>CM072559.1:35700824-40575824 GCA_036898215.1 Platycarya strobilacea | reverse complement strand
GCGCAGAGTCAAATGATCACGCCACCTTCAGACAAAGCAAAGGGGCTCAGAGTCAAAGGACCACGCTACCTTCAAAAAAAGCAAAGGGGCGCAGAGTCAAACGACCACGCCACCTTCAGACACAACAAAGTGGCGAATAGTCAAACGACCACGCCACCTTCAAAAAGAGCAAAGGGGCACAGAGTCAAACGACCACGCCACCTTCAAACACAGTAAAGGGGCACAGAGTCAAATGACCACGCCACTTTCACACATAGCAAAGGGGCGCAGAGTAAAACGACCACGCCACCTTCAGACAAAGCAAAGGGGCGCAGAGTCAAATGACCATACCACCTTCAGACACAACAAAAGGGCGCAGAGTCAAACGATCACGCCACCTTCGGGCAAAGTAAAGGGGCGCAGATTCAAAAGACCACGCCACCTTCAAACACAGCAAAGGGGCGCAGAGTCAAATGACCACGCCACCTTCACACATAGCAAAGGGGCGCAGAGTCAAACGACCACGCTACCTTCAGACAAAGCAAAGGGGCGCAGAGTCAAACGACCACGCCACCTTCAGACAAAGCAAAGCGGCGCAGAGTCAAACGACCACATGACCTTCAAAAAAAGAAAAGGGGCGCAAAGTCAAACGACCACGGCACCTTCAAACACAGCAAAGGAGAGCAGAGTCAAATGACCACGCCACCTTCAAACAAAGCAAAGGGGCGCAGAGTCAAAGGACCACGCCACCTTCAAAAAAAGCAAAGGGGCGCAGAGTCAAATGACCACGCCACCTTCAAAAAAAGCAAAGAGGCGCAGAGTCAAAAGACCACGCCAGCTTCAGACACAACAAAGGGGCGCAGAGTCAAACGACCACGCCACCTTCAGGCAAAGCAAAGGGGCGCAGAGTCAAACGACCACGCCACCTTCAAAAAAAGCAAAGGGGCACAGAGTCAAATGACCACGCCACCTTCAAACACAGTAAAGGGGCGCAGAGTCAAATGACCACGCCACCTTCACACATAGCAAAGGGGCGCAGAGTCAAACGACCACGCCACCTTCAGACAAAGCAAAGGGGCGCAGAGTCAAACGACCACGCCACCTTCAGGCAAAGTAAAGGGGCGCAGAGTCAAAAGACCACGCCACCTTCAGGCAAAGCAAAGGGGCACAGAGTCAAACGACCACGCCACCTTCAAACACAGCAAAGGGGCGCAAAGTCAAATGACCACGCCACCTTCACACATAGCAAAGGGGCGCAGAGTCAAACGACCACGCCACCTTCAGACAAAGCAAAGGGGCGCAGAGTCAAACGACCACGCCACCTTCGAACACAGCAAAGGGGTGCAGAGTCAAACGACCACGCCACCTTCGAACACAGCAAAGGGGCGCAGAGTCAAATGACCACGCCACCTTCGAACAAAGCAAAGGGGCGCAGAGTCAAATGACCACGCCACCTTCAGACAAAGCAAAGGGGCGCAGAGTCAAAGGACCACGCCACCTTCAGACAAAGCAAAGGGGCGCAGAGTCAAATTACCACGCCACCTTCAGACAAAGCAAAGAGGCGCAGAGTCAAATGACCACGCCACCTTCCGACACAACAAAGGAGCGCAGAGTCAAATGACCATCGCCACTTTCGAACACAGCAAAGGGGCGCAGAGTCAAATGACCACGCCACCTTCAGACAAACCAAAGGGGCGCAGAGTCAAATGACGACGCCACGTTCAGACAAAACAAAGGGGCGCAGAATCAAATGACGACGCCACCTTCAAACAAAATATATATCAAACCCGTCACCAGCTTTATCGAGATTTCAAGCAAACACGAAATAATAACAAACTCAGAAAGATATATCATGTAGATATGCAATCACGATGATTACGGAAGGCGTTACAAGGGACATGTACCGCTCCAGATGCCTATAAATAGACCAGGTAAACCTCAACTAAGGGACATTAATAATTATTCTTGCAAATACGTGATTACTGATTTGAGCGTCGGACATATCCCGGGTGGAAAGCCACGATCTTCCCTTAATTCTTCTTGCAGGTAACGGGAGCAAGAGGCCGGCTAGACACGTCCTTAACAGTTTTTATCTTATTAGATGACATCAATGTTATTTTTTAGTGAATGCGGCAGTTTTTTGTTTCATATAATAGCTACATATATGTAAAAAGTACCTGTTTAGGTGTCATCTTCATATATATGTAAAAAATAATTAGCCAATAACTTTATTCACTTATATAAGAGAATGGAGCATCTTCATATGCAGTTTATTGACAATTTAATATTGTTTTGTCTAATTCATATAATAGTTATATATAAGAGAATAGAATATTCTATCGAAATCTATATATATGATCATATAATTTTTTATCTAATTATCAAAGTATTTTCATCAAGTGTTCATCATTATATGCTTGTAGGTTAAGTTAGAGTATGTTGTATTAATTTTTAAATCATGACCATCATTTAGAAGTTTTTATTTTTCAAACTCTTTTTGGGTTGAGTTTTTTAAATGAGTTATACAGACAGAATTATGAAAAAAGAAAAAGCGTAATCTCCTAAAAAGAATGCTTAAAAAAGAAGTTTACTATTATATTTGAATCATAACTTGAAGATTTATAATGAAAAAATTAATATTAGGCATTTATATTGGTATGACAAGAATTTGTTTTTTATTTGTTCTAACACCAAAGTAGGACAAAATGAATCCAGCCACTTTGTATAAATTTTCAGGCCTAAAAAAAAATTGTAAGGTTGAATATTAATTAAATCTATTTCATGCTTTTCTCATCAAGTAAGCAAACAAATTCTTTTCCTAATAAAGTGCAACAGTAAAAAGAAAATAAAACTATTTCAAAGCATGCAGCAAACACTTGAGTCCTTAAAGAAACCAAAAAAATATAATATCATGCGATAAGATTTATGAATACTACAACTTCTAGCTAGATAGTAGTAGTTAGTGTATTCTTTATAACTTTTAAGTAAATAAATTTCAAAATAGTAGGAATCATGATGAATATAAACAAATTGGTTACCTCTCCTAAATGCTCCATGAAGTCAATTGCTGTGCAACCCAGAACTTGTTCTGCAATTTCAGCAAACATGACAGCTGGTCGTCCACTACCATCATCAACCTCAACATAGGTTCGAGAGCTGTATAAATAAATTATATTTATAAGTTTAAATTATTAAATAGTATTTTGAATTTATGATATTTGGTATTATGATAAAAAATATTAATATAACATACATACCGTGGTTGTGCAATACTCATGTTCTTGCAATGATAACACTCGAATTGTTCATTTTGTTCATATCCTGTTACTTTGTTACATTCAGTACAGGACATGCAGTAGAAGTCTTGACGTAGATCAACAATGAAGATATTTGCCTTAATCGAAAATCTTGCTTTCTGCATTAAATTTAGAAGAAACACATGTTTTTATATGGTTATAAATAGTAAGAAGTGTTAGTTAGAGATTGTATTTACTCTAAAAATACATGTGGAATAATATTTATAAACAATATATAAAAGAAAAAAAGTTAAAGAAGATTGTAGAAATTTACCTTAATTGGTTCTAATGATTTGAGGTAGGCAGGAACATCATCAATCTTAATTATGTTTTGGACATTAGTAGCTAATGCTACTGTTGATGCAGCATTGATAATATTCTCAATAATATCTTCAAGTAGTTCACCATTAAGTATTGTCCTTAATATCACCAAAGAAGTTAAAAAAATTAACAAAAATCATTGAGAGAAAAATATAAATGAACTAATATTTTCAAAAATAGTCAATGGATATACATTTTGTATAAATATTTTGAGAATTTTATGACAAATATAGATTGTCTAAATAATAAGTTAAGAAATGATTACCATCGACACAAGGAGGCTGCACCAGGAATAACAGGATTTAAAGTAAAAATACTTGTTGGTTTAGATGAAAGAGAGAGACCTATGTTGTAAACAAATAAAAATAGTCATTGATAGATATTGAATATTAAATACATGGTGATATTCTAAATTGATAAATCTACCATTATATGAACCAACTTTCAAACGCGTTGCAAGTAGAGATGGTTTAACTCTAATGACATTTGAGATTGCTTGGCATTCACCCTCTACAAATCGACCCCACATAGTCAGGCATATGGGCATTAAGCTGTAAAATTTAAAAAAAATGTTAAATTTAGAATATAATAAAATAGAAGTAACAATAATTATTTTATAGTTATTCATATCACAAATGTAGTTGAGAAATTTTATCTACCTTTCATCGATTATGTACATTTCTTGGATTATTGTTTGTCCATCTTTTGTATTAATCTCTCTAGGAGGCTTCATGTGTATTACAATCGCCAGAATATCTGTATAATTATATTTAATTTTTTTAGTGCAAAACTAAATAAGAGTATTAACATTGAAATTAAATATGTTAAAACGACATTTACCTATTCCAGAATCAGTATTCATGAAGGTATGCAAATTGCTGAATGGGATAATATTATATTCTGGGGGTTGTAATTCTTCCTCATTATCTGGAATGTCTTCGATTATTGTTCTTGAATTTAGGGTCCACTGATATCCATATGCCTCATTTTTATTAAATTTGGGATCCAAAAGCTTTACGTAGGCATTATTAATGTAGTATGACCGAAAGATGTGTAATGTATCACTACGCATGTCAATATCATTTTCAAAAATTACTGCCTTCACTCGATTGCCCTGCACAATATCATACAGATTAATAGGTATGTTTATTGAATTGATTTGAAAAAAATTATATATGTATATATAATTTTAGGAGTTGATCTGAAAATATAGTTAAGATTTGTTTGACACAATATTGTATGGATAAATAGTGATGTGTACTCAATTAATTTTTTTAAATATAATAATAATTTTGTTGTATTACCTCGGGATCTATCAATGTTAGATTTTGATACTTTATTAGCGAATGTTGTGCAGTACGTTTAGGAGACTTGTCTGACACCATCATCTTGATTTTCCAATTCCTTGTACTTGGAGTTATATCATTGATTGATGTGTGGAGAGTCCGCATGTTGAAAGCTATTAGTGCATGAAGAAAAAAAAATTAGTTTGAACAATTCAATTGATATGAGATAATCTGAATAAAATAAAAAGGAAGAAGTTAAGAAAGATATACAATGATAAAAATAATGGATTCAATCAAGAGATAAATTATAATAGAATTAGATTACTCACAAATATTCATGACGCATTTGCCTGTGTTAGTAATTATCTATAAATAATATTATTTGTTTCAATTTCTTCATAGCCATTGCTTGATACTGGTCTTATAAGAACTTTGATTGAAACAGAATTCTTGGCTCTTGACAATGCCACATAGAGTTGTCCATGAGAGAATACAGGTTGAGGCAAGTATACACCAACAAAATCTAATGTTTACCCTTGTGTCTTATTTATTGTCATCGCAAAACTTAATCTGATAGGAAATTGTGTTCTTTTGAATGGAAAACCGCTAGCCTCATCTATATTTGGCAAAAAAGGAATTCTTGGTATGAAGACTCTTTTCCCACTGTGGTGACCAAGTACAATTTCAGCATCAATGACGTTTCGTTCAAAGTTGCGGCAAATAAGGCGTGTTCCATTGCACAAGCATTCGGAAGGATTCACATTCCTAAGTAACATGATAGGGGTGTTTTTCTTTAATAACAGTTCATGAGGTGGAAGTCCATTTGGTGTCAATGTGTTTAAGAAAGCTTCCATAATACCTTGTTCTGATGCATCAACCGTTTCATCAAAGCTATAGTATTTTGTGACTTCACCAGGAAATCTTTGAATAAGTATTGCATTTATTTCATCAACAGAATTGTTCTTTGGTGTCAAGATTGCTCGATTGGTCATTTTGAATAAGTTTTCTGAATAACTGTTGATATCCTGGAAGACTGCATCGATCAAATTATCTAAGGACTCAGCATCATTTTTGTATGGTATAAGCATTTCATTAGGAATCGTAATCTTGTTGTCAATTGTGATAGGCGGTGTTCCATTCCCAACTTGAAGTAAATAATTTGAAAAACTTGAATCGAATCTTGCCCGCATATTTTCACTCAACCTAATCTTACTTAAGTGGACCACAAGTATGAAGATGCTAAACTGGCATCAACTTGTTGTTGTCTTGTACTTTTATGAATTGCAGGTAAGACTTGGTGAAAATCACCACCAAACACAACAACTTTTCCACCAAATGGCAATCTTAAATCAGTTATATCTCGCAACATTTTATCCAATGCTTCCATACATTCTCTTCTAGACATAGGTGCTTCATCCCATATGATTAATCTTGCAAGACGCAACAATTTGGCAAGAGCACCTTGTTTGCTTACATTACAAGTGTTATTTTTATCAAGATCTAATGGAATTTTGAAGCGCGAATGTGTTGTTCGACCGCCAAGCAATATAGATGCAGCAACACCAGAGGATGCAGTTGCAAGTGCAATTAAATTTTTTGATCTCACTGGAGTGAGGAGTGCTCTGTATAGGAATGTCTTCCCTGTTCCACCAGAACCGTCAATAAAAAATGCAGCAGGCTCATTTAGAAGGACTTTTTGTAAAATTGATTCGTATGCATGTTGTTGTTCAAGATTAAGAGTTGTTGAAGCCAAAAGATCTTGCTCCGGTATCAAAATTGAAGATTCATCATTTATTTCCCCCAATTCAATTTCGTTCTCATCAAAAGAAATATCATGTTCAATTAAATGAAACATGTTTATGTCTTTTCCCATCGATTCAAGTATAGAAGAAATGCTTCGTAAGACATTTGTCTTAATATTGACTGATGCTGCATCATTGGTTTGGAAATCACTGACATATCTTGTTCAAAACATTCCCAAAGTTCTCTAGGATTTGTGGGGTTACAATAGATCAAGATTTTTGCAAATAACCGTCTTAAACTATGCGGTATTTGGTACAAGGAAGCCTCTTGCATACAATCATGTAAACTGGTATCTCTTTCTAACAAACCATGTAATGTAGCTGCTTCACGAAAGGTTGGTGCGATAGTACCATTAACTGTTTTGATATGCTCAAATGACAAAGGACCTTTTATGTGATTTAATAACATTCGTAAGTAGTACCTTTCCCCCTCAAATGGACTGGCTGTAACAATTCGGCCGATAACAATTTTTTTCTTTCTTGGAGTCCATTCTTTATATTGTTGGCTCCAAACAAAACTCTCAGGAAACTCTTTATATAACAGCTTTCGAGCATTTTGATTGACTCTATTTGTTGAAAAGAATTCAGTCAACATTTATTTTGCCGAGAAGTCAGATCTCAAAACATTATTCAAGTCTTCATGTGCACGAAAAGCTACTTGGTGTTGATCTTCAAGATGTAGATGTAAACTATAAACTGATGGATACATCTCATTAAGAGTAAACCCATATATTCGCCACATGGCTTCAGGTGGTGCAATCTATCGAGCTGATTGGAATTGTTGGATTTCATCAATCTCTTTATTGTTTTGTCCGGCAATTAGATTGAAAGCAACACGATCATGACCTTTGTAAATGTATTTGTAAAGATATTTCACTGCTTTGATTGTTGAGCAAATTTCTACATTGATGTGACAATCAAACTTTGCAACGAGATATGGATTATGCGGAACAACCCAACGGTTATCTAACTCTTTACCTCGAACTCTGGCAGTTACTCCATTATCACGACGTTTGTACTGTGGGAAACAATCGATTCCAACAGTTGTGGTAGGTGCCAAGGTTTTTGGATAATGATTCTTACAATTGCCCTTTATCTTCATGCAAACATTGTTTGGATTCAATACTCCACAAGGGCCATGCATCATATGCCTAATTACTGTTTTGTACAGATATAGATTTGCATCTCTATCAGGTATTTCTGCTGATACAATTTCATCAACGGATTCAGGAGCATAGATTTTCCAATCTCTTTCTAGTATGATTAAAAAATGTGCATGTGGAAGTCCTCTCTTCTGATGTTCAATCACATATACATATGCTGAAACTTTTCCAAAAACCTCTTTTTTGAACAATTCATCCTTTAGGTCTTCTAATTTTGCTCTAAAGATTCGTGCAATTAAATCAGGACGATTTTGTGCCTCTTCTTGTGGACCCAATTCATTCAATATTTCTTTCCAACTTGGATTACACGTCATGGTCAAAAAGATATCAAGTTTTCCAAAGCGTTGAACTAAAGCCATTGCTTCCATGTATCTTTTGCGCATATCCCTTGGACCTCCAATAAAAGAAGAAGGCAAAATAATGCGCTTACCAACTTTGGAACCACTACTTTCTCCAATTGAAATGCTATCAACTATACCTTGGTACACCTCAGAGCGAATCTCTTGTTGCTTACTACGAAAATAATCCAATCTTGATGTTTCAATTTTGACATACATATCAACAACAAACTGCTGCAATAAACGGCCAGAGAACAATAAAATAGACTGATAATTTTTCCTGATTTGAAACTTGTAACAATAGTATTCGCGTCATGAGACAACAGGTTCTTTTCTATTTTTTTTCAACACTGCAAGATGATAATGGTAACAAGTTAAAATTTATATGTTTTATTTTGGAACTAAAAATAGAATAAAAAGAATTATTTTGACCTTGTTGTTCCTTTCTAAGCAATTGCTCTGCTGATATTGATTGTTGGGGGTCAATCACTGATCTTGTTACTTGTTGTGGTGGTCTTTCCCCTTTTTCCACTTTTAGTATTCCTTGGTGCCAACTAGTATCACCAAAAGGAAATAGTAATGGATATTGCAGTGGATCATAACACCCAAAATAGTATTGGACTATATGAGTCACACCTGCATGATTGAAGGCCACAATATCTCGTCCTCTCAAGCGTTCTGAATCATCATCTTCAATCCAAATTACTACTACCTAGGAAGCTGAGGGAGTGTTGAAAACACGTTAATCTAAACCAGCATCTAATCTAATATGGATTTTATGGATTTCCAAGTTGGGCAAATCACCAAGACTTCGGAAGAAATTTGAGTATGGATTAACATGAAGAATGGCCATAAGTTGAGCAATAATTGATGGATCCAACCTTTCAGTATCATGAACACGATTTTCTAATTCATATTCAGTATCATAAAAATAAAGTTGTAGATACGAAAGACGTCTATCCAATGGAACCAAGTCATTTATATAATGATAAATTTGATCTTAAGCTCGGAATGTATAGATTCATTGATTCCTTATGCATAAATCCATATCAAATTTAACTCCGAATGAGGTAAAAGCAAACTTGTTGTTATATGTGCGCACATAGGTACGAAAGTTGACAGATTCAACTGTGTTACTGGTAAACAAATGGTAAAGTTGTTCTGGAACATCATTTGTGGTTAAAGAGATTGTTCCATCGGCACAACAAAAACCATTTGTCTCATGTTGAAATCTTTTGGCTTCACAATATTTACAAAATGGAACGGGTGATAACAAAGTTGCCTCAGATGGCACTGTTTGTAGTATTTTCCTAAACGTAGCCAATTGTTGATGCTGTTTTCCTATGTGAAAGAAACAAATAAAGATCAAAGAAATCAAGCAAACTCTTTAGAGATGCTATGAGTCGAAGAAATGTATCTAACACCAATGATACTACTTATAATGAAAAAAATCAAAGGGAAAGAAATATCACCAAATTTTATACATCTTTCCTTACCCCGAGAAGCTATTGATATTCTTGTGTCAAAATTGGGCTGGTATTGGAAAAAAAAAGTCTATTGAATAAAAGTTTGAGAATGTGAATAGGAAATATAAGAAGCTTGATTGCAAACTATAGGTGAGAAGTAAATGATGTACAATAAACCTGCTCAACCGGAAGGTCACCAGCATTCTGCACATTTTTTGTGCATGTACTTGTCGTCCCAGGTGTGAAAGACACTGTGGCATTGTTTAGAAGAAGAGGTTCCGTTGATACACTTGTAACAATGTCAATTTCTTAATAGGAAATTCCACCATTATCAAGATTAGAAAAATATTTTGTTTGTACTATGGAAGATCCGTCATTGGTCCTAATATCACCATGAGAAGTCCGCTGCCTTTTTGTATAATGTGGCAAGACTTCCTTAATATCGTGCATGAATCTAACATCAACTTCAAACATATTTGTTTTATCATGAAGGACTGGTTGGGAGAGAGATTGTTCTTCTCGTTGAATAGCATCGTTTACAGAATTTCTTTGTTGAAGATGTCTTTCTCTCCTTTCTCGTTGTCTATGTTGTTTTTGTTCTAATGAAAGAGTCCTATACCAATTGCTTATTCTAGAATGTTTTCTAGCACCTTGGAAATTGTTACAAATAGGGATTAAAGTTATAAGAATAGATATAAGGTAATTGATGATATGTTGATAAATTTGTATTGATTTACTAATGTAGGCTTACCACTCTTCATTTATATGTGCAACGAATTAATTCGTGTTGACAATTGGATAGAATAGTCTAAAACCAGATAGAACATAATTAATTCATAATAGACAAAATAAGAAATTGCCTTTGAAAGAAAATTAAAAAGAATATAGATTTATCCATTGTAATTTTCATACTATTCTTTATACAATTTGTAATTATGTATAATGAATCTTGTTCAATTGACAAGAAAAGCTAATGATGATCAATGAATATACATATATCAAATCAAAAGAAAGAAATGATGGTTGTTCAACTCTTTACAAAGTTCCACTTCAAAATAAAGATTCATGTAATAAACCATTACCTTAAAAAAATAAATCATAGCAAACTTCATCAATATTATGAATAAAAAAAATTTTAAAAATAAAAGATACCTGAAACGTAATTCTTTTTCTGTGATATTAGCTAAATGGGACAATAACACCTGAAAAATATTAACAAAATAAATTACGTTTTTTTTTTAACTATAGACATTATTAGATTGCACTTGCAAACAAAGAATGGGATCAACAAGCAGTAACAAGCTGAATTATATAAATTTATCACATTTACATTTGGATAGGAATATTAAACTGACACTCCAAAATTAAGAAAGATTAAAAAGAAAAACCATTAAAGATAACTAAAAACATAATAGATAAGAAAAGTAAATTAATTGTATCGATTAATTGAAAAGAATCTCAAGGTCTCTAAAAAGAAAAACTAATTTCAAAATATATGTAATTTTGAAATGCAACATAAGAAAATTCGTATCTAAGGACTTAAAAAATAGGCGAATCAGTCTTTCAAAATTTCTAACATTTTCTCCAAAAGATAGTTTGTTCAAGTTTTATGCATCACACTTGCATGGCTAGATCTTGTTGGAAAAAAATAATGAGAGTGAAAATGACACAATGTAAGTACATTTTATGAGTTCTACTGAATAATCAAAAATTCGTCTACCATTTTCGTCTCTAGACCTTTGTATGTATACTTTTCTTCACTTGAATGATTTATCTCTCTCGCAGTACAATCAATAATGAAACATTTATCACAAAAAAAAATGGATAAATAATTTTTCTCCTCTCCTTATCCATCTATGTAAATCAAATATTTTATAACTCCATTGATTACCATTGATTACCAGAAAGTTAATAAATGTAGAAATAAAAATAATGACTCTAATTACTTTTTATTGATTAACTCCATTTATCACAAAAAGATTAACAACTACACAAATAAAAAAGAATAAGACTAAACTAGAAAAGAGAAAAAATGAGAATGAACATGAAGAGAACAAACCAGCGAACTCTCTATTTATCACAAAAAAAATTAATACATTCACAAGTACAAATAAAAATAATGAAAAGAAGCAGGGAAAATAATTGCGAAAAAATAATGAGAGTGACCACCACGCAAACATACCAGGAGAAATGAAATCAATTTCGGTACCAAACCAGCGAGCTCTCTATTTATCAGAAAAAAAACTAATAAATGCATAAATACAACTAAAAATAATGAAAAGAAAGCTAGGAAAATAATTGGGAAAAAATAATGAGAGCGACGATCACGCAAACATACCAGGACAAATGAAATCAACTACGACAACAGAAGGTTTTTTTTTTTCCTTCTTCGTCTCACACTGGAACGGATAATCAGAAAGGAAATAGAGTGTCCTCCATCGTCCTCGTCGAGAACCCAAAACATATTTTCATCCGATAACATCACACCATAAAACAGTAGATACAACCAGACGAACGAAACCGAAGTAAGAAAAATCAAAATTATTATAATGAAATGAACTAAACGAATCCGAAAACAGAGTGATATTTTGTAAGGGACGAGAAGAGTACTGTGCGCAATCTGAAGTAGATTTTATTACGTAAGAAGGCATAAACCAACGTACAAAAGCACAAATCATGAAAAAAATAAAACGCACCGTATCCACGTAGCTAAAACGCTGCGTTTCGTAGCTACCACATAAACGTAAAACGACACGCACTGAACCACATCCAAACCCGTCGCCACCTTTATTGAGATTAGTTAAATGACCACGCCACCTTCAAGCATGCAAAGGGGCGCAGAGTCAAACGACCATGCCAGTTTCAAGCATGCAAAGGGGCGCAGAGTCAAAGCAAAGGAGCGCAGAGTCAAACGACCACGCCACCTTCAACCACAGCAAAGGAGCGCAGAGTCTAATGACCACGCCACCTTCAGACAAAGCAAAGGGGTGCAGAATCTAATGACCACGCCACCATCAGACGAAGCAAAGGGGGGCAGAGAATGGGCGCAGAGTCCTGAGAAGTGGGTAATTTGGGTTCTGAGTATGACCTGGTATCGTGGGTTTTGCGTTTCGTGAGTCTTGTAACCGTGTGTTAGTTCAGGGGCAATTTTGGATTATGGGTCTTGCGGTCGTGTGTTAGTTCAGGGGTAATTTTAGATTATAGATGTTAAACAAAATTGATAGTGTTCAGTACTGTTTAAATTGAGACATGGGTTTCGTAGGTCTCGTGACCGTGTGTTAGTTCAGGGATAATTTTGGATTATGAGTCTCGCGGCCGTGTATTAATTCAAGAATAATTTTAGATTATAGATGTTAAACAAAATTGATACTGTTCATTACTGTTTAATTTGAAATAGACGCTTTTTAGATATAAAGATACACCCTTCCTTCTTAAAAAGAGCTTTGAAAGGGATTTGGTTATATTGAAATTTCTGAAGTTGTGGTCCGTTGATTACAACTTCCAAGAAAGGGATGTGTGGCCTGATTTGTGAGAGTTCTGCTTGACCAAATCTCGTACATATGTTTTGCTCTGGTTTTTCCCAGTGAACAAGTTGATAACTCAGCAAAATAGGTGCCCAATATACTTCATATCCACCCCCATTTAGAATTAATTTAATTCTTTCTAATTTTAAATTAAATTTAATATTCAGAAACTCAACTGTTAAATTATTAAATAAAAAATAACAAATACAATCATAAAATTATAAACCGCATTCAGTTAAAGAAAAATAAAGTCTATTGTTAAAAAAATTAAAATATAATTTTACGATTGTATGTACTATTTATCTCAACTTAAAATATCTTTACATATAAATTCTACAATTAGTAGCATTCTCAAATTATCAAACTTTCTAATGCTTTTTCGCAACACCTGAGAATAATTACTAATTAAACAAGAGAAAAAGATGGGCTTGACTACATAGATTTTCACCATCAAATGAAATCTTTTAGAAGAACCAAGACCAGTTTTTCAAGTAATTATATTTCTGAAGGAACCATCAGAAACCAAAGATTATCCTCATAAAGAGATTAGGTCCGCATCATGGTTAGGTCTTCTTTAGTCATGAAGACTGCATCATCTGATCCCTTCCTCTATTTCCTTTATCTGGATTCTAAAAATCATCACTTTGAAATTAAACACAAAAAGAATCGGATTTAAATAACAATAAGAAATGCCCAAAAAGCATTGCGGCATAAAAACAGAAAAAAATGGTAAAAAAAAACAAAAAGGAGAAAATAAAAGAGCTCAGAGAATGTTATGGGTATGAGAAAATTTATCAGCACAGATCGATTTGGAAAATCGTCAGAGTGGTGCATGACTTTCTCTGTTCCTCATCACTGCCCTCCCCTATAAAGTTTTCACATAAATCTAGTAACTGAACGAACCCTAATTTTAAAAAAGCACAGAGAGAGAGAGAGAGAGGCAGGCTACGAAAACGGTAGTAAAGAAGAGAAGATGGAAAACCGAGTGAGAGTCTCGAGACTGCTAGATTGAAACATAAATATATAGGGACGCCAACTACAAAACCCTAACGCTCTTTTAAGTGCTTTGACATTTTTAACCCCCTAATATTTGCGGACATATTTCTTGTCAGAAAATGCTATGAATCCAGATAAGTAGGAGATTATTTATTCCGATTCGATTTGATTTTAGATCAAATTTAAAATTAAATTAATATTATTAATTTTGTATTTTTTAAAATTAATTATGTATCAATTACCTTCAAAATTAATAGTATCGATTTTATTGATTTTAATCTCATCTTTTAATTTTGCACCAAAAATTAATGGAGAAAAAAAGTTCGCAATTGGTCTACTAAATACTAGAAATGTTTAAAAAAGAATGTAGAAAAAGTTAATACTTTTAATTTGCAATCCAAACTATTGAGAAATGTCAATTTACTCTTTTATAATTCCAAATCTTGATAACTTGAGCAGTTCTTCCACATCTGACCATAAAGATTTATAATATCCAAATCTTAACCAATGGTACCAAAATTTGCTAATTAATGACATTTTGATAATATTATACTCAAATTAGAAAAACTCTCAAATTCCTGAATAAATGTCAAAATTTCAGAGTTAAAAAAGAGTTGGTAACAGCAATTTGGCCACCATCATTTCCTGGTGTCTCAATCCACCATTGCCCTATGCTCCTCTAACTCAGGCATCACCCAACTAAAAGAAAATCTTTTGCATAAACTGCCTTCACTCCCACTTCTTGTGTTGTGTTACATCTGAGAGTCAAAAGAGCACAACTCGGGAAGATATTGAGTAAATTCATTCTGTGTATTTACATGATGTATAGCTTTGAACATTATCTGAATGTTCTAGCTCCAGAAGCTGAGGCTTTTGACTGGTAATTCTGTCTTACTCTTTTCCCATTAGACAGACCACTGTCACTGATGCTACCTTCAACAAGATTTTCATTAACTTCAGAAAATTCTCTACTCCATGAGTTCAAGGGGATAAGATAACTATCATCCTTACTCCTCCTCCTCTGCTCCTCATAGCGTTTCACATTTTCAGATATCCGATGGAGGGTATTGTTGATTTTTGCAATTCCCCTTTCGACGGGTTCTACTACATGCGATACTGTGTACTTCATGTCATCAACAATCTGAAAGAGCAAATTAACCGAGTTCAGCAAAGACAGGAAAAAAAAATGCAATGACTAAAATGAAAATAGTTAATATCTTACAATTCCACCACTCCCAACAACCACATCACGGACACTCTGGGGGAAATTCAAACGTTTTTCTAGCTCATCATTCCGAGCCAGGCGTATTATAGTTGATCTTTCACCGTCTTGAACCTCCTCTGGATCAGGAGGTGCATCTAATGAGGCATAGTTTGCCATAACTGCTACATCACGAACGCATCGTTCTCCCTTTTTGTAAGGCACTGCTGGGAAGACATAAAGGTGAACCACGGCAGCAACACCCATCTATTTGGTAAGCATGATATCAGAAGCCGTGCAAAAATAGACTCTTGAACATCGTCAAAATTAAATGAAGGTCTTATCTTGGCGTGACTAACAATCGGATAATTTAATGGAAAGAAACATGAATGGCAAGAGGTTGAATAATGACTTCCTGCTTCATTATTTACTTGGTAAGCGCAAAATACCTTGCAAAATCAATTAGTTGTACGATATTTTGGTATTTAGAAGCCACAACCGCAAACATGATGCTTGTATATGCTGAGATTCAAGAAGTATACCATCAAATCTTTTATTGGGTGATCTATTATAAATGAGCAACAAAATATATAGTATACCGAGTAATAAAACCCAAAACAATAAATCCCTAAGAGTTGGCTCAAGTCCTAAAGGCCTGGGCTTAGGAGTATGCTCCTCCAAGATCTAAGGATTAAATCCCCTTGGGTACAAATAATCTCTAGAGCCTATCGGAATAAGGGGTTTTCCTCTTAAGTTACCCGAGATGCCTTTGCAAGAAATTCCTTACTGAGGACCTGTGCACCCTGAAAATTAGTTGGGACATTGTTTCTGGATACCCAGTGCCAATGAAAAAATAAAATAAAATAAAACCAAAAACAATAAGCATACAAAAAAATAGAATTGACAATTAGTATAAAAAAAATAGTCAGCGTACGACTTCCAAACCATAATTCACTCAATCAAATGACCATAAACATCCAGGATTCCTCAATGCCAAATCTCCACTTGGTACTAATGCTTTCATAGAATACCCCAACAGCCTTAAAAAAAGATTTAGAAGAAATCTTTGCAATAATTTTTGATAAGCCAAAATTACCCAAAACTTATCAAAATCTTTTATATGGGCAAAAGAGCATTCAACAAAAGCTAAAACCTTTTTCCACTCCTATTCAAATAATCCCAGGAGTGAAATTTCAAAGGAAGCTTAGTAAATCCTTAAAATGGTAATAATCTCAAAAAAATAAAGCGTCTATAGTCAAAGCAAGTTTCAAAGTGATCGGTAATATGTCATGATCAAGTGACTGAGATACACTGTTACATGAGGATCTTATCTTAACCTTAATTGTTGGAAGACTTGGAGTATGCTTGGCATTTTATTTTGAGCTTCCATTTTCTATTAATTAAATTTGAGATATACACTTCTGTATCGAAACCCTGACACAAGGGTCTCAAAATCATCGAAAAAATACCCCAAAGTTGACCAAAAGCTCTCTCTTTTAATATTATGATTCGTGCTTTTAGAATATCTGCATCTCAAAGCCTTTTTTTTAATAAGTAAAAATAAAACTTTATTAATAGAAAAAGGCATAGCCTAATTACACACGAAGTACACATAGAATACGCCTAATTACTAGTGCACTACTGATGGATGCATCTAAAAGCCTTTCTTCAAACCAAGAGAACTCCCAACCCGTTTTCAATAGCTCCAAGTTTCAAATTAGATCTTGTATTTATCAAATTTTTCGAATGCATACCTGTGCATTTTGTTATACATAAACTCCATATTGCAAGCACACTAATTGCAAAATGAAAGAAATACACAATAAAACCTTAAAACAGATTTTTTTTTTTTTTTAATTTTGCCTATTAACATTTTTGTGAGGAAAAGAACAATAATCATAGTGTTTTTTAATTGCATACCTCAATACAGATGATGTAGTCTTGTATCCGCGTTTTCAGCTCCCGAGCCAAAGACCCTTTAAAAACCCCCATCGAGAAAAGAAATGCGATAGCAATGCCTTGCCACCATGTCAGGAATACGATTGATTTGAAAGTCAGAAACTTTGCCAGGGGTTTAATTGGTTCCAATTTATCTTTAATAATGGTATAGAACTGTAAAAGGCAGTATAGAGCCCATGTCTGACTGAAATTAAGAACAACTGCCAAGTATGGATAGCTGCAAACAAATGAGAGACATTCAGATAACAGCAACAATAGATAATTACTGAAATACAAAACATAGTGTAATTCTCAGCAGCACCCTTGATAAACCCAGACATGCACATATATTTCTCATATGTTCACTTACAAATAGACGTGTGAACGTAAGTGTGTGATGTGCTCATTTGCAGAAGTGTCTATGCATGTGCATGTGTGCGTGTGCGTGTGTGCATGGGTGTTATACTAATGTAGAAGCTGCTCAAAAACTTTGAATTATTGATAAGAATGTCTGACCCATATCTCCATTCAAACTTCCCTTCTCCATAAACCCCAAAAGCTTCTAGAATCATTGCCAGCAGTGCACAGATCATCTTCAGTATCATCTGGTGATAATATTTCAGTAAGCACCACACAGAGACTTCGAAATGCAAAAGAAGAAGAGCAATGCGATAATCTTCCATAAAAAAGTGCACACATACATATTGAACAATGCCAATTTTCACAGCATTATAGAAGTTAGGGCCAAGATACCAATCTCTTAAGACAAAATTTAGTGGAAAAGGATGTTCTACAACTCCATAAGTATATGCTTCTTTCAAAAGAGGTGTGTTGAAATCGATACGCCCTTGATTTTCCATAAACTCAATTGTCTTTTCCTCACCACCTACAGGAAGCAATAAATTTTGTCAAAAAAATAAAAATAATAACAAAGCTCAATAGTCAATACCATCTAGCTATTACAATATAAAATTTCAGAGGTAACAAGCTTTGCCCTTATTCAACCACATCAGCCATTCTCCCATTATGCTATTACATCAAAATTAAATACTATACATGATTAAGTTAAGAAATTAAATGAATAAAATATGTTTAATTCAGTTAGTAGTTTTCATTTAGCTTTAGTAATATTTTAGTCTTCTTTATTCTATGTCCTTTTGGTTATTCAACTCATGCATTTTTAGGCCTTGTTTGTGTATGAAAGTATTCTCGGATATTCTCAGATATTTCCTTTCCAAACATCACTAAAATACAAAACACTTTTCAATTTCAAATCTTCGACCTTTTCATCTAATCATTATCTAGTCATTACAATTTTTCTAAACTTCCAAAAAAAATAGAAAAAATAATATAACTTTTTCAAATTTCAAAACAAAATAATATTAAGAAAATATATTCAAACAATATTTTAATGAATATAATTTTTTTTATTCAAATTTTCTCTCCTTTCCCTAAACCCTATAAAACATTTTAACTCAAACAATTTCACTACTATTCATAAATATTCTGAGATATTCTAAGTATCCGAACAATCTCTTAGTCTTGTAACCAATATATTCATTTTCTTTATAAGTGAAACAAATTTTATAAATATTAACGAAAAGGCATAGCCCAAGTACACAGGATACATAAAAGAGATGGCACACCTATTTAGGATGAGATAGATACAAAGAAATCATGAAACCAATGGGTTCATAAAAGATATTGAATTTTAGAAGAAGTTAAAGAGCCTATAAATTAAGACTTGTCGATGGCCAGGTTACATTGGCATACTATAGAGCTCTGGTCTCTTTCTCCCCTCAAGTGAAGTTTGTGAGACTTCTCATTAATAACATAAAACAAAGAGAGCAACAAAGAGACAAGATGTTCAATCAATTTACGGAGAACAAGGTACTAAATTAGCATTCTGTTAAAAGTTCTATTTACTGTGTGATGGCTCAAGACCATGCTAGCTAGCTTAGTTAAACGTAAAAATTTTCATTTAATAATTTGGTTAATCTTATGCAGCAGAGGTGCTGATGATTAGTTACATTAATTTCAAGAACTTGATCATTTTACTTATCCAATCCATCAATTGCTTATGCCACACAAAAGCATGCATGGGGAGGATGAAATGAATATTATAAAGGAAGAAAGGAAAAGAAAAAAATAAAAAGTCAACACCCTTAAAAGACTTTATGGTTTCATATCCAATATAACAAATTTAAGATACAATGATTGTCACCAATCGAAAAGGTATATATGCACGATCCTCTAACATACCTAAGCAAGCTATCAGGTATCTCTCAAAGCAGTATAGTGCAAAAGCCTCATAGCAATCCCGAATAACTTCACAGTTGAAGGCAGCATCTGAGTTTAAAAGTGACAAAAACTGCACCCATACAATTAGTTGACAAATGAATACTAAAACTACACAGCCATACAGGCTGAATTTCTCATACAGTGCAGGCAAGCCAATGACACAACAAGCATGAATAACATGGTTTATGAACATGCGAACAGTCAAGGTTGTCTTGTAACATAACAAGAATCTTATACTATATTCTCAGATTCAGACGCATTCATGCAAATATTGTTCATTAGACTTCATTTATTATGTTTTTCAAAGTTTTACACAAAAAAAAAGAGAGACAAGAAAGCAATTAGATTTTTTTTTTTTTTTTATTGACACAGGGTGTCCGGAACAGCGTCCCGACTAATCACGAGAGCGCACAAGCCCTCAGCAAAAAGTTTCCTGTAAGTGCATCTCGGATAATTCAAGGGGAAAATCCCCTAGTTTGATAACTCCTAGAGATTGTCTGCACTCAATGGTATTTGAACCTTAGACCTAGGAGGAGCATACCCCTAAGCCCAAGCCCTTTACCACTTAAGCCAACCCCTAAGGGTTCAATCAAATGTCTCTCAAAGCAATTTAACATAAAAGGTCCATAAGACTCCAAATATTTCACTTTTTTGTTTTAACCTACGACTGACCTCAACTCCATTGAGGCAAGACAAAAGACCAAGAAAACATATTTTTCACACTGGAATGCATCTTCAAATCCAACAGTGACAAAACTGAAGCACAAACATTTCCACAACGTAAATCAATTAAATATATATATATATATATATGTAAGTGCTAGCTACATATTCTATTAGCTGAGTCTTTTCCAAGGAAATATGAACAACCAGATGCAAAGATTTTCATGTTTTTCAGAACCTCTAGCTTTCTTCAATAAAGGGAGATAAAGATATAGTAATTTTTATAACGTACAACTTCTAGTAGTCCATTGTTGAATCTACCTAATACACACACATGCATTTCTTCATTCCAAGGAAGCTGATGTGATATTAAACTGCTAATTTTATAATCATGGGACATGGAAGGGTGGGCCTATTAATACAAATAGTGCAGGATGACAATTTTTTGTTGCATCCAATGAAGCATTGTAAATGTTAACATATTGAAAATATTAGAAAAACTAGCAAACTATTCAAAAACATTGAATGAGAAACAGAAAAAAAAATGAAGGGGGGACAAACATAAAAGATAGCATCCATCATACCGATTCTAGTGCATAAACAGGAACCATCAGAACGAGACCAATTAGAAACTTCTGCTCCTGAGATTTCCAACAATTAAAGCTCTTACTTTGGATGATCTTGTTAAAAGAAGTAAATAACAATTTATGTACTTAAAAAAGATATAGCAATCTACATGAAATTAACCAAGCCACAAAATTATTCAAGGTTACTTGTATACATTAAAACAAATGAGAATAATAATATAGTACAGGGGCTATATGAATACACATCATAGCCACATTAATAATAAAGAAAAGAAAAGTAAATCAACCGACTAAAGGACTATACGAAACCTCTGGCTGATTATAAGCAGCTAAATGCTCAAAGATAAGATACATGGAGAGCACCACTGCAACAGCTACAAATATACTTGCACTGAAAATAGGCCAACTGGAGAATATTGAAGACTCAGCACCCAGGTGAAGCATCCACATTTTCCCCAATCTGCCTGAGGACTCAACCAGAGGAAAGAACAGTGAATTGAATACAACTATATAATAATCTACTCAATGTGCCAATAAACACAACATGCTGGTGATATCTTGGTTGAAAATTTACGTCGTAACCCAAGATGGTTTATCAGTACTTTCTCTTGAGCTGCCTTTTTTGCAAAGTCAACAATGAAGAAACTCGTTGCTCCCAGGAGGTTTGATATTTAAACAGAGGAAAGCCGGCCTCCTTGCCTACTTGTTTGACTTGAAAGGAGCCTTGTTCAACAGGTTGCAGACTTGCAGTAGTGCCTAGAGAATATAATACAATGAATAACGACAAATTCTGCCTAAAACAGATGTGAGCTTCTACTTTAATGGTAAAAAGAAGCATCAAAGGTCAGGATCCTGAAGGCTGCATTGAAACAAGAAACCTCAATCAAAATGAATTATAGCATGAACCACCAGAAAATTGGAGGCACGTGTCTATTGTTTGGGAATGGAAACAGCAAGCCATTTAGTTAAGTAACTGTATTCACACATTTATATAGAAATTGATTGAAAGAGACATATAATACATGCTAGAAAGAAATATAAAGTAGCTCATTTGTTTCAAGCAATATAGTAGCCTTGACACAATAAATGAATTAGAAAGATGATGCTAGCCATCTATATATCTAAAGATTTGAATCACCGTTCAATGCTCAACTAATCTAGATGTCAATAACCAACAACTTCTCAGTCCATTTAACTTGTACAGTTTTTTACAAAAATAAAGATAAACAAGCAGCTTGAACTTTGAAAGAAGGCTATCCAAGTATCAATGAGCTACAGCTCAAATGGCATCTCTTTCCCTGTAAGAATGTTCAAAGGGTGTCATTATATGTTCAAAAACTTACAGGTGTACATAACTTGCTAATGGAAAAAAAAAAAAAAAAAAACAGAAAAGGCTAGAGTCTAAAGGTCCAAAACTCAGCCTTAAAGTCCAGATTTCTTAATGATCATACCTCAACTTTTAGGAAGCAGCAATGTCCGTTAATTAAGTATTAAAATAGGAAGCAGAAATGTCTGTTAATTTTACTGATGAGAAATAGGGCAAGAGTTCTTAGAGTTTTAAACTTATGGAACGAAAGCAAGCTGACGCAGGTACTTAGTTCACAACAATTATTCCGTCTTGTTTTTTTTTTTTCCTACTTATTTGACGAAAGTAACACCGAAGTCAATCATCAAATATAAGCCTTCTCATTTCACCTAGTATCCTCAATTTTCTCAGATATCAAACAACTGCTTGTTAGGAAGGTTCTTCACCAGCAACAAACGTCCTACAGTTCTCGAAGAACCTTAAATTAGTATCCATTAGGAACGCTCATGAGAAAGAAAGTTGAAACCCAAAAACAAAAAAAACCCTAGAATATTAATCGCACACCAACCAACAATATTATCTGCGCTAATCGGAAACAAACTACAAAAAAAAAAAATACGTATTTTTTCTATTTCAAAGAAAATGTCATAAAACGAAATTCAAAATAGGGTTTTCGATTCGAACCTCTTTGCTTGAGAAATATTCTCGGGAAAATCTACTCTCCGGGAAAATCAAATGAAAAGATAATATTCATTTGGGACGCACGCACGAAAGGGGAGAGTAAACAGAATTTTGCTTCGGCAGTTGGGAACACTGTGCACGTAACTTCCTTCTCTCGTATTCCACAGTATTAGGCTAGTGTCACGGTAACAGCAATCTGGTTCTAAGACTTGTTGAGGTGTTGATCAAGGCGAGCGCTTTCATCTTTCGGAGGGTGCGAGGTGCTGTGGTTTTAAAGACGCTGATAAATTTTGTACGCTTTATACGAAATTTCATTTCCCCGCAAGCATGTTTACGTGGCAGAAATTCGACGTTCCACGTCAGTTGGTCTTTAGTGGACGAACATGTTCTTGTCAATTGCAAAATTTACTAACCACTCCCAAAGTTATGCATAAAGATTTTTTTTTTTTTTTAAAGCTGATCTTTTGAAATGATTCTCCATTTCTATGTGATTGTACAGTGGATTGCTTTGATTTTTTACCTTCAAGGCATCCTTTTGTTAAATTTTGTACATGCATGATGATTACTTTATGATAATTTATTGGAGCTAAGATACATAAATGGGTGAGATTCAAGCATAAAATTAACAAAATTAAAGTTCTCAATTCATTATATTCTTTCAAATTAAATTATGCCTTGTAAATTATCTCTGATGTAAAATATTTCAAATAATTTTTTTCTTTCAATTTTTTCTCTAAAGTTGGCCCTTTCTTAATTACACCTGGTCATAGTTTACTCCCAAAAATTAGGCACCAATGGCACAACAATTTTAAATGTTGTCCAATATATAGCAATAACTCTTAATCAATTATCATCCTAGAATTAATTTGGTACCTTCTTGGAGGCTATGATGCTAAAATCGAGATTTGATGAAAAATGAATTGCTGTGATAGTAGGTTGTATCACTACTATATCCTATTGTTATCCTAGTTAATGGGAATCTTGATGAGTAAATTGCACCTTCAAGGAGAATAAGATGAGGGGATCTATTATCTCCTATCTATTTTTTATATGTGCTAAGGGGTTTAGCTCCCTAATTAAACGAGAAGAGAGTGAATGAGACATCAAGAGGGATCAATGTGGTTAGGGGTGGGTTGAGAATTACTCATCTCTTATTTGCAGATGACTGTGTAATTTTTGGTAGCGTTAAAATGGAGGAATGTAAGAGGTTCAGTAACAATTTTAGAATATCTAAGAAAGCATCTAGGTAGTGTTTAAATAGAACCAAAGCTGCCATCTTCTTTAGCTCAAATGTCATTAAGTTTGAAAAGCAACAGCTAGAAAATAAGGTAGAAGCAAGTAGTATTAGCTATGAGAAGTATTTGGAACTGCCTACGATGGTAGGTGGATCAAGCCTGCAACCCAAGTGGGGGCATCAAAGTGATGGGACGCTGGTATATTATATTGCCGAGTTGGGTTCCAGTGACTTCTTACTTGCTTGCTCGTTCCAAGCCAAGAGTTGAACTGGGTGTCTTGGGCGAAGGCCCTCAAGTCACCTTGTTCCTAGAGGTGCAGGGCCCAACATGAGGTTGGTTTCACAGAGCAGCGACTACCTCTCGCTCCTGGCAGTGGAAGGATAATGGGCTTGTGCCTCTCAGACCCAACAAGATCTAATGGATTTGATCTAGGTGAACCATCACTTTGAAAAAAAAGGTAGATCAAAGTATAATGCATTCATAGGCATAAAAGAGAGGGCTTGAAAGAAAATAAGTTATTAGAAGAATCTTCTTATTGTTCTCTAGGAAGAAAATTCTTATCAAGGTAGTGGTGCAAACCCTACTCACCTATCATGTAAGTGTATTCAAACTCTCTGTGATGTGTAAGGAAATATCTATCATGATGGCATGCTTTTGGTGGGGACATAAGTAAAATGAGAAAAAGATCAATTAGAAGAGTTGGGATACAATGAGGGTTGCAAAAGACAGATGGGGTTTGTGATTAAAAAATCTAAAGAGTTTTAACCAAGTTATATTAGCCAAGCAGTATTAGATAATACTCACAAATCCAAATTCACTAGTAACAAAAGTTTTAAAGGAAAAATATTACAAGCAGGTAAATCTTCTTTATTTAAAATTGGGATATAGACCTTCATTAATATGAAGAATCTTATGAGGGCTCTTGACTTATTAAAGGATGGACTTATATTGAGGTTGGAAAATGGGTACAATATTAAGATATGAAGGGATAGATGGATCCCCAAGCACTCTACCTACTGTATTCAATTACCATAAAGATGCTTAATAAGAATCCAAGGGTGAAAGATCTCATAGATGAGGAGAATCAATGCTAGAAAAAAGTTCTATTCAGGGAGATTTTTGATAAAGAAAAGGCTGGTTTGGTATGCTATAACCCCATCAGTTTAAATGGTCTTCAAGATAAAAGAATTTGGGAGCTCGTGCAAAGAATGAAGTCTTTATATTTGAAAGTGCATATCATTTAAATATGGCAAGAAAACAAAAATTCAAAAGTGAGTTATCAAAAGAGTCAGAGAAGAGAGAGGTTTGCAAGAAATTGTGGAATTTGAATGTTCCTAGGATAATGAAAACCTTCATTTGAGAAGTTAATACTAAATGCCGTCTCAAAAGAAGAATTTGTATCAAAGGAAGACTAGTAAGTCTCAGTTATATCCAATATGTGAGGAGGTGGAAACAGTGAGTCAAGTCTTATGGGATTGTGATGCTACCTCAAATATGTGATCTGAATTCTCAAAATCTATTTAGAAATGGTATTGCACAGAAGAAGAGTTTGGAGATATTTGGGAGAGATTGGCCTAGACTATACCAATGAAGGAGTTGGAGGTAGTTGCAAGAACTACGAGAAGTATATGGATGAGCAAAAACAAGTTCATCTTTGAGAAATTATTTGTTAGCCCAAGTTTACTGATGTAGTCCACAAGGAGGAAGGAATCTAGAGAAATTTTAGAAACGCAATGTCAATCCATGATTCCATCTAATCCTTTAAGGAGTATGAGAAGCCAAGTTAGGTGGAAGGCACCAGATGACAACATTGTTAAGCTGAACTGGAATGTAGCACTAGACTTGAAGGGAAATAGAATGGGAACATGAATAATCATCGGAGGCTCCGAGGGAGAAGTGCAAGTTGCTTTGTGTTTGAGTAGAGAAGGAGAGTCTCACACCCAATGGTTTGTAGAGAATATGCATATGATAAACTTTGTATAGATTGATACAACTGATGAATGACACACAACATTTTACAATAAAAAAAAATTACCATCCCAAAAAACCACTCAAGTGGTAGCCTAGTTGGAAAATGCTGGTGGATTGTTCTTTCATTTATTGCTCAAGGTCACAAATTCGAAATAGCTAACCTTAATAAAATTTGTAAATCAAAATCTTGGAAACCTTTGCATACTAACACCTTGGTGGGGTTGTAGAGATGGACTGCTCCACTCGAGATTAATAGCTATAGCTTAAATTGAAGATGTTGTAGCAAGTGGGGAACCTGGTCAAACTTGTACCTCGCATTACTCTAAAACGGATTTGCTCATACATTACTTAGGAAACAAATCTTATCTCATTCCATTTTAAAATTTCTCATAATATCATTCCCAAATATCAATCAAATACAAATATTTTTTCAATTTCAAAATTTTATCTAATATTATTTAATTATTAAAACTTTTTAAAACTTTCAAATATAATTTAAAATATAATTCCAAAATAAATAATATTAAAAAATTTAATTTAATTTAATTTAATCTTTTCTCTTTCATTTTTCAAAACCTCACAAATTATATTTAATTAAATTATTTTACTACTATTTACATACTATTTCTTTATTATTTACAAACTCTTGATTCATTTTCACATCTCTTATCAATTTCTTATCTCACTTCCTGTATTCCATCTCGTGAGAACAAGAAATGAAAAAAGCTCCTCCGGCAATATTTGTTATATTTATTAATAAATTTATCATCAAATATTACATAATATTGAATAATGCAAAAATATATATATATATAATGAATAAAATTTTTCGGTGTCGTATATGCCATTAAGATGTGAGATCATCGTACATGTAAGTATAGTGATGAAGCACTGCACAGTAATTGAAGATCTCTTGTTCAGGCTGTTCGTTTCGTCCACGTCAAGATGTTTATGGACAGTACGTTCATCCACACTACTGAATTAATTATTACATATATACTGATCTTTGTAGACAGGGAGAAAGAGAAAGATCAGAACTCAGAAGCAACAAACGCAGCTTGGAAGAAACAGAAGGAATATGGGTAGCATATCAGAGGAAGATCAACTGCTTCAAATGGTCAGAGATTTCATTGAATCAGAGTCTGCCTCTCCTATCTCACCTCCATCTCCAAATACTAATGATCACCACCACCCATATCTCACCTTACAGGTATACCTCTATCCTCAACTCCACATCTCTCTCTCTCTCTCTCATATTTAGTATTGTTTTCATGAGTCTTCTTTCACTCGAAATTTACCTTATTTTGTATGATATGATCCTTTCATTTTGTGCTGTGTTTAGGAGATAATTCTACGGGCTACAAAGGTTGAGGTTGAGATCCTAGAGAAAATATTGGTGCATGTTAAGCAAATGGGAATTGCAATGGAATTACCTCCTGATCTTCTGAAGAAAAGGTTAGTGGCAAGACTGAAAATGGATGGCTATGATGCTTCTCTCTGCAAAACTTCCTCAGTTTGCACTCTTGGTCGCTCCAAAGGTCTCTCTCTCTCTCTCTTTCTCTTTCTCTCTCTCTCTCTCTCTCTCTCTCTCTCTCTCTCTCTCTCTCTCTCTCTCTCTCTCTCCAAGTTCTGACTTATGTAGCTCTTTGTTTAAGTTGTGAAATATGCAGGTAATTATGAATACATTGATGTCATGGTGGGAGATATAAGTAATAATGGTGATGGAAAACCAGAAAGGCTGATTGTAGATATGGATTTCAGGTCTCATTTTGAAGTAGCAAGACCTACACCAACATACAAAGAGCTAACTGATGCTATTCCCTCTGTCTTTGTTGGGACTGAAGAAAAGCTCAAAAAAGTCATATCTTTACTTTGCAAAGCTGCAAAAGAATCACTCAGAGAGAGAGGCCTCCATATTCCTCCATGGAGAAACGCCAGCTACATGCAGTCTAAATGGCTTTCCAAGGACTACAAGAAAGTCTCAGTTCCAATCACCAACATGGATTAGGGTTTGGGTTTAGCAAATGGGCATCACCAATTTTGAAGCCATTGATCAAGAATTAGTCCAAGGGATGCTTTTTTGAGTTTTGATCACCATGGTTCTTCTCTCTTATATTTTCATTTTCTTTTTCTTTGAAGTGGGATATAATTAATTGGTAATGATTTTGGGGGAGGTTTGTTCCTTGATCTGTTCATGAATTTTTGTGTCCATTTTGTTGGTTAATTTAGACCTTAAACTTTTCCATCTAGGTATTTTGTTGCTTCAGATTTTACATGTTTTTGGGCTAATGAAATGGTTTTTGCTGCTGCTGAGTGCTGATTGCGTGCCAACCTGCAAAAGGATGATGGTTTTTGGACACTCTTCAAGATCATTAATTTGCGTGCGTGACGCATGGGATGAAAAGCTGAAAACAATAAAAACACATGTTATTTTTCTCAGAAATATTAGAACACGTTTTTTCATTAGGTTTGTAAACCAGCTATCAACAGTCGTTAAAAAAAAATTATGATGGATTATTTTTTATTTTGACAAAAAAAATAATTATTATTTTAATAAAAAAATAATTAATTATAAATAAACAAATTTCTTTTAATAAGTACCGGCACTTGATTGAAAATAAACTGATTGTGATTATGATCATCAAATTAAGATGTATGTATTAATAAATATGTTAACTCGTTTAATTATTATAATCTTTTTTTTTTTAAATTTTCATTCATTCAAAACATTAAAAATAATTTATTTAAAAGATAATTTATTTATTTTTTCAACTTTAAAAAAAAATTATGTAATTTTTTTTTGTTCTTATCTTAAAATATTATAATAAAGTTATTTTGTCTATAAGAAGCTGGAAAAAATATGTACAGAAATTCCTTGATATAGGATTTCTTTTGTGGAGAATATTATAAATCCAGATGCCTAAATCTTTATCATATAGGCAATTTCTTTTATTGTAATTAGATTTTTAAATGAGATCAGAGGCAAAAAAAAGTTAAATAATTAAATTTCAAAAGTAAAAAAAAAATAAATAAATATAAGTGCAGAAAATATGACAGATTTTCCAAAAAGGAGATGGTTTGGATTCGGAGATGAGATGAGATGAATTATGAATAATAATAAAATAAATAATTAAGATGAATTAAAATTTAAAATAAATAATTAATATGAGTTGAAAATAAAAAATAAATTGTGAATAATAAAATCTAGTTTATTAAACAAACTTAATCTGTTTTTGCTGAACTCTTTCTGATCTCAACGTCTCATTCCTTGCAACCGCCTTGGGAGAATGAACAGTCTTTTTCAAGCTCACTTTAATTTTAGATATTTAAAATGATCATAATGTATTATCACTAAAACCATAATGACTTTCATATGTTTGCTTATACATTCAACTGGATTTTAACTTCTGCAACATGCCCCTTTATAATGTATATTTTTATCTTCAAGACCAGAAAGAAAGATATACATTAATGGTAATAGGTTTTAGAAGTCTTTTTTTTCTCTACAAATTACAAAAATGTCAAACTTTTGCAACAATTAAATTATGAATATTAAGATGCAAAATGTTAGTCATAAAAAGATTTTTAAAATTAAATTACAAATTAAAATAATTTGATATGACATGTTAAATTATAAAATTATTTATATTATAAAATAAATAAATAAAAATCTATAAACTACTGAAGTTATTTTTAAAAAAATTACTATTTAATTACTGTGCTTCTTCAAATATAGTACAGGAGAAGAAAGCATAGGCTATAATACATACATAAATAAAAGTTGAATAATAATGATAGTTTTATTAGTTTTTTACATTTTTTTTATATAATAATTAGGAAAGTGGTTATTAATAAAATTATATATTTTTTAATAAAATTATTTTTTTAATAATTAAAAATGTTAAAAAAATTAAATGAAAAAAAATTAAATACACGAAAAACAATAAAAAATAATAATAATAACGAGTATTGTTACCCATAAAAAAAGAAAAAGAGGTCATTTGCAGAGTGAGGAGGAGTTAAGAAAGAGGAAAGTAAATGAGAGGTGACAAGGATAGTCATTCATAATTAATTAGCCAGAGGGATATACATAACCAGATTTTGTCTTTGTTTTTTGGGTAACTCCGCGTTAGTGCTCTGGTTGTTCATTCTTCACATGCAAGCAAAATTGCTTTCACATTGTCTGCAATAATTCAGCGAATCACAGAAACAGAAAGAGAATGATGTAAAGAAGAGTTTGATGGAGGGAGGGAGGGATACATTCTCCAACGTGAGAAAGTTGAGGTCCAATCCAAATTCAGTACTTTATGGCAGCAGCTTAGCCGAGCTGAGCTGAAGTAGAAACTAGAAAAAGAATCAAAGTACAGAGAAGATTTATGGAATTTGAATAATATCAGAAAAATTTTGAAATAAAAAAGGCCAATTAATCAAAAATCTTGTCAATTGGATTGGAGGCAATGATGCATTTCAACCATTAATGGGAGGAGGACGAACTAGGAAGGCCTACTGTGTTTATGGGAGGCAGCCTTGCTTCCTACAGTGAGACACGGTGGGAGGAGGCGCATTTCATCATCATTCGAAATCTTATCTTTGTGGGATTGAAGCAACGGCTGACGTGAAAGCTTTGCAGGTTTTTGCTTGCCCATTTCTGCTCTTTATCATTATCATTGTGCCTTCCTTCAATATTGCATTCAATTCAATTCAATTCCCTCACATCTCTCTCTGTTCCCTGTGCCCTGTGCGAGAGATGCCTTCTGCGCGGCTCAAGGCATTCCACACAGGACAAAACTCCATGGCATGGACTCTTTACTCCTATCTAACCAAAACGAAAATAAAATTTTATCTAAAAAAAAAAATTAACATATATAATTGGTTAAAATATTTATTTTATATTAAAAAATAATATAATTAATCTCATTAATAAAATATATTAAAAAAAATGCAAAAAGTACTACATATGGAATTTTTGTAAGAAAACTCGAGGAATAATACAATTTTTTTTTTTCCATCTCGTTTGTCCTCTCTAGATAAGTAAGATCTTTTTAAGATAATTATACATAGATGTTATGAATTAACGAACGAAACGGCGTCGCCCCCTGTCCCACCACTAAATTATGTGAATGACCCTATCACTATTATTTTAAAATCTGTATAGTGACTTGCATAGCAACTTGCATAGTAACTTCAACGCTTATAAATATGAGCTTCAGTTGTAATGAAATTCATAAGAAAATATAGAAAGAGAAAGAAAGTTTCAGTTCTTAAGAGTTTCTTTTCTCTTGCAATAGTAGTAGTTTTTTTTTTAATTTTATAACACGTTATCAGCACGAAGTTCTACCGATACTGAAGCTAGTGGTCTTCTACTTCAAGTAAGTTTTTCAATATATTATTTGCAGTCCTTGAGATAAATATTAAAGGTAATATTTCTGAATATTACTTGATAAAATTTTATTTTTATTCTCATGATAATGTGAATATATTTCTTAAATTCACATATTTATTTTTGTAATATAATGTCAAATATTGAGATTTATTACTATTGACATTTCTGAAAAATGTTATTTATCCAGATCCTTGATGAGATCTATTTGGATATAATGATGAACTTGAAAGATACAATCATAGAAGAAAACCATGTGTCCCTAAAGGACCGTGCTGTGTATCTCATGATGAAAAATCATCTTACTGCGTGAAATGAATTAAGAGAGTGATATAAGCACCAGAAAATGTAATCCTCTCAAAATATCATTATGATTTATTGCACCTGAAGTTGTAAGATTTTAAGAGTGGTATTGAATATTCTGCACTCTTTAAAATCAGCTCAATATTAAAATTATACAGTGAAAATGTCACTGATGATGATATATAAAAGAAGACATTATTTTTCATACCTCGAATGTGCTCCTGCAGTAGCAATATCGAGAGTGAAAGTTCAACAAATATTCTGAACTTTTGTTTTGTCTTCCAGTGATTGAGCTAAATAATGAGTTTTTGTTACACCAGTTACGTCCTATTAATGATATCGAATTTACACAATTCCCAGAAGTGAATGGAAACTAAGGGCGTAGACGTGGTAGAAAAATTATAGAAGTGTTGGTCCTAAAAGCGACAACACTAAAGATGATACAAATATATCGTATCACCAGAAGTGATCAAACTCAGAGAAGGGTAAAAGCCCTCAGAATAATTCTTCATAAAAAGATGAAGATGTTTGTCATAGATGTAATATGACTAAAAAGTAGTCACGTACCTGTTGTACGGCCAAACACTTGATTTATTTATACTAAGTTTTTATATATAAGCTTATTAATATTTTATCATGTTTTGAAATAATGAAATATCGGTGCCTGAAGCACGACAAGAAATTACTTGGGATAATAAAGTCCTGTTTAAATTTGATCCTCTTACAAATAAATGTGAACCAGAAGTTCAGAAGATTATTTTGTCTGCAAAGTGTTGCAAATCAATTACATGATGTATTTACTGATACTAAAGGTGTTGTAAAATCATATATTACTGCTGTTAATGCTTAAGTAGGAATTGAAGTCCCTGAAAGACGAGTTGTTAAAACAGCAATAAATGAGTCTAAGATACACCTGAAGCGTTGAAAACCTATTGGTGCACAAGAAAAATAAAAATCGGTGCTCATGAAGAGACCGTATTTTCTGTATAAAATATAATTCTCTTGAAGAGGAAACCTCCTGAAGAGGTAACTCCTGAAGAGAAAACTCCTGAAAAGTATAACTCCTGAAGAGAAAACTCCTGAAGAGTATAAACCTCCTGAAGAGGAACCTCCTGTAGAGGTGTTTCATGAGATGTTTTCCCCTGGAGAGGAACAATGAGATCTCAATACATTTCATGAGTACTGGAAAATTTATGGATAGAAATAAAACTGTTGTCGACAATATATATGATAACACTTGATATTACCAGAAGTAATGAAAAAAGTGAGCCAAAAATCATTGAAGAACGTCGACGTAGAAATGATTGGCCAAAATGGAAAGCAGTTATTAAAACTGAATTAAACTCGCTAGTGAATCGAGATGCATTTGGACCTGTTGTCCAAACACCAAAGGGTGTAATATTTGTCAGATATAAGTGAGTATTTATACGAAAGCGTAATGCGAAATGAAATTATGCGGTATAATTTGTCGCACAAGGTTTCCAGTAGAAATCCGAGCAATTATGAGGAAACATATTTCCTTGGTATGAATGCAATCACATTCATATTTTTAATTGATTTGGTTATTACAAAAGGATTAGATATGCAGTTAATGAATGTGGTCACTGCATATTTATAAGCATCATTAGATTATTACGATACTTGAAGCATCTAATCCAAGTACATTTAGGAGTATGTACTTTATAAAACTTCAAAGATCTTTATATGGGTTAAAGCAATCCGGACACATGTTGTATAATTGAATCAACGAGTATCTATTGAAAGAAGGATTTAAGAATAATCCTATATGTTCATGTGTTTTATCAGAATCCGGATTCGTCATTATTGCAGTTTACGTTGATGATTTACCTTATTAGAACTCTTGAAAAGATTACAAGGGTTGCTATAAATTCAAGTAATGCATTTGACAAGGAAAGATCTTATTATTCAATTCATAGATGAGTTACAAGAATTTGAGACTTCTAGCCTCATCTCTCAAATGCATTTGCTCTTCATAAAGCAACATACCATCCTTATCTAAAGGATTAGGCAGTCGAAATGAAGAGGCAAGTAAGGATTTTAAATCCTTATTCTCCTGCTTTAAGTCTGTAATTTTTTTGTCAGACTCTTGAACGAGCCGTTGAAGTACAGAAACCTTCTCGTTAAGCTCCTCAATCTCACGATTTTTGGATTGTAATCGGTTGGAAAATCCAACAATAGAGGAGGAGTATCGGGTGCCGAGAGTCACCAGCTCATAAACAGTTTTACGATTTGACTTATTAGCCATATCATTTGCTTGCTGCAACATTGCACCTGCGGAAGATGCATGATCAACTTGTAATTGAGGTGAAGGATACCTCATATGTTGATTGTGAGAAATAGTAAAAGGAAATTGATGAGCCATTGGAAATTTGTAGAATAAGAATATAAATACAGATGAATTATAGATATGAGAAGAAGATTTGATGCGTACTAAATGAAACTAAAGACGGTTCTTATAGAAATGGAAATAAGAATAAAACAAACCATCATCTCTTCAAATCTCACTTTACAAGATATGCTGGATGCATAATTTCAAAAGCCAGCGAGATTAATTACAGCTATCCCTATTTTCTTGTAAACGCTGAACCTCTGCCGTTAGCTGCTGTTGTTGATTTTGTATCTGAGCTCTTTCTCGTTTCAGCTCTTCTACTCGTGTTTTCAGGTCACGAGAATACCAGTCTACAAATTTCTTCAGCTCCTTGTTTTCTTGTTTTAAATCTTTATTTTTTCTATCTTTAGTTGCAAGCGTTTGATGCAACTCAGATATTAAATTTTTAAGATGATCAACCTCACTCGTTCTCGCCAATAGCCTCTGTGACATGGTTGTAAGAGAAGCAGCATATTGAACACTGAGGGTTCTTGATGCTGTAACAATTTCAAGATCAGATTTACTAGATAAATATATCTCTGCTCCTATCATGGTATTTACAGCCTCAGGAGAAAATATAAGTGGTTGAGGTATAAAATGTTCATGGTTTAAATCCGGGACATTAGAATTTCTATCAAATATAATATCGTTCTTAATGAACATCAACTGAATCTATGAGGAATGCGAAATCTTTTTACTGGAGTAAACCAATGGTAAAATTGGTTATATTTAAACAACAACCCGAAACCTTCAAATCTTTTCAAGATCTCGTTTGTCCACAATATCAAGCGGATTTGGTTTTCCGCCGAACCGATAATATTAAACCTCAAAACTTTTACAGCTTTTATCATACATAGATGGTTTCCAATGTTATTTCCGCTGTATATAAACAAGTTCTTCCTAATAACGCTGAATGAGGGGGAGAAAATTTTAGATGAAAATATTATCATACTCTCTCTAATGCATTATTTAGTTGGAGATCGTGTTTGAATTCTTAACTTGTTATATATACTGAAATCATATTTGCTTATTACTTGAAACACTAACGCATATTATCAAGGGGAGTTTAAGTATTACTGCAGGTATCAGATTTCTATTAAGTTTGTCAACCAGATATTATTTTTCATCTTCAAATCACTCAGAGATTATTGCAATTCATGAAACAAGTCAAGAGTATATTTGGCTGAGATCAATGACTCAACGTATCCAAGAAAAGTGTGGTATTTTGATAGCTCAACAATTTTATACGAAGATAATGCTATTTGTATCATTCAAATCAAAGGAGAATATATCAAAGATACGATCAAGTGATAATCTGGCAGATTTATTCACGAAGACATCACCAACTGCGACATTCAAGAAAATTGTGCAGAATATTAAAATGTGAAGACTCAAAAACTATTGTCATGCACTTTACAGAGGGAGTAAAAGTTCTGAAAACTTGTGCTGATTGTACTCTTTTTCCTTCGCTAAGGTTTTATCCCATTGGGTTTTCCTTTGCAAGGTTTTAATGAGGCAATCTTAAAGCACTTGTGGATACATAAGAAGACTGTACTCTTTTTCTTTCGCCATTGGTTTTTCTTCCTACTGGGTTTTTCCTTGGCAAGGTTTTAACGAGGCAGATTCTTTATGGGTGGTCATTCAAGGGGGAGTGTTATGAATTAACGAACGAAACGGCGCCACCCCCTATCTCACCACTAAATTATGTGAATAATCCCACTACTATTATTTTAAAATCTGTATAGTGACTTGCATAGTAACTTGCATAGTAACTTCAACGCCTATAAATATGGGTTTCAGTTGTAATGAAATTCATAAAAAAATATAGAGAAATAAAGAAAGTTTCAGTTTTTAAGAGTTTCTTTTCTCTTGTAATAGTAATAATTTTTTTTTTAGTTTTATAACAATAGAGTTTATTTTTAAAGGGAGTCTGATGGAATCTGCATGCGTGGGGCCCATATTTTTTTAGAAAAAAATCAAACTATCACATAAACAAAGCAAGCGCGGGATGGGTAGAAAGAGAAATTTATTTTTACTTTCAAAACCTGGTCCCGCGTTTTGGAGAGAGAATCTCCAGCGATTCTCATCGGCGATTCCTCCGATCATTTGCAACAAACTCCGATGACATTCAATCCAAACTTAGAGTTTGGGTTTGGCCTTTCAAGCTTCAACTCTCGTCCGTTGCAACGAGAAACCCCTGATCAATCTCTGACCTTCACTCCGATGAATCTCTTTGGCCATTCTCTCTGGTGAATCTCTCCGGCCATCATCGCACGGTAAACCTCTGGAGGGAACTTTGACTCTCGCGTTATCTTCGCCCGTTCATCAAAAGCTTTCAACTCCAGCCGGCCATTCCATTCGGTGAATCCTCCGGCCATCGTCTCATAGTAAATTACCGGTCATTACTCTGACTCCCGAGTTTTCTTTGCTAGGTAATATTACAAGTCTTGATTTCTTATAGACAGTGCCCATTTTTTTGAGCTAGGAGTTGTTGTGTTTGTAGACAGTGCCCACTATTTTCGTGGTTTAGAGGTGTGAGTTTCTTTGTTTGGGGGTTTTGGAAAATGGGGGTTCTAGGGTTTTGATTTAACCACACAGAAATTGTTTTTCACATAGACCAAGCACTGTTTGGAGATGCATTAGAATAAGCTTAAACGTTCTTTGTTGTCTAGATGGCTATATTTAACTGTTGGCTTGGTATGATTCGTATAGGGAGCATGCTGCATTAGTATAAGCTTGATAAAGGCAATTATTATATGTAGGGCTAGTCTTTAGAGATTTTACTCGGGATGCATTAATAATAGTCTAACCTTATGAAATGATTTCCAGTGAAGTGAGCTGAACTGAATATATGGGTAGAGTATTTTTTTTTTTCTTTTAGTTGAGGAGGTACTTCTTTTAGATCTAATGTTCCCTGCTATTGTTCAATGTTTCTTTCAATGTTGAGATTCAAAAAATGCCCTATTTTAATTATTTATTGGTTCGCTTTCCTACTAAACTCTATGTAAGTTAGTTAAGTTGTTAAGTTGCCATTAACAAGTGTCTTCCAGTTAATGTACTGAAAACACAAAGTTGCACATTCATTTTATCTATAAGCTTGTTGATTTTTAAGTGCACTAATATAGGCATCTGAAGTCATGCTTGAGCTTGACATTTTTTATCATCTTATGTTTTATGGCAGGATATTCTTAGAAACTTCCCCAATTATGCAAAGAATAAAATCTTTGATATAAACTTCCCCAATAAGTCAGGCGACAGGAGGTCGGTCTGAACTCCATTTTGTATAAACATTTTGATTTAAACTTTATAGGTATGAAACTTTCCTTTTATCTTAGAACCTCATATTGAATTGTTTGTTGATACCCATTCAGGTTCCTTTTGGATGGTTTAAGTGCAACCAATACAATGTTCGAGCCACTTGAAGATGTACAGTGCCAGTTTCATCTATACTCATATGTATTTCGGTTAACATTTTGCTTTGCTAGATGATTTTGAAAGCACGTAAAGGAATAGGAACTCTATTAACCTTTTAGGTGCTAGAAGAAAGTTCTCAATTTGGCTATGTATTATTATTAATATTTTTAATCAATACTATGTGAAAGAGGTGACAGGCTTAGTCTGATGCCATGGAATCATGTACAAACGTTAGTAACTTTAAACAGTAAAGACTATGGTGATACATGTGCTTTGTGCTTTTCGCTTCACGGTGGATAGAAGTGGTTAAAATAAGGTTCCGTTTGTATTCAAAACTCATCTCAATTCATCTTAACTCATCTTCATTTCATCATTACACTTTTATAATTTTTTATACAAAATACAAAATTTATAATATTATTTTATTGGTGTGGATGATCATCTCTTTGTATTCTTACTCTGATGTGCTTTTGGATAAAGCTGGTGGCTTGACTAGGTGAACTTGCAAGCTTATTTATGGCCATAGCCATAACAAGCTTATTTGTGGCCGTAGCCATAATATCTCAATACAGATTTTGGTTGTGAGCCTCGTGGACGTTTACAAGATGTGTAATTTTAGGGAATTGCTTCATGCGTGCAAACGAAAGTTTACAACATGCACGTTTACAAGATACCTATTAGACGTATACGATCAAACATTTATCACGTTATCTATTGGATGCTTCATTAAATTTTTGAGACCCTATTTAATGTCTTATTTGAAACCGCCTGGGTGAATTGGTGACCCCATTTCATTTAGGTTTCTTTGAGAACGCAACAATTTCATTCATAATAAATTCAATACCATATAATTACAAATCAGCATCTACTAAAACTCTAAACTAAATAAAATCTGGAAATTTCATGTCACCACCGAATAGTGACATCCACAAAACGAGCATATCTTGCAAGTGTGGCATCAATAAAGCAAGTTGGCTATCCAAAGAACATAGCTACCAAAGCTTGTTCGGTATCATATTTTGCAATATCAAACTAATTCAGTCAAATAAATCAAAAGTTGGATAAACTCAAAAGTTGGCTAAAGCCAAATTAATCTTATATAATTCAGCCAAAATACACAGAATCCAAAAGTTGAACCTAGCGTACTAATATCACAAAATTACTGCACAAATTAATTCAACATAATTACATGAAAACCAGCAGCCAAATTACATAAAAACCACTAACTAATATAGCCAAATTTACATCCCATCTCGGCCACCTGCTTACGGAGCTCAACTCCATCTTCTCGATATCACCGACAATGATGATGAAGACATTTCTAACAAAATAGAGACACAATGTTAGGCACCTACTTATCAAAGTAGTATGAAAGAAGTTTTTAAAGAAATTTTTTAAAGGAAAAAATGCAACAGATTAGTCGAGCCACTATATCACAAGGGATATACAATATCTATTCCACTCTTTGAAGAATGGAAAAAAACAAAATCATTGATCACAAAATCAATACGCACACAACATATCACAGTGGATTGCTACCAATCAACAAAATGGAAGTATATCTACCATTTTACTAACTTCCAACCAGTATTAAAGCAGGCTGTATTCTGATTCCAACCATCAAATTAGATAATTCTCTAACTTCCATCCACTACCATCTCTGATTCTCTATATATACGCACACAAAGACACTCATTTATGCATAACCCCATTGAAGTAAACAGACCCATAAATAGACACAAACTCAGAGAGATAGAGTGAGAAATTCTACAACATGGTCTTAACCAAAAAAAGAAATTCTATTGAAGAATTTGTTCTCTGATTCCATCCACTATAACCAAACCCAAATGAATATCCCCTACCTTTTTAAACTCAGAGAAAAAAAAAATTCTATACAGCCTAGTCTTAGCTAAAAAAAAAAAAAAAAAAAAAAACAGTTGATGTGTTTGGATCTTATCATATTCATATGAAATAGATACATTCCAATTTAATGAGTAAAATGTCAAACATGCCAGATATAAGATTACAATTATATTTTTAGCAATTTCATATGAAATGGATCAAACAATTCATAGAATGATACCCTATAACACATACATCATCTTCTCATTTCAAAAAGAGACATAGGCAGGCATACATGCACGAATACACCAACTTGAGTAGTACAAATCAACTCGTCCAGGGTTGTTGTGCCTTGGCACTGACGTGCAGGGTAGTCCTAAAAAAGAGAAAACAAAAACACAAATTATTCTTAATTCAGCAATTTCAAGAAATCAAATATGGAAAATATGATGAAACACGGTTGTAAATACATCTCATCCAAAACAATCATCTCAAATAGAAAAAAAACTGAATTTTATTGCCTACACAATCTAGAGGACTTAAGTTCACAGCAAATTAATCTTAGATTTTTAGGGTTTGGGAAAAAACTGGTTCTTTACAGTCACAAGTGTCTATGAGGTCAAGAGTTTGGGATACATCTCAGATTTCTAGCATTTGGGAAAGACTAGTCGTTCACATTCACAAGAGTCTACGATTTCAAGAGTTGGTATCTTCGATTTCCTAAGGTTTGGGATATAGAGTCGAACAAAACACTAAAATGCTTGAAATTGAAGAGAAGTTATGAACCGTAAAAGTTGATTACCTCTAGGATTTGGGTTGAATGTCGCCAAAATCTGGGTTTCATGATGACCGACGTTTGGTGTGCTGAGGACCCAAACCGCGGGATTCATCGAAGTGAAGACTGAAGATCAATCAGGAGTTTCTCTTTGCAATGCACGGGAGTCAAAGCTTGAAAGGCCAAACCCAAATCCTAGGGTTTGGATTGAATGTCGCCGGAGTTTGTTGCAAATGACTGGAGGAATCGTCGATGATCATCGTGGGTGGGAATCGTCGTTGAGAATCGCTGGAGATTCTCTCTTAAAAACGCGGGACCAGGCTGCTGCCCAGCCCCCCTCTTTTTTTTTTCTTTAATATGGGTGTCACGTATATAGAGTCATAGACACCGTTCGACTCCATTAAAAATAGACTTTTTGTATCATTATCCTTCTTTTTATTAATAAATAAAGGTTGATATTCCGTGCTTCCATAAGTGTATTAGCTAAAGGATAGCATAGAGATAAATATAATCTTTTTAAATAAAGAATCTATATATAGAAAAAATAGTTAAACTTTTTAATCAAAATATTTTAAATATTATTAGAACATAATTTTTTATATAATTTTTTTTTATTTTTTTTATAAAAAATTATCTTTTATGTTTTATATAAAAGTTTGTAAAATTTATAATCATTAGGAGAAATATTATAAAACATCACTTTCAAGATTTTTATTTCATGTCCTTCTAAATCATTGTCTTCTAAAACATTCATCTAAAAATTCAAATAAATTCAAAAAATAATAATATTTAAATAAAATAATGCGTAGAAATTATAAAATAGTTGTAACTACAAATTTTTGTTAAAGAAATTCAAAGTTGATTCTAACCTAAAGAGAATAATTACGATGCAACTCCATCTATTATCAATTCAATCGAAAATTCTAGATCAAATTATCAAAAAGTAATGAACAATTATTTAAATGTCAATTATTGATCACATTATAAAAAAGCAATGAATAATTATTTAAATGTAAATTCTTTATCAAATTACAAAAAATTTATGAATAATTATTTAAATGTTCTTTTTAGTAACAGTAATAAATCAAAACAAAAACTAAGGCTCAAGAGTCCAAACATATGCTCAGCTGCTACTTTTCACAGTATCTTTCAAAGTATTCACTACACAATGGTCATATCGAGAATGACGTATACGAACGAGAGTTGTTTGTTTTGAAAAATGAGTTCAACTTATCTCATTTCATCTCGTACTTTTTACTCATTTCAACCACTCATTTTAAATTTCAATTCATCTCAACCACTCATTTTATTACTATTCATAACTCATCTTATCTCATCTCTGAATCCAAGCGGGCCACATTGCTTGGCTTAAAATGAGTAAATGATGGGATTTTGCTGGTTGGGATCTCATATTCCATTATGAATATTATATATCTTGGTGCATGAAGTTCCACATTATAATTCTGGTGGCAACTCATCAAGCTTCTCTTTCCAATATTCATAAAAACAATCTTACCTCTACCAGAAATTTAAAAAAAAAAAAAAAAAAAACTATTGTATAAAGCTACATCGAATGGTTCTCAAGGTGCTACATATGGCTTGGCTTCACACCACAGCTGGGCTAGAACGAGCTATCCTCTGAGCTTCTTCCAAGTCCTTCAGAAACCTGTAATTTCAGATAAAAATGATTATTGGATCAGATAAACATTTAGGTTGCCTTTGAGTAGTGAACTGTGAAGTGATCTAAGATATTCTGTGAATATTAGTGAAAAAGTAAAGATAAAATATTGAATAGTTGTGAATAGCATTAAAAAATAGTAAGAAGTAATGAAAGTAATGAATATTAGTGGAGTGTTCTCAGAAGATTCCACTACCCATACGGAGCCTTAATTAACTACTTCAATAGAATGAAACCACCTTAAGCAATCAATAACCAAAAGTTAATGAGTTGGGACTGGATCTGCCTAAACGGAACTCTAAACATTTGACTTTCCTCTTTAAACTTTTAAAAGCTACCAATCCTGGTGCTTGTCCATGCAAGCCTACAGTGGATGAATGATGCCAAACCAAATCCCCAAGGAGAACATAGCTCCACAAAAGTAAAATTAGCTAACAAGCCAACCTACAACTACTTTCTGTGTAACTGATGCAAGAAATATGCAAGGGTAAAACTTAGCATTTAAAGCTAATGCAGAGTAAGAACAAACTTTTGTTATGCCTATTGGATCCAAGTACAATTGAAGAAAAATCACAAGAATCATTCGGAACCATACCTCTTAGAATTCAGAACCACAGAACCACCAAGAATAAAACGAATTCCAGAATTGCTGGCATTTTGTAGAGCAACAGAACGTGACTCTTCATATGTTGTCCCTCCAACAATGAATATGACAACTTCCTGTGGTCTGCTTAAGGAAAAAGTGTGCTCACAAAAACAATATTCCCCAAAACCTTGTGCCATTTTAAAATTATCTTATGAGTATCATAACTTTTTAATAATATTATAATTGTGCATATATTCTACTTATAAAAAAATGTGTGCATATCCATTTATTACTTCAGCAGCTCAACATTAGATATTAGTTGCATTTCAGCATCTAGTTCCCCCAAGATTAGAAGCAAAGTTACCGCTTCCTCTTACTTATCAAAATAAAAAGAGATTAGCAGAAGGGTTAAAACTCAAGCAAGTTTTACCACTGGAGGTCTCCTCTAAGAACATTGTCCTGACTTAGTGAATAAAAAAGAGACAACATCCCTCCCTTCCTAAATTGCCAGAGATAAGCCAAACCCACTGGAAAGAAACAGTTACTTAAGCAACAAACCTGCCCTGCTGAAAGTGATTGCCAATAAATGGGTAGTCCACATCTTTCAACCGTCCCTTGCTAATACTTTCCATGGTTTGGAACAAAAGAGGTTGGTGCTGGGTGTAAACATTCTCGACCCCCTACAGCATGCAGGAAAATGATGTATAAGCATCTAACCAAATCCACTAGCAGAAAGTACAGTTTCCTGACAAACCTTCAGTCCTCGAGCCATGTTACGAGCAAAATTCAGAAGATCCCGATTTCCATAAAGATCCCCAGTTCGTTTATCAACTCCGGCTTGCTTCAAGAGGAACTGGACAAGCTGTTAAAACATGATGGCCAAATTATGAAAAGCTGTGAATCATATTATCATCAGCAAGGACCAGAAGTTCTCAACCTGTTTACTGCTCTTATGCAGAGCCAAGGTATGATAAAAGATACTTGTTTTGGTTATTTTACCCCTGGTTTGTACTTTGGAGACTGAGAAGCCAGTTTGTTGAAAAGCTGCATCAATTGAACGGGGCTTTCCTTCTCATAGCGCAAAGCATAAAGCATCACTAATCGCAGCCGGTCAATGTCAGATATACGCTCATTGTTTAAAAGATTTGTCACTGCCTGCAAAAACGTTAGACAGGAAAGGTCAGCTAAACAGTCAAACCTTATACATATGTTTCTGACTCTACCTTCAAGTCAGTATCAGTAAACAAACCGTTTGTTTGAAACTTGCATGAAGGTACATAACATGATACCTAAACCAACAACATTTCTTAAGACCTTATAATTCAGTAATGTAGAAACTCAAATCAGGTAGAATCAAACCTAAGCAATATATTTCTTATGATAATGTTGTATTAATTCTGTGGCATTGCTGTCACATACCTCCAATAACCTTTGAAAGTTCATACAAGTACACAAATCTAGTGCTTGCACTTTGTTCATGGTCAGATACTGGTAAATAATAATTGTATTTTTTTTTAATTATTTTAAAATACAATTATCTAAAAAAAGGAATGAAAGAAGGTTTGAAGATCAGAACTGGTCAATGGATGAGCTTAGAATGTTTTTCTTTAACACTTTAATTCATTAGTCTACTCTAATAGACTTCAATGCCATGAACATTCATGACTTCCTTGTATCCCTAGCCCACCAAGTATAGGCATTGCTCTTATATACGCCACATGAACTTGATTATGCCTATTTTTCTATTATCAATAAAATTATTATTTACTGATCCAAAAAATTATCTAAAAAACATGTAGGTCTTAGTAGGGCCATGGATAGACATGAAGTCAATGATTAGAGAGAACCTCAAAAGCTGCCACTTGACCACCATTGCAAGCCAAATCCTGTTCTGTTTGCGAAACTAACATAAGTTTCCGCTCTTCAACTATCTTGCTCATTTCTGTGACCAAAGTCACATGCTTTGAAACATTTCCTTGCATTTTTCTGTACTCAGGGTAATTGTCAACAAATTTGGCCATGTCTTCTGAAATTCAAGGAAAAAAACAAGACCAAATGTTATACCTCAAGTCACTGCATCTCACATTAATTTAGTAATTTAATATGCCACGGCTCTGAAATAACTAAGCCTCATACGAACCTATTGTCTGAATGTTCTGGTTACTCTTTGCAATCTGCTGAAATTCATCCACTAATCGCTTGATATTCAGTCCAATATCCCCAAAATTCTCATACATATTAGCTTTGAAAAAGGCATCTTGTTCTGATGACAACACGACCTCCTGTAAGCATGAGTTGAACAAAGACCATTAACTCCTTAATTATGCAAAACATTTTTTTTTATAGTTAATAAGAGATTTTATTCCAAGTAAATAGGTATAGCCCAAGTACACAGGATGTATACAAGTGAGTACACCTAAACACAAGCTAAAGCAAAACAATACTAAAACAAAACATTACAAATATTCCCATCCCTTACAAATCATAGAATGAAATATGGGCACTACAAAAGACAAAATCAACTCAACCTGTTGATCCTGCGGCAATTTGCCAATGCTTCTCAAATCCACCTTGTTGTCTTGAATACCTATCAACTCATGAACCATTGCCTACAGAGCATGATGTGATAAATGAATTGCACATATATCAAAACCATCCTGTTATATCAAAATAGATGAGGCTTTTATTGTTAAAATGGCAAGATTATAGTCCAAACCACTTATACCTGGTATGTCCACTGATTTAGCAACGGGGTTACAGGATCATCCCTCCTATCAATTACCAACAACAACGGAGAGATTTCTGTTCGCCTGAAATCAAATAGCCCACTTTCCTGCTGGTACATCAGTTTCTGTTACAACCCCAAAATGTATACAAATTAGGTTTCTAATTGGAGAACAGAATGTGCAACATTCATATACAGATCACACTAACTTTTTCTGGTTTACTTACTGCTGTTTCTTGTGCTATCCTCTTTGCAATATCAGAGGTCCTTTGATATCGAATAATAGGTCTTCTTTTTAATGCCAAGAAAATAGCTGCAATACCATCAACAACTCGGTCACAGAAGTGCTGCAAATTTGAAGGATCTACAACAGCTGGGAGCATATAGATGTGATTTGATGGCACATTCAAAGTGAAATGGTAAGTATCAATTGCTACAAAGTCCGCATAGAATTCCTGCAAGATCAAGAGAAGGATCATATTTTAGGTGGAATCGAATGAGGTAACACAACCACCACGTCAAGTGAAATCTCTCAAGCATCAGAGAATGATTTAAACAGCTAAAGTCCACAAATCAGTGAATAACCATGCAGTGACTATGCTCAAACCAATCCAATATTTGCAAGCCCATGACAATGACATCCTGACGAAATGATAAGCTTTCCTTATTTTATTTTTTTTTCAAATTTTTCTTCTTGTTTTCTTGAAGATAACTATGATAGAATTCCTAATTATTGTTCAACATGCTTTTTTTTTCTGAGTACCTAAACTGAAAAAATCGAAATGAAAAAAATGCAATACGGTATCAGCCAGTAGAAGAATTACCTGAACCTGCTGGACAACTTCCTGTTCATCTGAATCAGCTAAAATATGGATTTGTGTATCCTTCAACATGTTGGAGACAACTGTACTAGTATTGGAATTAAAAGAAAAAAAGGAGCTCCAAATCAATAGCTAACAATAACTAGCTAAAAGTTCAAAATTTCAAATGCAGATTTTTGTAATTTCTCTCAAAAGTTTTAAGAAACTTACATAGGTGGTACTCTCCAAACCTAGGACTAGCTAGCTGGCGCCGCAAATGCTGGATATTCTCTGATGTGGGCCGGAGGAAGAAAACTGCCTTCAGATGGGACATTGATTCGTTTGACTTGGAAATGGAATCTACCAACTCTACTAAGAACACTTCTTTCTGAAGAAGCTCAGATTGGGAGTATGCAACACTAACTACACTAACCTGCAAATCATCATCAAGACCCAGATGTATACTCCTTGCTTAACCAACTACAACTGATTTCGATCCAATAAAGTAAAGTGACATTAATTTTTTTAATGAAGGACTTGAATTAAAAAATTCACTAGATTCCACCTTAAAATCAAATATAAACAGTATTGATTGAAGGCAAAGCTTCAGAAACACAACAAAGGGGGCATGGACTATTTTTTTCCCATCATGACATTGAAGAGACCAAATAGAAATTCATGCTAAAAATTCATCATGGAGTAAGGTTATACTAATAAAAATAAACTCGGAGCCATTGCTGTACATAGTTTTGTTAACGCTAGCGAGGCTTTGGTGCCATTTGTTCTTGTAATTGCTCTCTTGGAGAGAAAAGATTCATAGACATCCCAGCCAAGCGTGCTGACCTATTCGCAATAAAGCAAAACTTTTCATATTCATCTTCGCAGGATATTCGAACACATCCCAAGCCGTTGTTTTCTCCATGAAAACTGAATTTTTATGACTGGCATTCCATTACGAACAACGACTTGGTGAACTGATAAATAAACAGAACCACCAGCTGCTCTAGCGAGAAACTGTCCTCTGAGCAACACGGTCGAGAATTTGTGTCTCAATTTCATATTGTATGAGTCCCGGTAATTAACATACAAAATAAATAATAAAAAAGATTAAAAAAGAAATGAAAAAGGAAACCCCGTTTCAAGTTAGCATTATATCACTCACTTAGTATAACTAAATTTCAAGGAAGCACTCCATTTCCAAGCAAACATAAAATATTAAACTCCGATACTTCAAAGCAGAAGGTGGATTTGATTAAAAGAAATGGAAGAAAAAATGATATGCGAGGAATGATAGATACCGTGTGAGAATCGAGGATGAGGACCTTCATGCCGGAGATGTCCTGCAACATCCGGTTAATGTAATCACGCACGGCCGATACTAGTACCATGTTCTTCCACTAAGATCCAACGGCAATGATCTTCTTCTTCTGATGATAATGATGACCGTGACCGGACGGTGGTTGCAGTGCTAAATCGCCGGCGTAATGGGTTCAGGAGGAGTATGCGTAGATCTGCAACGAGCGAACCGTAAACGAGGAGTGGCAAGATACGCAGCGTTTCAGTGGCAATAAAACACACCGTTTTTCCTCTTCTTTTTCTTTCCAATCTGACGGTCTTTTAATAAAAATTTAATTTATTATCTGAAAAAACGAGATTCAATATTGATTTATTTATTTTATATGAAGGGTTTTTATTATCATAAGTTCAATTTTCACAAGAATACAAATTTAAAAAAATAAAAAATAATGAATGCAGTACGTCATATTTAAAAAAAAAATTCTTTTACTAACTAAAAAATTTCATAAAATTATAAATATATAAACTGACATAATTTAATATAATATATTAGATTATATTTGTAAAGTCTATTTAAATCAAAGGATTTGAAATTCCACCAGAATGAAGAGTCCATATAGAAGAAAGCTAATATAGTAGGCCCAACTATCAATCTAAAAGAATGAGTCAATATAAAGTCTAACAAAATCACGTAAAAAAACCAATACTTAATTCTCGCCATTTTTTACGAGATTTCATACAGATACATGATTATGTCGATTACGGAAAGATAACTCATAAACAGAAATTATGGCAGAAGATAAGTATCACCATGAAACCTATATAAATCAGGTAACCCTGCAAGAAAAGGGGACTCATTTCTCTAGCCTTCGAGTTACTTTTAAAATAATTAATAAGATTATTGACTTAGGCATCAGAGTTTTCTCAGGTGAAAATCGCCGGACCTCATCAAATTCTTGCAGGTGACCAGTTGCAGGAAGGGAACGAGACACGTCTTTAATATTGGTGTCGTCTGTGGGATTTCACGCGGACTATTAACGTAGTTCTCGCATGCCTACTGTAACTCATTCTGTAGCAAGTCGAACAACGAAAGAATCCATGGAAGCACGATTAGTAGCAACCAAAGAGAGATTGAAGAAGGCGTTAGACACTTTGGAAGCGTTGCAGAAAGAAAACGAGGAATTACGGTGGAGGAATGTTGAAACCGAAGGTGCTGCCCAACCTGCTCACAATGAGCAAGGTGAAGGAGAAGCGGATAGCAATGCTGAAGCCAAATGGGAATGCACGGAGAAACAAAAGATGCACGATGAGCTTAAGGATCTCGAGGGAAAATACGAGGAAATAGCACGAAAGATGGGAGGATCTTCGTCGATCGACTCCCTGCTGAACCAGACCGACTTGCCATATAGTGAGCAGATCATGGTAGTCCCATTTCCGCCAAAATTTAAAGTTTCCCAAATAGACATTTACGATGGGTTTAAGGACCCAGTGGATCATCTAGAGAACTTTAAAACCCACATCATGTTTCACGATTTCCTGGGCGAGATTGTCTGCCGAGCTTTTCCTCTAACTCTAAAGGGGGTAGCAAGAAGATAGTTTGAGACTCTTAAATCAAAGTCAATCGATAGCTTTGAAGACCTAGCCAAACAATTCATAACTCAGTTCATGCCCAGCAAAAGGCGCCGGAGCCCAGCCGCCTACCTGCTCACAGTCAAACAAAAAGAAGATGAAGATCTCAAGAGCTACCTCACTCACTTTAACAAGGAGCGATTGACGACTGACGATCAAGATGAGAAAATCATTATGGCCGCTCTCCTGGGCAGAATCTGGCCGTAGAGCCCATTCATAATGGAACTGGCTAAGAAAATTCCTTCCACCCTCAGGGAGTTCATGGATCAGACTGATACTTCTGTCAACGCCGAATACACATTGCAGGCCTTGGTAGATCTGCAGAAGGAAAGCAGAAGAGGCGAACGGATGAGCGGATGAGATGATAAAAGAAATGGAGTGAGCCGGCGAGAAAGGAGACAAGAAAGACAGTCAGATCGGAACACCAGACTAATACATAACAACCTAAGTGTCAGGGAAGAGATGGAAGACAGGGGTGAAAAGCAACAGCACCAGACAGACGGACGGTATTACAAATACCACCAGACAGGTTCACATTGGACTGAGGACTGCACGACCATGAAAAAAAGGGGTCACGGAACTGGCGGGAATTGGTGAGCTGGAGCGGATGGTGGCAAAGCAGTCAAAACCCAAAAGGCGACAGAAGTACGAGAGAGGAGTTAAAAGGAGCACAAGTTCCGAGAGAAGGCGCCAAGGCACCAACCACCAGAACAGTGGCAACTAGGCGACAGCAAAAAGAGGCGAGGACAGAAATCGGATGCCCAGAAGAGGCAACAGGAGCAGATCGCCCTAAAGAGGCAGTAGGAATAGGTCACCATCAAGAGATGACCGAAACAGAACACCTATTGGGGAGATCCGGACGATAGTAGGGGGTTTTGCTGGAGGCGGGATGTCTATGTGACAGACAAGGCGCCTAAACAGCAAAAACTCAACAATAACCAGATGGTGATATCTTTCGAAGAGGCGGACAGAGAGGGAGTGTTATACCCACACGACGATGCTCTGGTTGTCACTCTTGTCATAGCCAATTACGTGACCAGACGGGTGCTGATTGACAATGGAAGCTCTACCGACATACGACTTTAAGAGGATTGAGGGTGACCAACTACGACTTTCTCCAACGTCGTTGAAGGGCTTCTCGAGCGAAGCAATCCAACCCATTGGTGACATCACATTTTCGGTAGCCGTTGGAACTGGAAGGTGAACAGCGACTACCATGACGGACTTCTTAGTAGTTAAAACTTCATCCTCCTATAATGTTATACTAGAGAGGCCAACACTCAACCATTTCAGGGTAGTAACCTCAACATATCATCTCAAAATGAAGTTTCCAACCGACGGTGGAATAGGAGAATTAATAGGTGAGCAGGCATTGGCTCGAGAATGTTATGTGCAAGAACTAAGAAAGAATAGGAATGAAGTATGTACCGTAGAAGAGATAAAGAAGACATCCACGCCACATCTCCCACCATCCATGGTGGGAGCCCAAGGAAAAAAAGTAGAGATCAGAGACGAATAGAGTCAGCAGCACGCCGAGGTCAACGAGCCCGTAGACCTCATTACTTTATTCCCCAGCCGCTTAGAAAAAACCGTACGGATTGGCACAAATGCTCCCCCGGAGGATAGGGAAAGTCTAAGACAGCTATTAGTGGAATACAAAGACGTGTTTGCATGGAGCCATGAAGAAATGCCTGGTGTGGATAATGCCGTCGTCGAGCATCGTTTAGGGATGGACCCTGCACATAAGTCAGTACGACAGAAAAGGAAGTCATTCAGCACGAAAAAATATGCCGCCATCTGCCTGGAAGTCAAAAAATTACTTGCTGCCGACTTTATCAAATAAGCCCACTATCCGGAGTGGCTATCTAATGTAGTCCTAGTAAAAAATGCAAATGGAAAGTGGAGAATGTGAGTAGACTTCACTGACCTCAATGAAACTTGTCCAAAAGATAGCTTCCCCCTACCACGTATTGATCTCATTGTGGACGCAACAGTGGGACACGGGACACTAAGTTTCATGGATGCCTACTTGGGTTACAATCAAATACAAATGCATGCGATGGATAAGAAAAAGATGGCGTTCATAACAGATCGTGGATTATATTGTTACCAAATAATGTCGTTCAGGCTAAAGAATGTAGGAGCAACCTATCAAAGACTTGTCAACCAAATGTTCGCAAATCAGATAGGGAGAACCATGAAAGTATATGTGGATGACCTCTTGGTAAAAAGCAAGGAATCTGCCCAGCACATCCACGACCTGAGAGAAGCATTTAATGTACTACGTTAGTACAAGATGAAGTTGAATTTTGCCAAGTGTGCCTTTAGAGTCGAGTCAGGAAAGTTCTTGGAGTTCATCGTATCTGAGAGTGGAATTGAAGCCTCCCCCGAGAAGATAGAGGCCATGTCAATATGAAACCGCCGGCAAACTTGCATGAGACATAGCGGTTGGCAGGAATGGTAGCCGCCCTGGGCAGATTCATAGTAAGATTTACTGACAAGTGTATGCCCTTCTTCCAGGTACTACGCAAAATACATCCATGGAATGAGAAGTGTAATGAGGCATTCCAAAGAATGAAGCAATATCTAACCAATTCGCCCTTCTTGAAGCAATCGAAAAAAGGCAATGTACTCTATGCGTATCTGGCCGTTTCCCCACGCGTAATATCAACCATCTTGGTAAAGGAAGAATGGGCATTCAGCACCCCATATATTATGTAAGTCGAGCCCTCAGAGGAGCAGAAATAAGATATCCTAAGATTGAGCTGCTAGCATTTACTTTGGCGACGACAGCCAGGAAGCTTCACCCATACTTTCAGGCTCATACGGTAAGGATGCTTACAAAAGCACCTCTGACGAAAGTCTTGAGGAAACCAGACTGCACGGAAGATTAATAGGATAGTCAATCGAGTTAAGTGAATTTGACTTAAAGTACGAGCTAAGGAAGACAGTCAAAGGACAGGCACCAGTAGACTTTGTGGCAGAATTCTCAAATTTTTCTCAAGAAGTCACAACAGCACTGGCGGGCAAGCTGTGGATAGCACACATAGATGGCTCATCCTGTAAGGCGGGAGGGGCCTAGGGATATATTTACTAGGTACCAATAACGAAGAAAGACATTACATGACCACGCTAACTTTTAAAGTGACAAACAATGAGACCGAATATGAAGCACTAGTAACTGGGCTTTCCATATCAGCTCAGATCAGGATAACTGAGATAGAAGACATGTCAGACTCACAGATCATTGTCCACCAAGTATTAGGCATGTATGCCACCAAGAGCGAGAAACTGAAGAAATATTTAGAGCGGGTCTGGGAAGTACGTGATCTTTTTTCATATTTCACTATAACCTAGATACCCCGGGCAAATAATGAAGTGGCAGACAGGCTGGCTTGAATGGCGTCTAGAATGGAAGAGACGCTTCTTCCTTGGCCAACTAAAAAGATAATTATTGAAACACCAGCCGTTGGCATGAAGGTAGTAACATTGGGTCATTCTGAATGGGCAAGTGAAGTGGTAGAATACCTGGCGGGAGGCAAACTACCAGAGGGGCGAGAATAAGTGTGGAAAGTAAGAAGGAAAGCAGCAAGGTTCCTACTTCTCGACGAGACTCTTTACAAAAGGGGTTTCTCTGCCCCTTTAATGCGATGCATCTCGTCCCAAGAGGTACAATATGTCCTAGCAGAAATACATGAAAGAATATGTGGGAACCACTTACTTGGGAGGAAGGGCCTTGGTCAGGAAAGCGGTCAGAACATGTTACTATTGGCCCAATGCAATAAGGGACACATAGAAGTTCACTAAGAGGTGCCTCAAATGTCAAGAGTATGCACCCGTACAACATGCTTTACCAGAAGAACTCATGTCCATTACAACACCATGACCTTTTACCCAATGAGACGTGGACCTGGTAGGACATTTCCCACCTGGGAAAGGCGGAGTGAAATTCATGATAGTAGCTGTGGAATATTTCACCAAATGGGTGGAAGCGGAATGATTGGCAACTATAACCAATAAAGTTGTGATAAGGTTCTTATGGAAGAATTTTGTCTATAGGTTCGGGATTTCCCATAGCCTAGTAACAAATAACGGGCGGCAGTTTGACTTTGACCAGTACCGAGATATGTGTGCTGAGTTAAAATCAAGACCAAGTATTTCTCGCCAGGTCACCTTCAAGCTAACAGACAGGCCGAATCAAATAAAGACATTGTTCTCAATCCTAAAGAAGTGTGTCGCGAAGAAAAAAAGAGATTGGGCGAACGAGCTCCCGAGAGTGCTTTGGGCATACAGGAAAACAGTCAAGACACCTACAGGAGAGTCACCATTCACACTAGCATACGGGACTGAAGCTATACCACCAGTTGAAGTGGGGTTGCTTAGCTACAAAACATGCCACTACTCCACTCACCAAAATGACAGCAAACTAGAGGAAAGTCTAAACCTATTAGAAGAAGAGAGAGAAATTGCGGAGGCTAGAATGCTGTATGAAAAGTCAAAATTGAGCAATACTTCAACAAGAGGGTGAAACCCATAACCTTCAAAGTCAAGGATATAGTCTCAAAGAAAAGAAGAATGACAACACAAAACAAGGAAAAATTAGGACCCCAATGGGAATGGCCCTACTTGGCAGTTGCATACAACAGGCCTGGGTCATACCAGCTAAAAGACAGTCAAGAAAAGTAACTGTCTCATTCATAGAATGCAAAGCACTTAAAAAAGTTTTATCAGTAGTATCGCCAACACTTTCAGTTCAGTTATGTCTTTTACATTCCCTTAGTAGTAGTATTGTTTATTTTTTCATTATAGTAATCTTTGTTTTATTATTCTTATTTCAATTGAATTCTTGAATGATTATAATTATAACATTCGTATTCATTGATTCGAAAATTTCGATGTTCGCACACTATTCTTGCGTCTTGGTTAAAGTACGCATAATTACTTGGGATACCATGTACAAGAAAAGAAAAGGGAAAAAGGGGCATGTGGAAGTCAATAGATCCCGCCGCCCCTGACCATTAGAATCAAGTTGTCGCATTCGAAGAAGGCCTTACTAATAAAGACCCACGACAAGCTATCCAACTCGCGGGGTTAAGGGAAAAGTCACGGATCTCCCAAATCACGTAACACCAAAGACAAGTAGAACACTTGCAGGTGCCATACAAAAAAAAAAAGGTATTACCCTCGGATGTGGTAGTTGAGGGAGTTTCCAAATCAAGCTGGCCAACGGCCAAGGAAGGGCAAGTGCTCTCCCAAGCAAGAACCGGGGAGTCTTCTCGACCAAAAGGCTGGACGCTAACCAAACTCTCCTCAATTTTCCTATGGGCGGCCTTCGAGGGCGATGGCGGGCGCGCACTGGAACTGGTAATTCGGTCCAACTGAAGGGCGGCCGTAATGTCAGCAGGCAGGTCGCTGCCTCTCATGGGGCCTTCGGTGGAGGGAGGCACAAACACAGGAACAGGCACTCGAGGGTTGATCTGAAGGGGTGCCTGAACTTGAAAAGAGGCGGCTAGCTCATAAAGAACTATGCTGGCCAGACCTTCCCTATCCCCTAAACCAACAGATCGTGGCCTTGTGGAAGAACCACCAAAAGCAGTAGATGAAGAAGCCGTTGGCGATATAGGCACCTTAGACTGGTCGCCCCCCGAACTAGCCCTAGTCTCAGGAGGCGGCTGCTTAGGGTCGCCCGCTGAGGACGCCAAGCTTCCCTTCGAAACTGGAAGCGTGGGCACCTGCTTCAGACTTTCTTTAGTGGGCGCCAAGGGTTTTTTCGGAGGGGGAAGTTGAGAAGGATCCTCAATATGAGTCCTTTTCTTTTGACCCTCATCATTCTTCTTCTTGGACCTTCTTTCTTTTTTGCCCTCGCCCACGTCAGTCTCCAACCGCTTCTTCTCCTTTGCTCCTCCTTCCTATCCCGCACAACAAGGGCGCATGTCATGGCGTTGTCAGAAGAATTAGGTAGAGGGGCAGGAATAGCATCAGTGATAATGAAATCACATCCCTAAGCAAAGGAGCGATTGAGGGACTTTAGAAACCGATCTATATGAACGGGGGACAATAGCTTATCAGTCCAGAGGTCATTTGGATGCTCTGCACCCCAGGCGTAAACGACATCTATACAAGCCAACTCTCGGCGGGACAGTGGGGGCATGAGAGTCCACAAACGTCGACTTTCAGGGATAGAGCGCCAGATTGTCCTGACAGGAAAGTCTCTGAAAACCTCTTCTTGATCAGAAAATTTCCATTCCTGTCCGCTGATAAAAAATAATTTCGTGACCCATGCCTTGACATTGGAATACCGACCTTCAAACGTAGCCAAAGGTTGTCATTTTTGCTTTTTACGAAAGCTAGCCACACAACCCTTGGTGGCTGCCTTCACGTCGTAGAAAGCCAAAAACTCCCGAGCAGTCATATCGGGGTATGAGTCACAGAGGGGTTCTGGAACCATCTGGAAGACAATGCAGGCGCACAATTAAACCCTCAAAGCAAAAGGGTGAAGCTAAGTCGGAGCCAATTCTAGTAAATCCAAAATGTCGCGAAGAGGGCGACAAAAAGGAAGCTTCAATCCATGAGACAAAAGGGTTACGGAAATGCCTACCCAACCCGAGAACCCTTCATCGTCACAACACCCAGATTCGGGAATTTTCATCAGAACTCTTCTCGAATACTTGAGCGCCATGTGTATCCATCAAACGTTGTGCCTTCGAGAATGTCAAAAGGTTGAACCGAACCGCTACCTTGTTCTGTTATAGGGTTGTAAAAGGAAAGAAGTAGGAACAAGAAGTAAGAACAAGAGACAAGAACAAAAGAATGCAGAGAACATGAGAAATACCAAGGAGTAAAATAAGCAGAAGGAAGGAAGGAAAAGAGGAAAATGGGGTATTGAAAGGAGAAGATGACTGTGGAACACCAACAAACGAGACATTATGACTTGATGGGAAGATAGAGAAATAGTTGTCAGATAAAAAATAACCGTCACATGATAAACCTCCCCCCTACTGCCACGATTATCTGACAAGAAGATGAAAAGACAGCAGGTACTCTAGAGGTCATGGAAGAGAACAAGTTCTCATGCATATCAGGGCGGGAACTGAAAATACACAAAAGTCAAAATAAATTGAATTCCCTACGCCTTTGAGGCGTAAATAATTCGCGGTGTAGTTGTAGGACCCATTTAAGTCAAAAGGTCTGAAAGCCCACCATAATGAAGAGCCCATATAGAAGAAAGCTAATACAGTGGGCCCAACTATCAATCCAAAAGAATGAGTCAATATAAAGTCCAACAGAATTACGTAAAAAAACTAATACTTAATCCTCACCATTTTCTACGGAATTTCATGCAGATATGTGATCACGTCGGTTACGGGAAGATAACTCATGAATGGATATTATGGCAGAAGATAAGCATCACCACGAAGCCTATATAAACTATGTAACCCTACATGAAAAGGAGACTCATTTCTCTGGCCTTCGAGCTACTTTTAGAATAATTAATAAGATTACTGACTTAGACATTAGAACTTTCTCAGGCGAAGATCGCCGGACCTCATCAAATTTTTGTAGATGACTAGTTGCAGGAGGGGAACGAGACATGTCTTTAACAATATTACATCAAATTATGTTCATTTACTGACAAGACACTTATAATAAAATTGACTCATACTCAAAATATTGATTTCCTGCTCATACATTCAGTGATGATGTTGCACATAAACAGTAGTGGAAGGTGCATGATGCCATGCTGAACAATTTACTAAAGTTTTGTTTGCTGAGTTCTAAGCAAAAGGCAGCAATCGAGCGGGATCGAATGGAAGCTGAGAAAAGAAATTACACTCATGCAATTGAAAAATTGATAAAAAAAAAAAGTGTTTGGGGACATGTTTTTAGGATTTCTGCTTCTAGGGTATGTTAGGGCACTGAGAAGAAAATAATGAATAATATTATATATAGTTGAGAAATGCTTTATATAGTAAAAATTTGTTTCAAATTTTTATCTCGAAATTAATTTTATTTATTTATTTAGTGATTAAAAAAGTTTTTTAAATAATGATTTGATTTTTTTTAATATTTAAAACTATAAAAAAAAGAATGAAAAAAATCAAAGAAAATGAAAAAAAAATTACATGCATTCGGGAGATCTTGGTATATGTCCTTCGGGATATGTAGCAAAATTCATATAGTAATGGGTTGTATAAACGTCATGCACTCCTTTAAAAAAATTGGTAGATTTATTATTAAAATATTAATTTTTTATATAAATTTTATATTTATTTACTATTTTAAAAAGAGTGTGCGGGACACATACACCGACTATAAATACCATTTCTTGAAAACAATTAGATAGAGAATGCAATATTGTTATGAATTATTGGGGGCGGTCCTCGGCCCCTTAATTATTTTGTGAATGACCCCACCATCATTATTTTAAGTCTTACATAATAACTTGTATAGTAATTTCAACGCCTATAAATATGGGCTTCAGTTGTTATAAAATTCATAAGAAAATATAGAGAGAGAAGAAAATTTCAGAGAGTTTCTTTTATATTTCTCTTGCAATAGTAGTAGTTTTCTTTTTAGTTTTATAACACGTTATCAGCACGAGATTCTACCGATACTAAAGTTAGTGGTCTTCTACTTCAAGTAAGTTTTTCAATGTATTATTTGCAGTCCTCGAAATAAATATTAAAGGTAATATTGCTGAATATTACTTGATAAAATTTTATTTTTATTCTCATGATAATGTGAATATATTTATTAAATTCACAGATTTATTTTTGTAATATAATGTCAAATATTGAGATTTATTGCTATTGACATTTCTGAAAAATGTTATTTATCTTAGATCCTTGATAAGATCTATTTGGATATGATGATGAACTTGAAAGATACAATCATAGAAGAAAATCATGTGTCCCTGAAGGACTGTGCTGTGTATCTCATGATGAAAAATTATCTTACTGTGTGAAATAAATTAAGAGAGTGATATAAGCATTAGAATATGTAATTCTTTAAAAAGATCATTATGACTTATTGCACCTGAAGTTGCAAGATTTTAAGAGTGGTATTGAATATTCTGCACTATTTAAAATGAGCTCAATATTAAAATTATGCAGTGAAAAAGCCACTGATGATGATATATAAAAGAAGATATATGTTATTTTTCATATTTCGAATGTGCTCTTGCAGTAGTAATATCGAAAGTGAAAATTCAACAAATATTCTGAACTTTTATTTTATCTTTCAGTAATTGAGCTAAATAATAAGTTTTTGTTACACCAGTTACGTCTTATTAATGATATCGAATTTACACTATTCCCAGAAGTGAACAGAGCATCATTTCAAAAGAATTAAGGGCGTAGACGTGGTAGAAAAACTATAGAAGTGTTGGTCCCAAAAACGACAACACTAAAGATGATAAAAATATATCGTATCATCAAAAGTGATCCAACTCAGAGAATGATAAATGCTCTCAGAATAATTCTTCATAAAAGATGAAGATATTTGTTATAAATGTGGTATGACTAAACAGTAGTCACGTACTTGTTGTACGGCCAAACACTTGATTTATTTATATTAAGCTTTTATATATAAGCTTATTAATATTTCATCATGTTTTAAAATAATGAAATATCGGTACCTGAAGCACGACAAGAAATTACTTTGGATAATAAAGCCCTGTTTAAATTTGATCCTCTTACAAATAAATGTGAACCAGAAGTTTAGAGGATTATCTATCTGCAAAGTATTGCAAATTAATTACATGATGTATTTACTAACACTAAATGTGTTGTAAAATCATATATTACTGCTGTTAATGCTTAAGCAAGAATTGAAATTCCTGAAGGACGAATTGTTAAAACAGCAATAAATGAGTCTAAGATACACCTGAAGCGTTGAAGACCTATTGGTGCACAAGAAAAATAAAAATCGGTGCTCATGAAGAGACCGTATTTTCTGTATAAAATATAATCCTCCTGAAGAGGAAACTTCCTGAAGAGTGTAACTCCTGAAGAGTATAATTCCTGAAAAGAAAATTCCTGAAGAGTATAAACCTCCTGAAGAGGAACCTCCTGTAGAGGTATTTCATGAAATGTTTTCCCCTGAAGAGGAACAATGAGATCTCAATACATTTCATGAGTACTGGAAAATTTATAGATAGAAATAAAACTGTTATCGACAACATATATGATAACACTTGATATTACCAGAAATAATGAAGAAAGTGAGCCAAAAATCGTCAAAGAATGTCGACGTAGAAATGATTGGCCAAAATGGAAAGCAGTTATTAAAACTGAATTAAACTCGCTAGTGAAGCAAGATGCATTTGGACCTGTTGTCCAAACACCAAAGGGTGTAATATTTGTCAGATATAAATAAGTATTTATACGAAAGCGTAATGCGAAATGAAATTGTGCAGTATAATTTGTCGTACAAGGTTTATTGTAGAAACCTGAGAGCAATTATGAGGAAACATATTTCCTTGGTATGAATGCAATTACATTCATATTTTTAATTGATTTGGTTATTACAAAAGGATTAGATATGCAGTTAATGAATGTGGTCACTGCATATTTATAAAGATCATTAGATTATTACATATATAAAGATTTACGATACTTGAAGCATCTAATCCAAGTACATTTATGAGTATGTACTTTATAAAACTTCAAAGATTTTTATATGGATTAAAGCAATCTGGACGCATGTGGTATAATTGAATCAACAAGTATATATTGAAAGAAGGATTTAAGAATAATCCTATATGTCCATGTTTTTTTATCAAAATCCAGATTTGCCATTATTGCAGTTTACGTTGATGATTTACCTTATCAGAACTCTTGAAAAGATTACAAGGGTTGCTATAAATTCAAGGAATGCATTTGAAAAAGAAAGATCTTATTATTCAATTCATAGATGAGTTACAAGAATTTGAGACTTCTAACCTCATCTTTCAAATGCATTTGCTTTTCATAAAACAACATACCATCCTTATCTAAAGGATTAGGCAATCGAAATGAAGAGGCAAGTAAGGATTTTAAATCCTTATTTTCTTGCTTTAAGTCTGTAATTTTTCTGTCAGACTCTTGAACGAGTCGTTGAAGTACGGAAACCTTTTCGTTAAGCTCCTCAATCTCACGATTTTTGGATTGTAATCGGTTGGAAAATCCAAAAATAGAGGAGGAGTATCGGGTGCAGAGAGTCACCAGCTCATAAACGGCTTCACGATCTGACTTATTAGTCAGATCATTTGCTTGCTGCAACATGGCACCTGCGGAAGATACATGATCAACTTGTAATTGAGGTGAATGATACCTCATATGTTGATCGTGAGAAATAGTAAAAAGAAATTGATGAGCCATTGGAAATTTGTATAATAAGAATACAAATACAGATGAATTATAGATATGAGAAGAATATTTGATGCGTACTAAATGAAGCTAAAGACGGTTCTTATAGAAATAGAAATAAGAACAAGACAAACCATCATCTCTTCAAATCTCACTTTACAAGATATGCTGGATGCATAATTTCAAAAGCCAGCGAGATTAATTACAGCTATCCCTATTTTCTTGTAAACGCTGAACCTCTGCCGTTAGCTGTTGTTGTTGACTTTGTATCTGAGCTCTTTCTCGTTCCAGCTCTTCTACTCGTGTTTTCAGGTCATGAGAATACCAGTCTACAAGTTTCTTCATCTCCTTGTTTTCTTATTTTAAATTTTTATTTTTTCTATCTTTAGTTGCAAGCGTTTGATGCAACTCAGATATTTGATTTTTAAGATGATCAACCCCACTCGTTCTCGCCAGTAGCCTTTGAGACATGGTTGTAAGAGATGCAACATATTGAGCACTGCGGGTTCTTGATGCTGCAACAATTTCAGGATCAGATTTACTAAAAAGATATATCTCTGCTCCTATCATGGTATTTACAGCCTCAGGAGAAAATATAAGTGATTGAGGTATAAAAGGTTCGTAGTTTAAATCTGGGACATTAGAATTTATATCAGACATAATATCATTTTGGATGAACAACAACTGAATCTATGAGAAATGCGAGATCTTTTTGCTGGAGTAAACCAATGGTAAAATTGGTTATATTTAAACAACAACCCAAAGCTTTCAAATCTCTTCAAGATCTCGTTTGTCTACAATGTCAAGCGGATTTGATTTTCCGCCGAACCGATAATATTAAATCTCAAAACTTTTACAGCTTTTATCATACATAGATGGTTTCCAATATTATTTCCGCCGTATATAAACAAGTTCTCTTTAATAACACTGAATGAGAGGGAGAAAATTTTAGATGAAAATATTATCATACTCTCTCTAATGCATTATTTAGTTGGAGATCGTGTTTGAATTCTTAACTTGTTATATATACTAAAATCATATTTGCTTATTACTTGAAACACTAACGCATATTATCAGGGGGAGTTTAAGTATTACTGCAGGTTTCAGATTTCTATTAAGTTTGTCAACTAGATATTATTTTTCATCTTCAAATCACTCAGAGATTATTACAATTCATGAAACAAGTCGAGAGTATATTTGGCTGAGATCAATGACTCAACACATCTAAGAAAATGGTGGTATTTCATAATCAATGATAGCTCAACAATTTTATACGAAGATAATGCTGCTTGTATCATTCAAATCAAAGGAGGATATATCAAATATACGATCAAGTGATAATCTGGCAGATTTATTCACGAAAGTATCACCAACTACGACATTTAAGAAAATTGTGCAGAATATTAAAATGTGAAGACTCAAAAACTATCGTCATACACTTTCCAGGGGGAGTAAAAGTCCTGAAAACTTGTGCTGATTGTACTATTTTTCCTTTGCTAAGGTTTTATCTCACTGGGTTTTCCTTTGCAAGATTTTAATGAGGCAATCTTAAAATACTTGTGGATACATAAGAAGACTGTACTCTTTTTCCTTCGCCATTGGTTTTTTTTCCCACTGAGTTTTTCCTTAGCAAGATTTTAACGAGACAGATTCTTTATGGGTGGTCATTCAAGGGGGAGTTTTATGAATTATTAGGGGCGGTCCCCGCCCCCTTAATTATTTTGTGAATGACCCCACCATCATTATTTTAAGTCTTGTATAGTAACTTGTATAGTAATTTCAACGCCTATAAATATGGGCTTCAATTGTTATGAAATTCATAAGAAAATATAAAGAAGTAAGAAAGTTTCAGAGAGTTTCTTTTATATTTCTCTTACAATAGTAGTAGTTTTCTTTTTAGTTTTATAACAAATATATATTATTGCTCCAGCACCACCTGCAAATTGCAGTTACTACCACAACTCTCTTTTTGGTGATGCATCCCTTCCTTCTCTTTTTTTCATTTTCTATTTTTTTTTAGAAATATTTTCATACTATCTCATTTAGGACATAATTCAGCACCTTTTTGTTCATCTTCTTCTTTATGCTAGGTTTGATTTTAAAAAATTTTCAAAAATTTTCAAACACTTTTTATTACTATTCACTATTTATTATTACTTTTCACTTATTTTTATTATTATTTTTTATTTTTTCATTACTATTTAATATTTTATTATTAATTTTTATTTACGTTTTATTACTATTTACAAACACTCACAAACACTATTGACATCTAAACATAACTTAATCTCTTGTTATATCCAGTTTGATGACTTTCATGTACTTCACTCTAGGCCATTATTTTCAAAGTATATTTATACCAGTTTTCTCATCTGGCTGCATAAATTTTTGTGCAATTTCAATGCATTTTGGGGCTAAATGTCTTTAATTACTAAGATTTCTATTCATTAAAATTACATTTCATTTATTTATTTGGGATTTATAATCTAGTTGATGTTGATGTCTTTATATATAGCTACCACAACTACTGTCAAAGGTGGGTTGTCTTGATGACTCTGAAGAAAAATATGATTTCCAATATATGGAACAACCAACTCTCAAATAGTGTAACAAAATTACAGTAGCTTAAAGACCAGGGACGGAACTAGGATTTAGTATTTGGAGGGCGATCGATAAAGTGTATGATATATATATTATATTTTTTTATACATGACTATATATAAAGATAATAATTATATATTATAAAATTATATTTATAATAATCTCACAATTATATAAATTAGAGTAAGATTAAATAAATATAATCAATTAATTTTGACAATTATTAAAATTTATAATCAATTCAAAGTGACAAATGAGCAAGTTAATTACTATAAAATATCTCATAATTCTTAAATGTCATGACCAACAAAAGAAGTAAAATTAGCTAATTTGAAATCCATAAATCCAATAATCAACACAAAATAATTAAATAAAATTTTAAAAATATAAAACATCAGAAAACAAACTGGGAACTTAGTTTATTTGTTTAATAAAAATTTAGTAAAAATTATTAGGAGGACAATTTTATTTTATTTTATTTTATAATCTAATGGAGTAATTTTAATTATATATATAAATAATTACATATATTTATATACTATATATTTTTTTTGAAAAATTTTGGGGGGCAGTAACCCCTCTAGGAATAACGTAGGTCCGTCCCTGCCAAGGACTCACAACTGTAAGATATATAGAAGAAAAATAACGTGGGTACGACAGCAGTTGCATAAGATAAATGATCTGCCTATACTAGTTGTCATTGACATTAGGATCAAAAAGTAACCCATACTGGTATTTTCTGTGTCCTTATGTAAGGAATGACAAAGATTGCTTTACATTATGATAATTATTTTCTGTATCATTCCATTGATTTAAACTTTTAAAACAAGTGATGATTTCACATGATTTCTCTTTTATCAACAATTTATAAGTTGATATGATGCTATATGGCTTGAATCACTGAACAAAAGTGTGAGGGTTTAATATGCATGCTGCTTTTACCACATTTTCATGTTTCTTCATATTCAATATGCTAATATAGGAATTTAAATGAAGTTGTGGTTTTGGAATGCTTGGTTGAACTTAATTCAGTTTTAAAAATACCAGTAGTCCCCAAATCGTTGTGTGGGATTGAGAAAAGGGACTCTCTCTGCAATATAACTTCTGAAATTTAATTGAGGCTCATCTCTAAATTAGGTGATTGACATAATATTTCTTCTACAGGTCAGGTTCCCCCAGTATGGCAGATATTGAAGAGTTTTCAGCAAACTATAGAGCACGTTTGGATGAGCCAGAGCTTCCACTACTCAAGTATTTAGAGAATACTTCATTATTATTTATTATTTTACATTATATTTCATCAATTTTTTATTACATTTTACTACTATTTATTATTATTTAATATTTTATTATTATTTTTTCACAACTATTCACAAAATATTTTAGATCACCTCACTATCCAAACGCAAACTAAAATTAGAAGAATGCTACGCATAAGCCCACACACCACACATTATACAATTTTTATTTTTTTATAATTTTTTTCCTGAATTTATTTTTTTAAAACTGATTGAATTCTCTACTCATTATTTATATACTAAATATTTTATAAAATAAAAAAAAATATAGTGTATGGTGTATGAATTTATGTGTAGATTTTTTCCCTAAATCTATACCTGAAAATATATATTTGTAGGTAGCTTTTCCTAGTTCTTTCTAATGCTTTTGACGGTGGAGACATACCTTTCGGACCAAAAACTGAGAATAATATGTGGTGAAAGGGCTACACAGTTATGGTTATCAAGCAATCTGTAGATTTTAATTTCTATTCATGGTGCTTTTTCTATTACTATTGTTCAGTTTTCTTCGTATTTCTGCAGATTAGCTGAATACACATAGACACACCATAAGAAAAAGGATAATTTGCATCCTGAATACACAGACACACGGTAAGAAAATTGATTATTTGCATCTAAAAATGCTATTTACAACCAAAACAGATTGTTTTAATTGTAAATAATCATTTTAGATGCAGTTAATTTGTTATTTATAACCATTTTTTTTGAGTGACATAGACATTTGTAATTTATCTTTTTGCCTTAATCGAATTTATTGTCGACCTTGAAGAGCTTTTGTAGTTGAGCTTAATCAATTGGGGTTAAGGTAGGGGTGTTCATCCGGGTTCCGGATTTGGGAATCCAGAACTCGGATTTAAAATTTTCTTTTTTTTTTGAAAAAAAAAAAATTAAAATATTAAGAAATATATTAAAATTTTAAATCGGGCCAGGTACAACCCGGCCTGGATGAACAGGCCTAGGTTAAGGTATAGTTGAGTTGAGTCATGACTAATATAGATAACATTATATTAAATTAATGTGAATATGATAATCGAAACTACAGTAAGTTAAAGTTCCTTTCTTTCTCTTTACCACCAACTTCCAAGTGCTCTTATATTCTAATCTTAGGGTTATGAATACAAGTTTGTCATTAGGCCTTCTGTGTTATATAATATATATATATCTATATATATCTGTGTCTTGCATTCTCTGTTTGATACTTTTGACTGTTATCTCCGTGATAAAAATGACTTGTTGCTTGCCATTATGCTTCAATATCCACTATATTATATCATCATTTGAATAATATGTTTTCAAATTTTTGTTGATTGTTATTTCTCATTTCTTCCATCATTCTTTGGATCTTCAACAAAACGAGAAATGTGACTACACATCTCTGCATTAATATATTTTAAAATATAAAATAATAAAATCTATCTATTTTCCTATTAGTTTAAAATTTTAAAATAAATAATAATTTAATATGATATTAGAGCAGAAGTCCTGAATTTAAGTTCTAACTCTCTACTCTATCTCATCTAATTAAATATTTTACTTGTTAGACTTATTAATTGAAAGAAAGTTTAGCCAACAAATAAGGAGAAATATTAAAATATAAAATAATAAAATTTATATTCTTTTTAAATTTTTGAGATAAATAATACTTTAATAATATATTATATATATATAATAACTATATATATATATATATAATAACTTTCACAAGGCAAATCGATGGAATGCACTTTGAAACGGATGATTCCCTTATTTGACTTGACTGTGACTAAGATATTTTAGACATAATGATTTGTTTACTTTTCTTAGTGGAGCGATTATGATCCTTTCTTGTCGTATGTAGCTTTAACATTTTATGATGAATTCTTGTTTTGTTTTACTGGAAATATCATATTTTTTTTTACCATATATGAACATTACTCATCATCTTCCTCATCTATCTTTTTTTTTGTTTGTCATCCTTTCCCCCAACCATCAATGCGCATCTGACTGTGAATGTAAAGTTGGGAGGAGCCTCTCAAATGGACAAGAGAGTGATCTCAGAAGCCACTAGATGTTAACCAAACAAGAGGGAACTTTGGATTCTTCTTCTGAGTCTGAGCTTCTATCATTGTATGGTAAATATATTGCAGAAACGAAAGAACTCATCATGCAAAATGGTCCATTTGCTCTTACTTTATGTCTTTGTAGTCATTAGTTTATGATTGCTGTCATCAGTATGCTTCTCACTGCTTATCCCACATCCTAACAATGAAAATTGCAAAAAGGCAGACCATTTTTGTCGGAGCCCAGCATCTAATACCAGAGTTATTGTACGTATTGTTGGGCCACTTCTTGTTCTTTCTCTAAACGAAGTCCTCATATAAAAATAATTACACACTTTTACAGTAAAGAACGAACAAATACACATCCAAAATGTTTCCTAACACCAAATGATTCTTTAGAGGTTCATTAGTGACAAGTTTAAAATGCACAAATATTGTGCAAGACTTTAGAACAAAGTAGACCCCACTAAAAAAAAAGTACAGTTTTTCACAATTTTTTTTTCTTTTTGTTTGTAAAAGAGTCTGGAGTCTGTATACCCATATTGAAGGATTTTCTTCACCTTCTCTACTGACTTGATTAGCTTGACATGATCACATGATAAATAGTGATAAAAGTATAAAACAAAATAATTAGTTTGAAAATAAAATAAATAAATTACTTTGATCAACTCACGGGTCACCTGAATTGACAATAAAAGAAGAAGAAGAAGAAGATATAATTATTAAGTGAGTAAATTCAAACTCATGTCTAATTTGATCCTAATCCTATTGTTTCGATTCTATTGTAGAAAACTACAAGCTAAACACTAATCCTGTCAAGATCCTTTGCATCAGATTGCATAAAACACCAAGTTGGAATCCTCCCATCCCTTTTATAATTAAAAAAATTTATGGGTTAATTTTATCTCATAAAATTAGTACAAAAATATATTGTTTATTCTTTACAAATATGCTCAAGATTTTATTTACAGATAATGTGAAATTATTTCTTAACACTGTCCTTCACACGCAGACTCATATTTTTTCTTATCCTTATTAAGAGTAAGTAATTTAAGTTTTTATTTATCTTATAGTAAATTATAATAACATGAAAAAATTTATGAGTTTAACTTATTTTATAAAAGTAATTCAAAAAAATAAATTTGTTTATTTTTTTATAAATATATTTAAAATCTTATCTACAGACAATTAATATAAAATTATTTAAAATCTTATCTACAGACAATTAATATAAAATTATTTCTCAACAATAATAAAGAAAAACACCAATCCAAAAATAAAATTGGCATTATTTGGTGCATGTTTGAAGGGACCAGGCCATTAATTACCTGTAGAAAACAAACCTAATGAGGTCCCTCGTTAGCCCATTATTTGGTGCATGTTTGAAGGGACCAGGCCATTAATTACCTGTAGAAAACAAACCTAATGAGGTCCCTCGTTAGCCCACTTCCTATCTAAATTATAGCATCGAGGTAAGGGTAATAATCACAGTCTTGCGTGTGGGGTAGCTTGAAGTAAAATTTTTTGTTTCTTATCCACAGCTTGTAAAATACGATTCTCGACCGACTTGCCGCTCCTTGTTCTCAAAAAGTTGCGGTGGGCTCCAGTCATTTAAGCCGCAGAGTTGGAGACCAACAGGTTCGGAATGAGGACGAGCATACCCAGAAAAAAGCAAAAACGACGGCCGAATTGTCTTCTTTCTATGGTAAAAGAGAAAAACAGAAACGGATTTTAATTTTGCATTCTGCTCACTGGTTGGTTCGTTTCTTCTGGGTGATATATTATGATATGATAAACTATTAATAATTCCTTTTTTTATGAAGTTGTTTAGTAATATACTGATTCTTTCGTACTATCCATGAAATATAAAAAATATTCATGAAGCGGCTAAAGCAATACATCTGAGTTTTGACTTTATTGACTGTCAAGTCTATAGTTTTTTTTTTTTTGAAAAAAACTATCAAGTCTATTGTTATTATATAGAAATAGTTCCCAACGTCTCTCTCTTTCTCTCTAAGTATTTAACAGTCAAATCTGAAACGGAAATTACTGCCCCAGCTAGCCTGCAAGTCTGCAACTTGGTAATGTCCATCTCTTACTCTTTGGACTGTATTATGTACAGTGCAAATACAGCAACCTCAGTCTTCAACAGATTGGATCTTGAACTTTGAATGAGACCCTTTTTGCTCAAAGTAGCCCTGGATTCACGTGACTTTTATAACAAATCCTTTTGTTTTGCGGATAAAGTAATAAAGAATCTGAACTTGTGACAAAAAAGATACATTTTTTTTTTTTTTATATTATGGTTTATCTTTTGGGTCATACTCTTTTTGGCTGGAATATATCTTTTAGAGGAAAATTCGGTAGGTAACGGATAAAAGGGTGAGGCTTTCGACTCTTTCCGTAAGGATCTCGGGATTTCCTAAGATGGGTAGGTATTGGTTTAGTAAGTTGTTGTTTGTGGTTGGTTGGGTGTGGTTGGTTGGGGTTCATCATGTACAAGGCTACCCAGTTGAGGATCTGGTGGTGAGGCTGCCTGGACAGCCTAAGGTTGGGTTCAGGCAATATGCTGGATATGTTGATGTAGATGTTAAGGCTGGAAGGAGCCTGTTTTACTATTTTGTGGAGGCAGACAAAGAGCCTGACAAGAAGCCCCTCACTCTCTGGCTCAATGGAGGTTGGCTCTTATACTTTCCTTCCATTTATACCTGTCGATCATGTGTGAGCAATGGAACTCCTATTTCAATGGCATTTTCATGACGTGATGTTTTTTTTAAAAAAGTAAATTCTAGTACTTTTTGCATTGACTTGTTCGATTGGTTCCTTCTACTTTGTTTCTTTTTATAAACTTGAATATGTTTCTTCATTGTACTTCTGGATCTTGAGCCTACTCTCATTTCCCATGTGGAAAGTTTTATTTTTTTATTTTTATTTTTATTTTTTCTTTTTAATTCTTTTGCAGTGTTCATTTTGTTCTTTCCTATGTAGTTGGATTTTGTTCACTGTGCACTCATGTTCGTGGTTATTGGCACTATTCTTTTTCCCTGGGGCGCTTTTAGTTTTTAAAAATGCAATTTAGTTCCTACTTTCTGAGTGTGAAGTATTGCACTCGGACTCTCACAACGGTCACTTCTTCTCCAACCTTTTGGCAATTGTAAAAAAATATGAATTTCTGAGAATAAAGAAGCTATATTTAGACTAAAAGGCATTTAGTAACTCTTGGTTGTGTTGCTTGGTTGTTCCTAGTAAGCAGATTTATCAAACATAATGTTCTTTTATGATCTAGAGGATGCACCTCGCCTTCTAACATACTATTTGCTGAGTTTTTGCCCCTTTTTGCAGTGAGATAGGAAGAGTTTTAGGCTGGGTTTGGGTTGTGGAGGATTCTCAGAATACTCCATTACTACTCGTTATTTTGTTATTATTTTTCACTTACTTTTTACTATTATTTATTACTTTTCACTAGTATTTGATATTCTATTATTACTTTTTCATTACATGTTATCCTGTGTGCTCCAACACTGAAATAAAATTACTACGAAAAATTATAAACACTAAAATTGATCTGCTTGAGAGACAGATAGAAGGAAAAGAGAGAGGGGGGGGGGGGTGTTGAAACTTCAATCAAGTGTGAGGCTCTTAGACACCAAATTAATGATAGGAGCCTTGTGTATTCAGGTCCTGGTTGTTCCTCTATTGGTGGAGGTGCCTTTACAGAGTTGGGTCCATTCTATCCTAAAGGTGATGGTCGAGGCCTTCGAAGAAATTCAATGTCATGGAATAAAGGTATGTCACATAGCATTTAATGTGAAATTTTGTTTTATTTGGTTGGGAGCATGTAGTAGGGACTTAATATTTTTTCTTTGTTTAATTTTTAAATTCTGGTACTAATTCATTCCATAGATCTCATTCCTGATCTTTTCGTTTTGTAGCATCAAATCTCCTTTTTGTTGAGTCTCCTGCTGGAGTAGGATGGTCATACACAAATACAAGTTCAGATTATACTTGTGGAGATGCCTCCACTGGTAAAGAGAATAGCTCAAACCACTTCTCCTTTCAAATTGATTTTTAGCATTTGTTTGTTCTAGCATGTTCACTCTAAGAGCAACACACACACAAGAAAACTATTGGGTGTTAAAAACAGGTTCCACTTGGATTTGTTCCAAGCTAAAGCTCTTATTTTTTGCAGCTAGAGATATGCATATATTTATGATGCAATGGTATGAGAAGTTTCCAGAATTCAAATCCAGAGGACTGTTTCTCACTGGAGAAAGCTATGCAGGTTTGACAAATAATAATAGAAGTTTCATTTGATAACTGGATTGTTTTCTTGCAACCCATACAGTACAACATTTCAAGATTTATCTGTTGATTTGAGCTGAGAAGAGAAAAGAACAGGATTTACTATTTCAGGAGTTTCTGATTCTCAATTTACATACCATGGCGCATATGGAATACCTTAGTATGTTTTTCTTCAGCAGTTTAATTTAGTGAACAATGCATGAGCATGGCCAGTTCAACTATAGAAGCTTATATTTTCCCTCTTTTGCCTCTTTCACCTCATGCTTTCCAAGGTTCTATTGGTTCCTTATGTGTAAATGTCTCTATATAGGGCATTACATACCACAATTGGCAATTGCTCTACTTGACCATAATGCACATTCAACTGGTCTCAAGTTCAACATCAAAGGGGTTGCTGTAAGAAAACATTAAACATTTTTGTTGATATCCCACAATTCATTCATAACCTAAATCCTTCACTTTTTGTATAAATATAGATATATATATATTTCTTTGAGATTTTCCTTGGTATCTTGCTAATTTTGTGCGATTTATCTAATCTGTTTACCTATTCTTCTCTGTTTAGATTGGGAATCCCCTTTTAAGACTTGATCGAGATATTCCAGCAACGTATGAATTCTTTTGGTCTCATGGAATGATTTCTGATGAAATTGGCCTTACAATCATGAACGAGTGTGATTTCAATGATTATGTCTTTGCAAGTCCTCACAATGTGACTGAGTCATGTGAAAATGCCATCAATGAAGCAAACATTGTCGTTGGGGAATATATAAACAATTATGATGTGATACTTGATGTTTGTTATCCATCTTTAGTACAGCAAGAGCTCAACTTGCGGAAACTGGTATAGCTTGTATTAATTTATTTTTCCCCCCTTATGTATTCTTATGCTATTGTATTATTCAATGGTCAAATTTTCCTTTCCATCTCTTTTCTGCAGGCTACTAAGATTAGTGTTGGGGTTGATGTTTGTATGACCTATGAAAGACGATTCTATTTCAACCTTCCCGAAGTTCAGAAGGCTCTTCATGCAAATCGTACCAGATTACCTTATGGCTGGTCTATGTGTAGCTCGTAAGTATTACGTGCAGTTTGCTTCCTAGAAACTTTGGAAGTTAAATAAGAGACTTCTATATCCTGAAGCTATAATAATATATCCAGTGTGGAAGTGGAAGTATGATGCGATTTAACTGCTTATTTATCTTTCAACATCTTATGGTCATTTACAACTTCTGTCAAGAGTAGGCTATATAACTCCTTAATTTTAATCATATGTAAAAAGAACAAAGAACTTGCTCAGTTATATGAAGTTATGACAAAACTGTGAGGAAACTATACATAATTCCACTTGGACTTATTCTCCCTCTTCCTCGAAGTTGGTTTTCAAGATTTTTGGTGGTCTTGTTTGTCATACAAGCTTCTTTTTAGGATTGACAATCACAATATATTCTAAACAATTGCAATTTGCTAACATGGTCTAACTGATATTTTCATTATTGTGCAGTGTTCTAAATTACAGTGATACTGATGGTAACATTAACATTCTTCCATTGCTCAAAAGAATAATCCAAAATCTCATTCCAGTCTGGGTTTTCAGGTAATTTCTAGAAAATATATATTTTAAGAAAAGATATACAAGCAGACATGCTAATTTTAAACTAGCATAGTTTGATCAACAACTTGATTGCTATATATAATACTGTTGTCCATTGAACCAATTCTAGTGGGGACCAAGATTCCGTTGTGCCATTACTGGGATCCCGGACGCTCATCCGAGAATTGGCTCATGATCTGAACTTCAAGATTACAGTCCCATATGGAGCTTGGTTTCATAAGGGCCAGGTACTTAATGCACTCTAATATTTTTTAGCGTTCTTCCTGTAGTACTTCTGTCTGTGTTGGTCAGAATTCCAACCGCCTTTTTTTTGTATTTTGAATAGGTGGGAGGTTGGGCAACTGAGTATGGGAATTTATTAACTTTTGCCACAGTAAGGGGTGCTGCACATATGGTACCATATGCACAGCCCTCAAGAGCATTACATCTATTCAGTTCATTTGTGCGTGGCCGGAGATTACCAAACACAACTCGTCCTTCAATTGAGGATTAATAAGGTTTCAACTGTCATTTACAATGTTGTCAAAAGTTTCAATTTGTTTCATCATTCGCAGATCTCTTCATTCAAAGGACATAAGATGGGAGTTGGTTTTTCTGTAGTAATAATGAAGAGAAGAAACAATTTCAAATTTATTTGTGGAAGGAACAGAATCCAAATGTAATTTCATATAGAACGTTTCTGCATTCTCTGTTTTGTTGGATGGACTTCTATACATTCCATTGTGGTTGCATCTTATTTCTGATGGAGATGAAAGAACTTAATGGTGATAGAGTCTATTCAAAATTTTATCAGATGAAATCTGATAAAAAAAAAAAACTGTTATCAGATGAAATAAGTCAGGTAATGCCATGGAAAATATTGTAAATTACTACAAATATTTACTATATTTAAATTTGAGCGGTGCTATTCTGTTGCTTGACTCAGCCTATTGCAAGTTACCGCTAGGCCAAAATCATCTTCTTATTTTTTTTTTAATTCAATTTTTATATCATTTTAAAATATTTTAAAAAAATAGAAATAAATATCAATACACTAATAGTTACTTACTTAACTATTAAGTAAAGCAAAAAATTAAAACAAAATTAAAATACATGAGGTGTTAAAATGAGATATAAAAATAAGATTTACTTGGGGTTTGGTCCGATCGAATTCCTTCATATATGCAGTCGTCGCCGCCGCCGCCAGTCTCTGTGGGCGACACCGTCCATGCCATCGGGACCGACTCCCTCTGGCGATCTCATCCCTGAGACGGCGACCTCCCACCCTCTCTCGATGGCCTTAAATCCGAAATGAGTTTGTTAGGCCGGCGGCAAAGGAGGCTGGGCTGAGCCGAACTCTTCTACCAAATCTTCATTTTATTTTTTTATTGTGTTTTTATTGTGTTTTTATTATGCTTTTTATTGTGTTTGCTTTATTTTACAATTTTTTATTATATTATATATTTTTATTATATTTCATAGGAGGCTATATGTCCGAGACAGCCTCGTTCAAGGCCTCCCATTTTCGAGCTTTTAACAATAAAAATTATGGAAATCCTACCACTTTCTTTAAAAAAATAGAAAAAAAAAAGTTTTTGAACATCAACTAGAAAATTATAAAAGAAAGGGAAAACAAATGCTCCGTAGCCAGTTAAACTAGAAAATGAAAAAAAAAAAAAGAGAAAAAAAAAAGAAAAGAAAACATACTGCTGTAACTCTGAAGCTGTTTTCAGGCCAAATGCATTAATGCAGAGCCCCCAACTATGGCAAAGCTCTTTTCACTTGTAACGATTCCTCGAGGAGTATTTAATGCATATCAGCTTGACATATCAAAACACTTACGGGATTCTTCAGTTACTGTTTTTTGTTTTAATTTTTATGTCTTTGTATATAAACAATTTATTTAACTTCAGTTAAGTAAATGCAATTTGAACGGTGCTCTTACTTCTGTCAACTTTAACCAATACAGCTAAAAGCTTTTTCAGTTTGAATTAATGTTGGTACTACAGGCCACTGTTATAACAGACCCGTTACTCAGATGAGTTTAAAGTACTTAACTTTAAATGTTTATAATTTGATATTGTTTTATTTAAGTGTTCACTTTCCTTTGCTTAATGGCCTTAATGTGGGTTAGCTACATTTTCATGGTTCATACATGGGTAGGTTCAATTGGGACATTCATGGCCAAATCAGGCCTCTGTGTGCAAGTTGCAATGGACTTATTACATTTGTCTTATTGATATATTTCTTTTTAGCTATGGCATTGGGATATTTGTATGTGTTTCCAGTTATACATACTTCTGGGATTCCTCAGTCTAATGGCACATGTACTAATGTGTTTGAAGGAGGTTGGATATTTGATGAAAGTTACCCTTTATACAATGCCTCGAACTGTCCATTTGCGGAACCTGGATGGAATTGCGGGGCTAATGGGCGGAAAGATAGAGATTATGCAAAATGGAGGTGGAAGCCTAAGGGTTGTGATCTTCCAAGGTTCAATTCAAGTGCATTCCTTGAAAAGTTTTATGGAAAAAGAGTGGTTTTTGTGGGTGATTCATTGGGTAGAGCACAGTGGGAGTCTTTTATATGCCTGCTTATGGCAGGGGTGGAGGATAAGAAGAGTGTATTTGAAGTCAATGGACATAAGATCACTAAAACTATTAGGTTTTTAGGTGTACGGTTCAGTTCCTTTAATCTTAGTATTGACTTTTATCGATCAGTTTTCCTTGTGCAGCATGGTCCTGTGCCCAGGAATGCACCAAAGTGGGTCAAGAGAACGCTTAGATTAGACATGATGGATGATATTAGCAAAGAATGGATTGATTCTGATATTCTCATGTTTAACTCAGGCGGCTGGTGGACAAAAGATAGGCTATTTCATCAAATGTGAGTTTCTATATTGTCTCAGATTTGGTATGAATTTAATATCCAATCTCAAAAGATTTTTCATTAAATTGTAATCAAGATTCAGCTTTTGCAATCAAGAATGCACTTTTCACAAATATTTTTGCAGAAAGCTCCTAACATATTAGCAGACCAGGGGGTGCTATTTTCAGGTAGGTAATTCATTGGAGATAGGAATGCCAGTCACTGCTGGGTACAGAAGAGCATTACACACTTGGGCATCTTGGGCAGAGACTATGATCAACACAACTAGGACAAGCGTATTCTTCAAGACTTCTGAAGCAAACCATTGGAGGTGTGTTGTTTAAATATATAATACAAATAATTAAATCTGCTTATGCTTTTAGACTAAGTAATGATTTTCAAAGTATCAGAGCAGAGTTCATAAATTTGAACCCTAGCTTTACATTTTGTTTTATTTAATTAAATATTTCATGTGTTAAGCTCGCTTATTGAGAGAGAGTTTGATATAAATTAGAGATAATTAATACTTGTAGTCGTGGAGTACGTAAACGTCATGTAATCGTTTTGAAAAAAAAAGTGAGGTTTACTATTAAAATATTAATTATTTTTCATGTGGATCCGGTATTTATTCACTTTTTCAAAGTGACTGTGCAATAATTACGTACTCATAACTGCAAGTATCATTTCTCTATATATATATAATAAAATCTACACCTTCTCGTCTTTCCCATTACAGATAAACATTTTAGATTAATCTACAAATAAGCATCATATTCAAAACTTGACTAATATTGATGATGATTCTTGCTTGAATCTATGCCATGCATTCAAAGCAGTGGTAAAAACTGTAATACTTGCGAAGTGACTGCTCGACCTTCATCAGAAACGAATGGCAGAGAGAAAAACGAGATTTCAGACATCATAGTTGAAGTTGTGAAGAAAATGAGAATTCCTGTGACAGTTCTGCATTTTGGGAAGATCTCTGCATTACGTGGCGATGGACATGTAGGAAGGTGGAGTGGCAATTCATCCAAGCCTGATTGCAGCCATTGGTGTCTGCCTGGTGTACCAGACACTTGGAATCAACTTCTCTTCTCATTTCTACTGCCCCTTTATTAATCCGGCTTTCCTGCCATATCTGCATTTATATACTTGCCTATGTTACATCCATTACCAATAATATAATCATATATAAGCTCAAAAAATAAAGAGATAAAAAATAAATATGTAATATTGTGTTGTCCTTCTATTACAATATGTCATATTATTTATATTTCTTACGAAAAACTACATTCTCAAATCAGCGTGTAGATCAATATTTTGAATATTGTATTGATGAGCGTATCGGTCAAGGTACTAAAACGAAATATTTTGATATTAATATCATTTCATGTACCATTTTGGAATAATTTATACATAAAAAAATATAAATATATAAAAATTATATTTTAAAATAATAGTTAATATATGAATAAATTATATATATAAATATATATGTAAATAATTTAGTCTAAATTAAAATAAAAAAATAACAATAAATGAAAAAAAAGAAGTGAAATCTCAAAATTCGGTATAGGCCGGTACACATAGCCGATACGGCCGCAATACCGACTGGTACGACTAAAATTTAGGTTGGTACTAAATAGACCTAATTTTTATACTCGTCATTGTTTTGGTATGAAACGTACTAATCGATACGATACGAAATTCAAAACTATAGCATAAACCGTGGACATATCTAATAAAATGTTTATATAGCATAATTTGATTTAGAAGACAAATTTCAAAAATATAAACAAATCTTACCATTAAGTAATATATCAACTTGATAATAGAATAAATCATTCTTTACAATTTACATGTTATTATTAACTTTTAATTGAATGACATGGTTTGATAAGGTGATATAATATCTTTAATAAGGTTTATTCATGTATCTATTTTTTAAAATTATTATTTTTTTATTTATTGTTAAATTATTAAAAAATTATCTAGTTAAAAGATAAATAAAATATTAGTAGAATATATTTATTTTTTATAAAAATTTTAATATTTTTTAAATTTAAAAAAGTTGAATTTTTTCTTTTATTTTATTTTATTAAAAGAAATTTATTTAATTATTAAATATAAAAATTAAGTCGAGAAAATATTATCACCTCTCGCTATCCTAAGCATTTTCCTTTATTTATTTTTAACGCGTTCAGTCTCACGGAGCTTCGACTCCATCTGATTAGACCCATTATTTTTGGGTCTCTCTCCCCAACACCACCGACAAAATTCAACAACTCCGGACAGCTAAGAATCTTTCATTTTACTAAAACACGCGTTTCGGACTCTTAGTTAGTTCAGAAATCATTGTCTGGTTGAAGGAAGTTTATATTACAAGCCACTGACAGAAGACCAGAACGCCCTTTTACCTGTACCTATACTCCTATACTCCACTTTCCTCATCCAGCTCCTTCGAACGTCATCAATCTACACCACTGTTTTCTTTCATGGATTCCTAGTTGCTGAAACTGTAAGATTACATTTTTAGTTCTTGAGCATTATATGGGTGTTGTTCAATTTAGCGTGTTTCAAGAGTCCTCAACTGCTAATTACTCTTTCGTCTTGATTTGATCTTGTTCTGGTTTAGTTGCCAGTTTAAGTGTTTACTTCACTTTTAAAGTTTCGTCATTTGGGGGTATTTTGGATCTATATGGATGGATTTTATGTGGGTTTGCTTTTATCTTGTGGTTAATTTATGTTGAAAGCTGGAGTATTTGGTAGCGTGTTGGAAAGATGGAGATTATTACCAAGTTTAATTGGGATACAATTGGCCATTTCAGGCCTTACTATTCAAGGATTTTCAGTTTTGGTGAGAGAATGGCAAATGGCCATTGTAAAATTTTGGTCTTCCTATCTTTTAATGGATTGGTTGCCATGGGCTCATTGATATCCTTCCTTTCAGCCATGTTATTTGGATATATGTATTGGTTTCCCACTTCTAGTCGAGTTCTTCGTAGTTACGCGATTTCCGAGTCCAATGTGTCTATTGGCAAATGCCATGTTTTTTATGGAAGTTGGATCCGTGATGAAAGTTATCCTTTATATGATGCCTCAAGGTGTCCGTTTGCAGAGCGTGGATTTAATTGCTTAGCTAATGGGCGGAAAGATAATGGTTATACCAAATGGAGGTGGAAGCCTAAAGATTGTGATATTCCTAGGTTTAATGCTCGTGCAATTCTTGAAAATCTTCGTGGCAAACGAGTTGTGTTTGTGGGCGATTCATTGAGTAGAACACAGTGGGAGTCTTTGATATGTTTGCTCATGACGGGAATTGAGGATAAGAGGAGTGTATATGAAATCAATGGGCATAAGATCACCAAACGTATCAGGTTTTTGAGTGTACGGTTTAGTTCATTCGATCTTACTATTGACTATTATCGATCAGTTTTCCTGGTACAGCCTGGTTCAGTGCCAAGGCGTGCACCAAAGAGGGTGAAGACTACACTAAGACTCGATAAAATGGATGATATTAGCAAAGAGTGGGTTAATTCTGATGTTCTGATTTTTAATTCGGGACACTGGTGGACACGGACTAAGCTCTTTGAAATGTAAGTTACCTACTCTTCTCAGCATTGACTGCCATAAATGTTGTGCTTCTACTACTTACAAACGTCTTTCAATTATGATTTTGGTATGCAATATGCTGCCAGCAAACATATAAGCCTCTATTGTGAGTAAATGTGATTTTCAATTTTATAATGATGTAATACATTGACCTTTCATCATTGTTCTAATTGTTCTCAGTTGCAAATTCTATTAACTTCTCATTGACCTTGCTCCGTCCTTTTATGTAACATCATAACACAGAGTTTGCTGTACATTTTAAATTCAATATTCATCTTTAGCGTATTGCCTTGGGTAAACAGAGTGTATAATAGCATTATACATTGTAACATTCATGAGAGAGATTTAGAGAGGGTAAAAACACCGATGTCCTGGAGGGCATTAACTTGGGCTGGCTGTGGTGTTGTGGAATATTCTCATAAACATTATTCAAAGATCATGGATTTGAACGTCGACTATGGAAATTTCCTAGATAGAGACAAATTTTCAAATGGTTATAGCAAGATTACAGCATTTTTAAAAATGAGTACGGGTGTGGTAGTGGTGAGATAAAGGTGTGTTTGCGCGCATGCATATCCTTCGGAAAACAAGGTTTATTTTAACAGCAGACAAGCATTTGTTATACCGATATCCCAAGGATTTTAATCATAGTTTTCCCTCCAGTGCATATCTTTTAACCAATATCTCTGCATATGGCTTAATGAATGTTAGAATCTATTGCAGCCAATACACTTTTAGTTCAGCCTGTATTTGTGATTTATGAACTTGATATTTAGGATTTTTAAATGATTTCTTTAACATATCATTGGATCTCCATTTGGCTTTCTCGAGTTTGCAAGTATGGGACTTTTAGCTCAAGCTTTTGCAGTAAAGATTGTTCTCTGTATATATGCAAAAGTGGGTAGTCCTAACATGTATCCAGACAGGGGCTGCTATTTTCAGGTAGGAGATTCGCTGAAGCTTGGAATGCCAATCTCTACTGCCTTTAGGAGAGCATTAGATACATGGGCATCTTGGGTTGAGACTACGATACACAGAAACAGAACAAGTGTGTTCTTCCGGACTTTTGAGTCATCCCATTGGAGGTGTGTTGTGCAGTTAGTCAATATGTTTGACCCCATTTTATGCTCATAGCTTTGATTTTTCCATTTTTTAGTTTTTTAATTTTTTTGGCGGACAAAAGGTTAACATCTTCTTGAGGTTTGCTGAAGAAATGTCAGTTAGATTTAGATTTGGTGGATCTATAACTCTGCCACCAGTCTGCTCTAGTCTTGCAGCTCAATGTGGTTCCTACCATTCTTGTGTGCTGAATTCAATTGCCTGCTAAGATGTTAGAAAAGGTTTCTCATACCCATTGACCTAAAAATCCTTTTCATTTTTGCTGGTAAATGTTAGTGTTTTTTAGGTGATAAAAAAGTTATGATGTTATATGATGTTAATTTTATAGAGTTCCTCACGAAGAGGAAGCTTTCCACTGAAAGCTCCTTTCTGATCTTCTGACCTAACACTTCCATGAAAGTTGAGACAAAGATGCTGTACGTATATATCTGCACCAGCAGATGGTCCTGTAACTTTTTAGAAGTGGTGCCCCTTACCCAAAACTAGGGAAGGGACTAATGTATAGAACAAGCTTGGAGGAATGAATAACTTATGCTGTTACTTAGTGAGTTGAGAATGTCCTAGATGCCACAAACACACTCTGGAGAGCAGATTGCAAGATCTTGTACCAAATTAATCTTTACCCTATGCCGCAGGGATGCATATACATTTGTACGTATCATACTTATACGCCCATATTTACCCCCAAGAAAGACACCCATTTTTTAGTAACATATATTTATGCATGCACGCTATGTAAATACGTGTATGAATGTGTATATATACATATTTTTGATAAGAGTGTATGATTGTATATTAGGTTGCTTGTTTTCTGTTGAAATTTCTACTTAATGATCGAGTAAGAGTAACATAGGGGACTGGCTGTTTTACATGAGTACTGTAAAGAAATTATCTGGCATATGAAAAAGAATCAGGTATATCTAATGTCAGGGTTACTTTAGCTTTAGCTATAGGGCATCCAGGTAACTGCATGTACATTTTGGTGATTCTCCGCAGCCTGTAAATACCCAATATGAAAAAAAGAAGAGCTTTGCTCATGTAGGATGTTAATTTAGAATTTGATGCTTTTGCTTGTAACAGCTTGCCTGAGCTGTAAACTGAAACTAACCCACTTGAAACCTTTTGGAAAACTGGACTGATAAAAATGATTTCATGTATCTTCACCAGTGGTAGAAACCGGAATTCTTGTAAAGTGAGTCGTCACCCCTCATCAAGATCTCATGGGAGGGACCGAAGTCCGATTTCAGATAGCATAATCAAGGTTGTCGAGAAAATGACAGTTCCTGTAAAAGTAGTGCATGTTACACCAATGGGGGCATTTCGGGGTGATGCGCATGTGGGTACTTGGAGTGACAATCCATTGGTACCCGATTGTAGCCACTGGTGTCTGCCTGGTGTTCCTGATACATGGAATGAAATGATCTTCTCCAATCTGCTGTCCAAGAATGGCGACTCTACCAATGAACACTAGAAGTTCCGAGTTGGTTTCCTTCTCTTGCCTCCGGCATTTCAATTTTTATATAGATATGTATGATTTCCCCCCCTTTGTACCTGTGAAAAGGTGGACAGAAATTATATGTAATTTCACAATGTTATTTTCCGAGTGCACCACTACCAAATGTGCATTATCTGTATAATTTCTGTTTATTTCAAATTTAATACAACGAAAATGCAGAGGGTTTTTGTCTATAGTTCAGTGTTATGAACCCAACTGAATTCTCTTCCATTCAAGGCCAAGAACGCACAAACAAAACGGAAAAAAGGGGGGGGGGGGGTGGGGAAAGAAGAACGAAGGAATGGTTTCCGTGATGAGAACAGAAATTCATGTTGGAAGCTCGGTTGTTTGTACAAGCCTGCTTAGTCTTGTCTTTTAGCTCGAAATGATTGACATTAAAATCCTCTGCTTTTTTCATCTGCTCGAAACATGTTTCTTCATGTGCTTATATATATATATATATAACCTTGTTTCTTTTGCTTTTGTAGTCATGTAATTAGTTAATTTACTTGTGAATTTAGTCGCACCTTACAAAACATTAAAGCCTGATGCAACTATTTATAACCATTTTGGCTACACAACGATAAATTGAGGATGCTATAGTTATACTCAACTATGGAACTATATCTGATTTAAGGCTGGTTCAGTGACCATTAGGTGGCTTGGTTTACTCTCAAGTGGTATGGCATGTTGTAACGTCCTAATAAAAAATCGAAACTACATTACCTATACTCTAAAAGAATTAGCTACTGATACAATTGTAGCTCTATTTAAATCTTATAAAGAGTAAGGCTTTTTTCTTCTCAAATATTGAGATTTCATATACCACATATTCTTATCGAGATATCACACGTGTACTAGGCATAGGCTATTAGTAATAACTGTCTAAGAATTCTTTGACTTTCCTAGAGAGATTAAGTTTGCCGATTTGGGTACTGATAATATTTTACTATTATTTATTATTTTATCTATATTGTTATATATTTTTCATTATTTTTTATTACTATTTACTACTATTCAATATTTTATATATATTTTTTCATTACTAATCACAGAATATTTTAGATCAGTTTAACTACCCAATGCAACTAAGGTATGACTTGAACTTGAGTTGAGAAAGTGCTTGTGGCTTCTCACAGTCTAGTTCCTCCTGTCCGGTTCGGGCTCTTCGCAGATAATATGCTATTATGGTCCCTCCGATTGCACACCTCTCTCTCTCTCTCTCGTATGAAGACAGGTTTATGAAGGACTTGGAAGAAAGTCATCAAGAATTGGAACATGAGATCTTAAGCAGCAAAAGACGATCCACCCAAAAGAAATGAGGATATGAGCCTTGTTAACATCAACAATCACGTTTTACATCAAATCACTTCAAAACTGTATGTTTCGAGTTAATCTTTTATGCAATTTTGTGGTCCTGAACTGAACCCCGAAACACATACTTATAATTGGCGTGGCAATAAAGTTTTCTAGAATCAGAAAAGGGAAGAAGAAAACATATATATTAATTTCCTTCGAAAAAAAAAAAAATCCTTCCATCCACAACCCTGCAACCAATATTATAAATCGTGACGTGTATTCCCAACCATGGCAACGGACTATTTTATTTTATTTTGATTTTAGTAATATAGTATAGATATATTTAATAAAAAGAATATAGTGTAGATTCCCTTTAATGGTTTATACAGATTGTTAACCAATAAAAGGGAAAGACAGCAGACAGTAATACTAATAAGGTAACGAGATACCTATCAAGTGACCTCAATGTCTTGCAGGAAAGAAAATTACAAGCTTCAAACAAAAAATAAAGGGAACTTTGAGAAGTGTTTTCCAATGCAAACAAACCATCCTAAATCTTAGAATGGCAGTCAAGTCACTAAAAACTTGCACACCATTATAACCAAAAAAAATTGTGGCAAATTACTTGCTACAAATAGGTGTTCAATGCTACCTCTTTCTCCACAACTCAAATCCATCTTTATTCACTTCAAGATGGGCTCATCACCAGACAACCATCCGACAGTAATAGTCATTGTGTTCATCTCATGTGGAGGTCTTTTGTTACTTGCATTCCTCGCTGCTGCTCTTTGTTACTACATTAAGAAGAGAAAGAAGAAGACGTCTCAAGAAACCGATATGATTCACTTCGATAAAGAAAGGAAGGTCAAGGAGGCCATCATTCCGGTGCCGGGTGGCTCAAAGGCTGTCATGTTGACAATTGAGGATGATGTCCATTTGGATGAAATCATTAGGAAGAATGAGAAAGTTGGTGAAGGTTTGCATGACAAGTCTGCAGGGGGCATATCTGGTCCCCATGAGGCAGGAGGAGTAACTTCTTCTAGTGCTGATCATCACCAACTTGATCACAAGCCTTGATCACAAGTCATTTTACAAAAATAATGAATGTCCTTCATCATCCTAAGAAAGGACTTCAATTATGTGATAAATTCATTTTTTATTGTGGGTTTTGCTCTTCTGTACTCTATATAATAGAAGTTGCAGGCCAGGAAAACTAAAATAAATCAAAGTTGCAAGAACACCATTTCTTGTCTAATATTAAATATTTTAAGTGTGAACTTGTTATTTCTGAAATGCATATATACTAATGGTTAAGGTGGATATTAAGTGTGGCCAAAGGCGCATCCCCAAAGAAACAGATGTGATTACTTTTATTAACGTTTTTCCTTTTTAAGAGAGTTTCATCGCTGTGTAGAGAACTTAGCACAAAAGAATAAGCTTATCCTATCCTAGAAAAACCATACAAAATTACAAGAGAACTGCTACAAATACAAAAAGATTACACAAAATAAATTAACAAACTAGTATAGTTTTATGGAATCCATTAGATCTACTTTATAATAAAAATAACTTTACAATTTGACATATTATATCGTGCCACATCAGTTTATGATTTTACTTTTATGTAATCTCTTTATGGCTAAATATTTTTATAAATTTTCATCCGATTTAATCCCATTCATTAGGTATTGAAATACTTACAAGACCAATGAACACTCCAAATTTTAAACTATCTAAATTTAAATTTGACTGATTCTATTAGAAGTTTCTGAGGAAAAGTGTGATTGTCCATTTAATTTTCCAGCTAAAAATATAACTTTAGTGATAATCACCTAAAAAATTGTTTTTTTAACGAACATCTGATTAGGAGTAATAAACAAATACAAATGTTTTCATCATAAAACAAATACATGGACAGACTTCGAGGAAATAATTAAAGCCATAAAATCATTCAATGAATATACTATGACAATATGCATAATTAGGATAATGGTATTATGGAGAGGGTTTTAATCTTGCAAGTTGTCACCCTTATGTCAGCAAATTAATGAGATCAATATGATAATGATGTGAACCAAAAGTTGTTTTAAACTAATGTTATTCAGAAGAATCTTTCAACACCTCATACACGACAAAAGATAGATCTTCCTACTTGTTGTAACTGGAAGAGAAGAGCTCGTACCACAGGTATGCATCCTTCTAATTTTAATAGCGGTCTTATAAAGAAAAGAAACTATGTCGAGGATCCTGTCAGTGACTTACAACTGAGAGAGTTGAAGAATGTAAAACCAGTTTATTGATGGAGGTTAGTTATCAGTCCCGCCAAGAGTCATGAAAATATTTAGAATTCTCATGGGCTTGGAAACCCAAAGGAATTTGCTTACTTCATAATCAAATCAGAAGTGAAGTTTCCCTTATATTATTTCTCATTGAACAAAACTGTCTGTTCAGAAGATGGAGGTTGTCAAGTGAAAGTTAGGTTGTGAGGGTGCTTGGCAGTAGATAATGTTGGTAGGAGGAAGGTATGGCTCTACTATAGAAGGAAGAGTTCCTTATTCATTCTCTGGATTTATCGAGATACCATATTCATGCTTGTGTGAAGAGGGAGGCAGATGAGTGGTTTTTAACTGGTTTATATGGGCATCTAGAGGTGGCTCAAAGACGTGAATCATGGTCAGTTATGTATAGATTAAAAGTTAAAAACTCTCCTAAAGGGAACTCTGAGAAGTGTTTTCCAATGCAAACAAACCATCCTAAATCTTAGAATGGCAGTCAAGTCATTAAAAACTTGCACACGATTATAACCAAAAAAAATTGAGGCAAAATACTTGCTAGAAATAGGTATTCAATGCTACCCCTTTCTCCACAACTCAATCCATCTTTATTCACTTCAAAATGGGCTCTACACAGAACAATGACTTCAACTTCCCACACTTCCCTCCACCACCATCGGCAAAGCCACCTAGTCCCTCAAAGTCATCACCGCCCCCACCATCTCAACCGTTCGCTCCACCACCTCGTCATGTGCACCCACCACCTCAACCGTTTGCTCCACCACCTCATCATGTGCACCCACCACCACCACCACGGCCTTCGCCATCACCAGACAACCATCCGACAGTAATAGTCATTGTGTTCATCTCATGTGGAGGTCTTTTGTTACTTGCATTTCTCGCCGCTGCTCTCTGTTACTACATTAAGAAGAGAAAGAAGAAAACAGTTCAAGAAACCGATATTATTCACTTCGATAAAGAAAGGAAGGTCAAGGAGGCCATCATTCCGGGGCCAGGTGGCTCAAAGGTTGTCATGTTGACAATTGAGGATGATGTCCATTTGGATGAAATCATTAAGAAGAATGAGAAGGTTGGTGAAGGTTTGCATAACAAGTCTGCAGAGGGCATATCTGGTCCCCATGAGGAAGGAGGAGCATCATCTAGTGTTGATCATCACCAAATTGAACACAAGCCTTGATCACAAGTTATTTTACACAAATAATGAATGTACTTTATCATCCTAAGAAAGGATTTCAATTATGTGACAAATTCATTTTTTATTGTGGGTTTGCTCCTCTACTCTAAATAAATAGAAGTTGCAAGAATACCATTCTTGTCTAATATTAAAAATTTTGAGGAACTCATATATATATATATATTATATCAAAATATGTATAATTTTGTATGAACTTGTTATTTCTGAAATGGATATGCACTAATGGTTAAGGTGGATATTAAGTGGGGCCAAAGGCGCATCCCCAGAGAAACAGAGGTGGGGGTGTTTGTGTGGGGGGGGGGGGGGGGGGGTGTGGTGTGCGGCGCGTTGAGTATGAGTGGAACCTTTCTGTAAAGAAAGTTAATAGATTAGTTTTATTAACGTTTTAAGCACAAAAGAACATGCTTATCCTATCCTAGAACGACCATACAAAGTTACAAACTAACAAATAATATAAATATCGTTTACAGACAAACTTTTTCTATCACAAACAAACCTCTGAGATCTTTAAGAATATCAGTGAGTATTAGAAAGTTTCAAGATGCCACCATTACATAACCAAAAACATTCAGGCGTTGTTTGTTTTTACAAATAAGATAAAATAATATGAGTTGAGATAAAAATTAAAAAATTATATAAAAAATTATTAGAATATTTGTTTTTAATATTATTTTTGTTTTGAAATTTAAAATTGAATAGTTTATTTTATTTTGTGTAAAAATTTAAAAAAATTGTAATGATTATATGAAATTTAAAAAAATTGTAATTATTATATGAGATGTGTACGAGCTTAGCTTGAATCTTGGTAGTGTCTTGAATCAATTGACTTGTGCGCAAGGATTTAGGAACAGTTGGAGAAGAAAACAAATGTAAGAAAAACAAGGCTGAATATCTAGCCCTGGTCTGTGAATACATATCAGTAAGCAAATTTCATTGCCAGAAGAATAATATAATTAAGGATAACTCATTATGATTACAGGAACATATTAACATAGGCAAAGGAAAACTTATATAAACTTTATTCTCAAGTAACATTCGTCAATACCACATAAAACTAACGAAAAACTGATTGTTCTCTCTGCATAATCACATGAACATTACTTTAGGAATCTTACTCTTAATTACAACAATGCACAGAACAAATGTAGAGTTCTAAGCATCCATGCTAATAATGCACCGGATAGACTTCCCATGCAGCATATACTCAAACGCTTTGTTGATCTCCGAAAAAGTGACGGCGTGAGTGATAAATTTATCAAGTTCTAGCTCCTACAACAACAACAACAACAGAAGATAGTGTCATTCACAAAAATATAGAACACTGTTGAATCTGATGAACACTGCTAAAGATCTTACATAGAAATCAAAGCCTACCTTGTTCATGTACTTTTCCACGACATCTGGAATATCGGTGCGGGGCTTGTAGTTGCCAAAGAAGGTACCCTTAAGAGTCCTCTCATTCAGAACGTTCATAGGATGAGTCTTGAATGCATCATCTTTATTTGGTACTCCAACAAGCACTGCAACGCCCCAACCCTGGAAAAGAGGCAAATTTTAGTTTCAACATACTTGGAACCATTTATCTGATCTTTAATAACTGAACGGGCTACAAAATTTATGTAGTGATTACATCATGAACGCATTCAAAAGCTGAGATCATGGCCTGGACGCTTCCAGTACATTCAACAGCCCGATCCACCCCTCCATTAGTCATCTCAGCAAGCACCTATTAATCAAAATTCCAATGTTAAAACAATGGCAATGTGTCGGGAATAAGAACCTACTGGTCACAAATAATAATAAAAAGGTCATGGTGTTCAAAGTAACCTGTTGAACGGGCTTGTCATGATCTTTTGGATTCACAAATTCAGTGACACCAAATTTCTTGGCTGTCATAGAGATTGATAACATAAGCCATCACCAATACATAAATACCAACTCAACAACCATGGAACAAACTACTAATCAATTAACCAACCTTCCTCGAAACGACTGGAGTTCAGGTCCACACCAATGATTCTTGAAGCCCCAGCAATCCTTGCGCCTTCAGCAGCCTAAATATCAACAAAAGAAGAGATAAATCACAATCTCTTTGCAGTTGCCAAAAGCAACAAAACATTAAAAAGAAAAACTTACTGCAAGGCCGACAGCACCCAATCCAAAGACAGCTACAGATTGACCCTTCTTGGGTTTTGCAACATTCAAAGTGGCACCAAGACCTTCAATCACATAACCAAATAGATCATTGGAAACTGCAATATTTTAAGAGTATGTATTCTCAATGCTATCAGTTTACTACTCTTCAAATCGAAGGAACTGCTCCGAACCTGTGGATATTCCGCAACTAAGAACACAAACTTTGTCAAGTGGGGCTGCAGGGTTGATCTTGGCAAGGCAGCCAACATGGACAACAGTGTATTCACTAAATGTAGAGGTGCCAACAAAATGGTAAATTGGCTGTCCATTTTTGGAGAACCTCGTCTTGCCATCGCTAAGCATAACACCCCTGTCAGTGTTAATCCTGAGAAGGTCACACATATTACTCTCCTCTGACTTACAATGGCGACATTCCTTGCACTCCCCAGTGAATACAGGGAGAACATGGTCTCCTGGTTTGAGATCAGTAACACCCTCGCCTACACTCTCCACAACTCTGAACAAAACCAAAGCAAACAATAAGTACTCATTTTGATAACCCAAAACGAATTTTCTAATACCTAGAAAACGTTACATCAATTACTCAAGAGTCAAGATCCATGTGCTGAAAATACCACTGTTACAAATTTAGAAGTATACATACCCTCCAGCTTCATGACCAAATATGCGAGGAAACAGCGGTGTCTGCCCCTGAAATATAAAGGACCTTTTGAGTTTCCACTACAAAACTGAATACATCCTCAACTAAACCGATCAAATTCAGTAATGATCAAAGTTGGTAATTGATATGTAAGTATTACACGAAACAGAGGGGAGTGCCAAAAAATGGCAATAAAAAGGAGCAAAACCTCGAGGATTACACCCCCACCGGCCAAATCAAAGGAGAAAAAGAAGAAGAAGAAGAAGAAGATTTTTTTTTTTTTAAAATTAAAATAGAAAAGCCAAGATCTATGTCATTTACGTCTACTGCTCTCATTAATGATAAAAAAATCTATGCCATTTACATCTACTGCCCTCATTGAGAGATTAATCTGAGATGCCTGCAATATATGATCTAAAATGTGTTACCTTGGCTTCCCAGAAGTAAACATCAGTGTGGCAAAGGGAGGTGAAAAGGATCTTGACTCGGACTTCGTTTAACTGAGGTGGTGCCACTTCCACTTCTTCAATCACCAGTGGCTTACCAGCTTCCCATGCCACCGCGGCTACAATATTAAACACATGACCCCAGTTAGCAGATAATTCCAACATAACATCAAAATCTCAAATTTTCAAGAATGTGACACGAGTGAGTCATCAAACTACAGCCACAAAACATAATCGAAACAACTTGGAGACAAAAAAATCAAAAAAGGAAAATCGAACGCCAAACCATGTCTCTAATAGCTAGCATGCGCAACTAGAAATAAGGAAATCAAATTAAGATTAATAACAGAAGATCCTTTTTGTTATACAAACAAACCCATTGGTCAAAAACTAATAATGCAGCAGACAAAAATGGCAGAAACAGTGAGAAATGATCACCAACACCAAAAAACAGAGTATCGAATAACCTAACTTTATATTTGACAAATAGCAGAAACGAGGTAATGGTGGCGGCTCACCTCTGCACTTAATAACCTGACCGGCTGTGCTCGACATGGCTAACCTCGGATGATGATGATGAGGATGATAAATCTATTGTTTGTTTTGATTGTGAGATATGTGTCTCCGAATGTGTATGGAGATGTATATATAGAGTCAGTGCCGTGAGAAAAGGAGAAACCCGCGAAGAATACCATTATGCCAAACAAGCAAAGGTTGTCCCTGTGTGTCAAAACCAGTAGGAGTTTTCTACTATTCCGCTGCGCCTGCTGGTTTAAGGGAACAAATTGCATGGTCAATGCCTTTTTCTTAATATTTAACTCGTATTTTATTATTCAACTATAATATTTAATACTTATTTGTTTTATATTATTCAAAGTTCAAATTCATCCATATCCTGAACAATAAACTCGAAGGACCGCTTATGGTTTTCGTGGGTAGTTTTGGAATAACACTCTTAATTAATTAATTAATTATGACTGAATTAAAATATATAATTATATATATATCTTTATACCTAAAAAACGCCTATCTCAAATTAAACAGTAATGAACAGTGTCAATTTTGTTTAAGATCTATAATCCAAAATTACCCCTGAATTAACACACGGCCGCGAGACCCATAATCCAAAATTACCCCTGAACTAATACACGGCCACGAGACCCACGAAACCCATATCTCAATTTAAATAGTAATGAACAGTGTCAATTTTGTTTAACATTTATAATCCAAAATTACCCCTGAACTAACACACGGCTACGAGACCCACGAAACCCAAAACTCACGATGCCCGACCATACCCAGAACCCAAATTACCCACTTCTCAGAATCTCCATTTCATGCCCAGCCAAACTCAGAACCCACGGCTATGAAAATTTCATGCCCGACGAAAATTTCAGCCATGAAACGCACAAAACTAACACACGGCCACGAGACTCACGAAACCAGAACCCAGCTCGATTTTCCCCTAAGCTAACACACGGCCAAAACACCTGCACAGATGATCACAGACCCACGCGACCCATGAGACCCACAAAACCCACAAACCCACAAGGTTGCGTAGCTCGATTTCATCCCCGAAATCATCTGATTTCAGACAAAACCCACTGTGTGCGTCTTCTGCTTGTTTGAAGGTGGCGTGGCCATTTGATTCTGCGCCCCTTTACTTTGTTTGAAGGTGGCGTGGTCATTTGACACTGCGCCCCTTTACTTCGTGTGAAGACGGCGTGGTCATTTGACTCTGCGCCCCTTTGCTGTGTTTGAACGTGGCGTGGTCATTTGACTCTGCGTCCCTTTGCTTCGTCTGAAGGTGGCGTGATCATTAGACTCTACGCCCCTTTGCTTTGTCTGAAGGTGGCGTGGTCATTAGACTTTGCGCGCCTTCTCTGCGCCTCTTTGCTTCGTCTGAAGGTGGCGTGTGCTTCGTCTGAAGGTGGCGTGGTCATTAGACTCTGCGCCCCTTTGCTTTTTCTGGAGGTGGCGTGATTATTAGACTCTGCGCCCCTTTGCTGTCGTTGGAGGTGGCGTGGTCGTTTGACTCTGCGCCCCTTTGCTTTGTCTGAAGGTGGCGTGGTCGTTTAACTCTGCGCCCCTTTGCTTTGTCTGAAGGTGCCGTGGTCATTAGACTTTACGCGTTTGACTCTGCACCCCTTTGCATGCTTGAAACTGGCGTGGTCGTTTGACTCTGCGCCCCTTTGCATGCTTGAAGGTGGCGTGGTCATTTGACTAATCTCAATAAAGGTGGCGATGGGTTTGGATGTGGTTCCGTGCGTGTCGTTTTACGTTTATGTGGTAGCTGCGAAACGCAGCGTTTTAGCTAAGTGGATATGGTGCGTTTTATTTTTTTCATGATTTGTGCTTTTGTACGTTGGTTTATGCCTTCTTACGTATTAAAATCTACTTCAGATTGCGCACAGTACTCTTCTCGTCCCTTACAAAATATCACTCTATTTTCGGACCCGTTTAGTTCATTTTGTTATAATATCACTTTGTTTTCGGACCCGTTTAGTTCATTTCGTTATAATAATTTTGATTTTTCTTACCTCGGTTTCGTTCGTCTGGTTGTATCTACTGTTTTATGGTGTGACGTTATCGGATGAAAAGATGTTTTGGATTCTCGATGAGGACGATGAAGGACACTCTTTTTCCTTTTTGATTATCCGTTCCAGTGTGAGACGAAGAAAAACAAAAAAAAAAAAAACCTTCTGTTGCCGTAGTTGATTTCATTTTTCCTGGTATGTTTGCGTGATCGTCGCTCTCATTATTTTTTCCCAATTATTTTCCTACCTTTTTTTTCATTATTTTTATTTGTATTTATGCATTTATTAATTTTTTTTGTGATAAATAGAGAGCTCTCTGGTTTGTTGCCGAAATTGATTTCATTTCTCTTGGTATGTTTGTGTGGTGGTCACTCTCATTATTTGAAAGGGATGAAATTAAAGGCACTTATTGTGTATTTATGACAAAGGGAACAAAAGGACAGATGATGGGACTGAAATGTGAGCTGATGGACATTAAGAGTAGATGAGAAGAAAAGCAAGACGGCAAGGAAAAGGAAGTCGACTGTGACACGCAAGATAAAGATCTACCCAGATATTTTACTTGGCTATAAAAGGACTCTGGACGGTTGGAACAGCTCTTCTGCTCTCTTCTCTTCTTCTTCAACCTTGGCTTCCCCAGATTTCTCCAACAGCAACACGGCGAATTTACCTAGATGTTCATTTATATTTCTCTGTACAGTGAGATATGAGACACTGTACAAATCCCCATTATAGTGGATTCTCATCCCCAAACACTCGTGGACGTAGGCATCCGCTGAACCACGTAAAATTGTGTGTCCATCTCTCTTTATTTCATCTGTTATCACGAATGAACCGCCACACCGACACCGCACCGGGAGCCCCAAACGACCTCAAATGAAGCCCAACTCGCACGAGTGGATTGGAAATAATTCTCTCTCTCACACCGACCTGTTGGCCGATTTTTATAACCTTAACATTATTTTTTCCCAATTATTTTCCCTGCTTCTTTTCATTATTTTTATTTGTATTTGTGAATGTATTAATTTTTTTTTATGATAAATAGAGAACTCGCTAGTTTGTTCTCTTCATGTTCATTCTCATTTTTTCTTTTTTCTAGCTTAGTCTTATTCTTTTTTATTTGTGTAGTTGTTAATCTTTTTGTGATAAATGGAGCTAATCAATAAAAAGTAATTAGAGTCATTATTTTTATTTCTACATTTATTAACTTTCTGGTAATCAATGGTAATCAATGGAGTTATCAAATATTTGATTTACATAGATGGATAAGGAGAGGAGAAAAATTATTTATCTATTTTTTCCTCTTTTTTGTGATAAATATTTCATTATTGATTGTACTGCGATAGAGATAAATCATTCAAGCGAAGAAAAGTAGACATACAAAGGTCTAGAGACAAAAGTGGTAGACGAATTTTTGATTATTCAGTAGAGCTCATAAAATGTACTTACATTGCGTGATTTTCACTCTCATTATTTTTTTCAACAAGATCTAGCCATGCAAGTGTGATGCATAAAGTTTGAACAAACTATCCTTTGGAGAAAATATTAGAAATTTTGAAAGACTGATTCACCTATTTTTTAAGTCCTTAGATACGAATTTTCTTATGTTGCATTTCAAAATTACATTTATTTTGAAATTTGTTTTTCTTTTTAGAGATCTTGACATTCTTTTCAATTAATCGATACAATTAATTTACTTTTCTTATCTATTGGCGTGGTCATTTGACTCTGCGCCCATTTGTTTTGTCTGAAAGTGGCGTGGTCATTTGACTCTGCGCCCCTTTACTTTGTCTGAAGATGGCGTGATCATTTGACTCTGCGCCCCTTTGCTATGTTCGAAGGTGGCGTGGACGTTTGACTCTGCGCCCCTTTGCTTTGTCTCACACTGGAACGGATAATCAGAAAGGAAAAAGAGTATCCTCCATCGTCCTCATCGAGAACCCAAAGCATCTTTTCATCAAATAACGTCACACCATAAAACAGTAGATACAACCAGACGAACGAAACCGAAGTAAGAAAAATCAAAATTATTATAACGAAATGAACTAAACGGGTCCGAAAATAGAGTGATATTATAACGAAATGAACTAAACGGATCCGAAAACATAGTGATATTTTGTAAGGGACGAGAAGAGTACTGTGCGCAATCTGAAGTAGATTTTATTACGTAAGAAGGCATAAACCAACGTACAAAAGCACAAATCATGAAAAAAATAAAACACACCGTATCCACTTAGCTAAAACGCTGCGTTTCGCAGTTACCACATAAACGTAAAACGACACGCACGGAACCACATCCAAACCCGTCGCCACCTTTATTGAGATTAGTCAAATGACCACGCCACCTTCAAGCATGCAAAGGGGCGTAGAGTCAAACGACCACGCCAGCTTCAAGCATGCAAAGGGGCGCAGAGTCAAACGCATAGAGTCTAAGGACCACGCCACCTTCAGACAAAGCAAAGGGGCGCAGAGTCAAACGACCACGCCACCTTCAACCACAGCAAAGGGGCGTAGAGTCTAATGACCACGCCACCTTCAGACAAAGCAAAGGGGCACAGAGTCTAATGACCACGCCACCTTCAGACGAAGCAAAGGGGCGCAGAGAAGGGGCGCAGAGTCTAATGACCACGCCACCTTCAGACAAAGTAAAGGGGCGTAGAGTCTAATGACCACGCCACCTTCAGACGAAGCAAAGGGGCACAGAGTCAAATGATCACGCCACGTTCAAACACAGCAAAGGGGCGCAGAGTCAAATGACCACGCCGCCTTCACACGAAGTAAAGGGGCGCAGTGTCAAATGACCACGCCACCTTCAAATAAAGTAAAGGGGCACAGAATCAAATGGCCACGTCACCTTCAAACAACCAGAATACGTACATAGTGGGTTTTGTCTGAAATCAGTTGATTTCAGGGATGAAATCGAGCTGCGCAACCTTGTGGGTTTGTGGGTTTCGTGGGTCTCATTGTGGGTCTCATGGGTCGCGTGGGTCTGTGATCATCTGTGCAGGTGTTTTGGCTCTGCGCCCCTTTGCTTTGTCTGACGGTGGCATGGTTGTTTGACTATGCGCCCCTTTGTTATGTTTGAAGGTGGCGTGGTCATTTGACTCTACGCCCCTTTGCTGTGTTTGAAGGTGCCATGGTCGTTTGATTCTGAGCCCCTTTACTTTGTCTGAAGGTAGCGTGGTCGTTTGACTCTGCACCCCTTTGTTGTGTCTGAAGGTGGCGTGGTCCTTTGATTCTGCGCCCCTTTGCTGTGTTGGAAGGTGGCGTGGTCATTTGACTATACGCCCCTTTGCTATGTTTGAAGATGATGTCGTCATTTGACTATGCGCCCCTTTACTTTGTTTGAAGGTGGCGTGGTCATTTGACTCTGTGCCCCTTTGCTTTTTTTGAAGGTGGCGTGGTCGTTTGACTCTGCGCCCCTTTACTTTGTCTGAAGGTGGCGTGGTCATTTGACTCTGCGCCTCTTTGCTTTGTCTAAAGGTGGTGTGATCGTTTGACTCTGTGCCCCTTTGCTTTTTTTGAAGGTGGCGTGGTCGTTTGACTCTGCGCCCCTTTACTTTTTTTGAAGGTGGCGTGGTCGTTTGACTCTGCGCCCCTTTGCTTTGCCTGAAGGTGGCGTGGTCGTTTGACTCTGCGCCCCTTTATTATGTCTGAAGGTGGCGTGGTCATTTGACTCTGCGCCTCTTTGCTGTGTTTGAAGGTGACGTGGTCATTTGACTCTGCGCCCCTTTGCTTTGTCTAAAGGTGGCGTGGTCATTTGACTCTACGCCCTTTTACTTTTTTTGAAGGTGGCGTGGTCGTTTGACTCTGCGCCCCTTTGCTTTGTCTGAAGGTGGCGTGGTCATTTGACTCTGTGCCCATTTGCTTTGTCTAAAGGTGGCGTGGTCATTTGACTCTGCGCCCCTTTGCTATGTTTGAAGGTGGCGTGGTCATTTGACTCTGCGCCCCTTTGCTTTTTTTGAAGGTGGCGTAGTCGTTTGACTCTGCGCCCCTTTGCTTTGTCTGAAGGTGGCGTGGTCGTTTGACTCTGCGCCCCTTTGTTGTGTCTGAAGGTGGCGTGGTCTTTTGATTCTGCGCCCCTTTGCTGCGTTGGAAGGTGGCGTGGTCATTTGACTCTACGCCCCTTTGCTGTGTTCGAAGGTGGTGTGGTCATTTGATTTTGCGCCCCTTTGCCTTGTGTAAAGGTGGCGTGGTCATTTGACTCTGCGCCCGTTTGCTTTATTTGAAAGTAGCATGGTCATTTCACCAAAACTTCTTTAGGCTTACATCATTCATGAATCCACCCAATTATTGTTTTTGCCCAACATACATATAAATATATGTATGTTTGAATGTGTATCACGCATGTATTTAGATATATGAAAAATATGTTATAATTTCAAATCTACCCATTTAGGTCCAGTTTACATGCATTTATCTTCAATCTCTTTAGCAACAATATTCATGAACAATATCCACTCTTGTATTTTTGCTAATATACACACATACATATAAATTATTGTAAGAACTATATATCACTCATGAACTGAATAAAATTCTAAGCACTATTGCTAGCTAATTAGATGATAAAATGCTCTTCTGATTCCATTATATTCAAAATTATTATTTTATCCAAGCACTACATACTCTACATTTATATTTGTCACTATACTTTATATGATATATATTAATATACTTCTAAATCTTTGATAATCATATTTTAACTCCTAATTTTTTCCATACAGGAATATTTATCATATGTCCAAAATATTGCAGCACTATGTTCAAACAAAAAATGGATAATACAATTGGGTACAGATGGAGATCAACTTCAAAAGTAACAACAAAAAATTTTCAATATTCTCTCCATAAATGTCATCAATGAAAATGACATACCACCTCCAGATACATAATTTTCAAAACTTTTTTATTGCCATTTCAATGGCAAAGAAAACAAAAATATCTTATTTTGTCTTAAGAAACAAACTGTAATATGGATTTCAAATACGATGTTTTATTTCTGAAATTTATTTGGATTTAGGTTTGTTTAAATTTATTACTATCTGAATTATTAGATTACAACTTGAATGAAATATATTATTCTCATTCACTTTAAGTTTTTCTTTTTTTATTAGATATTTATATTTTTTAATTTATTTTATAATGATACAGGGCAACGTGCCTCGCACATTGCGTTACCCCTAGTATATATATATCTAGCAACTTAAACAATCTCTTTAGGATTCAGCTATTTTAATTTGTAGACCATTTTCATTTGCTTGATCAAATGCATTTTTAAAATTTAACTAATATTACATTTCTTTGTATTTGTCTTTATAATTTAAATTCAAGGCCTATATTGGATTAATTATTCATTCTCTATATAATAATAAAATATTATTAAATTAATAATAATTTATTTAATTCATTTTTATCACATTTTATTTATTTTTATCACATTAGATTAGTAATTTATTTGATTTTAAATAATTATTAATATTAGTTAATCTTAACTTGTTTTTATCACATTTTCTAATTATTTAATTTATTTTTATCACATTTTGATAGGAGTGAGAAATAATTTTTTAATGTTTGACTAAGCAATTGTAATATTCTATCTTTAGCCAAATACTATAAAAGAAATCTAAATTATTTTGAAGATGTCTAATCCAATATAGACTCTTTTTAACACAAGTCATTCAAAGTATGCCATCCTTCTCATTTTGCCAAGCCAATGAATATGCTAAGGACTCAATTTTTCAAAGTTTTTTTTGTTGCTTTTATGGAATATAATAAAATTGTATGAGACAAATCCAACCATGTGTCTATCATATACTTCAATTATAATTATTTGGGATTTTTTTTTTTTTTGGATTTTCATCTGATTTAATCCCATTCACTAGGGATTGGAATACTTATAAGACCAATGAAGACTCCAATTTGTAAATTATCTAAATTTAAAATTTACTAATTCTATTAGAAAGTATGTGAGAAAAAGTGTGATTATCCATTTAATTTCCAGCTAAAAATATAACTTTTACTGATAATCGCCTAAACAATTGTTTTATGATTAACATCTCTTTAGGAGTAATAAACAAATATAACTGTGAATGTTCAAAGTAAAGGTGAAATCTATGTGATTGGAAAAGTGTGCATGGATCGAGTGATAATCAAAGCTACAACTGAAGCAACTATGGCTAAGATGTGGAATCTAATGAAATATTTTCCTCATTATCTTTGAGACTCATGTTGATAAATAGAGGGTGGAAGGGTTGCCCTTGATATCTTGACGTCCATTTCTTTGTAATCAAAACATTCGATGGATTTACACAACCTCACTAGATGGATTTTAGTCATGCATCATTGTGGGCAAAAATGCATAATTTGCCCATGGCTTGCATGCATCAAAAGACTGGTGAGAGGCTTGGAAGTTCAATAGATGTGCGGAAGAGGTGGATGTTGATGAGGATATGGAGTAGGCTGGAGGATTATTTCATGTGTAAAAATTAAAATGAACCTTACTAAACCCATTGCTAGAGGGCAAATGATCAAGGTGAATGAGAGTAGCGTGTGGGTGCCAGTGTGATATGAGAAATTTTTCAGGATTTTGGGAGTTGTACCGCACAGAAGCCTGCACACTTTGCACACCAAAGCTTTTTAAGTGTAAAATAAAATGGAATAAAAATGTAAAATCACATTTTTAAGAAGGTGTGCAGAGTGTGCAAACTTCTCTTTAAAATTTTTCCCGTTTTGATTATGGTCAAATTATGCATTGTAGGAAATCCTACTTAAAAGATACAAACCAGAGGAGTGGAATAGAACAGATTGGCACTTGGCTTCGAGCAAATGTTTATGCAAGTGTTGAAGCAGACCTTTTGAGAATCCGGATCATTAAAGGGGACAAAGGAAGAAACAATGTAAACTAAAAAAAAGAAAATTCTGATGGTTGGCCAACAGATGACGAGAATATGGAAGACTTTCCGATGGAGAATCAATTGCTATACGTCATTATGGAAAGAAGAATGTGCATACGTCGTTGTTAGGGGGAAGGATCTAGGAATAGCTCAAATGACAAAATTATTAGGGAGAAGAATTGAAGAAAGAAAGAAGACTATAATAATGGCAATTTTGAAATAGATGGGGGGAAGAGACTAAAGGAGTTAAAAGAAGATGACTATTGCGATTATGTCTCATTAGGTAAGTCTTTTCCTCAAAGGGGCAGCTTAACTGGTGAGCCCATTCACGACACCAACGTCAATATGGGCCGAAGTACTAGCCTTAATATCTCTCCAGGCATATCAATTGCTATTTTAAAGATTCTCTTAGCACCTCATATACGACAGTAGATAGATCTTTCTACTTATTGTAACTAGAAGAGAAGAGCTTGTGCCACATGTATGCATCCTTCTAATTTTAATAGTGGTTTTGATAAGAAAAAGAAGTGAAGTCGAGGATCCTGTTGGTGAGTTACAATTTGAGAGAGTTGAAGAAGGTAAAATCATTTTTGGAGAAAAATGATGGAGGAGAAGGTGATCTTACTAACTGTATATCGGTGGAGGCTAGTTATCAACCCCACCAGGAGTCATGAATATATTAAGTCGGAATTTCTATGGGTTTGGGAACCCACAAGAAATTTGTAAACTTCATGATCTAATCAGAAGTAAAGTTTCCCGTATATTGTTTCTCATTGAAAGAAAGTTGTCAATTTAGAAGATGAAGGTTGTCAAGATAAAGTTAGGTTTTGATAGTGTTTAGTAGTATATAGTATTAATAGGAGTGGAGGTCTCGCTTTACTATGGAAGGAGGAGTTCACTATTCATATTCTCAATTTCTCAATAAACCATATTCATGATTGTGTGAAAAGGGAGGCAAATGAGCGATTTTTAACTAGTTTATATAGGCATCTATAGTTGGTTTGATGAGGTATTGAATATCCAGGAGTAGAGCGGTAATAAAGGAAGACTTGAGAGGCAAATGAGTGAGTTTAGAAATATTCTTGATGATTTTGGACTATTTGACTTAGATTCTTCAGGCTCCCAATCTACGTGGTGTAATGGAAGGGAGACACATCATAGGACTAGTGAGAGAATTGATAGATTTTTACAAATGTAGGTCTAATAGGCTCCCAATAGAAAGAGTTAAGAATGGTATAGTTGCACATTCAGATCATATTCTCATAATATTGTATCAAAATGAAGATGGTTTCTTAAGTGGAGGGAATGGGCCTTTTAGATTTGAGGCAAAGTGGGCTGAAAATGCTGATCGTGAGATTGTAATTTTTTATTCTTGGAGATATGATCCAATAGTTGATGATATGCAATAGATTATATAGAAAATTAGTAGATGCAATGAGAAGTTGCAAATATGGAATAAAATCACTTTTGGAAAAATTCATTTGCATATTAAGAACGCAAGGTCAAAGTTACACCAGATTCATAATAGAGATTCTTCTGGTTAGAACTATAAAACGCAAAATGAGGCACGAGTCTCCATGTATAAATGGTTAGAGAAGGAAGAAATCATGTTGAGACAAAGATCTAAAAAAATTTTGTTTAAGGAGAGAGACCTCAACACCAAATGCTTTCATTGAAGAGCATCATTCAGGAAAAATAAGAACATGATTATGAGAGTAAAAGATAGAGAATGGATTTAGTAAGTAAAAGAGGCAAGAGATCAAATTATTATGCAATACTTCAATGATTTGTTCACTAGCTCTGATCACAGACTCATCAGAGTGAGAGCTTGGTTTTTTTGAAAGGTCTCGAGGATCGAGTACCAAATGAAATGAAGTAGGAATTGGTTAATAGGTTTACAAAAGAGGAAGTTGCAGCAGCTCTACAGCAAATGATCCAACAAAGGCCCCAAGCTCCCATTTTTTACCAAAAATACTAGCACATTTTTGGAAGAGTAGTGACATATGTTGTTCTCAAAGCCCTCAATTTTGGTTAGTTCCCTCAAGCCATTAATCATACTTTATCACTTTGATTCTAAAGAAAAGAACACTTTGTATGTTGTTGATTATAGACTATTAGCTTCCGTAATGTGATCTATAAACTGATTTTTAAGATTCTTGCAAATAGACTTAAAGGTATATGTACTTCATGATATTATTTCTACATCTCAAAGTTCCCTTATACTTGGTTGTCAAAGGAAGAGGGTTGCGAAAGAGGAATTTATGTCCCTTAAACTAGATATGAGTAAAGTTATAATAGTTGTTATTGGTTTTCTCTTGAATCTATCATGCTTACTATGGGGTTCACTAAGAAATGGATAGAGTTCATTCATTATGTTTTGTGTGAGGACAATTTCTTTTTATGTTCTTATTAATGGTGAGCCTAAATGACCCATAATTCCCTCTAGAGATCTGAGATAAAGAGATCCACTATCTCCTAATTTGCTTTTGTTATGCATTGAAGGACTTAGTTGTTTACTACAACAAGCTGCTGCTAAGAATAAGATCAAAGGCATTCCAGATATGAAGAGAAGCATCTAAAACCAATCATCTTCTTTTTGCAGATGGTTGTATTTATTTTTGCAAGATTGATATACAAAAGAATTTACAGATTCAACATTTGTTATAAGATTTAAAAAAAAAAAAACAAGCTTATGGTCAACAACTAAATAGAGAGACAATAGTGGTTTTTAGAAGAAATGTTTTAAGTTGTCAACAAGAGAAGCTGATATCATTGTGGGGAGTTCGGCAATTATTGCAGTATGACAAATATTTGAGGTCGCCTCCAATAGTTGGGCGTGCAAAGAATCAAGTCTTGTCTAAGATAAAACACAAAGTTTGGCAGAATTTAAATTTTGAAAGAGAAGTTACAGTCACAAGTAGAAAGAATATTTTGATCAAGGCAATAGCTATATCCATTCCAACCTACTCAATGAGCTATTTTAAACTGCCAGATGGACTTTGCAAGAAATTAGAGAGAATGATGGCCAACTCTTTAGGGGCCAGAAGAATGAAAAAAAATGAAGTTCACTGGATCAATTTGAGGAAGATGTGTGAACCTAAGAAAGAAAGAGGATTAGGATTTAAAGATCTCAAATGTTTAATATGGCACTTATTGCAAAATAAGGTGGAGGATTTCGTGTGAGGAGGCTACCTTCTTGCACAAGACTTATAAAGCAAGATATTTCCCTTGTTCGGATTTGTTGGAAGCAAAAAGTTGGAATCCACCCCATCATATGCATGGAGATTGGAGGGGTATTTGGAAATAAAACACAGTTCGAAGTTTGGTTGTGGATGGAGAGTAGGTAATGGTTCTAGCTTTAAATTGTGGACAAATTATTGGGTTCCAAATCACACAGTTGCAAAAAAGTGTCCTTGGGGTTGGGTTGGATGTTCAACAAACTGTAGCAAATCTCATTGATAAGGATGCACTCTGGTGGGATGTAGAGAAAGTGAATAAGAATTTTACGCCTCCAATTGCAGCAGAAGTATTTAAATCTTATTGAGCCCTAGTGAGACTGTTGATAAGCTAGTTTGGAAACCTGAGCAGGATGGTGGAACATAAGTGTCCCCAACACCGTTTACACATTGACTTGATGGTGTCTTGAATCAATTGACTTGTACAAAAGGATTTAGGAACATTCAACAACAAAAAAATTAGAAGAGAATTTCATTGGCATATGACTCAGCAAATTTCATTGCCAGAAAAACAATCTAGCTATTAACAGAGGCAAAGGAAATCATAAGATAAATTTTATTCACAAGCAATATTCATCAATACACAGTAATGAAAAACTGATTATTTTTTCTGCAAAATCACATCAACGTTACTTTAGATCTTGTTCTGGTTATAACAATGAACAGAACAAATGTAAGAGTTCTAAGCATCCATCCGGATAATGCACCGGATAGAGTTCCCATGCAGCATGTACTCAAACGCTTTGTTGATCTCCGAAAAGGTGACGGCATGAGTGATAAATTTATCAAGTTCTAGCTCCTACAACAATAACAGAAGATGGTGTCATTCACAAAAGTATAGAATGATGAATCTTGCAAAAGTTCTTCCACCGGAAGTAAATCTTACCTTGTTCATGTACTTTTCGACGACATCTGGAATATCGGTGCGGGGCTTGTAGTTGCCAAAGAAGGTGCCCTTAAGAGTCCTCTCATTCAGAACGTTCATAGGATGAGTCTTGAATGCATCATCTTTATTTGGTACTCCAACAAGCACTGCAACGCCCCAACCCTGGAAAAGAGGCAAATTTTAGTTTTAACGTGTTTAGATACTTGGAACTATCTCTCTGATCTCTAATAACTGAAAGAGAAAAAAAAAATCTTCATTACATCATGAACACATTCAAAAGCTGAGATCATGGCCTGGATGCTACCAGTACATTCAACAGCCCGATCGACCCCTCCGTCAGTCATCTCAGCAAGCACCTATTAATCAAAATTCCAGTGTTAAAACAATGACATTGTCTGGAATAAGAACTTACTGGTCACAAAATAAAAAAAGGTCATGGTGTTCAAAGTAACCTGTTGAACGGGCTTGTCATGATCTTTTGGATTCACAAATTCAGTGACTCCAAATTTCTTGGCTGTCAAAGAGATTGATAATGTAAGCCATCCCCAATACATAAATACCAACTCAACAACCATAGGAACAAAGTACTACAAATCAAAAAGAAAACATTAGGATCATTTTATCTACTAGATACCTTGAATGTATTTATATGTTCATTTGTGCAATCAATTAACTAACCTTCCTCGAAACGACTGGAGTTCAGGTCCACACCAATGATTCTTGCAGCCCCAGCAATCCTAGCGCCTTCAGCAGCCTAAATATCAACAAAAGAAGAGAAAAAGTGAGAAAAAAAAAAAGTCACAATCTCTTTGCAGTTGCCAAAAGCAATAGAACATTAAAAAGAAAAACTTACAGCAAGGCCGACAGCACCCAATCCAAAGACAGCTACAGATTGACCCTTCTTGGGTTTTGCAACATTCAAAGTGGCACCAAGACCTTCAATCACAAAACCAAATAGATCATTGGAAACTGCAAGATTTTAAGAGTATGTATTCTCAATGCCATCGGTTTACTATTCTTCAAATGGAAGGAAATGCTCCAAACCTGTGGATATTCCGCAACTAAGAACACAAACTTTGTCTAGTGGGGCTGCAGGGTTGATCTTGGCAAGGCAGCCAACATGGACAACAGTGTATTCACTAAATGTAGAGGTTCCAACAAAATGGTAAATTGGCTGTCCATTTTTGGAGAATCTCGTCTTGCCGTCGCTAAGCATAACACCCCTATCGGTGTTAATCCGAAGGAGATCACACATATTACTCTCCTCTGACTTACAATGGCGACATTCCTTGCACTCCCCAGTGAATACAGGGAGAACATGGTCTCCTGGTTTGAGATCAGTAACACCCTCGCCTACACTCTCCACAATTCTAAACAAAACCAAAGCAAACAATAAGTACTCTTTAACAAAACTCAAAAACAGTTGTTTATTGTTAATACCTATACAAATGTCACAAATTTAGAAATATACATACCCTCCAGCTTCATGACCAAATATGCGAGGAAATAGTGGTGTCTGCCCCTGAAATATAAAGGACCTTTTCAATACATCCTCAACTAAACTGATCCAATTCGGTAATGATCAAAGTTGGTAATTGTTATGTAAGTATCACACGAAAACAGGGGAAAGCCATAAAAACGCAATAAAAAGGTGCAAAACTTCGAGGATCCAAGATGTTTGGCATTTGCATAATATGGAATTGATTGATAAATGATCTATGCCATTTACGTCTACTGTTCTCATTAAGAGATTAGTCAGGGATGCCTGCAATATATCATCTAAAATCCGTTACCTTCGCTTCCCAGAAGTAAACATCAGTGTGGCAAAGGGAGGTGAAAAGGATCTTCAAGCGGACTTCGTTTGCCTGAGGTGGTGCCACTTCCACTTCTTCAATCACCAGTGGCTTACCAGCTTCCCATGCCACCGCGGCTACATTAAACACATGACCCCATTTAGCAGATAACTTCAATAAAGCATCAAAGTTTCAACTTTAAATAATGATAAAAGAAAGAGTCATCAAACTACAGCCCAAAAACATAATTTCCTGAAATAAAGGAAAAAAATCATGTCTCTCATAGCTAAGCCTGCGCAACAATTAGAAATAAGGGAAAAAAACGTTCAATAAAAGAGAAGAATTTCTGTCAGACAGATAAAATAAAACTAAAATCAACTACATACAGTCATGGTGCGTAAACACGCGCAATCACTTGAAATAAAAATAATAAAAAAATTACTGTTACAAAAGTTTTTATTTTTATTTTTAATGTCACGCCTGTATTTACTCATTTTTTGAAAGCACAATCACGACATTTGTACAATCCACTTCCACCATTTGAAATACCAAAAAAATGAAGCAGACAAAATAAGAAAGGCAGTGACAACTGACAACTGATCACCAACTCCGAAAAACAGAGTATCGAATAACCTAATTTGACAAATCGCAGAAAAGAACTAATTGGTGGCGGCTCACCTCTGCACTTAATAAACTGACCGGCTGTGCTCGACATGGCTACCTCGGATGATAATGATGATGAAAATGACCGATCGATTGTTTGTTTAATGTTTTGATTGTGAGATATGTATCTCCGACCGTGTGTCGGGAGATATATATAGTGTCAATGCCTGTGAAACCCGCCAAGAATACCACTATGCCAAACAAGCAAAGGTTGTTACCGTGAGTCAAAACCAGTAGTGGTATTCCGCTGCGCCTGCTGGTTTAAGGAAACATATTGCTTAGTGAATGCCTTTCCTTAGAAATGATAAACCCACACTTTTTTTTTTATTATAATATTTTTATAAAATGTTATTAAATTTTTAAGATAATTTATAAAAATTTCTATACTTTATAATATATGTTGTATAAATATTATAAAGGTGTTGTGAGTATCACTTCTTAATTTTAAATTATTTTAATATATAAATATCTAATTTTCAAATTACTAAATTTATTTTAATTTAAAAATTTTTTATATGTAACATTCATAATATTTTTTAATTTAACATTTTTTTATACCTAAAATTCATAATATTTTTTAATTTTTTTATAAATATATTTAAACTCATTTTAATATCTAAATACATATAAATTCATCTTAAATAAATTTTATAAAAAAAATACTATCAATCCAATTTATTATTATTTATAAATAAAATTTAACTTAGTTCAACATCTAAACATAACTTTATTTGTTTTATATTATTCTAGGTTCAATTTCAAATCAGAGTACTGCTTATGGTTTTGGTGGAATGGTTTTGGGATGGTCCTCTAAATTAATTAATTAGTTAGGAATGAACTAAAATATATAATAATTATATATAGCTACTTGGACAATCCCTTTAGGATTAAGCTATTCTAAGTTTTGTCTGAGAATCAATTCTTTTTTTTTTTTTTTTGACAACATAGGGAATCAATATTTTTTCAAAGATTCGTTGTTGCTTGGAATATAATAATATTGTATGAGACAAATCCAACTACGTGTCTGTCATATATTTAAATTAAAAAATTGACTTGATTTAATTTGATAGGTTAGATTGTAAAACCGTTTTTACTTTAAAATAGATTTAATGTATCATATAAAATAATATTAATTTATAAACTTACTTTTATAAAATCTATTTATGACATTACCATTTTCATAAACAAATATATGGGCAAGCTTCAAGGAAATAATTTAAGCAATAAAGTTATCCATTGAATAGACTATGACAATTATATGCACAACTAGAATCTTAAGATAATGGTATTATATATGGAGAGGGGGTTGTACTCTTGCAAGATAATGTTTGGATTTATGGATACCATTTTCATGTGAAAAACTCCCCTTCAAAGGTTATTGAGTGATAGAAAACCATTATAATTTGAGAAATAATTTGTACAAATTTTAAATAGACAATTGTTATGCAAGTTTTTGTAAAAAAGTGAACTTTATCTTAAATATATATATAAACCATTTTTTATTGGTGAGATATACCCCTTTTTTTATAAAGAATTTATATGAAATTTATTTATTTGAAACCTATACTTAGCATTAGTCGGTTGAGTTGTTAATATTTTATATTTTATAAGAGAGATAATGGGACAAAACATACGCTTCTAAATTAATTGTAATATTCAAAATTTCAAAATGCACGACTTCTTAGAGGATCTTCGGTGTTTTTGTGGAATTTATCTCTTTTCTTTAATCTTCTTCCTCCTACCATTTTTATCTTGTAAAGAAGAAGAAGAAGAAACTTATTTATTTGAAACCTATGTTTTTGTGGAATTTATCTCTTCCTTCTCTAACCTTCTTCCTCCTACCATTTTTATCTTGTAAAGAAGTGAGAGAGAGAGAGAGAGAGAGAGAGAGAGAGAGAGAGAGAGAGAACAGTCGAGAGTTTTCCAAGCTTTTATAGTGAATTTTCTACACCTCTATGGCTCTATTGGCGTTGTCTCCGGACATCTGACTGATCATAGGGTCTAAAATATAATATCAATATGATACATTTAATTGAAGAAAAATCAGATGTTTATAGATCAATATGTGAATGCTTTTCTATGTTGAATTTTCTTATGATTATTTTTTAATGCTAACTTTTATTATGATTATTTTTTAATTTTTTTTTTTTTTTGGGGGGGGGGATGAGTTAATTTTTATACATAGAAAGTTAAAGATCATTTTTTAAAGTTTTTTTTTCCTTTTTATGATAAATAAAGAAGCATTCTTATATCAAGATTTTTTTTTTTTAAAGTTTGAGCTGATCGAGTTTTTTAAAGTTTAAACTGACAAAATAGATGCATAAAATAGATCTTACATACTCATTGAATATTTATTAGTTGAACTTTAAGGGATCATTTTGACCGTTGCATTGCTCACATACTACTTAGGACATTGGTAATAGTCTAGCTAAAGCTCGAATCAAATTTTGCCTAAAACTAAACCATTCATCAACATATAATATAACGTCGCATTGGATTATCCATCTATTAGCCAAAATATTAACATAAAATAATACTATTTTTAATATATATATTTTTTCATATTTTACAACTACATTAACCATATGTTAATTAATAAATAGGGATAACAATATTAATAAAAAATGCTATTTGTGCAGGGCTTGTATTTCTTTTACATACACATCGCATACACATATTTTTTTACACATTTTATAATTTGATTATTTGTGTTTTTTATTTTTATTTTCTTCTCATCATGTTTTTATCTTTCATTTTTAAATATTTTTTTAATATTTTGGTTGACGTAACATTATTGTCACCTCAACGATTCCGTAAGAGGTATACAAGATCGTGTACATATTGTAAGAGTTTTATTTAAACTCTATATCCCACACACTCATCTTATTAGTTTGAAATAGTTCAAATTCTTATTAGATAATATTTGAGTTATGAAGGGATAAAAATTACTCCTAAGAGATTAGATTAAACTCTATATTTCTAATTATAGTCAGACACAAACTCATAGATTTTTTGATGGTCGGAAGTTTATAAATAGCACTAGGAGGTTCAAGGGTTCTCACCTACAATATTAGAGTGTCTCTAACCATCGGGAGACACTTGTGAGGCAAACATTGTTAGGGCGATCATTCTCTCATAGTTAGATCAATTCTTCATCAATTAGATGGAGAAATATACGTTTCTCATATTGTTGTTTATTATTATTGTAGATCATAAGAAATCGAAGATCCATTTATTAATATCATGTTAAAATATTTAACATGTGGTATCAGAGTTTCAAGTTATAAATTTTTTATGATCTCAATAAAATATAAAATAAATAAATGATTATTTGATTCTATATTATGATTTCGTATATATGTGATACTGCAAAAGACTATAAATATTGCCTTCTCCACTTGGAAGGAAAATTACGATGACTTTGTTTTATTTCATTGTCTCTATATTTGATTTTCACGAAAGTTCACAAATTGATCTATATATGCACTTTCTGATTTCTTAACTCTTGACGTATCTTGCACTTGTTTTTGATTGGGTATTTTGTTGCCTCTGCTATGTTGGTTTTAACATTGTGTATAGTAGAAGAAAGGTATTTGAGGGGTGAGTTTCTGTGTTGGAGAGATTTGAAAAACTATGAAAAGCCGATTGATGCGTGTTGAGTAGCCCATAAATTGTAGCCGCTGGTTGGGCATCGTATGTGGTGGTGTTGGCTCCACACATTGGCGGCTTTAAGTGCTGAGAAGCCCACTCGTCGGCCCTATCGGTAACGGCGATAGAGAGTACTCAAGCTCTTTGGCCGTGGCTATTCCTGTAAGAAGAAATAAAAATAAAAATGGAGATCGGAAATGGGAGCTGAAGGTCGCCGGTGGAAGGAGATAGACATCTCCTCATCTCCGGCAAAGCTCGAAGTTGCTCTAATCTCTGGAAAGCGATGGTCGGCAGCTGCTTAATATTTAGAGGTTGAAGAATGAACCTTAGGGTTCTCATTAACGTGGGTGGGCTGGCCGGGCCGTAGGCTTTAGCCCAGTATAAGAAAGAAAATAAATAAAGAAATGAAGGGGTTGTGGGCTTTGACCAGGCCCGATACAAAAAAAAAAAAGTATATTTTTTGTTAGAATAATATTCTCTTATATGCATACTTTAATGTTATATGCATGCATTTAAATTATATATACATGTTATTATGGTTATCTACATGTATGTATGAAATGTTTATTTAATTTCTATATATGTTATTATTAGTTTAAACATGTATTAAAGTTTATTTTTCATGCATATTTTATTGTTATGAACATGTATAAAATTTTATCAAAGCTGTATACATGTTATTAAAGTTATGTGCATGTATATTGTTGAATCCAAAATTTCAAATTTCGTATCTACGTGTAGATTTTGATGATAACAAATAAATTCAAATCTCAAGTTCAAATTATTTACGCAATGGAGTGAAGCGCACATCAAGTATAAATGAACAAGTCTACAAATGAAGCTCATAGATTATTTTTGTACATTTCTTGATAAAATTCGAAATTGGATTAAGGTTCCAAATTATTCTTTTTTCTCATAAAACATCAAATTACTTTTTTCACATATACAAGACATTTTTTAAATATCTTAGTTTTGAAAATTATGTTTTTCATATGTGCATAACATTATCAAATAAAATAATTTCGAAAATTATTATTTTTATATAAAAATTGAATTTATAAGATGATTGATTATTATATTTGACATGTGCACATTTTGTTTGCAAGTCTTGAAGGGGGTAGTGTGTTTTTTTTTTACAAATGTAAAAACTAGATGATTTTGTTTGAAAATTTTAAAGGGTGGTTGTATGTTTTTTTGACAAATGCAAAAGGTAGATGATTTTGTTTGAAAATCTTAAAGGGTGGTTGTGTGTTTTTTTGACATATGGAAAAAGAAGATGATTTAGTTTGAAAAATAAATCGTACTCATTTTGTCATGTATGAAAAACAAAAGATTAGGTTTGATTTCTTTGAAAAATGAATGGAATTGTCTTTGACAAATACAAAAAGGAAATGCTTTTATTTGAATTTTTTGAAAAGTGAATGGTGCTCTTATTGACATGTGAATTTTTTCAAATTTGAAATTGAAGACTCATTTCCTATAAATAGCTCACTTGAGTTTGGCAAAAATCACAACAAGAGTTTACACATCTATTGCTAAATTTTGCATCATTCTTTCAAAGTTCTCATTCTCTCTTTTCTAAAATTTTGAATCTTAATTCTTATTCTTGTTGAGAGAGATATACGTTGCGCTGTATTGTTTCTATCTCACTCATTGAGGAGTGTACTTTGATAGTTTACCCACTATCAATTCTTGTATTTGTAAGATGGTGCGTATAACCCCTGTGTGTGTAGAAGGTGTTCTACACGGAGAATAGTTAAATAACCAAGTGTGAGGTGATTGGAAGTGTAGAGAGTGTTCTACACGGATTCTTTGGAGCGGTGCTGCTCAAAGGTGTAATAGATTTCTATTTCCACGTAAAAGAGATTGACTAGTGAATTTAGGATTTTCAAGGGGTAGCTTGAAAAGAGGACGTAGGTAGTGGGACTGAATCTCGTAAAAATACTGAGTTTGCTTTTTATTACCCTACTCTTTACATTTCTTGATACTTTATATTCTGTTTATATTTTATATTGTGTATTTGATTTATAAGTGTTAATTTTTATAATATAACACAATTCACCCCCTCTTGTATTAGTCATCTGGACAACATATATATAAAAATTTTATTAAATGTTATATATATTATTATTATTACTTACATGTATGAAAAGTTTATTAAATTTTATATATGTTATTATTGTGATTTTCTTATAAAATCAAAATTTGGTTTGAAATGAAAATTATGGACTTTTGCTGTGGGAGTATGGATCTGTACAAACTAAGGCGGTTCTGTCTAGGAGATTGAAAATTCTAACTGTATCCGTTGTGACCTTCCAATCTTTCTTGGGAACCTTGAAATTATGTATAAGAAAGATTAATCTTTCCTGGGAACTTACTTAGCAGTATTATTCATAAAGGCATTAAAAGGTTTTAATTAAAGTTCATTTTCCAAACATGTTTTATTGTTATTCATATGTATGGAAATTTTATTAAATTATATACATGTTAATATTGTAACCTACATGTATGAAGATTTCATTAAATTATATACATGTCATTATTGTCATCTACACGTATGAAAATTTTATTAAAGTTATATACATGTGATTATTGTTAAACATGTATGAGTTGTTTATTTTGGCTCTTATTATCATTTTATTTATCCAATATGGGACAAATGATTTACATCAAAATTTTCTTAATTTTGATAACAAATCATTAAACCTTTAGTAAGGTCGATATGATGGATGGAACACCTTGTATGTCAAGATTTACTCCCAAATGAGGATCTTGATGATACTACAAGTTCATCCATAAAAATATGGTTTGAAGGAACACTTTGTATGTCAGAGTTTACTCCCAAAGGAGAATTTTGATGATATAACTAGTTCATCCACATAATTTAATACTAGAGGGAATACTTAGTGTGTTAAGATCTACTCCCAAATGAAGGTCTTGATGACACTACTAGTTCATTTATAATTGTTTAAATTCTGATTACAGCTTATAAGTGTCTAACTCAAAGCATTATATGATAAGTATTATTGCCAGATTACAAACCCTGGAAATAAAAGTAGAAAAAATTTTCGTTGTTCAATTTATTCTGAACTCATTGCCACCTTAGTATGATCCATTCTAGATATATCACAATGCTATTAAAAATTTATGGAATGTGAATGAGTTGGCAAGTAATTTAATTTAGAGAATGTTTAGTTGAAACAACAAAAACATTACTCTGTTAATTGTGTGAATAAAGAAGCTGAAAAGAAAATGCATCATTTTGGTAAAAAGAAACAAATTGGACTACCAAAAGGAAAAAAAAACCTGTGAAAGTTAATCAGGTTCAGTATAATAGTAGCAAACGCTAAATTTGTAGAAACTATTAGACACATGAAAACTGAGTGTTATAAATATAAGGTTTGATTTAAAAATAAAAGGTAAGTCACTTACCTTTGTATGTCTTGAATCAAATTTTGTAAATATTCCCATTAATTCTTGGTGGTTAGATTCAGGTGCTAATATTTATGTTTTCATAATCTTGAAAAATATCTTACAAGCGAAACACTAAACTCCAATGAGCATTTATCTTTATAGAAAATAAAAATAAGGTTGAAGTTTTACCCATTGGAGATTTTCATTTAGTTTTGAGTACTGGTCAATCTCAGACATTCATAAATGTGTTTTCAGTGAAGAATGGTTTGATTTCTCTATCCAAATTAGAACTGGTGGTTATTCTTTTTCGTTCCATGATAGTAGTGTAAGTTCGTTTTAAACTAATTTTTTCTATTGGTTTTGGGTTTTTTCTCTGTTTCAATAGTATTTTATTAAAAATACTTACTCCCAGTACCATGAAACTTTTTTTTTGAAACTAAAACAAATTTGATGACTTGTGGCACAAAAGATTAAGGTACATCACTAAAGAATGGTTACATAGATTAGTAAAAATATGGACTCTTCCACATCTTGATTTTACTAATCTTGAAGTGTGTGTGGATTGCAAAAAGGAAAGCAAACCAAACATACTAAGAAATGCGCTACAAGAAGTAAAGAGCTTCTTGAAATAATTCACACAGATATATGTGGACCATTTTCCATAGAATGTTTTGGTGGAGAAAAGTATTTCATCATCTTTATAGATGACTTTTCACGTTTTGGATATATCTATCTGTTACATGAGAAATCTTAAGCTGTATTGGTACTTGAGGTATTTCTCAGGAGGTGGAAAGACAGTTAGATAGAAAAGTGAAAATCATCAGATCGGATAAAGGTAGAGAATACTATAGAAAGTATGATGAATCGGGCCGTAATTCGGACCCATTCGCCAAACTTATTGAATAGCGTGGCATTATTGCACAACATACGATGCCTGGGACGTCACAGCAGAACGAAGTTGCTAAAAGGTGCAATCAAACCTTATTGAATATGGTCAGAAGTATGGTAAGTAATTCTACCTTACCCAAATCATTGTGGGGTGAAGCCATTAAGACGACAATGTATATCTTAAACCGAGTTCCCAATAAGGCAGTTCCAAAAATTCCTTTCGAGTTATGGACTGGTAGGAAACCAAGTTTGAAACATATGCATGTTTGGGGTTGCCCAGTCGAAGCCAGACTTTACAAACCACATGAAAAGAAATTGGATCCTAGAACAGTAAGCGCGTATTTTATTGGTTACCCAGAGAGATCAAAATGGTACAGATTTTACTGTCCTAATCACAGTCCGAGAATGGTGGAAACAGGAAATGTCAAATTCATTGAACTTGGCGAGATCAGTGGGAGAATTGAATCTAGAGATGTGATCATTGAGGAAATACGGGTAGATGTCCCTATACCTACATCCTCAGAAAAGATAATGGTTCCTCTAATCGATCATCACGATGATACCATGAAACAAGTAAATGATCATCTATCTCTGAATGATAATACCATTGATGAACCAAGTTCGGAGTCATCAGAACAGATTGTCTTGCGCAGATCTTAGAGAGATTGGAGACCTACCATTTTGACAGATTATGTGGTGGAACTCCAGGAATCTAAATTTGACATTGAGATAAGTAAAGATCCATTAACGTTTTCACAAGCCATAGAGGGAAGTGATTCTAGTAAATGGATCGATGCCATGAAAGAAGAATTGAAATTCATAGATCAGAATCAAGTCTGGGATCTCATTGACTTGCTTGAAGGAAGTAAAAGAGTTGGGTGTAAATGGGTCTTTAAGACCAAACGCGATTCAAAAGGCAACATTGAACGACATAAGGCCAGACTGGTTGCCAAAGGTTTCACTCAGAAAGAAGGTATTGATTACAAAGAGACATTTTCTCCAGTATCTAAAAAGGACTCATTTAGAATTATTATGGTATTAGTGGCTCGTTATAATTTAGAGTTACATTAGATGGATGTGAAAACAACATTTTTAAATGGAAGTTTGGATGAAGTGGTCTACGTGGAGTAGTCAGAGGGCTTTTTAGAAAGAGACAAGATCACCTAGTGTGTAGCCTTAAGAGATCGATATACAAACTTAAGCAAGTTTCCCGACAATGGTACTTAAAGTTCAACGATATCATTACTGCCTTTGGTTTTAAAAATAATATCGTTGATCGGTGTATATAACTAAAGGTCAATGGGAGTAAATTCATAATTTTGATTCTGTATATTAATAATATCTTGTTGCCTAGTAGTGATCTTGACCTACTTTATGAAACCAAGAGTTTTCTTTTTAAGAACTTCGAAATAAAATATATGTATGAGGCATTCTTTGTGATCGGAATAGAAATCCTTTGGGATCGAAAACAAGGATTGTTAAAATTGTCTCAGAAAAATTACATAGAAAGAGTTTTTGAGAAATTTGACATGAAAAGTTGTTTATTGTCAGAAAGTCTTAAAGAGCATATTAAAGTACATGTAAGGAATTAAATATTACCAGCTTACTTTCAGTATAACTGATAGTTTGGAGGTAACTGAATACTCAAACTCTGAGTTTGTGGCATGCTTTGAGGTCACATTGTATGATTTATGGCTGAGGAAATTTATCTTAGAACTTGGAATTGTCGACTTATAACCAAACCGCTAAGAATGTATGTCTTCAGAGTAATTTTTCTTCGAATGATAAGTATTTAATGAAATTTTAAATACTTAAGTGTTAAGGAGAAAGTACAGAAACAAATATGTTCATAACAATTGTATGTTATTGATTACACTTTAAAATGACATGTTGAAAAGATGGATTGCATGTTTATACCCATAATGTAAACATGGTGAAGTGATAATTGATACACTGAGTATTTTGTTATTGGATATTAAAAGATATCTAATATATTTGTTTATATTTTCTTGTCTTTCCATTTAATATGTATATTGAAAAGCGTTGATGAATGATGACAAGCTAATGTCTACAATAGACATGAATTAGAACCCAAAGGCATTACAATATTAATCTTAATTATCCCAATTAAAGATCGTGTGGTAAATTGATTACTGGTGTTGTGGTACATGGAAGGGAATCTGTTGAATATATAATAAAGAACCGCAATGATTCGCATTGATAGTTAGTTTGACATTGATATTATAGAACTCATGAAATGTGTTTTGAGCTATGAAAGGTTCAGGAAATAAATTTGCGCAATATGGTTAATTTTCTGTGATAAGCCCACGAACGAAAATTATTATTTTATGGGCGTATAGGCCAAGTGGGAGAATGTAAAAGTTTTATTTAAACTCTTGTGTCTCACACACCCATCTTATCAGTTTGAAATAGTTCAAAATCTTATTGGATAATATTTGAGTTATGAAAGGATAAAAATTACTCTTAAGAGATAAGATTAAACTCTATATATCTAATTATAGTCAGACACAAACTTATAGATTTCTTGATAGTCGGAAGTCTATAAATAGTACTGGGAGGTTCAAGGATTCTTACCTACAACATTAGAGTGCCTTTAGCCATCGGGAGACATTTGTGAGGCAAACGTTGTTAGGGCGATCCTTCTCTCATAGTCAGATCAATTTTTCATCAATCAGATGGAGAAATGTACGTTTCTCATATTGTTGTTTATTATTATTGTAGATCATAAAAAATGGAAGATCTATTTATTAATATCATGTTAAAATATTTACCACTTATAACATTGTTCAATATTAATAGCCATACACAAAATTAGTTAATTAAAAAGAGTCATTCTTTTCACTTAGTAATCAGGGTAAAGTTTTCTCTCTAAGTTTCTTTTGTAAACTTAGTTTCTTTTCCCTTGGACTGTGATCTGTAGAGGATTGGGAATGGAAGGTTTGAAACTAACAGAAGATGAGCAACATGAGGTGATGATCAGCATTGAGGATGTGTCGCCATCTATTACTAAGAGTAGACACTGCAACATAATTTTTGTGATGGCTAATAAGGAGTCCAACAACTCTTAGGAGTACTTTGTCTTGAGTTTGGCAAGTGGAGGGAAATGTAGTGTTCAAAGAGGTGGGGTGGAATAAGTTTCTATTTGAATTAAAAATTGTGGCTCACAAGAAAATGATCTTAAAGGGTCGTCTATAGTCCTTCGATAAAAATATTCATGCATGATTGTGAAGGCTTTAAGTATATCAAGGATGTGAAGTTTCAGAAGATCAACCCTTTTGGCTTCAATGCCATGACCTAACTTTTGCTAGCATGACATACAACATGGTGGCTAGTCTAGGGCAATCAATGGGTGAAGTTCTCATGGTAGCACCGCAAGAAAAACGAGTATTTATGACGGATTGTTTGCGACGATAATGAAATTTGCGACAAAAACATATTCATTTTGGCAGGAAATAATTGGTTATAAATAAACAATTTTTTTATAATGTGATACGAATTGTAGTGGAATCTATTAGGGGAAGTACTTAAGAGTCAAAGTCATGGTGAATATCACAAAGCCTTTTGTGGATCTCTTTCAAGTATGGAAGCCACTGTGGATGGATTCAATCAACAATATGGTGTATAATTGAGAGAAATCAGTAAAATTCCATTCACTGATTAGGCTGAGGCAAGGAAGTTACATGCCAATGATGTTTCATTGGAGAGTGGCCAATGTGACGATTTCTATGGCTCACAGGAAGATACTAATAATTATAGCAAGGATTCTAATGAGGTAGATATTATGGAAAGTGGGCTAGAAAATATTCTCGAAGGAGGGGGTAAGATAATCTCGAGAGTCAGTTAAGACAACAAAGATTTATGGTGCTTTGTTAAGAAAAGATGACACGAGTTTGCATAAGGTGGGAGGGATTTTAATGCAGGAGAATTAGTATTGGGAGATGCCTCACATACAAGTAATATCTGATGAGATCTCTTCCATGCTTTAGAATGAGTGAATTCAGTTGCCTTTTCAAAGAATAAAGTGAAGATACTATGTGGTTGGGCTAAGCCACCTAGCATGGTGGATTCGATTAATAGGGAAGAGATGGACTAGTTTTTTTTTTTAGAAGAGTTAGATTACGTGTCTAATAGTATCCCCTACTCTAATTAATAACTCTCTAAATTATGACGTAGGAATATTGTGATAACAAAATAGACATGGATATAATAAGAGTACAACTAGAAATGCAAAATTATTTTTGGCTAGTGAGACTCACCTCTTTATAAAGATTTTCTATGAAATTTATCTTTTTAAAGCTTATATTTGGTATTATTTGATTAAATTTTTATATTTTTTATTTTATAAAGAGATAATGGGACAAAACATACGCTTCTAAATTGTATTATTCAAAATGCTTCACTTCTTAAAGGATCTTTGGCAATGCTTGTGAGGAATTTATCTCTTGCTTCTTAATCTTTCTTTCTCCTATCATTTTTATCTTGTTAAAAGAGAGAGAGAGAGTAAGAGAACGGGTGAGTTTTGTCTCCAAGTGAATTTTCAACGCCTGTATTGCCAATATCTACGGACATCCGACCAACGCTGAAATGGCTGAAATATCACATCAATATGATGCTCTTAATTGAAGAAAATATGGATGGGGGAAAGGTGAGGACAGAGAAAGTTAAAAGATTACTTTTTTAAGATTTTTCCATTGGAAGAGAATTCTATGACAGTAGACTGTGAGCCAATTTTGTCCACAGTCTCCGCCACTAAGCCATCCTCATATCATGATTTTTTTAAAGTTCGTGCTCAATTTTTTAAAATCAAGTCACTTGTGCGCAAGTATTTACTATATAGGAACAGTTCATGAACAAAAGAAAATTTCAATATTGCCATATCAGATGGCAAATTTCATTGTCAGAAAAACAATATATTAACATAGGCAAAGGTAAACATATTTAAATTTTATTCACAAGTGACAACACCACATAAAAGTAGAGAAAAACTAATTGTTGTCACTGCATAATCACATGAACATTACTTTAGGGATCTTGGTATCTTACTCTAATTACAACAATGAACAGAACAAATGTAAGAGTTCTAAGCATCCATGCTAATAATGCACCGGATAGACTTTCCATGCAGCATGTACTCAAACGCTTTGTTGATCTCCGAAAAGGTGACAGCGTGAGTGATAAATTTATCAAGTTCTAGCTCCTACAACAATAACAACAGAAGATGGTGTCATTCACAAAAGTGCAGAATACAGTTGAAAACTTGAATCTGTTGAACACTTGCAAAAGTTCTTCCACAGGAAGAAAATCTTACCTTGTTCATGTACTTTTCCACGACATCCGGAATATCGGTTCGGGGCTTGTAGTTGCCAAAGAAGGTACCCTTAAGAGTCCTCTCATTCAGAACGTTCATAGGATGAGTCTTGAATGCATCGTCTTTATTTGGGACTCCAACAAGCACTGCAACACCCCAACCCTGACAAAGAGGAAAATTTTAGTTTCTACATGATTAGATACTTGAACCATTTCTCTGATCTCTCCCAATAGATCAGGCCAAAGGAAATTTATTTATGTATTCATTACGTCATGAACGCATTCAAAAGCTGAGATCATGGCCTGGATGCTTCCAGTACATTCAACAGCCCGATCCAACCCTCCGTCAGTCATCTCAGCAAGCACCTATTAATCAAAATTCCATTGTTAAAACAATGACAATGTGTCTAGAATTACGGGTCACAAAATAAATAAATAAAGGTCATGGTGTTCAAAATAACCTGTTGAACGGGCTTGTCATGATCTTTTGGATTCACAAATTCAGTGACACCAAATTTCTTGGCTGTCATAGAGATTGATAATATAAGCCATAACCAATACATAAATACTAACTCAACGACCATAGGAACAAAGTACTTTTTATCAAAAAGAAAACATTAGGATCATTTTATCTACTAGATACCTTGAATGTATTTATATGTTCATTTGTGAATCAATTAACTAACCTTCCTCAAAACGACTGGAGTTCAGGTCCACACCAATGATTCTTGAAGCCCCAGCAATCCTTGCGCCTTCAGCAGCCTAAATATCAGCAAAATAAGAGAGAAATTGAGAAAAAGAATCACAATCTCTTTGCAGTTGCCAAAAACAACAAAACATTAAAAAGAAAAGCTTACCGCAAGGCCGACAGCACCCAATCCAAAGACGGCTACAGATTGACCCTTCTTGGGTTTTGCAACATTCAAAGTGGCACCAAGACCTTCAATCACAAAACCAAATAGATCATTGGAAACTGCAAGATTTTAAGAGTGTATTCTCAATGCTATCAGTTTACTAATCTTCAAATGGAAGGAATTTCTCCAAACCTGTGGATATTCCGCAACTAAGAACACAAACTTTGTCTAGTGGGGCTGCAGGGTTGATCTTAGCTAGGCAGCCAACATGGACAACAGTGTATTCACTAAATGTAGAGGTACCAACAAAATGGTAAATTGGCTGTCCATTTTTGGAGAATCTTGTCTTGCCGTCGCTAAGCATAACACCCCTGTCGGTGTTAATCCGAAGAAGGTCACACATATTACTCTCCTCTGACTTACAATGGCGACATTCCTTGCACTCCCCAGTGAATACGGGGAGAACATGGTCTCCTGGTTTCAGATCAGTAACACCCTCCCCTACACTCTCCACAATTCTGAACAAAAGCAAAGCAAACAATAAGTACTCTTTCACATAACTAAAACCAGTCTTTTTGAATACCTAGAAAACGTTACATCAATTACCCAATTGTCACAAATTTAGGAATTTAGAAATATACATACCCTCCAGCTTCATGACCAAATATGCGAGGAAACAGCGGTGTCTGCCCCTGAAATATAAAAGGTGCTTTTGAGTTACCACTACAAAAGTCAATACATCCTCAACTAAACTGATCAAATTTAGTCATGATCAAAGTTGCTAATTGTTAAGTAAATCTTACAAGAAAGAGGGGAGAGCCAATTAAGATGTGGGCTTTGGTATGCTACAAAATCATTTGCATAATATGGATTTTTTTTTGATAAGTTAACAATAATAATATTAAAAAATAAATTCAACTTAACTCATCTCAACTCATCATAACATATATATATATATATATAATGACAGAACTAAAAATTTGGTTTGGGGGGTCTAATATGGAATTTATTGATAAAAAATCAATGGCATTACGTCTACTGCTCTCATTAAGAGATTAATGCTTGCATTATTATCTCATATCTGTTACCTTCGCTTCCCAGAAGTAAACATCAGTGTGACAAAGCGAGGTGAAAAGGATTTTGACTCGGACTTCGTTTGCCTGAGGTGGTGCCACTTCCACTTCTTCAATCACCAGTGGCTTACCAGCTTCCCATGCCACCGCGGCTACATTAAAACACATGACGCCAGTTAGCAGATAACCCCAATATTACATCAAAATTTGAATTTTTCAATAATGATACAAGAAAGAGTCATCACCCTAAAGCCCCAAAACATAATTTCCCGAAATAAGGGGAAAAAAATCATGTCTCTCATAGCTAGCATGCGCAACAACTAGAAATAAGGGGAAAAGGTTCAACAATCGAGAAGAATTTCTTTCAGACAGATAAAATCAAACTAAAATTAATAAAAGAAGATCCTTTTTTGTTATAAAAACAAACCCATTGCTCAAGAACTCAAAATGAAGCAGATAAAACTAACAGAAGTAATGGTAACTGATCACCAACGCCCAAAAACAGACTCAGAGTATCGAATAACCTAAGATCGTATTCCACAAATAGCAGAAATTAGAATAGAGGTAATGGTGGCGGCTCACCTTTGCACTTAATAACCTGACCGGCTGTGCTCGACATGGCTACCTTGGATGATGATGAGGATGATCGGTCGATTGCTTTATTTTTGTCTTTTTTGTGGGATCGATTGCTTTGTTTTGATTGTGAGTTATGTGTCTCCGACTGCGTGTGGCGAGGTATATATAGTGTCCAATGTCCATGCCTGTGAGAAAAGGAGAACCGCTAAGAATACCACTATGCCAAACAAGCGAAATTAGTTCCGACTTCAAAGGTTGCCATTGTGCCTGTGTGTCAAAACCAGTCGTGGTATTCTGTTGCGCCTGCTGGTTTTAAACAAATTCCATAGTCAACGCCTATTTTTCTTAATATTCAACCGATATTTTATGATTTAAATAAAATATTTAATACTTTTTTGTTATATATTATTCTAAGGTCAAACTCGTACATATCCTGAAAAACAAAATCGCAGTGCCGCTTATGGTTTTGTTGTGTAGTTTTGGAATAATCCTGTTAAGTAATTAATTAATTAGGACTGAATTAACACATTACATATATATATATATATAGCAACTGGATCCGAGTATTCTAAGATCTTATATATATATATATATATAACACCCCCCTTTTTCGTAGGCTAATGAGTTTCACCTAATCTTTTTTTAAATTTTAATCCGACACGAAATTCTTGGTTCAATAAAAATATATCATTTAATCCAAAGAAATAAAAGAATTAATAAAATGTCGGATTAACAAAAACTTGTATCATAAGTCGATGATTATAAAATTTAAATTTAAAATTTATTGAATCATCGACTTGTTATAAAATTTAAAATCATAAATAGCTACTCCTACTTGTGGTTTTGCTGCTCATTCTGATCATCTTCCTCCTCTTGGTGGTTTTAAAAATAAGAAAAAATTAAAATAAGTTGATGATTCAATAAAAAAAAATTTCTATAACGTAAGATAATATCATAGAAATGTTTTTCATAATAAAAATTTATGCTGAATTTGAAACATGATTATATATGCTGATGCTATACTATTCATGATTGGACTATCTGATGTAATTAATTGATTAAACTAAATTTACTAACTAATTTAATTGAATTAATTTAGCTGAATTGACTTAGCTGAAATGATTTAACTGAGCTGATTGGCCAACATATTTAACCATGTGTGCAAGGTTGTGTACCAGTCCCACGTCCCGTTGCAGCAAGAAGAGTCGCTGATAATACTCTGGTGTACTATAGTGGATCACGCTTAGGTCCGCGGCTTATACATCCACCCTGATCTGATATGCATTAGTACCATGCATCTGAATGACCATCTAAACTGAATTGATTATTGATTAACTATACTAGTCTGGACTAATCTTATACTTAAATTTAACATAACTTATGAGACTTATGTGATATGAGATGCATAATTTACATATTAAAATAAATAACTATAATTTGCTGAGTCTAAACATGATGCTCATAATATGATCGTATGCTATATTGAATGACATGCTTGTATAACATAAAGGTTATTTGAAAATAGGCTATCAAATAAATGGTTTTACTACTAATATAAGCTAATGCGATGATTCTAATTTTGTGATCAAATTTATTTATCTAGATGTGTTGCTTCCTCGTTACCTATACAAATTTTGAATTGTTACTAACTTTTAGATGGGTGTGTCGTACTAATTTATTAACTAAATGAAAACATATAAACTAATGATGCATATCGTGAAAACTTATAAATATTTTATTTTAGACATCATATTATCAAATGGTCTTTCAAAATAATATTTTAAAAATCAACGTTTTATTATTTAACCATATATGAAAAATAAATACTTAATTCGTACAGTACCTTTATAAAAGTCTTTATAAAAGTCTTTATGGGCTACTTTTATAATCTAGATAATAATTTACACATCATATATAAAAAGATTCACTAATTATTGACTTCTTCAATTATTTCTTATAATAATTTTTAATCAAAGCTGATTATCTAATCTTCTAAAATTCTATTTAAAGTAGATAAATAATATTATTAAAAAAATCTAATCAATTATTAGAACAGTGTAGATATAAAAAAAATCTTAATTTTTTGAAATAACAAATCAAGCCTATCTTAAAAAAATTAAAGAAATTAGGCTCAAATACTTGGATGGCTCGCACGATTTAAGGCCCAAGGTCCAGGCCTTTGTGAATTTATTAGCCTATGTTTGTGATAGAATCCGTCGGCTACAAGCATAAAGCAGCAAAATTAAAACGTGGAACTGGGGCTTGCGGAGACAAACGAAATCGAGAGGAAGGGAAACAGAGAGGGGGAAAAGGGTTCGTGTGAGTGCTTACCGAAGGGGAATGGAGGCGTGACAATGCTAGGTGGCTGGCCGAGGCTCACGACGTTGTCAGTTGTGTGTGGCCAAGACTCGGGAAAGACTAGCCGGCCCTGTCTGTGATGGTTGGAATCTGTTTGGTAGTTTAGAAGTGGTCGGTGGTGGCTGAAAGTTGAGACCGATTTGTCAAAAACAGGGGTAACTTATGATGTTTTCGTATGATTTTATACTAATATTTCTGTGGGATATTTATAGATGAAAAAGTATAGATTGTGTAAATTTCGAATATTAGAGTTTGAATTTGGGTTGGATTGGAAAATTTTGAAATTTTGAAATTTGAAATATGAAATTTGCTCGAATATCCAATTATCTAGGAACGGAAAGACGATAAGAAAACGTGGAACTAATCGGGGAAGGGAAAAAATGGAACCCAAGGGAGTTTTAAGAATAATGATAATATAAAAAAACATAAATAAATAAATAAGTAATTAGCAAATAAATAATAGATAAAAGAATAAATAAATTCCAAACTTTTTAGGATTGGGATGTTACAATATATGACGGTCACTAGTGCATTTTGTATTTTTATTTTTTATCATTTAAAAATATTTTTAAAAAATATAAAAATATATTAATATATCAATAATTACTTTTTTAATAATTAAAAAAATATTTAAAAAATTAAAATATATGAGATATCAAAATAAGTGAACATAAAATTATTGTTACTTTGCATAGACTTTGTATTCTCAACTCATCTCATTATTAAATAGATTTTGTATTTTCAACTCAACTCATCTCATTATTATTATTTTTTCAAATTTATATATAAAATAAAATAAATAATTCAATTTTTTCAAATTTCAAATTAAAATTTTCAAATTTCAAAATAAAATTACTATTTAAAAAATATTTTATAAAAATATTTTATTTAATTTTAAACTTTTATTTTATCTCAACTTATGTTATTTATAAAAAAAATCAGATCATTTGTCTAAAAAATCAATTTTACAAAGTTTCATTGTTGCTTTTATGGAATATGATAATATTGTACGAGACAAGCCCAACTATGTGTCTATCATACTTGAAGTTTCAAAGTAATTTCATTGTTGCTTTTATGGGGTTTATGGATTTTCATCCGATCCAATTGGGGATTGGATTACTTGCAAGACCAATGAAAGCTTCAATTTTTAAATTATCTAAATTTAAATTTTACTAATTCTATTAGAAGTATGTGAGAAAAAGTGTGATTATCCTTTTAATTTCCAGCTAAAAATATAACTTTTAGTGATAATCACCTAAACATTTGTTTTTTAAAAAAAAAAAAAAAACTAGAACTACTAATTAGGGGAAATAAACAGATACAAAAGTTTTAGGCATAAAAAGTTCTAAAAAAATTAAAAAAGAATCGACGTAATTTAGTTTTTATATTAAATTATAAAATCACTTTTATTATAAAATAAATTTAAACTAATGTAGGCGACGGATGTTTTTGATTGAAAATGAGAGTTTACTTCATTTTTGGATTTATGCAGCATAATTCATGTGAAAAACTCTCCTTCAAAGGTTATTGAGTAGCATGCAACCATAACCATGCATTATAATTATAGAAATAAAATGTACAAACTTAAAATAAATAAGGCCATGTAAGAATTAGAAGATGAGTTGAGTTGAGATGTGTTTAATTTTTTTAATATTATTATCGTTTTGAGATTTTAAAAAATAGAAGTAAGATTTGAAAAACATATATTAAAATTTGAAAAAATTGTATTACAATTTTTGTTTTATATAAGAATTTAAATAAATGTAATGATAAGTTTGAGATAAATTGAGACGAACGTCTCATTTACGAATCCAAACCAACCCAATGCAAATTCGCGTAAAAAGTGAACCTCACCTTAAAATAATATATAAAAAACTATTTTTTATTAGCAAAATTTAATTTTTTATAAAGAATCTATATAAAAATAGTCTTTTTTTCTTTTCTTTTCTTTTTTTTAGCAAGAAGAAGAATTTTCTAGTTGAGAATTTTGTCTCCGAGTTTTTATTGTGAATTTTCTACACCTCTATTGCCTTTGTCTCCGGACCTTCGAGCAATGGTTGATCATAGGGTCTAAAATATAACATCAATACTATTCATTTATATTTATATCTGATTTGTTTATTGAGATGAAACTAAAACTTCAAAATATATTTTAAATTAATTATTACACTTTTTTAAATCTCTATACAAAATATAATAAAAAATTTAACTTTTTTAAATTTTCAAATTTTTTTTAAAATCTCAAAATAAACTAATATTAAAAAAAATACTACAATAATAATTTATTCTTTTTTTAATTTTTATCTCTTCTCATTTCATTTCATTTCTAAAAATAAACTAAGTCTTAATTGAAGAAAACTCATATATTTATAGATCAATATAAATGTTTTTATATATTGAACTTTCTTATTGTTATTTTTTAATGCTAATTTATTATGATTATTTTTAATTAGTTTTCATTAAATTAAGTAGGGATAAAAGAGCATTCCCAAGGAATTAGAGTGGGGGGTGCCAAAAGGTTGACAAGAGTTGAATGTTTATACGGAGATGAGAGAACGTTCTAAGATCACTTTTTTCGCTTTTTCCGTTTTAAGATTATACCATGCCCGTTAACTGTGAACCAATTTCATCCACAATCGCCCCCCACAAAGTTTCCTTCATCCACAATATTAATATTTTTTTTTATATCTCTGAGATAGTATTCAAATCATTAGAACTTATCCAATAAGAATTTCGCTATCTTAAAATCATTATAGTTATGACCATTATTCAGATTATTCTTATTAAATTGACTAAAAATTATCTTTTAAAAAATATACTTTTGTTTAAATATTAAAAAAATATATATAATTCATCAAATATGACAATAAAATCTATAAAAAAAAGTTTAAAAATTATTTGAGCTGAATAGTAAAATTAAAACAATTGACAAAAAGTTAAAACAATGGTCAAATTTGACAATTATTTTAGTTTTACTATTTTCTTCAAGTACTTTTTGAATATTTTTTCGAACACTTTATTGTCATATTTAATCAAATATGACACTTATTTTTTGATATTTATACAAAAATATACTATTTAAAAGATGATTTTTCGTCAATTCAATAAAAATGCCCTCACTTTTGTACTCGGATTTTTTGAAGTCTAAACTGCAAAAAAGCGTATTCTTTAAGCATTTCTTAGTTGAACTTTTAAGGGATCATTTGAAATACCTATTTATCCTAAAATTTAAACTGATGGAAAATAATAAATTTAATTTTTTATATTATAAATCAATTTATGACTTAATTGATGGAATGCTCCGAAGGATGGTTTCTTGAAACTTAATATGGATGGGTCCACTTTTAGTGATCAACAATTAGCAGATGCGTGTGTATTATTAAAGGATGAGCAAGGAAAAGTTATTTTTGTAAATAGAAATGCCTGTAAATTATCCTCTTGAAATTGAGTAGGTGGCTATTCTTAAAGCTTTTGCACTTGCAAATCTGAAAGGGGTGTTTGTGCTTCCGCCGAAGATTCCAGTAGCATATTCATCTCGAAGGAACGTTGTGTCTAGCTGGTTTGCAATTGTTTCTACATCGGAGTATATCAAAACTTGAGATTGAAACATATTCTTTGATGAAAAGTGAAAGGGAACAGTAGGAGCTGCACACCTACTGTAATAATAAAAATAATAATAATAAAAAAATATATGTAAGAATGGTGTATAAGTGTGCAACAGTACAATAATTGCTAGTCATCCGCCTTCTTTGATTATAATTACTACCTTTCAAAGTACTTGTTAAGGACGTATTCTGCTGCCTGGATTACCGATTCCCTTACGGTGGAAACCTGCAAAACAAGAACGAAAATGGGGTTGGGGTCCGAGTCCGCTCCGACGATCAAGTTAGTTTGGGAGAAATATATGATGGAGAGAATAAGAGAATCTGTGAATGTACCGTCTTTTCGTCGTTGGTTTGGTGTTATTTATAGGTCCCCCCTGGAAAGGGGGTAGGGGTCTGTGTGACGAAGGTGTCGGAAATCGGGACATCACTCGACCGTCATCCTTGATAAGGAAATCTGGTCCGATTCCCCCGGTCTCATCGCATTTATTGAGCATCCCTTTAATTAATGCTCAATTAGACCCTTTTGGACAGGGGCATTAAATGCTGCTGTATCTTTTGTCAATTTAGCAATCAATGGTGTATGTTTGTAGTGTCTCCGCATTAAAAGGGGGGGTTTGTAGGCCGGCGGCTGTCTGTCGTTCATAAATGTGGGAGTGGTCTTGATGGGAGTCGAGTCCAGGAGGTATATCAGTACGTGAGCCGCCGTTCCGTCCTTAGCGTGTTCTTGAAACCGGTTTAACCATCTCTTGCCCAAATCGGGATAACTAGGGACTTGGCTCGTTTCCGATTTCGGTCTCCCTAGTTGAATTCGGACACTGCGTCGAGGTGGGTGCGGATAACGGGCCTTAGGCCTGATAACCTCGTGGGCTCGGGTTCCACGCAAGTTGGGCTCTCTTTCAGTACTTTAGACTTATCTAATTCTTTGTTGGGAAATGTGATCAAGGAAGTTAAAAGAATTGATGAAGCTTTTCAGCTACTGCAACATACAGTGAATTTGCTAAAACTCAAATGAAGGTGCTCACAAGTTAGCAAGATATCCTAAGTAGGTTTGTTCTCTGACTCGACCTGACTCAAAATTATTTGTTTTCAATTAATCGAGTACCTGCTTATCCCAATGACCCGATTTTCTCCCTTTCCTCTTCTTCAACAAACGCTATTTCCAAAATCTAAACAAAAATCTCAAATCTAACACAAAAACACTCAAGAAATTTAGAGAACAAATCCTAATTGTTAAGCAATTCCTTGAGATCAAGAACGATAGAAGCTGTGTCCACTTTTGACCCTACTACTTCACAACCTAGTTGCTGCCACCGCCATTCCCACGAGACATGAGAGGAGATGAAGATGGACTAGCTCAGGGAGACTAAGCGGCTGATGGAGAACTGGACAAAGCTAGTTGAAGGAAAAGTTTCGCACATGTTGGAGAAGCGAAGCAAGTGAAGAAGCTAGTTGATCCAAAGGAGAAGCTGGAAAATTTTCTAGAAGTTGCCGTCATTTTTGTTGTAGTATAGAGCAATAGAGAATATCTTTAACTTTCCTAGTGAGCCGCACTTGGCTGTTTAGATTGGACACTAGCTACAAAAGCTTGGTCTGGCAAGGTTTGAAGGTGGACATCGGCAATTTGAAGTGGAGGCGAGGGTGAAGAGGAGGGGGAGGGGGATTGAAAAATGCAAAAATCGAATGGTTGTTGATAACGGATATTCTGTTTTCATTTTTTCGGGTAATTGGTAAGTTGTTTGGAAAAATTCTTTTCCACAGTTGTTTGGATTGAAAAGATATTGTGAGTAATGTTTTGTTGATGAACAAAACGTTCGTTATAATAATAATAAATAAATAAATAAAAACACCTGCAAAGAACCGTTGCACGCTTGGCTACAACTTGGACATGTATTGGGAGGCATCTTGAAAAGTCACAAATTGCAATGGAAAACTAAACAGATTCCGCCTGGAAGCTGGAACATGAGTGCCCCAAGCACCGTTTACACATTCAGTCTTAGCTCGAATATGATAGTGCCTTGAATCAGTTGATTTGTGCGCAAGGATTTAGGCACAGTTCGAGAACAAAAAAATATAAGAAAATTTCAGTGTTATATCAGTAAGCAAATTTCATTGCCAGAAAACAATAATTAACATAGGCAAAGGAAAACATATGTAAAGTTTATTCACAAGCAACATTCTTCAATACCGTATAAAAGTAACGAAAAACTCATTGTTTTCTCTGCACAACACATCAATGTTTACTTTAGATCTTGTTCTGATTATAATAACGCCCAGAACAAATGTAGAGTTCTAATCATCCATATGGATGATGCATCGGATAGACTTCCCATGCAGCATGTACTCAAACGCTTTGTTGATCTCCGAAAAAGTGACGGTGTGAGTGATAAACTTATCAAGTTCTAGCTCCTACGACAACAGAAGATGGTGTCATTCACAAAAGTATAGAACACAGTTGAATCTGATGAACACTGCTAAAGTTCTTCCACGGAAAGAAAAGCCCACCTTGTTCATGTATTTTTCCACGACATCTGGAATATCGGTGCGAGGCTTGTAGTTGCCAAAGAAGGTACCCTTAAGAGTCCTCTCATTCAGCAGGTTGATAGGATGAGTCTTGAACGAATCATCTTTGTTTGGTACTCCAACAAGCACGGCAACACCCCAACCCTGACAGAGGCAAATTTTAGTTTCAACATGATTAAATACTTTATCTATTTCTCTGATCTCTAACAACTGAACGGGATAAAAAGTTAACATAGTGATTACATCATGAACGCATTCAAAAGCTGAGATCATGGCCTGGATGTTTCCAGTACATTCAACAGCTCGATCCACACCTCCATCAGTCATCTCAGCAAGCACCTATTAATCAAATCTCCTGTTAAAACAATGACAATGTGTCTGGAATCAGAACCTACTGGTCACAAAATAAAAAAGGTCATGATGTTCAAAGTAACCTGTTGAATGGGCTTGTCATGATCTTTTGGATTCACAAATTCAGTGACGCCAAATTTCTTGGCTGTCATAGAGATCGATAATATAAGCCATCACCAATACATAAAACCAACTCAACAACCATAGGAACAAAATAGTACTTATCAAAAAGGAAAATATTAGGATCATTTTATCGACAAGATACTTGAATGTATATATATGTTCATCCGTGCAATCAATTAACTAACCTTCCTCAAAACGACTGGAATTCAGGTCAATGCCAATGATTCTTGACGCCCCAGCAATCCTTGCGCCTTCAGCAGCCTAAATATCAGCAAAAGAAGTGAGAAATTGAGAAAAATAATCTCAATCTCTTTGCACTTGCCAGAAGCAACAAAACATTTAAAAGAATAACTTACAGCAAGGCCGACAGCACCCAATCCAAAGACAGCCACAGATTGACCTTTCTTGGGTTTTGCAACATTCAAAGTGGCACCAAGACCTTCAATTACAAAACCAAATAGATCATTCAAAACTGCAAGATTTTAAGAAAATTCTCAATGCTATCAGTTTAGTATTCTTCAAATGCAAGGAACTGCTCCGAACCGGTGGATATTCCGCAACTAAGAATACAAACTTTGTCAAGAGGGGCTGCAGGGTTGATCTTGGCAAGGCAGCCAACATGGACAACAGTGTATTCACTAAATGTAGAGGTGCCAACAAAATGGTAAATTGGCTGTCCATTTTTGGAGAACCTTGTCTTCCCATCGGTAAGCATAACACCCCTGTCGGTGTTAATCCTAAGGAGGTCACACATGTTACTCTCCTCTGACTTACAATGGCGACATTCCTTGCATTCCCCAGTGAATACAGGGAGAACATGGTCTCCCGGTTTGAGATCAGTAACACCCTCGCCTAAACTCTCCACAATTCTAAACAAAACCAAAGCAAACAATAAGTACCTTTCACATAACTAGAAAACGTTACATCAGTTTCTCAAGACCCATGTGCAAAAATACAATTGTTAAGAAATATACAAACCCTCCAGCTTCAAGACCAAATATGCGAGGAAAGAGCGGTGTCTGCCCCTGAAATATAAAGGACCTTTTGAGTTTTCACCACAAAAGTGAATACATCCTCAACTAAGCTGATCAAATGTAGTAATGATCAAAGTTGGTAATTGTTATGAAAGGATTACACGAAAAGAGGGGAGAGCCAAGAAAAACGCAATAAGAAGGGGCAAAACTTCGAGCATTCCCCCCCACCCCCCGGGACTCAAAAAAGAAGGAAAAAAAAAATCTTTAAACCAAAATAAAAAACCAAGATGTTGGCATTTGCATAATATGGTGTTTATTGAGAAAAATAAATCTATGCCATTTACGTCTACTGCTCTCATTGAGAGATTAATCAGAGATGCCTGCAATATATTATCTCAAATCTGTTACCTTCGCTTCCCAGAAGTAAACATCAGTGTGGCAAAGGGAGGTGAAGAGGATCTTCACTCGGACTTCATTTGCCTGAGGTGGTGCCACTTCCACTTCTTCAATCACCAGTGGCTTACCAGCTTCCCATGCCACCGCAGCTACATTAAACACATGAACCCACTCCGCAGATAACCCCAATATAACATGAAAATTTCAAATTTTCAATAATCTAGTCTATTACAATATATAAAAGCGAAATCATATGACTGCATGTGGCATTCTACCCATAAAAGTATGCATTCTATCCATTAAACTTGAAGTGTTATGTTTATAGAGCGATAATTCTTTTAAAAGAAATGTTTCATTTTGAACTGTTGTAACTTTTAAGTTTTATTTCTTTTCCTACATATAAAAATATAAACAACTTCAAAACTCTACCCAAAGACTCTATTTCAACTTTTATATTGTTTCGTATTTTAAGTGGAGTCATATGATTCCGGTGTGACATTCTACTCATAAAAGTTGGCACCATACCCATAAACTTTTAAGTGCTATGTTTATGAAACATTATTTCATTAACTACTGTTGTAATTTTTAAGTTTTATTTATTATCTTACTATAAAGATATAAATCAATATAAGACTCCACCCAAAGGCACTATCTCAACCTTTATATTGTTTCGTCAAAATAAACCAACCTATAAACTGTTTCAAATTTCTAGATCTCTCTCTCATACACAAAAATTCCCGCATTGCGCAGGTTATAGGCTTGAAATAATAGAAAGAGTCATCAGCCTAGAGCCCCAAAACATAATTTCCTGAAATATGGGAAAAAATAATTTCTCTCATAACTACCATGTGCAACAACTAGAAATAAGGAAAGAAGTTTAACAAAAGAGAAGAATTTTTGTCGGACAGATAAAATCAAACTAAAATTCATAAAAGAAGATCCTTTTTTTGTTATAAAAACAAAAATAACAGAAGCAAAGACAACTGAATCAACATATTGCCAACACCAAAAACAGAGTATCGAATAACCTAAGATCGTATTTGACAAATAGCAAAAAAGAGGTAATGGTGGCGGCTCACCTCTGCACTTAATAACCTGACCGGCTGTGCTCGACATGCTACCTCGGATGATCAATCGATTACTTTGTTTTGATTGTGAGATATGTGTCTCCGACTGTGTGTGAGGAATTATATATCGTGTCAATACCTGTGAGAAAAGGAGAAAACTGCTAAGAATACCACTACGCCAAACAAGAAAAGTTGGTTCCTAGTTTAAAGGTTGTCACTGTGTGTCAAAACCAGTAATAGTATTCAACTGCGCCTGCTGGTTGAAGGAAGCATATCACATTTTTTCTTAATACTTTATGACTTAATTACAATATTAATACTCTTTTACTTTATTATTCTAAGTTCAAACTTCAAATTCATACATGCCCTGAAAAATAAAATCGAAGTACCGTTTATGGTTCTGGTGGTGTAGTTTTGGGACAGGAATTTTAATTAATTAATTAATTAGGATTGAGTTTATATACGTACATATATATATATATATATCAACTTCTACAACCTCTTAGGAATCAACTACTCTAACTTTTGTCTAAGGAATCAACTTTATAAAATTTCATTATTGCTTTGATGGAATATAATAATATTGTATGAGACAAATCCAACTATGTGTCTATCATCTACCTAATTTAGAATTATTGAAATTTTTTTGGATTTTCATCCGATTGAATCCCATTCATTAGGAAATATTTGAACCAATAAGATTATTCAATGACAATATGGATGGAAGTACTCTTGCCAAGTTGTCACCCAGTTGCCGGCACACAAGACATCTCAATTAACTGTATTTTAATTAGACCAATGCGAAGGTTTTTTTTTTTTTTAATTGAAAATCCCAGTGTACTGAGTTTTTGGATGCATAGAGGATGATTTCATGTGAAAAACTTCCCAATGAAGGTTATTGAGTAACATACAATCATCACCATGGTAACATTATAGTTATAAGTTACTAGTATATTTTATAAAGAAAAACGATATTTGTTGTTTTAGGAGATGCAAGGCGGCAGGGGTGAACACCGAAGGGGTCGGCGTCGGTTTCTGTCCCAAATTGAAACCCCACTGACACATGAAAAAACCCCTCTTCTCGACCGACAGCGATCAACAGGGAGAAAGAGAACAGGCCGGAGTTTGATCGGCCGACGTTGATCAGTTCGAAGGTTCGAGAATCGGTTCCCTCGTTCCAGATTCATCAACCAAATCCACAAAACACTTCATCAAACTCACAAAACCCACTCACAGATTCACCAAACAACCAACAAATTCATCAAATTCCCTCTTTCCAGTTTCACCAACCAACCTACAAGTTAACAACTATGAACTATCTCGTCACAGCCACCTAACAAGACAAAAAAAAAAAAAACTTAATGAACAAAATTAAGTCACGACTCACTCACAGAGAACCCATTTCCTGGCTTGTGAGAGAGAAGGGGAGAAGGAGTTGGTGGCTGCGGCCTGCGTGCGAGGCTGTGAGTGACGGCGAAGTCGAGAGAACGCATTTCCTGCCTTGTGAGAGAGAAGGGGTGAGAGACAGATAGAGAGAGAGCAGAGGTGAGAGTTTAAGAGAGAGTGGAGGGAGAGTGACGACGAACTGCGAAGACAGAAAAGAGAAGGGGATGTTTTTCGACAGTCCTGCTACGGACAAAGACCGAGTATGGTCGGTAGAAAAACGGTTGACTTGACTGGTATTTTAATTTAAAAATAAACGAATAAGAAGAACACTTGAAAAAGAAAGAAAGAAACCCACTACATGAAAATGCCATCTAAAAATATAAAAAGAGAAATGGAAGTTGAAGGCAACTAGTTGCATTTTACAGTTTTTTAAAACTTTAAGATATTATTTGGATTTGGAGATGAGATAAGTTAAAATAAGTTAAATTTATTTTTTAATATTATTATTATTTTAAAATTTTAAAAATGTGTATTGAGATTTTAAAAATGTGTATCGAAATTTAAAAAATGTGTATTGAGATTAGAAAAGATATATAAAAATTTATGTTTTGTATAAAAAATTATAAAAATATAATGATAAAATAGAAGTGAGTTGAGTCTTCTAAATCTAAACGAGACCTAAGTCACTCCATGAAAATCCCATTTAGAAAAACATAAATGAAAGTTGAAGGCATCTAGCTCCATTTTACAGTTTTCTAAACCCTAGAAACAAAAATAAAATGAAAAAAAATGAAAGTTGAAGACGGTTGTAAAAATTCAAAACACCCAAAATCATGGAAATTCTTGGAGAGGTTTGAACATAACCTTTTGATTTTTGTGTGGCTGGTTCGGATTTTGTGGTCGATTTGGATTTTGAAGTTCACTTTCAGAAACTATTGCAGAGTTATAAAAAAAAAAAATGGAACATGAAGGTCGTGATTTTTAATGCACACCGTTTGATTTTATGGTGCCACATAATAGTCGTTTGTATGCCAACTATTCTCAATGTTTGTTTGTAAAATTTTTTATTTTTTTAATGCTACTAACCCAAATTCAAAACGGCAACTTAATCCAAACAACATTGTTTTAAAGATATTATATATATTTTTTATTTTAAAAAATATTTAAAAATACTAAAAAATGAATGAAAACAAATCATAAATAAATAAATTTCGCCATTCGGGAGATTTATTCGGGCTACATCTTCGATGTAGCATGACTCATTCTTAAAAATACCCTTGTCATTAGACTTGTTGGCATGATTAACTTTTTCTTTTTGGTGAAATCAACCTTGAGATTACAATAATAGAAATTACAATAGACTCATTACATTGTGTGATGAAACACACCTTCTTTTCACCCATTTAAAAGTCGATTTGAGCGCCCATGATCTTGTATTGGCCAGATAGTCCCCTAAGCCTGTTGGGGATAATTTCAAATTAGGTTTTATAATCCTCACCAGACCAGCCAATCTATTTGAGGCATGAGAGGGCCTTGACGGGGTCTTCATAACAGTTTGGATCAAATATGATGAGTAGAGCCTTCACAAAATACTTCCAATCCATCAATCCCTCCATTCATCCAAGTCTTTGAAATCATGTGAGGGCCTTGCCCTTTATATAGAAAGAAACCAGACAATACCTTATGTTGAGGTAAGATATTGTTAAAGGTAAAGAAATGTTTTGCCTTGTACATCCACCTTTCAAGGCCATCTCCATTAAAAACTAGAAAGTTTAACCTAGTCAATTTGGTATGTATCTATCTCGTGTTTACGAAAGCAAGGACATTTTTTGAGCAATAACTTCCACATGGTGTTGCAAAATAATGAACTTGGTTTGCACTATCCTAAATTGAGACTCTGTATTTTTTTTTAGGGTATTGTAAATATCTTATAATTGGTTTAGACGTATGCCTTAATCATGGTTGGTATGAGATGAATGATGGCTCTGGATACTAATATGTAAACATTAAAGATGGAAATGTAGAGAACTCTCATTTTGATGAGAGAAGGCCTTCAGAGTTAGAGAAAATAATGGAGAAGAAACTTGGAAAGAGAATAAATTAAGGTGAGGAAAAGGGTTCGTACGAGAGATAATCAAATTGAGGGGGTTGTTGGAATGTACGGAAAGAATAGAGAGCTGGAGAAGTGAATGGATAGTCATCAGTCAATATATAGTCATGCAGAGCTTTTCTTTTGTTCACCAACAACTAGCTTGGAAAAAACGACATGTGAGTAGTGAATATTAGTCATCATGCAATGTATTAGTAAAAACACACCAACTACACGCTTGGAACGGATCATGTTGCACTTATACCAAAAATTAATCCCAATTGGTTGCATGTTAAAACGTTGACTTACCTATGTGACTTCCCTACCAGCTTATTATATTTGATAAAAAAGAGGGTATAAATGATGTTAATACAGTGAATATTTTGGTCAGAAAACGCAAGATTTGCAATTTCTGTAAAGATCTACTGATAAGATGAGAAATAAAAAAATAAAAAAATTAACACAGATTGCAACCTTAATGAGAAAGGATGCAAATTGAGTTTTTTTTTTTTAATTATGGTTTTGTACTTTGTAGTGTACGAATATTAAAAAGTAGAATGGCCCAATAAAATTAATACCACTTGAGAAGTTGAAATGGTCTGTTGTTTTCCTTTTTTTGAATTTTTACAATTATTCATAAAGTTCTCAACATCCAAACATAATTTCAAACGAAAGAGGCCGTGAAATTCCCAAAAGTCAAATCTCAATTGTATACAATAAGTGATTGGGCTTACCAAATCTTATTCAACTGATAATCTTAAAAGTAGAATCTAATTAGATAAGAGCATCCGCGTTAATCTCATCTTTTTTATTATCAAAAATATATTTTTTGCATACGTATAAAAAAAATATCACAATTGATAAAATATAATAAAAAAAAGTGTAAGAAATAACATAAAAATATTTTTTACTTATTTTTTATTTAACTTTTAAATAGTAAATCATCAACTTTAAAATAAGATCTATATATTCACCAAGATGTGTTTTCATGATCCCATTAAATGAGATGTATTACCCACTAATTTGTATTTTTCTCTCTAAAAAAAATAAAAAATAATTTAAAGATGATAAAAATATAACATTTTTACGTAATAGACGTCCGAATTATTTCTATGGGAATTTCGAAAGCATCCCGTTGTGTCTGCTGTGTGAAGAACAGTTAAGACACGCTAGACATTGAAGGGAACCTGTCAAAAACTATAAGGACTTAAGACACGCTAGACATTGAAGAGAACCTGTCAAAAACTGTAAGGGGATCAAAATTACCTGAGAAGATAGGTTTGTTGATAGTAGGTCTATGATCCTCACCTCTTTCCCACTTGAGTGCAATAGGATTAATAGCCACTTCTAATTCCTTCAGCTGCCCTGTTTTGATGAACTCTTCGATTTGGTTTATTTTTATACATGAGATTTGGTTTATTTTTATACATGAGATGAATGAGATAAAAGTTAAAAAAATAAAAAAAATATTATTATAACATATTTTTTTAATATTAATTTTATATAAAAATTTGAAAAAATAATTTTAAATTTAAAAAAAATAAAATTTTTTATTATATTTTATATAAAAATTTTAAAAAATATAATAATAAATTTAAAATATATTTAAAAATTTTACTTTTATCTTTATAAACAAACCAGATCTTTATTTGCTCTAACTTTCTTAAGAACTAATTGAAACAATTCGTTCTTATTTATGGAAGAAAGAAATACAATGATGTATATAAACCTGAGTGCTCTATTGCACCAAATTTGGTCTTTTTCCAGCTTCTTGGTACGTGGCTGTAGCTAAATTAATTTTTTCAAATGCGAACAGAAAAATACTTTTCTTCGAAAAAGTTCAATTATTTAATGTTTCATATTTTTTTGCAATGAGGACTAATACTCCACATTCTAGATCAAAAGTTAACAGAAGAGTACATGTATAATTATTTAAAAAAAAATAAGAGAGAGAAGTCATATTTAATGTACTTTTTCTCGTATAAATAGTATTACGAACAATACATAACTTTATTCATATGGGTGGAAGGATCCTGAACGTTACTACTCTCTAATATTACTCTTATTTTAAATATATAATCTCTAGCAACATAAAAATAGAAAAAAAAAAAGAGAGACGACATTAAAAGATTTCAAATTTATTTCAGCCACATTTTAATTCTAAGTAATGTTTTGAATACCGTATCGGTACTGGTATCGGTCAAATCATTGAAACGAAATATTTTGGTATCGGTACCGTTTCGTATACCGTTTCGAAATAATTTATACATAAATAAATTATATATATAAATACAATTATAAATTATATTTCAAAAAAATAATCAGTATATAAATAAATTATATAGATAAATATATATATGTAATTAATTTAGTCTAAATTGAGATTAAAATATAATAAAAAATTAAAAATAAAAATAAAAAATAATCTCAAATATCGAAATTCAATACGGTCAGTATGAAAAATTCTAACTGTACCAACTAGTACGGTACAGTATTTAAAATACTGATCCTAAGGCCCGTAATAAAAACTAAAATAAAAAAATAAAAAAATGGGTGCAATTAATAGGTTTAGAAGAATATGCAAATGAAATTACCTTCTTCACGTATATGGTCACATCACTTTTCTTTATTCATTTCACGATACAGACCACAACTTTCTTATCGAACACGCTAACTTGAATTTTCGGGAAGCTCGATAATTAGTTCAATCATATTATTGTAGTAGATATTATATATATTGCTCTATATATAAATTGTACTGTTTTTTATTTTCTTTTTTAAAAGATCTATATATATATGTATTGCTCTATATATAGACTACTTTTATTTATTCATGTCATCTCAAGGATCACTATGTTTCTTTTATTTATTCATGTCATCTCAATGATCACTATTTTCTTATTCACGTCCTTCTCAATGACAACAATTGTCTTCATTCATCTAACTTGTAGATATAAACATACATATGAACACGACGCAATTTGTTCATTTCTTTCTACATATGCAAACAATGCCTAAATAAATGCTATCTTCATGGAGGTGTTTCTTTGGCCTTTTCAAAGCTGACTTGTAAGACTTGATCCAGTCAGGCGCTATAGAGTTAGGCCCTGCTTGGATTTAGAGATGAGATAAATTAAGATGAGTTGAGAAGAGTTTAGTTTATTTTTTAATATTATTATTATTTTGAAATTTGAAAAATGTGTGTTGAGATTTGAAAAAGGTGTATTGGAATTTGAAAAATGTGTATAGGAATTTGTGTTTTATATAATAAATTATAAAAATATAATGATAAAATGAAAATGAGTTGAGATGAGTTGAGTTCATCTTCCAATACAAACGAGGCCTTATTTATCCCGCCAGTATTGGAATATATAATTATATAAGGTCACGTTCATATCTGGAGCTAGAAATTTACGTTAAGGGTTTAGATAAAATTAAAATAAAATATATAAAATATTTTTAATTTTATTTTTATGTAATTTTTTATGTAATATAAAATAATTTAATAATACAATTTATAATAAAAATAAAATTCATTAAATACAATTTATATATTAAAAAATATATAATATGATAAAAATATATCATCATAATAAAAATATATTAAAAATCATCTAATTTTTTAATTATTTATTTTTATCTATAATAAAAACAAGTCATCATATTATTATATTATTTTATTTTATATAAGATGTATTTTATTTTTAAATTAGATTAATTTTATAAAGAGAGACTAAAATAATTTTTAAAAAATGATCAATATAAAATATAATTAATATCATTTTATAAAATCATAAAAAAAAATTAAAAACATATTATATATATATATATATTTTTTTTTTTTTAAGAATAGAAGTGGGCCGTGGGGAGGGGGGGCCATGGCCCCGCCACTGCCTGGTGAATGAAATAATGTTCTTGATCTCAGATGTATACATAGATCAGTGATTGGGCTTACCAAATCCTCTTCAACTGAGAAACTGATTGATTTGTAGCGGATGAATTAAAAAACTGGCGTGTTAATGTAGGAGACAGACTTGGTGCAGTCAATTTAATGCAATGTACATGTACTCATGTTCATACCTGGTATTCCAATATGGAATGAATGGGTCTTCCCTCCATATGCCTATAAAAAGTCATCCTCAAAAGGAAGTTTTGCAGACAAAAAGACATTATTACAGTAAAGTACTTGAAAAGGCAATTAATGGGCGGCTACAGGCTGGTTTTGCAGGTGACAATAATATGGGTTGGTGTATTCATATTATCAGAAACATTGGCAACTTCTGCAGTTGCAGCAGCTCATGAATTAGCCCTCCCTAACTGCCCCGACCACTGTGGAGATATCCAAATTCCGTATCCATTTGGCACATCTGTCAATTGTTCCCTAAATAATGACTTTCGCATTAGTTGCGTCCAATCGCCGACCGGCGGACACCAACCACAGATTGGCGGCATCGTTGTCCCGAATATTTCCATGGAAGGCCAGCTTGAAATCTTGCTGAACCTTTCCAAGGAATGTTACAACGAGTCGGGTATGCTTTCAAGCTTTCGGCAGTCCTCTCTGCGGATAAGCACCTCCACTTTCACCATTTCTAACACCGAAAACATGTTCGTGGCTGTTGGGTGTGACACGATTGCATACCTTCATGGTAGGCAGTACGGTGGAAAGTTCTCATTGGGCTGCATGTCCGTATGTCAGGATCAAAGCAATGTTTTAAATGGGACTTGCTCTGGAATTGGTTGTTGCCAGATTGAGATCCCAAAAAAAATAAGTAATTTCACTTTGGAAGCAAACAGCTTCCTTAATCACAGCGAAGTAATGAGCTTCAATCCATGCAGCTATGCTTTCATTGTCAAAAACGGCCAGTTTAATTTCTCCTCCGATTATCTTTCCAAGATAGAATATGATAGTAAAACCCTTCCGATGGTTCTTGATTGGACGATTGGTAATGAAACGTGCGAGAATGTCCAGAATAAGCAGGAATACATTTGCGGAGCAAACAGCACATGTTCTAACCCTGAGAATGGATATGGCTACCGTTGTAGTTGCAAAAAAGGTTATGCCGGGAATCCTTACCTCCGTAATGGTTGCAAAGGTACACAATCCCTAGAAGCTCATTCAAGAAATTATTGTAGGAATATTATATATCATAAGTTCTTTTGTGAAAGGATTTATTTCAATATCTTCTCTTATATATATATATATATATTACCTTTTGAAACTGTTGATCTGCAGATGTTGATGAGTGTCTGACGCCAGATCTCAATAATTGCACATCACTCAAGAGATGTTCTAATACAGAAGGGAGTTATAACTGTTCTTGCCCCAAGTGGTACAGAGGAGATGGAAGAAAAGACGGTGAAGGATGTGCTTTGAATCAAAGATTAGTGAACAAAATCGCTGTTGGTAAGTAGATTGTACTGTTAAATATTGAGTTTTCTTACATATGCTTATAACTTAATACTCTTTAATTACCTTCTTCACGAAGGTCAAGAATATATATAAATATATATATATATATATAATATCATGGTCAACATTTAACTGCTTCAGCAATCATCTGTCCCGCCATAAGTATTAAAAAATAAATCAATGAAATGATCCATTAACTTGATTTCCTTGGGGGGTAAAACTATGAGGCCACCTTTGCCCCTTCTTTTATCAATGAATATTGGCTTGAGGTCCATAATTAATAATAATACTCTGTTTCTTTCCATTGCAGCTGGTGGTGTAGCCTTTATAGTACTGCTGGTCTCCATCTCTTGGATGTATTTGATAATCAAGCGAAGAAAGCTAATCAAGCTTAGAGAAACATTCTTTCGCCAAAATGGTGGTGTGATTTTAAGTCAACAACTATCCACACATGAAAACTCAGTTGAAATAGCCAAAATCTTTAGCGCAGAAGAGCTCAAAAAGGCTACCAACAATTATCATGAAAATTTAATCATTGGTGAAGGAGGGTTTGGTACAGTTTATAAAGGAATTTTATCTGATGATAGAGTTGTGGCAATCAAGAAGTCCAAACTTGTGGATAAGAGTCAAATTGAACAGTTCGTCAACGAGGTGCTTGTACTTTCTCAAATTAATCATAGAAATGTTGTTAAACTCCTAGGTTGTTGTTTGGAGACAAAAGTCCCTTTACTAGTTTATGAGTTCATCTCTAATGGAACGCTCTTCGAGCACATACATCATAAAAATATACTGTCACCCATTTCATGGGAGACCCGTCTTAAGATAGCTGAAGAAACAGCAGATGCATTGTCTTATCTGCACTCTGCAGCCTCTCCACCTATAATTCATAGAGATGTCAAGTCTTCAAACATATTACTAGATAGTAATTATGCAGCTAAAGTTTCTGACTTTGGAGCTTCAAGATTAATTCCATTACACCAAATAGAAGTAGCTACTTTGGTACAAGGAACTCTTGGATACTTGGATCCTGAATATTTGCAAACCAGCCAATTGACTGTGAAAAGTGATGTTTATAGTTTTGGCGTCATCCTGGTAGAGTTACTAACCGGAGAAAAGGCACTTTCATTTGATAGGTCGGAGGAGGAGAGAAGTCTGGCCATGTATTTTCTCTCTGCTATTAAAGAGGATAGATTGTTTGATGTACTTGAGCAGAATCTATGGACAGAAAGAAATGAGAAACAGCTGAAGGAAGTGGCTAATCTTGCAAGGAGGTGCATCAAAGTGAAAGGGGAAGATAGGCCTACCATGAAGGAAGTAGCAGCTGAATTGGAAGGTTTAAGAAAGATTGAGAAGCATTCTTGGATTAACGTTAATTCAAATTCAGAGGAGACAGAGTACTTGCTGGGGGAGACATCCGGTTCTTATGAACATGAGGCTACTATTAAAAGCAGTATTGTAGATGACAGCATGAAGGACCATGCGATGGTAGCCTTTGATGGTGGGAGATGATTGGAGTTTCTTCATATATCTTCTTTTGGGATACTATGTTGCATAGAATGTTGTTAATTTCCTGCATTTTCCATGCATTGTCTTGCATATGATCTTGTCTGATTTCTCAGTTTCAAATGTTCTTGTTTAGATTCTATTTCTGGCTACTATTCCATAATTTGTGTACTTTAATGAAAAAAAAAAAAGATGAAGAATCAAGTTTTCATAGAAAGCATATAATCGGTATACAGAAAAGAAAAAGGAAAGAGAGGCAATTGTTATCTTTATAAGCGTTTATAGTATTTGATAACCAAGCAAAGAAAGCTAATTAAGCTTAGAGAAAGATTCTTTTGCCAAAATGGTGGTGTGATTTTAAGTCAACAACTCCCCAAAAATGAAAATAAATTGAAATAGCCAAAATCTTTAGTGCAGCTCAAAAAGGCTACCAACAATTATCATGAGAATTTAATCATTGGTAAAGGATCTATTTTGGTACAGTTTATAAAGGATTTTTATCCCATAATAGAGTTGTGACAATCAAGAAGTCCAAGCCTATGGATAAGAGTCAAATTGAGCAGTTCATCAACAAGGTACTTGTACTTTCTCAAATTAACAATTAAAATGTATGATAGCTATGACACTTCGAGGGGCCAAGATCCTTCCAATACACAATAATGATATGGATGAAAAATTGATAATCTTCATTGGTTTAATACGAATAGAATTGGTATTGATCACTAAATTCCAAGGAAAAATTCATTTTCATGATTTCTTGTTTTGGCGATGGATTTTTTTATTTATTTTTTAAACCAAAGAGAGACATGAAACTTATTTCCAACTTGAAGAAACAAGGTTTCGACAGGTTTTAGAGGTGAGCTGGCTTACAAAAGGGGAGGTTTCAGCTAGTTTTTTTCCATGTGGTAAAGGCAGCCAAAACAAAGATGATTTATGAGATGAAATTAACAGATGGGCGGCATCTTTGTTCTCCGGAGGAAGTTCATCAAGGTGAAGTGGATTTTCTTCCTGATTTGTCGTGATTAGTTAAGAAATCTATTGTCCATGAAGCAAATGTATTATTATGTCAATTACCGTCAATAGAGGAAGCGAAAAATGTATTTTTCTTAATACTTGTGAGAGCATTAGCATTGGTTTATGCATATGTATATGAAAAATCACATTTTTTAGATATTCATTTTGTCATACGCATATGCATATGCAAAACTCTCACATTGACTTATGCAAATTAATTTGAGACAAAATAATAATAAAATATTTTTTTACTCTAATTTATTAATTATTCAAATCATATGTGGGATGCATTTCATTAATATATACATACATATATATAATTGAAACGCTAATATGTATGTATAATATATATATATAACTTATATATATAAAACTGGAACGTTCTAGTTTTATATATATATATATAGTTAAATTAAAAAAAACACACACATATATATATATAACTTATATATATAATATATATAACTGGAATATATATATAATTATAATATATAATGTCATAGGTGAAAATGAGTAAAAGGAGAGAGAAAAAATAATAAAATATATTTTCATCTGCAGGTCTAACAATACGCGAGACATAAGAAAAAAGGACATCGATGCCACTAAAAAAGTTTTTTTTTTTCTATATTAAAGTTTCTTTTTCGGTCGTGTCCTCTTTGCTCTTAATAAAGTAATAGTTGCAAGGACACCATCTATTGTCTAATTTAATAACTATTTTAAGATTCCCATATTATCTATGAAAATATTAAGTGGGACAAAAGTACACATCTCCAAAGAGATAGGGGTGGTGGCAAACATGAGAGAGTTTAGTTAAAAATAGACACTTAATTATATTTTATATCAAGAGAGTTAAAGATTTTTTAATTTTTTTTATTAAAGATACTCCCACAAATGTGTTTTTACTATTCTTTATATAATTATATTTTAAAATAATGATATTTATTTAAAATGTCTCATTTTTATAAGTTATTTTATAAAAATATTCTTTATTTAAAATATAATTATACGAAGGGTTATAAAAATAATTAAGTGTCTTATCATTTTTCTTAATAAGAATAATTCTATATATCTTGGTAAGAGTGAACCAAAATTAAGTGAAATCCTAAGCCAAAAAGAATATGCTTATTCTATCCTAAGTCCCAAGCACCATTTACACAATTTCAGCCTAAGTTTGATCGAGCCTACAACAATGGCCGGAGCCTTGAAAAACGCACAGCTACATTTCATTTTCTCAACTGCCCAAAACCCCTCTGAGAAGGAATTTAGGAACAATTTTGAGGAGAATAGACGAAACAAGGCAAGAATGGGGTAATAATAATATTCGCCACCATGAACAAACAGGATGAATATTTCACCAGATGCAAATGAAAACGCAAGTAAATTTATATTTATGGCTAATATTTGCCAAAACCACAGACCAAGTAACGTATACTTCTTGTTCTCTCTCTGCCCAAATACATAAACAATATTACCATTATCTTGTGTTGTTCCATCAGTTCTCATTTCACCCCTTGTGTTTAAAGCATGGATTTAAGCATCCATGCGGATAATGCAACGGATTGACTTCCCATGCAGCATGTAATCGAACGCTTTGTTGATCTCCGAGAAAGTGACTGAGTGAGTGATAAATTTCTCAACTTCAAGCTCCTATAACAGCAACAACAAGAGATGGTATCAGTCACAAAAAACATAGAACACAAAGATTAGCCCTGCCTTGTTTTTATATCAAATTAACAAGAAAAGCTTACCTTGTTCATGTACTTTTCCACGACACCCGGAATATCGGTGCGGGGTTTGTAGTTGCCGAAAAAGGTGCCCTTAAGAGTCCTCTCATTCAGAAAGTTCATTGGATGAGTCTTGAATGAATCATCTTTATTTGGTAATCCAACAAGCACGGCAACACCCCAACCCTGACAAAGAGGCAAATTTTACTTTCAACGCTATTAGATACTTGATCTATTTCTCTGATCTCTAACAACTGGACGGGGGGTATAAAAATATTTATTTAGTCATTACATCATGAACGCATTCAAAAGCTGAGATCATGTTCTGGATGCTTCCAGTACATTCAACAGCCCGATCCACCCCCCCGTCAGTCATCTCAGCAAGCACCTATTAATCAAAACTCCAATGTTAAAACAATGACAATGTGTCTGGAATCACAACTTACTGGTCACAAAATAAAGGTCATTGTGTTCAAAGTAACCTGTTGAATGGGCTTGTCATGATCTTTCGTATTCACAAATTCAGTGACACCAAATTTCTTGGCTGTCATAGAGATTGATAATATAAGCCGTCACCAAAACATAAATACCAACTCAACAACCATAGGAACAAAGTCCTATTTATAAAAAAGAAAACATTAGGATCATTTTATCTACTAGATGCCTTGAATGTATTTATATGTTCATTTGTGCAATCAATTAACAAACCTTCCTCGAAACGACTGGAGCTCCGGTCAATGCCAATTATTCTTGAAGCCCCAGCAATCCTTGCACCTTCAGCAGCCTAATATCACCAAAAGAAGAGATAAAGTGAGAAAAATAATCACAATCACATTGCAGTTGCCAAAAACAACAAAACATTAAAAATAAAAACTTGCAGCAAGGCCGACAGCACCCAATCCAAAGACAGCTACAGATTGACCCTTCTTGGGTTTTGCAACATTCAAAGTGGCGCCAAGACCTTCAAGCACAAAACTAAATAGATCATTGGAAACTGAAAGATTGTAAGAACATTCTCAATGTCATCAATATTATTCTTCAAATGCAAGGAACTGCTCCGGACCTGTGGATATTCCACAACTAAGAACACAAACTTTGTCTAGTGGGGCTGCAGGGTTGATCTTGGCAAGGCAGCCAACATGGACAACAGTGTATTCACTAAATGTAGAGGTGCCAACAAAATGGTAAATTGGCTGTCCATTTTTGGAGAATCTTGTCTTGCCGTCACTAAGCATAACGCCCCTGTCAGTGTTAATCCTAAGAAGGTCACACATATTACTCTCCTCTGACTTACAATGGCGACATTCCTTGCACTCCCCAGTGAATACAGGGAGAACATGGTCTCCTTGTTTGAGATCAGTAACACCCTCGCCTACACTCTCCACAATTCTGAACAAAAGCAAAGCAAACAATAAGTACTCTTTTCTGATAACCCAAAATGAGTTTTTTAATACCTAGAAAACATTACATCAATTACTCAAGAGTCGAGACCCATGTGCTGAAAATACAACTGTTTCAAATTTAGAAGCATACGTACCCTCCAGCTTCATGGCCAAATATGCGAGGAAACAGCGGTGTCTGCCCCTGAAATATAAAAGACCTTTTGAGTTTCCACTACAAAACTGAATACATCCTCAACTAAACTGATCAAATTCGGTAATGATCAAAGTTGGTAATTGTTATGTAAGTACTACACAAAAAGAGGGGAGAGCCAAGAAAAATGCAATAAGAAGGGGCAAAACTTCGAGGATTCCCCTCAAAAAAGAAAAATCTTTAAACCAAAATAGAAAACCAAGATGTTGTTGGCATTTGCATTTTGCATAATATGGAGATTATTGAGAAAAAATATATGCCATTTACGTCTACTGCTCTCATTAAGAGATTAATCAGAGATGCCTGCAATATATTATCTCAAATCTGTTACCTTCGCTTCCCAGAAGTAAACATCAGTGTGGCAAAGGGAGGTGAAAAGGATCTTCACTCGGACTTCGTTTGCCTGAGGTGGTGCCACTTCCACTTCTTCAATCACCAATGGCTTACCAGCTTCCCATGCCACCGCGGCTACATTAAACGCGTGAACCCAGTCAGCAGATAACCCCAATATAACATCAAAATTTCAATTTTTCAATAATCTAATCTATTACTATATATAAAAGCAGAATCATATGACTCCACGTGACATTCTACCCATAAAAGTAGGCATTCTATCCATTAAATTTGAAGTGTTATATTTATAGAGAGGTAATTCTTTTAAAAGAAATGTTTCATTTTGAACTGTTGTAACTTTTAAGTGTCATTTCTTTTCCTAAATATAAAAATATAAATAGATTCAAAACTCCACCCAAAAGCACTATTTCAACTTTTATATTGTTTCCTATTTTAAATGGAGTCATATGATTTAGGCATAACATTCTACTCATAAAAGTAGGCATTATTCCCATAAACTTGAAGTGTTATGTTTATGAAACGTTAATCTTTTTAAAAACAATATTTCATTATATATTGTTGTAATTTTTAAGTTTCATTTCTTATCTTACCATAAAGATATAAACCAATATAAGACTTCACTCAAAGGCATTATCTCAACCTTTATATTGTTTCGTCAAAATAAACCGCCCTATAAACCGTTTCAAATTTCTCCACTATAAAATCCTATCCTTCTCTAGATCTCTCTCTCATACACAACAATTCACACATTGCACAGATTATAGGCTTGTGATAATAGAAAGAGTCATCAACCTAGAGCCCCAAAACATAATTTCCTGAAATATAGGAAAAAAATCATGTCTCTCATAGCTACCATGCGCAACGACTAGAAATAAGGGAAAAAAAGTTCAACAAAAGAGGAGTTTCTGTCATACAGATAAAATCAAACTAAAATTAATAAAAGAAGATCAATTTTTGTTATAAAAACAAAAATAACAGAAGCAATCACAACTCAATCAACTGATCACCAACACCCAAAAACAGAGTATCGAATAACTCAAGATCGTATTTGACAAATAGCAAGAAAGAGGTAATGGTGGCGGCTCACCTCTGCACTTAATAACCTGACCAGCTGTGCTCGAAATGCAACCTCGGATGATCAATCGATTGCTTTGTTTTGATTGTGTGTGGGGAGTTATATATAGTGTCAATGCCTGTGAGAAAAAGGAGAAAACTGCTAAGAATACCACTATGCCAAACAAGAAAAGTTGGTTCCAAGTTTAAAGTTGTCACTTGTGTCAAAACCAGTAGTAGTATTCCACTGCACCTGCTGGTTGAAGGAAGCATATCACATTTTTTTCTTAATACTTTATGATTTCATTACAATATTAATACTCTTTTACTTGATATTATTCTAAGTTCAAAATTCAAATTCATACATGTCCTGAAAAATAAAATCGAAGTACTGCTTATGGTTCTGGTGGTGTAGTTTTGGGACAGGCCTCTTAATTAGGCATGCTTTGTTTTCAAAAATGAGATTGAGATGATATGAGATAAGTTGAGATTAAAGTAAAAAGTTTAATAAAATATTATTATAATATATTTTTTGAATATGATTTTTGTATTGGGATTTGAAAAAGTTAAATTGTTTATATTATTTTGTATTGAGATTTGAAAAAAATGTAATGATTAGATGAGATAAAATGAGATAAGATGATGTGTGTTTTGTAAACAAATTGGGCCTGATTAATTAATTAGGATTGAGTTTATATACGTACATATATACATATATAAACTTCTACAAGACTACAACCTCCTAGGAATCAACTACTCTAACTTTTGTCTAAGGAATCAACTTTTCAAAGTTTCATTATTGCTTTGATGGAATATAATAATATTGTATGAGACAAATCTAGCTATGTGTCTATCATCTACCTAATTTAGAATTATTGGGAATTTTTTTTGGATTTTCATCCGATTTAATCCCATTTATTAGGAAATAGTTTAACCAATAAGATTATTCAACGACAATATGGATGGCAGAACTCTTGCCAAGTTGTCACCCTGCTGCCGGTACACAAGACATCTCAATTAACTGTATTTTAATTAGAAAAATGCGAAGGATATTTTTTTATTTAAAATCCCCGTTTACTGCGTTTTTGGATGCATAGAGGATGATTTCATGTGAAAAACTTCCCAACAAAGGTTATTGAGTAACATGCAATCATCACCATGGTAACATTATAGTTATAAGTTACTACTGTATTTTATAAAGAAAAACGATATATGTAGTTTTACGAGATGCAAGCTAGGGGTGAACACCGAAGGGGTCGGCGTCGGTTTCGGTCCCAAATTGAAACCCCACCGACACATGAAAAAACCTCTCTTCTAGACCGACACCAATCAACAGGGATAAAGAGAACAGGCCGGAGTTTGATCGGCCGACGTTAATCAGTTCGAAGGTTTGAGAATCGGTTCCCTCGTTCCAGATTCACGAACCAAATCCACAAAAAACTCCATCAAACTCACAAAACCCACTCACAGATTCACCAAACAACCAACAAATTCATCAAATTCCCTCTTTCCAGTTTCACCAACCAACCTACCAGTTAACAACTATGAACTATCTCGTCACAGCCACCCAAAAAAAAAAAAAACTAAATGAACAAAATCAAGTCACGACTAACTCACAGAGAACCCATTTCCTGCCTTGTGAGAGAGAAGGGGAGGAGGTGGTGGCTGCGGCCTGCGTGCGAGGCTGTGAGTGACGGCGAAGTCTAGAGAACGCATTTCCTGCCTTGTGAGAGAGAAGGGGTGAGAGAGAGAGAGAGAGAGAGAGAGAGAGAGAGAGCAGAGGTGAGAGTTTGAGAGAGAGGGGTGAGTGACAACGAACTGCGAAGAAAGATGGGTGTTTTTCGACAGTCCTGCTACGGACAAACGCCGCATATGGTCGGTAGACAAATGGTTGACGTCACTGCTATTTTAATTTAAAAATAAAAGAATAAGAACACTTGGAAAAGAAAGATAAAAAATATATATATATTACGTACAACACTTTACATAATAATTTATATAACACAAATATAAAAATAAAGATATTTTTATAAATTATTATTAGAATGGTTATAAATTATTATTAAAAGAAAAATAAATTGTTATAATTGTTATAAATTAATAAAAATTTATAAAATATATCTTTAACTTTATCATATATTATATAAATTATTATGAAAGTTGTTGTCTGCTATTATTTTTTTTTTTTTAAAGAAAATCAAATGGCGGACATCACATGATCGTGGCTGTTATTATGTTTTTGTTGGGATTGAAAAATGAGTTGACTCATTTTTATTTTTTTACTATATTTTTTAAATTTTTTATATAAAATATCAATTTTAATATATATTTTTAAAATTTTAATACATTTTTTTTTAATTTTAATTTAATTTTTTTAATTTTAAAATAATATTATTATTAAAAAATAAAATAAATTCATATCATCTTTCAATTTTAATAATGTGCATTAATTTTTTAAAATTTTAAAATAATAATAATATAAAAAATAAATTAAATTTATATATCTTTCAATTCAAATTGTGTGTATGCTTACCCGCTTTTAGGAATCTCTACTTCTGTATTTGCAAGCAACATGTATTAACTATTAAGCAGGGGGGAAAGTGTTAGGCTCTGGAAAATCAACATTTTAACTGCTTGTAGAAGATTTAAAATCTGCAATCTCTGAGAACTAAAACAAAAACCTTCATTGAGGGATTAACCTACAGTAGATCAAGAGAATAAAACAAAAAGAATCTCCAAAAAGAGTTTGAAAAGATGATCATATATTAACAATAGGCTCTCTGATCTCGTAGTACTACTGGTGCAATTGAACCGTTAAGAGTCCATACCAACTTCCTCTATCATGAGGAGCCATATTCCTTTTGTTTTACCCTTTTTAAGCTAGTCAATAGATCAGCTTCCTCTACTAGTTTAGTATTTGTAATCCCTGTAATTTCACTATAGAATTATCAATAGAAAATTATATAGGAGATCGGTAAAATTTTGGAAGATAAATCCGAGACACCTTAGCCAATCCACTCCCAATGCCATATTACAACCACCTAGGGTTAACAAGTATAAGTTAGCCTTGATGTGGATTTTCTGTAACTGGATAGGAATTGCCCTACAGAAATAGAGGCAAGGAAGGCTAACATCATTGGCAACTTTGACTAACAGATGGCTTTCTCCTACAAGTAGTCAAGTTTTATTTGCTACATATGAATCAAAAAGCTATGAGTACTATGAGTACTGCCCGTGTCAATGAGAATCAAACCTTTTTTGTACTAATTAATAGACTCTTCCAATTTAATAATTTTTGGTGAGGGTGAACAAACAATGGTTTGTAATGAGAAGCACAGTTCTCCCACTTCTCCATCTCTCTCATTCTCCTCAATGGGTTGTATTACTACTAAAATGTCGTGCATCTCCCTATCATTTTTCCTCTTCCATACCTTAAGTAGAAAAACTTTAGGATGATTACACTATGGACCGAGTGGAATTTCTCGTCACAATAATAACAAAGACCTCGCTCTCTCATCTCTTGATAGGTATGGCTGGTTTCCTATTTGGGTTATTGGATGGAACATTGGTGTTTTAGGGTGGCTTAGAGTACTCTCATAGGCTTAGGCAAATTCATCTTCAAATTTTAGTCAATATCCTATTATTTTAGTTAATATCCTACTATTTTACATTTATCCAATCAATTTAAATTTAAGATGTACAGTGGATTAGCCATTTATTTTCTATATAATAATAAAATATTATTAAATTAATATTCTTTCACTTCTGTTGAATAAAATAATAATACTTTAATTTGAATTCGAGGTATTTTAGTGTTTTATTAGATAGAATAATAATATTTTAATTTTTAGCCAAGTAACTATTCACTTTCTATCTTTGGAGAACTACTATTCACATTAACTAAATATTTTTGAATTTAGCTAACCTAATATAACTTTTTTTTTTATTAAAATCTTTTAAATTTTAGCCTAACATCTCATTTGACCATGCCAATGAGAGTACTCCTAAGGGTACCATTTGGATGATTGAGTTTTGGGTCTAGTTTCTAGGTCGGTACCGTGAGTTTCTACGCATTACCTCTTTTGCTAACAATCTAGTTAGTCCAAAAGCTGCTGATAAGGTAGTTGGTTTAAACATGGTAACTATAATCCCCAAATCATCTCTAGGCCCACTAAGGTATTACCGACATGAATTCCTCAGTGATCCCACTAATTGTATTAGACACAGTCTCAAACTGGATTAGTACTCTTCCAATGTAGCAACTTGCCTAAATTTAATAAAGGCCCCAATGAGGTGCTTCATAAGCACAAGGCCCAAAAATAGTTTTCAAAGCTACTAAAATTTTTTCCCAAGACTAGATTGTATTAGTGTCCATGAGCAACAATACCAAGCAAGGGCCTTACCCTTTATATGAAAAAAAAAAAAGCAATTGGTAACTTTTGATCATCAAGGATGTTGCAATAAGAAAAAAACCGTTGAGTCTTAAGTATCCATTTTAGGGATCATTAAACTTAAGAAAATCCAATCGGAGAGTCCTAGTTTGGATGCCCCCAATTCATTCAAATGATGGATTACCATTAATATTAGGAGCGGTACTTGAAGATCCTTCACCCGAGTTCTTATTCCCAGCTATGACTGCCAACTGATCATAACTAACAAAATTCATTCATATAAAATGAGAAATGTACATGTCTAACAAAACTCCAGACATAAGAAAATAAGACAATGATTCCACTAAAAAAGGGAGTTTTTTTTTTTTCAGTTGTGTCCTCTTTGCTCTTAATAACATAAGTAAAAGTCAAGAACACGCTTTCTTTTCTAATTTAAGACTATTTAAGATTCCCATATATTCTATGAAAATATTAAGAATCCCATGGGATAAAAGAACAATCTCCAAAGAAATAGGGTTGGGGGCAAACATGACGACAAGGGTTGAAGGCTTAATTGTTTTAATTTTTTATTAGAGTAAAGATACGCTCACAAGTATTTTTTTATGATTCTTATATATAATTATATTAAAAATAAGATATTTATTTTTAAAAAAAAATTATTTTTATAATTTATTATAAAAATATTCTTTATTTAAAAAACGATGGGTTATAAAAAAAATCAAGTGTCTATCATTTTTCTTAATAAGAACAATTCTATCTTAGCAAAGATTGAACCAAAATTAAGTGTAATGCTAAAGCAAAAAAGAATATGCCTGTTCTATCCTTGGTGCAACTATACAAGTATAACATATTTGACATGTGAATCTTATATGATAAACATAAAGGTAGATAGTGTATGAGATCTTACATTATTTAGTAAGGAGAAGTTTTTGATTTTATAAGATTTTAATAAAATTTCAATTGCATCATTAACTAATCATTTTACAATATAGGCCATATGTTTGGACCTTCTCTTGGGGTTCTATAAATTGTATCAAAGTCTATCCAAATAAAAAAATGAGGAATTTGAGTTGTACCACCTATAATTAATCAGTTCAAAGAGGACGTCGAGAATTTAAAAATGATAGATTGTGATACCTCATATGATAAGGATAAAAATAGATGACGTATTAGAACTCATATTACTTGATAATGAGAAATTCTTATTCTTTATAAGATTTCACCAAGGCTCTAATTTTTTAATTGACTAGTCATGTTAGAGTATAGATTATATAGTTTGGGTCTTCTATTAAAACATTACATGACAACTAAATTTAGAAAGATGGTTCAGATTTGAATCGTTAAAATTTAAATATCTTATTTGGATATAATTGAAAATTTGGAGTTGGATTTTTACCAAAGCCGAACAAGTTTTGAAGCTTTTTAAAAATATTGGATTTGAAGTCATAGTTGATTTGAAATCTACATCTAAACTGAAACTAAATTTAAAATTTTCATAACCAAACAAAATCGAAAAATTTGAATTGTGAAATGAGATAAGATAAATTAAGATGATTTATAACTAATATTAAGATTGTTAGTTGAAATGAGGTGAAATGATATGGTCTATGTATCTAAACGGGCCTGAGTTCGTTGGATGTTGAAGCAGATATTCATCTGAAAATTTCACTCAAAACAACTTCTAATGCTGTCTTTGAGTCCAACTTTGGGGATTCATAATCCAAGAAAATAATTTTACACTATCATTAGGTTTAAGATTGGAGTTAGCAATGAGTTCAAGATCAAATTGAAAATTCTTAAAAACTTTTACAGAACCCTGTTTTTTCTTTTCCTATTTTTTTTCTTTGTTTTTTTTTATGGTAATGTTAAATTATTTTTTGCAATGGAAAGCAAAATTCTATTATGTATTGAGACCGGGAGGTCTGTTTGAAAGCAACAAATTACAGTGAAAACTTAAAACATTTCGTGTGAAAGCTGCAGCACCAGAGTCCCAAGAACCATTTCAGCCTTATGCTCGATCGAGTCTACATCAATGACCACAGCTTTTTAAAACGCATAGCTGCATTTCATTTTTTCAAGTGCCCAAAACCCCTCTGAGCAGTTCCATCAGTTCTCATTTCACCCCTTGTGTTTTAAGCATGGATTTAAGCATCCATGCGGATAATGCAACGGATTGACTTCCCATGCAGCATGTAATCGAGCGCTTCATTGATCTCCGAGAAAGTGACTAAGTGAGTGATAAATTTCTCAACTTCAAGCTCCTATTACAGCAACTTTAGATCTTGTTCTGATTATAACAATGCACAAAATAAACGTAGAGTTCTAAGCATCCATCTGGATAATGCACCGGATAGACTTCCCATGCAGCATATACTCAAACGCCTTGTTGATCTCCGAAAAAGTGACGGCATGAGTGATAAATTTATCAAGTTCTAGCTCCTAGAACAACAATAGAATATGGTGTTATTAACAAAATTATAGAACACAATTGAATCTGATGAGCCCTGCAAAAGTTCTTCCACAGGAAGAAAACCTTACCTTGTTCATATACTTTTCCACGACATCTGGAATATCTGAGCGGGGCTTGTAGCCACCAAAGAAGGTACCCTTAAGAGTCCTCCCATTCAGCAAGTTAATAGGATGAGTCTTGAATGAATCATCTTTATTTGGTAATCCAACAAGCACGGCAACACCCCAACCCTGACAAAGAGGCAAATTTTAGTTTCAACACGATTAGATACTTCATCTATTTCTCTGATCTCTAACAACTGATCGGGATAAAAAAAATTATTTAGTCATTACATCATGAACGCATTCAAAAGCTGAGATCATGTTCTGGATGCTTCCAGTACATTCAACAGCCCGATCCACCCCCCCATCAGTCATTTCAGCAAGCACCTATTAATCAAAACTCCATTGTTAAAACAATGACAATGCGTCTGGAATCACAACTTACTGGTCACGAAAAAAAGGTCATTGAGTTCAAAGTAACCTGTTGAATGGGCTTGTCATGATCTTTCATATTCACAAATTCTGTGACACCAAATTTCTTGGCTGTCATAGAGATTGATAATATAAGCCGTCACCAAAACATAAATACCAACTCAACAACCATAGGAACAAAATACGAATAAAAAAGATAATATCAGGATCATTTTATCTACTAGATACCTTGAATGTATTTATACGTTCATTTGTGCAATCATTTAACTAACCTTCCTCGAAACGACTGGAGCTCCGGTCAATGCCAATTATTCTTGAAGCCCCGGCAATCCTTGCACCTTCAGCAGCCTAAATATCAGCAAAAGAAGAGATGAAGTGAGAAAAATAATCACAATCACTTTGCAGTTGCCAAAAACAACAAAACATTAAAAATAAAAACTTGCAGCAAGGCCGACAGCACCCAATCCAAAGACAGCTACAGATTGACCCTTCTTGGGTTTTGCAACATTCAAAGTGGCACCGAGACCTTCAAGCACAAAACCAAATAGATCACTGGAAACTGAAAGATTGTAAGAACATTCTCAATGTTATCAATATTATTTGTCAAATGCAAGGAACTGCTCCGGACCTGTGGATATTCCGCAACTAAGTACACAAACTTTGTCTAGTGGGGCTGCAGGGTTTATCTTGGCAAGGCAGCCAACATGGACAACAGTGTATTCACTAAATGTAGAGGTGCCAACAAAATGGTAAATTGGCTGTCCATTTTTGGAGAATCTCGTCTTGCCGTCGCTAAGCATAACACCCCTGTCGGTGTTAATCCTAAGGAGGTTACACATATTACTCTCCTCAGAATTACAATGGCGACATTGCTTGCACTCCCCAGTGAATACAGGGAGAACATGGTCTCCTTGTTTGAGATCAGTAACACCCTCGCCTACACTCTCCACAATTCTGAACAAAAGCAAAGCAAACAATAAGTGCTCTTTCTGATAACCCAAAATGATTTTTTTAATACCTAGAAAACGTTACATCAATTACTCAAGAGTCCAGATCCATGTGCTGAAAATACAACTGTTACAAATTTAGAAGTATACATACCCTCCAGCTTCATGTCCAAATATGCGAGGAAACAGTGATGTCTGCCCCTGAAATATAAAGGACATTTTGAGTTTCCACTACAAAACTAAATACATCCTCAACAAACTGATCAAATTCAGTAATGATCAAAGTTGGTAATTGTTATGTAAGTATATTACACGAAACAGAGGGGAGAGCCAAAAAAAGGCAATAAAAAGGGGCAAAACTTCGAGAATCCCCCCCCCCCCCCCCTTCTCTCAAAAATAAAAATAAAAAGAATTTTTTTTTTAACCAAAATAGAAAACCAAGATATTGGCATTTGTATAAATATGAAATTCATTGATAAAAGATCTATGCCATTTACGTCTGTTGCTCTCATTAAGAGATTAATCAGAGATGGCTGCAATATATTATCTCAAATCTATTACCTTCGCTTCCCAGAAGCAAACATCAGTGTGGCAAAGGGAGGTGAAAAGGATCTTCACTCGGACTTCGTTTGCCTGAGGTGGTGCCACTTCCACTTCTTCAATCACCAGTGGCTTCTCAGCTTCCCATGCCACCGCGGCTACATTAAACACATGACCCCAGTTAGCAGATAATCCCAATATAACATAAAAAATTTCGATTTTTCAATTATCATAAAAGAAAGAGTCATCAGCCTACAGCCCCAAATCAAATTTCCTGAAATAAGGGAAAAAAAAAAATCATGTCTCTCATACCTAGCATGCGCAACAAGTAGAAATAAGGAAAGAAAGGTTTAACAAAAGAGAAGAATTTCTGTCAGACAGATAAAATCAAACTAAAATTAATAAAAGAAGATCCTTTTTTTGTAATAAAAACAAAAAATAATAGAAGCAATGACAACTGATCACCAACACCCAAAAATAGAGTATCGAATAACCTAAGATCGTATTTGGCAAATAGCAGAAAAGAGGTAATGGTGGCGGCTCACCTCTGCACTTAATAACCTGACCAGCAGTGCTCGACATGGCTACGTCGGATGATGATGATGAGGATTATCAATCGATTGCTTTGTTTTGATTGTGAGATATGTCTCCGACTGTGTGTGGGGAGGTACATATAGTGTCAATGCCTGTGAGGGAAGGAGAAAACCGCTAAGAATACCACCATGCTCAAAAGAAAAGTTGGTTCCAGGAATGAGATCTGCTATGGCAAATGAGAAGTACCTGTATTTGCCTTTGTGGTTGGAATGATCGATACAAAACTTTTGAAGGCATCCTAGACAGTGTGAGATTGAGACTTAGCAATCACAAAGTAAAGCACTTATCTCAAGCGGGTAAAAAAATATACATTAAAGCAGTGATTCAATCACTTCCCACCTACATTATTGAGTGTTTTTGAGTCACTCTACCGACTACTCACTCTTCAGTGATATTAATAGTGCAATTTATAATTATTAGTGAGGACAAAAGAAAAAAAGTATAGAATTCATTGAATCTCTATACCTTCAACAACGTCATGCTAGTCAAATAATATTGGAGACTCATTCAACAACCTAACAATCTGACAACCAAAGTAATGAAAGCTAAATATTATCCTAGATCCTCATTCCAAGAAGCTAAAGTGGGGCTCAAGCCTTATTTTTGGAGGGGTTTTCTCTCAACTCGATCACTGGTTGAAGCAGGTGCATAAAATCTAAGTACCGCTTATGGTTTTGGTGGTGTAGTTTTGGGACAGTCCCCTTAAATAATTAATTAATTATGATTGATTTTATATATACATGGAATCAATTTTTCAAAGTTTCATTAATGCTTTTATGGAATATAATAATATTGTGTGAGACAAATCCAACTATGTGTGATGTGTCTATCGTCTACGACTCTACTTAATTTAGAATTATTGGAAAATTGTATGGATTTTCATTCGATTTAATCCCATTCATTAGGAAATAGTTTAACCAATAACCTTATTCAATATTTTATAGTGAAACAAAGGGATTGTAAATTCTCGAGGGGGGCCAAAACCGTAGCCCCTTCGTTTTCTCTCTAAGCCTCTCGCCTCTCTCTGACAGTCTCCAAGTTGGGGTGGGTCTTTTTTTTTTTTTTTTTGGGGGAAGCTTCGGTTCCTCCCTCCCACCTAGCCCTTTACAACTTTTTATTGTTGCTTTCCTCTAGTTTCCTTAGTTTTTTTCTAAAATTTTTTTAACTCTGTCTCCAACTGAAGGAATCTCTGATCTACTACTTGTCGGACCTCTTCGACCACCACGCGTCGAGTTTTTGGACTTAATTGCCGTCAATATACGAAAAGGGAGGTTCATATCGACTAGACGTGCAGTGCTTCACACTCACGCGCGGAGGTCATGCGCATGGTGCCCACATGCCACAGCCACAGCCACCACGGCTCCATCCAGGATCAGCAGCCTGGGTTTCTGTATTTTCGACTACCTATTTATTCTTCAGTGTGGCGTATGCTCTCCACACTCTGCCTCTGCCAACGGTAGTCTCTCTTCGATATATCAATTTTTTTTCTGGTTGCTATCTTCCAGTTTCTTTAAGTAAGGATCTAGTTCAAGTGTATGTAAGAATCCTCTCCAGCCACCCTTGGTTGATAGAATGCAGAGCACTGCCTCCTATTGTAATTTTTAGTCACAGTTTTATAGTATGTTTATCAGACTATAACTTTGAAACTTTTTTTTTGCGACATCCCCTTGTTTAAGATTAGTGGGAGTCACACTTGTAACTTTGAATCTTTTTTTTTTACTATTTTTCCTTTTTTTTGTGTTTGTTGTATGTTGGGGACTCCCACATTACTAAACTTTGTATTTTTGTAATCCGTTTTATACTATATATATTATGCTTGCCTTTAAAAAAAAATAAGAAGATTATTCAATAAAATTATGGATAGCATTACTATTGCCAAGTTGACACCCTGTTGCCAGCACACAAGGCCTCTCAATTAACTGTATTTTAATAAGACATGTTTTTTTATTGAAAATCCCCGTTTACTTCGTTTATGGATGCATAGAGGACGATTTTATGTGAAAAACTTTCTAATAAAGGTTATTGAGTAACATGCAACCATCACCATGGTAACATTATAGTTATAAGTTATTATTTTTTATATAGAGAAATGGCATTTATAGTCTTAGGGGATGGAAACTCCATGTATCTCTTTTAAAAAAATTCCTTGATATTCATATGGATACCTTCTCTCCCTATAACATAGATTTCACACTGATATAGACTTTAACTTGTATTTTTACAAATGTCACAACAAAACTATGAGAACTCCTGATGTCAATGAGAATCAATATCTTTTAATAGACTCTTCCAATTTCATAGTTTTTGGTGATGGTGAACCAGCTAAAGCATGTAAGAGATGCCTAACAGTTTCTCCACTTCCCTTTCCCCCTTATTCTCCTCAATGGGTTGTATTACTACTAAAGTGCCCTATGCCTCTCTCTATCCTTCTTCGTCTCCCACACCTTCAAGTCGAAGAACCTTTGGACGGTTACATCTATGGATCGGGGGGAATTTCTCATTACAATAACAACAAAGATCTCGCTCTCTTCTCTCTTTTGATGGGTATGGTTGATTTCCTATTTGGGTCGTTGGGTGAAACACTAGTATAGGGTCTGATGTCTTGGACTCTTGGCATAGGGGTGGCATTGGAAGTCTCAGAATAGGAGCTGGGGCAGGAAGCTTAAGGGTATTGTTTGGGTGATTGAGTTTTGGGTCTAGTTTCTAGGTATACCTTTGGTCTACGCATTACCTCTTCTTCTAGAAATCTAGCTAGTGATCTAAAAGTTGCTAATAAGGTGGTTGGTTTAAACATGGTAACAAATAATCCCCAAATCATCTCTGAGCCTTCTAAGGAATGTACGTATATGAAATTTTTTAGGGATCCCACTAATTCTATTAGACAGAGTCTCAAACTGGGTTTGGTACTCTTCCAACGTAGCAGTTTGCCTAAGTTTAGTAAAGGCCCCAACGGGATCTTCTTAAGCAGAAGGCCCAAAATGAGTTTTCAAAACTACTACAAATTCTTTTCAAGACTCGATTGGGTTAGAGTTCATGAGCCAACAATACCAAGCAAGGGCCTTACCCTCCATATGAAAAAGGCAATTTGTAACTTTTGATCATCAAGAGTGTTGCAATAAGAAAAGAACTGATGAGCCTTAAGTATCTATTCTAGGGGTTACGAGCGATCAAACTTTGGAAAATCCAATTGAAGAGTCCTAGCTTGGATGCCCCTAGTTCCTTCAAACAAAGGATTATCATTATGCTTAAGAGCAGTACTTGAAGATCCTTCACCCGAGCTCTTATTCCCAGCCGTGACTGCCAAAACTGATCATAGCTAGCGGCTAAACTATAAATCTGTTGCAGTACTGCTTCTAACAATTGCCTCTGCTTTCTTGTTCCTCTATCGGCTGGATAGACTCTCCCTTCAAGGTAGACACAACTTTAGCAAGTTGAGCATAGCGGATTTTTCCAGTCATTGCATAAAATGGGACTCTGATGACTGATATAAACTTATATGCAACTATAATTAAATGCATGATAACTATGATACTTCAAGGGGCCAAGATCCTCCCAAATACACAATAATGATATGGATGAATATCTGATAACACTCATTGAGGTAATATTATGTATAGAATTTATAAGCATGGAAAATAATCACTATTGGACTAATTCAAATTAAAAAATAATGGACTAAAGTAAATAAAATAAAAAAAAAGAGGTATTGACAATTTTTTTTAAGAAACAAAATTCATTTATATAAAATGAGACAATTACAGGTCTAACAATACTAGAGACATAAGAAAATAGGGCATCGATGCCTCTAAAACAGGGTTTATTTTTTGGGTCGTGTTCTCTTTGCTCTTAATAATGTAAGTAAAAGTTGCAAGAACACCATTTCTTATGATCTAATTCAATACTTCTTTAAGATTCTCATGACGACCAAAAGTTGAAAGCTCATAGCAAGAAAGATAAAGATTTTTTTTTAAATTTTTTATTGGAGTAAAGATACGCCAACAAATATTTTTTTACGGTTCTTTATAAAATTGTATTTTAAAATAATGATATTTATTTAAAACATCTTGTTTTTAAAAGTCATTTTATAAAAATCTTATTTATTTAAATAATATAGTTATACGAAGGGTTATAAAAAGAATCAAGTGTCTATTATTTTTCTTAGTCTTAATAAGAGCAATTCTGTCTTGGTAAAGAGTGAACCAAAATTAAGTGAAATACTAAAGCAAACAAGAATATGCTTATTCTATCCTTGGTGCAACTATACAAGTAAAACAGACTTAACATGTAATATTCTATATGATAAGAATGTATGAGATTCACATTATGTGAGAATGATAAGCTTCTCCTCTTTATAAGATTTAAATAATATTTTAATTGTATTATTGACTCGTCTTTTTAAAATATAAGTCATGTAGTTTGAGTCTTTTATTAGACGTTATAAATGGTATTAGAGCCTATTCAAATCAGAAATGTGAAATTTGAGTTGTGTCATCTACAATGGACTGGCTCAACGAAAATGTTGAAAATTTAGAGAGTAAATTGTGATATACCATTTGATAAAAATAATAGTATGTGATATATGAGATTCCACATTACTTGAGAATGAGAAATTATTACTCTTGGTAGATTGTGATACACCATTTGATAAGGATAAGAAAATGTGATATATGAGATCACATAGGCCTGCAAACGATCCGATCAAAGACGAGTTCAAGTCGAATCAAGTCGAGCTGGACTCAAATAACTCGAGTTCGAGTCCGAGTCGAGCTGAGAGTTTGCCGAGTCGAGTCGAATTCGAGCCGATCAAAGATGAGCTCGAGTCGAATCGAGTTATTTATCGATCTTTGTTTTTACTCTCTAACGAACTGAGCCGAACTTAGTCGAGTAATTACTCAAATTTCTTACTCTTTATAAATATTTGATTCAATAATTTTTTTGTGAACTTAATACATTATTATTATAAAGAAACAAAATGTTACTTCTACATAAAGTAACAAAATATATTACTTATACAAAATATTAAAAATAATATATATTACACAGAAAGTATATATAATAAAAATATATATTTAAGAATATATGCAAGATTATATATATATATAAATATTACGAGTATTGTTACGAGCCCAAAACGAATCGAATGGAGTTTATATGAATCTTGTTTACGAATACAAACCGAGTCGAATCGAGATTATATGAATTTAGTTCGTTTAATATTCGAACCAATATTAGCACTCATGACCAACTCATTTATTAAACGAATCGAGTTCGAATCGAGTTTATACGAATCGAGCTCAAATTGTTCACGAGTAGCTCTATTCGTTTACAGCCTTAAAATCACACATTATTTAGGAATGAACAATTCTTACTTTTTATAATGTTCTAATAAAGTTCTACTTGTACAATTAACTAATTCTTTTATATTATATGACCTGTAATGTGGGCTTTCTATCAAGGCTTTACATGACAATGAGATTTAGAAAGATGATTCAGATTTGCACCATTAAAACCTAAATCTCTTATTGGGATATTATTGAAAATTTGGAGTTGGATTTTTATTAAAGCCAAACAAGTTTTGAAGCATTTTAAAAATGAATAATCTGGAAACCGATCGGGCTTATAAGCCAAAAGCAGCCCACCAATAGAGAAAACATGTTACACTGCACATTTTAATTTTAAGAAACCACAATGTATAGGATTATATTCACAACCACCACATTCGATTTTCTTTCAACACTCCTGCAAGTTGTTGTTGAAGAAATCAAACGATTTTCTTTCGACATTGAGATGTTAGGCCCCGTTTGAATTTGGAGTTGATATAAATTTTAAAAATTAAATAAAATATTATTATTATTATTATTTTAAGATTTGAAAAAATTAAATTAAAAAGTTGAATTGAGATTTGAAAATACTGTATTAAAATTTATATTTTATTTAAAAATTTAAAAAGATATAATAATAAATTTGAGATAAAATAAGTTAAGATGAAATAAGTTAAAAAAAAATATAATAATGAGTTCAATCTCTCATTCTGCTTCCATATGAAGAGACAAATCAATTAAATCTGCTAAACATTTGACAAATCAAGGAGTAACCCAATGTTTTAAGCCCGATGTTGTATAGGGAAAACCTAGCCATATCGTTTTACACGCGCGGTATGTCAAATTCAAAATTTAGAGAAGAGTCCCATTAAGAAGAGAAAAATATTGGGAATTGGTTCATTCGATCTCTTGAAAAATCGGATGCCGATGTGTCCAGGTGCCGACGCTGTCTGGATTGAGGCCAAACACTTATTTAAATCATCTTATTTTATTTTTTTTTATATTTTTTTTATTGTGTTTTTATTTTATTTTTATTTTATTTTATTTTTTATTATATTTTTTAAAAAAATTTATCATATTTTATTGATGAACTATTTTTAATGGGATCTGATGGACTAATTCCCAATATCTCTCTTAAGAAGAATGAAATTGCTTTTGAAGGTTGTGGAAGAAGAGCTATTCCCAATATTTTTGGTACTCTCGTAGTTCATTGGACTTTTTTTTTTTTTGTTTTGGTATTTTCTCCAAACTTTGCCTTTGGTACTAGTTCAGTGTTTCGGCTCTTAATCTTGGATTCTTTGTTGATCTTGTGTAGCCTGACGCCCGTAATATTGTTATTCTATCATTGGAATCCATATCCAACTAACATACCTTTACTTCTTTTCCTTTTACGGTAAGATATCTGATGTTAAAAATATCAATATTTTTAGTATTGTATCGTACCAGTCATTTAGACCATACAGGTATACTGTTTGTACCGTATGGACTCAAATACCGGATTTTATTTTTTTTATTTTTTTTATTTTTTTACCTCAATTTAGACTAGATTATTTATATAAATAGACTATTCTAAAACGATATCGATATCGAAATTTTTCTTTCTAGATCAATGTCTATACGATACCAATACGATATTTAAATATTTAAAAAATATACTACTTTTATTTGAAAAACAGCCCGACCGACTAGGAGGGCCACCTTTTTAAAAATCTTGGATTTGTGATTCAAATAATAATAAAAAAATTTGCATTTGATATCGTAGTTGATTTGATATCTAAATCTAAACTCAAACTAAATTTAAAATTCACGTATGCAAATAAAATATAATCACATTTGAATCATAAGATAAAATGAAATCAATTAAGATGATTTATAAATAGTAATAAAATTATTAATTAAATGAAATGAGACATAAGATAAAATGAGATTGTCTCTATATCCAAATAGGCCTTTTGCATGAGTTTTGGAATATAAAATAAAATATAGATAAATAAATAAAATGAATCCTATAATATTTATAATCCAATCTGAAATTTTCATTCAAACAATTACTAAAACTGTCTTTGAGTCCAACTTGGTGGTTCATAATCCAATAACATAATTTTACACTATCATTAGTCTATAATTTCTACCAAGATTGGTGTTAGCAATGAGTTCAAGAAATTGAAATTCATAAAACTTTTACAGAACCCTGTTTTTGTTATAAAACTTAAAAAAAGGAACTACTATTGCAAAAGAGAAATAAGAAATTCTCTTGAAACTCTTAAGAACTCAAGCTTTCTTTCTCTCTCTATTTTTTCTTATGAATTTCATTACAACTGAAGCCCATATTTATAGGCGTTGAAATTACTATGCAAGTTACTATGCAAGTCACTATGCAAGTCACTATGCAGATTTAAAATAATAGTGGTGGGGTCATTCACATAATTTAGTGGTGGGCCAAGGGGGGCGGCTGCCGACTCCGTTTATAACACTCCCCCTTGAATGACCACCCATAAAGAATCTGCCTCGTTAAAACCTTGCCAAGTAAAAACCCAGTGGGAAGAAAAACCAATGGCGAAGGAAAAAGAGTACAATCTTCTTATATATCCACAAGTGCTTTAGGATTGCCTCATTAAAACCTTGCAGAGGAAAACCCAGTGGGACAAAACCTCAACGAAGGAAAAAGAGTACAATCAGCACATTTACTCCCCCTGAAAAGTGCATGACAAAAGATCTTTGAGTCTTCGCATTCCAATGTTATGCACAATCTTCTTGAAAGTGGAAGTTGGTAACGCCTTTGTGAATAAATCTGCCAGATTATCACTAGATCGTATCTGCTTGACATCAATTTCATCTTTTTCTTGAAGTTCATGAGTATAAAAGAATTTCGGTGAAATATGTTTGGTTCTGTCACCTTTGATATATCCTCCTCTGATTTGAGTGATACAAGCAGTATTATCTTCATATAAGATTGTTGGGCTATTATCCATCATAGGAAGTCCACACTTTTCCTGGATATGTTGAATAACTGATCTCAACCAAATACACTCTCGACTTGCTTCATGAATAGCAATGATCTCTGAGTGATTTGAAGAGGTAGCAGATAGTGTCTGCTTAACAGATCTCCATGATATGGCAGTATCTCCATAAGTAAATAAATATCCAGTTTGAGATCTACCTCTATGTGGGTCTGAAAGATAACCTGCATCTGCATACCCAATCAATTCTGGACTTGAACCATGTTGATAAAATAATCCCATATCAACCGTACCATGAAGGTAACGAAGGACATGTTTAATGCCATTCCAATGCCTTCGAGTTGGTGCAGAACTATATCTTGCAAGCAGATTAACTGAGAATGTAATATCTGGTCGAGTGCAATTTGCAAGATACATCAAAGCTCCAATTGCACTGAGATATGGTACTTCAGGACCAAGAATTTCTTCATCGTCATCACAAGGACGGAATGGATCTTTCTTCACATCAAGTGTTCGAACAATCATTGGAGTACTCAGGGGATGAGATTTGTCCATATAGAAATGCTTTAGGACTTTCTCAGTATACATGGACTGATGAATAAAAATTCCATTTGGCAAGTGCTCAAGCTGCAGGCCGAGACAAAGTTTTGTTTTGCCAAGATCTTTCATTTCAAATTCATTCTTTAAATATATAGCGGTTTTTGAGATCTCTTCAGGAGTTCCCACAATATTTAAATCATCAACATAAACCGCAATAATGACAAATCCGGATTCTGATTTCTTAATAAAAACACATGGGCATATAAGATTATTCTCAAATCCTTCTTTCAATAGATATTCGCTTAAGCGATTATACCACATGCGTCCGGATTGCTTCAACCCATATAAAGATTTTTGTAGTCTGATTGAGTACATATTTCTATATGTACTTGTAGATGCTTCAGGCATCTTATATCCTTCAGGGATTTTCATATATATGTCATGGTCTAAGGATCCATATAAATATGCAGTGACCACATCCATCAACCGCATTTCTAATCCTTTTGTAACAACCAGACTAATCAAAAATCTAAATGTGATTGCATCCATAACGGGAGAGTATGTTTCTTCATAATCAATCCCGGGTTTCTGCAGGAAACCTTGTGCAACAAGCCGTGCTTTGTATCGCACAATTTCATTTTTCTCATTACGTTTTCGTACAAATACCCACTTATATCCAACAGGCATTACACCCTTTGGTGTTTGGACAACAGGTCCAAATACTTCTCGTTTCGCTAGCGAATTTAATTCAGCTTCAATAGCTGTTTTCCATTTTGGCCAATCATTTCTACGTCGACATTCTTCGACGCTTTTTGGCTCACTTCCTTCATTACTTCTGGTAATGTCAAGGGCCATTTTATATGAAAATATGTTTTCGACAACAGTTTTATTTCTATCCAGAATTTCTCCAGTTTTCATGAAATGTATTGAGATCTCATTATTTTCAGGTACCTGTTCCTCTTCAAGGGAAAACATTTCATGACACACCTCTTCAGGAGGTCCCTTTTTAGGAGATTTATACTCTTCAAGATTTTCCTCTTCAGGAGGTTCTGGAATAGAAGATTTAAGCTCTTTAGGAGCATCAATTATATTTGTGGCCTGTATTGTGGGTACGTGTTCTTCAGGAACACCAAATTCATTTTGTATTCTTTTCCTTCTGGGAATTTTATCTTTTGCACCAATAGGTCTTCCACGCTTCAGGCGTATTTTAGATTCACCTATTGCTGCTTTGACAATTTGTTCTTCAGGGACTTTAATCCTTGCTGGAGTATTAACAGCAGGAATATAAGATTTTACTACACCTTTAGTGTCAGTAAATACATCCGGTAACTGATTTGCAACATTTTGCAAATGAATAATCCTTTGAACTTCCCGTTTACATTCATTTGTAGGAGGATCAAAATGAGACAGGGTCTTATTATCTCAAGTAATATCTTGTCGTGCTTCAGGCACCGACTTTTCTTTACCCATTAACGGAAAATTTGATTCGTCAAAATGACAATCCTCAAAACGTGCTTTAAACATATCCCCTGTAAGGGGTTCAAGGTATCTAATAATGGATGGAGAATCAAAACCAACATATATCCCAAGTCTACGTTGAGGGCCCATTTTTGTACGTTGTGGAGGTGCAATTGGAACATATACAGCACATCCAAAAGTACGAAGATGAGAAATATTTGGTTGTTGACCATATGCAAGCTGTAATGGAGAATATTTATGATATGCAGATGGTCTAATGCGAATTAGAGATGCTGCATGAAGTATAGCATGTCCCCAAACAGAAATAGGTAGTCTTGATTTCATAAGTAAAGGTCTAGCGATTAGTTGAAGCCTTTTGATCAAAGACTCAGCTAAACCGTTTTGTGTGTGTGTATGGGCAACAGGATGTTCAACATCTATTCCTATTGACATGCAATAATCATCAAAAACTTGAGATGAAAATTCACCTGCATTATCCAATCGAATGGTCTTAATTGGATACTCAGGAAATTGTGCTCGTAGTTTAATTATCTGAGCAAGAAGTCTAGCAAATGCAACATTTCTAGTGGAAAGAAGACAAACATGTGACCATCGACTAGATGCATCAATTAGAACCATAAAATATCTAAATGGTCCACTTGATGGATGAATAGGCCCACATATATCTCCGTGAATCCTTTGTAAAAAGGATGGAGATTCAACAATGATTTTTGAGGGAGATGGTCTAATAATTAACTTACCTTGAGAACATGCAGAGCACGGAGATTCATTAGGTAGAAATATCTTTTGATTCTTTAAGGGATGCCCATGCGAATTTTCAATAATTCGTCTCATCATTATAGAACCCGGATGTCCAAGGCGATCATGCCAAGTCATAAATATTTTAGGGTCAATGCACTTCTGGTGCATTACCACATATGATTCAATTGTTCTCATTTTTGTATAATACAATCCAGAACATAGAGCAGGCAGTTTTTCTAATACGAGCTTCTGGCCCGATACTGTTTTAGTAATAAGAAGATGCTCTTTACTGCCTTCATTGGTCGTTTCAATATGGTAATCATTACGACGTATATCTTTGAAACTCAATAAATTTCTTCTGGATTGTGAAGAGAATAGAGCATCATCAATACAAAATTTGGTGCCATTAGGCAACACAATATAAGCTCTTCCGGAGCCCTCAATTAAATCCGATGAACCTGATATGGTATGGACATAGGCTTTACTTAGTGTTAGATTTTGAAAATATTTCTTTTCTTTGAGAATTGTGTGAGTTGTAGCACTGTCAGCCAGACATATATCTTTATCATTCAACTCAGAGATAAAAAGCCCATCAATGTGATCCATGATTCTACAAAATATACAAAACTTTTATTATTGATAGAAAGAAAATACATTAATTGAGTGGAACACTTCCATCTCCAATTAAGTGTTCAATACTACCATCAGGATGATTAAAGAAATCAGATACATCAAGATGAGTAACATCTACATCTACTGAATCTAATAAATCATCTGATGGTTCTACTAAATTTGTTTCATGCACTTTATTCTTTCTTTTAACAGAAGCTTGATATAAATCAGCTAAGTGCCTGGCCGTACGACAGGTACGTGACCAATGTCCAGTCATTCCACATCTATGGCACACCTCTTCACTTTTCTTTAAAGAATTATTCTGAGGATTTTTACCCCTCTCTGAATTGTACCACTTCTGGTGATATGGTATATTATAATCCCTTTTAATGTTGTCACTCCTGGGACCAACATTTCTATAATTTTTCCTACCACGTCCACGCCTCCGATTTCTTCTAAAGGATGCACCATTCACTTCTGGGAATGATGCAAACCTATTACCATTCACTTCAGGGAATGATATTGAGCCAGTAGGGCGTGTATTGTGGCTTTCTAATAAGAGCTCATTATTCTGCTCAGCTACTAGAAGACATGATATAAGTTCAGAATATTTCTTGAACTTTCTCTCTCGATACTGCTGCTGTAGGAGCACATTCGAGGCATGAAATGTAGTAAAAGTCTTCTCTAGCATATCTTCATCGGTGATTTTCTCACCGCATAATTTTAACACTGAGCTTATTTTAAAAAGTGCGGAATTATACTCACTAACACTTTGATAATCTTGCAACCTCAGGTGCATCCATTGAGAACGAGCTCTTGGGAGGATGACAGTCTTCTGGTGTTCATACCTCTCCCTTAAATTATTCCACAAAATATAGGGATCTTTTACAGTGAGATATTCAGTTTTCAATTCTTCATGAAGATGGTGGCGAAGGAAAATCATTGATTTAGCACGTTCCTGCAGGGATGCTTGATTTCCTTCTTTAATAGTTTCTCCCAAGTTCATTGCATCAAGATGTATTTCAGCATCAAGTATCCAGGATAAATAATTTTTCCCAGATATATCAAGAGCAACAAATTCCAATTTTGTAAGATTTGCTATTTTCTACACATATAAATAATAAATATGCGTATCTCAGAAAATATATTTATAAATTCACACAGATAATCATCAATAAAATATATCAATGATTTCAAATAATATATTGAAAAACTTACAGAGGAATAAGGCCACTAGCTTCAGAATTGGCAGAACCGTCGTGCTGATAACGTGTTATAAAACTTAAAGAAAGGAACTACTATTGCAAAAGAGAAATAAGAAATTCTCTTGAAACTCTTAAGAACTCAAGCTTTCTTTCTCTCTCTATTTTTTCTTATGAATTTCATTACAACTGAAGCCCATATTTATAGGCGTTGAAATTACTATGCAAGTTACTATGCAAGTCACTATACAAGTCACTATGCAGATTTAAAATAATAGTAGTGGGGTCATTCACATAATTTAGTGGTGGGCCAAGGGGGCGGCTGCCGACTCCGTTTATAACAGTTTTAAGTTTTTTAAGTAATGTTAATTTATTTTTTGCAATGGAAAGCAAAATTCTATTATGTATTGGGAGGTCTGTTTGAAAGCAACAAACAGCAATGAAAACTTGAAACATTCCATGTGAAAGCTGCAGCAAAATTCCTTATGTATTGGGAGTTCCGTGTTCTGTTTCTGCATCTCTATCCCATGGTATATGGATACAGATAGGTAATGAAAAAAAGAAAATATAAAGATACCAGGACACCATGAACAAACAGGAAAACATAAGTAAATTTATATTAATGGCTAATATTCGCCAAACAAAATCACAGACCAAGTAACGCGTACTTCTTGTTCTCTCTCTGCCCAAATACATAAACATTATTACTATTATCTTGTGTTGTTCCATCAGTTCTCATTTCACCCCTTGTGTTTTAGGCATGGATTTAATCATCCATGCGGATAATGCAACGGATTGACTTCCCATGCAGCATGTAATCGAACGCTTTGTTGATCTCCGAAAAAGTGACTGAGTGAGTGATAAATTTCTCAACTTCAAGCTCCTATAACAGCAGCAACAACAAGAAGAGATTGGATCAGTCACAAAAAATATTGAACACAAAGATTAGCCCTGCCTCGTGTTTATATCAAATCAACAAGAAAAGCTTACCTTGTTCATGTACTTTTCCACGACACCCGGAATATCGGTGCGGGGTTTGTAGTTGCCGAAGAAGGTGCCCTTAAGAGTCCTCTCATTCAGAAAGTTCATTGGATGAGTCTTGAATGAATCATCTTTATTTGGTACTCCAACAAGCACTGCAACACCCCAACCCTGAAAAAGAAGCAAGTTTTAGCGTAAAATAGTTTAAAACTTGAACCATGTCTCTCTGATTTCTAATAATAGAACAGGCGAAAATTTTTATTTAGTCATTACATCATGAACGCATTCAAAAGCTTGGATCATGGCCTGGATGCTTCCAGTACATTCAACAGCCCTATCCACCCCTCCATCAGTCATCTCAGCAATCACCTATTAATCAAAATTATCACCTATTAATCGAAATTCCAATGTTATAACAAAGACAAGGTGTCTGGAATCAGAGTTACAACATAAAAAAAGCGGTCATGGTATTCGAAGTAACCTCTTGAACAGGCTTATCATGATCTTTTGGATTCACAAATTCAGTGACGCCAAATTTCTTGGCTGTCAAAGAGATTAACAATATAAACCATCATCAGTATAAAAAAAAAAAAGATCTTTAAGAACAATGTATCTATTGTATATTTTGAATGTGCTTATAAACTCACCTTCCTCGAAACGACTGGAGTTCAGATCAACACCAATGATTCTTGAAGCCCCAGCAATCCTTGCCCCTTCAGCAGCCTAAATATTAGGAAACAAAAAGAAAGATTCAGAAAATCATCCCAATCTTTTTGCAGCTGGAAAAGGCAATAGAACATTAAAAAGAAACTTACAGCAAGGCCGACGGCACCCATTCCAAAGACAGCCACAGATTGACCCTTTTTGGGTTTTGCAACATTCAAAGTGGCACCAAGACCTTCAATCACAAAACCAATTAGATAAATGTAAACTGCAAGATTTTAAGAGTATTCTCACTTCTATCAGTTTACTACTCTGCAAATCAAATTGGTCCGAACCTGTGGATATTCCGCAACTAAGAACACAAACTTTGTCAAGTGGGGCTGCAGGATTGATCTTGGCAAGGCAGCCAACATGGATTACAGTGTATTCACTAAATGTAGAGGTGCCAACAAAATGGTAAATTGGCTGTCCATTTTTGGAGAATCTCGTCTTGCCATCGCTAAGCATAACACCCCTGTCAGTGTTAATCCTGAGGAGGTCACACATATTACTTTCCTCTGATTTACAATGGTGACATTCCCCACACTCCCCAGTGAAGATAGGGAGAACATGGTCTCCTGGTTTCAGATCAGTAACACCCTCGCCTACACTCTCCACAATTCTGTACAGAAGCAAACCAAACAATGAGTACTTTTTCACATAAATAAAAAGAGAAATATTTTAACTAAGCGATTTGGCAAAAGTAAACTCTCAAACTGAGGTGATTTCATGCTGTACGTCAGATTATAAAATTACTTTTATTGTAAACTAGATCTAATATATCACCTGAAATTATGTCAATTTGTGTATGTAACAGTTCTCAACTAAAAAATAGTTTTCTTTTTCTTTAAGAGAGAGCTCTATATCAATTACTCAAGACTCGTGAGATGAATAGACAACCGTTAGAAATCTAGAAACATACGTACCCTCCAGCTTCATGACCAAATATGCGAGGAAAGAGCGGTGTCTGGCCCTGAAATATAAAGATTCATTTAAGTTTCAACTACAAAGTGAATACATCCTCAATTAAACCGATCAATTTCAGTTATGAACAGAGTTTTCTGATTGTTATTGCACATGTTTGTATCAAACCATAACAAGAACGAAACAGGGGAAAGCCGAAAGAAGCAATCAAATGGGGCAAAACTTCGAGGATTTGCATAATATGGATGGTATTAAATAAAATGCCACTACCTCCATTACTCTTATTATATTAAGGTATTGATCCCATAATCATAAGAGATGTCAAATCTTTTACCTTGGCTTCCCAAAAGTAAACATCAGTGTGACAAAGGGAGGTGAACAGGATCTTCACTCGGACTTCATTTGCCTGAGGTGGTGCCACTTCCACTTCTTCAATCACCAGCGGCTTTCCAGCCTCCCATGCCACCGCCGCTATATTAAACACATAACCCAGTTAGCAGATACCCCCAAATAACATCAAGATTTCAAGTTGTCAAGAATGGTACAAGGAAAAGGCATCAACCTGTGTAAATAAGATTTGAAAAAAATAAAATATTTAAGGAAATGCATATAGAAGACCTTATCTAGAAGTTTCAGAGCTGCGTTAACCAGGAAAAAGACCCAAAAAAAAATATTTTTTTAAAAATAATATCTTTAAAGCAGATCACAGCCCCAAAACAAAATTTGCTGAAATATCGAAACAGTTAATTAAGATTAATCTGAAAACAAGAAATAAGGAAAATCAGTTCCTTATATCATGCACAGAGGGTGAAAATGTCCCTTATATCGCATCCCCAGCAACTAGAAATAATTTATCAAAAAAATATTAAAAAATAACTAGAAATAAGGAAAGGAAAACAGAAGTTCAATAAGAACCAACAGTGATCAGTTCGTACACATACTTTACAATACCCAAATCCTAAATTCACCCCTCCATAAACAACAGTATCAGAAAGAATTTCTGCCAAACTGATCAAAATCAAACTAAAAGTAAATTCTTTTCTGTCATATAAAGAAATCCACGAGTCAATAACTTAAAAAAAGAAAAAAAAAACCCAGCAGAATCAGTGTTATCTCATCACCAACGCGATCCACAAACACTAAGATCGCATTTGACAAACAACGGAAAAGAGAGATTAGCGGTGGTGGCGGCTCACCTTTGCACTTAATAACCTGACCGACTGTGCTAGCCATGACTTCTTCGGATAATGATAATAATAATCGCTCGCCCTGTTTTGGATGTGAGATTGTGTCTCTATCTCTGTCTGGGGAGGTGTATATATAGGTGTCAAGTGCCAATGAGGGGAGGAGAAAACCACCAAGAATACCAGAATACTCTTCTAAAAGGTTGTCACTGTGTCAAAACCACTAGTAGTATCCCACGGCGCCTGCCGGTTCAAGGTTCCTGCATGGCTAGCTTTTCTTAGTATTTGACCGTTACTTAATGATTTTCAAAACAAGCTCCTTTTGACTGTGTATTATTCTAAGCTCAGTTTGATAAAAATGTCCCGACAAAGTAAGATGTAATCTGGTTTTGAATTTGGGTTAAAATTTTAGTGGCGTAGGATAAAAGTTACTGGATATTTTTAAAATATGAATGATGTGGCGGTGCTTTCATCTTATCCTAACATAATATGTTATTATTATTAAAATTAGTAGCATGACATGATATAATAATCGAACTATTGTTTTGAAATTACCTAATAATTATTCGATATTATTTTATTTTAACTAAATATTAATTAGGATTAAATTGATATGTATGTCATCTTTATGTATAACTAATAGAGAAATTACTCTTTTCTAATTAATGAGGAAGTAAGTAATGAGGCTAGAAATTAATTGAAGGTGTTATTCACAATAAGTAAGCTGGATTAATGAAGTGGGATATTAAATAAAAAGTAATTATTAATATTTGATAAAACCGTTACTTACGGATATATTGATTTTATAATTAAGGATTTTAAAATTAAATGGATTGACATATTAAGGAATTCTGAAAATTAATAAGCTTACTTAATTAATGGGGCTGAAAAATTCAATGGAAAGTGGATTAATAATTATTAAATTAAGCCATTATTAGTATAAGAATTAATTTCATAATTGATGAGAGACAAAGCAAGTAATATTGAAGCTGGAAATTAAAGTGGAGCGTATAATTTAGGGGGTTTCACATGCAAGTGAATGGCTGAAAACTAATGGGCTAGAAATTAAATGAAAAAAGATATACGTAATAAAACTTATGTTATTAGTTGGTTAAGAAATTAATTTCATAATTGATGAGAGGAAGCAAGTAATAATTAATCAGAGCTGGAAATTATTGGGGAGGCATATTGAGGAGATTTTACAATTAATAGGTTCAAATTAATGTGGTTGAAAATTAAATACTCTCAAAATGCAATGACATGGCTCATTTTTAAGTGAAGAAGATGCTTCAACCATTCTTGTTTTCACAAATCTAGGCTTTTCCAAGAGTTTTGATCACCACATGTATGCCTAGTTAAGTCTATGCACCCAAGTTTCAGATATAGAAATTCAGATATCTTGACTCGAAACCAGATTTCAAATCTGATCCGGAACTAGATTTTAAATTCGGACCACAACCCATATGAATCCGGGTTTTAAAAATCCAGATTTCGAATTCCGGATTTGCACCCGAGTTTCGGCAACTCTTGCTTGTCGAACAGTTTCCAGACATTGTCGATTCCATTATTTTTTTCAGAATTGATTCTGATATCACTTCCTTAGATGGGAAAGAACCACTTGAAACCAAAGCTGAAGTTGGTGAAGATGGGAAACTCCATATTATTGTGAGAAAATCAGCTTCTTCTCGCTCAAAAATATTATCGTAGCTATCTCACGGGCCTAATTCCGGCCTTTCACTCACTCCTCGGCCATCTAATTTGACCAATGCCGAGATTTACTCGCCCCAATCATCAAGAAATCCAACCCCTAGAGATTCCAGTTTCAACCACGCTAATTTGTACTCCATGGTGAACGGTAAGAACGCAAGTAGTGTGAGCCCGAAGCAGTCTATTTTCGGTTATATGAGTTTCGATGAGGAGAGCGGGGTAGACGTGATCGGGAATCCCGTGAAATCGAATGGGGCTTATCTGTGGCTCCAACGAGTGCAGATATTTTCTCGCCGATCGCGGGGAAGAAGGCGAATGGGTTTGGCAATGAAGGAGATAAGGACCTTCACATGTTTGTTTGAAGCTCAAGTGCTTCCTCAATTTCTGAAGGTGGAATCCATGTTTTCAGGAGTGAAGGAGAATATGAAAACAAGCTTGGCAGGATTTGTCGCCAAAAAGATTTAAAGAGTAAACTTTAAAAAATCGAAAAATCATGTTTTAGGAAATAAATAAACTAAAAAAATAAGAGAAAAAACATGAACAATTTTTAGAAGAAAAAATTGAAAAGCGGTGGCGTTTTTAATAAATTCAGATATGGGTTTTAAAAAGCGAGTTTCAGATTAAAGCGGATATCCGGCCCCTATTTATCCAGTTTACAAAAAATGGGTAGCCGACCGGTATTTATGTGATCCGAAAATCAGATTTAGAATCGGGATATCTAGTTACTAATCTGGACTGGGTAAAACCCGGCCCATATGAACACCCATACGCCTAGTTATGATCTCGACGGATATTTAACATTATAAAAAATTTATTTATTTGTTATAAGTTATTTTTTATTAAAATAATATATTTTTTTTAAAGAAAATTTTTATTACTAAACTCAAATTAAATCATACATGACTTGTCTAAAGAAATAAAAGGAAGGACACAAACAGGGCTATCCTCCATATATCTTAATTGTTTCTTCATTAAGTAATAAGACTAATTTGGCTATATTGTGTGCAACTTGATTGCCATCTCTTCTACTAATTATTATTTTTAAATAAATTTATTTTTATTATAAATATTTATTTTTATCATAAATAATTTAGCATAAATATGATTATTCTTATAGCTTGATCAACTTATCAACCTTCCTATATGTCCAATATCGCCAGCTTCATGTTCAGTCTCCGCTAGACTTATATCTCCATTTTTCAGCTTATATCTACCGGAAAAATGAAATATCTCCAGCTAGCAATAATATTGATCAGCAAGTGTGACGTGGAACTTTGGTATGTATGCAAAGGTTCAATACTAACACATTTAAGTTTAATATTAAGAGTATTAGTATTGATCTTATCAAAAAAATTATCAAAATTTAATGAGAAGTATAATTTTGATGAGAAGTACATACTTCCACATTTATAATTCTACATTAACTCATTATTAGATTCATTAAAATAATAATATAATAACATTTTATTTAAAAAAAATAGTTTTAAATATTTTTTCATATTTTATAGTTATACTAACTTTATGTATATTAATAATTTAATTTGATATTTAAATTATTATTTTTAACAAATTTTTTAAAAATTAAATAATAATAAAATAATAACAATTTGACTAATTTTATGAGTGAATAGTACAGAAAAGAAAAAAAAATAAATGAAAGGAAAGAAGAGTGGAAAATAAAATATATTAAATAAATAATTTGATGGGTGAATAGCAACTTTTTAAATTTGAAGGGTTTAACTAATTTTACTGTAGTTCAAAATTAAATATTTACATTTTGATAAGAACAATGTAAAATTATTTTTAAACTAAATCATCAAATTTATATTTGATGAAACTAATATCAATACTCTAACTCGTGTGAAAAGCCAAATTACAAAAGTCCAAAAGAATGAATCAAAAACACAAAATTAAATAAATAAATAAAAGTGCAGCTAGCTTGTATACACAGCAGAAAGTAGTGGCGGAATTGGCGGAATTAAGATAAACTCAGTCGTAATTTAAGTTGGTGTGAAGTCGTTTCTCTCTCCCTAATATTTTCTCTCGCTCGGCTGCAATTCGTTCCTTCCATAACATAAACTCTGGCCGTTCATCGGGAGAGGAGGGCCAGTCTTTAGGCACCAACCACCTCCCCACCCCCCCCTTGCCGGTCTCGGCATTTATATCTTTTCATGCTTTTCGTTATTTTTTTGGGTGCGTATTTCTTTTTCCTTTCTAGCAGCATCATTCATAGCCGATTTACTATTTTCTGATTACTAAGGGCCGACACTCACTCCTGTAGAAACTTTTCTAGACATCAATCTTCCTGGACAACGAAAAAATTTGTTAAAAAAAGTGGCACGTGTGTCTCATACACGACTCTTTTTGCAAGTGAAATCCACACACTGCCGCATCTCCGAGAACTTATTGCCACCACATGCAGTGTTTTCAAACTCAGTAGCCTCGGATCTTCCAAATCCACCTACTCGCTTCACTCTAGTAGCGACGTGCAGCCTGCACGCGTCACCGCCACCAATATCGACTCCTTGCCGGCGATTTATCTGTGGTTCTGATTATTATGTTATGTTTCAGTTTTTCCGAACCAAGAATCGAGTGAAAATATACGTGAAAAGTTCTTATAATTAACCTAGGTTAATATGGTACAGCACTGAAAGTTAAAAAAAAAAACACAAAGGCTTGAATGGTTATCTTATTCTTTCCGGCACTTTGTTGACAGACAATACACAAGCTTATTTTGGTGTAATCTTCTAGATTCGTTCACGTGTGTATCCAAAACTATCATCCATTCCTTATCTCGGATTTTGTTTGTAATATTCTCAAGATATGAGAGATATTTCTGTAATGATGAAAACGTATAAAGACGTAATATATTATATTTTTTTAAACGTATTTAACTATATTGATTTTACCCCGTCTACATGTTCGACAAGATTTTTCGTTGTATAATCCAAAATTTGTTTTGTTGTGGATCTGAAAACAACTACTGGGCTTGACAAACTATCAACATACACTTCTATATAAACTCGACACCTAAGAGTAGTGAAGAAATTATTATTTGTTAATGTTAGAAGTTACTATGTTCTAATTATAATGTTAAAATTTATAACTTTAGAATATGAGGAAAATGTTTATCTTGGCTGAGAAATCATTGTATTTTTGCAAACTATAACATATAATGTTCTCATTAATTCGCTCATATCTAGTTGCCTTATTGCAACTTTCGCACGACATATAATGGAATGGTTGACATGAATCAACCATTCTAAATATTCTTCCTCTAACCAAAAATAAATGTTGGATATATATGGTAGTATATTGCAAAAAACCAATAATAAATTTTGTTGGGATAATCCGGTTAACAAAATGCTAAATTTGAAGTATAACACAACAGAAACAATCAAAAATAATAATAATAATAACAACAATCTCACAAAGAATATCAAGATTTAAGTGGCTCGGCTCAATACGAGTCTACGATCACTACAAGAAAATTACTTATTTGCTGCATTTTTATTAGTCGCAAATAATTTTTTTTAGTCACTAATAGTCTGTTTTAGTAGCTAATAGTTCTTTTCGTCGTTAATATTGAGTCACTATTACCTATTTTTCTTGTATTGGATTGAGGCGAGCCTATGTCCATTAGCGGGGTCGGTCTCAACGAATTCATTATAAACAAAGATGATGTATAAGAGATCTCTAACAAAGATCCTCAATTCCAAAACCCTAATACACCTAACTCTCAAGATTCTTTGCAAAAGGATTCATGTCTCTCTACAAAGTTTGGTTGTTGACTATTTCAAAAATACATGAAAACACATGTATTTATAGTGAAATGACGCATAATCCTAAAACGAAACACTAGCTTGAGCAGAATGTCGAGCAAAGTGTCGGCTAGAATCTCGCTCAAACAAAACGTCGAGTGAAATGTCGACTGGAATCTTGCTCGAGCAGAATGTCGAGTGAAGTGTTGAGTCATAAGCAAGCTTAAGCTAAGGTCGAGCCACAATCCAACCAGGATCAAGCAATAGTCAAGCTAAGTCTCAAAAATTACATTTTCACTAAGAAATTAAGTCAAACTCAACAAATATACGTTGTATTTAAACAATAAATGGAATCAACTTAGATAAGTTGTTTATCATGTACGTGATGCAACAACAGATAGAAGAATATGCTCAATAATGAAAGCACTCGTTGGTCTCAATGACAAAGATAAGACTACATTATAAATATGTACAAATATGTAACGGATAATTAAGAAGAATGTTAATACTAACAGGAAGTACCATTATAAGAAAAAATTTTGATTTGCGTTCGAATAATTGGTTTTGCCAGAATATGATTATAAATTTCTCGATACTCATCATCGTGAACGAATAGATTCCACATCATTAGATGTATAAATTTTAGGCGATCAAAGTTATAAATGGTGTTAAATTTGTAATAATAAAAGTATTATAAGATATAAAATTAAAATTTTGATAAATGAAAACAGGTATGCATTCATACCTTGGATCAATCAGGTATATCTTGGACCAATGTTTTTTTCCTGATTAATGCTCGCTTTCTTTGACTGATTCATAAGAATTGCAAGTGCCAAGATATCTTATGAGGTTTTCTTGTTAGTTTGTAGCGAAAGAGAATTATCTAAAGATATTGATATATTTATATAGTAGTTAACAATTTCAACGTCTGTGTCTTTGTACACGTCAATTTTTCTGCTGCACGTTTTGACAACTTCTTTGCAACAATCATCTTGATTTTTCAATTTTGCTTATTTGAAGTGATGTCCTTAATGGATGTATGCGAGGTGCACATATTTGTTGCAGTTATAAGTGGAAAAAGAAACATATGTTAATATGCAACATAGAGTTTCTAGTATAACTAAATAAAATGACACAATATATGAACAATAATAGCGTTAAAAGAATTAAAATACTTAAAGCATCCACATTGGTATTATCAAAATAAATTATCAAATTTTGATAACAAATACAAATTTGCACATATGTCAAAAAACAATTTTCATATTTGATCAAATATGATAAAAAGAAAGTATAGGAAATAGCATAAAAATATTTTTTGCTTAACAATAAATTATCAAATTTTTTAATATATGACGGAAATTTATCTCAAATATGACAAAAACTATCTTAAATATGACGAAAATTTATTGATATATGTGTAAATTTATACTTTTTATCAAAATTTGATGATTTATTTTTTATAATACCAATGGAAATGCTCTCACACAATACTATAATGAGTTTTTTAATGTTAAAAAATTTCTATACACAACGTTTTTTGTATAATTTATCTCATAAACAATGCTCATTATTGGTCTATAAGAGCATTCACAATCCACTAACTAAAGTTTAATCAAATTTTGCTTTAAAATCTCACTTTTACAAATTTTAGCTAGTCACTTTTTACTACATTAAATAACAAGCTCAACAAATTAATAGTTATTATATTAAAATATTCATTTCCAAAAATAATTTAGAAACTATCAAGAGAGCAACGAGAGAGAAAACTAAATTAATTTAGTCCCAAAAAGTAATTTAGCTTTCTCTTTCCTCTAGTTAAATTTGGAGAGCAATGAGAGAGAAAACTAAATTTATTTTAATTTTAGAGAGCCTCTTGAAGCAGGTTTTTAATAGTTTTAGCCAAAATTTAGCTAAAGATGTCCTTTAACTAATAAGTTATGAATGCTCTAAGCAATTTCACGGAATTAGCAGTTTTAGTTCTGATAAATATATTTTGAAAATTTTAAATGTTTGTATTTACGATTTATTTGTTATTATTGTAAAATTTAATCTAATAGAAAATTGTGTCATTTTAAATAGGAAGTCATTACTTTCATTTATCTTTGGTAGAAATGAAATTATAGATATAAATACCCTTTTATCACTGTGATGGCGAGTTGAAATCTTTGCATCAATCATATTACAACTAAAGTTGCAACAAATTAATTGCATTTCGTTACATAGACCTTTCTAAATAAGTTACATGATAGAACATTTCTTTTTAAGTAATAATTCATGTGGTGGTAATCTGTTTGGCATTAACGTATTTAAAAAGTCTGCCATAATCCATGTTACAGATAGATAAACTGTTTCATCAAAATTATAGTATTAAACTACGTCGCCAAAAAAAATCTTTCAACGAATATAGCATTTATTTTGTCAACGTCAACAGATTGCTATTTTGGGATTAGTATAATTTAATTTGCTATCTCCATTAATTTGGTTGAATAGTTGAAAATATCTTCAACAACAGCTTCTAGAATTTAAAAATTCAATATCATTACTGTAAGAAATAAGCATATTTTTGAGAACTATGATATTTTCATCTATAGTAGCTGATGCATTACCATTACCAACCTCAATTAAATAATGTGAGAAATTTAGATCTAATCTGGCTCTCATATTTTCTGTTAATTTTATTTTTTTAAGAATAGATCATAAATAAGAACAGACTAAATTTGCATTAATTTATTCTTTTCCTGTACTTTCACGAATTAGAGGTAGAAAAAACGAGAGGGATTTCTTTAGGGAGTAAAATTTTTTATACCTCTATACAGTCGGTATAGACAGCGAAATAAAATAAAAGTGTAAATAAAATAATATTTAATGAAAGAAAGAGGGATCAAACTGACAAAAAAATAAGGCTAATTTTTTTTTGCAATTTATATTTGGTGGACTGCATTGCAGTCCACATAAATACCTTCTAATTTTATAATTAAATTAAATGAATTTTCAAATTTTTAAAATTTTTTAAATAAGGATATTTTAATCAATTTAATTTTAAAAGAATGATTTTTCTATTTATTTATTACTTAAATTGTAAAAAAAAATATAATTTTTTGAACGGCATATAACATTGCCCAAAAAATAATAATGGATAAATACTATTTTATCCCCAAAATAAAGGCATATTCTGAAAGAATGCAATTGGGCGTTGTAGACATTCAATAGAAACCGTGAAAATAACAAGGTAAACAAACGGAATTTAGGTCTGGTTTATTTTTTCAACCCTTCTCATTTTATTTTATTTTATTTAAAATTTATCATTATATTTTTTTAAATTCTCGTATAAATAAAATAAATAATTTAATCTTTTCAGATCTTAAAACAAAATTAATATTAAAAAATTTATAATAAAATTATATTTATTTTTTAATTTTTATCTCTTCAACTTTTTAAAATTATTTATGAAGATAAACAAAACCTTAATAATATTCACAGGGATAAAATTTGGAAAAAAAATAAAAGCATGAATAAAACAAAAACAAATCGACAGAAAAGAGGGTAAACAACTAAAATAGAGGGGTAAATTAATCGTAGAAGCAAGTGTAGAAAATAAGAAAAGTAAGGATAAAACGGGAAAGCAAATGTAAAAAAAGGGGTAAAATCGGAAAAAAGGTGGATGATAGCTCCTTGCTTTACTCTCACTAATGTACAAAAAGCGGGAACAAAGTGGAAATTGAAGGACAAAACCAGTGAGAGAAATGGGAAGAAAATGTATCCAAAAATCACAGTTCATCATCGATTGGCACTACGCACATATTCTATAGAATTAGATGGATATCATTATCATTGATAACTTGGGTGTTGGACAAAAACAAGACCATCAGTCATCGTCTCATGAATGGACCAGAGCACGATCATGATATGTCCATCTCAACAAGTTTTCTTGCTTGAAAGCTGTTAACCATTGTTAGAATTCTCAATCAAAGAAAAGAAATATTAATATCTATCTCAGAAACTGTACTATCTTTAATGAATTTCCATTTACAATGAAAAATGATTCGATGAGAAGCATATATAATACAACTGATGATCAGACCTAAGGGTGTTCATATGAGTCAGATTTTGTCTGACCCGGATTAGTATCTGGATATTCAGATTTTAAACCTGGTTTTCAGATCTTATAATACGAGCCGGATATCCATTTTATTGTAAACTAGATATATATGGGTTAGATACTCGAATTAATTCGGAACCCGCTTTTAAAACCTGGATTACAAGTACACACCATAGATTATTTTTAAATAGTGAAATGAAATGACATAATTTTAAATATAAGTTAAAAGTTAAATAAAATCTTATTTTTTAATATTATTATTAAATTAAACATATTAAACTTTTTATTATATTTATTCAAAAATATTCTAAAAAATTATAATAATAAAATAAAATGAGATAAAATGAAATGAAATCGTTTATATATCCAAACGAGATCTTATTATAACAACAAAAAACTATAATGCTATATCATGCCAAGGCTCGAAAAAAAAAATCGGATTTCAAATCCGTTAAGAAGGGTGATTCAATAAATTGAATTAGATGATTTATAATAATTCTAAATTGGATATTTTAATATTAATAAATATATTCAAAATCATATTTAAAGTAATTCAATTATTTTATATCATTTATAAAAAGAATATAAAATAAACAAAATTATTCAATAGCTTCAATAAAAATATGTTATGTATCTAAATAATTTTAAATAAAAATGTAATTTATAAATTTAATCTCAATTGTCGAAATTTTTTTATCGACCATTAAATTGTAAACACATGATAAATGTAATATTTTATACACAACTAAAAATTTAATATAAAATACTCATTAGTCTCCTTAATTTTTTGTTTAAAAAACTACATATTTTATCTTTTTATTTTTCTGTTATTTTTATTGAATACAATAATGAATAGGTTAATATATGTTTAATTTTTATTATATATTTTTATCATATTTTCTGCACTCGTTGATTGACTTATGCGTTTGTCCCTTACAAATTAAGAGCAATATTTCTTTTCTTTTAGGTTCAAAGAGGAGATTGAAAAAAAAAAGGTTCAAAATGGGAATATGGATCCAGATTTGGTATCATATGGGTTCCGACCCAGATTGAAAATCCGGTTCCAGTTCTAAATACCCGAATTTCTGGATCCAGATTTGAAATTCGGATCCGGGTCAATATATCCAGGTTTTCGAATCCAAAACCTGGGTGCACAGGCTTAATCAGACCAAATATACGATACATGCAAAGGGTATGAAACCAAATATAATAGAGTTAATTTATGAGATTCTTTAATTATATTATTGATGAATTATTTTAAACCAATTTTAGAACATTACAGTATGCCTGTGACGTCCACTTTCGAGACAATTAATTGGGATTCTCACATTCGCGAATATTATATATGATAGTATTGACACTGGTTTAATCCAAAACTTGTATGTGAATAAAGAAAATGAGCTATCTTTGTATTAGACAAAACTAAGCATTAGGCACGTCCTTAGTTTTGTGCTACAGTTTTTGGGTATATATGTATCATTTGAACAACAGATTAGTATCAATATTATATACTTTTTAATATTATTTCTGTGTCTTTGGCTCTCTCGAAACCTATTTGTAGATCAAAATGGTAATATTTATGTATTTTAAATTTATAGGTTATTGAGAACTATAACAATGAGATTAAAAGTTATGCATTAAAAAGTAGATGAAAAATAAATAAAAGAATAATATCCTATTTATAATAGAAGTACTAAATGGCCAATTCAATGTCATGTGGTTCAAGTTTTAAGTAGATTGTTAAAAACTAAAACGTGACATATTAGCTCAATTTTAGCTAAACCAATTTTTATCTCAGAAGGCCAAAACAATACAGCTGATTGCTGATTGATCAAATTGAAGAGCTAGCTAGCGATGCATTCTAAAGAATTTATTGCTTGGAATAAACTTCAAACCCGATATGGTGTCAAGAGAAACTTAACACACTCTCCAATGATAGAGTGATATGCACTACAAGAAAATAGACACTAAATTTCGTCGTAAAAAAAGAAAAACAAAAAAGGTCAAAAAAATTATTTCCAACAAAAATAGTTACTTTGATTATAATTAATTAATTATTTTTATTCATTTTTCTTGTAGTGACGTTACCGTTCTAAAAGATTTAAAATAGAACTGGCGTCAATTAATCCATACAAGACTCGGCTTGAGACGGTGGGAATGTAATTGATTAGGTGACGTTTGGTTCTATTCTAATCGTTTTAGAATGGTACTGATTATGTGTTGTCCGATATACTGAAGGGCGTAAATCCCCTCTTAACAGCACATGATCCTAGTTCCTACTCCCTCTCTTATTATTTAGAATACATGACTTTGATTCCTTAAATATGCAAATTATGGTTGGAATAAATTTATCAATAAGATTTAATAAATTTAGTCCTAACTCAAACGAGTCAAATCCAACGTCGCATTATTATTAATTATGCATCCGGAGGAGTACTATAAGTGTACAAGTACATGTATAATTTGGCCAAACGCTATTACAGATTAATTGGTCTTATCTCAATTACATATATATATATATATGTATATATTTTAGCTGTATTGAATTTTGATTTTTTTTTTTATTTTTTACTATTTTTTTTATCTTAATTCAAACTAGACTATTTATATATATAAGTATTTATATATATAATTTATTTATATATATGGACTATTATTTTAAAATATAATTTATATATATTTATATATATATATTTATATATATAATTTTTTTATATATAGATTATTTTGAAATGGTATATAAAATAGTATCAATATCGAAATATTTTATTCCAAAAAATACGGTCACTAATACAATCAAAAATTTGTTTGCAGCGATTAAAATTGCGGTAATAACTTCTATATTTTTGCCGCTATTTAATACCACACCTGCTCTTATATTCACTGGAATTCGGTAATTGCGACGGATGAAATCGCTGCCTATAGCAACGTAATCGCTGCTTATAGCAACGAAATCGCTGCAACAAGTTGAAGTTTGCGGTGAATTCATTGTCGCTGCAAGATTTATTGAGGCCGAAATGCTACTTTGCAATGCATGCAAATCGCTGCCAATACATTATTTGCAACGAATATTCAAACCGCCGTAAGAAATACCCATTTTGAGAAATATTACGCTGCAAATATTTTTTCTTTTTGTTTCTTGCCCAGAAGCAAAGACGTTATATATATATATATATATATATATATATATATACACCATCCAAACATCTTAAGTATACATAATAAATCATCCAAAGGTATAACGTTTTTAAATTCATTTTCGTAATCTGTATATAGGCATGGGTGAATAAATGGAGACAATTAAGTAATACATCAAAGAGGAACTAATGTTTCTTAAAATCATCCAAGACTTGGGTATTTGAACTACAACTATACAAGGATGCATTACGATCACTTCATCTTCTCAGTTGAGCTCCTAAAGATAATGTAGTGTTTGCAACACATCTTGCTTCTATTCAACACAACACTGCGTTAAAAACATAACATATGAGGAAGCCATATGGTGTAGCACTCGATTTTTAACAACATATATAATAATAAAAAATGAATAATAAAGCAGTTATTTGAACTATGGAAGTATGAAACCTGACCAAAAAATGTTAGATTTATGACTAAAAAAATGTTGGAAGTGACACTTATTCAGTTATTTGTCCCATTACAACCTAAATTCAATTTAGAGTGAGACTGCACTTCATGACCAGTATTTGGAACTCATATGCCTTGATGCAGTTTGATTTTGTCAAACCAGGTGAAGAGGGAATTTTGCTTGGGAATGATTTTTTTTTCCTTGATAAGTTGTTTGGGAATGAAATTCAGTGACTCAAGGTAAAACACTAGGCCAAAAGCGTGAAAAGATACTCACAAACACAACATAACTAACCAAAAGCACAACTCTGTAGTAAGGCAAACTCCCCACAAGACAAGATTGTGGGGACTATACATTCCGGATAACACTATAGGCATTTCTACACTTTATACAACGGTATGGGTAGACTTTAAAAGTTATTTATCACGATTCAAGCTTGTTGGGATCGGCCTCTAGCCACCACAACAGATGCATTTATGGGGATTTTTTGCACAAATAAATTTACATATTGCCACATAACCCGCCGTGGCAATATGTCTCTTTTCCCCACAAATACTTGACCTTGTGGCTAATACGACTATTATTTGCTGCGAACTTTATGTCATGAGCAGCCCACGACCCGCTTTGGTGGCTGAATATCTATGCACACAAACTATAGTTTTTTAGCCACAAAACCCCTACCTGGCAAAAACCCTTAAATATTGTAATGTGCAAACTGTACCAAAGGCACCCAAATATTCTTCTACTTGTTTTAAGCTCTGAGCTCCAGGTATTGGAATGGTACCCTTTTGGAAATTGCACCAATTTAAAGCAACTTGGCAAACTGTCTTACATTAGGTAAAAAATATGCTCACCATCTTGGAATATTTGTACCAGGAATGACTTATATAATAATCACAAACTGCATAACAAGTTGGGGAGACAAGTTCATGCATGCAACTATATATATATATATATATATTGTTAAGGACGTATTCTACAGTCTTGTTTACCGAATCTCGTACGATAGTAACCTGCAAAACAAGAACAAAGGAGGGTCGGGGTCCGGGACCGTTCCGACGATCAAGTTAGCGCAGGGGAGAGAGCATATGATAGAGAGAGTAAGAGAATCTGTGAGCGTACCGTCTTTTCGTCATTGGTTTGGTATTATTTATAGGTGTCCCCTTGGGAGGAGGGTCTGTGTGACGAAAGTGCCGGGAATCAGGACATCACTCGACCGTCATCCTTGATAAGGAAACCTGGTCTGATTCGGTCGGTCTCATTGCATTAATTGAGTATCCCTCCAATTAATGCTCAATTAGACCCTTTTGGAAAGGGGCATTAAATGCCGCTGTATCTTTTGTCAATTTAGCAATTAATGGTGTATGTTTGTAGTGTCTCCGCATTAAAGGGGGGGAAGATCTGTAGACCGGCGGCTGTCTGTCGTTCATAAATGCGGGAGTGATCTTGATGTGAGACGGGTCCAGGAAATATATTAGTACGTGAGCCGTCGTTCTGTCCTTAGCGTGTTCTCGAAGTCGATTTAACCACCTCCTGCCCGAGTCGGGATAACCAGGGACTTGGCTCGTTCTCGGTTTCGGTCTCCCTAGTTGAATTTGGACGCTGTGTGGTGACAGGTGCAGATAACGGGCCTTGGGCCTGATAACCTAGTGGGCTCGGGTTCTGGGTGAGTTGGACACCCTTTCAGTACCCCGCGAGTTTTTATCGAAGGCACTTCGATGGAAATTCCAAACGTTTTAGAACTGGGGCCTTCCTTTCCTTTGTTTGCACCGTCCTTCAACACTGGGCGGTGTTCTTTTAATTCCCCTTCCGAGCAGACATTCGGGGTTGGATGCACTCGGGTGGTTCCTGCTGGCATGTCGTTTCGTTTACCGACCGGACTTCAAAGGGACGGTTTGAATTCTGATCAATTAATGCCGAATCGTGACCTTTCATATTCCGTGTCAGGCATTTAATGCAGTTCAAAATTTAATTGTGCCGTCGTTCCAATTCCCGAACCGTCAGCGATCCGTCATTAATTGGCGAGACGCACGCGCGTGACCATCATTAACTGACTTGTCATTTCGGCGCATGCTTCTCACCTTTGATTGGTCAGTTCAGGGCGTGCTATCTGTTCCCAAGAGTCACGTCTGAGGTGACTGTTTCAGCGTAGCCTCGTTTCCCGCTCGCTTAAGTTTTGGCTTCCGGGTATAAATTACCCAGGGGTCTTGTCACTGTCCTTGCTCCGTTGTTTGCTTCCTTGCCATTCCGTTACCCTTCTTTCTTGCTTTTGCTCTTCGCTGTCTTCTCTGTTCTTTCGTCGCTTTCTTTGTCCTTTCTTTTCACTTGTCCCCATGGCTTCTTCTGACCCATGCCCTTTCTTCGCCGGCAATGGTTGGACATCCACAATGCAGTCCTCCGATGTGGACACGCTTAGAAAGAAACACCGTGTTTTCTGGCGGCACACCTTGGAGGCCCCGGGGGATGGAGTTAGGGCCTGTGAGCGCGACGGGAGGGCTCAGAAGGTCGTGCTCTTCTCTCTTATGCTTTCGAAGGGTTTACGCCTTCCCTTCATTCGGCCCGTTCGGGAAGTCCTACATTTCTTGGGTTTGGCCCCCGCCCAACTCATGCCGAACGGGTGGCGTATCCTGTTGGCCACTTGCGTGGCGTTTAGGATTGTTCTGTGTGGGAAGAACGATCCCTACCCCGACTTGACTGCTCGGGAGTTCTTTTCACTGTACCGGCTCTTCCGTCGGGACGGGAATGTGGCTGGTTTCCAGATAAAGCCGAAGTGTAGGCTGATCCGAATGGAGGAGAGGCATTCGAGTGTCCGAGACTACCACAAGAGGTTCTTTTTCGTCTCGGGCAGGGAGTGGGAGTTCCCGGAGGGAGAGGGGAGTGATTTCCCTGTTCAGAAAGACTGGGGCTTCCTCCCCTCCCCAACACACATGGAGATCGCCCTCACGGCCCAAGAGACCGAGAGGGTGAATGCCATCCTCTCTTGGGGGGCAGAGAACCCCGACCGGCTATGGTCCGATAATCTCCTCACCGAGGAGAATATTGAGGAGTTTCTGACCCAACCAGACCGGTCTTACGCTGAGGGTCAAAGCTTCTTCAACGTCCCGGAAGAGCCTCCAGTCTCCTCTCGCAAGCGGGCCTCTAATCGGGAGGTAGAAAAAGAGAGGCATACCAAGAGCCAAGCTGGCGAAGCCACTTCGAGCCGGGGTGCCCATCCCAAGAAACAGAAGAAGGGGAAGGGCCCACGCACCGAGGATTCGGACGGTCGGGTTGCCCCCGCAGACACACCCGTTCACTGTCCCGAGGAGGCTTCTTCAACGTCGTCCTTGGATGGGCTTCGGTTTCTGCAGACCGAAGGGGTAAGGGCTGAGACCGGGAGGCTGGTCATGGAAGCCCAGATCAAGGTGGCTGATCTGGCAGGGGTCGATTCCTCAGATGGAGAGGAGATAGACCGAGCCTTTCAGGAGGCTTTGGATCGTGCCGCTGATTTGACGCCGGGGGCCATGCCCTTCGCGCAGATCTTCCGACAGGAGTCAGAGGATCAGGTCGCCAGGGCGAATCGATTGCCCACCCCTCCGCCTTCATCTCCCAAGCACCACTCGGATGCCTCTGAGGGGGGAGATGAAGTCTTCGGTGAGGCCGACTCTGAGGGCGTTCGCGAGGGATCCGGTCGGCAAGGGGCCTCGGATGAAGGACACCGAGATGAGGTCGTCCCCGAGGGGTCGAGCGGGTCTAGCACTCCTGGGGAGGGGAGCGATGCGGAAGCCTCAGACGAAGGCGGCCAATCCGCCATCGAGCCTGATGCATCTCCTGAACGCCCACCCCCGACTTTCGAGAGGGGGTCGACTTCGGGGGTCGATTTCGAGGATGTGCGCCCATCCCCAGAGTTGGACGTTCCATCCCGACCCCCGTCTCCTTTTCATTTCCGAAGTGGGGTCGCGGTGCTCGGTCGACTCTTCGGGTCGGATTCAGAAGAAGGAGGTGATCAAGCCTGTGAAGCTGGTTCAGAGCGGCCCTCCCGATTCGAACAAGCAAGGGCAGATGCTTTCGCCCGAGTGGTCTCGATGCTGGAGCCTCTGCTGACTCAGGTTTGGCCGGTAGACTTTATCGAATTTTGCATGGTCCTTTCTTTCCAAGTTACTAAGTTTTTTTTTTTTTTTTGGTGTGTAGGTCGCCAAGGAGATATCTCAGACAGTGGGGTCCGAGCTGGCTAAGCTCGCCGAATTCAACAGTGAGCTCGGAACTGTCTGCAAGTTCGGGCTCTACAAGTTGCAGCAGGCACGGGACCAGCTCGAGCAGTCGCATGAAACCTGCAGGGGACTGGTCAAATCGGTCGAGGAGTTGGGAGCGGAAAAAGGCAGGCTGGAGAAAGCCAACTCTTCTCTTCGGGCCGAATTGGAGGTGGCCCGGGAATCGCTGGCGATAGCCCACCGGAGGAATGCCCGCCTCGTAGACGCGAGATCGGCCACTGAGCAGGACAAGATCCTCCTTCAGTCCAAGCTAACTGCTCGGACAGCAGAGCTAGCTGCTTCTTCCCAGATTCTATCACTGAGGGAAGAAGAGTTAGTCATTTCCGAGCAGGCTCGGATTGCTCGGGAGGGAGAATTGGCCGGTTAGAGGCACGCCCGAGAGGCTCTAAAAGCGGAGCTGGCGCGGTTTGAGGAAATCCGGGCTGCTCGGGAGTCCGAGCTCGTGGGGGCTCGGAGTGCCCTAGAAGAGACTCATTCGAGGATCGCCGGTTTCGAGCAGCAGATATCCCGAGTAGTGGCAATTCGCAATTCCGCTTGGGGGCACGGTTATGCCGAGGGCCTCCGCCGAATTGGAGCCCAGCTTCTGGTGGACCCTCAGCTCGATCCTCGGCATATAAGTCCGAGTTCTCTTCGTCCAAACCGGGCTGCGAAGAGATTTGTCAAGAAGATCGGGAAACGCGGCTACCCTCCTTTTGACTATTTGAATCCTCCTCCTCCCCCTCCTGGGGCTTGATCTGTATAAGTTTTTTTTTTTTTTTTTGTAACTGAACATGACGTTCGAGTTTGATTTTCGAGCAAGTTTGTATGACTGAATATATATATCATTCGAATTTAATCTTTCTCTAGACGCTTTGGTCGATCTGTCTTTACCCTGCAAAATTTTTGGTTAAGTGTAAACTTAAGAAAAGATTTTACCGAGACCTCCGAGTGTGTTTACTTCGCATGGGTGGGTAGACCGACCCCGCGGGATTTCGAGTCGGATACATCACGTGGGTGGATTGACCGACCCTGCGGGATTCCGAGGTGGATACATCGCGCGGGTGGATTGACCGACCCCGCAGGATTCTGAGGCGGATACATCGCGTAGGTGGGTAGACCGACCCCGCGGGATTCCGAGAGCATTTACATCGCGTGGGTGGATTGACCGACCCCGCGGGATTCTGAGGCGGATACATCGCGTGGGTGGGTAGACCGATCCCGCGGGATTTCGAGAGCGTTTATATCGCACCCCGCGGGAATCCGAGGCGGATACATCGCGTGGGTGGGTAGACCGACCCCACGGGATTCCGAGAGCGTTTACATCGCGTGGGTGGATTGACCGACCCCGTGGGATTCCGAGAAGCAAATTACATTAGCAGAAGTAAATTACATTAGTAAATGTTACACATAGTACCTCTTAAGCCTCTCACTGTTCCAAGGGTGGGGTAGGTCGGCTCCAGAGCTGTCTTTGAGTCGGTAAGACCCGGGTCTGTTTGTTGCCGTCACCACGTAAGGTCCTTCCCATTTCGGTCTCAGTTTTCCTTGTGCTGGAGTCGTGATGTCCGTTTGTCTTAGCATTAAGTCCCCGACTTTGAAGTTGCGCGGCTTTACTCTTTTGTTGAAGTATTGTTCTACTTTGCGTTTGTTGTTGGCAAGTCGGATGCCGACCTCTTCCCTGTGTTCCTCTAAGGAGTCTAAGCGTTCCATCATCTTGGCATCATTGGAAGCAGCGTCATAGTGCTGGATTCGTAGTGTAGGCATCCCGACTTTGACTGGAATTACCGCCTCGCAGCCATAGGTTAGTGCAAACGGTGTTTCACCCGTGGGGGTTCGGACTGTTGTGCGATATGCCCACAGGACCCCTGGTAGCTCATCGGCCCAAGCCCCCTTGTGCATTCCGAGCCTTTTCTTTAGCGCATTGAGGATGGTTTTGTTGGTTGCCTCGGCTTGCCCGTTAGCCTGCGGGTGGCCGGGAGAGGAGTACTTCACCCTAATCTTCAACTCGGTGCACCATTCTTGGTAATGATTGCAATCGAACTGCTTTCCGTTGTCTGATATGAAGCTCTGAGATATCCCGAACCGGCAAACAATTGACTTCCATAAGAACTTTGTGATGGCTTGAGAAGTGATGCTGACAAGGGCTTCGGCCTCTACCCACTTCGTAAAATAATCTCCTGCCACTATTATGAATTTAGTCCCACCCCTCCCTATCGGGAATGGTCCTATAAGGTCTAGTCCCCATTGATCAAAGGGCCAGGGGGATGTTATCGAAGTGAGATCCTCCGATGGGGAGTGCAACACTGGCCTGTACTCTTGGCACTTCGGGCACCTTTTAACGAATTCTTTTGCTTCCTGGAACAAACACGGCCAATAATACCCTGCACGGGTAGTGCGGGCGACTAGCGTTTTAGATCCCGTGTGGGCCCCGTAGATTCCTTCATGGATCTCGGCCAGTATGTATTGCCCTTCTTTTTTCGTCACACACCTGAGCAATGGTTCAGAGAAACCCTTTCTATACAGCGATCCGTCAATTAGTGTGAATCTGGACGATCTATTCTTTATCTTGCAGGCCTGGCCCGGGTTGGGAGGTAATGTGCCTGTCCGGAGGTATGCTGTGATATTGGTTGCCTAGTCGGGGTCTGCAACAGTCACTACTCTCACTTGCTGCCCGTGGAGGGAGTATCTATCGTCCTGATCTCAGTGTTTTCTGGGGGCGGATGTTCATCTTTTCCTGATGCTATTTTTGCCAGTCGATCTGCTATATGATTTTCTTCTCTTGGGATCCGCAGTAAACGGAAGTAACTGAATCAGTCTCTCTCGATGCATACTAGCTACAGATATTTTTTTAATTTTTCGCTCTTGGTGATATATTGGCCGAGTACTTGATGAAAAACTATTTGAGAATCAGTTCGGGCCTCCAACTCAGTCGCCCCGAGGATCCTAGCAATTGTCATTCCGGCTATGAGGGCCTCGTATTCCGCCTCATTGTTGGTTACCTTGAAAGTTAGGCCTATACTGTAGTTTTGTTGGACGCCCTGGTCGGTGACGATGTATGCACCTGCTCCGCCCCCGACTCGGCATGAGAACCCGTCAACGTACAGCTGCCATGCCTGCCCCCGAGATTCACTGGGGATCTCTTCTGGAAACCCAGTGTACTCTGCAACAAAATTCGCCAGTGTTTGTGCTTTCATCGCTGTTCGGGGCTGGAACGTTAGATCAAATTCGCTCAGCTCGATTGCCCATTTGGCTAATCGGCCGGACGTATCGGGCTTCTGGAGAATGGTTCCGAGGGGCTGATTGGTCATTACTCTTATGGTGTGGGCTTGGAAGTATGGACGCAGCCGACGCGCAGCTGTCAGTAAGGCGAATACCATCATCTCTGTGCGGGGGTACCTGGCCTCTGCTCCTTGAAGTGCCCTGCTGACATAGTACACAGGTTTCTGACCCTGATCGGTTTCTCTTACTAGAACTGCAGATGTTGCATGAGGCGAGACTGCCAAATAAGCCACAAGGGTCTCTCCGGGAGCTGTCTGGCTAAGTAACGGGGGACACGTCAGATAATCTTTGAGTTGTTCGAACGCCTGCTCGCACGATGTGTCCCACTCGTGTACTTTTCGGAGGACTTGGAAAAAAGGAAGGCATCGATCGGTCGACCTTGCTATGAACCGGCTGAGAGCAGCAATTCGACCTGCTAATCGCTGGACTTCATTCAGGTTCCTCGGGGACGCCATTCCGAGGATAGCCTGTATCTTCTCGGGGTTGGCCTCGATTCCTCGTTCAGAGACCATGTACCCTAAGAACTTGCCGGACTCAACCCCTAAGGTGCACTTGGCGGGGTTGAGCTTCATCTGATAATGTCGTAGGATAGAGAAGGTCTCTCTCAGGTCCGTCACATGATCGCTAGGGGAGCGGCTCTTGACCAGGAGGTCATCGACGTAAACTTCCATGCTTCTCCCGATTTGCTTTTTAAACATACGGTTAACCAACCGTTGGTAAGTAGCCCCTGCGTTCTTAAGTCCAAAAGGCATGGTAGTGTAGCAATAGAGTCCGCGATCTGTGATGAACGCCATTTTTTCCTCGTCGTCCGTGCTCATTTTGATCTGATTGTAACCCGAATAGGCGTCCATGAAGCTGAGGAGAGAGTGCCCAGCAGTTGAATCCACGATGAGGTCGATGCGCGGTAGAGGGAAACTATCTTTAGGGCAGGTTTTGTTCAAGTCGGTGAAGTCCACGCACATACGCCATTTTCCGCTGGTCTTCTTTACCAGCACTACGTTAGACAGCCATTCCGGGTAGTGAGCCTCTCGGATGAGCCCAACGGTTAGGAGTCTGTCTACCTCTTCTGCAATGGCGGCATACTTCTCAGTACAGAAGTTTCTTCTTTTTTGCCTAACTGCCCAGGCAGTCGGGTTGACACACAGCCGGTGTTCTATTACAGACCTATCGATTCCGGGCATGTCCGCATGTGTCCAAGCGAATACGTCTTTGTGCTCAACGAGGAGAGCCTTGAGTTCCGTATGTACTCCTGGATCCATTCTGGTTCCGACTCGCACTGTCCGATCCAGGTTGTCGCCATCGACCGGAATCAATTCCAAAGGCTCATTGGGTTCCGCTTGACGCAGTGTCGCTTCGTCCCTGATCTCATCGTCCCATACTGCTCGGGGAGGTGCAGGCGGAATCTCAACATGCTCGTCTTCCAGGGAGATCGTAGCCACGGAACTGTCCTTGTGTTTCAATTCCCGGGCGTAGCATTCCCTGGAGGTGACCTGCTCCCCTCTGACTTTGCCTACTCCTCTGTCAGTCGGAAACTTCATTTTGAGGTAGTAGGTGGAAGTGACTGCCTTCAAATTATTTAGGGTCGGCCTCCCTAGGATGGCGTTGTAGGAGGAGGGAGCTTTCACTACCAGGAATTTGGTCATGATGGACATGGTCCTGGGCGCGGAGCCCATCAAAACCGGGAGAGTTATTAGGCCCTCAGGGTGTACTGCTTCACCCGTGAATCCTTTAAGGGGGGCTCGGATAGGCTGAAGTTGGCCGAGGTCGATCCCCATCTGCATGAAGGCCTCCCAGAACAAGATATCGGCTGAACTCCCGTTGTCAACCAGCATCCTTTTAACTGTGAAATTGGCCACCAATGCTGATATCACCAAAGCGTCATCGTGCGGAAAGGCGATCCCCTTTCCATCCTGCTCATTGAAAACTATTGATTCCCCTTTGGTACCCAGGTTGCCCTGTCTCGGTGCCTGCCCCAGTGAGTAGACTTCCCCATATCTGGCTCTCCGCGCGTGTGCCCTTTGAGAGGAGGGTGTAGTTCCTCCTCGGGACGGTCCCCCGACAATGGTTCTGATTTCTCCTGCTGGGTGGCTGGATACAGGTTTGCCTCAGTGTCTGCTTGACTCTCGTTCCCGACGGGGGGTTCTCGACCGAGTTCTGTCTCTTCGGTTGTTCATCTGTTCATCCCTCTGACTATTTTTCAAGGCCTGGCAGTCTTCGGTATTGTGGCCCTTGGACTTGTGATATTCGCAATACATATCCCCTCTTCTTCTTCTGATGGACTCTCACCTCGATTCTGCTCGGCTCTGTTCTTCCACCGCCAAGCTGGATTGAGGCCATGACGACAGTTTGTGTTCCCTTGGGGGGTCCCTTCTGCTCGTCTCATCTGAGAACTTCCTAGCCCCTCGATGCCTGCTGGAACCTTCCCCGGCACTGGTTGTTTTCCGATCGTGCTGTCGGAGCTCCCCGCGTCGCGGGGCTACTAGGGCTTCAAGCGTATCTTCGGCATTGATGAATCCGTCAGCCTGATCCATGAACCCGTTCAGGGTGGTGGGAGTTTTGCGGGCTATCTCCGCCATGAAGGGGCTCCTGGGCCATATGCCGCCCAGGAGGGCCGCTAGGGTGATCTTCTCGTCCTGGTTGTCGGTGGTCATCCTTTTTTTGTTGAACCTGGTCAGGTACCCTTTCAGGCTTTCCTTCTCTCCTTGCTTGACGGTTAATAGGTGCGCCGCGGGGCGCCTTCGTTTCCTACTAGCTATGAACTGGGTGATGAAGAGTCGGGCTAACGTCTCGAAGCTACTGACGGATCCCGGAGGAATGGTTCCGAACCATGTCCTAGCCATCCCCTTCAGTGTGAGAGGGAATGCTCGGCACGCTACTTCGCCGGGATAGCCATGTAGGCTGATATGGGCTTTAAAGGCTTCTATGTGCTCCACAGGATCCTGAGACCCATCATACAGCTCTACTTGTGGGACCTTGAATTTGGGCGGGAGAGGGACGGCCAAGACATCTGCGCTGTAGGGCGTTCCTATGCTTCCCTGCGAGGAGAGATGCCATGCTGCCGGGCTGATCAGTTTTGCCATTTCAGTGTACTTGTCCCCCAACTCCTTCAGTTCGGTGTGCATCTGGCGTCGTTCTCCTTCAGAGGCCTCGCTCTCCTTAGGGAGTCGAGAGCTCACATTCTCTCCCAGATTGGTTTCGCCACGGGCCGATGCCTCTTCGCGTGGTTGCCGGAGGGCGGCATTCTCCTCCTTCAACTTCCTCACCATTTCTTCCAATGCTTCGAGTCTTTCTTCCATCGACGGGTCTGTCTGCTGGTCGTGCTTGGTCGTTTGGGACAACGGTAGAGTGGACATGCAGAAAGTATATTGATCAGAAACAAAGAAATCCCACAAACGGCGCCACTATTAAGGACGTATTCTGCAGTCTTGTTTACCGAATCTCGTACGATAGTAACCTGCAAAACAAGAACAAAGGAGGGTCGGGGTCCGGGACCGCTCCGACGATCAAGTTGGCGCAGGGGAGAGAGCATATGATAGAGAGAGTAAGAAAATCTGTGAGCGTACCGTCTTTTCGTCATTGGTTTGGTGTTATTTATAGGTGTCCCCTTGGGAGGAGGGTCTGTGTGACGAAAGTGCCGGGAATCGGGACATCACTCGACCGTCATCCTTGATAAGGAAACCTGGTCTGATTCGGTCGGTCTCATCGCATTAATTGAGTATCCCTCCAATTAATGCTCAAGTAGACCCTTTTGGAAAGGGGCATTAAATGCCGCTGTATCTTTTGTCAATTTAGCAATTAATGGTGTATGTTTGTAGTGTCTCCGTATTAAAGGGGGGGAGGGAGATCTGTAGACTGGCGGCTGTCTGTCGTTCATAAATGCGGGAGTGATCTTGATGTGAGACGGGTCCAGGAGATATATCAGTACGTGAGCCGTCGTTCTGTCCTTAGCGTGTTCTCGAAGCCGATTTAACCACCTCCTGCCCGAGTCAGGATAACCAGGGACTTGGCTCGTTCCCGGTTTCGATCTCCCTAATTGAATTCGGACGCTGTGTGGTGACAGGTGCAGATAACGGACCTTGGGCCTGATAACCTAGTGGGCTCAGGTTCTGGGTGAGTTGGACACCCTTTCATATATATATATATATCACAGAAATGAGAAAGAGTACTTGCAACTTATAAACGTGGCATTTAATCACACATGATGCGTAATTCCCAATTTGAGTGTTCATGCTGGAAATTAGTCTACACTCGTGCTATTTCCAGGAAATTAACTTCAATTGGTTCAGAGTATAATTAATCAATTACGTCCATAGCTTTAAATATTCAATGGAAAAATTAATGATCTATCTCTGTTTTGGGTGCTTGAAAATATTTTCGGAGTCTAATTCAAGCTAATCATGCAAATTAAGAGTACTTCATGCATTGGGAACTAATTCATAAATCATATGCCGAATTGCCACCCTAGTTGGAGCACCCAAAACATCCTAGTCTCTTTTCCTCAAACTGAGAGATCTAGCTTGTGGCAATTGGCAATTGGCAATTGGCAAATGGTAGTGATCATTATATATGGGTGCGGAAAATGATGGAGATATTCATCATGCGGACCAAGAGAAAAAACGATCGCAAAAAAAGAAAAAGATCATGATAAGTTGAGAGAACATAGAAATATTGAGCAAACAGTAGTCTTTTTCTTTTACAAATAGGGACAACTCAACCAAAATTTGTTATTTGTGGCCATCACTTTCAGAGGGAAATATCATACAAAAAGAACAATTCTAATTATAAGTCCACACACCATACATTATATATTTTTTAATTTATTATTTTATAAAATATTTGGTATATGAATAATGAGTAGAAGAATTGAATTATTTAAGAAAAATAAATCTAAAAAAGTATTGAAAAAAATTAAATATATATATAATATATGGTGTGTGAACTTATGCATAGAAACCCTCATATAGAATAGATGGATATCATTATCATTACAGGCACCATTAGTCCCAACATCTTTGATTGATAACTTTGGTGTTGGACAAAAACCAAGACCTTCTGTCATCATCTCATGAATGGACCAGAGCACGATCATGATATGTCTATCTCAACAAGTTTTACTGAATTTCCATTTACAATGTAAAATGGTTCGATGACTAGCATATATAATAGTACTGATGATCAGACCAAATATACAATGCATGCTAAGGGTATGAAATCAAATATAATAGAGCTGATTTATGAGACTCTAGTTTAATTATATTATTGACTATCCATTTTAAAATATATATTATGCGACTTGAGAATTCCAATATTAGAACGTTACAGTATGCCTGTGACGTTCACTTTTGAGACAATTAATTAGGATTCTCAAATTCGCAAATGTTATGATAGTATTTGACTCTGGTAAAATCCAAAACTTGTCTATGAATAAATAAAATGGATTATCTTTGTCTTAGACAAAACTAAGCATTAGGCACGTCCTTAGTTTTTTGCTACAGTTTTTGGGTATATATGTATCATATGAACAACAGATTAGTATCAACAATATATCCTTTTTAATATTATTTCTGTGTCTTTGGCTCTCCCGAAACCTATTTGTAGATCAAAATGGTAATATTTATTTATTTTGATGTATAGGTTATTGAGAACTATAACAACCAGAATAAAAGTTATGCATTAAAAAGTAAATGAAAAACAAATAAAAAATAATATCATATTTATAATAGAAGTACTAAATGGCCAATTCAATGTCATGGGGTTCAAGTTTTAAGTAGATGGTTAAAAACTAAAACATGACATATTAGCTAAAAAAGCTGGCCTCAATTAATCCATACAATACTCGGCTTGAGATGGTGGGAACCTAATTGATTAGGTGGGATTGGTTTTGTTCTAATCTTTCTAAAATGGTACTAATGATGTGTTGTTTGACGAACAAAAAACCCGATCCTACCAACCCGATTCTAATTTTCGATTCTTTCGAGCTGATTGCCAGACTCGATATGGTTTAGATCAGTAACGGGTATTATCCGCTACCAATTTAAAACCTATTTCGACTTTAAATTTGAAACCCCCCCCCCCCCCCCCAAAAAAGCTCAGCCGCAATTCCAGAGTAGAAGAAGACAAAGCGTATTTTGACACATTGAAGCGATTCCATGAAAACTTCCAGCGATCGGCTAAAGCTAGTACTGCCACCGAAAGGAAAGACGAAGCGTGAGAGTAAAAAAAGATAGGTGTATGAGGAGATCGAGGAGTGGGAGAAAGTCTTCTTGATGCGAAGATTTGGCTCGTAGCACAAAATGTCTTCTTGGTGTAAAGATCATGGACGTTAATGATAGAATCCTTGATAAGACTTCAATGGGAGAAAGTTGGTTCCTGTTCGCATAAATGGGTTTGGGATTTCAAATTTTTTATTTTTTTTTTAAATTTGTTAGGGATTTAGAACTAGGATATAACATTCTTGAGATTTTTTTTTTCTAAAATCAGTTAGGGATTTAGAATTGTTTAGAATTGGGTTAAGATTTTTTATTTTGAAATCAGTTAGGGATTTATAACGATTGAACTAGAATTTTGTTTTGAAATCAATTAGGGATTTACATCGATTGAATTGATTGATTGAGATTTCTTCTTTCTAGAATTGATTTCAGAAAAGAAAAGAAAAAATAAATCGGTGAGTCAGTCGGCTTATCGGTAGCGGTATCAGAATGGGAACATTATCGAGTCGAGTCAAAATCTAATATTATTGGGTCGGGTCGGGTCGGGTCGGTGTACAGCCCTCCACATGATCTAGTTCCTAGTCCCTCTCTTATTGTTTAGAATACATGACTTTGATTCCTTAAATATACAAATTATGGTTGGAATTAGAACTATTCATCTGAATTCTGAAGCTAAAAATTTTGATCCTGGATGATTAATTTTTTTGAATTTCTTAAAAAAAATTTAAAATTATTAAAAAATAAAGAAATTTAGAATCGGGCCGAGTATGACCAGGTTTGGTTGAACAGGCCCAGTTGGAATAAATTTATCAATATTCAGATTTAATAAATTTAGTCCTAACTTAAACGAGTCAAATATTCCAATGTTGCATTATTAATTTTGTGCCACTATAAGAAAATTATTTATTTATAGTCATTTAATTCTAGCAAAATAATTATTTATAGTCGAAATTAGTCTTAAATAATTTTCTCATTACAATTAATTAATCACAAAAACTCATTTTTCTTGTAGTATGTATAGAGGAGTGCTATAAATGTACAAGTGCATGTATAATTTGGCCAAACCTTATTGTAGATGAATTGGTCTCATCTCAAGTACATATATATAATTCCATGCATGTGTTTATCCGTTCTCATTCGAGTGATCGGATGTGTATATGGTTATATGGACAAAGGATAATTCTATAAAAGGAAAGGGAAGTGCTAAGTTGAAGTACTACAAATGAATAGAACGTACAAAATAAATTTTCTGAACTTACGTACTGATTTAATATAATATATGATGTGTTATATTTATTTTTTTATAAAAATAATTTTATAATTTAATGTATGGCCATATGTTCATGCAGTCCACACATAAATATTAAAACAAATACTACAGTCTACAACTTAACGTGAATTAATATAATACGCGATATGTAATTACTTTACAATAAAGTTTTTTCATAACGTAGCATATCAATCGGTGCATGCAGCCCACACACATAAGAGCACTATAAAAAAAATATATATAGACTTTTACGATTATTTAATTACGACCAAAGGACTATTTATAATTAAAATGGTCAAATAAGCAATTTCTTGTAGTAAAATTTAATAGAAATGTAATATTTAAAAAAATTCTATATTGGATTCATCAAAAAATTTTCATCATATATAATAAAAAATGAAACAAAAAATGAAAAAATTAAAATAAAAGTACGCAAAATTTTATTTTTAAATAATAATCCTTTAAAAATAGTCAAGAAAAACTGTACAATTGTAGCCACAAAGGTACTTAATATGTAAAGTAACTAAGTCCAGAAATAGAGGCTTGACCCAGCATATTATTGGGATATATACAACTTTTTACTTCTTCTAGTTCTAGTTGATCAAATGGGCCGGGTTTACATATTATATATATAGGAGAGAGAGAGAGAGAGAGAGAGAGAGAGAAGAGGGGGGGGGGGGGGGGGGACTATTAATTAAATTTTTTTTAAGTTTTTCTTCTCCTTTCTAGTTTGCCTCCTAATTATAAGCAGAGGATACTCATTAAGTGGTACTTATTCTTGCAGCTTAAACTTGGCTTGGTTTGTTTTTACAAACACTTCCATCTTATTTCATTTTATTTAATCTTTATTATTTTTTTAAAATTTTCATATATAATCAAATAAATAATTTAATTTTTTCAAATTCTAAAACAACTTTTTCAAAACTTAAAACAAAATTAATATTAAAAATATATATTATAATAATATTTTATTTAATTTTTAACTTTTATCTTATCTTGTAAAAATAAATCGGACCAATACTCCACAAAGATAACTCTTATAGATGCAAGCTACATTCATACACCCAAGTGTTAGAATAAAAGTAAATGATTGAACTCAAATTTAAAATTGTTCTGATTATCGGTGAATATTAACATGATATTTTATACCTAGTTAGCATCCTAATTAGTTTTAATCTTGATCAAGATCCGCACTTTACCTTGATCATTTCAATGACATATTCGAAGAAGCAAAAAACCTCAACAATCAAGTAAATTTTATTCATTTGAAGCATGAAGGTGGACCTTTTTACATACATCATATGTTATTGGTGACAGTCTCCATGCTAATATTGGGTCTGTACTCCAAAAAAATAAAAACAAAGTAAATAATACAATTAGATCAGTTTCTTCAGATAATATCAATACTCTCAAATAATATGAGATCTCATATACCTAGATACCAGCGTTATCACGCACTAATTAACAAGTACGGAGTTACCACACTTCCCTAGCTTTCGAAATTATTATTATAAGAATTAATTAAGGATAGTGATCATAGTCATTGCATATATATCAATCATCATGTATAACCTTACATAGGTCCAATTTGGAGGCGTGAATGCTTGACAAATGGTCTATATTATATCCTGAAATTAGGAAAGCTACTTTCTAGCAAAACAAACATAATATTATTATTGCAAGGGGCAAGCTGCCGATCATGTAATCCTTATGCCTCCTTGTTTTTTGGATGTATTGGCAACAAGAGGAATAATCGAGGACGATCCTCTTGAACACAACTTTAGAAAATTTTATGGCATGTTTTTCTTTGTTCCAAAAATAAACTGTACGTAGTATGTGATTTGCGACGATTAATCCTTTGGATGCATGCTGAAAGTCAAAATACAGAAGTGGAAATGACATAATTTTTCTTTGTTCTCGAGTCATCAAAGCATACTAATTGACGTTGCACAACTTTACCCACCATCCAACAAGAAAACAAGGCACCTAGAGCTAGTTAGTCCTACGTCCTAAATCATCATACACACGATGTTCCTTTCTTTTCCCTTTCGGCTACCCAGAACATGATGACCACCTGTTTAAGATCAACCTGTCCCATTCTAATTCTGACCCTAATCTCTTGGCTTTTGATATTGATAATATTGCACCCTAAGCAAAGTCAGTTTTTAACAGCGTTTTACAATAATGGAAAGCCTAGCTAAGAACCCTGCAATATTGATCTCGTTAATGACATGATGTCATGATCATCATCAATATGTTGGCCAGATCGATCGGTCCAACATCATGGCCGGCCAACCATATTGGACATCAATGGTCGACCATATTATATGGCGAAATTGTAGAGAGACAATACTATAGTATTTAGACGTTGCTGAACAGCTTCATGCTACTAATTGCTATGAGCAGATGCTCTTCCTCATGCTTTATTGAAAACGTACAACTTGATCATGATGATGATATATCTTAATCCTCCTTCCCCTTCATAGACCTAGAAATATGTAGTAGAGGAGAGTTACAGGTAATGAAACTAGCATCCCAAAGATAACCCTGCAAAAGGAGATCAATTAGTACTTAATTAGTGTAGATTAGTTTTAATAATCCAATATGTTTTTGGATCGATGTAAAGCTAGCTTAATGATAGATGATGATCATTAAAATCAGTCGTACGTACGTACGTACCCTGTACTCAAAATGTCGGGGTGCAATCCATATTCCCTTGCGAAGACAAATGGCACTATCCCTTGTGGAAGAGCTGCCTGTGATTCAGCATGCACCAAATTACATTATTAATACAAACTTCAGCTAGCAGATCAAAGTTTATATTTCCAATCAAAATGCATGCACATAAATATATACATATATATTCTGCCCTATATATCTCTCTATTATATATATATATATATGTGTGTGTGCATGAATCCAAAATCTAGCTGCATGGTTTATTATCACTGAAAGAAAAATAGCAATATATATTGTGAAATTACTCACTTGTCACAAAAATTTAAGCTGTGAAAAGTGATAAATTTTATTATTTATTTATATTTAATTATCACTTTCTTTTATTTGTGGGTTAGACTTTTCCTTAATGAATAAGCTTAACAAGCGAAGTCATATGAAGTAAAAGTTCGAACTCAGGAATTTGTTGATCTAATATCATGTATTGAAATCATCATTTGTTCTAAGAGTTTAAACTAAGAGAAAGAAGTTAGTTTTTTTATATTTTAACGTATATATAAATAATGAATTTGCATGTACGTTCATACGTTAGGTACAAATTGCAATCATGCAAACAAAATAATTAAACCTTCTACATTTATACGTACGTGCAGATCATAGTACGTACCTGTACAATGGCAGCATGTAGTTCTACACCTCTTAATCCGACAGCAACCGACGTGGCTGACATTATTATGGGGCCGGTAAGGAAGCGGATCGCCATCCCCATTGTCGCCCTCTTCGTTCCACAGGCAATGATCCGAGGCTGCAGAGCCATGAACAGCCCTGCATTAATATTTACATAGCAATTATGTCATAATGAGCTAGGACGTAGCTAGTGTTGTAGAAAAAATAGTTGACAAATGCATATATATATATATATAGATACACACATAAAAGGTGTAGGTAATATACCTAAACTGAACATGGCCATCCCAAGACCTGCGTCTGAGATTATTTTTATCGAGTATTTCACCAGATTGGGCATCCCTACATTCCATCTGTGAGATGCATGGAAGTTTGTTGTCATTAGAAATTACTAGCACAAATACATGCATGCATAATTACTTACTAAAAAAATATATAGTTCCTAGCTGTGTGTGTGTGTATATATGTATGTATGTAATATATATATACATATATATATATATATATATATTCATGATGAGTAACTCACTTGAAAGAGATTAGAGACCACAGAAGCCCTAATATACTGGAGTATGTGTTTGGGTTTCGAGAAAGCTTCCTTCCAACAACGATGAGTATAAGCCTCATCATGACAAAAGCATGTGGCATTTCTTGAATGGTCGGTGCGGCGCCTTTGGTATCATGATCAGCTTCTTCCTCCGGCATTTGAATTTTGGTGATGTCTCTGAAGCTAATTTCTTTCCCTAGTACATAGAGTAATGAAAGTCACTTAAATTAATATAGTTTATAATATAACTTAATACCCATATCAAATACACTAACATGCAACTCGATCGATCGCAAGGTTAGCAACTAGAGTACTTAGATCGGTTTAATAATTCTGATGATTCGACCCATTTCAGTACCGACTTGTATATATAACCAGGGGCGGCTTTATATAAATTGAGGTCTTACACAACTATTTAAGCGAGCAAATCTTAATTATAATATAAAAAATATAAATTATTATATTAAATATTTTTTTAAACTTTCAAAAAATGAGTCTTTATTTTAAATATTTAAATAAAAACTTTTGACTTTAAGTTTAATACAACAATTTATAAATGAGGCCTGATCATTATAAATTTTGTGTCTCAATTTAATAAGATCCTAAAAAAATTATTTAAAAATAAAAATTATTCACTAAATTAAATATTAAATTTTAGTATCAGAAAGCCTTCCACATTGATACTAAAAATATAAATTTAGATCATTACAACAAATTAAAAAATATAAAAATTATTTAATAAAGTAGTTTTTCTATATCTTTTAAAAAATTATTAAAAAATGTATTTTTTATTTTTAATTTTATGCCTTATATAAAATAAAGCCTTAAACAATAGTCTATAACTCTAAATGATCTAATAATTGAGCAGTCCTGTATATAGCAGAAAGTAGCGAGACCAAGCTAATAATATATATGTTAAAATTAAGAGAAATGTATAATGGAATCATGGAATTATAAATGATGTACAATTATTTTAAAAAAAAGTAAATATATATAAAATTTACGTAAAAAAATTAATTTTATTTTTAAATAATTATACATCGTTCATAATTCTACAACTGTACTTTAACATTATCCTAAAATTAACCGTTAAACTCTTCTAACCCAAAAAAAAAAAAAAAAAAAAAAGGTCAACTCTTCAAGAAAGAAAAGAAAAACATCAAACTGATTTTAAGACATTTGTTAGACATCATAATTAAGAAAAGAAAACTTTTTTCAATAATAATGGTCCTTTTAATTAAGATCATGAGTACCGATTCAGCAATTAAGTAGGTGGTACGGTCCTAGATCTATCATTACACACGTGCCTTGAACAAATGATGGCGCCTATCAAGTAAGTTTTTGACTAAGGTTTCGTTTATTTTCTTAAATAAAATGAGAAAATAAAATAAAAATATAATATATTTTTATTTGAATATTAATTTTATTTTAAAATTTTAAAATAAAATAAAAATATAATATATTTTTATTTGAATATTAATTTTATTTTAAAATTTTAAAATTTTTATTTTATTTTATATGAAAATTTAAAATAATAATAATAAAATAAAATGAAAATATTTGTGAAAGAAAACAAAATCTAAAATTATTTGGATAAAAAAATAATTTTAGGTGATTAATAAATAATATTAAAAAAATCACTACACTATATATATATTACAATGTCATTATTTAAAAATTTTAATAGGATAGAGTACTTAGAGTTTCATTATAAGACATTTTTTAGGGTATTATTAAAGAATATTTATATTTATCATATTTATTTTTATATAAATAATAATATATTATTATACAATTATTTATTATTTATTATATGTTTGGAATGGAAAAATAACTCAACAGAGCTTTTGACCCCTTGGGATAGTTTTATTTTTATATATTGATTTGCTATGGGGGAAGCGTGGACGGTGGGCCACATCTTTTATCCAGTCTAATCATGTCAGGAGCACTCAATACCAGTGGACAAATAAGACAAAAATAAATAACTAGACAAAATATATAGTGTCATAAAGTTATGTTGGAGTCAAGTCTGAGTTTTCTCACCACGAACAGTATCAACTCAGTACTCTCGGTTATATAATTAAGATCTCATTTGTATTTAAAATTTATTTTTATTTTATTATTATATTTTATAATTTTTTATATAAAATATAAATTTTTATACATTTTTTTTAAATTCTAATACACATTTTTTAAATTTTAAAATAATAATATTAAAAAATAAACTAAATTAATTTCAATTTATTTTATTTTCAAATTCAAGTAAGATCTATTCTATTTAAATTTATAGATGAAATAAGTTGAAATAAATTTAATTTATTTTTTAATATTATTATTATTTTAAAATTAAATTAAAATTTATAAAAATATTTATAAAAATTTATATTTTATATTAAAAATTTTAAAAATATAATAAAAAATTAAAAAAAATTGAATTCAAACTAGGCCTAAGAGTGGTTCAACCATCATATATGGGAATTCTCAAATGGAATCTCGCCTATATTAATTTTTTTTTTTTAATTTTTTTAATTTTTTTAACATTTTTAAATTTTACAAAAAAATTTAAAAAAAATTATAACGCTATAATAAAACATATATTTAATCATTAAATTTAAAAAAGTTTAAAAAATCAAAAGTCATAAGCGAGATTCTCAATTGAGAATCACATATGTGATTTTAGCATTTCTGTATAATTAATGTCTTATTTTGTGAAAAGTTATTATAAAAATGGTTGATTTTGTAGTTAATTATTTTTTATTAAAATAATATTTTTTTAAAATAAATCTATTTTCATTTTAAATAATTATTTTTATCACAAATAATTTATTATAAATATTTACTTTTTCTGTAATGAATTCCCTATAAAACTTTATTTGGGCTTCAAGATCTTAACCAATCTTTGAAAAATGCATCTTCATAATCAGTCTAATCTGAGCAAACAATTATTCAGTTCCTCCCTAATTAGATAGTAAAATCCAAATTAAGGAAATGATAGAGGCAGATCATAATTTTTGCAAACTCTTTGAATAAAATATTAAAATGCCTTGATTTTTTTTTTTAAAAGAAGATGTCAATGATCGGCAGACAGTTAGGTGGAGAAATGAAGTCTGCATGAACAGTAACATTTAAACTGTTCATCTTCTTGTTTTTTCAAGGGTGGACTAGATGTCAGTTCTGATTTACTACGTATTTTTCAGACTCGAATAATGGATAGGCCCGATAAACCTTCCTCGGCTCATCTCATAGAGGTGAGAAATGTCATTACTATAAAAATATATATATTTATATTTATGATAAAAAATAATTATTTATTTTTATAAAAAAAATAATTATTTTGATAAAAAATAATTAATCATAAATAAATAATATTTTTATAGTGTGCACACGATAAGGATCTCATCAATTTCTTAGGACAAAAATAAACAAACGCCAAAAAATCATGCAGATGCATGCTTTGTCCATCCGACCCCAACCCAACAGTACTACAACACACAACACTCTTACAACATCTTTCATAACACATGATATAAAATGAAGATATTTTTATAAAATTGAGTTATTTTTATTACAAGAAAAATAGACAGTAGTGATCTAATATTAGCAACAAAAAAGACTATTTTATAATACTATTATAAAATTTTATATAATATTTTATAATAATACTTCTTATTTTAAAGAATAATGCTAATTGCATGTGCTCCTTTGGAGGGTCCCATTTTGGAAGCCGTTCGCTAATTTTGTTTTAGTTTTTTTATTTAATGATTAAGATAATATTATTTAAGAGTCTTGTGAATTTTTTTATTTTTAAAAATATTTAAGAGTGTTTAAAAGATAATAAAAAAAAAAACACTAAATAAGCATAAAAGATTAACTCTCTATTAGGTTTAATCTAACATTTCTATTTTAAAATATGTGCTGTAAAAAGTATGGTAAAGAGTGTTATATATGTGTGTTTAATGACCCTTTTTCATTAGTAAAACGCAAAGTGTTTTTGGTTCCATAATCGACAACGACAACCAGTTAATTCTTTATCAGATCATGTATCAACCACACTAGACCAGCTTAATCTGACAGGTTTATGCAGAAAACATTCATGGCCATTGGAGACAAAACGTGCAGACGCCGATCTGAAAAGGGTTTCATGTCTGCTTGATATTTCTCAACGTATATAGAAACGACAAGCAGCACACACATCAGTAGGGTACTGGGTACGTACCTGCAACCATGACATCTTTGTAACCTTGTCTCTCCCTCTGCGTACATGACTTCGTCGGTGAATCCCACATCATCTTCACGCCGGAGAACGTCGGAGAATTCTGCCGGATAATCCTACCGGCAACTGGGGACCTCGACCATACAGGAGTGTTCGCTGCCGTGGTCACCGTCGTCGTCTCTAGCTCGTTGAAATTGGAGGCCCGTGGCGTCGGCTGGAGCGAGTAGACGTCAGACGACGCGTATCCAGATAACCGGCCGGGACTCCCGGAGCGGTACCCAAAAGCGAGGTCCGCGTGCCCGAATGCGGCATCGTGCGGCAGTAGTTGTACCGGCGTGTTGACAGAGAAGATTTCGGCGTTGGAGAGGTTGGAAGCTCTTGGGGTGATGGCTATGGAGGGGGACATGAGAGTGGACTGATCGGGAGCGTCGGATGTAGACCGTCGGATGCGAACGCGGATAGTGCGGCCATTGTCGTCAAGTTCCGACTCGGTATGGAGAGGGTCTCGGCCGTCGAGCGATATCACGTCGTTGTCGAGCTCGAATTTGGTTATCGAGGCGGCGGCGGAGCCTGGAAACTTGGATTGAATCAGCAGGGTAGCGGCTCGGTATTCGAAGAGGAAGAGCAAGAGTGTGTACCTTAATTGTAAGCATTAGAACTCAGTTATACATATAATGCAGCCACACACTTCGATATCAGGATTATATTGCCTAAAGTATCACATCTGAATTACAGCTAAAACAAAGACTTTTACGTGTTAAACCTAAGCTGATTAACATAAACTTTTGACGATAGAGAATCTGTCCCATTTTTGTGTTTTTCCAACTTTTCGGCTTTCCTTTCTCCAAAAGGTCTAGCTAAGTTACTATCACCTAAAACTAAGAGAAAGTCACGATCACCGAGAGAGCAGTAACGAGAAAGAGACCCATAAATCAAGCTTTCACAAGAATCAAGACGATGAACAGAAAATAAAAAATAAAAGAGAAAATGTTTGTAATTTGCAGTAGTACCATATGATGCATTGAAGCACAACCACCTGCACCATGAGACTCTGAGTGAAATCTCCATACATGGCTTTGAGTAAAGGAATGCCCATGACGAGTGTGTTGGGCAAAGTAGCAACAGAGAAGAGAGTGATGAGCCAATCCAAGCTACCATTGAAGAAGATAGCCCAGAGTGAGAGCAAGACAAGTACGACAACCTTAGAGAGAGTGTCGGCCAGTATGAACATGGTGTCCATTTGGTAGGGATTGTTCAGAGATATGAAGTGGAAGGACAGCACCGGAACCGCAAAGACGGCGACGAACCGGTTGATACCTGAGCACTGCTCCGGCGTGAATACTTTCCACCATTTCACCGAGCTATATGCTACCAACATTGCGAAATATAGAGGAACCATTGCACACATGACCTTGTAGAAATCATTCCCAGTTATCATGATCTCTGCAAGTACTGATCTATCTCTTAGTTTTCTTGGGTCGATCTGAGTGTTTTTTCGTCTGTGGCGGAGGCCGAGGATTATATTGTAGTAATTTATGAAGAAGGAAGTCAGCGTTTATATAGGAGATTTATGGACGAAAATGCCCTTCTATGAATTGTATCTTCACTTTGAAGATACTTTAGTACTGAGCTTATAATGAGATATATTCATTGTATTGTCACATTTATTTATTTATTTATTTATTTTTAAAGAGTTTCTCAATTTCCACGTGGCAAATTAACATGAAAATCCATATTGTGTACTGTATCATGTTCCTCTCGGTAGTTGGAGATCACATGAAAATCGCCGTTTTTGAGAATTAAATATTAATGACGTAAGATAATTTTGTCATGGGCCATACTAAGTGAACGTGGGTTAGCCATGGTTTTTTTTTTCCCTATCATATCATTAATGTATATAAGAAGCGGTACCACACTTCATTTTATGTCTCAAGGATTTATCACGACACATCTAGGATATATAGATGTGATATGGTACAAGTTTTTCTAAATAAAAGAGTTGGATTATCTATAAAACACAATCAATTAAGATGTATATGTACACAACATGTAGTTATAATAAATATAATAAAACCAAATGTAGAACAAGTTTAGAACAGGGCATGTCTTAATTTCGATTGAGCTACAAATCCGACATCATACTAATTTCTATGTATGAGTAGTGCTACATGCAACTAAAATGACTGTTTTCGCTAATAATAGTATTTTCGCTAATAATAGTATTTTACGACGTTCTTTCTTATTTTTTATAACGAAATTTGATGTTGTAAAAAGTTTATTTTCTTGTAGTATTGATGTCTCAAAGGACATGTACTGAATTTGTTTTGAATAGGCTATTTTTTTTTCATTTTTTTCAGTTTTTTTCATTTATTTTTTTTTTATATATTTTTACATATTTTTTAAAAAGAAAAAAAATTATATCATTATTTAAAAATACGTAATTAATCACTAAATAAAATATATATATATTTGGGACAAAAATTCAAGACAAATTGCATTTCTGATCTTCTATTATCCTTTCATCACGGTCGCATGAGACGATATCATGGATCACCCAAACAGACATTAGAAAAAACACAACAACAACAACAAAAACAAAAGTAAATAATAAGAGCATCACCCATCAGTGAAATTTCACAATGCAGTACTAAATTATAATAAATATCATGTTCAATATAGTTTTTTTTTTTAAATAAAATAAAAAAGAGGGGAAAAGATGAACGGTAGACAGGATGCAAAGCAAAAGTGTTCAAACTTTAAAGTGACAAACCACCGGCCCATTCGACAGAAAAGGGAGTTTTGTACTTGATTTGGCCTTGATCAAGCAGAGGCGCAGTAGTATTGAAGCAAGCTAGAGACCCTAAAATCATGAGTCCTGGCCAGTACCTTCCAAACCTCTTCTGCTCTCACACATACATGGTAAATATGGAGTTCAACTTCTTTTCCTCGTGTTAAGTGATCGATCATTGAGAATCTAGAAAGAAATCTTCAAATCCAATATTAATGATCGATCTTCCCAAGGGTCCCATGCTTGCTTTTGCTTATATAGTTAATTTATGTGTATATAATATATATAACATGATCAATGGGCCTTTGATGTAATTATCTATCTGTTTTCTCTTCTTTTTCTCGTTTTTCCTTTCTGATAAAAGCTGATCATTTCTTTAGAGTTTGATAAAAGTAAAACTTTGGGGTTGGTTTGGAGATTACCCACTGTAAAAAGTGAGGAAGAAAGATTAACCCAACTTTTCGAGTAGTACTATATTATATTATCTTATAAAAATGTCTGTTTCTTCTCATAAAGTTTACTAGCTTTAAAAATGCACGGGTGTTATCTTTTAACATATATAATATATACAGACACATGAGCTATCTAGAGTCAATGAATTAAGTATTTTACACTTCTGTCAGAAAAGTTCAGATCTCAGGATCTGCAGCCAACAACATATATATTATGTATATGTTCCACAGACAAACATAATATGTGTGTGTATATATATATATATACATGTTTATAGCTTCCGAGTTTAAGCCATCAGCATGTTGTAACTTGTACGTACTTATCTGCAAATTAACTCCAGATACCCGAGCTATATATCCTTCACTTGACATCAGTTGATCATCTGTCTCAGAGTTCAAATATGATCAGCCAGTTTTAACATAGGATCAGGTACGTACATACTTAAACTGCCAGTTGAATCGACCTACAGCTAGGGTAACATCAAGTGAATAGATCTGTTTGTACGTCAATGATATATATAATATAATTAGAGAAGTGCAATATATAAACCACAGATTATATAAAAATTGTTAAGATATAAAATAATAAAATTTATCTCTTTTAATTAGTTTAAACTTTTGAGATAAGTGATAATTTTACATGATATTAGAGTAGAGATCCTGAGTTCGAACTCTGACTACACATTCTATTCCATTTAATTAAATATTTCATTTATTGGACTTACTCATTAAGAAAATTAAGTCTGGCTCATAAGTGAGAGATAGTATTAAGATATAAAATAATAAAATCTATTTCTTTCAATTAATTTAAGTTTTTGGTACAAGTGATAATTTTATAAAAATAAATCTATAAATTAACATGATTTTATCATGTATCCGTTGAATCTACATTATAATAAATATAACTTTATATACAATATGACATAGTGCATCATATCATAACTTTACAATATGGATTTACTAATTTTATATATTTTATCTGTGACTAAAATATTTTTCTATATAATATCTAGCCAGGCCGGCTTTGACTTTTAAGGATTATATATAATACCATTGAATATCTACAGTCTGATCACTAGCTAGCTAGCTAATGTCCACTTCGATCCACATTTCTCGAAAGAAACTGTTAGGATCTACTTCTCAATATTGCACTGTCTGGCTCATTTAAAGGAAAAGTTAATGGAAGCGCATGCAATTAATAGCTAATTTTTCAGTAATCAGATGAAAAAAAGTAGTTGACGTGGAGGCTAGAAATCATGCAGCTAGCAAGGTAAATAGGTATATATATGTCTAAACATCCTCACATGATAATTATAATTCATGATTCAAATTATAAGGCGCAGCAGCAGAAGAAGAAGTAGGTGCAAATTAAGGTGATGCGACACGACATGAGGAGAACGATCGAAGAGAAGAGACGAAGAGTAGGTTACTGTAGTACTATATACTGAGTAAAGTGAATGCTGGGCTCTAAATATCCCAGCAATAATTCATGTCCTGTCTGTATTTTTCCTTTTGGTTGTTTTGATAGCGAAAAGACATCCATGTGGTTTTTGCTGGCTCTGATCTTCTCCCACCTCTCTGCTGATCTCGTGCATGGCTGCAGCGCATGTCTAAGATGCCTTAGATGCCTTGTCTGCGACCTCCGCCCCCCAGCTCAGTCCCTTTTCTGTACTGCTGGCCGCATGGGCTACATCAGAAACAACCCCACCCCATCAACCACAAAAAAATATATAAATAAAATTCAAATTTTAAGTTTCATAAATTCTATATCCAATTATTTTTGTTCATTTTTTTTGTGTATTTTTTTAATATAATTGATTAGTATAAAATTATCACTTATTTCAAAAATTTAAACTAATAGAAAAAAATAGATTTTATTCTATCTTAACACTTTCTTTCTAAATAAAAAATATATATATATTTCTCCTTATTTATGAGTCAGATTTTTTTTTTAATTAATAGATCTAATAAATGTAAGACTTAATTAAATAAGATATAGAATGTAAAATCTAAATTTGAACACAAGATCTCTACTCTAATATTATATAAAATCATCACAAGTTTAAATTGATAAAAAGAAATAAATTTTATTATATTTTAATAATTAAGTTATTTTTTTTAATATAAAATAATTATTTTAGCCAAATATATTACTGAAGTACCTTAAGACTGTTAAAAAATAACTATATATATATATATATCAAAACTAGGCATTCACCTCTCATGTAATTCAACTTTTTTTAAAAATACGTAGAATTAAAAGTAGAATCTTTCAGAACTTCTGCTGCATTTTGCCTAGCTCCTTTTGTCAATCTTTTCTGATCTCTGCCCCTCCTTTGAGATATTGGACAGCTAGCAATGCTCTAGGTAATCGTTCACACATGAACAATAGTACTGCGTACATGAGGGCCCAATGATATGATCAGGTAAATATCTGATCCGCTGCTAATTAATAGATCCCTGATCACCATGCAGTGTTTTGCATGTGTATATGATATAAAAATAAAGAGAAGCGGCCATATATCGACGTTGATTCTAATAATTATAAGCAGCAAGCGGGTGTTTCGATAGATCTCAGAATTTCCGCTCCTTGTAATTTGAAGTACTAGTTGTTGTGATAATTATCATTATATATAAGTACTGTACTCATGCATTCTCGTACGTGTCGGTTAATTTGCATTAATTAGAGGCGGCGGCTCTTATATATTAATCAAGGAACAATGATACCGGTACAACCGATTTATAATCTTTTTACTACTTTTCGTGTTATAGAATTTTTTTTTTTTTTTTATCATTTTTTTAAAAATATTTTGTAATATTTTTAATCATTAAAAAAAATAAAATAAAAATATAATTTTATTCATATTCACATTCTTAATTATTAAGTAAAATTAAATATTAAATATAAAAAAATAATTTAATAAATTATAAAAAAAATAATAATTATATCATTTCTCTTAATTAAGTACTAGTACGTCAGCCGATCGAGCAGCTTGATTCCATGGAATGAATCATGAGTGAATATTAGCATATTGCCATTAATTAATATATATGAAGGCATGAATCTCTTCTAAAACCAAATGCCCCGCATGCTATATTGAACATCCGCCGGCTCATATAAAATATGTATCTAGTTTTCGTAAAATATTGATCATTATGTGGTTGAATCGTTCCAAAAATCAATTTAACCAGATTATTGACTAGGATGGTGTGAAAATACCGTCGATGAGAAAAGATAGATTTATTTTTTATTTTACGTAGAATAGATCAACACAATATAACTCACTTAAATCCGTCAGGTAAATGAGTTGAACTAATACATATAACTTATCTGACTTGACTACAATAATTTTATGTAAAAGTTAAGATTTATAATTGTTAGTAGCCACGTCAATATCTTTAAAAAAAATAAAACTTGAACTACCTAGCCACTAACAAGAAATATGTCAATATTTTGAAAATTTTAACGTATAATAAAATTAACTAATATTACAAATCCCATCTATAATACCAAATGAGTATATATAGGTCCATATATAATTATAATCTCAACAATAAAATATAATTATATTGAGAAATACCAATATTATAACTCAACAATACATAATAAAATAGTGATTTTGAATAAAATCTAAACGGATTAAAGCAAGTTAATTTTAGATTAACTGATTGATTAACATGTTTATATATAAATCGTACATGTCTTAACGAGTCAACTCGTTTAATTAGAACACATTAACATTAATTAAAATCAATTAACTTCATAATATCATGTTCATATTAAATTCATCGATCGTGTAATATATTGTCACACCTATTATATATGCATTTTTAACACTTGCTCTTAATTGCCATCTAATAAAGGTGAAGTCCAGGGTCATCGATCGTGTAACATAATGTCACACTTATTATATGTGTATTTTGTAATACCCCATATAATAAGGATAAAAGTATACGAGTGTATGAGATCCTACATTATTTATGAAAGAAAAGTTCTTACTCTTTATAAGATTTCAATGAGTTTCAACCATATTATTAACTAGTCCTTTTAGAGTATAGGCCATATAGTTTGGCCTTCTATTGAAACGTTACAAATGGTATCAGAACATATACTCACTACAACAAATAAGACTTTTTGCTGCGTTTTGTTTAGCTGAGAGTTAAATTCTGTCGCAAATAGTAGCATTTGCTGCGTTTTCTCGCCGTAAATAGTAGTATTGCTACAAGAAATTAAGCATGCCCAAATAGCCACGGTTAACCTGCGATCTTAAAAATGCGGCAAATGACTTTTTGCCACGATTTTAAAGCTTTCGTAGCGATTTTGAGACTTTTGCGGCGATTTTAAAGTTTTTTGTAGCGATTTATGAAACACCGCAGAAAGTTTTATATGTTGTAGTGCCTAACTATAAATGTGAGACTTGAGTCGTACCACTTACAACGGACAGGCCTGACGAAGACGTCAAACATTTAAAGATGACAGATTATGATACTCCATATGATAAAAATAAAGGTAAGTGGTATATGAGATTCTACATTACTTGAGAAAGAGAAATTCTAGCTTTTTATAAAATTCTAATGGGGCTCTAATTTTATCGTTAATTAGTCCTTTAAAAATATAAGCCATATGATTTGAGCTTTCTATTAAGACGTTACACATTTTTTAGCACTTGTTCTTAATTTCCATCTAATAAATTAAGGTGAAGTGTAGGGTTATCAATCCATTCCACATGAATCGATCATCCTATAGCTACCTAGCTTTCGGGTCAATTGGAATTATTAAAAAAACAACAACTTCTTTCGGGTCAGCTGTCATGATCGCTAGCTTCTTCATCTTCTTAATTTGGTTTTAACCACTCATTCCTTCAAGCCTTGATATCTTGATGCCATGCAAGTCTAGCTCTCTATTGTAGAGGATTCGAGAATATTGCCCTCTAATTGTAAATAATATTCATGAGATACCCCTTGATTTTAGGAGATGTTTATAGGTGATAGTTTCAATAGTTAGTTGCAAAATATATGCTTGTAAATCTTTCTATACTTGTACATTGTCAACTTATTTTTCTATAAATGAAAACGTCACCACCAAAGCCAAGCATGGTGTTTTCACAGAACCTTTCATGGTATCGGAGACCTTTCTAGATTAATCTTCGTCAATCCAATGGCTTCCGACTCTTCTCTCCCACTTCAAACAATGGTTCATATGATCACCATCAAGCTTCCTTCTGCCAACTACCTTATTTGGCGTAACCAAGTTCTTCCCCATCTTGCCTTTCAAAATCTTCTTGGCTACATCAATGGTTCTCTTCCTGAACCTCTAGAAACCATTACGTCTAGTTCCTCCTCTATTCCAAATCCTAAGCATGTTGTTTGGAAATCTAAGGACCAACATCTTCTTATTCTTCTACTTTCCTCTCTCACAAAGGAAGCTATGGCAGAAGTCATTAATCTCTCTACTTGTCAGGCTATTTGGACTACGCTGGAGTCCTCCTTTAGTCATTGATCAAAGCATTATGCAATCAATTGGCTATTATGGGTCGCCCTATTGATGACACCGACAAGGCCCACTGGTATCTTCGTGGTCTTGGTCCCAAGTTTGTCAATTTTTCAACTACTCAGCTCTCTATTTCTCCTCTGCACTCTTCCATGATCTCATTCCCAAAGTCGAAAGCTCTGAAATTTTTTCAGAAGTCTCTTGAAGCATCTACAACTCCATTGGCTGCTTTCACAGCCATTAAAGGCTCCTCTAGTGCGTCTCGTGGTGGTGGGAATCGCAAATCACATGGCAAAGGTGGCTCCTCCAATACTGTATGTGGCAAGAGTCGTGGCAACTATACTCCTCACTGCCAAATTTGCCACAATGAAGGGCACAATGCAGAACGTTGTCGCGATTGATATGCTAGGGCTAACTCTAATGCTCAACTTGTTGAAGCCTTTTCTTAGTACTCTATTAAGGGTCCCAATAGAGCACTACAATGGTAAGGATTGTGTAATAATTGGTAATGGAGCTTCTTTACCAATCATCCATACTGGTACTCTTTCCCCATCCAAAAATATAACTCTTCTAGATGTTTAGTTGTTCCTCAACTCACCAAAAACTTGTTATCCATTGGTAAATTAACCTCTGATTATCTGCTTTCCATTACATTTACTGACATGTCGCTTACCATATTGAACCGCACAATAGGAAAGGTGGTGGCAACCGGTCGTCGTGAAGATGGTCTCTATGTACTTAAACATAGTCATTATGCAGTTATTTATACCCTTCATAATAATTCCCTTCGTGCTTTCTATGATCTTTGGCATGCACGTTTGGGTTATGTTACTCATTCTCTTATTTCTCTATTAAATAAAAAATGCATCTTTCTATTACATTTTTATTGTCTTCTCCTACTTTGTGCGTTGCTTGTCAAAATGCTAAGAGTCACAAATTGCTTTTCACCTCTAATGATCGGCACTCTCAGCATGTTTTAGATCTCATTCATTACAATATTTAGGGCCCCGCTCCTATTATGTCTTTTTCTCATTATTGCTATTATATTGTTTTTATTGATGACCACTCCCGCTTCATGTGATTTTATTCCATAAGGTTAAAATCTCACGCCATTTTTTTACAATTTCAAACCTTTGTTGAAGTTCAATTTTTACACAAAATCAAAACGTTCCAAACTGATGGGGGGGTTGAATTTACGAGCCATAAATTTCAATCTCATTTCATTGCTGCAGGCATCCATCATCAAATTTATTGCCCCTATACCCCATCTCAAAATGGTTGAGCTAAACGCAAACATCAACATGTTACTGAAACTAATCTTGCCATGTTATTCCAGTCTCATGTCCCTTTAGCTCATTGAGTTGATACATTTAGCACTGTTATGTACGTCATTAATCGGTTGCCCACACCTGTTCTTGATGGGCTTTCTCCTTAAGAGGTATTGTATGGTAAGCCGCCTACCCATGAAAATTTTCATCATTTTGGCTGTCATGTCTTTTCTTATTTACGAGATTATGTTTCTCATAAATTTGCTCCTTGCAATATTGTTTGTATTTTTCTTGGTTATAGCATGTCTCACAAGGGATTCTGGTGCCTTGATCCCACTCTTCAACGCATTTATATTACACGACATGCTAGATTTGATTAATTGCATTTTCCTCTTACTGGCTCATGTTCTTTACAATCTCCACAAACTTTGGACATCTCTGTGTTTTGTGAGCCTGTCTTAGACTCTATTTCCAATGTCACTACATCTTCTGCCCCATTATCCTCCGTTGCACGTTCCTTGTTGTTGTCATGTGTTCCTTGTACTGCTGATACTTCTAGTGTTTTTGTGCAGCATTCGCCAATTAATTTCTTGGCACCAACATCTCCTTCTCCAGTCTCTGTCTCTCCCATTGATGTAGCATCACCTCCATCTGATGCCTCTGCTTCCACTCCTCCCCATGACGAGCCTGCTCCAAATGAATCTAACCACCACCCGATGGTTACACGGGCTAAGGCTGGTGTCATCAAGCCTAAACAACATTCATATATTTGTTCCTTGCCTACTTCTTCCTCGTGCCATTCACTTATGACTACAAAGGAACCCAAAGGCTTTAAGTCTGCTGCTATGGATCCAGGATGGGTTGCCGCGATGGGTGAAGAAATTCATGCTCTTTCTTCCAATCGCACTTGGGATTTAGTTTCTCGTCCCTCTAACACCAATATCGTTGGTTCCAAGTGGGTCTTTCGTGTCAAATACTTAGCTGATGGCACCATTTATCACCTCAAGGCCCGCCTTGTTGCTAAAAGCTATTCATAGCTCCCTAGCCTTGACTTTACGGATACCATTAGTCCTGCTGTCAAGGCGTCCACTATACGTGTGGTTCTCTCTGTTACTGTCTCAAATCGGTGGTCATTACATCAATTAGATGTTAAGAATGCATTTCTCAATGGCTTCTTGTAAGAAAATGTTTACATAGAGCAACCTCCAAGTTATGTCAATTCACAATTTCCCAACCATGTTTGTAAGCTGAAGAATGCACTTTATGGCTTGAAGCAAGCCCCTCGTGACTGGTTTTATCGCTTCAATTCCTTCTTGCTTCACCTTGGCTTTCTCTACAGTCGTGCTGACACATCCCTTTTTGTTTTCACTCACTCTGGCAACATTATCTATTTATTGTTCTACGTCGATGATATTGTTGTTACCGGCAATAATATTGCTTTACTTCAGGATTTTATTCAGCGCCTCCACTGTGAATTTGCTACCAAAGACTTGGGATCCTTGAGTTATTTTCTTGGTCTTGAAGTGTCCTCCTCTAACACCAGACTCTTCTTGAGCCAAGCAAAATATGTCCACGATATTCTTGCTCGTGCTCAGCTCCTCGACAACAAGCTGGTATTCACCCCATGTTTCTCAACGACTCTCTAGTGATGGTGATCCCTTTTCTGATCCCACCTTTTATCACTCCATGGTGGGTGCATTACAGTATTTAACCATTATTTGTCCTGATCTTGCCCATGCTGCAAATTCTGTCAACCAGTACATGCAATCTTCTAGTATTGACCATTTTCAAGCAGTCAAGCGCATCCTTCGTTATGTCAAGGGCACCCTTCATTATGGGTTGTCTTTCTCTCCTTCTCTACCCACAGGTCTCCTTGCCTACTCTAATGCTGATTGGACTGTTGCCCTAACACTCGTCGCTCCACTTCCAGCTATGTGATCTTTTTTGGTGAGAATATTGTCTCGTGGAGTGCTAAGAAACAACCAACTGTTTCTCATTCTAGTTTTGAATCCGAGTATAGAGCATTGGCTCTCACGACTTCTGAAGTTACTTGGCAATCTCATATCCTTCAGGATCTCAAGGTCTCTTTGAAACACCAATCTTTGCTCCTCTGTGATAACAAGAGTGCAAATTTTCTGACTCTCAATCAACTTGTCTCTCACAAACGGGCTAAGCAAATTAATCTTGACTATCACTTTGTTCGTGAGCTCACTGCTATTGATGCCATTTAGCCTCAATATATGCTATCCCATTTGCAGGTTTCTAATGTTGTTGCCCAAATGAATAACACAAGAGGGGGGGTGAAATGAGTTGTATTAAAAAATTAACAATTATAAATCAAGTATATAAAATAAAATATAAAATATGAAACAGTAATAAATATAAAGAGTAAAGGTAAGAGAGAAGCAAACTCAGTATGTTAACGAGGTTCGGCCCCACTGCCTACGTCCTCGCCTCAAGCTACCCCTTGAGGATCTCAAAATCCACTATTCAATCTCCTTTAGGTGGAGATAGAAACATATTACACCTTTGAGCAGCACCGCTCTAAAGAATCCGTGTAGAACACCCTCTACACTTCCAATCACCTCACACTTAGTGATTTAACTATTCCCCGTGTAGAACACCTTCTACACACACAAAGGTTATACACACCCTTTTACTGATACAAGAATTGATAGTGGGTAGGCTATCAGAAAACACTCCTCAATGAGTGAAATAAAAACAATACAGTACAAACTATATCTCTCAAAATAAACAAGGGTTAAGGCTCAATACTTGGAGAAGAGAGCATAAAAATTTTGAATGAATGTTGTATGCTATTGGTGTTGTAAATGTGAAGCTCTCAAATGATCTATTTATAAGCATATGAGACTTCATATTCAAATTTAAAAAGATTCACATGTCAAAGACATCATCATTTACTTTTCAAAAATTTCAAATCAAATCTTTTTACTTTTTGCATGTGACAAAAGGAACACACTTTATTTTTCAAAAATTTCAATCCTAATCTTTTACTTTTTGCATATGACAAAAGGAGCACACTCTACTTTTCAAAATTTTTAAACAAAGACATCTACCTTTTGCATAAGTCAAGAAAAGCATCCACCACTTTTGAAAATATTCAAATAAAACATGCACATGTGAAAGATGACAATCAATCATCTTAATATTTTCAAAATTCAAAACTTTAATCACATCATGCACATGTGAAAAATGACAATCAATCATCTTAATATTTTCAAAATTCAAACCTTTAATCATGTCATGCACATGTGAAAGATGACAATCAATCATCTTTCAAAATTTTCAAATTTAATTTTCAAAATATTCATGCACATGTGGAAAATGTATTTTAATGCTTTATGATAAAATATTTATTTTGAGTCTTAATCCTAATTTCGAATTTTTAAGAGATTTATAAAATTAGTCAATGATTTTAATGTGAACTTGTTCCCTTCTTGCTCATGCTTGGTTTCTTGATGTGCTTGATTGTATTGTGTAGACAACTTGAGCTTGAGACTCCTTTATTCTTTGAATTCATTTGTTATCATCAAAATCCATTCGTAGATTTACATGAACCTTGAAACCTTGAATTCAACAATCTCCCCCTTTTTGATGATGACAAATACTTGATAGAACTTGAAACCTATATGAATACTTAAGCTCCCCCTGAGAATGTGCGTTAGTTTTTCAAGTAAAAATATAAATATAATTCCAAGCATATATAACAAGTTTAACAAATTAAATAATGTTAATATTCTAGTCTAAAACTTCTCCCCCTTTTGGCATCATTAAAAAGGAATCATAATTATCTCAATAAGATATATTCCTACAATAACTAACAGACAAATAAAACGCTGCGTTAGTAGAGACTGTAGAAGTTAGAACCACCCGTGTCCGACAAAACCTGCAAAGGTTGAAGCCGAATTTTATCATCTCGGTGCAGAAAAAGATTTAAATCCGCTTGATGTTATTGACGAATTAGATGTTCTAGAGATTTGAAGTTGAATAATTAAAATTATTCGTGTCCGACAAAAACAGCAAAAGTTGCAGGCCTAGCTCTGGCAATGCGGTGCGGAGTCATGCATGTTCGACAAAACCTGCAAATGTTGGAAGTCTAACTCTGGCAATTCGGTGCGGAGCCACGCGTATCTGACAAAACCTGTAAAGGTTGGAGGCCTAGCTCTAGCAGTTGGTGCGAAAGCAGATCAATCGCCTGATGTTGTTGACAAACGGATTTGAAGGCTCTGAGTTTCTATAAAAAAATTATTTTCACCAATCGAATACAAAAAAAAACATTGCTTCTTGACCTAAGTTCTGTTTCTCCATAACGATAGAATGGCCGAACAATTCTCTTCCATTAATGTTCCAGACTTGAATCAGGAACTCTTGACGCATCAACCATCAATCTTCTCTCCTAAGGCCGTCAATGCCATGATAGGAGCAGAGAACCGTTTTTCTAGTAAGAAAACTTTTGACAATGTGTGTCCAGCATATCTTATATTTCTTTTGACTAATAAGATTTGAAGAGATAATAGTTTGTCTTGTTCTTTATGCTATCTCTATAAAATCAGTTTTAAAGTTCATCCGATTTACATCAAATCTTATTCTCATCTCTATAACTCATCTGCATTCCTTCAATATTCTCGCTTTAAGTTTTTAATTCTTTTCTCAATGGCTCATTCTTCTAACATTCCTCTAGATGCATCCATGAGGTATTTTACATCTCAATCTCATGTCCTTTCTGCAGCTACCATTGGCGCCATATTGCAGCAAGAGAACAATAGTTTGGCTAATAAGCCAGACTCCGATACTATCTACGACTTGGTGAGTCTCGGGACTCGCTACTCATCCTCTATTGTCGCTTTTTCCCAACGGCTACAAGTCAAAAATCATGAGGTTGAAAAGCTTAAAGAACAAATTGTTGTACTTCAACGAATTGTTCAAGAGTCTCACACAAGGGAAGGAATCCTTCGGCAAAAGAATAAAAAGTTGAAATCTCTATTGGATTCTTCATTCTGCTTGCCAGTTCCCATGGATAGGGATGACATGATATTGTATGAAGAGAATGAGCGTCTCAAACATGAGGCTAAGAACCTCAAGTTTATGTAAAAGTATTTAAAAAAAATATCTCTATATTTTTATGAACTCTGATCTATCTTTCAAGAGATATTCATAACATGCATCATACCTATTTCTCTTTTAATCATACATAATCTATCTTCTGGTAAGGGTTTTGTGAATATATCTGCTAACTGATCGTGTGTGTTTGTGAACTCCAGTACTATATCGCCTTTCTGCACATGATCTAAAAAAAAATGATATCTTACTTCAATATGCTTAATTCTAGAATGTTGTATTGGGTTTTTTTTTTAAAGATTTATAACACTTGTATTATCACATTTGATTGGAATGTGATTATACATAAGTTTAAAATTCTCAAATTGTTGTTTCATGTAAAGAACTTAAGCACAACAACTACCCGCAGCAACATATTCTGCCTTAGCAGAAAATAGTGCAACAGAATTTTGTTTTTGTTTTTTACTAAACCAGGAAACTAGTGCACGACCTAAGAAATGACATGTTCTACTAAAACTTTTTCGATCATCTTTGCAACCAGTATAATCGGTACCTGAATAACTAATAAGATCGAAAGAAGTGTGTTTAGGATACCATAACTCTAAGTCAATGGTACTGGCAAAATATCTTGACTGCAATCAAATGAGATTGTTTTGGAAATGATTGAAAACGTGCACATAAACATATACTGAACATAATATCTGGTCTACTGGCTGTCAAATATAAAAAGCTACCAATCATACCTCGATATACCTTCGAATCAACTAGTTTACCGGATTCATCTTTAACAAGTTTAGTGGATGGGCTCATTGGTGTTCCAGTTTCCTTAGCACCTTCCATCCCAAACTTCTTCAGCAATTTTTTAATATATTTTGATTGATTGATAAATATCCCACTTTTTGCTTGCTTAATTTGCAATCCGAGAAAGAATATAAGCTCTCCCATCATACTCATTTCAAATTCTTCCTGCATAGTCTTAGCAAAAACTTGGCACATATTTTCATTAGTAGCACCGAATATTTTATCATCAACATAAATTTGAATCAAAAAAATATCATCATATTTGTATATAATGAAAAGAGTTGTATCAATTTTTCCTCTTAAAAAGCTTTTTTCAATCAAGAAACTACTGAATCTCTCGTACCACGCTCTAGGAGCTTGTTTGAGTCCAAATAGTACTTTTGTGAGTTTGAAAACATGATTTAGAGAAATATGATTTTCAAAACCTGGAGGTTGCTCAGCATATACTTCTTCATTTATAAAACCGTTTAAGAAAGCACTTTTAACATCCATTTGAAAAAGTTTGAAATCTTTATAACAAGCATATGTAAGTAGCATTCGAATAGCTTCTAATCTTGCGACTGGTGCATATGTCTCATCATAATTGATTCATTTTTCTTGATTGAAACCTTGGGCCACTAGTCGATCCTTATTTCTAGTAATGACTTCGGACTCATATTTCTTGTTTTTAAAAACCCATTTTGTTCCAATAATAGTATGATTTTTGAGTTTAGGAACAAGTGTTCAAACATCATTTCTTTCAAATTGATTAAGCTCTTCTTACATAGCTAGAATCTAAGATTCATCAAGAAGTGTTTCATCAATATTTTTAGGTTCAATCTGAGATAGAAAAGCAGTATGATCGTAAATATTTCTAAGAGATGATCGAGTACTTATACCTCGTGAAAGTTCTCCTAGAATTTATTCCGTTGGATGATCTTTCACAAATTTCCACTGTTTGGTTGCATCTTGTATTAAGTCTTGATGATCTTTCCTTCTATTTCCATGATCTTTCATTTTGAATTGTCTCCAAATATCACACATCCTTTTTCTTTAGAAGTGAAGTCAATGAATTTAATTTTGTCTTCTGTCACGTATCTTGAGTATCCGTTGTCTAAAAATCATTTATTTTTACCTGTAGAATACTTCATGCATACCTACAAAAGCAATTAAAAATAATTTCCGGTACCCAAGTTCTTTGGGTCCTTTATTTATTAGTATTAGAAGAAACAAGATATTTAGGTTCCCATATGGCCCTAATAGTCATTGTATGTTTCTTCTAATAGGACAAGCAAAATAATGATGACCATTTCTATTACAAAAATTGCAAATAGCATGTGACATATATGAAGAACTTGAGTGATTATAATAGTATCCTTTTTTAACAAAATTATTTTTATGAAAAGAATTTTGAATATTGGACTTTGATTTAGAAGGATTATCAAAGAAGTTTTTATAAGGTTTGTATTTTTGTTTTGGCATATATCCCAAGCCTGCCTTATCAAAAACACATCTTTGACTACCAAGAAATTTTTCAAAATTTCTTTTTCCATTCGTAAATTTTTCAATAATGTTTTCTAAATCAGTTTTCTTTTTCTTCAACTCAAAATTTTCATCTTTCAAAACAATATTTTCTTTTCTTAAAATATCAATTTCGTTTGTTAAAGAAGAATTTTTCTTTTTCAAAACAGTATACTTGATACCCAATTTTTCAAATTCCTCATATACCTCTTCTAAAACATTTTGCAATTCTTCATATGAAGGATCTTCAATATTATCAAGATTTGTTACCTCAATGTCATCTTTAGCCATAAGACAAAAATTTGCTGATTCTCCATTGCTTGCTTCACTATTTGAGCTACTTGAATCATCATCACATGTAGCTTTCATTGCTTTTTTGCCTTTGTTTCGATCTTTCTTTAGCAGAGGACAATCTGACTTGATATGACCAGATTTATTGCATTTATAACAAATTAAAATATCATTTTTACCTGAATCTTTCTTGGAAAACTTTTTGAAGGATTTCCTTGGAGGAGTTTTATTTTTCTTTAAGAACCTCTGAATTCTTCTTGTTATCATCGCAACTTCTTCATCTTTGTCGTCATTTTCCTCATCTTCATCACTTTCACTTTCATGTGGAACAGCTTTAAGTGCCAAGCTCTTCTTTGACTTTCCTTCTTCTTCTCCTCTTTTCAATGTGTACTCATGGGTGATAAGTGACCCGATGAGTTCATTCAGTTCGAGCTTTTTGAGGTCTCTAACTTCAAGAATCGCTGTCACTTTTGATTCCCAACGTTTTGGTAGAGAGTTGAGAATTTTTCTTACTATCTCCACTTTGGAATAAATTTTGCCAAGAGCTGTCAAGCTGTTTATGATGCTAGTAAAACGAGTGTATATACTAGAAATAGATTCATCATCATTCATCTTAAACATTTCATATTCATGAGTAAGAATATAAATTTTTGATTCCTTGATTTGGGAAGTTCTTTCATAAGTAATTTCCAAGTTATCCCAAATTTCCTTTGTTGTAGCACAAGTCATTACTCTATTAAATTCATTACCATTGAGAGCATTATATAATAAATTCATAACAGTTAAATTCAAAGTATAAAGTCTATCGTTTTCACGATTAAACTCTTCTTCTTCTTTTTTGACCTTTACTCCATCAACTACTTTTGTTGGAATATAAGGTCCATTTACAATACATTTCCAGATTTCTCGACCTTGAGCCTGAAGGAATATTCTCATTCTAACTTTCCAGAATGAGTAATTGTCTTCACAAAAGAGTGGAGGCCGACTGCTAGATTGACCTTCACCAAATGAAGCTGCAATGTTAGCCATAAGATCTTAACTCAAAAGATAGTTAATCTTATAATAGAGCTCTAGCTCTGATACCAATTGTTACTGACCATAGGCCGCACTTATGTCACCTAACAACTGTACCTACCAGACTAGCCGGCCACCGTCTCTACCGGTGCACCGTCACCCATGGTCGGAGAGTCTTGCTTCGGTGACACAGTCACAAGCGAGAGTTCCCATGAGTGATCTGCCTGTATGAACAGTACAGGTCAACTAGCTCTGATACCAATTGTTGCCCAGATGACTAACACAAGAGGGGGGTGAATTGAGTTGTATTAAAAAATTAACAATTATAAATCAAGTATATAAAATAAAATATAAAATATGAAATAGTAATAAATATAAAGAGTAAAGGTAAGAGAGAAGCAAACTCAGAATGTTAACGAGATTCGGCCCCACTGCCTACGTCCTCGCCTCAAGCTACCCCTTGAGGATCCCAAAATCCACTATTCAATCTCCTTTAGGTGGAGATAGAAACATATTACACCTTTGAGCAGCACCACTCCAAAGAATCCGTGTAGAACACCCTCTACACTTCCAATCACCTCACACTTGATGATTTAACTATTCCCCGTGTAGAACATCTTCTACACTTCCAATCACATCACACTTGATGATTTAACTATTCTCCGTGTAGAACACCTTCTACACACACAAAGGTTATACACACCCTTTTACTGATACAGAATTGATAGTAGGTAGGCTATCAGAAAACACTCCTCAATGAGTGAAATAAAAACAATACAGCACAAACTATATCTCTCAAAATAAACAAGGGTTAAGGCTCAATGCTTGGAGAAGAGAGAATGAAAATTTTGAATGAATGTTGTATGCTCTTGGTGTTGTAAATGTGAAGCTCTCAAATGATCTATTTATAGGCATATGAGACTTCATATTTAAATTTAAAAAGATTCACATGTCAAAGACAACATCATTCACTTTTCAAAAATTTCAAATCAAATCTTTTTACTTTTTGCATGTGACAAAATGAGCACACTTTATTTTTCAAAAATTTCAAACCTAATCTTTTACTTTTTGCATATGACAAAAGGAGCACACTTTACTTTTCAAAATTTTCAAACAAAGGCATCTACCTTTTGCATAAGTTAAGAAAAGCATCCACTACTTTTGAAAATATTCAAATAAAACATGCACATGTGAAAGATGACAATCAATCATCTTAATATTTTCAAAGTTCAAACCTTTAATCATATCATGCACATGTGAAAAATGACAATCAATCATCTTAATATTTTCAAAATTCAAACCTTTAATCATGTCATGCACATATGAAAGATGACAATCAATCATCTTTCAAAATTTTCAAATTTAATTTTCAAAATATTCATGCACATGTGGAAAATGTATTTTAATGCTTTATGATAAAATATTTATTTTGAGCCTTAATCCTAATTTCTAATTTTTAAGAGATTCACAAAATTAGTCTATGATTTTAATGTGAACTTGTTCCCTTCTTGCTCATGCTTGGTTCCTTGATGTGCTTGATTGTATTGTGTAGACAACTTGAGTTTGAAAATCCTTTATTCTTTGAATTCATTTGTTATCATCAAAATTCATATATAGATTTACATGAATCTTGAAACCTTGAGTTCAACAAATGTATTTACAAAGAGCCTCTCTCATTCTCTCTTCACCTTCTTTCATTCTAAGCTTCACCACCAAAGCCAAGCATGGTGGTTTCACATAATCTTCTCATGTCTTATATGAATTTCTATATGTCGATAACGACTGTATATTGAAGTTCCAATTTGCTATTTCCTTTTCGTTATTTTGTTCTGTTTTCAGTTTTGTATGTTTTTTTTATCTTTTTATTTACCAAGTGGTACTGGTATCCATATTGCAATATTGTAAGCTGCCAATATTAATTTTTTTTTGCAAATGAGGCCGCTTTAAGTATATTTTTTATATAGCCACACACACACACACACATATATATATATATCTTTTTATTCTAACTTTTGTAAATTGAGTGTCACATGATTCAACACTGTATATATGCAAGTTGCAACCTTACCTCCCTCAAATAGATACTAAATGCTCAAAATTTCAAAGTGAACATACATATATATATTGCTAAAGACGACAGTTTTTAATGCTGGCTAGGCTGCAAGCTACCCTTGTCTAGGAGAGAATTAGACTAATAGTAACAAGCATGTGATCAACTTAGCTTGTCAATTTCTTATATCTTATAAATTTATTCATAAATAAGTACTAGGCCGAATCCTTTGTACCTAGCATATAGCTAGGAAAATAATAAAACTTTTAGGGAGCATATCTTTATTGCATGTTATGTAACGAAGAAAATATTGTCTGCATAAATGTCAATGTTAAATTGACATGACATCTGATTATAGAATGAGATCTTCACGTAGATCACTTTCTGGTTTTGCCTTCCTATTTTTCATTCGAGTAATGTTAGGTATAAAAAGATTTGTATACTAATTTATATACTAATATATTTTTATTTGCTGTCTTCATCTTTTATTTTAAAATTTGATTTTTTTTTACCAATTACATTTATGAGCATACAAATTAATACACAAAATTACTTACAACTAAAATTTTTCCTCTTTTCATTATGAGTTGTCATTTATTTAGTTATTTATTTTCTACCTAAGAAGAGAGGCAACGTGCAAAAAAAGAAAAAGAAAATTTGAAGAAAGTTGGTAATAACTAGGGGCTAAAAAGGGGAAATCAAGAAAACAAAGGGCCAGCTAATGTAGATACTAGAAACAGCTATATCAAGGACTACATCATCAGGATCGATCCCGATCCCAATCCCATCTTAATCATCCATAAATATATATATATATATATATATATATACCCAATATTGTCCTAGTTTTCATCTTCCTCCACACATCCTCTTCTCATCATCGATATATATGACACTACTGAATCCCATCTCTCCAAATGTTCATTCACAGGTTTCCAATTATGGTATTGGTCTTGGCTTTCCTAATGTTTTGTCAGCTTATATGTATGTCGCAAGCGCAACTTCGTGTTGGATTCTACTCCCATACATGCTCAGAAGCTGAATCAATTGTCCGCTCAGTTGTTCGAGATGCCATTGTAACTAATCCCAGGAATGCTCCAATTCTGCTTAGGCTCCATTTCCACGACTGCTTTGTTCAGGTTCTTTTCTCGCCTCTACCTCTCTAATTTCATCTTTTTCTTCTTTTTCTTAATTTCTTCTTCTTCTTTTTTTCAAACAGGGTTGCGATGCGTCTGTTTTGATCGACCATGGCTCCAACTCTGAAAGAAATGCAGATGGGCACGTAGGCCTGGAGGGCTTCGAAGTGATAGAGAATGCCAAAGCAAGATTGGAAAGCGTCTGCAAGGGTGCGGTTTCTTGCGCAGATATCGTGGCTTTGGCCGCCAGAGATGCAGTATCCTTGGTAACATTAATTGATATGCTTATAAGTATTAATTACTCCTGAAACTCGATCGGATTGAGCACATGATGTTTATTATAATAATTACTACGAAACCTGGCCAAGTTGAGAATTAACATGTGTATATTTTGTCGTACGAGGTGCAGATAGGCGTGCCATTTTATGAGGTGCCAACCGGCCGGAGAGACGGTCGAGTTTCAGATAAATCTTTTGCTGCCAACATGCCGGAAGTTGATGACTCAATTCAACTTCTCAAGTCCAAGTTCATGCAGAAGGGACTTTCGCATAAAGACCTTGTCCTCCTTAGTTCTGGTATTAATATTAACTTTTGCCAATGTTTTATCCTAAAGTTAGGTTACATTTTAGAGAAATGATAGATGCAGTCATTATAAGCGGCGTGCTGTCGCTTTGAAAAAAAGTGAATGTATATGGAACCCACGTGAAAAAGTTAATTTTTTTTTTAAAGCGACTGCACGCTGTTTACAGTTCCACGACTGTATGTAGTATTACCCTACATTTTATATGATTTTTGTTGGGTGTGTCTACTGTATCACTTTTTACAATCGCTCTAAAAACAAGCTTTTAAGGCATGATATCAAAAGTCATGAACACTTGAGAAGTACTTTCTTATACCAATTGATTTGGCATATGTTGAAGTTAGGTTGAGTTGAAATTAGTTGAAATAATAAAGTAAATTTTATATAATTTATTTAAAATGTGCTTAAATATATTTAGATATTAAAATGAATTTAAATATATTTATAAAAAGTTTAAAAACAATTATGGGCGCTAGATTTTTGAGTTAAATAATATTTTATGATTTAAAAATTATATATTTAGATGTTAGTATAAGTCTAAAATAGAAATCAACTGAGTTGAATTACCGAGCTCATCCAAGAATCCAAATAAATGGATTGATAACTCATGATCCAACACATTATTAATTATCCCTTAACTATCTAATCATGATTAAAGGTACTACATTCTCAATGTTTTCATGGTTTTGCTCACAAAATTATCACATTGTCATTGCGCAGGTGCACACACCATTGGGACAACTGCGTGCTTCTTTCTGCAGAAGCGATTGTACGACTTCACCATGGGCAGTAGCTCTGACCCTGCAATCAACCCTCAATTTCTACCGAAACTCAAGGCCTTGTGCCCACCTGGAAACGTCGACGACCGGATACCTCTGGATGCTGTGACAGAATCCATATTTGATGAACAAATCTTTCGCAACATAAGGGATGGGTTTGCTGTCTTGTCGTCTGATGCTAGGCTCAATGATGACAAGAATACCAAGCAAGTTCTCGAGTCCTACATCAACAATGGGAGTAGTAGTGCTGGCGGCAGATCTGTGCCATCTTTCAAGTTAGATTTTACTAAAGCAATGGTGAAGATGGGTAATATTGGAGTCAATACAGGTTTGCAGGGAGAGATTAGGCGAGTTTGCAGCAGTTTTAATTAAAGTTTTTGAGAGCATTTTAGTACCGCACTTAATATTTCTTGGATATGGAATTCTGTCTGTTTCGAGGTTGCGGCAGTTTTAAATAAATTACTTTTTTGCAACATGCGTATCTCCCAAATAGTTGTCCATTGTTCAAGAAAATAACAAATATTTTGTCGACAAAAAATTCTAATTAGCATCTCTTATACCATTTAATTTATCATTTGTATCTTACTATGTTATACACACGTATTAATATGTAAATATTCATATTTAAATAGAAAGATAAAAATGACAAATTATATATTATATATTATATTAATATGTGATATAGGATGATAAAAATCACATTTCTTTCTCCACATCGAGTTTGAAATTCTTGTATTATTCTTGATTATACATGTTTATACTTAACAAAAACATTTAAAATCGATTAGTAACCAACATAAGATATTAAATAAAATAAACATAATATTTAGTTGCAAAGAAAAATATTTTTAAGAACTCCTCAAAAATAAAATCTTATGAGACAGCCAAATTCGAAAAAACTAATTTTATTAGATTGAAATATTACAAGTAAAGTTCTTAAATTATAAAACATTTATAACTTAGACACTCTTATTCAATAAAACAAACGATCAACTTGTCTTTTACTACAGTAGTTGTTAGAATATCTGGCGATCTTTAATATGTTGTCTTTCCTTTTAGAATCTCCATTGACCAAATACGAACACTTCAACTTTCCCTTAAAGTATGTTCTTACTCAATCCCTACAAAATAAGTATCTTCGAAAATTCTTCACTTAAGAATTTTCTCTCACACAATTATTTAAAGTTTTATCTAGATCTTCAAGCTTTCAATAACGTATGTGACAGTGTGTCATTCGGTAATTTCAAGTATTCATGTAAATTTCAGCTGAGCCTCTCGTTAAATAGGTAATTCAATAGTTGAGTTAGATTAGGACTCTACTAATGATTTATCCAGTTACCCAGTTTGTTACGCTGCTAACTGTTTGCTAATATATTGGACTGCAACTCTTCTTCTGGATGTCTCCGAGTTCAAACCAATTTCGATCTCTTCATTTAATTTTTGCATTTCGATATCTTCAGGTGATCTCTAAACCCGAATATTTATGTAAGACTCTTACAATCTCTTATCTTTAAATTTAAATGTTACTTTATAAGAGTTATATTATAAAACAAATTCTTATCTTTATCAAATTAAACTAGAGTCTTATTAAAATTATATTCATCCAATATTAAGATTTAAAATCAAATTATTTAATCATAACCAAACTTAAATTATAACAGGATTGGAAGGAGTTATTAATTAAAGAAAAAGTATACTTATCATCTCTTATATCACACACTAATATAATTTATAAGCTTTGATTTGCAAGATTTAAATTGTAAAATTTATCTTTTAATTTAAACAATACTATTTAAGTACTTTATTCAATATATTACACACTAATTTGTGAATAAATTTTTCCTAAATTTATTTATTGGAAATTAGAAAATAGATTTTTTTAAGAGAGAATAATATTTTTGCTTTTTCCAAACGACGTCGTTCCTTTTGTCTCTCTAGCTCTCGCCTCTGCTCAAGTGCTCATCATCCTCGTCCAAGCTAAGCTGCGGAGTGCGAACGCACAGACTCGGAACCTTGCAGCAATGGGAAGCATAAGCAACAAAGGTAGGCCATTGGCGATCCACCAGGCTCCTTTCTGTACCCGCACCCACCAGATCGGATCCCTCCTCCTAGTCTTTGCCACTTTCTTCCTCACCCGCCTTCTCGATCGCTCATTTCCTTCCTGCCTCGACTTATCCGGCCATCACTTCCCGATGGCGCAGAGCCACGTCGAATTTACCGGCGGTGGATCCCTCGTTTGGCCTGAGCGAGGTTACGGGTCCCACCTCTCCCTCAAGATCTACGTCTATGACGGGGACGAGATTGATGGACTCAAGTCGCTGATGTATGGGAGAGACGGTACGATCACCGCCGAGGCTTGCTTGAAGGGCCAGTGGGGGACTCAGGTAAATTCAGTCTTCAATTTCAGCATATTTATGCAAAATTTTGGAAAAATTGATGTAAAGATTGAAGCTCTCGAGTAGGAAATTGATGCTTTATGCGGTTGGTTTTGATAGAGTTTAGTGCATTGTTTCGTTTGGCTACTTATTAGGAAAGTTAGGCATGAAGAACGATTAAAAGTTCCCGAATTCTTAGTGTTAAATAGTCGGTTTCTAGGATTTATTTTTTAAGCGAAATGAAATAAAATTAAGCTCAGATGAAAAAACTCATGAAAACGCACTCATTACTCTTCTGTTTTTATAGTTTTATTGATTAATTATGTAGGTTAAAATACACAAGCTGCTTCTGAAGTCGAGGTATCGGACGTCAAAGAAAGAGGAAGCGGATCTGTTCTTTGTGCCAGCATATGTTAAATGTGTTCGGATGATGGGTGGTCTTAATGATAAAGAGATTGACCAGACCTATGTTAAGGTACAATCTTTTGGGTATCTTTGTTTACTTAATATTATATCCTTCATTACATGAAATAAAATAAAATAACCAGACCTCTGTTACGGTCATTTTGCTCTTTTTTTTCAGGTCATAAGTCAGATGCCACATTTTAGGCGGTCCGGAGGTCGTGACCACATATTTGTTTTTCCGAGGTAAAAATTGGGTTGATTCTGGGTTATTTCTTCTTTGCCAAAAGATCATGTTGATGACTAATCGGTATGTAATTGTAAAAGAAGATTGATAACACTGTTTAAACATAGCAATTGATAGAAATTCTCAGAAAAAAACAAGGATAGCATATCTGGAGCAGTGCTTAAAAGAAATTTGTAAGAGCGAGATATGACTTCATGGTTCAGATGAGTCTGTTTTCTTCTCTCATCATAATGTCATAACTTAAGCAAGATGAAGAATGTCTACTTTCATATTTTATAGGCCTTTCCAATTAGCCTATAATGCATTTAGCAACAAGTCATGAAAGAAATAAAAATTATTGTTAGCGTATTTCTTTTAGTTGGGTTGTTAGGGCAAGAAAATAATATACTTGACAACAAGTCATGATACCTGTTCCTCTCAGTTAAAATTATCAATTGAAGTAACCATTTCAACCCTTTTGTAACCCTTTCAATTCTTTTACCTCTGTTTTTCTGTTTCTTTTTTCTTAGCCAGCAAACCATGCAGATAATGAAACCAAGTCTCTGATAATGGTTATGGTGAAGAAAAATAATTTTGAGCTTGCACAGATTTTCACTATTAGTATTGAAATGTGAATGATCTTACTTTCTCTCAACTGCAGCGGTGCTGGAGCTCACTTATTTAAATCTTGGGCAACATACATAAATCGTTCCGTCATTTTGACTCCTGAGGTACCATGCTTACTTCCCAAGACATTTTATAAGGTTCATTTAATGGATTCCAGTCAGGGATAAACTGACAGATTGTGATCTTCAATTATTGTTTTCTGCTGCTGATTGTAGAAAATGGTCAAATGCATTGTATAAAAAATTTTCAGGCATTTTTGACCTTTTATAAGCAACATAGGCAGTATGTTATTCGTTCAGACCAGATGACATGTATGTCTTATATATAAGTGTTTAAGAAACATGGAAATTGTATGTGGAGGAACAATACTTGAAAGAAAAAATTACTCGCGTGTTGTGTGGTGCGGATTGAGCAGTAATGATATGTTCATGTGGAGCATGAACAACCCTCTGAAATGTCGTAGTATGACACTAATTGTATTCCTGGTCCGTTCTTTTCATGTTGCTGGATTTGAACGTACCATTTTTTGTATGTGCTTGGTCTATTTCTGCAATTAGTTTCAATGATTTTTGGGGTGGGTTATCTGTGGCAATCAGATCATTGGTCCTAATGTTTATTATTGTGTTAGTGCAGGGGGCCCGGACGGATAAGAAAGACACAACTTCTTTTAATACATGGAAAGATATCATAATTCCCGGAAATGTTGATGACAGGATGACCGGAACTGGGGCTACCCTTGTCCAGCCTTTGCCTCTATCAAAGCGGAAGTATTTGGCAAATTATTTAGGTCGTGCACAAAGAAAGGTTGGCCGTCTTCAGTTAGTAGAGCTTGCCAAGAAATTTCCAGACAAGGTATGTCATCATCTAAGACTTTTTTATCACCTTAAATGAAATATCTGGTTTGCTCAATTTTGTATTCAGTAACCTAGATTTGACTGTGAAGTTTGGTTGAACTACAAATGCAACTTAGACATTGGGTTCTGTGCTCATATTTGGTCATTTGAATCAGGAAAAAAATTTTCCAGTCTAAGCAGGGCAAAAAGTGGTCGCATGTCTAATAATCAATTCTCATGAATTGTTCAAAACCTATATATATATATATAAAAAGAGAATTGGTACAGATACAAAAATTATATAAAGAAAAATCTACCAACTGATGTGGTTTCATAACATTCATTAGATCTACTTTATAATAAAATAAAAGTAACTTTACAATCTGATATACCATATCAAATCACATCAGTTTGTAAATTTACTTTTGTGTAATTTTTTTGTGGCTATAACATTTTCCTAAAAAAAATATCTCTTGGCTTGTTTGAAGCACAAAAATGTTTATGCAATTGTTTTTTGGTTAATAACATTCACTAGGATGATACAAGCACTAGATTGTGTATAGAATGGCAAAGTTATACTTTCACAGCACAAATAGTGATGGCTAACTATTTTCTGGCAGTGGTTGTACAAGATGCTTTGAAATCCCACGTTGTGTGGGGGTGTGTTCCGTCTGAAAGTGCTAAATCTTGATTACATTTACTTTATGTTCTTTTTCTAATTGATAGACAAAGTATGCGCGTTGACTCTGTAAACAGTTGGAATCTCCAGAGCTGAAGTTCAGTGGCCCTGAAAAATTGGGAAGGATTGAGTACTTTGAACACCTTCGAAATGCAAAGTTCTGCCTTGCTCCTCGTGGGGAGTCATCTTGGTCTCTCCGATTTTATGAGTCTTTCTTTGTGGTCTCTCTCTCTCTCTCTCTCTCTCTCTCTGTTTTCACATACATGAGTTAGGGTGGACCAGTTAAAATAATGTGTTTCTGCCAAACAGGAGTGCATCCCAGTCATCTTATCGGATCAAATAGAATTGCCTTTCCAGAATGCCATTGACTACACCAAGATATCAATAAAATGGCCATCCACTCAAATTGGTCCCCAACTTTTGGACTACCTAGAATCTATACCAGGTCAAATTCGACGCTTCATTATATCATGGTTTTCATACTCCTTCCATTAATATGTTATGGCTTCTGTTTTTGGGTTTTCAGATGAATATATAGAGAAGATGATTGACCATGGTAAACATATAAGGTGCCTATGGGTTTATGCTCCCGAATCGGTAGCATGCTCAGCATTGCACGGCATTATGTGGGAACTTCAGAGGAAAGTAAGGCAATTTTACCAGTCAGCTGAGACATTCTGGCTGCACAACGGATCTATTGTAAATAGAAACTTGGTTGAGTTCTCTAACTGGAAACCTCCCTTGCCTTTGCCTTGATCATGGTTAGAGATGATCCCTTTGCTTGCCTGTATATTTTATTTTCATAAAACCAGTCCGCATTCTATTTTATTGGTTTTGTTAGTTTAAGGCCTTTCTCTCTCGTGCACATGATTTCTTAGGTTAGATCTACTTCTCCCGAATTGAATGGGATACACAGTCCTCCCCCTCTTCCCCCTCTCCCCATTTTTTCTTTTATCTGTTCATTATTCAAAGACATCATGAATACCCTTTTAAGAATCTAATTCTCAATGATCAGCACTGTAACCCCACATACAAACAGTCTTTAAAGTTCCATTGCGAGTTCTTTTTTTGTACTTGTGTCTGTTCTACTCTTTTTCACTGCCATGCTCTTGCAATAGTGGAAGATTTCAAGATGATTTGATGAACTTGGATGCTTGTGGCCGAAGTTATATCGAGATTATAAAACCTGTTTACATTGATTAAAGTTTGGGTTCTTAATATGGAATCTCTTCAACACTTTTGGTGGCTGATTTTCCTGGTTTGGTTGATCTAGCCACTCTCTCTCTCTCTCTCTCTCTCTCTCTCTCTCTCTGTGATTTGGATTGGGGACATTTTTTCAAGGGAAAAAAAAAGTAAAGCAAAGAGTTGGTCTAGAAAAGATTGCAATATTTTCTGAGCGAGGAAAATGTCGACTTTCTAATGGAAGACAATTTTGTATGTGATGCTAAAGTATATCTCTATTCTTCATCTTTAAATTTTATCATTTTTAACTAAATGGATTGATTTTACATATTTTTAGTTTACAAGGCAACTATTTAAATAAAGCATAATACTGCAAGTATTGCTACGAAATCTGACCTAAAGATAGAGTAATGCTATATGTATATGGCTGTGTAATGTGTATGTTTTATGGAATAGGTGATGTGATAATGTCATGTAGATAAAATATTAAAAATATATATATTAGAAAAATAAAAATATAATGTGAGAAAAATTAAATTAAAAAATATGAATAATTAAATTAAAAAATATGTAAAAATAATATTTATATGGCATGCAAATAACATATTTGCCTAAAGATAACCATTATGCGAGGAGCGAACGAAAATTCTAGAGAAAGAAAAGAAGTTCAAAGATACCCAGGCATCCTGAGCCAGGCTTTACAAATAGGGGGTGGACGGTGAAAAAGACCAAAAGGGAATCTCCCAGAAACATACCACGCGTCAGGCTTAAAAAAATTATGATCTTGGTCACAGAGAATTCGGATTGCGCACAGTTTTGGCACCACGTCCACACATAACCAAACCCATACACTACGACAACCTCGACTTCTACAAGATACTACCCACCAAGTTTCAGTTTCCTGTCATCGGAAAAGGCAGGACAACCTTCTTTTTTCAAGTGAAAATCTGTGTTGGAGAACATGGGAACAGTTTTATATAGTAATTGCAGCTTTTCTTGGAGACATCACCAGCAGATAGTTCCCTCTAATAATTTGCTTACACATTCTTCACTGGAAAATGGGATTTCTAGAGCAAAAGTTGCTGCTTGTTCAGGAGAGAGTGGATTGGTTGGTGAAGAAGTTGAGAAAGGCTCACGATTTATGAAGAGAAGATCGGTTTTGGTTTCTGGGACTTCTTTAATCTCCTCGGCAATTTTGGGTTCTGCAAACGAGGGGCTGGCTGTGGTCAAACAAGGTCTTCTTGCTGGGCGGATACCTGGCCTGTCCGAACCAGATGAACAAGGTTGGTTTTCGTAGTTCTTCATATTCTCATGCTCGCCTGCATTCTAATTGCCCTGTCGTTTTAATTGTGCCCTAATCTATGCATAAAGGTGATGATATTCAACTTGCAAGAGTGGAAAATTTATGTCTTACATTCAAGGAACAAAACAGTATTTATTTTGGCCCTTTGATACCCAACTTGAAAGAAAGCTGCAATACTGTTAATAGTTGTACCTCCAATTGATTGGTTGTATCTTCATACTTCTCAGTGACTAAGTTTATATTTAAAGACCGTTTTCTCGATCTAGCAGACTAGCACCATTTGTTTCTAATTTGTCAGTTAAGATGTGTGGGAAGTAGTTAAGAGGGTAGAAAATCATCCATTACCCTTCTTCTCCATCCATATATGAAAGCTGCAGCTCCAAATATTATTTGCCATTAACAACTTGTGAGGAAAAGGCAGAAAGTAAATAGAAAAAGGACGTCCCAGAGTCAACCGTTATAACCTGATCGGTTATATATTAAGTATAATGCTAATGGAGTACATAAACCATAAACCGTTGTGCAATCACTTTGAAAAAGAGTTGGTCACTGTTAAAAAATTAATTTTTTTTTTTATTGTGAGTCCCGTATTTATTGACTTTTTTTCAGAATGACTGTGCAATGTTCATGCATTCACGATTGCAAGTATCATTTCTTGTTAATGCATGGCACGTAAAATTCTATTCAGTCTTCAATTCTGCAAGATTTTCACATGTTCTACGCATTGGAATACCTTCTGTAGTTGCCACAGTCAAGTGTATAGAATCCCGTGATGGAGCTAAATTGTATAGGGTTGAAGATTCTGGATCCGTTCAAGCTACACATCCTTTGTTGTTTTTCCTTTTTTGTTTTGTTTATCGGTATTGTGAAGTTCACTACGAAAACATTTGCTCAGTCAGGTTGGAGGACATACCGCAGGCCAGATGAGAAGTCTGGAGGGCATGGTGTTGGATGGAGTCCGATCATCCCCTACGCATTTTCTGTCCCTCAGGATTGGGAAGAGGTGATAATATACAACCAAAACCCGAGGCTTAACTCTTTGTTTGAACTTGCATTTGAATCACATATTCAAGTTGTTTTGTTTTTAAAAGTCTCCCTCTCATTTTGGTTTGACTATTCTTATTTTTATGGATTCATCAATACAATCTGTATACCAGGTTCCAGTATCGATTGCAGATCTTGGTGGCACTGAAATTGATTTGAGATTTGCTAGCTCTAAGGAAGGACGCATATTTGTTATTGTTGCTCCTGTTCTTAGATTTGCAGATGGTTAGTTCCCATAACTCTTTTAGTTGGAAGAATGCCCAATGTGTGTGTGCTTTATGAACTTTGACTGGTTGTGTCTTTTTGGGAAGAATTTCCCGTGCTCTTGGTTAAAGAATTTTGATCTTCACGTCTTTGTATAGATCTTGGCGAGAATGCTAAAATCGAATTGATTGGGCCTCCGGAAAAAGTGATCGATGCGTTTGGACCAGAAGTGATTGGGGAAAATGTAGAAGGAAAGGTTATTAGTACAAATGTAGCAGAACACTCAGGGAGAACATATTATCAGTATGAATTAGAGCCACCTCATGCTCTCATTACTGCAACTGCAGCAGGAAATCGCCTCTACTTGTTCAACGTAACTGCAAGTGGTATGGATATTGATCCTAATGCAAGATGCTTTTCAATGACCCAAGCTAAAAATATTCATATGCTTTACTTTTGCAGGTCTTCAGTGGAAGAGGCACTTCAGCGATTTGAAGAGGATATCCGACTCTTTTCGTGTTGTCTAATTGAAAATTTTGTGAGCAGGGATTGCATAAAACTATTGTTCGAGTATCTGTTAGGTTTACAACAATGACAGGAGAAAGAAAAGATTCAAAATCAACTAAAAGCTAGATGTGCTGGTGGAAAATTGAGTTCCATTTGTGTATAACTTTGGTGCATATCAAATTCTTGTCTAAAACTCTCTTGCAATTATTTGGCAGTAGTTTGACGTATAAAAGCAGATATTGAAGGAAACACTTACACCTTGTTTGGATAGTGAGATAAGATAAAATGATTTTGGATGAAATGTTTAGAACTGGAGAAAGTTATAACGACAAGATGAAACAAATTGAGATGAGATAGTTTTTCAATCCAAACGGGGCCTAAGTTTGCATATGCACCAACCCTCAACAACAAAACGTTTTGATATTCATGAAATCTGATAGGCAGATACTGAACGCTTCTTTATTTAGTGAATCTCTCTTTCTCTCTCTCTCTCTCTGAGCAAATGAAGTACTATATGTTTGGAAAGTGGGTCATTTTTGGCATGTTATTTGAAATTTCCAAGTTGTGTGCTACTGCATTGGCACTTCTTGTAACATTGCTTGTGTTCTATTCGTGGAGGTTCGAAGATTGGATCGGACCTAACAAATGATGAGAAAGAACTGCCAGTCAGAGTTGAGAGATGCGATCTTTGGTTTTTTAGTTGTAGCTTATTTGCTTCAGTGACTGCTATAAGAGCTACAAAGACTTCTCCTTTGGTGAAGTTGGTGGATAGGATTTGTTGAGTCCATTCTAAATGACGATAGTGCATGAAGAGTTTCAAGTTTCAACAGAGTGCATCTGCTACGGAGTTGGAATTTTAGAATAGCGACATGATAGTTGATATTCGAGCAGTAGTTCGTAGGCGGAATTGTTCCATGGTTCGTGGCAATGAGTAATGGTAGATACATCTTTAAGGGCATAAACACTAGCAATTTTAGTTCATCAGACTCTTGTATTCTCTCGATTCCATTGTCTTCTCCTAGGAACTAGGGCTCCTCTTGTAAGGGCGCCGCTTAACGACGGCTCCCTTGTGAGATCCCAGATTTACGTGTATTTTTACACGTTATTTTATGCTCGGTGTTAATTATTTTAATTTATTTAAATAATATTATCGGTCATATTTTATTTATTTAAGATATTTATTTGAGTTATTAATTAGTTGATATCGAGTTGCGTTGCTTTTTCTTATTTATTTTAATGAGTTAATTATTTTAATGATTGAGAATTTAATTCCTTTATTTTATTATGTGAAATTATTTTATCTGCTTTCGTTATATTATTTATTGTTTTATAAATAATATTGTGTTTGGGTTTAATTTATTTATATTGTTGGGGCTTTATATATTTTATTTTATTGATATTAAAATTATAGTATTTAAAGTCTGCTTTTATTTAATTTGTTGTGTTTTTCTAGCTAGACTCTTTTTCCCTTCTTTTTCCTTTTTCTCTTTTTTTTCTTTTCTTTTTCTTTTCTTTTTCTTTTTCTCCTTCTCTTTCTCGGCTTCCCACCCGCGTGCCCAGCCCCTCCCCTGCTTCCCTCTCTCCCTCTCGCCGTTCGTTCTCTCCCACCCAGGACCGCCGCCGGCCACCCACCGGCGACACCGCCCACACCACTAGCCTCCCCTCACGCCGGCGAGCTCAACGGCACCGGTGGTGTCCTCTCCGGCCACCCCACCGCCCCTCCACGGCCACAAACCCGAAATGGCCATTTTGCATTCCCTTGCATTTTCCGGCCACCGCCGGCCACCCCTTGGCCTCCGACCACCACCACTAGACTCCCCAACCTTCGGCGAGCATAACCCACCGCCCAAAGCCACCCATCGCCGCCGGTTACCCCCTCCACCCGAAATGGGCCTTAAACGGGTCATTCTTCGCCACGCCGCCGTCCGGCCACCGTAGGTCTCACCTCTGCCACCATTCGACTCCCCTCACCCAGCCGGTCAACCCCCTAGCTCAGTTTCCCCAACCGCGGCCTCACCTTCCCGGTACGAGCCCAAACCCGAAAATGGGTTTTCACCCCTTTTGGCCCCGATCCGCCACCTTCCGGTGGTTGTGCCGCCACACCACCACCTCCATGAGATTCCCCACCCTTTTATGAGTACCTCCCTAAATTTTGGTGTCAAACCGAGTGTTTTTGCCTAACGTACATGTGACCGCTACAAACGCTGCGGATTGGCGTTGTTCAAGGAAATGCGTTTTTACCGCTGTAAGTACTTTCCAAACAAGCTTTAAGATTTAAATATATTTTTGGCATCAACAGTTGTTGTATTTGATTATTGCTGATATGTGATGGTTGATGTTGGTATTTGTTGATTGATTGGATTATTTAATTGTTGGATAATTGCTGCATGGTTGTCTGCATTGTGGATTTACGCGCATGCTCATGAAAATATTTGGAAAGTGGATTTTGGCATGATTTTGGATATTCATGTGTTGAGAATGGAAATTGGGATTTAAATTGTATTTAATGGATTTTATTGGTTTTGGGCTGAGTCATAACGGGGACGGCGATACGTAACGCCCGTTGTGATCAGCGTGTGAGTGTGTGGGTGACATAATGGGGACGGCGATACGTAACGCCCATTATGGTCATCGGGTGTGCATTTCATATCGGGGACGGCGATACGTAACGCCCGGTATGAAATGAGTGTGCGTGGATCGTAATGGGGACGGCGATACGTAACGCCCATTATGATTTCGGGTGTGTGTGTAATCATATCGGGGACGGCGATACGTAACGCCCGGTATGATCGATTTTGAGGATATTATTTTATGGAAAATGATGGGTGATTTTATTGTGGATTAAATTGGGATTTTGACGAGTGTGGTTATTTCATCGATTTTGAGGAAGATGATTTTGAGCTTCATGCATATGGTAATTGTTCTTGGTTGTTGTTGTGGCATTAATGTATTTTTGTCTTAGGTTTGGTTGGGTTGTACTTACCTGCGATGCCCTCTTGGCGTCGTAGTTTATTTTGGATGCAGACTTTGGAGAGGCCGAGCCTGAGGAGACGGCTCCGCTATTGAGGCGATATTATTGATTGATATCTCGGGAAATTTATTTTCCCCTTTTTATAATTATGTATTTGTTTAAATTGTATTTTTGGACGACTGTATTAAATCTCCTGTTGGAGAGTTTTTATTAAATTGGTTTGTAAAATATTTCTAAAAAAATTCTGGTACTTAGATATTAATTTATTATCCGCTGCGACCTATATTTTTATGTATGTCACGTGTGCACACACGTTTGACACGTGTTGTTGGGATGTGTGACCCGTGTTGTCATCATCCCGACGCCTCGATTCCCGTGTTATTTTAAGGGGAATTTGGGGGCGCCACAGGTGGTATCAGAGCAGTTCGGCTCTGGGTAAATCCGCAAGTTACCTAGGGACAGTACCAGAAAAGTTTGTGGTTTTTAAAAATTTATTTGTTTGATGATTGGGTTATTTTATTTTATTATTTTATTGTTTTATTATTTTATTTGTTGTCTTAGTCTTTCGACTAATTTATATGGTAACATTATCGATATTTACTTCGTTGTGTTGTGCTTTTTATTTTAATGTTTTTATTGTTTATTTATTTTCATAATTAAATCAGTTCTGATTGATTGGTTTGTTAGTTTATTTTATTTTATTGTAATATTTGTTTAATATTGTAAATGGGTAGCAGTTAAGATTGTAGTTAGTGATTTTATTTGGCTAAGTTGTCGAGTACGTATTTAATTATTTATTTATTTTATATATATGCCTTCGTTTTTGTTTAAATTGGAATTTAGATATTTCGGATTAAATTATTATTTTAAATCAATCCATTTATTGAATCTGATATTTTAAACAGTTGTGTTATAGAATTCCTTATTTTAAAGTTTATTTCTTTTGTTGTAGGTTATTTTATTGTCTTAAGCTTTTATTCAATTATCATCAGGATTTGATTTTAATTTCAGTTCATAGGTTTCCTATGAGATAGTTTTGGAATTGGTTTATTATTTGTTTATTTTAATTATGGCTCTTGTATTTTAAGTATTTCTGAACGTTTGAAAACTTATTTAGACATAGATTTAAAAGCATCACTGCCTTGTTTCTTTTTAAGTTTATGCTTTGAGATAAATTTAAATTGTTTATCTTTTTACATTTCTGTTGTTTTATTTTTAGGGTCATGCTTTGAAATAAGTTTTGAAATTTATTATCTTTCCGCATTTCCGTATGCTTTATTTTAAAAGTTTATCTATTACTTTAACGAGTGGATTTGTTTTGGCGACTTGTTTGTATTTATTTATTAATTAATTTATCGATTTAATTATTTTATTGTGGTTCGTTTCTTTTAGCAGATTTTAAATTTTAGGGATTTCTACAATAATCTTTTTAAGAGTTGAGTTTTGTAGAGAATTTTAAAATTTTATTTGTGATTTTGTTTGTTGTTGTTATTTTAATTTATCCTCCTTCCTTTATTTAATAAAAGTTTTTGGTGAATTTGTGTTTATTAAAGGAGGTGGGTTTGTTTTCTTGAATGAGTGGTTTTTACTTATTTGTTTATTAAATCTTTTCCCCTTTTTGTGTTTTTATATAATAATTATGTGAATTACTTAAATTTTGTTTAGTATTTGGGTATTCTATTATTTATAATTGCGATATGGATTTGTTTGATAGTTTGTTGGTATTTATGCAATTGCATTTCTTTGTCGATATTGTATATGCTATTTTGTGTATTTAATTACCTGGGTCTCACTGAGTGTTTGAGTGTTTAAGTTCTAATTTTATTTCTAGGAGATTATTGGAATTGTATTCAGATAGACTCTTCATAGGAGTGTAAAATTGTTAGCCATTGGTATAGTGTTATAGAAATTGTTTTAGTAATGCTTATGATGGTGGGCGATCAATTATTTTCTTGGTGAAATTTTGATGTTAATTGTGGATAACTAGAGATTGATATTTAATAAATGTGCATGTAAATTTTGGAGAGTATTTGTTTTTGGCTAGTGTGTAACTTGGGAAAGATTTATTTGTTAAGTGATAAGGTTGAATTGATGTGATGGAAATAAATTTAAGAGATATAAATTTTAGGCTTTTGAGCGAATTGTTAGGAGTGGATAATTTAAGAATAATATTTCGGAAAATTTAATGGTTAGTAGCATTTGTCGAGATATCTTAAGGAATTTAGTTTTGGCTTGAGGTCATACAAGAATTAAAATATTTCAGGTTACCCCATCTCATAGGTAATGAAGGTTCGATTGAGAGAATACGGATTTAGATAATTAATCTATGATGAGAGTGAGGAGTTATAATGATGGAGAAGTATATTGGTGATTTGGGAGTTAGAAAAATTTTTTTAGGCTGTAATATTGGGTGGCATAACTTGAATGGTGAGATGACAAAACATTAGGATTTGTAAATGTGGCAAATGATTTCTTGTAATAGGTGTTGAACTAGTTTTTGCTCAGCGGTGATATTTTATGAGAACTTAAATTTTTATAAATTTAGCGAGTTGTCAAAGTGCGCGCGGAAGCGTGGTGAATTGCAATATAGTTGAAGGTTCAATTTTTGTGTAAATTTTGAAGAATTAGTGGCGAGTTGAAATTTAAAATGATACTTGTAAGTGAGGATTTATATTTTAGTTGGGTAAATTATGGTTATTGACGATTAAGTTAGGAAGATAAATCTGGGAGTCATTTTAGGGTAACACAAATTGTTGTAAGGAGTTAGTGAATATTAAATTTTTGGGAGATTGTACTAAGGTTTTGTGCATGTGGGGTTCAGATTGATTGGCTATCTCAAGAGTTTTAGAGATGAAATATTATTTGGAGACTATACATTTATGATGAAATATAATTCGTTTATATTTGAGGAAAATAGATGATTGTACTAAGGCTTGGAGTGAGTATTAAGTGATGTAATAGGTGAGTTATTGGAGTTTTATTAGCTGCAGCCGAGCGAATTTCGAGGACGAAATTCTTTTTAAGGGGGGGAGGATGTGAGATCCCAGATTTACGTGTATTTTTACACGTTATTTTATGCTCGGTGTTAATTATTTTAATTTATTTAAATAATATTATCGGTCATATTTTATTTATTTAAGATATTTATTTGAGTTATTAATTAGTTGATATCGAGTTGCGTTGCTTTTTCTTATTTATTTTAATGAGTTAATTATTTTAATGATTGAGAATTTAATTCCTTTATTTTATTATGTGAAATTATTTTATCTGCTTTCGTTATATTATTTATTGTTTTATAAATAATATTGTGTTTGGGTTTAATTTATTTATATTGTTGGGGCTTTATATATTTTATTTTATTGATATTAAAATTATAGTATTTAAAGTCTGCTTTTATTTAATTTGTTGTGTTTTTCTAGCTAGACTCTTTTTCCCTTCTTTTTCCTTTTTCTCTTTTTTTTCTTTTCTTTTTCTTTTCTTTTTCTTTTTCTCCTTCTCTTTCTCGGCTTCCCACCCGCGTGCCCAGCCCCTCCCCTGCTTCCCTCTCTCCCTCTCGCCGTTCGTTCTCTCCCACCCAGGACCGCCGCCGGCCACCCACCGGCGACACCGCCCACACCACTAGCCTCCCCTCACGCCGGCGAGCTCAACGGCACCGGTGGTGTCCTCTCCGGCCACCCCACCGCCCCTCCACGGCCACAAACCCGAAATGGCCATTTTGCATTCCCTTGCATTTTCCGGCCACCGCCGGCCACCCCTTGGCCTCCGACCACCACCACTAGACTCCCCAACCTTCGGCGAGCATAACCCACCGCCCAAAGCCACCCATCGCCGCCGGTTACCCCCTCCACCCGAAATGGGCCTTAAACGGGTCATTCTTCGCCACGCCGCCGTCCGGCCACCGTAGGTCTCACCTCCGCCACCATTCGACTCCCCTCACCCAGCCGGTCAACCCCCTAGCTCAGTTTCCCCAACCGCGGCCTCACCTTCCCGGTACGAGCCCAAACCCGAAAATGGGTTTTCACCCCTTTTGGCCCCGATCCGCCACCTTCCGGTGGTTGTGCCGCCACACCACCACCTCCATGAGATTCCCCACCCTTTTATGAGTACCTCCCTAAATTTTGGTGTCAAACCGAGTGTTTTTGCCTAACGTACATGTGACCGCTACAAACGCTGCGGATTGGCGTTGTTCAAGGAAATGCGTTTTTACCGCTGTAAGTACTTTCCAAACAAGCTTTAAGATTTAAATATATTTTTGGCATCAACAGTTGTTGTATTTGATTATTGCTGATATGTGATGGTTGATGTTGGTATTTGTTGATTGATTGGATTATTTAATTGTTGGATAATTGCTGCATGGTTGTCTGCATTGTGGATTTACGCGCATGCTCATGAAAATATTTGGAAAGTGGATTTTGGCATGATTTTGGATATTCATGTGTTGAGAATGGAAATTGGGATTTAAATTGTATTTAATGGATTTTATTGGTTTTGGGCTGAGTCATAACGGGGACGGCGATACGTAACGCCCGTTGTGATCAGCGTGTGAGTGTGTGGGTGACATAATGGGGACGGCGATACGTAACGCCCATTATGGTCATCGGGTGTGCATTTCATATCGGGGACGGCGATACGTAACGCCCGGTATGAAATGAGTGTGCGTGGATCGTAATGGGGACGGCGATACGTAACGCCCATTATGATTTCGGGTGTGTGTGTAATCATATCGGGGACGGCGATACGTAACGCCCGGTATGATCGATTTTGAGGATATTATTTTATGGAAAATGATGGGTGATTTTATTGTGGATTAAATTGGGATTTTGACGAGTGTGGTTATTTCATCGATTTTGAGGAAGATGATTTTGAGCTTCATGCATATGGTAATTGTTCTTGGTTGTTGTTGTGGCATTAATGTATTTTTGTCTTAGGTTTGGTTGGGTTGTACTTACCTGCGATGCCCTCTTGGCGTCGTAGTTTATTTTGGATGCAGACTTTGGAGAGGCCGAGCCTGAGGAGACGGCTCCGCTATTGAGGCGATATTATTGATTGATATCTCGGGAAATTTATTTTCCCCTTTTTATAATTATGTATTTGTTTAAATTGTATTTTTGGACGACTGTATTAAATCTCCTGTTGGAGAGTTTTTATTAAATTGGTTTGTAAAATATTTCTAAAAAAATTCTGGTACTTAGATATTAATTTATTATCCGCTGCGACCTATATTTTTATGTATGTCACGTGTGCACACACGTTTGACACGTGTTGTTGGGATGTGTGACCCGTGTTGTCATCATCCCGACGCCTCGATTCCCGTGTTATTTTAAGGGGAATTTGGGGGCGCCACATCCCTCCTCCTCTCCCGTTTCCTTTCCTTTTTCTATTTTCCATATTATTTTCTCTCATTTCTCGTTCTCCCCCCTTCCCCCATTTTGTTTTTTCGGTTTCTTCATTTCGCCCTCTCTCCTCATCACCTTCCCTTCTGCTTCTTCCCTTTCTTTCCCTTTTAGGCTTGCTATTGGTTTGGTTGTTTATGCAGGAACTGGGGCTATCTTTGGGCTGTGCTTGTCAACGGTGAAGGCCTCCGTCGTGCTGGTCCCCGCATGTGTTCCGCCAATGTTCTCCTAAACGGGATTTCGTTCTCCGTGCACCACCATCGAAAGGACTCTGGCGACCACGTGCGAGACCGAAGGGTCCAGAGAAGTCGACATCCTTCCCTGTCCATTCCGCTCCCCCTAAGCAGCGTGTGGTTTCCACGTGCCATTGACAGCAGTAGTTCCTTGTATTGCTTTTTAAACTCTTTTAAAGTTGAAAATCGAAACTAAATTTTTCAATTTAGTTTAATCTTTGTTTGTTGTTTAGTTTTAATAAAAATCAAAAAAATGTGGTCTCTAGGACATTTGGTTCTTAGGGTTTGTCCTCAGTCTGTCCTTATACGGAAATGGGACTTGTTTAATTTGTTTAATTGTTGGTAATTCCGTCTTGCACAAAATTATGGTTATTTCTCAGACAATGTTCTAGAAAGTTTTGCAGCAAGAGATAAAAAATATCAATTATTTTTAGTATATTAAAAAATTACAAATCGTCTTTTAATTAATTTGTAATTATATATTTCAAATTTGTTTATAACACTCTTATTAATGAAATGAATCTTCCCTCTTCGAAAAAAAAAAATCAGTTCATCAGACTCAAATTATGAAGACCTACATTTTGCCAAACTCTTCAAGATCAGCTTTCCTCGCAAACCCACTCTGCGCATACCCGGACATGACCATGCGGTATGCAGGACCCAGAAACCATTGATGACCAAACAAAGAAATCTCCTTTAAAATTTCCCTTTCAGCCTCCATCTCCCCATTTCCGGCGTGCCCATCAACCATCACAGTGCAAGTCATCACATTCTTCAACGCAATGGGAACCCTGTTCAACAATCTCCATGGTAGCGTTCCTTCTTCCAGTAGGTTTAGGATTGATGATAGAGTACTGGGTAATGCGTGATTACTTGTTGGTTCTGGGACAAATTTCTTGTCATTTGTCATTCAAATTTCGTCTTTTTCGCGCTGCCAACCCTTGAGTCACGCAACGATCATCGGCATTATATCGTTTTAAAGCTCTTCGAGACCACCCGTACACTTTAACCTTATAACTTAAATGCCCATCTCCCCAGTTTTTCCCTCTATGAAGCAACTAGATTTATGGTCTTCAGAGGAATGGAGCTGAGAATGTTGAAACTCTTGCGAAATTGTAAAACTATCAGAGAATTGAAGCAAACACATCTTCAGGTTCTCATGAATGGCCTCCATGGTAGCGATTTTGTACTGCCTAAGCACATTGCACTTGCCTCCGAACTTGTTTCGCTTGATTACGCGGTTAGGATATTTCAGTATTCTGAGTATCCGAATGTAATTGCCTGTAATACTATGATCAAATGCTTTATTGGAAAGACCTGTGAGGGCGCATTGCGTATTTATGATCAAATGAAGGTGTTGAGCATTGCACCAAATAGTTTTACCTTTACTTTTCTTCTTAGGTGTTTTGAACCGTTTGAAACTCTAGAAGATGGTAGAGTGGTTCATGGTGATATTGTGAAGCTAGGATTCGGTTCAAGTGTTTTTGTTCAAAATACCCTTTTGGATTTCTACGCTAAATTTGGCCGGGATTTGGATTGGGCTAGTCGGGTGTTTGAAGAAATGCCTAACAGAGATATTGTTTCATGGAATTCAATGATTAGTGCGTACTTGGCACATGGGAAAGTAGAGTCTGCTCTTGGGTTGTTTGATTCAATGCCTGAGAGGAACGTTGTGTCATGGAATTCTGTTGTTTCGGGGCTTTCTAAGGCTGGAAATATGAAATTGGCTCGCTCTGTCTTCAATAGAATGCCAGAGAAAAATGAGGTTTCCTGGAATTCCATGATATCTGGCCATGTACGGATGGGTGATGTTGAGTCTGCTCAGTGTATTTTTGATCAGATGTCGAAGAAAACTGTAGTTTCTTGGACGGTTATGATCTCAGGATACACTATGATTGGAGATCTTGAATCTGCAAGGAACATTTTTCATCAGATGCCAATTAAGAACACCATCTCTTGGAATGCCATGATTGCTGGTTATGTTCATAACCATGAGTTTGTTAAAGCTCTTAATGTGTTTCATCAGATGTTAATTGATGGCAAGTGCAGGCCTGATCAGACAACTTTGGTCAGCATACTCTCTGCCTGTTCTCACTTGGGATCTCTAGAACATGGCAAATGGATTGATTCTTATATAAAGAGAAACAAGTTCGACATGACTATTCCTTTAGGCAATGCTCTAATAGACTTCTTTGCAAAATGTGGAGATGTGGAAAATGCAAAAGAAGTTTTTAATCAGATGGCTAAAAGATTTGTAATTACATGGACAACAATGATTTTGGGTCTAGCTGTTAATGGTCAATGTAAAGAAGCTATAGCACTCTTTGATAGGATGAATGTCGAAGGAGTTCAGCCAGATGATGTCATTTTCATTGCTGTTCTATCAGCCTGCACTCATGGAGGGTTGGTGGAAGAAGGTAAAAGGGTATTTGACCAGATGGTGCGGGAGTTTGACATTGTACCCCGAATTGAGCATTATGGTTGCATGGTTGACCTTCTGGGTCGGGCAGGGAGGTTGGATGAAGCAGAAGAATTCATTGGAGGCATGCATTTAAAGCCAAATGCTGTCATTTGGGCCACTCTACTAGGTTCTTGTAAGATTCATGGAAAAGGGGATGTATTAGAATCTGTGACAAGAAAGATTATGGAGCTGGAACCTTCAAATCCTAGTTATTTGGCACTTATTTCCAATATGAGCGCCTCAATTGGACAGTGGAAAGATACTTTGATATCTCGGGTCGCAATGAGACGGCAAGGTGTGGAAAAAGTGCCTGGTTGTAGCTCAATTCAAGTAGGGGATAAGGTCCATGAGTTTATAGCCAGAGACACGACTCATGAGCAAAGAAAGGACATTTATGGGGTTTTATATTGTTTAAATGAACACTTGAAAGCAGTGGCTGATGAATTATGATTCGTGAGGAAATCTCTTGGTTCATGGCACTAAAAACTGTCCTTTCGCGGTGGATGGCTGAGGAAGAATGAACAATGAGACATTTGAGTATCTTAGATATCCACTTAGGAAGAATGAACAATGAGAAAGTCGAGTATCTTGGATGGGTTTTTACTTCTATATCAGAGAAAATTTACTTCAAAATCTGGGTCGTGACCGCTTCCGAGAAAACCTCTTCTTTTATGAACCAGAAAATGAGGTAATTGAGGTTTTAGTTGCACAAAATTTGGAGGTTGAATTGGCAAAAAAAAATAAAAAAACCTACTTAATGTCCTCTGTCTCGTAGAATTAAGCAACAGAAAACTGTGGGCAGGCATGACTCTTAAAATCAATGCTGAAACATCTACTGGTGGAAAGGTGGCAATTTGGCTAGGGGGAGAACTATTGCCAGGGGAATTGTGGCTGTTGAGACTATCTTTCGTGAAATGAAACAGTAAAGTTGTGGCTGCTTGGTGGCCATTCACATCAGCAGAGTCAGAGTTGCTGGACAAGAAGAAGAATTGGAACCTACAAAAGCGTTTGAACTATAAGGTTGCGATAATGTAGAATCTAGATGACTTAATTTGGATGGCAATCAAACTGTGAATTTAAGGTTGAGACTCACAAAGCTGTGAATTTATGGATGGCAATCAAACTTATAATGATCTAGATGACTTAATTTCACCGGCTCTTATGTTTAGAACTCAAAACCTTTTAACTTGGTGCTCTCTATCAATTTCCTGTATACTTGGACTATGCCTTGTTATTTGTTTTAGCAGAATTTTATTTTGCTTGTCAAAAAAAGAAGTCAAAACCATTTGTATGGGATCTAAGCATTTGGTGGAATTGAAGCTACTAGCTTGAGTTAATTCTAGCTGAAATACCATAACCCCAATGTACTTTGTTTTAAATACCACCAGAGCCATGCCCTTTCTGGAAACTGCTGATCCTCTGTAGAGAAAAGATTCCCGGGTGTAAAACACAACTTTCTCATTTTTCATATCATAAAAAGGGTTTCTTGATAGATTAACATTATACTGATACAAAGCTGCCAGGCCTATGCTTCAACTTCCACTTCATCTAATAAGCACAGGGATAGTGTGAGACTTCATTCTTTTGGATGCCCAAGTGAAGTGGCTTTTAGGATTCTGGTTCCATTCACATTAACTTAAGACTTATGCTCACACTAATATCAAAACCAGAATGGCAGCCATAGCTATGGCATCACTGTGCAACCAGAGTTGCTTTAATTTTATTTGTTATGATAGTCTAGGTTCTTGACATATCAGCCAATGCTTTTATTAATAAATCTTGTTCCGAATTACATATTTTCGGTTGTGAAATTCTAGAAGAATTAGACATGCATATGGCAATAATGTTGCAGGTTATGGAATCATATGGTGCGTTATCATTTAAGAGTTTGGCATTTTCTGGCCTCAATGTCTATAAACACTGGCTTATCTGTATACCGTGGTTGATGCTAGAATATACATTATTTTAATTTAAGATAATGATTCCTTTTTTCTTTGTCTCTCTAATTTGTGGCAGTGGAATTATATCGGATTTACAGCTATGCAACCAGATCGTGAAAAGAGGAAAGAACGGACAAAAATATAGAAGATTTCTGTAACTCTCACACCTTTCTTGAAGGTTAAAAGCCAGCACAGACGAAAGGGGCAGTTCCCATGAAACAGAGTACGTAAGCCTAAAACTATGATTTTCTGGCTCTTATATATTAAGAGCACACCATTCCTGCATTGAGGAAAACTGTGATCACATTCTCTAATTTTTATTTTTTTAGCAATTTACTAATAAATGTTGAAGATACAGAAGGCCTATAATACCAAACTATCTTGTTCTTTCTCTAGATATTCTCTCTTGGCTTGCTTCTCAAAAGGTTGTTAAATTAATCAATCAAGCAAGCACAAGGCATATCGAGCAAGTAATGATGTTTGTGCGACACATTGACAAGCATCAGTTATAAATAGATAGAAAGAGATGTTTACTTGTATATGATGCGATCTTCTTCTGATTACTTGTATCTGATGCTCATTATTTTGATGACAATACAAAGCGACATATTTGACCAAATTCAGTCACGTAATTTATTGGAAACATGAGTTGGGAAAGGATCCAACGTCAATATCTTATATATTATTGCATGTATTCTAAATATCATGCCACAAAGTTTTTGCACCTTATGCTCGTTTTTACTTAATCATGATATTATTTATAGATGTTCGCTTTCCTATGGACAAGCTGGGACGGTAGGAGGCCTGGCCAGGGCCTTACAATAATGGGCGGAACATCATAAACGTGGAGCATTATAATAGAAAAAAAATGCTACTTTTGGTAAGGGATGATATTGCAGATAACACAAAAGGTTGCTGTTTTCATGCATAAAATCCAAGACATTTATGCCTACCTGAAAACTGACTCTTGATAATGATCGAAGTGAATAAAGAGAGGGAGGCAAAAGTTATTTGTTGGCAAAGTTTGGCAATCTTGTTTAATTGTTTTTAATTAAGCTCCAAATCATGTGATTATTATGTAATACCGACCCAAGACCTTTCTAGCTAGGCTTTATAGTTTATGAACCAGATACTGATCGATCTTCTTCTTCTTCTTCACATGGGTTTAAGAAGAGAATTTCAATTGAAAGAGACGGAAGGCAGAAAAGTTATAAGGGAGATCATGTCGATCATTAGTCAAAAAACAGAAAACAAAAAAAGGAAAAAATATCATGAAATCACATTTGACTCATCTAGTTATAATCCATTTACAATCTCATCTGTTTCCATCATCTATGTCAACCTTTTACACCCATGCATGAATATTTAAGAAGTACATCATTTTCCGAAAAGAAGAACCAGAAAAAAAGGAAGAACAAGAAGATCAAGAAGAAAGAAAGAAATAAATTTTGGGCTATCTCTTTTCAGTCTTGTTATCAATGCAGACTAATTACCTGGATCATAGGATACCTAAAAACTGACCAAATTAAAAGAACAAAGGACAAAGAGAAGCTCATTTATGATGGTTGAAGTTGCGTCCACAATTTTTTTCTTATTTTAATATCCAGCTACATGATTAATGTACAATCAATTGGGTTTGAAGGTGAACTTGCATGTCCTATCTGATATTGCATATTATAAATGCTTGATGTTCTTGAATTTTGTATGGGGCCAATCCTTTGGCGGCAAGGATTTCAACACCAAGATGCGGTGCACTTTCAGCCGTTAAGCATCTGCTCAAGAGTCCTCCCTGCGAAGGCAACTTAGCCTGCTTGAGGCAGAAGAAAAAATAAAAATCTTCAGTTCTATCCCTCATCAATGTTTGATTTTGATAGGTCCAAGTATATATGTGAGTCTATCTAATGATATATATATCTAATGTTAAGTTAAAATGGTTCACATGAGTTTATATGCTTTTTATATATAAATTTGTGTCTTATTTTTTTTTACATTTTTTTATATATAAATTTGAGAGAAACATCATTTCATTAAGAACTGATCAGGAACGAGTTACATTGGATAACAGGTCTGGATTGAGCACGTCACCACTAGATCAATATCACATGCTTATATAGTTAGTAGTAATTACAGCAAGCTAGCTAGCTAGCTATACTAGCTAGGAATATGCATGAAAATTAAAAATATTCTAAGAATATAAGGTGATCATATGTTAATCTAATTAAGGAATAATATTAATATACATGCAGAACTAACAGCTCTCAATTAATAAATTATAAAGTTCCAACACATGATAAAATTACATGATTAAAGTAGGTAGGTAGGTACGTACGTAGCTAGTTGTCTCTTCCTTAATTATTAATTAGACGTTGCATTATTCCAAAACTTATAAATTCATTGATATTTTTATATCTGTGTCATATAGCTAGCTAGCTAAATGTTAAGTACATGAAATGCATGCAAAGTTAAACATGAGTCATGTCATGATCAGTAGTCGAATGATCTGGAACCCTACATGATATATATATATATATAATATATTATGGGATGATAATGCTATATATATATATATATATATGAATTAGCAATATGACTAGCTAGTTCAAATCATCCAAGTTTTCTCATCAATATCCAAATATAAAGAAGTCATGCTCAACTTCAATATCGACCAATTATATAATGGATAATGACAGCTCCGGCTCTCTGAAAGACACCGTGATCACCGTACGTACGTTTTCGATCAATCTAGCAAAGGGTTTCATCTTGTTATCCTCTCACAGACCACAGTGCCATGAATTCTGGCCCTCCATGTGTACTTCTCTAATCACCCGCTAATTATTCAGCTTCCTATCTCCTCGATCCTACGCGTAATTCTTTATAATATATATTTATTTATTTTAACTAAAAATAATTATTTTTAGTTAATTAATTATTATAAAAAAATAGATATTTATAATTAATTATTTGTAATAAAATAATTATTTGTAATAAAAATATATATCTATTTATTTTAACTAAAAATAATTATTTTATTAAATATAATTAATCATAAATAAATAATTTTTTTATAACGCTAGAGAAAAGTGATGTAAAAAAAATTAGTGAAATGATTTTAGGTATGCATGCAAATTGCATCCCATATAAATCCATGCATAATATATATATATATAATTACCAAGCTTAGCACGTTAGGTATGAAATGAAAACCTGATCAATTTTTAACATTGTAATATTTTTTTAATAAAAGATGATAGTATCCCAACTTTATTGATAAATTACTCTCGCTTTTGATAGAATATATCTTTTACAAAATTATCCAAAAGCAAAAGCAGGCTTTTATGAAAAATATTATTTAAAAATATCAGCCAGCTAGAAAATACAATATAGTATATATTGCTTAAATTAAGTTAAAAACATTAGAAATTAATGATGGAAACCAAGAATACCTGCGCGATCCAAAGCAAAAAGGCAAATCATATGATTGGCCAGGAGCTTATTAAAAATAAATAAGGAAAAACTTACCGTGCGGCCCTGAGTTTTATCATTGTGTTAGATTATACCAAATATTCTAAAAATTTAAGCTGATAGATCGAAATAATTAGAGGTACGTACGGCCAGCTTCTGAGAACAACTTCTCATGAGATTCATTCGCCGGCTACTACGTACGGCCTTGATCTGATCGGTATCAATCCATTGACTAATTGTAAATTTTGATCCTTTAAGCTAATTAATTTTGTCATGCATCATGAGTTACGTAAATATTTTTCAAAAATTATATATAAATATATATATATACATAAATTCAGGTGGTTGGTGGTCATGCATGCATGTATCATGTGTTAGCCAAATTAATTAGTTTTAAAATAAATTGTTTAATAATATAATCAATAATGTCCCCGTTTTGTGGCTGAAAATAATGAGTAAAATCAGTGAATTAGATCAACAGTAGAATAGGAGAAAAAACATTTTCCTTGAAGAAATTGTTAATTATCATAATATAATATGTTCTCTTGTGAATTAATCCATCATCCAAAGCAAAAAAACAAAATTTGGGATTATATATACAACTCAATCCAACTCATGATCATGATGTTTCGATAGAAACGTACTGATCACTAAGAATCAGAGGCAAAAACTTTTTTAATTTTTTTAAATGGAAATCTCTTCATTCATAATTAAAAGCATCAACACGGTCCACTATTACAACGTTTCTCAGCCTGGATTGTATGTAAGCTAGATTTCAACAGGTCCATCTTCAATCCAAACCTATTTAGTAGGGAAATTAAAAGCCTAAATTAGCTAACAATGAGCTACAAAATTAGCCTCCCTATGAATAAATTCTACTAATTTCATTCCTTTGTGTACTTTCTTTCATCCGACAGCGAACATCATCAACCACTGAATTAGCTAACATATATATGAGCTACAAAATTAACCTCTCTATGAATAGATTAAAAGCTAAATCAGAGGCAAAATTTGATATGATAAGTAGTACTACCTCCTAGTATTCCCATTAATGGATGATGTAAAACCCATATTGTGTCTGTAAAACATATCTTTTTTCTTTTAAACATTTTTTTTAAATATATATATACACGTCACTCGATCATCTGTACGTATGTAATTAACCCTTACCAAAAAATTAAAATACATGAGCAGTCAAACTCTAGGATGCTCTAGAGTTTGACCGCTCATGTATTTTAAAAGCTTTATAATTGAAATAATTGATTGAGTTGTATGATCCTAACATTTTTTATTCTAAATGATAGACTCACAACCTATGTTTTGAATTCCGTTCCGTTCCGGCCGGAACGGCTGGAATGTTCCATTCCGGTGCCTTAACCGGAATGGGATATCACCTTATTCCGTTCCGGTCCAAATTCCGGCCGTTCCGGTCAAATTCCGGCCGTTCCGGTATAAATTCCGGCCATTCCGGTCCCTATTCCGGTTTAGATTATTTTTGTAATTTTTTTGTGTTTGAATGATATTTTTTTTTAATTTTAAATTTAGATGATATTTAATTAATTTTAGAATATAAAATATATTTATATGCTTTGTAATTTTAAATATGTTTTTTTTAAATATCATTATTTTTAATATTTTATCTATTTATTTATTTTTGTATTTCAACTCAAATTTATATTTTTTCAACTTCCAATCATTTTATAAATTTTTAATTCTTTTAATATGTATACATATATATGATACACACTTACATATAAATATGTTTTTATTTTATTAATTGTTAGTTTATATATATAAATATTTATTATAATATATAATTAATCCCGAAACGGAACACCGGAACGAAACGGAACCGAAATATTCCGTTCCAGTGCCTCAACCGGAACGGCCACCGGAACGGAATTCAAAACTTTGCTCACAACTCTATAGAGTTATTTCCTTCACTTCTCTCTTACAAGAGAAGGAAGAAATTAGCGATTATTTAATTGATATTCTTGTTTGAATGTAATTATTTTCAAATTTCACAAACATTAATGAAAAATTATATTTTCAAATGAGCACATTTACTAAGAAAGTGTTTAGATGGCAAAATTTGATTTAGAAAATAAATTTTAAAATATGAATTTTGCAAATCAAATATTACCATTTAAATGATCGGCCGGATGCTTGGTATACTCGACCCATTCATTTGAAAATAGAATAACTCAACATAAATATTCTCTAATTAATATTATATAAATATATTAATAAATATATGATTGGTTTTTGTGGCTTTTTAACGTACGTTCTGATCTATCAGCTCCGGCCTTAATTATGACGAAAGATCATCAGCTGCATTAATTGTGTCTAAACACTTTCGGCACACGAAGTCAACCAAAAAAACTTATCCACGGTGAAGTATGATGTATTTTGCTAACTCAAACCTCTAATTACAAGACAGATCAACATATATATTATGGAACCCTTAATTTTTGTCTGCTTGCAATATGAGTTGATCCATACAGTCCAAACACATGTCGTGATGATCTGTACGTAACTCATGACGATGATCATCATCTATGTAACTCGTTTGTGCCTAAAAATCATGTATTAATTAATTGGAAAATGCTACTGATTTTTCTGCTGCGATTTTTATTTTATTTTTTAATTCTCTCTTTGTTTAATGATTAAAAAAGTATTTTTAAATAATAGTATGATTGTTTTTATAATTTAAAAATATATTTAAAAATGTTGAAAAATATATGTAGAAAAAAAAACCACACAATATATGTACTAGCTGGAGCATTACATATTCCACGTAATTATGTATCTTAATTAATTAGTCATTTAAGTTCATATATTATATACATACAATATGTCGTTACCGGCCACTTTTAAATATTTATATGCACCTAATCCTCTCTGATATTCGATAAATAGTTTTGGAATATATTTAATAAGGAATATAATAAGTTTACAATAATTTGTATAACATATTACACAATATATATTATAAAATAAGAGTATTTTTATAAAGTGATGTAAATTTTATAAAGCAGGTTACAGAAATATTCTTACTTTATAATTTATATTATATAAGTATTGTGAAATGTGTTGTGCGTATCAATTCTTATTTAATAACATATGTAACTTATAAATCCCAAAAAATAAAATCAAAATTCCGCAAGATCGGGAGTTTTTTTTTTTCTCTTAATTTCTTTCATTCTTTGAAATTATAATCAACCCTCCAAGACTATCATGATCTGTTTGGGAATATACTTTCAAACTTTTCAGTTTATCGTGATCATGAATTTGTATGGACGAAAAAAAATATGTATAAAAAGAGTTTAAATTAATGATTAGTATCATGTAGTACTACTCATGTCATTTATATACCGATTTAAACTGGCCCTCATGATCTCCTTTTTGAAACCGATCGATCATGATTTTGAAGTACCTGCCGCGTCCTGATGATCAATCTCCTTTTTCAGGTCGTTTGGTTAATGTTGAACTCATGACTTCAATTTAATTCAGTCTATTTTAAGTTAAATTTAATATTTAAATTTTAAATTATTAAATTCATCTCAATTTAAAATATTTTTATGCATAAAATTCACGATCTTTTTAATTTTTTATAAATTTATCTTAAATAAATTTTACGAAACTCACTTTATCATCTCAATTTTATATTATTCAAAAAACAAAAAACAAAAAAACTCAATGCATATAAACTTACCCCAACATTCAAACTCAATATAAAAGAATAGATTTTGTTCCCAAAAATCCCATAAATACCTCGGATTTGTTATAACCTTCTGATAATATTTTTTTATTATTATTTTGTAATGCATGGCACATGCAATGATCCAACATCTGAGTTCATGATCACAGTAAAAGAATTAATACATTATATATAGGGTTGTTTTTTTAATCTCTTATTCTATTCGACAATTATTCTATTTGTTGGAATATCTAAATTAAAAAAGCTTTTAAGAATATCATATTTTCAGCCTTTTCAATCATTGCCAAAATAAATAGATCTATGGAATTTTAGCAGCAGTACTACTGTTGGATCTATCCTTCAAGGTTAAATATAAAAATAAATAAATAAATAAATAAATAAATATCTTTGTTCTTCAATGGTAAAACTGCTAAAAGCCCTTTATTTTAACTCCATTTATAGTAATCATAGATATCATACCCTCATCATCATGTCCGCCACTAATCATAATATTCTACGAGTACATAAAAAGGCTTTTTATAAGAATATCAATATCATATTTTCAACCTTTTCTATCATCGCCAAAACAAATATCTATGGAATTTTAGCAGCAGTACTGTTGAATCGACTAACCTTCAACGTCGTTAAATATTAAATATTAAATATTAAATAATAATAATAATAATAATTCTCTTTGTTGATCTCTTCACTGGTAAAACTACTAAAAACTCCTTTATTTTAAACTCCATTTATAATTTTATAGTGACTACTATAGATATACCCTCATCATGTCCGCCATGGATAACACAGTTCAAAACCTTAAAATTATAAGGTTTCATGATCGGATCCTACGTATAACGTCGTAGTCCCATATATAACATGAACTATATATATAAACAAACGAATATCGACACACTGTTTGTAGGTTGTTGTTCACCGTATATTGATCTGATCTCTTCACCATATATCGACCCCAAAATGATATTTTTCACAAATTCTGCCAAACTTATAATTAATTGTAGTAGTACTTAATATAATTATCTAATAATTGGCACAGATTAGTTGTGGAGCAATTAATTATGAAAAAGTAATATTACATATACACGACTTCACATATTCTTTATAAAATAATCAAAATATTAATACAAAATACAAAAATATGATGAGAGAAACATAAAAATTAAAATATAAATAATTAGATTAAAAAATGCGTATAAATAATATTTTTATACAATATATACGTAAAAGTATACAAATTATGCACCAAAAGCATTTTTGATTACGAAAATACACAGTACAAAGCGTTGGGAATTCAATCGTGGACTTGGCTTTGGTATCGAAACTGAATCCTTTAAAGGAGGATATATCCTATTATGAAACGAACACTTGTCCAACCTTCAACGGATTCCATTGATCATCTCAATAAAACTACACCGGCCTTATCCGAGAGAGAGAGAGAGAGAGAGAGAGAGAGAGAGAACGTTTTGAGTACAAAAAAAACACTCTTTTTTCACTTCTGGCTGCGTATATGTCTACCTCTCTTAACCCTTCTCATTTCGTTTTCACAGTGTCCTCTTACGTGTCCACACTTACGTTCGTGTCAGTTTCCAAACAGACCTCAGAGAGAGAGAGAGAGAGCAGACATTTTTGCTCACTCAAGCGTACATACGGATAAGATCAAATTCAATTATCCAGATTTTACCGCCCAAAAAGCTGTAAATACTCTGTTAATATTTTGTTATATAAACACCCCTTTGCACCGCTCACATGATCCCATATTTTCCGTTTGCAAAGAAACCTGCGCCTCCTTGCTGCTGCTTACCCATAAACTCCTGCCAAGCAAACAAGAGATATCTGACTCTTTCAGGGCCTATCCTAATCTGGGTTCTCCTTCTCCTTTCAAGATTTGGTGGAGAAAACATTGAAGACAATGGCTAATCTTGCTCATTTCTTGTTCGGGATCTTTGGTGGGTTTTTTCAGTTTCTCCTAAAATTTGACTCTTTTTCTTTTCATTTTATTATGTGACTCCCATCAAAACCATTATCACATTCTTTTCATTAATTTATCTGCCTCTGACTACAGGAAACGCTACTGCTCTGTTCCTCTTCTTGTCCCCAACGTATGTGTTATTGACAGCCATGTCTCACTCTTATGGATCAATCCCTTTTAGCCCTTTAAACTGTGATCCTATTTTGTCTTTCTTATCTTATTTGATCTCCTTAGCTGTACTGATATTGCATAACATTCTGAGTTTTTTGTGCAGTTCTTTTTCATTCTTGGCCAAGTTTATACGATTCTTTTTCCTCCTAATCTTATCTTGAAAGTTGAAACCATTTGGCATTATGTGTTTAATCATGATCTGCTCATTCTGGCGTATAATCCCAGAAAAAAAAATGCAAATTTTCTTCTTTTAATCTCTGTGAATGGATTGTGAATAATCTGTGTACGTGTGATAGAATTACATTCAAGAGGATCATACAGAAGAAGTCCACCGAGGAGTTTTCAGGCATTCCTTATGTGATGACCTTGCTTAACTGCCTCCTTGCTGCTTGGTAAGCTTATAATTTGCTCTTCTTCTTTATTTTTTGTTTTAATAACATTATTCGCTTGTCTGTTTATGTCATGGATTACGAGCGTGTTTAACAGCAAACATGATGGGGGTTTTACTGTTAATTCACGTTAAGTTCATGTAATCCATGATTCCTGTGATGGATGGTTGGAAGCTAGCAAATCAGACTGAATGACATATTTGCCCTCCCCCCTTTTTTTCTGATCATCTTCAAAATCTGCCTTGCAATTAAATATTTGTTTATTTTATTGTGTTATTTATAATGGACTAGTTTTGGTCACGTTTCAAGTCATGTTACTGAATTTCTACTCCAAATCAAATATAGGTATGGCCTTCCCTTTGTGTCCCCTCACAATCTTTTGGTGACAACAATCAATGGCACCGGTTCTGGAATCGAGTTCGTTTATGTGATCATCTTCCTCATATTTGCGCCAAAGAGGGAGAAAGCTAAGATTTTCGGGTTGCTGATGTTCGTGCTGGCGGTGTTTGCGGTGGTGGCGCTGGTGTCTGTCTTGGCCCTCCATGACAAGGGCAGGAAGCTCTTCTGTGGCTGTGGAACTACCATATTCTCCATTATCATGTATGCTTCACCCCTATCAATTATGGTAAGATATTAATTTCTACCTTTTTGTTTTGTTTCCTTGTTATTTCTTTAATGAAGGAATGGTCATGTGGTCCCAGATTCAATTAATGCCACAGAGTTTGCAGTTTTCACCTTTATTTTTTGGTTAATTAATGTAGCTTTAATTCATAAGATTAGGTTTTGATATCTTTACTTAAAATATCATGAATATATTGATTTTGTTTTAACATGATATTGTACATACATGCAGAGGACTGTGATCAAAACTAAGAGTGTTGAATTCATGCCATTCTTCCTGTCACTTTTCGTGTTCTTGTGTGGCACTTCTTGGTTTGTCTTTGGGCTCCTCGGCGGTGACCCTTTCATTTATGTGAGTACCTAATTCTCTGAATTTCTTTCAGAGAAATACTTGACTACAAATAGAGTACAAAAAAATAATTCGATGTGGCTTTATGTGATTCATCAAATTATAAAATATTTATAATTTTTATTATAAAATAAATCTAATATATCACATGAAATCACATCAATTTGACAGTTTATAATATTACTTCTGTGTAATCTTATGACAATTGCCTGATTTGACGAAAATGTGCAGATTCCGAATGGGTTCGGGTGTGGTCTGGGGACCACGCAGCTGATCTTGTATTTCATATACAGAAACAAAGAGGGTGAGATCAAGAAACCTGCACCCAGTACTAATGCAGAAGAATCATTGGAAATGGGGCTCCCCAAACCAAACCAAGAAAACAAACCCAACACAAACGGATCAGTAGTACTAGCTCAGTCGACAGAACAGGATATCTAAGATTTGACCGACCACCTCGATCATTTTTAATGATCCTGTTTTTCAGTTTTTAACTTTTTTTAGTATCAAATTTCACTTGATCTGCATGATCTAGTGCTTTAAAATCTTGTAAGGGAACTTTAATTTTGGTGGCTTAAATATTTAGACCTCCACCTTTTGCTGATTTTGCTCTAGAAGTTGCATATTAAATGTTTAAATATATGCTCCAATTAGTGTTTGAATCACAAGTGTCTGAGATATATACTCTCTTTTGCTTGTGTGAAATATGTGGAAAGGGACCTTAATTGGGTGCACTTGTGAACTGCGGATGATGATGATCGTCATGCATGGACCTTTCATGAAAGGTCTCATGGATGTAACCCTTGGAAGTGTTTGGAAAGGCTTGGTACTTGGTAGGGTTGGGATCAATTAATAATAATAATTAAAAAACAAACGAAAAGCTTGCCATTTTGTATTTTCTGTTGTACTATTAGGGATGCGTTAGCTACTAGGTTTGTGATCAACACAAGAGTTCATGTGATCTTACCAAAAAAAAAAGGGAATTTTTATAAAGAGTAATATTATTAGATACAATCATAAATTGTGCAAGCATCACACACTCCTCTTAAAAAATGTGAAGAAATATGGAATCTACATAAAGAAATTATTTTTTTTAATAATGAAAATCTTTTGTTTTAAAAGAAGTGTACAACGATGCACAATCTATGATTATATCTAATATTATTTTTTTTATAAAAGACTTGAAACACTTCTGATAATTTTAGTTGTTGTATATTATATGCGAAAGCAAAAACTCAAAATTTGAGCTCAATTTATTGAGCCAGAAATGCAAAACAACAAGAAGAGAGTTGTCAAGTAACGGTTGTAAAATCAATAAAGGAAAATCAACAACACATGAATAGTACGTTGTCAAGTACTAGCCGTTTGTCTCCAAACCAGAAAAAGTAAAACCATCACCATAAGAACCCTTCAAGTAGCCCTACACGATAGTGATAATCATGCACATTGCTGCAAAGTACTCTGCCAGCTCTTATAGCTTGTAATTTATTTCCATTCCCAAACTCATTGCATTTTGAGCATGAAAAACAACATGATGCGTTTAAGAAGAGTTATCACACAAAATTACTACTTGCATAATGGTATCAAAGTCATTCAGCTAACACCACCGACTTCGATTCTTTGCTCTAAAAAAGTTCTCTCCTTCGAATGGCATATATCTACAATATCCATTAACATTGGTACTTTTGCCCCTAATCGGATAATTATCCTTTGTGGCGAGAGCAACTAGTCCTTAACTTGATTGAAAGGACTAGCTAATATTGTTATAATTGGAGCTCCTTTTTTTTAAGGCAAGCTAATATAGATAAGTGCAGTTACATTGTCCTTTTTTTATACAGGAGATGGAGAGATTCGAAATTGGTTCTTCCATTTGGAGACTAATCCTTATACCATCTGGTTTAAAGGACTTTGGCACGTCTACAATGTCTTTAGTTAATACAAAACAGAAACTAGTGATAATTGGAACTCCTTGACATGATAATCAAAAAGAACAAGAATTTCTCCATCTCAAACTGTTTGGATCTTTTTCACCACGTCCTAATTAAGGTATTATATATTACAATTCGCCTCTTAAATCTATTATATTGTCTTCACGGTCAGACTATACCTTTATTCTTGGCACAATTCAAACTCCACACCTCCAATTGATATTGGCTCTGAGTCTATTCCTAATCACTCAAAGAAAGCTTAATAAGAGGAAAATCTTGATATATTTATAAATAATAATAAAAAAGTAGTTAAAATTACAATTGGAGCCTCTTAGTGGCATTAAGAGCTTGGCCATACTAATCTGACCAAGCAATACCAATCATGAATGTGGCAATAAAAATATGAAAGCTCTTACTAGTATTGCTAATACTTTAAGGGTACGTTTAGATATTGAGTTAATGAGTTGAGTTGAAATTAGTTGAATTATTTATAAATAATAGTGAGTTTAGATGGAATAAGTTTTGTAGGGTCCACTTAAGATGAGTTTGATGTATTGAGTTGGGGGTCATCCATGTAAATAGATATTGTTTAATTAAAAAAATTTGTGGATCTCGTATATAAAGAAATTTTTAGTTGAAATGAGTTTAGTGATCATATAAGACTAATTAGGTATTCAAATGTTAAAGTTTATTTAAAATTAAATTGAATTGAGTTAATCATCTCAGTGCAATCCAACAACTAATTAACGGGCCTAGAAGATATGGTAAGTTATATTTTTCATTGGAAATAACCTACAAAATATGAGAAGAAAATTAATCTATGATACTATCGGTTGTTAGAAAAGTTGTAATTAAAACTAATAATATATATAGTGCACGCGTACCAAAGGATAAAAAATAAAAGTGGTTCTTGATCGAGACCGAAACAGATAGCTAGCATATATATATAAATAAATATATATATATATATTACATATTATCATTATAATTATATAGTGGTTTTGATTTTATAATCGTATTATGGAACATTGTTATATATATAATTCCAAACGTACATGATTTTTTTCTCATCAAACAACAAAAGATTTTGGGAAAAATAAAATTAAGAAAATCTCTCTTTGGTAACAACTAACAAGTGATTTTTTCCTTCTTCTATCTAGCAGCTAGGCTATTCTTTTTAGTTCTCAGAAAAGATAATATTGAGGGAGAAGAGTGATTTTTACACACAGAAATTAGTAACATGCTCCTACATATCACTTTTAATTACTTTTATTCATGCTTTACATGCTCAGCTAGCATGTACCATGCATACACAACTGCAAAGAAAAAAAGAACACACACACACACAGAAGCTGACGATCGATAGGCTTGCAGTTGCTGATCTTTCTATTTTGGTTGAGGATCCTTATAATCATGATGAGTACCCTTTTCCCGGCGGACATCGGCCGCCTCGGACTCCTGCTTGTTACTTTTCTCAGGCTTCTCTTCGAGGTTACTCTTCGTCTATTGCATGCGCGTCCAAGAACGTACATTTTAGTTTAGATCATCGGTACGTATTAACGTTGATAATGATATATATATCCAACAACAAAAAAAACAAAGAAAATGTGCAGAAACGCAACGAATATACATCGATATATGTTCTTAAGAAACAGAAGATTTGAATCGAAAGAAAATGCTTAACATCTGAATATATGAATGCTGGGCGTTAATTAGCCTTTGATCAACCTCTGATCATTGCAGTCTCAGGCTATATAACCAAGAAAAAAAAAACACTTTTTTGAATACTTACTCCTGGAAGCTGTTTGTTTTGATATTGCAACATTACAGCCGCCTGTTAAAAGCATCGAATAAGAACATTACCAGAGAAACCTTAACGTGCGTATAGAACAAGAACATATATATATATATGTTTAAAGATACGTACCCTAGTCAACTCTAGCTGTTCCTTTGAGAGAGTTTTGGGCTCAGGCTCCAATAATGGATCAATAAGCGTAAGGCTGTCGAGATTCATGGAGGGTAGACGCTCCATTTCTTTCTTGATAATTAAGAAGAAATTAAAAAGATGGACAGAAGAAAAGAGTTATTGGGTACTGAGGAGGAAGGGAAGGCGTCTATGGGCTCTATAAATAATAGTTGGGAAACGAGAGAGGTAATGGTGAAAGAAAAGCCATGCAAGAACGTGGCAGCCATGGCCACTGTGCACAGAGCTCGATGCATGATCACAATTTGGCAAAATCGCTTTGTCCCAAACGTAACCGCCCACCTAGCATGCTCCATTAATGACTGCCTTTGACCTGTAGATTGAATTTTAATTAATTACATGAGTACTCATGCCCAATTTTGAATTTTCAGTGGTTATATTTCCACCATGCAGTACAATTTTTACCATTAATTTTGTTCCTGGACTGAGTTAATATATATCACGAGATCATTGGTGTTTATATATCCAAAAATGTCCAGGAGCTGATCTTGGGTTAGCTAGGCATGCATGCATGATTCAGTGGTTTGCATATAATACACTTAATTATTAATTATGAGACTTAAATGGCTATATATAATTCAGCTTTATTTTGTGATATATGCTTAATTGATATTTATTTTGTGATACGCTTTAGCCATGCATATATCTTATCCATTGCCATGTGAAAATTATCACAGTCTATGATCATAATTAGTAGTTACCAATCAAAACTTAATAATTATTAGGTACTTTTATAATAGAGGTACGTAATATTCAGTCGACTAAAAAAGGATGTTATATCAATATTACAATTGTTTATATAACCATGCATTTCTTTTTAATGATCATAGGTTATCTTAATATACGTATCATTTTGTTATCCTTTAGAAGAATTTGATAATTACTCGAAAGATTGATTAAATACTTTATATGATCATTGAACTTCTAAAGTTAGGGTTTATATATGCATATATATACTACTTTTAGTTTACTTCTTATGAGCGTGACGACACTACAAGAAAAATAGTCAAATATAACTAATCTGATGCATCGAAAGAAATGACCAATTTGATCATTTATGACCCTTTTCGATGCAACAGATTGGTTATATCTAGCCATTTTTCTTGTAGTGCGCGACTTGAAAAGAGAGATAAATTATTCTTGATACTAGAAACGTCCGAAGAATTTGTTTTACAATATTGTTAATTAATATGATTTTGTCGTATGTTGTCGAAAATACACTCTTATTACTCATTATTGATATGATTTTGTCGTATATTGTCGATGTATGTAACAAGATTCTAATACAAAAGTAAAAGTATTTTTGTCGCATTATAATGACCACGATCACAATGTGCAACAAAATTTCAAAATGATTTGGAAGATGTAATATCTTTCCAAGTGTGACGACTTGGAAAGAGAAACAAATTATTATCAACTAGAAACATCAGAAGAATTTGTTTTACAATATTGTTAATTAATATGACTTTGTCGTATGTTGTCGAAAATAAACTCTTATCACTCATTATTGATGCGATTTTGTCATATATTGTCGATGTATATTACAAGATTTTTTAAGAAAAAATCTTGGAGTATTGTCTTGATAATGATCATGATCATAATGCGCGGCAAAATGTCAGTTAGATAACGATTCAATCAATCATAATTAATATGATCCGGATATACAAACACATATAATACGACAAATTATTTGTTACAACATTAACAACAAAGATTGGCTAATGTATTTAAAAATGATTAACTATAGAAGAACAATAGGTTTAATAAGGTATAGACTTTAAAAGGAACTATCATAACTAACTATAAGGTATAGATTGTAAAAGGAACCATCATAACTAACTAGCCACCATTCCTTTTTAAAGTGATTATACACTAACATATCGTAAAAATTCACATGGAAATAGGCATTCAACAGGAAGTATTTTATATTACATGTTATAAATTATAAGAAAATTATTTATTTACGATCAATTATTTTCAGTGAATGATTATTTACAAGCAAAATGAGTCGTAAATTATTTTTGTCCCAAATAATCGATCACAAAAGTTTATTTTTCTTATTAAATATTATTACATCTCAGATAATATAAAAGATTTATAAGATGACTCACATACTAGTTAGCTCTTAATTTTCTAGAAGAGATCCATGTGAAGGATTTATAGAGAAATCAAGCATGCGGCAACAGATTGTTTTGTATGATCGGGACGTGATCTTATTGCTTACTAATAGAAGAGATTTTTCCTAATTAATTGGCTAGCTGGCTGGAATATTGCACCTTCAAAAGTATATAAGATTTTGTATTTTATAAGTTTGTATAAAAAAAATCTATATCACAGATTTCGAATCCAAACAACTGATCATCACGATCGAGCTAGATTGTGCACTTGAATATATGTGTACGTGAATCATCATGTGTATGCCAATGGGGTTGACGGTTATGTCGTGGAAGATAAGCGTTCGTTTGCCATATGTTCAACTTCCTTCCATCTATATTGCCCATGGCAGCCACGTTGTTGTTTGCTTCTCTCTCTCTCTCTCTCTCTCTCTCTCTCTCTCTCTCTCTCTTTCTCTCTCTCTCTGTGGGGGGTAAATTCACTACATTAAGGGCGCAATTTTTCCGGCAGCGCAACTTAAGCTAGCTCCAAATATTTACGCAATATGTAACATAATTAATGTAGAAGCTGGATACATAATGCAGGTTGTGGGAGATAAGTACGTACGTCCTTGTTAATCTCATGTAAACCAAGGAATGATCACGATTATTCATTTAGCTGGGAATTATGCATATATAATTATGAAAGCAATATTTCTCGGCTAGCTGCTAGCTAGCTAGCTCCATTTCTAGTACTAGTGAGTAAATCAATGTTAAGCCTGCTCGATGATCAATATCATGCATGCTGCTTCAAGCCGTTCCATTGAGTTTAAATGGGGGAGAAAATATTAATTGATTGAATTCCACATTAATATTCGTTTTTTCCTTGAAACTCAACAAAAACAGTTTGATATTGGATCGACACTCACACAACCGTCCTAATAAAATTAATTCATTGGTGTGTGAATACGTACTAGTACATCATGACCATGTCATGATTTGTGTACATTATTTTCAGAATATGTATGTATGTATTTATGTATAATATTTTTTGGCCCAAAGGTAATATTATTTCAGCTCATACACTTCTAATTATATAGGAAAAATACATTAAATTCAAAAAAATTACATAAAAATAATATTACAAATTAAAAACAAATTTATAGTCAAATGACAATAAATTCATAGCTAAAAGAGCTTAATTAATTGTGACAGTCTTATCCGTAAAATTAAGAAAAAGAGACTGATCCAGAGTCTGCGACTCTGCATGATTTGTTTATAATATATGGTATTATAAGAAAAAGAGATTTTTGTGATTAATTAATTGTGATAATAATATTATTTATGATTAATTTTAACTATAAATAATTATTTTGTTAGAATTAATTGATTGTAAATAAATAATTTTTTTTTATAGTGTGGCTGTGTTTGTGTGTGTCAGCCAACTGCAGACATTGCCAACAAAGACGCGGGTTTCTTCTGGCTAGCTAGACGCTGAACTCTATTGATGATCATGTGTCCGAAATTTTATAATTTTCTAAGTGTGATCGAGAGCGTTAATTTTAGACTTTAGTTGAAATTAGACTTGAAATTAGGGCCCATTTTAAGGTTGATCCAGCGACCAGGTTTACAATTAATTTGGTATGGGTATTTGAAGCAAGCAAATTGACTTTGGAACTGCTCGAATTGATGATACTCCAAAGTCCAAACTAATACTCACTGTTTTGGAGGGTGAATAAAAAGGACCAAAAAAATAATTTAAAAAATAAAAGGGTCCTACATATGGGCCATAACCATAATAGTCATCCAGGCCCAACCCTTCATCGATCCACTGGACCATATGAACCCAAAAGGCTGGTTGGGCAGAAAGCCGGGCCAGAATCTCCATGGTCCAGCTTTCTGCTATGGATATCAATTAAAGAAAAGACAATATGATCATATATATTTGTTGCTGTTAAAATTAAGGGAAATGAATGCTTTGTTAAAAATCTTGGAAATAGTTAGTCGTTAAATATTCCAAACTGAAATGCCTTAGCAAGTGTGTGGCAAATTCCAAATACTGTCGTTTTGGTGCAAAGCTTTTACCCAAAGCTAGCAGCATAATTTCATGGAAAGAAATGGAAAAACCCTGAAATTTCCAATTCCTTCTTTACCAACCAACTGTTTTCTACCAAGCAAGTACTTCAACAACATGCATGTTTTGAATATATATATATATATATATATATATATATGAACATTAATATGTTGCTTTTGGTCTTGTTCATTGGAGACAACTTGAATCTATAATGGGTCATTCAATATGGGTATTATATGTGATCCATCATAAACTTGTACTTAATAACTTATTAACTTAAACATTCTACTTAATAACTCATTCCAATATCTTGATATATACTAATTAAAAATATTAAAATTTAAAATAACAAGGAATAATATAAATCAATGGCATGCACCTCCATTTTGTACACATTAATGGAGCTTTAGAAGAAAGGGAAGTCCGATATAATCCCTTTTTTCTTGTGGAAATGCCAGCACAGCTAATTAGGGCCTCCAATCTTTATAATAATGAAAAATTCTACATACCACACTATCGTCACATTATATAAAATATGACATATTTATCATGATTAAATTATTATAATTTATTAGATAATTCTTTATTATCGAATGATGCTAATTATATTACATCTTATATAATAGGATAAAAATATGATAAGAATGTGATATTGTATAGCATTACTTTTATATATAACATTCCTCTTTTTCTATGTTCTTCGTCTTCCTATGCTTCTCGTTACCAGTATACATATATTATATTATATATATATATATATATATATATATCAAGAATCACATCATACTCATAGCATCTTGGTGTTATGAATTAGATCTTTGTAATATATTCATTAAGAGCCAACTTTCCATCAGCACCGCGAAATTAATCTAAAAATAATAATCTAAATAATTGAATGAGGTTTTGTTTAAAATAATCACATCATAGATCTTGCAGTAGGCTTATCTTCTCCATTCCAAGAGACTGCTTTACACCATAGGCTTTTAAAACAAACAACCATTATTTGTACCACAATGCAATGCCAAAGAGACAAAGTGTACAAAGTCAACCAGAAGAATAGGAACAGAATATGGAACAGAATCAATGTGATTTAATAGTGTACTTATCAGGTTTATAATAAAACAAAAATGTTATTTACACATAGTTTGAATATTTTTTTTTGTGTATATATCATATAAAAATATCATTTATACGCATATTCTTATCTAATTATTTATATTTCTAATTTTTGTTTTTCTTTTATTGTGTTTATATATATATATATAATATTTTGATTGATGTGGCATTATTGTCACGTCATTAATTTTATAAAAAAGTACAAAAAGTACACTACTCATAATAAAAAGAGCTAATTTACATACAATCCTTAAATGAAAACGGTTCATACAAGCTCATTCATCAATAAGACTGTATATACAGTTCTCCACTTAAGATTATAAAAAGAATTTCTCTAATAAAAATAAAAGAAATTTTATTTGCAGTCTCTAAGTGAGGATTACATGTGCAGATCATCTATTAAATGAGAAAAATCATCATTTTAAGAGGGATATTTTTTATAATTTAAAAAAAAAATTAAAGATAATTAGTTAGTCCTACATTGTAGTCCCCAAATAGAGATTATATGTAACATTTATCTAAAAATAATATTAGATATAGGTCTTAGGTGTATTAGTTTTGCACAAATATTTTTGTAAAATAATAAGCCATATCAAAAATTAAAAAGAAATATATCAAATTGATATGTAGAGCACATCAAATAAAATATTTATAATGTAAATTTAGAAAATAAATTTTAAAATTAAAATTTTATAAACCAAATATCATTTTAAATGATATGGATGATGTACTCTATGTACTAATTTAAAAATATAATAACTATTTTTTATATATTTTTACGATAGAATCTTCTTTTATATATATATATATATATATACAAAACCTACGCAAGACACGCCATACGGCATAGAAAAATTCGAGGGTGCAACTTTAATATGGTGGCTTAGAGCACACAGAATCGGACCTCAAATATTATATATATATTAATATATAAGGAAGCATTATTATATATATAATAAAATAATATGATAAGAAAAGAGAATCTTCTTTAGTAGCACTTAAGGCCCAGTGTCCAACTGTCAGCTATTACGTTGATAGTCTATTTAGCTTTTAAACGGCCGTTATGCCTTCTCTCTCTCTCTCTCTCTCTCTCTCTCTCTCAATTAAATCGTAACGGAGTGAGTTCCCGTCATTCTATGTGACACGTAGCCAATTCCAGGCATAAAAATTAAAATGATGAGTATGTAGCATGCATGTATGGATAGATGGATGGCATGGATGAGTATGGATGATTCGAGACAGGATGTTTATGTTTCTTTCTAGGTTTAGGGTTTCTCGTTGTCCACTTCTACATGTTGCAGTGACGTCAAATTTAGGAAATTATTATGAAATTACATTCTAACCTCACGCATCTCATAATTTCCCCCTTCTTTTGTATTATTTTTTTCCAATTAAGACTTTGGCAAGGACTTGAGCTTTCATTGGCCAAAAAAAAAAAAAAATACTACTCTTATATTTATAACAAAATTATATAAAAATAATCTGATAAATTAAATTTATTTTATAACAAAAATAATTTTATAATTTAACGAATTACATTAAATCACGAAAAGTTGTAGAACTATTTTATGTAATCATTTTATAATTAAAGTATTTAAAAAAAATACTTTAGATAAAGATATTTTATAAAAAGAAATTTTTAAATTGATATGAGTTTATGTTTAAATTAGATCTTAAAATTATTTTTCTTGTAAAATAGATCTAACATATTATATAAAATTATATCAGTTTGTGAATTTATTTTTATAAAATTTATTTATAATTTTATCACTTTTTAAAAAAATATTATTTCAATTTGAAGGTATCTTTTACTGAAATTTAGGGTTTTAAATTTTTATAAATTTAAGATTTTTAATTTAAAATTTAAAAATGATAGATATATAAAATGGATCTTATATCATTTGTTTTTTTTTTAATATTGTTGGAAATACATGCACTCTCACTAAAATAAATTGAATGAGCCTTTTTTCTGATGTATTTCTTTCTTTCATTCAAGTTGTGGTTACTTGAGGTTTGCCATATACATATATTAATATATATATATATCAAAATGACATGAATGAGGATTTTATATATGTATTCTATTAGAGAAAGGTTAGGGGCCGAATGGGTGTGTTACACCCATCCAATGATAACACGCCACATCGGCATATGCATTTTAAAAACTGTAGAGCCAATACATGCAAGGGCCATATGCGATTTTATAGGCTCCATTCGTCTCCCCCCTAAAACCCATTCCTCTCCCTCTGCAATTTCATCGTCCCACCATCTCTTCGTTGTCGAACACGCCAACGCAGACAACTTCTAAATACCTGTGATGAGAGCATGCCAGCCCAACCCCAACACAACACCTATGATTTCGACCCAAATACCCAATCCCAAAAGCCCGACTTCAAGGGTTCGAAAAACCCACCGGCGGAAGTCATTCCCCTCCACCCCAACGCCAATGGACGGAGGCCGTAATCCACCTACAACAAACCTACATGCACTCCGGCAGAAGGTAATCACCCAAACCCATTACGATTTCAAGCCTGGTCTTCACGGATTTTCCAAATAATTTGGATTGTTATCTTTGTCAACCCATCGCCAAACATACTTGTTTTTGTGTATTTGTAAATTACTTGGTGTATGTTTCTGTATTCTTGTTGCTATTGGGTACTTTTAAAATTCCTAGTTCCAATATGATTAAGATATATAAAATTATGTACATATAGTTGGCAAAAAAGAGCTTGGAAAGCTAAATTTGGAGCATCACTTACTAATCGAAGCTGCTCTTCTTCAACATTTAGTGATTTCTTTAGTTATATTCAATTATTACAATAACAGTAATATGCCTCCAATATTAGTTTTCTTGTTTCGAGGGGAGACGAATGGGTCCTATCAAATTACAAATGGCCTTGTGCTTGCATGCATTTGGTTCTACAATTTATAAAATGTATATGCCGGTGTGACGTGTTATCATTGGATAGGTTTAGCAATCTTGTTACACACATTCGACTCCTAGCCTTTCTCGTTCTATTATATCACTATCATAAACTAAGCTTGTGGATATTTATAGTTTTAAACTAGTAATTTTTCATATATAAATTAGGGAGATAGGGATTTCGAACTCCTAACTTCTATTTTAGATGTTGTAAATTATATTAATTAGGCCACAAGTCTTTGACAATTTTCAACTAGCTAGGAATAAAAGAAATAGGGGAATTAATATACTTTGTAGGTATTAGTTGTTATGATTAATATATATATTATATGGTTGTCATCTTATCTTAACTTCAGCATTATGGTGAGAAGTAAATGCATAAAATTGATCATTTTATAATATTTACTAAAAGTATAACGATGTTGGGAGATTTTAAATAAGTTGTAATAAAATACTGATCTAAGATCGTGTTTATCTATATATCTCCCACATTTTAAATCTTGGAATTCAAACAAAGAGGTTCCGATCATCTATATACTACTGGGTAGATGATAATTTGTGATTGGTATTTACCTTTTTTAAAAATAATCATAATTCATCGTCAGTTCCTAATTACTAGTCCAAACGTACTTCTATTATCGAGTCTTTTTACATCTAATGTCGCATCCCAATTTTTACATATAATCGTAGAATTATAAATAGAATGTAATCGCTTTAAAAAAAAGTTAATTTTTTTTTATGTGAGTCCCATATATATTCACTTTTTTCAAAAACGATTACATACTGCTTACAATTTCATGACTGTATCTATCATTTCTCTTATAATTTATATTTGGCTTTTGTCACAAGATAGTTTTATTTATTAATTATTATGTTAATTTATGAATTTATTTTTATGAGTTTTTTTAAATATTCAAATATGTCTATGAATTTACACCCCTAAGGAGGGAGACAAAAGATTTTTTTATCGACTTGATTTGTTTTCATAAATAAAATAAATTAAAAATTTAAAATTTAAAAAAATATTTTTATAAAATATTTTTTAAATATTAATTTTATTTAAAAATTTTAAAAAAATTATTTTAAAATTTGAAAAAATTGAATTTTTTATTTTATTTTATTTTATATAAAAATTTTGAAAAATAAGAATAACAAGATGAGATGAAATTATTTCAAAAATCAAACCAGCCCTCTAATAAGTATTATATTATCCCCTGACTACTTAAATTTATCTTTGTGGCACTGATGTAGATATCAAATCTATAATTCCGTTCTTCAGGGGCGCTAAAGTTTGCTCTAAGATGAAAACACTTAAACTTTTGTATTGTGTAAAATTAAAATAGAATACACAGAACTTCAGAGTTTTGTATATTAAAATAATACAAAAGTTAGAGTTTTATATATACTGTTCTTCGATATTTGTTTATTATATAGGTAGACAGCTCTTTTTATTATATAACATATGGTATTTTTTATCATAATTTTTTTTGCTACTAGGCAAACAACGTATTAAAACAAAATCAAAACATGACAAACAAAATTGTGACAATAGCAATAAATCATCAAACTTGTTCATACTTTTTGATACCTTCCATTTTTTCTGCCAATAAATAAAATCAAATACAATCAAATAAATTATATTAAAGCACATTAAATACAATAACATTCTAAAATAAATTAAAATATTATTTTCATCATAAAATAACAAATCATTCACATTAAAATGTCAAAAATAAAATTCACAATAAATCTAAATAAATTAAAAAACCCAAATTAACACTAATAAAAATTTCATAATAAAAAAAATAGTAATAAAAATTCAAAATGAGCAAAATAATAACTAACCAATGAATCACACAAATATTTTCATCCCAAACCAAAATGTTATATGTCAATTAAAAGGCACATTAAACAATAAGAATAACAAATAATATTGTCTTCTTTATCTAACCTGTATAATATAAGCGTGGATGTGTGTGAATCGTTAAAATAGTAGAAATGATAAAAATAATATCTAAACTACAAAACACTTAAAATTTTGTATTGTGTCAAATTAAAATTCAAAATAACAAATACACAAAACGTAGCATTACAATAATGAAACAATTAGAGTTTTGCATTCTGCCAAATTAAAAAAAAAAAATTACATGGGCTGGCAATACTTTTATAATATGATTATAAATCAAAATATTAATTAGAACAAATAGCTCAATTCATGTATTATTATTATTAGGTAATAGATTTGTTTTAATGAGGTCTTCATGGCTTATTAACTTTATGGACTATTGTAGTAGGGTTGACATATTTATTATTAGAGTTTAATATTAATTATTGTGTATTTATGAGTCAGACTATAGTCTCATTCATTTTCTTAAATATTTGTATATTAATATATGTTTGTTCTATTTTATTGTTTTTACTAAATTTTTTAACTTCTTTTTATTTCAAAGTACTGTTTGTTTTCCACCTTTGATCCATTGTTTCAATGATTGCTCCTAACTAAAAATGGAATTAATAATTACTGCCTTCTTTCTAGCCAACTAATTATAAATAAAATTTTAATTTTTCAAATTCCATTTTGGCCTTTGTATTTGCTTTCATCATTTATTGTAATTATGTTTTATTCTTTTGAATGTTTATTACAACTAGCATCTCTTCAAAATCTTACAAACGTATATTCCTTTTTGTTTAATTTTTATGCTTTATGTCTATTATGTCAACCTAATTATACAGCTAGCATTTTAATTTCTCTTCTCACAACTTTCACCAAGCAGGTTATGATTTCTAAGAGTAAAAATTTGTCGCAACCACTACCCTTCTTCAAAATAATACTCAAATCTACTTTGGTTGACAGCAAACTGGTAAGTAAGACATAGATGCATTAATTAATTTTGATTAATTAATTCAATAACTCCTACTCTATTTATTCATTTTTTTTATATTTAAACAAATAAATCCTAAAATATGTTTTTTTTTATATGAATGCAACCAATCTTATTTCAATTACCATCATATTTTTGTAGAAACATACATTTACAATGTGATTTGAAACTGTAACTTTATTTTATCTTTACAAAATATTCATCCAAAATTTATAAGACTATTTGATTCTGAAATTGAAAGTATTATTATACTCATTTTTCGTGATGGTCATACTTCACAGGTGGGTTTAAAAAGAGCTAATCAAAAGATATGGTTTGTTGAAGGTTGGCATAATTTTGTGCAAAATCATACCATAGATATGGGGTACTTTTTGGCATTCAGATATGAAAGCAACTCTATCTTCCATGTTTTAATATTTGACAACATTGCTATTGAAATTGAATATCTAGCATAAAATATTACTAACAAAATGGCCATGCATGTTTGTATATCATCTGATGAAGAACAATCAAATAAAAATAATGCATTAGCTCCTCAAACTTTTGAGCAACAAAGATTTAGCATTATTAACAAAAGGAAAAAAGTGATTGAAACAGCCAACACATTATAACTTGCAAATCCTTCATTTGTGCGTTATTTGTGGAAACATAATGTAAAAAAATATTTTATGGTAAGTCTAAACTTATAGTCAATCCAAGTTATTATTAAAATTCAATTACTTTTAAAAAATATGCTAATGATTTGAAGATTTTGTTTGATGTACAATATGTGCCTGCTGAATTTGCTGCTAAATATTTATTAAAAAATCAAATTGTCAAGTTTCAAATTTATAATAGTAGAAAATAATGGCAAGCCGTTTGCTCTTCCAATAGCAATGATTGTTTATCAATGAAAATGACAAAGGGATATAGTATATTTGTAAGAGAAAATAATTTGGAAGAAGGAGACGCCTTCGTCTTTGAGCTGATCAAGAAAAAGCCTATTGTGCTTAAAGTCCATATATTTCGCACAACTGACTATTTCCGAAATACTTTTTTAGTAAGTTCTTTACTTTCAATTTCAAGTAACTTTCTTTTTTAACTAGACAAATATCAACTCCAAGTAAATTTTCTATGTTGCAAACAAATATGAATGTCCTATTTTTGGCCTAAACTGAATGTCATTATGGTCGTTTTGCAATATGTTTTCTTGTATTTCAAAAATTATATGTTATTAAATTTGGTTTACTCCTATATGATGTCAGCTCTATATTTTAGTTTATGTAGGTTGCAATCATATGTCTTCTATTATGGTTGATTTATTAATTTCCATCTTGCTGATTTAAAAAATAACTTAGCAATAATAATATACAATACTCGAGTAAAAGAAACTATAAAATAAAATAAACTAAACTAAACTAAGCTGAAATAAAATCATAAAATAAAATAAATTGAAACTAAAATAAACTGAAATAAAATAATAGTCGTAACAATTCATAAAAAAAAAGTTAATAAATAAAATCATTAGCAACCAATTTGATTATTATTATTATTATTATTATTAGATGATCCAAAAATATTATAGCATATTATTATTTTTCGTGGCTATAAAAAATATTACTTAGTATGGCTTACTAAATGGATTAATGTCATTCAGTAATTATGAAGAGAAATTCAATAATTCTCAAGCATATGAGAATTGGCTTTCAATTCAGCTACATGTGATGTTATTTTATTTTGTTGCTATTTTTTAGACAATTTTGTGATATCAAATTAACTAATTTTTGCTTTAGTAAACTGAAGTATGTTCTAATATATTGAGAAAAGTTGTTTGCTATATTACCAAAACTACTTGTTGAAAGATTTGAAAAATAAACTCTAGGAACATTATATTTGCATTTTGGTATTGATGATATATTCTCAACTTTATTGGCATAAGAATATTTGATTTGTCACAAAATTCTTATTTGTGAAATATTTTGTAATCCTTTGCATTATTTAGATAGACATAAATTTTTTCATCTTTATATGACATCTAAATTTTATCTAATTAAGGTAATTTTTTTTCATAAATTTATTTTTAGACTTAGAAAAACGTGCATCGCACGTTGAAGTCCAACTAGTATAATAAAACGTTTACATGAGTTAATTTAATTTAAAAAACAAATTTTAAAATTTAAATCTTATAAACAAAATCTTATCATTTAAGTGAACTATGATGACCGGAGAATAGAATAACGCATTCATATAATAAGCAAGCACCAGATAATAAAAAATAAATTAATTAATAATAACTAACCTGTTTATTTATTTTTCCATCAATTGCCTTAGCTCGTAAATGATATACTCTATTGAAAAGACTTATAATTTAAGTAATCTTATGTAAAATAATTGATAATTCAGTTGTCGTATTAATTAAAGAAATTTGAGATTCAAATTGTTAAGTTTCTCTTCAAAATCAATTTCTACTATCCAAAAAATTTAATTTTAAAAATATAAGAAGTTAAAAGAATTTCAAACATCTTTTTAGTTATTATCTCCTTAATATTTCATGGTGTGATATTAATTAACTGCTTGACAAATAAAATGTAACACTCAATTTTGTAATCATTTAGTATCAGATAACAGGATGAAATGTAGAATACTAATGTTAAATACAGTCTTTTAGAGTATGAAAGTTATGTATAATTTTATAAAAATAATGTAATCCATCGTAAAAAAATTATTTTTTAGGTAAATTCTGAATTTACTAGTTTGTTTTATGGATAATGTTACATACAGTTCAATTTTATGAAATTTTTTGCAGTCCAAACAGTATACAGGCAAAAAAAAATTTAATTTTAAAATAAAATTGACTAAAATATTCTTATTTACAAATTAAAAATTTTAAAAATCTAAAAATTTTATTTTATTTATCTGTTAAATGAGAGTGTTTTAATTAAATTTATAATACTGTCTATCAAATATAAACTGCAAAAAAAAATTATTCTTATCTTAAAAGGTGTACTAGGAGCTAAACTTGATTATAGATTTAAAGAATAAGGAGCCGAATTAGGCATAAATAATTTTTAACATTTGTTAAACAATCTGAATGCTAATTACTTCAACTGAACTGGACTGATTTGCCAAAATATTCTTGTGTCTGCTTGAGTGTCTCCGTCATGGCCCAACTTTACCCTTCTCATCCATATTAATGGAAAGTTTAGATGAAAACGAATCTTTAATAAAGTTTCTGATAATAATTTATAGGCAAATGACATTTTCACCCCAGTTTGCACTCATTTCATACCATTCTTTCTTAGAATTTGATGCTTCTAAGTTTCTGTGAAAGTTATGTATATTCACTTTTCAATTTACAATTATATCATTCAAAAATAATAATATGATAATAATGTCATGTCATTTAAAATATTAAAAAAATATAATAAGGGAGAAATAAAAAATAAAATAAAAATAATTAAATTATAGAATATATAAAAATAATATTTATATATAATATGTATAAAAAAGAATACACAAATTATATATAAATAATAATTTTAAATTCAAATATATTTTCAGTTTAAAAAATTAAAGTTCATCCCATTCTATTATAAAATAATTGACAAGCCGAGCGGCAAATCCCATCAAACGGAGAGAAAGATGTGGGCGTGGCGAAGCTAACGGCACCGCCCGTGGCGTAAGGTTAACTCCCTGCAGTAATAGTGGCATAGTGGCACGTAAATGACTAAAAAGCCCTCATGCCGGCAGAGCAACAGTATATAGGGTACTTTCAGTGTGGAGACCTGATCTCTCTCAGTCCTTTAAATCATTTCCAATGATGAATGTAGCCCACACATCAATAATATCTTTATCCTACTTTTTGAATTGACTAAAAGGTCCCTACGACCCACACTGGTGAAATAAATATCCGAACTACTAAAAGTCTAAAACCATAAATTTATAAATTAACTTGATTTTATATAAAGTATTGTTAGATAAAAATCTCACATAAAAAAAATTTAAGTATAAAATAAAAGGAGATAAAAATATAAAATTATATTTTTTAATGAATGTGCAAATTTTTTTTATATAATATACTGCGTCTATTTCATAATATAAATAATTTTATAATCTAATATATCATATCAAATTATATTAATTTAAAAAATATTTTTATGACTAAAATATTTTATCATATAGAAATTATAATTATCAATATTTCACTTATGTTCTATCTTTTTTGAACTTATTATAGGCCTTATTTAAAAAAAAAAAAAACAGGAATTGTGGTCAAACTTTAATATATCAAGAATTGTCATGTTTATATGCAAATCTTTGTATTAGAATAACTTAATTATAATGTAATATGTCAGATATATTTGAAAATAAAATGAGTTTTAGATTGATCATATTAAGCTATATTAAGTTGTAAACTTTTCTATATAAGATTTCTGTGTAATTAATGTTATTTCTAAAGTTCATATTTTTTTATTTTTAAGATGTCTTCTATTTCTTGCACTTACCAATCAATTTTGTAGACTTGGAGTCGGATCCTAAAACTCTTACAAATCTTAAGAAATAAACACAATAATTATATAGTAATACTAGTTATAATCACGAGTTGAACACATGTCGTACATTTAGAAAAAAATAGTGAAGTTGATTATTAAATAATTATTATTATTTTTTATAATTATCTCATATTTAAAAAAAAAGTGTGCTATGTTTGCATATTTTATGCTAGCAAATATAGTTTTTATTAATTATATAAATTATTCTTTTAGACATGTTTTCCTTGGATGTAATTAGACGATACCATCTAATTAAATACGAATAGTATCAAAATTTTGAATTCCATTTTGATGACCATTCCGATTGAGACACTAGAATTGAGTATTTCGATATCGATTCGTTGTGTCGTTTTGAGATTAATTAAATATTATATATAAATATTTATATGTATATATAAATTAAAAATTAATAGAATAAATATATATATGTAAGTGTGTATGATATATATGTGTATATATTGAAAGAATTGAAAATTTATAAAATGAATATAGGTTGAATACAAACTTGAGTTGAAACACAAAAATAAATAAAATAAAAGAATAGATAAACTATTAAAAAATTATTATATTTAAAAAATGTAACATATTTAAAATTACAAAGCATATAAATATATTTTATATTCTAGAATTACTTAAGTACCATCTATATTTAAAATGTTTAAAAAATATTATTCAAACATGAAAAATTATAAAAAAATGTCCAAAATGAAATAGGGACTAAAATGACCAGAATTTGAATCGGAACGATTGAAATTCAACCAGCATAACAGAAACAGACCAAAATAATATAAAATTTGAATCAGAATAGAACAATCGAATATAGTGTACCAAATATTATACGGGAATGGAAAATTCTAACAAAACCTTGATTAGCATGGCCACGTTGTAGGTATGAAGCATATTAAAATGTCAAGGAGGTTGCCTAATGATTTCTTTTTTGATAAAAAAAAACAATTAGATAAATTGGTTTGGTAGCATACGCCGTACAGCTTCAAAAACAATAAGGACGATGGTATTGGTCTCTATTTAGATTTTGATAATTTTAATTTTTTAAATTTTATATAATTTTTTTAACATTTTAAAATATTCTTTTAAAAAAAATCATAACATTATTTTAAAATACTTATTTAATTATAAAAAAAATTAAAAAAAATTGCCTATTGAAATCCCAAATACGAACCAATAACATTTTCCAAATAATAATAATAATAATAATAATTTCATTGTTTCATTTTGCAAACAAAAATGGGATTAGTGCTAGAAACCGAGATAATTGGAATTTGAATTATAAATTTCAAATAAAGAAAATTTTCTTTGTTATTTTAATGTGCTTTTTAAAATCATTTTGATTTATTTTATTTCAGTTTGTTTTATATTATATTATTTTATCTTAAATCATTTCGATTTATTTTCCTTTATTTATTAATTTATTTTAGTTTAGTTTATTTTATTTTATTTTTATTTTTTATTATAATCAGTTCGATTTTTTTAATTATTTATTATTTATTATTTTATTTTATTTATTTTTCATGCAATTTATTTGATTCTATTTTTTTTTTAAATTTATTTAATTTAATTTAATTTTTTTATTATAATAATTTGGATTTATTTTATTTTCTTATTTTATTTTATTTTATACTAATTTATTTTATTTTATTTTATTTACTTTTAATGCATTTTATTTGATTCTATTTGATTTTATTATTTGATTTGTATTTTATTGGATTTATTTTATTTTATTATTTTAGTTTAGTTTAGTTTAGTTTATTATTTTATTTTATTTTATTTTATTTTATTTATATTAATTTTTTATTTACTTTATTTCCCTATTTTAATTTATTTTATTCGATTCAATTTGTTTTCTTACTTTTTATTTGTTTTTAATTTATATTACTTGCTTAACGTATTTCATTTTATTAATTAATTTAAATTTGTTTTTTATTTTATTTTATTTATTTATTTATGCTAACTTATTTTATTCTATGTTATTTTATTTTATTTGTTTTTATTTTATATTGCTTGCTTAACTTATTTAATTTTATTAATTTATTTAAATTTGTTTTTTATTTTATTTTATTTTATTTATTTATGCTAAATTATTTTATTCTACGTTATTTTATTTTATTTATTTTTATTTTATATTGATAGATCAATTTATTTTATTATTATTTTATTTTACGTGATTATTTTCATTTATTTTATTTTACTTGATTTTATTTTATTTTATCTTTTATTTTTCATGTAATTTATTTGATTCTGTTTTGTTTTGTTTTACTTACTTATTTATGCTAACTTTTTTTATTTTTTTATTTATCCTAACTAGATCCTAAACCCAACTAAACCCGTAAAGCCTAGCAAACAGGGAACAAGCCCGTGACCCCATCTGAAGGCCCAACAAAACTTTCCCAAAATGTATCATTTTGTAACGACATCCTCAACCCCCCCTCCCCCCAAAACGCAATGTTTTGCGATTCTACCCATTCCAAAATGCACTGTTTTGCGATTCTCCTCTCCCCAAAATGTATTGTTTATCTCCAAGCTCCAAGCTCCAAGCCGCATTCTCAGGTCTTCAACTCTAGGCATTTTTCTCTTCCCCACAACATTCTTCCTGCCACAATCTTTATCTCTACCGTGTCATCAATCCAAAACCCTCACCTCAGCCTCTTTTCTCTTTTATCTTCCCTCTCCCAAATACCCTTACACCATAACCAAGATGCAAAAAAACATAGCAACACCAACAACGGAAATAATTGAACATGCAAGGAAACAAAATGCAAAGAAAAATACCCAGCAAAAATGCAACACACAAATAAAACAAAATCCGAACTATACAACCCAAAGATAAACAGAATAAAAAAATTTAGCCAAAATAAAACAACCCTCTCTCATTTTTGGCATCGAACAACCATAAACACAAAAATAAACCAAGAACAAAGGAATTTGAGACAGAAAAGAAGAAATTTACCACCGGTTTCTTGCAAGCAGAGCAAACTTAGCAACGATTCCAGAGCAAGAAAATCTTAAGTTTTCCTCCCCAGCGATCTCCAGTGGTTTCGTGCGACAACAACAAAGAAATTATTAAAAATAAACAACCCTTTTCAAGCATACGAATAAGACACAAATTGAAACAAAAGCACCATATTTGCTTTTCGGCACCAAACCAAATAATTCTCTAAACCAAAGAACAGACAAGAAACCAAAGTAGAGAAAGAGATAACACAAAGAAAAAGCAAATTTGACACACAAGCAAACAAAATTACACATAGGGAAAAAATTACCTAGCGAAATCTCTAGTCTTTCTCTTCCAAACCTCTCGACCTTCACTCGTCCAAATGAACAACAAAACCCAAGACATCTTATCATCATTCACAAATATACTTTTCTAACAAAGAAAAAGCACACCAAAACACTGTAAAAGAACAAGAAAGCTATAAGCATTTAAAATGGAATGAAATCACTTCAAATATAACCAAAGAAAGGCCCAAAATGACAACAACACTAAGGAACATAAACTCAAAACGATGGCAGCACTTAACTTGTGAATAAAGAATTGATGAAGGGGTAAAAATAGAAGCTAAAAGTGCTGAAAAGCTCATATTCATCCGCATCCACACTTATATTATTGTAGTTAGATATGTACTATATACCAAATTGATAATAAAATTTTTCTACCGGAAAAACAGATACACTTGATTGAACAATAGAAATTGAAAATAAATCAATCAAAAATTGATATAAATATGAAAAGTTCAAAGTCACATTGGGACCACTCCTACCAAACACGTGGTTCATCCCATACATTTATCATCTGAAGCACAACAAACATTACAATTTACATCCTGTTATAAAACTAATAAGGAAACTATTATTATTGTAAGAGAAAAATATAAAAAAAACTTCTCAAGAACCGAAATTTTCTTCTTTCTATATGTTTTCATATAAATTTCATAACAACTGAAACCCATATTTATAGGTCCTGAAATTACTATGCAAGTTACTATGCAAGTCACTATGCAAAATTTAAAATAATAGTGATGATGTCATTAACATAATTTTGGTAATAGGACAGGGAACGACAGCCGCTCCTCCAATAATCTTTGTTTATTACACTCTCCCTTGAATGACCACTCATAAAGAATCTGTCTCATGAAAATCTTGCCAAGGAAAAATTTAGTGGGAAGAAAAACCAATGGCGAAGGAAAAAGAGTACAGTCTTCTTATGTATCTACAAGTGTATGTATCTACAAGTGTTTTAAGATTGACTCATTAAAACCTTGCAAAGGAAAACCTAGTGGAACAAAACCTTAGCGAAGGAAAAAGAGTACAATCAGCATAAGTTTTCGGGACATTTACTTTCCCTAAAAAGTGCATGACAATAGATATTTGAGTCTTTGCATTCCAATGTTATGCACAATCTTCTTGAATGTCGCAGTTGGTAATGTCTTTGTGAATGAATCTACCAATTATCACTAGATCGTATCTGCTTGACATTAATTTTACATTTATCTTGAAGTTCATAAGTATGAAAGAATTTAGGTAAAATATGTTTGGTTCTGTCACCTTTGATATATCCTCTTCTGATTTGAGTGATACAAGCAGTATTATTTTTATATAAAATTGTTATGCTATCATTAATCATTGGAAGACCACACTTTTTTTGGATATATTTGATCATTGATCTCAGCCAAATACACTATCAACTTGCTTTATGAATTGTAATGATTTATGAGTGATTTGAAGAAGTAACAGATAATGTCTGCTTAATAGATCTCTATGATATGACAGTATCTTCATAAGTAAATAAATATCCAGTTTAATATCTGCCTCTGTGTGGGTCTGAGAGATAACATGTATTTGCATATCTAATCAATTGTAGACTTGATTCACGTTGATAAAATAATCTCATATCAACCGTACCATGAAAGTAACGAAGGACATGTTTAATGTCATTCCAATGCCTTCGAATTGGTGTAGAACTATATCTTGCAAGCAGATTAACTGAAAATATAATATCTAGTCGAGTGCAATTTGCAAGATATATCAAAACTCCAATTGCACTAAGATATGGTACTTCAGGATTAAGAATTTATTCATCGTCATCACAAGGACGGAATGGATCATTCTTCACATCAAGTGTTCGAACAATCATTGGAGTACTTAGGGGATGAGTTTTGTCCATACAAAAATATTTCGGAACTTTCTCTGTATACATGGACTGATGAATAAAAATTTCATTTGGCAAGTACTCGAGCTGCAGTCCGAGACAAAGTTTTGTTTTGCCAAAATTTTTCATTTCAAATTCATTTTTTAAATATGTAGCGGTTCTTGGGATCTCTTCAGGAGTTTAAACAATATTTAAATCATCAACATAAACCGCAATAATAACAAATCTAAATTCTGATTTCTTAATAAAAACACATAGGCATATAGAATTATTTTCAAATCCTTCTTTCAATAGATATTCGCTTGGGCAATTATATCACATGCGTTCGGATTGCTTTAATGCATATAAAGATCTTTGTAGTCTGATGGAGTAATATTTCTAGATGTACTTATAGATGTTTCAAGCATTTTATATCCTTCAAGAATTTTCATATATATGTCATGGTTTAAGGATCCATATAAATATGTAGTAACCACAACTATCAATCGCATTTTTAATTATTTTGTAACAACCCGACTAATAAAAAATCTAAATGTGATTGCATCCATAACGGGAGAATATACTTCTTCATAATTAATTCCGGGTTTCTGCAGGAAATCTTGTGCGACAAGTCGTGTTTTATGCTGCACAATTTCATTTTTCTCATTACGTTTTTGTACAAATACCTACTTATATCCAACATGCATTACAACATTTGGTATTTGGACAACATGTCCAAATATTTTTCGCTTTGCTAGCGAATTTAATTCAGTTTCAATAGCTATTTTCCATTTTGGCCAATCATTTCTACGTTGACATTTTTCGACGGTTCTTAACTCACTTTTTTCATTATTTCTAGTAATGTCAAGGGTCATTTTATATGAAAATATTTTGTCGACAACAGTTTTATTTCTATCCAGAATTTCTCCAGTATTCATGAAATGTATTGAGATTTCATTATTTTTAAATACCTGTTCATTTTCAGGGAAAAACATTTCATAAAATACATTTTCAAGAGGTCCATTTTCAGGAGATTTTGGGATAGAAGATTTAACCTATTCTGGAGCATCAATTATATTTTTAGCCTGTATTGTGGATATTAGTTCTTCAGGAACACAAAATTCATTTTATATTTTTTTCCTTTGGAAAATTTTATCTTTTGCACCAATAGGTTTTCCACGCTTCAGGCGTGTCTTAAACTCACCTATTGTTGTTTTGACAATTTGTCTTTCAGGAACTTCAATTCTTGTTGGAGCATTAACAACAGAAAATATAAGATTTTACGACACTTTTAGTGTCAGTAAATACATTCGGTAATTGATTTACAACATTTTGTAAATGGATAATCCTCTGAACTTCCAGTTTACATTCATTTGTAGGAGGATCAAATTGAGACAGCTATTTATTATCCCAACTAATTACTTGTCGTGCTTCAGGCACTGACTTTTCGTTACTAATTAATGAAAACATGAATTCATCAAAGTGACAATTTTCAAAACGTGCTTTAAAAATATCACCTGTAAGGGATTCAAGATATTTGATAATAGATGGAGAATCAAAACTAACATATATCCTAAGTCTACGTTGAAGATCCATTTTTGTACGTTGTAGAGGTGTAATTGGAACATATACGACACATATAAAAGTATGAAAATGAAAAATATTTGGTTGTTGATCGAATGTAAGTTGTAATGGAAAATATTTATGATATGCAGATAGTTTAATGCAAATTAATGATACTACATGAAGTATAGCATGTCCTCAAGCCGAAATAGGAAGTCTTGATTTCATAAGTAAATATCTAGCGATTAGCTGAAACTTTTTGATCAAATATTCAGCAAAACCATTTTGAGTATGTGTATGGATAACAAGATGTTCAACATCTATTTCTATTGACATGCAATAATCATCAAAAATTTGAGATGAAAATTCACCTGCATTATCTAATCGAATGGTCTTAATTGAATATTTAGGAAATTGTGCTCGTAGTTTGATTATCAGAGTAAGAAGTCTAGCAAATGCAATATTTCTAGTGGAAAACAGACAAACATGTGACCATCAACTAGATGCAACAATCAAAACCATAAAGTATATAAATGGTCCACTTGATGGATGAATAGGCTCACATATATCTCCGTGAATCATTTGTAAAAAAGATGGAGATTCAATAATGACTTTTGAGAGAGATGGTCTCATAATCAACTTACTTTAAGAACATGCAGAACACGAAAATTGATTGGGTAGAAATATTTTTTGATTCTTTAAGGGATACTTATACGAATTTTCAATAATTCGTCTCATCATTATAGATTCCGGATATCCAAGACAATCATGTCAAGTCATAAATAATTTATGGTCAATGCACTTCTGGTGCACTACCACATATGATTCAATTGTTCTCATTTTTGTATAATAAAATCCAAAATATAGAGTAGACAGTTTTTCTAATACGAGTTTCTAGTCCGATATTGTTTTAGTAATAAAAAGATACTCTTTATTACCATCATTGGTCGTTTCAATATGCTAATCATTACGACGTATATTTTTGAAATTCAATAAATTTTTTCTGGATTGCGAAGAGAATAAAGCATCATTAATACAAAATTTGGTGCCATTAGGTAACACAATATAAACTCTTTTGGAACCCTCAATTAAATATGATAAACCTAATATGGTATGGACATAGGTTTTGCTTAGTGTTAAATTTTGAAAATATTTCTTATTTTTGAAAATTGTGTGAGTTGTAGTACTGTTAGCCAGATATATATCTTTATTATTCAACTTAGAGATTAAAAAAACTCATCAATATGATCCATGATTATACAAAAATATACAAAATTTTGTATTACAAATAATAGAAAGAAAATACATTAATTGAGTGGAACACTTCCATCTCCAACTAAGTGGTCAATACTACATTAAAGATGATTAAATAAATCAGAGACATCAAGATGAGTAGCATCTACATCTACTGAATCTAATAAATTATTTGATTGTTCTACTAAATTTGTTTCAAACATTTTATTATTTCCTTTAATAGATACTTGATATAAATTAACTAAGTACCTGACCGTACAACAGGTACGTGACCAATATCTAGTCATTCCACATCTATGGCACATCTCTTCACTTCTCTTTGAAGAATTATTTTGGAGATTTTTATCTTTTTTTGAATTGTACCACTTTTGGTGATACGGTATATTATTATTATCCCTTTTACTGTATTCACTTCTAGGACCAATATTTCTATAATTTCTTTTACTACGTCTACGCCACCGATTTATTTTAAAGGATGCATCATTCACTTTTGAGAATGATGCAAACCTATTACCATTCATTTCAGGGAATGATATTGAGTTAGTAGGGCATAACTGGTGGTTTTTTAATAAGAGTTCATTATTCTACTCAACTACTAAAAGACATGATATAAATTTAGAATATTTTTTGAACTTTCTCTCTCAATACTGTTGCTGTAGGAGCACATTCGACACATGAAAAGTAGAATAAGTGTTCTCTAACATATCATCATCGGTACCCCTCCAATAATTTTCGTTCATTGCACATCCTCATATAAGAACTTTTTATAATCTTTTTTGGTTACTTTTTTATCATATCATTATTTTCATCATATTAATCAATTTTGTTCTAAATATGTCAATGAGACGCACCTTAATGAATTTAAGGGAATATAAATAGTATGCTGTAGTTTTTTTCCCCTAATCAAATAGTCTGATATAGTTATTGTAAGATCATTCTTTTTTTTTTTTAATATATTTGGAGAGGGTGGTTTCGAACCCCAAACTTTCATTTTAAAAGTTTGGGTTATGCCAATCACGCATTTGACATTGTATGATCAGTCATTTATTTTTTAATTTTATAGAAAGATTGCATTGTATTGCATTAATAATTGAAGTTACAACTATAACCAGCAGTGAGTAGTGATAGGACAAAACCCATGTTACAAACCAAACTATTCATTAATTTGTAGTGCCCCCACATACAACAGTAGCAAGCATTGTTTTAGCTTCTAAAACTCTCAAGTGACAAAATAAACAAAGATTTCAATCTCGATTTTTTGTTTGTCTGAAAGAATAACACTTTGAAAATAGAAGTAAAGAAACCCATCCTCCAAGGAAGAGAATGAATCACCATCTCCATCCACTAAAAGAGAGAGAGTATAAAACTTTCCAACCTTTAAAGGAGGGAGGGAAGTACAACTCAAGAATAAGACTATTCTATCTTATTGCTACCTAACAACAACTAACAAACACACCAAAACACAAACACATCAAACTAAAACACAGAAAACATAGCAACGTAAGACCAAAACCATAAACTAAATGCATAGTAGAAGTGGTGTGTGAAATACATGTGACGCTCTAGGATGTCCTGTACAATCGATTTTTGCGCCTCCAAGTTCGTTGAGTCCTAAGATGCCATGCACAACGAGTGTAGTTCTCTCCTTATGGCGTGTAGGAAACACATGGGTAGGACAACTAGCTCGTGTGAGACACGCATCACTTCGAATGGCTGAATCTTCGGTAGCTTAGTAGATCGACGCTTGAGGAACCCCCCTGTGGGACACGTGATGGTGGCTAGCCATTGGAAAATGACGAAAACTACTTCCTCCATATTGGATACCAAAAACAAAATAGGAGAAAAAAAAAAGAAATGAAAACAGGATACATTGCGGACAAAAGAAATAATGGCGAACGACAGGGGGGTGAAACTCCTACCCTTTCCCCCTCGGAGGTGTTTAAACACTAGGATTTGTTTTTAGAGAGTCTAGAGATGATCGGTCTTAATTACCAAAAAAATATGCATAATAATAAATGATCGTTTACTCCATCTAAACTTGCATGAAATATTGCTTATAGTTAAGAGCTTGCAAATGTTAAAAAAATGGTGTCGTTGCTTGAATTGTGTAAGAGAATTCACTTTGATAAATTTCAATATGTTACACAAATCTTAAAGTTTGGCCTATACAATTTTGAAATTTAACAGGTTTGGATGAAGAATATTTATTACAATTAAGTGAAATTATTATTGCACGAGTGTTATATTAATTATTATTGACAACTTTTACATAAAAACAGAAGAAGAAGAAGATCTAAGCCCAAAGATCTAAGTCTTGGGTGCATGATGACAATGGCAGAATTGTTGAGTATAAAAGGAGGGACTGAAGGCATTGTGAGAGAAAATTCCATTTACTTTTGTAACTTCATGAGCGAAAAAGTCTTTAAATTTTTAGGTACAAGTAGATACTGAGAAGATTTGTATTCAAAATTCATGTGAATACATTTCTTTATAAAATATATATTTTTTATAAAAATATACACATATAATCTTTTTTTTTTCTCTCTAAAAATATATATTTTTATTATATAGATAACTAAATGGTTACAAGGTTATCAAATTCAATGATATGAGAGTCCCTAACAATCATCTCATTTTAACAAAGACACAGGAGACAAAAAAAAAAAAGTTTCAAAGCTGCAAGTGCGACTTCTACCAATCTCAAAGAAGGGATGCGCCTAAAACGGTTTTGAAATAGTTTTAAAACCAGACTATTGAACTGCAACAAAAAGTTACAGTGAGAATAGGTGCGCTGCATTCTATAAAATCAGTCTGTCTGAAGGAGATACTTACGTCCATTTCGCCTCAATCCTAGGTTAGAGAAAGCGCATAACACCAAGCCAAAAAAGAACTAATACATTGAAAAAGGGCGATCGCCGGCTATGGCGGCGCCTAGGAAGCACATGCTGCGCTAGTATGAAAATGGAAATGACAGAGTGGAAGATCAGAAATTGCTGATTCTAGGGGTGCCGTGTGTGGTGGCAATGAAACTCTCCAAGTGCAACAGTGCATGGGTGTCACGCTCACCCCATCAGGCGCGCGAGTGCGACGCATCGCACGTCTGAGCGTTACTCTCCGCCCCGCCCATAGATCGGCGATTGTAGACTCAACCTGTTAGGCGCGTGGTAGTCGTAGAGATCCAGCAAGCAATAGATCGGAAACTTCATGGGCTATGAACAAAACACTTTAAAAGTATAGGAAATAATTAGAAAAACAAGTAGAAAATATATTAAAAGAGTCACACCGAGCTGGGCGGTTGGAAGGGAGGAGCTCTTGCCCCTCTCTTAAAAAAAGCTTTCTATGGTTGGAGATCGACGACTTAATCAGAGAAAATACAAAGAAGAAAAAGATCGACGAGCTGGGCAACTACCACAAATGGTTAATATATATACATATAATCATTTTTACATAATCTTATTTTAAATTAGAAAAATTAAATAATATTAGATATAGCTTTACAGTGAATAAATTCTTTTTTTTTGTGTGATAAGGATGGTGGATAAGTTCGATTCTGTTTAAAAAATAATTATAATAATATGGTTATTCAATTGATTTATTTTTATAAATAATCTCATCTTATTTTATCTTATTTTATTTTATCTTATTTCAGTATTATTATAAAAATATAAAAATATATATTATAATATTATATTATTTAAATTTTAATTTTTATCCCATTTTATCCTTTCTTATTTTTAAAAACAAATCGAATCTTAAAAAAATCCTAACGCTAACAACAAATCGTGGCAATCTCGTAAATAGAATAGTCGATGCCAATTTCCAACCGCAAAAAGAAATCTTGCACGTAATATCATGCATGATGTATGATGATGGAAGATGATACGATGATCATGATGGTATTATGCATGGACATGCTATGTGAACAGACAAAGAACAGCATTTGACTTCATTTGTCACTGTGAAAGAGAGAGAATGAGAAAGAATGAAGAAAATTCAATCGGATCGAATACACTCTTGACGTCCGCAAGGTCACAAAGACAACTTCTTTCTCTCTCTAAAACTTTCTACTTTCTCTCTCTGAAAGAGTACAGCGAGGAACAGGAGCGTGTACTGAGCATAGACTGAAACCCTAAGAGAAAGTGCCCTCTGGAGTCTCTCTTTCTCTGTACTGCGATTGGAGCCAAAGTAATCTGTGAAAGATACGTAAATAAAAGAAGAAAGAGTTCGAGTTCCGTTCTTTTGGGGATTTTTTTAGCAGTGTAATATTTTTGTTGGTGGGTTTTGACGAGGTTGTGAACTGATTGAATTTCCAACTCCGGTGAGTCCTTGCTAGTATTAGACTCCGTCCGTTTCACTTTTTTCACTTTTGATCTCGATAATCAGTTACTGCGTGTTTTTGGAGTGTGCTGTGGCTCATTGGAAGCTCTGGATCGCTAATTTTATAAGTTTCGGAGTCGATCGATGCGGATTTAGTTGTTGTTTCCATTTGTTCAGCTCTTTGGTTGCTGTTTTCAGCTGTAATTGTTGTTCTAGTTTGATGAAGTGTCGATTTTGTGCCTTTTGGGATTGCTTTGTGGGGGTTCATGTTTGAAACTTGTTCTTGAAGGTGTGGAAACGGGTTATTCTTCAATGGGTTTGGTTCACTTTTGTTGATTTTTTTGTTGTTTTTTTTTTGGTTTGTGAATTTTGGTATCATGGGTTTTGTTTTGGGGATTTGATTGCAAACGTTGGCTAGCAGGGTAATGAAATTGAGGTTAAGAATCTGGGTATCGGTTGTGATTTTTGATTTGTTGCCCTTTTTGTACACTGTTTGAAGCTATAGTAGATCTAAAAGTTCCAATATTAACAGAGATTCATGCGGAAGCGGCTCGGAGATTGCTGGTTTTGCAGAAGCAGTACAATTATGGAATGTTCAGAATCGATGCTTGTTCCTTGGTTTTGGCTTTTATCGATTCTTGTCTTGCATTCAGAAGAAGTCAACACCATATGCACAGGCACAAAGCTTGCCCCTTTCTATCGGTGCACAATAAGGGCTTTGAGGCCAATGACCTTGGACGTAGGGGTGAACTGCTCTCTGGTTTGAGCTATTTGTCCGGTTTTTCACTCCTCGTTGTGTATTGTAGTTTCTTGACTTCTTGTTGTTTTAGATAGTTGTAGTACTTCGATTGGTGTTTGTAGTTTGCATTTCTGGAAAGATGGTACCTTCGGGGCCGCCCACACAGATCGGTGGTACCCAGTCCGTTTCTCCTTCACTCTTGCGTTCGAATTCTGGAATGTTGGGAGGTCAAGGGGGTCCCATGCCTTCTCAGACGGGTTTTCCTTCCCTTGCGTCGCCCAGAACTCAGTTTAATAACATGAATATGCTTGGAAACGTACCCAATGTGTCATCTTTTCTTAATCAGTCTTTTGGGAATGGAGTTCCCAATGCTGCGCTTTCTGGCCCTGCGAGTAGCCAGCGTGGAGGTATTGATACTGGGGCTGAGTCGGATCCACATTCTAGTGTTGGCAATGGTATGGGTTTTAATACTCCTTTATCTTCATTTGTAGCATCAAACATGGCGAACCCTGCTTCATCTGGGCCGGGTCAGGGTCAGCAGTTCTCAAACCCTTCTGGTAATCAGCTAATTCCAGATCAACAGCAGTCCCAGCAACTTGAGTCGCCTAATTTCCAACACAGTCAGCAGCCAATGCAACAGTTCTCTGGAACACCCAGTGCCCACCAGCAGCAGCAATTTCAATCAATTCGAGGTGGCTTAGGTGGTGTTGGACCTGTAAAAATGGAGCCCCAGGTTACAAATGATCAACGGGGACAGCAGCAGCAGTTTCAAGCGTTAAGAAATCCTGGTCCAATGAAACTGGAATCGCAACAAATTCCGGCAATGAGAAGTATGGTACCAGTAAAAATGGAACCCCAACATTCTGATCAATCATTATTTCTCCATCAACAACAGCAGCAACAGCAGCAGCAGCAGCAACAGCAACAGCAGCAGCAACAGCAGCAGCAACAATTCCTACAAATGTCGAGGCAGTCCTCTCAGGCTGCTGCCGCCCAAATTAGTCTTTTGCATCAACAAAGGCTCTTTCAGCTACACCAGCAACAACAGCAACAACAGCAAATCTTGAAGACAATGCCTCAGCAGCGATCCCAATTACCGCAGCAGTTTCCGCAGCAGAATTTGCCTTTGAGACCACCTGTAAAATCAGGCTATGAACCTGGGATGTGTGCTCGACGTCTCACCCATTACATGTATCGGCAACAACATAGACCCGAAGTAAGATTCTTTTACCATTCATACTCTTTTGTGTGCTTATTTGGTGTGTCTCTTTTGAGATCTTTTGATCAGTAACAATGCATAAATATTGTGCAGGACAACAATATTGAATTCTGGAGGAAATTTGTTGCTGAGTTTTTTGCTCCCGAGGCCAAAAAGAAGTGGTGTGTTTCCATGTATGGAAGTGGCCGGCAAACAACTGGAGTTTTTCCTCAGGTTGGTGCTCTTATCATTATATTGTTGCTATGGAGTTGCAAATCTGCTTCAGCCCATCTTAGTCTTAACTTATGTATATCTTTTTACTTTTTATATGTGACACCGCCTTTGTGCTTGTTTGAAGTATTAGCCCGCAGATCTCTGTCTATACACACAAATAGAATTCCTATTAATCCTAAGTACTGGCGAAAATGATCAATTCAATCTTGCTAATTTTTCAGGATGTGTGGCACTGTGAAATATGCAATCGCAAGCCTGGCCGGGGTTTTGGTATGTCACATTGTTAGTTTTTCCTAGTTCTATTGGACACTTCATCCTGTTGTATTCCATGGTGCCCATTGCTGCTCAAAATTGGCATCCTCTTTTAAAAATGTGTCCTGCTATTGACTCATTAGCATCTTAACTTTTTTGCTGAAAATATTGTTATTTAGCTAGGTTTGCTGCTATTTGTTTCTGGTGTATGCAAGGGGTCGAGAGGGGCAAATGATCCCCTGGCCTAGTGAGAGGAAAAAAGACACCCCCTAGCCTAGCTGTGAAAAAAAGAGAGAAAAACACTCCATCCCAATGTTGAGATAATATAGTTCATCTATTTTAAATAGTTTGGTAAAGATTTAAGATGTTCCATCATGTCTCTTTTCTGTTTTGTTCTGACTAACACAAACAAAATCAATGGAGAAGATTGGCTCTTTTCTGTTTTGTTCTGACTAACACAAACAAAATCAATGGAGAAGATTGGGCACACAGTTGAAGTATTCTAGCACGTCACCCGGATGGCCAAACCAAAGTGGTAAATAGAAGCTTGGGTAACTTACTAAGTTGCAATATAGGAGATCGTGTGAAGACTTGGGATGAAATTTTACCACAAGCGGAGTTTGTTTATAATAATTCAGTGAATTGAACCATTAAAAAGATAATTATTAGTATTTTTTCCCATAGGTCTTGATATGTTGGTAAATTATCAGAATTATAGAAAGGATGCTATGAGGTCAAGACTCAAATATCATCTGTTATAATAAGAAAAAAATATACATTCAAGACCAATGGCAATGAAGAAATCGTACAGTGATTTCAAAATATTTGAAACGCATTGAGCACAATTTAAGAAATTAATGCTAGTCATGAAAAAAGAAATTACAAGATATGTTTATATGTTTGAAATGATAATTAAATTTTTTGATTTGGTTGATTGTAATAGACTTTAATGGTCTGTATCCATGATTTCTAGTATCACTAGATAACCGTGCCTAGATGTCGCTCTTGTATATGTCCCGTGGACTTGGGCTATGCCTATTTATCTCATCAATAAAAGTTCTTATGCCAATAAAAAAATAAATTTCTTGATTTTTTGAATTTTTTGTAAGTTATATTCTTGAGTATTTTAAATCAATATTTTATTTAATTCCATCTTTTGATCTCATCCCTTGGGATCTAACATTCTAGCTTGACGTTTATTGATAGAATTCACTATGTCTAACTGATATCTGAATTCTGCTTACTGTACTTTCAGAAGCAACTGTTGAGGTTCTTCCCAGGCTTTTCAAAATCAAATACGAAAGTGGTACTCTGGAAGAGCTTCTTTATATTGATATGCCCCGTGAATATCAGAACTCATCTGGTCAGATTGTCTTGGACTATGCAAAAGCAATACAGGAAAGTGTTTTTGAGCAACTTCGTGTTGTTCGTGATGGTCAACTTCGGATAGTTTTCTCTCCAGACCTAAAGGTTGCAGCAAAGAGAAACCGACTTCTTCACTTCCGATATCTTCAATCTCTTCTAGGCATCATTCACTGACATTTTATTGTCCTTGTTTATTATGTCTACTAGATATGCTCTTGGGAATTCTGTGCTCGGCGTCATGAAGAGCTCATACCTCGAAGATTGTTGGTGCCCCAGGTAAATAGTGAAAAGTTCCATTTTATAATACGAAAATCTCTTCTATTTTCTGGTTGATGTGTCTAAGATATCTTGGTGGGGGACGAAGTGTTAGGCTGATTACACATCATGACTTGGATTCAGGAATTTATCATCTGGGGAGAACAATAATCACTTATTTTTGTATTTGATTGTCTGCATGTTTTTGTCTCTGTTGGTGGTCATGTTAACTTTATGCCTCTAACGCCACATGAAGATGGTTGAGATGGGTTTCTATTTAAGCATTTTTTTTTTTGTTAGAAATGACAAGTTCCATTAGAAAGCTCAAAAGGCACAACCCAGGTACACAGGTACACAGATTGACTGAGATGATATCCAATGGATTTATACGATTTTTGGATGTATCATTAATGGAGTCTATCTTATGGGTTCTATGACTCAGTTTCTTTTTCATGGGTTGAACAAATCATCCATTAATTGTCAAATCTTCCCCAGCCAATTGGTGTAAAAGTAATTGAGTGGGGTCATAATGTACGAGTGAGGATTAGGTTCTTTTGCCTCCAGATATTAAACATATTTGACAGCTGTATGTGTGCTGCACAGGTTAGTCAACTTGTAGCTGCTGCTCAAAAATACCAGGCTGCTGCTCAGAATGCATCATCCAATGTACCTGTTTCAGAGTTGCAAACTAATTGTAACATGTAAGTCCATAATTAATATGGTTCCTGGTTCGTGTAATATCTTTGATCCTTTAAGTGATGCTTTACTCTTGCTTGTGGAATTTGCATTTTTGATATTTTTTTTTTCAAAAAGAAAGGAACTAATGAACAAAAGGAAAACATTTGATGGATTCCTTCTTATATCTTGTTTATATGTTTCAAGTCCTCTCATTAATTCCATTTGTGTGGAATTTTTCTTTAGGTTTGTAGCGTCGGCTCGACAGTTAGCGAAAGCCTTGGAAGTGCCTTTGGTAAATGATTTAGGATATACAAAGAGATACGTACGTTGCCTTCAGGTAATTTCTTACTTTTCTTGATGCGCCGTTAGCATCATACTACCGCGTTATTCCTTAAGTATTGAAAAGTTCAATGCTGTTGTCGTTTTCAGTAGAGCTGTAATGCCTCTTACCTGGACTAAGGAAAAGAAAAAAAGAAAGGAAAAAAGAAAAGAAAAGAAAGTAACTGTTTAGGAATTGGAGGATTTATGTTTGAGGTCACAATAACTTCCATCCAGGGAACATTTGAATTATTTTCTTTTGTGCCCTTTTATATTTGGAGCATGAGCAGCTTTTTTTCTATGATTAGGATGATAAAGTTCATTTTCCCGATACTGATCTCTGCCTGTCACCCATCTCCAATTTGGATTGTCCCATTGGAATGTGATATTTTCTTCTTCCATATTGCCTTTACAGTACAACTTGTCTAATTCTTGTAGAAAAACCCTCTCTCTATGGCACTTGAGGAGAATTAGGCTTTATGTGGATGTTGAGATGGGATAGGATGAGATGAAAATCTGTAAATAGTAGTGAAATAGAATGTGCATAGTAGTAATATGATTTGAGTTAAGATATGGTCCATCGACGTGGATTTTAACGGCATGGACCTACATGATTTCCTTGTCTCTAATGCTCCTACTTAAGAGGGCCTGTGGGTTTTGCTTTGTAACTGGCTGTGATGCCATCTCTTTATTAATAAGATCTTTTTTACTTATCAAAAAAAAAAAAAATGATTTGAGTTAAAGATGTTTCATGAGATTTTTGGGAAAGGAGAAAGAAAAAGTTGAATATTTTTTTTTAAAGTTAAAATATTATTAGAATATAAGTTCTTAATATAATTTTTGTTTTGAGATTTAAAAAAGTTGATTTTTTTTTTGTATTTTGTTTGGAAGTTGGTGAAACTTGTAATGATTAGGTAATGATTAGATTGTTTACTTATATAAAATAAAGTTAGGTAAGAGTAGATGAAAAAGTTAAAAACATGAAAATTTAAAATTTAAAATTGAAAAGTGTTTGTGTTTGAGTGGTGTTTGGATGTTGAGATGAGATGGGTTGAGACCATCTCAACATGCAGACAAGGCCTTACTCTTGAAAATTTGATACACTAAAATGTGCTATGTTCTATATGTTCTCCTCTACGATATCTCTTTGAAATAACTCCATTTGTCTCTAAGGATGAATATACTTAACTCCTAGGGATTGGCTCAAGTGGTAAAGGCTTTGGATTTAGATGTATGTTCTTCTTAGGTCTAAGGTTCAAATTTCCTTGGGTGCAAACAATCTTTAGGCGCCATTGGACTGGGGGGTTTTGTCCTTGAATTAATCGAGGTGCACTTGCAGGAAACTCTTTGTTGAGGGCCTGTGCACCTTCAAGATTAGTAGGGATGTTGTTCTAGACACCCGGTGCCAATACAAAAAAAGGATGAATATACTTTTCCTTGAGGATCAACTACATGATCATGAGTTTGTCTAGAGTCTCCCCTTTTATTGAGTTCAATGCTTATATTTTTCTCTATGTAACTAGATTCAAATAAGTCTCATTATATACATAATATAACATTTATATATATATGTATGTATATATATGCACATATCGTTGTAGAATTTTTTTTTTTTTGTTAAGTAATAATCTTTATTGAATAGATGCAACTAGGCAATGCCCATGTACATGGGGGTATACAATAGAGACACCTAGTTACACACTAGTAAACTGAAAAGAACGCAAAAACTCATAAACATCTCTTCCCTTTAGAATAAAAGCAGAAAACCATTGAACCAAATAAAATACAAAAAGGTTCCAAATTTCCCCCACGGTCCTTTCTTTGTTGTTGAAGCATCTCTCATTTCTTTCCAGCCAAAGGCACCACGGAAGACATAGAGGGATAATTCTCCATGTCGCTGCCAGCTTTGCACATTGATGGTACCTATTCCAGCATGCGAGTATATCCACAACAGACTTGGGCATAACCCAGTAAACACCAGCTCTCCTAAATATTCCATCCCATAGTTCCTTTGCCACTTCACAATGTAGAAAAATATGGTTAATCGATTCGCTATTTTTCTTACACAAGTAGCACCATTCCACGACAATCAGACCTCTTTTTCTTAAGTTATCAGCCGTCAAAATCTTGCCCAAGGCTGCTGTCCAATTAAAGAAAGCCACCTTAGGTGGTGCTGGAGCTTTCCATATGGCCTTCCAAGGGAATACAACCGGCTGTTGCTCTTGCAAAGTCTTGTAGAAAGAATTGACAGAAAAATATTTTCAATCCATGTTGTGTTCAGGGGATATTCAGATACCTTTCAGCTTTTACAGTCTCCTATTGAAATGCTTATCTCCAAGTTTTTTCGAGGCTATATAAGAAAATTTATTTAGGTATTATTGTGTTCTTAAATGTTATTAAGATGAATAGCTTCTATGAAGTGCTTGAAGTTACGAGATCTTTGATATACTTGGAGAATTGTTACTACATATTTGTATAAAACTTAATGTTATAAGTTTAATGGTTATAAAAAAGTGTTCCAATGTTATAAATTGATAACAACCACTGTCAACTACTTGTCTAATTTGTATAATATTCTTCTACTTAATTCTATGGATGTGGTATTTGTAAAGTAAAGAGCCTGCTAGTATGCCAGATAAATCAACTTTTCTAGAGGGTTCACTTGTGTTCAACTATATTAATGGAACTTGTGCAATGTTGACCACTTTGTTTTTGTCTTTCATTTTCGGGCTTGCAGATATCAGAAGTGGTTAATAGTATGAAAGAGTTGATTGATTATAGCCGAGAAACAGGGACGGGACCTATGGGTAAGTTTGATGTGAATTTTCATTGACTAAAATTTTACCTTCATATGTATATGCCACGTTGGTTTTCTTTTTCCAAGGTTAAATGTAATATTGGGATTTTGGATCAAAGAAATGAAGCCGGGAAGCTCATAACAGGGTTCATGAAAAGTAGTGCTATAAAGGCTTGTTTTGTTTTTTGAGTTGAGATAAAAGTTGAAAGGTTGAATAAAATATTATTAGGATATATTTTATTATTATTTTTGTTTTAGGATTTGAAAAAGTTAAATTGTTTATTTTATTTTGTGTGAAACTTTGAGAAAGTTGTAATTATTAGATGAGATGAGTTGAGTTGAGTTGAGATGAATTTTAAAAACAAATCAGGTTAATGTATTTATTGAGATTTTATGGGGTTGCGTGGCTAGTAAATATTTAAATATTCTACATTCGATTATCAACAGAAATTGAAGGAAGTTGTTACCTTCGTTTAAGCAATTGAAGACTTTATTGGCATAGCCTTTCTTGTTGATCTAGCCATGATATTCACCCTGCCAACCGAACCCTAAACATAAAAACAGAAGGCACATTTAATTGGGGTACCGTCCACTTCCTATAAAAAGAAATTGTAGCCCATAATTTTATGCTGCTAATAACATAATGGTTAGTTCTTCACATGCAAATTATCAGATTGCGTTTGCATGACTTTTTGTCTGTTGTTAGAGTTTTGGATAAGTTATTGTCTGCATATTGCTCAGTTAAGTCTCTTTTTGTTACATGGTGTGTGTTCTGTGCTTGTTGGAGATCACTGAGTTCTCTGCAGCTTTATTTAATGGCATTAGGAATATTAAGGACTTGGAATAATGCAAAAAAATATTTTATTCTTGGAATTGGCTCAGCACGTCCCCTGTCCCCTGTTTTGTATGAGCTACTGAGCAAATGGCTCATGGAAACTATACTCCCCCGCTTCTCTTGTTTTTATTTTATTTTATTTTTATTTTATTTTTATTTTTTATTTTTTTATCTCCCTTAACAAAGAGCGTTTCGTAGAGTTTATATACTCTTCACATGAGACAAACCTGTGGCAGCAGTTTTCAACATTCAGGACCTGATTTGGACAAATATTTGCAATTGAAAACTATTTTTCTGACAGTCTTCTGATGGAAAACTCTTTTGTATATAGTTACCATGTAAAAAAGCTACCTCACTCTTTATGGTTAATGCTAGAAATAATACGCAAGTGCCCATCATTCCTTTGCCCTTAATTTTATTTGTGCCTGTAATTTTGCATGATGCTTTGAATGTAATATCGCATGTTGTGCATCAAACCCTATTCTGGATTATCAAATGCCAAAGGGTAGCTCATTTTTTTTCCTGTTTCTTTCCAGAAAGCTTGGTCAAGTTCCCTCGGAGGACGAGTACTTCGTCTGGGTTTCATGGTCAGCCTCAGCAGCCCGAGGAACAGCTACAACAGCAGCAGAATGTGGCCCAGAACTCAAACATTGATCAAAACTCTGTCCAGGCTGCTGCAATGCAACTTGCTGTTAGCAATGGTGTGTCTGGTGTAAATAATTCCCTAAACACAGCATCCACGTCAACCTCAGCAAGCACAATTGTTGGGCTTCTCCATCAGAACTCCATGAACTCCAGACAGCAGAATTCTATGACCAATGCAAGCAGTCCTTATGGAGGAAGTTCTGTTCAGATTCCTTCCCCCGGTTCTTCCAGTACCATTCCACAGGCACAACCCAACCCATCCCCATCCCCATTCCAATCACCAACACCGTCTAACAATCCGCCACAAACATCTCATGGCCCCTTAACAACAGCCATCAATCACATGAGTACCTCGAATTCACCTGCAAATATGTCCTTGCAACAGTCAGCTCTTTCCAGCGAGGCTGACCCGAGTGATTCGCAGAGTTCTGTCCAGAAAATCCTACATGAGTTGATGATATCCAACCAACTTAATGGGACCGGAGGTATGGTTGGTGTTGCTTCTATGGGGAATGACATGAAAAATGTTAATGGGCTTTTACCGACAAGCAACAATGGTGTCAATGGTGGTAACTGCTTAGTGGGAAATGGGACGATCAACAGTAACTCAGGTATTGTGAGTGGTGGATTTGGTACCATGGGTGGACTTGGTCAGTCGGCCATGGTTAATGGAATGAGATCGGCAATGGGAAATAACCCCGCAATGAATGGAAGGGTAGTAATGGCAGCGATGGCTCGGGACCAAAGTATGAATCATCAACAACAGCAGGATGTGGGAAACCAACTGCTTAGTGGACTAGGAGCAGCTAACGGGTTTAATAATCTTCAGTTTGATTGGAAACCGTCCCCATGAAAAGGCTCCCTTTATCACATAGATGTTCCTGTTGTTGATTACAGCTGCTTGTGCAGCATGAGAAATAGTAGTATTGCCCTGCTGCCCTGTGAAGATGGTTGCATACGGTGAAAATTTTTGCAGGGTTTTGCTCCCACTTTGTACTAATCTTTTTTCATAATATAAAAGGAAATTTGGTGGCTGGTTGTGTGGCTCAAGGGGCTAACTTGCTGTGATTTCAAATGTGCTATATATATGTAGAGAGAGAGAGAGAGAGAGAGAGAGAGAGAGAGAGTTGCGGCATAACCATTGTAATGTGTCAGCTTTCCGTTAATTTAAAAGAAAAGAGAGAAATACTTTAGTTATAAATATATTATGTAAAAATAATATTACAAATTGATGTGATTTTATATAGTTCGTTAGATTAAGTTATTTATATTGTAAAGTAAATTTAACATATTATATAAAATTATGTCAATTTGTGAAATTATTTTAGTAATCTTTTTACTAGGAAAAAGATGGTCCATCAAGCTTCCCAAAATATCAGATCTTTGTAAATGATAAAATCGACATATTTAGTTCCAGTCTCACCCATTAGAGGTTTGGCCGCCGACAAGAAAAAGCACAAGTGGCAGAAGATACTTCTTGAACAAATATATCAACATAAGATTGAGAACATATGTTTGGCTATCGTTGTGTTTACCCACTTTGATTTGTAAGATGGGGTTGATATGTTTGGCTCTCTTTGATCCACCATCTCGGGTGGGGAAAGAGATCAAAAGAGGCGGCATAGATGGTGGCTGTGATAGGTCCGAGGATCTTACATCAACTTTACACCTCAGTTCTTAGCCTCCCTCGACTCTCATGCGGTGCTTTAAGAAACCATAGCACAAGAATATTGGACTTGAATTGAAGAATATTAGGAGAGGCGGCTCAGAAATTGAAGGCAATCTTGAATGCAGGGTAATTTATAATATAAAATGTACACAATGAAGAAGCTACAAGTAAAAACGATGACAATTTGACATAAAGAAGATGGTCCTGAGTATCTCGAATGAATGATAACTTCATGAACACAACAACATTGGAGCCCTTTGATCCATAAGGCAAGGCAAATTGTTTATCATTTCTGTTTTTCAGGCCTCTATATATTTCTCCACGGTTGCAGATAAGGTGGACTTGGGCACGGCACCAATCACACTCTCTTTCTTTTCTCCATTCTTGAAAAACAGTACGGTTGGAATGCTTCTTATTCCATACTTGGTGGCAATGTTGGGGCAGTCATCTGTGTTAACCTTGCAGCACAGAATCTTTCCTGCATATTCTTTTGCTAATTCATCAATTACTGGTGCAATCATCCTACATGGTCCGCACCATGGTGCCCAAAACTCCACCAAAACTGGGTTGGAACTTGCAATCACAAGCCCATCCCAGCTTGAATCTGTCACCACTTGAACTGCAGATTTCAAGCATGTTTTGTATTTTGAATGAGTTTATATGGTATCAAAGCAGAGATTTTGATTTGAATTTTCACTCTATACTCTATCCATTTAATTAATATTTCACTTGTTAAATCTAATTATTGAGAGAAGGTCTATCCCACTAATAAAGAAGAGTGTTAAGATATAAAATAAATAATAAAATTGATATCTTTTCATTAGTTTAAGTTTTTAGTTTAAGTTTTTAAGACAAGTAGTGATTTCAGAACTACAACTGAATTGCTTCCTAATTCTTTCTCAGTATTCACCAATTATAAAATGTTCCCCTTTTGATAAATTTTAGCTGCAAAATTCCCGGGAGGTTATCATTGAAGTTGTGGCCAAGCTAGAAAAGATAAAGATCCAAAGACCCAAAAAAGAAAAGAAAATTACTTCCACAACATCTTCAAGAGCTTGGGACTTCAACATTCATCTCCTCCTCTTTAAATGTTCCTCTTTTTGTTGCATATTTTTCTTAGAAATCTCAATACTTATAGACCAACATCAATTAAAAATAGAGTTAGTATAGCTAACCTTCATTCAGAGCTTCACGAGCTTTGCAGACAATGCTTGATTTTCGGGATCTGGTGCTAAGGGAATGAGGGTAAGATGAAGATGATAAAGAAGAAGTTAGTACGGAATTCTTAAATACATTACATGTTGGGAGATGGAGTTTTTCTTTTGAAGAAAATGGATGGTAACATTGTAGAGACGCAGCTCTTGTAGTGCAAACTGTGCTCACTTGAAAACAGTTCTCCAAAGCCATTCTTTTTCCTCAACAGTTTGTGAATTTTTTTGGTTCTGTTTTTTCAAAGAGTATGACTACAAGATTTTCTATTGATTCATTTTGTTTTAAATTTATTTATTTATTTATTTATTTATTTTCAATATTTCTTTGGGTTTTTAAGTGGATATTATTACAAGATTCTGAGGTCCTAGAGTGCTCAAATTCATGTGGATGGCATTTATGTACTGAAAAACTCAATTTGTGCCACTCGAAAGTGAAGGAAATCACCTAAAAGACCCTGCTTTTACATGGACTTGGAGAAACCCAAAACACCCAGTTTTCAGGACTTATTTACCCTTTGTTGGTGGACCACAAATTTCTCATCCGTTCATCAGCTTCAGCTGCTGTATCCTTCACTAGTACACTGCTATTTTAAGATCTCTCCATTATATACTGTTTACGTGACATAATTTGTTTTGAAAGATAAATTTTAAAATTTGAATTTTATAAATTAAATTTTACCATTTAAACGATGTGGGATGGTGTGTTATACAGAATGACTTGAGAATAGAGTAACTCTTTGTTTACATATGGTTCTTAGCTTTGCTTAGCTTAAGCGATACTTAATTATAGCTAGTAATTCCATTATTTTCCCCCATAATCCTCACTTCTGACCCATTACCAAACTTATTAAGATATTAATGCTTAGAAAGCAACTGTGCAACCACACCAAATGACCGTTAATGAAACCACTGTCCGAAGTTGCTTGCTTGGTTGCTAGCCTTCCTCTAGATAATCCTTTTAATTTATTCAAAAGAGTAATAATTTGCACAAGTTTCAATTATACAAGTTTTGCACAGACCCTTTATAAAATTAATCCCAAAATAAAAAAAAAAATTTGTAAAAGAACCATTTTTTTTTTTTAATCTATGGACTCCAACTTTTTGACAAATGAATTGTGCGAGACTTGCACACTTAAGGGTTTATACCTAACATTACTCTATTTAAAATTCTCATTATATTGATATATCTTTTTAAATCAAAGACAAAAATTTTCTTTAAACAACTCACGTCAACACCCCTTTAAAGTTTACACACCTATCCAGTAAACCTCTCATACAATTTATTTACACGTACAAGGGCTTATTTACAACATATATACACAATTGGCTCTATCTAGAGTCAAGGAGCCTCTAACCGAACCAGGGAGATGAATTTGATCATAAATTGAGTTCATCTACCTGATCACATAAATAAACTGAACAGCCATAGCAATTTGCAACGCAATAATCTGTGAAGGTTCCCTATGGACTTTACTAATGCCATTCAGATCTTGGAATCAGACTCCACTACAACACAAAACAGCTTGAGATTCAAGCAATACAGCACTCAACTCTACTTTGTTGTTAGATCCTCCACAAGAACTGGATTACTCAACGAGCTTCTGTCACTATTAAGTTTTACACAACCAAAATGAGGTCTAATTCATCTCAAAATACAAATCACTGGTTGTTTGAAATGAATAAAAGGCACCTCTTCTAACCTTTTTAATGGTGAATACTTGATTTTCACATCTGTAGCTCCGTTTGTTAGACAGATTCAGCTGATATCAACTTAGTTGAGTCTAATTTTTAGTTGAGTCTAACATCCAAATATCTAATTTTTAAATTATTAAACTTATCTCAATTCAGAATCTCTTTATATGTGAGACTCATAATTTTTTTTTTCAATTTAACACTTATTTACACGCGTGATCCGTAATCTTTTTCACTTTCCTATAAATGCATCTAAATTTATTTTAGGTAGACTTTACAAAACTTACTGTATTATCTCAATTCATTATTATTCATAAAAGAACTCCACTCAACTCAACTCAACACAATTAAACATCCAAATCTACTATTTTCAAGGAAAACACTTGATCTTCCAAATTAAACCTGTGTACTCTCCCAGTTGATTATCCAATTCTTGCATAGCATCTCCTTATTCATAAAAATCAGCTAATTAGCTAATTAGAGAAGGTGACAATCCAACAATTCATGCAAAATGAAAGTTACAGCTTGACCTTTGAAACCACCAAGTAGTCCTTTGAATTCTATCGACAACCTCTCTAAACAGCAATCACATTTTGAAGCCAAAGAAACACCCAGCTTCTCAATATTAAAAATAAAAAGGTAAATTGTCATGAAAGCCCAGCCATATGAAGAAAGAGTATCCAGATTGACCTTGCGTTCTTATATGCTCCCTAGAAGAACAAGTGGAAAGAGGATCAGTGCCAGAAGCCTTCCAAATAGATAAATCACCATATTGTATGAATTGGCATCAATCGATGTATAATTTAGCTTCTTCTATAGCTATATATAGGAAGCTAAAATAGATTAACTACCCGATTTTCCTGAACAGAGAGTGGATAACTGCTGCCCTTCATTCTTGCATTATTTGTTTGTTTTATAGTTTTTTCAAGTTTGGAGAGATAATGATGAAGCAGTTTTGATTGATTGCTTTTAGTGCTTTTCAACTGTTCAGACCCAGACTGCCAGCAAAGTGTGAAACATCTTGCAAATAACTAAAACCTGCTCCAACTACTTAAAAGGGTAGTGGTACTTTAAAAGTCTTCACTTCTTTGGTGCATTATTGAAACATTACACCAAATTGAATGACTTGTCCCCAAATGAAATGAACCAAATCCCTCGTTGTTGTGCAGTAACATTCCTGTTGGGGTGCTAAAATTTTGCAACTAGTACCACCAAAATCAATGACTTGCCCCCAAATGAACTTAAGTGTATTAAACCCTTCTTTCATCTGCAATGGATAACTGCTGCCCCAAGCATTAAACCCCCTGCAACAACTGAGCTATGTCTATTGAGTGAATGGCACAATTAATGAAGAAGAAGACAAACGTGTAGATAAGTCATCATAGTTCTTAAAGACCTGTGAAATCAATTCACTAAGAACAATAAAGATGTAGTCCTTAAGTTTATCTCTTTTATATTCTTAGAGTCAGTTTGGAATTGTGTTTTAAAACTTAAAAAGTACTTTTAAAGAAAAAATAACATATTTGATAATTTTATAAAAAGTATATTACTGAATTAAAAAAGTTGAAAGTTTTAAAAAGTACCAAATTGAAATTTTTATCAAAAATTTTTTGTAAATAACTATATATTTTAAAAAATGGCTGTAACTAACTTTAAAAATACTTTAGATACATGTTTATCAAACAATAAACAACTTTTAAAATATAGAACTTATTATTTAAGTTATTTATAAGCCCTAAAGTTATAAGTTATATTTTTTTATCGCAATCCCAAATATACACTTAATCTATGTCTTTGAATTGTATAATTTGTGAAATTTAAATCAATAATCATTTTTCTTAATTAAGGTTGCGAGATATATAGTTTACATTTATAATTTTTGATCAAACTATAATACATAAGCTATCAAATAGTTTGTGTCTTTATAGTGATATTAATCTATATTATTAATTTGGTTAGATATCTCTTCATATATCTAAATCTTGATCTAATTAGAAAAAAATAAATTAAAGTTACGGTTGGATATTGAGATGTGTTGAGTTGAATTATGAATAATAATATTTTATGAGTCCTATTAAGATATGTTAAATTTTTTAAGTTGGGATGAGTTTAATTTTTTTAGTTGAAATGTATGAAATAGGTTGAACCTAGTAAATTCCATCAATAAATAATTTTAGATAAATTAAAATGAATTGAGTTGGGTGCATCAACTAAATACAACTCTTAAAAGATTCAAATTTTACACAATTTAAACACACTCGGATGGTGTGAATTGGGCCTTATGACCGGGCTGGCCCATGTAAAATGGAGCCTCGTTCAACGTATAGGAAGGGTTTGTTTGCTTCAAAGATCCTCTCTCTCTCTCTCCCTCTCTCTCCTCCTTGCCTCCGTGGTGTGTGTGAGTACGAAATATGCTCTCCCACGACAAATCTTTGGTTTCTGAGGAAGAAGATGGTTCCAAAAATAGTTCCCAACGCTCCAGTTTCGTTGATATCTATGGGCCTCAAGTACTCTCCTATACCTCGTTTACGTTTGAGTTAATTATTTACTTTTTTGTTAAGTCAAGGCTTGCAATTTAGTTCGAATTTCTTAAGTACTTAATTTCTGCTCCAATTGCAAGAGGTTTTAATTTTTAGCGTTCCACAAATAACACCAATGCTGTTAGCTGAAGCCTTAAATTTCTCCGAGGGTGTTCTTGATTAATTTTATGGTTTGTTTAAGATAAAATAAATGCTTTTCTTTTTACTAAGAATACTGGTCTGGAGAGGCTTGCAATATCATGAATTTTAGTGGTTGTTGGATTGTATTTAGTCCAGTGATTCATAGGGGACTTATGATTTATCGTATTTAAAAACTGGCATGGCGGATGCATGATGATATGATAGAATGCTTTTCTTCTTTCTTTCAGCAAATTGATTACCTTTAAATAAAAATAAGGATTTTTTTTCTTCATTGTCTACCATTCAAGAACTTTTATAATGGGTATTGGCATTACTTCTCTACTGTCATCTTTCTTTTATAATTGACCGTTCTAAAAAATGGGGTGGGTGGGAAAAAAATACATGCATAAGCTATGTTATGGGGAAGTCGCCACTCCCACCCTTGTACAGTGACCATTCTGAGTGAGATGCAGTCTTTCTGAAGACCTTATCTAAGTAGATGCTAGATAAAGAGAAAGTATTTGAGCGGAAACGCAACCTCAGGAGAACTTTCAAACATCTTCTTTGATACGAGAATACATGCATATGCAAATATATACACACATATGCATTTGATTACAGATCTATATTCGCATCATGATCTGGATTTTACAATTTGGTGTGGCTCACACTGCATGTCCAAGACTCCAAGCTAAAGATGACACTCATGTCTCTGTCCAAATATCTTAGATATAACTTGATATGCCTTTTCAGGGTAAGGCAGAAGTTGTTTTCCAGACGCCTGAAGCTAACTCAACTTTAAATCTTGAAGTGGGTCTCTCTAAACATTCAAATTACTGAAATTTTGATAATTGTTGCCAAGGAGCAGGACAATTTGATTGAGAGTTTGCATTTTGTTACAGGATGTTCAAGGGCTCATAACTTGGGTGCTCGCTGAAGGATTCATGCCATCATGGGTTTTTATAAAGGTAAATAAAAATAATTATTTATCCCTGAAGCACTATCATAATGATACACTAGTACACTATAAAGACCTTTGTGGAAAACTGTCTCACACAGTGATGACAGAGTAGAGCTTGTATTATATACACTAAGAGTTGATGTTACAAGAAAGGAAATAAATACATAAAAAGTAAACTACGATAAACACGGAAGTGAATCTGTACATGCCTAACATATAAACAATATTAATTAGAATATACAAGGAATGTTTATAGCCGTGAACAGAGTGAATCATGGAGATGATATTTCAGTGATTGTTTGCTGATTGATCTTATCATCCCCCCTCAAACGAAGCCGTGGATCAAGAAGTAGGCTGAGTTTGGATCGAATTGTTTGGAACGGCAGTTTTGCTAGTGGCTTGGTGAAGATGTTTACAAGCTGTAATGAGGAGGTGACAAACCGAAATTCAAGAGCACCAAGAGCCACTTGTTCACACACATAATGGATATCCAGTGCAATGTGTTTTGTCCTTGCATGGTGTACTGGATTGATAGATAGATGTAGTGCGCTCAAATTGTCATAGTGAAGGATTGGTGGCCTGTGAAGTGGTATATGAAGGTCTCGCAACAGGAAGGTTAGCCAAGTCAGCTCAGCAGCTGTTGATGCCATGGACCTGTATTCGACTTCGGTACTAGAGCGGGCAACTGTTTGTTGCTTTTTGGCACTCCAAGAGGTACAATTTGATCCAAGAAATGTGCAAAAATCAGTTGTGGATCGGCGTGTGAGTGGGCAACCTGCCCAATCTGCGCCTGAAAATGCGTATAAGTCCAGTGAGCTTGCAGCAAGAATGTGGAAGTTGAGGTTGAATGTGCCATGCACGTAACACAAAATTCGCTCTACAAGTTTGAAATGTTCCATAGTTGGTGCATGCATGAATTGGCAGACAAAATTCACACTATATGAGAGGTCGGGTCTGGTGAATGTCAAATATTGAAGCCCTCCTACCAGTTTGCGATAAAAAGTGGGATCATAGTAGGCTGTGGTGGAGTTGTTGGTCCAACCTTTGGATGGCATAGGAGTAGCAATGGGTTTGCATTCTCCCATTGAGGCACGATCAAGGAGTTCTCGAGCATAACGTGCCTGTGAGAGATTGAGTCCTTGACTGGTGTGTGTGACTTCGATGCCAAGAAAATGGTGGAGTTGACCCATATCTTTAATGAAGAACTCCTTTGCAAGTTGATTAATAAGCCACTGAATTCGGCTTGCTGAATTTCCTGTGATGACCATGTCATCAACATATAAGAGGAGAATTAATATGTCATGATCAGATTTGCACACAAAAAAGCTTGGATCCGAGACATTGCAATAAAAACCAAGCTGCAATAGAAAGGAGCTAAGACGATCAAACCAAGCACGCGGTGCTTGTTTGAGACCGTAGAGTGCCATGTAAAAAAGCATTTCTTACGTCAAGTTGTCGGATTTCCCATCCTTTTACCACTGCAAGTGTTAGAACAATACGTATGCTAGCAGGTTTAATCACAGGAGAGAATGTTTCATGAAAATCCACGCCATCAACTTGATTCAATCCTTTGGCAACTAATCGTGCCTTTAGTCTTTCAACATTACCATTGGGTTAGAGTTTAACCTTGTAAACCCATTTACATCCCACAATGTTCATTGCCGAGTCTCTTGGAACTACTGTCCACATTTGATTTTTTTGTAATGCAGCAAGTTCTTCATGCATTGCTGCCAGCCAACCAGGATGTTTTTGAGCAGCAACCATGGTTCGAGGCACTGATGGAATCAATGGAGATAAGGCAACATGAAGATTGACATACCTCGGATTGGGTTTTTGAATTCCTGCTTTGCTTCGAGTCACCATTTGATGTGAGGAATCTTGTTCCTGGACATTTGAGGAAGCTGCTTCATTTGTCTCGGTAGCAATGGCAGCATCGAGTGAAATGTTTGGGGGTGGTTTGGCAGTCACAGTTCCTCTGTTTTCATTTGAGGAAGCTGCAGAAATAATATTTGGAGTAGCATAAGCTGGTAGGGGTAATTCATTGCTGCTTGAAGAACTAATTGTAGTGTCCTATGTCGAGAAAATGGGTAAATCACCATCAACTGTTGTATGACCATACAAGTTTGTTGGTGATGAGTAAGGTAGTACAGACTCATCGAAAACAACGTGCCGTGATATGTAAATACGGCCAGTAGAAGGATGCAGGCATTTCTACCCCTTATGTTTATTAGAGTAACCAATAAACACACATGGAATTGACTTGGAATCAAGTTTTGTATCCCTATGATTGCCGAGAAAAGGAAAGCATCACCTTCCCAATACCCGTAGGCTTAGATAATCGGGGTGTCTTTTGTGAAGTCGATAGAATGGCAAATCCATGCCAAGTGACTTTGAGGGTAGTTGATTAATAAGAAATATTGCTGTAGAGAAGCAGTCTGTCCAGAATCTCTTTGGCAAGTGAGCATGAAGCATCATTGTGAGGCCCAATTCAGTGATGACCATAAAGACCTTTGTGGAAAATTGTCTCACACAGTGATGACAGAGTAGAGCTTGTATTATATACGCTAAGAGTTGACGTTACAAGAAAGGAAATAAATACATAAAAAGTGAACTACGATAAACACGGAAGTGAATCTGTACATGCCTAACATATAAACAATATTAATGAGAATATACAAGGAATGTTCATAGCTGTGAACAGAGTGAATCATGGAAATGATATTTCGGTGATTGTTTGCTGATTGATTTTATCACACTAATCATAAGGTCAAAATTATATGTGATACAACTACTTCCTTAGGTTAGAAATCTTGATCAAATAACAGTGCTCATTGACTTCATATCACAATTGGGATGTGGCACTTACCCATAATTCCCTCACAACATCTTAGCTAGAAATTATTTTGCATCTTTTAGGTACTATTTTTTCTCTGTTTTTGTATAACACTTGGTCACGGTTTCTGTGATAAATTACAAGTCAACTACAACCTGTACCAATTGGGGATGGCATCGTAACATAAAAATTTTAGAACTGGAGTTATTGATGAAACAGTCTTATGATCTGCAGAACAAGCCTCTTATTCCAAAAGTGGTTATGCTTTATGTCCCGGGTCTGGATGCAGCTTTGTATTTATCACAGTCTAAAAAACTTTCAAGTTTCAAAGAATTCTGCGGCAATCCAAGACCAGTTTTAGCTCTAAGGTTGGTAATAATATATTTCCTTCTTTTTGCCTTTGCAAAGTCTCTGTCTTTCTTTCTATTATGCGCAGTCCTAACAGTTTTCTTTTGTCTTTGGTATATGCTAGTTGTGTATCAGATGGCATCCAGACGATAGATGCTCTCCTAACTTGCAAGCAGAAAAGAAAGCGAGATGAATGTAATTCAGTGTTGAGGAACTCTAAGCTGGCAGTAGATAAAGGTTGTTAGCCTTTATTATGGCTTGTCTTCAGTTCATTATTAAAAATGAGGTTTTCAACTTTTTTTAATGGAGGAATTTCTGTTTAAACCAGTATGAGTGTAAAACAAGTCATGAACATTTCAAGATTAGTATTTGTTTTTTATTCTATCAATATATTTGTTTACTTATCAAAAAAAGATTAGTATTTGTTTTATTCCATTAACTTTTTAATGAGGTTAAAAGAGTGTAGTCACATGGCTGCACATTTATTGACAGCATGGTAGTTGCTGGCTGTCTTACTGATTCCAGTTAGCTAGCTGTCTGTTACTAACAATGTGTTCGATGGGTAATCCTTAGCATTATGTTTATTGTTTGGAGATATTCGAGAAGAAGAATAAAATCCCTCTCGTTTGTATAAGGGAATAATAGATGGAGAAAGGGAGAGAGGAGGCAAAAGCCCCTTGGTCTGCCAAAATCAGTTCACCCTATTGTCAACAGATTGGAAGAGAGAGAGAGTCTTAAGACTGTTACGGACATAATTAAGGGATAGCTGATAATTAGGTGTAAATTGAGTGTAAATAGTTGATCAAACTAAGTAAACATTTGAGGCACCGAAATTAAGTAGTTATAGGCACTGAAAGCATTAATTGAGGTGGCAGGAATGTTTGACAAATTGATGTATAAATTTTCTATATAAATGAAAGGAAACCCTACGGAAAGGGCATTCAAACCAAATTTAACATGGTATTAGAGCTCCTACTCTGATATTCATCTTAGTAGTTTTAATCCTTCGTGTGCGATGGGAAGAATATATATTTCCCTCTATTTCGGCAAGTTTCATCTTGCACCTGGTGTGTCGGTTAACTTGGTGGTGACCCACTTTGTTTATTGTTCTGCGGGAGTCGACCTCATCCTTGGAGGTGTTCGACTGTTTCGGTGGTGGCTGGGTGAGCTTCTGATTGTCGGTGACCTGTGTGCAAGTTTTTCGACGTGTAGCAACTTGGCTGGGTGTCCATCGGCCTCGTCTGTGGTGGTTGACTGAGTCTGTGAGTGGTGTTGAGGTTGTCGACAGGATCTGTAAAGCGGTGGTGCTGATACTCTGTTTCTCAGCTGTTTCTCTCTCTCTCGGTGGTTGTTTGTGGTAGCTCGGTTGCTGTGGGCTTGTCGTCTCTCTCTGTGGTCAACGGAAGGATCTCTGGTGGTTGTAAGGTGGCCGGCGATCTCTGTTGACATAGTTGTTGCGTGGGTCTTCGCTTCATGTGATCTTTGGTAACATTTTCTCTACGTGGGTTTTCGGCTTCGTGTTCTTCGGTAACAGGTTCTACGCGTGGGTATTTCTGAGTTCTTGGGTCGGTGGTCTTACCGATTCTTGGGCTTGTTTCTTGTGGGCCTTAGTTTTTTTTTTTTTCTCTTCAGACAGTAAATTGGTCGGACTTCTTATTATTTTCTAATCATGTTAGTTGAGCATTCTATTATTCGTTTCACTGGAAAAATTTTTCCTACGTGGGAATTTCAGTTTAAGATTTCTTTAAAAGGAAAAGAATTATTTAACCATATTGATAATTCTATTCAAGTTCCTACTATTGAAAAAGAACTTACCCAATGGGAGGTTGATGATGCTAAAGTGATTTCTTGGTTGTTGGGGACACTTGAACCTTATATTGTCACCAATCTTCGATGCTTTACTATGGCCTAAGCTATGTGGGATTACTTGTACCGCATTTATCATTAAGATAACAGTGCTCGGAAGTTCCAATTAAAGTTAGAAATCAATAATTTTAGTCAAGGAAATTTAACTATTGAACAGTTTTATTATGCTTTTATTAATATTTGGAGCGAATACTCTTCCGTTGTTCATGCTAAAGTTCCCCAGGCGGCACTTGCAGCTCTTCAAATGGTTCACACTGAGAGTCAACGCAATCAATTTTTGATGAAACTCCGGTTTGAATTTGAACCCGTTCGGGCCAGTTTATTAAATCGTGACCCAGTTCCTTCTTTGAATATTTGCTTGGGAGAATTGTTGCACGAGGAACAAAGGTTATCCATTCAATTAGGTATGACTTCTGAAAGAAAATCTTCTGAGGCCGTTAACGTTGCCTATGCCACACAAGGGAAATAACGAAATAAGTTGCAGTGTTACAGTTGCAAAGAGTTTGGCCACATTGCTCGATATTGTCCCAAGAAAGTGTGTAACTACTGCAAGAAAGAAGGTCACTTTATCAAAGATTGTCAGGTGCGGCCTCAGAATAACCAATCCCAAGCTTATCGAGCTGATGTTCAGTCATCTTCCTCTGCACCTTCCACCGTAACCTCTGAATTATCTATTCTCACACTAGCAATGGTTCAACAAATGATTGTGTCTGCTTTTTCTGCTTTAGGCTTACAAGGTACAGGTAATAACTCAATTTCCTCTTGGATTGTTGATTCGGGTGCTTCTAATCATATGATTGCTACTGAAACGGGTCTTCATGATGTTCGTAAGTATGGAGGCACACAAAATATTCAAATTGCTAATGGCAGTACTCTTCCAATCACTGTTGTCGGTAATTTGGGTCTTTTCCGCAATGTCTTTGTCTCTCCTGAATTATCTACTAATTTGATTTCTGTTGGACAACTGGTAGATAATAACTGTGATGTGCACTTTTCTCGTGGTGGTTGTCTTGTACAGGATCAGGTGTCCGGGATGGTGGTCGCGAAGGGGCCTAAAGTGGGATGTCTGTTTCTTTTACAGTTTTTCATTCCTAAAGTTATTTCTCTTACTTGTACGACTATGGCTAATAGTAGTGAAAAATGGCATAAGAAATTAGGTCATCCTAATTCTACTGTCTTAACTCATCTTTTTAAAAATGGCTTATTGGGTAATAAAAATTTGTTTTCCTCCTCTGATGTCTCCTTTGATTGTGCTACTTGTCGTCTTAGTAAAAGTAAAATTTTACCTTTTCCTGCACATGGTAGTCGTGCAACTACATATTTTGAGCTTGTGCATATTGATGTTTGGGGTGTGAGTTTCGTTATTTCTCATGGTCAATATCGTTATTTCGTGACCTTTATCGATGATTATAGACGATTTACTGAGATATATTTTCTCCGCTCAAAATCCGATGTGTTTTCTGTATTTGAAAAATTTGTTGCATTTGTTGAGACACAGTTCGGTACTTGTATCAAAATCTTACGCTCTGACTCAAGAGGGGAATACATGTCTCATTCCTTTCAGCTTTATCTTCAACAAAAGGGAATTATTTCCCAACGTTCTTGCCCGTATACACCTCAACAAAATGGAGTCGCTGAGCGCAAGAATCGTTATCTCTTAGATGTTGTTTGTACTCTACTAATTGATTCCTCTGTACCTTCTCGTTTTTGGGTGGAAGCTTTATCTATTACTGTGTATCTGATCAATCGTTTGCTTACTGTTACTCTAAGTTATGATTCTCCTTATTTTCGATTTTCACATTAGATGGACAAGTCACAATATCCCAAGTGATTGTCTTGAAGAGTTTGAATTTCTTCTAGCATGGCTTGCTGCCAACATGCTTGGGAAGCTGCTTGGGGCATAAGAATGAGGAACAAAAATAGTATCGAGAGTTGCAGCAAATGAGGTATGAGGAAAACCATACCTATCAGGTACATGTCTATCCCGTGTGGAGTGTCGAGTTATAGGAACCACAAAATCAGGAGGCGGATCAGTGTCTAGAAGGAGCGTTGGAGAAGTTGGATGACGTCGATGATATACTAGTCTTGGTTTAAACCACTCAATAGAAGAAGACACATCATTAAAAGCTGGAAGATGAGCAATTGGAGGTTCAGAAATAACCTGAGACTGAAAGAAATATTGATTTTCAAAGAAAATCACATTTTGAGAGATCCGGATTTGGTTTGCATGAGCATCATAGCAAACAAATCTTTTTTGAGTAGGACTATAGTCCATAAATGCACATATAACAGACTGGGCGGCAAGCTTGTGACGATCAATGGGAGGGAGATGAACAAAACAAACACACCCAAGGCTCGTTTGGTGGCTCTTGGGAATCGTCAAGAGTATGACGAAACATTTGCTCCCGTTGCCAAGATGACTACTGTTCGAACTATCTTGGCACTTGCTGTTTCACAAGAGTGGTCTCTCAGGCAGATAGATATAAAGAATGCTTTTCTATATGGAGACCTAAAGGAAGAAATCTATATGTCTCCACCTCCCGGCATGTTTGCTACACCTTCCTTAGAGGTTTGTCGGCTACGCCGATTCTTGTACTGATTGAAATAGGCTCCACGTGCATGGTTTGATAAATTTCGCTCTACTTTGCTTACCATTCAATTTACTCAGAGTCAGTTTGATTCTTTTATTTTTCTTCTCAAGACCTCTGTTGGAATTGTGTTGCTTCTAGTATATGTTGATGACATTATGATTATTAGTTATGATACTGAATTAATTTAGCAGGTACAACTGCATCTCAAGGCATTTTTTCATATGAAAGACCTTAGTCCTTTGCAGTACTTTCTTGGTCTTGAGGTCCAAAATACTCCATCTGGTACATTGTTACATCAGCACAAATACACATTGGAAGTGATTTCATTGGCTGGTCTTCAATCGAGTAACTCTGTTCTTACTTCTTTGGAGGTAAATCTAAAGTTTCGTCAGGAGGAAGGCGAGCTTCTTTCCGATCCATTCTTATATCGGCAACTAGTTGGGAGCTTAAACTACTTGACGATTACTCGACCTGACATTTCTTTCGCTGTGCAGCAAATTAGTCAATTTATGCAAGCTCCTCGATATCTTCATCTCGCTGCTGTCTGCCGCATTATCAGATTTCTCAAGGGTACTTTTGCATGCGAATTGTTCTTTCCTAAGGAATCTTTTTTACAGTTAGTAGGATATAGTGATGCTGATTGGGCCGGTTATGCAGATACTCGTCGTTCTATTACTGGTTGGTGCATGTTCTTTGGCAATGTACTCATTTCTTGGAAGAGTAAGAAACAAGACAGAGTTTCCAAATCTTCCACTGAGTCTGAATATCATGCTATGTCTTCTGCTTTCTCAGAGATCACGTGGCTTCATGGGTTATTGAACGAACTTGGTTTTTCTTAGCATCATTCCACTCCTCTTCATGCAGATAATACTAGTGCTATTCAGATCGCCGCAAATCCTATTTTCCATGAGCGTACTAAATATATTGAAGTCGACTGCCATTCCATACGAGAAGCCTCCGACAAACATATCATTACTCTTCCTCACGTTTCCACCGAGCATCAAACTGCAGACATATTCAGTAAAGCACTTTCTTGACATCGACATCAGTTCTTGGTTGATAAATTGATGCTTATTGATCTACCAACATCAATTTGAGGGGGGATGTTACGGAGATAATTAAGAGATAGCTGATAATTAAGTGTAAATTGAGTGTAAATAGTTGACTAAACTAAGTAAACATTTGAGGCACTGAAATTAAGTAGTTATAGGCACCAAAAGCATTAGTTGAGGTGGCAGAAATGTTTGACAAAGTGATGTATAAATTTTCTATATAAATGAAAGGAAACCTTACGGAAAGGGCATTCAGACCAAATTTAACAAAGACTACTGTGTGAGGTTTCATTTCCTATTTCCAAATCATTTAAATCGGCCATACTGGTAAAAATATATATTTTATTCTCGCTATTCTTTCCCTTTTACTCCCCCTCTTGCCGAACAACAGTAGAGGTGGACTCTCCTTACTTCCCTTTCTCCCTTCCCTCCCCATCTCTTCTAGTTTGCAACCCTCCAACCACAGTGTAAAGGTGAACATGTACCAGACTCATGGAAACAAATTAAACACTATATGCAGCCTTAGAAAAACTTAATAATGCTCTGTTATCATTTCGTGGTTTTCTTCATGCTGCAAACTCTTCATGCTGCTATTTAATCACACACTGGAATGGTTTGGCTGTTTCTGGTTCAACCCCGAGTTCAAATTGCTCAAAAGGATTTAATTTGAAGACAATTATAGATGAAAATTGTTGATGTTAAACGAGGGATGTTCCTAAGACCAGTCAACAGTCCAATACTTAGTTTTGAACAATTGTCACAAGTTTCTGTTCATTACTTAGTTCAAAGAAATAATTATTTATTGATATAGCATCTCTCTTGTGCAGAACGATGTGGTACCGGTACAGGCATTCCATCCCTTGTGGAACTTAAGAAAGATCTACCTTTCCCCGTGACTTACTACACGCTTACAGGGAAAGAGATGGAAGACAACGGATATTGTCTCAATCAGCCAGGTGAAATAAATGAGGTCTTATGACTTCTTATATAGTTTCCTGTGAATTCTCATTTCTCTTGTTTATATGTTTCATGGTTTCTTTAACTTCTATCTCCAATGAATGCAGGATTTCTTTCTACTCTACCTGCTCCTTCAGGATCTTTCTACGAAATTTTGGCCCTTGATTGCGAGATGGTAAGTCCATAGGTTTCAATTGGAGTTAATGAGGAAATGCTTTTTATCATACAGAGGTTATTACTGAGATAATTTGATTCCTCATATAGACATAGTACTGTCATAATTATAAGCTTCTGTTAAATTTGAACTCAGAATCCATTTACAGAAAAACTAGCACTTTCTTCTAACCACTATCATATCAACGAACTGGGGGATTAGTCAGACTATCATATCAACGAACTGGGCCATCGGACTGGGGGATTTTTTCCTTGAATTAATCAAGGTGCGCTCGCTGGAAAATCCTTGCCGAGGGCTTGTGCACCCCGAGATTAGTCGGGATGCTGTTCTGGATACCCGGTGCCAATACTTTTTTTTTTGATAAGTAAAATTGTATTAATAACCAAAGAATGGGCAAATGCCAGTTACAACGATCTAGTTTATCTGAGACTAGAAAAGCAATTTAAGCTACAAAAACTATCTGCTTATTACATTAGAAGCTAGAAAAGTATGAAGGTCCATGCCATTACATGTACCAATGGACCATGTACAAAGAGTACTAAAACAAAATGCAGTCAGTTCCTCCAATGATCTTTCCTTGTCTTCAAATGTCTGGTCGTTGCGCTCCATCCAAAGACACCGCATAATGCAAATGGGGATCATTTTTCATATAGCTTTTATCTGTCTCGTGTCTCGAATTGATTTCCAGCTTGCCATTGTTGCTTCCACGGTTTCTGGCATAACCCATGCAAGATTTAATCTGACAAAAGCCTCATTCCATAGTATCTTCGCAATGTCACAGTGCAGGAGGAGATGGTTCACCGACTCACTCCCACTACGACACATATAACACTAATCTGCTATGATAATTCCCCTTCTTCTTAGGTTATCCGTTGTGAGGATCTTACCCAACGCCGTTGTCCACACGAAAAAAGCCGCTTTCGGGGGTGCCTTACTACTCCATATCTTCCTCCAGGGAAATTGGGTACTAGATGTATTAAGAGGGACTTGTAAAAAGAACAGACTGTGAAAGACCCTCTCCTCACAGGGATCCACCAGAATCCATCTGTGGTCCGGATGTTAAGTCTTTGAGAATAGATGAGTCTGTAGAAATCTACAAATATGTTTACTTCCCAGTCTTGTGTTGCTATGATGAAATTAACGTTCCATAGAATCCTCCCCCCTTCAAAATCCACTAACTCCGCCACAGTGGCATCCTTGTCTCTCGCAATCTAATAAATAGGTGGAAACAAATCCTTGAGTGCCCTATCTCCGCTCTAGACATCTTTCCAAAATCTAATTTTGTTTCAATCGCCCAGGATGAGTCTTGTGTGCCGCTTGATAGTCCCCCACTCACCTCTAATATTTTTCCACACCCCCACCCCACTAGCTCCCCTTACTTCATTAGTGCTCCATTCCCCCACATACTGTCATATTTGTGCTCAATCATCACTCTCCATAGAGCTTCAGGTTCCTGATGATATCTCCAGAACCACTTACTAAGTAGTGCACGGTTGAACGTCCTCAAGGTTCGAATACCCAACCCGCCGTCTGAGATAGGACTACAAATCTTCTTCCACTTAACAAGATGAAACTTGAATTCCTCACCCAAGCCACCCCATAGGAAATCACGTTGCAGCTTCTCCAGGTGTCCAGCCACACTTGCCGGTATAGGAAAACGAGAGAGGAAATAAGTAGGTAGATTGGAAAGGGTGCTTTTGATCAGAGTGACGCGCCCCCCCTTGGACAGATACATCATTTTCCGCCCTGCAAGTTTCCTTTCCATTTTTTCAACCATTGTGTCCCATATCGCAGCTGCCCTTGAAGCAGATCCCAAAGGAAGCCCTAAATAAGTTATCGGGAGTGAATTTATGTTGCACCCAAGGTTTCTGGCTAACTCATGCACATTATCAACTTCCCCAATCGGTACCATCTCATACTTGTCATAATTCACCTTCAGTCCCGACACAGCTTCAAAACATAGAAATAAAGCCTTCAAAGCTCGCACTTGGTCTTGGTCAGGTTCGCAAAGAATAAGCGTATCATCTGCAAATAACAAATGAGATATGTTAGTATAACCTCGTACGGGGGTTCCTACTGAGAACTCGCAAATAACACCATTATCCACCAAAGCTGAGGGCATCCTGCTTAGCGCTTCCATGACAAGAACAAACAAAAGTGGGGACAACGGGTCCCCCTGTCTCAGACCACGAGAACTTGGAAAGAATCCTTCAAGACTATCGTTGATCGACACCGAGAATCTAGCGGTTGTGATACGCCACCTAATCCATAACCTCCACCTTTCTCCAAAACCACATCTGCCAAGTAAGTATAGCAGGAAATCCCAATTTACATAGTCGTATGCCTTTTCTATATCTATCTTGCATAAGATCCCAGAATTTCCAGCTTTAATCTTGCTATCAATACATTCGTCTGCTATTAGAACTGCATCTAGGATTTGCCTGCCTTTTACGAAGGCATTCTGCGGCTTGGTGATGATCTTCCCAATCACTGCACTTAAGCGATTAGCTAGCACTTTGGAAATAATCTTATAAACCCAACTCACTAGACTAATAGGCCGAAAGTCCTTAATCTCCATAGCTTCAACTTTTTTGGGAATTAGAGCAAGGAAGGTGTTGTTGAGGCTTTTTTCAAATTTCCATACCGTGAATAGTTCCTGAAAAACTTTCGTAAGTTCTTTTTTGATCACCTCCCAACAATCTTGGAAAAATCCCACGGAAAATCTGTTTGGCCCTGGCGCTTTATCTTTAACCGTATTACGGATGACTTTCACCACCTCATCTTCCTCAAATGTCCGCTCCAGCCAAATAACATCTTGTGTGTCTATGGTATCGAAGTTTATGCCATCAAGATTAGGTCTCCAAACCTCCTTCTGCATAAGGAGGTTCTCATAAAATTCGACTGTGGTTTTGAATAACCATTTCATCAGTACACTCAATACCTTCAATCCTTAACATTTCAATGTTGTTATTCCTGTGGTGAGAGTTTGCGACTCTATGAAAAAACTTAGTACTTCGGACGCCTTCTCTTAACCATAACGCTCTTGATTTTTGTCGTCAAGAGATTTCTTCTTGTAGAATCACCCGCTCAAGATCTGTCATCAGCAAGGTCTTGCGCACTAGCTCTTCCTGAGTGAGTGGCCTACCTTCTTGCGTCCTTTCAAGTGCCTGAATATCCCTCAAAATGGTGTTTTTATTTTCCCCTAGGTTGCCAAATGACTGAGTATTCCAATTCTTCAAATCGCTCTTTAAAGCTTTCAACTTGTTTGCAAAGATGAAGGTAGGAGTCTCATCGAACTGGTAAGAGGTCCACCATTGTTTAACCCAATCCACAAAACCTTCCACCTTCAGCCACATGTTCTCGAATTTAAAGTATCGGCGTCCTTTCCTAAGACCTCCACAATTGAGCATGATGGGCCAATGATTCGAAGATATTCGATCTAATCGCTTTTGACACATATCTGGGAACTGACTTTCTAACTCGGGGGATACAAGAAAGCAATCCAACCTGGATCAAGACTGGTTGTTACACCACGTAGCCATACCCCGACAAGTGGTAAATCCACCAAGTTCAACTCAAAAATACAGTCGGAAAACTCCAAACTAGTGTTCGTCACTCTTCTATTTCCAGAATTTGAGCTTGGGAATCTCACTATGTTGAAGTCACCACCAATGCATCACGGAACTTCCCACCAGCTGTGTATCCCTGCTAGTTCTTCCCACAGGAGTCGTCTGTCAGTGTCAGTGTTAGGACTATAAACACCTGCAAAAGCCCACAAAAAATTATCAAACACACTTTTGAAAAGACACGCTATCGTGTACCTACCAATGTCTCAAAAAAATTATAAAAGCTTTTAGCAACCTTGTCAATTCTCTGGCTTTGTGCTAGGATATTTTGTTTCCTTTGCGTATTGTATTCGTGCTTGTTGGCCTTAACTCATTTCTCCAATGTTATAATATTATTTTTTTTCTTTATACTTATAAAAAACAATATATTTTCTTTCTGTTGTATTCGTGGTAATGCTGTTGAATTTATCTGATGGATCTAATAGAACTCCAAGTAACCGGAAAATTAGATATAAGAATCTGGTACCAATATATGAAAACCTGGTGAATGTGAAAAACAATTTTATATTTGAGCACTAATACATCTCCCTTGACAGAAAAATTTATTTTCATAACTTGTTAATTATGCTTGGTCCTTTGCTGTTTCCCATCCCTACCATCTTTGGTCCTATACAGTTTCAATATTTGTATGACTCAGTGACTTCTGATTTTTTGGCATTCTCTCATAATTAGACTCTTGCCTGGACTATGTCGGAATTTTTGCATTTGCTTATAAGACTATAAAACTTTAGAATCTATGATAAATTAATTGGCAGAATTTAGCCTTGGGTATATTAACATCTTCCTTTTTCTGGTTAATATATTTCACTTTTAGGTCCTCTGTTGTGGAATTTCTTACTATAGGGTCCATACATTTGAATGCTTCGGCTTTACTACCCTACTTTAAACTTGACTAACCATACATATTTCTAGTTAGAACCAGTGCTTCATTTTAAATGTCACTTCACTTTTTGGTAATGACAGTTCAACGCTTTCTTCCATAGAAAACTATTTGTTTGTGCGCTTATATTATCCTTACCATTTTCTTTTCGGCTGCTAGTGTATCACATGTGAAGGTTTTGAGCTTACAAGAGTGACCTTGGTGGATACCAGAGGAGAGGTATGCTAGTTTTCATTTTAACTTTCGAAAATTTAATTCAACTATTGAAGGCAAAACCCTCTTTCTGTTGATTTCATACTCAAAAGTGAGGTGGGAGTGCTAAATTTCTAGTGTTTGGACCAGTATGCTTGCAAAAAGTTAATGAAATTGACCTTTATTATATTCTGTTGCCCCATGGGTTACATCATCAATATATTTAATTTGAGAAGCTCTAGATTTACAAAGAAATATTACAAAATGAAGTTTATAAACTGACGTGGCTTAATGCGATATGTTAGATCTACTTTACAATAAAAAGAGCTTATATAGCGTATCAACTTACATCAATTTGTAAACTTTCTTTTGTAAGATTTGTTTGTGGACTAAACATTTCTCATTCAATTTATGCTAGTCCTCTCTACCTCTGCGTGTGTTTGAGAATTCTAACTTGTTCTTTTATCCCTTTCCAAGCTCATTTTGTGTTAATATATTCTTAATTTCTTTGTACATATGGTTATAAAATTGGATCAAAAGCATTTTTTAGGATACCCTTGTATCTTGACCCTCTCTAAACTGCAACTACCTGTTACTTTTGGTGCATTAAATACGCTTGGAACTTGCGATCCTTTGAATAATAAATAATATGTTATCATCTCAGTGATCATTATCACTGATGCCGTATTCCATATAGTAAAATTAATAACTAGGCAAAGGGTTGTATTCAAATTTTAATATATCTAAATCCATCTGCAAAATTCTGACTAGCCATTCTTCATTCACTTTAAGTGTAAAATGCTGTTTTTTAATTGCCTGATGCTAGAATTGCAAACAGTAAAAATTATTTTTCAAGATTTGGTTTCTGTTCCCAATATTTTTCTGGGATGTCAACTTTTCTCTACTGGATTCTCAGGTTTTGCTGGATAAATTGGTTCGGCCATTAAACCCTATCACCGATTACCTTACCAGGTACTCTTTCGTTTGAGCCCTTAGTAGACCTTTATTTGAATAAAATGAAGTCAAAGAAATATTTTTTTTTTCTTTTATTGGTATCGTGATAAAAAAATGTAGTCCATGTAGTGAGAAAATTTCTATGATCGTAATACTTGTGGAGTTTTACCAACTTCTAATCATACATATTGATGTTGCAAGTGAATAATTCCTTCGCTTGTATATATTTCCTGTGTCATAACTAATAATTGCATGCTCAAACCGTTTATTACTTGAGAAAACTTCTTTATTTTAATGCTCCATACAACCACTTTTGACTGATTCTCCTTCCTTTTGGATTTCTATTTTTTTGGTGTTTTTTAAGTTCTTTTGGATAACTTCTTCATTCATACCTAAACAGTACATGAATAATTCACTCTCTATGCATGCATGTATGCCATAAGCGTTTTTGAATTTGCTCTTTGCCATTAATAATTACCCATTATGGATATCCAGGTTTAGTGGAATCACATGTGAGATGTTAAGTGGGGTGACAACAAGTCTTAAGGAAATTCAGGTTTATTACTTGGGCCTTGTTTTCCTTCCTTTGTGTGCTTTCTTGATTAATCACGACTGTGTGGTGTTGCTCCAATGATCAATTGCAAGTTAAAACTGCTGTTCTCTGATTAATTTACAGTTGCTTCCATATTCAGGAAGAATTCTTAAAGCTGGTTTACAGAGAGACCATCCTAGTTGGGCATTCCTTGGAGAATGACTTGTTAGCATTGAAGATCTCACATAATTTGGTGATTGACACTGCAATATTATACAAGCACCCCCGTGGTGCTTCTCATAAAACTGCTTTAAGAGTCCTAGCCAGGAGATATCTTTCTCGGGAGATACAACAGTCAGGCAATGGTCATGACAGTATCGAGGATGCAAAAGCTACTATGGAACTAGCACTTTTAAAGATTCGCTTTGGTAAGTGCTTTCCATTCTTTTACATTGTATCATTTGCAAAAGGAAAATTGGTCACTTTATTTTTCACATATCATTGTGCAAGTTCCCTTCCAAATTGGGTTGAATTTAGTTTTCGTCAAATGGTTAATTTTTTTTTTTGATAAGTAAACGATTGTATTAATAGAATAGGCAAAGTTCAAGTACACAAGGTGATATACATGAGACAAGACCTATCTAGATTGTAAGTGGAAAGTGAGATATAAAAAAATAATGAAAATTAAGACCATTGAACTCTATAGCTGTGGCCCATGATACTAGAGTATATAAAAAAAAAAAAGATCTAATCTCTTTCGGTATCCGTTCCTTATTTTCAAAAGTTCGATCGTTGCACTCTCACCAAATGCACCACATAATGTAGATAGAGATCATCTTCTACACTAATTTGATAGATGGTGCGTCTTTGATAGATGACTAGCAAGCCAAGAGCTCAACCACAGTGGTAGGCATTACCCAGTTTAACTCTACTCAACTGAAAATTCCTATCCACAGGTATCTAGTTGTTTCACAGTGAAGCAAGAGGTGATCCATAGACTCTCCGGTTTTCTTGCAAATACAAAACCAATCTGTGATGATAACCCGACGCTTTCTCAAGTTGTCTGTGGTTAAAATCTTGCCTAAGGCAATTGTCCAAGTGAAGAAAACAGCTTTGGGAGGGGCCTTGTTCCTCCAAAGTTGCCTCAAAGGAAAACGAGTACTTGGTAAGAAAGTAAGGAATTTATAGAAAGAACGAACCGTGAAGACACTCTTACCCTTAGGAGACCACCAAAGCTTATCGGCTCTCATTCCATTTGGCTTCACGGAATAAACGACTCTGAAAAAAGCCTCAAAGTTGTCAACTTCCCAATCTTGAGCCGCTCTACTAAAGGTAACATTCCATTGGACTTTGTCTCCCGTGCAAATCATGAGATCTGTCACAGAAGCTTCTTGTTCTTGTGCCAATCGGATTACAGAAGGAAATGAGTCCTTTAAAGTTTTCTCCCCACACCAAATATCTCTATAAAATTTTATCCTCGTACCCTCACCCATTACAAGTTTGGTGTGGCGAGAGAAAACTCTCCAACCTTGTCTAATGTGTTTCCAAATCCCCACTTCATGCGCCCTACTCACCTCGTTGGAACACCCCCCCCCTCCCCCACCACCTACCTCCATGCTTGCAATCTACTACCAATTTCCACAAAGTGTCCGGTTCCATATTGTACCTCCATAACCATTTTCCAAGTAGAGCCCGATTGAAGAGTTTTAGATCTTTTATACCCGATCCACCTGAAGATAATGGCCTGCACACACTGTCCCACTTGATTAAGTGGAACTTTGATTCATCTCCCAACCCACTCCATAAGAAATCGCGGTAGGGTTTTTCAATTTTTTTTTGCCACTGAGCCTGGAGTGGGAAAAAGAGACAAAAAATAGGTAGGTAAGTTAGAGAGGGTACTTTTGATCAGAGTCACCCGACATATTTTCGACAAATACAATTTCTTCCAACCTGCTAGTCGATGTTCTATCTTTTCAATCACTGTGTCCCAAATTGAAAGAGCCTGGTGAAGCTGCCCCCAAAGGTAAACCCAAGTATTTCATGGGAAGTGAAGCAACCTTACACCCCAGGATGGTGGCCAAATGTTGAGAGTTGTGGACATACTCAACTGGCACTAGCTCGGATTTATGAAAGTTGATTTTAAGTCTGAAGCTGCCTCGAAGCACAATTAGACAGCCTTCAACACCCCGAGGTGGTTTTGATTTACCTCGCAAAAGATTAATGTATCATCTGCAAATAGTAAATGTGAGATAGAAATAGAACCCCTATTGGGGTTGCCAATGGTTAAAATAGCACCTGCAATCACCTCTTGATGTGTATGCCTCAATCCCATGTTGAATGGAGTAATGGATATTTCCCTACACATGACAGCATAGTTTCCACTCAAATTGAGTTGCCTGTTTTTGGTCAAATAGAGTTTCAGTATTATCCTCATGACCCTTGATGTGTATGCTCCATCCTATGCATTTTGATTAAGAAAGGCTTATAGAAGAGATTGCTTATTATCTGTGTCAGTTTTAGAGCTATGTTAAAGGAAAGCTTGGTCCATTACACCAAGTACATTCCATGTGAAGAGCTGCAGTTTAACTACATGGTGTTCCCTATGAAGTAAGGCAATGAAAGATGTCACCGTGAAGATGTTCCCTGAGTGCTCAGATGTCATCTTCATCATGACTGTCCTTTTTATTAATTTTAGCCACTTAGACAGTCATGGCTTTGCCAGCTATACTTCTCTAGATGCATATCTTCTCTTTAGTATGTGTTTTTTGCCATGCGAGTCCCTCACCTTTTGGACACCGAGCATCCTCCATCCTGGTCTTTCTTTTCCAACCGAATAAGAACAACGAAGTTCATGAAGCACATACGGTACACACAATTGAAGATGTGGTGCTTTCGCTCTCCAATACTATAATATTGAGGATCCACAACTTTTCCAGTTTATTATCCACAAAGTTGGGCATAACCTGGGTTATTCCTGCGAGAGTGGTTGGCAAGGCTTTTATGGTATTCCACAAATTGGAGCAATCTGAAAGATTGTTCCTAATTGCTTTCTTTGTGGCTTTGGAAGGAAAGAAATGACCAGAGCTTTGGAGATAGGGAATGCTCGTCGGATGAGATTAGATCAATTTTTTTAGTAAGTGATTTCTTTGGGCAAAAGCCATTGACTTCAATGGGCTTGATTTCCATTATTTACTTGTATTCTATTTCTTCCTCTTAACCAGGTGTATTAATTGCACAAAAAAAAAACTAGTTGTATTCTCTTGTATACTTCTTGTGTACTTGGGCTATATCTATTTTATTATAATGAATAAAATCTTTTAAAAAAAATGACATTTTAAGTAATTCCAAATTTTTTTTATATCAAAACATTTCTGACACCGCCAGGCTGACATTACATGTTTGGGCATATTAACATGCTGTGTTCCTGTACCTATTCCACATACCACAAGGACCTGTATCCTAGGTTTGTTAGAATATAAAATCAGGATGCGGTGTAAAATGGGCTTTTGAAAAATCAAAACATATATACTTTTTGTTTTTTAAATTAATGGTGGCTGCTACCACCAAATTCCAGAGGCTGGTGCTGGACTCCAACAGCCAACCACCAAACTCCGGCCACCTCCGGCTGCTGGATTCCAGCTGATGGCGGAGTAAAATTGTCTTAAGATTAATTAGCATTTGGGTTTGTCAGAGTAAAGGGTTCACATTTAGGATTTTAGAATTTTCCTTTTAAAAAAATTTAATTTGGTGTGGTTTAATTCATTGTAGAATTGGTAGAATTATGACGTAGTGACGTGTGCTTGGAAGGTATAAAAGCTCCTTTTACACCACATCCTGACCAAAGATGCACCCTAGGTAAAAATCAGATTCATGTCAACTTACATATGATTCCTGGTACCCGTAACTTATTAGTAGAGATTGACTCTTTTGAGAAATAGGATTAGTAGTTTGAAATTTTGGAATGCTGGAAGGTCGATATTTTCACTTTTTATTTGTTTCATTTTAAATACAATATGTGCAGGAACGGGGGAAATCCCCACACCCAATATCTTTCATTACAATTAATGGAATTTTTGTTGATGAAACCAAATCAAGTTTTAATAAAAAGGGGAGTTAAAGCATCTTTTTTTGGCATTCAACTACGACACTATGGGTCGTAACTCAAGTTGAGAGAAGACTAAAGAGATGGTATTATGAAGACGTTCTCGTAGAGGGAGTTTCGAATGGAGTGTTAGTTTTACAGGAAACAAGGGGTTGGGGTTGGGGATGAGTGTTTTATTCCAACTCGAGCTGTGTGTATTTTGGGTAGTTTTTCATAGGTTTTTTGGGTCATTAAGAGCTCTCTAGTATGGGCTAGATATTTTCTTGTATACATGCAGTATACTTGGTTACTCCTATTGATATATATATATATATATATATAAAATATTTTTACTTATATAAAAAAAGGATGAACTGTGGGAGCGTGTTTCTGTTAAAATATATAGAATTTTCTTTTGTAGAGCCTTTAGAGGTTATAGTCCACACCTACCCTAGGGGTTGGCTTAAGTGGTAAAGATGTTGGGCATGGAGTATGCTCTCTGTCCTAAGGTTCAAATTCCCTTAGGTGCAAACAATATTTAGGGGCCATCGGAGATTCGGACTGGGGGATTTTACTCTTGAATTGTCCGAGGTGCACTTTTGAAAAATTCTTTGTTGAGAGCCTGTGCACCCTCGGAATTAGTCGGGATGCTATTCCTGGACACTTGGTGCCAACTAAAAAAAAGAGGCTATATAGTCCACACCCTTGTATACTTTCTTTCTTTGCTCGAATATATTTAAATTACTTGCAGAATACCTTTTGATGTTTATTTCTCCAATTTTATGTATTCCTTTGGCTCTCACTTTTTGAATTAGGACCTGAGTTTGGTTCACGTCCATCATACATGCGGGAAAAGCTCCTTACGGTTCTGAGTCAATGTGGTAAAACTTCTTCTTTCATTGATGATGTCTCCATAGTGAAGCGATATGCCTCTGGGTCATCCCATGCATTTCCTGTCTCTTCTGACGACGAAGCTTTAGCAAAGGCCAGAAAGGAGGTAGATTTTATAATGGGTAGTAGATGATCCTTTTCTCCTTTTTTGTTAATTGTCTACATACCAAGCTTTTCCTCTGCTGTGTGCATGACAAAGTGGTTACATCTGTTGTTGCTTTCAGGTGAAGAATGAACACGTACACTTTGTCTGGACTCAGTTCTCGGAACTGAATTCCTATTTCAGAAAACAAGCAGAGGATGTAGAGAAAGTAAATGGAAGACTTGCGGAGATGGTATCATTGCTTACATGTCAAAAGAAGTCTGCCAACAGAAAAGGCACCAAATGCAGTGTCACACCTGAACTGAAGGGAGTATTAACTCGCATGGACACTAGGGTCCGTAGCCTCTACACCACATTACCTGCTAATGCCATGCTTATAATTTGCACTGGCCATGGAGATACGGCAGTTGTGCATAGGTATGCTCATTGACCTGTTTTATCCATTTACTGCCATATTTCTTTTTGTCTATTCCTACAGTTTCTACTTCATAATTTAAATGCAAATAGCCAGGTGATTGCCAACATATTTGGATTTGTATTAGATTGTTTTTAGTGAGATGGTTTTTGCTGTCTTTGGAGTTTGGTCATGAACGCATCTAATGTGGGTAGCATGCACTTGTCCTCAGGTTACTGATAATAAAAAAAAAAAAAAATGCACTTGTCCTTAGTTTGGCAAATTTTATTACATAGTACGCAAGCACATCTGCACTCCCTAATGGTTTTTGCAGGTCCTGAAGTTGAGAAAATGGAACTTATTAGAAAAATACCCCAACCATGTTAACTTATTACTCCACCACGACAAGTTCTACATTATTAAGTTTACATCACCTTCTTCAACCTCTGTTTTTAGTAAATAATAAAACAAACCAAAACACTGGGTACCGCTAGTACCACCCCCCTTTAGTTCATCGCTACTGGGGCATCTGAATCCCAATTCCAGCAATCATTCTCTGAAGACCTAGGCTTTGTTTTGCCAACTCCACCCCCAACAATTGACACTGGCCCACAGCCACCAGACTTGTATCCAGCAAATTGAAAGATGCCATTCATCAAATCTTCAAATGATGGCAGTGTCCTCTGTTGAACTGATGAACCGGAAATTGGTCCACCCTATGATTGAATTTTAAAAATTGTCAAAGGAATAAGAAATAAATACGAGGGCACAGTTTTGTAGCTTCTTATTTTGTCCGCTATTTGAAACCAATATGTTTCTCCACGACTATAAGATTCTTTTTTGAGTTGTTATTTATGGGGTTCAGCATCTCTCAACCCCCCCACCTCAATTTGACCTATGTCAGATTATTCCACATATGAAATCGAATCTTGTGAGTGTTTTAAGGGATGAATGTATTGATGGGTTGTTAGAGAGGTGGAAATGGCATCCAAGTTGATGCTTTTGCCAGTTTCCTCTCTTGCTGACATAAGATTTTGTTGGCGTGGGAGTATAGAAAATTCTCTCATATCTTTGATTATTGTTATTATTATTATTATTATTATTATTATTATGTTTAAAAAAAAATAAATGCAGGTTTCTGAATGTCTAATGTTTGTACATCTCTTTTAATTGAATGAATGAAGAGTGAGGAAAATGCTCTCAGAGAAGAGTGAAACGAATATATGCCGTGAGAAGATGGTAAAGGTCTTGCAAGAGTTCCAGGCCCAAGCTGAGGTTGCCTTGTGTTTTGTAGGAGTGAAGCAATGAGTTTTGAGTGTAAAATCTGCCAAACGAAAATTCTCTCATTATTTTGTAGTAATTATTATATCATCGATGTCGATAAATTTTGTTAGAAGTAGGCATTAAATCTATTACGAGTAATGCTATATACAGTCGTAAAGTGTGTAAGCGCTGCATAATGACTTCGAAAATTAGTGAGGTTAACTATTAAAAAATTAATTTTTTTAGGAGTTTTGTATTTAAAAAGATTGTGCGGTGTTTGCGTATTCCACGATTGTAAATATCATTTCTTTTCTGTTTATGTAATGTTAATTTGATCAAAGGCAGAAGTGCTGCTAATTTGATTGGGAGAAAAAAAAAAAAAGACTGCCACGCGTATTGTTTCACTGCCTTTTAAGTTTCATATATTTGAGATATGAACGTCCAAGTTCTTGCCATGCATAAGCTACGTGCAGTTATGGTATTTTGCACATCTCGCTTATCGCCAAGATTTTGATCATGAGTCTGATCTTTCCTACCAACTTTCACTGCTTTCTCTAAATTAACAATGTAGTGGATCTACTCTTAATTGGGGATATGAAGGATAAAAAATGGATTTACCTAGTCCTGAGCAGGAAAAAACCTTGGGCAGGCCGGCAAGTAGCCTAAAATATAACGCAAAACGGGCAAGAGGGAGGGGAGGGAGGGAGGCGGCAGCATTGTACTCTGAAATATGAATCTGTGAGCACGGATTAAAGTGTTTTCTCATCTTTTTAACAATCCATTTCTATGGATTTGGGGGGGGGGGGGGGGGGGGGGGGGGTTTTCCCAAAGAATTTCGTATCGATAAAAGCGTGGAAATGGATCCCAATTTTTTTTTTTAAATTTTAAGAAAGTGATTATTAGTATATATATATATATATATGTATTTAAAAATATTTAAAAATAAAAAAATATGAATAAAAAAATTGAAAAAAAATGAGAAGATTTTTACTTAGGTGTTACACCTGCAACGGTGCTACTCACTTGAGTAGCACTGCCCAAAAAATAAATGGTGAAGTATACCTTAGTTTTAATGTATATTTGAAATTATAGTGAGAAATATAATTTATAATTTTAAAACTTATAATTTATAATTTAAATAATAAGATCTATACTTCAAAAATTATTTACCTTTTAGTAAATATGAATCTAAAACACTTTCAAAATTAATTACAATAATTTTTAAAAAATATATAATATTCTGCAGAAACTTTTTAATAAAAATTTTAGTTTGATACTTTTAAAAAAAAGTACTTTCAACTTTTTAGGTGATTAAAATATTTTTTATAAATTTATCAAATATGTCAATTTTTTCTTTAAAAGAACTTTCAAAGAGTTAAAAGTATTTTTTAAGTTTCTAAACACAATCCTAAATAGGCTCTTTGGCTTTTAAGCTCATCTGAATGGTTTAAACAGAGATCTATAACTCGGGCTGTCAGCATTTTGTTAAATAAAATACAGGGTAAACAAAGCTTTGACAAGAAGAGATGCTTTATGAATGTTTGATAGATAGCAGTCTACCAATCATCCTTGACATCTCTTCTTGATAACACTATATAGGAAGGTCCTTATTTCTAACTTAAAACAGTATATCAGCACGCATCTTGATCCCACACAATATTACAAATATGATAACCAACCTTTTCAAGTAATCAAGTGATCTATATATCACCTCCATGCTGAAGCAACGATCAAGCTTTTGTCTGCCCACCCAAAATGAAGTGCACCCATTTCCTCCTTCACTTTATACCTGTTACAATACTCCCTAATTTGTTTCTGGATTGTATCGATCAAATTTGGACCCATAGGACATGAAGTGAAGCCGGCCATCATCATCCTTGCCCTCCATTTACCAGCAACTTCATACCGCTCGATCCTCTCGTCTCCCTCACATGCAACAATGTTAACAATGTCCCGTGCCAGGCACTGCCTTTCAACATTGATTCTATCCTGACTGTCCCTCGGAAGAGTTGCATCAAGAGAGTCGAACACGGCTGAGTAGTAATTGTAGGCTTCAATGAATCTAGGGAAAAAAGGGGCTGTGTTGGTGTTTACATCTTGTTCTACAACAGTAACAAGTTTTGGATTCAGGCTCTTAACCATCCGAAGAAGCTGGTCTCGCTCATTTACCGTTGAAACACTCTCATCTGGCATGTGGTGAAGCTGAAAGGCAAAGTTCACCATAAGCGCTTCCCCAGGTCGAATATCAAGCATTGATGGAGTGACAATTGAAGTCTTTGACGCCAAGGCTTGAAACTCAAATGGTACCCCGAGTTTTTCTGCAAGCTTCTCCAGCATTTGTCCAATAATTTTTAGACCTCCAACTGAACGTTGAACTGACTCAGGGTCATCAACTCCAGTTAATCTCAAACGGGGTGGCTTTCCTGCTTCATTGGCAATTGTTTGTAGGAGAGTCATATATTGACTCCCTTGGTTAATGTCAAAATCTATTATATGGACTCTTTTCTCATCTTTAAATGCCTCTATCATTGCACCATTTGCTGCCATAAAACCAAATTTAAAACAAGGGCACACCTCAAAGAGGATCTGCATGGCTGCAAGACGATCAGAAGAGGGGGGCTCTTTGCATTTTAGAGCTTTATAAAGACATTTGCCGGAGTCAGCCACGCGTGCAGCTAGACCTTCCACCATGTATGCTGCAATCCTCTGAGGAGGATCCCCTTGGACCGAGACCATCTGTCGGAGCTCATTAATCCTAACTGATGCCTCCATGATGTTCCCCTCTGCAAGTGCACCAGCACAATCAATTAGCATTTGTCTGGGAGTCCGAGGAGACAGTTGTGATACTTCTTTGTTACTGCTGATGCTACTGAGATTAGAATCTGCAGATGAAGATTCCTTTGGGGAGTCATGGAGCAGTGTGTTCTGAACTGGGTCAGTCCATTCGACATCAACTTCCATGCTGTGACCAGTACCAAACATGTCATCATCATCATCATCATCAAGCAGTGCCCTTTCCAGTTCTTGAAGCTTCAATCTCATATTATCTTCATCATAGTCTATTGCATCCAGGCTTCTTTCCAAGTAATCCAATTCAAAATTGGATCGATAGGCATCAAGATGTCTCATGGACACCAAAGGAGTGCCAAATGGGTTTTGAGTGCTACTAGAGGGACCACGTGACTCAAATGAATTTCCTGAGATGCCAGAACTAGATGGTTGTATAAGTTCTTCTGTCGGGGAGTCAAGGAAATACTTTTCATAACTTTCACTGCAGTAAGAATCAGTCATATGTGTAATCTTATGCTTATCAGAACCATATATTTGAGCGGACAAGCCAGGGCTGTCATCACTCCCCTTTAGTGAATACAGCTTGGAATTTTTATAAGATGTGGAAGATAGCTCCGCAGACCTAACTAAGGACATGGTTTTCTTCTTACTTGCTCACTGTTAGATTAAGGCAGGTTCTACCATAGAACAAGTTGTCTTGCAAACTGTCACATAGCATGGACAAAGAAACTCTGATTAAAAGTCTTAAATTTAGAAACTAATGGTTTCTTTCTTGTTAAACAGTACATAAAGCATTTGAGTAAGGTTAGCCACTCACAGATATAAAATCCTTTATCGCTTTTGGGATGCCTGCAATCATCCAGATGAAAGAAGAATAGCTCAGCAGTGATAGCAGAAATTATTCAACTACATAAATGAGTTTAGTACAATCAACGTTCTCAAGCATGCCCATTGAAGCTATCAGCTTGACAAATTGGTACTACTATAACAAAGAACTAGAAATTGAAGGTACTATGTACCACCTAGCTGGGTTAATGGAGGATTGTCCATTGAAGCATAGCTGGTTACACCGTAGGAAGTGTGAGTATTTATAGTCCCTAATCTGATATTTATCACAATCATTGGTCAACCAATGAAAGGGTGCCTTAAATCAGGGAACAATGTTTAGCTGCTGAAAAGCCGAGAGGAAAAGAAAATATTATGCAACAGAAACCTTTACAACCACTAATGTCTTGCTGAATTATCTGCCTCGAAGAATGAAGTGCTTCTTTGTTATCAACTGAATATTCAAATGTCTTAAGTGTTCGAAAATTGAAGAATAAGTGGTTGAGATCAATTCTTTGTTAGCTGTGAACTGGTTCAAGAATGGTACTCAGCCTCCTCCTTGGTGATATTTTGAATTATAGAAAGTTATTAGAAACTATCATTCTCATATGCCTTTTGAGATTAATCATGTTTATATGAAAGGTAATAGCTTGGCAGATAGTTTGGTGAACCATGGTGCAGCAGCTCGTAATGTTTCATAGTCTTCTATTTCATATCTGCCTCAAAATCTTGTTGGATATTTTGTATTCAACAGATCGGGGATTCCTAGCTTTCAGGCAAAAAAACTGCACCGAGTATATGGATCGCTTATGCTAAATATAGATGAAGATCAAGAATCTTAAATTCAAAAGCACAAACCACCTAGAAGCTGCAATACTATGCTAAGACAAAAAGATCCACCCAGAAAACACCTTGCTCAACATGAAAACCTCAAAAAAACGCAAATACAAGTTTTCGGTCATGAAAATAAACAGAACAAATTTCTAGAAAAAAACATAAACAAGCATGTTGTAAAAAAGACAGATCCATGGCTAACCCATACGAAAACAATTCAGAAAGAATTCATGCAAATAGAAGGCAATTCACTTCCTCATAGAAAGGACCTAAAAACGAAATTGAAGAACAGGAAGAACCCAAAAGCATATACCTGATGAAGGTTGAAATCCTCAAGAAAAAGCAATAAAGATCGCAACAGAAGTCATAGCCTGCGATTCAATAAATACCCAGATGAAGATGAAAATCAGAATTGGCTCTAAATTAGGCCAAAACCTTTGATTGACTATGCGTTGTGGAATTAAAAAGCAAAAATATCTCCTTTATGGGCAAATTCACACTAAAAAAAATTCTAGGATTGTGTGATTAGGTAGGTTGAGAAGCAACAAACCATGTAAAAAAAAAAACCAAAGAAAGATGCAGAAACAGGAACAAAATCTACAAATTGATGTAAGAATAAGTAAATATAAAATAACAGAGACCCAAATAAGGAGAGCTTATTAAGTACTAAAAAAATTGGTTTGTCGGGAGGATGTGAGCTACCGGGTTTAAGAATCTGAAGAGATCATCAACATGCCAAGACCCATTAGTTAAAAGATCATGGTAAGAACCAAGAAATGCCAATCTTCCGGAATCTGAGAAAGTGTGAGAAAGAGAAGAAAGTGGTGAGAAACTCACCCAAGATTTTCCATCAAAGAAACTCCTCGGCTTCAACACAATTTCTTGTGATTTAATATCAGAGTGCTGTGCAGCACTTTCATTTTTTTTTTTTAATTTCACAAGTCCTGTTATGTCTGCATGTATACCAACTTGTCTGACCGAGGTTGCTTCAGGATACAATCTCCTGCACATTATATTTTATATGGTCTGCAAAATGGGTTTTTCGCCCTTTTCATCGGTCAATCCTGGCCGCCTGATTTGTAGACCAACCATCACAAATTTTGACTTAGGGGTGGGGAATTGTGGTGGGTATTTTTTCTAAAGTTTTGGGACATAGGCCGTATGAATTACTTAAGACTACTAATAAGGTGTGAGAAGTGGTACGACAATTGATGAAAACAAGCAGACAGAAGATTATAGAAAAATAAATTTATAAATTATATCTTTATAAAATTTATTAGATTTATTTTCTAATTTGATATCAAATTATATCAATTTTATAGATTATTTTTAATAATTTTTTTGTGTCTAAAATATATTTAAAAAAAAACTTACATATTACACCGTTCACCACAATCCACCATCTGCAATCTTAAAATATAATTATAAAATATCTTGTATATATATCATTATAATTTATTGTATGGTTGATGAGGGTATCATATCAATATAATTTCAAAGAGTAAAGATTAATAGAGAATATTATATCAATTTAATGTGAGTAAATAAAATAAGTGTAGCATGTAGCATATATAATTTAGAAGAAAATGTAAGAGTTTTGGTGGTGTTTAGTGACTTTTGGATGAGCATAATTGAACGGAAGGATGAAAGGGGGAAGTAGGGAATCATTGCACTGTGTTACAAAGTCAAAGGTTTTTTTGCAGGCCCCCTTTTTTCCTCTTGTATCTGAAAACCCCCATCTTAACAAAAAAAAAAAAAAAAAAACCAACTATTCCTTTAGACGTGTAGAATCTAATTTTCAAAAGCGTGTATGAGTGGAAACCGGAAACGCCACCTAGTCTTTGAGAATTTTCATGCGTGGCGTGGAGAGCCTCTTGTTTATTTAATGGCTTTTAACACTGCATACTCTGTTCATGATGTCGTATGATATAATTTTGACTTGTAAAATTTATAATTTAAATTTTAAATTAAATTATATAACGTTGATGATTTGTGATTTAAATAGTTTCAAATAAAATTATTTAAATGAATTGTCAATAATGAGAACATTTTATATATAAAATAAATAATAAATTCTATACCTTATCAATAATATGATCTTTTAAAATAAGTGATGATTTACATAATATTAAAATAAAGAAAATGATATTTATAATTTTGGAGTGTGTAATTTTGCTTAATGCATTTGAAAAAAGTGAATAAATTTGATACTCATATAAAAAATTATTTTTTTTAATAATAAACTTCACTTAAAAAATAAAAGAAAACATGAGAAGGACATATTCCAGAATTATATATAGCATTACCCTTGGATCAAAGGACTAAATTTAAATTCTAATTCTATATTTCACGCACTCCTAATTATCATTAATGTTTTTGCAATATGAATTCTAAACTATCAAAATGGGTGATTGATATCCTAAATTACAAATCTTGATAATTACTTGGATATTTAATTAAAATTATATCATTAAGATTGTGTAGCAATAATTAGCATATCTTATGTTTCTTTTTTGTTTTAACGGTAATATCTTAACAATTAATACTGTAAATTAACTGTTGGCATTATTTGATATAAGTAGTGTAGGGTCGATGTTAATAATCAGTATTTTCATATATTACAAAAAAAAAAATAGGTATTTGTGACGAATTATTTTTTTATTAAGATAATTGTTTATGATGAAAATATACTCATTTTAATAAAAAATACTCATTTTAGCAAAAAATGATTAGCCAAAAAATTAATAAATAATTTTTTTGTAGTATAATATAATATACCAATTGAAAAACGATGGTAGCTGTTAATTTCTACCTAAAAATTATCATACCTCTTTATCCAACAAGGGAAGAAGGTCAGTTCAACCAGTCAGTTCAACCCTTTTGTGCATTCCTAATGGGAAATGGATCAAAGAGTCATCACTCAAAAGGGTTAGGAAGTAAAGGAATTATTATGTATTGGAAGATTTTTCATAGGACCAAAGACATTAGTATCATGACAAAGCTTCTACTTATAATATTCTAATGCTAGATCTTAATCATCCCTCCCTTATCTTATCCAAATCAAACCGTGTCGGATTGTAGTCTTCCAAATTCATAAATAAGTAAATAAATAATCACTATTTTCAGCACATAAAATCAAGAGGAGGAAAATAGAAACTTCCTAATTTAATTTTAATTTATACTTTAGAATTTGAAAGAATATATCTGAACCAAAGTCCTTGTCAAATTGAATGAATGGTTAGCACTTTTCTTTATACCTTATCTACAAATTTATTGACATTAATGAGAGAAATAGGAAGAGATAGATGTCACTCGATGAAGAGAAAATGAGAGAAATAGAAAGAGAAGAGGGAAATAACAGAGGCGCGACACAGAAAGCTTACTATTTTGGAGATGGACAATAGCAACGTGCATGGACGACGGCAACGTGTATGGACGACGGAGAGATTTACTGCTGGGTTGGTGAAGAGAAAGAGAGACAGAGAAGAGAAAGCTTAGGGATGGGGGAACTATCGGGGGGTGAGGGATTAAAACTAAATCGCATGGATTTGTTGCAGCGTACATTAAAATGTGCCGTAACAAATCCTGTTAGCATCAATTAAAAGTGCCGCAATAAGACAATATTTTTTGCGGCACTAATTATCGCTGCAATAAAACTTAAAAACGCCGCAATAAGTACTTGAAATAAGTAAAGCCTGAAAAGATATTTAACAGCGGCGCTCCTATGCGGTGAAATATAAAGTGACGCAATAAGGTGCCTTTTGTAGTACTTTTAATTGCGGCACACACAAAAATGCTGCAATAGCCTCCATTTCTTGTAGCGATTTTCTTTTTCTTTTTATTTTTTCCCTACATGTATTAGCCAACATTGGTTATGAAAATGAACCAAAACAATGCATGTAAAACCTTAATTTAGTGGTATTAAACTTTGCCACGTAAATAGGCAAGAAAAATGGGTACTAATGACTAAATATTTATGACGAAAATGACTATTAGCGACTAAAACAGATTATTAGAGACTAAAATATACCATCTGTGACTAAATGGTAGCAAATAAATAATTTTCTTATAATGTCATATTGTTGATCATGGTCTTGCTAGACATGCATAGAAAGTGACCAAGTCTATTCAAATGTGATGAGAAACATTTTCAGGCTTTATCTCTCGAGCCATTTGGCTTGATAGTTGTTTGTAATTATAAATTCTCATAAATGAAGTTTGGTTGTCAAAAAAAAAAAGAGACTTTACTCTTGGCTCTTAACTTAATCTAAGATCCTTCAAACCGATTGAACTTAATAATTAGTGAGCAGAATTTAGTTAGGGCCATTTCAAGTTGTTATATATACTTGTCATGTAATCTTTCGTGAGAACCGTTTTTTTTTTTTTATAATATATCTTATTAATTACCTAAAAACGAAGGTTTCTTTGCTTCGCAAACCCATTTCCCAAAACTCTCAACCGAATTAGCCCCAATCCATGCATAATACCACATTAGACTAGTACTTTTCTCCCTTCCTTTTAATTTCCCTCTCTCAAAACACATGATCATCGTCCTAATTTCTCCCTTTCCTTTTTGATCTCTCCATCATGTTCTCCTAGTTGTTTTTCACTTCTTCCCCAAGACATTGATCAAGATACTAGATTAAAGGCATTTGGTCCACCACCAATTCGCATAATATTGCACAACACTAACGTTAATGAGTTAGTTGGCTATCACATCCCAAAGTCTTTTTCACCATGTCATGTCATGCATGCCGCTTGGCTGTCATGCATACCCGTACACACCATCACTATTGCTTGCGATCATAACATGATGTCGTGATCATCTGCATGCATGCCTTTGTTTTTGGCCAGCTCCTTTCATCCTCCCTGGCTGGCTGTTGAATCCAAGATTTCAAGCTTCGTGTAAATCTACACATGAATTTTGATGATAACAAATGAATTCAAATAATAAAGGAGTCTCAAGCTCAAGTTGTCCACACAATATAATCAAGCACATCAAGGAAGCAAGCATGAGCAAGAAGAGAACAAGTTCACATTAAAATCATAAAGTAATGTTGTAAATCTCTTAAAAATTCAAAATTAGGATTAAGGCTCAAAATTAATATTTTATCATAAAGTATTAAAATATATTTTCCACATGTGCATGAATATTTTGAAAATTAAATTTGAAAATTTTGAAAGATGATTGATTGTCATCTTTCACATGTGCATGACATGATTAAATGCTTGAACTTTGAAAATTTTGAAAGATGCTTGATTGTCATCTTTCACATGTGCATGACATGATTAAAGGTTTGAATTTTGAAAATATTAAGATACTTGATTGTCATCTTTCACATGTGCATGACATGATTAAAAGTTTGAACTTTGAAAATATTAAGATGATTGATTGTCATCTTTTACATGTGCATGTTTTATTTGAATATTTTCAAAAGTGATGAATGCTTTTCTTGACTTATGCAAAAGGTAGATACTTTGTTTGAAAATTTTGAAAAGTAAAGTGTGCTCCTTTTGTCATATGCAAAAAGTAAAAGATTATGTTTGAAATTTTTGAAAAGTAAAGTGTGCTCATTTTGTCACATGCAAAAAGTAAAAAGATTAGATTTGAAATTTTTGAAAATTAAATGATGATGTTTTTGATATTAGAATCTTTTCAAATTTGAAATTGAAAACTCATTTGCCTATAAATAGCTCACTTGAGTTTTGCAAAACACACAACAAGAGCTTACACATCTATTGCTAAGTTTTGCATCATTTCTTCAAAGCTCTCATTCTCTCTTTTCTAAAGTTTTGAGCCTTAATTCTTGTTCTTGTTGAGAGAGATATAGGTTGCGCTGTATTATTTCTATCTCACTCATTGAGGAGTGTACTTTGATAGTCTACCTACTATCAACTCTTGTATTTGTAAAAGGGTGTGTATAACCCTTGTGTGTGTAGAAGGTGTTCTACACGGGGAATAGTTAAATCACCAAGTGTGAGGTGATTGGAAGTGTAGAATGTGTTCTACACGGGGAATAGTTAAATCACCAAGTGTGAAGTGATTGGAAGTGTAGAGGGTGTTCTACACGGATTCTTTGGAGCGGTGCTGCTCAAAGGTGTAATAGGTTTCTATCTCCACCTAAAGGAGATTGAATAGTGGATTTGGGGATCCTCAAGAGGTAGCTTGAGGCGAGGACGTAGGCAGTGGGGCCGAACCTCGTTAACATACTGAGTTTGCTTCTCTTTTACCCTTACTCTTTATATTTATTGTTGTTTCATATTTTGTTTATATTTTATATTATATATTTGATTTATAATTGTTATTTTTTTAAATACAACTCAATTCACCCCCCCTCTTGTGTTAGTCATCTGGGCAACACTGGCCTTCTAGATTTCGATCATAACATATTGCTAACTTCCTAGCTAGCCAACAGGCAGCCATCATGGGTGGCTAGCTAGGTCCCAACTCTCGTCTTCTTTACATGAAAATTAGGTTCTGCCTTGCCCCCTTCCAACCAATACATACGCAAGCGGCCATCCGGTCTCTAGCTTTTGAGAGCATGACTACGTACGCGCGTCTAGCTATCACTCCACATTTTGAGAGTAGGCTGTTGTTGTCTATATTTTAAACAACAATATTATATATATATACAGTTATGAAATACGTAAATACCGTATAAATTATGTTTTGAAAAAGAATATATTATGAAAAACTATGAAAAATACCGTATAATACTATGAAAAACTATTTTTTTTTCATGTGGGGTCTAAAATTACTCACTTTTTTCAAAGCGATTGAATGCCATTTGCGCATTCCATGATTGCAAATATCATTTCTTTATTTTAAAAGAGAAGTAATCTATATATAAAAGAATTATATAAATAAAAACTTATAAATTGACATAATCTTATATAATTTATTAGATCTATTAACATTATAACAAAAATGAGCTTTTATGATCAATTAATTGTGACAAAAAGATTATTTGCGATTAATTTTGACTATAAATAACTCACTGTATAGACATTCGACTATTGCCCATCACTCACTATTTTTTATTTAGCCAATATAATTCTCATTTTAATTTTTGACCATTTCATTCAAATAAGTCCCCACATTAGAATGATTATTTCTTTAAAATATAACAATAAAATATTATAACTAATTTTTGACTTTGACTATTCACATCAAATCTCTACATTAGATTATTTATTTATGAAGACAGATAATAACGAGTAATTAATAATTAAAATTTTTAATTATTTACAATTATTAAATTAATTAATTTTATCATATTTAACTATTTTATCTATTATATGTTAATTAATAGTCATATATTATTTAAATTATGAATTTAAAAAGAATTAGTAATCATATTATATTTAAATTAAATTACTAATTGAAATTTAAAAAAAATTATTTCTATTTATTTCTCATCCAACTATATGTTTTTACTAACTTAATTTTTTTTACACAAGATCTATAGGAAGAAAGAGTAAAGTAAGAAAGAGAAAGAAAAAAAGAAAAAAATAAAGATTTGGTCATTATCTTTGATTGGCCATATTTGACACTTGGTTTGAGTTTACTGTTCAATTTGGTTTTTAAACAATCCAATATGGACTAAAAATGAGTTTTAATATCCAAATTCTCATTAGATTTGGCTAAAGCCAAATCCAATGAGAATGACCAAATCCAATGAGAATTCTCTTACATGTTTTACAGGTTATGAAAAGTGTTGTTGAGAGAGAAAACTCTATCCCTTTTCTCTATAGTTAAAATAACTTCGAATATATATGCCAAAAAGAGGGTATTGTATGTATATATTTTCATGGCAGTGTTTTTTTTTCTTTTCTCTATCGGTTCGATTTTAGTCCGATCTATTGCGCTCCATCTGCCATCATTTGACACACACCCCACCACACAATCCTATAGCTACCGATCTATTGGGACAATACAAAACGACACCAAAAACATCAACGAGTGACTCTCATGCATGACTTGTCTTCATGCATTGCTGCAAGCTATATGCGCTATATGAACAGATTCTCTAGTACCTCACGATCTTTCAGATTTGTCCCACCTCACATTTCAAACATTAGCGTGAGGTCTCCATAAACCACCACACATGTGTAAGAAGACATGATTCGCTGCAAATCAGTCATTCTGATGCTTATTATTATGTTATTGCGTTTCCTAATCGATAATCTTAAAAAAAGAATTACAAATTTCTTCAAAATAGATCTCAAGACAACAAATTGTAGTATACCCACAACTTATACTGCCTCTAGAGAGTGGTTCTACGGTTCGCATGACTTGGTGAATGGTTAAAAACTATTTTTTAAGACGATGCCCTCTTTATAGAGCATGAGTAAAGATTAAGAAATTAGCCTCAAAACTTGTTTTATTTGTCCAATGATTAATTTGCTCCATCTTCATAGGAATAAATTATTTCATGCCAAATAGCGTTTAAAATAAGATAGCTTTTAATTTTCAATTTTCAACCTTTTTATTTAATCATTAATACTTACTCATAGTCTAAACATAAAATATAAAACCTTTTCAGTTTTTCAAACAAAATACAAGAAACAATACATTTTTTTTAAGATTCAAAATAAAAATAACATTAACAAATTTATATTCAAGCAATTTTTAATTTTATAATATTTTTATTCAACTTTTTTTTATCTTATTTCTCAAAATCTAATATATCTTCTTAACTCAAACTATTTTACTACTATTTATACAATCTTAAAATACTCAAAATGTTCAAACATGCATAAATATATATATATATATATATATATATATATTTTCGCTTTCAACTCCTAATATCACTCTTTTGCCAATTACAATTAAAAAAGGAAAAAGATGAAGAGAGTTTTTGATTATCTCCTACTTTATGATTCCTACGGTAATATTTTTGTTTTTTAGATGGAATCTATTGTCCTTTCTACGCAATGTGCCCAACCTTTTATTTATTGATGATGTGCGTTTAACATGGCAAGGACAAACATCAAACTCCGATCGACTACAAATCAATTAATGTACCCTCGCACGCATCCACCAAAGTTTTCTATTCTTGGCTATATATATATATATATATATATATATATGTGACCCACACAAAATTCCTCTCTCTCTCTCTCTCTCTAAATATATATCTATTTACAAGCCTTTTTCTCCATTAACAAATGCCACAACACAGTGGGCTTTAAAGTCGCCAATGCGATAACATCCATCACCTGGAAATGGAATTTAGTGTTGAGAGGGAAGGAGGTAATTAGCAAATATTATCGTATATAGGAATAAACAATAACTGACATTTAATATAACAAATATATATATATATATATATATATATATATATATATATTTACAAGCCTTTTTCTCCAATAGCAAATGCCACAAAATAGTAGGCTTAAAGTCACTAATATGATAACATCTGCCACCAGGGATGAAACTAGCATTTGGCGTGTGGTGGTGGAGGGGGATTATCAAAATGTATCATATGTAGGGATAAACAATAACCGATATTTTAAAGTAGTAAAATATGTCACCGACATTTAACATTAACCATATAAGATAATTATCTAGGGCCGGGGCAACTAAATTAATAAAACCACCAATCTGAACCTCCTACTTGAGCTCCATCAGATTTAGTGAACAATAAAAATTATGATTGTTGAAACAAATGATAAAAATTAAGTAAACAAGCGATAAAAATTAGTTATGTGGTTTATCTTTGCCTTCACTCCTAATTGTTAATTCGATGGTAGTACATATATTCTTTCTAACAAAACTAATTCAAATTAATATATTAGTTAGTGGAAGGCAAATATAAAACCAAATGGTCTATAAAAAGAGACCAAGATATTTATTTTTTGCCTCTTATGAGATGTGAAAAAAGTGAGAATATGCGATTTGTTACACACAACACCAAGAGTTCGTATTATAAGCCTTTCAAACTATATAATCCATGCACACTTTCTTTTTAATTTTTTTATTGGCATTGCATATATGAAAATAAAAATCTCGACTAATTTTGGGAGTACATATGCCTTTGTCAAGAAACTTTTGCAAGTGCACAGTGACAATAATTTAAGAGGAAGTCCCCTTAGTCCGATGATCCCTAAACATTGTACTTTGTATCCAAGAGGGGATTCAAATCTTAGACTTGAAAAATACATATATATTACTAAGATCAAAATCTTAATTACCACTTGAGCCAACTCCCAAAGATTTATAAGTCATGCACATGATGCTTCACAACATGCTATATATAGCTAGCTCCATCCACTATTTATATTTTTTAGAATTTCTATCCAAACTAATTTAGAACTTAGATCTAGCGAGGAAGAATGAATTTTATAATACTTGTTGGTCGATTAGTAATTAATGTAGGTAGGTATATGATGGTTCTCTTTCCTAAACTTGAATACTTTTATATATAGTTTCCAAAACAAGTTAGCACTAGGATTGGGAAGATTGAACTATGCCGGATGATACGTTTCGGATGACTGGCACTTTCATGTGGATGACCATGACAAAATTAATGTGAACATGAGGAAAATTAATGAGTAAAGAAAATATTAAGGGCAAAATAAAGAGATCGAGGAATGTGGTTAATTCGCACTACAAAACAAAAAAAAGTATTTTTGATCAATTATTGATAATAAAAAAGATTATTTATGACAAATAGCTGGAAATAATCAAATTTGTTAGAAATAATTTGTCTCAAATAAGTAATTTTTCTTATAGTATCGATATATAATATAGCCCTGAGAATCGATCGATCGACGGTACCATATATAAATTTACAATCTCAAAAGAAGAAAGGGACAAAATTAATTAAGGGGGTGCGTGAGAGTTGGGCTGGTTAAATGGGGTCAACATTGGTTATCTTCCCAAAAACAACTCATGATTATTAGGCGACCACTGAAATTGACGGGGTCCAAACTCATGTCACATATATTAGTCTATGTGTAAGCATACAAAATATTGGTTTTCCACCTAACTAGAGGATTAGGGAGAGTTAATTATTAAAATATAATATATAGTACTGCCAAGTTAACTATGATCATCATGATGAGAAGTTGGGCCACTCCCAACTTTAGGAAAATAAATTATATTATTCTCATAGCCAATCATGTATCTCGAAATACTATATATTATATTTTTCTCTCATATAGTGTTAAAATTATATTATTTATCAATTTCTTGAGCTTATTACTTTTTTTAATAAAAGACATCTGATCTACTAGGTGATGCATGGATAATGCAACATCACCACAGAGCAATATAATTAAGTAGTACTGCAAGAGGTTGGCTAGCTAGCTGGTTAATTGGTGTTGTCTTAGCTAGGCCCCATTTGGACAGGTGATGTTCCGATGGATAATGCAACATCACCACAGAGTAATATAATATTATTTTTTTATAATAATATTATTAAGATTTTGAGATTTGAAAAAATTAAATTATTTATTATATTTCATATAAAAATTTAATAAAATTATAATGATGAGATGAAAAGAGATAAAACCATTTCTATATTTAAACAGGACCTAATCATGTCATCACTAACATGATAATCAGAACATCTTCTAGAGCTAGATCATGGATGTGGATTAATATTGTTTGTAACTGACCAGCTTTCACATGAATAAACACACTAAAAACTTACAATCAATCCCATAGTTTTTTTAATCTTTCCTTGAAGTTTTGTAACAAAGGCCTGCTACAAGAAAAATTGATATTATTTTCGTTGCAAACAGTCTTGTTGGTCGCAATTAATTGATTACAAATAACAGTTTTTCTTCCGGTAAGAAAACTTTCCTTCTAAGGTTTGTGCTCAATGACATACAAATGATCCCAAGTCCCAAGTACTATTGTCCAAGATCAAGCCAGCTGAACAATCATATGAAAATAATAAAGGGTTTTCTGAGATGGGCCACTCGATATTTTGAAGTCTTTCAAGACAATATATATTTGATAATTTTGGTTCCACATACGTAGGGCTAGGGCTATGTTTTTGAACTACGTACTTTTCTAAAATACATAGGCTATGTTGTTGAAAAGTCAGGTCGAGATATTTGCAGTCTTAAGGTAAACAAGTTCTACACATGATTCTTTTTAAAAAGTAGATAAATATGAGATTTATATGAAAAAATAATTTTTTAATGATACACACTACTTTCTTTTTCACAACAGATGTCTAAAATTTGTACACCCTAAAAGCGCCTGTAAGTATCACTCTCGGTTATAACCCTAATCCAACTTGCTGCTCAGTGCCATGTAATCACAGACAATAAATAATGGGCCAACGAAAGTGATTTAATTGGACATGTGTGTGGCGAGCGTGGATGGGCTGCAGAACGCAGCAAAAGTCGGTGGGCTTAGCAGAAATAGTTGAATAAATCATGGGCTAGCTAGGTCAAAGTTTAAACGCTTCTAGAAAACAAAAGGGCAAAAAGAAAGAAGAAAAACGTTACATTCTGTTAAGCATCAATCTATGCGTAGGATTGATGAAGACTATTTTTAAAGTAGTCATTTGACTTTTTTTAGCACAAAAAATGTGTACTATATGTAGCACATGTTCCGATACATGCCAAACATGCATTTAAGAGACATTCAGATAGATAGAAATGTTATTTGAATATGATCTATATAAGACTGCAAACGAACAGAATTACTTGTAAATATTTTAAATTTTACCCGTATAAATTTGGTTATGAATCGGTTTATTTGAAAAATCATTTGTTCACGACCACTCATATTAGTTCAAATATTAAATGAGTTAAACTTTTGTAATCTCAACTAAAGTCGACTGATATAGGCTTGTGAATAAAATTTGTATAATCTTGATTCGACTTATTTTGGATTCATCATAATACTGATATATATATAATATATATATATATATTTTATATATTTTATTTGTTGTATGTATATATTATTTTGATATTTTGTGTAATTAGTAATATATTTTGTTACTTTATGTATAACAAGATGATGAAAAAATAATGTTGAGTATAATAATGGATTAAGTTCACAAAAGAATTATTGAGTTAAATGTTTATAAACAATAAGTAACTCTAATTTGACTACGACACTTTTTTATCTAATTTCATTTTGATTATTTGGTCATATTTAATATTATATCAAGGCATAATGATAATTGAATATTTTAATAGTAAATTAATAACTTTAGTATGTAATTTTTAAAATCACTTTAATGTAGTAGGCATTCTTGAAGTCATAAGTATTGGGAAGTGATAATGATAGGCTTATTATTTACTAATTACTACCTCTTTCTACCCCTTAACCGCTCTCTTGAATCTCTTTATTTTTTTTTATTTTTATTTAATGATTAAGAAAATGACTATTAATAAAATTGTATAATTTTTAAATTTTTTAATGATTAAGGATGTTAAAAAATATTTAAAAGAAAAGAAGAGAAAAAGAAAAATTTCAAATATATTATAATCTATAGTCTATAGAATAGTAAAACAGCTACATTACTTTATTATTGGGCATTGTTAATTTATTTACATCAGTTTCAACTTTCTATTTCCCAACTTGCTACCAACAATAAAGTTATTTTCTTCAACTCAACACTCTTACACTCTTCACAAATTATTTCTCATCCTTCACAAATTAATCACAATTTTTTTTCTCTTTCTTCGTCTAGTTGTTTATTTCCTTCATCTAGTTGCTTGGACTTCAATATAAAATTTATATATTAATTGAAACTTTCATTAAATTTTATATTTTGTTTTGTAAGTTGATATTTTTAATTATTCAATTCATTTAAAAACATATGTAAGAGTACAAATAAAACTCAACTAATAACTCGACTCAGTTTAGCTCAGTTCGACTCAATAAATAGTAAAAATAAAGATAAATAAATAACTCGATTTGACTCAATCTCGTCTTTGATTAGCTCAAACTTGGCTTGACTTGACAAGCTCTAACTTGGCTTGACTTGACAAGTTCTTAGCTTGACTCAAGTTATTTGAGTTCAGCTCAACTTGATAATCCAAAAGCCTGACTCGGTTTGGATAATTTGCTATTTTAGTTAGAGAGAAATGCCATATAGGTCTTATCTAAAAGTTGAGATAAATTGAGTTCTTTATTAAATAATAATGAGTTGAGATGGTGGAGTGAGTTTGTTGAAATCTACTTAAAATAAGTTTAAATTTATTTGGATGTTAGAATGAGTTTAGATGTATTTATAGGAAGTTCAAAAATATTATGAGCTCGACGTGTAAAGATGTGCTGATAGGAAAAAAATTGTGAGTTCTATATGTAAAGATGTTTTAAATTAAAATGAGTTTAATAATTTGAGAATTGAGTGTTTGAATGTTAGACTTAATTTAAAATTAGACTAAACTGAACAATCTCACAAGTTTCAAATGAGGCCTTAAGATGCATTCATTGCTAATTATCTCCCATCTATTATTTGCTGACATTGATCCCTAGCTGTTATTTTGAGGTCATGTATATAGTATATAATCTATGTATATATATACAAGTAGAAAAAAAAAAAGATAAGAGGAGATCTAATGAAATAATATTCTTCCATTTTATTATTATAACAATTAATAAAGATTTGGCCAAGTCCAATTACTTATAGTTTTTATTCATGTTCTGGTCTCAATGTTGTGTTAATAATTGAACTGTCAATTATTAAATAATTTAAGAAGTGGTAGTTAGGTTGTCATATATACAATATTTCCATGTATGATAACTGTCCCAACTAATTCCCATTTAATGGAAATAATCTTGACAATAAGATCAGGTGCCATATAGCTAGATTAATGGAGCAAGCAATTAATTAGCAATTAGCATAAAAGAGTACTAATAAATAAATAAAGAAATATTTTTTCTAAATGAAAATATTTAAAAAAAAACCCAAAAAAATTGAGGAATAGAGACATGTCCACCATTTCTCACCTGAAAGCAGCATAATTGAACAAATTACCTACTTCGATTTGAAATACCAAATTAACGTTGACATGCCATCACTATGCAAACACATGGCCAATATATAACAAGCAAGCAAGCTAGATAGAGTTTGTGTCTTGAGAAGTGAGCCAAGAGATATAGCTACCCTGCCATCATGACTTTGACCTATATATATAATGAAATTGGGTGCAAATTAATTTGGAACGTTGAAGCTTAATTACTCATGTGATCTATGACTTTATGATATTTGAGAGTAGGGATTAGAATTACGTACAGTACTAGTACTACCGGTCATTGGAAAAAGCACTAAGCTGGGAATGTTCGTCATGGCCATTTTAAGGTCAGGTATATTATTATTATGCTGGTAGCTAAACTGTCATTATCTTATGCCACTACTAATATAAAACAAAATATCAGATCCTAGCTAGAGAGCTAGCTAGAAAATCTGATTATTCTCATGACTTCGCATAAAGTGTCAGCCTAAATTCATGAGATGAAAATTAATAAATAATACATTTAAATTAAGTAAAACAAGTATACGCTACAGGATGCTTATCTAGCCAACATTTAGATCCGGTTCTATTCAAATTTTTTGGTTCATCCCAACATTCTTCACTTATTCGACTGTTGTTGACGAGTTTTTGAATAGCCAACGGACTTTTCTAGAAGGTAAAAAAAATTACCTTTTAGGAAACTATTTGCAATTAAAATAGTCTGTTTTAATCTCAAATCATAGATGGAGAGTTTTGTGTCTTGTTCTTTAGGAAAGAAATTGAAAATTCTGCTATCCCTTTTAGGTATTCTCTGGTGATGAAACTCCTAAGACAAAGACCTTTTCTAGATGTGATTCGTTCATTCATCAGAAATCGATGGGGTTTGAGTGTTCAGCCAGTGGTTTCGGTTATGCAGAGACCACGAAATGTATTTGTGCGATTTTCAAACGAAATAGATTTTCTGAAAGCCCTTTCGAGGGAGATTACGGAGGTTGATGGGGTTCCATACCGATGCTTCAAGATGGTCCACAGATCTCAAGGAGGACAAAGAACCATAAATGGTTATGGTTTGGGTTGTGTTGCCTAGATTGCCGCCTAATCTCTACCAGGAATCATACTTGTCTAACATCACAGCACCAATTGGATCTTATTTGAGATGTGATAATGCGACATGCTGCGTGACCAGAACAGATGGAGCACGGGCTTGTGTCTTGGTTGATGTGGCTTGTGAACCAGTTCCTGGTATATGGGTTGGCATTCCCCATCAGGAATCGAGCTGCTATGTTGAGGTGGTATATGAAACATTGCCGGCATTTTGCTGTAAGTGCCAAGCTCAGGGTCATAATCTGAGAACTTGTAATAAGAAGAAAGCTAGGAATCGTGATGTGCAAAAGCCAAAGAAAACAGAGGATAGGCAATTGAAGGTGTGGGTTCCAAAGGAGAATGCGAATGCTAATGCTAGAAATGTTCTGGATATGGCTGGTCCTAGTCATACGAAATCAGATTGTCTGATTGAGATGGAAATGGGGATGGTTGTTGAAGTGGTAAATACAGTGGCTAATGAGGAGGAAGCTAGTGGTTCTGGAAAGGTGGATCAGGCTATTTCTGAGGAAGCAGTCAATGTGGAACAAGGGACTGAGCATGGAAATCTGAAGGTGTTCGTAGCTGATGATGTCGTGGGGGTAGTTGACGTTGAGGAGGGTGAAATTGAGGTAGGTGGAATTGAGATGCCGTTTCAGATGATTGAATATGATGATTGTATCTCTGAGCAGGAACCAAGTACTGAATTTGCTTTGACATTCGATACACAGATAATTCAAGGTTCCCATGATTTTCCAATGCCAGTTTCTCATGCTCCTATACTTGAATTAACATATGTGCATGCTAATGTGATTATTCTGGAAGTGGAGATGGAAACGGGGTTGAATGATGATTTCTTGGTGGTGGTTGTCAATGAGGAAGGTACTGTTGGGCTTTTATTGGAAAACCAAGTTGAAAATGGATTGAAGAAACCTGTTTTACAGGATGAGGTTAGGTCGGATCCTGAATGTCCCCATCATGGACATCTGAGCAAAAGGAAGTCATGTGCTTCGGATAATGATTCTCCAGTGAAGAAAGCTGTTGTGAAGAGGGAGACTAGAAGTTCCAATTGGGCTCCTTGCAAGCCTGTTAGATTGAATTTATGATGTTTTGTCCACTCTACTAGAATATTTGTGGGTTGCGTTCATCATGGAGAAGATTATGTAAGTTAGTAAATTGGTTGAAACTGAATTTTGTTATGATTGCTAAACCTTTTATTGAAGAAGCTAAAATGGAGTTATTGAAGAATAAGTTACATTTTGAAGGCTGGTTTTCTAATCAAAGCGTAGGGGTAAGATTTGGTTACTATGGGGTAGTAATGTTCAGATTTCAGTTCTTAATTCTAGTACCCAACATATTACAATTGCTGTAGCTGTTGAAAGCATATGGGTTTATGTATCAGTTGTTTATGCGAAATGTAGCTATGTAGAGAGAAGAGAGTTATGAAGTTTTTTGCAGGTGAATATGCCTCAGGATGCACCTTGGCTTTTTCTTGGGGATTTTAATGTTATTTGGAGGGATGATGAGAGACGTGTTGGAGGGCCTCGATTGAGGTTGGCTTTGGAGGAATTCAATGGTTTTATTGATTCTTGTGGTTTATGTGCAATGAAATCTGCTGGGAGTAACTTTAGTTAGTGTAATGGAAAAAGTGGTCTAACTAAAAGTTGGTCAAAGTTAGATCGTTGTCTGATGAATTCCTTAGCTATGGATTTATTGCTGAATGCGTGTGTTAAGTTTTTGCCACGAACTTCTTCTAATCATGCGCCTATGAGGTTCTTACTTGATTCAAGAATGGATAAGTATAGTCCATCTTCCTTCAAGTTTCAACAAATGTGGGTTTCCCATGAGGGTTTTAAGAAGGTGGTTGAGGATAGTTGCCAGTGCACCTTAGGGATGTCGGGTCTCTATGGACTGGCCAACAAATTAAAGAGGTTGAAGGTAGTGCTTAAAGAGTGGAATTTGAAAGTCTTTGGGTGCACATGCAAATATTTTGAAGCTAGAAAGGAAGATTGAGGAGATTGAAACAAATTTACAGTAGGGTTTTTTTGTGGATCTGGATGCTAATTTAATGATGGCTAAGGAAGAATAATCTATGTGGTTATAAAGGGAAGAGACCCGTTTGTCTCAATAGGTGAAACTGAGTTGGATGGAAAAAGGCGAGGCGTTAGCTCAATTTTTCAAAACCTAATTTGCTAATGTTTCTAAACCTATGGTGAAGAGGATGTGTCTTAATGATGGTTCTATTCTTGATAGTCCTGAAGCAATTCATGCTGGTGTTGTGGATTATTTCAGAGAGTTTCTTCGTATGAGACCTCACAGTTCCCTTCCTGACCTCTCGTTGTTTATTGATGAAAATATTAGTGAGCAGGAAAATAATGAGCTTGTAAAGCTCCCTTCAATCCAAGAGGTGAAAGATGCTATGTTCTCTACTCCAGTTGACAGTAGTCTGGGACCTAATGGTTTTGGATCAGATTTTTACCAGTTTTGTTAGGATATTGTGGAAGCTGATGTGGTGGCTGCAGTTAGAGAGTTCTTTCGGATATCGTCTTTTCCACGGTTCTATATGGCGTCTTATATTGTCTTGATCCCGAAAGTGAAACAGCCTTCTGGTTTTGAGAAATTCAGACTTATCAACTTATGCTCTGTGGTTTATAAGGTCTTATAAAAAATCATGGTAAACAAGTTGTCTCCTATCTTGAATAGGATCATCTTACCTGAGCAGGGGGCCTTTCTTCCTGGACGTAGTATTTTCAAAAAAATTGTTCTTGCACAAGAGATGATTCATCTGATTAATAAATCGGTTCAAGGTGTGAATGTTTTCATAAAAGTTGATATGGCTAAGGCCTACGATAGCGTTGATTGGGATTTACTTGTTCATGTGATGCGTTCCTTTGGTTTTGCGCCATAATTTTGTGAGATGATTTGGCTTTGTATCTCTAGCTCATGGTTCTCCATAGTGATGAATGGCACGGCGATAGGCTTTTTCCCAAGTGGGCGTGGTTTACGCCAAGGGGACCCATTATCCTCGTATTTATTTACTATGGTTGAAGAGATGCTGACCCGGCTTTTTTAGAAAAATTTTGGAAATGGGAGGATTGTTCCTTTTGCTCATTCGAGAGGTGCCCCTCTTATATTGCATATTTTATATGCTGATGATGTCATTATTTTTGTTAATGGTGGCAGGTCTTCTTTGAAGAGGATTAATGATATTTTTAGTCTGTATAAGGATTGGTCGGGTCAAGCAGTGAATAAAGACAAATCTTCCATTATTTTTTCAAAGTATACATTTGTTGCAAGAAAGCGAAGATTATTACGGTTGACTTCCTTTTATGAAGGCTCTTTTCCTATTAAATATTTGGGGACTCCGTTAATCTCTAGGAGGTTAAAAGTGGTTTTTTTTTATGGATTGTTGGATGGTATTCGGGAAAGATTGGAAGGATGGAAAACACGTTTCTTATCCTTGGGTGCTAGACTCCTCTTGTTGCGGCATGTTGTGAGTAGTATTCTTGTTCATTTATTATCAGTAGTGAAAGCTCCTAAGGCAGTTATAGGCTCTCTCAATCGGCTGATGAGTAACTTCTTTTGGGGTTCTTCTAATGGAAAGCTAAAACGTAAATGGATTGCATGGTATCGAATTTGCAAACCAATTTGAGCGAACATGCGCATGTGCTAAATTTGAGCGAGCTTTTGGTCAGCGAGATCGTTCTTGTTTGCAAGTTTTTCTATTAATCACGTATAGTTAAAATTAATGTTTTTAATTTTATTTTGAAAAAAATGGAAAACAGATCATGATCAGTAGAAGTTCGAAGTCAGTTCAATATAATAATAGCCAGCTAGCCAATTAAACTCGCCAAGCTCCACAGCTTCATGCTGCATGAATATGTTATGAAATTTGAATAGTGCAACATTAATTTACTTAATTCAGTACATCATATATATATATATATATATATATATATATATTTACGAGTCGTGTTGTATAGTGTTAAGTCATGGACATTCAATTATATGGGTTAACTCGAACACAACCTATTAAACTAAATGGGTTAGGCTTTCAAAACTTAACACGATCCATTCAAATATCGAGTCATACATGTCGTGTCACCTATTTTTTACTTGTTTAATAATTAATTAGAAATGGGTTGAAATTTGAATAGTGCAACATTAATTTACTTAATTCAGTATATCATATATATATATATATGTATGAGTCGTGTTGTATAGTGTTAAGTCATGGACATTCAATTGTGAGATCCCGAACCACGTGTAATTTTACACGTTATTTTATTCTCGGTATTAATTATTTTAATAATATTATTAGTTGTGTTTTATTTGTTTAATATATTTATTTGGGCTATTAATCAATTAATATTGAGTTACGTTGCTTTTCTTATGTATTTTAATATGAGTTAATTATTTTCATGATTGGAATTTAATTCCTTTATTTTATTATGTGAGTTTATTTGATCTGCTTTCGTTATATTAATTATTGTTTTATTTTTAATATTGCGCTTGGGTTTAATTTATTTCTATTGATGGGTTTTAAATATCTTATTTTATTAATATTAAAATTATAGTATTTAAAGCTAGCTTTTATTTAATTTACTGTGTTTTTCTAGTTAAACTTATTTTTCTTTCTTTTTCCTTTTTTTCTCTTTTTCCTTTCTTTTTCTTTTCTTTTCTTCTTCTTCCCTGCACATTCGGCCTTACCCTTGCTCGAGCCCCCTATTCTTCCTCCCTCTCGCCCGTCCCTTCTCCCTCCACCCAGGGCTGCCGTCGGCCGCCCACCGACGACACCGCTAGCCCAACCTCACCCCCACACGCCGGCAAGTTCAACGGCACCGGTGGTGTCACCTCCGGCCACCCCACCGCCCCTACACAGCCCCCTACCCGAAATGACTATTTTTACTTCCCTTGCATTTTCCGTCCACCGTCGGCCACTCCTTGGCCTCTGACCACCACTACTAGACTCCTCACCCTCCGACGAGCATAACCCACCACCCAAAGCCACCAATCCCCACCGGTTATCCTTCAAACCGAAATGGGTCCTTAAACGGATCTATCTTCGCTGCGCCGCAGTCCGGCCGCCGTGCATCTCATCACCGCCACCAAAAGACTCCCCTCGCCCAGCCGGTCATCCCCCTAACTCAGTTTCCCCAACCGTTGCCTCACCTTCCCGGTACCACCCCAAATCCGAAAATGAGTTTTCACCCATTTTGACCCCGATCTGCCACCTTCCGGTGGTTGTGCCGCCACACCACCACTTCCATGAGATTCCCTACCCTTCAATGAGTATATCCCTAAATTTTGGTATCAAACCGAGCATTTTAGCCTAACGTATCGGTGACGCTACGAACGCTGCGGATTGGCGTTGTTCAAGGATTTGCGTTTTTAACCGCTGTAAGTACTTTCCAAATGAGTTTTAAGATTTAAATATATTTTTTGGCATCAACAGTTATTGTGTTTGATTATTGTTGCTATGTGTTGGTTGATGTTGGTATTTGTTGGTTGATTAGATTTATTTAAATGTTGGATATTTGGTGCATGGTTGTCTGCATTGTGTATTTACACGCATGCTCATGAAAATATTTGGAAATTGGATTTTTGCATGATTTCGGATATTCATGTGTTGGAAATGGAATCTGGGTTTTAAATTGAGTTTAATGGATTTTAATGGCTTTTGGTTGAGTCATAACAGGGACGGCGATACGTAACGCCCGTTGTGATCAGCGTGTGTGTGTGTATGTCAGTCATAATGGGGACGGTGATACGTAACGCCCATTGTGATTGATAGTGTGTGTTGATGACATAACGGGGACGACGATACGTAACGCCCGTTATGGTCATTGGGTGTGCATTTCATATCGGGGACGGCGATACGTAACGCCCGGTATGAAATGAGTGTGTGTGAATCATAATGGGGACGGCGATACGTAACGCCCATTATGATTGGTATTTTGTGTAAATCATATCGGGGACGGCGATACTAACACCCAGTGTGATTGGTTTTGTGGATGTTATTTTATGAGAAAAGATGGATGATTTTATTGGGATTTTATTGTGGACTAAAATGAGATTTTGGCGTGTGTGGTTATTTTATTGATTTTGAAGAAGATGATTTTAAGCCTCATGCATATGGTAATTTGTTCATGGTTGTTGTTGTGGCATTAATGTATTTATTATCTTGAGTTTGGTTGGGTTGTACTTACTTGCGATGCCATCTTGGCGTCGTAGTTTTTGGATACAGATTATGAAGAGGCTGAGCCTGAGGAGACGGCTCCACTGTTGATGTGTTATTATTATTAATTGTTATCTTGGGAAAATTATTTTTCCTTTTGTTTATATATATGTATTTATTTAATTTATTTTTCGGATGACTGTATTAAATCTCCTGTTGGAGAATTTATATTAAAATGGTTTGTAAAATATTTCTAAAAATTCTGGTACTTAGATAATGATTTATTTATCCGCTGCGACTTATATTTTTCTCTATATCACGTGTGCACACACGTTTGACACTTGTCATTGGGATGTGTGACCCGTATTATCATCATCCTGATGCCTCGATTCCCGTGTTTATTTTAAGGGAAATTTAGGGGCGTCACATTCAATTATATGGGTTACCTCGAACACAACCTATTAAACTAAATGTATTAGGCTTTCAAAACTTAACACGATCCATTCAAATATCGAGTCATACATGTCGTGCCACCTATTTTTGACTTGTTTAATAATTAATTAGAAATGGGTCAATATAACACAATTAATACAACCCATTTTATATAAATGTGTTGAATTAACTTGATTACATAATCTATTTGACCTAGTTAACATAATTTTATAGAAAAATTAAAATCTATATTTATTAGTATCTGCAATATGTCAAGAAAAACAAAACAATAAGAAGGCCTCTACCAAAAAATATTAATGTTTTTTGAGATTTTAACCTCTAATAAAACTAATATTACAAACCTAACAATAACAAATATGAGCATATATAGCTAGGTACTTTAGAATTACGTACAATCCCAACAATAAAAATATAGACATATTGAAAAGTATCAATATTACAAAGCCAACAATAATAAAATTATAATTTTGAAATAAAATTTAAATAAGTTATGCGAGTTGATTTTAGATTAAGTGGGTTGATCACTTGTTTATTAATCGAGTCTTAACGGATCAAGCCGTTTTGATCGAAACACATTTATATCAAATTCAAATATTCTACTAATTTTATACTGTATTCATGATATTAAATTTATAGATCATGTCATTTATTTCCACTCCTACCAATTAACCAGAGCTAGCTAACGAAAGCGCATTAACGGAGGATGACAAAATTGGCCGCTAAGTTTTGCAAAGCGAGAGGTCAAGTGCATGGAAAAGGTATATTTTTTATTATTATTTATTTTTACTCTAATTAGTGCATATGGGTGTGTAAAAAGGTGGGACTTGAATAGTCAAAGTAGTTTGTTGCATGTTTTCAGGGAGTGAGTGTTGATGTAAATTAAGATGAAGGTTATGATTGCTGAAGAGAGAATATTAGAGGTGGGGGTTGCTTAATTACATGGGTTATATTAATCTTCTTGGGCGGAAGGTAAGAGATGATCATCTAATTATAAAAAGGTATCTTATGGTTTTCATACAGAGACATTTTGGAGGAAATGCATGTTTTGGCTGTGCAAGTAATAACAGAAATATTGCTTTGCATTTGTTTACTGTTTGATGATAGCTATTTGGAATCCTTTTGTTTATCCTTTGTAATTGCACCCAACACCCGTACGTACGCGCGTAGAGATCATCGATAAAACTGCAAAACACATGCAGATCAGATATACATTAATCGAGCCAGATCGGTCATGAGGTATTGTTAGATAATGAGGTACTATTGTTATTATTCTAACTATTAAGAATAAATATATATTTTTACACACGTGTCTAAAATTAAATTTCAGTTAAGGGTTTCTATTATTGTAGACCCCTCATGTGTAGCTTTGTATATATAAGGCTTTACATTCATTCTTTTGTAAGTACTTCAGAAATACAGTTCTTCTGCAATATTTGTGGAAATTAAAGCTCTTCTCTAGTTTTAATATGGTATCAGCAAAAATTTGGGTTAGACCTCATCTCTGATTCTACAAGAAATTCTTCTCGATCATGTTTGATAACGCCACTCCTTCTTCCGCTATTGAAAATGATCCTCGAAGTCCCTATTTCCTCACCAACGCTGATAATCTTGGCGTTCTTTTGTTGAGTGAGAATTGAATAACAACAACTATCACTAATGGTCTCGCTCCATGTTTATCTCCTTTGTTTCTGAAAATCGTACAAAGTGTTATCTATGTCGATTCCTTGTATGCGATGTGGCTTGAACTCAAGGAGCGTTTCTCATAAGGAAACACTATAAAAAAAGGTATTTGTAACATTTTAATTGCAACTAGAAATTTGCAACGAAAATAGTTTATTTTTATCATAAATAATCATTCTAATTGTAATTAAAAATGTTACAAAAATCTGTTTTTCTTGTAATGAAATAGTCCTCGTATCTTCGAATTGCAAACTGCAATCTCTGCCCTCCGCCAATAACAAAGTGATGTTAGCATCTATTTTAAAAATCTTAAAGTACTATGAGATGAGCTTCTCAATTATCAACTCTTGCCTGGTTGTTATTGTCTTGGTTGCAAATGTAATTCTTCTAAGATTTTTGATGCTTATCATCATCAAAATTATGTGATAAAGCTCCTCATGGGGCTCAATGATGCCTTTGATAATGTCAGATGTCAAATATTAATGATGAATCCTTTACCTTCCATCAACAAAGCCTTTTCTCTTGTTATATAAGAAGAAAGGCAACGTATGGTTACAATCGTGGTTCATCTTTTGGTTTTGTTGAATATGTGGCTTTAGCTACTAAGACGGATAACATTTTCAAATTTGTCAAACGCAATCCTCGAAATAAGGTCATTTGTAGTCCCTGTGGTATTACTGGTTACAAAGTGGACAAATGCTATAAGGTTCATGGTTATTCTCCTAATTACAAGTTCAAGGACAAGTCCAAGCCTAGTTCTGCCAATGTGGTTCAAGAATCTTCTCTGCTTGCTGATCTACCTCTTTTTTGCCTTTGATTGTGGAACAATGTTAGGAACTACTAATTTTCTTAAAGCCTGCCTCATCCTCTCAAGGCTTGTCATCTGCTCCTAACTCTTCTGTCAACATGGCATTCATGCCTAATTTTTCAAGTGAAAATCACACTGTTTGTATTGCTGACTGCTTAGTTTCAATTTCCTCTTGGATTATTGATAGTGGTGCTTCTGACTACATGGTTTATTCCTACACCCTTTATACGAGCAAGCCTAAATTGATTTCTACTTCAATTTAGCTTCCTAATGGTGACAGTCTTGTGTTCTACCTTGACTTTAACTAATGTCTTGTATATTCCTACTTTTTCTTTCAACCTTATATCTATCAGCAAATTGACTAGTACTCTGAATTGTTCCTTACTCATTCAAGTTGATAAATGTTTTCTACAGGACCTAGTCAGTTCGAAGATGATTGAGGTGGGTGAAATGCAAGATGACTTATACAAGTTGGTTATTCCTACCTTCACCTCTTTTTCTTCTCATTGTTTTTCCATTCAATTTGATGTAGCCTTATGGAATTTTAGACTAGGTCATCCATCTTTTCCTAGAATGCATCTTTTGAATAAACACATTCCTAATTTGAACTCTCATTAAATTCTTGTAATTTCTGCCATATTGCTAAACAAAGGCGCTTGCATTTTCCTATTGGCAATCACAAGTGTATTGCATCCTTTGATTTAGTGCACTGTGACATTTGGGGCCCTATGCCCATTTATACTATTAATGGTTTAAGATATTTTCTCTGTGTAGTAGATGATTTTTCTCAGGCCACTTGGGTTTATTTAATGAAATCCAATCTGAAGCTGGCCCTCTTATTAAATCATTTTTTATTCACATTGAAACTCAGTTTTCAGCCAAAATTAAAGCACTAAGGTCTGATAATGGACTTGAGTTTGTTTTAAAAGATTTTTCTTTACCTCGAAGGGGGTATTTCATCAATTAAGTTATGCTGTAATTCCACAAAAAAATTCTATTATGGAGCGCAAGCATTAACATATTCTTAATAGCCAGATTTATTCTTTTTCATGCTAAATTACCTCTCTATTACTGGGGAGATAGCATCCTCATGGCTGTTTACCTCATTAATAGAACTCCTACCCCTCTCCTCTCAAATAAGACTCATTTTGAACTCTAATATAATAAACTCCTTCCTAATTTTCACATCTAATGGTGTTTAACTGTCTTTGTTTTGGCTTAACATTCTTTCATACTTGATCCAAATTTTCACCAAGACCTGTGAGGTTAGTTTTTCTAGGATATTCTTTTGGTGTTAAAGGATATAAGGTCTTAAACCTAGACACTCAAACTTACTACATTTCTAGAAATGTAGTATTCCATAAGGGAGTTTTTTTCTCTTGATAATTCTCCATGATCAACATCAATTCCAGCATTTGATTCCTTATTTTTCCATCTTAGAAGAATTCATCTATTCTTCTATACCAATTCCTGCTCCCAATTCAGATTTTCCACCATCAAAATAATAACTCAATTTCAAATAATTCTAAAACTACTTTTGTCATTTTTTATTTAGTAGATCTGCCACAAGCTTCAACTCAGGCTCCTAGAAGATATACTCGATCCAAACATCCTCCAACATATCTCCAATCATACCATGTCAATAGGTTAGCTTGCATTCAGCTCACTTCAATGGTCATTTAGCTGCTGATTCTCCTTCCACGAACACTGCTTATCCACTTGGCAATTTTTCAACATATCACAGATTGTCTCCCACTCATAAATCATTTGTTCTTGCTACCTCAACCTTGATTGAATGCAAGACATATTTTCAAGCCATTTTGTACCCCGAGTGGAGGACGACCATGCAGTATGAAATTACTACTTTGGAGGAAAATGGAACATGGGATTTAGTTTCTTTGCCCCCTAGTGGTAAATATCCAATAGGATCTAAATGGGTTCACAAACTCAAGCTTAAATTTGATGGAATTGTGGAAAGATGTAAAACTCGATTGATGGCTAAGGGATATACTCAAATGGTGGGGCTGAATTATTATGAAATTTTTAGTCCAGTGGCTGAACTCACCACTGTCAGAATCTTCTTATCCATGGCTGCTGTAAAAACTTGGTCTATTATTCAACTAGTTGTGAATAATATTTTCTAAATGGTGATCTCCAAGAGAAGGTTTATATGTCCATTTCCTCTGATTTTGATAGGAAGGGGGAGTCTAGTTTGGTGTACAAACTAAATAAACTTTTGTATGGTTTAAAACAAGTCTCAAGATAATGGTTTGTTAAATTTTCTTCAGCTCTCTTGGCTGCTAGTGTTACTCAGTCCAAGTCAAATTACTCACTTTTAAGCAAACACAAAGGTCCTTGAATCATCATATTGTTGATGTATGTTGATGATATATCAATTATAAGCAATGATGACTCGACTATGCAATCATTGAAGGATTATTTGAATGTTCATTTTAAGATGTAAGATTTAGGACCTTTGAAATACTTTCTGAGTCTAGAGGCATCTAGATCTTCTAAGGGAATCCATCTATACTAAAGAAAGTACTATTTAGATATTATATAGGATTGTGGAGTTTTTGGTTGCAAACCTACTCGTTCTCCAATAGAACAAAATCTCAGTTTAAGTGCAGATAATGGTGATGAATTACAAAATCCATCACAATACAGGATATTGATTGGTAGGTTAATATATTAACTAGTGCTCGGCCAGACATAGCTTTTTCAGTTCAAAAGTTGAGTCAATTTATGCATAAGTCTAGGAAACCACACTTGGCAACAGCATACAGAGTAGTTCAATATGTTAAAAACTCTATTGGTCTGGGTTTGTTTTTCTCCTTTGCATCAAAACCTCCAGCTCAAGATCTACACAGACTCGATTTGGGTAGCATGTATTGATAGCAGGAGGTCTGTGACAGGCTATATAGTTTTCTTCGATGATAATCTTATCAGTTGGAAGTCTAAAAAGCAATATACAATCTCTAGTTCTTCTGCCGAAGTAGAGTATAGAGTTATGGCTGTTGCTGCATGTGAAATAATGTGGTTAAAAAATCTGTTGGTAGATTTTGGAGTTATACATTTTAGACCAGTTTGGATGTATTGTGATAGCCAAGCTGCTATCCATATCTCCTCAAATCTGGTATATCATGAGAAGACAAAGCACATAAAGTTAGATTGCCATATTGTGAGAAAAAAATTACAAGCTGGAATGATTAAATTGCAGATGTATTAACCAAAACAATCATATAGAGTTAAACTTTTTTACATGGGGTCAAGCAATCAAATTGCAGATGTATTAACCAAAGCACTTGGTTTATATAAGTTTAATTATCTTATTGGCAAGAGGGGACTAATAAACATATATAGTCTATCTTGAGGGAGAGTATTAAGAATAAATGTATATTTTTACATGTGTGTAAAATTAACTTTTAGTTAAGGGTTTCTATTATTGTAGACCCCTGTGTAGCTTTGTTTATATAAGGCTTCACATTCATTCTTTTGTAAGTGCTTCAATTAATGAAATACGATTCTACAATATTTGTGGAAATTAGAGTTCTTTTCTCCGGTTTTAATACTAACGATTAATTTATGAGAATTATTATAAATATAAAGAGAACAAAAAAAAAAGTAAACTTATAAGTTGATTTGGTTTCATAAGATCTTTTAAATTTATTTTACAATAATAGTAATTTTACAATCTGAGATACCATATAATCAAATCACATCAATTGGTAGATGTACTTTTGCATAATCCCTTTGTGTCTAGGACTCTAAAGTTGTGAGCAGAGCAAATGCGGAATCGATATTTGGGAATCTGAAAATCAATATCATCTCATTAATCAGCCGAAGCTATATATATGGTACAGTAAAATAAAGGGAACATCCTAACTAACGTGCACGTGCATACAGGTGATAAAATAAAATATTATATCCTAACTAATACGCCCCCTCAAGCTGGAATGCACAGATTCAACATTCCCAGCTTGCTGAGCAAAGTTTTAAACCTGTCTGTTCCAAGAGATTTAGTAAAAAAATCACCTAATTGATGTTCACTAGAAACATGTAAAGTAATTACAGTGCCATTTTGAATCAAATCCCTAACTAAATGACAATCTATCTCAATATGTTTAGTTCTTTCATGAAATACAGGATTAGCAGCTATATGGATGGCTGCTTGACTATCACAATACAAAGCAGAAGGATCTGAAAATGTAATTCTAAAATCAGCAAGTAATCCAAGAAGCCACTTTAATTCACAACAAGCAGAAGCCATTGAACGATACTCGGCTTCAGCAGACGATCTAGAGACAGTTACTTGTTTCTTGGACTTCCATGAGATAAGTGAATCACCAATGAAAAAACAATAACCAGTGATTGATCTTCTGGAATCAGGACATGTAGCCCAATCAGCATCACAAAAACCCTTTAGGTTCAGCAAGGAGGCACTAGAAAAAAATAAACCTTGACCAGCAGTGGCTTTGAGATATTTTACAACTCTTAGAGCAGCATCAAAATGAGATTGGCGAGGTTGATCCATAAACTGACTTAAAACATTGACAGAAAAAGATATATCAGGTCTTGTAAGTGTCAAATAGAGTAGTCTACCAACCAATCTTCTATAGGAAGCTGGATCCTTAATTAAAGGACCAGAGCTATCAGTTTTGGATAACCTCAAATTTTGATCCATAGGGGATGAAACTGGCTTACTAGCTAGAAGACCACAATCAGAGATAATTTCAAGTGCATATTTCCTTTGAGAAAGAGAAATACCAGTAGTGGATCGGGCCACCTCAAGACCCAAAAAATACCTTAAATTTCCAAGATCTTTCAACTGAAAATGCAGATTAAGAAAGGCTTTAAGATCAGCCACATATTTGGAATTATTTGAGGCAATAACAATATCATCCACATACACCAATATTGCAATAAAAGATGTCCCAGAAAATTTGGTAAAGAGACTGTAATCAGATTTAGACTGATTAAAGCCATAAGAAATCAGAGTAGAGGAAAACTTAGAGAACCATTGTCGAGAAGCTTGTTTTAAACCATAGAGGGACTTGAGCAATTTACATACCCGGGAATCTCCTGGTTTAGAGAAACCAGGTGGCAATGTCATGTACACCTCTTCATCAAGTTCTCCATGTAAAAAAACATTATTTACATCTAATTGATGTAATTCCCAATTATGAATAGCAGCCAAAGCAAGAAAACAACGAACAGTTGTATGTTTTGCAACAGGGGAAAAAGTATCAAAATAATCAATGCCCTCACGTTGAGTATACCCCTTTGCAACTAAACGAGCTTTATAACGCTCTAAAGTACCATCAGATTTCAGCTTACATTTATAAACCCATTTACAACCAATACATCGTTTGCCAGGGGGTAATGCAGTTAAAATCCATGTTTTATTAGATTCAAGAGCATGGATTTCAGCTGCCATAGCATCCCTCCAATGAGGATGTTTAATGGCTTGGTGGAAGAATTTCGGTTCATATAGAGAATCGACAGCATTACAAAAATGTTTATATAAATTGGAGAATTTGGAATATGACAAGTAGGAAGAAATAGGATACACAATACCTGGACTTAAAGAACCACCAATCAGAGGAGAAGGAGTAGCTTCATTATTAGTAATTAAGGAACAATGATATTGCTGCAAGTATGCAGGTGATCTCCTATTTCTTGTAGATTTTCGGGTAGGAGCAGAATGTATTGGTTGGGAACCAGAGACAGTCATATTTTCTGAAGAATTTGGTAAGTCAGAAACAGGAAATGATGGCAAATGAATATCAGAAGAATCGGATAAGGGTGTAGGTAAAACAGGATGAATTTGAGAGATATTAGGCAAATCAGAACCAGCATGTCTGAAATTAGAATCGGAATGGAATGGAAAAATTGTTTCATGAAATATCACATCTCTAGAAATTATAATTTTGTGAGTATGGATGCCATACAATTTATACCCTTTAATACCAGCAGGATATCCTAAAAAAATGCAAGGTTGGGCTCGGGCAGAGAATTTTGTGGATGAACCACCAAGAATTGATGCATAACAAAGACATCCAAAAACTTTAAGATGATTATAATGAGGTTTAGAGGAAAATAAAACCTCATAAGGTGATTTGTTTGAGAGAACTGGAGTTGGTATTCTGTTTATAAGATAAACAGCAGTTAGAATGCAATCACTCCAAAATTGTAAAGGAATATGAGATTGAAATCTGAGGGCTGTAGCAACATTTAGGATATGTTGGTGTTTTCTTTCAACTATGGAATTTTGTTGAGGAGTGTAGACACAACTATGTTGATGTATAACTCCTTTGGTGGCAAAAAAAAATTGCATGTCAAATTCCAAAGCATTATCAGTGCGGATAGTTTTAACTTTGGAACTAAATTGAGTCTCAACTAAAGCAAAGAAGGATTGGATATATTGTCTGGTTTCAGCTTTAGTTTTCAGGAGATAAACCCAAGTACACCTACTGAAATCATCGACAATAGTCAGAAAATATTTAAAACCATTGTAAAAAGGTATAGCAAAAGGCCCCCATACATCACAATGAATTAATTCAAACACAGAGAGTGAATTAGAAGTACTCAAAGGAAAAGGTAAGCGTTTCTGTTTGGCAAGAGGGCAAACATCACAATGATGATGAGGTTTATAGGCAAAATCAGAGAGTTCAGAAGTAAGATCATGTATTCTAGCATTAGAAATATGTCCAAGTCGGGAATGCCATATATGAAAGTTATTTCTAACAGAATTACAGGAAGAAAAATTATTATTGTTTGCAGGTTTACAAGAAATAGAAGGAATGCCTGGTACAGGCAGTAAATGATAGAGTCCATGTGATTGTTTAGCTACTCCAATCGTCCTCCAATTTGAGAGGTCCTGAATGTAACAGAAATCATGTAAGAATAAGAGAAAACAGGATAATTGTGAAATGAGTTTGCTAACAGATATGAGATTGAAACTGAAAGCTGGAACATATAAAACATCAGTTAAAATGAATGAATCAGAAATTCTAACCGTGCCAATTTGTGTAACTTGAGTGTATGAACCGTTAGGTAATTTCACAGAAAAATTAACAGATGATTTTATTGAGGAAAAAAAAGATAGAGAACTAATCATATGATCAGTTGCACCAGAATCCAGAATCCAGGAATTAGATGGAATAAGGCTGTGATCATGAGATGAAAGCACAACAGAGTTACCTGAAAAGGATTCTGAATTTGATGGAATAGAAGACGAAGTGGAGAGAGGACCTGCTTTATTAACAGATGAAACATTAGAGTGATTTTGAAGGAATGTAAGGAGCTGGTTACACTGCTCTTGAGAAAAGGGAAATGAGTTTAAAACAGAATCAGAGACCGACTGGTTAGCAGTGGCCTGATTGATATTAGGATTACGAGATTTAATCTTGTATCCCGGAGGATAGCCATGGATCTTGTAACATTTATCAATAGTGTGGCCAGATAAGCCACAATGTGTACAAAAGGGACGATCCTTCCTATTGCTAGTAGACTTGCTCTGTCTAGATGCATTAGATCCGCGATTAACATCTCGATGAGAAAAGAGCACAGCAGGTTCAACAGAAACAGTGGAATCAGATGCAATTTCTCTCTGTTTTTCTTCTTGAAGAACGAGAGAAAAAACTTTATTAATCGGTGGAAAGGGATCAGAAAGTAAAATCTGACTCCTTAAAGGGGCATAGGTCTCATTAAGCCCCATCAGAAACTGAAGAACGTAGTCTTCTTGTTGAAAATCAACAATTTTCTTGATAGCTCCACAGGAGCAAGTAGGTAACGGGCGGAGATGTATCATCTCCTCCCAAGAACACTTCAGACGGGTGAAGTAAGTACTTACAGTTGAAGCCTCTTGATTTAAAGAAGCAATACTCTTACGGATCTGAAAAATGCGAGGGCGATTGCTTTGAGCAAACCTCTCCTTGAGGTCGTTCCACATATCTTGAGCAGAGTCGATGTAGAGGACAGACGCAGCAATCTCTTTGGTCATGGCGTTGAGAAGCCATGAAAGAACCACCGTGTTACATCGGAGCCAAGCATGATATTTCGGATCGGAGTCACGAGGGGATGAGAGAGTTCCGTCAACGAAACAGAGTTTATTCTTGGATAAAAGGGCCATGGACATGGATCTGCTCCAAGTGAGGTAGTTGTCGCCATTCAATGGTTGAGAAACAAGAACACAGCCGGGATGATCACCGTGCTGGAGATACAGAGGATTAGAATAATCCTCAGAGGAAAAATGATGAGAATCGAAGGATTCGTAATGATTTGTGTTTTCGGAGGCCATCGAAGACGAGAAAGGGCGGATGAGAATGGAGGAGAAAGGAACTAGGGTTAGGGTTTGTTTTCGTCTGATACCATGTGAGCAGAGCAAATGCGGAATCGATATTTGGGAATCTGAAAATCAATATCATCTCATTAATCAGCCGAAGCTATATATATGGTACAGTAAAATAAAGGGAACATCCTAACTAACGTGCACGTGCATACAGGTGATAAAATAAAATATTATATCCTAACTAATAAAAGTATTTCCCTTAATTTATTTATCCAATGATCAATGATTTTAATTTGATCTATAAACCAATATTATTGTTGCCGTATATCATGTGACAATTCAAAGCATTTGGGTACTTTAGAACTCACACTTGGAAATTGGTAATTTGCAAGCTGAGGAGGGTCATGAAGAGAGACTGTAGACAGTACATGGTTAAACTTGTATTTTTAAGTCATGTACATTATATATATATATATATATATATATATATATACCTACTTGAAACATCGTAATGTCGATCGGTCTATATATGATGCTCATGGCCATTGACCCAACGATTTCTCTATCTCTTTTAGCGATTCTATTGATCAACTATTAATATTCAATAACTTAACTGCGTCTAGTTTATATATGTAGTAAAAGAAATTTTAATCTAGCTAGCATTTAGGTCACCCCTTCCGTGACCCAATGTCCACAAATTAATCAAGTCATTTGATTCTATTTCGATGTAGTGACTAGCTTTGATATCAAATGATCATTCATGAATAGTACCTTGTGAACTCATCCTTAATAACCAGTTTACAATTGGTGCATGCATTCGGGTTTACACGGCGTGACAGCATCTAATAACTTCTATATAGATGGTTAAGCATGCACCGATTAAGCATTGTAGGATACTTGACTCAAGCAGGTGGTTATGATATGATATATATCTCAAGCATTGTATAATTCATTTTGTTAGCATATGTATAATTAATAAGTAATGATACAATTAAATTAGGGTGTGCAGTTCCGTGCACGTACTATCTTTGGAAAAAGCAGGACCCAGTACCATTAAAAGATGATTTTTTTTTAATTTTTATATGGGTCTCATTTTAACACGCTTAAAAAGAAAAGAAAAGAACAGAAAAGAAATGTGCCAATCAATTTGTAAACTCTATAACTGCTAATATCATTTAATTAATATGTAAACCATTCTCACCGTTATTGGTGGCTTCGATATATATTATTAAGTCAAGACAGGCAACTTAATGATAAGGATTATTCAATGTAATTCCCTCTTGAGGTTAATTAAAAAAAACTTAATTAAGTTATCTACATGATCGAAGTCTTTTCTCAAACTTTTGGGTTAAAATTTCATTGACTATCCTAGCTAGTTAGCACCATACAAAAACCTCAAGCATGATATGAATCATATATAAATTTATATGTATGTATGTACGTACGTACGTATTGCATTTCATTTTCTTTCATATTATGGTGAATAAAATCATCTATCTGATCCGAATTAGATTATTTAAAGCATGCAAACAATTCATATGTACAAGTAATGATCAAGAAGTGCATGCATATATATATATATATATATATATATATATCATACTGGCTGCCTCCAATATTTGCTCAAATTATGTGTATGAAAATAATTAGCGTACCAAGTGTCTTTCTCATGATTAATAATTTACTTCTGGCATAAGAATTAATGCATTTACCAAATCAAATATATATCCTAGATCGACAACATGATCTTCATTTCTGTTGCGATCCTTTTCAAATTTGAGATATCACCTGAACATCATCAACTTGACCACTTCCCATAATAATGTTTACTTTACCAAGTAACCCACCTTACATCCATTAATTTAGACAGGTGATCTTAATTTGATTGAAGTAATTGATTGGATTACTTTTGTTGACCTTGGTAGCTAGCTACCTAGCCCATGAGATTTCCCTTATTTCTAATATATATTTCCCTATTTTTTTACTTTTTTTTTTATCTATTTATATTACTATTCTACATGAATTGGATGAAACAAATTAAAGAAAAAAAAAGATCAGATGATGTAATAGACTTCTAAAGCCTGGTTTGGTTTTATAAACTTTTTAAACCATCTTTTCCTATCTCGAGTACTTCTAAACAGTCCTATTCAACAACAACCATTTTTCAATTTTAAACTTTCTCATTTAATCATTACCTAATTATTATAATTTTTGTAAACTTTCAAATTACAAAACATAAAAGGTAATTCAACATTTTCAAATCTCAAACAAAAATAATATTAAAAACTTATATTCTAACTCTCTTTTAACTTTATAATTTTTTTATTAAAGTGATTTCCTCTCATTTCTCATAACCCTATAAAAATCCGAACTCAAACTATTTTACTACTATTAACAAATTATTGTATTATTATTTACATATTATTTAATGCGGCTTCCTACCCAAATATTGCTTCCCAAAACCAACCTGGTATTGATGGAGTCAAAAGAGCTTACAGAATAATCAAACCTAACATAAATTAAAGGCCAGGCCGGGCCAGTGAAACAAAATCTTGAATTTGTTGGAATGGTCATCAAGTTATAATATAATGGACTAATTATTAATTCATTTAATTAATTAATTAACCCCAGCATATATAGAAATTAAAACCAAAACAAGAGAGAATTAAATTAATTAAGAAAAATTCATGTTTGATAGGATGGAGCTGTTGGCCGATTGGCACATCGATGGATCGACATTCGTCCTTCACCAGTTACAATTAGATACCGATTTTATACCAACTAGACCAATAAAATGATGGATGGATGTATAATTTAGCTGATTAATGTTGATGTGAATAGATAAGCTATTTATTTTCTTTTAAACATATAATTTAGTTAGATATCATGTGAATTAAGAAAGGTTTTCCATTTCGTGGGGTATGAAATCTTAATCAGTTAAGAAACACATTATATATAATATTTCTAACTTGTCATCTGCATGCAGCAATTGCAAGTATACATACATACATACATACACACACACACACACACACACACACATATATATATATTTATATATAGGAAAAAAGGCAGACGGTTTGCCCTTACTTTTCTTGATGCTGTACTTGCACGGCATTATTTGGTTAACCCTGCAGGCTGCCCTCATATATCCATCCTCCTGACAATTATTTTTAAGTACTTACATCTCCTTCAAACCATTATATAATATATATATATATATTCATATATTCATGAACAAATATTTCAGAAAAATATTAATTATATCATGTTCTTATAAATATTGTTATAAGGATGCATACGTACAATCTTTTTATAAAACAGTTCGGCAAGAGGAATTTATTACTGTGCGGCGCAAACCCAAACTTAAAACTTGCATTTTTTACCGGGTGATGATGCCTTACCTTTTGTGGCCAAAAAAAAAAAACGAAAATGAAAGAAAAGAACGGACCCGATATAACTTGTTTTGTATCGACTAGCTAGATGTATAGTACTTAACTATCTTGATCAAGAAAATCCCTTCAAACCCTACCGTATTTGCTGTGCTATTAGGCACAAGTACATAATGAGCATCGATATTCCATAGCTAATTCCCAGTTATATATATATATATATGATCAGTTTTCGATCTGCTCATGAATCCAATATTAATGTATGACAACCTTAACATTTCCATATTTACTAATTAAGAATGAATTACTTCCACTGAGAAGCACGATGAGCGAAATATAGCAAAGTTTAATTAATGCTCATGACGTATTATTTATGGTCTTGTGGTGATAAGGTCCTTTATTTTTTTTTTCCCATGCAACAGAGGTCATATATAATTCATCATTGACTAAATGTAAATGAACTTTTTATGTGGTATCGAGATGTTGTAATCACAAATCTTTATTAGTTAAAATTTATATGGTGGGCGAAAACCACAGAGCTAAATTAAATTTGTGGTGGGGGCATGTATATATGCATACATGCATACATGCACATATATATATATATTATATGTATCTTAGTATCTAATATGTATGTATATGCATGGACACGCGTACATCTGATCATCTCCATTAATATTCCCTTTGCTATTGCGCGCACATGATTATGAACTTATCTCAATCTGATTGAAGTAAAATGAATAGAGATATATATACCTCATGATAAGCAAAAGAAACAAGGAAACCTCTTTAGACTAGGAGAAATGTCCCTTTAATAAAAACTATAAGGTACTATCGAGAAAATCCATTGTTTGATTTAACGTAGTACCGTGGAGAGAGAGAGAGAGAGAGAGAGAGAGAGAGAGAGAGAGAGAGAGAGAGGAATGAGAACAGTTGGGAAATTAAGAGAGTTCGATCGTATGGTACGTAGCCCAAAGAATGCAATAAAGAGTCATATATATTTGGCTCTACACACACACACACACACACACACATATATATATATATATATATTAATACAAATATATGCAGAGGCAAAATGTGTCGTGTAAAACCAACAAAAGTGACTTGCCATCCATAACCCTAAACCAACCCTCCCCCACTTTCTTATTCCGTTGGTACTAAATTTCTTCTACTCCTATATATCTTCCTGTGGACTTCTCTTTGGTGTATTTGATGTCATACAATTCTCAAAGCTGCTAGCTATCTAGCTCCATCCACAACGATGGAGGATTCTGCCGCCGGTTCCAGTGATGATGCCAAGAGTAATACTACTTGTCCCCGAGGTCACTGGAGGCCCGCCGAGGATGAACAACTCCGGCAACTTGTTGAAAAATATGGCGCTCAGAACTGGAACTCGATTGCAGAGAAACTTCAAGGAAGATCAGGTATTATATATGTCAAACTCAGACTCTATACCCTCTTTCTCTCGGTGGGAATTTTGGATTTTCAGTAGATATTAGAGTTTCAAAGCTTGGAATTGAATATCCTATTGAAAAAGGTCTGTTAATTAGTCTTTCCCTCTTCCTAATTATCTGATGATAAAAATCATAATTAATTTAGGGGATGATCGATCATATATATGAAAGAAAAATGATCAAATATTTCTATTCCTCTCCGACTCTCTCTGTCTCATGGTGATCTGTTTGTGATATTGATCAAATGAGCTTTGTAATTTTGTTTTTCCTTTTTATATAAAAACGTGTAGGGAAGAGTTGCAGATTGAGATGGTTTAATCAACTTGACCCTAGGATCAACAGACGGCCATTTACGGAGGAAGAAGAAGAAAGACTTCTTGCAGCTCATCGCATTCATGGCAACAAGTGGGCTCTCATAGCAAGGCTATTCCCCGGACGAACGGATAACGCTGTGAAGAATCATTGGCATGTGATCATGGCAAGAAAGCAGAGAGAACAATCCAAGACATGTGGAAAGAGAACATACCAAGATGTCTACTTTAATGACTCCAAAAACTCTAGTAGTTTTAATGAGAGGAAAAAAGTATGTCAAGGGGCCGATCAGTTTATCCCAAGAATTGGGTCGGAGAGCAGCAGATTCTTTGAATTCCGAAGCCCCAATAAAGAAAAGATAGCTGCTGATTCACCTTCAAGTTGTTTGCTTTCTTGGAACTTCACCTCATCAAAGGCAAAAGTAGTGTGTAACAACTCATCACCTTCGATCGATTTTCTTAAAAGATCAGAAGGAAAGGACTACTTCAACTCAAGTTCTAGGCATTCATGCATTTCTGAGTACTCAAAAATTTCAGATCAATATCTTCATAGATACCATCCAACTTCTCCGGTGTATGGCGGTTACTGGCGGCCGGGTTCCGCTACTACTCCATTTGGACTTCCAAACTACAGCAAGGTTGTTCCCAGTCCCTTTGGCTACCTTAATTACCTCGGTAATGACTATGAAGTACCCAATGGAAGGACGTCCAATAGATCAGATCAGCTATTGAGTTTTTGCGAGAAGTCAGTATCCACATTTGCAGAGCAAGAGCAAGCTGGAGATGAATGCATTAATGAACCAAAGGAAATTCCCTTCATCGATTTTCTTGGTGTGGGAATCTCTTCTTGATTATCACAGAACAGTCCCCGCCTTTTTTTTCCCTTTTAATTTAACTTCTTATATATTACATATAAATATATAATAATTATGGTTCCAGTTTAACCCCTCGAATGATCTTGTGCTATTTATTGTTGGCATCATATGTAAGGTTCGGAAATTTTCTAGTGATCATTTTCTGCATATAACATTTAGCAGTACCATCTTTGAAATTTACTAGCTGTTGCCTAATTATGGGTGGAGATAGGGCATTTTTCGCATATCTTTTTGTAGGTGCAAGGTGGTTACTTAATTAATCTCTAGATTAGACATATATTTGAAGTTCTTGGTTTCGATCATTTTCTTGTCCTATCTAAATTAATGCATTAAAGTCATGCATCAGAAATAAGGATACAAATTTAGTAATTTAGTGGGACTAAGTATTGAAAGAAGAATATTGATCTGTTCTTCTGGCATGATTCGGAGATTTTTTTATTTTTTTTAAAAATCCTGATCTTGTTTTAAAACAGATAGAGTAGTTCTAGTACTACTGAAAGCTGATGAAGATTAATTAATTTCTAGCTTTTTAAGATCTCTTTCATGATCAATACGTTGCAGCAATTTGCACTTACATTCAAAAAGAGTAACAAAAGGCTCAACTGATCTTGATATGTATATATAGTAATTACATGCAAGATATATAGATAAGCTCGATGCATGCGTGGATCGATCGTAGAAGTCTCGAAGTTCCCCATGCAACTTGTCTGCACCCTTAGGCTGTGTTTGATAGTGGAGCGATATGAGATCCCTCTACTACTATTTAATATTTTATCATTATTTTTCACATATTTTTCGTTAATATTTTCTATCATTTAATATTTTATCATTGCTTTTCTATCATTTTTCTCACTATTATTCATAAATTATTTGAAATCACTTTACTATTCAAACTCTGCCTAAAGCAATCTTTGGCTTATTGCTAATAAGTAAGAGGGGAAAACGGGCAAAAGGGAATTAGCAGCTTGCATATATATACTCATGATCATGTACTCCATGCGTGCCTTGTAATTCAGATGTAGTAGGCCAGTTTTGTTTGCTCTGAGTTACTAAATTACTATATAGGTTTTCATGCCATGGACAACGGGCCACTTTCATGTTGGAGTATTTATATGTATAACATGCTGGAGATCATGCATATTTATGACGATGTCCCATATTATTATAATTTTCGATTAATTACTATGTCTAATTCTAACTTTGGTGCCAAAGTATTAGCAAAGGATTTGATGGGCGACATGTTATTCTATAGTTACAACTACTCCCATTTTTTGCCCAATCAAGAAATGGTCAATTAATTACAACACGGTAGCAAACATTGACATTTTAACTGTATGGTTATCATTTTATTAATTTTATCGCAATATTCAAACTACTCAACCCAATTTATAGATTATATTGGCTTGACGTGTGATATTGTGTTTTGGAAAAACATACATTCTGCAGTAGTACTACCATTGACCCAACTCATGCCAGTTGTTTATATATTCATAACGTACTTACGTACATACTTTGATTATTAGAACCGACACATTAATTTTCTCCCCCGGCCCTTAAACTTCTAAAAATTAAAACTGTGTACCATCTTTGATCATCTACCATCGGATTAGTTAGATCTATTGGCTTTCGATAGTTTATGAAAGGAATATATAACATTTGCACGAAGACATGATCAAGGCGTGACAAAGTAACGATATATATATCATCCTCTTGGACGGCTTAATGCATTTGCTGGATTCGTTTACAAAAGGGACATGAGTATTGCCCAATTAGGAATTACCGCGTACGTTAATGAGCAAGTCTAGCTATATATATATTATATATATTCATGATGTCGATCTGCCATGCATACATTTTCTTCATTCATTGTGTCATCAGATGCATGCATGCATGGCGGCTATATTTGAAATTATCTATAAAATAAATAAATAAATAAATAAAAGATTTGGGTTAACGTTTCCAGTCAATTGCATGGTTAACTCTATTAATTTAATTATTACAGTTTTTGAGAGTTTGAACTCTGAAGCAAGGCATTAGGGAAATTAGGCCCCAATATTAATATCTGTTGAATATGAAATTGCGTCTTTTAGTCAGCAATCTTGAATATCTGTTTAAGAAATATACTTAGCACTGATTAGTAATCAACATAAAATATTAAATAAATTAACATAATATTTGATTACGAAGAAAAATTATTTGAAAAACTTCTCAAAGGTAAATTCCTATAGGACAGCTAAATCTAAAAAAATCAATTTTATTAGATTGAGATATTTTAAGTAAAGTTTTGAGTTCACAAAATCTTTGTAACTTAGACACTCTTATTCTACAAGACACGCGACCCATTTGTTTTCTAGTACAGTAGTTGCTAAAATATCTGACAATCTCCAATCCATTGTACTATTTCCTCCTAGAATTTCCCGTGGTCAAACACGGATACTTGATTAACTCATCCTTGAACTATGCTCGAACTCAATCCCCCTCGGAATGAGTATAGCGAAAAATTCTTCACTCAAGAATTTTTTCTCATACGATTACTTGAAATTTTACTCAAATCTTCAAACCCTCAACAATATATGTGAAAGTGTGTCTTTTGGTAATCTCAAATGTTCACCTAAAGCTTAGCTAAGCCTCTCTATAAATAGGCAATTTAGTGGTTGAATTGAGCTAGGACTCTGTTGATGGCTATTTAGTTTCCCAGTTTGTTACACTGCTGACAACTTGCAAACGTGTTGAACTAAAACTTTGTTACTGAATGTCTTCAAGTTTAAACTAGTTTCGATCTCTTCATGTAATTCGTGTATCTTGATCTCTTCAACTGATCTTCAGACTCGAATACTTATTTAGAACTCTTGCAATCTCTTATCTTTTAAAGTTTCTTGATAATAGTTATATTACAAAACAAATTCTTATCCTTATCGGATAACACTTGAGTCATATTAAAATTACATTCATCTAATACTTAAATTTAAAACCAACTCATCTAATTCTAGCAAAATTTAAATTACATTTACAATCTAATTAAGAAAAATAAGATCTTGATCACAAGGATGATCCATGAGTTGTGAATTAATATATATCAAATAAGCAACTTAATTTATACTTTGACACACTATATATATGATATAGACCTCAAATATATAGATCGCGGTGTTGATTCAAACTAAGATCCTTTACAATTAATTTTTTTACGATAAATATTGTCTACATTTAACTAAAAAAGAGATGAACACAGTTTGTGAATTCATATAATTTAATGGGTATTAATATATATATATGTATATATATATATACGTGTGGACAATGAGGATATTCCTGGACTACGATCGGCCAGTACTACAAATTAGTTTATATGTTGTGCATAAAGCTCTCTGAGACGACGTTGTATAAAGTCATGTACGTTTGGATTAGAGCATTATAGGAAATTATGATTATGCAAATGCATACATTAATCATGAATGCATGAATAAGCTGGATAGAATATATAGACTAAAAGTCTCAGCTTCCTTGTATATATATATGCGTGTGATCACTTTATAATACATCCCTAAATTGCATTTGTAACTATTAGTTGATAAAATTCACACCACTTATTATCAGCACACCGGCCGATCATGAGTACATGCACTTGATGGGTTATTAATTCTTAGTGAAATACCTAGAGTAAACTTGATAAAACTCATATCATCGAACGACGATCAATATATATTTTGCGACCCAACTTTTATATTGTAGTAACCTGTGTAACAGCTCATATATGAACATATATTTAATGTGTGTTTTTATACATGCATGGCAAGTTATATTTACAAACTCGTGCATAGAATACGTACACGCAGTATGCTGTTGACATTAAATGATTTAATTTGTAAGAAAAGTTTAAAATTAGGTTTTCTTGTAAGTCAAATTATATTACGTCAATATTATGAATTGTGTGTACTTCACACTGACTTGTAACTAGCATTTCTTTATAGTCTGCGTTTGTATGTTGAGATGAGTTTAAAATGTGTTTGGATGTTTAGATAAATTTAGATATATTTATGAGGTATTGTAAAATTTATGGGACCTACTATTGTTGACGGCCAGGTAATGTCCCCTGTGTGTGCGCCAACCTACAAGGAGAAAAAAAATACTTGTGCAGGAAGTTGTTGGGGGCAGAGAGAGTAGAGAGAGAGAAAGAGAGAAAAGAGTGTTGACCTCGTGCCTCGTGTAGTACATGGGAAAGTGAGAAAGTGGGAAAACGGTTTGAAAGAGAGAAGAAAGAGAGTGAGAGATGACAAAAAAAATATTGAAACTATCAGCTTTGTGACCTAGGGAAACCCACCGAATTTATACCTTGAAGTAGTTAAGATGGGATGTTTGGATGGTTGAAGGAGTTTAAAGTGGAAGATACTGATTTGAGTTTGGCCAGCCATAAAGTATTTCACCATCTAATATTGATGGATACTAAAACTATCTTATTGCCAGTGGTAAGGGAAAAACTGTCAGAGGGGCCCAAAGAATGCCCCAATAGCCTTACACGGCCGGTCTAAGAGGGTAGAGAAGGTCTGGAAGAAGAAGCAGATTGCTTGCATGCGTAGTTTGACATCTAAGTCCCGAAGGGATTGACTTGTCCTTTCTACCTAATTTTATAGAACCAATCATTAGGGATACATCGAATGGCTCGTTGAGTGGACATTACCCAAATTGGAGAAGTTGTCAAGAGCCACACCACATTAAATACACGAATATACATGATCGAATTAAGACATACCTGTATCAAGGAAAACACACATGGTACTCAACGAGATTATTGCATTAAATGTGGCGGTATGACCCCTTAAGAAAGGAAAAAGAACATATAGGCCCCTCGAGAAGTACGGTTGTGGGATCCAGAAGGTAAGATACAAGAGATAAAAGGTAGGAAAATAAGAGATTACAACTTTGACTTCTCTTTTTTCAAGTTAGGTTCAATGATATTTTCTTGACTAACTTTGGTATTAATGGAGGCTCCCCGTGGCCGAGAGGGGGGGGGGGGGGGGGGAAGGGGGGGAATGCGAAATATGTAATCAAAGTCTAACTTTCTAAAACTCTCAAATTAAGCTCTAATCCCTTGGATGAATTCTATCACTTGAGTCTAATTAAAATATAGTGATGGAATTTTAGATGTTTTATAACTAGGCATTTTTTTTGGTAGTTGCGTACGCATGTACCAATTGCTTCTCAAAGAGCTTAATCCCATTATAAGAAAATTAGGCGTTTGTGATCAATTATTTACAATGAAGATGAATTTTTGTGACGAAATAGACTCATTTTAGTTAGAAATAATCATTTTACTAGAAATAACTAATCGCAAATAAACAATTTTCTTATAGTGTTTTAAAAATATTTTTGTAAGAAAACATTGCTTAGACATATGTTAGTGCTCATCCCTTGTTGCATTAATGTCAAGAAATATATAGCATTACTAATGTACATGATACTAAGCATTAATGTTGCATGGGATGGGCGCAGCTAATATATACCAACATCACAAACATTACAAATTGTTTGATACTTGAATCTCTTATAAATAGATGTTAGTGCTAATATTTTAGCGAAAAAACCTTTAGGCCAGTTCGGCTTATCTTTTTGGAATAACAACCTACCTTTGAGGTATTGACATATAGGTGTTCTACTGAAATCACATTGTGGATTTATTGTACTGAACTCCCCTCTCAATCGAAACCCCCCATCTTCTCCTCCTTTGGTTTCACCAATTTTCCCTGAACCTTCCCTCTCTCCCCCAAAACCCACCGCCTCTTTCCCACCCCTTTGGTTCCTCATTGCAACCTTGGCTTTGCACGGAAGCCCCCTCTCCTAGCCTTCACATCATGGTGAATCCCCCTCTCTTAGCCTTCTCATCACACGAAACCCACCATTCACCGACTCTTGCATGGAACCCACCTGGTTTACCAACTCCTTAGTTCGCCAATTGGGTAGGGAACAATTCGTTGGCCCAAAAAGGCTTCAATATCTCGAACCCTAACCTTCTTTTTAAAGGCATGTGCTATATATCCAAATTATGTTGAATATTGTTCTGTTTAGCAAATAATAATGATTTCAAACTTGGTTGATTGAAGCTTCTTGCATATTGATTTTGTGCATGTTGATTTACAAGCTATTATCATCCAATGTCAACCTTCTAGTTTATGCTTTTGAATGGAAAAATTGATAGCCTGGTGGCTGTGATGGACTAGTAGAGGTAAATGCTGGCGGTGGAGGCCGACAGTGTAGGTGTGGTTGGCATTCTCGAAGAAGACACAAGTTCTCAAAGAAGAGAAGTCTGAAACACTGGCGATCTGTATTGTTTTGCCTAATTGGATGTTCGCGTGGGCATGATTATAACATTAGATCAGTGAAATATTCGAGTTGTCAGCTCCAAATTATTAGAAGGTTGTTATTCTTAGATTGTTGGTAAGACCGCTTAAAAATATATTTCTAATCTGGCATACAGTAATCACGCCACACATATTTTTGTGGCATATTTTTCATGCCTTCAAGAATTAATCATGTTGAAAATTTTTTACAAGTACTTGAGTTACGGCCAGCTCATGTAATTATATAAGTGCCATGTCAAAAAAATTGCAATGACTCCCTTTCATGCAAAAAGTCAGAACTACTCACCCCTTAAAATTTACAAAAGACAAGACAATATAAATAGTACTAAATTCAAATTCTTCAATTTGTCATTTTAGATTCCTTGGGATTTTTAGTTTTTTATTTTTTTATTTTTATGAAGGATATTATTTATGTCACCTATTTTAGGGTGTGAGCATATTGTAATTTTTTATGAGTAATATTAGATATAATTTTATGATGTATAAATCATGCATATTTTTTTGAAAAAAAATTGAGTTTTATTATCAAAAAAATAATTTTTTCATATGAGTATGAAATTTACCTATTTTTTTAAAAAGGAATATACGGATTTTATACATTTTTAAAATGTATATATCAGTTTTCATTTTTTATTAATTTCGTCAAAATTGATAGTTTGATGAGATTGATGAATATAAATCAAGTGACACTTTGACACCTTAGAAAGTTGTGAGATTTCTCAAAATACAGAAAAAGAATAACCAATATGGTGAAGCAGTACAAGATTTTATTTATTTATTTTCTTCAAAAAGACAGTGGCCGGCCGCCACAAAGTCTGAAGCACATGATTAAACATGGGGAAGTACTGCCACAGAAAAATAATGCAAAAAATGATATGTTTTGGCCGTACCAAAGTTCATCTTGAGGTGGAAAAACCTCTAGTTCTAGAAGCTTAATAGCATAAAGAATTGGCTCAAAGCACACTACTCGTTTCACAATCTTCACTCTCGGACTAATTAGTTCTCGTGTATATAATGATCGAGTCCTTTAATTTTAAAGCCTAATTCCTAACTGATACAACAAATTGAAGTAAGACAAATAATAAGAGATCAGAGCGTCTTGCGAGAGCATGCACTTTGGTCCAATTAGAGTAGTTCACGGGTGGGCTCTGTATAATAATGAAGTACACGTGAATATATTTTAATCAATTCTTTTCTCCAACTCCTGTTTAAATAACTCTATTCTTTGTCGGTTTGAGATTCTCTGCAATTTTTTAACTAAATATTTTATGTAATTTAGAGATAGAGAGAGAGAGACATAATTAAGGATCGAGTCTGCTTCAAAAATACTGTCTGGGAGTAACGTGGATATATTGTTACATGATTATATACAATGAGGTGTACATGATGATATTGTATTATCTCTCTTCGGCAGAAAGGGTTTAAATAATTAGAATTGTAGGAGATAATTAACACATAATTATTGGCCATAGTTTCAGTAATTTTGATGTCCCATTAATTGGTTAGTCACTTCATTATCTCATTATCGATCAATCAATGGATATGAATTCTATACTCAAATTTTAAATTGAAGATTTCGAAATTTTCTACCATGAGTTTGTTATAAAAAATGTTGGAGATAATAGTCCCAAAATATTCATATTAATGATGCAATCACCACACACTAATGATGCAATTGCCACGTTAACGTTTAGTAGCGGCTTCTTTTTTTGAAGGAGATAATGCTATTTTAATATGTAATTTTATGCACACTAATTAACACTTTTGTGAATATGATCTATAGACAAGACTATAGAAATATTGATCTTTTTCTTAAGAAACAGCTAAAGAATGTCTAATTTCTTTTGTTCATGTCTTGGGTATTTTAACAGTGAAAGTTCAACATTTTGGTTCCTTTTTTTACCTGATCTTTTCTAATTCTTAGAGTCCAACAAATGGTAGCTATAATAGAGTTGTTGGGCTTGGCTTTATAAAGTAGTAGGACCCCTGGCTGTTAAGTGTCCCAACGCATTATAAAAGGTTAGCGTTAGTGCTCTAACGTGCACTGATCTCAAGCACTAGCCTTTCACAAAGCTCAAAGAAATTAAGGAGAGTTTTCACACATTTTGAAAGCCTTCTTGGTTACTTGCTAGCTTCGCTAAGAGATGTCTCAGGGAAGAGGCAGTGCAGCAGGTCAAGCGGCCATGGCCATGGTGGTAGTCTTTTTTCTCTGCCTGCTGGTTCACATGGAACAGGTTCATGCTACAACTTACATGGTTGGAGACTCCGGTGGTTGGGCATTTAACACTGATAGCTGGCCCAAAGGAAAGCGTTTCAGGGCCGGAGATATGCTTGGTAGGTCTCTGTCCCCAGCTCTCTCTTCATGAATAGTATTCATGAGTTTTGCCTAGAGTAATGATATATACATAGAGTAATGATATATACAGTTATAAAATATTTAAGTTTCGCTTAATTATTTTGAAAAATAATTAGATTCTTATTAAAATAATAATAATAATTTTTTTCATTTGAGTACTATACTTTATTTTATTTTATATTTTTAAAAAATTACGTGACGCTCGCATACTCAAATATCACTTTTCTAGCCGGAGTACTGTAAACATAAGTACCCATTGTTGCGAAATTCATTACAAAATAGATAGTACTTTTAGATGTAAAATAATTGTGTTAACACGACCCTGCAAAACTCGAATTGCAGTATTCAACTATGATTCAACAAACCACAATGTCGTGGCAGTTGGCCGGAGCGGGTACAGCAGCTGCACAACTCCGGCAGGTGCAAAGGTGTATAAATCCGGGAAGGACCAAATAAGGCTGGCCAAAGGACCAAACTACTTCATCTGTAACTATGCTGGGCACTGTGAATCAGGAATGAAGATTGCCATTAACGCAGTGTAATATTGATTTAGATATATATATATATATATAGATATAGATATAGATATAGATATATATTATATGTTTGTGAGAGTCATGATACTTGAGGACAGTACCTCTAAGAATTAGTATATACATGGTTAATGGCCGGACTGTCGGTGCTCATATATATATATATATATTAGTATTAATGTTATTACCTGTATGTCTCCATGCAGCACTATTGGTTTGAGTGTGACCACACAATATTAATGTGAAATATTGGCTAAGATCAGTGTGCGACCACAAAATAAAATTTGCTTTTATGTTTTCTGGTTTTCTTGCTTTCTGTCAGTATTAATTTATGCTTAAAATCTATGGTTTCTTGAGTTTTGAATTTGCATCAATTAAAGTAGGTCTACCTGCGCATGCAAGGTCACGGACTTATACTTTGAGACTGATCAAAACCCTTACAATCATATCTGAATATCCATTTTCTTAAGTATTTAATGACTAAAAGTTAGGTGCCAATATTGCGGTAGAGGAGGCCAAAAACATTGACACAGAAAGGGAAGGGAGGTTGCTAGGCGCATTAGATGCCATTTTTGTTGTCCAATGGTTCTTTTCTAATTCTTTTGGCATCTATAGCAGCTTCTGATGATCTAAATTTTAATCTATATTTAAACTAAAAAATCAGGCTACCAATTTGCTCCCATATTCATTTGCATTCTATACAGTAGCTAAATTAGCATTGGCTTGTGGAATTGTAGCCAATTTTGAGCTAAAAAGGAAAATTAAGTGGCATTAGCGCCTGATGTCATTCAATTTCATCCCACATTTAATTAGGCATGAAGGTGACTAAATTATTATTTTTTGTTATTTTCTAAGTTATCTAGAATTCACACATTGAGAGAGATTAATCGGATTAAGAAATAACAATTAAAAATGGTTTGCGGGATTAAAAAACAGTTCAAATTAAAACACAAGATTTCTCTGATACTACACCTAGCTATGCTGTGGTTTTATCTAGAACCGAGCCATTTTGATACCATCTATGTCGCCCTCGACCCCCATGTATGATTTGGTGAAAGTCATGATACCGGAATGATGACTGCACCAATCACGCATCTCATCGCTAAGTGCCCAGAATGTATGCGACATGCATTAAATGTGAAAATAATAATCGCAGTGAAAAGATAAAAGCATTGATACTAGTACCAAAAAAATTAAAGGTTACAATCCAATTGAATAATTCTCTAAGAGGAGTTATATAGCCATCTGACATAAATTAGTAAATGAAAAGGAAATACATAACATAAAGGGGGCACAAAATCCCATAGTCATAATCAACACCAATAGGTCACTTTTTTGGAGGAGCTGGCCCCTCGGGCTCAATCTCATCTTTTTTGTCAAAGTCTACGGCTCCATAAGTAAGAAAATCATAATAAGAGTATGAAATCTCAATAAGTAAGCAACCAATCAACATCCAAGAATTTTTTAAAAAATACATTAGACAAACAACGTGTTCATAGCCATACAATGAATATATACAAGAACAAATCCTTCATTTTTTTCGAAAATGACACATTTAGCCGAAAACCCTATTTTGGCCTGCAACATAAATTATTTATTAAGTGAACACTATAATCTCTCTTAGGGACCATCCATACTTTCTGATTCCCTTTATCACTCCACGGATAATGACTATGTATGTGATTTCATATGAGAGATACCCAATTTTGTGCCCAGAACATATCATGACCAGACATCCTCTAACCTTCGCCAAGAGAGGGGCCACGAAGTTGGTACAAGAGTTTTACTGTCTTGTCCGATTTCGTTGTTGCCTAGAAATAATCCAAGGGACGTCACTTAGTTAGTTTTATATGCTCTCGAATGACTAGAGGAGCACTAATTAAATAATGTCTCATCTTGGTATAGGATCGTGATACGCATGCACCCATATGTTATGACCAACATTATTTTTTTGTTATGTTATGACTAACATACATCATTCAATTTCAAAAACATACAACATGGCATCACAACACAATCAAATAATTATGGTAATTAAATAAATGTGCGTATGCATGACAGACATGTATTAGATTACATGTCAAATTACTGAACAAGCAAACATAATATCATGACAAACATATACAGTTCCACAAACAAGGTTTCATAATCACAGTTTCACAACCAACCAACTACACGTGTTTCCCATCCTCCATTACCGGGCTCAGGCCCACGCCAATTACAAACTACATTTCATTCCCAACGCTCCAATAGACTCGAGGCCTAGTCCAACCAACTAGGCTGCTATTAGCATAAAAATATTAAATCAAACTCTAGATTCAGGTCAGTAGATTACTTACAACGCAGTCGGGCAAATTTTGGAAACTTGTGCGAGCGTCAACTTACGGTCTTGTGTAACGTCAAGTGAGCGCATCACTACACCGCGGATGAAAACTCACACATTAGCAAATTTAATGTGAAATAAAATAATAAACTAAATCAAAATGACAAGCTGCTCACCGAGGTGTCACCAAATGTGGTGGCACAACGGTGAGGCAACGACAACACAAGGAGACAACGACGATTTTTGAGGTTCAATGTCTCAGATTGGGGTGGTTTTTTAGGCTTAGGGACATGTGTTTTCAGGTGAGATGGCTTGGGATGATTGCACAATCTTCAGAAGGTGGCACAGGATGGAGGCTCGTGGCAGCACATGACAAAAAGTCAAGAAATTGCTCAGAATGACGAGAAACAAGTAGGAAACTACAAATCTGATTCTTGGGAAAGAGAGGAGTTGATATAAGGAATGGGTTTGAAGGCATGGGTCTCGGTCTATTTATAGGCCGAGATTGTTTTCTAGGGTTTTGCAGCCGGCGCACCTCTTTGCGCTAAGCCAATAAAGATCACTAAGCAATAAAGAACAAAGAAATTTGCTAGCCCCCATAAACAATAAATCATTTACAGCTTTTTCAAATGAGAGAAGGAAGATCCGAAGCTGAATACATATGTCATTAGAACCTTTTGCATCTCTTTGCGCTAAACCATCTGCCATTGCATTAGTCTCTCCAAAAGAATGAGAAAAAAAAATACCAAAGCCCAGCTAACCTTCTTTGGATTTTTATCCCATTTGTGACGCCCCCAAATTCCCCATAAAATAACACGGGAATCGAGGCGTCGGGATGATGACAACACGGGTCACACATCCCATCAACCAGTGTCGAACGTGTGTGCACACGTGACATACATAAAAATATAGGTCGCAGCGGATAATAAATTAATATCTAAGTACCAGAATTTTTTGGAAATATTTTACAAACCAATTTAATAAAAACTCTCCAACAGGAGATTTAATACAGTCATCCAAAAATACAATTTAAACAAATACATAATTATAAAAAAGGGGAAAATAAATTTCCCGAGATATCAATTAATAACATCACCTCGATAGCGGAGCCGTCTCCTCAGGCTCGGCCTCTCCAAAGTCTGCATCCAAAATAAACTACGACGCCAAGATGGCATCGCAGGTAAGTACAACCCAACCAAACCTAAGACAATAAATACATTAATGCCACAACAACAACCAAGAACAATTACCATATGCATGAAGCTCAAAATCATCTTCCTCAAAATCGATGAAATAACCACACTCGTCAAAATCCCAATTTAATCCACAATAAAATCACCCATCATTTTCCATAAAATAATATCCTCAAAATCGATCATACCGGGCGTTACGTATCGCCGTCCCCGATATGATTACACACACACCCGAAACCATAATGGGCGTTACGTATCGCCGTCCCCATTACGATCCACACACACTCATTTCATACCGGGCGTTACGTATCGCCGTCCCCGATATGAAATGCACACCCGATGACCATAATGGGCGTTACGTATCGCCGTCCCCATTATGTCACCCACACACTCACACGCTGATCACAACGGGCGTTACGTATCGCCGTCCCCGTTATGACTCAGCCCAAAACCAATAAAATCCATTAAACTCACTTTAAATCCCAGATTCCATTCTCAACACATGAATATCCAGAATCATGCCAAAATCCACTTTCGAAATATTTTCATGAGCATGCGCGTAAATCCACAATGCAGACAACCATGCAGCAATTATCCAACAATTAAATAATCCAATCAACCAACAAATACCAACATCAACCATCACATATCAAAAATAATCAAACACAACTGTTGATGCCAAAAATATATTTAAATCTTAAAGCTTGTTTGGAAAGTACTTACAGCGGTAAAAACGCATTTCCTTGAACAACGCCAATTTGCAATGTTTGTAGCGGTCACATGTACGTTAGGCTAAAACACTCGGTTTGACACCAAAATTTAGGGAGGTACTCATTGAAGGGTGGAGAATCTCATGGAGGTGGTGGTGTGGCGGCACAACCACCGGAAGGTGACGGATCGGGGCCAAAAGGGGTGAAAACCCATTTTCGGGTTTGGGGTCGTACCGGGAAGGTGAGGCCGCGGTTGGGGAAACTGAGCTAGGGGGTTGACCGGCTGGGTGAGGGGAGTCGAATGGTGGCGGAGGTGAGACCTACGGTGGCCGGACGGCGGCGTGGCGAAGAACGACCTGTTTAAGGCCCATTTCGGGTGGAGGGGGTAACCGGCGGCGATGGGTGGCTTTGGGCGGTGGGTTATGCTCGCCGGAGGTTGGGGAGTCTAGTGGTGGTGGTCGGAGGCCAAGGGGTGGCCGGAGGTGGCCGGAAAATGGAAGGAAAGCAAAAATACCCATTTCGGGTAGGGGGCCGTGTAGGGGCGGTGGGGTGGCCGGAGGGGACACCACCGGTGCCGTTGAGCTCGCCGGCGTGAGGGGAAGGTAGTGGGCTGGGCGGTGTCGCCGGTGGGTGGCCGGCGGCAGTCCTGGGTGGGAGAGAAGGAACGGGCGAAGGGGAGAGGGAGGCAGGGTCGACGCGGGCTGGGGGGGTCCGGGAAGGAAAAAGAAAAGGAAAGAAAAGGAAGAAAAAGAAGAAAAAGAAAAGAAAAGGAAAAGAAAAAAAAAAGAAAAAAAGGAATCCAACTGAAAAAAAAACACCACAAATTAAATAAAAGCAGGCTTTAAATACTATAATCTAATATCATTAAAATAAAATATTTAAAGCCCCAACAATATAAATAAATTAAACCCAAACACAATATTAAAATAAAATAATAATTAATATAACGAAAGCAGATCAAATAATTTCACATAATAAAATAAAGGAATTTAATTCCACTCATTAAAATAATTAACTTATTAAAATAAATAAGAAAAGCAACGTAACTCGATATCAACTAATTAATAGCTCAATTAAATATCTTAAATAAATAAAATACAACCAATAATATTAATTAAATAAATTAAAATAGTTAACACCGAGCATAAAATAACGTGTAAAAATACACGTAAATCTGGGATCTCACATCCTCCCCCCCTTAAAAAGAATTTCGTCCTCGAAATTCGCTCGGCTGCAGCTAATAAAACTCCAATAACTCACCTACTACATCACTTAATACTCACTCCAAGCCTTAGTACAATCATCTATTTTCCTCAAATATAAACGAATTATATTTCATCATAAACGTATAGTCTCCAAATAATATTTCATCTCTAAAACTCCTGAGGTAGCCAATCAATCTGAACCCCACATGCACAAAAACCTCAGTACAATCTCCCAAAATTTTAATATTCACTAACTCCTTACAACAATTTGTGTTACCCTAAAATAACTCCCAAGTTTAACTTTCTAACTTAATCACCAATAAACATAATTTACCCAACTAAAAGATAAATCCTCACTTACAAGTATCATCTCAAATTTCAACTCACCACTAATTCCTCAAAATTTACATAAGAATTGAACCTTCAACCATATTGCAATTCATCACTCTTCCGCGCGCACTTTGATAACTCGCTAAATTCATAAAAATTTAAGTCCTCATAAATTATCACCATAGTAAAAATTAGCTTAACATCTATTAGCAAGAAATCGTATACCACTCTTTCAAATCTTAATACTTTATCATCTCACAATTCAAGTTATGCCACCCAATATTAAAGCCTAAAAATATCTAACTCTCAAACCACTAACATACTTCTCTATCATTATAACTCCTCACTCTCATCATAGATTAATTATTTAAATCCGTATTCTCTCAATCAAACCTTCATTACCTATGAGATGGAATAACCTCAAATATTTTAATTCTTATATGACCTCAAGTCACAACTAAATTCTTTAAGATACCTCGACAATTGTTGCTAACCATTAAATTCTCCGAAATGTTCTACTTAAATTATCCACTCCTAACAATTCGCCCAAAAGCCTAAAATTTGTATCTCTTAAATTTATTTCCATTACATCAATTCAACCTTATCACTTAACAAATAAATTTTCCTCAAGTTAAACACCAGCCAAAGACAAATACTCTCCAAAATTTACACTCACATTTATTATACATCGATCTCTAATTATCCACAAATAACATCAAAATTTCACCAAGAAAATAATTGATCGCCCACCATCATAAGCATTACTAAAACCATTTCTATAACACTATACCAATGGCTAAGAATTTTACACTCACATGAAGAGTCCATCTAAATACAATTCCAATAATCTCCCAGAAATAAAATTAGAACTTAAATACTCAAACACTCAGTGAGACCCAGGTAATAAATATACAAAAATAGCATATACAATACCGACACAGAAATGCAATTGCATAAATACCAACAAACTATCAAACCAATCCATATCGCAATTATAAATAATAGAATACCTAAATACTAAACAAAAATTCAAGTAATTCACATAATTATTATATAAAAACACAAAAGGGGAAAAGATTTAATAAACAAATAAGTAAAAACCACTCATTCAAGAAAACAAACCCACCTCCTTTAATAAACACAAATTCACCAAAAACTTTTATTAAATAACGAGAGAAGGATAAATTAAAATAACAACAACAAACAAAATCACAAATAAAATTTTAAAATTCTCTACAAACTCAACTCTTAAAAAGATTATTGTAGAAATCTCTAAAATTTAAAATCTGTTAAAAGAAACGAACCACAATAAAATAATTAAATCGATAAATTAATTAATAAATAAATACAAACAAATCGCCAAAACAAATCCACTCGTTAAAGTAAATAGATAAACTTTTAAAATAAAACACACGAAAATGCGGAAAGATAATAAATTTTTAAAACTTACTTCAAAGCATGTCCCTAAAATAAAACAACAGAAATGTAAAAAGATAAACAATTTCAATTTATCTCAAAGCATAAACTTAAAAAGAAACAAGGCAGTGATGCTTTTAAATTTTGTCTAAATAAATTTCAAACGTTCAGAAATACTTAAAATACAAGAGCCATAATTAAATAAACAAATAATAAACCAAATCCAAAACTATCTCATAGGAAACCTATGAACTGAAATTAAAATCAAATCCTGATGATAATTGAGTAAAAGCTTAAGACGATAAAATAACCCATAACAAAATAAATAAACTTTAAAATAAGGAATTCTATAACACAACTGTTTAAAATAACAGATTCAATAAATAGATTGATTTAAAATAATAATTTAATCCGAAATATCCAAATTCTAATTTAAACAAAAACAAAGGCATATATATAAAATAAATAAATAATTAAATAAATACTCGACAACCTAACCAAATAAAATCAACTAACAAAAATCTGAATTACTACTCACGTACAATATTTAACAAAAATTAAAATAAAATAAAACAAAGCTAACAAACCAATCAATCAGAACTAAGTTAATTATGAAAATAAATAAACAATATAAACATTAAAATAGAAAGTACAACACAACAAAATAAATATCGATAATGTTATCATATAAATTAGTCGAAAGACTAAAACAACAAATAAAATAATAAAACAATAAAATAATAAAATAAAATAACCCAATCATCAAACAAATAAATTTTTAAAACCACAAACTTTTCTGGTACTGTCCCTAGGTGACTTGCGGATTTACCCAGAGCCGAACTGCTCTGATACCACCTGTGACGCCCCCAAATTCCCCATAAAATAACATGGGAATCGAGGCGTCGGGATGATGACAACACGGGTCACACATCCCATCAACCAGTGTCGAACGTGTGTGCACACGTGACATACATAAAAATATAGGTCGCAGCGGATAATAAATTAATATCTAAGTACCAGAATTTTTTGGAAATATTTTACAAACCAATTTAATAAAAACTCTCCAGCAGGAGATTTAATACAGTCATCCAAAAATACAATTTAAACAAATACATAATTATAAAAAAGGGGAAAATAAATTTCTCGAGATATCAATTAATAACATCACCTCGATAGCGGAGCCGTCTCCTCAGGCTCGGCCTCTCCAAAGTCTGCATCCAAAATAAACTACGACGCCAAGATGACATCGCAGGTAAGTACAACCCAACCAAACCTAAGACAATAAATACATTAATGCCACAACAACAACTAAGAACAATTACCATATGCATGAAGCTCAAAATCATCTTCCTCAAAATCGATGAAATAACCACACTCGTCAAAATCCCAATTTAATCTACAATAAAATCACCCATCATTTTCCATAAAATAATATCCTCAAAATCGATCATACCGGGCGTTACGTATCGCCGTCCCCGATATGATTACACACACACCCGAAACCATAATGGGCGTTACGTATCGCCGTCCCCATTACGATCCACACACACTCATTTCATACCGGGCGTTACGTATCGCCGTCCCCGATATGAAATGCACACCCGATGACCATAATGGGCGTTACGTATCGCCGTCCCCATTATGTCACCCACACACTCATACGCTGATCACAATGGGCGTTACGTATCGCCGTCCCCGTTATGACTCAGCCCAAAACCAATAAAATCCATTAAACTCACTTTAAATCCCAGATTCCATTCTCAACACATGAATATCCAGAATCATGCCAAAATCCACTTTCGAAATATTTTCATGAGCATGCGCGTAAATCCACAATGCAGACAACCATGCAGCAATTATCCAACAATTAAATAATCCAATCAACTAACAAATACCAACATCAACCATCACATATCAACAATAATCAAACACAACTGTTGATGCCAAAAATATATTTAAATCTTAAAGCTTGTTTGGAAAGTACTTACAGTGGTAAAAACGCATTTCCTTGAACAACGCCAATTTGTAGCGTTTGTAGCGGTCACATGTACGTTAGGCTAAAACACTCGGTTTGACACCAAAATTTAGGGAGGTACTCATTGAAGGGTGGAGAATCTCATGGAGGTGGTGGTGTGGCGGCACAACCACCGGAAGGTGGCGGATCAGGGCCAAAATGGGTGAAAACCCATTTTCGGGTTTGGGTCGTACAGGGAAGGTGAGGCCGCGGTTGGGGAAACTGAGCTAGGGTGTACCGGCTGGGTGAGGGGAGTCGAATGGTGGCGGAGGTGAGACCTACGGTGGCCGGACGGCGGCGTGGCGAAGAACGACCCGTTTAAGGCCCATTTCGGGTGGAGGGGGTAACCGGCGGCGATTGGTGGCTTTGGGCGGTGGGTTATGCTCGCCGGAGGTTGGGGAGTCTAGTGGTGGTGGTCGGAGGCCAAGGGGTGGCCGGAGGTGGCCGGAAAATGGAAGGAAAGCAAAAATACCCATTTCGAGTAGGGGGCCGTGTAGGGGCGGTGGGGTGGCCGGAGGGGACACCACCGGTGCCGTTGAGCTCGCCGGCGTGAGGGGAAGGTAGTGGGCTGGGCGTTGTCGCCGGTGGGTGGCCGGCGGCAGTCCTGGGTGGGAGAGAAGGAACGGGCGAAGGGGAGAGGGAGGCAGGGTCGACGCGGGCTGGGGGGGGTCTGGGAAGGAAAAAGAAAAGGAAAGAAAAGGAAGAAAAAGAAGAAAAAGAAAAGAAAAGGAAAAGAAAAAAAGAAAGAAAAAAAGGAATCCAACTGAAAGAAAAACACAACAAATTAAATAAAAGCAGGCTTTAAATACTATAATCTAATATCATTAAAATAAAATATTTAAAGCCCCAACAATATAAATAAATTAAACCCAAACACAATATTAAAATAAAATAATAATTAATAAAATGAAAGCAGATCAAATAATTTCACATAATAAAATAAAGGAATTTAATTCCACTCATTAAAATAATTAACTTATTAAAATAAATAAGAAAAACAACGTAACTCGATATCAACTAATTAATAGCTCAATTAAATATCTTAAATAAATAAAATACGACCAATAATATTAATTAAATAAATTAAAATAGTTAACACCGAGCATAAAATAACGTGTAAAAATACACGTAAATCTGGGATCTCACACCATTAATCCTCTATATACTAAAGACCACATCTTTTTCCCTAAAGCAATTTTATCACTAGCATAGAATCTAGTTCAATCTTCACATTTATCAAACCTAGCGCACAGAAATGTCTAAGTCCATGAAACACACCCATTATTTCGATGAAATTTCGAATCACTCCTTCCGCACCTGAAAGATCAGGATTTCCAAGAGAACCACCATACACATTCAATTTAAACCATCCATTTGTCACTCACTTCCACTTCACCAATTTAATTGGCTGTCATTGAACTGATTTTATAGGCAAATTCTGGCTTCGAAGCACCTGTTCATCTCGACGACTAAAGGTCTCTCCAACATTTAAGTTTAATGTTGCCCTTGAAACCCAATGTTTGATAGAACACCAAACTAACTGCACTGACTCCATAGTGTCCTCCATTCTTGCTTTACAACATCTCCACCAAAGCCTATAAGATATGTTCAATGGAATAGTCTAACAATTGATCACTAGTAGACAATTGATGTGCCCTCCTATGCCAACACTTGACTTTCTCTCGCCATGATCGATCCACCATTCTCGGCATTCCAAGATTCATAGCACAAATATCCAATTTTTTTCACAAACTTATGTGTCAACAAAACATGGTTTTTATCTTCATATGCACCTGCAACACAACAGTTACGTCTTCACACTATAAGAATACCAACTCTACGAACTCAATCATCCAATGAAAAACAATCACGTAAAGCTTTCCACATAGTGATTGATATTTTTTTTGGTATTGTAGGGTGCCATATCCATCTCACCCAAGGAAAAATAGAAGCTTTAATACTAATACATTCCCATGCACTATGAATAGAAAAATAGCCATTAGACTGAGTTAGCCATATCAACACATCCAAACCTACTCTGATACTCCCTAGTTGCTATATAATTTCTTTTGTTTTTTCTTGTCCCACTAGCCAAGTGAATAGATCCTCATTCCATCCAAAATCAAACTTACAATCCTCCAATTTTAATTTTGGTAGATCACTAATATTCTATTGATCACAAAGAGGTCTAGAACCAACCCAACGATCATGCCATAATGGCACTTTTCCCTCTCTAACTCTCCACTTCAAATTTGCTTGCACTAAAGGCATGCACTTCATAATCATCTTCCAAAAATAAGAACCCTTCTTTGAGGCAATCACATATATATTCTAAACACCAACATATTTTTTGAGGAAAAAATCTGACCATAAAGAATCACCTTTAAGAAGGTTCCAAGCCAATTTCATATGATGATAAGTTTGTACCTCTTGAAAATCTTGGACTCCTAGCCCTCCTTTAGTGACTGGTTTACATAACACATCCCATGCACACCATTTTTCCTTCTCTTTTCCATCCTTTACACCCAAATAAATGAGCTCATAATCCATTTTAACTTATCAATGACCAATTTTGGGGTCTATAGGATCAAAAGGCTGTGAATCGGAATACCTTGCAACGCCTAATTGAACAAAGAAAGCCGAGTCTCATTTGACAATAATCTTACTTTTCATCCCCAAGGACAATTTCTAATTTTATTAATCATATCATCAAAATGTAATCTGAGAAGCCGATTAGAAAAAATCAAAACACCCAAATAAGTGAAAGGAAAACTTTCTTCCATAAATCAATAAATCAAAGCAAGCTACATCTTCTAGACGCAGAAATATGTTTCGAAAATAAAATTGATGATTTCCTTTTATTGACCACTTGAGCATACCACTCTTCATAATTCTTCAACACTTTAAGAATAGCTCTTAAAGAAGACTTTCCGCCATTAGAGAATAAAGCAATGTCATCAGCGTAAATGAGATGAGAAATAATAAGAGTACCTCTAGGATGATAAAATCGCATAATCTTTTATAAAATCCTTTCTCGAATAATGAGCTAGAAGTAATTATTCATAGAAGAACAATGAACTCATGAAATAGAGGTCAAAATGGATCAATATCATTATGTCGTTGATCTTATCGAGGTTACGAACTTACACTACCATCTTGCATTATTCTTTACGAAGGAAGTACATTGGTTGATTCATTCATTTATCAAAATTGGAGTGGCCAATTAAAGCAATTAAAGGGCTAGATTTGTAATTTGGACACTAAGAATTCTTAAAACTTCTCAAAAATATTTCATTCCCAAAGATCACTAAAACACAATGTTAATGTCGTGTTGCACACATCTATGGGCTGGGGTCTCAGAAGCTCAGATCTTTTGGGCTTATAACTGCACAAAAGATGTAGAGAAAGAAGATGAGAATGGGTAGCCTTGAAGGCCAGAGAGTTGCTGATGCTTAAGTCAGTGGGAGCTCTGAAAACTTGTGTATTATGAAAGTATGGAGAGTAAAGTATTTCGACTTTCCTTGTACCTAGGAATCTGCTAATTATATCTGGAGCCTGAGGAGATGGATCATGCATATCCTAATAGGGCCCTCATCCTTTCCATATTCATTTGTCAGAGTCTTTAATGCGGAGTAGCTTCTGCTATGACGTTATTAATGCAACATGTAGTTTGCGTTGTGGCGGTATGAATATGGTGTGATTCCCTTGCATTTTTCATTAATGTGGTGTGTATTCCTAGTCTGCTCCCTTTCTCAGGCCTTTCTGATCGCCTGTCAATGCCTTCATGTTGATGCCTGTTTGTCCGATTGGATGGATACGCAAATACTTGGTGTCGCTCGAAGGGTGTTACAAGATGGCAAGTCCTATACCTTGTTCCATCTCCTAACCAGCATGGTTTGTGCTGTATAGGTATCCTCTACAGTGTCGTCCGCTCTAAGTGCTTGGAATGCTGGTTCCCCCTCGAGTCAGGTCAAGGGGTCAATCGATACCGGATTGGACTTCCTAGCTCCAACTTCTTTCTTTGCTTAAATTGAGCCTTACCTCTTAGGCCCTTGGGGGGAAATTTTCCTTACACACAAAATAATTTTCAATTTTAGATATTCAATTATTTTCATTTAATCGTGACTTAGTCATTATTAAAATACAAAAAATCAATACAAATTTTACAAATTTTAAAATAAAAATAGCATTAAAACTATGTTGAAATAATTTTTTAACTTTACAATATTTTCATTTAACTTTTCTTTCTTTTACTTCCTAATATTTAATAATAAAAAAAAAAAAATCTATTTTCAACCTGTTTTACTACTATTCATAAAATTTTGAAATACTTCAAATATCCAAACATGCATTTGAATCTAATCTGCCACCATCGATATTAATCTCATAGTCAAACAAATTTTTTCAACCTCTTAGAATATAGTTCTCTCATACAAATCACTTGTTTGTTCCAACTATGACCTAACTTGTACTTTATCATGAAACCAACATTTTCAATAGTTGTACTAATTAATCAACCTATGATCTTATTGAACATAGTTGGACAGTTGCGTTCCCTTAATTTGTTGAATGGCCTATAGTACCATGAGAAATCATACTTGTAGTTGTGGAGTACACAAAAGACGTGCATACGTTTTGAAAAAAAAAAGTGAATAAGTATGAAATCTACATGAAAATAATTGATTTTTTTAATAGTGAGTTCCATTATTTGTCAACGCGTTTGCGCGGCATTTACGTACTTCACAACTGATGTAGCATTACTCTAGTACCATATATAGTAACAATATTAATCGACATGCTAGCCCATGCATGCATGTAGCACATCCAAACCCTGGGCTGAATTTCATTGTATATTTGTGTTGGCGCTTGTTGGTCTACAGGCTTAATATGGAACTCTAATTCTTCAGATAAAGGTAAACTCTCTTTTCCCCAAAATAAAATATCGGTGCTCTCCAATCGACACGTGTCGTCTCCTTAACTTTTGTAGGTGCTGATCTTCAAGTTTGGGCGCAGCTAGGGGGGAAACTTCGCGATTCTAGTGGGTGCATTTGCTACACGTGCGGCATTTGTCATGCGCGTCACTCACATGCAACGGTGTCCTAGAGTGGTTAGAGAGGTCATACTCGGCTCCAGTGGCTTCAATGGCCTTAATTCTATAGGATCTAATCACCCATTCTTCCTCTCTAGTGGAGCTTGGCTTGCGCATGCCACCACCGCCGCCATTGGTCCTCCGCTGGTGACTCGGTATAGATTTTTGTTGTTTTCCTATATTCCTGCTTTCCCTAACCAATGATCTTGAAGAAGGGATCAATGACTTCTCCAAAAAACACCCCCGAACAACAAGCGACAGTCCACCTGCCACCTATACTGCTCCATTCAAAAGAACCACTGCGACGGTTTTATTGTTCACATTTATGCAAATATCTTATTTTTGTCTTTAAATAAGACGGCGTCCTTAGGTAGAACATGGGTAAGCACTAAGTTATTGGTTTCAAATAAACCCACATTTTTTTCTTTTTTCTACCAGTTATGCACTGTAGTTTATTGTTATGGAGTGTTTGTTAAGGAATTCCATCTCCTCCTCATGTATCATTCCTTTTAATTTAATGAAGAAAAACTTGTATTCTGAAGACTTAGTTTAGGGGCATTTTGGATTTTGTCTACTCTTTGTATAGTGTATTGGGGGCATCGATTCACTTGTAGAATGATTTGGAAATTGAAGAATTGAAGAGGCGAAACAGAGAGAGCTAGGGTTATAATTTCCAGAGGGAGAAATAGATGGTGGCTCTTGTAATTGCACGTTCTTGGTTGTAAATCTCCATTGATATCAATAAGAAAGCTCAGTATTGCTGTTTCTACTGTGGATATAGGCTATTAGGGCTGAACCACGTGATCTTTGTATTCTTGATTTTCTTGGTATTTCAATTTCAATTTTTTTGTTTTAGTTATCTTGTTAATATGTGATTTTCTAACAAGTTTGGCAAAGTGTTTTCATGTTTAAAAAATTACAACAAGTGGTATCAAGAGCTCGGATCCAATGGGAACTGCCAAATGTGATATTGAGAAGTTCACGAGTAAAAATGATTTTGGCTTGTGGAGAATCAAAATAAAAGCGATTCTGGTGCAACATGGGCTCTAAGATGCGATTTCTTCGACGAAGGAGGAGAAATCAATCATCTCTGCTTCCTCAGACAATGAGATGTCATCCATTCTTCAGAAGGCTCACAACAACATAATTTTGCACCTTGGTGATAAAGTCTTGACGGAAGTGGATAAGGAGGACACTACAACAGGGGTATGGCTGAAGTTCGAGAGTTTTTACATGACCAAATCACTGACAAACAAACTCTACAAGAAGACTTCTCTGTACGCATTCAAGATGAACCTAGGTACATCAATCGATAAACACATCGATGAATTCAGTAAAATAATTTTGGATCTTGCTAATATATATATTGGTATAGAAGATGAAGACCAAGCTATATTGTTGTTGAGTTCTCTGGACTCTTTCTATGCAAACTTTAAAGAAACCATGATATATGGGAGAAAAGTCTAACTTTAGAAGAGGTATGATCTGTTTTGCATGCAAGAGAATTTGAAAACAATAGTGAGATTAAGACTGAAACTGAGGAAGGTTTGAATGTTTGGGGAAGGTCAGAAAAAAAAAACATAAAAAAAAGAGAAAATATTAATAAATCAAGATCAAAGTCTAAAGGAAAGCATTTAAAGTGTTTTAATTGTCATAGAGAAGGATACCTTAAAAGAGATTGTCTTGAAAGAAAACAGTAAGTGGGTAATAATAATAAAACAAATGAAAAGGGTAAGGTAGCCATTGTTTCTAATGGCTATGATAATACAAAGGTACTAAATATCTCTGAGGTTGACTCTGCATGAGAATAGATCCTAGACTCAGGGTGCTCATTCCATGCGTGCCTTTTAAGACCCTAGTTTGAGACTTTTACAACATTAGATGCAGGACATGTGATATTGGGTAACAGTAAATCATGTAAAGACCAAGGGAATGGGACAATAAGGCTAAATTACATTATGGAAAAGGGAGGTTACTCAAAGAATTCCAATACAATATTGAGTTATAGAGAAATCTATTTTCTCTTAGAATGTTAGATATGTGAGGGTATACCTTTAAGTCTGAGGTTGTGACTTTAAAGGTGTCGAACGGATCTCTAATAGTCATGAAATGAGTTATAAAAATGGTCTATATACTCTCTGAAGTAAAACTATGATGGGAGATACATCTCCTATTCAAAACAGTGCAGTCAATAAGATTCTCACTTGGCATAGGAGATTGGGCTATATAAGTCAGCAGGGTCTAATAGAATTAGAAAAATAAGGCCTGTTGGGGAAATGGAATCTTGGTACTTCACCTTTTTGTGAGGCTTGTGTGTTTGAAAAATCTACTAGAGTAAAATCTAATAAAGCAGTACACCAAACCAAACAAACATTGGATTATATACATTCAGGTTTGTGGGGTCCTACTAAAGTAAATTCCCATGGAGGAGCTAAGTATTTTCTGCTATCATTGACGACTATTCCAGGAAAGTTTGGATTTATTTCTTAAAAAATAAAAGTGATACTTTTGGTAAGTTCAAAGATTAATGGAAATTACTGGTTGAAAATCAAATAGGTAGAAATATTTAAAGACTGAGAACTGACAATAGTTTAGAGTTCCATTTCCAAGAGTTCAATGAACTCTGTAACAAGGAAGGTGTAGCTCGACATAAAACTATGAGGGAAACACTTTAACAAAATGGGCTGGCAAAAAGGATGAATAGGACCTTCCTTGGGGTTTAAAACACTACAAGAAATGTAGTTTGGAAGGTCACCTGGTTTTGAACACTTAAGAATCTTTGGATGTGTTGCATATACACACTCCAAAATTGACAAACTTGAACCCAGGGCTTTAAAATGTATTTTTGTGGAATACACTATGGGTGTAAAGGGGTACAAACTGTGGATTAGTGAAGCTGGAAGACAGAAATGTATTATAAGTACGGATGTTACTTTTAATGAAAACAAATGGCAAGACAACCTAAAACTAATGTTCAGGCTAGTCAGGTTACCCCTAACCTTAATACACAGCTTGAGGTGGAGCTATTAAATAGTCTCCCCAATGTTAGTGAGTCTTAGGATAAAAACAATGAGGTCATGCCTGAATCTCAAAGTGATGGAAGTACCTACTAGCTTGCCAGAGACAAGGAAAGAAAAGTAATTAGACCACTACAAAGATATGGACAGGCTGAGATGACATCTTTTGCATTCTCAATGGCTGAGGAAATTATAAAAATGGAACTAAGCTCTTTTAAGGAAACCATGGATAGCAAAGAGGATGATAAATGGTTGTTGGCCATACAAGAAGAGATGAAGTCCTTAAATAAGAATAAAACTTGAGAATATGTTATAAAACCTGAAAACCAATCGGGTCAAAATCAATTTATAAGAGGAAATAGGGTATCCCAGGAGTAGAACAACCTAGGTATAAGGCTATGCTAGTGGCTAAAGAGTTTACATGGAGGGAATGAGTAGATTATATTGAAATCTTCTCTCCTGTTGTTAAGCATACCTCTATAAGACTCTTACTTTCTATTGTGGCTCAGTAAGATATGTTTGGAATAATTAGATGTCAAAACTGCTTTTCTGCATGGAAAATTATAAAAAACCTTATACGTGCAGCCCCTTGAAGGTTTTGTTAATGAAAACTCAATGAATCAAGTGTGTTTATTACAAAAATCACTATATAACCTTAAATAGTCACCTAGATAATGGTATAAAAGATTTGATATCACATGATTAACATGAGTTTTGACAAGAGCAATTATAATAAATGTCTATATTATAAACAACTTGATCATGATCCAATATATTTGTCACTATATGTGGATGACATGCTTGTAGCAAGTAGGGATAAATTACAACTTGACCAAGTAAAAGGAATGCTTAAGTCAGAGTTTAAAATGCAAGATTTAGGACCTGCAAAAAGGATTTTAGGGATGGAGATATTTAGGGACAAGAGTAAAAGACTTATGTTTTTATCTCAAAAGCCATATATATCTAATTAAGGTACTAAACAAATTTGGCATGAATCAAGTTAAAAATGTTAGTAACCCCATCAGGCAACAATCAAAGTTGTCCCCAAAGTAAAGACCTAAAATGTATGAGGAGAAAAATTTTATGGAAAAAATTTCTATATGCCAGTATGGTTGGGAGTCTCATGTTTGCAATGGTTTGTACAATGCCTGATTTAACCTATGCTCTAAGCATGGTTAGTATATTTATGAGTAATCCTAGTAAACCACATCGACATGCACTTAAATCTAATTTTTAGTATTTATCTGGAACTATACATTTGGGACTAACATTTTGTGTGAATGTGCAAATTGAACCTGACCTTCAAGGGTTTGTTGATTCATATTATACAGGTAACTTATATTCTAGAAAATTTCTAACTGGTTTTATTTTCATATTGTTTGGAGGACCTGTCAGCTGGAAAGCCAACTTGCAACATATTGTGGAATTATCAACAACTGAAGCCGAGTATATAATCATGACTAAAGCAATAAAAGGAGCTATATGGCTAAAAGGGATAACTCGGGAGTTGGGAATGTGTAATGGCAGTGTAACTGTGTTTTGTGATATAATTAAAGCACTATTTACTTTCTAAGAATCAAGTGTATTATGAAATATCCAAACATATAGACATTAGGTTGCATTTTGTTAGGGATGTAATAGCTATAGGAGTGGTTAGAGTTGAAAATATGCCTACTGAAAATAATCCTTCAAATATGATGACTAAATCTTTACCTACACTTAAGTTTAGATACTGTTTGAACTTGATTAGCATGGATAATTACTAGTACCCATTAGGGGGAACAATTCACGAACAATAGCTGGGCATGAATGCTTGCCAAGGTGGAGATTTGTTACAAGTGTCAATCATTTGACTAGCCATGTATGCCATTTGAATAGCTTGAGGAGTTTATTTTAAACTTGTATTCTGAAAACTTAGTTTAGGGGCATTTTGGACTTTGTCTACTCTTTGTATATAAGCTATGTGTCAGTGTATTAGGGGCATTGATTCACTTGTGGAATGATCTGGAAATTGAGAGAACTGAAGAGGCAAAACAAAGAAAGCTAGGGTTAGGGTTTCCAAAGGAAGAAATTGATGGTGGCTTTTGTAATCGCATGTTCTTGGTTGTAAATCTCCATTGACATTAATAAGAAAACTCAGTATTACTGTTCCTGTCGTGGATGTAAGTCATTAAAATCAAACCACGTAATCCTTGTGTTCTTGATTTTCTTGCTATTTCAATTTCTATTTTCTTGTCTTAGTCATCTTATTAATCTATGATTTTCCAAGAAGTTTGGCAAAATGTTTTGGTGTTTGAACATGAATTACAACTGGTTGAAACAAAATTCTAATCTTTAATGTGATGTTGACATAATTATACCACGTTTTTATGTAAAATGAAAATGTCTCGTCAATGCTGATTGAGTCGCAATATCAGGAAGCTTATTTAGGAATTCCATAAAATTAATTACTAATCTTATAATTATTAATCTTAAAAACAACAATCATATATTAGGTTTGGTTTGCAGTAAAAAGATTAAATAATATTCAGACAATCACTACGGACACAAATATCTGTACGTATCAACCATTTTTTTTATAATATGATAGCTAAATTATAATTCAGACACTAATTTGTAGTACTACTCCAACCCCAGCCATCGAGTTTTCATAGCGTATTAACTTTCAATATTATATACCCATTTTGGTGATTTAAGGATTAATTTATAATGAGAAGTACTTCTACAATTATATAAAAATTAAATCTATAAATTGATGTACATGATTTTATATGATATGTTAAATCTATTATATAATAAAGAATATATTTATAATTTAACGTATCACTTAAAATACGTCAATTTAGAAATATATTTATAGATTAAATCTCTATATATAGTTGTGAACACATCATCTCTCTTTATAAATTCACATAGGATATATGTACATTAATTATAACAGCACAACATTTGGCTTACACGCAATAAGGTAGTCCATCACAACTTTAGGCCTGAACCAATAGAGCTAGTTTGTTCAATAAACACTCAATTCTTGGAACATCAAAATGCTTGGCTTTTCCAGAAGACCCCTCAGGAAGTAAACAACAAAAACATTCAAATAACTCAAGTTACAATACAGTGCGATGCAGCTGTCCGAAATATAGGCAGTATTATTGCTACGATCTGCTACACAAAGGAAGGTAAAATGATCTTTGCCTCCACTAATCTTAACAAAAGTACAAACCTAGCTGTGGGGGAAGCGTTTGCAGTATTTAATGGTCTCAAAGAAGCACAGATCCATAACCTTCAAAGGATCTCCATTGAAACGGATTCTCAACAAGTAGCTAGGTTGATGCCATGACCACCGACACACCACAGGTTGACTAGGCCATAAATACTATCACTTTAGACATCAAGCACCTTCTTGGAAAATATGAAGATAGCAACTAAAGTTCATCAATCTCGAAATTGATGTGCACATTTACTTGAGCAATGGGCTGTCTCCAATTATATCTTTGGAAGCCTGCCCCTCTCAACTATCCCTCCCAACCTTCTCCCTTTTCATAGTGGAAGAGACCCACCTGGCCTGTAGCACTTAACTCTTATATTCTGACTCTCCTATTTGTTTCTATCTTATAATAGTACTTAACTTGTCGAGAAAAAAAAAAAACAACGCAATGTACATCATCTCTCTTTACAAGATTCAAGTCCTGCCACAAACATGCTCCCTCAAAGAGATCAGTGCAAATGATGCATTCTGGTTCTAGTTCAATATTCCATTCTACCAATTATTCATGATTTTAATAACAGTTTTGTATGAAAAACACAGTACTGAAAAAATATAATAGTACTCAGCAAATATAGACGACTCGTCGTGTCCTATCTAGGCCGTATTGTAAAAGGAGTAACACTTCATATAATTATTTATTTATAATTTTTCAAAGAATAATGTAATTAGATCATAAGTCATGGATCAAATCATGCTTAAGTTATGCACAATTTCTTTATAAAAAAATGAGGTTAATAATTAACATATTAACTTTTTTATCATATAGACCTTATGTTTACTTACCTAATTTTTATTTATAAAGATCGTATTATGTTTACACATTCTACGATTGTCACTATCATTTATCTTTTTCAAAAAATTGATGTAAAACAACTTTTAAGAGATCAATAGATTTGGCTCTTTTTATTTCAACTAGATGACGATGAACTTATACATGTCACAAAAAATCTAGAGTAAATAGATATTCTTGATGACGATGTACGTAAGATGATTGGTTAAAATTAATTAAAATAAAACAAAAACTTATAAATATTATAAAATATTCATGACGATATGCGTACATAAAAAATAAAACTTGTATGAAATATAATTGGAAATAGAGATTGTAAAAGAAGAATAATGAAACGATTGTTAATTTGTCTGTTAGATAATTATTACCACCCATCCGTATAGATTCTCCAAAAAGAAATGTAGCAAATATGTCCTTAGAATACAATATTATTTATATAGTATACAAATAATTACAAAATCTGAATACTAACTTTGAGCATAACTAGATGAATAGAAACGGTTAGAGTGTTTGATTTTAAATCTTAAATGTAACAATTATTATTTGAAGATGTACAAAAATAATTGTAATAATAGTTACTGTCTAAAAAAGTACAAAATAAATATAATTGACAGTTAATCATAATTTTCTAAAACTATGATTAGACACATTATTTTGTTCAACAAAAAAAGCTGTCATTTGTTTCTAAAGCATCAATGTGCCTATGTGTTGGCATGGATGCGACACATCACGCGGACCTGTGTGCGATTAGTGCTTCAGACTGAATGACAATGCCAGTGTGTGTCCATGCATTTAACCCATTTTATGTATAGTGAAATCCATTCACTTATTAAACCTTTAAAAGTTTTCTTGTCTTTCTAATATGGGATTAAGAAAAAATATATACGAAAGTAATTTTATAAATTGATGTGATTTAATTTAAATTGTTAAATTATTAAATTATTTTTATTATAAAGTAAGTTTGACAGATCATATAAGTTATGTTAATTTATGTAATTATATATGTATAATCCCCATTTGTTATGAAGGAATTTGTGTAAGAAAAATGTTGGAGGCAATCGAACAGAGGCACCTCTATGGCATCGCATCCGACGTGGCATTATTGTAAAATGACGCTGTTTCAATTTCAAATCAACCAGGAGCGCAAGGCCTCTTCCCAGGTCTTTCTCCCACGAGACTTTCTTTTTATTATTTTTTAAATAAAAATAATTTATTAAGAAAAATCCTCACTTATAGTGGAAGAAAATCGTAATAACAACATAACCAAACCAAACATGAACCCACAACAAAACCACTCGGAGTAACAAAAAATACCAAAAATTGCATCCCGAACAATAAATCCATATACACAAACCCATGACAAACCACAAAGAATCATAAATTCAATCGTGCAGGCTTTCTTGTAGCCCGGGTAGAATTCTAATCTTAAAGCCATTTTTTTTAGATCTCTTTGTCCGTAAGATAATCTTTTTCCTTACTCAAATTCTTTGGTTTATCTCCAATTTCTGTATCCGATTGAGTGTGGTTGGGAAAATTATCCCAGATTCCAGCAATACTTTAAGGGTTTCTAATTTCCCATACCTCTTCCACATACTCATCATTATCTGTTTCCCAAACCTCCTTATCATCATGTCTTTCCACCATAGACTGGAATACAGCTAACAAACTATGTTTTTCCTTTTCTTTGTTCCAGTCATTTGGTTCACCAAGTAAGTCGTTACACACATTGACTAGATTATTATCACCTACCACCATTAAATTTTCCATTTCTCCTTCGTCATCCTTTCTTAAAGCAGCTACTCATAGATATTAGGAGTATCCTCTCTTACTTCCATTTCTTCAATTTGCTGTCCCATTTCACAATTCTCTTCTCTATCTACAGGTTGGTGGCAGTTTGTATTCGATCCTGAGATTCTCGGGCCTCCCAAAGACATCTTGTCTATTTCACCTCTAATCTCATTAGGCCTTGACACACCCAATTTCCTCATATCCTGATCAGAAGACACCATGCAAGGCACAATTGTAGGTACCTCCACTCGATTCCCCCATCTCAGTGCTAACCCTGCACGACGTGACATCAAATTGGACCAAACACATCTCAGAGTTATTAAGCACGGGGCCCACTTCTTGATTCACCAACGACTTTGACACATTATTATCATTCCTCACTGTTTCAGGATCAGTATTAACAACCTTAGGGACCAAAGAAGAAACTATATTCATAGTGGTCTGCACACTCAATTTCTCAACTCGGGCATCATCCTTGTTACTGTCAATTACCTGATGAACAGGTGAAGGGATTTTTGAACCATCATAAACCTCTTCAACTAATAATTCTCTAGGTTTATGGATCCAAACCTTACCAAGTTTCTCCATCTTTAGCATTCTTTGAATCTATTTCTTTACTAGCATTTCCTTTCTTGCTAATATGTCCTTGAAGGACATAACTAGCATTCTTCAAGTTATGTCCTTGAATCTGACATTTCAAGCAATAGGCAGAAAGGGTCTCATAGGTTATTTCTTGGTATAAAATCCGTGGATTTTTTGGTGTACTGATCCAAACACCAAGCAAAGGTTCTCTAGAGATGTCCATTTCTATGCAAACCCTGGCACAGTCAGTTCGGGTGACACATTGTGTAGGATCATCTTGCAAAAGCAGCCGTCCCACTGGAGCAACAATATTATGAAGATAAGTTTTCTGGTAGAAATTTGGGGGAAGGCCTGGCAAGTTAACCCAGACAGGAATCGTTGTAGGTTCTTTTTCCTCATGGAAATCAATGGTCCATTCAAAGACACGATAGAACGAACCATCTATATCGCATGCATCACGGGTGAATGCCTTTACGAAAACTTCCTCAGATTTCAAACGTACGAAAACGTTTCTTGGTTTATGCATGGAAGATACAATCGGTTGAGACTTTAAACCCCAACAAGCCCTAAAGAATGATCTGATTATGTCAAGCGAGGGTCGTTGGCACAGGAATTTAAGAACAAGAGAATACTTGAATGGCATCGCAGACATCTCCAACTCTTCCTTGGAAAATAGGACACATATCTCTCCATCCACATTATTTGGAGCACGGAATGGCACCCGGACTTTAGGAATCAGCTGAAGAGGGTCAGCCACCATGTTGGCAAAGGATCTCTGTCGCAAGCCAGCCGCTTGGCCGCCCACATGGGCCACGGCGACCATCGAGGGGAAGGCCGATTGTATTGGCAAAGGATCTTTTCTAAAACCCTAGCAGAGCAAATTATTTTTTTTCAAATATCACTTCCAATGAATCACATGTCAAAACAACAGTAATAATAGATAGGACAAAACAAACAATCAGCTAAGGTCGGCTTCTCATACGGTAAAATTGTGTGGTTGGTAATTTCGTGTGAAAAACCTGTATAATTGAGTTGTAAGCTATGGTGGGAGTGAGTCAACATAAAGAGGATCAAAATGGCTTGAGAAAGACCTTAGACATGGATCTCGCTCGACAGTCGCTTGAGCGAAGTTCAGGCAGAGACTTTGCTCTATTCTCGCTCGAGCGAAGTTCAGGTAGAGACTCCGCTCGACCCTCGCTCGACATCTCGCTCGAGCAAGCATCGTGATAGATTATATATTCTAGGGTTTGAGTGCCGTTTCAGATGGAGGCCTATAAAAGGATCATTAAGTTCTCTACTCAGTGTGGAGAAAAATAGAGCAAAAACAAGAAAGACTCCCTCAAGAACCCTTGAGAGAAATTCATTCCCACATTCAAAGAGATTTCTCTCTTGGATTACATAACCTCACCGCAACACATTCAAGATTAAAGATTTGGCAAGTCCATTGGAGTGGACATGTTCATCAAGCTGGAAAAGTTCTTCAGGTTGCTTTGATGGAGAAATCAAGATGTTCTTGTGAGAAGCTATAGAAAGGTCGGAGTTTGGCACTACATGCGTGTAGAAATTGAGTGGGTCACTTGTGGAGTTGCAAACCAAGTTTAGTTACTACAATGGATTTGTGAGTGTTTCTAAATTGGTTGTAATAAACTATAATTTCTATAGTGGATTTGAGGTGGTGCCTTACACCCGGAGTGATTTTAGATTTTGAAGAAGTTCTTCATATGAGTTTCTCTCCGTGATCAAAATCAGTGTGTTGATTTCTGTTGTTATGCTTAATTGATTGTTTGATTGTGTTGTTTTAATTTTAAATTGTCATAGTTTTTAAACTACACCTATTCACCCCCCTCTAGGTATTTTAGGGTGTTAGACCACTGCTTTTCTAATTGGTATCAGAGAGGGTTCACTCCGTTAGAATTTATTTCCTGAGTGTGATCTTGCTTTAGTGGTCTCAATGGATAGGTCTCAATCTCTCACATCACCACCATACTTTGATGGTAGCAATTATGCTTACTGGAAAGTTTGAATGTGAGCTTTCCTCAAGTCCATAGATGAACGTGTATGGGTCTCGCTGACTAGAGGATGGAAACAACATGTTAAAACTGTTGATGGAGTATAAGTTTTCGTTAATGTGGATGACTACTCAAAAGATGAGTTGAATGAAGTTAACTAGAAGAGTAAAGGCCTAAATGCAATTTTTATGGCCGTGTCCCAAGAGGAGTTCAAACGAATTCCATGTGTAATACAAGCAAAGAAGCTTGGGACATTCTTGAGATTACCCATGAGAGAACTAGGGCTATGAAAGACTCAAAACTCCAAAGGCTGACTACTAACTTTGAGGAACTTACAGTGAAAAAGGATGAAATCTTCGATGTCTTCTATGCTAAGTTGAACGACATTGTGAATTCCCGTTTTAACTTAGGAGATAAGATTCCTGAAAATAGAGTTGTGAGGAAAGTCCTTAGATCCCTCCCCGAGAGATTTCATCTTAAAGTCACTGCCATAAAGGAAAGTAAGGACCTGGACACCATGAGAATTGTAGAGTTGGTAGGTTCTCTACAAACCTATGAACACACTCTATCAATGGATAAGAAAAATAAATCTATTGCTCTTAATACTATTCGGGAGGAGTCGGATGAGTCTTCCGATGAATTAGCTATGAGTGATAAAGAGATAACCTTTTATGCTAAGAAATTTAGAAAAATGTTTGTTGTTAGAAATAACAGGGGCCCAAGACAGGAGAAGAACAAGTTTGAAAGATATAGTGGAGGCTCTGGCTTAGAGAACAGGGAAAGAAACTCCAAGAGTTACACCAGAGCCAGTAAAGACAAGACACAAGTTCAGTATCATGAATGTCATAGTTTTGGACACATTCGTTCGGAGTGTGCAAATTATAAGAGGAGTAAAGAAAAGGCAAGGATTGCCTCCCTAAGTGAAAGTGAGTCCGAGTCAAGTGATTCATCTGACAACTCCACTCCCAAAAGGAACCTAAACTACATGGTGTTTACATCCTCTGTTGGGGACATAAATCAGTGTAGTGAACAAGTTTCTTATGATTGTAGCATATCTAGAAATGAGTGAGTGTGAAGATCAATTGCAAGAGACATATGCGAAACTCTACTTGGAGTGCATAAAATTGAGAGAAGTCAACAAAGCACACATTGAAAAGATAAATCTGTGCAAACAAGAAAATGATGAGCTTCAAGGCAAGTTGGATGAAGCCTACATGTTGATTGATCAATTGCAAAAGAAATATGAGTCATTGGAAGATGTTGTGAAAACTTAGAAGAATGAGTTAATCTAGTTGAACGACATATTGAAAACTTTTTCACTGGAAAAAAAAATCTGGACAAAATCTTAAGTCTTAGGAAGTCTTCAAAATACAAGAGTGGAATAGGATATGTTAGAGGGAAATTCGAAGTGGGTACAAGCTCGAAAACCCCTCAAAACAGCTTGGTTAAAACTACTTTTGTCCGTACATCTACTCATAACAAGGATGCTCATGGATCTGAAAAGGGAAAGAAACCCATATCTCCACCTCATGAGAACCAAAGAGCTTACAACACTAGGCCAGTGTGTTATTACTGTGGGAAGATAGGTCATGTGAGAACGGACTATTTAAAATTGAAAAGACTCACCATGAATGATCCTAGACTGTCCAAAAGTAGTAATGTGCATGATTCAAACAGGAGCAAGAATGTTAGGAATGCTCCCAGGGATGGCTCATCCTTCTAGGAACAAAAAACTTACAAAAAATACCGCGTCTGTCATAATTGCGGTAAGTTTGGTCACATTCGGCCAAATTGCTATGGACTAAAGGGACATCAAATGAGAAATGGAAAGAGAGCTACAAGACGAGGTTATCAGAATTTGCTGAATCAAGTCATGGATCTCACCAGACAAAATGATTGGTTGAATGCCAAGATAGACTATTTGACCATTACCCAGAAGGGTAAACAAGTCACATCTCTAAAAGTTAAAAGAGTGTGGATCAAAAAAGAGGAAAAAAACACATGTCATGTTGCTCACATTGCTTTAAAGACCCAGGATAGCTCACTATGGTATCTTGATAGTGGATGTTTTCGACATATTTTTGGTGATCGAAGCCTGTTTAAAACGTTTGAAGAGTACAAATGTGGTACAGTGACATTTGGAGATGGTGGAAAAGCAAACATAATTGAGAAAGGTGAAATTAACATCTTTGAACTACCAGTGTTGAGGGAAGTTTTATTTGTTGATGGATTAAAAGCAAATCTTCTTAACATAATTCAAATGTGTGATAACGGTGCTGAAGTCCGGTTCTCAAAAGAAAGATGCATTGTTTCAGATAGCAGTGGACATGGTTTGATGCAAGGAAACAGGACATCTGATAACTATTATGGTGTTGCTCCTAGCTCGCAGTACAGTTGTAATAGTGCTAAGAGTGAGGCTACTACTCTTTGGCATCAAAGATTAGGACATGTAAATCACAGAAATCAGTCTAAGATTGCAAAGAAAGAAATGGTGGTAGGATTGCCTAAGCTAGGTAAAGTTGAGGTCTCTGTGTGTGGGTCATGTCAAGTGGGAAAATAAGTTAGAGCAGCCCACAAGAATACAACAGATATCTTGACCAAACGACCTTTAGATTTGTTGCACATTGATCTTATGAGACTTTCTAGGATGGAGAGTCTGGGGGGAAAGAAATATATACTGGTGGTGGTAGATGATTTTACCAAATACTCTTAGGTAGAGTTTTTGAGGGAGAAGGGTGAAGCTCCTGAAGTGATAAGAAGTTTGTGTAAGAAGCTTCAAAATGAACTAGGGAACCATATTGTTAGAATTAGGAGTGACGATGGACGAGAATTTGATAACTCAAGCATAAAAAAATTCTATGATGAACAAGATATTAGTCAAGAATTCTCAACCTCTATTACTCCACAGCAAAATGAAGTAATTGAAAGAAAAAATCGAGTCATCCAGGAAATGGCTCGGGTCATGATGCATAGCAAAAATATTTCTGCTCATTTTTGGGGTGAAGCGGTAAACACAGTATGCCACATTGTGAATAGAGTCTACCCTCGACTTAACACTTCCCACACACCATATGAGTTATGGAAAGGAAAGAAATCCAATGTGAAGTACTTCAGGTAGGGCTGTAAAAAGACCTAACCAGACCGTTGGACCGGACCGGACCGGACCGGTTGTCCCGGACCTGACCGGACTAGAGGATCTCTCCCCTTGGACCGGACCGGACCAAATCCAACATATATATATTTATATATATATATATAAATAGTATATAAATTATAATATTAATATGAATATAAATTAATATATTAATACAAAATATATATTAACATATAATATATATTAACATATGAATATATAATATATAATATATACTCTTATAATATTAACATATTATAATTTATTGGTTGACTAGTTGTAGTATAAAAATATAAATTATAATATATCTATATAGAATATTAGTAACAACTTATAAGTCATAAGTGTATTATTATTATTTAATATATTATTACTAATTTATCACTATTTATTAACATATAAATATATAATATACTAATGTAATAGTATTATTAGTTATAATTTATTAACATACTTAATATATAATATATACTAACATATTAATATATAATATATACTCTTATAATATTATATTTTATATTTTATAGTAGTTAAATTTGGGCCAAAAAAATATTTGATCATTGTAATATTTTAGATTAAATTTAACTCATTAAATCATATGGGGCACCCCTGGACTGAATTGGACCGGATTGGTATGGACCGAACTCCTATTCGGTCCGGTTTAGGGTGAGAGAATTTTGGACCGAATGGAACCGGTCTACAAATTTTTCGGACCGGATCGGACTGGACCGAATTATTTACACCCTTAACTTCAGGGTATTTGGGAGCAAGTGTTACATTTTGAGATATAGGGAAAACCTGGGTAAGTTTGATCCGAAGAGTGATGAGGAAATATTTATTGGTTATTCCAGAAACAGTCGTGCTTACAGATGTTACAATCTATGTACTCAAACTGTCATGGAATCAATCAATGTGGTTGTGAATGATACTCCTAAAGAGGAGTTGAACTGAGATCAAATTGAGACACCAAGTGAAACTGAAGAAGACTCTAGTGAACTTAATGAAAGTCTAGAGACCTCATCAAATGAAAATGTTCATATCCACAAGGAGCCCTCTTCAAGAGTGAAGCTAAATCATCCTCAGGATAACATCATCGGGAATGTAAATGAAAGGATGAGGTTGAGAAAGAAAGTGATAAGTCAATTAGCTCACTTAAGGTATATTTCTCAGATTGAACCAAAAAGAGTGGAAGAAGCCTTAAAGGATGAAAACTAGACCAATGCCATGCATGAAGAAATTAATCAATTTGTGAGGAATGATGTATGGTACTTGGTCTCAAGGCCTTAAAAACACAATGTTGTAGGCACCAAATGGATTTTCAAGAACAAATCTGATGAAAATGGTATGATTGTGTGGAACAAGGCAAGATTGGTAGCACAAGGTTATGCCCAAATGGAAGGAATTGACTTTGATGAAACATTTCCACCGGTTGCAAGATTTGAGCCAATCCGAATACTTTTGAGCATTGCTTGCCATATGTGTTTCAAACTCTGCCAAATGAATATTAAGAGTGCATTTCTCAATGGAATCCTTCAAGAAGAAGTGTATGTCGAGCAACCGAAAGGTTTTGGGGATCCAAAATATCCAAATCATGTCTATAAATTGAAGAAGGCCTTGTATGGTTTGAAACAAGCTCCCAGAGCTTGGTATGAGAGGCTAACTTCCTATCTTTTAGAACACAAGTTTTTGCGAGAAAGTGTTGATAGGACACTTTTCATCAGAAAAGCTGGTGAGGAGATAATTGTTGCTCAAATATATGTGGATGATATTGTTTTTGGATCATCCATTGATGCTTTAGCTCTTGAGTTTGTTGAAGAAATGAATAATGAATTTGAAATGAGTATGGTGGGTGAGCTAACCTTTTTCTTGGGACTCCAAGTGAAATAATTAGATGAAGGACTGTTCATATCTCAATCAAAATATGCAAAGGACTTGCTAAAAAAATTTGGGTTAGATGGGATAGCCATGCCAGAACTCCTATGAGCACAAGTGTAAAACTTAGTGCTGATGTGTCAGGAAAGAAGGTTGAGCAATCTTTATACAGAAGCATGATTGAGATTCTACTATACCTCACTGCTAGTAGACCAGATATTGTTTTTAGCGTTGGGGTTTGTGCTAGATTCCAAGCAAATTCCAAAGAGTCACATCTTGCGGCTGTCAAGTAAATACTTCTCTATGTGAATGCGACAATAAATTATGGGATTTGGTATTCTAGAGACTCAAATACTGAACTTGCGGAATACTCTAATGCTGATTGGGCTGGCAATGCTGATGATAGAAAAAGCACTTCAGGTGGATACTTTTATGTGGGAACAAATCTTGTCGCTTGGATGAGTAAGAAACAAAATTCCATCTCCATGTCTACAACTAAGGCTCAATACATTGCTGCTCGGAGTTGTTATACTCAATTGACGTGGATGAAACAAATGATATATGACTATGGCATTACTCAGGATATGATGAGCATCTATTGTGATAATACCAGTGCTATCAACATCTCTAAAAATCTTATCCAACACTCTAGGACCAAGCACATTGACATTAGACATCATCTCATTCGGAACTTGTGGAAACACATGTGGTTACTCTTGAATACATTCCCACTGAACATCAATTAACCGACCTCTTTACCAAACCTTTAAAAGGAATTCGCTTTGAATGCCTTAGAAAGGCTATTGGTATTTGTGCCTTGACATAAGAGTTGTAACATGCATCTCATACATTGCATACATTTCATTTTTGTTTTGTTGTGTCTTTCCTCTGTGTCGTTTATTTACTTATTTGTTTTTGTTTCTTCCCATCTAGTCTATCTCTGAGATATGGTTGGAGTACTAACTTTTCCTAATCAAGATTCCTAGCCTTAGTGCTAAATATTTCTTCTTAGTGCTAAATATTTCTTCCTAGCCTTAGTGCTAAATATTTCTTCTTCAAGCATGTGTCAGTTGAAAATTGTATCATAAGTTTGTGTTGCAAAGGTGTGAGACATGTGTGTCACTTGTAATTTGTGTTTTGCAGTACACACTACACCCTTAGCTCAATCTCTTGATATTTGATCACACGTGAGTGTTTGGGGAGGCAATCAAAAGTGTAAGGGAGTCCTACTTATGTTCAGAATTAAACTCGGGCTAGATGACCTGTGCAAAAACCTATATACCTCAAATGAGAGAAGAAAATGAAGAGACTTTTGCCCCTATTTAAAAAAAAAATGGGGCACACAAAAGCAAAAGAAGAAGAGAAAAGAGCTGCAATACCAATCATGAAATAGGATTTTAAACACAAATATTAAGTCCTAGCAGCATTGGGTTTGATTTCTGAAATTTGTAAGGGTCTCCTAAACGTCTATGGTTTTTTGTTCAGCCCAACCCCACTCACGCCTCTTGGTTAAAATTTCTTGATTGAGTAAGGATATTGTCTAAACACGCATATTCATATTACTTGTGACATCTCATTCTAATTATCTGCGTGATTTTTGAAAATATGATGCAATTTTACTTTTGACATATTGTAAGTTTTGTATATTGTCATCCCTTATGTTCAGAATGATGTCCCGTGGTTGTCTGTGTTGTAATTGTGCTTAAATTGGAATCTGGGTGTGTAACGCCCCGATTTTTTTTTAAAACTATGCATGCACCTAAACTTACTAATTAAGTGCAAGCAAAAAGCAACGGAAATGGATAAATCTTCAATACATGCAAATAGATTTAACTCTTACATAAATAGATTACATGGTATATTAAAACTATATCCTTCATAATTTTTTTATTTATCATAACATATCGAATTCAGAACTTACATAATCCAGTTATTTTTATTCTCACAAATATCATCTCTTACTGCCTTTCGATACTCTTGCTATTCTATTTGATCACGTACGTAAGATCATTCTCTTAGAAAAGGAGTAGTCTGTAGGACCCTCGCGGCTTCTCAGAATCTCCTGTAATGTCTGAGTCTCATGACAATTTATTTACTCCTGCAAGAGTGAGATTGTCAAGAAATTTCAGTAAGTACACAGTTAACGAAATAAGACATAGATAACATCAACAATCATTATACATAGCAACGATCACAGACATATAACTTATGAAAATGTTTTATGGGACTTATACATGACTTTGACTTATAAACTTGTATCATGCATGTATTTTTCATTCTTATCTTAAAATCCTTATTCTTATAAGTCTTTACTAATATCCACTATTATTACCCGTAGTTGGGCCATGCCACTATTGTTATCCTGATTGGGTCATGCCACTATTATCACCCGTGGTTGGGCCATATTATATAAAGTTTTCTTGTCTTATTTCTTAAATGTTTATCATGACTCATAACAATACTTACATGATAACATGTAACATGGACTTTTTAAAAAAAAATGGACGTCATGACTTATGACGACACATATGTGACAAAATGCAACAAACGTGCAAACTTAGATTGGTGACATGCATGTTTCATGTTTTCATAAAGCATATGATATGGAAAAGCATAACACAAAACTTACATACACATACGTCGCCTAATTTCAGAACGTTAAACTTAACAAATAATATGTATGAAACTAAATAAAATATTAAAATTTTATTTAATCAAGGGCTGGCCGAATTTTTATGAAAATATTCTTAATTATTTATTCCTTTTAACTCATTCAACTCAAGCCCACAAGTTTGCATAATTTCGTAACAATATTATTTTTAAGTGTTTCTTGAACTATTCTTATATATTAAATTTTTTATTATTTTATTTATCTTTTTATCACAATAAATCTAAAAATACTCCTAATATATTAAGGTTCCTAAAATTATAATATTTGTTAAAAATATGTTTCAAATAATTCACTAGAACTTTTAAAATGAAGGAAAACTCTCATTTTTAAGGGTTATCTACTCTGATTTGTTACTTAATTCTTGTTTCGTTTTTTATAAAGTTCTTATCTTGTAAAACTTAAAACATAAAAGTTGTATATATATGTCTTATATTTTTATATACTTTTGAATCAATCCATTTCGTTATCACACTAACAAGTTATGCCCATTTTACTGAAAGATGTTAAATCTGTCTACTTAACTCTTTTTAAATCCGAAAGTTACTAAGGTTGATCTATCATTTTTTTTCCAAATATCTCATATTTTCACATAATCTTATTCATATAACATCATAGAATATATTCATAATATCTCATAATTTTTCTATCATTTTATCATAGCAAAAAGCACTCCAAAACTCAATAGGCTTCAATTTAACACATAAACTAAGATTAAGCTCGAATAAATATCAAACATGATCTAACCACCAAACCACTCATTATATGCCAATATTAGGTTAAATTGTATATTTACAAGTTTCTCCAAAGCTTGAATTGATGATAAAACCAAGCTCTTGCAAATTTCTTCTTCAAACGTATTCAATAACTCACCTTAGAAGTATTTAGAGATTCAAGGGCTTTAAGAAGGCTTTTTCTTTATTTTCTCTCAAGGTAGCCATGTGTTATTGCTCAAAGGGATTAAGAGAAGCCACCACACATATATATAGGAAGAGGGGCGAAATATTAGACAAGGAGAGGATAAATTCCTCAAGGTATCCGGTTTCCCCCCTTTTAGAGCCTTATATAAGCTTCCAACTTATTTTAGGTGAAATGATTTAGTCTAAACTTAGGTTTGGTGAGTCATATAGATATCCAAGGGTCAGTTTTGAGCTGCCTAAAATATCTCCTTGATCAATGGCTCCAATAAACCCCAGCTCATGCAAGGTAAAGACAAAATAGTATGATAGTTTCCTCCAATGAGATGTATCTGGCCACTTCCATCCCAAATTCGTCCTTGATATACTTCGATTATTTGAAATCTTATAACATAAAAGTTTTAGATCATCATCTTAAGATTTTATATAATTTTTAATCACCTTATTCCGAGATCAAATGAGAGAGATATGCTTAACACATCGAAACATGTCTAAACCACCCGAGAAACCCAATCCGAGTTCTCTATTTGTTTTCCTTTATTTTCTTACTCATCAAGACTTCTAGATCAATTCATCTCCTCATGAAACATACTCCTACAAATTTCAAGACCTCAGGAAAATTGATAACCAATTACAATTTTCTTTACATGGCCGAATATAGGACAATTCATCTAAGTCGGTTATCAATTGGACTCAACCCAAGGCCGTCCACTTCACACCAGATTTAGTCATTGATCCGTTATTTATCTTCAAAAACCCAAAACATAAAAGTTTTAGATCTACTTCCTAAGGTTCTATAGGAACTAGAATCACCTCATTCTGAGATCATATGATCAAGTCATAATTTTTCCACTAAAAGTCGACAGATAAGCCCGAGAATACCAGTTCGAGCACACCAAGTGTTTGGTAGATATTCCTTCTTGTTTCACACAAAATTTCCTAGATAAAATCTCCTCATTTCCACATATATACACACATTTCCAGATCTTAGGCTAATTAAGAAAATAATCCAAAGACTTAATCTTATCCAAAGTCCTTAGTTAACTTCAAAGTCAATGCCTATCTATCTCTAATCCAGATCTTTAACATCCATCTCAATTTCGTATTTTCTTAAGTCCGTATCTCTTAAAACTCAAAACATAAAAGTTGTAGATATTCCTCTTAGCTTTCTATAGTATTTTGAATCACTCAAATCTGATATCAAATGAGCAAGTTATGGCCATTTTATTAAAAGATGTCAAATTTATCCCTATATCTCGCTCGAGCCAGACATCAAATGAGAGTCGTGCGAAATCTCGGATTAGACACTTTTTTCACATAAAACAAGCCACCATTGTACCCAATCCTACTCCTAACCTTCCAACATACAATTATAGGTCTTTTCTTTATTATACTATTCCTTATTTGATCAACCTTCAATGATCATGCCACATATGAAAATTAAACTGATATCTGAAAATCTGGGTTATGACAGGGTGTCTCTTGCTCGATACATCCCTCGACAGGATGTATCTCGCTCGAGTTAGAATCTCGCTCGATGTCTCGCTCGAGGGTTTAAAACTCGCTCGAGCGAGAGTGCATTTAAATACTCGCTCGAGCATTTCCGTCTCGATCTCCTAGTTACAGTCTTCTTTCTTTTCCTTAACTTTTCTCTCCTCCCAAACATTCACTCCACGCCGATTCATCCTCATTTCTACCAACAAATCTCATCCCTTTCATGGTAAGCATTGTCTTCTCGAATTTCCTCTAATTGTTTTTCGGTTTCTTTCATTCCATTCATAGGGAAATTGTTGGGTTGTTTTTTGGATTGGGAGTGTGTGGACATTCTAGGGTTTTGGAAATCCTTTGTATTTCTTCTTGAAATTTTTGGTTTCTTTGAATTGTTGTTGTATTTAGGGAATGTTGAAACATTCATAGGTTTTTGAATCACTTATTTTTACAACGTGCACATCACATGTTCGATGAAATGCCTCAATGGCAATTTATCTTGCATTTTGAACTTATTTTGGTGCATTGATCACTTAGACATAAACTAGGTCTCATGCATGGTCTGTACACCTCATTAGGAGTTTTGTTGGGAAAATTTTGAGCATTCTAGGCATACATTTTAGGTATACTCTTTGGGCATCCTAGACATACTCATTAAGCATCTTAGGCATACTCATTAAGCATATCATCATGCCATATGCGTCACTGTCTGTGCTTGGTCCGTTTACAATTGCCATGGCGTCTCGACGTATCTGTCCCCGTAAAGCTACACCCGCTCCTCAGACGTATTTCCACAGTCCTCAAGTTGAGGAACTCTATACATAGAATTTCTCTCGCCGCGCCATTTTGGTAGAGCGTGAGGTCCTCCTTGGTGAGTTTCGGAAAACTTATCCCATTGTTCCTCAAATTTTTGAATCGCGCCAGTGGCTTGCCTTAACCACTGGTCACCTCACTCCTATTGGATGCCGGACTATGTAGTTGAGTCAGGCACATCTTCCTGGAGCTGATCCCCCTCCAGTACCCACTACCCAGAGTGGCCCTTCTACATCTCGTGTTCCTGATTCTAGCTCGGCTCCGGCACTGCTGTCTACTGAGCCGACAATGCAGACGATTATTGAGTTTCTCCTGAGCATTCAGTAGTCAATGACTAGTTTGGATACATGCATTGATGCTCGTTTTAACAGTCTTCAGAGTCAGGTTACTCACATGACTACTCGCTTTGACAACCTTGATACTCAAGTACAAAGAATTCAACAACAACTGGACTAGGAGGAAAATGAGAAGACCGAAAAAGATGACGATTGAGCCCCTTTACCATTTGTGACAAAAATGGGGAGTTTATTTAAGAGAATAGGGGGGAGCTAAGTCATACAGGGAGTAGCTAATGTTAGCTCATGTTTGTAGCCGTGTTGTGTTTGACTAATTTTGGGGATTAACTCTTCGTTGTGATCTTTTGTTGAACTCATTGATATTGAATTAGTTTTATTGTGTTTTAAGTATTATGATTTATGTATTCTCCCTTTATCTGCTTATACTGCACTTATATTTTCTTTTGGTACATTTACTCGTTTGCTAAGTGTGCAAAAATACATCTTGTGCTCGAAAGCTTTTATATGGAAATTCTATTTTGGTGTAATATGATTAGGTCTAATGTATAGGTTAGAGTTTTTGTCATAGAAATGCCAAATGGGGAGTTTGTTGAAGTAAAATTGTGTGGTTGGCAATTTCGTGTGAAAAACCTGAATAATTGAGTTGTAACCTATGGTGGGAGTGAGTCAACATGAAGATGATCAAAATGGCTCGAGAAAGACCTTAGACAGGGATCTCGCTCGGCACTCGCTTGAGCGAAGTTTAGGCAGAGACTTCACTCGATCCTCTCTCGACATGTCGCTCGAGCGAAGTCTCTGCTTCAGGCACAGACTTCGCTTGACCTTCGCTCGGCATCTCACTCGAGCGAGCATTGTGATAGATCACATTTTCTAGGGTTTGAGCACCATTTTAGATGGAAGCCTATAAAAGGATCATTAAGTTCTCTGCTCAGTGTGGAGAAAAATAGAGCAAAAACAAGAGAGACTCCCTTAAGAATCCTTGAGAGAAATTCATTCCCACATTCAAAGAGGTTTCTCTCTTGGATTACATATCCTCACCACAACACATTCATGATTAAAGATTTGGCAAGTCCATTGGAGTGGACGTGTTCATCAAGCTGGAAGAGTTCTTTAGATTCCTTTGATGGAGAAATCAAGATGTTTATGTGAGAAGCTATAGAAATGTCGGAGTTCTAGCACTACATGCGTGTAGAGATCGAGTGGGTCACTCGTGAAGTTGCAAGCCAAGTTTAGTTGCTACAATGGGTTTGTGAGTATTTCTAAATTGGTTGTAACAAACTATAATTTCTATAGTGGATTTGAAGTAGTCTCTTACACCCAGAGTGGTTTTAGATTTTGAAGAGATTCTTCAAATGAGTTTCCCTTCATGATCAAAATCAGTGTGTTGATTTCTGTTGTTATGCTTCATTGATTGTTTGATTGTGTTGATTTAATTTTAAATTGTCATAGTTTTTGAGCTACACCTATTCACCCTCTCTCTAATTATTTTAGGGTGTTAGACCATTGCTTTTTCAACTTCAATATCTTCTTTTCTTTTTTTTATGGGTAATGTAGTATGCCCAACATCGATTATCAAAATGGTTAGAGAAGGTATAAGGTATCAGATTGGTAATGGAAGACAGATCATCAAGATCTGGGGAGACAAATGTTGCCAACTCCTTCATCTCATTTGGTTCAATCTTCTATTTCAGAACTAGGCAAGGAAGCAACAGTAGCTCAATTAATTGATGAGGAAAGTGGAGCTAAAATGGAAACACCAACTACTAAGAGAAAATTTTAATATGGTAGAAGCTGAGGCTATCAAATCAATACTAGGTAGTAGAATGGGCTTGGAGGATAAAATATAGTGGGGTCCTTCTAAATTTGATGTCTTCTATGTAAAAAGTGCATCTTATGTGGCAATGGAAGTGAAAAGGAAACTTGGGGGGGAGCAATATGAGATAACAGGAACATATCAGATCTAGAACAAGTTGTGGGATCTAGACATCCCAAACTATATAAAAGTTTTTCTTTGGAGAGCTCTCACAGGCTGCCTGCCAATTAGAGATAATCTGAAAAGGAGGAAAGTTATTGAAAATGCGACTTGTCTTATATGTGATGAGCAGGTAGAGGGATCTAGTGGATATGTTTTGTGGAAATTGGCATTGGGACAGCTGTGTTTGAAGGGTATGGCCAAACCATTGAAGATATAAAATGGAAACTTAGAAATAGATAGATATGGCAATTGCAGTACTCTCCCAGAGACTAATGTGGCTGCTCACAAGCTAGCCAAGCATTCTTTACAATGTGCGGAAGAGATATTTTGGTTAGAGGAAAGTTCAGATTGTTTAAGTTCTTGTATCCGACTGGAAAAATCATGTATCTCTGCTTACTAATAAAAAAAGATGTGATAACTTTTCTCATAAAAACAAAAACATCGATTATCAAAAAGATCCAATCCTAGCATCCCTCGGCCCACAACCTTAGCCAACTTTTTTTTTTAATATATTTTTTTTGAGATATAATATTTACAATCGTTGAGTGTTTAAATGCCATATAAATATTTTAAGAAAAATTAAATAAATATGGAATTCCATGAAAATAATTAATTTTTTAATAATAAACTATATTTTATTTCAGAGTATTTATGCTATATTATGCTCTTTAAAATTATATGTAGTATTATTCTTCCTTTGCAATCTATTAAAAAGACAGAAAAAAGAGTAACCCTGTAATTCTATAGAATCTTAATAGGGAGCAATTCTCAAATGAATAATGCTTTTAGGCTGAGTTAACAGGCTATTATCATATTGTTAGAAAGCCAAAAAAACCTATTTGTATTGATCGAATCCAGTTTTTCTCCATTTTTTGGGAGCCAAACAGGGGATATATAAAATTGGAGAAAACTAACAAGACTTTTTCTCGGGAGCCAAACAACTAGTCTGGAAGTGTTAACGATCGAGATCAAATCTAGTTTTTCTTAATTTTTTCGGGAGCCTAATCGCTACTCTTTAAATTTTTCTTCGGAGGATCGAAAGCATTAACGAGACATAAATTGGCTGGAAGATTTTTTTTAATTAAATAAATTGGCTGACGTGACATAATGATGCCACAACAGGTGCGTGCCTCGGTTGAGCAACGCTCTTTAAAATAAGTGATATATACAATACATTTTTATAAAATTTACTCAATACATATTATAAAATAAAAATATTTTTATAAACTGTTTTACAATATATACGGTATAAAATATTCTTATTTTATAACATATATTATATAAAATATTATAAAAAATATTTTAAGTTTATCCTTTTTCATAATTTAATCATATCGGAAGGTCCGTCTGGTGCAGAGAACACAAAAGTACAGCTTACATTAATTAATTTAATTGCAGCTTCTCGAAATGTATATAGTCTTCATCGATAATTATTAATCTTTGGGCTCTCAGTTTATTCTTTAATTTTTTAATTTTTTACTGCACTTTTGACTTTTTCTTTTTCTTGTTTGGTTTATAAATTATTTTATCACTACTTTTGGAGAGATCATTAATCACCTTAGTTTGAACTATTCTTCACACTAAAAAAATGGATAAAAATGCTGATCTTCTGTAAATTGAACTTACCCATTAATTAGTCAGTCCATAATTTTGAGAAAATATTTTGCAGTAATTATGCACTAGTCGAAGGGACACTATCTAGTTTAAACCTGCAATATAATGTATTTATCCAAGTGCAAGCATGTACTTGATGTATAATTTATTTGTGATTAAAATATTTTCCTAAAAACAATTGAAAAAAATTAAAAACTGTGGTTCATACTTCATTCAAAGATACTGGCCGGTCACATTTTCTTGTAAATTTCCTTGAAGATTCATGACCCAATTAATTAATCATACTCAAGCTTCACTAGATCTTGAGATAATCGTCATGGGATATATAGTAATTCATCACGTAGTATTTATATTTGCCGGTCTCTTTCCTCCATTAATATAAATGATCAATGTCTTGACTTTTCCTAGTTTGTTTGAAAACTAGGCTTACAGAATTTGTATTTGCAGAAAAAGTCCCCGTCAATTTCCAATATACCTTCACCTAAGATCGCCATTCTCTTCCCTTAACTCTCTTTTTATCGTCCCCTCTCTTCTCTCCAACAAGAACTCCATTTAAAGAAAAGAATTAATCGATTACCATGGATATGGAGCAAGATGAAGACATGCAATTTCTTGGCTTCTTTGGTGCCTGCAGAGAAGCCTTCAAGATCATCAATTCATGGAGGAAAATCTTCAGCCAGATTACCTTGGCCCTAATCCTCCCTCTATCTTTCATCTTCTTGGCTCAAATGGAAGTCTCCAAACTCCTCTCCCCAAACATGACCCACAACAAGATACTTTTGGATGAAACCAAAGCAGGCACTAGTTCTAAATACCAAAAGCTCTCAGATGTCAACAAATCTGAATTAATCACTTTGTGGCTCTTCAAAGCTGTCTACCTCATCTTCTCCATCATTTTCTCTCTCCTCTCCACCGCCGGCGTGGTTTACACCATCGCTTCCATCTACACCGGTCGTGAAGTAACGTTCAAGAAGGTCATGAGCGTTGTCCCTAAGGTTTGGAAAAGGCTTATGCTCACCTTCCTATGTAATTTCATTGCCCACTTTGTATACAACATAGTGACTATTTTGATCTTTGCTGTGTGCGCAAGTTTCGTCATATTATTCCTGCAAAACGATAAGTTTTTGCCTCTACTTTATGTTCTTTTGATCTTTTACTTGGTGGGTTTGGTATACATGGCCATTATTTGGCTATTAGCCAACGTTGTGACCGTGTTGGAAGACACGAGCGGGTTTCATGCCATGAGAAAGAGCAGGGTACTGTTAAAGGGCAAGATGTGGGTGGCGACCTTCATATTATTGATGCTCGGTCTCTGTCTATTTGCCATACAAATGTCATTTCAGACGCTTGTTGTGGGTGGTGGATCATTGGGCGAGGCGAGCAAGTTTGGCTATGGGATTATATGTTTGGTGTTACTTTCCATGTTGCTCATGTTTGGGCTTGTCCTTAAGACAGTGATCTACTTCGTCTGCAAATCCTACCACCATGAAAACATCGACAAGTTGGCTCTCTCAGATCACCTTGCAGGCTATTATATTGGAGAATATGTTCCTTTGAAGTCCGAGGATGCTCGGCTGGACCCTTGAACATCTGATGATCTATGTTTGATCAATTGGCTTGCTTTATGAATTAATGGGAGAAAAGTGATATTTCATTTTGTAATATATAGCTCATGTGTCATCCTAATATCAGCAATACTGTCTTTGATATATATACACACACACACACACACACACACACACACACGTACGTTTTGTAATTTATAATGTTTGTTTTTGCTCAACTGTTTACAACTATCTGTAATTTTCAACATGTTCTATATGTTTTTGAATTGCTAGATCCATCAGGTAATTCTCGGTTTCCACTTCCTATGGAGTCTTATCTGTTCTCTTTAACCACAAAGCCTTTTTGTTCGAGTTATTTTTCTATTAAATTGTTGATTGATTTGCTTGAGAATCCAGCAATTGATGATGCATGTGGTGATCTGCATGCTCTCAATCGTGTTGGAAGAGGTTAAGAATTGCAATATTAACATGACGGTGTATAATAAAGGCAGAGCTCTCTGCAGCAATTGATGAGTGCGATATTTATTTATTTTTTTTTTAAAGGGAGTACGCATAGCATACGCACTCTAAGATAGTAAATATTATTTATTATTTATTATTAGTTTTGTAAAAATTGATAGTTTGATGGGGTCCTCCATTGTGAGGTTTTCTCAATAGAATAGAGTTGTGTCTTTTAAAACCCTCCTAAGTTCCAAAAGAGTTGAAATGGATAAAGATCTCTCCTAGCAGTGGCAAGATTTAAGCCTTATGGAGGAGGAGAAGCTAGGTGTAGCTGTCTCTTCTCCCTCAGTTCGATACCATGAAACCAACTTCTTCCTGCCTACTTGCTATGATTATAGCAGAGAAGAACATCAATAAAGAAGCCTTCAAAAGCACTATGACTAAAATATGGAGGTGTGATAGCTTACTCTAGTTCTCAAAGGTAGGCATAAACCAGTTTTGTGACGCCCCCAAATTTTCCTTGAAATAAACACGGGAATCGAGGCGTCGGGATGCTGACAACACGGGTCACACACCCCCAACGTCAAGTGCTAAGTGTGTGAACACGTGACATGCATAAATAAAAATCGCAGCGGAATAATTAAAATCAATAACTAAGTACCAGAAATTTTTTAGAAATATTTTACAAACCAGTTTAACGTAAATTCTCCAACAGAAAATTTAATACAGACATCCGAAAGATAAATTAAACAAATATATATTTATAAAAATGGGGGAAATAAATTTCTCGATATAACAATTAATAATAATAACACATCAACGGCGGAGCCGTCTCCTCAGGCTCAGCCTCTTCAAAATCTGCATCCAAAAAACTACGATGCCAAGAATGACATCGTAGGTAAGTACAACCCAAACAAACTCAAGATAATAAATACATTCATGCAACAACACTATGCATGAACAGGACACCGTATGCATATGACTTAAAATCATCATTCTCAAAATTAATAAAATACTCACACACACCAAAATCCCATTTTGGCCCAAATAAAACTCCAGTAAAATCACCCATCATTTTCCCAGAAAATGATGACCATAAATTCATTAAAATCACAACAATTTTCCCAGAAAATGGTCCACGTAAAACCAATAATTAAAACCCGTCACTTTCCCAGAAAATGGCATAAACATCCGTTTTATTAACCGTATGCACTATGATCTCCCCTAGGGACCATCCGCACACCCTGACTTTCATCATCACACCGAAGGTAACGACCCCGCATGTGACTTCGGAACGGGCGATGCCTAGCTAACCGCGCCCAGCACGTACCATGACCAGGCATCCCTTAACTCCCGCCAGTAAAGGAGCCACGGAGTCGGCACGAGAGCGTTACCATCCTGTCCGATCCTGTCGTCGCCTGGCGACGACCCAGGGGACATCACTCAATATATTCCGCTCCCGAGTGACCAGAGGAGCTCCATCTGGATAATGCCCCATCCCAATTTGGGGTCGTGATACACACGCACCCGAAACCATAAACACGTGAAACCCAGTTTTCATTTCCAACACATAAATATGCGCGTAAATACACAATGCAGACAACCATGCACAAAAATATTCAACAACTAATGAATTCCAACGATAACTAAACATAATATTTGTCGATGCAAAAATATATTTAAATCTTAAAGTTTATTTGGAAAATATTTACAGCGGGTAAAAACGTAAATCCTTGAACAACGCCAATCCACAACGTTCATAGCAGTCACCGATACATTAGGCTAAAGTGCTCGGTTTGACACCAAAATTTAGGGAGATACTCATTAGGAGGTGGGGAATCTCATGGAGGTGGTGGTGTGGTGGCACAACCACCGGAAAGTGGCAGATCGGGCTCAAAATGGGTGAAAACCCATTTTTGGGTTTGGGGTTGTATCGGGAATGTGGGGCCACGGATGGGGAAGCCGAGCTAGGGGGATGACCGGCTGAGGTGGGGGAGCATTTTGGTGGTGGAGCTGAGGCTCACGATGGCCGGACGGCGGCGCGGCGAAGAACAACCCGTTTTAGGACCCATTTTGGGTTGGGTAATTTGGGCTACCGTGGGTGGTGCCGGAGGTTGAATTATGCTCGCCAGAGAGTGGGGAGTCTAGTGGTGGTGGTCGGAGGCCAAGGAGTAGCCGGCGGTGGCCGAAAAATGCAAGGGAATGCAAGAACTCACTTTCGGGTAGGGGGCCGTGTGGGGGAGGTGGGGTGGTCGGAGGTGACACCACCGGTGCCGTTGGATTCTCCGGCGTGCAGGGGTGGTGGTGGGCTAGGCGGTGTTGCCGGAGGGTGGTCGACGGCGACCCTAGGGCTGAGGACCGAATGGACGCAGGGGGGAGGGCGTGTCACGCGCGGGGAGAGTCTGGGACCGAAGCAGATGAAGAAAAAAGAAAAAGAGAAAAGAAAATGAAAAGAAAAAGGAGAAAAAGGAAAGAAGGGAAAAAAATGAGTCCAACAAGAAAAACACAGTAAATTAAATAAAAGCTGGCTTTAAATACTATAATTTCAATATCAATAAAATAAAATATTTAAAGCCCATTAATAGAAATAAATTAAACCAAACCGTAATAAAAATACACGTAAGTCTGGGATCTCACAAGTTCCTCATCGAGTTCAACAACCAACAAGACATGGAAATAGTTGTAGCTGGCAGACCTTGGTCTTTTGACAAATGGCTCTTATGCCTACACCATTTTGATGGAACCAAATCCACTAGAGAGGTCAACTTCACCAAGGAGACTTTTTGGATCCAAGCATACAACATTCCCTTTAACTGCGTGAATGTAGACATTGGTAACAAGGTTGGTAGCAAGGTTGGCAAGGTCCTTAAAGTGTATGCTGATGACAGAGGCATTTGTTGGGGTAGATATATCAGAATAAGGGTAGAAGTGGATATCTCTAAAGCACTCCCTCATTGCTCCTTCCTTTCAGTAGCAGATAAACAGTTCTGGGTCCCCTTCAGGTATGAAAAATTGCCTTCTATTTGTTTTAAATGTGGTGTTCTTAAACATAATCAGATGGTGTGCTCCTCAAAGAGAAATGAAGGGGAGAAGAAGCAATATAGGACATGGTTGAGAGCTCCTGCTGCAAGAGATGCTGACCTTGTCTTCAAAAAGTATGGTGAAGCCTCTCCTTAAGGTCCTCGAACCCAGGACCATCCATGGAGGCCTACACTAGAGAGAGAGAGGAAGATAGACCACCCTCTAGGATTTTCCCACAACAATGCTGTCAAGTGTCCAAAGAACCATCTCTGGGACCTCTGGACAAAAACCCCTCCTCTGACAGCTTAAAAAAGAGAAAATGAAGGTTCCCAAGGATGAACTCTTTCCGTGCAAGGAAAGTCAACTCCTGACCCATCAAAAAGTAGATGTCTTCTTCAACATAAAAGAAAATGTCTGTGATATGTCAAGGGTGGAGTCTACTACTATTGTCCAGATGATTAATACAAGAGGGGGGTGAATTGAGTTATATTAAAAAAATTAGCACTTATAAACCAAATACACAATATAAAATATAAATAAAATACGAAGTAGCAGGAAATATAAAGAGTAAGGCTAAGAAGAAGCAAACTCAGTATTTTAACGAGATTCAGCCTCACTGCCTACTACCCCTTGAGGATCCCAAATCACTATTCAATCTCCTTCAGGTGTAGATAGAAACCTATTACAGATTTGAGCAACACTGCTATAAAGAATTCGTGTAGAACACCCTCTGCACTTGCAATCACCTCACACTTGGTGATTCAACTATTTCCTGTGTAGAACACCTTCTACACACACAAGGGTTATACACACCCTCTTACAAATACAATAACTGATAGTAAGTAGATTATCAGAATCCACTCCTCAATGAGTGAAATAAGAACAATACAGTGCAACCTATATCTCTTTCAAAATGAATAAGGATTAAGGCACAAAATTTAGAAAAAAGAGAACGAGGGCTTTGAAAGAATGATGTAAAACTTAGTAATTGATGTGTAAGCTCTTGTTATTATTTTTGCAAAACTCAAGCGAGTTATTTATAGGTAAATGAGTCTTCATATTCAAATTTGAAAAGGTTCACATGTCAAATAAGAGTACTATTTATTTTTCAAAAAATTCAAATAAAACATCTCATTTTTACATATGTCAAAGACAACTCCATTCATTTTTTAAAGAAATCAAAACTAATCTTTTACTTTTTATAGATGACAAAATGAGCATGATTTATTTTTCAAACCAAATCATCTTATTTTTGCATATGTCAAAAAAACACATAATCACCCTTCAAGATTTTCAAACAAAATCATTTTTCTTTTGTGTTTGTCAAAAAAACACACAACTATCCCTCAAGATTTTCAAACAAAACATGCACATGTCAAAAATGACAATCAATCATATTATAAATTCAAATTTTTATGCATATGTGGAAAAAAAAATTAGAAATTAAATATTTAATAAAGTTATGCAAATGTAAAAAATGCAATTTGATACTTTATGAGAAAATATTAATTTTGACCCCTAATCCAATTTCAAATTTTAAGAGATATATAAAATTACTCTATGAGCTTCATTTGTAGATTTGTTTTTCTTTTTGCTAATGTTTGATTTCTTGATGTGCTTAGCTCTTTTCATGCTTAGACAACTTGAGCTTGAGTTTTGAATTTATTTGTTATTATCAAAATCTATACATAGATACGAGACTTGAAACTTTGGGTTCTACAATCTCTCCCTTTTTGATGATGACAAATACTTAGTAGAAATCTGCAACCTGCAGTAATACTTAAGCTCTCTCTGAAATTATGCGTTAATTTTTCAAGTAAAATATAAACATGATTCTAGAATATATAACAGGGTAGTATAATACTAGTATAAGACTTCTCCCCCTTTTGGCATCATTAAAAATAAACTGCAATTGGTTTCAATAAAGTTTCTTCCCGCAATAATCAATAACCAAATAAAACGGTGCGTTAGTAGAAACTATAGAGAGTTGAATAATTGGAGCCACTTGTGTCCGGCAAAAACTGCAAAGGCTGAGGCTTAACTTTATTGTCTCGGTGCAAAAGAAAACTCAAATTCGCTTGTTGTTGTTGACAAATTAGATGTTGCAGAGATTTGAAATTGAATAATTGGAGCCATCCGTGTCCGACAAAGGCTGCAATGGCTGAGGCCTAGCTCTCGTCTCGATGTAGAGATTTGAAACCCACTTGATGTTGTTGACAAATGAGATATAACTGAGATTTGAAATCTTTGAGTTGCTGTTTAAAAGACCATTTTCACCCATCAGATACTCAAAGAAAAATCTTACATTTCTCATTGATCAAGTATCTGTTTATCCAAAACAATAGAATGAGAGAGAAAATTTCTTCTGGTAATCTTCCAGATTTGAACCAAGAACTATCTCAATCAGTCATTTCAATTGTCTCATCCAGCATATCTTGTAATCTTGACTAAGTAAGATTTGAAGAGATGATAGTGTGTCTTGTTCTTATTTCCATATCTACAAGAGTAATCCTTAACTTTATTTAATTCGCATCTAATCTTTTTCTCATCTTTGCAATTTGTCTATATTCTCATTTTACGAATTTTTAATGGCTCTTCAATTTCCCTTCAGTACTTATCGTGATTAATCTATTTCTGTATCTGTTGTAGGTGCTATGAAGCAACAAGAGACTGATTTGGCTAATAAATTAGATCATGACGCCATTTATGAGTTTGTGGGTCTCGGAATTCGATACTTATTATCCATTGTTGTTTTTTCCGCTCGATTGTAGTCCAAAACTCGCGAAATTGAGAAGTTTAGCAAAACGGTCTCTATATTTCAACGACTTGTTTATGAGTCAAACAGAAAAATAGTAGAGTTAAAACAATAAAATAAGAATTTCAAATCATTATTTGTCTTTTCATTTCGACTGTTTAATCCTTTAGACGAGAATAACATGTCAATCTATGAAGAGCAAATGCAGTTGAAAGATGAGGCTAAAAGTCTCAAGTTTTTGTAAGTCATTTAAGATAATGGAATAAAAATATTCAACAGATATTCATGACATGCACCCTTCCTATTTCTGTTCTAACATGCATAATCTATCTTCTGGTAGGAGTTTTGTGAAAATATCCGCCATTTGATCGTGTGTGCTTATGAATTATAGTACATTATTACCCTTCTGCACATGATCTCTAAGAAAATGATATCTAATTTCAATATGCTTAGTCCTAGAATGTTGTATTGGGTTCTTTGAAAGATGTATAACACTTATATTATCACATTTGATTGGAATGTGATTGTACATAAGTTTAAAATCCTCAAACTGTTGCTTAATATAGAGAACTTGAGCACAACAACTACCTGCAGCAATATACTCTACCTCAGCTATAGATAATGCAACATAATTTTACTTTTTACTAAACCATGAAACAAGTGCATGACCTAAAAAATGACATGTTCCACTAGTACTTTTTCGATCAACTTTGTAATCAGCATAATCTGCATCTGAATAAATGATAAGATCGAAAGAAGTGTGCTTAGGATACCATAACTACAGGTCAATGGTACCGGCAAGATATCTAAGAATACGATTGACTACAATCAAATGAGATTGCTTTGGAGATGATTGAAAATGTGCACATAAACATACACTTAACATAATATCAAGTCTACTAGCTGTCAAATATAATAAACTATCAATCATACCTCGATATACCTTTGAGTCAACTGGCTTACCACTTTCATCTTTATCAAGTTTGGTGGTTCGACTCATTGGTGTTCCAATTACCTTCGCATCTTCCATCTCAAACTTTTTGAGTAATTCTTTGATATATTTTGACTGATTAATGAATGTTCCACTTTTTGATTGCTTGATTTATAATCCAAGAAAGAAATTAAGTTCTCCCATCATGCTCATTTCAAATTCTTCCTGCATACTCTTAGCAAAATCTTGGTTTATATTTTTATTAGTAGCACCAAATATTATATCATTTACATAAATTTGAATTAGAAGAATATCATCCTGTTCATATTTGATGAAAATAGTTGTTTCAATTTTCCTCTTGAAAAATATTTTTCAATCAAAAAACCACTAAGTCTCTTATACCAAACTCTAGGAGCTTGTTTGAGTCCATATAAAACTTTTGTGATCTTAAAAACATGATTAAGAGAAATATGATTTTCAAAACCTGGAGGTTTCTCAACATATACCTCTTCATTTATTAAACCATTTAAGAAAGCATTTTTAGCATCCATTTGAAAAAGTTTGAAATCTTTATAACATGGATATGCAAGTAACATTCGATTAGCTTCTAATCTTGCAACTGATACATATGTCTTATCATAATCAATTCATTCTTCTTGGTTGAGACTATTTATATTATTTGTACTTTCTGATTCTTCATCAATAGATTTCTTGGAGATTAGAGGGTTAGATTCATCAAACACTACATGCATAGATTCTTGTACAGTCAAAGTCTTTTTATTAAATACTCTCTAAGTTTTACTATTTATTAAATACCTAAGAAAGATACATTTATCAGATTTTGTATCAAACTTTCTTAAATTATCTATGTCATTGAGAATAAAATATTTGTATTCAGATACATGAAAGTAACTAATGTTGGGCTTTTTCTCATTCCAAAACTCATAAGGGGTTTTATCTAATTTAGACCTTAACATAACTTTATTTATAACATAACATGTAGTACTTACTGTTTTGGTCAAAAATTAACTAGGTAAATTATTCTTATTAAGCATTACTCTTGCCATTTCTTGAAGAGATCTATTCTTCCTCTCTATTACTCCATTTTGTTGAGGAGTTCAAGGAGTAGAGAAATCATGCACAAAACCATTTTTCATCACAAAAAGATTTTATATCTTTATTGACAAATTCTTTCCACCTGTCACTTCGGATGTTTGAAATAGTATAGCTATTTTCATTTTGAATTCTCTTGCATACCTTGGTAAAGGCATTATGTACCTTATCTTTATGAGCAAGAAAGATGAACCAAGTATATCTAGAGAAATCATCAACAATAACAAATTTATAATATTTTCCTTCCAGACTTGCAACTCTATTTGGTCCAAAAAGGTCCATATGTATTAGTTGCAATAGTCTAGTGGTGGAAATATGTTTCTTGGTTTTGAAAGAAGTTTTTGTTTGTTTACCAAACTGTCATGCATTACAGATTTTGTCTTTAAAAAAGTTCGCTTTTGGCAAACTTCTCACAAGATCACTTTTTGAAAATTTGGAAATAAGTTCCATGTTTGCATGACCTAATATTCTATACCATAATCAACTATTTTTATGTTGAGCTGATAAACAAATAGGATCTTGTGAGGCAATTTCTTCAAATTTGATTGTATAAACATTATTATTTCTAAGAATAATAAAACAAATATTGCAATCATAATCATTCAAAATAATGCACTTATCATTTTTGAAAGTAACTATAAATCTTTTATCACATAATTGATTTATACACAAAAGATTATGTTTTAGATTATCAATAAGTAAAACATTTTCAATTATGAGAGAATACTCCTTACCGACTTTACTAATTCCCATTATCTTCCCTTTTGACTTATCTCCAAATGTCACGTATCCTTCTTCTTTAGAAGTGAGGTCAATGAACTTAATTTTGTCTCCTGTCATGTGTCTTGAGTATTCACTGTCTAAAAACCATTTACTTTTATCTATGGAGGATTTCATGCATACTTACAAAAGCAATTAAAATAAGTTTTCTTGGTACCCAAATTTTTTGGGTTATTTATTTATTAGTATTAGAAGAAACAAGATTCTTTGATACCCATATGACCCTAATAGTCATTGTATGTTTTCTTACAATAGGACAAGTATGATAGTTATGACCATTTCTATTGCAAAAATTACAATTAACATATGACATATTTGAAATTTTTGAGTGATTGTAATAATGTTTTTCTTTAAAAAAATTATTTTTATGAAAAGTGTTGAACCCAAGGTTTCAAGTCTCGTTTTTATGTATAAATTTTGATGATAACAAATAATATTGAAAACTCAAACTCAAGTTGTCTACGCATGAAAGAAGCTAAACACATCAAGAAATCAAGCATGAGCAAGAAAGAGATCAAATCTACAAATGAAGCTCATAGATTATTTTTGTACATCTCTTAAAAAATTCGAAATTGGATTAGGGCTCCAAATTATTCTTTTTTCTCATAAAACATCAAATTACTTTTTTCACATATGCAAGACATCTTTAAATGTCTTAATTTTGAAAATTATGTTTTTTACATGTGCATAACATCATCAAATAATATAATTTCAAAAATTATATTTTTTTTATATAAAAATTTGAATTTGTAAGATGATTGATTGTCATATTTAACATGTGCATGTGTTGTTTGAAAATCTTGAAGGGTGGTTGTGTGTTTTTTTGACAAATGTAAAAGGTAGATGATTTTGTTTGAAAATCTTAAAGGGTGATTGTGTGTTTTTTTGACATATGCAAAAAGAAGATGATTTTATTTGAAAAATAAATCATGCTCATTTTGTCATATATGAAAAGTAAAAGATTAGGTTTGATTTCTTTGAAAAATGAATGGAGTTGTCTTTGACAAATGTAAAAAGGAAATACTTTTATTTGAATTTTTTGAAAAGTGAATAGTGTTCTTATTTGACATGTGAATTTTTTCAAATTTGAAATTAAAGACTCATTTGCCTATAAATAGCTCATTTGAGTTTTGTAAAAATTACAACAAGAGCTTACACATCTATTGCTAAGTTTTGCATCATTCTTTCAAAGCTCTCATTCTCTCTTTTTGAAAGTTTTGAGCCTTAATTTTTGTTCTTATTGATAGAGATATAGGTTGCGTTGTATTGTTTCTATCTCACTCATTGAGGAATGTACTTTGATAGTCTACCCACTATCAACTCTTGTATCTGTAAGATGGTGCGTATAACCCTTGTGTGTATAGAAGGTGTTCTACATAGAGAATACTTAAATCACCAAGTGTGAGGTGATTGGAAGTGTAGAGGGTGTTCTACACGGATTCTTTGGAGCGGTGCTGCTCAAAAGTGTAATAGGTTTCTATCTACACCTAAAGGAGATTGACTAGTGAATTCGGGATCTTTAAGGGGTAGCTTGAGGCGAGGACGTAGGCAATGGGGCTGAACCTCGTAAAAGTACTGAGTTTATTTTTTCTTATCCTACTCTTTACATTTCTTATTGCTTTATATTTTGTTTATATTTTATATTGTGTATTTGATTTATAAGTGTTAATTTTTATAATATAACACAATTCACCCCCCTCTTGTGTTAGTCATCTGGGCAACAAAAAGAATTTTAAAAATCTGATTTTGATTTAGTCGGTTTATCAAATTTTTTTTTTATAGAGTTTGAGTTTTTCTTTTGGTATGTATCTCAAGCCTACCTTATCAAAAACACATATTTGACTACCAAGAAGTTTTTCAAAATTTCTTTTTCCATTTGTAAAGTTTTCAACAATCTTTTATAAATCAACCATTTTCTTTCCAACTTATGATTTTCATCTTTCAAAATAATATTTTCTTTTCTTAAAACATCATTTTCATTTATTAAAGAAGAATTTTTCTTTTTCAAAGCGGTATATTTGATACCTAATTTTTCAAATTCCTCATATAACTCTTTCAAAGCATTTTGTAATTCTTCATAAGAATGATTTTTAATATTTTCAGAATTTGTGACCTTAAGATCATTTTTAGCCATGAGACAAAGATTTGCAGATTCTTCGTTGCTTGCGTCACTGTCTGAACTACTTAAATCATCATCCCATGTAGCTTTCATTGCTTTCTTGCTTTTGTATCGATCTTTCTCTAGCATGGGACAATCTGCCTTAATATGTCTTGGGTTTTTGCATTTATAATAAGTAAAATAGTAGTTTTTACCTGTATCTTTGTTGGAAAACTTTTTGAAATATTTCCTTGGAGGAGCTTTATTTTTCTTTAAGAATCTTTGAAATCTTCTTGTGATCATTGCAATTTCTTCATCTTTGTTATCGTTTTTCTCGTTTTCATCGCTTTCACTTTCGTGGGGAATAACTTTGAGTGCCGAGCTCTTCTTTTGCTTTCCTTTTTCTTCTTCTCTTTTCAATGTGTACTCATGAGTAATAAGTGACCCAATGAGTTCATTTAATTCGAGTTTTTTAAGATCTTTAATTTCAAAAATCGCCGTTACTTTTGATTCCCAACGTTTTGGCAAAGAGTTGAGAATTTTACTTATTATCTCCATGCTAGAATAAACTTTTCCAAGAGCTGTCAAGTTATTTATAATGTTAGTAAAACGAGTATACATAGAGGAAATAGACTCATTATCAATCATTTTAAATATTTGATATTCATGCGTAAGAATATATTCTCTCTTTTCTATTTATAATTATTCCAGATTTCCTTTGCTGTCCTGCAAGTCATTATGCTATTAAATTCATTGTCATTGAAAGCATTATACAGAAAATTCAGTCATTACATTCACTGTATAAAGTCTATCATCTTCATGATCAAATTCTTCTTATTCCTTGTTGACCTTTACTCCATCAACAATTTTTGTTGGAATATAAGGCCCATTTATAACATATTTCTAGATTTCTCGACCTTGAAACTGAATAAATATTCTCATTTTAACTTTCCAAAAAGTATAATTGTCTTCACAATATAGCGGAGGCCGACTATTGGATTGACTTTCAGCAAATGTAACTGCAATGTTAGCCATATGATCTTAACTCAACAGATAATTAATCTTATAATAGAGCCATTGCTTTGATACCAATTGTTGCCCAGATGACTAACACAAGAGGGGGGTGGATTAGGTTATATTAAAAAAATTAGCACTTATAAACCAAATACACAATATAAAATATAAACAAAATACGAAGTAGCAGGAAATATAAAAAGTAAGGGCAAGAAGAAGCAAATTCAGTATTTTAAGGAAGTTTAACCCCACTGCCTACGTCCTCACCTCAAGCTACCCGTTGAGGATCCCAAATTCACTATTCAATCTCTTTCAGGTGAAGATAGAAACGTATTATACTTTTGAGTAACACCGCTACAAAGAATCCGTGTAGAACACCTTCTACACTTGCAATCACCTCACACTTGGTGATTCAACTATTCCCTGTGTAAAATACCTTCTACACATGCAAGGGTTATATGCACCCTCTTACTAATACAAGAGCTGATAGTGGGTACATTATCAGAGTATACTTCTCAATGAATGAAATAAGAACAATATAACGCAATCTATATTTCTCTCAAAATGAACAAAGATTAAGACACAAAACTTAGAAAAGAGAGAATAAGGACTTTGAAAAAATGATACAAAACTTAACAATTGATGTGTAAACTCTTATTATTATTTTTGCAAAACTTAAGTGCGCTATTTATAGGCAAATAAATCTTTATATTCAAATTTAAAAATATTCACATATCAAATAAGAGCACTATTCACTTTTTAAAAAATTCAAATAAAAGCATCTTCTTTTTACATATGTCAAAGACAACTCCATTCATTTTTAAAAAAATCAAACCTAATAATTTACTTTTCATACATGACAAAATGAGTATGATTTATTTTTCAAATCAAATTATTTTCTTTTTACATATGTCAAAAAAACACACAATCACCCTTCAAGATTTTCAAACAAAATCATCTATCTTTGCATTTGTCAAAAAAACACAACCACTTTTCAAGATTCTCAAACAAAACATGCACATGTCAAAGATGACAATTAATCATCTTACAAATTCAAATTTTTATGCATATGTGAAAAAAAAATCGAAATTAAATATTTTAATAAAATTATGCAAATGTAAAAAATGCAATTTAATACTTTATGAGAAAATATTAATTTTGAGCCATAATCCGATTTCAAATTTTAAGAGATGTACAAAATTAATCTATGAGTTTCATTTGTAGGTTTGTTCTTCTTCTTGGTCATAATTGATTCTTGATGTGCTTAGTTCTCTTTATGCGTAGACAACTTGAGTTTGAGTTTTGAATTTATTTGTTATTATCAAAATCTATATGTAGATACGAGACTTAAAACCTTGAGTTCTACAACTACCTTCCAAACAACTTTTGCAGCAACTTCCTTGCCTGATGATGACAAAAACACAACTGGTCTCATTCAAACTAAACCTAAGGAATCAAAGGATCTGTTCGAGCAAATTAACTCTATTGACCAGTTCTTCAATGATCAATTTACAGTTTTGAACCAGCCCAAGAAGACCGTTACCTGGAAGAGGAGAGCAAGGGACTTGTGTCTCAATTCTAGCACTTTAGTAGCATTTGCGGTTGCCTCCTCTCCCAAGTATAGAGGCACCTCGAGTCCTCTCCCTAACAGAAAGAAAAGAGTGTCTAGTCCCTCTCCATCAAATGGGACTTTTACTAGAGCTAAGAAACTCAAGATGGAACTACAAGATGAAGAGGATTTTCCCAACCCTGCAAGCATGGTGGAGGCTGTTGATCAGCCCCACCTCCCCCAATGATTGGCCTCAGCTAGAATTGTAAGGGGCTTGAAAACCCCCAAACAGTTCTTGACCTGCTCCGAATGGTGCAATCTAAGTCTCCCTCCTTTGTCTTCCTAATGGAAACAAAGTGCAACAGAACTAAAGTAGAAGCTATCAAACTCTAACTTCACTTTGATCATAGTTTCATCAAAGAGAGTGTCGGTACAAGTAGAGGACTTACTCTCTTATGAAAAGAAGACTTCGAAGCTGTTGTTCACTCATATTCTCAATTCCACATCTCTCTCCTTGTACATGATACCACAACAGACTCTAATTGGCTACTAACAGGCTTCTATGGCCATCTTGTAGTTGCCAAAAGAAAGGACAGTTGGTCCCTTCTTAGAGCCATTAACCATCCCTTTTAAGTTGGTTATGTTTTAGGGATTTTAATGAGCTACTCAATTATGGAGAAAAAGTGGGGGGGGCCCCTCAGACCTTAATATCAAATGGAGGATTTTCGAGCCTCAATTGAAGATTGTGGGCTTTGTGACATTGGTTATGTAGGCAATAAGTTCACCTGGACTAATGGCAGACATGGAGGGGCTTTCACCAAGGAGAGACTTGATAGAGCTCTCTGCAATCTCTCTTGGTCAGACCTGTTCCCTTACTCAAAAGTCCTCACCCTACCTACACTCAGTTTAGATCATTGCCCCATCATGATCTCCCATGATAGAAGCCACGATATGCTACACCAATCTAAGAAGCCCTTCAGGGTATAAGCAAGCTGGTTTCTCCATGAGGAATGTCCTAAAATCGTGGAGGAAGCCTGGAACAAAACTAGAGTTTTGAAGAACAAGCTAGCATTTGCCACTGATGGTTTAACCTCTTGCAGGCAGAACCTACTGCAATGGAGGAAGGTAGTTGATGGCAACCCTAAACAACAACTGAAAGGTCAGCTGGGGTTGCTCTCTAACTTGCAAAAAACAACAAAGGACACCTTAATGAGTCCATCAAGCAAGTGCCAATTAGTATCTCAACTCTACTTGATGAATAAAACCTCAAATAGAAACAAAGGGCCAAATAAAGGAGGCTTAGGGAGGGTGACAGAAATACCAAGTATTTTCACCATTGTGCAACTTAGAGAATGAGCAACAACATGATTAAAAAGTCACTTGATGATAAGGGGAACTCAGTTCACACCAAAGAGGGTATCCAATAGCTTTTCCAAGATTTTTGTAAGCATCTATTCTCCTCCTCTTCTCTAGTGGGCATAACTGATTGCTTACCAATGAAGCCCAAAATTTCAGTAGCTCATAATTCAGCTCTCTCAAGGCCCTACACTTTCCAGGGTGTCGAAGAGGCATTGTTTCAAATGGAAGGACTAAGCTCTCCTAGTCCTGATGGCTTCCCAACCACCTTTTACTACAAGTATTATCTATTCTGAATTCCAAGGCCAGTGTAGCTAATATCAATCACACTCTGATCACTTTAATTCCAAAAAGAAAGCCCCTACTAAAGTCTTGGAATATAAGCCAATCTCTTTTGTAATGAGCTATATAAACTTGCTTCAAAAGTGATTGCCAATAGACTTAAATCTCTACTGCCTAACATTATTTCTAGCTTTTAGCTTGCATTCATTCCTAACAAGTTAATAATAGACAATGTGGTGGTTGCTTTTGAGGCTCTTCATACCATGACAAATAAACTGAAAGGAAGGGGGGGCTACATGGCCATGAAGCTTGACATGAGCAAGGCTTATGACAGATTAGAGTGGCCCTTCATTCGAGCAGTGTTGTACAAGCTAGGTTTCTGCACCAGCTTTGTGGAACTGATCATGCAGTGCATTGAAACTGTCTCTTATGCCCTTCTTATCAATGGAGTCCCCCAAGAACCCTTCCAACCATCCAGGGGAATACGCCAAGGTGATCTACTATCACCCTACATATTTATATTGTGTGCTGAGGCCCTTAGTAACCAACTTAGTAGAGCAGAAAAGTTCAGACAGATTCATGGGATTCCAATTGCCAAGGGCCATCACAATTTTCCACTTATTTTTTGCGGATGATAGCCTTTTATTTTGTAAAGCTAATGCCTTTGAATGAAGTAGGGTGGTGAGAATGCTCAGAGTGTATGAACTGGCTTCAGGGAGAGACTTAACCTTGAAAAAACCTCCATTTTTTTCAGCTTCAATACCCCAAAAGCCACTCAGCCCTACATCCTCTCTATAGCTGGTATGAGAGCCACCAAATCTTATGAAAGATACCTGGGATTGCCCTTAGTGGTAAGGAGAAACAAATACAAAGCATTTAAGGGCATCCTAGACAATGTAAGAGGAAGATTGAACAATCACAAAGTTAAGATGCTTTCACAAGCTGGAAAAGAGGTGTTTATCAAGGTTGTCATCCAAGCACTCCATACATACACTATGAGTGTTTTTAAACTTCCCCTCTCCCTCCTCCATGATATCAATAGCTCCATCCATCATTTTTGGTGGGGTCAACAGGAAAAGGAACATAAAATTCATTGGATCTCATGGAAAAGAATGGGAAAGCCAAAATCTGAAGAGGGGATGGATTTTAGGGATCTTGAGGCCTTCAACAAAGCAATGCTCTCCAAAAAATGTTGGAGACTTATCCAATTTCCGGATTCCCTAGTTGCTAGAGTCATGAAAGCAAAATACTTCCCTACAACCAGCTTGTTTCAAGCCAAGATAGGCTCCAAGCCTTCATATGTTTGGAGAAGTTTTGTACCTTCCAGACCTCTTCTTGAAATGGGCTCTTATTGGAGGGTTGGGATTGGGCATACCATACAAGTGTAGAAGGATAAATGGATTGCTAAACCAGCACCCCACAAAGTTACAAGTTCAAAGAAAACCCTAAGTGAAGATGCTACTATGTCCAACCTCACTAACCCTACTCAGAACCAATGGCAAGCTGATTTGGTGAGGAGTGTCTTTGATCCTAGAGAAGCTGAAACAATCCTTAGAACCACACTTAGCTGTCTCAACCACAGAGACAAACTTATATGGTAAGGTTCTAAAGACGACTCTTTCTCTGTTAAAAGTGCATATCACATGGAAAATGGGAGAGCTCTAGCAGAGAAGGGACAATCTTCCACTAGCAACTCCTTCAAAGCAACTTGGCAACGCATCTGGCATCTACCAGCCATTCCAGTAGCCAAGATCTTTATATGGCGATCCTGTCTTGACTCTTTCCCTACAATGCATAATTTTTTCATGAAAAGAATTGTAGACACTCCCCTTTGCCCCATCTGCAATCTAGCCTCAGAAGACACACTGCATGCTTTATGGCAATGTGAATCCGCTAAGGATGTTTGGAGTGTGTGCTCCAAAAGCTTACAAAAATGTGCCCTACCTCAATCCTTTATGCTGTCTTTCTTTGATGAGCTCATAAAATTAATGGATCCTTTGACCATTCTAGAATTTGTCATGATAGCTAAAGGAATTTGGTGGAGGAAAAATAACCTAATATTCAAGGGGGAATTCTGCCATCCTTCAATTCTGGTCAGAGATGCCCACTCCGTGATAGCAAGCCTAATGTCTATGTCCAATTGGTCTGGTCTCTCTCACATAATAGCCGTCCATATGTGATTACCAGCTAAATCTCTCTTTTCATATCCCATGTGACTGCACAACAACTGATAAATACGGACAAAAAAAACTTCCCCTTCTCCATCTCTCTAGACCCACTCCCTTATAACCCTTCTCCGTCCCCTTACTCCCCCTTTCCTGTTGAAATCCACCCATTGAAAAACACAAAATTTAGCCTAAATCATGAGTCTAACTAGTTCCTCCAATCAATTCAGCAAAAACATTCCATAAATGGAAAGCCCCATGAACGTGAAGCTCTAAATAAGTCAATCTCCAAAAATATCAAAATGGACCAAACCAAAACCCCCATCTCTATCTTCTCACAACTCTTTGTGTGACCTCTCTTCTTCTATAGCCCCGCTAACTAGTCTAGCCTGCCATCTATCTCAAGTGTTGTGCCAAAAAATACCATGGGTTATTATTCAAGCCCAACCAATTTCAAACTAGCTTTTGATGAGATAGATCTTGGATGGGCTTCCTTGAAACTTGGCCTAAAACTTGCAAATAGAGTTTTGAAAGCTTTCGATAGAGATGATAAACTTTCGTTAGGCCTGTTTATTTGGGTCGAGTTTTGTCCAGCCTGATCTTAAAATTTTCTTTATTTTTCAATAGTTTTGATACTTTCATCTAAGAAGTTCAAGAATATTACTTATCTTTCAAATTCGAATTTCTAAATTCGAAACTCGGATGAACAAGCCTAACATTTTCTTTGCTTCTTGCAATGACGAAAAGTAAGAAAAATAAAAAGAGAGACGCTGGATCGAACCCCCTACAAAAACCTGCCCCATAAAAAGACAATAAAAAAAATTTAAAAAACACAATAAAAAATACAAAAAAATATATAATAAAAAAATTAGAAAATACAATAAAAAACACAATAAATAATATAATAAAAAAATAAAAAGAAGAAAACATAATAAAAAAATAAAATGAAGATGATTTGGTAGAGATGAGTTCGGCTCAGCCTAGCCCCCTTCGCCACCGGCTTCCGTGGGCGACACCGCCCATGCTATTGGAACCGGCTCCCTCTGGCGATCTCACCCCTGCGACGGCGACCTCCCGGATAGAGACATCGGTCTTATCCCGATCACTCGAAGGGTCCTCCTTGCGTGGTTTGTTCCCTCCAACGACCAAGTTAGACTCCAATGCTTGGTAAGGGAAATATGGATGAGGGAAAGGGTTAAGTGAGGCTCGATTTAGTGGGGCTAGGGTTGAATATGAGGTTAATTGGCTAGGTATGGTGCAAAGGGTTGCATGGCTATGAAGGTTTTTAGGTGGGTTCGGCTAGGCTTGAATGTGTTTAGGCAAAATGGGGTTTGTTTAGGGTTTGAAGTGGCTGAACATGGCTTATGGGATGCTAGGGTTTTCGAAAATTGCAATTAGAGTTAGGAATCTATGGTTTTGAGTGGTTTTGGATAAGTCCTAAAAAGTAGGAGCATGGCTTATAGCCATTTGGAGTGGGCGGCACTTAAGGCTTGTGTTGGCCGAATTTGCTTAGGTGATGGGGCTGATTTTGATTGGCTCTCTTCTTCACTTGATGACCAATCAAATAGGAGTATGAGGTGGCAATTTAAATGATATGGCAATGAAATTTCGGCTAGGGTAAGGGTGGATAGCCGAATGAGAATTTGTAGGGATTTTGGTGTGATTTGAATTTGAATCAATTTGAATTCAAATCCAATTGGTGGCTGGTCTTGCTAGGGTTTGAGGGGCACGAAATTGTTTTATTTTGGATGAGGGATGAGGTGGATTTAAGTGAGAAAATATAGGAGAGGATGGGCTTAGGTGGCCGGCTAGGATAAAGCGCAAAGTTGGCAAGTGTTTAGGCTAGGGTTTCATACACTATGCCGTGTGGCTCAAGGGCTTGGGGGAGGTTGATGCCGTGGCCTACTTTGGGGCAAGGAAACACTTTTCAATTCAAGTGATCAACCAAATGATGATTAGACACTCAAATATCCAAGAACACACCAATGCCCTTCAAGCACTCCAAGGTTTTGGCACACACAATTCTTCAAGTCTCCAACCTTCCTTCAATCAACAATTCACACACTCACACTCACTTGAGCAATCCGAATCTCCCAATGAAGGAGGATTTCGAATTCCTCTATGGACATACACACAACTTCTCAAATCCACAAGCGGTGTGGATTTGGCCTCACAAACACAAAATCACTCAACAATCAACAAGCAACTCAAGAACATGAAAACATGAAATCACTCCAAAACCAAAACACTTTTTATGAAGAACCTCAAGATTTTTATAAATAAACTAGAAAACAAATAAAAGGATAGATGTGGATCACCGAATCACGAATTGCACGATGATCCTCTTACAAAGGGATTCACGAATTGCACCCTAGGGAAGCCCAAGTGCTAAGCACCGAAATCCAAACCACAATGCTTGTGGCCGACCTAACTCTTTTCCAAGAGCAAAAGTCTAATTCTCAAATTGTCCAAAGATGTCTAAAATGAAACCTAGAAAGCCTATTTATAGAGTCTTACAACTTGGAAACCCCCAATAGGTCCCTTATTAAAAATAGATAATTACCAAATTAACCAAAGCAATAAAATAATAAAATAACATAAAATTAAAAGGTGGGAGGTGCCATTTAGCATGTGTGGCCATGGGGTACAAGTGGCCCAAGGTGGGCTAGGTGATGCTTCATCCACGGTCAGACTTGTCTCGTGCTGTCTCACTGTATGGCACCTGGTGGTGCGCGAGGCATGGCTCTGTGCAGGGCCACTGATGTTGCTCATAGCAATGTGCCATGCATGGTCCTGGTGGTAGACACAGGGTCAACCCACGTCGCTCTGGTGTTGCCCAATCAAGGTGCTCGGGCGGTGGTCCTGCATGGCCTGGGCTGGGTGCCGGGATGGTGTGCATGCATGGCCCAAGCTGATGATCTGGGCGCGGGCTGCATAGTGCGGGCTGGTGTCGCGCGCTGGATGGCATGCATGGTGTGCATGCCACTGGCCTGCTCTGCAAGGCGCGGGCTGGTGCCGCGCGCTGGTTGGCATGCATGGTGTGCATGCCACTAGCCTACTCTGCAAGGTGCAGGCTGGTACCGCGCGCTGGATGGCGTGCCTGTGAAGACATGCTACTAACCTCGCTAAGTGGGGCTGTGGGGCGCAGTGATGCTCGCAGATGCACGCGCATGCGTGCGTGCAGATGAATTCGCTGTGGGGCGCGCCTACGCACACGCCGGGCTGTACGTATGCACTGTGCATGGCCAGTAGCCTCGCTGGGCGCCTGCTGCGTGTCAAGGCCTAAGCCAAGGCATGCATACAGGTTAGCCAGGGAACTGTCCTGACCCTCCAAGGCCTGAGTTAGGGCTCGACCTTGGGCGACTCTCATAGGGGTTTTGACACTCCCACCCTTCTCCGTGGGCGACACCGCTCATGCCATCGGGAACGGCTCCCTCCAGCGATTTCACCTTTGCGACGGCGACCCTTGGCGACCTCCCACCCTCCCCAAGCGACGGGAGCTGCATTTAGGAAGGGGTTCGGTCACGGGTAATTCCAAATAAAAAAGCTGGTGAAGTAGTGCGGATCGAAATGGTGTTCTTGAGCAGTAAAAATCTGATGCGGAAGATGTATTTTAGTGTAATGAGATTTATGTGAAATTGCTTACATGGTGGAATATTACTTAAGGCTGTTAAAGGCTTAACTTCGGATGGGCTGTTGTAAAGTGGCTCTATAAACGAAGTGACACTTTGACATGACCTTATATATACTAGAAATTTGTCTGATTTCATTTCTGAAAATACAGAAAAAGAATAACCAACATGTTGAAGCACATTAACCATGCGGAAGTGCCACAGAAAAATAACGCAAAATGTGATATGATTTGGTCGTACCAAAGTCCCTCTTCATGAGGGTGGAGAAACAGCCTCTAGTTCTAGAAGCTAAATAGCATAAAGAATTGGCTCAAAGACGTTCTCTCGTTTCACAATGATTTCACTCTGACTAGCTAATCACTTCTCGTGTATATGATCAAGTCCTTTAATTTTAAAGCCTGATTCCTAACTGCTACAACAAACAGAAGTAAGACAAATAATAAGAGATCAGCGTCTTGCGAGAGCATGCATTTCGGTCCAATTAGAGTAGTTCACGGGTGGGCTCTGTATAATAATGAACTACACGTGAATATATTTGCAACCACTTCTTTCCTCCAACTCCTGTTTTAATAACTCTATTCTTTGTCGGTTTGAGATTCTCTGCAATTTTTTAACTAATTATTTTATGTAATTTAGAGAGAGAGAGAGACATAATTATGGAGTCTGCTTCAAAAATACTGTCTGGGAGTAACGTGGATATATAGTTACATGATTATATACAATGAGGTGTACATGATGATATCGTATTATTTCTCTTCGGCAGAGAGTGTTTAAATAATTAGAATTGTAGGAAATAATTCAGCACATAATTATTGGCCATAGTTTCTGTTTTGATGTCCCGGTAATTGGTTAGCGGCCATTTCGTTATCTCATGGTCGATCAATCAATAGATATGATCAATTCTACACTCAAATTTCAAATTTAAGATTTCGAAATTTTTTACCATGAGTTTGTTATAAGAAATGATGGAGATAATTATAGTCCCAAAAATATTCACATTAATGATGCAATCACCACACACTAATGATGCAATGGCCACAAAGTGGTTTAGTAGTGGCTGCTTTTTTTCAAAGAGATAATGCTATTTAATATGTAAATTTATGCACACTAATTAATACTTTTGTGAATATGATCTATAGACAAGATTAAAGAAATATTGATCTCTTTCTCAAGAAATTAACAACTAAAGAATGTCTTTCTTTTGTCCATGTTTTGGGTATTTTAACAGTAAAAGTCCAACATTGTGGTTCCATTTTTTTTACCTGATCTTTTCTTCTTAGCGTCCAACATTGTAATTTGCAGCTATAATAGAGTTGTTGGGCTCGGCTTGTAGGACTCCTAGCTGTTAAGTGTCCAAACGCATTATAAAAGGTTAGCCTTAGTGCTCTAACTTGCACTGATCTTAAGCAGTAGTCTTTCACAAAACTCAGAGAAACTAAGGAAGAGTTTTCACACATTTTGAAAGCCTTCTTGGTTACTTGCTAGCTAATTTGCTAAGAGATGTCTCAGGGTAGAGGCAGTGCAGGTCAAGCCATGGCCATGGCAGTAGTCTTAGTTCTCTGCTTGTTGGTGGAACAGGTTCATGCTGCTACTCACATGGTTGGAGACTCCGGTGGTTGGGCATTTAACACTGATAGTTGGCCCAAAGGAAAGCGTTTCAAGGCCGGAGATATGCTCGGTAAGTCTCTATATATCACCAGCAAATCCCATATTTGTTGTGAAATTCATTACAAATTAGATACTTTTACATGTAAAATAATTGTGTTAACACGAACCTGCAAAACTCGAGTTGCAGTATTCAACTATGATTCGGCAAACCACAATGTCGTGGCAGTCGGCCGGAGCGGGTACAGCAGCTGCACAGCTCCGGCGGGTGCAAAGGTGTATAAATCTGGGAAGGACCAAATAAGGCTGGCCAAAGGACCAAACTACTTCATCTGCAACTTTGCTGGGCACTGTGAATCAGGAATGAAGATTGCCATTAACGCGGTGTAATACTTGAGATATATATATAGATACATATATGTGTGTGTGTACGTATATATGTTTGTGGGACTGATATTTGAGGACAGTTCCTCCAAGAATTAGTATATATACAAGGTTAATGGCCGGACTGTCGGTGCTCCTATATATATATAAGAAGATGTAGTAGTATTAAGATTATTAAATGTGAGTATGTCTCCATGCAGCAGTATTGGCTTGAGTGTGCCACACAATATTAATGTGACTAGCTAGCTAGCTATTACTCATATGTGAAATATTGGCTAAGATCAGTGTGGGGTCACGAAATAAAAGTTGCTTTTATGTTTTCTTGCTTTCTATCATGAATACTAATTTATGCTTAAAAACTATGGTTTCTTGAGTTTTGAATTTGCATCAATGAAAGTTGGTCCAGCAAGGTCACGGGCTTATATTTTGAAATTTATCAAAACCCTTATAACAATCATATATGAATATCCATTTTCTTAAGTATTTAATGAGCAAAATGTACACTATAAAAAATTGTTTACTTGGAGCCAATTAATTCCAGTCAAATGATTATTTACAGTCAAAATTAGTTACAAAAATTCATTTGTCTTGTAGTGTTAGGTGCCAATATTGCTGTAGGCTTAGGTGCCATTGTTGTTGTGCAATGGTTCTTTTCTAATTCTTTTGGCATATATGGCAGCTTCTGATGTTCTTAATTTTAATCTATATTTAAATTAAAAAAGCAAGCTACCTTTTGCTCCCATATTCAATTGCATTATATACTGTAGCTAGATTAGCCTAGGCTTGTGCATAAATATTGTAGAAACATTTGAGCTAAAAAGGAAATTTAAGTGGCTTTACCTAATCTCATTCAATTTCATCCCACATTTAATTAGGTATGAAGTTGACTGAATTATTATTTTTATTCTTTTCTAAGTTTTCTAGAATTCATTCATTGAGAAAGATGAATCGGATGGAGAAAATAACAATTGAAAATGTTTGTTGAATAACTTCAGCAAATTAATGTCTATCTTTGATTGAACTATGGCTAAGTCATTGTAGAGTATTTTTTAGACATCTTAGCCAATTTTTATATTGCATTGGCTTCAATAATTCTATAAGCACTAGTCGATCTTTTTATTTTTTTTCTATGATTTTTTTTCTTTTTCCCTTTCATGTTCATATTTTTCAAATGGTTACTTTATTTTCTAAATGACTATATTCTCATATTCTCCAAATGGTCACTTTTCAAATGACCATATTTTTCAAGTACTATGCATATTTTTTCAACAATTATATTCTTTGACAGTCCTATTTTTTAAGATCCATATTCTCCAACAATCATGCACTTTTAAATTGCAAGTACTATGCATATTTTTTCAACAATTAAATTGCAAGGTCATTAATTCCTCTAACTTTCACCAACCTCCATCTATTCTTTTTTTTTTTTTACTTTCCATGGAATTTTTTTTAATTTTTAATTTTTTTTAAACACAAAGGTCAAGCCTTATTATAAAGCATCATCACTTATGGTAGAGGCAAAAACCGTGGTAACAAACTAAAACATTCCACTCCCAAACGGACACCACTAACCAATAAAGAAAAAAGAAACTAGCCTCCATAAACAAAAAATCATTTACAACCTTTTCAAATATAAGGAAAGCCCCCTATCCAATCTAATAAAACCTTTAATAAGAGAAGGAAGATCCGAAGCCGAATACCATACATCATTGGAACCTTCGCACATCTTTGCACTAAATCATTTGCCACTGCATTAGTCTCTCTAAAAGAATGAGAAAAATATATCAAAGCCCAGCTAACCTTTGGATTTCATCCCAATAATCCTCCATATGCAAAGACCACATCTTTTCTCCTTTAGCCATTTTATTACTAGCATAGAATCTAGTTCAATCTCCACATTTATCAAACCCAACGCACAAACATGTCTAAGTCCATGAAACACACCCATTACTTCGACAAAGTTATTAGTGCTATGACTTGTAAATGTTGCCAAAGCATATAGCATTTCCCCTCTTGAATTTTGAATCACCCCTCCCTGCACCTGAAGGACCAGGACTTCAAAGAGAACTACCATCCACGTTCAACTTAAACCATCAATCTGTTGGACACTTCCACTTCACCAATTTAATCGATTGCTGTTGAACTAATTTTATAAGCAAATTCAGGTATCGAAGCACCTATTGATCTCAACAACTAAAGGCCTTTCCATCCTTTGATTTTAATGTTGTTCATGAAACCCAATGCTCGATAGAACTCCAAACCGACTGCACTAACTCCAAAATGCCCTCCATTCTTACTTTATAGCGTCTCCACCAAAGCCTCCAAGATATGATCAATGAAATAATCCAAGCAATTGACCACTGGTAGACAATTGATGTGCCCTCCTATGCCAACACATGACCTTCTCTTGCCATGATTGACCCACCATTCTCAGCATTCCATGATTCATAGCACAGATATCCCATATTTTTTTCACAAACTCACATGTCGGCAAAACACTATTTTTATCTTCATATGCATCCGCAACACAACAGTTACATCTCGACACTATGGGAATACCAATTCTACGAACTCAATCATCCAACGGAAAACAATCATGCAAAGCTTTTTACATAGTGACTGAATTTTTATTTTTATTTTTGGTAATGCAGGGTGCCATATCCATCTCACCCAAGGAAAAACAAGAGCTTTAGTTCTAATATACTCCCATGCACTATGAGTAGAAAAATAGCCATGAGACTAAAGCATCCATTTCAATACATCCGAACATGCTTTGATACTCCCCAGTTGCTGTAAAAGGTTCTCTATTTTTTCCTATCCTGTTAGCTGAGTGAATAGATCCACATTCCATCCAAAATTAGACTTACAATCCTCTGATTTTAAATTTGGCAAATCACTTATATTATGTTGATCATAAAGAGCTCTACGACCAACCCAATGATCATGCCAGAACGACACTTTTCCCTATTTAACTCTCCACTTTGAATTTGCTTGCACTAAAGGTATACACTTCATAATCATCTTCCAGAAATTAGAACCTTTTTCTTTGAGGCAATCATAGATATATGTTTATCATCGACATATTTTTTTAGGAAAAAATCCAACCATAAAGAGTCACCTTTAAGAAGATTCCAAACCAATCTCATATGAAGAGAAGTTTGTACCTTTGGAAATCTCAGACTCCCAACCCTCCTTCAATAACTGGTTTACATAATACATCCCACGCACACAATTATTTCTTCTCTTTTCCATCCTTTACACCCAAAAAAATGAGCTCATAATCCATTTTAATTTATCAATGACCAATTTTGGGGTCTATAAGATTGAAAGTCAGTAAATAGGAATACTTTGCAACACATGGCTTAATTAACAAAGAAAGTCGAGTCCCACTCAACAATAATCTGGCTTTCCATCCCTCAAGATGACTTCTAATTTTATTAGTCATATAATCAAAATGTAAAATAAGAAGCTGACCAGAAACAATTGGAACCCCAAATAAGTGAAAGGAAAACTTCTCCATAAATCCAATAAACTGAAGCATGCTCCGTCTTTTAGATGTAGAAATTTGTTTCAAAAATAAAATTCTTTTATTCACCACTTGACTAGACCACTCTTCGTAATTATTCAATATTTTAAGAATAGCTTGCAACGAAGACTTTCCACCATTAGAGAATAAAAAAATGTCATCAGCGTAAAGGAGATGAAAAAATAATAGGAGGACCTCTGGATGATAAAATGGCATAATCTTTTATACAACCCTTTCTTGAATAATGAGTTGGAAGTAATTATTTGTAGAAGAAGGATGAAATCATAAAATAGAGATCAAAATGGATCAATATCATTATGTTGTGGTTGATCTTGTTGAGTTTACGAACTTAAACTACTATATTGCATGATTCTTTACGAAGGAAGTATGTTGGCTGATTCATTGGTTTATTAAAATCAGATTGGTCAATTAAAGCAATTAAAAGGGCTAGATTAGAAATTATGTTTTGATAAAATCTGTAAATTTTAGGGCATGTAACTTGGACACTAAGAATTCTCAAAACTTCTCATAAATATTTCATTCCCAAAGATCATTATAAGATAATGTTATTGTCATGTTTTACACACCTGTGGGTTGGGATCTCAAGAGCTTAGGTCTTCTGGGCTTGGAACTGCAAAAAAGATGCAGAGAAAATAGATGAGAGTGGGTAGCCTTAAAGGCCGGAGAGTCTCCGATACTTAAATCAGTGAGAGCTTTAGAATTTTGTATATTATAAAAGCATGGAGAGTAAAGTATCCAGAGTTTTCTCGTACTTGGGAGTTTGCTATTTATAAATTGAGATTGGGGGATAGATCATGCCTGTTCTAGTGGCATTATTTCTACTATTCCTTTGTTATGGTCTTTAATGTGGAGTGGACTCTGATGTGGCATTATTAATGCGACATGTAGTTTGAGTTGTGGCATCATTAATGCGGGCGTGATTCTCATGCTTTTCTCATTAATGCGACGTGTTTACCTTGCCTGCTCCTCTCTCAGGTCTCTCTGATCGCTTGTCAATACCTTCGTGTCAAGAGATCAAAGACTCTTCTTCATTCCTATTTGTCCGACTGGATGGATACTCAAATACTTGGAGTCGCTCAAAGGGTGTTCTAAGATGGTAGGTCCCATCCCTTGTGCCGTCTCCTAACCAGCATGGCTTGTACTGTGTAGGTATCCTCTATAATGTCATCCTCTATAAATGCTTGGAATGTCAGCTCCCCCTAGGATCAGGTCGAGCGGTCAACAATTTTAGGTTGGGCCTCTTGGCTTCAGCTTCTTTGCTTAAACTGGATCTTACCTCTTTGGTCCCTAAGGAAAAAATCTCCTTTCACGTACAAAATATTTTTTATAAATTTTCAATTTTTTCATCTAATTATTACTTAGTCATTATTAAAATACAAAAAATAATACAACTATTACAAATTTAAAAAAAAAACGATAATATTAAAACTATATTGAAATAAAATTTTAACTTTATAATATTTTCAATTAATTTTTCTTTCTTTTATTTCCTAATATTTAATAAAAAAATATTTTTCAACCTGTTTCACTACTATTCATAAAATTATGAAATACTTCAAATATCCGAACATGCATTTAAATCTAATCCACCAACCAATATTACTCTTATAGTCAAACAACTTTTTTCAACCTCTTAGAATATAGTTCTCTCATACAGATCATTCGTATGTTCCAACTATGACCTAATGATGAAACGAACACTAATTTTCAATGGAAGTACTTAATTAACCTATGGTCTTCCCGAACATATATAGACGTTGGATAGTTGCGTTCCCTTAATTTGTTCATGAATGGCCTATAGTAGTCATACTTTATATAGTAAAATGATTATTCATTGACATGCTAGCCCATGCATGCAGCACATATATCCAAACCCTAGGCTGAATTTCATAGTGTTTTTTGGGCTGGAGCTTGTTGGTCTCACTACAAAATTTTGGAGTTTTTGCCTCCAATTCTTTTTCCACAACTAACCATTGTGGGAAATAGAGCTAATTGAAATGAAAAGCATTTGCTGTAATAAGAAATAAAAAATGCCACAGGATGTCTTGCGACGACTTAGTTACGGTGGTAACAAAAAATTTTTGTGGTGACATTTGGATCGTTTGAATCCAAGCAATTTTTGTGGTGCCACAGGATGTCTTGCGACGATTTAGTGATGTTTCATCGTTTTAATCCTATAGCCCACAGTAAAATTACCCGCATGAATTTATCCCTCCCTCCCCCAAACAATACACCGAACATTTACCCAATACTCCCCATCTCAAAATCCTTAGGTTTGAGATTGACGCTGAGGCTTGCTCTCCTTCCCTCGAATACGTGGTGTCGTCGGCACAATTTCGACTAGTTTATCGCTAATTCGTTGCCCGTTCAACCTCGGGTTCCAAGTGATACACTTTCTTTCCCTCCAAATTAGTTTTTTGTTGATAAGTTTCGTCCAAATTTTTTCAACCTGTACTGTGTAGAACTCGACTTATGCTTCTCTCTCTCTCTTAAATTCTTTCATATTGATATTTGGGTAATTTGTGAATACATTATGTTGGTAATTTTTGTTTCAGTGTCTCCCAAACCTTGGACACAAAAAGAAGATACATATACATCAAAAGGGTTTTGTTTTCTATTTTCATATTTAGCCTCTCAATTGGCCAAATTGGGTTGTTTATATTATTTCTTTATGCAAATTATTTTTGGTACTGTTGTCATTTTGAGCATTATTGTCTTTGGAATGGCCTTGTACAACTTGGTCCTCTACATGCATTTGATATAAATTTGGCCTCTTGATGGTACATAATTCAGTTGTTCAAACAAAGAAACTGAATTGAAAACCCTCCACTCTAATCGAATTAGAAAAAGAATCTGTTAAATTGTTAATTGAATTAGAAAAGAATCTGTTACATTTCTCAAGATTGGTCATCTTTTATTTCTCAAGCAACATCGGAAATAACCAAAACCTAAGAGTTATATTCTATTAACAATTTCCAGTTTCATTAATCAAGATCTTAAGATGAACCAAAAATTCTATCAACCGATTCAGATGGTTGCATCTTAATAAATATTATAAACTTGGCAAAAGACAAATAATCTGGAGTTGAATATTCTAACTGGACTTGGTACGAAGGGAAACGAACTAGTAGTTTGTAGGTGAAAAATGTAACTTCTCGAATTAGTTTGCCTTTGAATTCAACAACCATTCAATTATACCTATGTTAGTTGGGTCCTCTACATGCATTTGGATAATTGGGATTACATCCAAATGTGGATTTTGCATAATTGGAATTACAATTGATTAGGTCAAGACTCATATGCAACTAGAATTTAAGCATGGTAGAGTATGTCAACTATTAATCCCATGGTGTGGTATAATATTACACAGATAGGATGTAATTAAAAAAAAAAAACCATTCATAGGCATTTTAACAACCATCATCCACGTTGCAGGGGTAATAAGTACAGTAATTAGTTTGTGACATTCCTAACTTAGATAGCTCAGTTCGAGCCTACTTGGTGTTGGATGTTGTACAAGGCACATCATATGGTATTTTATAGTCCTATTATATATAAAAACTGATACAACGTCCTATTTTAGACACAAATGGCCCCATGTGTATGCATACTTACTACTATTAAGCTTTGTAAGAGTGGAAATGGTATTTGTATACTCACATACATAATACCCTTCAGGATTTTCTTAATTAACCTCATCAGTCCTTACTTGGGGAGGCAAATGTTTATTGTGATACTCTTTATTGTGTCCAATGACCCTTATATGGAACTTTATATATGATTTTTACATTTCAATTTGAAGCATAGACCTTTTCCATCTTCATGCTACGCTGCTAAGTTATGTGAAAAAGTTTCATTTCATGCATATTGTGTAATTACAACCCTTGTCCAGTATGTGTAGCCATTTTTAGTCGTGTTGCATGTGGTACATCACTTGCCAACAATACCCTATATTCGTTGGCCTTAGGAATATGCATACGCTCTTCCACACACATGTACCAAATGCTTGTGTGACCACTCTCTATCGTGTGGCTACGTGGATTCTCACTGTATTATGCAAGCTATCCTAGCTCAATTACTTTCTTGTTGACTAAACATTCAGTGCCCCATTATTAATCTCGAATATATAACTTCGTCTTGCATGCTAGATGGATAAGCTTGAATGCATATCAAAGATAGATTACAATTGAGTGAATGCTTCTAGGGTTAAACAATTTTTGAATAATGCAATGGCACATGCACCTGGGGTAGATCGCATAAGGTGTCCTTGTAGGAGATGTCGAAATAGAACTTTCCAAACTCTATTTGTGGTAAATGATCATTTTTTTATCATTGTGATAGATACATCTTATACGGATTGGATATTCCATGGTGAGGAAGAAAACTTTCCCAGCATGTCAGAGTCAGATGAAGATTATAATGAGGACATCAACGACAATGAGTATATTGACAATGTGGATGAGATGTTAGAAGACATCCCTGTAGGGTCCTTTATGGACAATGGATCTAGAACAGAAGGTTATGGGTCACACTCCACTGCAGGTGAAATCTCTAATGCTCCAATTGACCAAAGCTTCGAGGAGTTACTAGCCAACGCAAAACATCCACTGCATCCAACCTATCAAATATTCTCAAAGCTATCATTCATAGTCAAGTTGCTTCATATTAAGACAATTGAAGGCAGGACTGTGAAGTGATTTGACATGGTCATCAAGCTTTTGCAAGCTACATTCCCTGAGGCCTTGTTGTCAGCTTCATATAACAAGGCTCGCAACATATGACGTGGGTTGGGTTTCACATACAAAGATTCATGCATGCCCAAATGACTGCGTCCTGTTTTGGAAGGAAAATAATGGGCTGAATGAGTGCCCAAAATGCAAATCATCTTGGTGGGTTTCAACTGGATCAAGCACACATTAGATTCCGCAAAAATTCATGCGATATTTTCCTCTGATCCCATGGCTACAAAATTTGTTCATGGAAAAAAAAAATTGTTGCTACCTTTCTCTAGCATGCTGATGAGCGTGTTGACAATCCAAATAGCATGAGACATCCTGCTGATTCTCGGATTTGGAAAGATTTTGATGTAAAACATGTCTGGTTTAGGGCCGATTCTCGGAATGTTAGACTTGACCTAACAAGTGATGGGTTCAACCCATTTAATAACATGAGTAAGCCATAAAGCATTTGGCCAGTTTTATTGGTACCGTACAACTTGCTGCCTTGGGTTTGCATAAAGATTTGTATTTGATGATGTCATTACTAATAGCTGGACCTAAGGCCCCGAGAAATGATATTGATGTCTACCTGTGACCATTAATTGATAAGCTTAAGCAGTTGTTTAGTGAAAGGGTTTGAATGTACAATGCATACAAAGGAGAGACTTTCTTACTGCATGCAACGCTACTTTAGACTATCAATGACTTTTCAGCATATGCCAATCTCTCAGGGTGGAGTACAAAGAGAAGATGGCTTGCCCTGTATGTAACGCAAATACAGATTCACTTTGGCTTGTTTATAGTTGTAAACATTGTTATATGGGTCATCACAATGGCTTTTGCCAGACCACCCCTAGAGACGCAAAGAAGCTACATTTAATGGTGAGGAAGACCATCCCCCATAACCACATCAGATAGGAGGTTTGGCCTTTCTTGCTAAGTTAAACGAGGTTTGTAGTGTGGTAAATTAGTCAAGACGAGGAAACGCACGCCTTTTGAAATTAGTTGAACCAAGAAAATTATATTCTTCGAGCTTCCTTACTAGATAGACCTAGGGTTGACACATCATTTGGACATAATGCATACTGAAAAAAATATATGTAATAATGTGTTGGGAATGTTACTGGATCTTGAAGGTAAAAGTAAAGACATTGCCAATACATATCAAGATTTGGAAAATCTTGGAATAAGAAAATATTTGCACTTGTAGCATGATGGTTATAATACGTCGATGCCCCTTGGTTCTTATATGCTAAATCCTATCGAGCGACGGTCTTTTTGTGCATGGCTAGAGGAGGTGAAATTTCCTAATGGTTTTGTGTCAAATATTTTCTAGTGTGTTAGCAGCAATGACGGAAAAGTAATGGGAATGAAGAGCCATGATTATCACATATTCAAGCAAACACTGTTGCCTGTTGTCATTGTTGGGAATATACGACCTGATGTTCGACAAGCCTTAATGGAGTTAAGCTCATTTTCAAACATTTATGTTCTAGAACTCTGCAAAAGGACACGTTGGAACATCTTCAAGCTAATATTCTCATTATTCTACGTAAGCTCGAGATGATATCTTCACTTGCATCTTTTGACATCATGGTTCACCTTGCTATTCATCTGGTCGAAGAGGCCATACTAGCTGGGCCTGTGATGTACTAATGGATGTACCATTTTAAGAGATATCTGGTTAAGTTCAAGCACTACATCCGAAATAGAGTGTGGCCAGAAGGGACTATTGCTGAGGGATATGTTCGTCTAGAGTGTCTGACCTTGTGTTCAATGTATTTTCATGATATTGAGACAATGTATAACCGAAACGAGCGCAATGCAGACATAACGCAAGCGGAACTGGCGCCAATCTTGAACGTCTTCTCGCAAAAGGTTCACCCATTAGGGGCGTTAGTGGTTTCAAAATTGCCAAATGAACTTTTGGCCAAGACCGAGTGGTATGTGCTTAATAATTGTCATGAGATTGAGTAGTATCTCAAGTAAGTTGTGAATTCTGTTTTCTTACTGAGTTTCAATAGTAAATGACAAAATACAGTGCATATGTAATATTCACATTACTTTTACTGCTATAGTGAACACTATAACAAGATACATGCATAGGCTGCAACAAACCACAACCATGTGCACAAAGCTTAATTTCACACATGGTTTTGAACACGCGTAAGTCTATACAACTTATTTCAATGCAGTCACCAATACTAATCTGCATCATATACTATAACTTCCGTTGGATACTTTTTTTTTTAACCCTTTTTGCAACTATGTGATGTTAGGTTGCGAAGTTGCATGCGATGAGTTCACCTCAGGTAACTGATGATATCTACACATTGTCATGCAGACTGTATTCGCCCGTCGCATCATACTTGGGCTGTATAATAAATGGAATCTGGTTTCATACATCCAAGTTTGAAAGGTGTCGCTACACCCAAATCAACGGCTTTGTCGTCTTTGGTGACCACCAAGGATTGAGTGTTGACTTTTATGATGTGCTAGAGGATATAATAGAATTACATTATATGGGTTGGTGTACAATCTACTTGTTTAAATGTAAGTAATGGGATGTTGCGGACACCAAATGAGAGATACTGCCAGACAAGCATACCAAGATGAGCCTTTCTCACTAGCTTGCCAAGCATTGCAAGTGTTCTACATAAAGGACCCGCACTTGGGGGGAGGTTGGCATGTAGCCTACAAAGTAATGAATAGGAACGTTTACAATATTTAGCCAAAAAGCACGAATGCAGATGAGCTGGATGAGGACACCTTGATGGTTGACGCAGAGCAAGATGATGATGAAGATGGATATGAGGTTACTAACTATGGCCATGTTAATGAAACTAGTGGAGTTGATATCAATCCATTAACCCACGTTGATGAAGAGCATGTGATTGTTCATCTGTTAACCATCTCTCGAGATCTCTCACATGATCTTATCGAGCAAGAGGAATTCAGTAAGGAACAAGCTAGTACCAATGAGTTGAGTTTGGATAACACAGATGATGGGAAGTCTAATGGATGCGATGGAATAGGATTTGGTAATGACCACTTAGATAATGGTGATGGTAAGTTATATGATCTTCATGCTTACAAACATCATTAAGGCCACATGTGGTTTGTAAACATAAGTACTTTTATAAAAATAACCAAAATGATTGTAGACATATATTCAAACCCACATGCAACCGTCCTTACAGGTAGTAAGTCTTATTCTGACCATCAGCTAAGCACATAATGCCCCCTATGGTTTAAAAACATAAGTATGTCCATGTTGGTGCGCTATATATATGCTTTTGACACACTAGCCGTGATATCCCGTACTTACGTGTATTTTTATTGAAGGATTATTTAAATTATTATAATTAATGGTTCTGTTATTTTAAATTAAATGTGTTTTTCATTATTTTATTTATGTTTTATTTTAAGTTATAGAATTTAATTTGATATGCTTTCTTATAATAATTAATGTTTTGTATTTAAATTGCTCTTTAATTTAAATTAGGTTATTGTTGGGTTTTAAATATTTTATTTTATTGATATTGAATTGTAGTGTTTTCATTTGACTTTTATTTTATTTTATTTTATTCTTTGATTGTATTTACAGATTGCCCATATATATATATATATACATATTATGTGTTGTGTTCGATTTATATATGTATATATTGGATTTTAGGTGATCTGCTGTTTTGGATCTACAGATATATGTATATATATATATATATATCTTTATATGTGAATTCATTTATTAGCCCAAGCCCGTGTGCTTTTTGAACCCAGCCCATGAGCCCTTTTATTCTTAAATCTATGCGTTTTGGACTTAAGCATTTAAACCTAATACTCTTATCCTTCCTTTGTTAATCTGTGCCGTATTTCTTCTTCTTCTTCTTCTTCTTTTCTTTTTTTTTGGTTCTCTTCCTATTTTTCCATACCGATTTCATCTCCTATTTCCTACTGTGTTGTTGCGCTGCGAGCTTTTCCCTTCTCTTCTTCTCTTCTTTGTTTTCTTTTCTTCTCATTTTAGTTGCAGGGGACCTGTTATCTCGGGTTGTGGCCGGCGAGGTCGTCTTTCATTTGTCGTCGTCCTCATAGTCCATCTGCAGGTAGCTCTTTCTCTTCAATTCTCTCTTTCTCTATAACCGTGTGTGTGTTTGTTCTTAATTTATTTATGTTATAGTTTATTTACACTCAAGTGTGTAGTTTAGTTAATTAATAATTTCATTTTAATTTAGGCATTTACGTTTAAGTGTATAAATTATTTTGTTCGTATTATTATTTGTTATTATTAGAGTTGTTTTATACGCGTTGTTTTAGTTACGTTTAAATGTTTTAATTATATTCAATAATAATATTTATTATTATTAATTATGTTATTTTATTGACGTTGGTGTTGTATGTGACATAGCGTTGTACTCGCTTGTCGATGCGTTCGGATCATATCTTGATGTTCAAGTGCTCTTCCATAATTTATTTGTTGTGTTGTAAGTATTTTCCAATTGACTCTTGAGATTTAAATATATTTTTGCATTAACAAATCTTGTGTTTTGGTTTATGTTGAGATATGTTGGTTGTTGGTTATATTTGTGTATTGTTGTATACATTGCATAGTGCACGCATGTTCATGTTTGTAAAGAAAAATTGAGTTTTCGCATAATTACATACATGTTCATGTGTTGGAAATGGAAAATGGGTTTTCATGTGTTAATGGTTTTCGGGTGCGTGTGTATCACGACCCCAATTCGGGATGAGACATTATCTCGGTGGAACTCCTCTGGTCAATCGAGAGTGAAATATACTGAGTGATGTCTCCTGAGTTTCGCCGTATGACAACGAGATCGGATGAGATGGTAACTCTCTCGTGCTGACTCTGTGGCTCCTCTGCTGGCGGGAGCTAGGGGATGTCTGGTCATGGTATGTGCTGGGTGCCGTTAGCTAAGCATCGCCCATTCCGAAGTCACATGTGTGGTCGTATCCTATGATGTGATGATGAGAGCCAGGGTGTGCGGATAGTCCCTAGGGGAGACCATGGTGCATACGGTTAATAAAATGGCCTGGGATAATGAAGGGTTTTGATTATTGGTTTTACGTGGACCATTTTCTGGAAAAATGGTTCTGATTTTAATGGATTTACGTGTATCATTTTCTGAAAAAATGATGCATGTTTTTATTGGTGTTATATCTTACGCCAAAATGAGATTTTGGCATGTGTGGTTATTATATTTGTTTTGAGGAAGAGGATTTTAAGCTTCATGCATATAGTGTCACTTCACATGTTGTTGTTGCATGAATATATTTTATATCTTGTGGTTTGTTTGGATTGTACTTACCTGCGATGCCATTTTTTGCATCATAGTTTTTGGATGTAGAGTTTGAGAAGGTTGAGCCTAAGGAGGCGGTTCCGCTATTGATGTACTATTAATATAATTTGTTATATTGAAAAAATGTATTTTTTTATGATTTGTCTTTGGGAGGACTGTATTAAATCTCCTGTTGGAGAATTTGTGTTCAAATAGTTTATAAAGTAATTCTACAAATTCTGGTACTTAGATTTTGACTTTATTTATTTGCAGTTTTTATTTATGCATGTCGCGTGTTCACACACTTAACACTTGACGTTGGGAGTGCGTGACCCGTGTTGTCAGCATTCTGACGCCTCGATTCTCGTATTTTCGTAAATGGGAGTTGTGGGCATCACACTAGCATCTAAAGCGCTAGTTGTAAGGAGAGTGTGAGTAGTCCTTTTTGTTATAAGTTTCTGTAGTTGTGGGAAATATATGTATATGAATGCTCACATGTAATAAGCAATACTAATTATGGAATTATGTATTAAGCTATAATCATGCTAATATTTATGTTTGTTTATTTTGCAGATAGCATTACAAATTCTTCTTAGTAGATTCTGACCTGGTATAGGTATGGTTCATTGGCAACATATATTGTGTTATAGAGGTCAACTATCTTCTTGTTGTGTTTAAAGGACCCGCATAGTTTGTAATTAGTAGGATGCCATGCATTTAGCTCAAATCCATGTAAGTAGGCTGCTCACTAGTGTGTCTTTGTATGCTAGTGAGGGGACAAAATATATATTTTATGTTGCATGCAAGTCTTGAAAATTTTGATGAGTTTTTTTGTTAGTTGCCTTGTGTGGCCTTAATCTTATGCTCTTCCTATGGTGGATGGCATCAAAAAATCCTTCTTCATTGCATTAAATGCTACCCACTATATAAAAATAAAAAAGGATAGCTGTTGTTATAAATTAATTCCAGCATATCCCAACATATTCATGTTGATGGCAACAACCTGATCTAATTGAGACAGAGCAAAACCTGATCCAATTGAGACGGAGCAGCAATTCTTAATCTCTCCAACTGCAAAAGACACACTCTATAGTGGTATGCCAAGCAGCTCTCATCCGAATCATAATGTAGTCTGGTGATAATGTCCATATAATGTCCCTAATGTAATAGTAATATTCTAATTTGTTGATAGAATAGCAGAACCTACACAACCGATAGAATATCAGAACTTGCATAACCAAAATAACTACTAGTTGGGCTTCCAAGAATTTTGTCAAATAATGAGGAGATGAGCACTCAAGTTCTGGTCAACCATAACTTTCACGCAGATACAAAATTGACACGAAGTTACTTAGTGAAGCTGGGAAATATTTATGATAATTTGCAAGATGGCTATTCAGAATGTGAGTTAATTTTAATGCAAGTCAGGCCAATCTAGTTAATCAAAATATATCCTTTCAAGTTAAAGAACAAATGCCTAAATAGAGATTGCAGGCTTAGGGAGGAAGCCTTTCCACGATAACTAATCAGGTTGGCAACTTATAATTATAGGTGTTTCAAGTTTTGGTTATATGATCTTTCAGTCTAGCTAAAGGGAAAAAATGAAACAGAGACGGGTAAGAAACAACATATGGGAAAGATCATACATTTATAATTACAGACCATATTTGCATTATCGTATACTTATAATTGATGGTTATATGGCCATTCAAACATACTTACACTTATAATTAATTTCTATATAATTATATATATATATATATATATGGTTGTAAATGCTTTCTTAATTATATAGAAATGGCTAAATGGGATTATAAATCATACACATATAATTATAGTGTGTATATATATATAAGCATGTGCCATGATTTATTTACAACAAACTCCAGATTGCATAAAACAGGTTTCTATACTCGGATTACAGTCCAGTTAGCCCAAAGTTGATCAATTAGTTTTTAACCACAAACTGCACATTTAGTTTTTACCACTGCAATTGTGTTATATCATGGTGGAGGACACATGTCCAATCAGGCCAGCTCATGTGATGAGCGGAAAATGGATTGGAGACGAAAAAAGGATTTCCTGTGGCGCCACAGACAATGGGGTAGGTGGAAAGCAAGTTCAAATTTTCTCACAACCTCACTCAAAGCCTCTTTTCTCTTGGTAGTTGAAAGCCTCTAGAAGAGAAGCCACGATTTTTCTCTCTCCACTAGCCATGATTTAATTTGCTGACCTCCCTCTCCAAACTCGAAGGTGAACAAGCTATAAGTATACATCAACTCACTTTATCGTCTAGGATTGGTCCAACTCCAACCTTATTTCAAGTCCTGCTTATTATTTTGGTTGGATTTTATTTCATTCAAATCCTGCTTATTTTTTGGTTGGATTTTATTTCATTTTCCCATATTCATGTTAAAAAATTTTCAACTCGTGAGACCGACAAGAAATATGGTGAGGGGAACTTCAATTTGTAGAACTTGGTCTTTTATTTTCCCTATTGTAAGATATCACAAGACAGCCCCTTTAACCTCCATTGCATGTATTTTTCACCCTTAGCATATGAAAAATAGGCTTATCATTTTAATAGTTTAAGTGGTTACAATTTATTTTGTAATATTTTAGGCAAACCTAATATTAGCTTATATGCATGTATGCATTACAAATTATTTAGACACTTTCTACTATTTTATGTCAATAATCCTTCTTCATGTTTGTTGTAAGTGCGGTTGTTATAAGTGAATTTCGTTTTGCTCACCAGTTGCTATATTAATGTGAGTAGGACAGGTCATTGCTAAAATTTATGACCTTAGAAATATTCCATGCAAATTGTTTGTTGTCTTCTATTGAGATTTTATAGTGAAGCTGCCATATAGCATGTCTGTACACAACCCCTAACATTTGGGCAGTAGCATGATGTAATCCACTCTAAATATTCACAAACACAAGTTGAGTGGGCCCTTTCAGACAACATAGTACTAACTATATAAACTTGGTAAAAAGAATTTCACTTATTGGCATTGTTCAATTAAGTAATAGTGTAGCTCAATGGTACTTGTACGACTCGTAAAAAGAGGGAAGAGAAGATGAGAAAATGCACTACTAAGATCAGACAGCCTGATAGAGGATCAACATGCTGCATTGCCTCCTACAAGAGGGCTAATAGATGAAGTGGACCCTCAACTGGATGACTCTACTCAAGCACACCTTGTTGTGGGGCAACCTGACATTGCTGAGCAGGGGGTTCTAGAAATAGGCTAGAATGGATCTGCATTTATACATTCATCTATTGTTCATAATTGATTCTATATTCGACTCGTGCACTTTTTTACTTTTTTATTGCAAGATAGTTTCACACATAAAAAAAAAAAAAAAAAGAGGACCTGCAAATGGCACAATTTTTGGAAGGCTTCGTAAGGTTGGTAAGATCTTGTTAGCTATAAAGGATGGGCATAGGGAGCCATCATATAAGAATGCAGCAGTATTCTATAGTCAAGTTAGCTGGATTGTGAAAGTACATGCTAATATGAAGCATGCAAGAAGGATAAACTGGAGCTCGTGAATCGAGTTAAAATAGGATTTACTCAATTCAATAAATCACATGCTTTTTGGCATCTAGCAGTGTTTTTAATAGTGTGTCCAAGGCCACTCACTAGTTATTTTTTTGTCCTCCAGGAGGACTTTGAACTGGATTGGACAAGGGAAAACAATCGCAAAGCTGTTATTGGAACCCTGGTTGATCGATTCAACACATATCATTACGAACTACACAAAATGTATAAGAAATAGGCTTCGCATGAGGAGGCGCTTGCTGGTTGGATGCCCATGGTAGAGAAGTCAACCTGGGAGTGGCTATGAGAGCATTAGTCAAGTGGCCCATCAATGTATTAATAAAAACTTACATGATTGTTAAAACTAAACACTAATTATGTTCGGATGCATGTGCTGTTTATTTAATGAGTTGTACCTTACTAAGTTGGTGAATGACATTACTTTTTATAAATTGTTTCAGAACCAATCTCGTAGGAATGGAAATAACAGGAATACACGGGAGGTGAAACACACAATTGGGAGAAAGTCGTTTGTTAGGATAATGGAAGAAAAGTTGCGGCCATTACATAATGTCACATATGTGTATTTCCCTTAATTATTATAAATGAATTAAGTTTCTGAGATGAATCTCATTTTTTTTTTTTTTGTCAAGGCGAAAGGAGGAAAACATGATTGCTTTTTACAAAAAAAAACACACTAGTCTGCAAAGAAGAAGAAATTCATAAATGCGTCATCATAATACTGATATGTGAGTATGTCCATGTTTCATATCTACAAGATCATTATTTCTTGCATGTTTTGTTGTCCTGGAATTTAATTTGTACTTTGAATTTGCTCGTTTGTGGGTTTCTTCAAAACCTCATGCTAAAGAGAATGCATGAGATGGAGACCCAAAAAGACCTTAATGAAGCTGCAGTCTTTGTTTTCAAAGAGACCCTAGGATTCAAATCTGGTTACACTCAGGGATTGGGACACGCAGTGATCCCTGAGCCATCCTTTTTGATGCAAAAGAACAAGGCCTATGTCTGTATGGCTGAAGAGAATGAGAGGAATAAGAACTTAGCTGAGACATCCAAAACTCAATTGGAAAAAATGGTGGGCGAGTTGAAGTCCCTACGTAAAGCGTTGGCTGATTAAGAAAAACAAATTAATGTGATTACATCTCAACTTGGGGGAGATAGGAGTCTCAAAAAGAGACTCCCAAAGAGGCTTAATCTTTTCCCTAGTGAAGCAAAACTTTTTTGGTGAATGGGGTATTATTAATTATAGGTGTTTTGTTATTCCCTTCAATGTATTTTGACTAAACATTCTATCAATTATTTACACATATTTTGGTATGCACTAAGTGGGTTTGTTGGTAGGTTAGGTTTTGGGAATCTAGGCAGGTGGGATGCAACGCAATTTTGGTAAACCACAATTCAACTTGGGTTTTGTTGTGGTTACAATTGGAACATGGAAGCATATGTCATACAAATTATAGTAGAGAGAATATGCATAGGGTAAGCTAATAAAAACATTATAATTGCTGTTAACTAGATATTTATTTGTTGTGAGTTGGGAGGAGTCATCTGAATCAGTGATCACTTTTATTGTTTAGAGATCATCTATTTGTCTAGCTGTGAGGTAGCTGCAGGGGAGAACAGTGGCAGCAATGGTTTTAATTTGGATCCCTAATGATAAACACGCTTGAGTTCTAATGCAGTTCACAATGGGGACAGACATTCACATTGCATTTAACGAACTGAAAAGTATATACAAAAATAGTAATGATAAGTTACTTTCCACCTGCACTAATCCATTCATGAACTGAAACTCTGTTGCTTCTTTGTTTGGACATGGAATCTGAGTAGTTATAGACCATATAGGATATGTATGTTTCTTTGCTCACATGAGTATTTTATGATAGAAACTAGCAAGATACTGAAGTGCATGGCTATAAAAGATTTGTCTATGTCATAAGAGTATATGACATAAGCTCTTAATGGTAAGGCCTATGTGAACTAGCCCAAATGACTATGTATGATCTGCAATTTTCTTGGTAAAAAAATAAGCCAAAGGACTAGTCACAATGAGCACTTTAAATGTATTGTTGTTGTTACAATAATTTTCCACAAACTCTTGTATCGCTTAATGCACCATCGAAATAAATAGGACGAAACCGACCCCATGGTTTGAAATGCTAGGGATGAATGCCTCATTTTTACAAAGGGAACTATATGCCAGAAACACAAGTTAAGAACCCATTTGTTAGTTACTTTTGCAAAAGTTAAAAAGTCTAGTGTTTGTAAACTTGTATGCTGTTGAGCTAATAAAAATTGGCAAGAATGTTTTCAAATGTATTTGGAGAATTACCTTTTAATGGTACCCTATATCAAGAGTGAGGGAATATGCCTAGGTACAATTAACTTCATCCAAGGGTATTAGGATTCATTTGTGTGTATTACTTGGTGTACATTGGTGACAGTCAATAACCATTCACGCGATGCCCCACTAATTAAATTCCTGTTATATTGGGGTATTTATATGACCATATTTGTTCGGATATTAATGGTAAATTAATATGACTAAGTGGTAGATAAGGTGTAATGCTAAATATTTCACTAGATGGATGAAGAAGCCTCATATTATATTTCCTTACTAGCAGTAGTCTATACCCAGATTTGACCTAGATTTAGTTCCTAGTTTGGTGCCCTCAATTTGAAGCTACTCAATCAATTGCTGTGGAAGTCCGTTTCACAAAGTGGGGCATGCATTAACATAGCCAAGAAGTTCGCTCTAGACCACTAATTGTAGATTAATGATAGCCAAACAATGGTGGACGTAAGTCCAAGCGCTCGTGAATCCTACCCAATACATAAGTTCCAGAATATGCCACCATGTTGTAGTTGTTACTGCTGATGGTGTCCCACTCGACATGAGCATCCCTAAAACATTTGTTCATGTCATCCGTGAATATTATTTCAAGTTCCCATATTTTTAAATGAGATGTGAATGTAATTTGAGTATATAACTTGATAAATTACAACTCATGTTGCATATATATATATATGAGGTGACAACATATATCTTGTTCACAGTGATGAATTTGCTAATATGGATTTCATTCAATTCATTTGTGAATTCTGTTTAATACACTGCATTGCTTCCAGGTGGTAATTTATTATATGTGGCAACATAATTTGATCCTTTTATGGCAAAAGTTCTTTTATCCCAAGTTCAAGTTGTCTAAATAGGCAATTATGCATGATTGGTCTTATATAGTTTATCCCTACGGAAACAAGTATCATGGTAGTCTTGTAGCCACAAGATGCCAGTGCTGAAATAGCCAATACAACAGGAATCAACTAAGACTTGTCTCTAAGAGCCAGCCCTTTATGGAAGGAGTATTGTGCACCAACAAGAATTGTGGGCAATTACTTTATTTCCCACGAAACTCCGGGGCATTTGGGATGAGTATGGTAGCAGCAATTAAGTAATACTCACAAACAATAGTTCATGCAAAAAAGTATTAGCCTAAAACGTAGAGTAGATTAGTTGGTAACAAGAAACTTTATGCACCACATGGATAAAGTGTAAATATTATTTACCACGAGAAGATTTTGTGGGGATCAAATGTTAGCCACAACAAAAGATGCATCTCCAAGACTTTTTGTCACGCACAAAGTTAGATTTTGCCACGTATCCTATGGTGCCAATATGTTCCTTTTCCCACGAAAGTTTCAAGTCATGACAAATATTACTATTTGAACTTTATGCCACGAGTATTCAACGAAGGCTTTTGATGGCAAAATATCTATGCACACAAACCATAGCACTATAAGAAAAATGGGTTTTTGTGATGTTTTAATTGTGATCAAATGACTATCTTTAATCAATTTTGATTATAAATAATTATTTATTAGCATAAATTAACTGTAAATAAATAATTTTTTTGTAATGGTAATATTTAACTACAACAACCATCCTTAACAAAAAAAATGATAAATATTATAGTGGATCTGCAGGCACGTACAATATGGTACACAGCTAATTCTTTAGGATAAAACTCTCTTTCTCCCCAGAAAAACAAATCCATTATTGGCAAGAAGCAAAAGTCTGATCTTTAATGTGATGTTGACATAATTAACCTATATATATTTTAGGTAAAATGAAAATGTCTCGTCAATGCTGGTAGAGTCGCAAAATCATAAAATTAATTACTAATCTCCTTAACTAGAACAAAAATCATAAATTAGTTTTGGTTTGCAAGAGTAAAAAGATTAAATAATATTCAAACAATCAATACGTACACAAATATACACTACAAAAAAAATAGAAATAATTAATTTGTTGCATCCAAAATAATTATTTTCGTTAGAAATAACCTTTCACGACGTTCTTTCTTATTTTTGGTGACGAAATTTGATATCGCAATTTTTTTTTTCTTTTTTGTAGTGATATGTGTATAACGTATCAACCATTTTATATTAGTATAGCTAAAATTATTAATTCAGACACTAATTTGCAATACTACTACTCCAACCCCGGCCAGCGAGTTATCATGGCATATTAACTTCAGTATTATATACCCATTTTGGTGATTTTATAAGGATTAATTTATAATATTGAGAAGTACTTCTACAGTTATATATAATAGAAAAATCATAAAAACAAATTTATAAATTGTTGTACATGATTTTATATGATATGTTAAATCTATTTTATAATAAAAAAAATTTAAAATCTAACATTATATCACTCAAATCATCATGTCAATTTGGAAATATATTTATAAAATCACTATATTTGTGAATAAATCATCTCACTACAAGATTATCCATTTTATGAGGCCAAATTTTTTTTCAAAACAAGAGCCCGTGGCTAATAACTGGAGCAGACATAAACAACACTCGTGGCAAGCTAAATTTACGTTTTACCACAGATTGTTATGCTATCGGTGAATTGTTGTGGTTAAAGCTTGTTTTTGCGACAACGATATCACGTGCGAAAAGATTTTGCCCACCGAATGCTTACATAGACTGTCATTTTGGTGTTACTGCCATGAACACTTTACCCAATATAGTAAATTGGCCATCTCGATATTTACTATGTATTCACTATTCAGAAATACCATCTCGTAACAACCCCCCCCCCAAAAAAAACCACAAAATTGGGTTTTCTCCCCAAATCCCTAACTTGCCTCTAGTGATCTCCATCCAATTGTATCTCCAGCACGATTTCGGTCAGATTTTGAGCTCATTCGCGCCACGTTCAAGCTAATATCCAGATAATTTCCGTTATTTTCCTCCATTATTTTTTTACCCCGATTTCCTTCACTTCTGATTTTTGTGATTAATTTGTATGTCGATGTGTGTTTCTCTCATTTGTGCACAGCATATATACCTCTTAGATCCCATACCTCTCCCAAATAGAAAATGGTTTGTGTGTGTATAGGGTGTCTGAGACCATACGTTATCATTATCAGCCTATTTCTTCTTACTTTGACAGAAAAAATAGCTCAAATAAATCACTTCCAATTGGATCAAAAGGAACAAATCACATCAAAAAAATTATCAAACATTGTGGAGCTAGTGGCTTTCTCAAGTCTCTGTTCTCATCACTTCTAAAAGAAACAAATCACTTCCAATTTCCAAACGAAACCCACCTTCGCGTAACCTGCGACCAGCAACGTTGCCTACCCGTTGCTATCGACGCCATCGCTTAACTCTGCAAAACAGGTTGTAATTAAGTTTTTTGACTTCTCTCATCTCTAGACTTTAATCTCTTCTGTCTTCGAGTCTTCTAAAGTAAATTCTACAGCACTAATTTCGACTCTTCTAGAGTACTCTACAAGTCTACATAAAAGTAATCTCTAGTTAGTACAAGACTACAACAAGCTTATTTATTTTTTTATTGAGCTCATTAAGTTCGACTCTTCTAGGCTCTCCAGCACTAGGGTTTTTTTTTTTAGAAGTCTTCAGCACTAAGTTATCTTTAATATATATAGTTATATAAATATTTATTATTGAGACTTTTACTTTAACTTATAAAATTTTTCTTGTACAATTTTTTCTTGTTTATTGAGCTTTGTTGCCAGAGAACAAACTATAGCTTGATCTCAAGATTAACTGGCCGCTAGCAATCTATTTGAAGAATTGAGACACCACCTGTATCCCAACTTATTGTGTCTTTGGTGAAAATACTTTTACAGACTTCTATTTTTGTGTATCCCCTACCACAAATGATGTCTACTTTCAGATTGAGTTTCGAATCTGCCTAGAATGAGTTATTAGTAAGCAACACTTTACAAATCCTATGAGCTAACTATGGGAGGCATATACATTCTTTTTTCCCCTCATGTTTAGATTTTTATATCTTTGTTTTATCTTTCTCCCTATGTCGTCAATTACATATATCTAGTTTGCTATTACAAACTAAAAATTGTTTATGCACTATTTCCTTGAAACTTCATACCTAGTCAACTTATTCCTCACTAGAATTAGGTGGTGATTTGTAGAGAAGTCAAAGTGTTGATGGTGGTTTTATGGCTGAGTTAGTGTTAGGAGTAAAGGGCTTAGTGAGATGCAATCCACTGATGTAGCATGCTAATAAGGGTTTTCCTGCAATTCAATGAAAATTTAACTTGGGTGATTTGTTTTGCCGACAGTAATTACTTGTGACTTCATTTAATTTTTTAGGCCACGGGGTATTCTAGCTTACAAACCTACCTAGCCTTTCCGATTTGCAATCGTTTCATCATTGATGTCATTTTTAGCCCGTTAATCAAATCTAATAATTTCGTTAGTTTATTGTAAGGGCAACTCCATGGAAAACATGATTGTCTTTTATAAGAGGACACATTGGTCTAAAAAGAAGGGGAAATTTAGTAATGTGTCTACTAAACACAATTATGTGAGTGTAACCTTTTGTTGCTTTATTAGATTAACTTGTATTCATTATAACTTGTTATGAGCAGAATCTGAAATTTAAAAATGTTGATGAATTCATTTTTTCCACATTAATTAACAACTTGGGGGGAGTGGGGAGTCTCAAGAAGAGACTCCCCATGAAGCTTAGCCTTTTATGACATGTTCTTAGTTTTTTGTTGAAGGGGAAGTATTATGCCTTCTGATGTCTTTGTTATTCCCTTCTTTTGGTATGGTAATAAACTGTAAAAATATTTCTGATGTAGCTTAATAATAGTTATGTATTTTGCTACGTGGGTGACTCATTCTTTTGTAAGTAACAAGTGTATTAGAGATGGACTTTTTGAACATGGATAGCATGTTATGGTGGATGACAGTAGACTAGAAATTGGAGGGGAGAAGCAGCTCAGGTTGGTATAATTGACTTAAGTCATTTTGGGGGGATTTGATAAGGGTTTCACCCATTTCTTAAATGAGTTTGCAATTGTTAATAGGTATAAACATTCGCTACATGTGCCGGGTTGCTGCAGACACCCTTACCATCACAACAAAGGAAACATAGGCTGCAACATACTGAGACTAAAGCAGCACTTACTGATTCCATGGTAATTTTACTAAACTTCGTTAGCTATATGCTACTGATGACTACATGTATTGATGGCTTCTCTTGGTTACTCCCATGCTGATAGGAGCTGCATATGCCAATAATCAAATTGATTTTCTTTTTGTTTGGCTAATAGGACCTCTGTATATATTTTTAAAGACATGTAGGTAGGAGATGGTGATAAACTCTTCTTTACCCTGATAATGGTGGTTTATATATTAATTAAGCTTTAGGTCATTCCAAAAACATGTTGTTTGTACTGCTTATGACATATACAAATTGGAAGGATGGGATATATTAAGAATATTAGTGGAAAAACTTAGTGGCACTAGGTCGATAGTAGGACAGAAATGGATTCAGTTTTGTAGTTAATGTTATTTCATTTTCATTGACCTGAGTTTTTTTAATGTAAAGGGCAAGTGATGGTAGGTATATTGAGTCTCATGTATCCACATATCCAGTTATTGGTATTTTGAGTGGTTTATAAGACTTAGAGTGGTGCCAAGGCAGTTTAACACAAAGGGGTGCAACGGATACTGTGTGCCATTGGTGCAAATAAGGGGAAAGTCCATCTGAAGTCACATTCCAGGGCTTGTAACAAATTTCCAAGAAGCAAAGTATCACCTGCCACCTAACTACGTCTTGTATTTCAATCCCATTCCAAGAAGCAAAGAATTTCCTACCAGTCTCATTCCATGGTCGGATGCTACTAATTTGTTGTATTTGAGTAATATGTCATTAATATGTTGTAATGGTGCATATCCTTGTATGCTATTATACATTATTTGCAGTTCAGGCCGCTTCAGTAGGGATTTAAATTTGTCCATGTACCTTGAATATATAACTTGATGAATGAGTACATGCTATTATATTGAATGCCTACAAGCAATATTAGAATATTATCATCTTGAATGACTACCAAGAACATGGATCTTATACGTAGAAAATATATTTGACACATCCAATATTGTGGTTCTCAAATGTTGATTGCAACAGATCTCTATGAAATGCACAAATGCAATTAAATTATACACTGAGTTGTTTACCACAGGAATTCTAGGTGTTTGCCACAACTTTCCTTCATGTCAAGAGTTTATGCCATGAAAATGGCTGTGGCAAATTGGCAATGCATTTGTGGATGCAACCATGGCCAACACTTTTTCACACAAAATTAATCCTGGTTAATTAAGTTTTCACACAATTGGACTGGTGGCAAATTGGCAATGCATTGGGAGCTGTTCATGGCCATATACTAATTGCTATGAAACACGTCGTCATAAAATTATTGGTGCTAGAGTTCTCTAGTTGAATTTTGTCGTAAACGTTGATTCCAGGCTACGTATGGAGTTTTATGGAAATAGTATAAAGCTACAACTTAATTTTGTGGGAAATACAGTTTTTACCACGAGAAACAAAGTAGCTGCAGGTTTTTTGCTATAGCAAATTTGGCCTTTTACCACATATACAGTAGTGGCAAATGATAGCTAGTTATCACGAAAATGTAGACTTGTGGTGAATACTAGTATTAGCTGCAGATCAGCTGCCACGAACAGCCCACAAACAAACTTGGTGGTTAATACGTAATGCCCGCCAAAACCATACTTTTTGCCACAACTACCATTCTTAGCAAAATCCCTTATAGGTAGTGGATCTCTTTACAAATTCACGTAGGATGTACATTAATATAACAGCTAGCGCAATGCAGTACATGTATATATACATCTCTCTTTACAAGATTCAAGTCCTGCCACAAGTATAAAAAAAAAAAAACAAAAACAAAAAGGTCCTGCCACAATTAGCATGCAGGCGCTCCCTAAGGAGATCAGCGCAAATGACGCATTGATCTGGTTCTAGTTCAATATTCCATTCTGTCAATTATTCATGATTTTAAAAATAGCAATTAATTAATTTGTATGAAAAAAATAGCACTGAAAACATGGTACTCATGAGCATTTTATATGGACGACTCATCATGTCCTATCTAGGCTGTATAGTAAAAAGAGTACTAGTAACCGTTCATATATATAATTATTTATTTATAATTTTTCAAAGAATATTAATGTTAGATAACTAAGTCGTAGGTGGATCGAGTGCGTAAGTTCTATACAATTTCTTTATATATATATATATATATAAATCTTATATTTACTCACCCGATTTTACAATATTTTCGTATTTCATAATTATAAATATTAATTTTCTTTTAAAAAAAATTGATATAAAACATCTTTTAAGAGAATAGATTTGGCTGATCTTTTTATTTCAACTAGATGACGATGAATTTATACACGTAACAAAAAATCTTGAGTAAATAGATATGCATGATGACGATCTACGTACAATGATTGCTTAAAACTAATTTAAAAAAAAATTATAGACATAAAATATTCACGACGAATTACGTACATAAAAAGTAAAACTTGTAGGAAATATACTTGGAAACAGAGATGGAAGAAGAGGAATAATAAGGCAATTGTTAATTTATCCCACAAATATTATCTTCCAGTACTCATATAGAGTTTTGCAAAATGAAATTTGGCAAATATATTTTCAGAATATAATATTATTTATATAGTGTGTAGATTATAAGTTCTAAATGCTAATCTTTAGAATAAAAAGATGCAATAACAACAATTGCAGTGTTAGAGTTTGAATTTTAAATGTAATAATAGTTATTGTTTGGAAATGTACAAAATAACTATAACGGATAGTTAATCAAAACTATAAAAAATTATGATAAGACACATTATTTTGTTTAACAATAAATTTTATCACTTGCGTCTAAAGTATTAATGCGTCGTGCATGTGTACAATGCATCATGCACATATACGTGCATGTAATAAGTACTTCGCATTGAGTGATACTACTAATATGTGTCTATATTTTTAATCCATTTTATTTATAGTGAAATATATTCCCTTATAAACCACTAAAAATTTTCTTTATGTTTTTCTAATGTGGGTTAAGAAAATATACATTAGAAAAAAATTCCAAAAAAATAGATAATTCAAAATATTGGGTAAAATATTTGAAATAATCTAAAATCTTTCCACTTATCTCAAATAATAATAATTTTTCTCCTAAAAAAAGCTGCCATCACATTATATGATATCTAGTTCAAAGACATTTATATCATCTGTTAGCCTTAAAAATAACGAACAAATTAAAAGTCGAGCAAATTCTCGCCGGCAGGCTAATTTTGCGAAATAACGATTAATATTAATATATATATATATATATATATTTTTAAAAGATGACCAACGATGATGTTGTGCGATACATCAATCATGTCGATGCTGAAGCATGCATCATTTGAGAAATATTCTAATTTAATTATATTAAGATAATTTTATAAATTGACGTAATTTAATATAATTTGCATTAAAAGTAAGTAACTGTAACACTTCTCTTTTCGTTTTATATAATTTAAGCATATCGGAAGGTCCGTCGGGTGCAGAGAATTCGAAGTACACAAGCAGTAGTTTCATTAATTAATTTAATTGCAGCTTTGATATAATCATGTTAGTCTTCATCGATATTTATTAATATTCTTTGGGCTGATCTCATTCGACCCCTGATCATCAATTTCATTTTAATTTATTCTTTATTTATTTTTTTAAATTTTGTACTGCCCTTCTGACTTTTCTTTTCCCTTGTTTGATTTATAAATTTTTTATCACAACTTTTGGAGAGATCATTCATCATGCAGCTTATTGTGAACTATTCTTCACACTAAAAAAATGGATAAAAATGCTGATTTTCTGTAAATGAACTTACCCATTAATTAGTCAGTCCATAATTTTGAGAAAATATTTTGCAGTAATTCTGCACTATCGAAGGGACACTATAGTTTAAACCAATATCAATGTATTTATATAAGGAACTTTATGTATAATCTATTCGTGGTTAGAATACTATTTCTTATCTAAAAATAGTGTAAGAAAAAAAAAAATGTGTGGTTCAATATTCAAAGATATTGGTCACATTTTCTTGTAAATTTCCTTGAAGATTCACGACCCAATTAATTATACTGAAGCTTCACTAGATCTTGATCAGATAATGGTCATGATAGGGTATTTCATCATGTATAAGTATTTATATATATTTGCCGGTCTCTTTGCTCCGTTAATATAAATGAATCTCTGCGTGACTTTTACTGGTTTGTTTGAAAACTGGGATTATAGAGTTTGTATTTGCATAAAAAGTCAACGTTAATTTCCTTATATATATATATACCTTCTTTTGCAGAAAAAGCCAAGATCGCCATTATCTTCCTCCATTGCCAAATTCTTCCCTTAACTCTCTTCTTTTCTTAACCTCGAGCTTCTCTCCAACAATAACTCTATTCAAAGAAAGGAATTGATCGATTGCCATGGATTTGGAGCAAGAAGACATGCAAATTCTTGGCTTCTTTGGTGTCTGCAGAGAAGCCTTCAAGATCATCAATTCATGGAGGAAAGTCTTCAGCCAAATCACCCTGACCTTAGTCCTCCCTTTATCTTTCATATTATTAGCTCACATGGAAGTCTCTGAGGTCCTCTCTTCAAAGATCACCCACAACATGATGCTTATGAATGAAACCAAAGCAGGCACTCCTAAATACGAAAAGCTCTCAGATGTCATCAAATCTGAAGTAAGCACTTTGCGGCTCTTCAAAGTTGTCTACCACATCTTCTCCATCATCTTCTCTCTCCTCTCCACCGCCGGCGTGGTTTACACCATCGCTTCCATCTACACCGGCCGTGAAGTAACGTTCAAGAAGGTCATGAGCGTTGTCCCTAAGGTTTGGAAAAGGCTTATGCTCACCTTTTTATGTAATTTCATTGCCTACTTTGCATACACCATGGTTGCTGCTTTGATCATTACTGTGTGCGTCCTATCATTCCTGCAAAACAAGAATCATGTTTTGCCTCTACTTCTTATTCTTGTGATCTTTTACTTGGTGGGTTTGGTATATATGGCCATTGTTTGGCAATTAGCCAACGTCGTGACCGTGTTGGAAGACACAAGCGGGTTTCAGGCCATGAGAAAGAGCAGGGTACTGTTAAAGGGTAACATGTGGGTGGCCACGTTTATATCATTGATGCTCGGTTTCTGTCAATTTGCCATACTAACATCATTTCAGATGCTAATTGTTGTGCGTGATGGATCATTGGGCACGGCGAGAAAGTTTGGCTATGGAATTATATGTTTGGTGTTACTTTCCATGTTGCTCCTGTTTGGGCTTGTCCTTCAGACAGTGCTCTACTTCGTCTGCAAATCCTACCACCACGAAAATATCGACAAGTTGGCCCTCTCAGATCACCTTGCAGGCTATTATATTGGACAATATGTTCCTTTGATGTCTAAAGATGCTCAACTAGCGGCGCTGGGCCCTTGAAAATCTCTATGTTTGATTGGCTTTCTATAGGAATTAATGGGAGAAGAGTGATTTTTCATTTTGTAATAAATAGTTGTGTCATCATAATATCAGCAGTACTGTCTTTGATATATATATATATATATATATATAAATACATATATATATATATATATATATTCACACACGAACGTTTTGTATTATATAATGCTTGTTGTTGCTTAACTATTTACAACTATTTGTAATTTTCAACATTTTCTTTATGTTTTTGAGTTGCTAGCTCTTTTGTTTGAATGGTTAGTGCGTATCGCGTATTATCAATTGGGAAGGGTTAGTCGATATTAAAACTTGGGGTCAATCCGTAGTCATATTCACTAATTAAAGAGCTAAAAATGTTTCTTTGACTAATAAGGCGTGGAAATAAAGTCATAGGTAGTACCGTACGTAGTGGGCCAGTCAACTCTGAAAATTTCCTCTCCTAACAGGAATGCATGCATCAACATCCTAAGTACCGATCAAGTTATTGTTTGAATTTTGCAACATAGGAATTTATAAAGTTTCCTATGTACCCTTATATATTCACGAAAATACTCTACCAATTCATTCAATCAATTAGTTAATCGTCAATTATACAATAATTTGATAATTAATCAAATATATAAAATAAACAAAATATATAACACAACGATTGATTACAAAAGAAAACTTTTTGAAGAATTCCTAAAAGATTAAATCTTTATAAGGGACAACTAAACTCAGAAAAATCAATTTTATTAGATTAAAATCAATAACAAATAAAGTTCTTGGATTACAAAATCTTTACAAGTAGACACTCTTATTTGAACAGACAAATGATTTATTTGTCTTCTATCATAATAGCAGTCAAAATCTTTGATGATCTTCAATATACTAGCTTTTCTCCTAAAATTTTTAGTGGTTGAAATTCAATTAACAATTATCTCAAATCTTGAGCATAATCACACTCATAAGTGTATAAAAAATACAAAAAAAATCTCCAATAAATTTTCTCTCGAATGACTTACTAAAATTTTTGGAATTAGTCTCTAGTCAAAAACCCTAAGAAAAATTATTATATAAATGACTTTAAATAGGAAATCTGAAAGAGTTCTGCAAAATCTCAATCTACAGATGGGTCGAGTCTATTGCGAAATACTCTCCTAAAAATTTGCTGATAGATCTCGAAAATCTCTAGTACTGCACTTTGATGGAAGGGATGAAATGGGCCCAGAATTGTTTTTAATGTTGAGGAAATGAGCCGAGAATTGATGGAAGGGAAATGGGCTTAGGCTGGAATGTAGGGGACGAAACAGAGAAACAAAATAGTATTTCATCAAAAACTACATCCCTAGAGTAATAGATTCAGCCAGAGGGAATATGCAAGCACTTGTATCCTTTGTTAATTTCACTATACCCAAAAAATAAGCATTACATAGAACGAAGTACAAGTTTGTGATAGTTGTATGGCCAAAGATGAGGCCAACAAGCTTTGCCGAGATTTTTAGGAAGGTATGAAGTTTTGATAACAATTTTTCAAAAGGAGATATATTATGAAGGTTTGGAGTGGAAAGATGATCACGAAGATAAACTACAATGTGAAAAGCATCCACCCAGAATGATTGAGGGAGTGATGCTTGGGCCACGAGAGTGATGCCCAATTTGACAATATTTCAATGTTTGCGTTCCACAAACCCTTTTTGTTGATGGGTGTGAGAACAAGAAAGTCGATGAGAAATTTCTTGATTTTCAAAAAAATTGTTATGGTTGCGGTATTCACTGTCCCAATCACATTGAAGTGATATGATTTTGGAATTAAACATTAATTTAACATGTTTTGGAATTTAATAAATATAGGAAGAACTTTAGATTTTTGAACAATGGGATACCATCAAGTATATTTGGTAAAATAATCTAGAAAGGAAACATAGTATTTAAATCCTTCTCTAGAGATAACTGGGGCAAGACCCATACATCTGAGTAAACTAATTGAAGCGGTTTAACAAAATTTTGATGACTAGATTGAAAGGGAAGTTGAGTGCTCTTTGCTTGGCAGAAAGCTGAACAAACATGTGAAGGACATGATGAGAGACTGGAAGGGAGTGTTCTTTGATAATCCAATGAACAAGTTGGCGGGATGGATGCCCAAGTCACGCGTGCCATTGAACAGAGGAGGTGCGCTTGCCAACAAGAGCTTGAGAAGGGATGGAAGTGATTGCTGAGAGGAAGGAGTAGAGACCATCATGCATTGGTCCATAGAGGAGGGTTACGTCCATCGTTGAGTCCTTCATATTGAAAAAAGTACTATGAAACTCAAAGAAAACCATGTTATCAGAATAAAATTTGCTCACAAATATCAGATTTAACATGTGAATTTGGAATGAGGCAAATGCGAGGTGGTCTGGGAGGAATGGTTGGGGGAATATGTGGGAGATGGAGAGTAGTTTGAGCATCCCTTGCCACGGCCTTGATAATTACCACGATTAGAGCCACCAAAAGAACCACCACTACAAGAAGAATAAGATGTAGTGATTAGGGGCAGAAATGGTCCGGTTCGAAAAAAATGTGAACCGGTTTTATTCGGTCTATACTGGTCCGGTCCAATTCGGTCTAGGGGCGGTCCGATCCGATCCAGGAGCACCTAATATGATTTAATGGACTAAAATTTTATCCAAAGTTTTGCAATGATGGAAAATAATTTTTAACCCAAATTTAATTATTATATTATTACATTAGTATATTATAAATTTATATGTTAGTAAATAGTGATAAATTAGTAATAATATATTAAATAATAATAATACGCTTATTACATTTACTTATAAATTATTACTAAAACTCTATATAGATATACTATAATTTATACTTTTATACTACAACTAGTCAACTAATATAAATTATAATATGTTAATATTATAAGAGTATATATTATATATTAATATATTATACTACCACTCTTAATCTATATTAACATTATATTTATATACTATTATTTATATATACATATATATAAAAATAATAATAATGTGCATTCGGTCCGGTCCAGGTGGAGAAATACCCTAGACTGGGACCAGACCGGAAATGCTCGATCTATATAAAAATTGGACTGGATTGGACTGAATTTCATCCGGTCTGGTCCGGTTCAGTCTTCTTATAACCCTAGTAGTAATATTGGCAGAAAGATCACTGGAGGCAGGGAGATTAGATGAGTGGGCTAGACGATTTTCATTGGTTAACAGAAGGCTATAAAGTTCTTCTAGGGAGAGAGGTTCAATCTGTGCATTAATGGAAGTGACAAAAGTATCATACTCGCTATCAAGCCCAGTGAGAAGACAAGAGATGAATTCTTCAGATGAAAGTGGGGTACCAGCAGCACACATAGTGTCAGTGCTTGATTTTTTGGAAGTAATTTGAGATAGTGCTGGAGCCTTTGGAAATGGTTGCGAGTTGATGCCGGAGTTGGATGATGTGAACATGGGATTGGGATATGAATAATTTATCTGGAACATTCCACCCTTCGTGAGCAGTGGAATAGCCGACAACTTGAGCAATGAGATTGTCGAAGAGGGATGAGATGAGGGCAATTAAAATGAGCTGATCAGTTTGGGTCTAAGTGATGATTTCAGGGTTGGGAGTGGTGTTATCAGGATGCAAAGGAGGTGCAGGAAGGCTTGAGCCATCAACGAAATTGTATAACCGCTGACCACACAGATATGGAACCATTTGAGTGCGCCAAAGCAAGAAATTACCATTGGTGAGTTTCATCGCAATGAAATGTGAAAGATGACGGAGGAAAGGAGATAGAGAAGTAGAGGGTGGTTTAGGAGGTTTTTGCACTGAGGATTCTTCCGCCATATTTGGTTTAGATGTTTGTCTTTAGAAGCTCTGGTGCCATAAACAAATTAAGAATTCTACGTTTTCATCCATTATATAATTTGGATGTACAGTGACCTATTTATAAGTGTGTAATGCTCATACAATGTGTCAAGCAGGTGGTGTGCGCTATGATTTTAGCCTAGCGATGAGGCCGTTACAACCATATTGCAATCCTTAACACAAAGAGAAAATCTACTAACCGGTCAAGCTAATAAGTGTTAAAAAACAACCCTCAAATAATGAATTGCCATGTATGCTACACACATAATTTTTTTTTTAACCTCATCCCACAGGATCTCGCCCAACCCAAAAACCACTTTTGCCTCCTTTCTACACCAGCCTAAACAGCAACCCTTTTCTCTAAATCCGGTCTACTGCACTAAGGTACTTTGTCCCTCCACCCCTCGCGCACAGAGAAACCAAATTCTCTGCGCGCGATGGTATCTTTTTCATCGACTGTATCCCGCAACCCAAAAACAAGAGCGACTGTGTTTCTATGAATTTTATTTGCTTCATTGCACAGAACCCAAAATATTTTATTTGCTTGTTGCTATGAATTTTATTTCTACGGTAATTGATTTGCTTTTGATTTTGTTGCTATGAATTTTATTTCTTCAACAAAAAATTGGGCAGCGGTGGAAAATGAAAGAGTATGGACTATGGAGAGGAGAAATGATAGAGAGAAATCAAGAGGGCGTGAGTATGCAACGAAGCCAAGAATTTCTGGGATGACAGTAAAATCACAATCCAAAGGATTTGAATTGAAGATGAGAAGCTTCTGCGCAATTTAAAGTTGTAATAATCCGAATTTTTACTTTTTTTTTTAATGTTTAGTTTAATTATAATTTCTTTAGAGTTATTTTGGATGATCTTTTGAGAATTTTAGCAATGTGTCAACTAGAGAAATTCAATTTGGATCTAGAAAAAGATAAATTTTTGAAATTTGAGGAAGAAATTCAAGAGAAAGTAACAGAATCAAAAATCAAATACTTGGTGTGCCTGGAATGAACTCTCAATCATATGATGTCCAAATGAGGTAATTATAATTCTTATAGAACATTAAGAGGCAGATACAAAATTTTCATGTTTTGGATTTTTGAAGATAAGGAATTGATTAAGGACTAAATCTGGTATGAAGTGGACGGACAGGAATAGGAGTCAACAGGTAACCAACTTAGATGAGTTGTCTTATGTTCGGTCATGTGACGAAAGTTGTGATTGGATACCAAACTTTATAAGGTTTTGAAATGTATGGGAACATATGACAAGTTGATAAGAATTCATCTAGAAGCCTTAGTGAATAAGAAAACATAGAAAAATAAATGAAGAACTCGGATTGGGTGTTCTCGAGTGGTTTTAACGTATTTTGGTGAATTAATTATATCTTTCTCATCGGATCTTGTAATGAAGTGAATTGAAATCCTATAGAACCTTAAGAGGATGATCTTAAACTTTATGTTTTGCTTTTTAGAATAATCGAATTGTATCAATAACTTATTTGGACTGGAACGTGATTGGCCCCTAGGGGAGGCTAAGTGGCCAGATACACCCATTGGAAGCTTTCCTACAATGTTGTTTTGTCTTTGCCCCCAGTGTTGAAACTTTTTAAGCCTTTGATCAAGATCATTTTATAGGTGGATTAATCTCAACCATGAGATTACAATATCAGTAAATTCCCATAGGATTAAGGGTGATCATGAGACCACAAGTGTAAGGGACACATCACCCCAATCAGCCAAGGGTGTTGCCGAAATGCCCAAGTTTTTTCCCTTGCTCCCCACGCCTCTCATGCCTATAAATAGATGCATGAGCTTCTCTTCTTTTCCCATGAGAGATACCAGTCGGCTATAGTGAGAAATAACCAAGAAAAATACACAAAAACTCTTTCACATCACCTAAGTACAAATGGAGAGCTAATTGAGAGCATTGGAGAAGAAATGGTGCAAAACTTATCCTAAGTATTAAAACTAGCTTTGAGAAAATTTGTAAGTGCATAAATAACTTAATATTGGTATAGAATAAGTGTTTTGATGATTGGATTATATTTGATATTTATTTGAGTTTAATCTTTGTTTATGTGTTAAATTGAAACATATTGAATTTTGGAGTGATTTTTACTATGCAAAAATGCTAGAACAATTATGAGACCTTAAAAATATATTTTATGATGTTATTAAGAAGATTATATAAAAATATGAGGTCTTGATTTGAGAAAAAAAATAAGAAAGGAACCCTAGAATAATTCGGCTTTAATAGAGTTATTATTAGCACATTTGACACATTTTGGTAAATTGGACATAACTTGTTCATTTGATGTCAGATTTAAATGATTCAAGAGATTATGGAAAGATAAGAGACAGATATATAACTTTTATGTTTAAAGTTATAAGATATAAGGACTCAATAAAGGATGAAATTAGGATTAATTGGCATAGCGAGATTTAAGCAAAAACTTGGCTCGACCCTTACTCGATGTCTGGCTCGAGTGAGATTCCCCTATTACCTGAATCCGAGATTTTCTTGTATCTAATGCATGTGATTTAATATAAGAATTATATGTGGAATGTAAACATGTTATGTATTTCATAAGATATGCATTCAAAACTCTAAGGTTATGATCATGTTGCATTTTGTCTTATACGTGTTATCATAAGTCGTGACGTCCGTTTTAAGAAAAGTCCATGTTACGTGTCGTTATAAATCATGTCAAGCATTTAATAAAACTTAATAAGAAATATTTTATAGGGACGGCGATACGTAACGTCTGTCGATGATACGAAATAAGAAATATTCGACAGAGATGGCGATACGTAACGTCTGTCGATGATATAAAATAAGTAAGATTCGACAGGGACGGCGATGCATAACGCCTGTCAAGGATGAGAAGTAAATAAGACCTATAATATAATAAAGTAAATAAGAGTTTTAAATATAAGATGGTGGATCTATATAAGAGAATAAGTCTATATAGAAATTATAGTTATCCATATGCATGAGTCTCATAAAGCATTCATGAATCATGAGAAGTTAATTTATTATGGTAAATATTATGTTATTAATATGCTTAGATGATGCTTTTGTTAAGTTATTTGTGTACTTATTGAAATTTTCATGGAAATTTCACTCTTGTGTATTTCTTTTCTTTTTAGAAACTCAATCCTTGTTGCAGGATTTGATGATGAATATGGGTAAAGCCTTAGTCGTTCTAGAGACTCAGAGGAACCCTGAAAGACCCTCCGAGTACTCTCTCTAGAAGTTTTGACCAGTTAATAGAAATAGGGATCGGTGTTAATACGAGAAGAAATTTCAACTAAGGAAAAATGAGCTGTGGTGGCCATAAGAAGTTATTTAAGAAGTCTTGTAAATGTTGTATATGAGAAAACTAACTGGTTTATACATGTAAGGATACAATGCTATTTTAAATGGATGACGCGGATATTGTAGTTTTTTGTTACCATGTGATTACTAAAAATTAAATTTTTACTCAGAACTTTTCTACTGCGATTTGTATTAAATTTAGATAAGTATGGGGGTCAGTAGCTAAGTTTTATTTATCCTAACACTTCAATTTATGTTAAATTACGAACGTAAATTAAGGACATCACAAAAGTTGCTTTCACCGTGAAAATACACCAAAGAAAGAAATGGTTGAGTGCAGGGACGATGCAGAGGTGGCTTCCTCTAATTGGAAGGCTGCTTTTCCTTGTTGATAAGATGGATCGACTAGCAGAGTCTCCCAAATACAAAAGAATATCTTCACAACAATATTATACAAATATTCTAGAAGGATCTTCTGAGTGTGAGTGCTGAGGAGGTTTGTATGAGTCTGAGCTAGGACCACCTTCATACGTGCTCTGTAATGATGCATTGCTGGAATTGTTTTTTATTTTGGATGATACGCTTAACCTGCTAAAGGGCAACATGTGGGTGGCCATGTTTATATTATTGATGCTCGGTCTCTGCCATTTTGCCATACAAACATAATTTCAGATGCTTGTTGTGCGCCATGGATTAGTGGGTACGGCGAGCAAATTTGCTTCTGGTATTATCTGTTAATTTGGTGTTACTTTTCCTGTTGCTCCTATTCGGGCTTGTCATTCGGACACTGATCTACTTCGTCTGCAAATCCTACCACCATGAAAATATTAACAAGTCGGCTCTCTCAGATCACCTTGCTGGCTATTATATTGGAGAATATGTTCCTTTGAAGTCCAAGGATGCTCAACTGGATCGTTAAATTACATCTCTAAGTTTGATTAGCTTGCGCTCTCTCTGATCTATCTCTCTCTCTCTCTATATATATATATGAATTAATTGGAGAAAAGTAATTTCTTGTTTAATTTGTAATATATAGCGGTTTGTGTCATTATGATATGATCATTAGTAGTGTTTTTCTAAATTATATATGTTTTTGATTGCTAGAATGATTAATGGCGTATGAACTGGTGTGGTCGACAATGTTAAAACTTGGGTTCAATCGATCGCTAGTCATATTCACAAAGGAGCAAAACAAATAATTAATGTTTCCTTGGCTAATAAGGCGTAGGGATAAAGCCATAACTAGACGTAGTAGGCCAGCCAATCAACATTAATGACACAAAAATGGGATCAAGGGAGGTAAACTTAATTAATTAGAGCCAATGTTGCTTTGTTTTTTGAAAGTACCAATGTTGTTGTTGTTCAATGGTTCTAATTTTATAAGTCTTTTGGCATCTATGATCTATGGCAAGCAGCTTCTAAATCTAGATTTAAATTAATATTTCTTTATATTATAATTTGTAAAATAATATTTATAGTCGTGAAGTGCATAAACAATACATAAATATTTTGAAAATAAATAAATAAATATAAAATCTTTATAAAAAGAATTGATTTTCAAATAATAAGACTTACTTATATTTTTTTAAATATTTATTTAATATTTACATATTTACGTATCATTCTTCACATAACTTTCTTATTCTTCACGTAACTTTCTTAATAAGTCATTCTTTACTTTTTTACGATATCTTTACTTTTTACTTTTTCAAGGACGTCATATTTTCCAAATGGTTAATTTATTTTCTAAGTACATATTCTCAATTCTCCAAATGGTCGCTTTTCAATGACTATGTTTTCCAGCTATCATACTTTTGAATGACTACGTCGTACGTTCCCTGTATATTTTGTAATATCCATATTAATCATAGTACTCTTCTAATATAAATTGCAACATGATCAATCCTCTAAATTAACATCACCCATCTCAATCTATAATTCGACTGGTAACTAATTAAAGATTTAGAAGGCCGGGGTTAGACTAGCTGGCCATTATCATGTTTTCGAAAATCTAAATCTACTCGATCCAACGCCAACGTTAATCGCATAATATTCAAGCAGTACTAGTTAAGACCATTAACCTTTGAATTTTGCAATGAAACCAACATTTTCAATGGTTGTTAACATATCTTATTGAATATAGTTGGACAGTTGGCTTTCCTTAATTAATTGTTGAAGGGCCTAAAGTACGACGAAGTAACATTGGACATGCTAGGCTGAATTCTACAAGAGAAATGTTTAGTTATAAAGAAATTACGTTTTGCAGATATAATACGCTAGATTAAGACTATTAACCTTTGAATTCTACATGCTAGGTAGATATAATACGTTAAATTATAAAATTATTTTTTATTATAAATTAAGTTTAAATCTATCATATCATGATATGAAACATGATGAATGTCAATTATAAATTTAATTTTATAAATTTTTTTTATAATTGCAGCACTACTCTTATAGTAATATTTTTGACCTGGTGCTTTATAGATTGGTGCATGGCACCCTAGTCAAATTGGTATTGTTTGGTGTTACTCATTTTTTCGTACAAATATCATTTCAGATGCTTGTTGTGAGTAGTGGATGATCATTGGGCCGGGCGAGTAGGCCGTTTGCCTATATATGGGACTGTTTGGTCTTGCTTTTTATGTTGCTCCTGTTCGGACTTGTCCTTCAGACGATGATCATCTACTCAGTCTGTAGGTCCTACCACCATCGAAACATTGATCCACAAGTCTGCCCTCTGATCAGATCACGTTAAGAGATAGAGATGAAGAAAATGATAAAGGTACCGGCATTTTTTAACTTTATTTTAAATGAATATTTATATTTATATGAGTTATTTCAATAAAATAAAATAAAAACTTATAAAATCATTATAAAAGTATTATTATTCCATACAAATACCTTAATTTAAAATAAAATTGTAATTTCTTTTTAAAAAAGTGATTGTCTTCGTCATCATTTTTCAAAGTTCATTACAGAAAATAAGTTATAAAATATGTATTAACTAGCCTTTATTTTAACCACTTCAATTTTAAATCACCATTTATTTAAAAAATTCAAGTTAATAGGAAGTGATAAATCTTATTACTTATTTCATATTTTAACTCTTATTTAAGAAGAAATTTAACATATAAACTATTTAATTAAGATAAAATATTAAATTATTTTACACTCAACTTCTATGTACGTCAAACTCCAGTCCTTAGTAAATGGACAGGGGTCCTTTCTTTCCCTGAGAGAAAGTAAGGCGTGAGTGATCTTTGTTTTTAGAGAGACAGGCTCTCAATGAGAATCTGAGAGTTGAGTGCTTCTTTTGTGTTCTTGAAATGGTCATCTTGACTGGTCTGGCTGAATTGTCTTCACTTATAGTGACAATTATATGTCTCATGATCAAGGATATTTGAGATTTTTTACTTATTCAAGACTAGGTGGGATGGACTGCACTTGACTGAAGTGAAAAAGGAAATGATAGTTTGATCTGATAAAACTATCAAGGAGTCTTCCTTTAGAGGTAAGGATTGCCTTTTTTGCTTCATTGTTACTGATAAAGGAGTCAATCGAGAGGCATTTAGGAAGACTATGATCTTAGTTTGGAAATTGTCTGGTTGGGTGGCTTTTGATGAAGTAGGAGATTTTAAGTTTTTGAGTGAATTTCAATATCAGTCTGATCTGAATAAAGTTCTGCTTGGAAGGCTATGGTTTTTCGATCGAAATATTGTTGCCTTTCAAGAATTTGATGCAGGATCTATTCCTGTCAAAGACATCCAGGATCGAAATATTGTTGCCTTTTTGGGTTTAAACTCACAATCTCCCATTTTGTAGTATAAATAGGGAAAAGGGTTTGAATATTGGGGCCCCTCGTGGTAAAGTGATATGTCAATGCATCTATGTATTGCGCGTGTACGAAGCTTATTCATTCGCACGTATGTGCAGTTAGCGTTTTGCATTAAGAGACACTGCCAAAACTGTATGTCTATGCTTTTAATTAATCCATTTTATGTATGGTAAAATCAGTTTCCTTATAAAACCACTAAAAGTTTACTTGTCATTCTAATGTAAGATAAATATATATATATTAAAGAGAAATTTCAACAAAATAGATAATTCAAAATTTTGGGTATATTTGAAATAATCTAAGATTTTCTCACTTATTTCAAATAATAATAATTTTTTTTCCTATAGTTCAAAGACATTTATTAATAAAAGTCGAGCAAATCCTCGCCGGCCAGGCTAAATTTTCGAAATAACCATTTAATACTTTTTTGTATTTTTAAAAGATCACCAACATAACGACGATGTACTGCCATGCATCGATCATGATATTGCTGATGCATGCATAGTTTGAGAAAGGTAGACTCGAATTCCCATCCTTCCTTGTCAATTCTATTTAATTCGGCTCATTTATTTTTGTGATTCAAATTGATTGAATAATAGATATATAACATCCACAAGACATGGAATTTGCCTAAAAATTGATACATGCATTTTTTGCAACCTCTTACGACCATTCGGTTCCCGATTTCACTGGAAAATTGAAAAGTCATCTTGTCTCAGTCCCCTTCTCTCAGAAAAGAAACCTTTCAATTGATCTCTAGAGGTTGAAAACATTTCCAGCCTTCCTACTGTCAGCCATTTCATGGATGTTTCAGAGAGAATGATGAAAGACATTAAGAAAATCTCGATTCCTCCTAAAACCCGCTTAGTTGATAGATCTGATAAATTATATATAAAAATCACATTAATTTATATAATTATTTTTAAATAATTAGTTGATAGCTGTAGCACTTCTGTTTTCATTCTATATAATTTAATCATATCGGAACGTCCGTCTGGTGGGGAGAACACAAGGAGTACTTATATTAATTAATTAAATTGCAGCTTCTCGATCGATGTTGATCAATGTCATTTCATTTTATTCTTTCTTTCTTTTTTTTTTATTTAATTTTTTACCTTTTGACTTTTTCTTTTCGTTGTTTGATTTATAATTTTTTTTATCACTACTTTTGGAGATCAGATCGTTGATCAGCTTATTCTGAACTATTCTTCACACTAAAAAAATGGATAAAAATGCTGATCTTCAATAAATGAACTTACCCATTAATTAGTCGGTCCATAATTTTGAGGAAATATTTTGCAGTAATTCTGCACTATCGAAGGGACACTAGTTTAAACCAATATTAATGTATTTATCGAATAAGGACTTGATCATGTATAATCTATTTGTGGTTAAAGTACTATTTTTTATCTAAAATTAGTTAAAGAAAAAAAATTGTGTGGTTAATTCAAATTAGATATATTGGTCACATTTTCTTGTCTTTAATTAAACTTCGTTGAATATTCACGGCATAATTAAATTTACTGAAGCTTAATTCCCTAGATTTTGATATAATATTGGTCATGGGGTATTTCATCACGTAGTATTTATATTTGCCTGTCTCATTTCCTCCATTAATATAAAGAAAAATGATATTTATAATACTGAAATATGTAAGTACCGAAGAGTCGTTTTAAAAAAAGTGAGAAAAATATAAGATTCATATAAAAAAAAGTGTGATGAACTTTATGATTTTTCAAAATATTTATATAATTAACATTGTTGTAATATAAATGAATGTCTTCATGACTCTTCCTGGTTTGTTTGAGAAGTACTAGGATTATAGAGTTTGTATTTGCAAAAAAAGTCCACGTTGATTTCCTTATATATGTACCTTCCCGGCCCCAAGATCGCCATTATCTTCCTCCATTGCCAAATTCTTCCCTTAACTCTCTTCTTATCATCTCCGCTCCTCTCTCCAACAATAACTCCATCCAAAGAAAGGAATTGATCGATTACCATGGATATGGAGCAAGATCAAGACATGCAATTTCTTGGCTTCTTTGGTATCTGCAGAGAAGCCTTCAAGATGATCTATTGATCATGGAGGAAAATCTTCAGCCAAATCACCTTGGCCCTAATCCTCCCTCTATCTTTCATCTTCTTGACTCAAATGGTAGTCTCCAAGCTCCTCTACCAAAACATCACTCACAACAAAATAGCTTCGGATGAAACCAAAACGGAAACTTCTAAATACCAAAAGCTCTCAGACGTCATCAAATCGAAATTAATCACTTTTTGGCTTTTCAAAGCTGTCTACCTCATCTTCTCCCTTATCTTCTACCTCCTCTCCACTTCTGCCGTGGTTTACACCATCGCCTGCATCTACACCGGCCGTGAAGTAAAGTTCAAGAAGGTCATGAGCGTTGTCCCTAAGGTTTGGAAACGGCTTATGCTCACCTTCCTATGTAATTTCATTCCCTACTTTGCATACAACATAGTGGCTGTTTTGATCTTGTTTGTATTGGGAACTTACCTCATGTTATACAAGCAATACGATAATTCTTTGGATATACTTAAAGTTCTTTTCATCTTTTACTTGGTGGGTTTGGTATACATGGCCATCATCTGGCAATTAGCCAACGTTGTAACCGTGTTGGAAGACACAAGCGGGTTTCATGCCATGAGAAAGAGCAGGCTACTATTAAAGGGCAACATGTGGGTGGCCACGGTTATATTATTGATGCTCGGTCTCTGTCATTTTGCCATACAAATATCATTTCAGAAGCTTGTTGTGGGTGGTGGATCATTGGGCGCGGCGAGCAAGTTTGGCTATGGGATTATATGTTTGGTGTTACTTTCCATGTTGCTCCTGTTTGGGCTTGTCCTTCGGACAGTAATTTACTTCGTCTGCAAATCTTACCACCATGAAAACATCGACAAGTTGGCCCTCTCGGAACACCTTGCAGGCTATTATATTGGACAATATGTTCCTTTGAAGTCCAAGGATGTTCAGCTGGGCCCTTGAACATCTATATGTTTGATGTTAAATAAGGGCTTGTTGCTGTTGCTTAACTATTTACAACTGTTTGTAATTTTCAGCATTTTTTTTTTATGTTTTTTGATCCATTGCTAGCCCTTTTGTTTGAATGGTTAATGCGTATGAATTGGGGTCAATCGATCCCTAGTCAAATAAATGTTTCTTTGGCAAATAAGGCGCGAGGATAAAGCCATAGATTAGGAATGCATCAAAAACATCCTAGCTACTGAAGTTATTGATTGAATTTTGTAATATAGAGATTAGTGATGAGAACATCATTTTTTAACTTTACATTAAATGAAGAATATTTATATGAAATAAAAAATTTAAATTACTTTTGTAAATTAACTTATGAAATAGTTATAAGAATATCATTATTTTATAAACCTACTTTAATTTAAAATAAAGTTGTGAAAATAAAACGTTATAAAAAATATTCTCTAATATTTATTGAAAATAAATGAGTTAAAGAATATTGATTGAGCATTTATAATTAGAATATACCTTAAATAGTAATTCTGATTTAATTATAAGCACGAAACCGATCGATCAATCAGAAATCAACCTGGATTGAATGGAAATCATGAAAGAACATAAAGGTAAGAGGCTGAGGTATAGTTATAGGTAAAGCATAATTGGTTTGGTTAAGTTTGGTTTAAGTTTAGACATATTTTGGCATCGAATCGATTTAAGTAGGTTTTGAAATTCTGACCATAATCGATATAGACCAGTTCATCCAGGAAATCAAAACTTTCAACCTTTTCTATTTTAGTCTGATTCGGTTCGACTTTATAAGTGTGATACAATTTTTGTCTTTTTGTTGAGCAAGGTTTTTTTTTACCCAAATGAAAGAATTCTACCGAAAATGTGTAAAAATGTACTTGTATTTATCCTTGATATATATATATAATATATATATATATATATCTCAGAAGTGTACGCTTATACTATATCATATTCTATATGTAAGTATGTAACTAAGTATATAATGATAAATAATAACATTAATAATTTTATATTGATATTCTTGTTTAAACTTCCTATACATTCAGGGAGTTTTATAGTGATAGAGGATCGATAGATATGGGAGTTTGAAAGATCTAGTTTTTTCTTAGTCAACTTATTGCTAATAGGATGAAACAAGAACAATCGAAGTCCTCCACTATGCATACTCAACAGGTTTTCTGGAAGCAGCTTTGGAAGATGCCTGTGCCCAAGAAAAGTCAAGTTATTTGCATGGAGAGCATGCAAAGACCAGCTTCCCACCAAAGATAACTTGTTCCAAAAGAAGGTGCTCACGGATATGTCTTGCATATTCTGCCAGAACTCAAAAGGAAAACTCAATCATGCAGTCCTCACTTAATTGGATCTTCAGAATGTTTGGCAGAATCCTCTTCCCCATCTACTCTTTCCAACTCAAGCTAAGGCAATGGATATTGATATGCAATTAAGTCAAGGGCAACACAAAGACAAACTACCTTTATTGTGACGCCCTTAAATTTCTCTTAAAATAAACACGGGAATCAAGATGTCGGGATACTGACAACACAGGTCACGCACTCCCAACGTCAAGTGCTAAGTGTGTGAACACGTGACATGCATAAAATATAAATCGCAGCGGATAACTTAAGTCGATATCTAAATATCAGAATTTTTTAGAAATATTTTAGAAACTAGTTTAACATAAATTCTCCAATAGGAGATTTAATACAGTCATCCGAAATACAATTTAACGAATACATATTTTTAAAAATGGAAAAATAATTTTCCAAGATAACAATTTTATAATACGAATACTTCAACAGCGGAGTCACCTCCTCAGGCTCAGCCTCCACAAAATCTGCATCTAAAAGCTACAACGCCAGAAATGGCATCGTAGATAAGTATAACCCAAACAAACCAAAAGTAAGAAATACATTCATACAACAACACTAAGCATGAACATGACACCGTATGCATGAATCTTAAAATCATCTTCTTCAAAATAAATAAAATAACAACATACGCCAAAATCCCATTTTGGTCCAAATTAAAGCTCCAATAAACTCATCCATTATTTTTCCAGAAAATGATGTCCATAAATCTATTAAAATCACAACCATTTTTCCAGAAAATAGTCCATGTAAAACCAATAAATAAAACTCGTCACTTTCATAGAAAATGGCCTAAACATCCATTTTATTAAACGTATGCACCATAATCTCTCCTAGGGACCATCCGCATACCCTGACTTTCATCATCACACCGAAGATAACGACCACGCATGTGACTTCGGAACGGGCGATCCCCAGCTAACCGCGCCCAGCATGTACCATGACCAGGCATCCCCTAGCTCCTGCCAGCAGAGGAGTCACAGAGTCGGCACGAGAGCGTTACCATCTTGTTCGATCCCGTCATCGCCCGGCAACAACCCAGGAGACGTCACTCAATATATTCCGCTCCCAAGTGACCAGGGGAGCTCCACCGAGATAATGTCTCATCTTGGTTTGGGGTCGTGATACACACGCACCCGAAAATCATAAACACATGAAAACCCAGTTTTCATTTCCAACACACGAATATGCGCGTAAATACACAATGCAGACGACCATGCATCAAATAGCCAACAACTGATAATTTTCAACAATGACCAAACACAATATCTGTTGATGCCAAAAATATATTTAAATCTTAAAATTTATTTAAAAAATACTTACAGCGGGTAAAAGCGTATATCCTTGAGCAGATGTCAATCCGTAATGTTCGTAGCGATCACTTGTACGTTAGGCTAAAGTGCTCGATTTGACACCAAAATTTAAGAAAATACTCTTTGGAAGGTGAAGAATCTCATGGAGGTGGTGGTGGTGTGGCGGCACAACCACCGGAAGGTGGCGGATCAGGCTCCAAAACGGTGGAAACCCATTTTCGAGTTTGGGGTAGTGTAGGGAATGTGGGGCCACGGATGAGGAAGATGAGCTAAGGGGTTGGTCGGCTGAGTAAGGGGAGTCTTTTGGTGGCGGTGGTAAGGCCTACAGTGGCCAGACGGCGGCGCGGCGAAGATGAATCCATTTAAGACCCATTTTGGGTTTGAGGAGGAAGTAGCTGAGTTGGATGGATTTGGGCAGTGGGTTATACTCGCCGGAGTGAGGGGAAGCTGCTGGTAGGTCGCCGGTGCCAAGGGATGGCCGAAAAATGCAAGGGAAGACAAAATACTCATTTTGGGTTTATGGTCGTGGAAGGGTGGTGGGATGGCCGGAGGTGACACCTCCAGTACCGGTGGACTCGCCAGAGGGTGGGGAGGCTGGTGGTGTGGGCGGTGAAGACTAGCGGCCGGCAATGGGTGGCTGGGCTGGTTAGTGACCGAACGAAAACAGAGGGGGGGATAGGGGCATGTCGCGCGCGCCGGGGGGCGGGGGGGGGGGGGGGGGGGGCTTGGGGGAAAAGAAAAAAAAAAAAAAAGGAAATAAACATGATCCAGTCCCCACAACTCGATTTACAATGTTGATCTAATAATAGAATTCCAAAACATAGAGCTGAATAAATTAATTTAAACGTAGAGACTACTTAAGATAAAATAATAAATAAAAAAACACATCAAATAAATTCACATAATAAAATAAAGAAATTTAATTCAAATTATTAAAATAATTAATTCATATTAAAATTAATAAAAAAAGAAAGGTAACTCAATATTTAATTATAAAAACAACATAAAACTAGCACTTACTAACGAATAGCTCAAATAAATTTTTTAAAGAAATAAAACACAACCAATAATATTATTAAAATAAACTAAAATAATTAATATCGAGAATAAAATAATATGTAAAAATACACGTAAATCTGAGATCTCACATTTATTCTTCTGTTTAGCTTGGGGATTCTAGTATTGACGAAACCAGATAGAATATGAAAAGAAAAGATTAGCACCTAGTCAAGTTGCTGATTTTGTGTTGAACACCATGAAGAACTATAAGGAGGTACAAGGTTTGAATGCTATCAAAATTAGAAGACATCTTAGATGGAAAGCACCAATCAAAGGCACACTCAAACTCAACACTGATGGAGCAATATTGCTGATTTACATAAAGTTAGGGTTGGTTTTGTTCTTTGAAACCAAGTAGGTGAGGCTTTGTTGGTAGTTAGTAAAATTGAGTTTGAAGTTGAAAACCCTGAAGCTATTGAACTTCTAACAATTTTTTGAGGGCTTTAATTTTGTGCTAGTTGTGGTATCCCAACAATTCAGGTAGAATTGAACTCTCTGATGGTTGTTGAATCCCTCCAATGGAATGATATACATGAGTCAGCTTTCGGAACTCTTCTCGTTGAAGTCTAAAAACTTATGAGCTGCTTTTATTCTTGTACTTTCTCTCATGTATATAGAGAATATAATAAAGTAGCTCATTCTCTTGCTAGGCATACATGGAATGTGAATAATTGTGTAAATTTGGAAGATTATTTTTCAGACTCTATTTCTCAAACCATATGATTTGAAAAATGTTTGTAAACATCTATTTTAATCAAGTTTGATCTTCTTATCAAAAAAAAAAAACGGCTTCCCATTTGGAACTTAAATCTACTCCAACTCATCTTATCTCATCATTATAATTTTTTCAAATCCTCATGTAGGCCATCAAAAGGGAGAAATCCAAAAACCCAGCAAGGGCTAGAATAGTAAGCCAATGGAGAAAAAAAGAATCACTAGGTGACAAAAAAGCCAATTGTGAATGCTTTATTTTCACATCAACCCAAGTCTCAAGTACTATTCTCACGAAATAAAATGTGATTAAAACAATTACAAGCAAAAGGGATATGACGACACTGAGCATTAACAAAACCACATCATGCAAAAAATACTATGTAGCAACAAAGTTGATAAAAAGCACAATACAATAGTAAAAAGAAGTAAAGCAGTTGCACAAAAAAGCAAGGAAACAGAGGAAAAGTATGTGGTGATAGATCACTCTCAAAGGCTGCACAAATTTTACACAACAGCAGATAAAGTGATGAAAGACTTGTAAAATATACGTGATCTCTGTGACTGTAGAAAATTACTTGTAAATCAATAGAAGGTAAAAGTTAACTTTATGACTCTTTCTCTTCTGTTTTTTGTAATGTATATATAGCAGAATATTTGTATCAATTATTCAATCAATGAGAATTAGATTTTCTTCACAATGTGGTTTCATTTCAAGTTCTCATTTCACTTCTAGCATGGTATCAGAGCAAGCAAGTTTTCCCGCTATGTTTCCTTAAGTTTTCAAACAAACCCCATTTCCTAAGCCATGACATCCTCCTCCTCTTCTTCTCCTATTCCCCTTGCTAAGCACCCAAGTAATCTATTCTTTTTACATCACAGTGACAATACTAACATTGTCATTGTCTCACCTGTATTAACTGGTTCGAATTTCATATCTTGGAGCAAATCATTTCCATTTCCATAAAAAGCAAGTCAGTCTTCCTAGATGGCACCATTCATGCCCCTGAGTTGTTAAATATCTCATTTGTGTCTTGGCTGAGATGCAACAACATCCTCCTTACTTAGATTATGAATTCTGTTTCAAAGGATTATGAATTCTGTTTCAAAGGATATTGAATCTAGTGTATTTTTCAGGACCTCAACTAAACAGGTTTGGTATAAACTTAAAGAAAGCTTTGCTCAACTTGATGAAACTCGAATTTATCACCTCCAACACAAGCTTAGTGGCATTGTTCAAGGAGATCTCTCCATAAAGATTATTTCACATAACTTAATGCTATTTGGGAAGAGTTACATAATTATAATCCTCTTCCTTATTGTTCTTGTGGAAAGTGTACTTGTGATACTTTGAAAAATGTTGGTAAGGTTCAACAAGGGGACAATGTGTTTAAGTTTTTAATGGGCTTAAATGCCAACTATGATGTTGTAAGAGGACATATCATTTTACTAAGTCCCTTGCCTTTGATGGATAAAACATTTTCACTAATTTTGCAAAAGGAAAGACAAACTCAAGCAAGGAATACAGACTTGCCCATCTTAGAACCCTCTACTCTTCTTGCCTACCAAAACTTCTCAAAAAAAAAGGAAAAGTTAGACTTGTTTTGTCACCACTATGGTAAGGTTGGACATACAAAATACAAGTGCTATAAGTTTGTAGGGTTCCCACCAAACTTTAAGTTTACCAAAACCAAGTTTGGAAGTGCTTCTGCTCCACCATATTTTGCAAACAATGTGACTAGTCAGGTTACCACTTCACCTCATGAAGCACATGCTCCAAGTGCCTCTCAATTGAACCTCCCTCATGCACAAGCACAATTCTATCTATTCCTACTCCTGCCAAACCAGATATTTTTTAGACTAGCTCCTTGACCACACCTTACTCAAACTTAGTAGGTAATCATCACTGCTCTCCACTCCTTCCATACATCCTAATCACTCTCATCTCAATAATGTGAATCACTTCAAACACAGTTCATCTTCCCAGCATAAGTATTGAATGTTTATAACACACCATAGATCATGGATACAAGAGCCACTTATCACATGGTGTGCCCCACCTCCTTTTTTGACAATACCTCTTCTTGTATACAAGCCTTTGTACAACTCCCAAATGACATAAAGGCTCAAGTCACACACATAGGCAGTATTAAACTGTCTAACTCATTGTTTTTTACTGATGTCCTATGTGTGCCCTCTATTTGCATTCAATCTGATTTGAGCTAGTAAACTCACTCAAAGAGCAGATACATGCTTATTCTTCTTAAGTGACTTGTGCTTCATTCAAGCCATTTCTTCGTGGATGACAATTGGACTTGCTAAGGTTCATTCTGGCCTGTATTACTACTGCATTGTTTCCATGACAGAAACATCAATCCTCCTTCAACTCTCTCCAATCAAATTCGAGTCAATCAAGCAACCTCACAACAGGATTTGATCTGTGGCACTTTAGATTAGGACATTTATCTTCACAAATGATGAATTTAGTTCATTCTCATGTACCTAATGTAGAGTCCAATGATCAATCTCACTGTAAAATCTGCCATTTGACCAAGAAAAAGCATCTTTCATTTCCTTCAAGTATATCCACTCATTCATTTTATTTTGACTTAATACACTGTGATATATAGTGGCCATATTCTTAAACATCACTCCAAGGTTTTCATTAGCTTTTAACTATTATAGATGATTATTCCAGAATGACTTGGGTCTTTCTGATAACTAACGTAACATTATTATCACATCATCAATTCTATAAAAGGTGTCGTATACATATAATATTTCTTATAAAATAAAGCAATGAGAAAAATACAAATACTTTCAACTTTGTTTTTAAAATGGAATATTTTATTTTTAAATAAAATTTTAATTAGTTAGGATAATTTCATTATTTTAGGTCATGCCTATTTATTTTTTAGAGATAAATTACATAGACTCAAGTGTTTCATGACTATTTTTCTAAAAATTATCTATATATCCAAAGTCTAGAGTTGATGCCTCAGAGATAAGGAAAATGGTTGATGGAGTCTAGTGGGCACTATTATTTTTCAAAGATATTATGTAATTTGTATATATAACATTACTCTAAAAGTAAAATCCTAGTTTTTTTTTTATTAAATGACGTTTAGAATATGTAGTCTTTGGAATAATTATAAGTTCTACACTTACTTATTTGAAGTTAGGTAAAATGACGCTTTTGTCACGATGTGAATACAAATATCATCTCTGATGCTCGAGCTGATCAAGTACGTGTTGAAAACAGAATTATTGAAGAAGACTCTTCAAGAAGAATACTTTTTTTTGCTTGAGATTTACTCATTTTCTAAAAGGCAGATATTATCTAAAAAGAATAATTAGAAGATTTCATTTTTATACCTCAAAATATCACTATTTTTCAAAATTCCCCAATACTTTAATAAATTTATTGTTTTTTACATCTTAAACAGCTAAATCTTAATATTTATTACACATTTATTTGACGAGTAATGTTATACCCACATTTACCTTTTACTTTTATCTTATTATTTCAAATATAATACTTTTATTACTCAAGAAAAATTTTTATTTTTTAAAAAAAAGTTAAAAACTGGTGGTCAATAACATTTCTTCATAGTGGAATAATAGTAAGATATAAAAATATGATATATATATATATATTTATTTTTTTTTTTCTTACTTGACAACTAATAACATTTCTTCATATAAATTGTAAAGAGTTTGTAATTTATAATTTAAACTGATATTTTATATAATTTTGAACTACAAATTAAAGTTCGGTTTGGATTTAAGAGTGAGCTCATATCATCTCAATTAATTTTAAACTCATCATTACACTTTTTAAAATTCTCATACAAAATATAATAAATAATTTACTTCTTTTCAAATTTCAATTCAACTTTTTTAAATTCTAATACAATTACAAAATAATAATATTAAAAAATAATATTTTATTTAATTTTTAAAACTTATCTCAACTCATCTCATTTCATCTTCTAATATAAACCATCCTAAAACATATCAGTGAAAAAAAACCACATTAATTTCTCTCAAAATAAAATCTGCCAAAAAAGTTACCCATATATCAAGTCACCGTTAATAAGCTATGTGTATCTGATCCAACGGCCATCGAATAGGATACAAGTCAACAATCGTTACATGAATAGCACTGGATTTCAGCTCACCGCTAGAACTTGGTGCAGATTTCGAAAGAAAAACAGCTTTCTTCGCATCTCTGCAACCTTCTCCCATCCACTTTTCGCAGAGCACACAAATTAAAACTATTTTCCATAAATTCCACCAATTCACCGGAACCGAAATCCAGGTTAATAGTGGGGTGCTCGCTTGGGAGTGTTAAGGTAATATATACATATTTTATATATATAATGGATACGGCGTCGTCTTCGACTCCGGCGGAGTTCGATTACCTTTTCAAGTTGTTGATGATCGGGGATTCCGGGGTTGGGAAGAGCACGCTCCTCTTGAGCTTCACTTCCAATACGTTCGAGGATCTCTCTCCTACCATTGGTGAGCTTAGGGTTTCTCTCGTCTTACCATCAGTGAATTATTATGATCATTGTTTAATTATTTCTGGAATTGCGTTTAGTATTGATTTATATTATTAAATTTTTTCTAGGTGTGGACTTTAAGGTGAAACATGTTACCATGGGAGGAAAGAAGTTGAAGCTGGCAATCTGGGACACAGGTATTAAGTTAATTTTTTTCTGAGAAAACTCGGAAAAGACATTTAATTTTAATCAATTAATGTCTGTGTCTTTTGCATACATTTGATCATGTAATGTTACTGCCTGGAAAATCTCTGTCTTAGGATTGTGTGAACAAGTGAACAACCCTCGGATTCATGCATCATTATATGGAAATGTAATGTCATGGATTGTTTCTCCCCTTGAAGCGTGATTAAAAAAAAAAGAATGACAAATTATGGGTTTATGATAAATACTAAAGAAACACCCGTTGCTCTCCTTAAAAGGCATAATAGAAGAAATGTGGTAACTCCTTATAAAGACTAAGACGAGTTTGTTCCTAAACCATGTGGAACTTCTCAACACGCCTTCTTATTTTTGGGCTGGTATTTTTGGTACCATTATCGTGAGCAGGTCGTAGGAGTCCATCATCAATCATAGGTTAACCTGACTCTGATACCATAAAGAAACACATTTTTCTCTTCTTAAAATGCCTAATAGAAAGAGTAGGATAACTCCTTATAAAGATCAAAATAAGTTTATTTTTAAGCTGTGTGGGACTTCTCAACAAATATCACGAATAACTGCCATTGCAGCATTTTTCTTTATTAAGATACCATATATGGGAATGAAAGGTCAATTCTGTTGGATTTCCAGATGGTGCTTAATGGAATAAAGTTTTGTAACATGCAGTACTTAGTCTTTGAAATATTAGACTTAGTTTGTGTAGTTCTTATAATGAGCTGATTTAAGGACCCTGATCATGTGAAACCTATGGGAACTTGGATGAGCATTAAATATGGTCCCTTGTACTAGTGTGGTTGATGTTCTTAGAGTAGAGTGAAAAAGTTTCCGCAAGAGACTAAATTGTCTAATGTTTACTAGCTTTAAAAATCTTGCAATTTCTACAAATATGTGAAGTTGAAGCCCTTATGCATTTGCTGTATGAGTAGGTCATAAATATCTGTTCTTTGGTTGTAGTGGATCTGCAGTATTTATTATAATTTAAATACAATTTAGTACTTGATACATGCTATTTATGAAATAAAATACACACAACACACATCCTTACTTGGAAAATAAATTATATTACTAGCATTTCTTGTTCCTTTGATTTATTTACAAGTTGCCATGGAGTTAGAAAAAGATTTAGGTCCCAAAGTTTAGAGCCTTGTTTCTGACACAATTTTCCCATTGCTCATCATGAAGCTGGACAAGAAAGGTTTAGAACTCTAACTAGCTCATATTACAGAGGAGCTCAAGGAATAATAATGGGTATGCTGCACCATCTCTATTATCTCTCGCTGCTATCTATTCCTGTCTATGCTTATTCAGCTGAAATCCATGCCTTTATTGTTGTTGAGAGTCCATTAACATCCAAAACTTTTAATTATAGATCTCAACCTATTGTGACTGATGGTAGATATCTATTTTTGCCCCACTTCTACTTTTTAATTATTTCCATTCTTTTATGCATGCAAAAAGCACACTGCACATTCACTTAAGTCTTCAGAAAGAAATAGTAAATGATCAATGCTGTTTAAGTATTGAACTAGTTCTCCTTAATTGATTCACAGGTTTGAGTAAAACCTATTAAGAACATCTCATCTGCTTCTGACTGACTGTTTTGTTAGTAATTTATTGAGAAGCTTTTTATGTCGCAGTTCTTTAGTTTGGGGAAAACAATATTCTGTATACCTTAGTAATTGTATTTGGGAATGTTTCAGTGTATGATGTGACAAGAAGAGAAACTTTTACAAATCTGTCTGATATATGGGCTAAGGAAATTGACTTGTACTCAACCAATCAAGATTGCATCAAGATGCTTGTTGGCAACAAAGTTGATAAGGTAAGTCTTTAATGAGCTTCGGTTTTTGTAGTTTTTCGATCCTTGAGTGCATCCTGTTCTCAATAAAAATTAAGGTTAGATGGTACTAAGATCTACCATCCCAAGACCCTATAACCATGAGAACGATACTTGGTTATCATCCTTCCTTTTGTGTCTTGGGGAAGTTCATGACAAGTTAGTTCTTTAATCTCAATCAGATTATTAGTTTACTGAGTTGTTTGAACTTTATCTTATGAGCATATATTAGTTTTAGGTTCTAGGGATAAGGTATCATGCACATTGAAGTTATCTTTGATTTTCAGGAAGGTGAAAGGGTTGTCAGCAAAAAAGAGGGTATTGACTTCGCTAGAGAATATGGATGCCTTTTCTTGGAATGCAGTGCTAAAACTCGAGTCAACGTGGAGCAATGCTTTGAGGAGCTTGTATTAAAGGTATGCAAATTACTGAAATATTTTGTCTATATATTGTTTAACTGTTATAAATGTACTTCTACATGTGATTCCTAGGATGTGAACTAGTTCTTTAACAGGTTTGGATCCAGATATCGAGTTTGGTTCCTTCGTTTAGTCATTTACTTATCAGAAACATGAAAATAAGGGTTGCTATTAAATAATTTCATAATGCATTCTATATTCACTTTATTTATCCAGAAACTTTTAAAATAAAATTGCTTCTTGGCCTTGTATATATTGGCCTTTTGAAAAGTGTGTACAAGGACACAACAAACAAAAAGATGCTGAAAATAACAATATCGTTTAGATAAAGCCATGATTAAATAAGTAATGAAAGTCTAAGGTCTTCAAGGAACATAGAATTGATTGAAAAAGGAAAGATGCCATATTATTGGAAATTTTTTTTTTTTCCCTTAAGTCAAGTGTTCTAATTGTGAGAGCATTGGATCCTGGTCTTTCATTCTTTCTTGCCCTATTTTTGTGTAGACATATTGTAAGTATCAGCTACCCAATTACATACTGTGTGATTGGTGTTTTATTTTCTTCTGCTAAGTTTTGAGGGCATTAATCCCTGTCTTTTTACGCATTTCGTCTCTCTCTTCTCTCTACCTGATAAGTTAACCATATTTGGTGGTGAAAAAAGTTATGCAAGTAACAAAATAACCATAGTGGATGCGTCTTATTTTACAAAGAACGCGCTTATTGGTTTTCTTTTATTGCTAAAGTATTTTGAACTTTATAGCTTCCATAACTTGTGTGCTTGATATGAGGGTACCGTGTTGATGTGTAGATTTTGGAGACACCCAGTCTCTTGGCCGAGGGATCAGCTGGGGTAAAAAAGAACATCTTCAAACAGAAACCTCCACCATCTGATGCTGCCACTAGCGGCTGTTGCTCTTGGTGATTGTTCTCTGATGTTTCTCACAAACACTGCCCCTCCAAATAGTATTTCATTTTTACCTTTTCCCCTGTCTGATCTAAAATGTTTACATGCAGTTCAAAAGATAGTAACGTCCATAGTGACTTGTATTCCCTTTTACAGATCATGAGTTACTTTTGTACTCCTCTTCCCTTTACAACTACATTCCCATTCTCTCTGCAGATATGGTTCTTAGTTACTGTTTTGCTCTGAAGTGTGCCTTTACAATATCAGAACTGTGTTTCCTTTCAGTTTTTCAGATAGAAATGGAGTCTTCCTCGTAATATACTTGTTTTTTGGAGGTTTCATTTTTTAGTCTACTTGAACCTAGCCTATAAATTATTTAGGAAGGGGAGGGATGAAGATTCCTTAACGTTTTTATCCGAACTTAAGGTTTAAAACGTGAGAGAGGGAGACATAAGGAGGGTGTTACAGGATTTTTTTAATAAACTGCCATTTTAGAATCAACTTCCAACTAGATCTTCAGATGAGGTTATGAATATCTTGACCCCAAGTAAATGAGAGAGTGATAACCCTAAGTATCTATTATTTATAATAATATATAATTTTGAAATTAAACTTCCTTCTTTAGGAGATGTATTAAGAATATAATAATATAATTAACTGAAAGCTATTTGTAATATATGTTGAGAGAATTAATTTGTCTTACTAAAGTACCAATTTCATTAGTTAATCAAGTATTTTAGTTTTCCTCACCCATATATATTCTTTTCTCAACCCTTAATTTTTAGTCTTGTAACCAATGAATCTATGAAAGAGTATTAAGATTTTAGAAGAAGTTAAAAGAGTTTGTAAACTTTTTTTTAATGATTATTGATCATTCTTTTCACTAAAATAAATAAAGTTTGTGAAGTTTTTCATAATTCATGTTTATCTAGAACTCAGCAAATTGGATGCCAAATTCTTTGAATTGAGAATCTGAATGCTCAAATAAATAAAGTTCAGAAAAACAGAACGAGACTCTGAATGCTCAATCCAAAGAAGCAAAAGTTGCAATTCATGAATATGAAGGCAAGAAATATAATTAATTTAGGTTGCGTTTGGATAGTGAGATGATCTCAGATACTATGTGAATAGTAATGAAAATATAATTATAGAATATTAAATAATAATGAAAAATAATAAATAGTAGTGGAGAGTATGTAAAAAGCAATAAATAGTAGTAAAATATTCTGAAAATATTTGAGAATACTTTGTTAACTAAACTTAGCTTTAGTCTCTTTGGAATTACTGTAGGAAATAGAGATTTTCTTAGTAGTGCTTCTAATTGTAGAGTTTTATTAAGAAGAGGTTTAAAATGCATGATAATAATAATATTTTTAAATATAAAAAGAAATATAAAAAATATTTTTATGAAGTTTGGGAGTGTTCACAATGGGGTGAGCAACAACAACTTAAACTAAGACAAAACAAAAAGAGTGATTGCAAATTGAGACAAGCACCCTAAATAAGTCACAATGGGCAAGCACCATAGGAGGAGTGTAAGACTTGCCTTCTAGACGAGCAGAGAGGAAAGGGAAAGTGTTGTCTAACAAGAGAAAAAAATCTTGCCCAAGGCTAGCACTTTTTTCTCCCCTAAACTTGAGTGACAACATTTTGCACAAAAGTAAGCAAAGACTGTTTGCAGCCCAAGTTGAGCATTCTGAAGAGCAATTATACTTGTCAAAAGGCGAGCACTACAATATGAGTGTAAATGGGAGAGCGAAGTGGAAAGGGAGAGTGTTCACAATGAGAGAGAACAATTTCACACTTGAGGCGATTAGCACCCATTCTCCATAGCAAGCAAAAAGTGCTTGTCCTAGGACATGCAATACCATTTCACATCAAAGTGGGCAAAGAGTGCTCACACCCTGAGAAGTAATAGCATTTTCCAAAAGGCGAGCACCTCGCAATGACATTGAAGCTCCGCCCTTAGGTATGCATAATAGAAAAGGAGGTGGTCGACATTGAGAGAAGAAATTTATATCCAATAAAAGCATATGTGCTGGCACTTGAAGCGAGCAGAGAGTGCTTGTAACCTAGGGCAAACACCCTAAAGAGAGTGCTTGCTCCTAGATAAAAGAAATTCACACCTAAGGTTTGTGTAAATGTTGGCACCTAAAGTGAGCAATCACCCATGGATGAGCAATAGCAACTTGCATTGGGGTAAGCAACAACATCTCGAACTTAAAACATTCTCATTGGATTAGCTAAAAGCCAAATTCAATAAGAATTTGAATGATAAAGCTTATTATAGGTCCACATTGGATTGTTCAAAGGCTAAATAATTTGGCTAAAATAAATAGTAAAGTTAAAACATTTGTCAAAAACAGTCGATCTGGTAGAAAGGCCAAATTCTTATTATATTTATTTTTAAACACTCTCTTTCCTACTTTATTTTCTCTTTCCTTTCTTAGTTTAATTTTTTAAACTCATAATTTAATAAAATATGATTATTAATTAACATATAATAGATAGAATAATCAAATATGATAAAATTAATTAATTTAATAATCACAAATAATTAAATATTTTTTTAATTATTAATTACTTATTATTATGTATTTTCATAAGTGAATAATCTAATGTGAAGATTTGATGTAAATAACCAAAATTAAATATTAGTTATATTAATTTATTATTATATTTAGATAAAATAACTATTCCAATATGAGAATTTTTGTTAATGGAATGACCAAAAATCAAAATCTAGATTACATTGACTAAAACTATACTTTAACAATGACCAATTCAATTAGAGTGCTTTAAGGTGAGCAATAGTAGCAAACAATAGGGCGGATGCCTTGGAAAGCAATAATATTAGCTCTAGGGTGGACACCTATCAAACAAATTTGTCGACCTAACCATAACTTCATGGTAGAGATTTCAAGGGGTTTTTCATCATTGGAGTTGTTCTTCTAATTCTGTGTCGAGTTTTAGAGTTCGAGAAGTAAGAGATGTAGTTAGACTTGGCATGTTAGAGAAAAATAAATAAATAATGGCTTTGTTCTTAATACAAAGGTCCTTCTAACAATGGTCCCTTGCCCATTTGAAGATAGCAAAACCAGGAGTCAAAGAGTTGGGCTTTAGATTATTTGGTGTGAGAACAATTTAGGATCTTGTGGAGAAGTAGCATCTCATAGTTGAGAGAGTTGATAATTTTATGGAAAAAAAAAAAAAGAGAAGAATAAGAGAGGCATGAGAAAGAGAACAATTATAGAGATAGGTAAAAGTAAAAAGTAGTATAAAGGCATTAGAAAGAAGGCACACCTAGGTCTGTTAGGTTATAGAGCATCTCATATAATCTTATCTTATTTTAACTAATAATTTTATTACTATTTATAAATTATTTCAACTCATATTAATTTATCTTATCTTATCTTATCTCACTATTCAAACAAGCTTTTAACCACGAAACCCAAATCACTAACCCTTTTTTTTTATCTAAAATCAGGAAAAGAGTGAAAACAACCAACGTTTTAAATATCATACTTAAGACCGTTTTGATTAAGGGACTGAAATAAAATATTTTGATATTGATATTGTTTCAGATATTATTTTGAGATAGTTTACATATAAATAAATTATATATAAATTATATTTTAAAATAACAATAAAATAATTTATAAACTCAATAAAATGAGATTATTCACTCATTTTCTATACTTCTTTAGAGAGTAAAAAATATGAAATAAATAAATAAAATAAGGGGTTCCAAATTCCAACAGTACATGTGCAGAGATAGCTTCCCTCTAGGCGCTTGCTAACTAGCATTTACTACATGTTTCGAGGAAACAAGATAAAAAAAAACAATCAAGGGTAAAAGATTGGAGTAAACAAGACAAAAAATAATGAAAGGTAAGTAGAAGTAGCACTTCGATTGCAATTCAATCAGCCTATAAGCGTATAAGCGTATCGAAAATAGCCATTTCGATCGAAATATTGTAGTATAGTGCATAATAAAGACCCTACTATTTTAATTTAATTACAAAAAAAAAAAAAACATGCATCAATCAGCCTATAAGCGTATCGAAAATAGCCACTTCGATCGAAATATTGGTCGAAAAACGTCAGTACGTCCGATATTTTAACCAATACGAAATAATACTTTTAGTTGTACCGGCCACTATATCGTCACAAAATATTTAAGCCGTACAGGTTAGTACGGTATAAAATTCTAAACATTGAAAACAACAGGCCACTTGACATGGGAAGGAAATGAATTGAACTGGGGTCTTCCAACACTAACACTATTTAGAACATTCACATTACATTCCTCATAAAATTCCTCAAGTTTAACTAAAATACACCATTTCATAAATTTCATCCTAAATTTTACTAGATCTTTAAAAAACCTCCCTACATCCCAATCTTTAAAAATTTCTCATTTTGTAAAATTCTATTTTCTTATTCTTTCTTTTTTATTTTTCCCCCACTTTCATTTATAATATTAACAACTATCTATTTTGTCTTTTCTTTGATTAAGCAATATCAGTTACTACATAAATTTAATTATTGAACACAAAAATATTTTTTTCACAAACCGGTAGGAGAATAGTGACAAAAAATTGTGAATTTAAGGATAATTACTATTCACAATTTCAAAATAGTCAAAAAAACAAGGATTACATGTCACATGAATGTAAAAATAAATTATAACTACGTATACTTAAAAGACCATAGTTCAACTCCAAAAGTTTATTACATGAAAAGACTCAGAATTTTTTAAAATAAATTACGAAAACAAATAACCACGACATCAAAAGCATAATAATCAAACTTATTTTCTCCAACTTCCTCTTACGCCTCTCAAATTCAATTTTGAATCGATGTATAGCAATATGAATGTCCATTTATATTGTCTTCTTTCAAATTCAATTTATATCTTATGAAAGTCGTTTTTTAACTGATGAATTATCTTCTTTCCAGATAAGCGACAGCCCTCGTTGTGCTTAGTATGAATAGTTCGTTAAGATGTTTTAATACCACAAAAACAATAATGCTAAATAAGAGCATTCGCATCCGGTGCCCTACATCAAATGTATATATGAATGAGGCTCATAATAGCTTGTCTATTGACAGCATGCATAAGTAATGAGCTCAACATCGAATAGCTACAAAACCTTATCCAAACCCTGATTGCCTTTTGTGATTAGTATCATAAACTGTAATATGGCCATATAGGTACCATATCGATAGGCCCCATAACACTTGTGAATAAACCCCATTATAACACTATCATTAGAGCTTAACAATAGACATGCAACCCCCTGACAGATACCAAACATTGTCAACAACACATACCAAATTAGAATGGAAAGAGCAATAAAAATGCACATAGCAATCAAATTGCACATAAGGAATGACAACACATAACATTGAAACAACATATGGTAGTGAAACTGCACATTACAATGGGTCTGCACAAACCAACCAAAAATATTGAAACAGATCAAACCATCTATGCACACAACAATGACACAACACATAAACATTAAAACAACACATTGCATTGAAACATAACAAAGAATTGAAACAGATCAAATAACAAATAATATTAAAATTGCACATAAGCAATGACTCATCACATATCATTGAAACTGCACATAAGATTGAAATAACACGTTGCAATAGGCTTGCACAGACCAACCCAAAGCATTGAAACATATCAAACTATCACAACACATATGCAATGACACAACATATAACATTGACACAACACAGAATAGTGAAACTGCATATTGCAACGGATCTGTACAGACTAACCCAAAGCATTGAAATAAATTAAACTATCTATGCATATATCAATGACACAATACATAAGCATTGAAACAGCACATAAGCAATGCCACAACACATAGTATTGAAACCGAACATAAACACAAAAAATAGCATTGAAATAACACATAGCATTAAAACTACACATAACATTGAAATAGAACATAGCATTACAATAGAACATAGCAATAAGTCTGCACAAACCAACCATTGGGTGTCCAAACCAGTTTAATCATCAATCGAAACATTACATAGCAATTAAACCAAATAGAACATGAAGATGATTAGTGGTACAATAATAATGGCCATATTTCCAATAATGAAAATACACAAATCGAATGACAAAGTGAAGCTCAAGAGAAATCAAAGATTTTTTTTATCAAAATCCTAAATCTTGAAATGAAAGAATTGTAGAAGGGGTCAAATAGGATAAAAAACCTTGGTGTAAACAGCCATGAAGGATCTTAAAAGGAGGAGAGTTCATCCATAAAAGAAGCCAAACAATTGTGACTATACAATAGACACGGAAGAACCCAAAATTTAGAGGAAATCAAATACAAAGAAAGAGATGGCACTTACGATGATTAATAGATGAAGATGAGATCGTTGATGGTGATTGTGGTGCAAAACGAACTTGTCAACAGGAGGAAGATGCGAGAGGATTGGGACCTACAATTGCATTCTCATCCATTCACTATAAAATAAGAAATTAGATGCGAAGGAATTTGGAATGAAATTCCAAACTTTTTCTAAAAATTTAGGAGAAAAGTCCTTTTTAACCCCGGATGTGATTGCTCTTCTTTTCTGTCTCGTGACTGCCTAAGAGCATCGAACACCAAGCTTCGAAGTTCAAAGTGGAGCCCAGATAACAGACGGTAAGTAGAGGAAACCCGCAACAGGTGGGTTCGTGTACGGTGAATGATTGACTTTGAGCGTTCCGTGTTCGGTCCCAACAATATCTCATTTTATCCATAATATATAATATAATATTATTAGTGTCTTTAAAAATAAAAAATAAAAAGAAGAAGAAGAATTAAAAAAAAAAAAATATAGCGACAGAGAATGAACACAGCGGAAGATGATTCTGCCACCACCACCACAACCGGTCCCGACAATCCCACAAGTCCGACGGATCTGACTTCCATCGCCGGAGTTTCTGATCAGGAGGTGGAGGCCATACGGTCACCGATACCACCACGATTGCAAGTGCCGGCGATCATAGTGTCCTCCACAGATCCCGATGCCATTTTCAGCGGGGGCGGCATCAGGTATTCCTCCTCTCTCTGTCTCTGTGTCTGTCTCTGTGTCTGTCTCTCTTCCATTTTATCTTTTTGGGATTTTATTTCTTATTTTCAGTGCTTCTCATTTTTAAGCGTCTTCATTGTAATGTATTTTTTTGGCCGTTGAGATATCGTCTTGACGATTTATGTTGTTTCATTGTTTTGATGCCGTATTTTCAGACTTTCACAGTTGTGATTGATTGATCTTTCTTGAATGTGGTCTGGTTTTGAGAGTTTTAGTCAAATTTCGAAACTCTTGACGATTATGCCATGTTTCGGAAATCCTTTTGAAGTTCTCTGTGCTTTTTGTGTTGGAGTTGTTTGTTGGTTCCGGGCTTGGTTAACTTCGGCAGAGCACGTACCAATATCTGCTCGTTGCACCCTGGGCTCGGGCTTGGGGTCTCATATTCTGCTAATTATTGTAGTGGTCAATTATATTTCGAGTGGCATGGTTGTTTTAGTGAGGTTGACTTGACAAATATCTGGTTTCGAATTCAGAAAATCTAATTTTGTGGTTTTGAATTGTCATATGCTTTTGAAATCTAATATGTGTCCTTTTACACGATTCAATTTCGATCATTACACGGCTAGACCTAATCTTTAGCATTTTAGCCGACGGATCAGTCTTATTCACTTGGGGAAATTTTGCGGAAATATTGTTGGACCTTCGATATATGTTTGCAATTAATACCAGGAGCTTGGTGAAATAAGAACAGATTATATAGACCCACAATCGTGTCAGAGTATTTGAAGACTTGAAGTTACATACCTGACTAAAAGTTTTTTTTTATTTATTTTTTGTTAGTTTTCTTACTGGAAATCGAAATGGAAGTTTCAACTATGGATATTCTACTTTCAAGGGTAAAAGAGCTTCCATGGAGGATTACTATGAGACTAGAATTTCAGAAGTCGATGGTCAGATGGTTGCTTTTTTTGGTGTTTTCGATGGTAAGGCCTAGTTGTTTTTTGTTTTCTGAGTATCTTCTATATGAAGAAAAATTTACAGCTGGTGGTGCAATGTACATCCTACTAGACTTGTAACCTTCTTAAGTTCAATAGTTTTCTGAATGAGTTGGGGACAGTCTAGATGCTCTCTTATCCACTTAACTATCTTGTTTTTATATGATTTTTGTCTGATTCAGGCCATGGGGGTTCAAGAACTGCTGAATACCTTAAAAACAACCTTTTCAAGAATTTAAGTAGCCACCCAGATTTTATCAAAGATACAAAAGCAGCTATTGGTATGAAGTTGGTAAAATTCTAGTGTGATATTTGTATAGAATGTGAGTGAGATTTTTCATTCATTTGGATCATGACGTACAATCAATTTACTCTTTTCCTTTTCCTATTGTAGTTGAAGTATTTAGACAGACAGATGCTGATTACCTCAATGAAGAAAAAGGGCATCAAAAAGATGCTGGTTCAACTGCATCGACTGCTCTGCTGTTAGGTGACCGGCTACTTGTTGCAAATGTTGGTGATTCCAGAGTAGTTGCCTGTAGAGCTGGTTCAGGTTTCTGCCTTCTCTATTAATATTGGGATTTCTTGAAATCATGCCTTTAAGTTGAGGATAAAATAGGGAACTAAGAGCTTTAAGAAGATACTTTTTCACCATCTATGTTTCATAGTTTGTTCTAAGAAATGATCGCAGACCAAAAATACTTTTTGTAATGACACCTATAAGCTGGGCCAATGGATCGACTTTTGTAGGTTCTCTATTAATCTGTATGAGAATAGAAATATTTAAGCATTAATTCCAATTTTTTACTCTGAATTGGATGATTGTTATTGTCTCCTTTTGCAGCTATCGCATTATCAATCGATCACAAACCTGAAAGATCTGACGAGCGTCAACGGATCGAGGAGGCTGGAGGTTTCATCATGTGGGCAGGTAAGTTGGATCTTATTGATTTTATATGTATGGGTTTGTTTTGTTTGGGTTAGCTTGTGATGTAAACTTCTGCAGAACAAGGAGTATCTGCTTAATAGTTTTTGTGTAAGGATTATGGTTGCACTGATCAATAATTCAACCTGAATAATTGGTTTTGTACCTTGTATTGCTAGATCAAACTTTAACTGAGTTTAACAGGGATGAACATTTAGAGGAGGTTTGGATACAAAAGCCTTTTAACTCATCTCATCTAATCATTACAACTTTCCCAAATTCCCACACAAAATACAATAAACAATTCAACATTTTCAAATCCCAAAACAATAATAATGTTAAAAAATAATATTCTAACAATATTTTACTCAACTTTCAACTTTCATCTCAACTCATATGTTGAAAACCATATCTGGAATGGAACAAGTAAACATAACAATAAATTGTGAAATTCTAGTCCACAAGCTGTTCTTTTATTCAGCTGGGAGGGGAGTAAAAAGGAGGAGGGAGGGGGGCACTTAATTGTGAGCAGAAAAAGAGAGAGTCTAGTCGGGATGGGAAGGGAGGGAACAAAGAAATTAGAGACAGAAAAATATTAATACAGTTGGTAAGAAATCCCTCTCTGATAAGCACATGGAGCATATTGGATTGGATGACCATAAAGGGATTAATTATAATTAGCTTGTTGTAATAAACCATAATTGTGTGTTCTTGGTTGTTTCGGGACTTTGTAGATTTATATAATAATTGTTTATTGTGTGCTCTCTTTTTGAGTTGTGTGAAAACTATTGTGTATAGACTGCACAATTTCCGCTTCATTGTTGTCTCATCTCAGGTATCTAGTTGAAGAGGGAAATAAGGTCCCCACAGCTTATCAAAAAAAAAAAAAAAAACAGAGAACAGGAATAGGAGGACCATTCATGTGATGAGCTAATGATACAAAAATGTTTTTTTTTTTTTTTCAAATATACAAATGTTATCAGATATAAGTCAATGTTTAAATGTCATAGGCTAGTTTTATTACTGGTACTGTCTCTGAGGATACAAGTTAGTGTCATGTAACAGTTTTTTTAAACTTCTAACGTATAGCTATGCTTTCACAGGAACTTGGCGGGTTGGTGGCGTTCTTGCTGTTTCTCGTGCATTTGGGGACAAACTACTAAAGCCATATGTAGTTGCTGAGCCAGAAATACAGGTTAACTATTCCTTTTCCTTTCCTTTTTTCTTTTCCACGTGAATGCTGAAGTGAGAATCTTTCATTTTAATGTAGCATTAAAAGAGTAGACCATAATAGGTTGTCAATGTAATTGGAGACATTAATAATTTTGCTAAATTTTAAATTAAATTTTGTAATTGAATTAAATTTAGCTATTTCTGTGCATTGCTCTGGTTTACAACAAGTTTTATTTAGTTATTGACATTCCATTCATTAGCCTCTCCAACCCCTTCTGAAATCTTTCATCCTTATATTTGTTTCGTACCTCTTTCTAAATTCTTGGTCTTATCTTACAAGGATCCATGCATCAAAAGTGCCTGAATTGTTGTTGTTAACTGCAAACCTGCTCCTCTCCAGATTTGGGAGTGGCCCTGTATAGAATATAGGATAGTCTCTTTTTTACACATTGCTATTTTACTTTGCTGAAGCTAGTGGAGATTTTTACTGAAGCTTCACCGTAATATCTTTACTTGTGTTTTTTGCTCACTCTCTCATGTTCCAATGCCTAGGAAGAGGAAATTGATGGTGTAGATTTCCTAATTCTTGCTAGTGACGGGCTTTGGAATGTCATTTCAAATAAGGTGAGTGTTTAAGCCTTTAAAGTAATCTGCCAACAAATATGTCTGGAGTTCCCTTTCTGTTTTTCTTCAAAAAACTGTGGATGTTCTAATTTGTATGCATGTAAAATTATTTAGACCCGTAGAAAATGAGCAGTCCTTATTTATGTTTTTTAAAGACGTAGGGGGCATATTGGATTTGAGATTTCTTTGCACTTTTGTTTAGAACTTCGATTTTTATCCATAGTGAATTTTGTTCTCTCTCTCTAAGGGAAGGGTATGTAGCTAATGATATATATATATATATATAGCCCTTATAAAATATATATATATATATATATATATATATAAAGGCATGAAGAAGATCACCACAAAAAATTGTTATTCTATGTGTCCTGTTATCTTCAGTCAAGATGCTGTATTTGTTACCTTGGACCTCCTACTTAACCCACAAAGTTTGGGAAGTCAAATAATTAGGTTTGAAGCATTCCTATACATGCAAACATGTGGTGTATGCCTGTGAACCTAGAAACTTTGTAGAACCTTATCTTGCTAATACTGTCTCCTTGCAATCATTGTCCTTGTCCACATGAGATGCTTCCTTTTCTTCAGGATCTGAGTGGCTCTGTAAGTTTCATCACAAAGTTAGCTTCTGGAGTTTTCATTCACCTTGCCAATGGGTAAATGATTAGCTTCAATGGAAATATACTTTCCAGTTGTTCCACATCCTCAACACCAGTGGCCATATTGGTTGGTTATTTGGCTCGAGGACAGAATAGTTTGATGATCTGGACAATGTAGCTACCTGCTTGTGCCATTTTCAAGCGGTAGGCTGCAGGGAGAAGTCATAGATGGGAGGGATGGTGCAGATTTATAACCTGGAAGGCAAATCTAGAATAGGAGTTGAGATTTGACTGTTTTTTAATCCTAAAAAAAAAATTAGGAAGAAATTTGGCTGTTTAACTTAAGTTTTTTTTTTTAAACCCACCCCCTCCTTCCTTCCACCCTCTCGAAAAATGAGAAAAAATAAGGAGATATTCTCTATTCTACTTCCCTTGAAATAATCAATGCTCTACTTTTCTTTTTTAAGTGTTTTATATCTTTTTCATTAATTTAAGTGTGTTTGAGTCAGGAGTATAGGAAACTAAATCCAGTGTTTGAGATGTTCTTTATTGTTTGTATAACCTGAAGATAGTTATATCTCCTCCTTTAATTCCATCTCATCTGCTGCATAAATTATTAATTTACATTTCACGGAATCTCAGCATCTCAGAGTGCTGTATGTTTTTCCTTTCAGGATGCTGTGGCTCTAGTGCAAGATATTACAAATGCAGAAGAGGCATCAAGAAGACTTGTAACAGAAGCTTACGAACGAGGAAGTTCGGATAATATCACTTGTATTGTTGTTCGGTTTGACATATCATGAGCAGCAGAGATATTAAGATTTTCAGGTATAAGTCAGCGGTTTTGCCCATCATGATTTTAACATGGAAAACGCCTTATAGTAATGTTTCCTCCTCTCTTTGAAGTCTTGCAGGCTTTAGGATCATGAAAAAGTATCCATGCCAGTTATGGAAAAGCAGCTTCTTAGACTTAATTTTTTCATCTCTTCAAATTAGCATGAGTGTGACAGGCTAACTACTGAGTTTCCAAGATGTTGGTCCTGAACAGCACTTAATTTTATATTTTTTAATTGATGGTTTATGGAGTTGATGCAAATTTAGATGTTAATCAATCTCAAATGTGAAATTCCTCTTGAAAAAGTTAAATTATTTTTTATGTTTTGTTTAGAAGTTTGGAAAATTTGTAATAATTAGGTAACAATGAGATGAAAAAGTTGAACATTTGAAATTGAAGTGTTTGTGTTTTTAGTGTTTAAATATTGAGACGAGATGAGTGAGATGAAAGCATCTCTCTATCCAAATCAGGCTTAAGAGTATTCACAATAGTCTAGTTATTATTTAATCAAATTTCAGCTAGAAATTCTATTTTTACAAATTTTGACTAGTTACTTTTTACTGTACTTAATAATAGAGTTAATAAATATATAGTTATTCTATTAAAATATTAATTCTCAACTTTTATTTATTTATTTTAATTCTAATTCTAATTTAATATTGATTTATTATTATAAAATACACATTAATTTTTTAAGGATCAAATTATTCCTAACGTTCAAATTAAAAGTAAAAGTACACCCAAGTCTGTTGCTTTTAATGCTGTCCGAAATTTTCAATTTTCATCCTAATAACGATAGATATTGTAAAACTTACTCTATGTATCTCTCTCTCAAATTTTAAGACTTCTAAATTCAAAAAACTTGGGATAATATAATATATTCCTAAATATTTCACATTCAAAAAAAAAAAAAAAAACCTGCGGGAAATCATACGTGTCAAACTCGTGGGCCCCACCCTCAGAAAGGCCACTATAATTGAAACCCGGCCCACCCACATGCCACTCAAAAAGTAGTAAAGTAGGCCAACCGTCACATGGATCCCCACCCACAAGCAAGCCCATGTCAAGCAAAGCCCAAACTTAGCCCCCCCGACAGCGCAGCTCATGAATGATGAAACATTGAAAAGCAATTCGTATGTTGTACTATTATGATAAGCGCCACCAAAGTGACAGTTAAAAAAACTGTTTCCTCCCGCGAAAAGGCGGTTTCATGCATTAGTTTATTGGCGTTAGAGAACTGGAAAGGCAAAGTTCGGCTCCCTCGTGGGTCTCGACTCACATTCTCCACTCCTTTTCTTCTTTCTTTATCTCTTCCACTTTCTTCATTATCTTTCTCAATTTTTGTCCATCCTTGTTTTGCACTTTCAAGCTCTGTCAATGAGGAGTCATCGGAGAAGCTCAAGCTTCGCGATCGGGTCGAGTGCATTGAAGGTGAAGGAAACCGAGTACTATGATGTTCTTGGCGTTGGTTCCTCTGCTTCTGAAGAAGAGATTCGAAAGGCTTATTATCTTAAGGTCTGGATTTGTTTTAGATCTGGTGCATGACACTTGGAAAATACATTTGATTCTTGATGTTTGTATTTAGTATTGTAAAGGTTGTCTCAGCTTCCTTATAGATGTTAAGTTATATGGAGGTTATGCTATAATGAATCCATGATGTTGTTTGGGATACATTTTATTGATGTTTCTATATATTTATGTACACCTTGTTCTTAGAATTCTCGGTTTCGCGTAAGCGCTTTAAAAAAGTGAGTAAAATATGGGATCCACGTAAAAAAATTAATTCTTTAATAGCACTCTATTCTTTTTCAAAAAGATTATATGACACTTACGCATTCTACGACTGTACGTAGTATTACTAATTCCGATTTTAGGCCTTTTATTCAGTAGCAATATTTCTTCTTCTTTTTTCCCCTTTTTACCTTCTAAGATCATAGAGGGAGATGCTAATTTTGGTGCAGGCAAGGCAAGTTCATCCCGATAAAAATCCAAATGACCCTCAAGCTGCTGAAAGATTTCAGGCAAGTCCACTGGTTCATCTTTGACTATATCTTTTTCTCGTAATAAGATTCATAATTTTCAAGAATCTCTTTAATTTTTCCCTTTCTTTCACAAAAAGAATGAGGAAAATGATAGGAAAGTGAGTTTTTCTGTTGAGCATCAGACATTATAACCTTGAATAGCCAATCATATTACACGCATTAATTCTTATGTGTCTAGGTATTAGGTGAAGCCTATCAAGTTTTGAGTGATCCAGTGCAAAGAGATGCATATGATCGAAATGGAAAGAATTGCATATCTAGGTAATGTTGCTATGCTCATGGGGTCCTTTTGACTTTTCCTATAATAATTCTCTTTCGGGTATGTAGAATTATCAAAGATTTGTTGTTTTTCATTCCAGAGAAACCATGCTTGACCCCATGGCTGTCTTTGCCCTGCTCTTTGGAAGTGAGCTATTTGAGGACTACATAGGACATCTAGCTGTAGCATCAATGGCTTCTTCCGAGTTAGCAGGCGAGAATGACAAGCCTGAAAATCTTCATGATAAGTTGAAGGTAAGTTCTGTTAACCAAAAGCCATACTTTTTTGAAGTAGACTTTTTGATAATGACAGTCTGCTTGGTATATTCCCCCTTGCTTTAAATATAACTGAAAATAAAAACTGTACCAATTTTCAGAAGTAATGGCCAGTGTTAACTTTAAGTTAAGGTGAATTTGCTTGATCTTCCAGCTTTTCTAACTTTCATTGGTTACTTCTTCAAGAAAATTAAAAAGAGAAATTTTATTTGCAATTCTAAGTGGGGGACTGCATGTGCAGTCCATTAATATATGGGAGAAAATGGAAAAAAATATCCTTTTAAAAAGGTTATTATTGTAATTTAAAAAAAAAATTAAACATAACACTTTGAGCTTACATGAACAGTCCCCATTTGAGGACTGTATATAGAATAACTCGATTAAAGAATGAATCAAGTCTAACTGGTTTTCTATAAGTTGTTTCTCTAACCTACCCTCGCAAATTATTGGTTTTGAACTATATGATGTAGGGCGTCCAAAAGGAAAGAGAAGAAAAACTAGCAAGATTACTGAAAAGTTTTCTTAATCGATACATTCAAGGCGACAAAGAGGGATTCTTACAGCATGCAGAATCTGAAGCCAGACGGCTTTCTAATACAGGTTAGTTAAGCTTCCTCCTGCCTTGTTTGATTTCATTTTCCATTCATGTAAAAGTAATGTTGACAGTGACATGAGTTCTAGCTGTATATATCATGTGTTTTAAGCAATAATTTTTATATTGATGCTTTATCTATTATACTTTAGTCTTAGGTTGTTCTATGTAGTAGATAACTTTCTAACCTTGCTCTAATTTCTGTCTTGTAATTCAGTTCAAAGAGAAGTCTACTCATATGCCAACTAAAGATGAAGTTATCTATAATATATTCCTTCCTTGACCACACAAACATTTAATTTGGGATGAGAATCTTTATATTCAAGCTTAAGGAATCAATTGCTCTCTTTTGAAGATAAATGCATAGGCGTTTTGTAATCATATAAGCCTGCCACTACGTGTGCACGCTAAATTATGTTGCTAAATGATTTCTAGTGTCTTAATAAGCAGCTTTTGGAGTGGACATATTACACACAATTGGCTACATATATTCAAGACAAGCTGCACAAGAGCTTGGAAAGAAAGCTATTTATCTCGGAATGCCATTTTTAGCTGAGTGGGTTAGGAACAAGGGACATTTCTGGAAATCACAGCTGACTGCAGCAAAAGGTAGGTTACTCTGTTTAAACTTTTTCTAGCCATTTGTACCTAATTGCAATGAGAATTTTTATTTTTCCAGGTGCCTTTCAGCTGCTGCAACTTCAAGAAGACATCCAGAGGCAACATAAAATGGATGGAAGTGACCCTGAAAATAATGTTGAATCGCACATACGCCTAAATAAAGACACATTGATGAACTCGCTATGGAAATTGAATGTAGTTGATATCGAAGTAACTCTAATGCACGTGTGTCACATGGTGAGTTTTCTATGTTTCTTTCAATCAAGTATGATTTGTGAATATCTCTTCTTTTTCCCCTTTCCTGTTCAATTATAGTTATTCATGAAACAGGTTTCTGTTGGTTTGCCAACTAACATTAAGTAGGTATCTCTCTGTGATGGTAAAACTTTAAAAACTTCATGCAGTTGGGACTATCTATTGCTACTGTTCAACTTAGTTGGCATCAGGGAATATGAATCCAGTGTTTAACACATTCTTCGGTAAATGCTTAAGAAAATAATGACAATCTCAAATACTGAAGTTGTTTTTCTTGAATTTAATTCTGTTTGCAGGTGCTAAGGGAAAACCATGTTAGAAAGGAAGAACTTAAAGCTCGTGCTTTTGCTCTGAAACTTCTAGGAAAGATATTTCAGGTAGAGCATTATATATGTAGTTTTTCTGTGCTAAATGCTAATACAATATAAGTTACTAAAACTCACCCTTTTTCATTTGAGATAACTGATGATTTATCGTGGTATTGAAATAGGTAGTTATGAATTTATCATGTAATGAACAACTTGGAAAATAAAAGAAAATGGGAAAGAAGTTACAATCACAGTGCTGATGCTGAAAGGATGTTTTTCTACTTGATAACTAGTAAACTGATGGTGCTTTCAGCATGAGAAGCATGAACAAGGTGGAGGAACATCGAAGAAGAAAGATGCTGCGGATGGAGATGATGATGGAAGCACTTCTGATAGCAGTTCCGATGATGACTCGCCAAGACCACTTTCATATCGAACTCCCCTACTCACTCAGGCATGTTAGAAAGCATTTTAGAGTAAATAAATCTCTCGCTGGACTACTAATCTTCTTTAGATAAATGCCATACATCAATGTTGAGTGTTTTCTCTTTCCATTTTTCTTAATCTGGCAGGGTTTCGGTAGACTATTTAGATGCCTCTGTAATCCAGCATTTGCTGTGGATGATGAAGAAATTGTGTATAAAAGCAAATGACAACTTAAGGAAGGGGCTGAGTACAAGAAAAATGCCAAAGGTCTTCTTGTTGTAAGCAGAGAGTGTTCTGTTCCAATTGAGACTGGCGCAAGCCATGACTTTGTGTTGTGTGGTCATTCATTTGAATAGGAGCGCATCAAAGATGCCTTAGATTATCTGATTTAAAGTGGCTTTGTGCATCATAGCGATGGATCAGTCAATTGCAAACATATCGGTATTATTATAGTTGGATGCATTCTTTAATTAGTAGTGTTGGATCTTTGGTAAGGCAAACAATAGGAAGAGAGCTTTGAATTGCATTCATGGTTCTCACCTTAGAACTTAAAGCACTCCTGCAACCAATCTTAGACCTTCAAAATATTGGAAGAACTTCACCTTCTGTCCATAGTACTAATATTGTCACAAAAACTATAAAAAATTTAATAATTAAGTCTAATCCTAATAATTAAGATGGCTGAGAAATGCCTATTAGTTGGATGGTAGATTATGTGTGTTTTCCAAAAACAAGTTATAACCACTTCTCTCTTCTTCTCCCTATTCATATTATTTTAGCATTTTAAATCATCCCTCTAGTGATTCATATTATTTTAAAGGATGCTAAAAATTGCTACCTAAGCTTGTTATTAAAGCACCAGTAATTATTCTTATTTTCTAATTTCTGTGAATGTAGATTTTATTGGTCAATCTGCAGAATTTTTGCTTTCATGCATCAACACACAACAGTATGCTCTCTCTCTCTCTCTCTCTCTCTCTCTCTCTCTCTCTCTCTCTCTCTCTCTCTCTCTCTCTCATTTCTCTTCCTTTCTTCATTGAGCACATCATATCAAACTTTAATATGTACCCAACATTTCTTCTTTCTATGCGTTCCACACATAGTGGACCTACTCTTGCCTTCCCTATTTCATCTTGTCATGATCTCACGTGTCTCCAGTACATCCTCTCTTTTGGTACTTGCAGACCCCCATTAATTTCACCCCTCCATATAGGCCCAATTACTGACATTATTATTAAGATCTTGTTCAAAATCTTTATCATTTTTATTTTTGTTTTTGTTATCATTTTCAGATCTCAATTTGCATATTCCTTGTTTGGTTGAAAACTATAATTCAATAGAAACTCATTAATTTCCTTGGGTTGGGTATTGCACAGATCAAAAGCCAGAAATTTGCAAAATGAGGAATCTACCATTCACTTTCTGCTTCCTCCCCATCTTTGAAATTATATGTACATACAATGTTCAAGCACCCCCAGCCATCCAGATCGTCAATGCCATAAAAATTCTTTTCAGAGTAATTTAAAAGTATGATTTTTGTAGTATTCTTGTTTTCCACAGGAAGATGACAAATTCTCCTAGTGCCTTTTGACTCATTTTCCTGAAACAAACCCAGGGCAAGGTTTTTATCCAAACAGATCCTAATAAGAAAATTGAGTTGTGAGAATGAATGCAAATTATTAACCAGCAGAACTTTATATAACAAACTTGACTTCCAAACACACATAATTGTCTTTAAAAAAAAAACATAATTGCAAAATTCACATATCAAATTGCATGAACATAAACTATTTTTCATTGTCATGAGTTCCAAGTTTCGACAACAAATGGCCACATAGTTTCAACCGAAGTTCTCTAGATTTTAATACAAGCATATATACAAGGTTGGAGACTTTTCTTTTTCTTGCCACAATAGAGATGCCAAACATTTTAGTCTCAAAAACCTTCATTCAATGAGCTGAGTAAGGAACGTTGCTGGCTGTGCGGTGTGCATGAACAGCACAGGCACAATGCACAGACATTAAGTTCAAACAGCCACTCATGATAAGTGAATGCCTTCCTGAACAAGTGTGAAGAGCAGGAAAGGAATCGCACACTGCCTGAACAGCCGGGGGAGTGAGTGCCGTGCACTGGCTGATGTTGAGAGTCCTAAGCCCATCCTCATCATTCATTTCTTTCATAGGTTTCCATATTGGTGTCTTGTTCTTCACTCGGCTGTGGGCCAATGAGTACATGGCTCTGTCTGTGATATTCTGACAGTAGTACAGGCCGAGGGATCTCAGATGAAAACATCTGTTTGCAAGAGCAATCACACTATCATCTGCAAAGTATGAATACATACGTCAAGATTTTATTATAATTAGCTCTATATATAAATACATATGAAGATTTTTGGGATTATAACAACCCAAATAAACTTCCAAGGAGTACATTGGCCAAAACGTTACTTCCAAAAAGTAAGTTAGCCAAGACTATCCATTTGTTAAAAAAGTACAGTATATTGCATTTCCAATTTTAAGGTTGGCTCCAGTTTTCCCCTCCCTTGTTTTAGACAGTTGGATATTGAATTTGTCACATACATCATCTTACTCATTCATGCTCTCGGTATCTAGATCAGTATGCTCTCGGTATCTAGATAAGTATGCTCTCGTGATAGACTTTATTATGGATTACTACCACATTTTCTATAGGGCCCTTTATGAGATTTTGTTTTTGATGCAACAAGTAGGGGAAAAACAATTCTTAATTGTTGTACCAAAAATAAGTCATAGATAGTATTAAAAAAAAAGTGAATCCTTTGATTAAAGATTAAAAAAAAAAGGTATGTAGCCAGCTTATAGTAAGGAACTTATAATTTCATGAAATTTGAGCAATGGAACCAGCTCTTATACCCAGTTATGAACTCTCTTAGCTAACTATTAAGATATCAAATAAATAATAAAATCTACTTTTTTCCATCAGTTTAACATTTTGGGACAAGTGATAATTTCACATAATATCGAAACAAAGGTTCTGAGTTCAAACACTGACTCTATGCTCTACCTCATTTAATCAAATTTTCTACGTGTTGGGCTACCCATTAAGGGAGAGTCTAGCCTACACATGAGGAAGACTGATAAAATATAAAATAAATAATAAAATCTACATCTTCTCAGTATCTTAAACGTTTGGAACAAGTGGTGATTTCACACTGACAAACAATACTATTTAAATTTTAACAAAGTATAAACTCATTAACCCTATATATGAAATACCTGTTATACGAACGCAGCCACACAAATCAAGGGTTCTGAGATCAGGGCATCCATATGCTAAACACATTACTCCAACATCACTTATATTATCACACCATCCTAGATTTAAAGACTGTAACTGACTGCAGTAGCGTCCAATAGCCTGCATATAATTAAGAAATTTCATTAAGTTATTTAACTAATTATGATGTAATTTGAATAAACAAATTAGTATTTAGTAAGTCATTTATACCTGTAACGCAATGTCAGATGCAGCTTGGCCGCATCCACAAAGATTTAGAACCTTTAGATTGTGGCAAAAACTTGCCAGATATGCAAGAGCACTATCACTGAATGCTGAACATCCACTGATATTGAGTTTTGAAAGATTACGACACCCATGAGCAAGGGCAAACAGGGAGCGGTCGCTAAGCTTGAAGCTTTTGCTTAGGTCCAGGACCTGCAGATCGTGACAGCAGTTTGCAATAGTTTGAACAGCATCATCCTCAAGCTGTGTTTTATCTTGGCGTAGTATCAGACTTTGCAATTTTGTGAACTTTGGAGCAAGAGATAGGACCAAGTTATTCATGTTATTGTTGCACCTGAAATATGAGTTCATTAAAGCTGGAAGGCAGGGTATTCCCAGGGAATCAGGATTCATATAGTTCGTTAAAACTCCAGAGATAAATGTAATGATACCATCATTAAAAACTGTTGATATACTATACTACAGAAATAAAAAGAACTCCATAACTTTGTTATCTCACCTCAGACAAAGGAAAAGAAAAGGAAGAGTAATAATGAAGTAAAATACATTTGCACAAAGACTATATTCAGAAGAGAAAAATTTCAGGTATCAAAATGTTTGAAGCTTTTTCTTTTCCAGTTATGAATCTTCAAACTCGAGAGGAAGAAATTATATCCCAAAACAATAAAATAAATAATTTGGATCTAAAATAAAATAAAATCAACTGACGCAACTTGAATACATTCTTCACAAACTATCTTCCTCACACACCTCCACATCTGAACACAAACATGAAGGTCCACCGGAAGGGCGAGTCTAATTGATTCATTAACTCTAATAAGGAAAGTAAGAGCTGATAATTTCAGAATACGATACTTCCTACTAGTAATGCACATAAATCACAAGAAATAGTTCAAAAGAAAAAAAAGGTTTGCACGACCTACAATAACAAACAAAGTCAACAATATAATTAACGTTTCCACAAAGCCAACTTGTCAAAAAACATGACATTTTTAGTCCTCATTCAAAATCTAAACTGATAGTTATGGTCTTAACCCTTGAAACTAAAAGCATATGGAAGAAAAAAATACATTCAAAATCTAAACTGCTTGAAACTACAAGCAGAGAAGAAGAGGAGAGGAGAGGAGGGGGGGGGGGGGGGGGGGGGCAGAGAAAAAAGTAATAATAGGTATTAATAATGATAATAATAACACCACATAATAAGGTCAGCTGCAGAGCTATTAGGCTTTACACCCTTAAAGCTACTGAATCTACAACAATACTAAGCTGCACTGGGTTCTCACCCACTCTATTCTCTGCCTCCTTTCAGGGCACCTGGTTAAATCCTTAGAGAATTCACAAGATGAACTATAAGAGTTGGATTTAAAGAAGGGAAATGCTCACTATATGATATGCCAATGAATAGCCTAAAGGAACAAAAAGAAAAATCAGTTATTCAAATTTCTTCTAATTTGAAGGGTGAGAAATTGAACCATGTAAATCAGTATACTACAGGACATAGACCCAGAAAAATATCACCAGAAACATTTCAAAGTAGACAAAAATATACCATGAGAGAGAGAGATGGGTGAGGCCCAAGCTAATAGCATCTCTCCACCCACGACATACTCCAGAAACCATGATCACCGTCTGATCGTCGACAAGAGAAACAATTTGCAACAACAGCTCCATAGGAATATCCTTCCACCCAGTGATGACACCACCTTCCATTTTTACTCCTCCTGTACCAGTTCTATTTCCACAAAGCATCATAAGCTTCTCAAAGCACAAGTTCAAGTCCTCTGTCCTCAAGTTGTCTTCACCCACCATTTACTCTTAGCTTGACACAACCTTTCCCTTCAATTTATGTACTTGTGAAATAATAATATCCGCGGTTCTGTCACCGAATATAGAGAGGAAATGGATAAGGTATTTGCGAATTCCAAGACCTTGAATTCAGAGGCAAAAACGTGGAGTAAATTGACATGTTAACAAAATAGGAAAACCAACACAAACCCATGTGTCATCACCATAAGAGATCGGTAGAGACATAATCCACAGAGAGTCGATTTTCACAATTTTCAAAACCAGAGAACTTACTTTACATAAATGCTTCTTTTATTGTTTTTTTTTTTTTTCTTTTTTTACGAACAGAGCAGACAATGTTTAAATATGGAAAAATTTGAAATAAAATAACCCTCTTTTTCTTTATAAAGAAAATAAAAATATCCATCTCGAGGTATGTATTAACCCAAGTAAACTCAAAATTCTAGAGGGAAACGACCGATGAAACATTAAAAAGAGATTATCTTTCAGTCCAAAACCATACGTTTCGGGTCAATACAAAGCAAACCTCTGAATTCCCAACTTAAATAGCTCTTAAAAACTGAGAAGTACACCAATTTCTGAAAATAAAAACTTAACAAACCAGTAGATGAACTTCAACCAAAAAGGAGAACAAAATAAAAAAGCCTGTAAACAATTTTATAAGCCAAAAGAAAAATTAGGGTTTTGTTCTTATACCTTTGAAAGGTGAATAAATGAGCTAAAGTTCTTAGCTTTGATCAGTTTGTTTTGATTCGCGGGGTGTGTGCTATGATCAGAGAGGTCTTCCCTCCGTGTTTTCGTATCAGCATTCAGCACTCCATTTTCTCTCTCTTATTTCTAATTTTTAAAGAGTAAAGAAAGGAGGGAGAAGCGTCCGGGGAAGGGGTGCGACTGTGATTAGCGACGCGTATGCAGCCACGTGGCGAGCATATGATGACCATACGATATGATGTGTGGGTGCGCTAAAGTGGGTCCTGCGTAAAGTGGTCAGAGTCTCAGACTCTGGATTTGATGATCAGAATTAAATTTAAAAATAAAAAGAGATAAAGTCAGTAGAAGCAACGTCCAAAACAAGATAAAATAATCATGATATTTATACTAATATTAATAAATTCAGATAAAATGATAAAAACAATAAAGAGAATATACTAAAAACATAAAAATATAAATATAAATATAAATAGACATATAAAAAAATTAGTGTCATTAATTAATAAAAGCATAGGCAAGGACGCAAGGTGTATAAAGTACCATTTGTTTAAAACCGAAGCCGCTCACAAAAGCAACGCCATGTTAAACTTCCTCATCGTCTTTAAGGTAATGCCACTTTGCTTTAAATAACATGTTTGCTTTATTTCTTTGGTTTTTGATTTTTAAAGATTTAAGAAGAAATATTTGGTGTAGAAACTATTATAAAAAGTTATTTTATAAATTAATATGATTTAATATATTACTTTAAATTGTAAGCTTATTTTATTATAAATTGGATTTATAATACAATATTAAGAGTTATGATTTATATAAACCTTATGTGTTATACTTAAAACAAATAGAGTATAACAATAAAAGAGCAAAAGAAAGAAGAAAAACTCTATGCATGGTGAAAGAAAAATGTTTTAATTATAAAAAAAATTAAAATTAAAATTAAAAAAGTGACATGTTTCAAAATATTGATCTATCGCTTATTATAAGATTATATCAATTTATAATTTTATTTTTATGAAATTTTATTATAATTAAATTATTTTCAAAAAATATAATCTTATATATTGCAAGTGTAGAAAGTTTCATTTTTTATTTCTATTTAAAAAGGAAACGGCATGCAAAAGCAATCCCTCGTAAAAATGCAAAGCGCTCAGCTGCATGGGTGCTTTAGCAATAATATGTTTGCCTTTTAGGTTTAACATAGCCTTTAATTTCCACTTTAAAGCTTTTTTTTTTTTTTCTTGCTATCGATAAATTAAAGCTTTGAACTGTTCTCAATTCACTATTATTATTTTGGGACAATTGATACAGTAAGTCGAATCTTAGCTAGCCTATGTTTAGATGTTGGGACGATTTTACATAATTTATGAATAATATAAAAAATAAATGAACAAATTATAATAACAATGTACAAAACTCAGGAGATCATATATAGTGAACGAAATTAAAAAAACAAAAAAAAAACAGCAAAATAACTATTAGGGCTCTTTTGGAAATATAGAATATCTCAATATATTTTTGAATAACAGTGAAACAAATAAGTTAAAATATTTTATTAAATTTAAAAAACAATAAAAAAAAATAATAAAAGTATTACTAAATTAAAAAATCATTTGAATATAAACTTTTAGTATTACTTTAAAATTTTTGAAAAAGTGTTATTGGTTTTTTGTGTATTTTTTTAGGAATCTGAGAAATTAGTTGTTATAATAATTAGATAATGATTATATGAAAAGTTTAAAATTTTGAAATAAAATGTATTATTATTTAAATAATATTCAATATATATTTATATATATAAATATATATAAATACTTAAAAACATCTATGTTGCCAGATCAACCAAGCACAGCAATATCCGATCCTATCTGATTGAGCAGCGGTGATGATCAGTAGTGCATGCATAGTGGGAAGCCAAACATGATGAACATCTTTCTGCTTTTAGATATAAATACATATTGTTCATCATATTAAGGGTACTGTTTGTATCCTTTTGGAACAAAATCAAATCACTTTGTCTTTCCACCTCCAAAATTGCTGATGAATTGTGTACTGTTTTTCGTCTCTATACATTCTTTATTTCTTTCTTTCTTTCTTTCATCCAAGAGAAAGTGAAATGATTGATATGATGAAACTTTGGAATTTATTTAAATATTACTGTGATCGAGTTTTCTGTATGACAATTATTGAGGATCCTGATCTATATATGCCACTAAAACCTATGAGTAATTTGTCGGTTAAGGGCTGTCTTTTCCATATTATCATGCGTACTTTAATTGTTGTTTAGTTTGCGGCCTACTAAAGTGACAATTTTCAATCATGTATATAGCCAAAATAACTACTATTTTATTAAAAATAAATAATCATGTAAGTACTAAACATCAAACATGCATTGTGCTTATATATAATTTATTTTTAATGATAATTCTATTAATAACAAGTCTAAGGCATGATCTTGATCTGAAGCCTATGTTGATAATTAAGAACGCCTTTCCCTTCCTTCTCTCTTGCATGTGAAAATAACTTATGATATCTTTTTTAGTATCGTTGAACTTTAAATATTATTGTCGAGCTACTTGCTTAAATCAGCATGTTGATTTCTTAAATTTACATACTAGGTGATCTTTACCTTTTTTTAAGAAGCCTTTTGATTGCTCCATGTAGACCATTTCATCCAAAATTTTATTTAAAAATATTGTTTTCACATCCATCTGATGTAACTCTAAATCATAATGAACCACCAATGCTATAATGATTCTAAATGAGTCATTTTTAAATACTGGAGAAAATGTCTCTTTGTAATCAATATCTTCTTTCTGAGTGAAACCCTTAGCAACAAGTCTGGCCTTATGTCGTTCGATGTTGCATTTTGAGTCGTGTTTGGTCTTAAAGACCCATTTACACCCAACTCTTTTACTACATTCAGACAACTCAACGAGATCTCAGATTTGATTCTGGTCCATGAATTTCAATTCTTCTTCCATGACATCGATCCATTTACTAGAATCACTTCCTTTTATGGCTTGTGAAAACGTTAGTAGATCTTTGCTTATTCCAATGTCAAATTCAGATTCTTGGAGATACACCACATAATCTGTCGAAATGGTAGGTCTCCGATCTCTTTGAGATCTACGCAAGACAATCTGTTCTGGTGACTCCGAACTTGGTTCATCAATGATATTATCATTCTCAGATGGGTTATCATTTACTTGTTCCACGGTATCATCATAATAATTGATTAGAGGAACCATTATCTTTTCTGAGGATGTAAGTATAGGGACACCTACCCGTATTTCCTCAATGATCACATCTCTAGGTTCAATTTTCTACTGATTTCGTCAAGTTCAATAAATTTGACATTTCCTCTTTCCACCATTTTCGAACTGTGATTAAGACAGTAAAATCTGTACCATTTAGATCTCTCCGGGTAACCAATAAAATACCCGTTTACTGTTCTAAGATCCAATTTCTTTTCATGTGGGTTGTAAAATTTAGCTTCGGTTGGGCAACCCCAAATATGCATATGTCTCAAACTTGGTTTCCTACCAGTCCATAACTCGAAAGAAGTTTTTGGAACTGCCTTACTGGGTCTCGGTTTAAGATATACATTGCCGTCTTAATGGCTTCACCTCACAATAATTTGGGTAAGGTAGAATTACTTACCATACTTCTGACCATATCCAATAAGGTCCGATTACGCCTTTCAGCAACTCCATTCTGCTGTGGCGTCCTGGATATTGTATACTGTGCAACAATGCCACGCTGTTCAAGAAGTTTGGCGAATGAGCCCGGATTACGGTCTGATTCATCATACTTTCCATAGTATTCTCCACATCTATCCGACCTGATGATTTTCACTTTTCTATCTAACTGTCTTTCCACCTCCATGAGAAATACCTCAAGTACCGATACAGTTTGAGATTTCTCATGCAACAGATAGATATATCCAAAATGTGAAAATTCATCTATAAAGGTGGTGAAATACTTTTCTCCACCAAAATATTTTATGGAGAATGGTCTACATATATTTGTGTGAATTATTTCAAAAAGTTCTTTACTTCTTATGGCGCATTTCTTAGTATATTTGGTTTGCTTTCCTTTTATGCAATCCACACACACTTCAAGATTAGTAAAATCAAGGTGCGGAAGAATCCCTTCTTTTACTCTGTAACCTTTCGTTGGAGATATGCCCCAACCTTTTATGCCACAAGTCATATGAGTTTTCATTCATCATATTTATTTTCATTCCAATACATGTTTCATGGTGTTGGATATAGGTATTTTTAATGAATGTATTATCAAGGCAAAGTTGATAAAGACCATCATAAAGAAACCCAGAACTAATAGATAAGCTGTTTTTAAACAAATTGAAACTACCATTATGGAACAAAAAAGAATAATCATCAGTGTCAAGTCTGGAAAGGAAAATTAAATTATGCCTCACAAAAGGCACAAATACTATGTTATAAAGATCTAAACAATGACCAATACTCAAAACTAAACGAAATGTCTCTGTGACTAAAACTTCAGCCTTATTCTTATTTCCCATAAAAATGAACCGTTCATTGGGGTTTGGTGTTTGGCTTGTAAGGTATCCTTGCAATGGTTATAGAAATATAAACATTAGCACTTGAATCTAGCCACCAAGAATTAGTAGGAACATTTACAAGATTTGATTCAAGACATACAAAGGTAAGTGGTTTACCCTTCTTTTCGAACCAAACCTTACGTTTTGGACACTCGGCTTTCATGTGTCCATGTTCCCTACAAAAGTAGCATTTGCTACTGTTGTTCTGAACCTGATTAGCTTTCACAGGTTGCTTTCCTTTTAGTGGTCCAATTCGCTTCTTTTTACCGTAATGGTGCTTTTTCTTTCCAACTTTTTTATTCACGAAATTGACAGAGTGATGTCCTTGTTGTTTCAGTCTTGCTTCCTCCTGAACTATCATACTTGCAAACTCATTCACATTTCATTTATCTTTTATAGCATTGTAATGCATTTGGAATGGACCATACTGAGGTGGCAATGAGTTCAGAATAAACTGAACAACGAAAGACTCATCTACTTTCATTCCTAGGGTTTACAATCTGGCAGTAATATTGGTCATTTCAAGGATATGCTCCTGCATTCCTTTAGCACCATCATATTTCATGATGGTGAGTCTAGCCATCAGTGTTCCTGCTAAAAATTTATCAGCGGATTTAAACCTCTCCTTAGCATTTTTCAAAAAGGTTTGGGCTTCCTCAGTACTAGGGAGTGAAGTTTTGATATTTTCGGCTATGATCATTTTCATAACATTAAACTCAGCTTATTTGATCTCTCCCACTGTTTAAAGGACTCTTTCTGATTATTGGTACTGTTTTCAGTGATAGGTGATAATTTTGAACTCATAAGGGATGAGTCTAAAGTAAGGACTCCTAAGGTGAACATAACTCTCGCAATCCATCCAGAAAAATTGGAATCATTCAAAATAGGAACAGATGAAGTCTGTGAGTGTAGTGATGTGGGTACGCTTACTGCAAAAATTTTTTATAATAAGTTGCTTTGAGTTAGACACTTATAAAAAATAATCAGAATTTAAATAATTATGGAAGAACAAGTAGTGTCATCAAAACTCTCATTTGGGAGTAGATCTTGACACACAAGGTGTTCCATCCAGTATTAAATTCTATGAATGAACTAGCTGTATTATCAGAATTCTCCTTTGGGAGTAAACTCTGACATACAAAGTGTTCCTTCCAACCTTATTTTGATAGATAAACTAGTAGTGTCATCAAAACCCTCATATGGGAGTAGATCTTGACACACAAGGTGTTCCCTCCATCATATCCACCTTACAATGGGTTTAACGACTTGTCACCAAAATCTAGAAAATCTTGTACCTTTGGGCAACAAATTTTCTCTTGATTTTGACGTAAATCATTTATCTCATATTAGATATACATGGCATGATAACAAAAACCAAAATAGACAATACATAATAATAATATGCATACAAATGTAGATAGTAATAATATGCATAAAATAAAAGGTTTGATGAATTTTACAACAGATGTGAATAATATTTATTAAGTAAGTTCCCAGGAAAAAATATTCTTTCCTAGACAGAATTTCAAGATTTTCAAGAAAGATTGGAGGGTCACAACGGACACAGTTAGAATTTCCAATCTCCTAGACAGAACTACCTCAGTTTGTACACATTCACACTCTTACAGCAAAATTTATAAAAAAAAAAATGAATTTTCATATTTAAACCTTAATTGATTTTCCAGGAAAATCACAATAATTACATTATAGTATTTAATAAACTTTTTATATATACATTTACATAACAATAATAACATGTACATAAATTAAATAAACATTTCATATATACATAGTGACACGTACATAATTTAAATGCATACATATAACATTAAGGTATGCATATAATAAAACTTTAATTAATTAATTGATTTTTTTTTAAAATAATATTATAATATTAAAATAATATTATTTAATTTGGGTTGTGTTGGAAACGGGTCGGGTCGGGAAACCGGGTCATAATTGGTCTACATTTTTGGGTTGACCTGGGTCGGGCCTTACTGTGCTGGCCCGACCCCTTCTTTCCTTTTTTTTTTCTTCTTTTATTGTGCTGGGCCACAACAGTGGCCAGCCCATTTTCCTTTCTTTTTATTCGGTATTGGGCTAGAGCCCTAGCCCGCCCCGCCCCACCCATCATAATAGAAATCTTGATCAGTTTCTTCTTCAACCTCTGGACATTAAGCAGCCGACCATTACTTTCTAGGGATCATCGCGGCTACGAGCTTCGCCAGAGATGAGGAGATGCCGATCTCCTTCCGCTGGCGATCTTCAAGTCACCTTTCCGATCTCCTTTTTTTTTGGTTTACAGATATAAATGGTCACGGCTAGAGGGCTTGAGGGTCCTCTGCCGCCGTTACGGAGCACGCTGGTGGTTGGGCTTCTCAGCCGCTTCACGCCGCCGCCTCCAAACTGTCACTGTTGGGCTGATGGCCACCCCACGCCGTGTCCAACCAATCGGATCCAGTGTGTGACACAATGCCCAAGCCGAATCTATCTCTTTGTTTGCAATGATCGCATACATAGCAAGTATGAAAATACTCATATGCTTAATACGGCAAAACTGAAGCCGATATTCATAAAATTAAAATATTTTATCTAACACTTAAAATCATAATAATGTCTCAACATCAACTTTGTTATTCCGAGAATGTAAATACAAATACGGGTAGATGTACATAAATATATATATATATATATATTAAATATTACATTGAGATCACAAAAAATCTTTAAACTAAAGCTCTGATACTATATGTTAAATATTTTAACATGACATTAATAAATGAATTTTCGATTTCTTATGATCTACAATGATAATAATTAACAATATGAAAAACGTACATTTCTCCATCTGATTGATGAAGAATTGATCTGACTATGAGAGAATGATCGCCCTAACAACGTTTGCCTCACAAGTGTCTCCCGATAGCTAGAGGCACTCTACTGTTGTAAGTGAGAACCCTTGAACCTCCCAATGCTATTTATAGACTTCTGACCATCAAGAAATTTATGAGTTTGTGTTTGATTATAATTAGAGATATAGAGTTTAATCTTATCTCTTAGGAGTAATTCTTATCCCTTTATAACTCAAATATTATTTAATAAAATTTTGAACTATTTCAAACTGATAAGATGGGTGTGTGAGGCACAGAGTTTAAATAAAACTCTTACAATCTTCTATTAGATCTCATTTAGATTCAAAAATAAGAAGAATTGAGATAAATTTAATTTATTTTTTAATATTATTATTATTTTAAAATTTTAAAAAAGTTGAATTGAAATATAAAAAATATATATTCGAATTTAAAAAATGTGTATAAGAATTTATATTTTATATGAAAATTCAAAAAAATGTAATGATGAATTGGAGATAAATTAAGATGAGTTGAGGAGAATTTTAAATCTAAACTAGACCTTAAAACAATTATTCATATAATTATCTTTAAAGTATTTTAATTTCAAGTAATTGATATGTATATATTAATTCTATATATATAGTCAATACAGTAGTACTGTATATACATGTTGTCAAGGTATTGGTTATGAGTCATTAGATTAGTTCCTTTTATTTAAAACAATAATAATAATACATTTTAAGATTGATAGACAATGACACGTCTATTTTTTCAATTAAGATAATTATTTCTCTCGAATTTTGAATTAGTTAGTGGGAAAAAATACTTAGTATCACTAATTATAACCAATAGTCTCCTGTTAATAGATTTAGTAGAAAAAACTCTTTTCCCACTAAAATTATAGTTTTTCCAACCACATGCCCCGTGGCAAAAACTAACAAATGTTGACGTGCACATCAATACAATTTATAATAAGAAATGAATGGAATAAAATAAGAGTGAAGCATAGCTTTATTTTGAGAAAATAGTCGTGTTGATCGATCGATAACCTTCATCTAACACTAATTATGCTGAAAAGATAGATTTGTTTTCAACTGCAAACAAAACTTGATAATATAATGTAAAGCTAGCAGTTAACAGAAAATAAGAGAAAAATGGGGAACTGTAGAAGAAGCAAAATGGCCAAATTGCAAAGATGCGCGCGGTCTCCATCCTGCTTTTTCCTTTAGTGTATCTTGAGCACCCCTAGTTTTTGGATCCTTTTTGAAGTACTGTTGCATTAATCAACGTCTGCTTAATTCCTTTTTCAACTTGTTAGAATATTCGTATTGGATCTATTAAAGGATTTATTAAATAAAAACTTAATAAATTTATCTAAAATAATTATATATATTAAACCTATCAATTAATTCTATCATCTCAACTTTAAGTTATAATAATTTAGATTTATCTTTTAAATTCGAATAATCACTATTTACACTCTAAATTAATTATTTAATAAGTTTTATTCTTCCTACTTTATTTTTTTCTTTTTTCTCTCTTCATTTTATTAAAAAATATTATTATACTATTATTTTGATGAATCAAATAATATATCTAATGTAGTGTTATGAATATAGAGATGTTAATTTTTCATCAAATATATTTTTTTTTTATCAAATTTTTATTAAAAAAAATTGATGAATCTAATACAAATGCTCTTAGCTCTCGTATTTCTCTTGGCCCAAGATACATTAGGTCTAGTTTACCATCAAGCAATTATTAAGAGTAAGGTTTTATTTAGATTTAGAAATTAGATGAGATGAGATGAGTTGAATAAATTTTAAAAGTTGAATAAAATATTATTTTTTTAATATTATTATTGTATTGAGATTTGAAAAAATTGAATTGAGATTTGAAAAAGTAAAATTATATATTATATTTTATATGAAAATTTTAAAAAATATAATAATAAATTTAATATAAAATAAAATAAATTAATATGAACTCTGTATACAAATCAAGTCGAGCTTAAAAAAAAAGACGAGACAAAATAATTAGAAGTTAAAAGAGAAAGTCAAGTCAACGATGCAAAGAATGTGAAGAAAGTGATATAAAGCTCACTGATTACCCCCACAAGACCACAATAAAAGGATTTCTCGGAGACAGAGAGGTCATCTTGAGTCTCAGTATAATTACGAGAGACTCTAGAGGGACCATCTTCTACCTAGCAATGTTGGGTGCCATTCTTTTTTATCTTTTACAGGCTAAAACAGAGTTAGAGAGACTGTAAAATATTTCCATCGTAGTGGGTTTGTCCTAACCCGTAAAAGTAGGCTCGACCCCAATTTCATAAACAGGCTAGTTAAAAGGGTCTCTGACTTTCATTCTATAAAAATATAAAAGAGACATTAAGAGATTATGAAATATTTTCTACGATTGGATTTGTCCTAGACTATATATTAAAATATTTTTATTAGATTATTTAAAGTTATTTTTTAAAAAATATAAATTTACACATTTATTAAAAAATTTAGTCATATTTAATCCAAAGTAAAAAAATAAAACTGAAAAAAAAATTACTTTTTGTAAATATAATAAAATTAAAATTTTATTCAATAAAAGTTCAAATTGGAATAATCTAATAAAAATATTCTTAAATTTTTTATAATTTTTTTCTATTTATTATTATGAATGTACGTACAAATACTGTACTGATGCCCATACCGCCACCATGAATCTCTTACGTACATGAGTTGGGGATGACTCTTCTGATCCTATTCCGTATTGTTGGACGATTTTTTACTTTAAGAGAACTCGTACTCGTAAAAGAATAATAGAGAAGGAAATTAAACTCAAGCATTTAGATCAGCTTACTTGTGCCATCCACCTAAAGAAACGAGCAATAATTTTAAAAAATGATTAATTGTTAGCTGCATGTAGCTAATTAATTATGATTATGTTCATTATATATATATATATCAGTTTTAGTTGCACAAAGTATATATGCTAAGTCAGTAGAAAGGAAGAATCACGTTTTGTGGTTCACAAAAACCCTCCAATTGATATTTTTGCCGAAAGAAAAAGACCTCGCTTGCAGAGACTGGCCTCAGAATTTGTTGCATGACGTTTAGGCCAACCAATCTTCTTTTTGTTGGTACAAATAGGACTGCAAAACAAAAATAATTAGAGAAAATATTTGTTTCAAAATACGTTACGAATGTTATTTTCTTTAAGATAATATTCGCTCTCACCAACAACAGTATGTATATAGATTACAAGCAAATTTACCTTTAAGATACAATGAAACTCGAAACAAATTCGTTTGTCTAACTGCGTTATGTACAAACGAAATTAGATCGTAAATACTCTTAAATTTTGTATTCAATCAAGAGATTAGAAACTCATTTTTTTAAGACAAATAAACCCTAATGTTAAATTTTGAAAAAGTGAAAAATTTTTAGGAGCGAGAAAATTTCGATATTGCCTTCTGGAATATATCAAATTCGTATGTCAATGAGTCTATTTATAGAGGATCAAAAGATCATGTGATTGAAAAGTTATCATTTTTTATTTTATCTAATTTGATCCCAACTAATATATGTATTAAACCGATTGCCAACCATCACAATATTAGACTTGGTCCAGCGGTCATACTGGTTGCTTCAAGCCTTGGGATTTAATTTTCCCTTATTTTTCAAGCCCTGCGCCCATGCGTTGCCACGCATGAACGCCCCTTGGCGTGCGCATCACACCCATCGAGAGCCAAACATTGTTAGCCATGCCTTATGCCTTTGTGAGTATGACTCTATAATCAACAAATACTCCTCAATATATAGGCGCAAGGGTTCTATGTGGAAAACCTTAACCACTAAGCCACCCAAAGCCTTATTCTACATGTCCACATCTAAAACATAATAAACCTTATAACTTTCTATAGCTTCTCTCTTCCAAAATAATTCATAATTTTCAAAAATAAATCCCTAAAATATATTAATAAATATAATATATTATATATTATTTTGAAAATATTTCTAACACTTTTTTGTTTTTTTACTATTTCTTAGTAGTTCTCTCTAATAGTTATGTTAATTTATCTTCTTTGTCCTGATCTTTTCTGTGTCATGCTTCCAAATTTGAGGTTATTTTCGAGTCAACTTAATGCTACTTTGAAGTCTTAAATCAATATTGTAGGACAAATAAAGAGAGATGCATTAGATTAAAGAGATATTAGCCCAGAAGGAATGATATGATTTGATCATTTAAGCGTCTCAATACATAAACAGTACTAGGTCAAATATTTGCTAGGATAAGCGCAATTTAAACAAAAGGGCCGAGTTTTAAATGTTTTAATATAGTTTAGTTTTGGATGGGCTTGAATTTTAGGTAAGTTTTCTACACTCCAGCTCATTTAATTAATTTTTATGTGTTAGGTTCACTTATTAAGATAGGAATTTAGCTGACATATAAAGAAAAGTATTAAAATATAATATAAATAATTAAATTAATATCTTCCTGAGACAACTAATGATTTGACAAACAATTTTCATCACTTTCATGCGCTCTTTTTTTTTTTTCTTTTTTTTCTTAAAAAACTTCATTGATAAAAGAAAGACTACATATTGTTTGGAAATTACAAGCCAAAAGCTAGGGGATGGTAGGGTCCTTTCCACAATGAAAATCTAAAAGACAGGTGCGAATCTTAATGATTGATTGGGGTGTTTCCTAATTCATTATTGAAGTATACTCATTGCACAATTGATTGTACATATCGATTTTGAAATCGATGTTTATTCACTGCTAACCATTCTTCTAAGTCCTTAAGCAAGAATCTAGTATATCTTGCTAGGCTTTTTGCTTTCCAATGATTTGATGTCTGGGGTTTGTTGATGTTGTTGATAGCATTTGCGAAATCTCCTTCAATTACAGGTTTCCTAATTCCTCTCAAATGTGCCTTTTTGACTCCAATAAAAGCTGCCATAGCTTCTCCGTGATTTGGATCTCTGTTTCATGAGAACTTGGTAACTACGAAAAGGATCTCCCCTTTCCACGATCTGCATACTCCCGTTAAAGTGCTTCCTTTTCCTCTTATGGCAACATAAAAAATAATGGAGTAAGCGTCTTCTACTTCAGGTGGTTTCTAGTTTTGCATCATAGTAGTATATTTTCATTCCTATGCTTTACAGTGATCTTGGTATACATGTCAACGGTTTTTTTTTTTGTAGGCTGCTCTACACTCATACTACCATAATTATGAATTTTCTGATTTTTAGTGAACCAAATGTTGTCCATAGCTATTACAGCAAAGATTTGGAAGTGATGGTAGTCTTGGTCCATAGAGAGATTGAGTTTGGCATTGGGATATAGAATTGTATTGATCCAATTCTTTATATCAAGAGGTCCAAAGGAAGCAATATCCAGCAGCCAAGGGGACTACATCCAAAGTATTCTAGTATAGGGATAGTTAAAGAATAGGTGGGAGGTATTCTCCTCTTCTAGTTGACATATTGGACAGAGTTTTTGATCCTCAAAAAATTGAATACACTTACCAAGAGAGACCCTAGTTGGATGGATGTCATTAAGCACTTTTCAAATGAAGAGCTTAAGGCGCTCTTGAATTCTAAGATACAAAAGCTTTTTCCAGTTTTGATTAAAGGGAACATCATTAAGTTCAGTCTAATTGCATGCTATTGCAATGTAGGCCGACTTAACAGAAAAATTCAGAAAAATGATGGATCCAACGTGGGGTATCTCTTTGTTTGTGGTAATTGTAGTCAAAGAGATGAATACTTTCAACAACTTCCATTGATGAAGGACAAAAGGGTTTGAAGTATAAGGGCGTTCCGTCTCCTAGTTTCCTTAAGAACTAATTCTAAGACTTTTAGGTTAGGGTCAATCCAGGGTATAGAGAATTTAGGAGATGATCCTAGTACTTAAACTGGAAACCTATGGATCAGACCATACCTTTGTGTCTACCTCATTTTTGATCTGGAAGCAAAAACTAGTAAGAATAAAACATTTTTGCTTGATCAAGCTTTTTCGAAATCTAGAGTCGGTAGACTTAGTTAGAATCGAGTTCCAGATGTTATTTCTCAGGTATTTTTGGGCAATCATATCCTGCCAAATGTTAGTCTCATTGCTAATCAGATGCTAAAGCCACTTAGAAGTGCCTTAATGAAATTGGCAACAAGTCTAATTTCTAAGCTACCAATTGACTTGGGTTTACTAATGGAGTTCCAAGCTTGAGGTGTAAAGTTATCAACTTTAATAGGCTTAAGGCTATAAAATAAACAAGTTACTTGATAGGCAACTCAAATTCAACTTGATAAAACTTGAGATCGACTTGAATCATATATTAAATGGGCCGATCGTGATACAAAATTAGGCTCGATAATTAAACGATACAACTCATATAAAATTTGACCAACTCGTTTAATGTTCGCGAACAAACTAGTATATAGCTCGTTCGACTCGAGTTCGACTCGACTCGATTAATGTTTATAAACAAACTCGTATAAAACTCGATCGACTCGTATAAACGCATGAACTCGACTCGTATATATTTTTACACATATAATACAATATATAATCCAAATTTATAAGTCAATATATAGACATAATTATGTAAGTAGACATAATTTATAACATACTATATATTAATTATAATATTATCTTTTAGTATAGTAGAAGCATAGAAGTTCTATACTTTGTGATGATTGATGAATACATGAAAACAAATTCCAACAAATATATAATGTCATATATTTACAAATTGCACTATATACCAAGGTAACATTAATAGTCTAATAATATTAATCTACTAGGTTATTACAATTTACTAATATATGGTGGTGTATACCATAAGTCTGCATTTTATTAGCATAATATTAACATATATCAATATACAAATATATATATATATATATATATATATAAAGGATGGTGATCTACTAATAGTATTATAATTTAAAGAGTTATATACTAATACAATGGACTATAAAATATAAATGTATAATATCATTATAATATTATAATTAAAATTTATAATACTATAGACTATTAATAATTTATCACTAATTATTAATCCTATTACTTTATATATTTATATATAATTAATCAATAAAAAAATAGGACTTAGTATGTATTAGTATTATAAGTTATAGTTATAAGTCTATAAATTATTAGTATAAATATTACTATTAGTAAAAGCATTAGTTTTAATACGCTTAACATATATTAAAAATCTCTAAAACATACCATATAGGTATAATTTATAATTATTAGACTATTAATAAGGTAATCTATATTACATATGTTGGTGTATTAAAAATATTATAGAATAATACAGTATTATAAATTAATAGTTTATTAGTAGTTTAGTACTAACATAGTCTTAATATGCTTAATTGTATGGTGATGTTTTAATAAATAGTATTAAGTAGTATAGTCTTAAATAGTATATAACATTAATATAATAGTTTTATAAAATTTATATATTTAGAATTTTAGTGTGATATACTATTTATACATTTTAATAGTATTATAAAAAATATTTAACTTTAATATAAATAGTATTATAAATTTATAGATAAGTAAATTTAATAGTATTAGTTTATAATATACATAATATATAACTTTATTCATGATATTAATAATATTAAGTGAGATCTAGGCCATTGGATCTCTAATATTAATTCTTTTATTCATAGACATTGGATCTAAATAGTAGAATCACAGCTATTGATTCAAAAAGTATCAGGATTTTATTAACACCGTTGGATTTATATCATGTAATCCTGGCCGTTTACACCACTTAATATAAATAAGAAAAAACCCTAAAAGCTTTCACTTTCCCTAATCTAACCCAGTCGTCTTGCAGCGTGCTTCTTCTTCTTCCTTTTCTTCTTCGTGCGATCAAGACCTAACTCTTTCTCATCTCCTCAAAGTTTGCTCGCTTTATTTGCCTGCATAGTTTTCCTAAGAAAATTTTTGAGCCATAGAGAAATTCTTCTTCTTCTTATTATTTTGTTTGTATTATCGATATTTCTAGATTTACCTTTTGTGTTTTAGTTTCTTCATTTTATGATGATTTGTGATTTCTTGATGGGTTAGCTGGTTGCGTACTTGCGTTTGGTGGAAATGAAGAGATTAAAGGATGCCCTTTACGCTGGTCCGTCTTAATTCAAGCGGCCATTCGATTCTTCGCATGTGGACTCGTAAGTTTCCTTCTTTTTAATCTATCGTTCCGTTTACAACAATAATTATTGCTAGTATGCTAAGATCCAACAAATTACAACAAATTCGCATGCTAGAGATTATTGGATCTAGGCTCCCTCATAAACGGTAATACTTGCTTTGCTTCTTTCTTCTTCTTCTTCTTCTTTTTTTTTTCTTTGTTTGAAGCCCCATAAAATTTCTCTACCTTTTATAGTGCATTTCGGAGTACCTTTGATTTCCATTCTCCTGAGCTCGAGCTCGAGTTTGAGTTGAGCTTGGGCTCGACTCGTTAAGAACCGAGCTCGAGCTCTAGCTCGAGTTTGCATTTCCTCCAAATGAGCTGAGCTCGGACATTCTGATAGGCTCGGCTATAAACGAGTCAAGCCCAAGCTTGACTCGACTAGTAAACGAGTCGAGTTCGCACAAGGCAAACTCGCTCGAACTCGGCTCGTTTACAGCCCTAAATATAGGTTGGAATCCCTACCAAAACCCCATGAAAGATTTTTTTATCTTGCTAGCCATCTGGTTTGGTAGCGAAGAGGTAGATATGGTGTAGGCGGGAATAGAATTAGCTACTGATTGGATAAGTGGTTTTCCATACTTGAGGGAGCAATTTTGACTCCCACCCAGATAATTTGCTCTAAATATTTTCAATGAACTCGTTGCAATGGTGCCTAAGAGAGGGTCCAAAATGGAGAGGCAATCCTAGGATCTTGATTTTCGAGGGAGCAGATTTCTATTTGAGAATCTCCTTGGCATCTCTAATAGTTGTGGACCTAGAATTTTTGCAAAAGTGAATGGATGATTTTGTAGCATTGACCTTCTGACCAAACCAAGAGCTATAAGCATTAAGCAATCTAGAAAAGATTTGGCAATGTGAAAGATGGGATCCAGCCATACTAATCTTAATACCATGAATGTCGTTAGACTGTCCTTCCTAGGTATCAATCTATATAAGACTTCACTCCCTAGAATAAAGAGGAAAGGGGAGCGAGGGTCTCCCTGTCAAATTACTTTACTAGGGAAGTCATATCCATGAGGTTAGCCACTAATCATAATAGAGTAGGAAGTAGTACTTATGCACTCTTTTATCTAGTTGATTTAAATATGGTTGAAGCCAAGACTCTTAAAAATAGTAAAGAGGAAGCTCCACTCCATGAAATCAAAAGTCTTCTCTATGTCGATTTTAATGGCAATAAGGCTCCTCCCACTCTTTTTGATCCTCAAAACATGAAAAATCTCCTAGGCTAGGATGGTGTTCTCTTGGATAATCTTCCTAAATAGGAACGCAATTTGATGAGGGGAGATGATATTTCCCATGACCAGCTTGAGTCTGTTGGTTAGGTTTTTAGAAATTATTTTATAACAGATATTAGAAAGATTGATGGGTCTATAGTGATGGAAAGTAGTTTTGGGAATGAGGACTATATTAGGATGGTTCATCTCTTTAAGCATGTGGCAAGAAGTAAAGAAGTTCTTAGAAACTTTGTTTAATTCATTTTTAACAATATCTCAGTAGTCCTTGTAGAAAAAGCCTATAAAACCATCAAGACTAAGGACTTGGAAAAAGGAATTTGCTTAATGGTGGAGAGTAGGGGTGTAAATTTAAATCAAAAAATCAGAGAACCAGCCCAAACCGGAATTTTCGATTTTGAACCAGTGCGATCCGGTACCAGTTTTAGAAATCAATGAACCGAATTGAGTCGATCCAGTTCCGGTTCCTGTCATTTAAGACTTGAACGGACCGGTCATATTTACTTTTATTTTTTAGTATTATTATATCATATGTTTTATATTATATATAATATATAATAATATATATTATAATTAGATATAAGATAATGTCATCATCATTTATAAAATAAAAATGTAATCTTAGTTTTTAGACTTTTGAAATTTAAACTTTAATTCGTGAGACTTTTTGGACTTGTAGAAGAAGATTTTTATTACAGTTTTTTTTTTATAAAGAATAGTTTTTATTTTATAATAGTTTTTTTATTGCATATTTTTTTTATATAACAATTTTTTTTACTAAAACAGATTTCTAAACTAGTTTTTTCTTTTTAAAAAAAAACAAACAAATTTGATTTTTATAAATTTATATTTTATTAAAATTGAAAAATTGGAACGAAATTAGTAAAACCGATACTACCAATTCTGGGAGATAATCGAGATGTAATCGACTTTAAGAAATGTAAAATTGCTGGTATGGGTTTGGTTCTTAATTTTGTCCAAAACTAGATTGAACTATATCTGTTACAGCCCTAGTGGAGAGGATCTCCTCATCAGATGGGATCTTGCACAACATGAGGTTGTCTTCATCACTAATCTTATCAGGAAATAAGCTAGTGATATTAGCATGGCATTGAGAGAAAGAAGTTTGAAAATTATTTTAAAATGCTTTAGGATCTGGTTTTGGATGTTTTGAGGATTAGAGTCTTAGTGATTGGAGGCATTTTCAAGGCAGTGAATTTCATTTATTTTCCTTCTTATAGTGGAGAACATGTGAAAGAACTTACTGTTCTAGTGGTAGTAAGCAACTAAACATGAGACTTTATCTCCACATGATTTCCTCTATTTTCAATTGTTCATTGAGGCTCTATCTAATAGAATCCTCATGATGAGAGAGGTTGTGAAAGGGAGCTTGAGATTAGATTTGAGACAAGAAGTTTGAAAAGTACTTGATACTAGCTCAAATATGGCCAAAGTGACTAATATTCTAATCTTTGATAGCTCTTTTTGACCATTTCCAGTTTCTGCATGAAAATAAAAGAAAGGGATCCCATGTGGATGGAATCCCAAGCCTTCCTAATCGCACTGGCAGAGGATTGATCCCTAGCCCAACATCCTTCAAATCGAAAAGGTTTTCTAATGTGAGCGTGGAGAATTCAAGATGATTGGATAGTGGCCAGAGTTATGGACTGTCAAATAAAAAATCTTAGCATTAGGATGGAGCATAGTCCATTGAGTATTGGCAATGGCTCTATCCAATCTATCCTTAATGTTACCACATACGCCTGTTTTTAATCCAAGTATATTTAGGATCATTGTAACCTAGATCAGCAAAACTAGGCTTCTCCATAAATCTCCTTAAACCAATAGAGCAGATGATGAAGCAAAAGGTCTACTACTTAGAGAGTTAAAATTTCTAAGAGCTAAAATAGGATAAGAAAAAGTAAAAGTAATCTCATTCAATAAGTCATATAAATTATGCTTATGAAAATAATGAGTAGGACAGTAAATCATCAAAAGCAACCATGGCATATGAACAGGATCAGAGTACACAAGTATAGTAATAATGTTACTATATACATAGACAAGTTCCACTTCAATCTCAGGGCATTATCAAAAGCCCTTTTCCTTTTTATTGATGATTTCTATTTCCAGTGTTTTAAAAAGATATGCAGGCTTTCTCAGAAGGACTGGCAAGTAAATTAAGAGTTGACTTTTAAGGGTGAGTTAGTCTAGATAGGTGGTGGAACTAGGCTATGATATTATGAAAGATGGAAGGACTCTACCATGATATTGTTTCTCCGACCATTGGAAGAGGTGGTTTCTGATAAGAAAACAAAAGGTATTAATACTCGACTGATGAGTTGCAGTAGGCTAAATGAGGGTACTATTAAATTGATGGGTGATGTTGTCATGGCTCAAAGAGGGAAGAGATGATGTTTGATTTTCTTGATTCATGCATTGGCCTTTTTTGGAGTCTGCAGTTAACAAGCATATTTGTTTTTCTTTTGAATAGGACAAACCTTTTTGACGTGGCACTAAGAGATGAGATTGTTGACTTGCTTGATTGAGTTTACTTTCCTAATGTTGATCTCTTGTTAAAGCTTGCTTATCTTGTTTGATTCAATCTAGCTTCTGGTTGGCAGGGATGAAGTGGTTTTGGACTAGCTTTTCCTTTCTTTTAGAATATGAACTTGAAGCTACTACCACTGACCCTTCTCCATCCTTGTTACTTCCCTAATTGAAGTAATCTACATACTATCAATGGTTGGATCACTCATTCTAACTAGTTGCTGTAATGGCCTTTAACAAAAAAGTAGTAGTGGTTGGTTTTGGTCTTGAATCTTAAAGGGCTTTCCTCTTCTACTACTTCCACTAGAAGCTCTCATCCAGAGACCAAATCGTGTTTCTCTAGGCTTGTAGCATACTCTAGGCAAGCTTGTTGTATATGTACTAGCTTCTCTCATATATAATAGAATTAAGATAACCTTTCATACTTAAATTTGACTTTTAATTTTTGGACCATTAGAACAAGGTAGGTCAAAACCTTTAGGAAGAGGTTTGTTGACATTCAATTCAACCTTGATCCTAATAAATCTTCTAAGCGTCAAGCCAAAGATAAAAACAAAATCAACCTCTAACAAGTTACAAATCACTTGGCCTATTTTGAATCCATTTCTTTGGTGCTCAAGTCTGGAGGGAGTGGTAGAACATGTATTTGAATCCAAAAGATGGGGTAGTTTAGGGGAATTTCGTTGGTGCTCAAGCCTAGAGGTCAATGCCTGAGGACTATGTGAAACCCCTTAAAGTTTCATAGTCTATTATTCAACACCATTTCTTCCTCTTGACTTGATGAGAAAGTGAAAATGAGTGTTTTTACCTCTTTGTCTTCCATGACTAGTCCAATGGTAAAGCTCTAAACTACTTTGATGATAGCATGAAAGGTCAGCTTATAAAGTGGTACTTAGGATACCAATTTCCCCATCAGTTTGTTGGGTTAGATTAATAAAATTGTAGATGATTTCATATAAGACTTTTGCTTGTGAGATTAGGTTATATAGGTCAGTTTGTTGGGTTGTCATGTTTTTTTTTGGACGGAAGTGTTAAAATTAAGGAAGGTTTTGTGTAGTGAAGTGGGGTTTAAATCGTGCTAATCACAAAGGTGACAACTATCTATGGGGGTTTAGTGGATAAGGCAAGTTTTAAACTATCTATGGTAGTTATGGAGTGGAGAGGGAATTGTATCTTAAAGTGAGAGAATGTAGAGGGAGTAGAGATGCAAAATAGGGGATGGATAAAAGGGGAACTAGTTGAACTTGGAAGGTATAGACAAGAACTTCTACAAAGAGGCTATAGCTCACCAAGAGGGAGATGAAGAGAACTCAAATTCTAGAGAGAGTTGGAGACTTTCCTAGATTGAGAGTTCATGCACTATCTCTTTTAGTCCTCCATATGTTTCCCTCTTTAATTTTAAAATTCATATAATATTACTAGTAGAAGAGATGGCTGACTTTGTTTACTAGCTCAATTCATAAACTATATACTTTCGCCAAACGTGAGGGTTAGATTAATAAAATAGAGTTTGACATAAAAAATAATATATACCTAGATTTCTAATCTATTACCTATGTAATCTTCAAAGCAATTTCTTTGCTTATAACTAATCTAAGAAGGTTGAACACTTTTTCTCCTATTCAACCAATGGTTTTACTCATTCACACTATTTACAGGGAACCAATAGATGCCTATTTTATACATATAATTGTTGCTATTTATTGTGCAATTAAGTATATAAACTAACAAATAACAATGATTTTCTTTTTTGAAAAGTAACTAGTAGATTACAATGTCTAATCGGAACTGAAACTGTTTAATAAAACAAATATCAAAGTCTTGATGCATATAATGAAAAGAATTATTCCAAGTTTGATATATGACATGTAATGGAGATGTTGGTAATGTCATTCATGATCTACTTGAGTGAAGATTCCCTAATAAGATAAACAATGCAATCATTGAAAGTCATAGAAAGCAGACTAGATTGTGTGCTATAGATCAGTATTGGCATATCCATTGAAAGAGTAAAGGATACATACCAAGTGATTTTTATAATAGGAGAATCCTAATTTCAAATCAAAATATTAGATAAAAATGACTTTATTTCCAAAATGTGCCATTAAAAAAAGACGATAAACTTACTATTTGTCTAGCCATGTTTTTCTATAATTAATGCGTAAATAAAGATATATAGTGGATGTCATCTTTGTCCAATACCAATAGAATCTATAACAAAGGCTCGTGAATAAAAAATGACAATAAAAATTATATTTGCAAGACAATGTGGAGGACATACCCTCCACTCAACTGCTATGGCAAGATTCGAGTTATAAGAGAAAATTTTAAAATTTCTCTTGCAAATCAAATCTTGCCATATTAGTGATGTGGAAGGTGTGTTATTCACATTGGTTTGTAAGTTTTCGTTTCTTTATTTTGTATAATGGGGTACAAATTGCTCTGTTAAGTGGTTGAAATGATCATTGTCTGCTTCAAGAAGGCGTACAACCTACGTCAAGAATACATCAGTTAGAATGCAGAAGCAATAGAAAAAGAAATGAAAATTATGGTTCAATAGAGCTTGCTTGAGAAATAAAGCATAGAAAGACTAGTGAGTAAATTTTTTCAAGTAATAAAATTAGTAAAGAATAAAAAATAGATGCTTCTTGCAAGAGTTGATTTCTGATCATCATCTATAAAATAATATTAGAAAATGATAGACACAACATTTCTTCAACCTTTATACAATTATGTTTTAGATAAGGAGAATTTCTGTAAAGTAACTTACAAAAGTAAACATTACTTTATCTAAAAACCTTCATTTTAAAATATGATTGTAAAAAGAGTTGTAGAAAGGGTTTACATATATCGTTACTAAAAAATATTATATTTATATGTTGATGACTACATGCACCCTCACATGCATCAATGTCAACAGGTTTCATGATCAAAACTTTCAACAAGATGCAACCGTCTTGTCAGTTCGAAATAAGTGAAATCCTTAAAATAACTCTACCGACTAGCTTTGAACAAGGGGCAACATAGTTTGAGACTTTTATAATAACAAAGATCATCTGCTAAATTAGTAGTGTCTTTACGATTGAAAACAAAGGTACTTGGCCATGGATCTTAGGAAAACAGGTGCAGTTACACAGGAAGAGTCCTGCTATTGGGAAATTTCTTATTTTTTATACTTCTTGTGCTACATTGGTTGTGAACAATCTAATATATCAATTACTAAAATTTATTTGTTGATCTCCCTCTTTTTGCATTTTGGCTTTGGACTTAAAGATTCTGAATATTTTGAGTAATACAGAGAAGTAGTTTTGAACATGAGTGATGTTTTCTATCAAAGATGGGGACAAACCAATAAGATGTTGTTGCCCTTTGAAGTAGAGATTGGAAAGCCAAACCCATAATAGAATTATGATTCATGCATGTCGGGAGTTGGAACCACACCAACATGGAATTTTGAATATTTATTGGTACCAATAAGTGATACTTAAAAACATGATTATTTTCTTTCTTACACACTCCATAATAAATGACACTTAGGGAGTTCTCCTAGGTGGGGGAATTCATTGAATTTTCTATTAGCCATCTTGAAGTTTTTCGATATTTTGGCCACTTGTGAATGAAGTAAAAAGTAGTTCCATATATGTTTGATAATTCACAATCCAAGAATTTACCAAAGATAAAAACTTTGGGCATAAACCATTTTCCTAATGAATTAAAGCTCAAAGCATCAAACTCCAATTACCTCTCCCATGGATGGCCGCATTTCAGAGCTTCTTTGCACACATAAGTATGCAGTCTTAGCCATGATATACAATTCATATGTGTCATACACGTCCCCTAGACGATGATCAATGAGCTCATGTAATGCAAGCCTCTCAATCAATGGTTCTGCCTAAAATTGTTATAGAAGATATGAACAATTATTCTGATTGTAAGAAAGAATATATATATATATATATATATATATATACATAACACCTAGTTTTGTGCTAGAGTATATTCAACATAAAATCTAACTTTCTTTCCAAGAGCTATTACTATTTTTTTTCTAAGTAAACAACAAGGGGGTGTAATAATTCATTAATAACTTTATTTCTATTTTTTATAGATCACTGTAAGAAAAGAAACATACCCATTGTCGCAAAGATTGTTGTTGCTCTTCTGCATTTATAGCAATCACCTTGCGTCCTGATATCAATTGTAACAAAACAATACCAAATGCATACACATCTGTTTGCAGAGAAACAATACCATCTTCTGCATACTCTGGAGCAAGATATCTACATGAGCCAAAAGCCAACTTTTAATTAGTTATTAGGAAAATTAGAAATAAAAAATGTATATTGTTTAATCTTGCAAAGTAGTGGTAAGCTTCCACAATTCCTTACCCTAATGTTCCAAGTATTCGTGTATATACAGGATCATCGTTTGTTTTCCATTTGGCAAGGCCAAAGTCACCTAGCTGTTTGTAAAATCAATCATTTGACAAACCAAAATAATCTTTCATAGTCAACACATAAATAATGGCAGTAGTCGTAAAAGCTACATTACTATTGAGCAATTCATGTAAACAACAGACATTGCTCAAACATGAATACTTGGAATCTAATAAAGTAGCATCTACTCAAATATAACAATAGACAAGATCAAAGTCTTTAGTATCCAAGACAAACTTGCAAGGTCCAATACTCAAATGAAGGCAGAGGTACAAGTTACTTTACCAAATATGTTTTTAAAAGTTAAAAAAAATGATAACGTAGGAGACTATTTTGTAGAATTTTAGGTTAAGGCTAGACTCAAACCACTTCAAACATACTAAGGTCACCAGGATGAAATTCATTTATGATAGAAAAGATATTTTTCGATGTAGGAAAGCTAGGTTCCCATACTAAAGTAAGAAGTCTTAAGCACACAAGATTTCCACACGTTATTCACTAGGATCAGGAAGTTCAAGCTCTTCAACACAGATCTAACAGGGCACTAGATCCCACAAGATTCTTCTAGGAAGTTCCAATTTTATCACTAGGTCTAATGACCAAGTCTTGGTGAACCCAATTGTTCAAATCAATAGTAGATATGCAAGTAATCATATAAAATTGATCTAATTACCCCAGAGGAAATGACGGATAGAAGAGAATAAATTATAACAATTTACCATGGGAACAAACTCGTGCGTGAGTAATATGTTGCTTGGTCGCATGTCCCTATGAATAATAGGACCTTCACGACATTCCTCATGAAGAAAACGCAATCCTTTCGCAGTTTCAATGGCAATAGCAACTCTTACATGCCACTCAAGAAGAGTTGCATCTTTATCTATGAACATACCCAACCGTAGAGAAAAAATAAGTATACCAACAAGAAGAAAACAGATTCAATATTTATCCCTAAAGATTTAGCCAAGGAACTTGCAAAGAGAGAGACTAATGATAAGTTCAATTGTTACTTACTGAACAAATGCCAATCAAGAGATTTGTTGCAGATATACTCGTACACTAAAATATTTTGGTTTTCTTTGCAACAGTAACCCAACAGCATCACAATATTCTTATGCCGTGCAAAATTTAAGACATATACCTCAGAATGAAACTCAGCAAATCCTTGTGTACTTGCTTCTTTACGTACCTTTGCTGCAATAAGTTGTCCATCTTTAAGTTGACCCCTATATACATGTCCGTATCCACCTTCTCCTATTAAGTTATCTTCTGAAAAGCTATTTGTTGCATGTTGTATCTCTGAAAACACAAATCTCATAGAATCTTTGACAAACAACTCAGTCCTTGTCCCACAATGAGCACAAAGAATAGGTGCATTTAAGGATTGTTGTTGGAAGACTTGTTTAGGTTGCTTTTCAACAATTTGAGAAGTACTGGTATATCTATTTTTTTCTTTAACGTGGATTCATAGAATTGAAAAATATATACATTATTGTAGTAAGGAAACTGCATCCAACAGAATGAGATTGATATCTTTTACTCTAGAATAATTAAAACAATGGAAAAATTCAAGCACTCTAACACCTGGATCATACCCATACCCATACCTATCTTTATCGGGGAGCAAATACTAACTAGAATGATCTAGTGAACAAAAAAATTTCTCAAATTGTTAACATAGTAGCTCCATACTAATAAATTTGGTAATCTTCTTTGTTGTAGGTTGATTATTCTTTTCAAGTTAAACAAGCTCAACAATAGTTGTTACATTTGCTCTGGTTAGAATCGACTAGTGTAGATCTTAGTAGCAGTTATAAATAAATTTCTTAGAAAAAAACTCATTCTATTTTGACGATATGCCATATTAATATCAAACATTAATTTTAAAAATAATTGGTTTCTCTCATTATTATTGATGGGAATCTAATACTAGGGTTGAAACAATGAGAATACTGGATGGTAAGATATTGTGTTTAATGCTTTATTTACTTCATCTTGATTTGATTTTTATATTGTGGTTCACTGGCTAAATGGGCATTGGTATTGTACACTACAATCCCTAGATAATTGGAGTCATTATTAAAACAAGATCAAGATTTTACTTTTAGATCAGCCATACATATCGTAAAATTGACCAAGTTGTACACTTCTTAGCTTAATGGAATGGAACAATTGCATTATCATTTTAAGAGTCTTCTTTCCTATTTAGGTTGCAAATTATTTTAGTTTTGATAGTGTAGTTGGTAGCAATTTTAACTTCTGTAATTCTGACTTCCATTTGTGTAAGGGTGTTTGCTCCCATCCTATTGTGAACTTTATATGACTTTTTATTTTAGAAAGTGCTAAAATTAGAACATTTACTTTTAATTCTATAAAACATATATGCACATTTTTCTTGATTGTTTTCTGCAGCTTGATACACATTAAGCCAAGATATACTTGCAAGTTCTCTTTACTTATACATTGACATATTTGTTCCAATGCTACATGTTTTCAACTTACTATAATGGAGGCCTTATATATATGTTTAATGATGTCACCAATGATGTGTAGTATCACTATAGTGGCATCTTTCTCTATATTACATGAATACTTATAGAATGTGTGAGATGAAAAACTTTCCCATGTCTTGACACCACCATTATTTCATAAGGTAGTTAGATTTGAAAATTTTCACCGTTCATTAAAGAACTCAGATTAATCAAATTTTTTACAAGCTCAAAAGATAGTTTGTGGAGACAAAAGGAGGACTAAAACACCAATCATTTTCTTTTATACATTTGATGAAATGAATGCATAAGTATATAAGTGAATTACCAAGGTCCTTAGCCTAAGTTGGCAACAATATAATAAAATAATAATATTTTTTTTTCCATAACATCCCCTAATGAACAATTTATGATTGGCAAGTGCCAACTATAGGAAACTTTTATAATCCACATAAATCCAAATTTTGTATAATATCCAAAATTATAATAGTGTGCACAAGAAACACTTCCATAAAAAAGTTAAAAGACATACACATGCATATGAAAGCTCTCTAACCTAGATTTTCTAGTTTATAGGAAGGCCCATATTGCAGTGATGATTTATGCCCTTGTGAATTGGATGAAGATGAAGGCAGCATGTTGTTCTCATGCATAATGGAGCTTCCTAGAGAATAATAAGACAAAGGATAACTTTTGCAAGAGATTTCAGATTGCTCCATGTTTTCACTACTCGGACCATCTGATAGTGTAACAACAACCTTGGTCATGGAATAGAACAACCTGTGTTCTATATCATCCTTGTCACTAGTACTATGAAGTCTTAATATTTCTGTATTGAAACTTTCTTGTATTAATGCAACCTTAGAAGATATCTGCTTAAGGTAAAACCTTAAATCCTTTTTGAGATGCCTGTTAAGCATAATGAGTTAGTGTTGATGTCAACATACATACAAAAAGAGTGAAATGGATAATGTTGTTCATTAATTACCATGTTCAAAGGCATATGATCAATGAGCTAGGTACATATGTATGCAAGAAAAAAGAGTGAAAGTTATGATAATTACTTAGTTATGTCTAAAAAGTTGGAAAATAACTAGATCATGTGTTAAATAATGGGACTTGCATAAAAAATGGTGCTTCAAATATGATATATTGATAACAAGTATTTTCTCTGTAATCATTTTCATTAAAAGAAAGACTTCTCACCTAGAAGATTAGCATGCATCCATCCTTGATGGCCATTTTTGGCTCATTTCTTATATTAAAAGAGTTTGATACTAATGGTTCTGTAATACCTCATATATGGAATTCTGGTAGATGGGATCTTGATGAGTTAGATACCACACTTACTTAAGAGAGAGAACTTCTTGAACATATAATGATTTTAAGGGACTCCAATTATAATTCTAAGGGTCTCCATAAGTGTTCCAAGTGCAATTGCTCATGGTATTGTCCAATATGATCCTAGATTACATATTCATTCGAGGAAGATAGATGATACATCATCTTCATCTCAATTGTGTTGTTCTTCCAATGCGAGTTAGTTACCTGGTAGAGGAACTTTGTAAATTTATCGATCCCCTCTCCCTCAACAATAAGGCCCTTAATTTCTATTTCCAAGAGATCTTCACCATTAATGATAGCCTTTTGACTTTTAAGAGAGATCTCACCTCCTTTCCCTCCAACCCTAATCCTTCTTCAAGAGAGTTCCTCTAATATCACTCATAGCCAAAAACTAGTTTGTATCATTTTGTCAACACAGCCTTCAATTTTCTGAATCTTAAACTTAAAATATTTTCAACCCCCTTAGATGTCTTCATAGTCTAGTATAATGTGGGAAGTGATATGAACAAAATTTGAGGAAGTGTTTGTTGAATTAGGTCTAAGAAATGCACCTCCCATTCGTGAGATACCAGAAATCTATCAATTTTGGATCAAGATGGGTGTTCTAGATTGTTGGATCATGCAAAGGAATCTCCGACCAAGAGAATATCCTTCACGGTAGCCGATGTAAAATAAGACTCACCCTATTTTTCCTTAAGTAACTGCGTGACATTAAAATAGTCATCTATACACCATGGTATCTCCCAACAACAACTCAATCTTAGAATAATTTCTTTCTATATCAAGATTTGGGACATATACTCCAATGAGGGGTCATCGGAATCCATGGTCTTAATGATTACTAGACACGAGATTGATGATTACCTACTTAATGAATCATTGTTACAAAATCTCCCACAAGAGTTGGTTACTTAGTTCATTAGAATATGCATTTTTTCAAGCTCAAAAAATTCATCAAACTATACAAACTCTTTGTTCTTCTTTGGTTATCTTGATATTTCAATTCTTGATTCAAAATAAACTTAAAGAACATCAAAATAATTTAATGAAACTGGAGATTTAAACATTTACTTAGCACACCAAGTTTTCTCCACCCTACAAAAAATAAAGGTTATTTTAAAATAGATTCCCTTTATTTTTTAAAGAGACATAAATGTACAAAGACTTATTATAGAAGGTATATTGCACAGAAAATCAACAAAAATTCAGCTAATAAAAAAAAAGTCAATAAAGTAGCAAATTGGGGTAAATGATAAAATTAGAAAAACATACGCAAGGAAAGAATACACAATAGTGGAAAGAAACATTTAGAAACTATAGAAGGTATAGTGCATAGAAAATCAACAAAAATTCAGCTAATAAAAAAAAATCAATGAAGTAGCAAATTGGGGTAAATTATGAAATTAGAAAAACATACGCAAGGAAAGAATCCACAATAGTGGAAAGAAACATTTAAAAACCATATATAAAAGATTTTAAAGTTATATAAAAGAAATAGAATAACCTGTCAAGTACAACCCAACTTGCTTTACACGCTACTACTTCTTGTAAAATAACATGCCTAATGGGAAAGCCAGTTGTAATTTTGACTTCAATCCTGACCTGAACACAAAATAAATATGGCAAACTGATTCCTAAAATAGTTACTGTAATAAAGTACCATTAAGCTTAGTTATGATAATAATAGAAATCATTTTAGCATTCTTTTACCCCATGATCGTCACATTTCCCATCACTTCTCTTGAGCATATTTATATACAAATCAATTTTCTTTAAAACTTCTTCCTCCATTGAACGAGTACTCATTCCAGTTAAAGAATCAGGCAATGCTCTAAGTTGGTAACCCACTATGACAAGACACCATAAAAGAAAAATAAGAGATGAAAAGAGATTATAATATGGTTAGTAACTTAGTAGAGGACAAAACAAAACAAGCAAATATTGACCATGAATTCATGTTTAAATAGTTTTAGGTATGCTTTTATCCACCAATTAAGAACAGATAACATACATGCATATATATTAATTTGTACATTTTAAACTTGTGTATATCATTATTCATATACTAATTTGTAAATGTTTGACATAAAGGTAGCATTTTAATCAAAGCATTTCATTACACGAGTCTCACAATAACACCAAGGATGTAGATTCCAAAAAGAAAAAAGAAAAAATGAGATCGGAAGTACTTCATAAGCATGTAGTGAGGAACTTGGATGAGCAATTCTACATCCACCAAGGATGTAGCATGACTTGGTTCTTATAAGAGCAAAAAAGAAATTCTTTTTGTATTCATTTTTTTTAATATTCTTAAACATTTGTTTTTTTTTTAAATCACATCATTTAAAAATACTTCTTTAATCATCCAGTAAAAAAAAATGTGGGGACTTCTCGGGATAAGAAATGGGACAAGTACTAGATTTATTCAACTTTGATATGTTGTGGAACAAAATCAAGTCGTAGAAGAAAGCATTTCTACTCAAGATGTAAAAAAAATAGTTCGACCATAGTGTCTGACTAGTTGACTTGCATATGTAGCTTAATTTGGTGATATTTTTACAAGATAGAAGATCAGTTTACAAGGCCAAAAAGTGATCCCAAACTCCTGAAATGTATATAAGAAACTGAAACACTCAATCCGATATATTAAGGATGGAATATAGATAATTTTATTGAGTTTAAATTAGATTTAACAAATTACTTTGAAAAAGCCCATGAGTTATTATTTATCGAAATTGTCTAGATATTTTAGTTAAGTTCATGAGTTATTAAGAGGCTGGGGTTAGGAGTTTTGGCTCCCCCTCCCTTCCTTCCTTCCTTCCTTCTCCCTTACTTCCCCTTTTAGCCGATTCTTTTGCTTTTGTTTTATCTCATTGTTCTTTTCATTCCAGCTCTGGGTAGTGGTGTTCAACGTTTTCCGTTAGCCAGCAACCACCATACACCCCATCGAGGGTTTCCTCAACCGCTGATTTACCAACTTCCCGAATGTTCCGCTCGCCAGAAGGAGCGATGAGTGCTCCACACGCGCAGGTTGTCGTGTACGTCGCACCACCACACAGAGGGCCCTGCTGCCGCCACGCACAGCATTTCTGGGCTCAACAACTTTGATGGCTTCAAGATCGACCATCTGGACACTACCAGCATGGCACGTGTCCTTCACACGTCACTTTAACCTTGATTTATGTCTTGCTTTTTTGGATTTTTGTTTTGTGTTTTTCGTATTTTGATGTTTCGTTTTTATTAGGTAGTAAGAATAATAAATAAGCTATTTTCTTAGTTATCCTGCTCTTCCTTTGAAGGATGTGAGTGTTTCTTCCTTAGTCTCCTTCTTTAAAAGATGGGAGTGTTGATTCCCTCTCTTTTTTTGGATAGTGGGGGTTGATTATCTTTCTTTACAGAGTGTCATACTCAGAAAAATCGAGATTGAAGTCTCTAAAGGTTTTGTCACTTGAGAGTTTATAGAAGTTAAGACAATGTCTGCCACAAAAATTAAAAAAATCTACAAGAGTGTCTCAAATAGTTTGAGGAGATTAACTTATAATTTGAGTTTTTCTTATATTTATTAGTCATAGTTGTAATTTCAATTTATTAAAATGCAATGAAGTCTTTCCAAAATAAAAAAAAAAATAAGAGAATGAGTTCAAGACTTGTTCAATTTAGTAGATGATCTTGGATAATGGGCCAATATTTTATAGAAGCCCAATTGAGATTTATCAAGTAATTTGAAATAGGCCATGAGACCAAAATTTAATATGATGAATTATAGAGTTTTTTTTTTACTTGAACTCAATAATTAAGTTAAAACTCAATTAATATTTATAGATCAAGTGGATCTATGTATAGAATTGGTATTAAGATCAGTAATTTATTTAAAAGCAGCTCAAACAATATTATTGGACGAGTGAAGCTCATTTTAGAATGTAAGATCGGGTTGCTTGTGATACAAGTTGGTCATATGGGTCAATGAATGTAAAATATGCGTAAGTACTGGTTGGATGCATATGCCATGCAAATTATATATCAAGTTTGGAGTTGTAGACATGTACATGGGTTGCGTAATTTCATGTAATAATGTGATTGTAGGGTTACGAGGTGATAATTTGGATTTTAATTGCGAAGTATGTGTTTAATTAGATTAGGAATTGAGGTAAGTTATTTGTTTATTTTATATGCGTGTATAAATTATAGGTTAACCTTCGGTCCGGACATACCATAAAAAGGTGTTTTGTAGACAACCACTCACAACTTGCCATGTAAGCCTCCCCTAAAATTCACTCTAAACCTACATGCAATAGATCTCCCCTTTGTGCTTGCTGAGAACCCACCCTAAACCCAACAACTTGAAGTTGTTGAACCCAAACTCAAGTCGGCGAACCCAATAAGTTGAATTCGCCAGAATCATCTGGATTGTCGCCGCTGCCGAATCTCAATCGTCGATGACAAAATCGACTGGAGTCACCAACGAATCTCTCCTCAAGACTCGCAATTTTTTTGAACCACTAAGTATTTTCACTGTTGACATATTGCTCATCGATTGATGCGGGTTTACTTGTTGTTTGTATTTGTTTAGCTTTTTGGTTGTTGCATGTGTTGTGATTGTTGTTATTGTTTAATAAAATTTTGATTTTGTGCTTTTTGGGATTGCCTGAGTGGGGAGGTTTCATGTTTGAAACTTGAATTCAAAGGTGTCAAAAAAGGAGTTGTTCTTTGATGGATAAGGTCCACTTTCGTTTCCTTTTGTAGGGTTGTGAGTTTTGGTAACTTGGGTTTATTTTGTGATTTGGTTATAGTTCTTGGCCGGTAATGTGAGGAAATTAAGATTCAAAATCTGTGTTTGGGAGTGAATGTTTGATTGATGATTGGTTAGTGTATTTGTACAATGGTTGAAGCTATAGTAGATTCGAAAATTCATAAATTATACAGAGATTCATGCGGAAGCAGCTTGGAGATTGTTGATTTTGTAGAAATGGTACAATTCTAGTATATACTGTTTGGCAACTGGTCTTGCAAAAACGGTTGTGAAAAATACCCAATGATACAAGTGATTCGTCGGAAATGAAGTGTTCAATTTTCGATCGTCATCCTCATGTTGGGTTCTCTTTTCTGATCGTCGTCCTTGGGATGAAGATTTCCTAGAGATTTTCGATCACGCAAGTTAGAGTTAGGGATTCTCAACAATGGCAACGTGAGAGTTAGAGTTAGAATTAGGCTGCATGCATGTGTAGCATGAATATGGCTGTCATGCATACGTGATGACTCGTAACTGGTTGTCTGCAAAACTTTTTTTTGTAGTATGATCAGATCCAAGCTTTTTCCATAAACGATTTATTTTTTATAATAATATTATGTACGTGTGCTATCCAAGTCATGGAAGGAAATTAGTGATCTTTTATTACCATATGATAGATTTATAAATACCATGATTTCATGCATAAATTTTCCGTTAGTTACATAACAGATGTGTCAAAATATTTATAAAAAATTCATAATTTTATGTGAAGAGTTATGTATCAAAATATTTATGAAAATGCATAATTTTATGTAAAGAGTCATGCTTCAAAATATATGAAATGTCGCCATTTTATGTGAGAAAACATATATTACATCGTTTTATGAAAGATATGCTAATTAGAAATCATATGCATGCAGTATAATTATGATGAAAAGTGACATAGTTAAGAAACGTAAAGGCTTATATTATGACATGAAATTGTAACATAAGGTTAAAGGGCATATTGCATTGTTAGAATGTACATGCAGATAGTACACTCAGTATTGTCTTTCTATGTATGGATCTATTCCCAATCCACTATATATCACAAATATAATCGGAATCTTCAAGATTTACTAATCCTAACTTAAAAGAGTAAACAATGGGTATTGGCTTATGACAAGTTAAATAAATGTTAAAGGCATTTCATGGACAGTTCAGATTTATTTTCTCATTATTTAAGTTCATAACTATGAGGATGCATGTTTTGAGGATGGAAACTGATGTTATAAGTATTTTATGTTGATCATATAAGGTTTTCATGCATCTTATTTACGTTAGAAATTGACGTAATTTACGTGGATGTAAGACATTTTTGCATGCTTTTATATTTTAAATTTTTGATCACCTCAGGTGAGGACCTCTACAGACTATGGGGATGGAGCTGTAGGACCATACATGGCCTAAGGAGGCAAGGCAGAAGTATAGGCAGTTTATGACATGTCCAGTACTTCTATAATTTTCAATTTAATGAATTATTTTGTTAAGCATATTAGAGTTGATTGATTTTAGCAAGTGCCTCCGAATCTTTAAGATTTTAAGTATTTTAAAATAGAATGACAAATTAACTATCACATCGAGCTAGATGAATTTGTATATTTACTTTAGAAAATGTTATTTTGTCCACCAAATTTGATGTCTCATTTTAACATCTCATATATTTTAATTTTTTTTATTTAATAATTAAGGAAGTAATTATTAATATATTCATAATTTTTTTCTATTTTTTAAAAATATTTTAAAATGATAAAAAAATTAAAAGAAATAAGAAAAAAAAATAAAAAGAGCAATTTAGCCTAGCAGTACACCACTTGTGGCGACTGGGGAGGATTACCCATTTACTTTTATGAAATTATGGCTAAAACTATTTCTCTAACTTAAAATCCAGTCATTAATTCTTCAAGCATCGTGGCATTTTGTACTTGTGAAAGGCAAAATAAGGCCAAAAGGAAACTTTACGAACTTTTTTTCTTCTTTTAAGAAGAGCAGATAGGCACATACATAGTTATTCAGTCTCAAATTTATTGATCAATCTTTACTTATATAGTAGAAAAAAAAATTATTATCGTTTAATAGTGAGAAGAGATAGATAAATTTAATTGAAAATTAAAATTGACTAAAATATTATTTTTTAATATTATTTTTATTTTAAAATTTTAAAATATTAAATTTTTTATTATATTTTATATAAGAATTTAAATAAGATATAATAAAAAGATAAAATAAGATAAAATTATTTTTATATCGAAGCGAAATTTAAAAGACATTAGTATCGTTTGTTTTTTAAAATGAGATAAAATAAACTGAGGTAAAAGTTTGAAATTAAATAAAATATTGTTAAAATATATTTTTTAGTATTATTTTAATTTTAAACTTAAAAAAAATGAATTTTTTATTTTATTTTATATAAAAATTTAAAAAATAAATAAAATAATTAGATGTATTGAGATTAACATATAAGCCACAGCTAGGGGTGTAAAAAGACCGAACCGAACCAGCGGACCGGACCGGACCGGTTGTTTCGGACCGGGACCGGACTGGACCGGTTGGAGTTCGGTCCGGTCCGGTCCAAAAAATATATAGACCGGAAAATTCCGGTCCGGTCCCGGTCCAGGGAGTTCATCCCCCTGGACCGGACCAGACAGGACCGAATCCCTATTTTTTTTTTTTAATTTTTTTTAAATATATGTATATATAAATAATAATATATAAATTTTAATATTAATATATAATATATACTCTTATAATATTAACATATAAATAATAAGTGTATTATTATTATTTAATATATTATTACTAATTTATTATTATTTACTAACATATAAAAATATAATATACTCTTTAAATTGTAATAATGTTATTACTTATTAGTTATAGTTTATTAACATATACTAATGTAATAATATTATTAGACTATTAGATTATTAGTTATAGTTTACTAATATACTTAATATTTAGTATTAACTAATATATTAATAGATAATATATACTCTTATATATTAATATATAAATAATAAGTGTATTATTATTATTTAATATATTATTAATAATTTATCACTATTTACTAACATATAAATATATAATATACTAACGTAAATTGTAATAATGTTATAATTTATTAGTTATAGTTTATTAACATATACTAATGTGAAAGTGTTATTAGACTATTAGACTATTAGTTATAATTTACTAACATACTTAATATATAATATATACTTTTATAATATTAACATATTATAATTTATAGTAATTAAATTTGGACCAAAAAAATATTTTATTATTATAAAATTATATATTAAATTTAGCCCATTAAATCATATAGGCCACTCCTGGACCGGACCGGATCGCCCTTGGACCGAATTGGACCGGACCGGTATGGACCGAACTCCTGTTCGGTCCGGTCCAGAGTGAGAGAATTCTTGAACCGAATGAAATCGGTCTACAAATTTCTTGAACCGGACCAGACTCGACCGAATCATTTACACCCCTAACCACAGCAGTAAACAAATTGCAATGAAACCCACAGCAACAGGGAAAAAAAATGAACTGATTCCAGAGACAAGTTATCGAACACTTACAGGGGTGTAGGACCTTATGGAGGACGCCGAGCGCGACAAGCGTATCTCCTCCACGGAGAATGCAACCCGACGCTTGCACGCCTTCAATGGTGAGCTCAAGCTCAGTTTGACTGCGATCCTTAGTCGCATCCAATGCGATAACAACGTTAGATGGCGACGATGGGCTATCCATGGAGATTGTTATGCCGGCGGAACCCACAAATGTGTATTGGATAAGAAGGCTATATTACTCGTTTCCCTATCTGGGTATTGATCTGTATGTGAACTAAAGAGTGGAAACCTTGATCGCTTTTTATCTTCGGAAGTCAAGTAGGACATGGTAAATAGATCGAGACTTGTGACCCAATGGGATTTGCTGGAAACCTTAATATATGAAGCGCATTGGATTATAGATCAGACGACTCGAACGATGCCAAGTTCCAAGGGGAGATATGCTTGTGGATATTCCAGAAGGTGCTGAGAGCGGCGGGAGTTTTGCCGGCTTCAACAGGAACGCTCAGATAATTTTAAAGCACTCAACGACAATCCCTTGCATAATAGAAGGTATCATGCCATGTAATATTCTTTAAACCCATTTATTTATTACTTTTAAGTTCAGCAATTTGGATTTTAAAAAAATAACAAACATTTTAGGTCAAAATGATCGTAATTTGATTTCCAAATAGATGCATTTTTGTAGTAAAGTAGGGGGACAAGACGTTAGAATTAACTATCAGTAACAATTAAGGTTGTTGGTTTAGGGGGTAAGAGATTCATGGACACAATATAAGAGACACAATATTCATGTCCAAATGGAATCGACCCTTAAAGATTTGGGTATCATACAATAGATAAGCGCTCATGATTATGACAATGGCAGCTTTACAAACTAGTTTTCCATTCCATTCCCTCCTCTAAACAAACTATAAAAAGAAAGGTATTTTAATGCAGTTGAAATATAGCAGACTCTTTCTTGATTACAGTTTACAGGACATTTTGAAGTTCTTACAAGAACCATAGAGTCTGTTTTTTCCAATATTTTGATCCTGGGGCTCAGCTTCACATACCGATCAAGGCGATGCCTAAAAGTTACAATAGGGAAGATCTAACTGAAACCTTATAATAGAGCTCTTTCATTGTGATGCATAACTGAACTTCATGAAAATGGAGGAATGCTTTATTTTCTAATTCTTTGAACTGTTTTGAGATTATACACTTGGTAATTCAAGTTTTCATTATAGCTTTTTAAACATATTCTAAACAGGAACATCAGATGGGTAGTCTTGTGGATGTCTCTTGATGGTTTCTCTAAGCAGTTTCTCCTGCCCTTGAAGGTTTGATGGCGGCTTGTCATAGACATCAGAGAACATGTCTGCTAGTGGAGGTTTCTCTGTTTTCTCTGCTATTTGAATTGCTTGCAGTATCTGCAGGGGAGAAAAAAAAAATTATCAGAAGAGAACGTTAAAAGAGATTTTCCAATGTCATGGGGATTGAAGTAAAGGTAGATATATTAATATGAACATGTATGCACCTGCTTTCTGATGCTGCCTCGAAGCTCAGACTCATCTTTGTCACTCCACCAGCCCTTCTTTTCTACCCATTTTCTGAATCTATTTACAGGGTTTCGTGCCAATTTCCAGTATTCAATCTCATCCAATGGCCGATACTTGGTGGAATCATCAGATGTGGAGTGGTGTCCAACTCTATATGTTAGAGCCTGAAAGTTCAAAGGTCAAACACACAATAGAGAAAATCACAATTTTGAAGACATAACTTCTCCTGCATTGCCTATTAACAAATGCAGATTATAAAGGGCTGAGACCATATGCTAAAGAGTAAAGACCAACAAAAGGAAGTTTAGTTCCACCTCCACTAATATTGGTCTTTGTTCCCTTACAGCCATTTCACGAGCAGCATGAATTGCACTATATACAGCAAGAGCATCATTCCCATCCACCCTGATGCTTCGAATTCCATAAGCCCGACCTCTAACAACAAGGCCATCACCTGCCAAACATGGATATTCAAGAAAGCATGAGTAACAATATCTGAATTTACACCTAAAAAGTGTTTGATTTGAAGTTATATGGTGAAGAGTACTTCGAAATTGCTCTTCTGTGGGAGTACTGATTGCCCAACCGTTGTTCCGACAAATAAAAACAACAGGAACTTCCAGAACTGCTGAAAAATTCAAAGCAGCATGGAAATCTCCCTGAAACATAGTTAAAGACCCAAATGAGGATATCAACATTGTTAGTCTACTTATTTTTTGCAGATTGAGATCAGGTGGAAAAATTTACTGGGAAGTCACCTCACTACTGCCGCCATCACCAAAATAAGTGACCACACATGCATTCTGGCCATCCATTTTCTGAGAATAAGCAACACCCACTGCTTGAGGAAGCTGTGTACTGACAAGCACAAGGGGTACTATAGATTAATCGTGTTGGCTATTTTCTTGAATGTTGATCAACATCAAATAAATCTAGACATGGCTGAGATTAGCATGTAGTTATAATGATGCAGATGTCTTACGCCATAGGTGATGATACAGCGAAGTAGTTGTGATTCTTAGAGACGTAGTGGATTGGCATCTGCCTGGCTTTCCCAGTATCAGCCTTGTTTCCAAAGCACTGGTTGGCAAAGTCTTGCAGTGTGAAACCACGCCACAAGAGAACTCCAGGCTCCCGGTACTGGCATTAAATCAGGAAAAGTACCCTTACATCACTTTTCCTACCATAATTTTTGGGGTTGGAAAATGTCAATCTGTAGTGGATTTCAGTTAACAAAAGGCCCTACATTCAGATACAATCTAAATCTCTTTGGTAACAGTACTGACCATTAATTCATATCTTTTCAACAGATAAAAAATGGCAATCGTAAACCTCCTTCAGCTGTGGAAACCGAAAAATATGAACAGCATTTGATTCTGGGGAGTGATAGACTCCAGATGATGAAGCAGCCTTCAGGTGTCCATCATACATATCTTCTTGTGTGTGACCTTGTCCTACCTAGAACAGTTTAAGTTTTATGTGCTGATGAAAATATATACAGGTTTACCTGAGGCAAGACGAGATCCTCTGCAGAAAGTGCAGCCGCAGATGCAATGTTAATTGCTTCTTCCCCAGATGTGGTCAGGTAAAATGAAATTCTTCCCTGCCTTTGTGCTTCGTAGAATATGGTATCCATCATTTGAAGGGTGACCATATCACTGTACATCTTTACTGCTACTTCCTTGCTTGCCTATTAAACGGTTAGTGATGTTATGACCAAAAAAATTTAAAACTTTAAACTTTGATGACCAAAAACAGTTAAAACTTTGATGAATCTGGAGTTTTTTTAAACACCATTTGATTCAAAGTTCAAACTACCTTTTTGTTCATGTTCACAACTCAACTGATAATAAAAAAAACATTTAAATTTACCTGCACAGAGTTGCTTGACACGATTGGATCTCCATTGTCATCAAGAACTCGATAACAAGGAACCCTCTTATCCCCTGACTCGGAAATGAAACTCATTTCAGGCGTAAATGCAACCTTCCCTCCAGGAAAATCCAAGGCCTGTCCCCATCAACACATTCGAAATGTAATTTTTTCCAAATATTCTATTTTTATTTTACCATTCAGTCAAAACAGTAAATTAAAAGCATAAGATTTTTTTTTTTTTTTTTTTCAAAAATAAACATTAGACAATCCCCAAACATTAGTACTATATCTGTTCCCACGCGGACGTGAAGTTACCAATTATTTTCTATTCCGAGTCATTTTCCTCTAGTCTCTTCTATTGTACGTCTGTCTCCAATATTATTTTCTTCTGGACTTTTAATATATGATAAGTAAGAGGTTGGTTCCTGGTAAATTGGGCATGCTTAAAATTATTGAGTCAATACACTGTTCTTCTTCCTTTTTTCTATTGTACGTCTGTCTCCAATATTATTTTCTTCTGGACTTTTAATATATGATAAGTTACCAAAATCATTTTTTTGTTTAACTAAAGTATATATAAATTCTATAAGGAAAATTGCTTTAACCATAAAAAGAATATACAAAAATAAATTCACAAACTAATGTGACTTGATCTGGTACGTCGAATTGTAGAATTACTTTTTATTATAAAGTAGATTAAACGGATTCTATAAAACTAAATCAATTTGTGAATTATTTTTTTATGTAATCTATTTCTATTTGTAACAGTTTTATTATCCATCCAAAGCAGAAAAAAAAAAACCTGTTCCTTTCTTAAATTATCATCACCAGACTTCTCCTTTTTTTTTTTAATCCCAATACAGTTAATCTTGATGCATAAACGATCGAAACAGTAGTACTAGCAGGGGAAAAAAATAATAATAATATACATAATCATAGAACAAATTCGATGAGAATATAATCAATATTCCTGTATTATTCATCAAAATTCTGCATTTCTACTGTCTGAAGTAAGATCTTACCTGATCATGATCTTCATCCTCCTCCTTAATGTGCTGCGACTCCAAGTCTCTTGCAGGTTCGGTGGATTTGAAGCGTGGAACGAGGAAATGAGTAGCTGAATTATCAAACAAAGCATACGGTCTTGATCCATATCTGTTATGAACAAGTGACAATATTGCAGAAGTACAAGAAGAATATTGCATAAAAGAAGCAATATCCCAAGAACTCCTACTCGGGACTACTCCCAAAGATCCCATCTTTTTGCTCAGACTCTGGACAAATGTTCTTGACCTTACCAACCAAACTGCCATGAAAATGAAAAGTTTATACACAGAAGAGTCTATACAACAAAGAAGAATATAACCTTAAATACTCCGATTAAAAACAGTACGTGATCCCTTTGCAATCACTAAAAACAACACAAGCTCGGTAAACCTGAGAAGTCCAACTCTCACTCGCATGATATATATAGACATGGATGGATCATTCCAAGTGCCTGTCTCAATATGGAGGAGAGTTATGGTACTTTTCTGGACGTATCTTTGCATTTCATCTTAATCCTAGGCGGGGCCACGTACGCCTACTTCATCCTCATCTCAGTGCGTGGTTGTCAGAGATACTGTTTTTTTTCTTTTATCTTTTATCTTCTTCTTTTTTATAAACAATTATTTAGCAATCGATTGTAATAATTAATATTATAATTTGAATCATGAAGCATGGGTACAATAGCCAATAGGTTGAGTATTTTCGTGTTATAACTTATAAGTATTCAGGACGCACGCAGATTCTGTAAAAAATAAAATTATAAAATTATATGATATATTAGATCTATTTTATAATAAAAATAAATTTATAATTTAATAAATTATATTAAATAATGTCACTTTAAAATTTACTTTATGAAATCTTTTTATGGCTCAAACATTTCTCTTTTAGTATTGGTTAATTTGAGTTGAATTGGAAGTTTAAAAATTTACATTCAAAAGTTAAGTAAAAATCACCTTTTTGCTATTCTCCACAATTTCTTTTGGTCATATTTGATCAAATATGGCATAATTGTTTTAGTATGTGTGTAAAAAGTATATTTTTGATGATAAAAAAAAATGCTTCCAATGGAAAAGCTCTAAAAGCTCTTATAAAATAAATGGTATATTTGGTAAATTTGAAGAAAGTGCTTTAGACAACTTAGAAAAAAGAGTTGAAAATTTATTGTGGCTAAAAACCGCAGTGAAAGGAGGCATGCTGCATTCTATTGAGCTAGTCTGTTGGAGGGGAGTCTTAACATCCATTTTCACTTCATCTCTAGTTAAGAAAATCGAAAAACAATCATCGAAAGAAGAACCGATGCACTAGAGAAATACCACTGCGGACTATGGCGGTGCGTAAGGAGCACATGCCACCTAGAGGGTAGATAGATTGTCGAAACCAAAGGAACCAAGATCGCTGAATTTAATGGTGCCACGTGTGGTAGCAAGGGAACTCTCTTAGCATGGCGGCGCGTGAGTTTCACGCCCACTATCCCTCGTGCGTGAGACTAACGCGCCGCTCGTCTTGGTATTCCGCTCTTTCCCTTTCATAGATTGGCAGTTGTAAGCTCTATAGGTCTGACGCGTGGTGGTCGTAGAGGCCTGTCAAGTAGTAGATCAGAAATTCTTTAGGTTGTGGATATAAAACTAGGAAAGCTTGAAAAAAAAAACCTAGAAAAACTAAAGGAAAATACGTAGAAATAACCGCTGAGGCGGCTGGACAGGAAAAAGCTCTTCCCTAAAAAACAAACTGCAATGGCTGGAGAAACCTTCAAGGGGAGAATACGTTTTTCAGGAGAAAAAGGTCAAGATATAATTATGTATCATTAATGAATAATTATGGTTTTATGAATTATTATGGCTTCAAGATACAATGAATTCAAGAAAAATTAAAAAATGGCAACTACTGAGATTAAGAAAATGAATTATTCGATAAAAACATTGGCTAGAGTTTTGAAAACTACGTCCTAACTAACTAGGTTGTGGAATATACCGTAGAAATCTTAAATATATCAAGAGTAAAAGCACTCTGGAGAAAATATACCTCGTGTATATTATCAAAACAAAATAAAGCGTGTAAATACATCATATCAGCCCCTATTTATACTGTGCAGTATTTACATTATAAAAAAACCTATCAAAGTAAGACTATATTACAAGCCTATCTATAAATTATTTACAAGGGTAAAAAAATATTTTTACAAGCTAATACCCCCCCTTCAAGATGGAGATTAAATTGAAAGAACTTCCATCTTGGAAATTATAGACTGAAATTACTGAAAACCGAGAGCTTTAGTGAGCACATCTGCTAGCTGGTACTGTGATGCTAAGTGAAATGTTTTGATGATGTCATCTTTGATCTTGTTTCTAATGAAGTGGCAATCAAGCTCAATGTACTTAGTCCGTTCATGAAAAATTGAATTAGTAGCAATGTGTATAGCAGCTTGACTATCACAAAAAAGCTAAGCATTATGAGAATGAGAAATATGGAAATCAGAAAGAAGAGTAAGCAACCAAATTATTTCACAAGTTGTAGAAGTTATGGCCCTATACTCAACTTCAGTTGAAGATCGAGAAACAATATGTTGTTTTTTAGTTTTCCAAGACACTAAAGAATCACTCAGGAAAACACAAAAACCAGTTGTAGATCTTCTACTATCAGGACAAGAAATCCAATCCGAACCTGCAAAGGCTTTGATGTCCAAGGTATTTTCAGTTGGAAAAAAAAACCAAGGCCAAGAGAACTTTTAACATATTGTAGAATTCGGTATGCACCTTTCAAATGAGGTACTCGGGGCTTGTCCATATATTGACTAACCCTTTGAACAGAAAAAGACAAGTCTGGCCGAGTAAGTGTAAGGTAAAGGAGTCTACCAATCAACCTCCTAAACACTGTAATATCTGGAATCAAATCCCTGTTATCTTTATTAAGTTTCAAATTTTGATCCATTGGTAATGAAAGTGGTTTACATGCCAAAAAACCAACATCTTGTAATATCTCAAGAGCATATTTACTCTGACACAAAGATATTCCTTCTGATGATCTAGCCACTTCCAAAACAAGAAAAAATTTAAGAGAACTAAGATCTTTGAGCTTGAACTTATCATCAAGAAGAGACTTCAATGCATTGATAGCATTCAAATCATCACTCGCAATCAACATATCATCAACATATACTAATAATGCAATGAAGGAAGAAGTGGTGGACTTCGTAAAAAAAGAGTAATCAGATCTGGACTGCACAAAACCCAGATCAATAAGTGTGGTAAAAAGCTTGGAAAACTATTGTTGAGATGCCTGTTTGAGGCCATAAAGAGATTTATTCAACTTGCACACTTTGAACCCCATTTAAGATAAAATCCAAGAGGCAACTTCACGTGAATTTCCTCATGAAAATCACCATGGAAAAAAGCATCATTGACGTCAAGTTGAATAAGATGCCAATTTTTTATAGCTGCAACAGCCAAGGTCAGAACTGTAGTCATCTTAACCACTGGAAAAAATGTTTCTAAATAATCCAACCCTTCCTTTTGGGTATAACCCTTAGTAACTAATCTTGCTTTGTACATTTCCATAGTACCATCAACTCTATGTTTATTTTTTTATACTCATCTACAACTTATGGATTGTTTTCCAAGAGGTAAAGAGACCACAGTATAGGTATTATTGAGTTCTAAAGCAGCAATCTCAGCTGCCACAACATCTCTCCAATAAGAGTATATGACAGCTTGATGATAAAACTCAGGTTCAATATTAGTATATATGAAAAAACAAAGGATTTATGACAATAAGACAGCTTATCATATGACCAAAAATTAGCGATATCATATGAAATTGGAGATGAAGGTGAAGAAGGAAAACTTGATTTGGAAACTGATTTGGAAGATGCCATGAAGGAATTACAATAATAGTTTTGCAAGTAACTAGGAGCCCCTCATATTCTTGTGGATCTTCTTAGTTCAAGTGCTGGTATAGGTGCAATATGTGGTGATTCAGATGCAATAGGTATTGGTTCAGATGTAATAGGTGTAATATGTGGTTCTGTTTAAGGTGTTATGGGTGGCTGTTGTGATGTATTAGGTGCTGATTAAGATGTTACTGTTGAATGCACATTATTAAAATCAAATGTTGAAGATTGAAATGGAAATGGGAGAGGAGTGGAACCAGAATTGGAAGTAGAAATAGAATTAAAATACTGAAAAGGAAAAACATGTTCATGGAATACATGTCTATCCTTTGATACCAAAAGGATAACCAAGAAAGACACAAGCTCTAGCTCTAAAATCAAACTTGTGTCTATTCCTTTGTAATGTGGAAGTAAAACATAAGCAACCAAAAGTTTTTAAGCGTGTATAAGATGGAGAGACCTTACACAAAATTTCTATGGAAGATTTATTATGAGTGACAGGAGAATGAAGCCTATTTAATAAATATGAAGTTGTGAGGACAACATCACCCCAGAATGTCAAAAGTAAATGTGACTGAAACATTAAGATTCTAGCAACATTAAGAATATGTTGATGTTTTCTCTCCACAACATAATTTTATTGTGGAGTTTCAACACAACTAAGTTGATGAATAACACCTTCAGATTTGAGATAAGATGATAAAAAAATAAATTCAGTACCATGATCGGTACGAATTTTTTTAATCTTGGTGTTAAATTGAGTCTTAATGAGCTTGAAAGAATTCTGTATAAGCACTTGAACTTCAGATTTATGCTTAAACAAATAAAGCCAATTAGCCTAAGAACAATCATCAACAATTGTTAAAAAAAAATTTGTAACCTTCAACAATAGGGATAGAAAAAAAGACCCCAAACATCATAATGAATAAGATAAAAAAGAATCTCTGACATATTATTATTGCTTGAAAAATGAAATTTTTTTTATTTGGCTAATGGACAAACATAACATGGAATATCTGAAGTAGTAAAATGAAGTACAAATTTATGTAAAAAAGACATTCTAGATGCAAATGGATATCCTAATCTATTGTGCCAGAGATGAAACAAAGAACATTTTGAAGAATTGGAACAAGGAAATGAAACTTGATTACTGGTAGGGCAGTGTTTAGGCTGAGAACTTCCTGGTTGTTGCAAAAAATATAATCGTCCATGCTGTTTAGCCACTCCAAACAGCTTCAAGGTAATTAGGTCTTGAATAGAATAAGAATGAGAAGAAAAAGAACAACAAACAGAAGATTTAGTAAGTTGACTGACAGAAATTAGATTACAACTAAAATTAGGAACACATGGAACATCTTTGAGAATAAGATGCTCAGAGAAATGAATATTGCCAATATGTGTAACAGAAACACATTAATTGTTTGGCAATTTTATAGACTTATTAGAAACAAGAATAGCATAAGAAAACAAACTAATGGAGGAAGCCATATGATTTGTAGCCTGCATCAAGTATCCAATGATCTTTAGAAGAATGAAAAAACAAAAAATCATTAGATGTAAAAGAAAAATGTGACGAAGAAACAATATCAGAAAAAGAAGTTACAGAATTAACGACATGACTAGGAGCAGTAGACTGAAGTTTTGAATTATGAGACAACATTGATAATAACTGTTGATACTAATCCTTAGTTAATGAAAAATGAGATGCCACTGAAGAGTCATCATTGAGAATAGCCTAATTTGTTGTGAACTGTGTTCTTGATTTATTCTTGTACCCCGGTGGAAAACTATGCAATTTGTAGCATTTCTCAATAACATAGCCTGTTAATCCACAGTGTTTACAAACTGGCCTCTCTTTCCTAGAGGAAGACTTACCAGGTCTTGAATTATCAAAATTGGCAACAAAATCATGCGGATTCAAAATAGAAGAGGAAGGAACATAAATTCCTCTCTAGTGCTCCTCTTGAACAAGAAGAGAGAAGATCTTGTTAATAGGTAGTAAAGGCTCCATCAATAAGATCTGAGCCCTAACTGAAGAAAAAGACTCATTGAATCCCATCAAAAACTGCAAAATATGTTCCTGTTGAACATAGGTATTCATAGTACGAACAGTACCACATGTACAAACTGAAATTGGTTTATAGTCAACCAATTTGTCCCAAGAGCTTTCAAACGTGTAAAAGAGGCACTAACACAGAGCTTGCCTTGAGACAAAGATGAAATGGACTTCTGGATCTGAAAGATCCGAGGTCCATTCTTTTGTGAGAGTCTTTCTTTTATGTCAGACCGAATCTCTAAAGTAGTAGTGACATAAAGAACACTAGCCGCAATCTCCAATGAAACATAGTTAACCAACCAGAAGATAACCATATTATTACATCGCATCCAAGAAGAAAAAGTAGAATTGGTGGAAGGAGGTTTGAGAATCATACCGTCCACGAAACCTAACTTGTTCTTCGTGGAAAGAGTTATACTCATCGATCGAGACCAAGTGTGATAGTTTTCTCCAAGCAAAGGCTACATAACAAGAACGACACCAGGATTGTTGCTCGGATGAAGAAAGAAAGGACTCGAAGCATCCTGAGAAAGAGAAATCGATCAATGAGAAGATCGATTAGGAGGCTGGTGAGGAGATTTTTGAGGAGATTGGTGAGAAGATTGGCGAGAAGAACTCGAAGTAGAGGCAGAGAGTGCCATCGAAGCAGATGAAGAAAGGAGAAAAACGAAACCTAAACTTCGAGAGACTTCTGATACCATATCAAGAGTAAAAGCACTCTAGAGAAAATATACCTCATATATATTATTAGAATAAATAAAGCGTGTAAATACATTATATCAGCCCCTATTTATACTATGCAGTATTTACATTGTAAAAAAACATATCAAAGTAAGACTATATTACAAGTCTATCTATAAATAATTTACAAGGGTAAAAAAGTATTTTTACAAGCTAATAATAGCATTAATTAGATCAGCAAGAAACTATTTTTTTTTTTTTTTAGATCAATCGACGGTGGTTAAGAAAAATAATTAAGGTGGATGGTAGGTTCAAAACTTATCATCGAATTATACACATGTTATAAGTTGTCAATTATAAAAATAAAATAATAAACTTGGCTACTCTTCCTCATTAACATTAAAATATGCATGCATGACACGATATAAACGAAAATATATAAAACGATTCAACACATGTTACATGACATGCATAAATATATATATATATATATATATATATATATGCTACATACACTTCCTTTTATAGACTGCAATGCAAGTCTAGTTTAAAAAAAAAAAATTGTTGAACCCAAGGTTTCAAGTCTCGTATTTACGTATAAATTTTGATGATAACAAATAATATTGAAAACTCAAGCTCAAGTTGTCTATGCATGAAGGGAGTTAAACACATCAAGAAATCAAGCATGAGCAAGAAAGATATCAAGTCTACAAATGAAGCTCATAGATTATTTTTGTACATCTCTTGATAAAATTAGAAATTGGATTAAGGCTCCAAATTACTCTTTTTTCTCATAAAACATCAAATTACTTTTTCCACACATGCAAGACATTTTTAAATGTCTTAGTTTTGAAAATTATGTTTTTCACATGTGCATAACACCATCAAACAAAATAATTTCGAAAATTATATTTTTTTATAAAAACTTGATTTTATAAGATGATTGATTATCATATTTGACATGTGCATATTTTGTTTGAAAGTCTTGAAGGGAGGTGGTGTGTTTTTTTGACTAATGCAAAAGGTAGATGATTTTGTTTGAGAATCTTAAAGGGTGGTTGTGTGTTTTTTTGACAAATATAAAAGATAGATGATTTGTTTGAAAATCTTAAAGGGTGGTTGTGTGTTTTTTTGACATATGCAAAAAGAAGATGATTTGGTTTGAAAAATAAATCATGCTCATTTTGTCTTGTATGAAAAGCAAAAGATTAGGTTTGATTTCTTTGAAAAATGAATGGAGTTGCCTTTGACAAATGCAAAAATGAAATGTTTTTATTTGAATTTTTTGAAAAGTGAATAGTACTCTTATTTGACATGGGAATCTTTTCAAATTTGAAATTGAAGACTCATTTACCTATAAATAGCTCACTTGAGTTTTGCAAAAATCACAACAAGAGCTTACACATCTATTGCTAAATTTTGCATCATTCTTTCAAAACTCTCATTCTCTCTTTTCTAAAGTTTTGAGCCTTAATTCTTGTTCTTGTTGAGAGAGATATAGTTTGTGCTGTATTGTTCTTATTTCACTCATTGAGGAGTGTTTTCTGATAGCCTACCCACTATCAATTCTTGTATCAGTAAGAGGGTGTGTATAACCCTTGTGTGTGTAGAAGGTGTTCTACACGGGGAATAGTTAAATCACCAAGTGTGAGGTGATTGGAAGTAAGAGGGTGTGTATAACCCTTATGTGTGTAGAAGGTGTTCTACACAGGGAATAGTTGAATCACCAAGTGTGAGGTGATTGGAAGTGTAGAGGGTGTTCTACACGGAATCTTTGGAGCGGTGCTGCTCAAAGGTGTAATAGGTTTCTATCTCCACCTAAAGGAGATTGAATAGTGGATTTGGGAATCCTCAAGGGGTAGCTTGAGGCGAGGACGTAGGCAGTGGGGCTGAACCTCGTAAAAATACTGAGTTTGCTTTCTCTTACCCAACTCTTTATATTTCCTACTGCTTTATATTTTGATTATATTTTATATTGTATATTTAGTTTATAAGTATTAATTTTTTAATATAACCCAATTCACCCCCCTCTTGTGTTAGTCATCTGGGCAACAAGTGGTATCAGAGCTAGTTGACCTGTACTGTTCATACAGGCAGATCACTCATGGGAACTCTCGCTTGTGACTGTGTCACCGAAGCAAGACTCTCCGACCATGGGTGACGGTGCACCGGTAGAGACGGTGGCCGGCTAGTCTAGTAGGTACAGTTGTTAGGTGACATAGGTGCGGCCTATGGTCAGTAACAAGTGGTATCAGAGCTAGAGCTCTATTATAAGATTAACTATCTTTTGAGTTAAGATCTTATGGCTAACATTGCAGCTTCATTTGGTGAAGGTCAATCTAGCAGTCGGCCTCCACTCTTTTGTGGAGACAATTACTCATTCTGGAAAGTTAAAATGAGAATATTCCTTCAGGCTCAAGGTCGAGAAATCTGGAAATGTATTGTAAATGGACCTTATATTCCAACAAAAGTAGTTGATGGAGTAAAGGTCAAAAAGGAAGAAGAAGAGTTTAATCGTGAAGACGATAGACTTTATACTTTGAATTTAACTGCTATGAATTTATTATATAATGCTCTCAATGGTAATGAATTTAATAGAGTAATGACTTGTGCTACAGCAAAGGAAATTTGGGATAACTTGGAAGTTACTTATGAAGGAACTTCTCAAGTCAAGGAATCAAAAATTTATATTCTTACTCATGAATATGAAATGTTTAAGATGAATGATGATGAATCTATTTCTAGTATGTACACTCGTTTTACTAACATCATAAATAGCTTGACAGCTCTTGGCAAAGTTTATTCCAAAGTGGAGATAGTAAGAAAAATTCTCAACTCTCTACCAAAACGTTGGGAATCAAAAGTGACAGCGATTCTTGAAGCTAGAGACCTCAAGAAGCTCGAAGTGAATGAACTCATCGGGTCACTTATCACCCATGAGTACACATTGAAAAGAGGAGAAGAAGAAGGAAAGTCAAAGAAGAGCTTGGCACTTAAAGCTGTTCCACATGAAAGTGAAAGTGATGAAGATGAGGAAAATGACGACAAAGATGAAGAAGTTGCGATGATAACAAGAAGAATTCAGAGGTTCTTAAAGAAAAATAAAACTCCTCCAAGGAAATCCTTCAATAAGTTTTCCAAGAAAGATTCAGGTAAAAATGACACTTTAATTTGTTATAAATGCAATAAACCCGGTCATATCAAGCCAGATTGTCCTCTGCTAAAGAAAGATCGAAACAAAGGCAAAAAAGCAATGAAAGCTACGTGGAATGATGATTCAAGTAGCTCAGATAGTGAAGCAAGCAATGGAGAATCAGGAAATCTTTGTCTTATGGCTAAAGATGACATTGAGGTAACAAATTTTGATAATATTGAAGATCTTTCATATGAAGAATTGCAAAATGTTTTAGAAGAAGTATATGAGGAATTTGAAAAATTGGGTATCAAGTATACTGTTTTGAAAAAGAAAAATTCTTCTTTAACAAACGAAATTGATATTTTAAGAAAAGAAAATATTGTTTTGAAAGATGAAAATTTTGAGTTGAAGAAAAAGAAAACTGATTTAGAAAATATTATTGAAAACTTTACGAATGGAAAAAGAAATTTTGAAAAACTTCTTGGTAGTCAAAGATGTGTTTTTGATAAGGCAGGCTTGGGATATATGCCAAAACAAAAATACAAACCTTATAAAAACTTCTTTGATAATCCTTCTACATCAAAGTCCAATATTCAAAATTCTTTTCATAAAAATAATTTTGTTAAAAAAAGATACTATTATAATCACTCAAGTTCTTCATATATGTCACATGCTATTTGCAATTTTTGTAATAGAAATGGTCATAATTATCTTGCTTGTCCTATTAGAAGAAAACATACAATGACTATTAGGGCCATATGGGTACCTAAATATCTTGTTTCTTCTAATACTAATAAATAAAGGACCCAAAGAACTTGGGTACCGGGAATTGTTTTTAATTGCTTTTGTAGGTATGCATGAAGTATTCTACAGGTAAAAATAAATGATTTTTAGACAACGGATGCTCAAGATACGTGACAGAAGACAAAACTAAATTCATTGACTTCACTTCTAAAGAAAAAAGATGTGTGATATTTGAAGACAATTCAAAAGAGAAGATCATGGAAATAGAAGGAAAGATCATCAAGACTTAGTACAAGATGCAACCAAATAGTGGAAACATGTGAAAGATCATTCAGCGGAATAAATTCTAGGAGAACCTTCACGAGATGTAAGTACTCGATCATCTCTTAGAAATATTTGTAATCACACACTTTTTCTATCTCAAATTGAATCCAAAATATTGATGAAACTCTTATTGATAAATCATGGATTCTATTTGTGCAAGAAGAACTAAATTAATTTGAAAAAAATAATGTATGGACATTTGTTCCTAGACCTAAAAAATTATGCTGTTATTGGAACAAAATGGGTTTTTAGAAATAAGAAAGATGAGTCTAAAATCATCATTAGAAACAAGACTCGACTTGTAGCCCAAGGTTTCAATCAAGAGGAAGAAATCGATTATGATGAGACATATGCACCAGTCACAAGATTAGAAGTTATTCGAATGCTACTTGCATATGCTTGTTATAAAGATTTCAAATTTTTTCAAATGGTTGTTAAAAGTGTTTTGTTAAATAGTTTTTTTTTAAAAGGTTTTTCAAGAGGAAAGATCGATATAACTCTTTTAATCAAATATGAATAGAATGATATTCTTCTAGTTCAAATTTATGTAGATAATATAATATTTGGTGCTACTAATGAAAATATGTGTCAAGATTTTGTTAAGAATATGCAGAAAGAATTTGAAATAAGCATAATGGGAGAACTTAATTTCTTTCTCGGATTGCAAATCAAGTAATTGGAACATCAATGAGTCCAACCACTAAACTTGATAAAGATGAAAGCGGTAAGCCAGTTGACTCAAAGGTATATCGAGGTATGATTGGTAGTTTATTATATTTGATAACTAGTAGACTTGATATTATGTTCAATGTATGTTTATGTGCACGTTTTCAATTATTTCCGAAACAATCTCATTTGATTGCAGTCAAGCAGATTTTTAGATATTTTGCCAGTACCATTGACTTAGAGTTATGGTATCCTAAACACACTTCTTTCGATCTTATTAGTTATTCAGGTACCGATTATACTAGTTGCAAAGATGATCGAAAAAGTTTTAGTAGAACATGTCATTTCTTAGGTCATGCACTAGTTTCCTGGTTTAGTAAAAAAAAACAAAATTCTGTTACACTATCTACTGCTGAGGCAGAATATGTTGCTGCGGGTAGTTGTTGTGCCCAAGTTCTTTACATGAAGCAACAACTTGAGGATTTTAAACGTATGTACAATCACATTCCAATCAAATGTGATAATACAAGTGTTATAAATCTTTCAAAGAATCCAATACAACAATCTCGGACCAAAGTGCAGAAGGGCGATATTGCATTAGAATTCACTAGTACACATGATCATTTGGCAGACATTTTTACAAAACCCCTACCAGAAGATAGACTACGCATGATTAGAAGAGAAATAGGAATTATGCATGCCATCAATATCTGCTAGATACTTTTATTCCATTAACTCAAATGACCTACAGAAACTTGAGACGTTTAGCCTCATCATTCAAATGCATTTGCTCCTCATAAATCATCATGCCATCCTTATCTAAAGGATTAGGCAATCGAAATGCAGAGGCAAGTAAGGATTTTAAATCCTTATTCTGTTGTTTTAAGTCTACTATTTTTTTATTAGACTCTTGAACAATTCGTTGAAGAATATCGATCTTCTCATTAAGCTTCTCTATCTCGCGGGTTTTGGACTGCAACCGAGCGGAAAAAGAAACTATGGAAGATGAGTATCGAGTTCCGAGACCCACAAGCTCGTAAATGGCATCATGATCTGATTTATTAGCTAAATCAGTCTCTTGTTGCTTCATGGCACCTACGACAGATGCAGAAATAGATTGAGATTGAGGTGAATGATACCTCAAATCTTGATCAAGAGAATCACTGAAGGGAAATCTACGAGCCATTGAAAATTTGTAAAGTGAGAATGAAGATGAACTACAACAATGAGAAGAAGATTTGATGCGGATTAGATAAAACTAAGGATTGCTTTTATAAAGATGGAAATAAGTAAAAAACAAACTGACATCTCTTCAAATCTTACTTAGTCAAGCTTACAAGATATGCCGGATGCATATTGTCAAAAGTTACCGAACTAAGCTAGCGAGATTAATTATAATTGTCCCTGTTTCTCTCGTGAAACGCTGCCATTATCTGCTAATGTTGACTCTGTGCTTGAACTTTTACTCGTTCTGATTCCTCTATTTGAAGTTTCAGAATACGAGCCAATTCCGTCAAATCTTTATTTTCTTGCTTTAACCTCTTATTCTTTCTGCCTTTATTTACAAGTTTTTGATGCAGAACAGATATTTGATTGTTAAGTCGATCAACCTCATTTGCCCTCGCTAGTAATCTCCGAGACATGGTCGTAACAGAGGCAGCATATTGAGCACTGAGAGTTCTTGATGCTGCAACAACCTCAGAATCAGTTCTATTTGAAAAATGCATCTCTGCTTCTATCATGGTATTGACAACCTCATGAGATAAAATGACTGGTTGAGACGGTTCCTGATTCAAATCCGGAAGATTATTAGATGAAATTTTCTCCGCCATTCTATCGTTTTGAATAAACAGAAACCGGATCAATGAGTGGGGTGAAAATTTATTTGAGTATCCAACAGGTGAAAACGGTCTTTTAAACGACAACTTTCAAATCTCGATAATATTTAATTTTTCAACAATATCACACGGATTTGAATCTGCTTTCGCACCGACTGCTAGAGCTAGGCCACCTTTGTAGGTTTTATCATACACGCGTGGCTCCGCACCGAACTGTCAGAGTTAGACTTTCAACATTTGCAGATTTTGTCGGACATGCATGGCTCTGCACCGCATTGCCAGAGCTAGGCTTGCAGCTTTTGCTGTCTTTGTCGGACACGGATAATTTTAATTATTCAACTTCAAATCTCTGGAATATCTAATTCGTCAATAACATCAAGCGGATTTAAATCTTCTTCCGCATCGAGATGATAAAATTCGGCTTCAACCTTTGCAGGTTTTGTCGAGTACGGGTGGTTCCAACTTCTACTCTCTAACGTACCGTTTTATTTGATTATTGCTTATTACGAAAAAAAAAAAATTTATTGAAACTAATTACGGTTCCTTTTTAATGATGCCAAAAGGGGGAGAAGTCTTATACTAGTATTATACTACCCTGTTATATATGCTAGAATCATGTTTATATTTTTCTTGAAATACTAACGCATATTTTCAGGGGGAGCTTAAGTATTACTGCAGGTCGCAGATTTCTACTAAGTATTTGTCATCATCAAAAAGGGGGAGATTGTTGAACCCAAGGTTTCAAGTCTCGTATTTACGTATAAATTTTGATGATAACAAATAATATTGAAAACTCAAGCTCAAGTTGTCTATGCATGAAGGGAGTTAAACACATCAAGAAATCAAGCATGAGCAAGAAAGATATCAAGTCTACAAATGAAGCTCATAGATTATTTTTGTACATCTCTTGATAAAATTAGAAATTGGATTAAGGCTCCAAATTACTCTTTTTTCTCATAAAACATCAAATTACTTTTTCCACACATGCAAGACATTTTTAAATGTCTTAGTTTTGAAAATTATGTTTTTCACATGTGCATAACACCATCAAACAAAATAATTTCGAAAATTATATTTTTTTATAAAAACTTGATTTTATAAGATGATTGATTATCATATTTGACATGTGCATATTTTGTTTGAAAGTCTTGAAGGGAGGTGGTGTGTTTTTTTGACTAATGCAAAAGGTAGATGATTTTGTTTGAGAATCTTAAAGGGTGGTTGTGTGTTTTTTTGACAAATATAAAAGATAGATGATTTGTTTGAAAATCTTAAAGGGTGGTTGTGTGTTTTTTTGACATATGCAAAAAGAAGATGATTTGGTTTGAAAAATAAATCATGCTCATTTTGTCTTGTATGAAAAGCAAAAGATTAGGTTTGATTTCTTTGAAAAATGAATGGAGTTGTCTTTGACAAATGCAAAAATGAAATGTTTTTATTTGAATTTTTTGAAAAGTGAATAGTACTCTTATTTGACATGGGAATCTTTTCAAATTTGAAATTGAAGACTCATTTACCTATAAATAGCTCACTTGAGTTTTGCAAAAATCACAACAAGAGCTTACACATCTATTGCTAAATTTTGCATCATTCTTTCAAAACTCTCATTCTCTCTTTTCTAAAGTTTTGAGCCTTAATTCTTGTTCTTGTTGAGAGAGATATAGTTTGTGCTGTATTGTTCTTATTTCACTCATTGAGGAGTGTTTTCTGATAGCCTACCCATTATCAATTCTTGTATCAGTAAGAGGGTGTGTATAACCCTTGTGTGTGTAGAAGGTGTTCTACACGGGGAATAGTTAAATCACCAAGTGTGAGGTGATTGGAAGTAAGAGGGTGTGTATAACCCTTATGTTTGTAGAAGGTGTTCTACACAGGGAATAGTTGAATCACCAAGTGTGAGGTGATTGGAAGTGTAGAGGGTGTTCTACACGGAATCTTTGGAGCGGTGCTGCTCAAAGGTGTAATAGGTTTCTATCTCCACCTAAAGGAGATTGAATAGTGGATTTGGGAATCCTCAAGGGGTAGCTTGAGGCGAGGACGTAGGCAGTGGGGCTGAACCTCGTAAAAATACTGAGTTTGCTTTCTCTTACCCAACTCTTTATATTTCCTACTGCTTTATATTTTGATTATATTTTATATTGTATATTTAGTTTATAAGTATTAATTTTTTAATATAACCCAATTCACCCCCCTCTTGTGTTAGTCATCTGGGCAACAAAAATTAAAATTATAATAATATCTTTTTAAAATAATATTTTTCATCTTTTATCTTTATTTATCAATAAGATTACAATACAGTCCCCCACTTAGCCTTAATGTTTTGGTTTTCAATCATTGTTCTTAATAAGATTAATGTCCATGACTTTTTATCTTCCTTTTCTAGTTATAGAATGTAACTAAGCTTTTTGTGTATACTTTCTGTGTACACAGATTATGCTTATTTTATTTCTATTAATAAAATTTATCTTTTAATTATAAATAAAAAAATCCCCTGCTTAGGACTGCGAAAAGAATATATATATATATATAATCAAAATTGCTAGAATCGCAGACCATGTGTAACACGGAACCGTATCTTGATCTCTTTTTGTTTTTTTTTTTAAATTATCATAACTATAACCGTTTGCCAAATCGTAAATTAAAGTAAATGTTTAAGTATTTGATACGATGAGATTGTCATTAAACGAAATAAATCGTCACATATATGTATAGACACTTGTTTATCCGATGGTTCCTACAATATTTAATTTTGTTTCAAATGAATCTTGGGGGTAAAAACTATATATTAAATAAATATTGTAGGATTCTACCTATCTTTGTTCGATTTTAAAGCTCAAACAGTAGAGAATCTTGATGCTTAGACTTGCCGTATTGTTAAATCTTGAACCTATATTCATATATATGATTGGACGGTCGTGGATGTCCCATGGAAATAGAAAGGAAGAAACACAAGAAGGTTGCAATACCAGCGTGTCAATGTCATAATAATGGTTAGTCCAGAATTAAAATATGAGTACCCCACGTTTCAATGATTTATAGACCAACCTAAGGATGGCCCCATCAGCTTTGTTGGTGCATTACCACAAGCATTTGGGGAAAGCAACGTATCAGGAGTACTCTCTAGTCTCTATCTCTACTATGTTCCAAAATGCAAATAGTACTTAAGCCTGGCCACTCAAGACTCTTCGCTCTTCATATTTGTCATCGATGTCACATCAAAAAATTAATGAGTAATTAATATACAAATAAACTGAATGTTTTAAAATCTAACGTATTATATCAAGTTAGTTTGTGTTTATTTTTATATGGAATGTCTTTGTAGTTAAATCATTTATCTTGTTAAAAAGATGATAAAATATATTTGTCTTCTACCCTATAAACTTCACTATTTATCCGATGGAAGAATACTCTTAACAAGATAACATAAGTGAATATCAAGGCGCATTTATCTTCTATGCCTGTATGAAATGGTTCCCAACTTGCAAATATTTGCAAGTCCTATTCCCAACTTGGCATGAAAGCAAAATCCAAGGAAACACAGAACAGAATGCACAAAACCTCACAATCTAATCCCAAACTGATCTTACCCAAGTTAGCATTAGGAACCTGAGTACAGTATCTTTAAACTTCTTTCGAACACAGAAGGCAACTCAAGACCAAAATCAGCCATAAAGCCTAAAGGGAGCGGTAAAAATGCTTACAAATAAACAGATTTCTGAAAGCATGATCTTACCCCCTATTTCAAAACAATCTCCACCAAACAATATCATGCTAGTGTTGATATTGGTTTTTGGATCTGGCAGTTAATGGTGTTCGGATAGCCCACAAGTGATTTCTACGTCTACAGGCAATCGAGAGACCGTTAATCCGCTATATGATGAGAAAAACAGCATATTTATAACTGTATACCATAATTTTACAAACTTCTCTCTTCCATAAAATTAAGTCGCATTTCTGCCTCGCTCCTTTTGTCAAGAAGAACCCCTAAGATCTTGTTGCCATTTCATTTATTGGGTGGCTTGTCCATAAAAGTATGGTCTTCGGTTCACTTGTGTGCTAGTGGACCAAGTCAACTTTTTCCTGTAATCATGATTTCTTCTTTTTGATGTTTGATTGGGACCCACGTTTAGAATATCCCCAACACAGAGCAACACGAATTTAACATGGTAGAATCTTTCAAACAATAGCTTGGCTGCAAGCATTTCAGGCTTTCAGCAATCAATTGTCATTAGTTCAATACAGGAACCCAAATGAATACAGCCAATATGTTTCTTTTTCTTCATCTCCATTAACTAAAATCAATAGGATGACAACATAAGATGTTAATATACCAGGATAAGCAGCACCAGAAGCAAGCTCAATTGCAAAGTCGATCTGAAAAATGACCCATGGTCAGTTTATTAGGTGTAAACATAAACTTTGCACAATGCTAGCTGAACATATTGATCTTTTTTTTTTTTTTTTGATAAGTGGGTATATTGATCTTTTAAAACCTGGTATACCACAAAATGGAGATGCCATGATATAATGAACCCAAAATACATATCATCATTGATATCAGCTAATATGAACCTGTCCACTTCTTAGCACCCACTTTTTCAAAATTTGGATTGAAATAACCTTTATCCTCCATCTCAAATATCAATAATCTCAACACCAAATAAATGTCTTTGCCTCCATGATGCTGTAATTGGTCTTCCTCAAATGTATATATGAGGTTTTTTATTCCAATCCAACTGCATCCAGAGACCTTCTTGATAACCTTTTGTTTCATGGACTTTATTACCCGAGCCATGCTCTCCCATCTACCCCTCATCTCGTATGCACGAGCCAATACCATGTAAGGTAGAGATGACTGCGGTTCCAATTCCATTATTTTCTCCGCAACTCTTTCGGTGAGTTTTAAGTCTCCATGAATCACACTAGCATAAAGAATTGATCCCCATATGACGGAACCAGGTTCATAAGGCATTCTATGTATAATGTCTATTGCTTCTTTAAACTTACCAGCTCGACTCAACAATTCCACTATGCAAGCATAATGCTCATCCTGGGGTAGAATTCCATATTCCTTCTCCATCAATGAGAAAATATTCACTCCATCATCAACAAAACCACCGTAACTGCAAGCCAGTAGGACTCCAGCCAGAGTAATTCGATCTGGTGGGGGACCTTCTTGGACCAGTTCCTTAAAAACGTCAAGGGTCTCATATACTCTACCATTGTTAGTCAAACCCAAAATCATGGTGTTCCAGGATATCAAATCCCGTACACCCAAATCAGCAAAGATCTTCATGGAATAATTAATAGACCCAAATTTAGCATACATTTCCATGAGTGAATTATCAACAACTGGATCCGACTCAAAACCCAATTTAACAACCAAAGCATGAATTTGACTTCCCTGCTCTGCTGGGGGGAGTGTACAAATAGTACTGAGAACACTGCTGAGGGTGAACTCAGTAGGCCTGAAATTCTCCCTCAAGCTACACACAAAGAGTTGCAAAGCATCCTCCGCACAACCATGTGCTGCATAGCTTGAAATCATGGAATTACTAACTGCTAAATCCCACTGATCTAGTTCTTCAAACAACTGGACTGAATCACCCAATCGATTGCATTTAGAAAACAGATCAATAACAGCACTTGCTACGATGCTATTAGAATTAAATCCCACCTTGATGCAAAGAGAGAAAATCTGCTTACCCTTTTCCAAATCTTTCAAGTTCGAGCAGACACTGATGACAGTGGATATAGTATACCAATCGGGCAAATACTCTCTGGTTCTCATCAAATAGAACTGATCTAGTGCTAATTCTCCGTACCCAGACCTATGGCAACCCATTATCAAAGAGTTCCAAGAGATTATATCTAACTCCTCCATTGTCAAAAACACACCAAAAGCATAATCAATAAGACCAAGCTTTCCGTACATATCAATTAATGAGTTTAAAAGCACCACATTCAATAAAATCTGACCATTACGAATCAGGCAACCATGAATCTGCTTACCATGTAGAGCACAGGACACAAAAGACAATAGAATCGACAATGTGAACCCACTTGGTCTCACACCAGCATTTTGCATCTTCATTAATGTCCCCAACGCATTGTGAACCAGCCCATATGAAATATAACCCGAAATCATCGTGTTCCAACTAACAACATCTCTTGCAGGCATTTCATCAAACAAACGAACTGCCCTTTCAATTTGTCCATGCCTAAACAAGCACTTCAAGCAAATATTCCAAGATACATCATTCTTGTCAGAAATTCCATCAAACACTTTCAATGCATCACTAACAACACCAAACTGAGAGTATAGGTCGAGACAGCGATTACCTAGAAAAGTATGGCCATCAAACCCAACTTTTACCAACTGTGCATGAATAATTTTGGTGAAATTGAAGGACTTCAGCGAAAAGCAGTGATCTATTAGGTTAGAGTAATAGGAAAGCGAAGTTCTGTGAGGACCTTGAACTTGTTTTAGAAAAGGGTACATGCAAATGCGGTGACACTGCGTACTATAGAGCTTGTTGCTTCTTTAAATATTTAAAAAACGGACTTTTGCTCTGGCTCTGCTGCTTCTTCTTGCTCCATTTTGCTGTAGCAACCAGTTGGGAACCGTTAGAAAAAGAGCATCCGAGAGTGAGTGTGTGTGTGAGAGAGAGAGAGAGTTCAACGCTGTATAAATTAAAGGGTGTTGTGTGCACCGACTTGAAACTTTTTTACATCTCTCTATCTTTAAAATATAGGAAATTAAAAAGTAAAATAATAGAATCATATAAAAAATATATATCAAAGCAAAAAACAAAAAGTAGTGAATTGAGTTAATACATATTTCTTTTATAAATCAAGCGCTCTTAAGATTTTTCCCAATCATCTTTCCAACCTAATTTTCATTTCTTCAACATAATTTTATCTAATCACCATTATTTTCACATAAAAAATAATAATAATAAGATCAAGACCATTTAAAAAAAATCCAAAAAATTAATGTCACGAAAGTTTTCTACTTCAAGTGGATGTTACTATTTTCATATACATTAAAAAACGCATATCCATTTTTTTTTCAAAAATCTTTACAATGAACTCATCACTTTTATAAGCACAGATACAAAATACACTGCAAAGACATTTCTCTGAATTTTGAAAACAATACACAAACAAGTTTTAACACCATATTCCAGAAATACATTGAAGGAAATAGGAGGCTTGGTAGTCGTAAGGAAATATATCTATCTCAGTAGGCATTTTCCACTTCCCGATTCATTTAAGTCTTGCATTTCAATTCAACTTCAAGCACTGAATTCTTGCATAATTTCTAAATTCCATAGTCCAAGAATCTCATTAATCATATGCTTACTGGTCTTATCATAAAGCCTGTCGCCAACTTTTCTTCTTTATCATTCATTTTTCTTCCGGGTAAGTGGGAGTAAATATTTCATCGACCATTCACCAAATGATTCTCACAAACAAAAGTACTGTTCTCAAAGCATGACCAAGAAACATCTTTAGATCCTTTATCTATCCTACCTTTCTTTGAGATGACATTGAAATGGCTGCAAAACTTGCGAAAGCCATGTATCCATCCATTTGGAGGTGACAGATCTTTTGCTCTATTCTAAGGGTGCTTGGAAGTAACATCCATGCCCAAATGCCCAGCACCATTCACAGGGTGGAGGCTTCCAAGGGACTTCCAGTCGGATATAACTTCCTCACCATAACTGAGGCTGCATTTAACTGTCAGCCCAACTGCAACCTGGGTTCTTTTGTATTTGCTTATCCCTCATTAAATTTCTAACTTGTGCTGATGCTTCCCAGTCCCCGAAGTTGGCGAAGATGCTAGATAACTGGACATAAGCACCTGGGTTCTCGGGCTCAAGCTTCATAATTCTCTCCGCCACCTTCTTTCCAAGAGTTTTATCCCCATGAGCTACACAGCCTCTCAACACCGATGACCACATACTTGCATCAGCCTCAAAAGGCATCTTTTCTATGAGAGTCGTTGCTTCATCAATGCAACCAGCACGGGCAAAAAGATCGACCATGCATGAGTAGTGTTCAATCACTGGATTGATATGATAATCTGATTTCATTGCATAAAACCATTTCCGTCCATCTTCAACAAGTCCACAATGATCACAGGCAGAAAGAACTGCTGTAAATGTAACATCAGTAGGTCTAACACCAGCTTGCCTCATTTTATTGAACAGAGTCAGTGCTTCAAGTCCATGGCCATTAGTGGCATAACCCATCATCATTGAGTTCCAAGAGATTTCATCACATTTCATCATTTGATCAAATATACTTCGCCCACTCTCAACAAAACCACACTTGCAGAAGAAATCAACAAGGGATGTACAAATAATCTGATCAGACTCAAACCCGTTGATGGTAGCTCTAGCAAACACCTGTTCACCAAGTTCCAGTGAAGAGATGCTGGCACAAGCGCTGATTACACTGGCCAGGCTAAACTTGTCCATTCTCAAGTTCATCTTATTCATCTGGCAAAATAGATCTAATGCTTCGATTGGACACCCATTTTGACTGAGAGCCACTATCATTGAGTTCCATGATATCAAGCTTTTGTTTGGCATAGTATTGAAAATCCATTTTGCATCTTCAATTTTTCCACAACTGGAATATACCGTTATCATAGAATTAAGCAAGATTGTGTCATAGGCTTTGAGCTCGCTAAATAACTTGCATGCATCATAAAAGCTACCACTTTTGGAGTACGCATCAATGAGTGCACTGGCCACAACGACATCATCAATTGCCCCAACTTTACATGAATGAGTATGCATTTGTTTACTGTGTCCAAGAATGCCTAAGCTACTGCTGGCACTCAAAACGGTTGCAAGAGTGGAGGAATCCTCTTGAAACCCATCTCTCCGCATCTGCTTGTAGAGAACCAATGCTTCACTTTCCTCATTATTATAAACATATCCAGATATTATTGAATTCCATAACACGATACATGGATCACTTTTGCTATCAAAAACCTTCCTTGCATCATTCATTCTACCACAATTTGCATAGCCTGAAATCAATGCGGACAGAGAATAGTCATCTGGTTCCTTCAACATGTTCAGAACATGATTTGCACTGTCCAGATCACTACACTTTCCATACATATTAATCAAAGAAGTACTCAAAACCGAGTCGAATTCCACTTGGTCAATCACAATCCGTGCATGAATTTGCTTGCCACAATCATGAGCTGCCAAATCACTACAAGCCCCGATGACTGTCGCCAATACAAATGAATCACGATGCAATATTTCAGAAGCATCTGAATTCAAATCCTTAAAAAGATTCACTGCTTCTGTTGCACACCCATTTCGGGCATAACCATGAATCATTGAATTCCATGCAATACAATTTTTCCTTGGCATCTCGCTAAACAAACTCCGAGCAACCTCTAGCTTTCCAGCCTTTGCAAACCCGGAAACCACCATGCTCCATGAGAATTCATTCTTGTAAGGCATGGAACCAAATAGTTCTAGTGATCTCTCCCTGTTCCCTGAGTTCATGCACCCCTCTATCATTGTGTTCCAAGAGAAAGTGTTCCTATCAGGCATATCATCGAACACTTTCCACGCTTCACTCAAGCCACCACACCGCACATACATCTGCAGAAGGCGATTTCCTATGGTGAGAGCGGAGTTCAGGAGACCACTTTTGAGAAAGATAAGGTGCAGCTGTCTTCCTTTATGAATTGAACGGTGGCTGTTACAGGATTGGAGTAGAGGGACCAGGGAATGCAGATCAAGGTCCATTGTAGAAGGTGGAATACAGGTAACACGAGTTTATATTTTGGCGGCAAGGATAAAGCTCAACTTCTCTGAACCGGTACGTGATTTTCAAAAATTTTAGCCGGTTCCTACTTCTCTGAACGGGTATATAAATTGTGAAGAGGACCGCCGAATGCATTGACACATGATGCAAGAAATTCAACTAGCCATGCCAGTAGCACTCCAACAATATTCCAATCTGGATGTTACGTGGGACTGCATGTGAAGTGTTAAAGGTAGCTAGGAAATTAATCACAAATTAAACAAGACGAACACAAGGATTGACTTTAGATATTGGATTCGAGGTCACACCATAAAACAAAAACAAAAAAACATTCAGGTTCCGAGAGTCACACTCATCCGAAACAACAGACCAAAAGAGACCAAACATAAGAACAATGGAGGAAATCGCAGAGAGTATACACCAAACAGTAAGTTTTTTACCTACCCACCCGAAACAACAGACCAACGGAAGACAAATGAAGCCCATCGCATAGAGTATAGACCAAACAGAAATCTTTTTACCTTTCAAACTTTGAAGACAATGTTTTGGGGCTTCCGTCGGCGTTGAGTGTAGGTGGGGGAGGGAGAGAGAGAGAAAGAAGAAGAGGGCTAAGGTTTTTTTTGTTTTTGGGGGGGGGGGGGGGGGGGTGTTCCGTTGGCTGGGTGGAGGAGTGGAGATGGGAGCTCGAGAGGGAGAGAAAGGGGAGGGCCTGTGGATACGTTGAAGAGAAACGCAGATGGGGGAGAGAGTTTTTCAAATGGAATACATAAACTCTAGTGTTATAAAATTAAAAATATATATTATTATTATAAAAAAAATCTTAAAAAAATCTTAAAAATTAAAATATTTTTTATTCTATAAATTTTTTTTATAAATTTCAAAATGATTGAAACTCATATTTATAGGGGTTAAAATTACTATACAAATTATTATACAAGACTTAAAATAATGATAGTGATATCATTCACAAAATTATTGAGGAGGTAGAGGCCGCCCTTAATAATTTATAACACTCCTCCTTGAATGACTATCCATAAAAAAATTTGTCTCGTTAATACTTTACCAAGAAAAAATTCAGTAAGAAGAAAAATCAATAGTGAAAAAAAAAAGTACAGCATTATTATAGTACTGCTAAGTGTTTTAAGATTGCCTTATTAAAACCTTACAAAGGAAAATCTAGTGGGACAAAACTTCAACGAAAGAAAAAAAGTACAATTAGCACAGATGTTCAGGACATTTACTCTTTCTGAAAAGTGTATGACGATAGATTTTTGAGTTTTCGCATTCCAATGTTCTGCACAATCTTCTTAAATGTTGCAGTTGGTAATGTCTTTGTGAATAAATCTGTCAGATTATCACTTGATCGTATATTTGATATATCCTCCTCTGATATAAGTAGTATTATTTTCATATAAAATTATTGGGTTGTCATTGATAACGGAAAAACTATACTTTTCTTAGATATGTTGAATTACTGATCTCAGCCAGATACATTCTCGACTTGTTTCATGAATTGCAATGATTTTTGAGTGATTTGAAAATGTGGAAGATAATATATGGTTGAAAGACTTAGTAGAAATTTGAGACCTACAGTAATACTTAAACTCTCCCTAATAATATGTATTAGTATTTCAAGTAATAAGTAAACATGATTTCAACATATATAACAGGATTAATAATTCAAACATAATTTTCATTTAAATAATGTATTAGAGAGAATATAATAATATTCTCATATAAAATTTTATCACCCTCATTCGACGTTATTATGGAGAATTTGTTTATGTACGACAAAAAAGGCATTAGAAACCATCCATATACCGATTCGGCGGAAAATCAAATCTGCTTGACATTGTTGACAAACGAGATCTTGAAGATATTTGAAGGTTTCAGATTGCTGTTTAAATATAACCAATTTTACCATTGATTTACTCCAGCAAAAAGATCTTACATTCTTCATAAATTCAGTTGTTGTTCATCTAGAACGATATTATGTATGATAGAAATTCTTTTGTTAATGTCCCAGATTTGAACCATGAACCTTTTATACTTCAACCACTCATATTTTTTTCTGAGACTGTAATACCATGATAGGAGCAGAGATATATCTTTCTAGTAAAACTGATTCTGAAATTGTTACAACATCAAGAACCATCAGTGCTCAATATGCTACCTCTCTTACAATCATGTTTCAGAAGCTACTGGCGAAAATGAGTGAGGTTGATCATTTTAAAAATTAAATATTTGAGTTGCATTAAACACTTACAACTAAATATTGAAAAATAAATAAAAATTTAAGACAAGAAAACAAGCAGTTGAAGAAATTTGTAAATTGATATGCTCGTGACCTGAAAACACGAATAGAAGAGCTGGAACAAGAGAGAGCTCAAATACAAAGTCAACAACAGTTGTTAATGGCAGAAGTTCAGCGTTAATAAGAAAATCGGAATAGCTACAATTAATCTCGTTGACTTTTGAAACTATGCATCCAGCATATCTTATAATTTTGATTAAGTGAGATTTGAAGAGACGATGGTTTGTCTTACTTTTATTTCCATCTTTATAAGAACCATCTTTAATTTCTTTTAATTCGCATCAAATCTTTTTCTCATATTTATAATTCATATGTATTTGCATTCTTATTTTACAAATTTTCAATGGCTGATCAGTTTCCTTTTAATATTTCTTACGATCAACATATGAGGTATCTTTCACCTCAGTTACAAGTTATTTCTGCACCTTCCGTAGGTGTCATGTTGCAGCAAACGAATGATCTGACTAATAAGTCAGATCGTAAAATCGTTTATGAGCTGGTGACTCTCGGCACTCATTACTCCTCATCTATTGTTAGTGTTGAATCCAAGATTTCAACTTTCGTATCTACGTGTAGATTTTGATAATAACAAATAAATTCAAGTCTCAAACTCAAATTATTTACGCAATGGAGCGAAGCGCACATCAAGCACAAAAAAATAAGTCTACAAATGAAGCTGATAAATTATTTTTATACATCTCTTGATAAAATTCGAAATTGAATTAAGGTTTCAAATTACTCTTTTTTTTTCATAAAATATCAAATTACTTTTTTTACATATGCAAGACATTTTTAAATGTTTTAGTTTTGAAAATTATGTTTTTCACATGTGCATAACATTATCAAACAAAATAATTTCAAAAATAATATTTTTTATATAAAAACTTGAATTTATAAGATGATTAATTATCATATTTGACATGTGCATATTTTGTCTGAAAGTCTTGAAAGGAGGTGGTATATTTTTTTGACAAATACAAAATGTAAATGATTTTGTTTGAGAATTTTAAAGGGTAGTTGTGTGTTTTTTTGACAAATGCAAAAGGTAGATGATTTTATTTAAAAATCTTAAAGGGTGTTTGTGCGTTTTTTTGACATATATAAAAAGAAAATGATTTGGTTTGAAAAATCAATCATGCTGATTTTGTCATGTATGAAAAGTAAAAAATTAGATTTGATTTTTTTTTAAAATGAATGGAATTGTCTTTGATAAATGCAAAAATAAAATGTTTTTATTTGAATTTTTTGAAAAGTGAATAGTGCTCTTATTTGACATGGGAATCTTTTCAAATTTGAAATTGAAAACTTATTTGCCTATAAATAGCTCACTTGAGTTTTGCAAAAATCACAACAAAAGCTTACACATCTATTGTTAAGTTTTGCATAATTCTTTCAAACCTCTCATTTTCTCTTCTTTAAAATTGAGTCTTAATTCTTGTTCTTTTTAAGAGAGATATAGGTTGAGCTGTATTATTTATATCTCACTCATTGAGGAGTGTATTTTGATAGTCTACCCACTATCAACTATTGTATTTATAAGAGGGTGTGTATAACCCTTGTGTGTGTAGAAAGTGTTCTACACGGGAAATAGTTAAATCACCAAGTGTGAGGTGATTGGAAGTGTAGAGGATGTTCTACATAGATTTTTTGGAGCGGTGCTGCTCAAAAGTGTAATAAGTTTCTATCTCCACCTAAAAGAAATTGACTAATGAATTCGGGATCCTCAAGGGGTAGCTTAAGGCGAGAACGTAGGTAATGGAGCTGAATCTCGTAAAAATACTGAACTTGCTTTTTCTTACCCTACTCTTTACATTTCTTACTGTTTTATATTCTGTTTATATTTTATATTGTATATTTGATTTATAAGTACTAATTTTTATAAACTAACTCAATTCACCCCCCCTCTTGTACTAGTCATCTGAGCAACAGTTAGATTTTCCAACCGGTTACAATCCAAAAATCGTGAGATTGAGAAGCTTAACGAAAATATTTCCGTACTTCAACGACTCGTTCAAGAGTCTAACAGAAAATTTGCAGACTTAAAGTAAAAGAATAAAAATTTAAAATTATTGTTTGCCTCTTCATTTCGACTGCCTAATCCTTTAAATAAGGAGGACATGTCGCTTTATAAAGAGCAAATGCATTTAAGAGATAATGCTAGAAATCTCAAATTTTTGTAACTCATCTAATATTTGAATAATAAGATATTTCTTTTTTAAATATATTCCTTGAATTTATAGCAGTCCTTGTGATCTATTCAGGAGTTCTAATAAGGTAAATCATCAACATAAACTACAATAATGGCAAATCTGAATTCTGATAAAAACACATGGGCATATAGAATTATTCTCAAATCCTTCTTTCAATTGATACTCTCTGATTCAATTATACCGCATCCATCTAGATTGTTTTAATTCATATAAAGATTTTTAAAACTTTATAAAATATGTACTCATTAATGTACATAGATTAGATGCTTCAAGTATTGTATGTCATGATCTAATGATTCTTATAAATATGCAGTAGCCACATCCATCAACTGTATATCTAATCATTTTGTAATAACCAAACCGATTAAAAATATGAATGTGATTGCATTTATAATAAGAAAATATATTTCCTCATAACTAATCTTGGGTTTCTGTAGGAAATCTTGTGCGACAAATTGTACCGCATAATTTCATTTCTCATTACGCTTTCATATAAATACTCACTTATATTTTATAGGCATTACATCCTTTGCTGTTTGAACAACAGGTTCAAATACCTCTCGCTTTGCTAGCTAGTTTAATTCAGCTTTAATAGCTGTTTTTCATTTTGGCCAATCATTTCTACGTCGACATTCTTCAACGATTCTTGACTCACTTTTTTCATTACTTCTAGTAATGTCAATGGCCATTTTATATAAAAATATGTTGTTGACAGCAGTTTTCTTTTTATCCATAATTTTTCCAATATTCATGAAATGTATTGAGATCTCATTGTTCCTCTCCAGGGGAAAACATTTCATGAAACATCTGTTCAGGAGGTTTCTCTTCAGGAGGTTTGTACTCTTCAAGAGTTACCTCTTCAAGAGATTTGTACTCTTCAGGTGTTTTCTCTTTAGGAGTTACCTCTTCTGGAGATTTGTACTCTTCAAGAGTTTTCTCTTTATAAGTATATTTTTCTGTACAGAAAGTTTTGATAGATCTTATTGCTTGTTTTGTGGGTACGGTCTTTTTAGGGACACCGATTTCTTTTCTTTTGCACCAATAAGTCTTCAACACTTTAGGTGTGTCTTAGACTCATCTATTGCTGTTTTAACAATTTATTCTTCAGGGATTTTAATTCTTGCTTAAGCATTAACAGCAGTAATATATGATTTTACAACACTTTTAGTATTAGTAAATATATCAAGTAATTGATTTGCAACACTTTGCAAATAGGTAATCCTCTGAACTTCTGGTTCACATTCATTTGTAAGATGATCAAATTTAAACAAGGTTTTATTATCCTAAATAATTTCTTGTCGTGCTTCAAGCATCGATATTTCATTATTTCAAAACATGATGAAATATTAATAAACTTATATATAAAACTTAGTATAAGTGAATCAAGTATTTGACTGTACAATAGATACGTGACCAATGTTCAGTCATATCATATTTATGACAAACATCTTTATTTTTCTATAAAGAATTATTCTGATGGTTTTTACCCTTTTTTGAGTTGGATCACTTCTGGTAATACGGTATATTATTATCATCTTTAATATTGTCACTTTTGAAACTAATACTTCTATAATTTTTCTACCACGTCTACGCTCTTAGTTTTTTTGAAATGATACACCATTCACTTCTGGGAATGATGTAAATTCAATATCATTAATAGGATGTAACTGATGATTTATTAACAAAAACTCATTATTTAACTCAATCACTATAAGATAAAATAAAAATTCAGAATATTTGTTGAACTTTCGCTCTCAATAATGCTGCTGCAAAAGCACATTCAAAACATGAAAAATAATGTCTTTTTTGAAAAATATCATCATCAATGACTTTCTCACTGCATAATTTTAATATTGAGCTGATTTTAAATAGTGCAAAATTATATTTATTACCACTTATAAAATCTTGTAACTTCAAGTACAATAAGTCATAATGATCATTTGAAAGGATTACATCTTTTATTGCTCATATTTCTCCCTTAAATCATTTCACACAATAAAAAAAATTTTCACTATGAAATACACAGCACGGTCCTGTAAGGACATGTGATTTTCTTTTTTGATTGTATCTCCCAAGTTCATCATATCCAAATGAATCTTATCAAGGATCCTGAATAAATAACTTTTTCAAAAAATGTCAATAGTAATAAATCTCAATTTTATAAAATTTGATATTTTCTATATATATGAATCATAAAAATAAATCTGTGGATTTAATAAATATATTCATATAATCATCAGAACAAAAGTATAATTTTATCTAGTAATATTCAACAATATTACCTTCAATATTCATATCGAGGATTGCAAATAATATACTGAAAAATTTATTTGAAGTAGAAAACCATTAGTTTCAATATTGGTAGAATTTCGTGCTGATAACATGTTATAAAACTAAAAAGAAAATTACTATTATTGTAAGAGAAATATAAAATAAATTTTTAAGAACTGAAAAATTTATTCGTTCTATAAATTTTTCTTATAAATTTCAAAACGATTGAAACTCATATTTATAGGCGTTGAAATTACTATGCAAATTACTATGCATGACTTAAAATGATAGTGGTGGGGTCATTCACAAAATTATTAAGAGAGTGGGAGCTGCCCCTAATAATTCATAAAATCTTGAACATAATTTGGGCTAAAAAATGTAGTTTTCAACTGTCATAATAGACCACATAATAGAACACATGTGCATAGTAAATTTATAGATCAATTTGTGTATCAATATATATCTATTAGATGATTTCATAAAATTTAACTTTCTGACAAATCATATTAGATGAATACGCATATTAATATCTAAAAGGTGACACTACAAAAAAATATAGTATTTAAGACAATATTTATTTCCGGCAACATACATTTTATGGCAAAAAATAACTTTTGCCAATTTGAAATATTTCTTTCTGTCAACTAATAAAAACAGCCGGAATTATAACTTTTAATTTCTTTCTGTCCCTACCTCTCCCTTTCCCTCTCGCGCTCTCTCTGTTTCTCCCTTCGCGCTCTCTCTGCTTCTCCCTTTCTCTCTCGCGCTCTCTCTGCCTCTCCCTTTCCCTCTCACGCTCTCTCTGCCTCTCCCTTTCCCTCTCGCGCTCTCTCTGTCTCTCTCAGCTTTGCACAGTAGTTTCCATTGTCAGTGCTGCCCTAATCTCGCCATCTTCCCGCCACTACTTGGACCACCAGTTGGTTTCCGAGATTCGCCGAAACCCCTTCTGTTAGATCCAAACAAGGTAAGTAAACCGATTGAAAGGATTTTTGAGTATTGTAGGGTTTGGTTGTGTTACTATTTAAACCGATTAAATATGCATTCACCTACATGAGGTTGTTGACAAATGGGGCTGCATTGAGGTTCCTAAACCTACTAAGTTTGTAGTTCAAGAGGATAACAATCTCTCCCTAGTTGAATATGAGTTAGTGAATGTAGTTGAAGAGTGATTATGTGAAATCAGCCATGTGATACTAAAAAGACTGTTTTATAGGTTGGAAGTTTCTCTAATTTTATCAGTCAAGCATAATTTTGAAGTAGCTTGAAGAACAAAATAATTGTACATTAATTTTTTTTCTTCTGCAGAAAATATGCTTGTATGCATCTTTGTTTCTCATTTACATGATTTGTATTGTTCGAATTCAAATATGTACGTTGAAGATATTTGAATGAAGTTAATGATATGTGTTGGCAAGTAAATATAAATTTCTCCTAATTTAACATTTTTTAATTTATTACTAAGCAAGTAACTATCATAAAATAGATAAATATGAGGAAAAAAAAAAACAATCACATACAACAAAGCCAAAAAAAAAATGGGCACAAAATTTAATCGGGCAAACCATCAGTTTTCAAACAAAATTTTTGTGACAGAATTTTTGGTTATTTGCGGCGAACATTTCTTGCCGCAAAATGTATATTACTGTCAATTATAAATGTAGCCGCAAACATCTTTTCTTGGCTCATTATCAGCGGCTATTTATTGGCGACAAAGTTTAGCCGCAAAAAAGTAATTCCGGCGATTTTTATACTATTTGCGGCGAATTTTAGTCGCGGGAAATAGTCTTATTGTTTTTAGTGTGATTAACATCCGTCTGACAATATATTTTTGGGAGGTTGCTTGAAGGAACTACGAAGTGACTTGTTCAAATAAATTGAATATGTTATGGTCCAAGGAGATAAAGATGACCAAATCTACCTACATATGAACTGTACGTAATATCCTTGGAAGAAAATTTGGCTGCAATATCTGCGAGTTGCAATTTCGGAAGCAGAACCTGAAATGCAAGAAATGTAGCTGCATGCTTTCATGCTTGCAAGTCCAGTGAATATTACTACCTCTGTCCGTTGACAATTTGGAATTCTAATAGAGACGAAGGATTCAATTGATTAGGCTGTGTTGGAATTCTAATAGAGACGAAGGATTCAATTAATTATGTTCGGCTTATGACAAGTTAAATACATGTTAAGGCATTTCATGCACAGTTCAATATTTATATTCACTTTATTTACATTCATAACGATGAGTATGCATGTACTTTTGAGGATGGAAACTTGACGTTATAAGCATTTATGTTCATATATATAATTTAAGGCATTTCATGCATCTTATTCACTTAAGTTCCGTGGATACAAGGCATACTTTTGCATATTTTTATATTTTAACCACCTTGTTGAGAATTTCTACGAGGATGGAGTTGTAGGACGAGACTTGGTCCAAAAAAGTGAAGCAGAAGCTTAAATAGTTTATGACATGTATTTATGATTTAATAAACTATTTTATTAAGCATATTAGAATTGATTTATTTTAAAAGTTTTTTCGCATGGGGTGTTCATCCGAGTTTTGGATTTGAAAATCCAGAACCCAGATTCAAAATTTCCTTACACTTAAAAAAAAATATATATATATATATATATTAATAAATAAATAAAATTTCAAACCAGGCCGGGTTGTACCCAGCCCGGATGAATAGGTCTACTTTCGCATCTTTTAGATTTTAAGTATATTAATCAAGAATGATTTCGACTATAAGATGGATTGAGCTAAGTTTAATTTATTTTTTAATATTATTATTGTTTTGACATTTGAAAAAATTGAATTAAAATTTAAAAAAGATGGATTGGAATCTGAAAAATGTGTATTGAGATTAGTATTTTATATAAGAAATTAAAAAAATATAATAATAAAATAAAAATAAATTGAGATGATATCAACTTATACTCGAGTCCAAACGGGCCTTCGTTAATGAACTCTTTTTCCACATGAGGCGGCTTTAAGAAGAAAGTTTTGAAGTCAAAAGTTAGTCGCATACTTGTTCCTTAGCTTAGAAAAATAAAATAAAAATAAGAAAAAAATTGGAAAATAAATGGTACCGGTCTCTTAGATTTAGAAGGTCTAATTTGTTTTTATAAATAAAATAAGATAAAAGTTAAAAATTAAATAAAATATTCGTATAACATATTCTTATAATATTAAAGTTGTTTTATAATTTGAGAAAGTTGTTTTTGAATTTGAAAGAATTTAATTGTTTATTTTATTTTATATGAAAATTTTAAAAAAATAATAATAATAAAATAAGATAGGATAAAAATATTTTTAAAAGTAAATAGGCCTAAAACTGATGTTATTCTTAATCCTAGGTAAGATATCAGTATTTCAAAAACCAAAAAGATTTATCAACAATCAACGCAATGCTAAAGAGAAGAGTGCCACAAAGAGGAATAAGCTAAATACTAGTCACCTTCTTCTAGGCTCCGCTGGACGACACGGCATTCTCGTTCAAATATAGGCCGATTGTACTTGTTATGGTTCTCAAGGATCCAACATGATCACCTAGGTCTACATTGTCACGATATTGTTCTATGGAGTGAGCAGGCTGTTAAAAGTTCGGCCCAATTTTTTTTTGATGTCGAAAGGAAGGGAGTGACCTACAAGGGATGTTAAAAGATGTTGATTTGAACTTTAGTCTCTTTTAGATTTGGAAACGAGTAGAATTTATCTGAACTTATTTTAAATTTATCATTATATTTTTTTAAATTTTTGTATAAAATATAAATCTCAATACAGATTTTTCAAATTTAAATTCAACTTTTTTAAATTTTAAAATAATATTAATAATATTTTATTCAATTTTTAAAATTTATTTCAATTTTTCTCAAATCAATTCTGAATCCAAACATAATCTTAATCTTTCATAATCTTCCTTCTTGTCCTTTATATTTCTCTTGAACCTAATCCCAAATAGGAGTTGAGATAATTAATAACATTCCTTTGGCATTCTCATGAACTTGTGAAAGGCAAATAAGGCCAAAAGGAAAATTTTATTAAAACTCTTAAGAGACTTCCTCTTAAGATACCCAATGTAAACATTGTATAGCCACAGCAATAAACAAAATTGTAATGAAACCCACAATAAGACGAAAAAAAAGTAACATTAGATATAAGTCTCAACAAGCTTCATACAGGTTTCTTTTGTAAAAAATTAGATTTTATTAATAAAAAACTATTTAAGAATTTATAATAAAATCTATTTTTTTATAAGAATTTATATGAGACTTGTCTATTTAAGATATATACATATTACTTCTCTTTAAAGAAAAAAAAATCAGACCATGATTCCAAAAACACAACTTATCGAACACTTAGAGCGCACTCAATGGTTTGGCTGAAGTTTGATGATAACTAAAATTTCGCTTACTTGTGCCAAAAAACCATTATATTGGATTTGGTGTTGCTATAAAATTTTAAACTTCTGCTACAATGATTCAACAAAATTGTAAATAAACAAAGTAGGACTCGCTCTCTCTCACACATTTTCTTTTTAACGTTTTTCTCTCGCAATGCTCCGAGGGAGGGCTCCAATCCTGTGCGGCTATTTTCTCTTGTTTTCTACTAGTTTATCTAGTTTTTTCTTATGCTTTTTATAGTGTTTTGCTCATAGCATCAAGAGATTTCGATTTATTGCTTTCCAGGCCCTTTTGGACTCACCAGACGCCGATCTAGTATAAAGACAAAGCAAACTACTCAAAAGTGCGGCGCATGGGTCTTAGCATGGGTTTCAATTTGCATGTTAGCCACACGCTGCCACGTTGTGGTGATTCCCTTGCTGTCACACACGATATAAATTGAATTAGCAATCTCGAATTTGTTGGTCTATGGTGCCCATTTTCTATTCAGTGTAGCTCATGCTTCTCATGCGCCGTCATAGCAAGCGATCTTCCGTTGGTGTATCAATATCTCTTCTGATTACTATTTTCCTATTTTCTTAACTAAAGATCAAGATCTATTAAATGTGAGAATTTGTTTCAATTGGAATAGTTCAACAGAATGCAGCACATCTCTCTTCGCTGTGACTTTCAATTGCACTCAAATAATCTGTTTATTAGGCTATTTTAAAATCTCTTTAAGCGATATCCTTTCAGTAGGATTAGTAGGAACTACACTTGTAACTCCAAAACCATTTTTATTTTTTGGTGTTGGTTGTATTTTTGTTTGTTTTGGAATGATTTTTGGAGACTTTCACCCCACTAAAACTTGTATCCTATAATATGCATAGTTTATTTATGGTATGAAATGCTTGCCTTAAAAAAAAACAAATTTTAAATAGAGAAATACTGACCGACCCTCCATTAAAAGCAGTCCGCCACCTCCGGTGGCGGTGGCGACATGCCATCGAGCCCGGCGGGCTCGGGTGACCTCACTCCTGCGACGGCGACCCCGACGACCTCTCATCTAGGGGTGTTCATCTGGGTTCCGGATTTGAGAATCCGGAACCCAGATTCGAAATTTCCTTAAACATTTTTTTAAAAAAAAATTTAAATGTTAAAAAATAAATAAAATTTTAAACTGAGCCGAGTTGTATCCGGCCCGGATGAACACCCCTACTCCCATCTTCTCCCAGCAGCCTTAAACCCGAAATGAGTCCTTAGTTCGCCAGTCCCAATGGTATGGGTGATGTCGCCCACTGCGACTTTATTCGGCTGATGGCCAAATTTTTCTTAAAATCATCATTATTTTAATTTTTATTGTATTTTTTATTATGTTTTTATTTTTTTATTGTGTTTTTAATTATATTTTTATATTTTATTTTTTTATTATATTTTTTATTATATTTTTTTCATTTTATTATATTTTTTAAGATTTTTTTATTGTATTTATTATCAAAAACAGCTGGATTTAGAAGGCTGTTTTTAATGTTGGGACAGCGTCACCCTTTTAAATAAACAGTAACTTAATCAAATAATAAGAATAATTATTTATCTCTCCAACCAAAAGATTCCCGCTGAAATAATATGATGGAAACCCTCCCCTCAATCTTCACACCCCTTCACTCCTAAAACCCTATGGCCTCTGTTCTCTCCTCACTCCCGAAATCCTTGGCCTTCGCACTTTCTTTCAATCACTCCCGAAACCATCCCCGTTTTCTCACTCTTGAAATCCTCTGTACATTCTCTCCCCCCGAAATCCTTTGGACACAATATCATAGAGACAATATTCATGTCCAAATGGAAATATCATAGAGACAATATTCATGTCCAAATGGAATTGACCCTTAAGATTTGGGTATCATACAATAGATAAGCGCTCATGATTATGAGAATGGCAACTTTACAAACTAATTTTCCATTCCATTCCCTCTGATCAAACTATATAAAAAAGGTTTTTTTTTAATGCAGTTGAAATATAGCAGACTCTGTTGGAAATATCTCGAATAATAAATTATTTAAGTACAAACGTTTTGTAAACTATAGAATATGTAAAAAAAATAAGAACAAATTGAAAAGAGAGAATTCAGTATTGAGGCACATTCTGATGGACGTTTTCCTTAGAGTAGATTCCACCACCTTCAAATTTAATATGTACTAGACTTTTTGACAATCTACTCCCAAAATATAACAACGTCAGTATTCGTTAATCTTTTTATTGGTATACACAAAAAGAGATTTTTGAATCCAATATAAAATAATCAAAGCAGAGAGAGAGAGAGAGATTCTCTAATTTTTGTAGATTATTTTTGGAATGTGTATAATTGAGGGTGGAATTTCTTTATAAAGAATAAAAGGACACTTGATAAAAGTCACAACTTATTTAAATAATATGATACCGGTAAAAAGTTACAATGTATTTCATGAAATGATACTTTGTGAAAAGTTATAATTTATATAAATGAAATGGTACTTATGAAAAATCACAATTTATTTGATAAGATGGTATTTATGAAAAGTCGCAACTTATATAAATAATAAAGTATTTGTGACAAGTCACAATTAGAATGAAAGAGTATTTTTGAGAAGCCGTAACTTCTCAAATATTAGAGAATATATTGAAAATGTTTCTAATTCACCAAAAAGTACAACCTTTTATTTGGTTGGCAAGCGGTTAAGGCTCCTATTCTCAAGAGGCTTGCGTTGGTTCAAATTATAATGACACATTTTCATTTAAATCTAGATAATCGAATCAATATATTGAACAAGAGTAGTGATACATTTCCTACTCTTTTACCACTCTTCTACCACTTTTTTTTATTTTTTTAAATTTTTTTGTAAATTTTCTTTTTACATAGTGATTAAGAAAATGATTATTAATAATATTGTATATTTTTTTAAAAAAAAATTAATGATTAAGGATGCTAAAACGATATTTAAAAGAAAATAATAAAAAAATAAATACACTAATAGTAGTAAATAAGTAGTAGAAGAATGGTACATGTATTATCACTCATTGAACAATAAGTTAATATTAAATATTTTAATCATTTATAGTCTAAAAACCAACAGACTCTTGCTTCATTATAGTTTACAGGACATTTTGAAGTTCGTCCAAGAACCCAGAAACAATATATAGCACCTTCCGAGAGAGTGAATCCTTAATAGTGCATTGAGGAATGCTTTATTTTCCAATTCAGTTGAACTGTTTTCAGATTGCATACTTCGTAATTCAAGCTTTCATGAAAGCTTTTTAAATATATTCTAAACAGGAACATCCGATGGGTAGTCTTGTGGATATTTATTGATGGTTTCTCTAAGCAGTTTCTCCTGCTCTTGAAGGTTTGATGGCGGCTTGTCATATACATCAGAGAACAAGTCTGCTAGTGGAGGTTTCTCTGTTTTCTCTGCTATTTGAATTGCTTGCAGCATCTGCAGTGGGAAAAAATTATCAGAAGAGAACATTAAAAGAGATTTTCCAAAGTCATGGGGATTGAAGAAAAAGTATATATATGCACATGTATGCACCTGCTTTCTTATTCTGCCTCGAAGCTCAGAATCATCTTTGTCACTCCACCAGCCATTCTTTTCTACCCAATTTTTTAATCTATTTATAGGGTTTCGTGCCAATTTCCAGTATTCAATCTCATTTAATGGTCGATACTCGGTGGAACCAATAGTAGTGGAGTGGTGTCCAACTCTATATGTTAGGGCCTGAAAGTTCAAAGTTCAAAGTTCAAAGTTCAAAGCTCAAACAAACAATAGAGAAAATCACAATTCTTAATACACAATTTCTCCTGCATTGCCTATTAACAAATGCATATGATAAGAAGGACTGGGACCAAATGCTAAAGACCAGCAAAAGGAAGCTTAGTTCTACCTCCACTAATATTGGTCTTTGTTCCCTTATTGCCATTTCACGAGCAGCATGAATTGCACTATATACAGCAAGAGCATCATTCCCATCTACCCTGATGCTTCGAATTCCATAAGCCCGACCTCTAACAACAAGGCCATCACCTGCCAAACATGGATATTCAAGAAAGAAAGAAACAAACTCAAACTTCCATGAGTAGCAATACAGAGAAGAAGTGTTTGATATGAAGTTATATGATAAAGAGTACTTCGAAATTGCTCTTCTATGGGAGTACTGATGGCCCAACCATTGTTCCGACAAATGAAAACAACAGGGGCTTCCAGAACTGCTGCAAAATTCAAAGCAGCATGGAAATCTCCCTGAAACATAGGTAAAGGCTCAAATGAGGACATGAACATTGTTAGTTTAATTATTTTAGTGTGATCGAGATCAGGTGGAAGTATTTAGTCACCTCACTACTGCCGCCATCTCCAAAATAAGTGGCCACACATGCATTCTTGCCATCCATTTTTAGAGAATAAGCAACACCCACTGCTTGAGGAAGCTGTGTTCTGACAAGCACATGAAGAGGTAATATAGAAGAATCGTGTTAGCTATTTTCTTGAATGTTGATCAACATCAAATAAATCTAGACATGACAGAGATTATCGTGTAGTAATAATGATGCAGATATCTTACGACATAGGCGGGGAAACAGCGAAGTAGTTGTGATTCTTAGAGACGTAGTGGATAGGCGGCTGCCTGGCTTTCCCACAATCAGCCTTGTTTCCAAAGCACTGGTTGGCAAAGTCTTGCAATGTGAAACCACGCCACAAGAGAACTCCAGGCTCCCGATACTGGCATTAAATCAGGCAAACTCCACTGAAATCAGTTTTCCTTGCATAATTTTTGGGGTCAAAAAATGTCAATGTGTAGTGGATTTCACTTAACAAAAGGCCCTACATTCAGATACAATCTAAATCTCTTTGGTGACCGTACTGACCATTAATACATAACTGTTGAATCATGGGTGCTATTCTTAGATTCAAAACTTTTCAACAGATAAAATGGCAATGATAAACTTCCTTCGGCAACCGAAATCAAAAAATATGAATAAGGATTAATATGTGAAATTGTTACTTATCTCAAAAATTTAAATAGGCGATAATAGGTAGATTTTATTATTTAGCTTATATGTTAAGAATCAATGTCAAGCATCTTGTGTGGACACAATTTAAGTGGCAAGTTTGGGACAAAGCACCCTGTATGGACACAAATTAAGTGACAAGTTTGGTAGCACCTTGTATGGACACAAATTAAGTGGCAAGTTTGGTGCAAAGTACATTGTATGGACACAAATTAAGTGGCAAGTTTGGTAGCACCTTGTATGGACACAAATTAAGTGGCAAGTTTGGTGCAAAGCACCTTGTGTAAGGTGTGGACACAAATTAAGTGATTTTTTATTATTTGTGTGGTAGAGAAGTAATTAGTTTAAATAAATGTGTGGTGTGTATCTCATATAACTTGCTATAAATACCCAAATCCTCAAGCCTTGTAAATCATCAAGAAGTGAAGAAGCAAATAAGACTACAAGTCTTATATATAGTTTAGAGTGTTGAGTGTTTGTGAAAGTGAAGAGATTTCTTTGTCTCTTGTTGTATCTTCATTTTTGAGTGAATTTCTTCTTGGAGATATAAAATTTAGAGTTGAATATCCTAAATTTTTTCTCAACATTATATCTTAACACTCCCCTTCACGTGTTGGCTAATCCCTCTTTTAATAGGTAGCTTAACACGTGGAATATTTAATTAATTGAAATAGAGTATAAAATTAAGATTTAAACTTAGGATCTCTATATTAATAACATGCAAAATTATCACTTGTCTAAAAAGTTTAAGTTAATAGAAAAATGTAGGTTTTATTATTTATTTTATATCTTAATATCATAGACACCATATTATGAAGCAGCCTTCAGGTGTCCATCATCATACATATCTTCTGTGACCTTTTCCTTGAACAGTTTTAAGTTATATTTACTGATGAAATATATACAGGTTTACCTGAGGCAAGACAAGATCATCTGCAGAAAGTGCAGCCGCAGATGCAATGTTAATTGCTTCTTCCCCAGATGTGGTCAAGTAAAATGAAATTCTTCCCAGCTTTTGAGCTTCGCAGAATATGGTATCCATCATTTGAAGGGTGACCATATCACTGTACATCTTCACTGCTATTTCCTTGCTTACCTATTAAACAGTTAGTTCTGTTATGACCAAAAACGGTTAAAACTTTGATGAATTTGTTGTTTGATTCAAACTACCTTTCTGTTCATGTTCAAAACTCAACTGATATTAAAAATTAAAAAAAAAAAAGCATTTAAATTTACCTGCACAAAGTTGCTTGACACGATTGGATCTCCATTGTCATCAAGAACTCGATAACAAGGAACCCTCTTATCCCCTGACTCGGAAATGAAACTCATTTCAGGCGTAAATGCAACCTTCCCTCCAGGAAAATCCAAGGCCTGTCCCCATCGACACATTCGAAATGTAATTTTTTCCAAATTTTTTTATTTTTATTTTACCATTCAGTCAAAACAGTAAATTAAAAGAATAAGATGTTTTTTTTTTCAAAAATAAACATTAGACAATCCCCAAACATTAGTACTACAACAATGCTACTGTCCCCACACGCACGCGAAGTTATCAATTATTTTATATTTTTAGATTAGGTTTGGATGTTGAAAAAAGTTATGAATAATAATAAAAAGTGTGTAAAAAATAATAATAATATATTAAATAGTAATAAATAATGATAAATAATAATAAAAATAAGTGATAAATAATAATAAAATATTTTAAAAATATTTAAGAATGTCTTACACGTCAAATATGTTAGAAGAAGAGAATAGTTGCTGAAAAAGATTTCCCTTCATTGATAAATTTCGTATACAGTTCAGTCTATTTATACAAATGTAAATGGATTAAAAGAATTGTAAATTCTCAAGAGAAAATTGTAGACAATATATAACAAATTCTTCTACGGTTAGATTCTAGAATCTTTGTTGTTGTTTGTATCAGGTGGCAGAGGTGCTATGGCAGAATGAGACCCGTGTGTTGTATTGCTGATGCCTGCCAACTGTTTGTTGAAATGTTGGAAATCAATGTCTAGCTCAATAAAATAGACCCACTGCTGTAGGCCATTTTCCTCTAGGCTCCTCTATTCTCGCGTTACGTCTGTCTCCAATATTAGTTTCTTCGTTACTTTAGTGTACTTTTAATATATGATAAGTACGTGGTTGGTTCCTGGTTAACTGGACATGCTTGCTTGAAATTATTGAGGCAATACAATGTTCTTCTTCCTTGTTTGAAATCTATCAAAATCATTTTTTGTTTAATCAAAGTAGAATAAATTCTATAATATTGTCCATCCAAAGCAGGAAAAAGAAAATCTAATTGTTCCTTTCTTGAATTATCATTACTCAGATTTTATTTTAATACCAGATCATTTCTGCATAAACGATCGAAACAGTACTAGCTGAGGAAACAAAAAAAAGAGAGAATTAATATACATAATCAAAATATAACAAATTCGTTGAGAATATGATCTATCAATACCGTTATTATTAGAGTAGTGCTAGAGTGAAATTAGACTTATAGTACTCACTCTCATATGATATTGTTTACATATTACTATTCATATAAACAATATCATGTGAGAGTGAGTATTATGAGTGTGGCTTCACTTTATAATTTTTCTTACCATCACGGATACATCGAATGCTTTCATTATAGAGTCCTGCCACATGTTTCGAGGAACTATACCAAAATCTCCCGAATGGTTGTAACTATTTTTTTCATTTTGTTTGATTTTTTTACATTATCTTTTGTAGTTTGAAATATTTTTTAAAAAAAAATAAGAAAATTCACATCATTATTAAAAAATAATCATTAAATAAAAAAAAAATATATTTTAAACTCAAGAAAAAAGTCCCCAAAAAAATCTTCGATATAAAAAACATTTCTCTGAAGACTGTAGCAGCACTCCCAAGAAAAGCAGCACATAACTCATAAGGAAGATCTTACCTGCGACTGCAAGTCTCTTTCAGGTTCAGTGGATTTGAAGCGTGGAATGAGGAAACGAATAGCTGAGTTATTAAAAAATGCATACGGTCTTGATCCGTATCTGTTATCAACAAGTGACAATATCGCAGAAGAACTAGAAAAATATTGCATAAAAGAAGCATCAGAAGAACTCCTATTCAGAAATACTCCCAAAGAGCCCATCTTTTTGCTCAGGCTATGGACAAATGTTCTTGACCTTACCAACCAAATTGCCATGAAAATTGACTTATCTGTACACAGTCACAGACTGGAAGTTTATACACACAAGAGTCTAAACAATAAGATCCAACAAAGAAGAATATATCTTGGAATACCTTGACAAAAAGTTGTGCGTGATCCCTTTGCAATCACTAAAAGCTATTAGAATAACATATTTATAGAATTCGGTGGTGAAAAATGATACACTAACTACTTCTTAACAATTGTTTTACAATTATGAATTAAAATAATATATTTTTTAAATTTAAGTTTGACTTTTTGTTTGATTTGATGTTTATAAAGATTTAAAAAGTATTATTTTATCAAGAATTGTAAATCAATTGTAATTAGATTGAAAGCGTATCACTGCTCTTCGGTGATTACTTGTATTTCACTTTTATAGATATTTACACATTGTTTGTACAATGTTCTAGAGTATAAAAAAAATCAGTAATAAAACTTGTAAAACGTCCTATGTATCAAAAATTATCTATCAATTTTTTTAATCAAATTATTTAGATCTTAGTCATGTGAATATATAAATAATCAAATATATGTAATATATCAATAATCAAGTAGAACAGGACAATTGATTATGAAATGAAACCTTTTGAAGAATTCATTAAAAGTAACACATCAGGGCATCCAATCCAATCTACATCCGAGTATTTGTCCTTAAATCTTCCTTTAGTTTGCCAATTTTGTGAATTAAGTCTCAAGCTTACTTTTCTAATGTCAGTGTTGATGTACAAAATTCACAAATGGGTCAACTTATTGGAATATCATAAGATCGGACATCTTTTCGAGTTTGCTTTTTTACAGTTTCTATCTCGACTATGTCACTCCATTGTTGTTATTGTCATCTTTGCCCAGTTATAACATTCTCAATTGGATCATACCTCTCTAACTCGAGTTTGTCTTTTGTCTTTCAAGGTCACCAATATTCTATAGTGTTTCAATCTTTTAATGGTGTCTCGTATCAACTTGAAAACAAACATCATGTACAACTATCTTCTAATATAAGTTAATCTTTTTCGATTGCACCTTTTGATTTGATTCATTTTGATATTGGGATTCTATACCCACTTTTATTGAGGTAAGATCTCGTTATTTTATTATGTTTATTGATAATTATTCTCATTATACATGACTATACTTATTATAATATTGCTTGGTGCTTACCGAACTACTTATAAAATGGTACAAATTTAATTTTTTTTGTACAATTAAAGTTTTCATTCAGATAATATCATGAAATATAATGACAAAATTATCCTTAAGTTCTTGAATTAACAAGGCATACTTTTATGTTGTTCTTATTCTTATACTTCTTAACAAAATAAATGTGCAATACGAAAATATTGTTATATCTTTGATACTATAGGGGTTTTTTACTTTCTAATTCCTTATTTTAAAATTTTTGGGATGGAGCTACTTTTACTACTATATACACAATTAATTGGGTACCTCATTTATATTTTACAATAAATCTCTTTTTGAGTTTTTTTTTTTTTTTATAATATGATCCATAACTATTTCTTACTTCAAATGTTCTGTTGTGCTCATCTTGTTACTTTTCTTCCTTGGTTACGCTCATTAATGAATAATAATGGTTTTAAGAATTATTATGGCATCGAGATACGTATAATGAATTAAGGAAAAATTAAAAAATAACAACTACTGATATAGAAAATTATGAAATATTCGGTAAAGGGTGGCTCTACAGCCAGTCGGATCCAACTTTGGGTCCACTGTAATTTTTTTCATATATTTTAAAAATATTTAAAAATAAATTTTAAAAAATAAAAAAATTTATAATATTAAATAAATACTTATTTAATCATTAAATAAAAAAATACCGAGAGAAATTCTGAAGACCATTATTGGAATTCGAAGCATTTCTCTTCGGTGAAAACAATGGCTAGAGTTTTAAAAACTACGGCGTAGCTACTAGCTAGGCTGTGGACTTTATTTTAGGAAATCTTAAACAACATTAATTAGATCAGCAAGGTTTTTTTTTTTTTTTTTAAGATTGGCGGTGGTTAAGAAAAATTAAATTTCTTTTATATTGTTGTATAGTCAAATATATCTAATAATTTTTTTAATCAAATTTATTAAATTTTAATCATGTGAATAATTAAAAATATGTAATAAATAAATTATAAAACATAACACAACGCATGATTCATTATGAAAAAAAAAATTTGAAGAATTTCTCAAAAATAAAACTCTATAAAATAATTTTAAAAAAATAATTTTATTGATTGAAATATTTATAACAAGTAAATCGAATATAAAACATTTATAACTTAACTCATTTATATCCACTTATCTTTTATCGTAATAAATAATCAAAACCTCTAACTATCTAAATAAAAATAAATACCAAGTGAAATTCTAAAAACCATTACCAGTGTTCGAAGCATTTCTCTTCGGTGAAAACAATGGCTAGGTTTTAAAAACTACATCCTAGCTAGGCTGTGGACTTTATTTTTGGAAATATTAAATAACATCAATTAGAACAGCAAGATTTTTTTTTTTTTTTGAGATTGACGGTGATTAAGAAAAATAATTAAGGTGCATGTATAGTAGGTTCAAAACTTATCATCGAATATATATACACATGTTACAAGTTGTCAATTATAAAAAAAAAAAAACTTGGCTACTCTTCCTCATTATTAATCAACATTAAAGTATGCATACATGCATGACTCGATATAAACGAGAATATATAAAACGATTCAGCATATGTTACACGTGTATAGTCGTATATATGATTGGACGGTCGTGTATGTTCCGTGGAAATAAAAAGGAAGTAACACGTTAAAGTTCCAATATCGCACAATAAGAAAATAGATTTTTTGTGACGTTAAATTTTATTATAAAAAATAAATTAAAAAAAATTGTAAAAAATTAATTTTAATAAAAATAATTATTTTAATTTTAAATATTTGATCATTAATACTATTTTTTTTATATTATCGGAATGTCAACATCATAATGCTTATAAGTACTCTAGAACAATATGAGTACCCCACGTTACAAAGACTAGTATAGCCACGTCAGCTTTATTTGTGCATGACCCATTGCACAAGCAATTGGGGAATGCAACCTATCAGGCTATCAGGATTACCCTCTACCATGTTCCAAAATCAGCTGAGTTGTCTTTTAGGTTTTTTTTATTTATTTAAATTTAACGCAAAGAGTCAATATATTACTGAAAATAAAATATAGAGTTCAAAAACAACTAAGTAGTACAAGATGGATTTTTATCACTATAAAATTGTAATAATTAAGAAAGAATTTGGATAAGTAGGATATTTTCGAGAGTTTGCATTGTGGTTGCCCATTGCATTAAGTCGTGCATACATTAATTGTTAAATTGATGAATTTTTCTCTTTGTCCAAGAGTTAAAAGTTGTGAGCAAAAACTTTATATAGTCAATGATTAATGCCATAGTCCAATCTTACGTGGAGGATGAATCTGATATTGCTTGGACGACAAAACTAGAATCTCCTTCTATGACAATGTGATTAATCTTCCTATCTTTTGCTTCTTGGAGAGTTATTAGTGTTGTAGAAGCTTCACCAATATTTGGATAAGTACTAGTCAATCTTTGTGAAAATTGATGTTCCTTGTGAGATGAAACTGTTTTTGTCTCTAACTACCACGTCAAAAGATAGAATTTGATCTTCAGGCGAGTCATGGTTTTGAACTGTGCTGTCAGATTGATGATTAGATTTGGTTGACCAGGCTTGTGTGTATTCTTTGAACCTATTTTTGACATTAGAGACAAAATTGAAGGGAGAAATCTCGACCTTTTCATGGATGAATTTTTTTCTAGAAAATCAAATAGAATCCATGATTAAGACGGCAAAGATTTAAAAACTATGTTGCTCTGACTCAAGAATTTTAAGAAAAATCTCAGGATTAATGATATTGTTGACCGGAAAGTTCTATACAATCTCTCAATTTCCACATTATTATTTTTTAATTTTTTTCGTAATTTTTTTAATTTTTTAATTTTTAATTTGTTCTTTTTAAACTAATTTAATTTTTTAATTCATTATTTATATATCAAACATTTAATAAAAATAAAATAAAATAAATGTAGTGTGTGGAGGTTATGTAAATAGTAAGAGGTTATATAGATTTTTTCATTAGTGAATAGTGGGTTATGGGATTATTGGCGAACCTAGATATATCAAGAGGTCAATTGGATTCTTTACACACCACCCTTGAATAGATATAACTAAAAAAGATATGATTGAGATCTTTAGGAGCGATAAGATAGAGAGGGCACTTAATCTGATCTTCATCCAAAGGAAGAATTTTTCGGAGATTGGATTTGGCCGACAGAATGTCATTGTAAACTTTCTATAGAAAAAGCTTCAGTCTATCTGGCATTTTTAACTTCCAGAGATTTTTCCAAATGGTAGGAGTAGAGTTTGAAGGAGTTAGTCTTTGATCTTTTCCAAGGACAACATAGGCTGATTTGATTGAGAAATTGCTAAAAGAATGGTAGAGGCATTTGATCTTGTCAGATACCAAGTGGAAATTTTGAATGGCAAGATGAATTTTTTGGATTTCCTTTACTATGTTTTGGGAGAAAATAGCATTTAAGAGGTATTCTATCTATTCTAGAGTAAGCTCCGAAACCTTACAGGTGTTATCAATGCAAGAAGAATTGGGATTTGGTTGAGGTCTATGGTTTGGGAGAGTAGGGATCTAAGGGTCCATCCAAATGTTGGTTGAAATATCATTATTGATTTGAAAGGAAAAACTAGTAATGAAAAAAATCACGTTGTTTTAGAAGAGATTTTTAGAAACAGAAGTTTGAAGGTTTTGGAATAACATTATTAAAAAAAGCAGTGATGAGGTATTTTTTTTTTGAGAGAATCCCCTTCACCCATTAGTATCTTTTAGAAAACCCCACACAAATTTGGATATCAAAGCAGAATTGAACAAATTCATTTGTTTAATACCAATGTCATTCATGGAATTTGGTATGCAAATATCTTTCCAAATTTTTGGAATGCAATTTTTCTTTTTGAATTCATTAAAATCCTACCAAAATTTTTGAAAAAATGAGTCCATATGGTTAATGACAGATTTTGGAAAGGGAATAGTCGCCATAACAAAGTTAGGGATGGCACTAATTACAGATCTGATAAGGACAATTATCGCTATTTGAAAAATAATTTTTGCTTTTCATCATTGTCCTAAATTTTCTCAATTAGAGATTTGAAGAAAAGCAAACTTCTACAGGCCGTTCACTTGGAAAAAGGCAAAGTAATATTAAGAGCTTGTTTGAATTTATAAATGAAACGAGATAAATTAAATTTATTTTTTAATATTATTATTATTTTAAAAATTAAAAAAATTATATTAAAAATTAAAAAGATTATATTAAAAATTATATTATATATAAAAATATAAAAAATTATAATAATAAATTAAAATGAGATGAGATAAATTCATCTTCAAATACAAACAAGACTTTAAAACGAGGAACCTGACGGGCAATTTTTGAAGGAGTATTGCATTACTTGAAACCTTCAACTATGCAAGGAGACAATGTTCAAGAAGCTGATATTGACAAAAACCTACAGTCTGATCTGCTTTTCCCAGGAATCACGGGGAGAAGATCTAAGCCACTCGACAAATCATCCAGTCTCCATTACTGAGAGAGGACAGCATATCACATTTGAAGTCACCTCAGCTTTTGATCCTGTCTCCTTTCTCGCTAACCAGAGTCCCTCAATTCACCACATGTCCAATGTCGATAGTCCTCTCATTCAATCCGGATCAAATGAGACGTTTACATCTTCTGATGTCAGCTTATTACATTTGGTAAGCCCATCTGTTTTGACAAAGCAAGGCTTATCTCTCCCTCGGCCCAGCTCCAGTGAGATAAATAATTTCAATCCCCTTCAAACCAGTCATTTATCTTCTCTGAATCACTTTGATAGGCCACGGCCAGAGCCTTTCTTCAAACAAGTAATTGATCAAATCCACTCAAAGAGTCCCATGCAAAACCTGTCTCTCTTATTTACCCATTCTAGCCGAGCCTGTCTTGCGTAAAAATCCACCCATTCAAACATTCCACAGCCTCCCCTTCATAACCACTCGGATGAGGTTCTCCCTATACCTGAAAGAGTAATGAAATATCTCCACCCGAAAGCTCAAGCCAGTCAAGACCAACCTCACCGAAACCCACTCAGTTCTTCAACCGAGAGAAGTCTAGGGGAAAAAGGAAACATCAACTTGAGGAGTGTGAAGGTAATTTTTCCCCTCCTAAAAAATGTTTTTTTAACTCTTCCATTGTCATAAAAGATGTAGGTACCCAGAAAATGAAGGAGTGAGCCATTCTCTTCATCAGAATCAAGCTCAAACTGCAAAGCTCAAGAAGCATCAGAGGAAACCGAAAAAAAAGACTTCAAAATCTTTAGTTCAGCAGCAGACTTCAGTATCAAACCGTGCACTGAATCAGTCTCAAGAAATAAAGTACTATGGTAACAATGTTCACAACCTAACAATGGTTTATTCCCTTTAAATCCAACGACTGAGGAAGCAAAGCAAAGCCTAACCCATTACCAAAAGAGCCATGAGGTTGTTTAAAAATAAAGCCTAACCCATAAAAATAAAGCCATGACTTTATTTTTATGAAATTATGGCTAAAATTATTTATCTAACTTAAATCCAGCCATTAATTCTTCAAGCATCGTGGCAATCTGAACTTGTGAAAGGCAAGATCAGGCCGAAAGGAAAAGTTTATTAAAACTGTTAATAGATTTGTATTAGAGCATTGGCATCGATCGGTCTCATTAAAATAAATCATCAAATTTGAAAAAAAAAATCTGGTCATATTTGATTAAAAGTGGAGAAAAGAATTATGAAAAAAAGTGAAAAATGCTTTTCATTTTCAAAAGTAAGTAAACTCATCAAAAATTCCTTCAATTTAATAAAATTGCTTTACGCAACACTCCTTCAGTAAAATTGGTGAGAGCTACTTGTAACTCCAAAACCTTTTTTAGAGAGCTACTTGGTGTTGGTTGTGCATTTGTTTGTTTTGAGATAATTGTTAGGGGAGCCATCCTACCAAATTTGTATTCTATAATTTACGTAATTTATCTATTATATGAAATCCTTGCCTTCAAAAACAGAAAAAAAAATGTAAAAAAATGGTAACTTAATCAAATAATAAAAATAATTATTTCTCCCTCCAACCAAAATATTCTCGCTGAAATAATCTGATGGAAACCTCCCCTCAAACCTCACACCCTCTCACTCCTAAAACCTCTCACCTCAGCAGGTTCTCTTCTCACTCCTGAAATCCTTGGCCTTTGCACGTTCTAACAATCATTCCCGAAACCATCCCGGTTTTATCACTTCCGAAATCCTCTGCACATTCTCTCCCTCTCAAAATCCTCTGGACACAATATCAGAGAGACAATAATCAGGTCCAAATTGAATTGACCCTGAAGATTTGGGTATTCATACAATAGATAAGCGCTCATGATTATGACAATAGCAACTTTACAAACTAATTTTCCATTCCATTCCCTCTAAACAAACTATTATCTTTTTTTAATGCAGTTGAGATATAGCAAACTCTGTTGGAAATATTTCGAATGATAAATTATCCAAGTGCAAATACTTTCTAAACTAGAGAATATGTAAAGAAATAAGAACAAATTAGAAAGAGAGAACCTGTGTTGAGACACGTAATGGTCGCTTTCCTTAGAGTAGATTCCGCTGCCTTCAAATTTAATATGCACTAGATTTCTTGGTAGTGCACATAAAAGGAGATTCTCGAACCCAATATAAAATAGTTAAAGCCCAAAGAAAGAAAGAGATGAGAAGAATGAGTGATTCTCTAATTTTTGTAAAAAAAAATTTAAGTGTGTAAAATGATGAGTGGAATTTCCTAGTTATAGAGAATGAAAGAGCACTTGTGAAAAATCACAACTAAAATTAAATGAAACTTGTGAAAAGTCACAACTTATTTAAATGAAATAATACTTATGAAATGGCACAATTTTTTTGATGGAAAGGTATTTGTGAAAAGTCACAATTTATATAAATGAAAAGGTATTTGTGCAACAAGTCACAATTAGAACAAATGAATATTTTGAAAAAGTCACAACTTCTTAAATATTAGAGAATATATTGAAAATATTTCTAATTCACCAAAAAGTACAACCTTTTATTTGGTTGGCAAGCGGTTAAGGTTCCTATTTTTAAGAGGCATGCATTGATTCAAATTACAATGACACATTTTCATTTAAATCTAGACAACCGAGCCAATATATTGAGCAATAGTGATGGTTCACTATTGTTGGTTACTTAATATTAAATATTTTAATAATTTATAGTCTAAAAACCAACAGACTCTTGCTTCATTACAGTTTACATGACATTTTGAAGTTCGTACAAGAACCCAGAGACAATAATATAGCCCCTTCCGAGATAGTGAATCCTTCATAGTGTATGGAGGAAGGCTTTATTTTCTGATTCAGTTGAACTGTTTTCAGATTACATACTTCGTAATTCAAGTTTTCATGATAGCTTTTTAAATGTATTCTAAACAGGAACATCAGATGGGTGGTCTTGTGGATACTTCTTGATGGTTTCTCTAAGCAATTTCTCTTGCTCTTGAAGGTTTGATGGCGGCTTGTCATAGACATCAGAGAACAAGTCTGCTAGTGGAGGTTTCTCTGTTGTCTCTGCTATTTGAATGGCATGCAGTATCTGCAGAAAAAATATTATATATATTTATATCAGAAGAGAACATTGAAAGAGATTTTCCAACGTCATGGGGAATGAAGAAAAGGGATATATATATATATATATTAATATGAACACCTGCTTTCTGATGTTGCCTCGAAGCTCAGAATCATCTTTGTCACTCCACCAGCCCTTCTTTTCTACCCATTTTCTGAATCTGTTTATAGGGTTTCGTGCCAATTTCCAGTATTCAATTTCATTCAATGGTCGATACTCGGTGGAACCAATAGATGTGGAGTGGTGTCCAACTCTATATGTTAGAGCCTGAAAGTTCAAAGTTCAAACAAATAATAGAGAAAATCACAATTTTGAATACACAACTTCTCCTGCATTGCCTATTAACAAATGCATATGACAAGAAGGGCTGGGACCAAATGCTAAAAGACCAGCAATAGGAAGTTTAGTTCCACCTCCACTAATATTGGTCTTTGCTCCCTTACAGCCATTTCACGAGCAGCATGAATTGCACTATATACAGCAAGAGCATCATTCCCATCCACCCTGATGCTTGGAATTCCATAAGCCCGACCTCTAACGACAAGGCCATCACCTGCCAAACATGGATATTAAAGAAAGAAACAAACAAACTCAAACTTCCATGAGTAGCAATACAGAGAAGAAGTGTTTGATATGAAGTTATAAGATAAAGAGTACTTCGAAATTGCTCTTCTGTGGGGGTACTGATGGCCCAACCATTGTTCCGGCAAATAAAAACAACAGGGGCTTCCAAAACTGCTGCAAAATTCAAAGCAGCATGGAAATCTCCCTGAAACATAGGTAAAGACCCAAATGAGGATATGAACATTGTTAGTTTAATTATTTTAGTGTAAAGTCACCTCACTACTGCCGCCATCACCAAAATAAGTGGCCACACATGCATTCTTGCCATCCGTTTTCAAAGAATAAGCAACACCCACTGCTTGAGGAAGCTGTGTTCTGACAAGCACATGAAGAGGTAATATAGAAGGATTGTGTTAGCTATTTTCTTGAATGTTGATCAATATCAAGTAAATCTAGACATGAGAGAGATTAACGTGTAGTAATAATGATGCAGATATCTTACGACATAGGTGGTGAAACAGCAAAGTAGTTGTGATTCTTAGAGACGTAGTGGATAGGCGGCTGCTTGGCTTTCCCACAATCAGCCTTATTTCCAAAGCACTGGTTGGCAAAGTCTTGCACTGTGAAACCACGCCACAAGAGAACCCCAGGCTCCCGGTACTGGCATTAAATCAGGCAAACTCCACTAAAATCAGTTTTCCTTGCATAATTTTTGGGGTCGGAAAATGTCAATGCGTAGTGAATTTCATTTAACAAAAGGCCCTACATTCAGATACAATCTAAATCTCTTTGGTGACAGTACTGACCATTAATTCATAACTGATGAATCATGGATGCTACTCTTAGATTCATATCTTTTTAACAGATAAAAAAATGGCAATGCAGGTAACCTTCCTTCGGCTGTCGAAATCAAAAAATTATGAACAACATTGATTCTAGGGATTGATACGTGAAATCATCACTTATCCTAAAAGTTTAAGTTGATGACAACAGGTAAATTTTATTATTTAGCTTATATCTTAACACTCATCTTCATGTATTGGCTAATTTCTCTTTTAATAGATAGCTTAACATGTGAAATATTTAATTAAATAAGGTAGAGTATAGAGTCATATTTGAAATCAGAACCTCTGCTTTAATATTATGCGAAATCATCACTTGTCTGAAAAATTTAAACTAATGAGAAGATGTTGACTTTATCATTTATTTTATATTTTAACATGATAAACTACAGATAGTGAAGCAACCTTCATGTGTTCGTCATACATATTTATAAATGGTGTGCCAATACATTTATAATTGTTGCCTTTTATGATACATTTTCTATGTGACTAAGTGAATGAAGGACAAGTGCTAAATCTAGACTCTTGAAGATTAATGAAGCTAAGCTGGTTGATCATGTGAGAAGCCCGTGACTCATGAGCAGTATTAGATAAATATCAAGTGTTTGAGCCGCAGGATTGCGACACCTGTTGCCATCTATGTAATGCTATATATATTTGTACTTATCCGATATGTGGAAACCTAATTCATTTATTCATTTGGTCTATTGTTATCAAGAGGCTTAGAGAGAGAGCTTGAGAGGGCGAAACAGGCTTGTTTGTTTTAGAAAAGAAAATCAAAACTCTAAATTCATCATTATACTTTTTCAAATTCCTATACAAAATATAATTAACAATTCAACTTTTTCAAATTCTAAAATTCCATTTTCAAATCTCAAAACAAAAATAATATTAAAAAAATATATTACAACAATATTTTATTATTTTTTTCACTTTTATCTCATCATATCTCATCTCATCTTTGAAAATAAACAGGGCGGTTTTCTACCTAGGGTTTCACTAAGAGATAAAATCTGTTCAATTTTTTGGTTTGTGAGAGAGGATTTTGTAAGCTAGTTGTTCTAAGGCTTTTTTGTGAAGGATATTGATCATCAATAAAGCTCTGAGGCCATTCCTGTCGTGGACGTAAACTATTAGGATCAAATCACGTAAATCAATTGTGATCTTTCTTTACTTTCTTTATTTTTTGTTTCTTTGATCATCACTTTATATTCTTGTTATTTTCTTGCTCTATTTTATGATCTAGTTTATTTTCTTTTAACTCGTTGGATTTTTAAGTGCTTTTGGTATCAAACTGTTGTTCTTCAGTTCTATTTACAAAGAGGGACTCGGGGTTGTTTTATAACAAGTGGTATCAGAGCCTAGGTCGATGAGAACCATGAAGTTTGATATAGAGAAGTTTACTGGAAAAAATGACTTTGAGTTATGGAGGATCAAGATAAGAGCACTGCTAGTCTAACAGGGATTGCAGGATGCCCTCCTTGGTGAGAAAAATAATGACTCTTCCTCGAAAGAGGAAGAAAAGGAGGCTGTCCATAAAGATATTTTCTAGAAAGTCCACAGTGCCCTAATCGTCTCTCTTGGGGATAAAGTCCTAAGAGATGGCCAGTGAGGACACTACTGTGGGTATATGACTGAAATTAGAGAATCTTTACATGACTAAATTCCTAACTAATAGACTTAACAAGAAAACCAAGCTTTATAACTTCAAGATGACCCTTGGGACTCCAATAGGATAGCATCTTGATGAGTTCAATAAAATTATCCTAGACCTAGCAAATATAGATATTGAGGTGGAGGATGAGGATTAGGTCATTCTCTTGATGAGTTCTTTGGACTTTTCATACCTAAGTCTAAAAAAAATCATGATGTATGGTAGAGACTCACTAAATAGGAATATAAGAGATACCAAATACGAACATGGAGAAGGTTTGTTTGTTAGGGGTAGAATAGAAAAGAGAGAGAAAAAGGGCAAGAAGGAAACCAAGAAATCTAGGTCTAAGTCAAAGGAAAAACACTTTAAATGTTTTCACTGTCATAAAGAAGGGTAATTTAAGAAAGATTGTCCTGATAGGAAAACAAACTTAGGGAATAAGTTTAAAGAGGCAGGGGATGTCTTTGTGGTATTAAAAGAATATGAGAATACTGAGGTACTTACTGTGAGTGAAGTTGATTAAAAAATAAAGTGGATAATGAACTCTGGTTGCTCCTTTCATATATATCCAATTGGAGACTAGTTTGAGACATTCTCTGAGTTAAATGGAGGATATGTAATCCTACAAAAGAACAAGTCCTGCAAAATCATGAAAATATGGTCAATTATACTTAAAATTCATGATGTTATTGAAAGAATCTTGGGGGAGGTTAGGTTTATTCCTAAGTTAAAGAGAAACTTAATTTCTCTTGACGTGCTTGATTTATCAGGTTGCGCCTTTAAATCTGAGGCAGGAGTTCTTAGGGTTACTAAATGTTCTTAGGGTTACTAAATGCTCTTTAGTTATTATGAAAGGGGTTATTAATAACAGAATGTATACATTGCTTGAAAAAAATGTAGTTAGGGAAGCATCCCCTATACAGAATTGTAGAGAATAAATATGTGTTATGCATAGGATGCTTGGACATGTAAGTCAAATGGGCATTTTAGAATTGCAAAAACATGGGTTACTAAGTGAACTGACCCTAAGAAACTTACATTTCTGTGAAGATTGTATCTAAGGAAAAGCAAAGAGTGTCAGTTTTAAGTCAGTAACCTATAACACTAAACAAACCTTAGACTATGTCTATTCTGATCTCTGGAGACCTACAAGAGTAAATTCTTATGGTGGAGGGAGTTATTTCCTCTCCTTAGTGGATGATTACTCTAAGAATGTCTAGATATATATGCTGAAAAATAAGAATGACACCTTTGAAAAATTCGATGAGTGGAAGTCTCTAGTGGAAAACCAAGTAGGTAGAAAACTCAAGACTCTAAGGATTGACAATGGCGTAGAGTTCCTATCCAATGAGTTTAACATGTTTTGTCAAAAGGAAGGATTTCTTAGGCATAAGACAGTGATGTGACCTTTAATGAGTCACAAATGGCTCGGATACATGAAGAAAAGGAAAACCAGAGTATTGATAAGTCCTTAGGGGGTTTACAGGTTGAGGTGGAGCAAGTTAACACCCAACCTGAACCTAAAATTGAGGAAGGTAGTATCCCTAAGAAAGAAATTTTAGGGGACATGGATCAAGGTGGAGTTAGCTCCTATAATTTGGTTAGATATAGGCAAAAGAGAGTCATTAAACCACCTATAAAGTATAGTCAAGTTGAACTTACAGTTTTTACCTTAACAGTAGCTGATGAGGTAGTTTATCAGGAGCCTAAATCTTATAAAAAGGCTATGGTAAGTAAGGATACCTCCAAATGGTTACTTGTTATGCATGAAAAAATGGAGTCTCTTAATAAGAACAAAACTTGGATTCTAGTGCCTAAACCTAAAAGGGTTAAACTAATTGGATCAAAGTGGATCTATAAGAAGAAGGAAAGCATACCAGGTGTAGAAGAGACCAGATTTAAGGCCAGGCTTATAGCAAAAAACTTTACACAGAGAGAGGGAATTGATTTCAATGAAATTTTCTTTCATGTGGTTAAACATAGCTCAATAAGGTTACTGTTTGCCTATACAGTTTTTGAAAACTTATATTTAAAACAATTAGATGTTAAAACTGCATTCTTGTATGGAGATTGAAGAAGAAATTCAGATATAGCCTCCTAAGGGTTTTACTAATGAGATTAAAAATAATCAAGTGCGTCTTCTTAAAAAATCTTTATATGGCCTTAAACAATCACTTAGACAATGGTATAAGAGGTTTGACACACACATGATTAGTAATAATTTTAAGAGAAACTGCTATGCAGTTGTATCTATTACAAGGAAGAAAAATGAATATTTGTTTATCCTTTACTCTATGTAGATAAGATACTGATTGCTTGTAAAGACACTGATCTAATTAAACAAGTTAAATGCATATTGAAATCTGAGTTTGAACTGAAGAATTGGGCTTTGCTAAGAAAATATTAGGAATGGAAATTAAAAGGGATAGCAATGATAGGGTTCTATATCTGTCCCAGAAAAATTACATTTATAAAATTCTTGAAAGATTTTATATGGAACATGTGAAACCTGTTAGCACACCCTTAGGTAAGCATTTCAAACTTTCTGTAGATCAGACTCCTAAACAGGAGTAGATATTAATTTTATGCATAAAATCCCCTATGCTAGCATGATGGGAAGCATAATGTATGCAATGGTCTATTCTAGACTTGATCGGACTTAAAATGTGAGTCTAGTTAGTAGATTTATGGAGAATTTAGGAAAACCTCATTGGCAGGCCATTAAATGGGTATTAAGGTACCTGGCAGGAACTACTAACTTAGGACACAGTTTTGGGAATAATGTTGAAAAGGGTTGTGAGTTGACTGGTTTTGTAGACTCTGACTTTGTAGGAAATGTAGACACTAGAAAATCCTAACTGGTTATATGTTTACTACTTTTGGGGGGGCCATTAGTTGGAAATCACACTTACAAGCTGTGGTGGCTTTTTCCACTACAGAAGCTGAATATATAGCATTAACTGAAGCTATAAAAGAGGCCATATGCTTAAAGGGTATTGCTAGTGAGTTAAGTATTTTAATGGTAATATCATGGTACATTGTGATAATCAAAACATATTACACTTAGCTAAAAGTCAAGTTTACTAAGGTCCAAACACATTGACAAAAGGCTTCACTTTGTTAGAGATATTATAGAATCTAAGGTTATATAATCTAAGATTGTAGATGTGGATAAGGTCTCAACTGAGGATAACCTCTCAGATATGATAACCAAGTCTCTCCCTTAGTCTAAGTTTAGACACTGTTTGAACTTAGTTGGTATGGAGTCTAGAGTCTGTCCCCATTAGAGGGACAATGTAGGAATAGCCAATGAAAATAATTAATGTAATCTTAGCAATAAATGTTGTGTCGAAGTGGAGATTTGTAAATGGTGTCTCAATACATTTATAATTGTTGCCTTTTTTGATATCTTTTCTATGTCACTACAAAAAAAATACTATATTTAGGGCTATATTCATTTACTGCGGTTGAAATATTGTGGAAAAAAGTCATTTTTGCTATTTTGGTTTTTTCCTTTCTGTCAACTAATTCAAGTCGCCGGAACAAAACTAGGAAAATAAACTAAAATTAAATTCGTGCCTGATTTTCCCCCCAAGTTCCCAACCCTCCACCCAGCGACATTTCCCACTCCCCCCCCCTTCTCTCTCCCTCTCTCTCGGCTTTGAACAGTGGTTTTCCATTGCCAGCACTGCCTTAATCTCGTCGTCTTCCTGCCGCTACTTGGACTGCAAGCTGGTTTCCCATTGTAGCTTCGCCGAAGTCCTTTGTCAAATTCGAACAAGGCATCTTCCGTGTTCTGTGTGAATCTCTTCCCCTGTTTCCTAATTTGGTACGTGTGCCACAACTCCTCGATTATATTTTCTCTTTCCACAAGCTGTGTTATAAACCATTGTTATCTTTCAATTGAACCTCTAATCGTTGGTCGGAGGCGGGGAATTTGGAAATTTGCTTGTGATTTCTAGGTTTTTTGGTAGATATCACCTAGATTTCACATGGTCAACATGATTGTGTAATAATTATTTAGTCTATTCCAAATAACAAAAACCTGATTATCATATGCATGAATCATGATGCTCTAATGAGATAAATTGTTACATTCTGTGAGGTTGAATATTTTTGTAGTATTAACTTTTTTAGTTGAACTAATGCTTTTGTTTGAGCATTTTGATTATTTCAAAATTTAATTGGTTTATGTTGTTAAGTAAACGAAACTGTTCAATATGGACTGTAATTTGGTCATAAAATCTTCCTCTCCTCCAATCCCTCCCCCGTTTGGTTGGCAACAAATAACCTATGAATGAAGTATTAATTACTAGAATAGGTACTTCGAGTCAACCTGAGTTTTCATGTACTCAATGTCATCATATCAGGATTTATGTCATTTAAACCATGCCATTAATGGAAATGCTCCTAAATTATGCTAGTCTTTGAATTTAGGTTTTGTTTTTTTTTTCCCTCCTCATTGAAAAGTTTTGTATGTGGCGTCCAGTAACTAGTGATGTTATTTTAATTAAGGAGAATATGGTGTGACTTCTTTAGTAGTATGTTATTTTCTTTATATGATATATATATATATATATGTATATATATATTGTAATTGATCCCTAATTTACAGTGCATGTGTGTTTGACTTGAATTTTAGACTAATTCATTCTTGTTTTTCTATTTATGTATTTGGATAAATAATGCTTTTATATAATATAAGTTCATAAATTCAAGGTGCTTCTTTGGAGTGGTACCAATTGTTCAATATTTTGTAGCAGTCTCCTCAGCCTTGAGAATTTTTTCCCTAAGAGTAGCTTAAACCATTGCCCTCTTTTCTTATGCTTTCTTGTGAATCATAGCAGCTTTGTTCTACTGGGATACTAGTTATTATGTTAAAATATTGGAAAAATAGTTGAATGGATTTGTCAATTTGAGATGGCCCTAATAACCAGTTTAGATTAAATTATGTGTAAATATACTCTACTCTCTTTTGATTTTCTGTTAGTGCAACAAGGTTTGAGTTTGACAACACAGATCGATTGGAGTTCATTTTACATGTCTGATAGATTGATTCTAATCTTCATTGCTCTGTAAGTAACAATTCAGTAAGTAGATTGGTAGAAGAATTTCAAATCATGTACAATCTCCATTCTTGATGATGGAGGCAACATTTAAAAATGTGTCAAGTTCAAGAAAAATAATCTGATCACCTAGGAAATCTTGATTTTTTGAGTCCAAAAGAGGGTATAATAATCCCAAACTCTACAACTTTTACAAAAACAGAAAATCAGTGTAATTGTGTTGGTTTCTTTTCGTGCAGTGCAGAAAACATACTTCTTGGGTCATTGCCTACTCCTCTTGCTACTGCTGTTTTTTTATCAAGGGCTTTCCAATCTATTTGAGAAGTTTGGAAGGTAATCCCCTTATTGCTCATTGTCGTTGCCATTTTTATTTGGGCTCTGCTTTGTGAGAAATTATACGTTGGAACGTAAGTACTCTGCAATTCCCTCTCACTCATTTATTCTAATTTTAAATTCGCTTTGATATATAAGTCTTTTGTTTCTGCACATTATGTGGAAATCTCTTTGAGTTCGGACTAACCGAATCCAAGAACTTTGTCTCTGTTTGTTGCCTTCAAGTTTAATGTCGTAGAGTAGTCCAAATATAAGAGTAAATTAAGGTGCATGGGAAAGTTTCAAAGACATATATATTTGATTATAAGTTGAATCTATAAGTTTCAACTGCCCCTTTTAAGCTCTATATAATATAAATCTGGCAATATATATATATATTGATCCATTACCAACAGCTTTAGTTTATTACTGCATTTCCTTAAACAAGTTGCATAGCCAATTAGATCTATACTGCATTTGCAATTTTATAGTCTTAGTCTGTTTCTTCCTCCAATTTTGATGAGGTGTTAGGACTCTTTGGCTTGGGGTTCCTGTTATGTCCACATATGCATTGCAATGGTCTTCTCAGCATGCACATATACTAGATATGCAATTGGTGCTTTCTCAGCATCTTGTAATTAATTTTTTATTTTTTATTTGTGTTGCAGGAAGCTGCTCTTTGACATAATAGATGAATAAATTCTCAAAAGATTGTAAGCTTTTTTGTAGACGAGCAGAGGCCTAAACCGAATCAACTAGCCTGATATTCAATTTTGGTTATCAGAATTTTCTAGAAGTGATCTCATCTCTATGAGTTGAATTTTTATTTTTGTCCATTAATTACTCACTTGTATATTGCATTTATTGTTGTAAATTTGTAATTGTAGTCTCTTTATAATGTCCTGCTGGCTTAAGCAATCATGGGGAATTATTGAAGTCAAAAGAGGAATAATGGTATAATTATTAGAAGTGGAAATTACCGAACAAGGGATTTGATATCAGCTGTTTGATATTGATTAGCTTTCAGTTGTTGACATAATTTATTGGCCTGATCAATATTGTGTAGGTGATTTGAAATTAGGATAATGCTTGCATGCTTTCTCTGTTTTTTTTTTTTTTAATGCTGGTATTCCATCTATCCACTTGTTGATCAGTGAGTTAATTAGTTATCTGTGTGTTTTATTTCAATGGTTTTGTCGTACACATTATTATATGGTGCACTTGCATGATGCGTGCATGCACTAGGTATACCTTAGTAGTTATTATTTTTAAAAAATGTAATAAACATTATTTTAATGCTCCCTACTTTTATGTACCTCCTTATCTGATGGGATAGAGGCTTTAATATATCGAACTAGGAAGACATAGGGAGTGGCAACTGTTAGCAACCATTCTAGCTTTTCCAAGATTGTTTTTTCTTTGACCAAAATCTGTTCTCTAATGTGGTCATTGTCTTGAAGAGTTGAGAGTAGATGTAGAGGGTGTTTCATGTCCATATCAATATCATAACTCGTTCATTTAGTTGCCATCATTTTTTTTTTTTACTTATGCATGAAGCTACCCTTTGACATGATGAATGAACTTCCAACAATCTTTGAAATGGTGAGGGATATAGAGATGTGGCTTTGGTAGCTGTATTCTTTGTTGGTAGGTCTAATACAATCCTTGCAATTCGATGTATTTGACTACTTCATGCTCACTACTTCCATATACATCACAGTAAGCAAATGATTTTATATTTTGTATTGTAGCATCTTATATGATCGAGTTCATATGAAGGGCATTGATAATTAATTAGTACTTAATAATTTGTATTGTAGCATCTTTATAATTAGTTGTTTATCATAAGTTTACTAATGGGGTCTTAACATTTTTTGCAGCGGTTAAAGTTATGGAGGTGTAGATAATTTCCTTTGAGGAAGGCAAAAATCAATTTGTTGTTAACTTTGACAATGGTGATTTTGCCAGCTTTTGGAGCTGAATTAGAAGAGATGTTAATTTTGAGTGACAAATTATACAAATTGTTAATACAACCTCGACATGATATTAATTATAGTCATTTGTTAGAATTTCACAATTATATAGCAACTTTTACTTCTTTAAAGTTCTTGGATATATATATTTTTTTTGAACTTTTGATTTTTGTGAACAATTAAGTTTGTCTCAAGTTTGCTTCAAATCCTTTTTCTTCCATTGAAATCATTAGTACATTAGAACCTATCATTATTTTTGATAGGTTAAAAAGGTTGAGTCTGGAAACAATTGCATGTAATAGCTTAAAAGGCATTTGTTGCTAATTATACATATTAGTATTATTGACAATACTAAAATAACAAAAAAAATAAATTTAAACAAAAAAAATTGCAAATAAAAAACTATATATATATTTCTGGCGAAAATTTATTGCCACATAAATATTTTAAAGAGAAAATTGCGGAAATGAGTAAGGGTTTTTGTGGCGAATTGTTACGCTATTTGCGGCGATTATTTGTCGCCGCAAATAATTATACATTTCTGTCGGCTGCTACAGTAGTCGGGAGTAACTTTTCTTGGCTATGTAATGAAGGCTCTTTCCTGGCAAGCGTTTTTAGCCGTTAATGGTTATTTCCAGCGAATATTAGATCATTTCCGGCGACTTTAGATCGCTGAAATAACCTTTTTTTTGTAGTGTGTGGCTAAGTGAATGAAGGACAAGTGGCTAAATTTGGACCCTTGAAGATTAATGAAGTTGAGCTGGTTGATCACGTGAGAAGCCCATGACTCGTGAGTAGTATCAGATAAATATCAAGTGCTTGACCCGCAGGATTGCAACATATGTTGCCATCTGTGTAATGCTATATACATTTGTACTAATCCAATATGTGTAACCCTAATTTATTCATTCATTTGGTCTATTGTCATCCAGAGGCTTTGAGAGAGAGCTTAAGAGGGTGAAACTAGGATTTTCTACCTAGTCTGGGAGAGGGTTTTGTAAACTAGTTGTTCTAAGCGTAAAGGATATTGATCATCAATAAAGCCCTGAATCCATTCTTGTTGTAGATGTAGACTATTAGAGTTGAACCCCGTAAATCAATTGTGTACTTTCTTTCTTTATTTATTTCTTGTTTCTTTGATCATTGCTTTATATTCTTATTATTTTCTTGCTCTATTTTACGATCTGGTTTATTTCCTTTTAATTCGTTGGATGATCTGTAAGTACTTTTGGTATCAAACTGTTGTTCGTGAGTTTTGTTTACAATGAGGGACTTGGGGTTGTTTTATAACGATATCTTCTTGTGACCTTTTCCTAGAACGGTTTTAAGTTTTATTTACTGATGAAATATATACAGGTTTACCTGAGGCAAGACAAGATCATCTGCAGAAAGTGCAGCCGCAGATGCAATGTTAATTGCTTCTTCCCCAGATGTGGTCAAGTAAAATGAAATTCTTCCCAGCTTTTGAGCTTCGCAGAATATGGTATCCATCATTTGAAGGGTGACCATATCACTGTAAATCTTTACCGCTACTTCCTTGCTTACCTATTAAACAGTTAGTGCTATTATGACCAAAAACAGTTAAAACTTTGATGAAATTGTTGTTTGATTCAAACTACCTTTTTGTTCATGTTCAAAACTCAACTGATATTTAAAAAAAAAAAGACATTTAAATTTACCTGCACAAAGTTGCTTGACACGATTGGATCTCCATTGTCATCAAGAACTCGATAACAAGGAACCCTCTTATCCCCTGACTCGGAAACGAAACTCATTTCAGGCGTAACTGCAACCTTCCCTCCAGGAAAATCCAAGGCCTGTCCCCATTAATGACACATTCGAAATGTAATTTTTTCCAAATTTTTTTATTTTTATTTTACCATTCAGTCAGAACAGTAAATTAAAAGCATAAGATGGATTTTCTTTTTTTAAGATTGAACATTAGACAACCCCCAAACATTTTCCTCGAGGCTCTTCTATTGTCACGTACGTCTGTCTCCAATATTAGTTTCTTCTCTACTTTAATGGACTTCTAATATATAAGTACGTGGTTGGTTCCTGGTTAATTGGACAGCTTGCTTGAAATTATTGAGGCAATACAATGTTCTTCTTCCTTGTTTGAAATCTATCAAAATCATTTTTTGTTTAATCAAAGTAGAATTAATAAATTCTATAATATTGTCTATCCAAAGCAGGAGAAAGAAAAACCTGTTCCTTTCTTAAATTATCATTACTCAGATCATTTTTTTATTTTTTTAATACCAGATCATTTCTGTATATTAAACGATCGAAACAGTACTAGATGAGAAAAAAAAAAGAGAATTACTATACATAATCATACTAGAACAAATTCGATGAGAATATGATCGATCAATACCGTTATCATTATAGATACATCGATACATCGAACGCTTTCATTATAGAGTCCTGCCACATGTTTCGAAGAACTGTACCGAAATCTCCCGATTGATTGTAACTATTTTTTTCATTTTCTTTGATTTTTTTACATTATCTTTTGTAGTTTTAAATATTTTTTTAAAAAAATAAGAAAACTCACATCATCATTAAAAAATATTTTTTTTATAATTAAATAAATAAATAAAATTATTTTAAACTCGAGAGAAATATTTGATTAAAAACATTCTCAATATAAAAAACATTTCTCTTTCGAGCATTACTGGGTACAAGTCTCACTTGTATTAACTCCACTCACATGTAAACAATAAAAATACTATTCCTATAAATGAGCCTTAATTATACAAACCAGACTTACACTCACATATTTTCTTCTCGTTTATTACATGAATTCTGTAGCAGCACTCCCAAGAAAAGTAGCACATAAGTAAGATCTTACCTGCGACTGCAAGTCTCTTTCAGGTTGAGTGGATTTGAAGCGTGGAATGAGGAAACGAGTAGCTGAGTTATTAAAAAAAGCATACGGTCTTGATCCATATCTGTTATCAGCAAGTGACAATATTGCAGAAGAACTAGAAAAATATTGCATAAAAGAAGCATCCGAAGAACTCCTATTCGGAAATACTCCCAAAGAGCCCATCTTTTTGCTCAGGCTATGGACAAATGTTCTTGACCTTACCAAACAAATTGCCATGAAAATTGACTTATCTGTACAGACTGGAAGTTTATACACAGAAGAGTCTAAACAATAAGATCCAACAAAGAAGAATATATCTTGGAATACTTTGATAAAAAGTTGTACGTGATCCCTTTGCAATCACTAAAAGCTATTAGAATAACATATTTATAGAAGTCGGTGGTTACTTTTATTGCACTGTTATAGATATTTATACACTGTTTGTACAATGTTATAGAGTATCAAAAAAATAAATAAATTGCGTAATAAAACTTGTGAAATTTTCTATGTATCTAAAATTATCTATCAATTTTTTTAATCAAATTAGTTAGATCTCAATTATATGAATATATAAACAATTAAATATATACAATAAATCAATACTCAACCCATTGATTTTAGTTTGAGTTATTTGAATGTATAAAATATGTTGAGTGTTGACTTTTTAAATTGAAAAATAGAAAATGTGTGAGTGTCATTAATAAATAATAGATGGTGAAAGATTAAGCGGTGATAAAATAATTATTTTATTTCTATGTTGTAGTGATAAATATAATTATTATAAGAAAATAATTTTCAACATCTTTAAAAATTAATTTGTACTATAGATTTTATTTATAAAAATATTATCAAATATTAAAATTGGTGAAAATCATCATTTTGGCAATATATTGTTTTTGTAAACTCACAAAAAATATTCTTTTATTTTTTTCTGACCGTACGTGTCTTGCATGTTCTACAAATAAATGTGGGAAATAAAATGCACGTGAAAAAAATGGGAATCACGTGAAAAACTCTTCTTTTTTTTTTTTTTGAGTTTACTGTTAATTAATTTGTTTTTAAACTCTGCACGAGATTTATATATTTAAAGTCCAATAGTATTGTTTTTTTTTCTCATTAATTTATTATATTCTCTCATCTTATTCTAAGTATTAATTGTAATAATTATGAGTAATGATATATTTATCATTAATTTATTACATATTTATTATTTTTAGTGTATTCATTTTTTTATTATTTTTTTAAAATATTTTTTTAACATTCTTAATTATTAAGAAATTTTTTTTTTTAAATTTATTAATAATAACTTTCTTAATTATTAAATTAAAAAATTAATATATAAATAAATAAATAAAAGTTGTAGAAAAATAATAAATAAATAGGAAGTGTATCATTGTTCAATAATTATATATATACCAGATGAAAGGGTCGGTAGGACTAGGGGTGATGTAATGTGTCGTTCTTTTACGGATAGTAATCGTGTAATGTATTTGTGTAAATAATTAGAAGCAGCATGTCTATATTTGTAATTTGCTATTTCAAATATCTGTAATCTAATGGCTTAAGAAGAAGCCACGTGTTGACATCTGCTGAAACCCTAGACTTGTATCTGACGCCCATATAAAAGGATAACTATCTCGAATGTGGAGAGAGAGAGAGAGATACAGAAACAGAAGCAGACGGAAGAGGCGAGATTCATCTTCCTTAGGGCAGATTTTCAAGAAGTGAGATTTGAGTGAAAGTCTGAAAGAGTAAGATGAGAAATCTTGTAGTGATGCTGTGTAAACTTTCGGTTGATCAATAAAGAGTTCCCAAAGCTAGTTCCCACCGTGGATGTAGATCCAATAGGGATCGAACCACGTAAATACTTGTGTATTTTTGATTTTCTTTCTTGCTGTTATTTTTCTGTTGATCTTGTTCTTTGTTTAATTTTCTTCTATACTGATCTTGGTTGAGTTTGTTCGGAGCAACCTAGGGTTTGCTGAAACCTTACAAGTGGTATCAGAGCAAGGTCGAGATGGGGTCAACCAGGTTCGATGTGGAGAAGTTTACTGGAAAAAACGACTTCGGCCTTTGGCGAATAAAGATGAAGGCCTTGCTTGTGCAGAATGGACTCCAAGATGCACTTCTTGGAGACAAGAAGGCCGTTGCGACACTTACGGATGAAAAGGCTAATTCCTCTAAGAAGGTAAAACCTGAAATCTTACAAAAGGCACATAGTGCCATTATATTATCGTTGGGTGATAAGGTTCTTAGAGAAGTAGCTAGTGAGGAGACAGCCGCAGGGATTTGGTTAAAATTAGAGTCCCTCTATATGACCAAGTCCCTGGCAAACCGTCTCCACAAAAAGACCAAATTGTACACCTTCAAAATGAATCCAGGGGTGTCGTTGGAAGATCATCTCGATGATTTTAACAAAATCATTTTAGATCTTGCCAATATTGACATCACTATTGAGGATGAGGACCAAGCTATTTTGTTACTCAGTTCTTTGGATAATTCATATAATAATCTTAAGGAAACCATCATGTATGGTCGAGAGAGCTTAACACTGGATGATGTCCAGTCTATTTTACATGCTAGAGAGTTACAAGGAAAAGGAGAGTCCAAACCAGAAGGTGGAGAGGGTCTAATAGCTCGGGTTAAACCTGAGAAAACTTCTAATAAAGGAAAGAAAAACAAAGGGAAATCAAAATCAAAAGGGAAACAGTTGAAATGTTTCTGCTGTCACAAAGAATGACACTTTAAGAAAGATTGTCCTGAAAGAAAACCAAACACTGAAAACAAGCCAATAAGGGAAGGGAATGTGTCTGTTGCTTATGAGGACTATGAGAGTGCTGAAGTCCTCAGTATCTCTGAGACAGAATCTGGGAAAGAGTGGATCCTAGATTCTGGTTGTTCTTTCCATATGTGTCCTTCGAAGTCCTGGTTTGAAGCCTTTAGGGACCTAGATGGAGGACATGTAATGTTAGGAAATAACAAATCTTGCAAAGTTCTTGGAATTGGTACAGTCAGATTAAAATTGCATGATGGTAAAGAAAGAATTCTTAAGGATGTTAGATACATACCTGAATTGAAAAGGAATTTGATTTCTCTTGGCATGCTTGATAAATTTGGCTGTATGTTTGTCTCTGAGTCTGGAACTTTGTCAGTAAAGAAGGGGTCTACAACAGTGATGAGAGGGTTTATAAAGAATGGTCTTTATACCCTTGATGGCAGGACTGTTATAGGGGAAGCCTCTGTTACACAGAAGGCGAATGATGAGTGTAAATCTGTACTCTGGCATAGAAGACTAGCACATGTTAGTATGAAAGGGTTAGAAGAACTCCAGAAACAGGGACTTCTTGGTAACATTAATCTAGGAGAATTGCCCTTTTGTGAAGATTGCATTTTGGGAAAATCAACTAGGACTAGTTTCAAACCTGGAAAACATAATACTAAACAGTGTCTTGAGTATGTGCACTCTGATTTGTGGGGGCCTGCAAGGGTAAGCTCACATGGTGGGGGAAATTATTTTTTGTCAATAATTGATGATTTCTCTAGGAAGGTTTGGGTGTACATAATTAAACATAAGAGTGACACACTTGGCAAGTTCAAGGAATGGAAAATCTTAGTTGAAAATCAAGTTGGGAAAAAGGTAAAGAAACTTAGGACTGATAATGGGCTTGAGTATCTGTCTAATGAGTTCAATGACTTTTGCCTAAAGGAAGGGATAGCACGCCATAAGACAGTAAGAGAAACCCCTCAACAGAATGGCCTAGCTGAACGAATGAATAGGACAATCTTAGAAAGGGTTGGATGTATGCTGTCAAATGCCAAGCTACAAAAGAGTTTTTGGGCAGAAGCAGTTAGTACTGCTGTATACCTGATTAACAGAAGCCCATCATCAGCTATTAACTTCAAAACACCTCAAGAACTGTGGACTGGAAAACCCTCTAATTACAATAATCTGAGGGTATTTGGTTGCACTGCTTATGCACATTCTAAAACTGATAAACTAGAACCGAGGGCAATAAAATGTGTATTTGTAGGGTACCCTGAAGGAGTTAAAGGGTACAAATTGTGGGTTCTAGAACCAGGAAAACAAAAGTGCATTTTAAGTAGGGATGCGACTTTTAATGAGTCACAGATGGCTATGACATCTCTGAACAGTGACAATTCTGCAGAGAAACCTGTTCTAGAGAAAACTCAGATTGAGGTGGAGCCATCTAGTATACCTAATGGGGAGACAGACCATGACATTGAGGGAAATAACAACCTGGAAAGTGAAGGGCAGTGCAGCCCTAGGTCCTATAACTTGGTGAGGGATAGACTTAGGAGGACTATCAAGCCACCAATCAGTTATGGACAAGCTGACCTTACTGCCTATGCTTTTTCTGTAGCTCAAGATGTAGTTGAGCTTGAACCAAGGTCTTATAAGGAGGCCATGAATAGCAAGGAATCTCACAAATGGCTTCTTGCTATGGAAGAAGAAATGGAATCTCTTAATAAGAACAAGACTTGGGATTGGGTGATTAAACCAGAGAAAGCCAAACTTATAGGCTCTAAATGGATCTATAAGAAGAAGGAAGGTATTCCCGGGGTAGAAGAACCTAGGTATAAAGCTAGGTTAGTTGCTAAGGGTTTTACTCAAAGGGAGGGAGTTGATTTTAATGAGATTTTTTCTCCTATAGTAAAACATAGCTCAATCAGACTCATTCTTGCATACACAGCATATCATAATTTGTTTTTGGAATAATTAGATGTGAAAACTACATTTCTACATGGTGAGTTAGAAGAAACTTTGTATATGCAGCCACCTGATGGTTTTGTGAAAAATTCAAATGAAAACCATGTCTGTTTGCTTAAGAAATCACTGTATGGTTTAAAACAATCTCCTAGGCAATGGTATAAAAGGTTTGATACTCACATGATAGAAAATGGTTTCAAAAGAAGTAGTTTTGATGGCTGTGTATATTTTAAGAATTCTGGTACCTCTACTGTTTACTTACTGCTGTATGTTGATGATATGCTAATTGCATGCAAAGATAAGTGTTTAATTGAACATGTAAAAGGAATTCTTAAATCTGAGTTTGAAATGAAAGACCTTGGGCCTGCAAAGAGGATTTTGGGTATGGAGATAACTAGGGATATGAGTAAAAGTTATCTCTACTTGTCACAACAATCATACATTTTAAAAGTCCTTAAAAGGTTTGGTATGAATTCTGCAAAATCTGTCTGTACACCTCTAGGACAGCATGCAAAACTCTCTGTTACTCAGATTCCTAAAACTGAGGAGGAAGAAAATTATATGATGAAAATACCTTATGCTAGTATGGTAGGATGTGTCATGTATGCCATGGTATGTACTAGGCCAGATCTGTCCTATGCTGTTAGTATAGTGAGCAGATTCATGGCAAACCCAGGCAAGCCTCATTGGCATGCCTTAAAGTGGGTTCTTCAATATCTTAATGGTTCTTCTCATATAGGTTTGAGTTATGGAAAAAATGTTGAGAAGGGTCATGAAATTTGTGGGTATGTGGATTCTGATTTTGCTGGGAATTTGGACACCAAAAAATCTATAACTGGTTATGTCTTTACAGCATTTGGGGGGGCCATAAGTTGGAAAGCCAACTTACAATCAGTTGTAGCTTTGTCTACAACTGAGGCTGAATATATTGCTATGACCGAGGCTATAAAGGAAGCTATATGGCTAAAGGGTATGTCAAATGAGTTAGGTATTTTTGAGGGAAATATCACAGTTTACTGTGATAATCAAAGTACCATTCATTTAGCTAAAAACCAGGTGTTTCATGAAAGGTCTAAGCATATAGATATAAGACTCCATTTTGTTAGAGATGTCATATCTAGTAGAGATATCAATGTGGAGAAGATACCTACTGAAGAAAATCCATCTGACATGATGACCAAGTCATTGCCTAATCAGAAATTTAGACACTGCCTGGACATCATCAACATGAAGGGAGGCTGATTCAGGGAACTAGAAGTGGGAACTAGCTCAAGGAAGAGGCTGCTCTACTAGGTAAAGAAGCTGCCTGGTTGGTGAGGATGTTGCCTGATTTAGAGAAGATGTCAACCAGATCTAATTAATTACAAGGTGGAGATTGTAATGTATTTGTGTAAATAATTAGAAGTAGCATGTCTATATTTGTAATTTGCTATTTCAAATATCTGTAATCTAATGGCTTAAGAAGAAGCCACATGTTGACATCTGCTGAAACCCTAGACTTGTATCTGACGCCCATATAAAAGGATAGCTATCTCGAATGTGGAGAGAGAGAGAGATACAGAAATAGAAGCAGACGGAAGAGGCGAGATTCATCTTCCTTAGGGCAGATTTTCAAGAAGTGAGATTTGAGTGAAAGTCTGAAAGAGTTAGATGAGAAATCTTGTAGTGATGCTGTGTAAACTTTCGGTTGATCAATAAAGAGTTCCCAGAGCTAGTTCCCACCATGGATGTATATCCAATAGGGATCGAACCACGTAAATACTTGTGTATTTCTGATTTTCTTTCTTGCTGTTATTTTTCTGTTGATCTTGTTCTTTGTTTAATTTTCTTCTACACTGATCTTGGTTGAGTTTGTTCGGAGCAACCTAGGGTTTGCTGAAACCTTACAAATCGCATGTGAAGACAGCTATTTTTCAGACATTTTCAACATTTTTCGTACGGTGAGAGACTCGCTCCATCAAACATGTTGAAAAATGTCTTACCATACGGAAAAGGTTAAAAAATGTCTGGAAAAAAGCTCTCTATGAAGTTTTCAAAATCCAGCTGAGTTGTCTTTAGTTTTCAAATCCTTTTACTTGGGTGGTTTGAAGAGATAAATTATAAATAATAATAAAATAAATAATTAAAATATATTAAAATTTAAAATAAATTATTGAGATAAGTTGAAAATACGAAATGAAAATGAGTTGTAAATACTAAAACTCATTTATGAAAACAAACCGACTCGAGATTCGGTTTGAAAACAAGAAATTTTTAAATATTTTTATTATTATTTATTATTTACTTTTATTGCTATTTATTATTTTTTTATTATTATTTAATATTTTATTATTATTTTTTACCTACTTTTTTTTATTATTCATAAATACTTTCAAACACTCTTACTATCTAAATGTAACCTTATTCAAACGATTAGACTATTTTCAACATAAATTCGGTGTACTGGCCTATTTGTTTTAGAAGATAGAATTAAAATCTTAAATTTATTATTATATTTTTAAATTTTTTTATATAAAATATAATGAAAATTTTAATTTTTTAAATTCTAAAATTACTTTTTCAAATTTTAAAATAAAATTAATATTAAAAATATATGTTATAATATATTTTTTTTTTATCTTATTTCATCTTTAAAAATGAACATCTCTCTTTCTCTCTCTCATCACTTATCAATTAAGGCTCCGTTTGAATCTTTAACTTTCATCAATTCACTTCATTTTATCATTATAATTTTTTTAAATTATCATACACTTTTTTAAATTTTCATACAAAATATAATAAATAATTCAACTTTTTCAAATTCCAAAACACTCATAATATTAAAAAAATAATATTCTAATAATCAGAAGCAGAACCAGGATTTAGTGTTTGGGAGGAGGGATCGATAAAGTATGTGGTATGTGTAAGTATAAGTAATATATGTTTTTTACACATAATTATTTATAAAAATATAATCATACGTCATAAAATTATATATAAAAAATAAATTTCTAAAAATTATCTTATAAAATGATTTTTTTCAAAATTTTCATAATTTGTTAAAGACCATTACGAGATCTTGTTTCTAGCATAATAGGTTGCAACAGGAATTTTTTAATTAGAATTAAAGTGATCATGAGACTAAATTATGAGTTAAAGATGAGGGTGTTAGTAAAATTAAAAGTTATAATAAGACAGATAAATATTTGGATTTTAGAGATAATTTTAATAAAAATTTTGGGAGGTAATTTTTATTTTTATTTTTATTTTTAATATAGGGGTAATTTTAATTATATATATAATTATATAATAAATAAATTTTTTTAATAATTTTTTTGGGGAGGCGATAGCTCTCCAACCACTAACATAGTTCCACTTTTATTAATAGTATTTTATTTAACTCAAGTTAATTTAATTCAACTTAACGTCCAAACAAACTCTCTTTTTTCTTTCTTTTTGCCAGCCCATAATTCTCTCTCTTCTCTCTTCTGCCGTCAATCACTCTCTCTCTCTCTTGTTTATTTCTTCTGCCGGCCATCATAAAGTTTATTTTTAAATCACTACAGGTTGACACGTGGAAAAAAGCAGTCATAAATTTCACAAAATTTATAATACTCATAAATATATAAATTCTTTTAAACATTTAAATATATTTTAAATTCATATAAATAAATCCTATCAAACTTATTTAATAATTTCAATTTATTATTATTTATATACAACTTAGAACAAGTCAACTAACCTACGAGAATGGACAATTGCTAAGTCTAAAATTTAACTAGAATGACACATTTTAGCCATAGCATCAACTTTTAGGTAAATAAATTCACATTAGATTAATCATTCTAAAACAAAATAATAATATAATATTATATATTTGAATAATAATTGATAAATGTTTTTTATATTTTGCAAATACACTTTAATATTAATTAATAATTTTATTAAAAAAATAAAATTATTATTTTTTAACTATTTTTTCCTTAATCTAATTATTCAATAAATATATTTTGTCAACCCAACCAATTGTCATATGCTATTTTATATCTTTGCTACTTCGAAAAGTAATCTCTCTGTTAGTATTGTCTGATCCGAGATACAATGCTTTGTTTTATGAGTAATATAATATACAAATAATTCTGTATACTAATTTATGTATTAATATATTCTTATTGATTGTCTTTAATTTGTAAATCAATTTAATTAATCATATTATATAAATGCACATATTATTGGTTTATGAGGTTGATTGGGGATGGGGAAAGCTAGGATCCACACGATGATCACGTGTTTAACATGGAGAGGAGAATGCCTTAACAAAAAGGTGGATTAATTCTGATATAACGCGACCACAGATTTCTCTCCCAATACAAAACCAATAATTTGTGTTTTATACAAAACACAAATTTTTATACACTTTTTTCAAATCTCAATACACATTTTTCAAATCTTAATACATCTTTTTCAAATTCCAACACACCTTTTTCAAATTTCAAAATAATAATAATATTAAAAAATAAATCAAACTCATCTCAACTCATCTCATCTCCGAATCCAAGCAGGGCCTTAGTTAAAAATTTTAATTGAGGTATTTTTTTAATTAAAATAAAATAAAATAATTTTTATATTATATTTTAATTTAAAAATAATGTCTTTTATTTACAAAGTAAAATTATTAATTAAAATTTATATTATATTTTTAATTAATAACTAACTTAATCTTTATTTAAAAAAAAATCTAATTTACAGAATATTTTATCAAATATATTTTTATAATATGTACTCTTGATTTTATAGATCCTTTGAGAAGACAACCATTTTTTTCTATGTATTTTCAAAATTTTTAAATTCAACTATTTCTTTCATTTAAAATCTAATAAAACTCTTAACTCAAATTATTTCACTGTTACTCACAAATATTTTGAGAAATACTTATAAAACTAATAATAATATATATAATATCTATTTGATATTTTTATTTTCTTATTAATTTAATTAATTTTTTCAATTAGTTTTTTTTTCATTTAAAAAAAATTACTTTTGACTTTTTTTAGGAGGCATTTTTTTCTTAGAGGGCCTTAAGCTATTACTTAAATTGGGTAGAACCGACCCTACTCTCAATCTATCTCTTTTTGTTTATCTACATTCCACACACTCCACACAAATAACCAAAATCCGTATAAATACCAACATAATCCATAAAAATGCAAGAACAGTCCACAAGAGAATAAAAATCATGGCTGAACTTGAAGGCAGACTGAACAAGAGACTTCATTTCCAAAAGCATCTACAGTGTTTTCTTTGAGATTATGAATGGAAAACATACAAAACATGAAGTTCGCAATACAGAACATACAAAAATTGTAAGTTTTCTTTCTTCTTTTTGAATCGTAAAACTAAGATTAAGGGTAATTTTGGATGATAAAGATATCTCAAGTCTTCTTAAGAGTTTTGTACGAATGAATGTTTTTTATATCCAAATACATTTTGAAAAGAATAAATTTAATTATTATTATTTTATTATTATTTTATGATGTGATATTAGATTATATACTAATAAATAAATTATAATAAATAATTTTTAATCATTAGATATAACATCATAAAATGATAAAAAGGATAATAATAAATAAAATAATAAATAGCATTATTTTTTAAAAATAAAAAAATATATGCTACAGTCGGGCGACTGCAGCGACACACTGAAAGAATATATATATATATAATATCATATATATATATATAATGTAACTATTTAAGAAAAAAATATTGATTTAACGGAATCGTTAATTTTATAAGTCTCCTTTAAATCTCTGTTAAGTTAACATGTAATCTTTAATTTCACTTCGCCTTTTCGTTTTCTGTCTTCTCGATTTCCATTCCCTCTCATTCTCTCATTCATATATTCTCGCTTTTTCTCCTTTCCTCTGTACTCTGTCTCTCTCTATCTCCTTCTAGATAAACTATTTGCGAAATTCATCGCATCTACGTTCCTCAAGGTCGCGCTTAAAGGCGAGAGTTCATTCGTTCATTTCAACCATGAGCTTGTTGTGAGGAATGCCTTGGCAACCAATGAACAAGACAACTATAGGTTGCTCTCGGCTATTAAACAGCACCTCGATAGGTATAGCGCTCAAGATTCTTTGTCTCTGTTTCTCTTTCTATCATTTGTGGATTTCGTTTATGTTTTTTTGCGATTTTTCATTTCTAGATTTTGCGATTTTTTTTTTTGTTTTTAAAAATATAGTGAAATTCCTTCTGGGTTTTGAAAGATTTAACAGGTTTGGGTTTTTGCAAAGCCCCTAAGACCCTTTTTAGGAAGCTTCATTTTCTTGTTTTCTCTCTTGCTTCATCTTCTCTGAGTTTTTAGGGTTCCAGTGCTTCGTCTTCTCTCTCACTTTATCTTCTATTTGATTTTAGGAGCTCCTTCTTGCCATCGAGGAGTCCGATTTGGATGAAAAGGTACCTTTCAACTAAGCCCTTTTTACTACTTGATTTCCAACAAAAGTTTTAATATTTTGATTTCTTTTTAAGGTTGTGGTCAAACATTGACATCTGGGTTTTGAAAGATTTAACAAGTTTGGGTTTTTGCAGAGCCCCGAAGATCTTGATCAAAAAGTGCACAATGCCAGTGATTTACGGATTTCGATTGACGACTTTCGAAGATGCCGAGAAGGAGAGTGAGTACGGTTACATCTACAAGGTTCGTACTATATACTTATTTCCGATTGAAGCTTGGATTCTCTGTTTTCCCACAAGTCTGGTGCGTTTTGGTTTTTTTGGATCCTGAATTTTGTGTTGATTGATTGGCTGCTTTCATTTTAGGATTAATCTGAGTATTGGTTTGCTATCATTTTAGTAATGTAGTTGGATATTAGTTTTACCATTCCTCTAATGATCAGAATGCATACCATGTTAGAGCAATATTGTTCTCTCTATGTTAGGCATGATGCTAATTCCATATTGAACTAATAAATATGAAGGAATTTGAATTTGAAGAGCTGGAAGAAGTCTGGCATTCAGCGTTGGTGCTCTATTCACTGCCATCATGCTGGGATACTCTAGATCACACTGTTAATAGGCCTAGACAAGAATAAAATACTAATTATGTTATGGATAGAACTTAAAAATCTTTTTCTTCTACTAATGGTTGGTTCTTTGTAACTTACATGTACTTCTTTTCAGGATTTTAGCTGGATATTGATAATTATGTTTACTGTAGGCTTCAATTTATCCACCTTTTACGTCTAAATAAAACTATGTTTTACACAAGGCATTCAGAATACCTGGATTGCTGAAAATCTCTTGGCTGCCATTGTGAGCATGGTATGGCCCATTCAAGCTGGTTCCAATATTTACATTAGTTATTATCAACATTAGTTATTATCAATCACTGTACATACTGTTGAATTTGCAAATTCATAGGTTTCCATGATTTGTTTTCCTTGTATTTAGAACCTTGAGTTTTTGTTTATCCATTCGTTTATGGACATCTTGCCGATCCTGTTAGTTTTTGTGTTCATTTATTATCATTATCGAATGTTTGATTGTCCCCTAGATGTAGTCTGCATTCTCATATGAGGAATGTTAAGTCATTGTTATGCAAAATAGTATTATAGGCCAATTTAATTATTTGACACATAGATACTTTTAAGTGTGTATAGATTGAAAATGAAATGTTGCCTTTATCACTTGGTAGGTTTTTGTTGCCTTTATCTACCTGTTTGTTTAATATTTGTTTGTCTAGCCATAGAACTTGGTCATGGATCATTTGCATGTGATCCATGAATTGACTCACATTTTTTTTTATATATAAAATATGATTTACTTCCTCATTGTGTTTATCTTCAAATCTTGTCTTGTCTAGATAAATTAAGTAAATAGTGACTTACTCATAATGAAATTTTATTCTTCTTAGATACTGGAATTTTGAATATGTTAATTCTAGTCTTAACTGATAGCTCTTAGAAGGACCCATTTTTTTTAATATGCTGACATTTTTGTCTATTGATCTCCTAGCTCATCTTAATATTCATGGATGCCAATTTACCCTACTCTCGACAGGAAGGAAACTAGAGAGATGATGACGGCGCAAACCAAGTTTTATTTGGGTGGAGAGCGCTTTATAGGAGGAATATCAGGACAAGCTTATGTAATACTAATACATATATGACTTTTTAAGTTTATTCATATATTCTGCTGAGCAGGGACGGCCTAATGTGGATTGAGGCCTTAGGCAAAAAATTAAAATGAGATATATTATTTTGTATTCATTATTATATTAAATGTTAAATTGATTTATTTCAGTTTAAATTCTAAGAAGAAAAACTACTTAACAAAGATGTCTGATAATATATGAATCAATAATTTCTCAATATATGAACGAATGAGAGATAATTTAATTTAAAAAACAGAAGTCATGGAACAATTAAAACAAACAAGCCTTAGTACGAGTAAAAAATGATAACGATTAAAAGAAAAAAAAAAGATTAAATAAATTTAGGATAGACTAAGTAAGTTTATGTTTATTTTTCTCTCACATATATTTATTTTGCATGTAATTCGTTTTTCTTTATATAATATAACTTTATCTCTTTTTTTTTTTTTCATTTTGTGCCATCTTTCTCAAAAGTAAAAAGTTGGAACTTTTTATATCTTGGGGCCTCACATGGGTTGGGGGCCTCAGGCAACTGCCTAAGTCGCCTAACCCATGGGCCGGTCCTGCAGCTAAGAAAATTATTGTCAGAATATCTAATTTCTTTTAATTTTTACATAATTCTTAATATTGTTACGTTTGAGTTATTATTATTTATAGATGTTTATTATTATTATTTTTTAATTTATATTATTTTTGTATAAATATTATTTCACTTAATTAAATTAAAAATATTTGGAAAACTTTTGTCCCACATGTAATCACTGTTTACGTTGAAGGACAGCACATTATTTCCGCACCAACCCTCTCTCTCACTCCTCTTTTATCAACGCAATCTTCCACATAAATTTTGGAAATAGTAATTCATATTGTAATCGTTTAATTTATGTTGCAATTTTATGATTACAAAATAATAAAGTGACCTCTTTGTTAAGGACGTGTCCCGCTTCTGACCTACAACTATTCACCTGTAAGAAATTGAAGAGATCCGACGATCTTCGTCTAAGAAAGCTCCGATGCTTAAATCAGTAATCTGGCTAATTATTTTTAAAAGTAGTTCGAAGGCCAAAGAGTGTAGTCTCCACTTCATGGAGGGTTATCTGGTTTATATAGACTTCGTGATGATGTTTATCCTTTGTTATGCTTTCCGTTTATAAGTTATCTTCCTGTAACTAACGTGATCATGTATTTGCATGAAATCTCGTAAAATGTGTTGAATATTTAAATATTTGTTTATGTACGTGATTCTGCAGGATTCTATCCTTATTCGTCTTCTGGGATAAGTTATTGGGCCCATTGTATTAAATTTCTTTTATATGGGCTCTCGTTCTGGTGGGCTTTTAGGCCTCTTGACTTAAATAGGCCCTATAACTACCTCGCGAATTCTTTACGCCTCAAGGCGTAAGAAATTCAATTTATTTTGATTTTTGTGTGTTTTCAGTTCTCGTCCTGATATGCATAAGTGTGTGTTCTTTTCCGTGACCTTTCGTGTGTCTGTTGTCCTTTCATCTTCTTGTCAGGTGATCGTGGTAGTATGGGAGAGGTTTAGCATGTGACAGTTATTTTTCATCTGACAGCTATTTCTCTATCTTCGCGTCAAGTTATTATGTCTTGTCTGTTGGTATTCTATAGTTATCTTTTTCTTTAAATACCCCATTTTATTCTTTTCCTTTCTTCCTTCTGCTTATTTTACTCCTTGGTATTTCTCCCGTTCTCTGCATTATTTCTTCTTATCTCTTGTTCTTGCTCCCTGTTCTTGCTTCTTGTTCCTGTTTATTGTTCCTGCTTCTTTCTTTTTACAACTCCATGGCGGAACAAAGTAGCAGTTCGGTTCAACCTTTTGACATCCCCGATGGCACAACGTTTGATGGATACACATGGCACTCAAGTATTCGAGAGAAGCATTTGGCTGAGATCCGAAAGGAGTTCGGTATCCCGGATTCTGTTGTGATGAAAGTTCCCGAATCTGGGTGTTGTGACGATGAAGGGTTCTCAGGTTGGGTAGCCATTTTCGTAGCTCTTTTGTCTCATGGATTGAAGCTTCTCTTTTATCGCCTTCTTCATGACATTTTGGACCTGCTGGAACTAGCTCTGATTTAGCTTCACCATTTTGCTTTGAGGGTTTGCTTGTGCGCCTGCATTGCCTTCCGGATGGTTCTAGAATCCTTCCGTGACCCATACCCTGATATGACTGTTCGAGAGTTTTTGGTTTTCTATGACGTGAGGGTAGCCAACAAGGGCTGTGTGGCTGTCTTCCGTAAAAAGGAAAAAGGGCAACCTTTGGCTATGTCTGAAGGCTGGTATTCTAATGCCAAGACGTGGACCACGAAATTCTTTTTTATCAACGGGCAGGGATGTAAATTTCCTGACCAAGAAGAGGTTTTCAGAAACTTTCCTGTTAGGGCAATCTGGCGTCTCATCCTTGAAAGTTGACGTTTGTGGAATCTCATGCCCCCGCTGTCTCGCCGAGAGTTGGCTCGTATAGATGTTGTTCAAGCTTGGGCTGCAGAACATCCAAACGACCTCTGGACCAATAAGTTATTGTCCCCTGTCCATATAAATTGATTTCTAACGTGCTCCAATTGCTCATTCGCTCATGGACGTGATTTCATGATTATTGATGTTATTCCTGGTCCTCTACCTAATCCTTCTGACAAAACCATGATAGGCGCCCTTGTTGTGCGGGATAAGAAGAGGGAGCTAAAGGAGAAAAAGCGATTGGAGACTGACGTGGGCAAGGGCAAAAAAGAAAGAATGTCCAAGAAAAAGAATGACGAAGGTCAAAAGAAAAGAACTCGTACTGATGATCCTTCTTAACTCTCTCCCCTCGAAGAAACACTTGGCGCCCACTGAGAAAGGTCTGAAGCAGACGCCCTTGCTTCCAGCTTCGAAAGGAAGCTTGGTATCCTCCGCGGGCGACCCTAAGTAGCCGCCCTCTGAGACTAAGGCTTAGCTTAGGCATCGGAGCTTTCTCAGGCGAAAATCGCCAGATCTCTTCAATTTCTTGCAGGTAAACAGTTGCAGGTCAAGAGTGAGACACGTCCTTAACACACTCAATGGCCAATCAATTTTGGAGGACAAAAAAAAAAGTGAAAGAACACACTGAGTTTTCAAAAATAATATATGGACAAAAATTTATTTTCAACAATTTTGATATAAATAATATTTTTATAAATAAAATTTGTTGTGCAAACTTATTTTTTTAAGATGTTGAAAATTATTTTCTTATAATAATTCTATCTATCTCTACAATATATAAATAAAATAATCATTTCATCATCATTTTATCTTTCACCATTTATTATATATTGATGGGATACGCATTTTTTATTTTCCTATTAAAAAGTCAATATTTCAACATATTTCATCCATCTAAACAATTCAAACTAATCTCAATAAGATTTGCAAACTCATTCTAATATATACTTAAATTATTTACAACTATTTTCAATATTTTTCTACATTCAAACGTAACCTAAGTAAAAAGTGATCGATTCTAGAGCTTAGAGGAACTGCAACCTGATCTCAAACAAGAAAATGTTTCCATTAATTAGTTAAGGGATCGATTAAAGTGGTGTAAATGCAAAACCACATTCCAAACATCTATGGAAGTCCTGAGTACAAAAATGATTAACATAGAAAATGTTTCCACTAATTAGTTAAGAAAATAGACATACATGTAGGTGAAATACAGTAACTTTAAACTAAACAATTACTGTAGCAAAACCCAGATTCGATCATTGCTAGAGCCAAAACAATTACAGTAGTTCTATTATCACCGGTTGCACCAAATGATAGCCATATATTGGATTGGAGGAATTTTCAGAAGATGATAATCAAATATACTTGACATTGATACTTTTTTCAAATAAACAAAAGCAATAATTAAAAATTCATACGAAAATGAGTTGTAGTAAAAGTACTTCATTTGTGAAGGTATCCACATCCACAATAAACAAGAGATTGAGAGCATTGATATTGGCTCTATTAAAAGACATTAAATACAAATATAAATTTGAAGACTTACTATTTATCTATTAAAATAATTTTTTATTATTTTTTAATATGTTTATTAGATGAATATATTATATTATTATTCTGATAAATCCAATGATGAAATCCAATGTGAGATTGTGACTGTGGAAGTGTTGGCTTTTTATCAGATTTTAAAGAAAACTTTAATGAAACCAATACCAATACTCTAAGGTATTTTGTTCAAGTGGAAAGGTGGTGATTGCATCTCAAATAAGTTGTAACAGAGCAAGCGTTCAGCAAGCACACAACAAATTCCAGTTTAAGCTCGACTAAGCACACAACTTCCATTATCAAGCTCGATTAAGCTCATTCTGTCAAACTTATAAGCGCAAAAAATACTTATGACAAACTAACCATTTCATTCCTTTCTTTCTCAGATTTTCTCAGCAACAAAATAGGGGAATGAAAAGATTGGAGAATCTGGTTTATATAAAATGAGACCGAAAATCAAAAGAAACGATAACATATAACATCAAGATATACAAATAGGGAAATTATATATCTGGGTGTGTTAAAATATGGAAATTTCCAACACGTGTTTGGAGATACACAAATATGGAAATTATATGTCTGGGTTTGTAGAGAACCTAAGTACATTATCTTCAAATTTCTTTCAAACACAAAAGGCAACTAAAGACCAAAATCAGCCATATACTGGAATTTGAAATAATTGTACTGGAATTTGAAAATGTAATAATGAGTTTAAGATGAGTTGATCTCAATTCCAAATCCAAACCACGCCTAATCACAATTCTCGTTTTACCTTGTAATTAGGCATGTTTGATTGGGACTTACATGTAGAATATCGCAACACAGAGCAACACAAGAATTTAACATGGTAGGATGGATCTTTCAAACAATAGCTCGGCTTCAAGCATTTAAGCAATCAGTTTTCATTAGTCCAATACATGAACCCAAATGAATCAAACATCCAATATTTTTCTTTTCTTCATCTCCATTAACTAAAATCAATAGGATGACAACATAACATGTTAATCTATCAAGATAAGCAGCACCAGAAGCAAGCTCAATTGCAAAGTCAATCTGAAAAATCACCTATGGTCAGTTTATTAGGTGTAAACATATTAATCTTTTAAAACCTACTATACCATCATATGGAGATGCCAAGATATAACAAACCTAAAATACATCTTAGCATAGATATCAGTTAATATCAACCTATCCACTTCTTAGCACCCACTTTTTCAAAATGTGGATTGAAATAACCTTTATCCTCCATCTCAAATATCAATAATCTCAACACCAAATAAATATCTTTGCCTCCATGATGCTGTAATTGGTCTTCCTCAAATGTATAGATGAGGTTTTTTATTCCAATCCAACTGCATCCAGAGGCATTCTTGATAACCTTTTGTTTCATGGACTTTATTACTCGAGCCATGCTCTCCCATCTGCCCTTCATCTGGTATGCGCGAGCCAATACCATGTAAGGTAGATATGACTGCGGTTCCAATTCCATTATCCTCTCCGCAACTCTTTCAGTGAGTTTTAAGTCTCCATGAATCACACTAGCATAAAGAATTGATCCTCATAAGGCATTCTATGTATAATGTCTATTGCTTCTTTAAACTTACCAGCTCGACTCAACAATTCAGCTATGCAAGCATAATGCTCATCCCGGGGTAGAATTCCATATTCCTTCTCCATCAATGAGAAAATAATCACTTTTCATCAAGAAAACCACCGTGTAGTCTTCAACTGTCTGCAGTGAAAATGAGATTAATATGGACCAAGGCATGCATAAGTGCTCTGTAACTTTGAACATAATTTCGCCTAAAAATGTAGTCTTCAACTGTCATAAATACACAACATATAAATAATTCTTTTTTATTAGAAAAAATAATTTTGCCAAATGCAAATTTACAAGGCCCATCACAGAGAAAGAGGGCTTATAACTCTTTCCATCTTCTCCCTCCCCAACAAATTAGGGGAATTAAGCAAAACAATCTGATCCATAAATTCTTCAACTCAAGAGACCCAGGTTCAATTCCTGGCTGTTTTAACTCTTTGTTCCTTACTGAAAAAGAATACAATAAATGTAGAAACAGTGAAACACACCTAAGACACCTTAGATCCTCACTCTCAGAAAGCAAAAGAATAAGTTAAAAATGAAAAATAAAGAATAACAAAAAAGGAGTGGGGTGGAGTAAAATATATATTCAAACAGGGAGGCAAAGAGGAACCCAGGCAGAACTTTTTCTAAGCCATGTCCATCTGCCCCCACCAAACTTGGCCCAAAATTGATGTTTCATCTTGTAATTTCTCGTGGCATCATTCACTTCCATAAATTCAAGTAACTTTTACTTTGAGAAGAGGGAGCAGATACAAAATCGAGATCGTTGGCACTGGAGTTGATTACCACACAAGAGCTACTGCTAGCATCTTAGGTGCTTCAGCTGTATCACCATAAAATGTATGCCTTGCCTTTGTTTATAAAACCAACCAATAACTATACGTTTTTTCCTCTGAATCCCTGAAAAGGGTTGCAGTTAATTAAAAAAAAAAATTAACAGCATAAAAGTGATGGATCGATTAGCGAATATAAGTGACAAATGAATGGGTCTTAGAATAATGGTTGGCGGAGAAGTTTCTAAATGTTTAGAACAGCCACAGCATACTTTCTTATTCCATGCATACTTTCTTTTACCATAAACTCACCAAGGTGCGGGCATGAGGACAAAGGAATACCATCTTCAGGAACCCGATGTGTTCTTTTTGGTATCCAAACATCTCTCCATGTGTTAACCCATATCAGCCTGCCATTGCATTCTGTGCAAAAAGCACTAGGTTACATAACATGACGGAGGATAATTTTCCAATTACGTATATATAATATATTATATTGGGATATACATATAAAATGGGTTTTAATATCCGTATGACAAGATACATCTGGGAGGTTGCTTGTAGAAATTATGATGTGACTTGTTCAAATAAATCCAATGTTACGTTCCAAGGAGATAAAGATGACCAAATCTACCTAGAGATGAACTGTAACATCCTTGGAAGAAAATTTGGATGAAATATCTGCGAGTTGCAATTTCGGAAGTAGAACCTGGAATGCAAGAATGTTGCTGCTTTCAAGCTGCAAGTCCAGTGAATACTACCTCTCTCCATTGACAATTTGAAATTCTAATGCAGACGAAGGATTCAATTGATTAAGTCGTTCGGCAGACCATTCTCCTAGCCTTATGTGCCCATGTTTTCTACAAGCGTCAAAGACACTCATCAGCATGGGAACGGTGGGTTCAAATGCCATGTTTTTAACAAAATTCTCAAGCTCAATCATGCGCCCATACCGACTATATAGTTCAATCATGCACTCATAGTGCTCTAACTGAGGCATGACGCAATACTCATTGCTCATTGAATTAAAATACTGCGTTCCCAACTCAACTAGGCCATCGCATATACAAGCAAGCAAAACTCCTTGAAAGGTGACTTGATCTGGCTTTATACCTTCCTCCTCCATTACCCCGAACAATTGGAGTATCTCCCTACCTCTTCGGTTGTGAGAACATCCAAAAATTATGGAGTTCCAGAGAATCACATCCCGTGAACCAGCTTCTTTAAAAACTGTGAGAGCATACTCAAGACAACGACATTTTGAGTACATGTCTACCAAGGCTCCTCTGATCACAATATCAATCTCATAACCATTTCTAATCATATATCCATGAATTTGTTTTCCAAGATCAAGAGCAAAAGTATTCGCACAGGCTGCTAAAAGGGTTCCAAATGTAAATTTACTTGGTCTAGTCTCCCACTGCATCTCTGAGAAAATTGTCATAGCTTGTTCGCTCAAGCCATGACAAGCATAGCTAGTCAACAAAGCATTCCATGAAATAATATCCCTCCATTGACCTATTTGGTAAAACCAAACTCTGGCACTTTTTAAGTTCCCACATTTACCGTACATGTCAAGAAGGGCATTGCCAACAAAGAGATTAGAAAAGAAACCATTTCGGTAGATAAAACCATGGACCTGTTTTCCCACTTCTACATCCGAAAGACCAGCACACACGTTTAGTATCAATCCAAGTGTGACATGGTCAATGTCTTTAGTTGAATTGCGCATCAGAAATACAAAGTCCAAGGCCTTTTCCCATTGGAGGGAACAGGTGTACCCTGCCAACATTGCATTCCAGGAGATTACATTGCGTTCTGGCATCTGATCGAACAGCTCTCTTGCCTCCCCAGTTTTTCTACTCATTGCATACCCTGACACAATTGAAGTCCAAGAAACCAAGTTTTTTGAACCTGGCTGTTCAAATACCCTGCGAGCATTCTCTAATTTCCCACACTTGACATACATATCGATGACAGAGCTGGAAACAACGTCATCATCCCCAAAACCAACTTTAATCGCAACTCCATGAATTTGCATCCCCTCCTCTAGCGCAGATATTCTTGAACAAGCAATAAGTGCATTAGAGAATGTAAAATTCAAGGGCCTAACAGCTTTTGGGAACATCTGAAAAAACATAAACACTGCCTCTTTTCCATCGTCCACCTCAAGATACCGCCTCACAATCACATTCCAAGAAACAGCATTTGGATTCTCGATCTCATCAAACATTCTGCGCGCATCATTGATAACCTTACATTTCCCGTATACATCAACAAGTGAACTCTCCAAGATTACGTTCCCACAAAACCCATATTTCACAATAAGCCCGTGAGTTTGTCTAGAAAGACAAAGGGCCAAGACTGCAGCACAGGAAGAAAGAACACTGGCGAAGGTGACCTCACTCGCATGAACTCCCAAACCATTCATTTCTGAAAACAATGACAAGGCCTTCCCAGGGCACCCTCCTTGTGCATAGGCCGTAATCATAGCATTCCAAGACCCCCCATCTCTTTTAGGCATTTCCTCAAACAGCTCCCTCGCATCAACCAAACACCCACATTTTCCATAAGACTCAATTGCCCGGTTTAAAAGAAAAACCGGCGGTGTAGGTGAGAAGGTGACCAAATGGGACTCAACCTTCCGCGCTTCAACAATGGCAAAGTTGGCACAACATATTCGAAAGAGATGTGCATAAAGGGAATAAGGGAAGGATACTGGGGCAGCAAAAAGAACGGAAACAGCTTTGCGGAGACGACCCGCTCTGAGGTGAATGAGTATGGTGTTGGTCAAGACTTTGGCGCTGGGTTGAGTATGAGCCCTGTGAGTTCGGCTGTGAAGAAGGCTGTTCAGTATAGAGGCTGCACTCACGCCCATGTAACAACAGCTCGAGGGATTTGAGTTCTGAAAACAGAAATGGGAGGGCGCGGACAGACATGACTATACGCCCGGTTTAGATTTAAAAGTCTTATCTACTCGTCTCGACTCAATTCTATTTAATTATTATATTTTTATAATTTATTATATAAAATATAAATTCTTATATATTTTTTAAAATTTTAATACACATTTTTTAAATTTTAATACATATTTTTTAAATTCCAATAATAATAATAATAATATTAAAAAATAAACTAAATTCATCTTAACTCATTTCATTTTTAAATCTAAACATAGCCTATAAATAAGATTGAGAGAAAAATGATAGACTTATTACTATTTTCTAATTTTTTTCTAATTTTTTTATATTTAATTTTTTTTAATTTGTAATTTTACTTAATGATTAAAAGTATGAATAGTAATAAAAATATTTTTTTAATGATTAAAAATGTTAAAATTATACTTAAAATAAAATGATAAAAAAAATCAATTACACTAAGAAATTGTAAAATAGTAATAAAATGATAGTATGTGTCAATTACTTTTGAGAGATTAGAGGGAAAAATTAATTAAAATATTGTTATAATATATATTTTTTAATATAAGTTTTGTATTGTAATTTGAAAATGATATATTTTTTATATTATTTTATATTTGAATTTGAAAAAAATATAATGATTAAATAAGATAAAATAAGATTTTTTTCAAAACAAACAGGGTCTCAAGTCTTGTTTGTTTTTTAAACATATATTATCTCATCACATTTCAAACTCATTATTATATATAACTTTTTAATTTTCATATAAAATAAAATAAAAAACTCAAATTTTTTAATTTCTAAAATAATGTTTTTAAATTCTAAAATAAAAAAAAATATTAAAAAATATTTTATAAAAATATTTTTTTTATTTTTTTATTTTATTTTATCTCATATCATCTCTCAAAACAAAATTGGCCGTTCAGCCGGTAATAAAGAAATAGTAAAGTGAAATAATTTATCAGCTAACTGAAAATATTAAAATAGATTTATAAAATTATATGTTTTGAAAAATTATAAACAGATAAAAAGATAACTTTATAAAATAACATGCTAATGTGATAATTAGATTATAAAAATAATTTTATTAAAAAATAGATCAAACAAATCACTTGAGAAGACGTTAATTTATAAATTTATTTTTATATAATTATTTTTATATTTATAACACTTCTCGATCGTAAAATGGTCCGTCAGGATGCTAGAGCTCATATATTGTAAGGTGATATTTGGAGTTCATATATAGTAGGGGGAGATTTTGTATGTTGGCCCTGCTGCCTTAATGGATGATTTATTCAACCGAACCGCTTTGGAGCGGTACCATCTGCTTTTGAGGTGAAATCAGCCTCTAATAGGCAACTGCCACATCAGTAATGTACTGAAAAATTCTACGAGGATCACTCATCAGATTTTTCTACAAAATATTCTAAACCTATTTACACTCCGGCATTTCGTTACCCACCCACCCGATTCACAACAGAATTCATAATCCACCCAGAGTCACAACAAACATTCACATTTCATCCCTTCCGATTACAGACAATAATCCATCCATTTGTAAAGCCAATGTCACTTTCCTCCACACCAAAAACAAGCAGAACTAAAAATCAACACACAGTCCTAATTGATGCCAAATTCAAATCCAAATCCTTGTTTTGGGTCTTTTTTTCTCTTATCTCGTTAAAAGGGATTAAATTAGAAACGATTTGTCAAGCATTTATGATAAATGAGACAAAAAGATGGATGATGTGATTAAAAGGTGAGCTGATAAACATTGGAATAGAGTACAGGAATTAAATGCAAGACTTAATAAAAAATAGACGGCAAGAAGAAAATGAGAAATCTACCGACACACGCAAGGAAAATATCTGATCGTTTAGACCGAAATTTAGTTATAAAAAAACTCGAACAGATAAAAGAAATGGGGGTTGGAACAATTTAGGCGATCTCTTCTTCTTCAACCTCAGCTTCCCCAGATTTTTACGAAAGTAGCACGACGAATTTATCTAAATATTCATCTATATTTTTCCTCTACAGTAAGTTATGAGAGACTGTAAAAATCTCCATTATAGTGAATTTTCATTCCCAAATACCCATGGACGTAGGCATTTGCCGAACCACGTAAAATTGTGAGTCTATCTCTATATATTTCATCTGTTATTACGAACAGTTATGTCGGGACCTCACCGATAGCCCCAAACGATCTCAAATGAAGCTCAACTCGCACCAGTGGATTGGAAATAATTCTTTCTCTTATCCCGATCCGTTGACCGATTTTTATGACCTCAACACTCGATATAAAAAAAAACTACAAATAGTTTGAAGTGCTTATTATAGATACATCTTGTTAATTTTTTGATGTTAGTATTTGGAAGGGAAATAAAAATCCATGACAAAACGTACCACCGAGACTGGTTGGCGTTGATGGGATCTGCAAATCCGGTATCAATCCACACGCGGCATCGACACTAACAAAGCTCACGACGTTTAGAGGGTGGGATTTTTAAATACATTAAAGCTTTTAGGATCTTCGATGAAGTTCATGATGCCAGTGTCAATGCGTTCGCAGTGTTGAATGGCAGCAAATTTGATGAGAGAGAGAGAGAGAGAGAGAGAGAGAGAGAGAGAGAGAGAGAGAGAGAGAGAGAGAGAGAGAGAGAGAGAATTTTTGCTTCAGTGCGGTGGGCCCATTCCTTCAATAATGGATGGGCTACATGGCCTTATTCTATTGGAGGCTGTTTTCAGCCTTACTTCAGACATACCGCCTAGAAGATATTCTCTTGATCGAGTCAATTGGGTAAGGTAGATATAGATATGTTATATATTATTGAATAATGTTAAATATATTTATGGAGTCTATAAATATTGCGTATTTATTTTAAAAAAGAGTATGATATATTATTAATAAATTAATTTTTTTTTATGTAAATCTCATATTGATGTTGGGCTGAATTTAGACTAATTCATGTGGTGGCTAATTTTAATATATAATCAAAATAGAGAAGACAAAATATTCATCCAAAACATAGAGAGAACAATTCTAAATATTATTAATTAATAGTAAAATTTGAAATTATTTTATGAAATCTTAAGCCGGACTTAAATAGCTGTAAAATTCAAAATTATAAAATTTTTTCTAAAAGGAAAATCTAAATTATTCTATGAGAAATTAATATATAAATAACAAAGAATCCTATCAAAAATTTGGTCAAAATTAAATTCAGAATCACTTCTAAACTTCAAACCAAATATTTACTAACAACACAAGAATGTGCATGATATCTGATTCGAGGGTAAATATTAAGTAATATTACCTTTAGTCTAAGGAAGATATTAAGCATTTCTTTTTCATATTTGTACAGGCTCATCTTCTTCAAATAGTACTTCAATACAATTAATATAGAATTTAGACCTAGATGCCTCATATAATTTGAGTTTGCATCACAAGATATTTACTCACCTTTTAAAAAAAAAAAATGTGCGATATTTGCATATTTCATAATTACAAATATCATGTTATTTTAACATATTGAGTGGTTCCATTTCATATATTTATTAAAGAAATTAATGATTGATTCTAATTTCAGGTCAATGACACAAAAATAAAATGAGAATATAATTTGGAATTTTTTTTTGGGGTTTTATTTCTAGTGATTGATGATGACAGTCGAATGTCTCAAGTCTCAAGGGTTGCATTCCCTCAAATTGACTTGTGATAAAAAAATAAAAAATAAAAAAGGAAACAAAAAAAGAATACAACTATGGTACTTGTGATCCAACTCTCTTTAAACTAAGAGACAATGTCTTGATCAAGACTTTGGCCAATCATACGTGGTTGGCCAAAAACAAGAAAGAAGCGTACGTTGGTGTTAAAGGTTTGTGTTAATCGAAAGAAATCATGACTTATAATTTAGGCAATAATACACTAATTTTGTCATATTCATTAAAAAAAGACACATTGAGCTGAGAAAGACATTATGTCTATGATACTGGAGATTGCGTGTATATAATGCTAGAAAGAGCTTGTTCATAATCTCACTGCTTGCTTGTAAGAGAGGCCCCATTGTAATTAAGAAGCTGTAAGAAACTGATCAGATTACAATCTTCGGAATTTGTTTCCTTTTTTAAGGTTTCACGAGTACTCTAAAATTTCTCACATGTTGGGAAAAAAACGATACAATATATTCTATGTTAAAATATGATTAAATTTGAACAAATTATGTACCCAATATTTTAAAAAAAGTACTACAATTATAAAGAGATTTTATGAAAATAAAATTATAATTTGACAAATTAGCTTCATGCAGTGATAGATTAGATATATTTTATAATAAAATTAACTTTATAATTTAATTAATTATAACAAAAAATCATGTCAATATATGAATTTACTTTTATAACCAAAACATTTCTCATATTATAATTCCTATTTTGTAGTCATGATATTGTATAAGCTGTTTTTCTTAAATAGTGTCAAATATTCAATAAATACTTAGAAGTCTATTTGATATAGCTAGAGGCCGATGTTGATCGAGTGCCATGAAAATTAAGGAATCCTTCTAGATTAATATTGCTCTATTAATTGAGTACTACGAAAAATGAATCCTTCTAGATTAATATTGCTCTATATATCATGACCCTGAGTAACACCTGTCAGCAACGTCACAATTTCTGCAACACAACACAATCATGTTACACTGTTAACACCTAATACAGACATTACTGGCATGTATTGACTTTTTTAGGCCTCGCTGGTCTCCTTTCGACGTATATTTTATTACCTAATCTGACACGAGCGTTGAAAATGAGCTTCATATATATATATATATGTGTATATGTATATATATATATAATGTAAAAGATAGATCAGATATTATAGAATTTATAACGCCATAGAAAATAATAACACTCCAATCAGAAGCTGTACTTTCAACGGTTGCACCCACGTCTTTCATCTTGTTGACATTCTCTTACAATAATTAACTTACTATAAAAATGCTATTTTGTTATGAGTAATACTTCTGTAGGAGGTAAAGAATGACTCTCCAATAAATTCATATGAGCATTATTCTCTATCAGTGACTTTTGTAAATATGCACAGTAATTTATATTTATAAATACCAACATTTTCATTTAGTTTTGTACAAGGAAACAAAAGAAGGAAGAAAAAAAAAGAATGAATGAATGAATGAATGAATGAATGAATGAAAATTCAGTTATTAAAAAATAAAGAGTTTCAAATATTTTTTCTTGAAATAATAATTTTTATTCTAGTTTTATCACACGTTATCAGCACAACGGTTCTACCAATTCTGAAACTAGTGGTCTTATTCCTTTAATCATAGATCACATTGATAAGTTTTTTATTTCTAAGTTGAATGATAAAAATGTATGTCTGCCTGATAGTATTACAACTCACACAATTCTTAAAGATAAGAAATATTTTCAAAATCTAACACTAAGTAAAACCTATGTCCATACCATATTAAATTCATCAGATTTAACTGAGGATTCCGGAAGAACTTATATTGTATTGTCTAATGGTACCAAATTTTGTATTGATGATACTTTATTTTCCTCACAATCCAGAAGAAGTTTATTGAATTTCAATAATATACGTTGTAATACTTACCATATTAAAACGATCAATAAATGCAATAAAGAGTATCATCTTATTACTAAGATAATATCAAACTAAAAACTTGTATTAGAAAAACTGTCTGTTCATTGTATTATACAAAAATGAGAACAATTGAATCATATGTGGTATTGCACCAGAAGTATATTGACCCCAAAATATTTATGATTTGGTATGATCGCCTTGGACATTTGAGATCTATAATGATGAGACGAATTATTGAAAATTCACATGGGCATCCCTTAAAGAATCAAAAGATTATCTTACTCAATGAATATCCGTACTCTGTATGTTCCCAAGCTAAATTGATTATCAGACCATCTCCCTTAAAAGTTATTGTTGAATCTTCATCATTTTTACAAAGGATTTACGGAGATATATGTGAGTCTATTCATCCATCAAGTGGATCATTTAGATATTTTATGGTTTTGATTGATGCATCTAGTCGATGGTCACATGTTTGTCTGATTTCCACTAGAACTGTTACATTTGCTAGACTTCTTGCTCAGATAATTAAAGTACGAACATAATTTCCTGAATATCCAATTAAAATTATTTGATTGGATAATGTAGGTGAATTTTCATCTCAAATTTTTGATGATTATTACATGTCAATAGGAATAGATGTTGAACATCCTGTTACCCATACGCACACTCAAAACGGTTTAGCTAAATCTTTGATCAAAAGATTTCAACTAATCACTAGATCTTTACTATGAAATCAAGACTATCTGTTTCTGCTGGAGGACATGCTATACTTCATGCAGCATCATTAATTTACATTAGACTATCTGCATATCATAAATATTCTTTATTATAACTTGCATTTGGTCAACAACCAAATATTTCTCATTTTCATACTTTTGGATGTGTTATATATGTTTCAATTGCACTTCCACAACGTACAAAAATGGGTTCTCAACATAGACTTGGATATATATTGGTTTTAATTTTCCATCTATTATTAGATATCTTGAACCACTTACAAGAGATATGTTTAAAACAGGTTTTGAGAATTGTCACTTTGACGAATCCATTTTTCTATTAATGGGTAACAAAAAGTCGGTGTCTGAAGCACGATAAGTAATTAGTTTGGATAATAAAGTCTTGTCTCAATTTAATCCTCCTACAAATGAATATAAACTGGAAGTTCAGAAGATTATTCATTTACAAAGTATTGCAAATCAATTATCGGATGTATTTACTGACACTAAAGGTATAGTAAAATCTTATATTCCTGCTGTTAATGCTCCTGTAAGAATTGAAGTCTCTGAAGGACAAATTGTCAAAACAACAATAGGTGAGTCTAAGACACGCCTGAAGCATAGAAGACCTATTAGTGCAAAAGATAAAAATTTTCAAAAGAAAATGACACAAAATGAATTTAGTATTCCTGAATAACACATACCCACAATGCATGCTAAAAATATAATTGATGCTCTAGAAGAGGTTAAATCTTCTATTCCAAAATCTCCTAAAAATGGACCTCCTAAAGAGGTATTTCATGAAATTTTTTCCCCTAAAGAGGAACAGGTACCTGAAAATAATGATATCTCAATACATTTCATGAGTACTGGAGAAATTCTGGATAGAAATAAAATTGTTGTCGACAACATATTTTCATATAAAATGGCCCTTGACATTAGTAGAAGTAATAAAGAAAGTGAGTAAAAAACCGTCGGAGAATGTTGACGTAGAAGTGATTGGCCAAAATGGAAAGTAGCTATTGAAGCTGAATCAAATTCGTTAGTAAAACAAGAAGTATTTGGACCTGTTGTCCAAATACCAAATGGTGTAATGCCTGTTGGATATAAGTGGGTATTTGTACGAAAACGCAATGAAAAAAATGAAATTGTGTTGTACAAAGCACGGCTTGTCGTACAAGATTTCCTGCAGAAACCCGGAATTGATTATGAAGAAATATATGCTCCCGTTATGGATGCAATCATATTTAGATTTTTTATTAGTCTGGTTGTTACAAAAGGATTAGAAATGCGGTTGATGGATGTAGTTATTGCATATTTATATAGATTTTTAGACCATGACATATATATGAAAATCCCTGAAGGATATAAAATGCCTGAAACATCTACAAGTACATCTAGAAATATGTATTCTATCAGATTACAAAAATCTTTATATGGGTTGAAGCAATCTGAACACATGTAGTATAATCGCCTAAGTGAATATCTATTGAAAGAAGGATTTGAAAATAATCATATATGTCCATGTGTTTTTATTAAGAAAACAGAATTCATATTTACCATTATTGCGATTTATGTTAATGATTTAAATATTGTGGGAACTTCTGAAGAGATCTCAAGAACCGCTACATATTTAAAAAATGAATTTGAAAAGAAAGATCTTAGCAAAACAAAACTTTGTCTTGACCTGCAGCTTGAACACTTGTTAAATAAAATTTTTATTCATCAGTCCATGTACATAGAGAAAGTTTTGGAGCACTTTTATATGGACAAAACTCATCCCCTAAGTACTCTAATGATTGTTCGGATACTTGATGTGAAGAATAATTCATTTCGTCCTTGTGATGACGATGAAGAAATTCTTGATTCTAAAATATCATATCTTAGTGCAATTAGAGTTTTGATATATCTTACAAATTATACTCGACCTGATATTATATTCTTAGTTAATCTGCTTGTAAGATATAGTTCTGTACTAACTCGAAGGCAATGGAATGAGATTAAACATGTCATTCGCTACCTTCATAGTTCGGTTAATATGTGATTATTTTATCAACATGGATCAAGTCCACAATTGATTGAGTATGCAGATGTAAATTATCTTTCAGATCCACATAGAGGTAGATCTCAAACTGGATATTTATTTACTTATGGAGATATTGTCATATCATAGAAATCTGTCAAGCAGACTCTATCTACCACATCTTCAAATCACTCAGAGATCATTGCTATTCATAAAGCAAGTCGAGAGTGTATTTGACTAAAATCAGTAATTCAACATATCCAGGAAAAATGTGGACTCCCCATGAACAATAATAGCCCAACAATTTTATATGAAGATAATACTGCTTGTATCACTTAAATTAGAGGAGGATATATCAAAGGAGCAGAACCAAACATATTTCACCTAAATTCTTTTATACTCATGAATTTCAAGAGAAAAGTGAAATTGATGTCAAGTAGATACGATCTAGTGATAATCTAACAGATTTATTCACAAAGGTATTACCAACTGTAACATTTAAGAAAATTGTGCAAAATATTGGAATGCGGAGATTAAAAAATCTATTGATATGCACTTTTTAATGGGAGTAAATGTCTTGAAAACTTGTTCTGATTGTACTCTTTTTTCTTTGCTGAGGTTTTATCCTACTGGATTTTCCTCTGCAAGATTTTAATGAGACAATCTTAAAACACTTGGAAGTATATAAGAATTCTGTACTCTTTTTCCTTTACTATTTCTTTTTCTTCCCACTGAGTTTTTTCTTAACAAGGTTTTAACGAGGCAAATTCTTTATGGGTGGTCATTCAAGAAATAGTGTTATGAGCAATAATTCTGCGGGGGCAATGAATGACCCCCCAACAAGCCCATGTGAGCATCGCCCCCCACTAGTGACTTTTGTAAATGTGCATAGTAGTTTTGAACAGTAATTTATGTTTATAAATACGAACGTTTTCATTCAGTTTTGTACAACGAAGTAGAAGAAAGAAGAAAAGAAAAGAAAGAAATAAAGAGGAGAGAGAAAGAAAGAAAGAAAGAAAGAAAGAGGAGAAAAAGAAAGAAAGAAAGAAAGATGAGAAAATTCAGTTTTTAAAAAAATAAAGAGTTCCAAATATTTTCTCTTACAATAATAATTTTTTTCTAGTTTTATAACATATTCTTTATTTTATTTTATTGTTATTTATCATGGTTTGATGTGCCATATATATTTCAAATGATCAAATATTCAATAACATTTAGTTAAGTGATGAGTTATATATAAATGGAAACTTATATACACACCGCATATTTTATAACATTTATACAATATAAGTTATAAAATAAAGGTATTTCTAAAAAGTACATTATAAAATTAACATTCTTTTACGAAAATACTCTTACTTTACAATACATATCATGTAATATATTATGCAAGTTGTCGTGGGTTTATCATTTTCCATATAAAATTACTTTATCCATGCATCAATCTAACAATAATATATAAAAGTTTCTAACTGAGATTATGTTTCATTCACTGGTTCGAATTTCTTTTTCCCAAACAAGCTGTCTAGATATTATGTAAATAAAACTATTCATTGCATCATGAGTTGCATTCATGTAAGAAATAAAAAATATATTTGTCAGCTATTTATATATTGATGTGGAAGAGAAGGCTACGCCAAAAGAAAAAAGGTATTGGTGTTTTGTTGCATGCAAGTTCTTACATGAATTTTGATCTAGTTTCTGTGTTAGTTTCTTGGTCGTCGGACGTTAGTTACATGTTAAGTTTGAGTTAGAGAATGAGTAGCGTTGGCTCTCTCATAAGGCGAGTTAGGCACGGTTGCCTAAGGTACATGTGTGGTTCTGACTTTTTGGTTAAAAAAGAAAAAAAAGGCAACTGTCGATCCTACGGTAGATCCAATACTACAAGAAAAATGAACTAATAAAATCAACTTGATGCACCAAAAAGGGTAAAAATAATCAAATTGAATGCGATGCATCTAAAAGGGTAGAAATAACTAAATTGAATGCGTTCGTCCCTTTTAAATTCATCAGATTAGTTATATTAGCTCATTTTTCTTGTAGCTAGAACAAGATGTAAGAAAATACTAAAAAAATAATTAGTTAAAAAACTTTTAAGAACAATTGAATTATCTAAACTAAACTAAGAGACATTAACATTGAAAAATTGAAAAACTAAATTTTAAACTCCACAATAAAAAAGAAAAAGAAAAATACGCTAATAATTATAAAAAAAAATATACATTTTTATTTAATTATATAGACCTACAACTTATTTTAAGAAAGTTAAAAGTCACAATAATAACTGCAAATTTAATAATTTCAATTTATCTCTACAAAGTCTTAAAAAATGTCATGTTTTAATTTATCACCTTAAGCCTCAAAATTTATTGAAGCCCCGAGAATGAGTGAAGTTATATCCGTTTAGGTCTCTATTTTTCTCCAATATTTAAGTCATAAATGTGTTGGGAGGTTGAGATTCCTTGAAAACGGTAATAAGAAAATGTTTATTTGTTGTCAATAACTTTTTATGAAAATGACAATTTCTTATTCAAATAAATATATTTTTATTATAAATAATTCATCACAAAAATTTATCAATCTTGTAATGAACCTCATCACTTTGTAATTATTATATTGATTTGGTTGCAGCTCCTCTATTTCAAGGTAGGAATTAAAATAGGGTAATATACATCACCTTCAGCCCACACGCATAGACCTAAAATATTAATCAGGTCTATATCGCACGCGTGCAACATGTTTTGAATTATATAAAACTGTAATAACGAGTCCTACATGCAAGATACATGCGTTTATATAAACGCTAATTCGTGTAATAGATCTTGGTATAATAGGGTAAACTTCAATTCAAGAAATCCTAGAAATTTTACATAGTAAATTGAGATAAAATGACTTAAAACGAAAGTTAAAAGTTGAAAAATTAAATATTTTTTTAATTAATTTTTATGTAAAAAATTATAAAAATTATAATAGATCAGATGAAATGCATTTTATATCGGAATTACCTAGTCTAGCTCGAAAGCCAAGTGGACCTCACTCACCTTCACTTTTACTTCAACCAAGTCTAAATCAAGTAGTAGTACACATTAAAGTGCATAGATTTAGTACGCCACCTGCCTACATATACAGTGGGTTTGCTTTTCTTTCTTTCTGTTTTTTGTTGCCATTACTAGCTTTTTTAAAGTATGTCATTATGTTCTTAAAAATAAAAGTCACGCATATACTTGAGATTCTCTTAATCTTGTTAGCAAAGGCAACCATGATTGTTAGCAAAGGCAACGGCTAAATGATGGCGCGGTGGTTGTTATATATCTTTGTGCGTGATCTTGTGGTAATTTATATTCCACTCTTACCCATAGTATATCATCATTCTTGATGACTGCCTAAGATTTTACAGCTAATAATTATTCTATGAAGTGACACATCATTTGTTAGTAAATTACACAAGAGAACAAGTAAATAGAAAAAAAAAAAGAAATTAGAATCTATCACACGAGATAAGATTTACGTACGTAATACGGCATCTCGTGCTTTCCTTCACGAAATTATATAGAATTTTATTTAAGATGATACTTGAATATACAGTGCTGCGTGTAGCACGTACGGCAGCCATACAAAAATAATACAATATATATTTATATAGTAAATTCTAACTAGCATTTCAAATTGAATTAATTCAAATTGGAACAAATATTAAGAGTGTAATCGGTCCAGTTTAATTTGATTTTAGATAAAATCTAAAATCGAACCAATACCACCGATTTTCTATTTTTTAAAACCGATTATGTACCGGTTATCATCTAAAATCGATAGCATCGGTTTTACAAATTTCGATCCGGTTTGATCAAATTTTTCGGTTTTAAATTACTTTATTAGACTATTAATATATATTAATATTATTTATAATGATTAAAATAATTATATATTAGTATTTATTATAATAAGTTTAAATTTTTATAATTATATAATTGATAATTACAACTAATATTATTAGTATTAACTAAAAAAAAATTGTATTAATATTACTATATCATTATTTCATGTATAATTATTTAGTATAATAATTTATATATAGATTTAAAGTATATTACTAATAGTAATATAGTATTATACTATTAGTATTAAGTCATAAAACATAAATGGTAACTAATTCATATTATATACTAATATATAACATATATTTATATACAATTAAAATAATATTTTATATTAGGTATCATATTAAAAAAATTAATTTAGAATATATCTATTGAACCAGTCCGATCCTAAAAATTTTAGAACCAGAACCGGAACCGAATCGGTATCTATCAATTTTAACATTATGAAAATCGATTTTGAACTGATACCTACTCAAAATCAGACCGATTCTACCAGTTCAGTCTGATCCAGTTTGATTTACTGATTCACCAATTTTTTCTTACACTCCTAATAAAAATGGCCTAAACTTCTTTAAAATTCATTAAAAATTCATAACAAATTTTTACCGAATTGAGTCGAATCATTACTTCGGCTAATATGCAAACAGAACCAAACTCCCCAACATTATTTTATGCAACAACTAAAACTCGGATCATATGTCACTATGTGCATGATTCATGATTGTTTTCATAAGACTCTAAGAGATATAATAATATAATCCCTTGAAAGCCGAAAATGGTCTAGGGTTATTCGGACAGTATAAATAATAATCACGGGATCTCGAAGCTTTTCATATATTCTTTAAATTAAACAATAAGATACGTTTCTGGATATTTAGCAAAGAAAGTCAGAAACGTGGAGGCAGACATGGTAGCCTTTTTTTTCCACCCCACATTAAAAGAAGACAAAAGCCTAAGCTCCTCAAAAGACATCACAAAATGTTAAAAAAAGTTACAAAAAATATGAAAAATCTGAGAAAGAGATGGCCCTCCATCATCATTACCATCATCATCTAGAACACCTTGACTTTTTGTGCCTAAGCTCTTCGATATGAATCCTTCATTAATAACTCTGGTTACCGAGAAAATGACAAGAAGACCAAAAGGGGTCGGTCACGACAATGCTCCTAACCTACCTATACTTCAAACAAACCTCAATCACACACCCTTTTTTTGTTTCAGCCTTGGATTTCTTCCTCTGAATTTTCTCACAAAAAGAAAAAAAAAAAAAAAAACCATGCTTCATCCTGAGACAAAACTGCTCCAAAATGGTACGCGATCCTCTGATGATCACATCGGCCATGGAAGTGACAGTTCTGATAGTTATCAAGCTCGGAACTATGGTTCCCGGGCTCGAAAAGTAGCTCAAAAGTACACGAAATATAACAGCTGGAATGGCATGGAAGTCCGGTTTGCAGTACCAGAAGTGAAGGCGGTCGACGACTCCGATATCTGTTCGCCACCTTTATGGACGACAAGTCCGCCGGAAAGCCCTCAGCGCCGGCCGGCAACCCTCTATCGGAGCCTGTCTCCAAAGTCAAGAACCGAAGCCATTGCTAGAGGCCAGCAGGAGCTCATGGAAATGGTACGGAACATGCCTGAGTCGTGTTACGAACTTACGTTGAAAGATATCGTGGAGCAGCCATTAATGGTTGAACCTCCGCGAGAGAGCGTCTCGGAAGAGAGAGATTCGAGCACTGAAGTTTTGTATAAGAGGGAGATCAGCAGCAAGAAGATGACTGATAAGAGGGCACTCGTGAGAAGAAGTAGCGGCGGCATGGACGGCGCCGGAGGGCTTTATCTTAAGATGGTCTTTCCCATATTTTTAGGATCGAGGAAGAAGAAGAACAATAAGAAAAATGAGTCTTTCACGAATACTAATGCAAAAGTCTCTCCCAAGTCTCCGGCTCCGGCGCCGGAGGGATCTGCAAAGGCTGTAGATAAGGAGTGGTGGAAGAAGAGATTTTCGGTCTCCGGCGAGAGTGAAAGTGGTGTGTCGAGTATTAATAGCGGAAGCATGAAAAGCAGCGGTAGTAGCAGCAGCAGCAGCAGAAGCAGCATCGACAGAAACAGAAGCAGAAGCAGAAGCAGAAGCAGGTTTGTTATAATAATTCACTCGAAATTTGTATACTATTTAGTTTATAATTAATCTGATTAATCTTTTGAAAAGATGGTTCCAAATTTTTCTTTTTTAAGCTTTTGGGGAAGCTGGCTCTGGTGTGAAACAGAGGAACCCTTTTTCTGCAGTTCTCCATGAAAGTTCTTGCCAAAGAGAAAACCACCATTGAAAATCAATTCTCAGTCTATAATCAACTGATTATTCTTTTGAAAATTCAGTTTTAGCTAAAAAATTTCTCTGTATTTTCTTATTTGTAGCCCCCAATAACAAGTTATTGTCAAGATATTCCTTTGCCAAAACTAAAAATTTTATTAATAAATTTGAGTCGGGATCGTTGCCGTCTCTTTGCTAAAAAAATAAAAAAAGCTAAAAAATTCTAGAATTATGGGTCAAATTTTCAACATTTACAACTTGTAAATGTTGATTTAGTTAGTTGCCTTATGCTTTGGCCAAACCCATCACTTAGGGCATGCAAAAATTTATGGTGGGCTAAATTTTGCAGCTACCAATATAGAATAGGTAAGGTTTTGGGTTTGGGGACAATATTTAAGTGCATATTCATTAAATGCTCAAAACATTGTTATTACTATAGATTTTCCAAACATATTGAAATGAAAACAGACGCCCATTAATTACAAATATTGGCTTGAAAAGTCATAGGTGTTGTATAAATTGGAAATTTTTACTGCCAACCAAGGTTGATTAGCAGATTGCATATCTAATCATAGGAGATTATTATTATTATTATTATTATTATTATTATTATTATTATTTCTGATTTTTCAACTCAATTTTGTGTTGTTCAGTATTAATTAGTATTTAGTATTGAGATTTGAGACCATTTTTTTCCCTTGGATGTAATGCAGGCATGGGAGTAGTAGCTGCTGGTGCTTCATCCGCACCAAGAAAAAGCATATTTCAGAGTAAATAAGCTGCTCTGATTTAAAAATTAAAAAAAAAAATAGGGGTACAATATATATTTTAATGTAATTGTCCTTCAAATAATGTTTAGTTACACTAGAGTATACAAGATCATTGCAGAAAAAAGTTTGCAACTTTACTATGTTTATATTCTTTACAGATTTTCGAAGGGTGCATCTTTTTCTCCCTGTTTTTGTTCAGTTTCCTGTATTCTTGCCAATAGATGAGTGTTGTTTTGTATTATTCAGTTCTAAAATTTTACAGAGTTTAATTATGAGTAATCTGTGAAGGATATTATTATAATCAAAGAACAAGTTTTTCATCTTAGATTTTTTCATTTTTTTTTGAAGAGTTTGACGCACATGTCTAATAGTAGTCTCTCTCCAAATTTATTGATAAACTTTCACTTGTGATGGAGAAATACCGTAATTTCAACTTAAAATTTTCTGCATTAACAGGTGTAATTTTAGATGAGCATATTCCCAATATCCAATCTCAGTTAGATCCAGGAATACGCAATGAATATGACTTGAAAGACTTTTGGTTCAACCCAACACAATCTTGGCAGCCTTTAAAATTGGAAAAAAAAATGGTTTTCTCAGGTCCTCTAGAAGCATGTCGAGATTCAAGTCAATGGAATAAGCCTAAAGTAATTGGTTCCCAGGTTTTCAGGCCCCTCTTGCCTCTGAATTCTCGCCTATTTTCTATGAGAAAATGGAAGCTTGGAAAAATTGGCGTCAATGGTTGTTGCAGTGAGTTTCATTTTAAATCAATTATTGATGAGATTTATTATTTTTTTAAATATTTTTTTTTAAGTTGAATTCATCCCAACTTAATTCATAAATTTAAACACGTATTTAAATTTATTTACATTCAAATACATCTAAATAAAATTTAAAAAATATTATTATTTACAAATTAATTTAGATCATCTGAAATCATATCCAAATTACTTCAACCTCCATCCATTACCCACCATTTTCCATGAAGAAAAAGGAAGCTTGGAAAAAATGGCGTCAATGGTATGAACAAGACTAGGAGTCTATTCCATTGCAGAAGATATGCTAAATTGCTTGGACCTCCATCCATTACCCACCATTTTTTTGTATTTTATGGATTCTCTTCAGCTATTTCCATCCAAAGTTGTGTTGCAAAAATACACAGGACAGGACAGGATGGAATGGCCCAGCTGGAGGCCTTTTCATTCTTTAGTTTTACTTTCCCACTTGAAACAAAAGGAAAAAAGAAAGTAGGATAACAATGGAGCGTTGCCTTCAAGCAAAAGTAGCTTTTAATAAAGCTCGAGATCCGTTGTGGAGCAACAATACGTCAAAAGAAGTCGTCTCTTCAAAAATTGCCTCATAATTCATTATCTTTTTTTACTCAATCTTTGGATTTGTGGTCATCATTCCTCTCCTTTTTCATTTATAATAACTTTTAGGCTTTCATCATCTCATTTTATTTAATTATTCTATTATAAATCTTTTTATAAAATAAAATAAATAATTTAATTTTTTTTTAAAATTTAAAACAAAATTAATATTAAAAAATAAAAAAATATATTCTAACAATATTTTATTCAATTTTTATTTTTTCTTAATTTATTCAAAAACAAACAAAACATAAGTAATACTATTTTCACTTTAAAACCAATAAATAAATAAATAAAATACTTTAAAAAGTTGATATACAATGTGCATGCATTTCACTTTTTCTTTGTTAATTAAGGCCCGTTTTCTTATTGGGATGAAATCAAAAATAAAAAATACATCTCAAATTTATCATTATACTTTTTCAAATTTTTATATAAAATATAATAAAAAGTTCAACTTTTTCAAATTTCAAATATATTTTTCAAATCTAAAAATAAATCAGATTTAAGAGCCGTTATTTTAAATGCATTTTTAAACTTTTTCAAATGCATTTTTCAACTTTTTCAAATTTTAAATGCATTTTTATTTTATTTTATCTCATTTTTAAAAATAAATCAAATCTAAGAGTTGTTATTTTATCGATCAAAGAAAAAAGAAAATAAAGTAAAAGACTACTGGGCTAGGCCCATTTCTCTGCCATTGAATCACGTATTATTGCATCTCCCAATTGCGAGCCCGTGGTGAAGAGAAAGAAACTCTCACGTTGGATATATTGTTATGGATGATAAATGATATTTACAATTTTAATATATGTAATTTTTGCATACCTTTTTTTTTGAAAAAAAAAGTGGATAAATTGGAAATATACATGATAAAATTATTTTTTAATAATAAACTTTATTTTTTTATAATAGAATTCTCGAAATCCACATACACTAACATTGTATTTATCATTACTATTAAAATTGATATCTTGATGGTTAATTAGTAAACTTTGTTGATACAAAGACTTCAGTACTAGAGATTGGACCTATTGAATCTTGAGGCCGCTCCTTCTCTCTCTTGGCAAAAAACTCTCCCACCCCCTTGAAAAAACTCATTGCTGTCAGCTACTCAGGGGAGAGGGGGGAGGGCGGAGCTTTAGCTTCGTCCTCTTCTCTATTTCCCTTTTCCTTTTTTTCTTTCCTATTTTTCGGCCAAAAAATTGTGTATAATTTGAATTGGCGTGATGCAAGTTGAGGCTAGGGGTGTAAAAAGACCCAACCGGACCGGCGGACCGGACCGAACCGGTTGTCCCGGACCGGGACCGGACCGGACCGGTTGGAGTTCGGTCCGGTCCGGTCCAAAAAATATATGGACCGGAAAATTCCGGTCCGGTCCCGGTCCAGGGAGTTCATCCCCCTGGACCGGACCGGACCGAATCCTTTTTTTTTTTTTAATTTTTTTTAAAAAAATATATGTATATAAAAATAATAATATAAAAATTTAATATTAATATTAATATATATTAATATATAATATATACTCTTATAATATTAACATATAAATAATAAGTGTATTATTATTATTTAATATATTATTACTAATTTATTACTATTTACTAACATATAAATATATAATATACTAATGTAAATTGTAATAATGTTATTACTTATTAGTTATAGTTTATTAACATATACTAATGTAATAATATTATTAGACTATTAGATTATTAGTTATAGTTTACTAATATACTTAATATTTAATATTAACTAATATATTAATAGATAATATATACTCTTATATATTAATATATAAATAATAAGTGTATTATTATTATTTAATATATTATTAATAATTTATCACTATTTACTAACATATAAATATATAATATACTAATGTAAATTGTAATAATATTATTACTTATTAGTTATAGTTTATTAACATATACTAATGTGAAAGTGTTATTAGACTATTAGTTATAATTTACTAACATACTTAATATATAATATATACTAACATATTAATATATAATATATACTTTTATAATATTAACATATTATAATTTATAGTAATTAAATTTGGACCAAAAAATATTTGATTATTATAGAATTATATATTAAATTTAGCCCATTAAATCATATGGGGCACCCCTGGACCGGACCGGACCGCCCCTAGACCGAATTGGACCGGACCGGTATGGACCGAACTCCTGTTCGGTCCGGTCCAGGGTGAGAGAATTTTTGGACCGAATGAAATCGGTCCACAAATTTCCCGGACCGGACCGGACCATTTACACCCCTAGTTGAGGCAACTCTAGTGGGCTAAGGCCACCACGCGCTCTGCCTCTGTTCTCACCATCTGCCAATCTGGCAGTCGACCAGAGATTTTGTTGACGAAACAGTGTATGCTCCAAAAGCTTAGGGTTGTTTTGACATGCCTTGTTTTTCTGGTGAGATCTCTTCTGTCGTGAGCGACTATTCGTGGATCCAACGACTTCGAGTTTCTCAGACCTGCGACTTCTCACTCTTATCGTGGTGCGTGTGATCCACGCGTCATCACAATCGAATTTTGGGTGGTTTTTGTGTTCTGTTGTTTAGTTGTTTCTATGTATATTATTTGTATAGATAAAATTTCATATTTGAGAAAGAGTCTCTCAAATTTTTTAGTCCATAGAGTTATAGTTTTCTCATCTTTTGAAGAAGAAATTTTAGTAAATATCTCATTTGGAAGTAGTGCTTAATCTTTCAGATTTGGTCTGAGAGAATTAGAAGTTTATGCATTCAACAGTTGTTAATTGACTTGTAAATTGAGTTCTCTCATTTCATATAAGTCACATTATAACCTCTAAATTTTTAATTGAATGATAGTAGACTTATTTCTAAAAAAAAAAGGACTTCAATACTAATAGAGCACAAAAATATTTTTTGTTGCATTTGGTCGAGGGCAATCTTCTAAGAATATTCATTAAATTCTATAAGATTGTTTCATTTGATTATTTGATCGGTATCTTCTTTCACCATGAATGAGATTTTTACTTCCTTATAAGAGGAATCCCTCAAGTAACCTCATCTTTGAAAAGAAACTTGTAGTCCACTCCTCTTAAAAGGGAAGATTGAAATTACAAAAGTTATAAGAAAAATAGATATTTGTAATATTTTAATTGCAATCAGAATGATTATTTACGATAAAAATAATCTTTTTTAATTGCAAATAGTCATTCTGGTTGCAATTAAAATGTTATAAATACTTATTTTTTGTAGTGAAACTTTAATTAAAATTTAGAAAATGTTAAATATAAAATAATAAAATCTACATCTTTTCATCAATTTAAACTTTTGGAACAAGTAGTGATTTCACATAGTAGTAGAGTAGATGTTCTGAGTTCGAATCTTGACTCTACACTCTATCCTATTTAATTAAATATTTCATTTATTAGGCTTACTAATTGAGAAGAAGTCTAGCCTATAAGTGAGAGTAAGTGTTAAAATATAAAATAATAAAATCTATATTTTTTAGATAATTTATGATTTTACAGAAAACTTAGTATAATTTAATTAACCTTTAAACAAGTAGAAAAAAAGAGATGAGTCATCCCACAAGACCATCTTGAATGAAATAAGTAGAAAAGGGAATTGAGTCCACACGCTTAATTAGTCTTAATTTAAACATGACCTAGCCTTTGCAGTGCACCTTGCTAAGCAATCAAAGTCAGAGGATCAACCACTTCAATAATATCCTTCCATGCAAGACGAAAAAGGCGTCTTGCTAAGCAAATCCAACATATCAACTTAAGAATATCAAGAACTTCTATATCACTGTACTGGAGCCGCGAGTGATCGGAGATCCTTACAGAAAGCTTTCAGAAGTTCGATGCAACTCAAATTAATGCTCGTTGAAATCATCAAATGAACTATTACAAGAAAGAAGACCAATTCGACCGTAGACAGGCCACGATGATCTGGGAATTTCAGATTCAGATTGAAAATATACAAGTTTGCTATGAACTAGCGCTAGCTAGTGGGTCCTAAGAGTACTATGGCTGAGTTTAAAAAGATATAAGCTGGTGACAAGGTCAAATATCAACTTGTCATAGGGCAAACCAACAACAGCCTACAAATTCCTAACCCTTAATAATTAAAATAGATGACTCAATGTCACCATGTATAGAAAAACTAATAAAATCATGTAAAAGGGTCGTTGAGTTCAACAAAAATGTAAATTAAAAAAAACAAATCCTCAACTACCACTTAAAATAAAATTAAAAAAAAAACTTGCTTGCAAATTATATATAATTAAAGTTGTCACTTCACTTGTAATTTGAAATATATGTAGCAACTTATCCTTTTTATAAAATTTTTATCATTAAATAAATGAAAAGTATATCAAAATTATCATGTGTCATGATCTTAATTAGCATAGAGATCAGTTACATGTTCCATGGATCTATCAAGGTTCTCATGTACATGTGAAAATTAAAGGTCTTAAACATGACACAGATTTATATATGAAAATATGCGTATATATATGCAAGTAATATTATATCTAAGCATGATATATATCATGCGAGCCATAACTTGTTCATATATATATATATATATAAACGTACGTTAAAGATAATGCCATTAAAAAAGAATAAAATACATGATCTGTAGCTATCATGTCATCAACAGAAGAAGTACTTAATTAATAAATTTTCAAGACAGCAACTTCTGCGTAGCATCATAACTAGCTGGCATCCTTGGAAGCAGCTTGAACCTTATGGTTGTTTCATATTAATTTGGTTTCCGATTGACTTCGGTAGACAAATTGATCTTGCCTTGGAAGCAATATGTAATAATATTTTATTCAGTTTTTTTGTTTCTTTGGATTAGTGAAACTTGACCCTCCAAAGGATCCAATATGGGAAATTTAAATTAACAACACCCATTTTTATAAAATCGATATCTCAATCCATTGTGCTATCCATTTTTTCCCATTCTCAAAAATCTAGATTCCAAATCAGTCATTGCGCGCATACATTTGCAAAACAAGATCATGATCACATTAGTAAATGATATCATAAACTTCTCTCATTCATGATGATCACCATTTTTTTTCTCTCATTGATCAGCTTAAGTCACTACCAAAAAAAAAAAAAAAATAATGACAAAATATTTGCGATGAAAAATATTATTAACGATTAAAATAGATTATTTATGATTAATAAATAATAATAAATAAGTAATTTTCTTATAATAAATTTCTAAATAAATGGATGACAGAAGCAGGGAATTACTTGATGATCAAGTCAAACTGTAGCCATTAATTAATCAGCGCACGCAGGTAATGTAAACCGTGCATGAATTATCTAAAGCTTGATCAGTTGACAAGGTGAAAAGGATTGAAATCCAAAATAATTATAACTATATAATAATACGGCTATTCAATATTGTTTAAAGCTAGCCTTTGAATCAGTACTTCTTCTTCTCAAATCCTGTAAATGAAAAAGGAGATGTACGTCTATTAAGTAATTGCTGGAGTTTGCAGTAATATGTCATGTCCTGATGTCATATTGCATATATATGGAAACTGCAGAAAAGATCAGAGTGTGATCAATGGCATGCAATACGTCGATAGCCCTTGGAAGGCATGCATAAGTATAACTAGATCAGGGCTACAAATTAGAGTTGCTTTAATCTTATTAATTTCCGATCAATGTCATTCATCAACGTCATGCAGTGGTACTGCATGTATTAAGCCAAGTAAATCATCTAGCCTCTGTACGACACAGGCCAGCACATGTATACAGAACAAGTGCGCGCCTTGGAAGATCAAGTAGTACAAGAAATTGATGAATGATGATGAGTCCTTCATTCAACCTACGTGCATGGTGCAACAAAAAGAAGCCTCTTTTGTTGGGATCACAGCTGATAGAATGATGAGATGGTCAGAGAAGAGAAGAGACTCGATCTGAATCAGTGAAGCTTCCTTTTCAGCTAGCATTTTCTCCTTCTAGCTATCATCATCAGCTGTTTCTCAAATTTTAATTTTCCTATTTCTCTCTACTATTGATTCTTAGTATTGACATCGTGTTTTGTATGTCACCTACACACACGAAGAAAATAGGGAGAAGGGGCCTTGGTGAGATCGAGGGAGTGTCTAATATCTAAGTCAATGTCTTCTTTTAAAAATTTGTAAATTAAGTGAGAAAGTTAGGGACGTCTCTTTTACACTTAATTGGAGGTGGCTATCTATATTAATAGTGTGGGGGACAAATCGTGCTTGTTTTCGTGGGACTTATATATTTTCAACCATTCTATTCGTTAGGATTCTTTAATGTGGTGTGTCCTTTATAATGACGTTATTAATGCGATGTATAATCCTAATAGTGATGTTATTAATATAGCGTAATTTTTGATTTGCTTTATTATACAACGTCCTTGATAGCATGTCGATATTCTTTAGTAAGAAATCAATATTGACTTTGCTTACTTTTTTTCCCGCCTACTCGATTAAGTGCATGTTTGAAATTGTGGTGAGAAATATTACTTTTAACTTAAAGTTTAATGTAATAAGTTCTACTGCTAAAAACTCATTTACTATTTGAGATCTATATGTCTAAAGCACTTTTAGAATTAGTTTCGATAGTTTTTAAAAAATATATAGTTATTTACATGAACTTTTTGATAAAAGTTTTAATTTTGTGCTTATTGAAAAAACTGATTTTTAATTTTTTTTAACCGACTAAAATGATTTTAATAAAATTATTCAAACATGTCATTTTTCTTTAAAAATAATTTTAACTACTTAAAAGTACTTTTAAAATCTCTAAACGCAATCCCAAACATATTTTAAATACTCATGGAACTTCTTCGTTTGAGGGAGTTCTAGGTTGATGGCAACCTCCACCACCCCCCCCCCCCCCTGCTGTCTGCTCTTATGCGAGAGTCACATTAGACGCTTTGGCCGGTTTGGGTTCTAGCTACTAGCTTTCATCGGGTCAGGACAAATGGATTTGATCGTGCTGATGAGTTAGGCCTTCCTATCTTACTTCCTTAATTATTCTTTTGAGAGCCATGTTCTTAATTATTCTTTTGAGACCCATTACTTGAGCAGTAGGAAGGGATATTAGACCTCTTACAATCAGTAGTTCTTATTGCAGATCAGGATCGACACCAATAGCACGAGCGATCAGTCATGATACTCTTGTACGTGTTTGTATACATATAGTCTTACCTTTCCGTGTCCCAACATTATACATGTTTTGGTGACAAAGTGGAGATCGAGCGCCCATATATACATGAACATGAGTACTACTACATAATAGCTTCAAGTTATCAAGACCTAGATTTGTTTATGTTGATACCGTTGATGATCAGTGGGTTTCTTCTTTATTTTGAAAGACTTCATATGTAATATAACTCCATTTTCGCTGTTTGCAGTACTGTTAAAAGAAAAAAAAGAATCCTCCGATCGATAATATAAATGGAAAGAAATACAGAAAAAAGGAACTTCAAATTAATTAACATGCATGCACGCATCCGATGTTGTATTTCATTTTTCTATATTTCTTTAAGGGAGAAGATAAACTGATCGAGAAAATTGTAGAATTTTCATTTTGACCATCTCATCCTGCCAAACATCTCGAAGGAAAATGATCAAGGCCTTTCCTACAACCTACGCACTTTTCCTAGTTTCCGTCATTCAATAAGATTCTAAATGTTACACGTGGGGGGAAGCAACTACGTTGATTGGACCAGACCGACGACTTGGACGGACGGACAATACTGTTTAATTGTATTGATCATGTTTTCTTTCTCTTTCTATTTCTCTGTGTTGTACTTCCGGCTCCGTCGACCCAGTCAACCCCCAGCCCCCAAACCCAAGCATAAGATTCCGGTCCAATTTCCGGTTCATTGACTTTTGTATAATCCAGCGCCAAACCCCTCAACTCCATGGCGGTTCACACACAAACGTCAAACTGGGCCCCCGGTCGGCGCCCCCATGAAAACGCGCTTTTTCATCGGATAATTCATTCCCTTCTCTTGAAGGAAAGTCAGAATTTGGAAACATACTTTTCTTTATATAATTAAAATTTAAGAGGAAGATATTATATTAATTATTTTACTCAAAATTTATATTATACAACTCATATTTTATGTACTCTTTTTCCTTTTAAATTAAACCATTATATTTTTCTAAAAAATGATGATTGATTTAATTAATGTATAAATGATAAATAAAATAAAATAAAATATGCCAACCCGATTTCTTGCATGATTGTAGAGTTATTTAAAAAAATATATTAAATAAAAAAATTATATAAAAATAAATTTATAAATTGATGTAGATTAATATAAATTATAAAATTATTTTTAATATAAAATAAATATAATAAATTATATAAATTTATAAATTTATTTTTATATAATTTCTTTGAAAAATACTTGTAATCAATCACGTTTAGGGCAGTTAAATTAACATTATTCATTATATAGTTTGAGCTTTTAACTTTTTTATATTTCCAATAATTTAAATTTTGAGTTTTTTTCTTTTCTGATTTCTTTACAAATATTGGAAGTAGAAAGTAGAAAGTCCAAGTTCCCACTGACACACAGAAAATACCACCAACCAAACACGTCAAACCAAACAAGCCCACCACGGTACCACCCCAAGAAGAGAGAGGCACAATAAAACCGCTTCGTAAACACATTCTCTTTCTCTATTATTGACCCATTGCATATTGATATCATCGGAATACCTTTTGATTTTCTTCTTCTCGTGAGCTTTGGCAGGTAAGCTCCCTTACGATCCAAGACAAGGGTATTCTGGACTACAGTCTTGATTCCATTGTTTTCCATTCGATCTTTATGTGAACTTTGGGGGCCGGGGAGGGGGGTAATAGTTTGAGGGTGCATCAATTTTATAGGATTGGAATCTGGGTAATCAGATATTTTGGATTTTGGTTTCGTTTTCTTTTATTTTTTTTAATGATTGAATGGCTTCTGGTTTTTGTGGTCAAATTCTTGTGGGTTTTCTGTTTGGAGCGGGTATTTGAGTTATACTGGTTTTGAAAGTAATTTGTTGATTATCTGAGCTTGTTGTGCTCTAGTGGATGTGGGTTTTTTAATCGTAATATGTATTGGGATATATTTTTACAAGTAACCAGGATAAAGTTCTTGTTTTTCGTACGCTTTACTAAGACAAAGTGAAGTTCTTTGGCTTCGATTATCATCTGGGTGAATCATAATTCCTTTTCTCTTGGTCAAAATCATTATTAATTGATGTTTTATCATCAAATTGTGATATTCTTGAGTTTGGTTATTGTGGGTTCACGGTCAATTAACTTTTGAGGAATTGGGGTGAGTAACTGACGAAAATTCTGATTAGTGATAATCGGCTAGTATGGATCGAATCGTTCTAATTCAGCTACTAAAATCTTATGTCATGGATTGAATTTTATGATTGAACTTGTTGAGGATTTGTGTCTTAGGAATTTGGAGGACAAAGGAATTGTCTCAACATGGCTAGTAATGCTGCAGCCTGTGCTGAGAGGGCAACGAGCGACATGTTGATTGGTCCGGACTGGGCAGTTAACATTGAGTTGTGCGATATTATTAACATGGATCCTGGGTATCATCCTTTTCCTTTCTTTCGTTTTTTTTTAATATCTTGGCTGTAATCTACTTATCAAAAAATATCTTGGCTGTAATCTTTTTGAAAATCTTGGATAACTTAAATCTCTAGAAAGCATGATTTCTGTTAGTGTAATTGAGATTAGTTAATCAACTGTCTTAAAATGTGCTTCTGAGGTTAATAGAAAGTCACGTGCGCTGGATTTATGACAATGAAAGGGATGCCCGTAGAATATTAGAAAATGCTTCACGAGGTGTTTTACTTTTAACTTAAATATATTGGCTCAAAAAAGACGATGTTAATCCTATACAAGATTGGGTTATGGAGAAAAATGAAGACATTCAATTTCACATATTCAAGAATTATATTGGAATAAAAATGATCTTGCAAAAGCATGTCCAAGATTATTTCTGATATTTCTTTAACATCAGAAATAAAAATGATCTGCGTGATTTTCCATGCATTACAATGATAAAAACATAAGCACGCAAATAGTTCGCCTGCTTGGCTTAATTTTCCTGGTAGAAAACTCCAACAATATTTTTTCGATAAGATAATGGTCAAAACTTAAGCAAGACAATCTAGACACAAAAGAATACACATTTACTAACAATAATTCTTTGTTAATTTTTGGAGGGGTATATGGACATTTCACTTGGTTGAAAAACTGAAAATTTTCTTGCACATTTAGAATCTTGAAATTTTAAAGTTGAAATATTCCTAGCCGTTGAGTTTCCCTCACTAGTAGTTTGTGATGAGTGCATTTTTCTCTTTTTATAACTTGGGTCGGCTTAGTTGTTTACTTACTATTGATAAATAAAAAAAGTTGTTTATGTAAATATGATACATGGTGGGTTTACAACTTCATTGAAGGCAGTTGTACATTATTCAACATAGTTTTTTGGCACTGATTATTGAATGATCATTCCAAGTGAACATTATACCTGCTAATTTTGGGATGGAATGAATTTTTCGTGCTCCCCAATTTGGAGCTCCATTTTCAATCATCTCATTGTAACCTTATGTTCACTATTCTTTTTATTCAAAGCTTTTATTAAAGTTGCACTCATTTTTTTTCTTTTGGTTTGGAATATTATTGAATATTGCAGGCAAGCAAAGGAGGCCTTGAAGATACTCAAGAAGCGCCTAGGCAGCAAAAATCCTAAGATTCAACTTCTGGCTCTTTTTGTTAGTATTTTTCTTTTCAGACTTTTTAGACATATATTTTGTGTATGTAATTTAAAATCATAAAATTTGCAAGATGACAGCATTGCTGCTTGTTGGTTCAAATGCTTACTAAGTGTGATCTGAAGTCACTGTTTACTTGGTATATGCTGCAGTGCCAACTGCCAACATATAGTTGTCAAGCCTGTTGATTACTTTGCATTGAATGTATTATGCTTTGTTGTTGTTTTAATTATGTGTAAAATACATGAAGCAGATATCATCTGACTGAGATATTTTCTAGAGCAACTAACTTTGTGGTTTTGCATTGGGATGTTCTGATCTAGGCATTGGAGGCGCTCAGCAAAAATTGTGGTGAAAATGTATTTCAGCAGATCATTGAGCGTGATATCTTACATGAGATGGTTAAGATAGTAAAGAAGAAGGTGTGCACAATATTTATTTTCTGGTGATTTGTATCTTGCTTCTGTTGTTGGTTTGTTGCCTAACATCCTTGCACCTTTGTCTAGGATTCATGTTGTTTACTATGTTTCTGATTTAATTTTTCAGCCAGACTTGAATGTGAGGGAAAAGATACTAATTTTAATAGATGCATGGCAAGAAGCTTTTGGTGGACCAAGAGGAAGGTATCCCCAATACTATGCAGCATATACTGAACTGCAGGTAATTGCTTTATCATATCCTTATTTCTTTTTTTCTCGGTCAAGCTTGTTTGTATATATTGCAAGCTTCAGTTATATGTAAAACTAGAAAGCATCCAGTGCATTTTAAGCTCCGAGGCCTAATGGGGCCTAGGCATGAAGTGTGCGTGCTTCTGATCAGAGTCAGCACACATTTTCAATACTTGTCAATTCAGTGTTGTTCTTTGGGTCTGCTAGATTGGCTTTCTACCATGCAAGATATTTTCTCTCGCTGACCATTAGACCATATAAGTAAACTTTTTTCTTTTCGTAAGTTCCATAGAACAAATCAGTTATTAATATTATGCTATTAAACTTTCCTGAAGCAATGCTTTATTTTTTGTTAAACATAGAACAAATAAATCTGCACACTATTTAAATGGGAAGTCATTTTTGTTTCACATACATCTGTTAAATTGAAAAAGGTTTTGCCCATTAAAAGCCATTGAAAGGGGGTTTGCTTTTATTATGGGATGACATACTTTTCTCCAGTGTAATATATTGTAAGATTAAAGTTTGTATACCTCTAAATTCTAATAAGCTCAGATCCAACTGTTATTTTTATTAATTCAATTACCAAAAAAAAAAAATTGGCACTTTGCAAAAAGAGTGTGCACATTATGTTTTGAGCAGTGCTACATGTATTTATAATTTTACTTAAAATTTTACATACAAGACCCATTTTATCAGTTTTCTTTTAAAATACAAATTTTGAATTTCAAATTCTATAATCTTCAGCATATCAATAGCTGACACGTCAACACGTATTGTTACATAAGTGAAAATTGTAAGTACAAATAGCATTTTCCTCGTGTTTTTTGTTGCTGTTTTTTTATAAGTGCTAAGTTCATAAAGAGATTTTACCAAGAAGAGTTTACAAATGATGTGGCTAGATATGATATGTTAGATATACTTTATGCTAAAAATAGCTTTGCAATATGACGTACCACTATAAACTACACCAATTTGTGTTTTTTACTTCTATAAGATTTTTCATGGATCAAACATCTCTTCCCCCCCCCCCCCCCTCTCTCTCTCTCTCTCTCTCTCTCTCTCTTATAGGTAGACCATTTTTTTTCTTAAACTTGGGTCTTTTGTGGTCTTTTTGGCTTAAGTTATAGGTGCCTTTAATTACCTGCATTTCATTTTAGGCGTAAAAAGCATTTTCACTCTGGAGCTTTTCACTACATTGTGCACACACTTAATGTTTCTGGAGAAAACTAATCTGGGAAGTCACCCATGAACAAAAGTGTCTGTGTCTGAATCTGTTGGACTTCTTACTTCCTGCTCAAATTAACACATAATTACATGGTTCATTATTATATGATTGTAAATGGTTAAAAGGCTGGTTTTCCAGTTATTTCAATCCATGGGATCCTTATCCATTACTTCTTCGCCAATACCTTTTAGCTTTCCTTTAGCTGCTACTTTTTCCCAGTCCACGGCCAATCAGAGTAGTCAGTGTGCCTGCTCCATCCTTCTTTGACGAAATGGATGCGGAAGGAGGGACTTGTAATTGTAGGGATTCAACATTGTTTGCAGCTGTATTTGTTTGGCACCTACATTTTCAATTCTCAGTCCATTTTGGAATACATTTTCCACTCTCACCATATTAGAGTTGTGTGGATGTTTTCTGCTTGAATGAAAGACATGAATTGCAGTTTTGGAGGGGAGGTTGTGGTTGACGAGTTCAATGAGTTTTGGCTGGTTGCCTTTATTTATCTTCCATGTTTGAACTTATATTAAGTTCCTGCTTTGATAATTAAAAATATATATTTTTTTTTTGTTTATTAAATGCGCTTTGCTTATTAATCATTTATTGAATGTCCTTCAATCTGTATTCCTTCTTTCATGTACCCAAATTTGGTAATTGGCAGGCTGCTGGAGTTGAATTTCCACCCCGAGAAGAGAGCAGTGTACCATTGTTTACTCCACCCCAAAGCCAGCCAATAGTTCATCACGAGTCTGCATATGAGGATGCTGCTATTCAGGCCTCTCTACAATCTGATGCTTCTGTCCTTAGGTACTATCTGAAAGTTTGATGATAACGTGTCAAAAGATGAAATTATTACCCCTCATTTGAGCGAAATGCTTTTTTTTTTTTTCTCTAAAAGACACAAAAAAGATGAACTACCCTACAAAAATGACTGTTAACTTTGATGAAAACAATTTGATTCGTTACTTTTTGCTACCTCACAATGAAGTAATAATTGATCCTCAGGTTCTATGCCTTTGGTTGGTTTATGATTGGATATTTGTGCATAATGCATATATGATGTTGACATATTGCTAACGTGAGAGAAATTAAGAATATGCATTCAAATTCCTTTAACTTGATTTGCTTGTATGATGAATAATGAAGCAAGTTATATAACTCAGGTTAAAATGTATTCTTTATCACTTATAAAAAAAAATTATTTCTTTATCCATTTGTCGTTAGTTTTATTGCTTATCATGAACATATGACCTAAATTGCTCCAATAAAGGTACAAGTTTGAAATGCCACTGTATTTAGGCATCTCGGTTGTATGCCCCCTGTGTACTTGGGCTTTGCCTATCTTACGTTTATATCAATGCAACTACTTCTTACTTATAAAATATATATATATATATATATATACAAAGTAGAGCTTAGCATTTGTTTGTATCCATGTCAAAATGCAGTTTAACAGTTTACACAGGGCATGCTGTCTTATTTTTTTTTTCTTTTATCATTAGCTTGTCAGAGATTCAAAATGCTCAGGGACTGGCTGATGTGTTAAATGATATGCTTGGTGCCTTGGATCCCCGTAAACCTGAGGTAATGTCTGCCCTTTGAAGGATTACAACTGATTCTTTTATTTTTATTTTTTATTTTTTTCCCCTTTTCAAGGAGTAGATTACAACTGATCTTGTTTTGTCAGTTATCTTCTGAATATATGATTTGTTGCTTGTTCATAAATCATTTGTTCCCACATGCAGTCTATTTCTGCTTATACTTTCTTTTTATATTGATGTAATTTCTAATTAATTTTCTTGTGGCTACCTGGGATCTTGGATTTTGGATCATCACCATGATAGAAACCTAAGGCCCTGTTTGGTTTTACAGATGGTCTCGACCCATCTCGTCTCATCTCAACATCCAAACACTATTCAAGCACAACTACTTATCAATTTCAAATCTTCAACTTTTTAACTTTTTTATCTAATTATTACTCAATCATGACAACTTTACCAGACTTCCAAACAAAACACAAAAAACAATTTAACTTTTTCAAATTTCAAAAAACAAAGATAACTTAAAAAAATAATATTCTAATAAGATTTCTTTATGATATTTTATTCAACACTTTCTCTCTCATTTTTCAAAACCCAATAAATCATCTTAACTTAAAATCATTTTACTACTATTCACAGATTTCTCATTTCAACTGTGTAGCCAAAAGAGGCCTAAATCTCAAATAAAAGTTGGGCTTGTCATGGTAGTTTTTCCATTTATGTATACACTTGAATAAAATGACTGTAAGTCTGTAATATCAATATTAAGGAGCGGAGAGAGACTTTGCTCAGTGGATAAATTACTGAAAAGCATATCAATGGGAGAGATAAGAGAGGCCCATATTTGTATTTTCTTAAATAGTGCAGATTGGTAGATATTCCTAGCTTATGGATGCTGCTGAACAGAATGCATGCTGACCGATCTATCATCTATGGGATCTCTTTATTCTGTATTATGGCAGGGTGTGAAGCAGGAAATAATTGTTGACCTTGTTGATCAGTGCCGTTCTTATCAACATCGTGTCATGCTTCTTGTGAATAATACAGTGTGAGAATTTAATTAAAAATTTAAAAGTTGTTTTTCATGTTAAACCAATGACTCTGACCAGCAGTATTTTCCCTTACAGAGATGAGGAGCTTCTTTGTCAGGGATTGGCATTGAATGATAATTTGCAGCGTGTACTTCGTCGACATGATGACATAGCAAAAGGAGCCTCTGATGTAGGAGTAAGAGAAACTGAAACACCGGTTGTGCCATTTGTGCATGTAAACCATGAAGATGATGAACCAGAAGATGATTTTGCTCAGCTAGCTCATAGGTGACTATTTTAGAACGGTCTCATTACGATTCTAGTCATGAATATTCCTGTTCTTTTGAATCTGTTAGGCTATGGGTGGGGAAAACTGGGGCTACTCTCACTTAACATGTGAGTAACATTGATTTTACCATGCAGGAAACCAGCCAACTCAAGGACTGAACCAGTGCGAGTCAGTCCAGTTCTCCCTCCACCACCATCATCAAAGAAGCCCGTTGCCACAGATTCTGGCATGATTGATTATCTCAGTGGTGATGTCTACAAATCTGAAGAATTCCGTCAAAAATCAGAACCGGCATCTCTTGCAGCTCCAGATCAATATAACAGAACTTCCACCCCATCATCGGCTCCTACACTCTCTTCTCCCTCACCACAAGACACCATTAATCCCACCGCATCAATGCCTATGTTTACTGGACGGCCTGCATATGATGCGCCATCTTCCTTAAGCAAATCTGCAGATCCATTGCCTCCTGCTCCTTGGGAGGCTCAGTCTCCTGTCTCCCTTCCACCCCCACCTTCCAAGTATAATCAGAGACAACAATTTTTCGAGCAACAAACTTATTCCGGCAGTGCGTCTAATTCAAGTGGCGGATCTGGTTCCTCTTATGACAGCTTAGTGGGACATACTCAGAATCTCTCTCTTGGTCCATCTGCTCCACCCAAACCAGCTAATCCAGAAGATGCCCTTTTCAAAGATCTGGTTGATTTCGCGAAAGCCAAATCTTCTTCTTCTTCCTCTTCTTCTTCATCTAAGCCCAATCGGTCATTTTGAACTATTGGAGTGTGGATTTTATGTGCTGGTACAGCTTATGAATATTTTTCTTTTATCAGGTTTTGCATCAGATCATGAGATTACTTCTTGTTCAATAATTGGTAGCGACTTTGAATTACGGTTTGTCTATGATGTTCAGCTGGTTTATTTCGAGATGAACTGCTTATTGCACATATCCGCATATATTGATGTACCATATTTGTTCTTTAACTGCTCATGTTTTGAGCATTTACCTTTTTTTCCTCTGTTCCCTTCGAACATTTCTTGGGTTTACACGTGTGTATATTTATATATTCATTATATATGTCTGTATGTATGGGTTTTACACTCTTGAACTTAATAATGGCTACATACCCATTATGCAATAAATAAAATTAATAAATAGAACCTTTTGGAGAATATAACTGACAAGCTTTCCCCAAGTGGAAAGAGAAACCGAGAGCTTATTTAGTGTGCTAAAACATATAACTCTACCCATCAAGGCATGGTCGAGGAACCGAATACCATGCGTTAGAAAACCAAAAGACCATCAACGGTTGGGAGGTTAAACTGTTTCCAATGCAATTTCCTTTTTGCTCCTTTGGTCTAGTTTATTTGTAGTGTATAACAAACTTATAAACAGTTACATCATTCATGTGTTGCAGCATATCTTGACTCCCATGTATGGATTCTTTCACAGATTATATATAGTTCAAGAAAAAGAAACAAATAAATCATATAATTGTCAGCTTTTTATGGTTGATGTAAAAGATCATGGAGACTTTAATTTTCAATGAGGCCGGTAATCAAGCTGGAGTTTAGCTTAAGTAGCCCACTAAGGACTATAGTTAAGGTGATCGATACAAAAACGACTTGGCGGTTAATAGGGTGATCCTTTTTTTTTTTTTAATAATGGAAATTGATTTATAAAGTCTTAGGATGTGTTATTCTGATAGAGGAAACTCTCCCCGAGTAGATCATAGATAAAACCACCTTTGATGAACAACAAATAAATGAAACATATCATGCGTAGTAATCAAATCTTGAGCTTAGCTTCCTTTGAGATAGAATAGAATTGACACATACACAAAAACCCAACCAAAGACATCAGCCCTTTTCTGCTACCCAAGAATTGTGTGTCAATATTCCATTTGAATGAGTGTGTGAATTGTAAAGAATCAAGTACTTCCACATTGCTTATGTGAGTGGCCTTAAATAATGAACAATGAATCCTGATTTTGGCCCATTCACTTGAAAATTGGTGTCTTTGTGGCATGAAGATCAGAAAAACCGTTTATGATTTAAGCTGCTGGCCTGTTATGTGCAGTACTTCAAAGAAGGAAGGTAAAAAGAGCTTGGATGATGGATTTTGGGCGTCTCCACTTCTGCTTCAAACCATCTTCATTTCCAGTTAATAACCCTTGGGTTTGGTCCCTTTGTCTTCCCTGAGAAATTAATTATAAAATAAGATAATATGATAATTCTCTCTTTTCATGTGATATTTAAAGTTTCAATTTCAAGTTCTTGCAACTTAGAAAGAAAGTTTTCTTTATTGGATGTTTATATCTCAATTAGACCTTGAGGAGTATTCTTCAAGAAGAGATTGAAATATATCTCTAGACTCCACTCCAACAGACATATTTACTAACAGGAGATTGAGTACAATATTTGATGTATGAATTTACCTCTGCAGCATTCTTTAGAGGACCCCAACATTCTGTCCGATTGTACTTTCGCAAACTAGAGTGGAAATATACCCTCACCAAAGCATTCAGTAACTCAGGATGCTCTCCAAAATATACTGAATCTCCATGTAGTACAGCTTTGAGCACCTGGTTTGGATAAACAGCCATTTAGAATGTTTATGGTGTCTAAGCACAAAGTAGAAAAATATTCATATCTCCAAAGACTATAATGATGAGGGAAAGGTGTCAGTATAAGGTTGATGATAGATGGTGTCTATGCCATCTAGACCTAGCTGCTGTCCGTTAAGATATAAAATATATAATAAAATCTACATCTTCCTATCAGAGCTTTCAGAACAAATGATAATTTCACATAGTATCAGAGTAGAGCTCTTGAGTTCGAATCCTAACTCTACACTTTACTCCGATTTAATTAATTATTCTCCACCAATTGAGAGAGAGTCTAACCCATACGTGAATGTGAGTGTTAAGATATAAAATATATAATAAAATCTATATCTTCCCATTAGTTTAAACTTTTGAAACAAGTGGCGATTTCATACTGTCTAAGATCCCATATTTTCATTACTGCAAATAAAGGAAGACATTTTGCTTTTAGTTTTACAATTAAAAAGCCTATTGGTTCAGCAAAAGTTGGATAACACTTTCTGCTCTCTTGGGTTGCCATGTCAAACATCTACTAGATTTGTCCTAGCTAGTTAATCTGAAGTCCCTTTGACAAAAAATGTGATATGGCAAGTAGAAATTATAGAAACCAGACTTACCAAAGGCAATTCCTTGGAGAATATGTGGTATCTAAACTCAGCAGCCAGGTCTAGCAAGGGATTAGGACCACTGACAAAGCAATGGACATGAAGACACATTTGATTGTTCACTTTCTTCCATTCTGCAACTACATCATCCTTATTATACCATCCATTCAACTGCCATGGACACACACAAACAAAATTAGAAGTGCCCATGTTTACTTATTTGCAGATTAAGTTTAGTAAATAAATACCTGATCAAGGTTGATGACATTAGAGATAGTTAAGGTTAAGTTAGCAGTAAAGTCACAGTGGGATAGAATGTAGGTTCTTGGAATAATTCCTGAACACCTGTTCAAGTCTTCTCCCATGTAAATTACTTTCAGCTTTGAAGCTTTGAATCTTGCCGGAGGACCCAAAAGCCTAGCAGCCTGTCATTAATGACCCCAATTAGGCAACTAAGAGCACCAATTGATAATTGCTGCAAAATGATCATAACCATCTTGTTTTGGAGCAAATAAGCAAACCTCAAGACAGATTCAGTGATCGGATCATGTTTAAATTGTTAAGCTATTTTATTGACATACAAAATGAAAGAATCCAAATCTGCATAATTAAGATACAATGTAAGACTGGAGACAGATATATAGGAAAAGAACTTGTTAAATTTCAAAATTGGGTTGGAACTAAAAATCTAAGAGATTCTACCATTTTTAAAAACTACATAACAACTATACATTTTGATGAGGACATCTCCTATCTTTATTATTTTGAGTTATTTTACTTTCGCTTTATTTAGTTTATTTGGGTTTGTATTAACGGGCTTGGGTTAAAGCCCAGTGACTTTTTAGGGTTTATTGAGGGTGTTATTTTACTATTTAAATACTTGTATTGAGACTTTTGAAGGTGGACTGTTTGAGAATGAAAAGCACTGGTTCAGCCGACTTCCAACCCCCTTCTTCTTCTTTTTCTTCTTCTTCTTCTTCTTCTCTTCTCTGTCTACTAATATTCTGTTTTCTTGCTATTTCTCTATTATCCCACATCACATTTTAGTCCATGTTAACTCCAACATTCTGAAACCAAACTACACATTATAGATAAAGCACTGCTCAAGCTGGCAACTAAGTACCTAAGAACTCAAACCCAGAAGGCTTCCGGGCATCGATTACAAATCTGCCTTTAACTCTTAGCAACTTTGCCATTGTATGAAGTACATTGCATATTGACATAGAAACAAGAAAGAGAAGAGCACCTCAGAGACAAGAGGATTGAAGCAGACTCCAGTATTGTTAATGGAAGAAAGGAGAACAGGACTGGATCTGCATGATGATTTAAACTTTGTTTTGTTGAGGAAATCCCTCTGTGGTGATAGGAAGAAAGCATAGGAAGCACAATGGCAGGCCATGGAAGATGCATAACACGATCTTCTTCATCTTTTACACCCCACCATTGTCTTCTCTCAAGCTCATCACAGAGAGAGAGAGGGAGAGATCATGTGGGTAATTGTAGTTCATAATTTGGTTCATGTGGCTGTGATTCTCATGCTCCAAAGTCCCAAATCTTTGTCAAAACGTTGCATCCACACATTCATTTCGAATTGAAAGAAGTTGACAATTTGATTGGTGGTGGAGCTAAATGTTGGTGTACATCATGACCAATGGCTTTAATTTTTGATGAGTTGTGGATAATGTCACTACGTGGCTTTTGCCAGACTTCTGCACAGATACATATCCTTTTCTTTCTAATGAACATTAAAGTAGAGAATAGACTAGTTCGGCATAAGCTTTATCTATCTTATGGAAATAATTAATTATCGTCGGGTGGGCACTAAAGAATTTAAATCCATGTTTGTTTTTCAAACAATTTTTATATAAATAAAATGATAGATTCAAGGGTACGTGGGAGTAGGCCTGTTCATCCGGGCCGGGTTGTACCCGGTTCGGTTTAAAATTTTATTTATTTATTAATACTTTTAAATTTTTTTAAAAAAAATGTTTAAAGAAATTTTGAAAATCTGGAATTCAGATGAACACTCCTACGTGAGAGACCCAATAACGAAAAGAGAAATACTGGGGGGCAGACGGGCTGCCCCCCTCCACCAAAGCAGCCCGTACGGGTCCGAAACGGGTTGAAGGCTGCCGGGGGCACATCGGAGCTCGCCGGAGCTCGCCGTCGTAGGGGTGAGGTCGCCTGAGTCCGCCGGTCCCGATGGCGGGGGCGGTGTCGCCCACCGCCACCGGCGGCGGCTCCGTTTGCTCCATGGCCGAATCCCCTCTTAAATTCATCTTCATTTTATTTTTTTATTGTATTTTTTTATTATGTTTTTATTTTTTTATTGTATTTTTTATTATGTTTTTTATTATGTTTTGTTCATTTTATTTTTTTAATATATTTTTAATCTTTATTTTTTTATTTAATTATATTTTTTATTTTATTTTCATGTGTTTTTTATCATCAAACAGCCCAACTAACGTTGGGCTGCTTTAGACGCTGGGGACAGACGCCCTAACGAAAATAATATATGGGAGCTAATTGAGAGCTGTATAAAGTTGCGGTTTTTATACAACAGCTTCACAGATTATAAACAAGTAATGTAAATATAAAATTAGGACATGCAATGCTCGTGCAAGTTTCTTGAAAGGGAACTGCTATTGAGACTGATAGTTAATCGATGAAATTGACTGGTAAGTACAAATGTATTTTTAAAAACTTTTTTTTTCATACAATCACTTTTTATATATCTTTAAAAAAATTTTAAAAATAAAAAAATATTAATTTAGTAATAGCCAATTCCTTAAGTATTAAATAAAAAATAAAAAATCTAATCGATTATTTGTATCACTTTTATAGATTCAATTAGTACTTTTCTTTTTGAAAAGAGTAATGCTATTATATACTAGAGAAATGTTAGGGAGCTCAATAGAGAGTAGGGGCCGAACTATACTAGTGGTTAAAATTTTCAAAAAATATATTTACTATATAATTATCTATAATTATATATATATAAAATTAAAATTGCCCCCATATTAAAAATAAAAATAAAAATTGCCTCCCAAAATTTTTATTAAAATTATCCCCAAATCCAAATATTCATCTCGCTCCATTATAACTTTTAACTTCACTAATATCTAAATCTTTAACTCATGACCTAGTTTCACAATCACTTTAATTCTAATTAAAAATCATCTAACGTTGCAACCTACTATGCTAAAAACGAGATATTGTAATGGTCTTTGGCAAATTATAAAAATCTTGAAGCAAATCATCTTATAAGATGATTTATAGACATATTTTTTATATACAATTTTATGACGTATGATTATATTTTTATATGTAATCACGTGTAAAAAATATACATTATTTATATTCACACATACCACACATTTTATCAATCGCCACCCTAAACATCAAATTCTGGTTCTGCCCCTGATGGAGGGTCTACTTTTTGTGTTCACGTTTATTTATTTATTTTTATATCATTTTTTAAACACTCTAAAACATTTTTTAGAAAAGAAAAAATTCACAATATTATTAAACAATATTTTCTTAATTATTAAGTAAAAAAAAAAGAGCAGGCACCAAAACAGGCCCCTTATTATTTTCCTATACAATTGTGGAATCGTGGATTATGCAAGTACTATGTAATTTTTTGAGAAAGAGTGAAGTTTATTATTAAAAAACTATTGTTATCTTTTTCATGTAAATCTCATACCTACTTACTTTTTTTAAAAAGATTAGACGTCACTTGCAAATTTTATTATTATTTCTTTTAAAAAAAAAAGAATATATCTATTCATCATCTTCTCATCATTACATGATGTGGCATTCAATGATAGGCTAATAAGTAAAACATAATAAATAGTCTCCAATCATTTAATACTACATCATAAGATGATAAGAGGATGCTAAAATATGAGATGATGAGTATTATTACTATAAAAAAAAAAATAGGACTTATCATAAAAAGTTAAGAGCTAGTTTGGATTGCAAGATTAATTCATTTCATTTCAACTCATCTCAAACTCATCATTACATTTTCTCAAATTTTTACACAAAATATAATAAATAATTCAACTTTTTCAAATTTCAAAATAATAATAATAATATTAAAAAATAATATTTTAATAATATTTTATTTAACTTTTAAAACTCATCTCAACTTATCTCATATCAACTCATCTAAGACTTTTTTCAAATGAATTTTACTTTGAGTGATTCTAGGGTTACAAATGGCAGATCTCGACTCGGATCTCGCCTAGTTGTAAATTTTTTTTTCTTTTCTTTTTGCTTTTTCTTTATATATATATATATATTATCACTTTTAAACATTTTAAAAAATGCCAATACTAATAAAATACACATCTTTAATTATTATATAAAAAAATGAAGAAAAAAATTTTAATCTTACAATTGGGAATATTCCCGTTTGTAAGAGTAGAATTTCTCTTTTACTTTTTAAAAAATATCACGAAATTTAGACAAATTATTATTATTATTATTTTTTAGAAAGAGTGAAGTTTATTATTAAGAAAATATTGTTATCTTTTTTATGTAAATCTCATATCTATTCACTTTTTTCAAAAAGATTGGACAAAGCTTGCAAATTCTATTATTATTTCTTTTTTAAAAAAATAGAACTTATCATAAAAAGTTAAGGTTTGGTTTGAATTGCAAAATGAATTCATCTTATCTCAAACTCATTCTTATATTTTATCAAATTTCTATACAAAATATAATAAATAATTTAATTTTTCCAAATTCTAAAATAATAATAATATTAAAAAAATAATATTTCAATAATAATATATTCAACTTTCAAAACTCATCTCATCTTAACTCATCTAAGACTTTTTTCAAACGAATTTTCCTTTAAGTGATTCTAGGGTCACAAACGGCGGATCCCGACTAGGTCCCGCCTAGTTGTAAATTGTTTTTTGGCTTCTTCTTTATATATATATATATATATATATATATATATATATATATTTTTTTTTTATCACTTTTAAAAATTTTAAAAAAATTAAAAAAATCCCAACACTAATAAAATACATATTTTTAATTATTATATTAAAAAAATTATTTTTTTTAATTTTACAGTCAGGAATCCTAGTCAATTTCTGTTTGTAAGAGTAGGATTTCTATTTTACTTTTTAAAAAATCATCATGAAGTTTAGATAAATTATTATTAGTATTAGTATTAGTATTATTTTTTTTTTAGAAAGAATAAAGTTTATTATTAAAAAATTATTGTTATTCTTTTCATGTAAATCTCAAATCTACTCACTTTTTTTAAAAAAGATTGGACGGTGCTTGCAAATTCTACTATTATTTCTCTTTAAAAAAAGTAGGACTTATCATAAAAAGTTAAGGGCTAGTTTGGATTGCAAGATAAATTCATTTTATCTCAACTCATCTCAAACTCATCATTACATTTTCTCAAAATTTTACACAAAATATAATAAATAATTCAATTTTTTCAAATTCAAAAACAATAATAATATGAAAAGATAATATTTCAATAATATTTTATTCAACTTTTAAAACTCATCTCAACTCATCTCATCTAGAATTTTTTTCAAATGAATTTTACTTTGAGTGGTTCTAGGGTCACAAGCGGCAGATCCAGCCAAGTTGTAAATTTATTATTATTATTTTTGCTTTTTGTTTATATATATATATATATATATGTATCACTTTTAAACATTTAAAAAAAATGAAAAAAATCCCAACACCAACAAAATACATATTTTTAATTATTATATAAAAAAATTTAATCTTATAGTTAGGAATCCCAATCGATTCTCGTTTGTAAGAGTAGGGTTTCTATTTTACCTTTTAAAAAATCATCACGAGATTTAGAAAAACTACTTTCTTTCCCAATAAGTTGAGAAAAAAATGCAAGAAGTGAATAGACAAAAAGGAAAAATATTACTTTCAACTACAACTCTTCTCACCTTTCTCTCTCCTATTAGTCTCTCAATACAAAGTGATTCTGATGATTTTTTAGCAATTTTTTGCCTCTTCTTGGGTGGGGGAGGTGGTCGAAACTTAGGCTCTGACCACCTCCTCTTTTCTTTTCTTTTCTAGTGTCTAATGTTTTTTTTATTATTTATTTTTAGATTTTCAGCGTTTTCTGCTTTGTTTTCCATTTTTCATTTTTTGAGCCAGATATTGTCAATCTCTTTTTTTTTTTTTTTTGTCTTTCTCTGACCTACACGTGTCGGCTTCCCAGACTCTAAAGCTGCCGATCTTCAAGTTTGGGGAAAGAACTTCTCATTTTCAATGGCGTGTCTACTACATATGTAGTTCTAGTCGTTGCTAGTGTATTCTAACGTCCTAAAGCAGTTTTGGAAGCCCACGCCCCATCGGTGGCATCAGCAACCTTAGATCCTCTGGATTTGGCCATCTTTTTGTTTTCTAGTGGCGCTTGTTTTGCATATGCCACTGCTGCCGAAGGTCCTCAGCCGAGAATCTAGCACAGTTTTTGAATTCTCCTTATGTTTCAACTTTCCCTAATTAGGGATTAAGACGACGTGGAACTGAGAGTCCCCTTCAGACAGGCCGGTGCAATAAAATGCAGCGCACTTTCTTTCGCTATGACTTTTTATCACAGTAAAATAATTTATTTATCAGATTATTTTAGAAGCGCTTTAGGTTGCATCCCTACATTAGGATTGGTAAGAGTCATATTTGTGGCTCTGAAACATTTTTTACTTTTTGGTATTTGTTGTATTTTTATTATATTGGGATGATTGACGAGGATTCTCATCTTACTAAATTTGTATTCTTGTAATTATTTATCTTATCTATAATATGATAATTTTTTCTGAGAAAAAAAATAGACAAAAAGTATAAAATAAGGGGGCAGTTGGGAGCGTCGGTGCGTGTGTACAGTGTATGCAAACATCGCGATCTGATTTTGTTCATATTTAATGGTCCATCCTCCATTTGGTTGGTGGAGGGCCATTATTGTGTTAGATGGTTGCCGTCCGGTGCACTGACTAGTCAAGAAATAATACCCACATTTGTCATCCACTATCGACATCAAAACTCTCCAATTTTATTTTTATTTTTATTTTATTTTACAGTTTCATTTTACAATGATTGTCTTATCATCAGGCTATGATATTTTGTAATAATACATTTCATGGGAAATTAAGGAAAGTGCAAAGGAGGGACAAGTTAGATGGCTAGACCAAAATGGCAAAATTTTTTGAGGGAAAAACACAGGTGTCTACCCATTGCATGTGATCCAGTAGTGTCAATAATGACTATTGACTTTTTTTTTTTAATCAGGGGAAATTCATTAAATTAAAACGGAAAATACATGAAGAGGGGGTGAAATCTTCCAACAAATATTTTAAAACAATAAATTATAGTCCGAAAAAGATGAAAAAAGAAAGAAAAATAGATTTATTTTGGGACTAATATTTTGATTCCTATTCATAATTAGAAAATGCCATTTTATCTAAAGAAAAAAAACAAAATATTCACATAAAAATGTTTGCATGACTATTGACTTTTTTCAATATGAAACTACTTGTTTCAGTTAAGAAGCTGAGCTCCTGTCAAATTCACCTTCATTTGCGTCCAGTTGAATATTTTAATAAAGAAATTATATAAAAATAATTTCACACATTAATATAATTAAATATAATTTATTAAATTATAAAATTATTTTGTTAAAAAAAATTATAAAATTATTTTTATTATAAAATAAATATAATGAATGAAATAAAATTACATCAATTTATAAAATTATTTTTATATAATTTATTTGTAAATATAGCAATACATAATAAATTATACTAAAAAAATGGTACAAATAAAAACTATATTTTTAATAATCGTAAATCTCTCCTAGTAATAAATAAATAATCATATAAGAAATGACAATAATAAAAATAATATTTTTAACAATCCTAGATCTCTCCTAGATATTCTCCTAAACAAAGTTCCCTCCTTTGGAGTTTCGACCCTTGCAAAGTCGCAATGCAAAGATTAATCATAAAAGGAAGAAAATTAAAAATAGAAAAACGAAATTGAAATGCGCTGTCGGCCATAAAAAACCCCAGTTCTCTGCAAATGGCAACGATGACAAGTGACTTGTCACAAGTCTGCTTCTGGGTTCATTCACGAGGAGAACAATAGAGAAAAAGGACGGCAGAGACCTCCGATCTCTTCACTCAGGCCACGGGAAGTAAACAGGGGTACGCATAAAAAGTCCTTTCCTCAATCTTCCTTCCCTGATAATTTTATCACATTATTTTACAGTGCGTGATAGCCAACACAGTTGTATGCGTCCTCGTTCAGTTGTATTGTGCTCGAGATTTTTTTTCTAAGTTCAACTTTCTAATTATATTCCTTGTTTCAGAGGTTATTGTTTGAGTATTGATTTTGAGATATTATATTGAACTTTGATGGTTCCGCCTTCTTTATTCTTATAGGTTGATTCCTACTGTAATGAGTATTGCTCTCATTTGTCAAATTTGTGAGCTTTTTGCTTTTAGGTAATATAGTGCTTGATAATTTTTTTGTCTGAGCTTGTTTTTCTGAGTTCATCTTTGGGTTACAGTTCATGCTTAAAAAGTTTTGTTTTCTCTGCAGTAGTAATTAGGAATTATTGTATTCAACTTGGATGGTGAAATCACTGGCAGTGGTTCTATTGTTGAATTTGAAATTATTGTTTTAGGCCTATGAGTTCAGTAAGAATAAAATCATCTGATTTATATAAGCTTATGTTTCCAGCAAAGTACTCACCAATGAGAAAAGAGAGTTGAATATTATATATCACAAAAGAGCAATGCGACTCTTCAGTCAGAATTTGTTATCCCAGTCATGTTGGCTTAAATAGCGCATTTTAAGTGACTTACCATATCAAATGGGAAGTCGCTTAAATTAAAATGAGTTGCATCAATCAGTATGACTAGGTTAACAAAATCAGGATGAAGGACGACATTTCACATTTCAGAACGATGACTTGTTAAATGGAATTCGATTTTGGGAGGTTTGGTTTGTGGGTTTGCTGATTTTGATATTTCCCCTTCCAGGTGTATATAATAGCAGATATCTGCCCCTAGAAAACATGGCTCAGGGGAAATATTCTCGAGTTGATGGGAAGAAGTCTTCAACGTACTGTTCAACCATATCTATAGTGGTTTTCGTTGCATTTTGTTTAGTTGGGATTTGGACTTTAATGTCGTCCATTGTTCCAACTCAGAATCCGGACTTGACTTCAGAGGAAGCTGTAAATCAAGTGGTGACTGAAAATGGTTCTAGGCAATTCGATAGTTCAGGTGGTTTGCCTGAGGATTCTACAAAAGAAGATGGCAACACAAGCAATGACCAAAATGTAACCGAAAGGGAGTCTGGGAATGTTTCTGAGGAAAATCAGGAGGAAATGGTTACAAATGAGAGCTCTGACAGTGAGCAGACAGGCTTAGAGGAGAGACAGGGTGACAATGAATCTGGTGAAAATAAAATTAACACAGATGAGAATCAAGATGGACCAAAGCAGGTAGATGAAGTGCCTAATGAGACTGTCGAAAAGGATGCTGCTGAGAATAACATGGAGAGCCAGGAAAAAAATCAGGGCTCAGATGAGCTTTTACCTGCTGGTGCCCAGTCCGAAATTTTGAATGAAACTAACACTCAAAATGGGGCTTGGTCAACCCAAGCAACAGAGTCCGAGAATGAGAAGCAATCACAACAATCTTCAATAACTAAGGATGACAGTGATTGCACATGGAAACTTTGTAATGTAACTGCTGGGCCGGACTACATCCCTTGCCTTGACAATTGGCAAGCTATTAGAAAGCTGCCAAGTATGAGCCACTTTGAACATCGAGAAAGGCATTGCCCTGATGAAGCTCCAACATGTCTTGTTCCTCTACCTAAAGGATATAGGCAGCCGATTAAGTGGCCGGAAAGCAGGGGAAAGGTATTATATTACATATGTTGCATTGATGAAAAATTAAGTTTACTTGATGTTGAAAATTGCTGTTCTGGTTCCTGATGCAGATATGGTATTATAATGTTCCCCACACAAAGCTTGCAGAGGTTAAGGGGCACCAAAATTGGGTTAAAATTACTGGTGAATACCTCACTTTTCCTGGTGGTGGAACTCAGTTCATAAATGGTGCTCTTCACTACATCGATTTCATTCAAAAAGTAAGCCTTGTTGCTTTAATTTTATGCTCCACCTGCGTCTTATGAACAACAGATATTTTGTTAAATGTAATTTTATAAAAGCATGTAGTATAAGTGTATAAAAAACATTAGGGAGGTAGAAATAACTTTGAGATATTGTGAATAAGGTACTTTGTATCCCATCTCATGGATCTGAATGCAACCGTCTTGGTGCAAACATGGACCTATTTTTTTGCGTTCTTTGTAAGCATCCTCAGTAGCTCCCCTATATTTTTAGGTGATTTGAAACTAGTTCAGTTCTTTGTTTCTCAAGACGCTTAATAAGAGAAGGCTTTAAACATGACTCGGAGCTTTATATGTCTTTTGTTACACTACACATGAGAATTCACTATTGCAATTCTTATTTCTATGCATGTGCATTTTTAATAAAACTCTTTATTAATTTCAGCTGAATGAAAAGAAAGTTAAAAGAGCCCTTTTTGGGTTTCCTGATAGGTCAAAACACCATGAGATTTCTTAATGTCTTTGTAGCAGTAATTTTGGAAGATCCTTATGTGGCCTCTTTGAGCTAATTGGGATCATTTAAATTTATTTATTTTTCTTATTTCTCAACTGGATGAACCTCTGTTGATTCTATCAAATGTACTAGCCTCTGCACTTATTATCCATTCTCGCAACTTGTCCTTGTCATCTGCTTCACTTTCCTTTGCATGTGATAGTTCTTTGATTTTTCATGTGACACGAATTTTATATAACCTTGACACTATCTGTCTTCTTTTATCTTGGACATTCATCAAGGATGATCTACTTATAAAAAGAAAATCATTGGAAAATTCTTTCTGTGAGCGAGGTCAAGAGTAGTCAAGAGAAATTCTGAACCTACATGAAGACACAGTTTTTGGAGAACTTCTTTTTATTTTTTCTTCTCTCTCATGACTTCCTGTTGTCTTCTTATTTCCAACTCATATTCCTAAATCTTCCTGTTAATTGCAGTTACATTTTTGTCTCCTCTTCTCTTTTGTTTTGTTTCTCCCTACATTTTCTTTCCTTCTTTCTATCCTGTTCCTTTGGATTTTCTTTTCGGCCTAGGTATTTTTTGTCTTGCTGGTATGGTGTTTGAGAAAAGTGTTTTGGTGGACTTGAAGATATTCACATTTTCAGTGGTGAAGGAAGGGCTGTTGCGTATCACTGAAAGTAGGAAAGTGAATACATTTGTTATCACAGGCAAGGTGACGCCAAGATGGATAAGGAAGACGGTTGTTGCTTGTGTTGGTTTAGGAGATGGTGCTTTCCACGAGACATTTGCGTGAAGGGAACCAAGCTTTTTGAGCACAACGTTGTGTTCATTTTTATGGGTGTTATAATTATCAAAAAAATTTTATGGGTGTTATTTGGTGATGCTGGCAGGATGACTTCATTTTCATACCTGAGGGCATGGACAGGAAGGGATGGAGGAGTTTTGCCGAAACAATTAAGGATTTGGGTTATTCGGACTACTCTATTTCAATACCCAATAATAGGGGAAGATTTAATTATGGAGATAACGTTCAGGCTCGTGGCGGGGGTTGAGTTCCTGCCAGAGGTGTGCTAAGATGGAGTTGGTTGAAAGAAGGAGATCGATGCACAAAGTTTTTTCATTGGGTAACCAATTCTCATCATTGGAATAATGCTATTGAGATGCTCCATTTTGATGGTCGTGTTATTGATGATAATTCTGATATTAAGGGCTCGTTTGGATAATAATATCTCAGAGTATCTATGAATAGTAGTGAAATAGTTTGTGAATGGTAATGAAGTAGTATAAGAATATTTGAGAATAGTTGGCTTCCCAAATAGACCCTAAGAAGCTTGTGGAGGCTGAAATTTGATGGGCTGACTTTTGAGTCAATTCATCTTCCAAGTAAGTTGTATGGGGAGACCGTTTGAGGAGAATGAGGTGCACCTTGTGGTTGAAGGGATGTCTAGAGACAAAGCCCCTGAGCTGGATGGTTTCTCTATGACATTTTTTCAGGACTGTTGCAATGTTGTGAAGGGTGACATTATGAGTAGTTTTCATGAATTCTTTTCTTGTATATAGTTTGAGTAATGTCTCAATACGGAATTCTTAGCACTCCTTCCTAAAAGGGTGGGGGAGATGGATATCAAGTATTTTTGTCATATGAATCTTGTAAATTGGGTGTAGAAGATTATCTTTGAAGTACTTGATAACTGTATGAGTACAGTCATGGAGAAGATAATTTCGAAACCTCAAAATGCTTTTGTTAAGGACGACAAATTCTTGACTCAATTCTTATTGCAATTGAATGTTTGGAGAGTAGATTGAGAATTTGAGTACTAGGTATTTTATATAAGTTGGATATGGAGAAGGCATATGGCTATGTAAACTGAGATTTCCTCTTCTACTTACTTGAGAGATGTGATTTGGGTAGAGATGGCATGTGTGCATTAAACATTGTGTAACTATGGCACGGTTTTCTGTCTTGGTTAATGGAGTGCCTTGCTGGTTTTTTTAACAGCACATGTGATTTGAGACAAGGGGACCCGATCTCCCCTTTTCTCTTTGTGATTGTTAAAAATGTGCTCAGTCAAATGTTGGATGCTGCAGTTAGTGCGGGATTTCTTTTGGGCTTTTATGTGGGAAGCCCTCACAATGGTATTTATTAATGTTTCTCATCTTCCTTTTGCATATTACACTATTATTTTGTGATACGGATCTGGGTCACATTCAGGCATTGAAGGCTCTTTTGATTTGTTTTGAAGCTGTTTTTGGCCTTAAGGTGAACCTGGGGAAATCCAAGATGGTGCCAGTAGGTGATGTTAGGAAATTAGAAGCTCAGCAAGTTATTTTGGGCTGTAAGGTTTTTTCATAGCCAATGAAATACTTTTTTGTACTTGTGGCATCCCTAAGGCTAAGACTATATGGGATGGAGTTGTGGAGAAAATTGAGAGGAGATTGGCTGGATGAAACAAGGTTGTGCTTGTCAAAAGGTGGGGAGAACCCCTCTTTTTAAGAGTACAATTTTTAATCTTCCCACATTTTTTTTTCATTGCCGGCAAGTGTGGCTAATTGAATTGAGCATAATTTTCGAGCTTTCTTGTGGGGAGGAATGGGAGAGGAGACTAAGGCTTGATTTGTTTTCTCATACCATCTCATCTCATCTCATCCCTATACGAAATAAACAATTTAACTTTTTCAAATCCCAAAACAACTTTTTCAAATCTTAAAACAGAACTAATATTAAAAAAATATATTACAACAAATTTTTTATTCTTTTTTTAACTTTTATCTTATTATCTCATCTCATCCATGAAAACAAACCACACCTAAGTTTTACTTGGTCAAGTGGAATAAGGTATCTACACCGATTTCTAGTGGAGGTTTGGGATCGAAATATGAGTATTTTTAATAAGGCACTCCGTAGGAAATGGTTAAAGAGGTACCATTAGGAAGGGGAATCTTTATGGAACTTATTAAAAAAAAGGGGTCTTTATGGAAGATTATCATTGAGTTGAAGTATGAGAGTTTGGGTTGGTGTTTTAATGAAGTGAGGAGTGCTCATGGTGTTGGTTTGTGGAAGAAATTAGAAATCAATGGGAGGATTTTGATCGTTTTATTAGTTTCCTGGTTGACGATGGATCTAGGGTCAGTTTTTGGCATGACTTTTGGTGTGGCGATTCAGCTCTTAAGACCATGTTTCCCTCTTTCTTTTGGTTGGCTCTTAATCAGGAGGCTTCAGTGTCTGAATTGTGGGTTTTTCTAGTGGTTCCCCGCATGGAATGTTTATTTCTGTGGAGCTGCTCATGATTGGGAAATTGGAGTTATTTCTGATTTTCAAAGTTTATTGTATTAATTGAATTTTGGTAAGTATGTGGCAAATAGGATGCTATGGATGAAGATGGGAGTAAGAAATTTTCTGTACAATCATTGTATAAGGTCTTGTCACGCTAAAATGATACTTCACTCCTTTGTAAGCCTATTTGGAAAAGTAAAGTGCCACCCAAGATTGCTTTCTTTGGCTGGACAACATCTCTTGAGAAATTTTTGATGTCAGATAATTTGAGAAAGAGGGGCATCATTGTATTGGATTGGTGTTATATGTGTAAGAAGAGTGGGGAGTTGGTGGTCATCTTTTACTTCACGGTGAGATGACAAGAATGTTATGGGTGGAGACCATTAATATAATGGGCATCGCTTGGGTAATGCTCAAGAGGGTGGTTGATTTTTTGCATGTTGGCAAAGATGTAGGACCAATTTACATATTGAGGATGTATGGAGGATGATTCCTCTATGTATCATGTGATGTTTATGGCTTAAAGGAATGTTTGAAGCTTTGAAGATAAGGAGTGTTCTTTGAATCAGCTAAGAAATTTCTTCTTCCATAGTTCATTTCTTTGGGCATCCTCTACTTGATAGAGCTTGCTTCAATGATTTTCTTGTATCACTTTCTAGCTCCTTGTTATGTAACTAGGTGTATGCTGTTTGTATACCCAGCTGGGGTGTCCTGATTTTGTTTAAGTTTCCAGAGCATAATCTGTTGCCGAGTCTATTTTTTTTTTTTTTTTTTTCTGACAATGCATGGGGGATATTGGTATTGACAATGCAGTCTCTTCCTGCCATTGCATGGGGGAAAAGAAGCCGTGTGATATTAGATGTTGGGTGCGGAGTGGCTAGCTTTGGAGGTTTTCTTTTCGAAAGAGATGTTCAAGCAATGTCTTTTGCTCCCAAAGATGAGCATGAAGCTCAAGTACAGTTTGCACTTGAACGAGGAATCCCCGCCATATCGTCAGTTATGGGAACTAAAAGACTTACCTTCCCTAGTGGTGTATTTGATGTTGTGCACTGTGCACGCTGTAGGGTCCCATGGCACATTGAAGGTAATGTTTGCTTTCTCATTTTTTTTTATCTCTTCTATTCCCAGTTCAATTTTTTTTTCTTGCCTGAAATAAAATTTTAAGTACATCACAGGTGGTAAACTTCTTTTGGAGCTGAATCGCGTTTTGCGACCTGGTGGTTACTTTGTCTGGTCTGCTACTCCGGTTTATCGGAAGAATCCCGAAGACTCGGGCATTTGGAAAGGTAGAATAATTTCTTTACAATGCCAGGTTTCTCTCAAGAAAATGTGCCTAGGGATTGACTCCTAGATTCCTTTTTTTTTTCTTTCGTGGTAATTGATGGCAGCAATGTCTGAGCTAACAAAATCAATGTGCTGGGATCTGGTGGTGATTGGAGAGGACAAATTGGATGGAGTGAAAGCAGCAATATACAGAAAACCAACTTCCAATGAGTGCTATGAAAAGAGGCCGCAAAATGTGCCTCCCATATGCAAAGAATCTGATGATCCAAATGCTGCTTGGTATTATATCCTCTTTACCCCATAGTTTACATATTGGTATTATCATGGTAGTGTTTTCCCTGTTATGACTCTTATGAGAGAGCCAAAGGCTCAACTAATACGTGTTCTCTAATTTATGCAGGGATAGTACTTAACATGAAAATAATTTTTCTAAACGTAGTGGCTTTCATATTTCCAATGCTATTTTGTGACCCCATCAACATGTCTTGCCTTAGATAATGCTTACCACCGAACGAAATCACAAATCTCATGTGAGATAAAAGGCAATTTATATCTAATAAATCGGTTAGTGATGTTCTATAGATCCCTGGTGCATATCAGATCATATGTGTCGTTATTGTTGTTGTACCTCCATGCTCTTGCCTTTATATAAATCAGAATGAGTTCTACTTTTTAGGGTACATGGCCATGTCAATTTTGCAGACCACTTCTGGTTGACTAGAATGGTTTCTCAAGGGAAGTTGAACCATTAGTATGCTTGGATATATCCTGGATATTAATTGATTTCCTGCTGACGTTCTCCTCCCCAAGGGAAGGTTCTAATGAGTAAAGTGCCATTTACTTAACATTCGAGGACAATGGATCAATATGTAATATACTTCATTGATAAAGGGCTCAAAAGTAAAAAAAAGAACCCACAACAACATTGAGAGACAGATGCGACATTAACATTGAATTCAAACAAGTTATGGTAGTACATACATTTTTTTTTATGAATAAGAAATTTTATCAAGACAAGTAGCAAGGCAAAGCCTTTCACAGCATACAAAAACTGAACCTAGTTACGCAGTAGTACATACATAATCGCATAGACTTTAACAGAAAAAATAGGAATTAAGGGCATTTTTAATCTTTCTTGCTCTATATTATGAGATGATTACTTCATTTGCATATACTGTCAGGAGTGCTAGAAATTGTAGTTTCATGATTTAAACATATATCATATAAAGGGATACATATGCATTTTCCTTATTGTGGTTATGGGAAAAGTTGAAAACAGGAGAATGCTTACTAGTGGATACTTGTTTCTTGGGGTATATTAGGAATGTACCGATGGAAGCATGCATGCACAAAGTGCCAATCAATGAATCAGAGAGAGGGTCTCGCTGGCCTGAGCAATGGCCACGAAGGTTGGAGAAAGCACCTTACTGGTTTAATTCTCAGGTCGGAGTCTACGGCAAAGGTGCTCAGGAGGATTTCACTGCTGACTACAAACACTGGAAAAATGTTGTCTCCAAGTCATATTTGAATGGGATGGGAATCAATTGGTCTTCCGTGAGAAATGTCATGGACATGAGAGCTGTATATGGAGGGTAAGCATTGTACTTTTCTTGAATACTTTATTTCCATGAAAGTAATATGAGACATTCTAATTGCAGTCTTTAAGTGGAGACTGCATGTGCAGATCCATTGATGTGTTATACATTAAATGAAAAAAAAAAAAACCATTTTGGGAGGGATATTATTGCAATTTTTTAAAAATTTAATGATAAATTTGTCTAAGCTTGCGTGAGCAGTCCTCATTTGGGGACTGTACATACATAGACTAACTCAAGTAATATCACTGGCAGGCACTTGTAAAAGAGTGGCTTTCCTTTTGGCACCATTATCTGATCATTACCCATCAATTTGAACTGAATGTGGTGTGGGTTAAATGATGGGAATACTCTTTCAGCATCCTATTATTGCATTTCATTCCTATGGTTATGAGATTTCCCTCTTTTCAAAATATATAAATAACATTTCCTTCTTCTAGTGTAGTAAGAAGATTGCTGGTTCATTTTCATTCAAGTTTTATTTCGTTTTCTGTTTTTTTGATAAGCTTTACACATTGAATATTTCGTCAAGGTTTGCTGCAGCGCTAAAGGACTTGAAATTGTGGGTTATGAATGTCGTCCCGATTGACTCTCCAGACACACTCCCAATAATATATGAGCGTGGTTTATTCGGAATTTATCACGACTGGTGTGAATCATTTAATACCTATCCCAGATCTTACGATCTTCTCCATGCAGACTATCTCTTCTCAAGTCTTAAAAGGAGGTTTGTTATTTTTGGTACTGCATTCGATGTTTTTTTATTCTTCAAACAGACGGTTTTTGATTCATTTGGTTAAATGCGAATTTTCTGGTCACAGGTGCAACTTAGTGGCAGTGTTTGCAGAGGTTGATAGGATCCTTAGGCCAGAAGGAAAGCTGATCATACGGGACGATGTTGAAACCATAGATGAAGTCGAGAAAATGGCTAAATCTTTGAAGTGGGAGATCAGATTAATTTATTCAGAAGACAATAAGGGATTGCTCTGTGTTCAGAAGACATTGTGGCGTCCCAAAGAGATGGAGACAATTAAGTCAGCTATAGCTTAAGCATTATGCTTCAACTGACTATTGTCCGAGGCTACTCTCATCCTGATGTTATTAGTCTATTACGTTCGTTTTTTTAATCGTAATATCTAGATTTTTCTATTATATGGCTGATTATTCTTTGTCTCAGCTATGTGTTTTTAACTGTATTTATTCCATTTGTTCGTGCTTAAGTTATGGTCCTTGACATCTGAATCTATTTTCTCATCGTATCATCTTTGATATAAAATGCCCAGAAAGTTACTCAGAGAATCTGCGCCGTCATCCACGTTTATTACTATACCCTAAACACTTGTGTCTTCGTTATTTTCCCGCATCTGAAATCAGCCATTTCTCTGTTATCGTTGGTTTCACCTACCCACAGATTTGCTGGAGCAAATTACCGCATGTTGCAACAAAAAGGAGGAAACATGTTCTTTCTGGTGATGATAATCCAAAATTAACGTTATTTGCCTTGAAAGCTACGCATTATGACCAGAGCTGCAGCTTTAAATGCGCAAATGTACGGCAAATGCGGAGTGATACAACTACAAATTTTTTATACAAAATAAATTTATAAATTGACATTAATTTATGTGATTCTTTGTATCCGTTTTACAATAAAAGTTTTATATTCTTAAAAAATTACATCAAATTATATACTACAAGAAAATTAAACTTGCGATTAATTATTTGCTATCAAAAGATTATTTGCGACTTATTTTGATTGAAAATAATTATTTTGCAAGAAATAGTTGGTTGTAAATAAGTAATTTTCTTGTTTTCTTATTGTAATATTAGTTTGTGAGATTATTTTTATGTAATCATTTTGTAGTTACATTAGTTTACACTAAAATAGAGCTATCATTCTTACAAGTGGTGTTCCACCTCAAAGAAACTCACACTTAGGGGTGTAAATGGTCCGGTCCGATCTGAAAATTTCGCGGACCGATTTTATTCAGTCCAAAAATTCTCTCATCCTGGACTGGATCGAACTCCAATTCGGTCCATACCGATCCGGTCCAATTCGGTCCAGGGGCGATCCGGTCCGGTCTAGGGGTACCCAATATGATTTAATAGACTAAATTTAATTTAAAATTCTCTAATGATCAAATATTTTTTTTTGTCCAAATTTAATTATTTTCAGTCTAATTTACGTATTTATAACATATTTAAGGCAAAAAATATTTAAAAAACTTACTTTTAGTATATTATAAGAGTATATATTATATATTAAGTATATTAGTAAATTATAACTAATAATACTATTACATTAATATATTATATATTTATATGTTAGAAAATAGTGATAAATTAATAATAATATATTAAATAATAATAATGCACTTATTACTTATAAGTTATTACTAATATTCTATATAGATATACTATAATTTATATTTTTATACTACAACTAATCAACTATTATAAATTATAATATGTTAATATTATAAGAATATATATTATATATTAATATGTTATTATATTAATCTATATTAATATTAATATTAAAATTTATATACTATTATTTATATATACATATATTTAAAAAAAAAACTTTCGGGATTCGTTTTGGTTCAGTCCGGTCTAGGGAGAGAAATCCCTTGGACTGGGACCGGACCGAAATCATCTGATCCATATATATTTTGGACCGGACCAAACCGAATTCCAACTAGTCCAACTCACACTTCTAGTTGGAGTTCCATATCCGGTCTACCGGTCCAATTCGATCTTTTTATAGACCTACTCATACTTCTATTTGGAATTCCATACCCTAGCTCTTCTTATTTATCTAGCTGCACAAGAATGGTACGTGCGTATGATCTTGATCTGCAGGCGCGTCTAAATTTTCTGTTGGAAAATAATAATAATAATAATAATATTAAGAATATGTCTCTGTCAAATTCTAAGCAGAGAAAGCCCCGGCCTTCCCATTTAATCATGGAAGCGTGTGCCCATTATTATGGTGTATAAACCTTTGGAACATTGTCCGACACAAGACTTTTAATGAAGATATAAAACAGCATGCATGCATATCGTTTCTTTTGATAAAGGGCAAACCCATGTGACGAATAGTATAGTACTATATATCGTTTCTTCTCTCACACTTGGATTAATGCTTGAAGTCATTGTGCTTCCTGATCATTTTAACCTGTCTCTTACACTTGAGAATAGCTTATGGGCTTAAATGGAACAATCCTCTTCAATTGGTACTCTGCCAGCAGGCACAACGGTTGATTGTTTGGAAGTAGAAGATCATATGGTATTTTCGAACTCAGGATTCAGGATGTATGTGTATGGTTTACTGTTTGAGGATGCTCCATTTCCTGAAAAATTAATTGAACTAATTATAGCTTAACTACTATTTTGGCTGAAGGATCATTATAAATTCATTTTATATATGTTAGCAAATTGATCGAACTTTGTAAATTATAAGAATGTGACTTCTCTGGGCCCCTTATTTCAGGAGAGTTGGTGCCTCAACCATTATCTTTTCCAGGTAAAAGCATTCTTTGTTGGCAAAATGGCATACAAAAAGTGCGGAGATGCGTCTTTGGGCTTTCTACAGAATTTTCTCCTCTTTTTCTTATTTATGCAGGTTTGTCTTTCGAACTATGTATAAAATAAATGAAAAGGGGTACTATCCTCATGTTTTCATGATTGAAAGAGAATAATTATACTAGAGTTAGTTGTGGTTTCTAAACCATAGGCTTAGTGACATTCAGGGAAAATATTTTATTAGTGACCCATATATGCTTCATCAGTTCTAGTTTAAAAGTGGAGGATTAATCATGCATGACAGTGTACATAAGCCATGTAAAGCGAAGGATGATGCAGCTGCAAGGGATTGAATGGTTTGGATTTTCATATTTTGATCAAGTTTCTGTTTACTATATATTGTTCTTTTTGAATGGCAAACATTGAACCCAAAAGTGTTTCCTCCCATTGATTTGTAAGAACTTTTGTAGATTTGATTGATTTTATATGAACACTGACCCTAAACACAAAAGATGCGTGCTATCGAGTCATGCATGCTGATCAGCATGAATTTGATGGCATGCATGATATCCTGGGACTATGCATACATACAAAAAGTGCAGAACATGCAAGTTGGTTAAAATTGTAACGTTCCAAATTACATAGTTTATACTTTAAAAAGACTAGTCAGTGATACAATTGTAAGCTCCATTAGAATCTTATAAAGAACAAGCTAGAACTTCTTTTGCTCAAGTAATGTAAGATCTTATATACTACATCTCTTATTCTTATCATATGAGGTATTATATCTACTTCTCTTAAATTCTGGACGTCTTCGTCGGGCCCGTCTGTTGTAGGTGATACAGTTCAAGTCTCATATTTTTTGTTGTATTAGGCTTTGACAATTTGTAACTCCTCGATGGAAGACCTAAATTATATAGTTTATACTTCAAAAGAACTAGTCAATATTACAATTAAAGTTCCATTAAAATCTTATAAAGAATAAAATTTTTTTATTTCTAAATAATATAAAATCTCATTTACTACATATCCTTATTCTTATCATATAGAGAATATTACAATAATGTTAGGTAAGACTTCAATAGGTCTGACAGCAAAGATTTCTAGCCAGACAGGAGATTAAACAATTATAGTACTCGACCAATGAGGGTTACTGAATATAAAACTCCCTAAATTTCCTCCCTCACACGCTCTAAAATTCTATACTTCCATTTGGACAATGAGAGGAACATGAACATGAGCTGCTTCAAAGATATGAATTATCAAATACCCCATTGTCTGCCATTAAGTAATCTTTCCTCAAACAACCCAGTTGGCAGTCTCCATACATTACTCAACATGTCTGCTGCAACAGTCACTCTAAAGCTGCAGTGCAGGCTGCATTGAAAGGTGAAAAGAACGCTCTGCTGGTTTCCTGATCAGTGTTGATCTTCGACATGATGTTAGTCTCTTGGAGGCACAAGTGCTTGCTCTTTACTCTTCTTGCTTTCATTGTTCTTTCAGAAGCATCAAGATTGCCTAAGGAATATTGGGAACAGATGCTGCCTAAGAAGCTCCCCTCTCCTTCATCATCCCCCTCCAAACGCACCAATTCTCTAACTTCATCATCTTCTACAACCTGGACGCCCAACAGAAACCTCCCTTCCTCAGATGGGAAGGTCTAGTTGGAATCTGAAGATCTGAAGAACTTTAATTCGACGTCTAAACTGTAAGAAAGGCAGTTCTAGAACTGCACTAATCAGAAGGAAGCTTCATGCAGAACAGTTTCGCAACCAGCTTGTAGATTTATTTCACTTTATCACAGATATAGTACGTACTCTTTTGTAAATATAGTTGAGAGTTGCATTCATATATTAGTTATGTAACAGAATAACTTCATAGAGGAAGATTTCGAGATATACTTTTTGTATTCCTTTTGAGAGGCTCTTCTCACATGATCCCAACTACCACAATATATACATGGTGGTGAACTGATCATTTTTTTTTATTAGGGAATTGTGGGGAAGGGGGGTTTCTATTTCCAGATATCCTTCATTACAGAGGCGGGAGGATTCAATTTGCAAATCCTGTAAGGTATTTGGGGATTCAACCACAACACGTTCGAAGGTGAGTAACAGGCAGCAAGACCTCGCCTACCGAATGGTCTTTTTTATTTTTTTTTATTTATTACTAATCTTCAACACGTTATGCTCTTAAAGATTATATTTTTCCCCGAAAATTAAATGAAATAAAACTTACCATATTGTTAGAAATTCTAGATCACAGTGCACAGCTTGATACTTGGATTGGAGACTAGAACCGTAATATTTGAGAGATCGAAGGTTTTCGACTTTAGTTCCAAGGTAATATAATGCATCTGCGTAAATTAATGGCTTCATATAAAGGAAAAATAATGCTCACATGAGTACTTCATTTTCTCACTTTTTTTTTAAGGCAATCGAAAGTATTTTGCATGTTCCATATTGAATTTCTTCTACTAGTACAGCCAATATTCCTTTCACATGATTAGGTGATACTTCCTGAAAACATATATATATATATATATATATATATATATATCAGCCAAGAATCACTGCATGAACAAAAACTTTTCGGGGATCGACCGCATGCAGGCTAAATACATCCACTATAATTAGGTGCGCAATGTTTCAGCATGGAGTAATTCTTGTTGGTTTTTAGCCGATTAAAATATTTAATAATAGGTAACCAACAATTGTGAACCATCACCATTGTTCAATGTTTTAGTTTGGTTGTCTAAATTTAAATGAAAATGTGTAATTGTAACTTGAATCAATGCATACTTCTTTGGAATATGAGTCTTAACCACTTGCCAAATTGAATAAAGGGTTATATACCCTTTGGTGAATTAAAAACCTTTTTAATATATTTTCTAATATTTGAGAAGTTGTGATTTTTAAAAGTGTTTTTTCATTTTAATTGTGACTTTTCACCAATACATTTTCATTTATATATGTTGTGACTTTTTACAAGCAGTACCATTTTATTCAAATAAGTTGTGATTTTTCACAAGTATAATTTCATTTAAATAAGTTGTGACTTTTCACAAGTATCATTTCATTCCAATTGTGATTTTTCATAAGTATCATTTCATTCTCTATAAATAAAAAACCCCACCCACTATTTTTTACACTCCAAAAATTCATTACAAAATTAGATAATCATTCATTTTCTCTTTTTCTTTGGGCTTTGTTTATTTTATATTAGGTTTGAGGATCTTCTTTTGTGTGCATTGAAAATGAGATTAATGGGAATCAACGTTGTTATATTTTGAGAGTAGACTGTCAAGAAACCTAATATTGTATGTTAAATTTGAAGGCGGTAGAATCTACTCAAGGAAAATGTCCATCAACAATGTGCCTTAACACCAGATTCTTTCTTTCCAATTTATTCTTGTTACTTACAAATTCTCTAGTTCACAAAGCGTTTGCACATATATAATTTATTATTAAAAAATATTCTCAACAATTCTTTTTTTCTTAATTATTGAATTAGAATTACGATGATTACTGGACGTTTATGGTGTAACAACCTGGCCCCGCATGAGTCGGACAGTTATTCCTTATCACTTAAACTCACATTTTAAGAATATAAGTGAAGACTACAAATATTCAACACCATATAGAAATTTTGATTCAAACTAATTTCCTCAACATAATCATTTTTTTTCAAAATACTAAGTCACTATAATACAATAAATTTCTCAATAACCTTTGCCAATTTTTGTATAAAGATTAAAGACTCTATGTGCATAATCCACCATTCATAAAACATCTCACCTAATGCTTCATAATCTAATCTCTAGTTAAAATATCCAAATCATTTGAAAAATATTATAGAGATAATAAATGAGTTATCAATAATTCAGTAAACAGATGACATATACTAGCATGTAAACATGAACATTTTAAGAATTCAGAATACATAATAAAAATTTACTTTCAAAAGGCAGAATCAATATATTTGCTTCCAAAATACAAAAACAAAACTTGTTACAAAAACATTAGAGTGAAACTTGTAGAAAACATTCTCATTAAAATTCCTTAATTTGGCATATCTAATGTGAAACATCATATTCATATTATCTCATAGCATCACATCAGGTATGACCGTATCTACTATTCTAACCGTATCTACAGGTAAGGCTGTATCAGAAACAGAATAAAACATCAGAATGAGACATTTATCATAATACAGATTCATAGTCTTATATCAAAGTTTTCAGATGCTACATCATATCAAAAACATGTACTAAACAGGTTTAGATCCTTTCACGTGTTCGAAGTAACCGAATAAAAAGCTTTTTCATTTATTCCAAGCAAAACATTTATATCTCATGAATCCTAACATCTTTATTTCATGAAAACAACACTTTTTTAGTAAGACTTATATTCGCTATTTTTCAGTCTAGAAACAGAATACACAAAATAATCTTCTCTATCATACGGATCTCATGAGTAATGTATAAACAAATAGCTAAAGTCATTTTCACATTTCTTTCAAAAACATATCATACACGTTTTGAGAGAGAGAGAGAGAGAGAGGGAGAGAGAGGGAGAGGGAGAGAGAGGGAGAGAGAGAGAGAGAGAGAGAGAGAGAGAGAGAGAGAGAGAGAGAGAGAGAGAGAGAGAACAAAGCGAGAACAAAGCTTACCGACGGAGTGGCTTACCGAGAACAAAGCGGCGGAGTTGAAATGCCGTGTAGTTCTCGATGGTAATTTCTGTGCTGGTGGAGATGAAGTAAAGGGTGAGCTATGGCTGGCTACGTTGCACGGGAGATAGAAGGCTGGGATACTTGCGGAGGGAAGGCCTTGCTCTGTTTTTGTGAGTGCAAAACAGGGGCTGTCCAAGGAGTAGGGCTGAACATAAAAGCCGATACCCGACCCGACCCGATTACCGCTTATGTTTCGACCCGGAATTCCGACCCGCTGTCGGTTGAATCGGGTAACGGGTAATACCCATTACCGATTAAAAGCTATTTCGCTTTCGATTTTCGTTTCAAAACCTAATTACCCCGATTCAAAATTCGAACCCAAGCCTCTAGCTCCAGCGGCAACTGTTGAAGACTATCGACGACTATTGAAGACCATCGGCGACCATCGGCGACCATCGGCAACCTTCCCATCGGCGACCATCAAGCATCGGTCACCATCGACAACCATTGACGACCATAGGCAGCACGATTTCAAGAAGGTGAACGACATCAGCGAAAGTTGCCGAAAAAACAAAAGGATGAAATCATCTTCTCCAAAGACTTGTGTTCATCACCGAATCAGGTTAATCGAGTTTGATTAATCGATTTTGGTTAATCGAGTTCTTCCCATCAACGAAGGTTAGATCAAGGGTTTCTCTTTTACTTTTCTTGGATTCGGTTATTAGGGTTTGGTGTTCTTGAATTCTGGAATTGGGGCTTGTATTCTTGAATTTTGCCGATTGGGCTAGGGTTTGGTGTTCTTGGATTACGATTTTAGGTTTGGTGTTCTTTGATCATATCTTTACGCATAAAAAATATCGGGTAATCGGACGAGCGGTTAATGGAAGAACGAAATTGCACCAGAATCGGGTCGGGTCGGAAATGCCCGATAACGTCTCGAGTCGGGTCGGAGTACAGCCCTACCAAGGAGGCTGTTGGGACCGTTCCCGCATGTGGAGGGGCTGTTTCTGGCTCACGGTGGTGATTTGTTTTTGAGGTGGGTTCTGGCTTGTAAGTGGATACGGGGTGGAAGAACCGCAACTGATTCTTCTTGCCGTGTGGTCCGTGTGTTCGTGCTTCACGAGGTGATCACACATTTTGTTGACCGAGGGTGGTGCACTACAAACGTGCCCGGTGGGTGTTAGCAGTCAAGCCATGTCGCCTTCCAGCTCAGACACTAAATCAAGCAACTCCAAGTCAGCTGCACATGAGAATTCAAACCACCTCAGCAAAGAGAATCTTCAGGAAAATAAATGGTTGTAGTCTGAAGATAATTGTGTGTAATTCTGTTTTTGTACTGAGGTATTCTTTCGGCTGTAACAACTTCATACAGCTAGCACTAGGCATTGGCACACCACGTGCTTGTAAAAATCCCATAACCATCTCGTTATATCACTCCTTATTAATAGAGCCCTGTACAAAGCTTACAAATCAATGAAAAGGAATATTTTTAATATCTATTTTTACATGGTATCAGAGCTGTTATAGAAAAAGGTCTCTCGTGATTAGGGTGTGCTCTGACTTCGACTGTGTCAGAATTCAGAGTTTTTAACTCCGACTCCGACTCCGACTCCGACTCCAACAATTGTTAGAGTCGAATTTCCATTCCAACTCTGCTTCGAAATGAAGTTGGAGTCTGACTCAAATCGAAATTTGGAATTTCGAACTCTGATCGTCCCGAACCCTGACTTCGAAATAGGCCAAATTAGGCCCATTTCGAAACCAAATGGTCCCAATTAGGCAATTCCAATTTTAAATGGGTTCAATTGAGCTCATTTTCTAATGTAAACTGTCACAACTATTTATCTATTGAGATTTCACTACTAATTAGTATTAAACAGTTAAACAAATAATACAAATTAATAATTACAATGCTAATTGCTAAGCCATTAAACCTAATAGCATAATACAAAAAATAGTCTAGGACTCTAGACTGAATAATACAAAAAATAATACAAAAAATAAATTAAATTATTAAATCATTCACTATCATTGACTCAATAGAACTCAAGTTTACTAAAAAGAAAAAATCCGTTGTTGCAGATCAATTTGTCGTTGGAACTTATATGGACTCATATATGAGATTAAGATAAAATTAAAAATGTATTATTATCAATAAAAATAAAAATTAACCAAGCATGAAACAAGCAACTGTAAATTAGAGAAAAAATATATGCAACCGTCAATTACTTCATTAGTCATCAGCAAGTATGTTGGGGTTGACAACTAGATCTGTGAAATCATAAACAGTATAAATTAAAATTTAAATAGATTTATGAAATTATAAAAAATTAAAAAATCATTGAAATAATTGAATAATTATATAAATTTTGTTACTTTAAACATTAAAAAACAAGTAAATAAATTAATTAAATTTTACCTGATTTAAGCCTTTAGCTCACAGCATCGATGCCAATACTCTCTAATCCAATAGGTGCATCACTGACTCAGTTTTATGCGCAAATGAGGGCCTCTACAGTTGACGATGACAATGAACTCCGATAGGCATTCAACACTCGACCTCCAGTATTAAATGCCGACTCAGATGCAACCGTAGTGATAAGAATGTTTAGCACATCTCGAGCAATACGGGAGATGATCGGGTACTTGATGGAATTAGTCCTCCACTAAATCAAGATCTGAAACTCCTCATTAAACTCCTCGACCTCTGCCAGTAAATACTGCTCAATCTCATTTATATACTGTAGTGTATTTCTCATCGACCGTGTATGAAACGACGTCATAACGTTGAAGCCTCGAGATTAACTGCTCCAATCTATCAGACAATCATCCATCTTTGCCGATACACCCTCATGGTAAACTATTTCTTTAAATCCAATAATTCTCTTTTTAAGATTCCACTCACTATCAATGTAGTGTGCTGTGATACACATGTACGAGGTATTCTGTACAGATGCGATGTGTCGGTCGTAAATGACATTCTCTGACTAGTGGTAGTGAACATTTTTTTCATACAATCACGCATCAGTGTATAACGGGATGAGAGTGGAAATATTGACTCAAGTAGCTTCACAAAATAGCGGAACTCTTTCTTCTCAACCGTGATAAAGGGCATCCCATCCTATATAATCATCATCGCAACAGCCTCATGGAACATTTTCTCATTGTTTTGAGAGACCACCAAATTCCTTGTATGTGTCCCTGTCCTATCAATGGTTGTAGAAGTCTCATAATTGAGATTAATTTGATATCCATCTATGACTGCGTTTAATAATTTATTATTAATATTAGCTTTAATTGAAAATTAAATAGAATTAATATTAAATGAACGAATCAAGTAGCATACATATGGCCCTATGGGATTAGTTTGAGTGTGTACCACTAATCGCTTGACGCCATCCCCTTCGCTATTTAGTACTATTGGAAACTGTTCAGATGTGATGATAGACAAGTGGTGTTTTGCCTTTTTGAATGATATTCAACTTGAGTGCCACAATGGTTTCACTTAGACCGTGGCTTCTCGGGATCACCACCCCCAACTTTCGTGAAATGTTCTTATGTCCACGATCTTGTTTTATTTGATCGTGGACGGGGTGACCTTGCAGCTATAGAGTGTACTGATACATCCGGATCTTGAACCAGATTATCCCTAAGACCCATCTCCTCATTTTCCATAAACTAATCGAGATCTTCCACTTCTAATTCTATATTGACTGAAAATAAAAATCCACTGCTAACACACAAGGTCTGTGGTCGAGTGGAAATAGGTAGTCGACTCAGAGTCTGACTTGGTGCTGCTGCTTGGGACTCCGATAGTGTAACGCCCCGTACTCGTGGGGGGTCACGAAGCTCCACCTGTTTGGTATATTCCATCCTCAACTACAAATAATAATAGGTCTCCGACCATATTCAAAATAAAAAAATATAATATTTTCCACGAACCAATCCAAATAACAATGTCCACCAAGTCATGAATAAAAGAATATGAATAAATCATAACTGAGAGAGTTCACATCCTCCCAAAAATTTTTAACGATAAAGTATAACTAACATTTCATAAATCCAATGAACTAGAACCCAAATAATAAATAAATAAATTAAAATTTTGTTTTCTCCCATCTAGCCTAAGGCCCTAGCAGCTTAAAACTTGGTCAAGACTCTACTCTTGGTCCTCTGATGGAACATCCAGATCATCTGAAAAATATATGAGATAAGAGGGGTGAGTTTTTTTTTCCACAACTCAGTAAGCGAAGAACCTATACAAGCGTGTAAACATGAGCATTTACCAGGCAATAAAATACGGAACAAAACATAATATTGCATAAAAGAAACAATTGATTTTCAAGACAATTTAAATCATCAAGTACTTTGGCATAAACAAACTGAGTATTATCACTATATCAATCGGAACATCTCACAAAGCAAAGACCATGTTTAACCCCCGTGGTAGGGTTGTGCAAATCCCGGTGGCCAAACCAGGCAGAGACAGAGGTGAAACTTTCCCTTATTCGTTCTCGGAGCCCCGAGTGTGCACATAGGAAAGCCCACAATAAACCACTTTGTTTCCAAAGTGGGTGCACTTAGAGATAGGAAATTTGGTACTAAATCCAAACAGAGCAAATACAGAGCAGAGCAGAGTCAAGCAGAGATAAAGTCAAATACTAACCAGAATAATATGCCAAAGATTTTCAGAATTAATAAAAACACCTAAATCCAAACTATTTTTCAGAATAAAACTTATGTAAATAAAACATAGTCAACACAATCAAAGCATAATTTTTCTCAGATAGACAAAAATGTTCTTTTCACATTTCAGAAAAATAACACGACAAAAAACAGCTCATGTCTACACAATGCATGTCTGAAATATTTTTTCTTCTTTGATATAGGCGTCATGAATAATGCAAACAATCGACTGAGGTTGGTTTTTCTCAAATTTTCATTTCATAACTAACAAAAAAAAGCACAAATTTTCAAAAGTCAACCTCAGTCCTCTTTTGGTATAAAACCGAGCATACGAACCCCGCTTACCTGACTGCTGTAGCGAAAAATCAAAACTTTGAGTCTCAACGCTAAAAGTTTCGTCACCTATACATGAAAATAATTCCCTTTATATTAATGACCACTCCAAAGGCCTAAAATCATAAATTATAAATTAACTATAATGTCTGTCTAAAAATTTACAATTTCCAGCAACCCAACAAATATAGTATCGAAAACGCTCAATGACTATTTTTCCAATCCCACAAAATTTCAGCAACTATTCATCATTCCAGCTTACCATGTATTTTTCTCAAAACCCCAAAATACCAAAAAAAAAATGATTTCTTCAATACATACCGTTAGCCACCAAACCGAGTATTATTATATGCGTTTCAACAGCACTTCACAAACTACAAAATTTCAACACCCAAAAATTGTATAGTCTCCCATACGTTCAAAACTACCAAACCCAATCCATTTACATCACACAAAACATCCCAAACAACCCATCGGCAGCACCAAATCAGTAAAAGAAAGTTTAGATAACCAACCATTGAACATCCACCAAAAATTTACTTCGAAAATGGATTCGGAAATTTGGAGGAAAATATTCCATAAATATTACGGGGAGAAATCTATCCAGTAAATTTATCCATCCACACATCATAAATAACTTCGCTATCGACCCCAACCTTCCAACAACCGCCGTACACCCTCGGCAACAATTACGGAAAATGAAACCAGCAAATATACCACAACAAACGTCTCGGAGAGACCCAAAAATTTAAAGAACCTCTAAACTAAAATCACATGAGTAAATCATCTATTCAAAAGACAGAGTAGCTTACCTGAGAATGGGAAACAACCCGACGACAGAGACAACAAACAGGATTTTCTTGCTTCCGGTTAGTGCTGCCTACAATCCACCGGTGCAAACACAACTAAAAATTTCGAACTGAACCAAAAATCCGAAACAAAAACTCTTGAATGATGGAAAAGCTGAGATAAAAGAGAAAAACTAGAAAACTTACTGGTGAAAACGCAACGGTGTGAAGAGCAGAGGAGTTCGGCGCAGAGAGGAGAACCAGACCCAACTGCAAAAGCCGAAAAAATGAGAGGGAGAGGGAGAGGAAAATATTTTCGTTGCGGTTTCAGATGAATTCGGTAACTGTTGAAAACGGGGGGGGGGGGGGTGAAGTGGGCGTGAGGAAAAACACTGAAGAACAGGGGAGGAAACCGCCGCCCAGGGGAAAGAGAGGAAAGAAAGGAAAAGAAAGAAAGAAGAAGAGAAAGGGGCGGGGGGGGGGGGGGTTTACTAACCTGGGCGAAACGACGCCGTTTCGGGGAGGATGTGAACCCTCTCAGTTATGATTTATTCATATTCTTTTATTCATGACTTGGTGGACATTGCTATAGAGTGTACTGATACATCCGGATCTTGAACCAGATTATCCCTAAGACCCATCTCCTCATTTTCCATAAACTAATCGAGATCTTTAACTTCTAATTCTATATTGACTGAAAATAAAAATCCACTGCTAACACACAAGGTCTGTGGTCGAGTGGAAATAGGTAGTCGACTCAGAGTCTGACTTGGTGTTGCTGCTTAGGACTCCGATAGAGTCCTAGCATCTAGAGTATCATATGGAGTCGGAGTCCTACTAATACTATGTGAGAGATCCATTAGTGATATTGCCTGAAATTCAAATATAATAAAAAAATAAAAAATGTTAGTAAAGTACTAAAGATAATGAATTGTTGGTAAAAAACATAATAAACACAACTTAATTGAATCTCGATAACCATACATCATGCCTCCTCATAGCTCATGGAGTGTAAACTAAAATACATAATAATAATTAATAATATTGAAAAGCGATATATTATTCAAAATATTTTACATTATTTTTGTAGTGGTACATTGTTTTTAGACTTTAGTGAGTCTTAGTCCTTCCTTCCTCATTTCAATGCAGCTTGTTAATTTTTATGAGCTAACATAATTAATGGTATCTTAAGCTATCATCAACAATAGCTAGTTAAATATGTATTTGGAAACCTTTCTTCTTCTTCTGATTCTTTTGATCTCGCTTTTCCTTTTTAGTTTTTACGTACTTTGGGTGTCAAAGTCTTCAATGAATTGGCTCATGTCGAGGATTTCCTGCAACAAGTAATCATGTCTGATTGTTTAGGATAAATGTATTTTTTTTGCCTTTTTCTTTTTTAATCTTCCAAGCATTTTGAGTACAATTTTGTTTTATAAAAACGTTTCTCTAAATGAAAAAAATCTCATTCAGAATATTTGATATTCTCTTATATAAGGTCAATTTTCTATTTCACATACATTAAGTACATAATTACAATAAATTCTGGTGTGACATATGCAAAATCGCATGCATATATAGAAGTCATTCTTTTGATTTCTAAAACGGAATTATGAGACCAAATAAAAAGAAAAAGGCGAAAGCATACATAAAAAAAAAATCATCCCATACTGAAATTAATTAAAATGAATTAGGGAAAAAGGGAGTAATTAAGAAATAAGGAGTTCTAGTATGTAAATAATGTTGAATCCACCTCAAACTTGAAATTACTGATCATCTAGAAGCAAATGATTTTTTGAGACCAGGTAAATCTGGATAAATAAAGCATATATATATATATATCCAAAAAAATATAAATAAATAAAAAGCTAAAACTATAAACATCATTTCTTTGCAAAATAAGAGAAAATATCTCAGGCAATATTGCCTCGAACTTAGTCTTGGCCGAAGGGCATTGACATCAAGCTTTATTAAATTATTTGTTGTTCTATTCTTTGAGTTTGCATCAAGTTTTATTAAATTATTTTTTGTTTTATTCTTTGGCAATAGTTTTTTTTTTTTTTTTTTATGTGTTGTGGTTTGGAACAAACTTTTATTTGTTGTTCTATTCTTTGCATCAAGAATAGGTATGTGTACTATCCATGCACCAGTTGATTGTAATTCAGAATTTTCATTGCACACAAACACCTAAAATTTTCAAATTTAAAGTGGCATTTCAACAAACACATTGCACACACAGTCACCAGAGAGAATTTTGAATGAAATCCATTAATCCAACACAATCAACAGATTCAATAGAATCAATACAATCCAATAATTTCAATTTTCAATTTCCAATCCAAATATAAAATCATACAACCTAAAATTAAAAAATATAGTGCCGAAAATCCAACAGATTCAATCAAAATTTTCTCACTACAAGAGCACATACAGTCGAAAATTAACACAATTCAAAATCAAAGATTAAAATAATAACATATTTAACTAATCGTAATTAAAATCCCTAAAAATTAAAATCAATTACCAATTGACAATATTGCTCCTCTTGGATCGACAATAGTTTGGAGGGCCATGACAAACGTGGACGTCGACGTGAGGCTCAGGCAACCGATGGAAGAGTAGGGAAATGGCGTGAGTGCGGTGGAATTGAAGGACGAATGGGTGGAGCGCTGCAGAGGTGAGACACAGAGAAACAAAGAGAAGAGAAGAAAAGAAGAAGGAAGAAAGAAGAAGAAGAAAGAAGGGATCATTAATGGTTAAACGACGTTGTTCCTATTTAATTGGAATGACTTCATTTGGCTTAAACTTAAAAAAATCACAAATGTGCAAAACGATATCGTTTTGTATTTTTAAATGTCGAAGTTCGGAGAAGTTATTGAATCTGATTCCGACTCCGAATTCCGACTTCGGAGTCGAAAAAGTTCCGACTTCGAACTTTGAACTCCGACTTTTGACTCCAATCGGAGTCAAAATCAGAGCGGAGTTCAGATGGAAGTTGGAACTCGAGAATTTTGTCCACCCCTACTCATGATAGACAATCCTTCTCTACAGATAACCCCAGCCCCGAACTCTTCTTCCTCCTCCTGTCTTCTTCCACTCCTAAATCATCTTGGTTTTGAGAGGCCACCGTCTATTTCACTTTGTCGATAGGTCAATTTCTCTACCTCTTCTTCTCCTTCTCGATGAAACACCCAACTCTAAGTTTGTTACCAGGACCCAAACAGACCAAATCATTCTTTGTGACATTATCTCTTCATTATCTAATAATATCATCGTCTAAGTCGTTGGATATTCCACTGCTAGAGAAGTTTGGGCCGCTCTCAATAAACTTTTCACCTCTCAATCCCATGCTCGAATCATACAGCTTTGTTACCAACTTGCTATTGTATCCAAAGCTTATTCCTCTATTTTTGACTATTTTCAGAAGGTCAAGCACCTTTTTAATAATATGAGTATTGCCAACACTCCCATTTTCCCTCCTGAATTTGTCTCCTACTTACTTGTAGGACTAAGCAGTGACTACTTGTGCTTGTCACCTCAGTTACCACCCATGTTGATCCCTTTTCCCCTGATGAACTTTACGGTCTTCTCCTAACCCATGAAAGTCACCTATCCCATTCCTCTGATTTGCCTCACTCCACAGATCTCTAAGCCAATTTTACCTTCTCTGCTCGTGGTCACGGTAACTATAGTGAAAACATTGTAGTGGTTGCCGGGGTTGTGGTAGGGGTTGCATAAACTCCTTCTCTCCCACAAACCTCACTCTGAATCCCTCATCTCAACCTCCGTCTCTACCTCACTTAAAACCCACTTGCCAAGTGTGTGGAAAAGTTGGACACAGTGCTATAAAATATTATTATTGATTTGATCATGCTTGACACTGCTGTTACCAACACCTCACCTATGACCTAGCCCACCTCAACTTCAATTCAGCACCCTATACTTGTATAGATCATATTTGTATTGGCGACGGCATTGCACTGTCGATTATAATATTGGTGATTCTATGTTCAACACATCTTCTTATTCTTTTTCTCTCAAACATCTTCTTCTTCATGTTCTAAATATAACTAAGAATTTAGTTTTTATTAGGCAATTTTGTCATGACAGTTTAGTTTTATTTGAATTTCACAGTTTATTATGAAGGATTCAAGGACGAGGACACCCCTCCTTTGTAGCCCCATACATGATGAGAATTTACACCTTTCCAATGTCTTCCATTTCTCTAAAATCTCTACTTGGCAAGTGTACCACTTATTTTCAGTGGCACTTCAGACTCAGGTATCCATCCCTCCAGATAGTTCAACGTGTCATCTCTCAACACTCTCTTCCAGTCTCGATTCGCAACCCTCCTTCAATCTGTTCTGCATGCTGTCAAGCCAAAAGTTCTCAGTCGCATTGTACAAGGGAAGATCCACATTTGACCTCTTGACTCTCGATTTGCTTAGATGTTGAGGCGACATGGGTTTATGCTTGTAGAGGCACAATGGTAGTGGTAGGTTTATTTTCTCAAAAAGTGTGGTTGACATGCGTGTGGATGGAGGAAATTTCGTGTGGGTTGGGCAGGAAACTACCTTCGTCGATGGTGATTTAGGGGCAACAATGAGTGAGGTTAGACTTGGGGGTGGCAACATGAGTATGAGGTCTACGATAATGATATTTCTAAATGTACAAGATATATGTGTAAATTTATAAGGGTGATATGAAAACCCTAGAGACTATAAAGCTTGTAGTTTTGTTTAATCTTGAAGAGTATTAGGCTATATAATGTGTGTGGGGGGCAAGTTCTTATGGGCATTAATTTGAACTTAAAAAATATACATGATAGTTTGTTTGAGATTCATTATTTTTTGCATGTTTTTGGAATAATACAAACTTAATTTAAAAAATAAATAAGATGGCACTTCCATTTATTAATAAGACCCTTATTAATACAGAGGAGCGTAACAACCATGGTTAAATCTGTGAGATCCCAGATTTACGTGTATTTTTACACGTTATTTTATGTTCGGTGTTAATTATTTTAATTTATTTAAATAATATTATTGGTCATATTTTATTTATTTAAGATATTTAATTGAGTTATTAATTAGTTGATATCGAGTTGCGTTGCTTTTTCTTATTTATTTTAATGAGTTAATTATTTTAATGATTGAGAATTTAATTCCTTTATTTTATTATGTGAAATTATTTTATCTGCTTTCGTTATATTATTTATTGTTTTATAAATAATATTGTGTTTGGGTTTAATTTATTTATATTGTTGGGGCTTTAATTATTTTATTTTATTGATATTAGATTGTAGTATTTTGACTGGTTTTTATTTAATTTGTTGTGTTTTTCTGGCTAGACCTTTTTTCCCTTCTTTTCCTTTTTTCCTTTTTCTTTTTTCTTTTCTTTTCTTTTCTTCTTTATTTTTCTTTTTCTTCTCTTTTTTCCTCTGCCTTTCCCGTGTGCCCAGCCCGCGTCCCCTGCCTCCCTCTCCCTTTCGCCCGTCTCTTCTCCTCAGCCCCAGGACTGCCGCCGGCCACCCACCGGCGACACCGCCCAGCCCAACCTCACCCCCTCATGCCGGCGAGCTCAACGGCACCGGTGGTGTCCCCTCCGGCCACCCCACCGCCCCTACACGGCCCCCTACCCGAAATGGGTATTTTTGCTTCCCTTCCATTTTCCGGCCACCTCCGACCACCCCTTGGCCTCCGACCACCACCACTAGACTCCCCAACCTCCGGCGAGCATAACCCACCGCCCAAAGCCACCCATCGCCGCCGGTTAGCCCCTCCACCCGAAATGGGCCTTAAACGGGTCGTTCTTCGCCACGCCGCCGTCCGGCCACCGTAGGTCTCACCTCCGCCACCATTCGAATCCCCTCACCCAGCCGGTCAACCCCCTAGCTCAGTTTCCCCAACCGCGGCCTCACCTTCCCGGTACGACCCCAAACCCGAAAATGGGTTTTCACCCCTTTTGGCCCCGATCCGCCACCTTCCGGTGGTTGTGCCGCCACACCACCACCTCCATGAGATTCCCCACCCTTTAATGAGTACCTCCCTAAATTTTGGGGTCAAACCGAGTGTTTTAGCCTAACGTACATGTGACCGCTACAAACGCTGCAGATTGGCGTTGTTCAAGGAAATGCGTTTTTACCGCTGTAAGTACTTTCCAAACAAGCTTTAAGATTTAAATATATTTTTGGCATCAACAGTTGTTGTATTTGATTATTGCTGATATGTGATGGTTGATGTTGGTATTTGTTGGTTGATTGGATTATTTAATTGTTGGATAATTGTTGCATGGTTGTCTGCATTGTGGATTTACGCGCATGCTCATGAAAATAATTGGAAAGTGGATTTTGACATGATTTTGGATATTCATGTGTTGAGAATGGAATCTGGGATTTAAAATGAGTTTAATGGATTTTATTGGTTTTGGGCTGAGTCATAACGGGGACGGCGATACGTAACGCCCGTTGTGATCGGCATGTGAGTGTGTGGGTGACATAATGGGGACGGCGATACGTAACGCCCATTATGGTCATCAGGGTGTGCATTTCATATCGGGGACGGCGATACGTAACGCCCGGTATGAAATGAGTGTGTGTGGATCGTAATGGGGACGGCGATACGTAACGCCCATTATGGTTTCGGGTGTGTGTGTAATCATATCGAGGACGGCGATACGTAACGCCCGGTATGATCGATTTTGAGGATATTATTTTATGGAAAATGATGGGTGATTTTATGGTGGATTAAATTGGGATTTTGACGAGTGTGGTTATTTCATCGATTTTGAGGAAGATGATTTTGAGCCTCATGCATACGGAAATTGTTCTTGGTTGTCGTTGTGGCATTAATGTATTTTTGTCTTTTAGTTTGCTTGGGTTGTACTTACCTGCGATGCCATCTTGGCGTCGTAGTTTTGTTTGGATGCAGACTTTGGAGAGGCCGAGCCTGAGGAGACGGCTCCGCTATTGAGGTGATATTATTAATTGATATCTCGGGAAATTTATTTTCCCCTTTTTATAATTATGTATTTGTTTAAATTGTATTTTTAGATGACTGTATTAAATCTCCTGTTGGAGAGTTTTTATTAAATTGGTTTGTAAAATATTTTCAAAAAATTCTGGTACTTAGATATTAATTTATTATCCGCTGCGACCTATATTTTTATGCATGTCACGTGTGCACACACGTTCGACACTGGTTGATGGGATGTGTGACCCGTGTTGTCATCATCTCGACGCCTCGATTCCCGTGTTATTTTAAGGGGGATTTGGGGGCGTCACAAAATCAATATAGCCTCAAGAAAAATATCAACCAACAAAGAAACATAGTTAACAATATTGAATATAAGAAATGCCTAATATATCCATACGAATAAGACCCAAAAACCTTCCTTGCCCGAAACTGTCTCCAATAAAACCCAAAGAACATTCTTTAGCCCCTTTTATAGCCAAAGAATACACAACATATAATTAGTTTCTCTAAAAAAATGTGGAAACTAGAATACTACAAACTTATTAAAAAGGAAATCTAGTCTGATAAATATGACATCAAGATCATCCATATTTAGCCTGATAAAACATTCATCTTCTACTCCTAAGGCGTATGTTCCATGGTCATATGCTATGATGATATCTAGTAGTTATAGTATTGCTACTTTCCCCATATTTATTAGCCTCGCATTTCTCACCAAGTAAGTGTTTGACCTCTTCCGAATTTGCTTCCAAGTTAATGCAAGGATGCTTTTGCACATTTCTTATTTCTTCTAATTCCATTGCTACTTCTCTCATTGTAGGCCTCTCCTCCCCTTTTACTTCTAAACAGCTCTGTGCAAGCTCCACAAATTGTTGGATCTGCCCCTTATTTCCTTCTGCAACTATGTGATTTTCAAGAATTTCAAACAATCTTTCCTCTTTTATGGAAGAAAGAAAATACATAGCTAGACTTCTTTGCTGATCTAGCAAATGAAAGTGCCTGCTTTCCTGTAAGTAGCTCCACGAGCACCACTCCAAAACTATAGACATCACTTTTCTTTGTCAATTGGCTTGTTTGCAAGTATTCAGGATCCAAGTATCCAAGAGTTCCTTGTACCACTGTGGCTAATCCATTTTGATCTCTTGGAATCAATCTTGAAGTTCCAAAGTCGGCGACTTTTGCAGTGAAATCATCATCGAGCAGTATGTTTGTGGATTTTATATCCCTATGAATTATAGGTATTGAGACTGCTGAGTGAAGATACCAAAGTGCCTCAGCTGCTTCTGCGGCTATCCTCAAGCGGGTTTTCCATGGAAATGAGGATGCATTCCTTTCTTGATGAATGTACTTAAAAAGAGTGCCATTTGGGACAAATTCGTAGACAAGCAAAGGAACTTGTGTCTCTAAACAACATCCCAAGAGTTTGACAATATGCCTATGATTAATTTGAGAGAGCACAATAACCTCATTGATGAATTGTCCAATTTGATTTTCATCCTCTATCTTGGACTTCTTGATGGCAACAATCTTATTATCTGGTAAAATACCTTTGTAAACCGTACCAAAACCTCCTCGACCAATTATCCTGCTCTCATCATAGTTATTGGTAGCCTTTTGCAATTGTTCTACAGTAAAGATTTTGAGTGTTTCTGTGGATCCTTCTTCTTTGCCAAGTCGTTGTTTTAAAATCAAACCTCCATTCAGTTCAAAAAACTTTTCTCTGAGCTTCATTACCTTTCTTTTCTTGTATATGAAGTACATCCAAGAGCTGAACGCTAGAATACAAATAAAACCTACTCCAGCACCTGCATTTTAAAATGCACATCGATTTAGCCATTATTCACTTGAAGTATGTTATGACATGAGTAAAGATAAATGCTTTGGCCATAAAGATATATAACAAAAATAAACACAGAAACTAACCTGGCTTAATATAATATGTTACAATATAAAATATTTTTTTATTATAAAGTAAATCTATTGTCTTATATGAAGCCCTTTCATTTGTGATTATTGATTAGTCAATAATTTCAAATTAAGAAAAATGATCAATATGACATATAAATTCTAATCTTATAATATAAAATTTTAATTTTAAACATAAATATTAATATGAAACTTACCCATGGCAATCTGAATAATTAGTAAAAAATTTGCATCACATCCTTGACCATTTTTTTTTCCGTCCCCATGGTACCACTTGGGACAACGACATGTATAGCTGCCTTCTGTGTTGACACAGCCTTTCGCTCTACTGCAGTTATGTTTAATAGTTGGATGATTACATTCGTCAATGTCTGCGCGCAAATCAAAGTGATTTTCATGATCAAGCTATGAACATCATATATCGATCGAAACGATTGAGTGAAATCATCAAAGTTCCTTTATGTTTACAGAAATTAATGATACTTGTAATCGCGAAATGGCCAACATCACATGATCATTTGGAAAAAAAATGAGTAAATATTAAATTAATATAAAAAAACTAATTTTTTAATAATAAATTTACTTTTTTTTTAAAGCATTTACATTATGTTTATACATTAATTTCATGACATGTATGTAATATTGTTGAACGTATCATGTTTATCACTTGGGATCGCAGTTATATATATATATATATATATAGGTATTTATGCATTCTATAATTATACTAGCATTATTGTTATATTTATTGCTCATGATCGAAGCTTTTTATACGAATACATACCTTGGCAACCATGAGGGAGGTAGGGATTTCCTTGGTAGCCCGGCTTACACTTGCACTGGTACCCCGACCTTGTTTTTGGATCATGGCATTCACTACTAGTCTTATCCTCATGACATGCGAAATCCGGTTTTCTCCGAGCTTCGTCACATGTCTCGTTTCCAATTGCCCAATCAAGCACCACTGGACGCCTTTCCCGTTCCCGTTCCTGAAGGTCATCCGTAGAGAAGTTGAACTTTCCTTTTTCGACGATAAAAGCATAGCTGCAAGGATTGAAGTTCGATACGTTTCTGTCATTAAATCTGGACACACTCAGACCATAATCTCCCAAGCCATCTGGAAACTCTACCTTGCAACATCCAGTGCCAAAGCAAGACCCGTTGACCACATCGCTTAGGTCATTACATTGAGGTAAGCACCACCTTGACGAATCCATGAATTCATTTTTCTTCCAATAAATACTGCCCGAAGTGGAACTGCAGCCCGTAACAGTGAACTGATTTTTGGCTGTAGAGATGGTGAATTGGCCTGTTTTGATTCTGAAGGAAACAGAGTCATTAAGACCGTAACAGGCTCGGGCTACAAGTGCCAGGACATGCATTTCATGAGCCTCAATGGATATGTTTGTAACACGGAGGTTTTCCCCTATCGTTGCCGTAAGACGATCAGAGTTATTACAACGGATTTTGAAAATCTCGTCCAAGTAGCATCCTTCACTCAAGCCAAATGGATATGGAATTTCTAAATCCCCACACTTTTGATCGAGGCAGCCAGGCTTGGCTTGAGCTGCCGCTGCCGCCACCATCGCAAGCAGTATCATTCCAAGGAATGAGATAATTACTTGCAAAAGCTTCAAGAGTTCTCCCATGGCCAGAACCTATAGATTTTCTCACCAAGTGCTTAATTAATGGAGCCTCCTCCTACTAGAAATTAACAAGTCTTTGCTTTGGTGAGAAATAATACTTTCGGTCGTAGAACGAGGAAATGACACTTTAACGTTTTGAAAAAAATAAATAAATATGAGACTTATATAAAAAAAAATTAATTAATTTTTTAATAATAAATTTTATTTCCTTTTAAATCTTTTACGTAATATTTGTATATTCTATGTAGTATTATTCTAATAAATAATAGGCAAGAGCGAAGACGTTGTATGTTGAACAGTCAACTTGCATGGTGATCTGTATCTAGAAATTAATTAATTCCATCCTCTGTAAATAAAGAAAGTGATACCATGTAGTTTGCTTTGACTGTTTATGTATTTTATTTATTTTTATTTTTATATAATAGTTAAAAAAGTGATCATTCGTATATTAATGAATTATTTCAAAATAAACTTTAGATTTTATTTAAAAATAAGAAAACAAAATTAAAAATATATAAATGCACACGAGTAGGAATGTTCATCTGAATCTAGTTCCGGATATCCCGCTATACTTAACGCATGGACGTACACGATGGACAACATAATAACATCCTCTATATAATTGAAAAATGCAAAATATTAAGAAAAATGCTATTTATCCCACCAGTGAGATCTCGTACGTTGGCATTATATATATTTTTTTAATATGAGTTTTAAGTAAGTGTTATTAAATAATATTGTAATTCTTTTGTATTTTTAAAAAATATGTTAAGATGTTAAAAAAATCATATAAAAAATTATAATTTAAAAATATTTATTTAAAAATTATATAAAAATTAAAAAGTAAAAAATTAAAATCCCATCAGAATCTCACAGGCAGGATGAATAGCAATGCCCATATTGTAAATAACTAATAAGCAAAAGATTCTCCCTCGTATATAATTGGAAAATGATATATTGTAATTAGGTGATTATAATATATCATTTTTAGGTAATTACCTAAATACGCTCCCTCAATTTAAATGTCTGTAATAAAATACATGAATTAGTGGAGGATAACGATCGGTACTTCTCTCAACACCAAACACTAATATTTAAGTTACATTAATTAATCTACCCGCCGCCATAATTCACAAATAAAACCTTGGAACACACATGATGATCATCATGCATGAAAGGACCCAGCTCAAAGCGGAGACCTAATTGAGAAATATCGGTTGTGAAATGCGTTGTTGTACAATTGTTTTGAAAAACAAAAAAAAATATTATTATTATTATTTTTTTATATGTGTTTTATATTTATTTACTTTTTTGTAAAATAAATACACAATATTTACATACTAGCGATGGCAAATATAATTTTTCATAATACAAAGCAGACCATGAGAGAAAACAGCGATATATATTGAGGAAACTTGAACACGACCGAAAGCTACCATTCTCCGCTTGACATATATATACCAAACCAAGTTTTGTCTTTTTCCAGCTTCTTTGTACGTGGGCTGTAGCTATGTGGTCGAGTCGGTCGACAGTCTAAAACTATGAAGAAAAAGAGAAATGATAAGTTTATAATATTTTTATAATAAATTATATAATATATATTGTAAATTAAAAGAGTATTTTTATAAAATGATGTTAATTCTATAAGTTAATTTATAAAAATATTTTTATTTTATAATTTTTATTATATAAATGTTATAAAAATATATTGGGTAATATCACTGTATTAGAGTATTAGCATTTGATCATCAATTTTTTTTTTTTAAAAATATAAATTTGTACGTATATTAAAAATTTTTAATTATATTTGATTAAAAATAAGAAGAAGTAAATTTAAAGAAAACTTTGAATTTGCTATTATTTTTTAAGATAAAAAGTATTTTTATTTTTATTTTTTTAATTTTTTTTAATTAAATATAAATAAATTTTTTTAATATATGTATAAATTTATATTTTAAAAAAATAATAATAATAAATCTAATACTAATACTCTTGTCTTTTATTTCATTACCTACTCCTACAAGTAATCTTAAAATAAGAGATGATATCTAGAAATTTGTGTTTGCCCATGTGTGTCGTGTAGCTGGTAGCTGGAAAGTGCCCCTTTCACTGTATTCTTATTATAAGAGGGTAGGTACATTTAGGGATGAATTCGGGACCAAGTCAAGGGGCTTCTAATCCTTGACGTTTTTAATTGGAAATCGTGTGCGGAAAAAAAGGAAACAAAATAATAAAAAATGGAAAGACGCGTAAGAAAAGAAGTTAACGAAGTGACATAATAATTAATTTTTGTTTGAATAAAAAACAAAGATTCGTATAATGACAATTATTTAAGATCTCAATCATGAAAAGACTCGTAAAATAAGTCTTTATTTTATTTTATTTTATTTAAAGAAATAAAATAATACTCGTTCGATACCATTATTATTATTTTATAATTTTTTTATGATTTTTTTAATATTTATTTATTTTTTTAATTTTTTAAATTTTTCTAGAATTATTATTGGCATACAAGATAGCATTTACGCTGCAGGACAACAGTACTCCACTCACTAGCTTTGTTGGCCACTACCGAGATTAGGTATGATAACTTAAGTGTAGACTCATTTTGTGCATTGAGGCATGTATGACTAGTTTTTTAATAGAAATCTCATATGAAATTGGGTTGTGTGGTTTATTATTTGATAGTTGTTTGGGGATGACGTTAGTGTTTTCGGGTTGATATGTATGCTGATTGCAGGATGTTCATTGACGTTAGTGTTCATGTTCATTGCGTGGGTTTGGGTAGTGGACTGTTCGGGTTGATATGTTGATTGATTAAATTGATTTGATTTGGAATCAGACTAAATCAGTCAATTGAAGCAATTTAGTAAACAATACAAAAGATTCACTAAAATTGATTTGGTTTCTAATCGATTCAATTTGAATTGGTTGAATCGAGGATAATTTTTACAGATATTTGGTCACTAGCATGAGGACAATTCTTTTACAGAGAAGCGATATTTATCCCTGATATGACAACTATATTTGATAATAATCAATAAAAATAAATATTTTACATAATTTTGTCAAAACTCTGGATTTTTAAACTGAAAAGCATGTGAAGTTTGTTTCTTAGAGATTTTAAAAATTAAAAAATATATATTGATTGATATTTGTTAAATTTGATCACGGTGTGTTCCTAAAATGACTCTTAACCACGATTAATGGACTCAAAATAGATATAATCCAATATCCGTTATTGATAACTATGAAAAATGAGGTTGTATTACTATCTTATACGATCACGGGTTTTGTGGAAACAAAGGTAATGTGGAAACAATGGTCACAGGTTTTGTGGCTAAGAGAAGGGGATAGTAATTCATGGTATTTCCACACAAAAGTAACTATCAGAAGAAGGAAGAACATATTTTGCAATTAAAAGATGAACTTGGTAATTGGAAAAAGGGGGATCAAATGGATGAACTGATTGTGGGGGTTTTTGTAAGTCTCTATTCCTGCTGCAGATCAAGTTGAGATTAAAGATATTTTTTTGAGGGTGGAGGCTAAGTTAGAGTCATTGAGCAAATGAATGAGGTTTTACTTAAACCTTATGTAGCAGAGGAAGTGGAAGCTGCTATTAATCAAATGCACCTTTCTAAGGCTCCTAGTCCTGATGGGAGGTTTGTAATTTTCTTTCAGAAGTAGTGGGGGTGCTAGGCAAATCAGTTACTTTTGTGTTACATTACTCAACATGTCTGCTACAACAGTCACTCTAGGGACACTAAAGAAACCTCCACAAAAACTAGAAAATATCCTTAACTCAACATACCAAAATAAACGAAACTAATAAATTCACTTACTATGACTCTTAAAATGAACTCTTGTATCCTCATACACTTATTTCTTTACGATTATAAAATGTCTTTCACAACCTACTCTTGCTCTTTAACTGAACTATCAAGATTATTTAAAAAAAAATTATGAAGATAAGTGGGTGAGTTATCAACAACTTATTAAGCAGAGAATATATACTAGTATGTAAATATAAACATTTACATAATTTAGAATGTAAAAATAAATATTTTAATTTTCAGAATATAGAGTTAGAACATGTTATCAAAAATATTGGAAAAAAAGTTTAAAAATAATCAAAATCAGAATTCATTTGGAATAACATAATCAAAATATTACATCAGATTATAATTTTATGTTTCACTCATGTTGTAGGATTTACAAATCTCAGTGGCCAACTGAGCAAAAATAGATTGTGAATCATACACTTATTATTTTCAGAGTCTTGATTGTATATATAAGAAAAACCACATAAAAAATCACTTTACTTCAAAAGTAGGAGTACTGAAAACAGAAAATTTGGTATCAATTCAAACATAAAACATAATGTTATATACTAAAGTTTTCAAAAATCACGTCACATCACATCATATGACAAAACATCTTCTGAATACAACTAAATCTAATCATAAAAATATATTTTATGTACAAAATTTCATACTCACTCTCTTTTGCATAGTTCAAAAATAAATTGTCAAAATAGTATATGTCTAAACCATTCTAACCAAAAAAATAATTTATTCTTATAAAGAATTTCATGAGTAATGCAAAATAAATAATTGAGGTTATTTCAAATTCTTTTTCATAACAAAACATGCATATTTCTTAAAATTGACCTTATTTAATTTCTTTTATGCAAAATCTAAAATAGCAACCCCGCCTATCTAGACCTCGTAATTTTTTAGAAATTTCTCAACAATGCTAGGGTGTACTGCCGACAGTTTCTATGGTTGTCTAGGTGATTTTCAGCATGTAACGGGGTTGAAAAACCAAGGGCACGGGGAGAGCTTTTCTTGCTCTGTTGAATACTTGTGGCATCCGTCATGCAAAGGAGGTTTCGACGACGTTAGGAGTCAATTTGCCTCACGATGGTGCAGTGCAAAAGTAACGGCTATCTCAGTGGCTTGCACGTTTGCCGTGGCTAAGACCAGTTCCTACGTATGGCAGTGTTGCTTCTAGTTTCAAGTTGCCCAACGTTGTGGTTGGCTACAACTAGGGCTGCAAACGAACAGAGCTGCTCGTGAACAATTTGAGCTCGACTCGTATAAACTCGATTCGAACTCGATTCGTTTAATAAATGAGTTGTTCGTGAACACTAATATTGGTTCGAATATTAAACGAGCTAAACTCGTATAATCTCAACTCAACTCGTATAAACTCGGTTTGTGTTCGTGAACAAGATTCGTATAAACTCGATTCTACTCGTTTTGAGCTCGTAACAATACTCGTAATATTTCTATATACATATATATAATCTTGCATATATTCTTACATATATTCTTTTATTATATATATTTTCTGTGTTATATATATTATTTTTGATATTTTGTATAAGTAATATATTTTGTTACTTTATGTAGAAGTAGCATTTTATTTCTTTACAATAATAATTTATTAAGTTCACAAAAAAATTATTGAGTCAAATATTTATAAAGAGTAAGAAACTCGAGTAATTACTCGACTAAGTTCGGCTCGTTCGTTAGAGAGTAAAAACAAAGATCGATAAATAACTCGATTCGACTTGAGCTCGTCTTTGATCGGCTCGAATTCGACTCGACTCGGCAAATTCTCAGCTCGACTCGAACTCGAACTCGAATTATTTTAGTCCAGTTCGACTCGAACTCGTCTTTGATCGGATCGTTTGCAGCCCTAGCTACAACTCGTGTGGGCTGAGCAGTGGCTGGCACCAACTACGTGGAGGTAAAGTGGGTTAGTGGTGTACGATTGGAGTGGTGAACTCTTAAGGAGACTATTGAGGTTTCGCATGGCAACAACTTTGTCTAGGGTTGAGGATGAACAAAATAAGTACGAGGCTTGGTGAAAACTGCGTGCGAAGTTAACATGGGAATATATATGTGATTGGAAAAATCCTAGATCTGAGGACAAGAGCAGAGGCATACACACTTGGAAGACTAGGCATGATCGATAAACTTATGAATTTAAAATGTTAAGTCTCTTGGAGGCACAAGTGCTTGCTCTTGTCTCTTCTTGATTTCATTGTTCTTCCAGAAGCATCAAGAATGGCTAAGGGGTATTATGAATAGATGCTACCGAAGAAGCTCCCCTCTTCTTCCTCATCCCCCTGCAAACGCACCAAGTTTCTAACTTCATCATCTTCTACAATCTAGAGGGCTAACAGAAATCTCCCCTCCTCAGATGGGAATGTCTAGCCATGATTTGAAGAACTTTAATTCGATGCAATTGTAAGAAAGGTGGTTTTAGAATTTCACTAATCAAAAGGGACACAACAATAGATATGTACTATTCCCATTAGTAATTTTGCAGCAGCCTCAAAATGGTAGTAAAAAGGCAATTGTCTCAAAACTTGCAAAGTTTCACAAACTAGTCTTTACAGTTATTTATAACAATCGAATATCACATGAACAAATTCGCAACCTTGTAGATTTATTTCAATTTATCACGTACACTTTTGTAAATATAGTTGAGAGTTGCATTCATGATAGAACAACTTCGTGGAGGACGATTTAGAGATATAGTTTTTGTATTCCTTTTGAGAGTCTTTTCACGCATGATGCCAACCGCTACCATGATCTGTGGTGATGAACTAATCAATTTTTTATAAGGGAATAGTGGGGAAGGGGGATTTCAATTTTCATGTATCCTTCATTTGAGAGGGATGATGCAATTTGCAAGTCCATTAGGCTGCACGACCTGGCCTATCAATGGTTTTTTTTATTAACCTTCAACATTATGCTCTTAAAGATGATATATTTCTCTGAAAATGAAATAAAACTTACCATCATGTTAGAAATTCTAGATCACAGTGCACAACTTGATATTGGGATTAGAGAAAACCGTAATATTTGAGAGACAGGTTTTCGACTTCAATTCACAACGCTCCAAATGCAGTGGCTTCTTATAAAGGCCTTATTTTGCTTCTTTGTCCATTGAATTGATGGTTGACTGTTATCGATTTTTGAAACTAATTTTTTGTGCAGACTAAGTGTGTGAAGGTTATTTAAATTTTTTTTTTTCATCTTAATGTTAAGGGATCTTAGTAGCGACTGTTAAAAGACCAAGAGTGTTAGGCTTCTTTGTGCTCTAGTTTTCATTGGAGGTTGTACTTTGTTTAATTTTGAAAAGGATTAGGCTATATAATGTGTGTGTGGGAGCTAGTTCTTATGGACACCAATACGAACTTAAACTCAATAGGATGATCGATTATTTGAGATTCCGTATATTTTGCATGTTTTTGGAATAATACAAATTAAAAAAAAAAAGGACAACACCTACATCAATTAATAAGACCCTCACTGAGGCAGAGGAACAACCATAACTACTATGAGAAAGCCTTAAGAAGAAAATAAAGAACACACCTAACATCGAATATAAGGAATGCCTGCTCTATCCAAATGAGCAAGACCTAAACCTTCCCTGCCCAAAATCGTCTCAAGTAAAATCTAAAGAATTTTCATTAACCCAAAAATTTTGCAACCATAAACTTCTCTAAAAATATGCAAAAATTGGAATAATATAAACTTTTAAAAAAGGAAGTCTAGTTTGATCAATATGACATCAAGATTCATATTTAGGACAATAAAACATCCGTCTTCTATTTCCAAAGGCGTATGTTCCATGGTCATATGCTATGATGATATCCAATAGTTATAGTACTACTACTTTCCCCATATTTGTTAGCCTCGCACGTCTCACCAAGCAAGTGTTTGACCTCTTCGGAATTTGCTTCCAAGTTAACCCAAGGATGCTTCTGCATCTTTCTTATTCCATCTAATTCCATTGCTACTTCCCTCATTGTAGGCCTTTCCTCCCCTTTTATTGCTAAACAGCTCCTTGCAAGCTCCACAAATTGTTGGATCTGCTCCTTATTTCCCTTTGCAACTATGTGATTTTCAAGAATTTCAAACAATCTTTCCTCTTCTATAGAAGAAATAAAATACATAGCCAGACTTCTTTGCTCCTCGGGTCTAGCAAATGAAAGTGCCTCCTTTCCTGTAAGTAGCTCTACGAGCACCACTCCAAAGCTATAGACATCACTTTTCTGTGTTAATTGGTTTGTTTGCATGTATTCAGGATCCAAGTATCCAAAAGTTCCTTGCACTACAGTGGCTAGTTCAGTTTGATCTCTCGGAACCAATCTTGAAGTTCCAAAGTCAGAGACTTTTGCAGTGAAGTCATCATCGAGTAGTATGTTTGTTGATTTTACATCCCTGTGAATTATGGGTGTCGAGGCTGCAGAATGCAAATACCATAGTGCCTCAGCTGCTTCTGCAGCTATCCTCAAGCGGGTTTCCCATGGAAATGTGGATGAATTGCTTTCCTGATGAATGTACTTATAAAGGGTACCATTGGGGACAAATTCGTAGACAAGCAAAGGAACTTGTGTCTCTAAACAACATCCCAAAAGCTTGACAACATGCCTGTGATTAATTTGGGAGAGCACAACAACCTCGTTGATGAATTGCTCAATTTGGTTCTCATCATCTATCTTGGACTTCTTGATGGCAACAATCGTATTATCTGGTAAAAAACCTTTGTAAACTGTTCCAAAACCTCCTCGGCCAATTATTCTACTCTCATCATAGTTTTTGGTAGCCTTCTGCAGCTGTTTAACAGTAAAGATTTTGAGTGTTTCTATGAATCCTTCTTCTCTGCCGAGCCGTTGTTCTAAAATCAAACCTCCATTTTGTTGGAAGAACTTTTCTCTGATCTTCATTATCTTTCTTTTCTTGTATACAAAGTATAGCCAAGAGCTAAACGTAAGCATAGAAATAAAGCCTACTCCAGTACCTGCATTTTGAAATGCCTATTGAATCATTCATTTAAAATATGCTTTGGGTAGTGAATCAGTTCAGTATTGGTTATTAAATTTTTGTAATTGATGCACACATTATTGTATGTAATACAGTATAATATATGCCATACCAATGCATTAAAACAAAAAAAGGGGAAGCTTTATTTACTAGAAGTAATTACCTTATTCCAAATTACTGCACTAATAATATTTAACCTAATAGGCTCATATATATTGGTTCCTACATACATATATATGTATATATATATACACACACATATTCTTATACGTACACACATGGGTGAAACTAAATTTTGGTATTTGGGGGAGCGATTGATAAAATATGTGATATGTATGAATATAAGTAATATGTATTTTTTATACTTGATTATATAAAAAATAATAATCATTACATGTCATAAACTTGTATATCACTCTCTGAATTGTCCACATCTTTTTTTTTTTTTTTAAAGAATCAATTGTTCTTGGTTTGTTCACATTTTTTTATATTTGAAAAATATATAAATCAAGAATAAACTTGAACAGTACCTAATAAATAATGATATAAAGTTGTTATTTGTTTATTTATTTTTTGTATAGTCTGTATTTATTACTAAGCGAACAAAAGAAAAGTGTGAAAAACAAATAAATTTCACAAAAGTAGGTGAACAAAAAAAAAAATGTGACTATGTAAGTCTTTCACAAATGAATTATAATCAATGGATCATCATAAATAAATAAAAAAAAATGTTGCTCATCAATGGCTTAGGCAGTCAAGCTCAAGATAAATTATAATCACATGATTCATAAACTTCTAGATCCATGGATTTAGAACATTACATATTATATAAATATATATATATGTATATTTGTACAATTATCAATAGAAAATATTTTTATAAGCAATTAAGTTAACTTATTTTCGCAATCCAAGATTAGTAATTAGATGTAGATAAATCGTAACGTATATGAGTGAGTACTAGCAGCTAAAAATATATTTACTTACCCAAGGTAATCTGAATAATTAGTACAAAATTCGCATCACAGCCTTGACCATCTTTTCTTCCGTCCCCACGGTACCACTTGGGGCAACGACATGTATAGCTGCCTTCTGTGTTGAAACAGCCGTTCGCTCTACTGCAGTTATGTTTAATAGTTGGATGATTACATTCGTCAATATCTGCGCGCTCAAAGTGATTTTCATGATCAAGCTATGAAATCATATATCGATAGAAAAACGATCAAGTGAAATCAATCAAAGTTCCTTTATGTTTATGGTTCAGGATCGAAGCTTTTTATATGTACGTATACATACCTTGGCAACCATGAGGGAGGTAGGGGTTCCCTTGGTAACCAGGCTTACACTTGCACCGATACCCCGACCTTGTTTCTGGATCATGGCATTCACTATTCTGATCCTCACATGCGAAATTCGGTTTTCTCCGAGCTTCTTCGCATGTTTCCTTCCCAATTGTCCAATCAAGCACCATTGGACGCCTTTCCTGTTCCCGTTTGTGAAGGTCATCCGTGGAGAAGTCGAACTTTCCTTTTTCGACGATAAAAGCATAGCTGCAAGTTTGGAAGTTCCAAATGTTGTTGTAATTCTTGGAGTTCCGCACACTCACATTATAATTTCCCAAGCCACCTGGAAACTCTACGTTGCAACACCCACTGCCAAAGCAAAACCCGTTGACCACATCACTTCGACCATTACATCGATTTGAGCATCCTGTCGACTCCATTTTTCCATTTTTCTCCCACTGAATAGTGCCCATAGTGAAACCGCAGCCCGTAACGGTGAACTGATTTTTGGTTGTAGAAATGGTGAACTGGCCTGCTTTGATTTCGAGGGAATCAAACTCATCAGTACCGTAACAGACTCGGGCTACAAGTGCCAGGACATGCATTTCATGACCCTCAATGGATATGTTTGTAACACGGAGGTTTTCCCCTATCGTTGCCGTAAGATCAGAGTTACTACAACGGATTTTGAAATTCTCGTCCAAGTAGCATCCTCCACTCAAGCCAAATGGATATGGAATTTCTAAATCCCCACACTTTTCGAGGCAGCCAGGCTTGGCTTGAGCTGCCGCTGCCGCCACCATCGCAAGCAGTATCATTCCAAGGAATGAGATTACTTGCAAAAGCTTCGAGAGTTCTCCCATGGCCAGAACCTATAGATTTTCTCAACAAGTGCTTAATTGGAGCCTTCTCCTATTAGAAATTAACAAGTCTTTAATGTAGTAATTAATAGGCAGAAGCAACGACGTATTTTATTTGACTGAGTCTGAGTTCTCTCCCATGTAACCTGAGTTTGCTTCTTTAATTTGACTCTTCCTGTATTTTATTTATTTTTCTTTGTTAAAGGGTTAAGGAAGTTACCATTAGTTTTTAGCTCTCCTATTTAATGAAATAAATCATTGGGTTTATACACACAGTACTCCTTATAACTTGAAGACTGCAGACAAAGTTTTTGAAAATTTCTATCATGTCTTTTCTTCTATTGCGAGCGTGACTGCAGGCCAGGAGACTGGCCGAGAGAATGCAGTAATCCATGACATCATATCTATATAAATACTTGTGCATACCCCCATCGCCCCCCATCTTGAGGCGGTTAGGAAATATGTTTTAGAAAATTAATTAAGATTTTTCTGGAGATGTTTTTCCAAAACGATCGAAGACTAATGGAAAAATAAACATGTTCTTTTTCCTTATTTTCTTTTCTATAGAAAGTACAAATTCTATCAACCCCCAAACACTAATATTTAAGTTGCATTAACTAACTACAGTTTATTCACAAATAAAAATTTGGAATACTCATTATAAGAAAATTATTTATTTAGTATGAACGGTTAGTTTTTGTTAAAATAATTTAGTTTTTATTAAAATATATTTAGTTTTTATTGTTAATAATCATTTTTATTATAAATAATCTATCACAAATAATTATTTTTCTTATAATGGTGGTATAAAAGGACGCATCTCAAAACGGAAACCTAATTGAGAAATACCGGGCAGCGCCTTGCTTACTCGTACGTACAAAGCTCCCAATAATACAAACAGACCATGAGAGAAAACTTTTTTAAGTTATATATATATTGAGGCCGAAACTTGAACATTTGATGCAAAGAGACCGAAATCTATCATTATCCATTTGACACACACACACACACACATATATATATATATCGAAGTGACATGATAATTAATTTTAATAATTTATGTGTGCATGTTTGTCATCATGTGTGGCTGGTAGCTGGAAAGTGCCTTTCTTTCACTGTATTCTTAAGAGGTTAAGTACGTATATTTAGGGATGAATATTATTTCCTTGACCAAGTAAAGGGACTCCTTGACGTTCTAAGTGGAAACCATGTCGAAAGAGGGAAAACAAATTAATAGAAAATGAAAACACGCGTAAAAAACGCTCATTATTTTGACCCCACATGTCCGCAAAACAAATATTTCCCGTGTGGCCGGAGAAGAGAGAGAGGAAAAAAGAAGACGACCAAAACAGGGAAAGGAAGCATATGCAAGTGGAATAAAATTACTCAAAGAATGCGACACGAGCTGATAGATCTGCAAAAATTCAACCAATTGTCAGACAAAAGATATCTTATCTAAAGATAAAAGTTTCCAAAAAATGAACGCCATCAAGATAATTAATCATGAATGCAAAGCAAAAGATTCCCATTATAAACATTGGGCGTATCACACGCATCAAATTAGTTAGTTCCTGCTGTAATTAGAGTTTTCTTCCCAAATGATGGTTATTAATAAAATTAAAATATCATTATCTTTAAAAAAAAAAATTCTCATGGTGACAATAATTTATGAGCTCAATCATGGAAGGACTCAAAGAAGTCTTTCTTTTATTTGTTTTTCTTCTAAGTCTCCTCTTCTAAGTCTCCCACTATGAGTTAGAAGAAATGCAATAATGCTAGTTCAACAATGATACCAATCATATTGTATTGATTGTATATATATGCTTGGACGAATGAATCTTTCATCTAATAACTCGTAATTATTCTTTAAGTTCCTTTAACTTTATTGGTGCCATTTTATATGGTGTCTTAAAAATAGAGTTGGTAATAGGGATAAGATAAATATAAAAGTCTATTCCAAGAGGTTTAAACAACACTTCCTTTTCAAAACAGTGAATATTAGCGTGATAAATAGCCAGCCAATCTATTCTTGAAATAACATCAAAATCATGCATATCTAAGACTATCATGTCTACTAATAATTTCCTAGCCTCAATAATATTCATGCGCGACCTGAGTCTAAATACAAGATTTGTTATTAATGTACTACTTATAGAATTTAAAACTACTAGTTCATAATCAAGTACTTTTGGTTCCCTATTACAATTCTAATTAGCAAATACTCAAGAAACAAAGAAAAGAGTCCATCTAGAATAAAAAAATATATTGGCATTTATATAAAATAAATTGAGTATACCTTTAATCACGTCTGTCAGATATTAGATTTACGTGTATTTTTACATATTATTTTATTTTCGGTATTAATTATTTTAATTTATTTTAATAATATTATTGGTTGTGTTTTATTTGTTTAAAATATTTATTTGAGCTATTCGTTAGTAAGTATTAGTTTTACGTTGTTTATGTTTATATTGAGTTACGTTATTTTTATTATTTACTTTAATGTGAAGTAATTATTTAATGATTGGAATTAAATTTTTTTATTTTATTATGTGAGTTTATTTGATGTGCTTTTGTTATATTAATTATCGTTTTGTAATTAAATTGCGCTTTAGTTTAATTTATTTTATTGATATTAAATTGTAGTATTTTCAACTAGCTTCTATTTAATTTATTGTATTTTTCTTTTAATTGGATTCTCTTTCTTTTCCCTTCTCTTTTTCTTTTTCTTTTCTTCTTTTCCTTTCTTCTTTTTCTTTTCTTTTCTTTTTCTCCTTTTCTTCCCCTGCTTTACCCCCTTGACCCGCTCAACAAGCCCCTCGTCCCCCGCTATTTTCCGTTCGGCCACTAACCAGCCACCACCCCTATGCCGGTTAGCCACCATCACCGCCCCCTCCACCAGAACCTTAACCTGCCTGCAAGCCCCCTCCAGCAATCCCATCCTCAACGGCCTTCTATCTCTATCTCAAACCCCTTCAACCCTAAATGGGTTATCTTAGCTTTCCCTTCATTTTCCGGCGCCACTACCAGCTACTTTGGCCTCTGACCACCTCCATCAGGTTCCCTACCCATCGGTGAACCTCCAGCTAACTCCGGTGCCCTCCAACTCCACATTTTTACCTCAAAACCAAAATGTGTCTTAAATGGGTTTCCTTTCGCCGCGTCGCCGTCCGGCCACCAAAGGCCTCACCACTGTTACCAAAACACTCCCCTATCTCAGCAGACCACTCCCCTAGCTCAGTTTCCCCATACACGACCCCACCTTCCCGGTACAACTTCAAACCTGAAAGTGAGTTTTCACCCATTTTGAGTCCAATCTGTCACCTTCCAGTGGTTGTGCTACCACATCACTACCTCCATGAGATTCCCCACCCTTCAATGAGTATCTCTCTAAATTTTGGGGTCAAACCGAGCACTTTAGCCTAACATATAAGTGACTGCTACGAGCGCTACGGATTGACGTTTGTTCAAGGATTTACGTTTTTACCCGCTATAAGTATTTTCCAAATAAATTTTAAGATTTAAATATATTTTTACATCGATAGTTATTGTGTTTAATTATTGTTGGAATTTATTGGTTATTGAATATTTGGTGCATGGTCGTCTGCATTGTGTATTTACGCACATATTCATGTGTTGGAAATGAAAACTGGATTTTTATTGTGTTTATGGTTTTCGTGTGCGTGTGTATCACGACCCCAAGTCGAGATGTGGTATTATCTCGGTGGAGCTCCTCTGGTCACTCGAGAGCGGAATATACTGAGTGACGTCTCCTAAGTGGTCGCCGGGCGACGACGGGATTGGACGGGATGGTAACGCTCACGTGCCGACTCTGTGGCTCTTCTGTTGGCGGGAGCTAAGGGATGCCTAGTCATGGTACGTGCTGGGCGTAGTTAGCTAGGCATCACCCGTTCCGAAGTCACATGCGTGGTCGTTACCTTCGGTGTGATGATGAAAGTCAAGGTGTGCGGATGATCCCTAGGGGAGATCATGGTGCATACGGTTAATAAAACGGATGTTTAGGCCATTTTCTGGGAAAGTGACGGGTTGTATCTATTGGTTTTAAGTAAACCATTTTCTGGGAAAATGGTTGTGATTTTAATGGATTTATGGACATCATTTTCTGAAAAAATGATGGGTGATTTTATTAGAGTTTTATTTAGGCCAAATTGAAATTTTGGCATGTGTGGTTATTTTATTTATTTTGAAGAAGATGATTTTAAACTTCATGCATACGGTGTCCTGTTCATGTGTGAGGTTGTTGTTGTGTATTAGTATATTTTATATCTTGTGGTTTATTTGGGTTGTACTTACCTGCGATGCAATTTTTGGCATTGTAGTTTTTGGATGTAGATTTTGAAGAGGCTGAGCCTGAGGAGACGGCTCTGCCGTTGATGTACTGTTATTATAAATTGTTATCTTGGAAAATTATTTTTCCCTTTTTTTATAAATATTTATTTTTAAGATTTATCTTTCGAATGACTGTATTAAATCTCCTGTTGGAGAATTTATGTTTAAATTGATTTGTAAAATAACTCTAAAAATTATGGTACTTAGTTATCGATTTAATTTATCTGCTGCTTTTTATTTATGTATGTCACGTGTTCACACACTTAGTACATGATTTTGGGGATGCGTGACCCGTATTGTCATCATCTCGATGCCTCGATTCCTGTAATTATTTTAAAGAGAATTTGGGGGCGTCACAATATCCTCCTTACCCTAGGGCATCTTGCGTTGTCAAAGAACATACTCTCCTTAAATTTGTTTCCCCCATATTACTCTATTATTTTTTTGAATTGGTTGTGGCTGTTTACTATTAGGGCATTCACGAGCAAAATGACATGTTGTTTACAAGTGTAACATAAATTAAAAAAATGCGAGGGACAAATGCTAGAGACAAATGGCAGACAAAAGTCAACTGATAATCTGTGATGTTTGATGTCTGCTAAGTGTTGTATAATAGCTATGAATTGATGAATGAAAAAATGAATTTCAAATTGAAAGAAATAAAAATGGTATGTTTTGTTTATCATATCATATTAGTTGGCGTTTATTTGTCGTTTGTCTTTAGTGTTTATCCTAAGTATTGCTCCATAAATTTATCCTAGCAGTACATGGTTGCTCTCCATGATATTTTCCATATTGTAAACAAGGACTTCTACTCATTTGCTGGAAAGGCTGTCCTTTTGATGATCCCTATTAAACTTTCTCCTTTTAAAGCCCTGTCTTTGGTCCTTTCCTTGTTGGGCACTAGGTTGTATCTTTTCTTGTATATATTAGAAACATCTCTTAATAAGAAATCTTCCTCAAATGCTATAGCTCTCCTAACCATTCGGTATAAGTGCTAACACCTAAAGAGAGTATGAGGTGATGTATTCTATCACTCAAACCATTCTGAAAATTTCAAACTCATTTCACTTCATTTGGAATCAAGTGAAGGGTATAATATAAGAGTTCAATAAATTTAGCAGCATATTACTCTATGGTCATGGGCTCTTGAACTAAGTTTGCAAACTCACTTTTCTTTTGATCTTTTATCACTTCAGGATAGTAGTTATCATTGAAAGCTTCCTTGAACTTTTCCCATGTAATGGTAGTATCTTCCCCAAAGTTCTTCTTTTAATAGCAATTAGGTACTCTCAGTAGTGTCCTCTAAGGTGAAAGTGGCATTTCGAAACTTTTGTGTGCTAGTGAAATTTAATACTTTTAATAGTTTCATTTGCTTCTCTTTGATAGAAGTTTGATTTTCCCAAAATGTATCCTAATTTTTGGCATTCCATATTCAAATTCTCAAAAACCATTTTCCTCTACCACCAGATCTGGATCCCTAGAGAAGGTAGAAGGGTTGTGCTTTTTAAACTCTCCAAAAGATAAACTTTCTCTCAGATTTTCATGTCTCCTATTATAGAACAAATTCTATAACTTCATCAGTTTCATCTGTCTCGATCTCAAAAGATATTTCCTCCACTAAATTATATTCTGGGGCTGAATTTCAACAACAAAGTTCTTCTTTTGTTTTGACGGCATATTTTACCTATTTTATCTTCCCTATTCGTGCTATGCCATTATAGTGGTTAGCATCGTTGCTGGTTGATTTCCTCCTCCCGTTGGTAAGCTTACGCCATTCTCTCTAAGTTTTTATCTTTTTTGGCCTTTCACTCAGTGTTCATCTTTCGACACGGGGTTTACATACTTATTCTTATTTCTTTCTTTCTTTATTTTTGTTTTCCTATTGAAGTTCTTTCTTGTCCGATTCACCATGTGCCCTCACTAGTTTATTACTCACAAAGACTATGCACAAATTGTTATCCTCTAGTGTATCACAACAGTTTGGAGCCTGAAATTTCCTTACCAGCATTGGTAAGTCGGTCGTCTTATTCGTTTGCGTTTTTCTTTATTTTATATTATTTTTGGTATATTTTCCCTTCGAGCCATTAGATTCTAGTATCTCTCTCTCTCAACAATGTTGACCTTGGATGGTAAGATGTGATTAAGGCCCCGCTTGGATTCGGAGATGAGATGAGTTGAGATGAGTTTAGTTTTTTTTAATATTATTATTATTTTGGGATTTGAAAAAGGTGTATTGAGAATTGAAAAAGGTGTATAGGAATTTATGTTTTATATAAAAAATTATAAAAATATAATGATAAAATGAAGATGAGTTGAGCTCATCTTCGAATACAAACAGGGCCTAACTTAATCATCGGGGTCAATTTACATCTCTACAAGCTTAGGTAGCTTCCTTCCTTCTGTTTGTCTAATTTGAGTATTTTCATCATGTGGTATTCTAAATTTCCTAACTCAAGTGTTAGAGTTATTGTTGGCTTACAGGGTAGCCTTTATGCTACAGGACAACACCACTTGACTCATTAATTTTGTGCATTGAAACATGTATGACTAGTTGTTCACTGGAAATATCATATGAAATTGGAAATAATACAAACTTAATTTTTTATTTTTTAGAAAAAGAGGATGGCATCTCCATTTATTAATAAGACCCTCACTAAGGCAGAGGAATAACCATGGTCACAACGAGAAAGCCTCAAGAAAAAAACCAATCATTAACAAAGAAACATAGCTAATGTTGAATATAAGAAATTCCCAATCTATCCATACAAACAAGACCCCTAAACCTTCCCTGTCCAAAACCGTCTACAAAAAAATGTAAAGAACTTCTTTTAGCCTCTACTTTAGCCAAAAAATTCGCAGCCATAAACTTCTCTAAAAATATGCCGAAACTAGTATAATACAAACTTATTAAAAATGAAGTCTAGTCTGATCAATATGATATCAAGATCCATATTTAGCATGATAAAACATTCATCTTCCATCTCCCAAGGCGAATGATCCATGATCATTCATGCTATGATGATATCCAGTAGTTGTAATACTACTGCTTTCCCCATTTTTGTTATCCTCAAATGTCTCACCAAGCAAGTGTTCGACTTCTTCCGAATTTGCTTCATAGCTAACCCAAGGATGCTTTTGCATCTTTCTTATTCCTTCTAACTCCATTGCTACTTCCCTCATTGTAGGCCGCTCCTCCCCTTTTATTGCTAAACAACTCCTTGCAAGTTCCACAAATTGTTCAATCTGCTCCTTATTTCCTTTTGCAACAATGTGATTTTCAAGAATGTCAAACAATCTTCCCTGTTTTATGGAAGAAATAAAAAATATAGCCAGACTTCTTTGCTCCTCAGATCTAGCAAATGAAAGTACTTCCTTTCCTGTAATTAGCTCCACGAGCACCACTCCAAAGCTATAGACATCACTTTTCTCTGTCAATTGGTTTGTTTGCAAGTATTCAGGATCCAAGTATCCAAGAGTTCCTTGCACTACAGTGGCTAGTTCCATTTTATCTTTTGGAACCAATCTTGAAGTTCCAAAGTCAGAGACTTTTGCAGTGAAGTCATTATCAAGCAGTATATTTGTTGATTTTACATCCCTGTGAATTATGGGTGTCGAGGCCGCAGAATGCAGATACCATAGTGCCTCAGTTGCTTCTGCAGCTATGCTTAAGCGAGTTTCCCAAGGAAATGTGGATGGATTGCTTTCCTGATGAATATGCTTGAAAAGAGTACCATTTGGGACAAATTCATAGACAAGCAAAGGAACTTGTGTCTCTAAACAACATCCCAAGAGCTTGACAACATGATTATGATTAATTTGGGAGAGCACAACAACCTCGTTGATGAATTGCTCAATTTGGTTTTCATTCTCTATCTTGGACTTCTTGATGGCAACAATCTTATTATTTGCTAAAATACCTTTGTAAACAGTACCAAAACCTCCTCGGCCAATTATCTTGCTCTCATCATAGTTATTGGTAGCCTTCTGCAACTGTTCAATGGTAAAGATTTTGAGTATTTCTGTGGATCTTTCTTCTTTGTCGAGTCGTTGTTCTAAAATCAAACCTCCATTTTGTTGAAAGAACTTTTCTCTAAGCTTCATTATCTTTCTTTTCTTGTATCCGAAGTACAACCAAGAGGTGAATGCGAGCATTGAAATAAAGCCTACTCCAACGCCTGCAATATTTGAAATGCCGATCGAATTAGCCATTATTCATTTGAAGTGCTTTATGAGTAAAGATAAAAGCTTTTGCTATAAAGAGCTCATAAAAATAAATACAAATTAACATGACTTTATGTGATACGTTATATTATAAAATTATTTTTATTTAAAATTAAATTAATTATGATATTATATGAAGCATTTTCATTAATTAGTGATTATTACTCAGTTATTGATTTCAAATTAAGGAAAATAATAAATATCACTAAATAACTATTTAAAGAAAAAGTGATTTATATTCCATGTGCATCAAATATAGGGTGGTAAAAAAAAGGGGGGGGGGCCAGACCAGATCAAACCTGTGTTCAGTTTGATGCGGTATCAGTTCTTAGTTAAGAATGAAATTGGTGTTAATCTAGTGCGGTACCAATTTTCATATTTTAAAAATTGGTTTAAATCAAACCAGACCGGTATACATATAAATTCTTTTATATTAATATATGTTAGATTGCTAATTAATATTACATAAAATTCTAATTTTATTATTCAAGTCTATTAATTTTATAGCATGATATTAATATAACATGTGACATTACATAAAATAATTTTTATAATTTTAAAATTATTTTTAAAATTTTAATATTAACATTTGATATAACCTATAAATTATAATCTTATAATATAAAATTTTAATCTATTAATATTAAGTTATTAATATAAGCTTACTTTTGATATAAATATATGTGTGTGTGGCGCGTGCGTGTGTCAATAATAAAATATATCTTTAGCATAATAAATTATTTAATATATCTATATTCTTTTTGTAAATACATTTTGTATATTTGATCATATTACTATATACTTATATAAAAACTCTGATTAGATAATTTTTTCCTGAAATCTTGGTCATGGAATGGTAATCTAATTAGAGATGCAAAGGAGTTGAACAGATTTCTGAGATTATATTTGTTCAACATGTTCCTAGGAGTGGGAATGGGGTGACTCATTGTTTAGTTAGATATGCTAGGCATGTAGGTGATATTCAAGTAGGGTGGAATTATGTATCTCCTAGAACTTATATAGACTAGTGAAATTCAATACTATACTAGACGATCATGTACTATTCATACCATAAAATCAAATTATATAGTTATATTATAATATATATAATACAAACAGACTAATGTTGTAAATATCATAATATTACTAACATAGATAATTGCAAAATTGAAAAAATGGGACCAGGCCTTGCTGAAACCGGAAAAACTTGAAGGTTCACTTCAGTAGTGAATCGATTCGATAGTGATTATTATATTTTCATAACCAGTGTATACTAGATCAATTCGAGAAAATGTACAAAATCAGACTGAGTTGGACTGGCTACAACTCTAATCAAATAGTTAGAGGTTTAGTACGTAGAAATAATAATAAATAATTTCAATCGTTTTAAGTCACATCAAAAAATTAAAATGATCATGATTTTTATTTAGAAGCTGGAAAAAAGGATAAATAAAGTTAAGGTATTTAGGTAAGAAACTATATGCCTTACTATTATTAATTTTCCAAAAAGAAAATCCTAGGTTGTCATGATCAAGCTAATTGTTCGCAAAGGCCATTGAAGTGGACATGTCTCTGACTAGGAATAGTCGATGTCATTAATTCATTTCAAAAGAATGAGTCATGATGAATTACATATCTGGCTAGTTGGCTACTTGACATTTCTACAAACAAATGTGTGGTGGTGCATGGGTCGTCAACTGATCTGAATATCATACATAATATAAATAAATAAATATATATATATATATATATATGTTTCTTTACCAGATGAGTGGGTTCTTCAGAAAGAACTTCCACCATAGAAATTGTTTTTAATGAAAAAGATCTCGACTATATTCAGCACTATCTTGATAGTATTGTAAATATTTCTTTTGACCGACCTCACCTAGCTAATGAAAGAAGACATTTTTTCGTAGTGTCTAAATCTTCTTGTAATTCTGAACCAAGAAGAAGAGACGCAATTCTTAAACAATTCCTAAAAAAATTCTGCTCGACCAGTTTTAATAAGGGAAATTTCTAAACAGGAAAAATAATCTATTTTAGATTTAAAATTAAAATGTGTTTCTTTATATTCACAGGTTACTTCGACCTATTATTCAACCAAGGATGATATACCATCATCCAAAAAAAAAATCCATAAATATTGAACCGAATAGGTTCATGTTGGTTCCTATATATACACATACATATATATACATATAATATATATAGATATATACGTACTAGTATTTATCTACAAAGAAATCGAGTGACAGAAATTAAATATTATATATATTTATATATATATATATTTCACAATTATCAATACTGCAAATTTTATAAGCAATTAAGTTCATTAAGAAATATATACTTACCAATGGCAATCTGAAAAATTAGTAAGAAGTCCGCAGCACAGCCATGAGCATCTTTTTTCCCGTCCCCATGGTACCACTTGGGGCAACGACATGTATAGCTGCCTTCTGTGTTCACACAGCCTTTCGCTCTACTGCAGTTATGTCTAATAGTTGGATGATTACATTCGTCAATGTCTGCGCGCGAGTCAAGTCGTCATCATTATGATCAAGCTATGACATCGTATATCCATCGAAACGATGCATGGAAAATATATGGCATGTTTGGAATTTAAGAAGTATAAATTTTTTATCCCATCTTATTATATTTTATTTTTAAATATAATTTAAATATAAAAGTTTTAAATTAATCATTATAATTTTTTCAAACTTAAAAAAAAAAAACTTCAAAAGAAAAGATAAAATATCATAAAATTATATTATTAAAATATCTTAATTTTATTTATTCAAAATTTTCTTTTTCATTTCACAGAATCAAAAAATTACTCAACTCATCAACCGACGATCCTTTATGTTTATCTTTCTGGATCGAATCTTAATATGTATACATGCATGCATATATATATATATATATATAAAAGAGTAGATCCAGTTTTGCCAGGCATATAATCATTTTAAAAAAAAAGTAGAGCGTGTAAGTATCATGCATATAATTATTTTTGAAAAAGTAGATTCACTTTTAAAAGATTAATTTCTTTTCTTATAAATCGCGTATTTATTCATTTTGTTTCATAATTAATGTATAATATTTACGGCGCGCATGCACGATTAATTGCAACAATCAATATTTATATATATATAATAGTGAACTACCTTGGCAACCATGAGGGAGGTAGGGGTTCCCGTGGTAACCCGGCATACACTTGCATTGGTACCCCGACCTTGTTTGTGGGTCATGGCATTTACTTTTCTGATCGGCCTCATGACACGCGAAATCCGGTTTTCTCCGAGCTTCGGCACATGTCTCGTTCCCAATTGCCCAATCAAGCACCACTGGACGCCTTTGGCGGTTTCGCTGTTTCTGAAGGTCATTCGTGGTGAAGTTGTACTTTCCTTTTTCAACAATAAAAGCATAGTCGCATGGATTGAAGTTCCATACTTTTGTGTGATTTTTGAAGCTTGAAAGATTCACTTCATAATATTGTAAGCCATCTGGAAACCCTATGCTGCAACAGCCAACTCCAGAGCAAGACCCGTTGATTGCATCGGTAGGGTTATTACATCGAGAGATGCACCCTGTCGAGTAGTTTTTTCCCTTTTTTAGACCACTAATAATGCCCATGGTGTCACAGCCAAGAACAGTGAACTCATTTTTGGTTGTAGAAATGGTGAACTTGCCTGCGCCAAACCGGGTTGAATTCTTGATTTCGAGGAAACCCGACGCGTAGTAACAGTCTCGGGCTACAAGTGCCATGACATGCATTTCATGATTCTCAATGGATATGTTTGTAACACCGACGTTTCCTATAATTGCATCATCATCTTTATTACAACTGATATTGAACGTCTTGTTCAAGTAGCATCCTTCACTCAAGCCAAATGGATATGGAACTTTTAGATTCCCACACTTTTCGAGGCAGCCAGGCTTGGATTGAGCTACTGCTGCTGCTACCATCGCAAGCAGTACCATCATTCCAAGGAATGAGAGTAATTGCAAAAGCTTCGAGATTTGATCTCCCATGGCCAGAACAACCTATAGATATTTTCACAAGATAAATTTAATTCTATTGCGTTCGCAAGTGCTTAATTGGAGCCGCCTCCTACTGGAAATTAACAAGTCTTTGCTTTAATTTATAGGCATATGGAGCGAATACCAGTTCAGCACCGGTCTTCCAGTTGTACTACTTTTCGTTGTATGTTCGGGTACTTTGGTACGCGTAGAACTACTTTTCCAAGTCAATATGGGAGACATTTATTTTCTTTCTTTTTCTTCTTTAATTTCTAACCAAGCTTGTGTTAAAACTAAATAGGATTAATACTAAATACCTAGGAAGATTAATAGACATTAATTTGGATGGCCTATTGTTGAGGAGTCTTGCATGACGATCTGTATCTGGAAATTAATTAATTCCATGCACCCCTAATAAAAAAATGATACCACATGCATGTAGCCTGAGTTTGCTCATTTAATTTGACTGCTAATATATTTTATTTATTTTTTATTATTTTAATAAATAAGAAAATGACTATTCGTGTATTTAAATATTTTCTAAAATATTTAAAATTCTTTTAAATATATTATTTTGAAAAATAAAAATAAATAAAACGTACGCAAATAAAAACGTTGAAAACTGATAGAGCAAATGACGGTACGGAAATCCAAGCATAGACGTTAGCAAGCTGGAAACTATCTACATATACGCCTAAAAAAAATCTTTAGAGCATCCACTATTGAGAGCATCCATTGCACTCATAAGCCATGCTTAAGAAAAATTTACTAATTTATCCTTAAATATTAATCATGAGTGTGATGGATATTCTCAAATAATAGATGGTCTCTAGCATTGCTCATACGCCTATCAGGAAATGAAGGTGAAGTTTGACCAATTAAAAAAAGTATTTTCAAAATGAGTGTTTCTACTGTCCGGATTGGTTTAAAAGGCCATTTTGCACCAATCCAATATGGTAGCAACACGTCATCATTTTATTTTACACCTTTGTGGACTCACTCGCATCAGATCCCTTCATTTGCACTCTCTTCTCCCTCTATCCGAATCAAGCTACTTCATCTCTAAAAATCGAGAAAACTCATCCCCGTCAAACCACCCATCCCCCTCGTCGCCGAAGTATGTCGTCCCTGAAGACCAACGCGCGTCGTCCCTCCCATCGATGAACTTTCTGGTGAACCTAGGTATTTTCTTCTCTCCAGCGAAGAGGACTTCGTCCTCGTCAATCTTTCCACCGAGACCTGACGCAGGATCCAACGTCCCTGGTTTCGACAATTCTCTTCGATTGCGAAATCTATACCAACAAAAACAGGAAACCAGTCATCTTCAGTTACTCTGTTTATTTTGTTATTATTTTAAAAATAATTAACGCGATATTAGCCTGATCTCACTCTCTGTTCTTGGTTTTCTGGATCATTTTCTAGGTAAACAAGCGGGAGATCAGCCCTGTGTATCTAGTTTTGTTTATAATTTCTTTTAATGGCACAATTAAGAAACATTTTACTTAGACTCCAGTGCTCTTTTTTGGTTTTGTTCTTTGATAATATTTTGACAAAATTATACCTTTGTTTCGTCCTTTTATGTTTTTCGATCTTTGCCTTTATCTCTTTCGGGTTTTCTCTCCCGTGGGGTTTCAAAATTTGTTTTTGCTGTCTCTCTAGTATTTTCGGCGCTGGAGATGGAGAGAGGATTTTGTTGGGGCTTGGGAGGGATCAAAATCAAAGGAATCAGCTGGATGCAGATTCAACTTTTTTGTTTTTGCAGTATCTACGTGGTATATCAGTATTCATTTGGTATAAAATTGGCTTTTAAACCTATCCGGATGGAAAGTTTTCTCTTTCAAAATTCAAAAAAATGGAAGACCTGGTCCTTGGACTATTGGGAGGGGGATTTCATTTGATCAATTATCATCGTACGACGTGAAAAAAGTAACTGACAAAAAAAAAAAGAACAAGAAACACGCCGCCAGAGAGAAGAAGCCGAGAAAGCTGCGGAAGAACAGGAGTACTGTATTGCGGGATTGCGAGGCTGTTCTTTTTTTTTTCATTTTTTTTTTAAATTATAGTAAATTCGTTTATATTGAATTTTATTTTTAGTATGAATTAAATTTCAATCTATACTTATTTTTTTATACTAACTTGAAGTAATTTTTTTCTATATTTGTTTGATTTATTATGAGCCTATTACTTCTAATTAACTAAATACTAATTAGATGATTTTAATCTTGTGATTTATTATTGAAAGATATGATAATAGAATATAATTTAGATATTTCAGCATAGGTAAATATAGAGATCGAAAGACTTCTATAAACTTATGTAGTATTAAAAATCATTTGTCTTAATGATTTCTTACCTTATTAATTTACATACTCTTGTGTAAAATTATGAATAAGAATATTTTCAAATGACTATCATAAGAGGCCTTTGGATTTTTTAGAGATTTGCTAATGTTGAACTCAATATTTCAAGTTTTGTATCTACGTACAGATTTTGATGATAACAAATAAATTTAAATCTCAAACTCAAGTTGTCTACGCATTGAAACTAAGAATATCAAGTATGAATAAGAAAGAGAACCAGTCTACAAATAAAGTTAATAGAGTAATTTGTATATCTTTTGATAAAATTTGAAATTATATTAAGGTTTAAAATTAATCATTTCTCATAAAGTATCAAATTGCATTTTTATATGTGCATGACATCATTAAAAACTTAAGTTTTAAAAATTATAATTTTCACATGTGTATGACATCATTTAAAGTCTTAGTTTTGAAAATTATAATTTTTATATGTGCATGACATCATTAAAAACTTTAATTTCAAAATTTGTAATTTTTACATGTGCATGACATCATTAAAAGTCTTAGTTTTAAAAATTATAATTTTCACATGTGCATGACATAATTAAAAGTTTTAGTTTTAAAAATTATAATTTTCACATGTGCATAACATTATTAAAGATTTTAATTTTGAAAATTGTATTTTTTACATATGCATAATATCATTAAAATTTTGATATTTAAAAATTTGTAAGATAATTGATTGTCATATTTGATAAGTGCATATTTTGTTTGAAATTTTGATTGATGCACTTTTGACAAATATAAAAGGTAGATGATTTAGTTCGAAAATTTTGAAAAGTGGTTGATGCTCTTTTGACATATGCAAAAAGAAAATGATTTGATTTCGAAAAATAAATCATAATCATTTTGTCATATGCGAAAAGTAAAAAATTATATTTGAAATTTTTTAAAAATGAATGAGGTTTTATTTGACAATTACAAAAAGGAGATGTTTTTGTTTAAATTTTTGAAAAGTGAATATTGCTCTTATTTGACATGTGAATCTTTTCAAATTTGAAAATAAAGACTATTTTGCTTATAAATAACTCACTTAAGTTTTACAAAATCACAACAAGAGTTTACATATCAATTGCTAAAGTTTTGTATCATTCATTCAAAGCCTTCACTCTCTACTTTATAAGTATTGAACCTTAATTCTTGTTGATTTAAGAGAAATATAGGTTGCGTAGTATTGTTCTTATTTCACTCATTGGGAATTGTACTCTGATAATCTACCAACTATCAGCTCTTGTATCAGTAAAAGAGTGCATATAACCCTTGTGTGTGTAGAATGTGTTTTACATAGGAAATTATTGAATCACCAAGTGTTGGATGATTACATGTGTAGATGGTGTTTTACACGGATTCTTTGTAACAGTATTGCTCAAAGGTGTAATAAGTTTCTATCTCCACTTGAATGAGGTTGAATAATAAATTTGGGAATCTTCAATAGGTAGCTTGAAGCTAGGACGTAGGCAGTGGGGCTGAACTTCGTTAAAATACTGAGTTTTCTTGTTCTTGCCTTTACTCTTTATATTTCTTGCTGTTTTGTATTTTGTTTATATTTTATAATATATATTTAGTTTATAAGTGTTTAGTTTTAATATAACACAATTCACCCTTCTTTTATATTAGTCATATAGGCAACAACTAACAATTAAAAATTTATTTTCAATTAGCTAGATGAGAAAAGTATAGTGAGGGATTAGGTGAAATCGGTTTCCTAGAAATTCTTTTTCTCAATAATTTGATCATAAAACTACAACTTTATCATTTGTTGAATATTTTCTTTTAGTTAATTTTAATAAAATTGTAACCTAGTGAATTTTTTAAATGAAGTCGAGATTAATGTAATTCAGTACTTGTCAAAAATAAGATATCAATCTCTGAGGACGATATTATTCTTATCGTTTTACTATAAAACTATGATATTGTGCACTTGTAGTTTTGCAACGATTAAGATTTTGGCGCCATTGCTTAGGATTGGTTTTTCTTATTTCTTTCAATATCGATACAAAGTAATTTTGATTTTAATTTAGAATTTAGAATTATTTATTCTTATTTTATTATTTATTTTTATAGGTGTTTTTTCTACGTCGGATGCGCTATGCTAAATATCGTGACATCCCTCATTTGATCCAGAAATTGAAAGAACTCTTAGATCACAAATGGAAAAGAATGTACTAGCCATGGCCGAAGAACAACAAGATGCACAACCACGTATTTTGAAAGATTATGTACGGCCAGTTGTGAATGACAACTACTCAAGTATAAGTCGCTAAACTCACTCCAAGTTGGGCTGTCTTAAAACCCAACTTATCATGGTGTTAATTTTATGATTGTACATGATGGCTTCACATTACATGATCTCGTTTCATACAACTTAAAGGTGTATTTACAACAAGCTTTTTAGTATAAGTAGTTACTAAACTACAAGGTAACATTTGCTACAAAATTAACATTCTGGCAGTTGGATGTAGTAGGACTGAAGTTTATAGTCTCACCTTTTAGTTTTATGGATATGTAGTTTGTTCAAGTTTCATTTTATTGTGTTAATGGATTGGATTAGATTGGATTGGAATTAAATTATTGAGCAGAGGAATCTGAATATGGATATTCATGTAGTAGAGGAATATGTATATGATTGGGTAGTGTAGCACGAAGCATGTAACTTCAAGAAGCTGGCTATTCTTGAAATTGTTTTGAAAATGTGATGAAGCCCAGATTTATATGAGAAATGCCAGAGTGAAACTACACTTAAGAACACACACTCACATGAATAGTATTTTGAACAGTAATATAATACTGTTCATATGAGTGTGTGCTCTTGAGTGTGGATTATTTTTATCATTTCACAAATTTATATTGCTGTAGTGTATAAAGTAGGGAAGTATAGAAATTTGAATCTGTGCTTATTTGTCTTTTTTTCCTCTGAAACCTTTGTTTAAATTGTAATGTAGAACTGGAATAAAAATTTCATTTTGAAACCATTAGTTTTTTCTTTTAGTACATTTGTTTTTTATGTGCCCTTACAGGGGTCTCTTCGTGTTGAAGATGAATGAAAAGAGATAAATTGTCTCGAGATGCAAAAAAAAATAATTTATTGTTTAATAAAATTAATATTTAATATATTAATTGTATTTGAAAAAATTAAAAATTTTTTTTAATTAAAATATATAATATTATATTATTATTTGAATTTTAATTTAGCTAGATCAATATGAATTTTTTGGCTAAACTATATGAATTATAATTGAAAATTTGAATTTAACTTTCAATTTAGACTTAATAATGACTAGATCATTATTAGTGTTCTAATAGCATTGACATTGGTCTATGCATATGCATATGCAAACCCATATTTGCATAATATAATCTAAAAATCCTCCACATTGATATATGCATATGCAAATATTTGCATAGCTATGAATAGTAATTATGAATATTTGGAGAGTTACTATTCATTTATGAAAATATATTTTATTATTTTTTTCTCTCTCCTTATACTATTTATCTATGAAAATATGTATTCCAATTTTATATATATTTCAATTTTATATATATTCCAGTTATATATATATATTATATATATATGTTAATTTAACTATATATATATATATAACTGGATTGCTCCAGTTTTATATATATTTTATATAAGTTATATATATATATACATACATGTTAGCGTTTCAATTTTATATATATGTTAACGTCTCAATTATATATATATATATATATGTATATATATATATTAATGAAATGCATCTCATATATAATTTGCACTACAACAAAATGTAGTTTATAGGGCCATTTATTTTTCCTGTGACCATAAATACGGCCACAAATGTCATAATTTTGGATAACAGACACCAACAAAGCGGCATCTCAACATTTTGCACGAAATTAAATGTTACCGAAAAAATTAAAGAAAACTACAACCGTTAGATATGAGTGGTGAGTAAGATGCAATCCTAACATTTTATTTTACTTTATGAAATAAAAATGTTCTTATTACAAAAATGCCATCTTTTATTAACTTGTATTAGTCAGCCAGATAAACACGAGACTGTTATGAAACTAAAGAAGGAAACTACTATTGCAAAAGAGAAATAAGAAACTCTCTCTAGAACTCTTAAGAACTGAAACTTTCTTTCTCTCTCTATATTTTCTTATGAATTTCATTACAACTGAAGCCCCTATTTATAAACTTTGAAATTACTATGTAAGTTACTATGCAAGTCACTATGCAGAATTTAAAATAATAGTAATGGGGTCATTCACATAATTTTAGTGGTGGGATAGGGGCGGCTGCCGACTGATTCATTACACTCCCCATTGAATGACCACCCATAAAGAATCTGCCTCGTTAAAACCTTGCCAAGTAAAAAGTGGGAAGAAAAACCAATGGCGAAGGAAAAAGAGTACAGTCTTCTTATGTATCCACAAGTGCTTTAAGATTGCCTCATTAAAACCTTGCAGAGGAAAACCCAGTGGGACAAAACCTCAGTGAAGGAAAAAGAGTACAATCAGCACATTTAGTCCCCCTGAAAAGTGCATGACAAAAGATCTTTGAGTCTTCGCATTCCAATGTTATGCACAATCTTCTTGAATGTGGAAGTTAGTAACGCCTTTGTGAATAAATCTGTCAGATTATCACTAGATCGTATCTGCTTGACATCAATTTCACCTTTCTCTTGAAGTTCATGAGTATAAAAGAATTTAAGTGAAATATGTTTGGTTCTGTCACCTTTGATATATCCTCCTCTGATTTGAGTAATACAAGCAGTATTATCTTCATATAAGATTGTTGGGCTATTATTGATCATGGGAAGTCCACACTTTTCCTGGATATGTTGAATTACTAATCTCAACAAATACACTCTCGACTTACTTCATGAATAGCAATGATCTCTGAGTGATTTGAAGAAGTAGCAGATAGTGTCTGCTTAACAGATCTCCATGATATAGCAGTATCTCCATAAGTAAATAAATATCCAGTTTGAGATCTACCTTTGTGTGGGTCTGAAAGATAACCTGCATCTGCATACCCAATCAATTCTGGACTTGAACTACGTTGATAAAATAATCCCATATCAATCGTACCGTGAAGGTAATGAAGGACATGTTTAATGCCATTCCAATGCCTTCGAGTTGGTGCAGAACTATATCTTGCAAGCAGATTAACTGAGAATATAATATCTAGTCGAGTGCAATTTGCAAGATACATCAAAGCTCCAATTGCACTGAGATATGGTACAAAAGGACCAAGAATTTCTTCATCGTCATCACAAGGACGGAATGGATCATTCTTCACATCAAGTGTTCGAACAATCATTGGAGTACTCAGGGGATGAGATTTGTCCATATAAAAATGTTTTAGGACTTTCTCAGTATACATGGACTGATGAATAAAAATTCCATTTGGCAAGTGCTCGAGCTGCAGGCCGAGACAAAGTTTTGTTTTGCCAAGATCTTTCATTTCAAATTCATTCTTTAAATATATAGCGGTTTTTGAGATCTCTTCAGGAGTTCCCACAATATTTAAATCATCAACATAAACCGCAATAATGACAAATCCGGTATCTGATTTCTTAATAAAAACACATGGGCATATAAGATTATTCTCAAATCTTTCTTTCAATAGATATTCGCTTAAGCGATTATACCACATGCGTCCGGATTGCTTCAACCCATATAAAGATCTTTGTAGTCTGATTGAGTACATATTTCTAGATGTACTTGTAGATGTTTCAGGCATCTTATATCCTTCGGGGATTTTCATATATATGTTATGGTCTAAGGATCCATATAAATATGTAGTGACCACATCCATCAACCGTATTTCTAATCCTTTTGTAACAACCACACTAATCAAAAATCTAAATGTGATTACATCCATAACGGGAGAGTATGTTTCTTCATAATCAATCCCGGGTTTCTGCAGGAAACCTTGTGCGACAAGCCGTGCTTTGTACCGCACAATTTCATTTTTCTCGTTACGTTTTCATACAAATACTCACTTATATCCAACAGGCATCACACCCTTTGGTGTTTGGACAACAGGTCCAAAAACTTCTCGTTTTGCTAGCGAATTTAATTCAGCTTCAATAGCTGTTTTCCATTTTGGCCAATCATTTCTACGTCGACATTTTTCGACGCTTTTTGGCTCATTTTCTTCATTACTTCTGGTAATGTCAAGGGCTATTTTATATGAAAATATATTGTCGACAACAGTTTTATTTCTATCCAGAATTTCTCCAGTTTTCATGAAATGTATTGAGATCTCATTATTTTCAGGTACCTGTTCCTCTTCAGGGGAAAACATTTCATGACACACCTCTTCAGGAGGTCCATTTTTAGGAGATTTATACTCTTCAGGAGTTTCCTCTTCAGGAGGTTCTGGAATAGAAGATTTGACCTCTTTAGGAACACCAATTATATTTGTAGCCTGTATTGTGAGTACGTGTTCTTCCAGAACACCAAATTCATTTTGTATTCTTTTCCTTTTGGGAATTTTGTCTTTTGCACCAATAGGTCTTCCACGCTTCAGGCTTGTTTTAGATTCACCTATTGCTGCTTTGACAATTTGTCCTTTAGGGATTTCAATCCTTGCTGGAGCATTAACAGTAGGAATATAAGATTTTACTACACCTTTAGTGTCAGTAAATACATCCGGTAACTGATTTGCAACATTTTACAAATGAATAATCCTTTGAACTTCCGGTTTACATTCATTTGTAGGAGGATCAAAATGAGACAGGGTCTTATTATCCCAAGTAATATCTTGTTGTGTTTCAGGCACCGACTTTTCTTTACCCATTAACGGAAAATTGGATTCGTCAAAATGACAATCCTCAAAACGTGCTTTAAATATATCCCCCGTAAGGGGTTCAAGGTATCTAATAATGGATGAAGAATCAAAACCAACATATATCCCAAGTCTACGTTGAGGGCCCATTTTTGTACGTTGTGGAGGTGTAATTAGAACATATACAGCACATCCAAAAGTACGAAGATGAGAAATATTTGGTTGTTGACCAAATGCAAGCTGTAATGGAGAATATTTATGATATGCAGATGGTCTAATGCGAATTAGAGATGCTGCATGAAGTATAGCATGTCCCCAAGCAGAAACAGGTAGTCTTGATTTCATAAGTAAAGGTCTAACGATTAGTTAAAGCCTTTTGATTAAAGACTCAGCTAAACCGTTTTGTGTGTGTGTATGAGCAACAGGATGTTCAACATCTATTCCTATTGACATGCAATAATCATCAAAAACTTGAGATGAAAATTCACCTGCATTATCCAATCGAATGGTCTTAATTGGATACTCAGGAAATTGTGCTCGTAGTTTAATTATCTGAGCAAGAAGTTTAGTAAATGCAACATTTCTAGTGGAAAGAAGACAAACATGTGACCATCGACTAGATGCATCAATTAGAACCATAAAATATCTAAATGATCCACTTGATGGATGAATAGGCCCACATATATCTCCGTGAATCCTTTGTAAAAAGGATGGAGATTCAACAATGACTTTTGAGGGAGATGGTCTGATAATTAACTTACCTTGAGAACATGCAGAGCATGGAGATTCATTGGGTAGAAATATCTTTTGATTCTTTAAGGGATGCCCATGCGAATTGTTGAACCTAAGGTTTCAAGTTTCATGTAAATCTACAAATGGATTTTGATGATAACAAATGAATCCAAAGAATAAAGGAGTCTCAAACTCAAGTTGTCCATACAATATAATCAAGCACATCAAGGAAGCAAGTATGAGCAAGAAAAGAACAAATTCACATTAAAATCATAGAGTAATGTTGTAAATCTCTTAAAAATTTAAAATTAGGATAAAGGCTCAAAATTAATATTTTATCATAAACCATTAAAATACATTTTCCACATATGCATGAATATTTTGAAAATTAAATTTGAAAATTTTGAAAGATGATTGATTGTCATCTTTCACATGTGCATGACATGATTAAAGGTTTGAACTTTGAAAATATTAAGATGATTGGTTGTCATCTTTCACATGTGCATATTTTATTTGAATATTTTCAAAAGTGGTGGATGCTTTTCTTGACTTATGCAAAAGGTAGATGCTTTTATTTGAAAATTTTGAAAAGTAAAGTGTGCTCCTTTTGTCATATGCAAAAAGTAAAAGATTATGTTTGAAATTTTTGAAAAGTAAAGTGTGCTCCTTTTGTCACATGCAAAAAGTAAAAATATTAGATTTGAAATTTTTGAAAAGTAAATGATGATATTTTTGATATGGGAATCTTCTCAAATTTGAAATTGAAAAATCATTTGCCTATAAATAGCTCACTTGAGTTTTGCAAAATTCACAACAAGAGCTTACACATCTATTGCTAAGTTTTGCATCATTTCTTCAAAGCTCTCATTCTCTCTTTTCTAAAGTTTTGAGCCTTAATTCTTGTTCTTGTTGAGAGAGATATAAGTTGCGCTGTATTGTTTCTATTTCACTCATTGAGGAGTGTACTTTGATAGTCTACCTACTATCAACTCTTGTATTTGTAAAAGGGTGTGTATAACCCTTGTGTGTGTAGAAGGTGTTCTACACGGGAAATAGTTAAATCACCAAGTGTGAGGTGATTGGAAGTGTAGAAGGTGTTCTACACGGGAAAAAGTTAAATCACCAAGTGTAAGGTGATTGAAAGTGTAGAGAGTGTTTTACACGGATTCTTTGGAGCAGTGCTGCTCAAAGGTGTAATAGGTTTCTATCTCCACCTAAAGGAGATTGAATAGTAGATTTGGGGATCCTCAAGAGGTAGCTTGAGACGATGACATAGGCAGTGGGGCCGAATCTCGTTAACATACTGAGTTTGCTTCTCTCTTACTCTTACTCTTTATATTTACTGTTGTTTCATATTTTGTTTATATTTTATATTATATATTTGATTTATAATTGTTATTTTTTTAAATACAACTCAATTCACCCCCCCTCTTGTGTTAGTCATCTGGGCAACACAAATTTTCAATAATTCGTCTCATCATTGTAGAAGCCGGATGTCCAAGGCTATCATGCCAAGTCATAAATACTTTAGGGTCAATGCACTTCTGATGCATTATCACATATGATTCAATTGTTCTCATTTTTATATAATACAATCCAGAACATAGAGCAGTCAGTTTTTCTAATACGAGCTTCTGGCCCGATATTATTTTAGTAATAAGAAGATGCTCTTTACTTCCTTCATTTTTCGTTTCAATATGGTAATCATTACGACGTAAAATCTTTGAAACTCAATAAATTTCTTCTGGATTGTGAAGAGAATAGAGCATCATCAATACAAAATTTGGTGCCATTAGGCAACACAATATAAGCTCTTCCGGAGCCCTCAATTAAATCCGATGAACCTGATATGGTATGGACATAGGCTTTACTTAGTGTTAGATTTTGAAAATATTTCTTTTCTTTGAGAATTGTGTGAGTTGTAGCACTGTCAGCCAGACATATATCTTTATCATTCAACTCAGAGATAAAAAGCTCATCAATGTGATCCATGGTTCTACAAAATATACAAAACTTTTATTACTGATAGAAAGAAAATACATTAATTGAGTGGAACACTTCCATCTCCAATTAAGTGTTCAATACTACCTTCAGGATGATTAAAGAAATCAGATACATCAAGATGAGTAACGTCTACATCTACTGAATCTGATAAATCATCTGATGGTTCTACTAAATTTGTTTCATGCACTTTATTCTTTCCTTTAATAGAAGCTTTATATAAATCAGCTAAGTGCCTGGCCGTACGACAGGTACGTGACCAATGTCCAGTCATTCCACATCTATGGCACACCTCTTCACTTTTCTTTGAAGAATTATTCTGAGGATTTTTACCCCTTTTTAAATTGTAACACTTCTGGTGATATGATATATTATTATCCCTTTTAATGTTGTCATTTCTGGGACCAATATTTCTATAATTTCTCCTACCACGTTCACTCCCCCGATTTCTTTTAAAGGATGCACCATTCACTTCTGGGAATGATGCAAACCTATTACCATTCACTTCAGGGAATGATATTGAGCCAGTAGGGCGTGACTGGTGGCTTTCTAATAAGAGTTCATTGTTTTGCTCAGCTACTAGAAGACATGATATAAGTTCAGAATATTTCTTGAACTTTCTCTCTCGATACTGCTGCTGCAGGAGCACATTCGAGACATGAAATGTAGTATAAGTCTTCTCTAGCATATCATCATCGGTGATTTTCTCACCGCATAATTTTAATACTGAGCTTATTTTAAAAAGTGTCGAATTATACTCACTAACACTTTTATAATCTTGCAACCTCAGGTGCAACCATTGAGAACGAGCTCTTGGGAGAATGACAATCTTCTAGTGTTCATACCTCTCCCTTAAATTGTTCCACAAAATATAGGGTTCTTTTACTGTGAGATATTCAGTTTTCAATTCTTCATGAAGATGGTGGCGAAGGAAAATCATTACTTTAGCACGTTCCTGCAGGGATGCTTGATTTCCTTCTTTAATAGTTTCTCCCAAGTTCATTGTATCAAGATGTATTTCAGCATCAAGTATTCAGAATAAATAATTTTTCCCAGATATATCAAGAGCAACAAATTCCAATTTTGTAAGATTTGCCATTTTCTACACATATAAATAATAAAATAAATATGTGTATTTTAGAAAATATATTTATAAATTCACACAGATATTCATCAATAAAATATATCAAAGATTTCAAATAATATATTGAAAAACTTACAGAGGAATAAGGCCACTAGTTTCAGAATTGGTAGAATCGTCGTGCTGATAACGTGTTATGAAACTAAAGAAGGAAACTACTATTGCAAAAGAGAAATAAGAAACTCTCTCTGGAACTCTTAAGAACTGAAACTTTCTTTCTCTCTCTATATTTTCTTATGAATTTCATTACAACTGAAGCCCCTATTTATAGGTTTTGAAATTACTATGCAAGTTACTATGCAAGTCACTATGCAAGTCACTATGCAGAATTTAAAATAATAGTAGTGGGGTCATTCACATAATTTTAGTGGTGGGATAGGGGCGGCTGCCGACTGATTCATTACAGAGACTTATTTATCATTTTAAACTATTTTCATTATCTCTCCCTCTGTCCCATCGACTTCAAGAAGGATTAAGATAAACCCTAGCTTTCTTCCCCTTCCATAGCCGGCCTTCTCTTTTTCTCTTCTTATTTCTCTTCAAGAAATCAAGATTTTTTCTCCATTTTTCCCAAGCTATGCGAAAATCACAAGGAATGAGGCCATTCATCTCCCAAAGTGAGGGTTCAACCCCTTGCTTTACCCATTCGGTTTTCTCTTCCAATCTTTGAGAGCAAGCTCAAATCTGGTTCCAAATTGGTTAATTTTGAAGGTAATGGAGTGTAAATTTCATTTCCTACCTCCTTGCTTATGGGTTTTTAGCCATTTTCTCATCTACATATTTCGATTTTGGCTCAAGTTGACCAGAGGAGCTGTAGTGAGTCTTCTATTTTCGGTTATATCTTTCATTTTGCCATCTACCCCTCTTTTTGGAAGCACTTGAAGTTTGAGGTAAAACCCTAAACTTTATCATTTTGATTTTTAGTTGGTTTGGAAGTTGAAAGGAGTTCTTTGGCTTGAGTTTGGGTGTGCTATGATTTTTATATGCCTTGAGTCTGAAAATGTTCTATTTTTAACATCCTAAAAGTAGAAGTTTGAGATATTTATGGCTAATCTGGGGAAGGTGCATGCTTGTTTTGATGAGTGTGATAGGCTGCACGAACGTGATTTCAAGTATGTAGCTTTGGAAAAAAATTTTTGCCTATGGCTATTTATTGCCTTTTATTGACTACTCATGATTGGGAAATGAATCAACTTCATATTGTAAAATTATAAGCTGGCCAGCTAGATTATATATATTCATTGTTTTAGTTCTAATTATTTGAACATTTTTTGTTATAACTTGTTTGGTTATCTTTTAATGCAACATGTATATTGGTTATCTTTAATGGATATGATATATTTATGTTTCAACATATTAAGCTCCACAACATTCTGAGCAGCGTTGCCAAAAAGGATTATAAAAAATTAGATAACAGAATTTCTTATTTCGCCTGTTCTGGCCATAATTGCAATTGTAGCGTACTTTTGGTTGTGACTCTTTTCCAATTCTTTGGGTAGTATCTTTGAAAGCAAGCTCAAATGAGAAACATTAATATATATATATATATATGCATTAATTCCCGGGAACTTCAGAAATCATGACTTTCATAACCATATGATATATAGGCACTCCTATATTCTGAAAATATTTAAATCAAAACAAGCAAGAAAAAAATCTAACTGCATGTTAATTTGTGTCAGTAAATTAGTTGTTAATTAGTAATATATATGGAGGCCGGTTGTGAACCTAAAAGTATACCATGTTGTGTGTATATAAATTTTTTTCCAAATTTTTCAAAGACTACCATGGTGTTGTAAGCCTAACATTTATATTTTATTTTCTACAGAACTCGGAGCTCGCAATATTTTCTACAAAATTTTCAAGCTTGCAAACAGGACAATGGTGATAGTTCAATTTTTCTAGGTGTGTCAAAAATATTAATTCTGGGAATAATTAAATTGTGTCCTTAAATTACAATATATATATATATATATATATATAATGTACACAGAATTATTACAATTAAATTGCAGTTCCTCAAACAACTCTTGATATCCTGTGGTAAAATCATATTTCTTACTTGCTCATGTTTCTTTACTTTCTCTTATATATATATATATATATATATATTTATATATGAGAAAATTTAACTTCAGCTTGAAAGTGGAATGAAATAAATATGAAAGTAGAATGAAATGAGCTCTGGAAAACAAGTGAATTATGGAGGTTATGTTTTTTAGTTACTATCTTTTATTCTCTTCTAACATGAACTTAAATGATTAAATGATTATAAACATACAGAATGATTATCATATGATTGCTCTGCATTTGGTCATCATAAACATGCATTTGATCATTAATTAGTTTGATAGCCACAGCTTTGAGGTTTGGATTCTACATCTTTGATTATTAAATGGGATGTCTTTGATATGCTTATGCTATGTCTAGTTTTAATTTAACTATGCTATCTAAACTAATAATATGGGTGGTTTAGTTATAGCATAGTTGGTTAGGCTTAGGTGATTGGTTTTTATGCTCGCTATATTAAGACATGTGAAACTGTCCAAGACATTTAAGCCCATGATTATGTCATGTTTTGGTTGGAAAATAGCCTATTGGAAAATATACTTATTTCCTTTTGCAGGTATATTTCTATTTTCTTATACTCTCTTAAGGACTATTGTGCCATTACTTTTGACTTGATGAGATTTAGTTCTTACAACTTCTTACATAGAGTTATTGACTTGTACTAAAAAAGCCAAATTTGCTACGTTTATGCATGATAGGAGAATAGCAGGGTACTAACTTGACATCAAGATATTACCATTTCATAACCTATGTAGAAGGAGCTATCAATTGATAGAATATTCAATTTTCTTTAGTGATTTCACACTACACTTAATATCTCTAGTAATGGCATGTACGGAAACTTTTTACAGGTTTCATATGTTGAAACCCAAGATCCAAGGGTGAAGAGTAAGAAGTTCCATGCAGGCAGCTCAGATATTAGGTGGTTCTCCAGTAAACTATGTAGAATGAACAAGAGTGAAATTGTATGCATTAAACTCTAGGCATTATTAGATTAATACACTAATGGCACTTAATTTATTTTGTGTACTAGGTTAACATGACTACGAGATATAACCTAGATATGTTGACATGGGAATACAAGAACTGGATATTCCATGAGAAATTAATTGTAGGAGCAAGTTACTTTTTACCTAGCATAAATAGAAGCTGGATTATATTACAGTGTTGAAGTATTACATAGCAAAAATGTACACATTTCACTTGTACCCTCATATTACATAGCTGAGTTATATTACAATTTCCGGCAATTCAAATAGTCCTGAAGGTGAAACATTCTAGCATTTGAAGGTGAAACGTAATTCTAGCATATGCAACCCAACCGAAGACATCTATTTTGGACATATTAAATCTGCAAGAAATGTCTATTTTTGGCATTTCAGGATGCCAAAAACACCAATTTCTCACAGTAGTAAATGTCGGATTAAATCATATTCATCCACTAATGACCATACATGGTGCACCAATTCTGGAAAATAATGCCATAACTCTGACCATTCGGTAATGTCAGAAAAAGTGAGTTTTTGGGACACTACACAGTCACATAGGAATTAGTACTTTGTTGGGCCAATTATTTCTGGCAAGCCAGCTGCGAATAGAAAAGCAAGCCAGCTGCAAATAGAAAATGCCAGAATTAAGTTTTTCTAGCAATAAACCAGTCTATTTCTGGCCAAATGTATTCCGGGAAAAATAGATTTCTCTTGTAGTGTTGAAAAATTAAGAAATTGGAGTAAAATAATATTTTATTATTATTTTGTCTCCAATTTATATAAGCCAATATAAGAGTTTTGTTTATGTATATGCATATGACAAACTGACTCTCTAAAAAAAATAATTTTGTATATACATATGCTTTAATCAATACTAATGCTCCAAGCCAAATGAATTCTCCTCTAATGAAGCGAATTGCGGCATAGGAAGAGGTAAAAGTAAAACTGAAGTCTCGGCCAATATACAATTTTCAAATCTTAATTCAATCTTTTTAAATCTTAAAATAATAATAATATTAAAAAATAAACTAAGGTCCTGTTTAGATTCGGAAATAAGATGAATTAAAATGAGTTAAATTTATTTTTTCATATTATTATTATTTTAAAATTTAAAAAGATTGAATTAAGATTTGAAAATTGTATATTGGAATTTGAAAAAACTGTATTAAAAATTATGTTTTGTATGAAAAATTGAAAAAATGTAATAATAAAGTAGAAATAAGTTGAGATGAATTACAAATAAAAACATGACCTAAATTCATTTTAACCCATCTTCTTTCCTAATTCAAATAGAATCTAAAAGTAATGTGCGGTGGGGCCCAAGTGAATTGCTGAAGCCTCTGAGTTGAAGTCCTATGAGTGCGGCGCAGCTCTCCCCCTTCTGAAGTCCCGAATGTATGAATCTATGTATTGTTGAAGTGCAGGTCACAAATAAGCGCAGTGCCTTTCGTCTCCTTCAGTAAAAACGTGCGGCCCATGAGGTAAGCCCGAATGGCCCCTTGTCTTGAAGTGGGGGCGCCTAATAAAGTAAAATATATATATATATATATTATAAAACTAAAAATAAAACTACCATTATTACAAGAGAAAAGAAACTCTTAAGAACTGAAACTTTCTTTCTCTCTCTATATTTTCTTATGAATTTCATTACAACTGGAGCCCATATTTATAGGCGTTAAAGTTACTATGCAAGTTACTATGCAAGTCACTATGCAGATTTTAAAATAATAGTGGTGGGGTCATTCACATAATTTAGTGGTGGGACAGGAGGTGGCGCCGTTTCGTTCGTTAATTCATAACACTCCCCTTTGAATGACCACCCATAAAAAATCTGCCTCGTTAAAACTTTGTCAAGGAAAAACCCAGTGGGAAGAAAAACCAATGGCGAAGGAAAAAGAGTACAGTCTCTTTATGTATCCACAAGTGCTTTAAGATTGCCTCATTAAAACCTTGCAAAGAAAAACCCAATGGGATAAAACCTTAGCGAAGGAAAAAGAGTACAATCAGTACAAGTCTTCAGGACTTTTACTCCCCCTGGAAAGTGCATGACAATAGTTTTTGAGTCTTCACATTTTAATATTCTGCACAATTTTCTTGAATGTCGCAGTTGGTGATATCTTCGTGAATAAATCTGCCAGATTATCACTTGATCGTATATTTGATATATCCTCCTTTGATTTGAGTGATACAAGCAGCATTATCTTCGTATAAAATTGTTGAGTTATCAAAATACCACACTTTTCTTGGATACGTTGAATCATTGATCTCAGCCAAATATACTCTCGACTTGTTTCATGAATTGCAATAATCTCTGAGTGATTTGAAAATGAAAAATAATATCTGGTTGACAAACTTAATAGAAATCTGATACCTGCAATAATACTTAAACTCCCCTTGATAATATGCGTTAGTGTTTCAAGTAATAAACAAATATGATTTCAGTATATATAACAAGTTAAGAATTCAAACACGATCTCCAACTAAATAATGCATTAGAGAGAGTATGATAATATTTTCATCTAAAATTTTCTCCCCCTCATTCGGCGGAAATAACATTGGAAACCATCTATGTATGATAAAAGCTGTAAAAGCTTTGAGATTTAATATTATCGGTTCGGCGGAAAATCAAATCCGCTTTACATTGTGGACAAACGAGATCTTGAAGAAATTTGAAAGTTTCGGGTCGTTGTTTAAATATAACCAATTTTACCATTGGTTTACTCCAGCAAAAATATTTTGCATTCCTCATAGATTCAGTTGTTGTTCATCCAGAACGATATTATGTTTGATAGAAATTCTAATGTCCCAGATTTAAACCATGAACCTTTTATACCTCAACCACTTATATTTTCTCCTGAGGCTGTAAACACCATGATAGGAGCAGAGATATATCTATCTAGTAAATCTGATCCTGAAATTGTTGCAGCATCAAGAACCCTCAGTGCTCAATATGCTGCCTCTCTTACAACCATGTCTCAGAGGCTATTGACGAGAATGAGTGAGGTTGATCATCTTAAAAATTAAATATCTGAGTTGCATCAAACGCTTGCAACTAAAGATAGAAAAAATAAAGATTTAAAACAAGATAACAAGGAGCTGAAGAAACTTGTAGACTGGTATTCTCGTGACCTGAAAACACGAGTAGAAGAGTTGGAACGAGAGAGAGCTTAGATACAAAGTCAATAACAGCAGCTAATGGCAGAGGTTCAGCGTTTACAAGAAAATAGGGATAGCTGTAATTAATCTTGCTGGCTTTTGAAATTATGCATCCAGCATATCTTGTAAAGTGAGATTTGAAGAGATGATAGTTTGTCTTGTTCTTATTTCCATTTCTATAAGAACCGTCTTTAGTTTCATTTAGTACACATCCAATCTTCTTCTCATATCTATAATTCATCTGTATTTGTATTCTTATTTTACAAATTTTCAATGGCTCATCAATTTCCTTTTACTATTTCTCACAATCAACATATGAGGTATCCTTCACCTCAATTACAAGTTGATCCTGCATCTTCCGCAGGTGCAATGTTGTAGCAAGCAAATGATCTGGCTAATAAGTCAGATCGTGAAGCTGTTTATGAGCTGGTGACTCTCGGCACCCGATACTCCTCCTCTATTGTTGGATTTTCCAACCAATTAAAATCCAAAAACCGTGAGATTGAGGAGCTTAACGAGAAGGTTTCTGTACTTCAACGACTCGTTCAAGAGTCTGACAAAAAAATTGCAGACTTAAAGCAGGAGAATAAGGATTTAAAATCCTTACTTGCCTCTTCATTTCGACTGCCTAATCCTTTAGATAAGGATGGTATGTTGCTTTATGAAGAGCAAATGCATTTGAGAGATGAGGCTAGAAGTCTCAAATTCTTGTAACTCATCTATGAATTGAATAATAAGATCTTTCTTTTTCAAATGCATTCCTTGAATTTATAGCAACCCTTGTAATCTTTTCAAGAGTTCGAACAAGGTAAATCATCAACGTAAACTGCAATAATGACGAATCCGGATTCTGATAAAACATATGAACATATAGGATTATTCTTAAATCCTTCTTTCAATAGATACTCGTTGATTCAATTATACAACATGTGTCCGGATTGCTTTAACCCATATAAAGATCTTTGAAGTTTTATAAAGTACATACTCCTAAATGTACTTGGATTAGATGCTTCAAGTATCGTAATAATCTAATGATGCTTATAAATATGCAGTGACCACATTCATTAACTGCATATCTAATCCTTTTGTAATAACCAAATCAATTAAAAATATGAATGTGATTGCATTCATATCAAGGAAATATGTTTTCTCATAATTGCTCGAGTTTCTACTGGAAACCTTGTGCGACAAATTATACCGCATAATTTCATTTCGCATTACGCTTTCGTATAAATACTCACTTATATCTGACAAATATTACACCCTTTGGTGTTTGGACAACAGGTCCAAATGCATCTCGCTTCACTAGCGAGTTTAATTCAGTTTTAATAACTCCTTTCCATTTTGGCCAATCATTTCTACGTCGACATTCTTCGACGATTTTTTGGCTCACTTTCTTCATTACTTCTGGTAATATCAAGTGTTATCATATATGTTGTCGACAACAGTTTTATTTCTATCCATAAATTTTTCAGTACTCATGAAATGTATTGAGATCTCATTGTTCCTCTTCAGGGGAAAACATTTCATGAAACACCTCTACAGGAGGTTCCTCTTCAGGAGGTTTATACTCTTCAGGAGTTTTCTCTTCAGGAGTTATACTCTTCAGGAGTTACACTCTTCAGGAGTTACCTCTTCAGGAGATTTCCTATTCAGGAGGATTATATTTTATACAGAAAATACGGTCTCTTCATGAGCACCGATTTTTATTTTTCTTGTGCACCAATAGGTCTTCAACACTTCAGGTGTATCTTAGACTCATTTATTGCTGTTTTAACAACTCGTCCTTCAGGGACTTCAATTCTTACTTAAGCATTAACAGCAGTAATATATGATTTTACAACACCTTTAGTGTCAGTAAATACATCATGTAATTGATTTGCAACACTTTGCAGATAAATAATCCTCTGAACTTCTGGTTCACATTTATTTGTAAGAGGATCAAATTTAAACAGGAATTTATTATCCCAAGTAATTTCTTGTCGTGCTTCAGGTACCGATATTTTATTATTTCAAAACATGATGAAATATTAATAAGCTTATATATAAAAACTTAGTATAAATAAATCAAATGCTTGCCCGTACAACAGGTACGTGACTACTGTTTAGTCATATTATATCTATGACAAACATCTTCATCTTTTTATGAAGAATTATTCTGAAGGCCTTTATCCTTCTCTGAGTTTGATCACTTCTGGTGATACGATATATTTTTATCATCTTTAGTGTTGTCACTTTTGGGACCAACACTTCTATAATTTTTCTACCACGTCTACGCCCTTAGTTTCCATTCACTTCTGGGAATTGTGTAAATTCGATATCATTAATAGGACGTAACTGGTGTAACAAAAACTCATTATTTAGCTCAATCACTGGACGACAAAATAAAAGTTCAGAATATTTGTTGAACTTTCACTCTCGATATTACTACTGCAGGAGCACATTCGAGGTATGAAAAATAATGTCTTCTTTTATATATCATCATCAGTGACATTTTCACTGTATAATTTTAATATTGAGCTGATTTTAAAGAGTGCAGAATATTCAATACCACTCTTAAAATCTTGCAACTTCAGGTGCAATAAATCATAATGATCTTTTGAGAGGATTACATCTTCTGGTGCTTATATCACTTTCTTAATTTATTTCACACAGTAAGATGATTTTTCATCATGAGATACACAGCACGGTCCTTCAGGGACACATGGTTTTCTTCAATGATTGTATCTTTCAAGTTCATCATTATATCCAAATAGATCTCATTAAGGATCCTGGATAAATAACATTTTTCAGAAATGTCAATAGTAATAAATCTCAATATTTGACATTATATTACAAAAATAAATCTGTGAATTTAAGAAATATATTCACATTATTATGAGAATAAAAATAAAATTTTATCAAGTAATATTCAGAAATATTATCTTTAATATTTATCTCAAGGACTGCAAATAATATATTGAAAAATTTACTTGAAGTAGAAGACCATTAGTTTCAGTATCGGTAGAACTTCGTGCTGATAACGTGTTATAAAACTAAAAATAAAACTACCACTATTGCAAGAGAAAAGAAACTCTTAAGAACTGAAACTTTCTTTCTCTCTCTATATTTTCTTATGAATTTCATTACAACTGAAGCCCATATTTATAGGCGTTAAAGTTACTATGCAAGTTACTATGCAAATCACTATGCAAGTCACTATGCAGATTTTAAAATAATAGTGGTGGGGTCATTCACATAATTTAGTGGTGGGACAGGGGGCGGCGCCGTTTCGTTCGTTAATTCATAACAATATATATATATATATTGTTATGAATTATTAGGGGCGGTCTCCGCCCCCTTAATTATTTTGTGAATGACTCCACCATCATTATTTTAAGTCTTGCATAGTAACTTGTATAGTAATTTTAACGCCTATAAATATGGGTTTCAGTTATTATGAAATTCATAAGAAAATATAGAGAAGGAAGAAAGTTTCAGACAGTTTTTTTTTATATTTCTCTTGTAATAGTAGTAGTTTTTTTTTTAGTTTCATAACACGTTATCAGTACGAGATTCTACTGATACTGAAACTAGTGGTCTTCTACTTCAAGTAAGTTTTTCAATATATTATTTGCAGTGCTCGAAATAAATATTAAAAGTAATATTGCTGAATATTACTTGATAAAATTTATTTTTATTTTCATGGTAATGTGAATATATTTCTTAAATTCACAAATTTATTTTTGTAATATAATGTCAAATATTGAGATTTATTGCTATTGGCATTTCTGAAAAATGTTATTTATCGAGAATCCTTGATGAGATCTGTTTGGATATGATGATGAACTTGAAAGATACAATCATAGAAGAAAATCATGTGTCCCTGAAGGACCGTGCTGTGTATCTCATGATGAAAAATCATCTTACTGTGTGAAATGAATTAAGAGAGTGATATAAGCACCAGAATATGTAATCCTCTCAAAAGATCATTATGACTTATTGCACCTGAAGTTGCAAGATTTTAAGAGTGGTATTGAATATTCTGCACTCTTTAAAATTAGCTCAATATTAAAATTATACAGTGAAAATGTCACTGATGATGATATATAAAAGAAGACATATATTATTTTTCATACTTCGAATGTGCTCCTGAAGTAGCAATATCGAGAGTGAAAGTTCAACAAATATTCTGAACTTTTATTTTGTCTTCCAGTAATTGAGCTAAATAATGAGTTTTTGTTACACCAGTTACGTCCTATTAATGATATCGAATTTACACTATTCCCATAAGTGAACAGAGCATCCTTTCAAAGGAATTAAGGGCGTAGACGTGGTAGAAAAACTATAGAAGTGTTGGTCCCAAAAGCGACAACACTAAAGATGATAAAAATATATCGTATCACCAGAAGTGATCCAACTCAGAGAAGGATAAAGGCCCTCAAAATAATTTTTCATAAAAATATGAAGATGTTTGTCACGTACTTGTTGTACGGCCAAACACTTGATTTACTTATACTAAGCTTTTATATATAAGCTTATTAATATTTCATCATGTTTTGAAATAATGAAATATCGGTACCCGAAGCACGACAAGAAATTACTTGGGATAATAAAGCCCTGTTTAAATTTGATCCTCTTACAAATAAATGTGAACCAGAAGTTCAGAGGATTATCTATTTGCAAAGTGTTGCAAATCAATTACATAATATATTTACTGACACTAAATGTGTTGTAAAATCATATATTACTGCTGTTAATGCTAAAGTAAGAATTGAAGTCCCTGAAGGACGAGTTGTTAAAACAGCAATAAATGAGTCTAAGATACAACTGAAGCGTTGAAGACCTATTGGTGCACAAGAAAAATAAAAATTGGTGCTCATGAACAGACCATATTTTCTGTATAAAATATAATCCTCCTGAAGAGGAAACCTCCTGAAAATGTAACTCCTGAAGTGTGTAACTCCTGAAGAGTATAACTCCTGAAGAGAAAACTCCTGAAGAGTATAAACCTCTTGAAGAGGAACCTCCTGTAGAGGTGTTTCATGAAATATTTTTCTCTGGAGAGGAACAATGAGATCTCAATACATTTCATGAATACTGAAAAATTTATGGATAGAAATAAAACTGTTGTCGACAACATATATGATAACACTTGATATTACCAGAAGTAATGAAAAAAGTGAGCCAAAAATCGTCGAAGAATGTCGACGTAGAAATGATTGGCCAAAATGGAAAGCAGTTATTAAAACTGAATTAAACTCGCTAGTGAAGCGAGATGCATTTGGACCTGTTGTCCAAACACCAAAGGGTGTAATATTTGTCAGATATAAATGAGTATTTATACGAAAGCGTAATGCGAAATGAAATTGTGCGGTATAATTTGTCGCACAAGGTTTTCTGTAGAAACCCGAGAGCAATTATGAGGAAACATATTTCCTTGGTATGAATGCAATCACATTCATATTTTTAATTGATTACAAAAGGATTAGATATGCAGTTAATGAATGTGGTCATTGCATATTTATAAGGATCATTAGATTATTACATATATAAAGATTTACGGTACTTGAAGCATCTAATCCAAGTACATTTAGGAGTATATACTTTGTAAAGTTTCAAAGATCTTTATATGAGTTAAAGCAATCTGGACGCATGTGGTATAATTGAATCAACAAGTATCTATTGAAAGAAGGATTTAAGAATAATCCTATATGTCCATGTGTTTTATCAAAATCCGGATTTGCCATTATTGCAGTTTACGTTGATGATTTACCTTGTTAGAACTCTTGAAAAGATTACAAGGGTTGCTATAAATTCAAGGAATGCATTTGAAAATAAAAGATCTTATTATTCAATTTATAGATGAGTTACAAGAATTTGAGACTTCTAGCCTCATCTCTCAAATGCATTTACTTTTCATAAAGCAACATAATATCCTTATCTAAAGGATTAGACAATCGAAATGAAGAGGCAAGTAAGGATTTTAAATCCTTATTTTCTTGCTTTAAGTTTGTAATTTTTCTGTCAGACTCTTGAACGAGTCGTTGAAGTACGGAAACCTTTTCGTTAAACTCCTCAATCTCACGATTTTTGGACTGTAATCGGTTGGAAAATCCAACAATAGAGGAGGAGTATCGGGTGCTGAGAGTCACCAGCTCATAAACGGCTTCACGATCTGACTTATTAGCCAGATCATTTGCTTGCTGCAACATGGCACCTGCGGAAGATGCAGGATCAACTTGTAATTGAGGTGAAGGATACCTCATATGTTGATCGTGAGAATTAGTAAAAGGAAATTGATGAACCATTGAAAATTTGTAGAATAAGAATACAAATACAGATGAATTATAGATATGAGAAAAAGATTTGATGCGTACTAAATGAAGTTAAAGACAGTTCTTATAGAAATAGAAATAAGAACAAGACAAACTATCATCTCTTCAAATCTCACTTTACAAGATATGCTGGATGCATAATTTCAAAAGCCAGCGAGATTAATTACAGCTATCCTTATTTTCTTGTAAACGCTGAACCTCTGCCATTAGCTACTGTTGTTGACTTTGTATCTGAGCTCTTTCTCGTTCCAGCTCTTCTACTCGTGTTTTCAGGTCACAAGAATACCAGTCTACAAATTTCTTCAGCTCCTTGTTTTCTTGTTTTAAATCTTTATTTTTTCTATTTTTAGTTGCAAGCGTTTGATGCAACTCAGATATTTGATTTTTAAGATGATCAACCCCACTCGTTCTCGCCAGTAGCCTCTGAGACATGGTTGTAAGAGATACAGCATATTGAGCACTGAGGGTTCTTGATGCTGCAACAATTTCAGGATCAGATTTACTAGAAATATATATCTCTGCTCCTATCATGGTGTTTACAGCCTTAGGAGAAAATATAAGTGGATGAGGTATAAAAGGTTCATGGTTTAAATCTGGGACATTAGAATTTCTATCAGACATAATATCGTTCTGAATGAACAACAATTGTATCTATGAGGAATGCGAGATTTTTTTTTACTGGAGTAAACCAATGATAAAATTGGTTATATTTAAAACAACAACCCGAAACCTTCAAATCTCTTCAAGATCTCGTTTGTCCACAATGTCAAGCGGATTTGATTTTCTGCTGAACTGATAATATTAGACCTCAAAGCTTTTACAGCTTTTATCATACATAGATGGTTTCCAATGTTATTTCCGCCGTATATAAACAAGTTCTCCCTATTAACGCCGAATGAGAGGGAGAAATTTTTAGATGAAAATATTATCATACTCTCTCTAATGCATTATTTAGTTGGAGATCAAGTTTGAATTCTTAACTTGTTATATATACTGAAATCATATTTGCTTATTACTTGAAATACTAACGCATATTATCAGGGGGAGTTTAAGTATTACTGCAAGTATCAGATTTCTATTAAGTCGAGAGTATATTTGGTTGAGATCAATGACTCAACATATTTTTAGAAAAGTGTGGTATTTCATAATCAATGATAGCTCAACAATTTTATACGAAGATAATGCTGCTTGTATCATTCAAATCAAAGGAGAATATATCAAATATACGATCAAGTGATAATCTGGTAGATTTATTCACGAAGGCATCACCAACTGCGACATCCAAGAAAATTGTGCAGAATATTAAAATGTGAAGACTCAAAAACTATCGTCATGCACTTTCTAGGGGGAGTAAAAGTCCTCAAAACTTGTGCTGATTGTACTCTTTTTCCTTTGCTAAGGTTTTATCCCACTGGGTTTTCCTTTGCAAGGTTTTAATGAGGCAATCTTAAAGCACTTGTGGATACATAAAAAGACTGTACTCTTTTTCCTTCGCCATTGGTTTTTCTTCCCACTAGGTTTTTCCTTGGCAAGGTTTTAACGAGACAGATTCTTTATGGGTGGTTATTTAAGGGGGAGTGTTATGAATTATTAGGGGCGGTCCCCGCCCCCTTAATTATTTTGTGAATGACCCCACCATCATTATTTTAAGTCTTACATAGTAACTTGCATAGTAATTTCAACGCCTATAAATATGGGTTTCAGTTGTTATGAAATTCATAAGAAAATATAGAGAAGGAAGAAAGTTTCAGAGAGTTTATTTTATATTTCTCTTGCAATAGTAGTAATTTTCTTTTTAGTTTCATATATATATATATATATTTACATATATAAAGTGGCTATCTAACAGAAATTCTTATTTTAACAGAAATTCTTGTTTATTCGTCAAAGTTAACACTTTCTGTCAGTTTCTGTTAAAATTAATACTGCATCTAACGAGAATTACCGTTTTAAATACAATTTATTAAATTTATTCACTGAAATAATGTTCTTGGCATTAAAATTATTTCCACCTCTTCAACTTTCTACAATAGTAAACTTTCTATTTAAAACTCATTTAACATCTATTTAATACCACTTAATATTTTAAACACAATTCATTAAGCCTATAAATAATGTTAGAAATTTCTATTTTAGAATTCCTACTTAGGACATATTTTTTAATTTTATTTTATATAAAATAAATATAGAATAATAATAATAATATAGAATGACACAATAATAGTATAAAATATATAAATATAACAATATATATAGAAATAAATCATTTATAACAATTTATACGTTGGAGAGTATACTTTTATTCATGAAAAGTTTATTTTTATTATATGATTAATAATTTTATTTTTTTAAAAATAATTTATAATTTTAAAATGAATGCATTATTTATTAAATTAACTATATTACAGTATATAAAGTTAATATACGATATATACAATTTATTATAATTATATTAAATTGGTAATAATAAGCAATAAATATAATTAATATTATATGTTTGATATTTAATTGAAATATATATGATTAAATAAATTTATGTAAATTATCAACTATATAATTTATGTTTTCAAAAAACTCATATTATTTCTTAAAAATACTAACATAACTAAAAAAATATAGATATTTTAATGTCCTCTATTTTGAGGCCGTATAAAATAATAAAAATGTTGAATTATCATTTTAGAATTAAAAAAATATCATATCTTGAACTAACATTTTATTAAAATTTTAATCAAAATTATCTCAAAAAAGTTTGATAAAGCTATATGTTATGTTTATTTATGAGACTATCTTATTGTTTTTTTTATTATTTTTTTCATTGAGTTCAACTCTCAATGAAAGCACCAAATTTTGCTAAGGGCCTCGGTCTAGCCCTTAGCCAATGCGGGTCTTCCTCCACGCACGTCTCCTTTAATGACCAAGCAAGTTTCCTTGGTTGGTTGGTTGGTTGAGGCACCTGTTCCTGCTTTTTTGAGTTCCTAGGGTAATGGCAATGGTGTTTAAGGATAAGTTTGGTTTAGGTAGGGAGATGTGGTGGATTATGTGGTAGATTAAGGTTGAAATGGTTTAAGAGAATGTCTTTTGGGTAGGCTTATGTGTTAGGGTTCTTTTGGTAAGGCATATGGGTCATATGGTGTAGTTGGGCTAGGGTTTTAGTGGTGGTTAAGGGAAGTTTCAAAATTGAGATTAGATTAGGATTTGGGAATGTAGTTTGGCTATGGAAAGAAAATATAGGACCAATCCTTGATTGAGTGGGGATTGAGAGGTGATCGGGTTGAGTGGTGGTCGAGTATGGTAGCTGGGTAGTGTGATTGGCCTTGATTGATAGGTGGATGGGTATGATTGGTTTGGCTAAGGTAAATTGGATAGGAATATCTTGTTGATTAATTGAGACTTGGTTTGGAATTGATTGAGTCAATTATGGGGATGATTGACTAATCAATTAAGTAGGGAAGATATGATTGAGAAATATAGGGTTCGGCTACGTATGGCAATGAGATATCTTGTGGTGATTGATTGGGTGGCCGAGTAGGGTATTGATGGGAATTGATTTGTTTTGATTTAGATTTGGTTGGATACGTTTGGAAGGATAGGATATTTGATTAAGTCAACTAATTTAATAATTGACCAATCACATATGGAAATGAAAGATATGGTAGCTGTTATGGCAATGTAGGGTTTCGGTTATGGTTGTGTGATGATAGTCAAGGCATTGGGGCTAGAGGGGTTGCACGAAAATGACTTGTTTGGGGGATTGGATAGCTGAATATAGGGCTAGGGTAAATGAGGGTTTCAGCCAAGTAAGGGTTTAGGAAAGTGGATTAGGGTTTGAGCATTGAAGAGAAGATATTTGGTGAATGAAATCAAAAAATCTGATGGGAATATATGTGGTCGATTTTGGTGAGTGAAGGAATTTGATTTGGTTTGACTTGGGGAATTGGGGATTTGATTAATTCAATTAGGAAATTATTGAATAATCAAATAAGGAGAGAATATTCAGATTTAATGAGGTGGATGAGGTGAATTTCGAGCTAGGCAAGTTGCCTTAGCCGAATGGGTTTTAAATTTGGAAAGTGGGGTGATCGATTTGGCAAGTTTGGAGAGGTTTGAGGTGGCTGCCATGGGGGACACTTGCAGACCACGTCTATGGGTGTATAAGAAAGGTTAAGGTCTGATTTGGTGAAAGGAATAATGCAATTTCGTGGTAGACAAGTTGCCTTACCCGAAATGGTGTAAATCTGAAAAGTAGGAAAACTGTTTTGGGAAGTCTTGTGTGTTTGGAAGGAAAGTTTGGGGTTGCTTTGTGGGGATTGACCAGAGCTCGACCAGGGGTGTTAGGGTAATTTAGGTCTGATATTATGATGGAAATATGGTAAATTCATGGTAGGCAAGTTGCCTTACATGAATTGGTTCAAAGATGGAAAGTGGGGAATCGGTTTTGGCAAGTCTTGTGTGTTTGGAGGGAACTGGTGTGGCTGCTATGTGGTGTCTTTGCAGGCCACAACCAGAGGTGTTTGAGGATGGTTTAGGTCTGGTTTGGTAAGGTAAATAAGGTAAGAAGATCTAGGGTTTAGTGGCTGGTTGTTGGGAAAGGCAAGAGGGCGAAATGGGCAACACACCAACTAGGGTTTTGGTGTTGTTGCCGTGGGCTCTAGGGATGGATTGGGGCTGCTAGGTTTTGTGTTTAGGGCAAGGGAAACTTCAAGAAAATAGGATGAACATCCAAGAAAATGGATGAACAATCCAAGAGGGAAAGAACATGTCAATGCCAAACCAAGGCACCAAGTGGTTTGGCCTTCACTAGACCAACAACTCCAATCCTTTCTTCACTTGCGTTCAAGAATACTCTCACACTCAACTCTCTTAGGAATTTCAAAATTCACAATGGTTGTGAATTAAGAAATCCGCTTGAACACTCACACACACTTTCTCAAATCCACAAGTGGTGTGGATTTGGCCTCACCAACTCAAGAACACAACACACAAATTCAAGAACACTTATTCACACTCATTTCTTAAATTTACAAGTGGTGTGAATTTGGCACTCAAACACTCACTCACACTTTTTGTGGTTTTTCTATAATCAAACTAATAGAAGGGAACTCCAATTCACTCCAACAACAAAAGAACACCGAAATACACAAGAACACAAAATGATAAGAAATACCTCAAATACTTTATTGATAAAAAGATAGATGTGGATTGCTCCTATTCACGAATTGCAAGGAGTAATCCTCTTCAAGGAGATTCACGAATTGCACCCCAAGAAACCCAAGTGCTAAGCACCGATGATAATCCGTACCATATGGTGGTCGGCCTAAGCTCTTAGGAATCCACTCCAATCCTCAATTCTTCAAATGGTCAAAAGATGTTTAAACTAAGAGGTCTAGGGTCCTATTTATAGAGCTTACAAAGTGGAAATCCCTAAAAGGTTCATGGACATTATTTAATTAAATAAAATAAATAAAAGCACTTAAAGGCAAATAACATAATCTTGGGAGCCCATGTGGCCGTGGCATGTAAGGAAGGGATGGTGGGCTTGGCTAGCCCATGGCATGGTCCATGGGTGTGACTGGCATGCTTGTTGGCCCGCGCCTCAGGTGGTCTTGGTTGGTCCATGGCAAAGACTCCAGCCACGGTCAGGTGTTGGCCATGGCTTGCAGCTAGTGTGCACATGGCTTGATGGTGACTCGGATAGGCTCGTGCATGTCTTGGTCTGTGGGGCATTGGGCATGGTTCGGGTTGGCTGGCACGCTGGCATGATAATGGGGTGCGCTGGGCTAGGCGCATGGTGCTGCTATGCTGCTGGCATGGTTGCGTGCATGGGGCTGCTAGGTACTGGGCATGCACAAGCAGGCGCGCGCGCGCAGGGAGTGCACATACGGGGTGGCACATGATAGGCATGGTGCATTGAGGTGCGCGCAGGAACGCACTCATGGGCATGCGCATGGGCTTGTATCGACATGGCCCTAGCGTGATGATGGCTAGGCTATGAGGCGTGCGGCACATGGATGGTGTAGGGTTGTGCGCAGTAAGGCGCTCTGGTGGGCGCGCAGGTGGGCGTGCAGGTGGGCGTTGAGGTATGGCGCGCTGTGGTGTGCACAGGGGTGCACTCATGAGCGCGCGCATGGGACATGCGCTCGTTGGCCCGCGCGCTTTGCTGTGCACGGTGGTTAGCCTTGCTGGGTCCTTGTGCGTGCCAAGGCGGGGGCTAGGACACACATGTAGGCTGCTGATGGCATGCTGGTAGGCATGCTGGTGCTGCTGGGTACTGATGGCATATTGGTGCCACTGGTCAGTCTGATGGACATTGGGCTTGCCTGCTGGCCATGCTGGTTTGTTACTGGGCACGCTGGTGGTGCTGTTGGCATGCTGATGGGCGTGTCATGGTATGTTAGTGGCTGTGTCATGGCGCTGTTAAGGCCTAGTCGTGGCACGGTAAAGAGGGAAGTCCTCCAATGTTGGGTTTGGCAACACAAATGATGCCAACTCGGATGTCAATGGGTGTCTAAGGTCTTGAACATGGACGGTTTTTGATGGGGTATTATCATTCCCCCTCCCTTTAAGAAAATCATTGCCCTCAAGGATCTCTTTGGATGAACGTGATGCGAGATAAGCTTCGCTTGCCTTCACTAAGGCAAGCCATTCTTCTCCATGCATTCTCCACATCACCTCATTAGACTTGTCTTCCTTAATGGCCCAAGTGGTCCATCTTCTTTCCTTGCCTTTCCAATGGACTTTGGTTTGTAAGGGTTGAGACCACTTACTCCCCATGTCCTTAGATTGGCTCTTCATATGTTGGTCTTCTCTAGACCTTCGGCTTTCTTCATTGTTTTGGACCATGGCCTTTGTGGCTTTCCTTAATTCGTTCAAAATGGCACTAAGTTTGTCAAAAGTGTTGTCGAGCCTCTTGACATCATAAGTACCCCTTTGCATTGTGCTTATATAGTCCAACCTTGGGTCTTTCACAATTTTGTGTGGTTGACCCCTACAATCCATCAACTCGTGTAGTGCCTCTAGGGTGAGACACTCTCAGTAAAATAACGTGCAAAGTACGTTTATGTAATTTAATTTTTAATAAAAATTTAATAATTATTTCATAATTAAGTAGATGATAAATAATTATACGTTTTCATATATTATAAAAAAAAATTAATAAAAACAATAAGATAGTCTCATAAATAAACATAACATATAGTTTTATCAAACTTGTTTGAAATAATTTTGATTAAAATTTTAATAAAATGTTAGTTCAAGATATGATATTTTTTTAATTTCAAGATGATAATTTAACATTTGTATTATTTTGTACGGCCTCAAAACAGAGAACATTCAAATATCCATATATTTTTTAGTTATGTTAGTATTTTTAAGAAATAATATGAGTTTTTTGAAAAAATAAATTATATAGTTGATAATTTATATAAGAATGTGATATTATAATTTATAATTTATATAAATTTATTTAACATATATATTTCAATTAAATATCAAACATATAATATTAATTATATTTATTGCTTATTATTACTAATTTAATATAACTATAATAAATTGTATATACCGTATATTAACTATATATACCGTAATATAGTTAATTTAATAAATAATACATTCATTTTACAATTATAAATTATTTTTAAAAAAATTAAATTATTAATCATATAATAAGAATAAAATTTTCATGAATAAAATTATGCTTTCTAACGTATAAATTGTTATCAATGGTTTATTTCTATATATATTGTTATATTTATATATTCTATACTATTATTGTGTCATTCTATATTATTATTATTATTATATATTTATTTTATATAAAATAAAATAAAAAAATATGTCCTAGGTAGGAATTCTAAAATAGAAATTTCTAGTATTATTTATGAGTTCAATGAATTGTGTTTAAAGTATTAAGTGGCATTAAATAGATGTTAAATGAGTTTTAAATGGAAAGTTTACTATTGTAGAAAGTTGAAGATGTGGAATTAATTTTAATGCCAAGAATATTATTTCAATGAATAAATTTAATAAATTGTATTTAAAATGGTAATTCTCATTAGATGCAGTATTAATTTTAACAGAAACTGACGAAAAATGTTAACTTTAACGAAGAAACAAAAATTTTCGTTAAAACGTTAGATATATATATATATATAAGGCCCCACTCGATTTTCGTTAGATAGTCACTTTATATATATAAAGATATATATATATATATATATATATGACTGCTTTGTGAAATTGTGAAGCCCAAATGATGAAGAAATCGAGTGGGGCCTGCTCATATGTTTTGTTAAAGTCCACCCCCATGCGGCACTGTCTTCTTTTGTGAATTAAAAATCAGGTCCAAAGTAAATGTGACATTGCTGCTGCAACGTCGTGACTTGTGGGGTCTGTGGGGGTAAAAGCCCAATAAGAATGTAGTCCAAACCGAATGGATTTTTTCTCATTTGAATTTTAAGATGAAATGACACTATAAGATTTTGGGCCTTTTGCCGCCAAAGCAAATAGTGGAAAAAGTATATTTTAAGTGACAAAAGAGTTTTTTCCACCAAATTGAGTGGTGGAATGTTGGTGACATATAATCCATGAACATAAGATTTTATCCACTAAAATTTAGATTTGTGGCAAAAACCCACTTTTTTCCACCACTTGATTTTATGGCAATAACATTTAAATTACGTGACAAATAATGTTTCCATTGATATCATTCTAGTGCTAGAAAACATTTTTCTCATGAAGACAATTAGCTGAAAATGCTTTTTCTCCGCAAACACTTTCGAGGAAATAATGTTATACCCACAACTTATGTTGTAGAAAAAAAAAATTGGAATGATTTGAAATTGTGAAAATTACTCAACAACTTCTAATAAGGCTCTTCCCATGATTGTGTTTGTCAGAAAAAATATTTTAATGACATTGTTTGTCGTGGAATATACTTCTTTCACATCAACTCTAATAGTGGTAATTACATAAAGGATTTATGGGTAAATGTTTATATCTATGACTTTATTCGTGAGAAAACATTAATTTTGGTGGCTAATTATTTTTACCCAAGCACAACCATTTTATATGTAGCTCTTTTGCCATGAATTACTGAAATTGTTGTGGTAAAAACCTGTCACCATCCTCCCTAAAATTGTTCCATACGGAGTTGGATCTTAATCACAAATACAACTTTCAGTTGGATTGAATTCTTAGACCAAAACAATCTCATCAACCAAGCACAGTTAACTATAATCAAATAATAAATCTAAAAAGTGTCCAACCACAAAAGGCTTAATAACCTAGAATTGGAAACATACATAACTATGATCATATCCCCAAATTTATTTACATGAAAGTGAAAACAAGTTATCTACCCTATTTACAAATATGTTACCAGGTAATAGATCCTATTACCAACTCATTAAGTCTTATACCTTGTTTACATATCCAATCAAATAGAGAGAAATAGAATTGTTCCAACATCAAATATAAAATACAAGTAGCAAATATGGACATATTATTGTGGCTGAATGTGATGGTCCTTCATTTTTCTCTAGATTGCTAGAGAGAAACATGTCTTTTGCTCCACTTGAACTGCTTGAATGTTACCTGACACAACTGAAAAGAATATTTGTGATGCTCAATGTATTTAGGGTGAATGGAATATAATGGGCTCAACTTGAATTACATGTGTCCTATAGAACTAGAGCCATGTATCATTTCAATTAGTGTAAGTTTTGATTTCCCCACAACCCATATAAGCCCCATACTTTACAACCATTTCCAAGGGTAAACAAGTTGGAAAAATCACTATCATGAAGCTTCTATAACAGCCATATAATTTTCAGTTGTCACTGGCATCATCACTGACAATAGAAACAAAACTTAACTAGAGCACAATTATATCACACTTTTAATGTACAAGTGTTGAAATCTCTGCAATTGTATCTGAGCTAATGAAGGGATAATCTGGTTTTCAGCCAGAACAAGTTTTCCACGTGTCATGTTAATAGTTCAATGAAGGAGTCTTACCTTACAAAATAAATGAATAAATGAAAAGAGACTTAGTGGATGTGTTGAAATCCAGGTAACAAGCTTAATCAACAAAGCTATTAATCACTTTAATAGAATTCAAACTTGCAGAGAGTGCAGTCAACCAGAAACATCACTATTCAGCCTCCTAATGATGAGTCCATGATTACTATCCACACAATACAATTCATTAAGCAATAAAGAAACTCTCTACCCAGTTTAACATTCAAAGTGAGGATAAAAGGCAGTGGCAAAAAAGAAATAGAAACTAAAAGATGCACTTAAGATAATGTACTTACTTGTTAAGTATGACTAATCTATCATTAAGCAATGCATTTTTACTTCATTTTTGGGTTTCAATCTTTGCAAAAAACAAAATGAAGGCTGACCTTCATACTTAACCGCACAGTTTCCTTCACAACATGCCAGCTATCCATATATCTTGGATTCCTTCACTACTAGGTTGTTGCTGTGTAAAGGGAAATTGATATGACCAACTTCCAATCATTAATAGGGAAGAATGGTAAAGGGAAATTGATATGACCAACTTCCAGTCATCAATAAAATTCTTGTTTACGATAAAAAAGCAGTGACAAATTGAACAAACAAAAAAACAGTTCAAACTCTAACATTCCATACCATACACAACACTGGATCATTCCATACCATACACAATGTCGGATCACACTTAGCAGGAAATGCAACATTTACATTCCACCGTTATGTCTATGACAAAACCTATAACCTCAGGACAAGCAATATAGATGCAATCAGTTGGCCAATAACTATTCAAAGTTAATGGAGTCAAGAATTTGTTTTTCCTACACCTGAAAACGTGTAGCAATCTGCACTAACAAATTATTGAATATGTAAACCAATTTGCATACAAAAAATGAAGTAAACCAATATATAACCTGCATTTATATGCCATAAATATAAACCAATTTCTAGTAATATAAATATTCTCTAATATAGATTATGTAAACTAATCTGCATTATAAAAACTGCTCTAATATATTAGTTTATTGATAATTGATAATAAATTATAGCATGCTCTAATTCCCCTCTGTTTTCCCTTCAAACAAAATTAAAGGCTCAATTACCATGAAAATAAACACCAAAAACCACTAAAAGTTACCCCATGTGTCGAAAATGTTGACAATATTATAGGAATTTCCAGGTATAGCAGCAACTATCACATTGTTGATTGTGATACCATTTCATTGAGAAGAAAAAGCATACAACTAGTCAATCACACTTCTAGCCACTAAGTGATATAGATCATTTAAACATAGTTCTCAAATAGGAAAAAAAAAGGAATAGGACAAGAACAAAAGAGAACAATGTGACAATAGCAGAAATAATACTACCCAATCCCCTTCCATGAAATCCTTTTTTGAATGCTCAAACTTTAGAATCAAAGACTTAAGTAAGGTAACGAATAGCCATAACAGATTTTTTTTTTTTTTGTTTCAAAGCTACATAACTGAAATCAAAACAGCAAAGAAAATATTCAACCAAACTAGTTGTCAAAGAAAAAAAAAAACTTAGAAGCCAAATCCTGATACATAAATATCCATTCACATTGCAAGTCAAGAATCATGATTAGTTAAGTGTAAAGTAAGCTTTCCTGAAAAGAGATTATGTGTAAATTAATGATATGATGCAGGGGTGCCATAACTCATTATTAGTGCAGCAATATTACAGGAGAAAAAGAACAAATGACATAAATAGTTAACACACTGAAATTAAACTCTCCATATCAATGTTGCAGTTAGTGATGGCCATTGGATCTTACTACATAGAACTTCAAGTATCTTTTACATAGATTATGTATTTACCAAACCAGACACAGAAAGAATCCACAAATGATGATCGTTAACCAACCATTCCTATATATTAATTGGCAGTTGACATGGCTTTTTGTCACGTTAAGGATCATGCTGAATATTGGATAATATATTTGAAAACAGAGAAAAAAAAAGAGGAAAAATATGTATGATTTAAGTTTAGATATCATCTTTAAAAAAAAAAAGTGAAGTATCACGTAAACAGGAGCTAATAAACCACCATACCAGCTAATAAACTAAGAACTATCCACCACCAACTAATAATTTTTCCTGAATGCAATTTGCACTAATATTTCCTAATGGTTTGACAAAGTTTCAATCAAATCTTCGATCATAAGAAACTTGACATGTTCAGCAAGAAGCTCAAATAAGTGATATAAATACCCAAAAAGTAGTCCCAATAAAATGCAGAAGATATCCTAACTAGCAGCCATATGTTTTTTAAATGCATATATTATATATCATGACTACCATCCCAGGTTTTCTAACAGTAAAGTTGTTCCAAAATTGTCATTGTGGCAATGAGAGTAATGACATTACCACGTTCTATAGAGAGTTACCCCAGTGTTAGGCAGAAAATGAATGCAGAATGTGCTTAAATTCATTACATAATGTTAAAAGCAGCCCCATGATTAAAAACAATTATTAATTTTGAGTTATTACATATGCATGGTTGCTAGCCCATGTATTTATTTAACGGGAAGGTAACACTAAATACAGGGGAAAGCACAATATATTAAAGTGTTTATTAAGAAGTAGGAAAATAAAGAAAGATTTAGAAATATATTGCCATAAACAAAAAAAAAAAAGAACATCAATACAAATGTTAAGTGGAATGACTCGATGCTGTTGAGACAGAGTCTAAGTCAAGTATTAAGACCAAGTATTCAACAACTAAATCACAAACGTCTTCCACAAGTCACAAGTTTCAAATGTAAATTCAAATGTAACAAGTGATGATAATAATGGGGAAAAGCCTAGATTTTATCTCTTAAGAAACATAGAGACCAGAAACCAATCCTGTGGCTCCAGTATTTGTGTTAGTCACTATATTTATCCACAATACAAAAGAGAGCGTGAGGAAAGCAAGCATCATAGATATAACAACATGAGGAGATTGACCATTATAATTAAATAGGTATAAACCCTCAATCATTCAAATAGATTGAAGGGCACATAATCAGAATGATTTGAGAAAGGAAAGGTCTGATAAGTTAATAAAGTTGAGAACATATCTTTGATGATAGTATTTACTTGTTTTATTTTAAACGACAAGTTATATAAATAATCACAGAGTTTGAATTATGCTGGTCAAAAAATATTGACCTTTCACAACAATCAGCAACATAGCAGCACGATTACCACTTCAAGGATTCATGCACCATATTAATAGCATGAATCCTTAAAGTCCATTGTTCCACTTTTTTTTATAGGTAATCTTGCAGGTTTATCAATAGCATAGGCATATAGCCCATGTAAACGGGTCGTATACAAGAGAAATGGTCCATCATTCCATATCAAAACAATAAACACTCCATCTTATTCGACAAACTAAAATATTTTTGTCAAAATTAGTAGTCTTGTGTATCTCATATTTAAATGATTGATATTATTGATCCATAGATATATCGATAAAAGTATCTTAAAAATTAGAGAAAGGGGATATTCTTTTTTTAATGATAAAAACTTTATTCATTTCAACTTTTTGCAAAAAAGATTAACGATTCTATTCCAAAGATGAAGAAAAATTATTTTCAACGGCACAAAATGTTCGTTTAATCCAAACTAAGACTAGCTAATCAGAAAGAAGTTTGTTTAATCAAAAAACATAATATTGTTTCCTTTCCAGATATGCTCATCCCACCAAAAAAAAAACTCCCAAATCTACAAATCACAAGAACAGCCATGGCTCAGCTAATTTGCACAAATCTAAACAGCAAATTACTCATCCTTCATCACCAAATCTCGTCAAATAAGAATCACCAACCAAAAAAGGAAAACCAAATGAATGCAACTCACGGTGATGGGAGAACCGGCGTTGAGTACGCGCTGCCCTCTGACCAACTATTCGGTACCGTCCATAGCAATGGTACGAACCATGTTCTCCCCCAAGTGCTGAACCGCTACAGACCAGAGAGATCAGACCTAGCCAATGCTTCCTTCTCTGTTTCCTTCTTGGCCCTTAGATCCTAAATGTAGAGACGAATGGAGATGAACAGAGAGAAAGAGAGACGAATGAGAGACAGCGAAGAGAAAGAAAGAGAGAGAGAGAGTCACTTGCTAGGAGAGGCAACGACGGCGATGGCGACAGCGACGGTCCACAACGTAAGATAGCGGGAGCGAGAGAGAGGATGTCTGTGCTGAGGGTTGGGGGGGGATTAGGGATTTGGAAAATATCGCGGGGGGTCGGGGGGGTTTACGCAGTTAAATTTAAGTTTTTTTATTTGCGGCGCTCTGTTATCGCCGCAAAAAGAAGTTCAACTCGTGAGAAAAACCTTTTTCCCAAGAATATCATAATGTCTACTCTTTTTAACATTCCGCCAAATTAATCTGGTGAAAATAACTTGTTTTCTCGCAACAAAAGCTTTTTTTCCCACCAAATTTTACCCACCACTAATTTATCATGGCAATAACAGGTATTTTATATCCACCAAGAAAAGTGGTGTTAATAGACCACTTTTTCTCACGAATGTATGTCGCGGAAAAAAAATTAGTGGCAAAAAGGCTAAAATCTTGTAGTGTGAATTAAAATAAATTTTAAAAATTGTATAAAATATTATTTATTATTATTATTATTATTTTAAAATTTTAAAAATTTGAATTGAGATTTAAAAAGATTGTATTAGGATTTGAAAAAATTGAATTAAGAATTGAAAAATATAATGATGAGACTGAGATGAGATGAATTGAGTTGTGATCATCTCAACTCTCAATCCAAATAAGCCCGCATGCTTCTTATCCTTTTTGTTTTCATTTTTTTGTTTTTTTTAAACATTAGTGCATGCTTTACTTATATATAAAAATAAATAACAATAAGAGAAAATAAAAATAAAGAATAAAATATCAAAGATGTGTTGTGCATATAAAAAAATATTATTCAATTAAATCACAAGCCATAAAACTAAGTAAAAACTATACTATTTATCAATTTAAATCACAAGTTAGATTTACACCTCTTAACAAATTTTCTATCTAAAACTAATAATAATGTCATGCAATAATTGAAATCTATTAGTTTTAAGTGTATAAAATATGCAATTATTCTGCTGAATCACCCTTCCGTTAATGACTCCCTATGTGGTTCACCTACCATCAATAGTGGGTTAACATCACTAAATTCTGAACAAGATATTTTATTAAATTAAATGTCACATTTAACGCTTGATTTAAATAATCTATATTTTTAAAATAAAATAATTTAATTAATATATATTTTAAAAAGTGCATATATAGCTATTGCAAGCTAGCGTCGAGGTCGAGACACCACGAGAGGTGTCTGTATAGAAAAAGTAAGGAAAGTGAATAAAATTAAAGTTGATATTCTTGATTATTACACCGATGGCTTTAGGGATTCGGCAGCTTAGCTTGTTTCTTATGTTGGTAGCTTTACTCGCATGTATGCATCGATGATTACATTCTCTTGGGCTAAGGTTTCCAAAGATGTGAAGGACTACATAAAAAAATGTTGTACGGTAATGAGCTACATCCCAAGAAACTAGTTTATAATTTACGAAAGGATGAGTTTGAAAATTAAAGTTAGTTTGTATCGATACTATCTGTTTATAATTTACGAAAGGACGAGTTTGAACTTAATTTTAGCCAACAAAAGGATCGACTAATGGTTGAAGAGCTGATGTCGAATGTGTTTCAAAGGTATAAAGGTCAATGCCATGCATACTATCAGAAGTTCAATACCATGACAGAGGTCCGCCAAAATCCATTCCAATTAATGCCATCAAACGAATGAGAAAATGTTTATGATATGTTTGAAAATCCTGCTTATTAGGCAATTTTGCTGCTATATTTTTTTAATAGTATATGATAGATGTATTAAACATATAGACATAATATTTTTTAGCAATGGAGTATTGTGAACAAAACAAATAGAATAAAAATAATGATACATTATCATGCAGGTTCTTGATTTTTTCATCATCTGTCTCAAATAAAGTAAGTTATTCTAGTCCCCATTAAATATTAATATAATCACTTTTCTAATTTAAGTTCTAATATAGATTTCCCTTTTGCAACAAGAAGAAAGTCCTAATGACTATGATTTGACCTAATTTTATGCTAAAGTATATAAAAATCGTGATGGTATTTGGACCAATCCCAAAACAGAGGCAAATTATATAAGTTTAAGTTTATTTAATTCCATTGTCTAATAATATATTTTTTGTTTTACTTATACTAACTTTATTTTTCTTTTGTAGGACAAGATAATATTTCTTAAAGAAACTACTGTGGATCTATTTGATAAATCATCTGTTAATGATATTCAAATTTTTTTTCAAGTTTTTGGAAAGTACCATTTTAGATATTTGAGGGGATTAGGACGTTCTGGAAAATCATCCTCAACATCATTGTTCTTTTCTCAAGCCTGATCGAATGACAAAACTTAGAAATTAGAGGAAGCAAAATATGTGATAGAATACTTAAGGTTCAAGAAAAAAGAGTTGTTGACTTAATTAGACCAAACATCGACTTTAGAAGTAAGATTAGAAGAGAACATGATGAGGAGGCTAAGTTAAATAACTAAAAAATGTTTGAACAGTGGAAAGCAATGACGCTCTAAAATTTTATACCACCACCACAATTTTAAATTACAATTTATAAATCCATTCAAACAAGAAAATGACCCAATAGAACAAAAACTAACCTATTCGAATGACAGCTGAGAAATATAGTTTGTTAGAACGGACATAATTTTAGTACTGATAATGTCCATTAATTGAACAAGAAAATATTTGTTCAAACAATAGTAATATACAAAACCTAGTTAGAATGGATAAAAACTCCAAAAATAAAATGTCTATTCGAATGAAAAAAGTTTATGTTCAAACACAAGTCATATGGAAAATTTATTCTTTCGAACGATATGTGTCGTTCGTTTGTATCGAGTTCCATTCTAACATATTCGAGATGAAATGGTTAGTTCAAAACAAAAGCCCATTTGATAAGTTTCGATTGGTTCTGCCCAATTTCATATCTAAAAATTATTTTTTTTTAGACAAAAATCATCTTGGGACAAAAATTTGGTGTTTTGAGACAAAATGACTCGTCCCAAAAAGCCCTATCTCTTGTAGTAAATAGAACATGCTGCTAGGAATTTCAGAAAAAACACATGGTCTAACAACAAGGTGGTTAAAAAATTGTTTTTTCCATTTGTTGTTCATACTTTCTTACTTTGAAATTCATTAAATGCATGGTATTGTCACCTCAAATATGTCACATTTTTTAGGTGTTTATTAGGATGCTTCCAAGTTACTTCCAACATGTTTATCAATGCATAAACTCGTTGATAAAAAAAAAAAAAAAAATTCTTTGCCGTTTATTTTGTTAAACCAGTGGAAGCACAAGAGGTAAAGTTGTGAGAGTGAATTTTTTGTAAGTTTCAATTGTTTGATCCCAGTCCATTTTAGTTTATATTAATAATTTGATAGTCACTATAATTTTTTTTTTCTTTTTATTTGTGATCAATTGTTTATAACAAAATGACCGGCCATTTTTAGCTAAAATGAGTATATTTTTATTGCAAATAGTCATTTTTATTTCAAATAATTATTTTCATTGCAAATAGTAAGTAAATCAATGAGGTTTACTTGATATATGTTCTTGGTTTCAAGAACTTATCTGGTAAATCTAATGATGAGTTGGATATGCTTGCAAGTTGGTTTAATTATTAGTACCCCTTTATTTCCCCTGGTAATATACTTATAAAATGTTTGTCTTATATCATGGTTAATCATATTCAGGCAAATCGATAGAGGCTGTGAATTCTTGGGAAGGGAGAGAATCATGGATTGCATGCGTTCCGGTAATTGTCAACATATATAAGTTAATTAATACAGATTTTTGGAGAAATTCGTTTGAGAATTCAAAAGTTTTTATTGTGTGCTTTCTTCATGCAAAATAGACGTTCATCTTGACAACACATCCAAGCAAGGTTATGATATAAATAAAGTAGAGCTGTAGGAAATGGATTGAATTGATCTGGTTGGCCGGTATGTGTTTTTATTCTATAGACAAAACCCCTCTGATCTAATGTTGCTTATTCTACATTCAAACAAGGTTAATCTTGCTTATTCTACAGACAAAACTCCTCTGATCTAATAATGTTACCTTCTTTTGCTGTTTCAATCACCAGACAAAATGCCTTACTTAGGGTTCTAAGCATTTATGAGAACTTTGAAGATGTTCACATTATTAGGAGAAAAGTTTAAGCGAGTGCATTATTAGGGATATGCTGGTTTTCCTGATATACCCGCTTTGTAGCAAAGGAAGTATTAGTTTAGTTTACAAACCGATGATTAGGCAATATGCAATCCATTTAGAGCACTTTTTTAAAGTTAAAGGACAATTTTTTACCAATGAAAGAGGAAATTGACTTTTGGCTATTATATTTACGCAAGTACTCCCCACATTAGATTAATTATTTTTTCATTATATAACAATAAAATAATCTAACAATAATTTCACTTTAACTATTCACATCAAATCTTCATATTAGATTATCCATTTATTCATTATATAGTAATAAGTAATTAATAATTAAAAAAATATTTAATTTTTTGTAATTATTAATTTATTTAATTTTATCATATTTGACCATTCTACCTATTATATATTAGTTAATGATCACTTTTTAATTAAATTATGGGTTAAAAAATTAATTAATAATCATATTCTATTTAAATTAAACTAATAATTAATCATTTAAAAAGATCCACTTAATAAAATAAATATTTGCATGAATATGAACATTTGCTCTATGCTAAAGAAATTAATAAAATAGACATTTGTATAAATAAGAGAGAGAAGAAATTAATATAATATGTATTTGGCCAATGTAAAGTGATTGTCAAAGATAGAATAAGTTTTAGCATTATTATAACTAAAGCCAATTTTTTTAAAACTTTAACCAATTTAATGTGGTCTTATTTTAAAGCCTATTGGCTAAAAACATATTTGATTTGACTTTTAGTCAATCTAATGAAAATGCTCTAAATATAAAAATATTGTATTGGAGCTCATAAGATCGGCCTCTTCAGTGCTATGCATGTGACACATGTTTAACTTTGGTGGTTAGGGTGTAAATAGTTCGGTCCGATCCGAGAAAGATGTGGATCGCTTTTATTCGGTTGAGAAATTATGTTACCCTTGATCAGATTAAACTTCTATTCGATTCATACTGGTCCGGTCCAGTTCGGTTTAGGGGTAATCTGGTTTGGTCTAGAGGTACTTGATATGATTTAATGAACTAAATTTGATCCAAAATCTTATAATGATCAAATATATTTTTTTGGCTCAAATTTAATTATTTTCAACTCAATTTATGTATTTAACACTATTACATAATTTACATTAATATATTATAAATTTATATGTTAGTGAATAGTGATAAATTAGTAATAATATACTAAATAATAATAATGCACTTATTACTTATAAATTATTACTAATACTTTATATAGATATACTATAATTTATATATTTATATTACAACTATTATAAATTATAACTTATTAATATATATTATGTATTAATATGTTATACTATCATTCTTAATCTATATAAATATTAATATTATAATTTATATACTATTCCTTTTATATATATAAATAGTTGTGCATTCTATCTGTATCAGGAGAAAAAATATCTTGAATGGGGATCGGATCGGAAATATTCAATCCATAAAATAATTGGACCGGATTTGACTATATTTTATTCAGTCCGGTCTATCCAGTCTGATCGGATCCACCGATCCAATTTGATTTTCTTATACTTCTATTAGTAGTTAAAGACTTGGGCATAGGTTCAACAAGAAGAAAACTACTTGGAAGAGTATCAAGTAAGCAGAAACAACGGGTTTATGTATTAGTTTCCCCATTACTTTCTTTCTTACATGACCTTGAGGTCATGATTCCTTTGTATGAATTTGATTTTGTTGGTTGAAATGATTGAAGTGACTTAACGCAAACTTAGAAGTGCTTTCTTAGACAAAAATTATGTGTGGGTCTTTGTGCTTTAATTTCCCAGATTATATTGTCTGGTCTATTAATATCAGTTTTTCCTGAAATTATTTACTAATTGCCTAATGTTTAAGCAAATTTTATTAATATCAGTTTTAACTTAAATTATTTACTAATTACTTTATGTTTATGCATATTTTTAGAAATTGTTCTTAACTACAAGTGAAGATAAAAAGTTTAAAACTTGAACATCCTTGAGAAGAACAGACTATGATCTAATCATGATTACTGATCATTTGATTTTTGAAGCATTTGAGAAATCTATAGCAAATGGAGAAAAAGTGGACCAGAGTACCTTTAACATGAAAAGGGCTAATATTCCAGATATAGTGCCTAGTGTGCTCATGAGGGAAAGGTTCGGAGTAGGATCATGATGATGGGGATTTTTTTTTTGCCTTTCTAGTGCATTTTTATTTTATTTTATTATCTCAGATCTTTAGGATGGAAAATCCATCTTTTGCTTTTAATTTCCAAAAGTTTATAAACATGGTAGAAAATGCTAAACAAACGGATAAATTAGTACCATGCAACCAATGTTTTTTTTTAATTGTTTTTTAGAAAGTTATTATTAATGAATTTGTGTATTTTTAAAAATATTTCAAGAAGATGCTTAAAAGATATTTAAAAGAAGAAAGTTATAAATAGTAATTGATTGAACTGAATTATTACATATTTTATGTCTTTTAAAATTAATATATTCTTTAATTATTGTATGATATTATTATTAATTTTAAATAAAAATTAGTTATGAGATGTAAATTCAAGTTATAATTAAAATTTTTTAATAGTATGATGTATGCTTAATTTTATAATTTGTGATTTATTTGAATTATATTTCTTCATATGCACATTACATTTTTAGTATTTTAATTTCTATTTTATATTTTGTCATGTCTTCTTTTATAAGTCTTATTTATATATAAAAGAAAAAAAGGAAGAATAAAAGTTATTTATCATTTCCTTTTTATTATTTTTTTATTATCTCATGATGTGGCATTAAAATATATGTTAATAAGTAAAATATAATAAATAATCTCTAATTATTTAATATTACATTATAAAATAATAAAAAAATGATAAAAAAATGATAAATAACATTACTAAAAAAAAATACCAAAACTCATGCATATTAAAACCAAAAGAAAAAAATGATAATAAAGCAACTTTATAATGTCCTATAGGTTGCGAACTTGTACGCATGACCGTTCCTTTAAATATTTTGTTTTAGAAAAGTCAACAAGAGAGGTGCAGCTTTTACTCGTGGGTTTTTGAGACAACGCATCGTCTTTTGCCTTCAAGACATACATGACACGTTTTCTTTCTTTGACCACACAAGAGTCGGTGCCAGTATCCTTTTCCATTCTCTTTAGTGGGAGATCCGTTGGGTACCCCTTTTTTTTTTTTTTAAAGGCAATACCCTACAGCCATTTCATTGAATTAAGTGTGAAATACATGGAGAAGCTTCCTCCATAGTTACAATATATTTAGAAATCAAAAAAGAACTGTCTTTTGCAAGAATGTGAGCCATGGTATATTCGATTTTCTTAACAGGAGAAACTTGCTACTTTACAAAACTATTTAGTAATAAACGAGTTTTAGGAATATACATGCTTTGAGCTGCTCTGGTTGGTCACGGGTTCTTTTAGAGTCTTTGTTACTTGAGATGAGTCACCTTCTAGGACCATCTGTTGTAGACCGAGATCCAAAGCAAACTGGGCTACCAAGAGAGCCCCATAAGCTTCTGCAACTAATGGGTCTAGGTAGAGTGCCTTGAGCTGTCGTTTGGTTGCTATAATTTGATCGAAGTGGTCTCTCACTCCTATGCCCACGCCTACCAGACCTTAGCTTCTTTCCAAAGCTCCGTCCCAATTTACTTTATGCCAATTTCTAGAGGGGTCTCCCATGCCTCTTTCGAGTCAGATGTCTGGTTTCATTCTCTTTAGTAGCCTTTTCCATTCTCTTTAGTTGGAGATCAATTGGGTTACTTTTTTTTTTTTTGAAAGGGGATACCCTATAGCCATTTCATTGAATCAAGTGTGGAATATATAGAGAAGCTTCCTCCATAGTTACAATATATTCAGAAATGGAAAGAGCATTCTTTGCAAGAATGTGGGCCATGGTATTTTTGATTTTCCTAACAGGAGAAACCTGCCATTTTGCAAAACTATTTAGACATAAACGGGTTTCAGGGATATACATGCTTGAGCTGCTCCAATTGGTCATGGGTTCTTTTAGAGCCTTTGTTACTTGGGATGAATCACCTTCCAGGACCACCTGTTGTAGGCCGAGGTTCAAAGCAAACTGGGCTACCAAAAGGGCTCCATAAGCTTCTGTAAGTAATGGTTCTAGGTAGAGTGCTTGGGGCTACTATTTGGTTGCTATAATCTGATCGAAGTGGTCTCTCACCACTATGCCCACGCCCACCAGACCTTGGCTTCTATCCAAAGCCTCGTCCCAATTCACTTTATGTCAATCTCTAGTGTTATCCCATCGATAAGTGCTCCAAGAATGTGTGTGACATGCATTAGGTGTACAAAAAAGATTGCAACAAAAAGAAAAAGGGCATATAGTCTAATACCAAAAAATTTAAAATTTACAAATCCCAAAGAAATAATTATCCAAGATGAGATTATACGGTCATCCAATAAAGAAAATCGAGAAATAAAGGGGTAAATAACATTATCAAGGGATATAAATCCAACAATTGTTGAGTCATCATCCTATCACTCCTTTAGCGAAGCCTTCTCCTCGGGCTCATTCTCATTCTCTGCGTCAAAATCTACGGTTCCATATTACAGAACCGTAGGTAAGAGAAAAACACCATAAGACATTAAAATCTTATTAAGTAGCAATCAAAAGACACTTTAAATGGTATAGAAAGCAACATACAAGCAAGGCAATCAATATGTTCTCAACTCATCATAAATGAACAAGACCGATATGTCATTTCCCAAAAAGCGAGTATCTAATCATATACACCAAAAACCTGATTTTTGGCCTACGATACAAACCATACAATCGGTTTATTAATTGTATACCATGGTCTCTCCTAGGGACCATCTATACATTTTGGCTCCTTTCGTCACCCCATGGATAACAACCGTGTGAGTGATTTCGTACGAGCGATGTTCAGCTCTAACCCCGCTAGTAGAGGGGCTGTGGAGTCGGTATGAGAGCGTTACCGTCTCGTCCAATCCCGTTGTCACCCAGTGACAACCCTGGTAACGTCATGTTAGTTTATTACGCTCCTGGGTGACTAGAGGAGTTCCACCGAAATAATGTCTCATCTCGTCTTGGGGTCATGATACACACACGCACTCACATGTTATTTCCACAACCAACATAGCAACATAACGCATTTAAACACTTACAATAATTAATTAAAGATGCATATGCATGATAAGTAGTTATTGGATGACATGACAATAGCACCCATAATATCAAACATAATAATCACATTCATATTCTTAATTCACAACCAACCAATACTACGGGGTGATTCCATCCTCCATTTATTGGTATCGGGCCCAACCAACTCACTCTCATTTTATTATTAACAATTAACCAGCACTTCAAGCTGTAATTCAATGTTAGTGCATAAATATTAATCAAATTAAACCTCAAATCGCATTGGATGACTACTTACTACACGGTCAGATAAACTCTAGAGGATCTAGCAAGCGTTGAGATACGATTCCGTGTATCGACAAGCGAATTGCGAGGCATTGCTTAGGTGGCAATGCAGCGAAGGGACATCAGCGACGAAGAAAACAACAACGATAAAGGGGTTCTTTAAGCTCTCGGATTGGGAGTCTTTTTCTGGGTTAGGGACAACTTGAAACTGGGTTTCGTGGATCGGGGGTGGTGGTGCACTGTTGTGAGCAACCACACATGACAGCAAGGGTTTAAAAATAAAACAATAACTATCACAAGGGCGATTTGAGAGTGGGGAAAGACTCGATCTCGGATGGGATGAGGACTTGAAATTGCACCTAAGGGATGGGCGATACTCAATTTCTAGGATGATTTCCAAAGGGGAAAACATAGCCTATTTATAGGCCAAGGGGGGCTTCGGGTTTTCGCAGTAGCCGCTAAGATATATAGAGAAAGGCCACTCAAGGTCTCCATCAAGCCATCGCGTTGCACATGGAAATAAGGCATGACCCTTTATGAACTACCATAACTAAACCTTCAGTTTTTTAGATGAAGACTAGGGGCATAGCTCATGGGTTAGGGAGAATGGGGTGGGTTTTATGGGTGTGTGGCTTGCAGATTGGGGCAGGAGTTACAGGTGCATATCCAACTTGGTGGTGGGTTTCGAGGAGGCGGACAGATGGCTGAAGATGGGTGGTGGAGACTAGGGTTTTGGGGTTTGGAAGTCACGAGTTTGGGAGCCAAAATGCAAAAAAAATCAAAAGAAAATGAAAGAGGAAGAAGAAGAAGTAGTGGACAGCTGGAATGAAAGTGATGAAACCCTATGGGCTTCATTAAACCCGGACCCTAAACAATGTCATTTTAGGGGGAGTTTGGGTCGGGTTCAACTTGGGTCACGGGTTGGGCTTCTCTTAGCTCAAATACAAGGCCCACACAAATAAGGGTAAACCCAATAACAACCAATATAAGACTAGCCCACCTGAAAATTACTAAATAAAAACAACAATCCATCATTTTAAAATAAAACCCACATAATAAAATAAGAGAATGTTAATGCCAAACATTAAGATAGTTCCCATATAATAAAATAAGAGATTTTAGGTTCAAGCATTAAAAATAAATACAACAAATAAAATAATAAAAGGGAAATGAAATAACTCAACATTTACACCGAAATATCCATATAATAATAATAGCAAAATAATAGGTCCAAAATTAATCTAACAATTAACACTTATAAATAAATAAAAAATGCAAGGGGGATAAAATAATGGGATCTCACATTGTGTGTTGGAATCAATCTTATCCAAAGAGTGTTTTTCTGAAAGCAATTCCTCCAACTCTTTTGTTACTTGCTTCATACTAGGTCTATCCTCTCCTCTTACTTTTAAACAATTTTTTGCTATATTAGCAACTTCCATGATTTCCTCAAAATTAACTTCTTTGAGAATGCGATTATCAATAATTTGAAGTAGGCGATCCTCTTTCACTGCAGTTTCAAAATACTTCGCCAGATTTCTTTCACTTTCAGGTCTAAATACGGAAACTGCCTTTTGACCTGTTAATAACTCTGCAATGACAACACCAAAGCTATATACATCACTTTTTTCAGTTAATTGGCTAGTATAGAAGTATTCTGGGTCGAGGTACCCCAAAGTTCCCAACACCACGGTCGTTAATTGTGTGTGGTCAAGAGGAACCAGCCTTGAAGCTCCAAAGTCAGACACTTTTGCTGTGAGATTATCATCCAGAAGTATATTTGTACTTTTCACATCTCTATGTATAATTGACATAGAAGTCTCAAAATGTATGTATGCTAGGGCACCTGCAGTTTCTGATGCTATCTTCAAACGATTTTTCCATGAAAGCGAGAATGATAGGTTTTCATCATGAAGATGGTCAAAAAGTGTCCCATTTGTGATGAATTCATATACCAGTAAGGGTACTTCAGTCTCAAGGCAACAACCTAACAACTTAACCACATTCTTATGGTTCGTTTTAGAAAGCACAAGCACTTCATTTATAAATTGCTCAATTTGGCTTTGAGCAACAAGTTTAGACTTCTTAATGGCAACCACTCTGTCATTTGATAAAACTCCTTTATAAACAGTTCCAAAGGCCCCATGACCAAGGACTCTACTATTATTATAGTTATTAGTGGCCTTTTCAAGTTCTTCTGCGCTAAATATTCTGGCTGGCTCAATAGATTCTTTGTGTCTCAAGAGTTGTTGTTGTTTCAAGAGCTGTTGTTGTAAGATTAGACCACCATTTTGTTGGAAGAACTTCTGTTTCAGTTTTATGTGCTTTTTTCTTTGTGTTACTGAATGTACCCATGAACTTGCCACAACCAGGATTAAGAGGCTTATGGTGACACCTGTAAATGTTCAAACATGCATTTTTACCACGTAGAATATATCTCAAATCACTAACAAATACTTCAACAAAGTTGAGATCATGCAAACATCTTCCATTAGGCGCGGATTTCACAGCGTTTCGTACTAAAGCTAAGGCTACAAATTAACTTACCCATCTTCAAACATTAATTTTCTTATCTTAAAAGACTTTTGCATTAATCAAAATGGTTCATTTTATACCAAATTATAATTATTGCATGGGAAGTGATGAGTGAGGTAATTGGGAAACCAAATACATCATGCATATATGTTGTAATTAGTAAATTAACAAGAAAAAAGAAAATAAAAGAGATCTTGGATTATTATACATACCCAGGGCGGCGATAATTATGATAATGGTCTTGGCCGATTGACTGATCAGTTTTGGACTACAACCTATTCCAGGCGGCATCCTCCGGCCATCGCCTTCATATCCCTTGGGACAATTACATTTGTAGCTCCCTTGAGTGTTGGTACATTTTGCCATAGCAATACAGGGATTCGGACGATCTTTGCACTCATCAATATCTGAAAACATGATCAGCTAAAATTATGAAAAAGAAAAGGAGTATAAAGCAAAACGAATGAAGAACATTAATACTTAGTTACCTTGGCAACTATCATCTTCTCCATTAGGAAGGTATGGGTTCCCTTGATAACCTCGGGAACACTTGCAAAGATACCCAAGACCATTGCCGGAGTCGAAACAATTACTATGCGTTCCGCTGCATAAATAGCTTGTCATATTTTTTCGAGCATCTTCGCATGTCGTATTTCCAATCGCCCAATCAAGCACCAGGGGTACAGACGGTGCATCAGTCTTTACAGTCACGGGGTAGTTTAAATTTTCAAAATCGGAGGTAGAAAATTTGTATGCGTCTGTTTCCCCTATAAAACCTAAACCACATGTTGATGATTGGCTGTTGGTACTATTAACAGGATACATGTAGTCAAGAGTCAAAATATAATTCGCTTCTCCTTTCGGGATAGCAGAATGGCAACAGCCAAAGCCGGAGCAAGATCCATTAACCAATTTACTGGAACCGCTGTCACAGAGCGATACGCATCCAGCAATGAAGTTATCATTATCAAATGCATTATCCTGTACTATTCCCTTTGAGCCTTTTATGTTGGCGAAAAGGTTACAACCGACGGCAAAGATACTGTTCTTCATTGGTGAGATGCGGAAGCTTGACAAGTCGAGCAAGGCAGAGATGCGGTCGTGACTAGGCCGATTATCATACACTGGCCAAAATTCGCAACGACGGACAACCAAGCTTGAGACTCGAAGTTCACCATCAAGGGAAATGTTGAGGACATCTATATTATCAACGCCCAGAAATGGTTTTGGGGGATCGAAAGTGTAGTTACAGACGATGCGAAAAGATGGATCAAGATAGCAGCCCTCGGCTCTACCAAATGGGTAGGGGATATTAAAAGATCCGCATGTACGGTTGCAACTTGGATTACTGAGTTGAGTCGTTGCTGCTATAACTAGCTGGACATGACCAATAATTTGCACTAGCAGCACTAGTCGTTGTTGCAAATGCTTTCCATGCAAAGCCATGGCTGACTTTCGGTATCTGATCCTGGCCTGCTTCCCATATAACTTATCGTTCTTTGCCCTTCCCTCTAATAAACCAAGTTCATAAAGTGATTTTTGTATGTCTGGCTCGTGATGAACTATTTTTTTTTTTTTTTTCCAAGACATGGAGGTCAAGCCTCCTTATTAATAAAATATCCTCATGGCTTTCGGTGGATGGAAAAACGGTGGTAACATCCAAGACTCACTACTCTCAAGAAGGATAAAAACAAACCCAAAAAACAAAGCTTACTTTAGAAATAAAAAAAGTGGAGTGCTCCGTTATCAAGAAGTTAGTTTATTTTTTATTTTTTATGTGGAGTCTGTTTTTATTTTTTATTTTATAAAGTGATTATATAATATTTATATATTTTATAATTATAAATATTATTTTTCATTAAAAAAAAAACCCACAAAGAAAGATAATAAGAAGCATAAAAAATTCAAAAATGTTGAAAATTGTTTTCGGGTAGGTAGGATGGTTTATTATATAAAAGGAAATTTGACTTATTTCTCCAGCCAAAAGAAAAGTTAAAAACTCTAGCATTTCTATTATTAGTAGGTCATGAGGCTTAATTATTTTGGCTATATATAATGCTTGTATCATTAATGAGCTTATCAAACTTTCTAGTTTAAAAAAAAAATTCAAAAGAAACTATAAACTATATTAGTACGTACATGTTCCAAAAAAGTATTATCACATGCTGTGTTTGGTTCTCAAATTTAACTCAGTCTAATCTATTTTAAACTCATTCAATTATTAAACACTCTAATTTGACTATGCCGAAGAGATGATTCGGTGAACTTATTATTGTAAAGTACTGTAGAGGGATGAGACATAACAGCAGACCTCCTTACATTTTTTTTTTCGGTCAAATCTCTCTCCCCACAGATTTTTCTTTTCTGTTTTAACGGTCAACACACACTCTCTCTTTTTATATCAGTTTGCACTAGCAGTGAGGGACAAAATTTTTTCTATATTTGTAATAAATCCTCTGATGCTTAATAGTTTGTTGCTTAATAGTGTGTGGGGACAAAAATGGTAATGAACAGTAAGTCTCACAAATTTATACACTTTATAAATATATTTAAATTTATCTAAATATTCAAACATATTTTTAACTCATTTAAATGAATCTTGCAAAAACTCATTTAATTATATCCACTATTATTTATATAAAATTCAGATAAACTCAGTTTGTAATAAACTCAATTGAAGATTTATATATAATGTATCACCGTAATGATACAGTCAAAATTTGAGCTGGTATGAAACAGATCCAATTTCTATACCGACCTCTGTTTTAGTATGTTATGTACTGGCCGTATCGGTTGGTACGATACGAAATTTATAACTATGTTGTAATCTCGACATCCAAATATAATCCACTTCAAGAATTGATCAAGATATATATGTATGTATGTATGTATGTATATATATATATATGCTCATATATACTTATATATATAAATAGTTGTACCCCCGCGCCTTCCATTTAATGTTAAAAAAATCTTGACCCCTGTTTATTTCGTGAGAGAAAAATTCACGCGGCTTCCATTTAATCACTATTATTTTATTGCTTCTTTTGGTTTCAAAGATGGGAAATTGAGATGAGTTGTTCGTTGTTGAGGGAACACAGGAAAGAGATAGTCATGAGAGAGAGATGGAAGAAACACAAAAGTTAAACTGAGAACGTGGGTGAACGTTGGGTTTGTATAGGTGTGTGATCCAGCTAATATTTTTAGATGTTAAAAACGATAAAAGAAAAAAAAACATGCGTTTAAACGTTAAAAACAGTCTAAAAAGTACACTACTTAGCTGAATTATATATGCATCCAGACACAAGCCATTCTAGTCATTAATTAATTGCTGGAGAATCAGATAAGTTTCTCCATATAGCATGCAGGTGATATGTCGGGCATGAGCCACTTCGATTCCTTCATGATCATTCGCTCTACCATTTTTTAAAGAACTTTAAACAACCTAGTTTCCACTAAACAAGACCGAGAATACATATATAACCATCAATGCTCACTAATAAAAAAACTAATAAATTGTTGATGAGTGAGTACGTTTTCCGTATTTGGAGATTACACAATTTGGATATATGCAATATTTTGTAGCACTGTTATTCGTATGTAGATCAAAGTAATAATTCCACCGGCCTCTGTAAAATTGTTCGTATATTAATAGTAAATAATTATAGTTCTTAGGGGCCATAAGTACGTAAATTACAGAAGGGAGTTATGAACTTTAAAAACAGCAAATGGGTTACTCACGAGGTAAACGCAAATTACTTTGAACCGGCCACGTCAATTACTTTGAACCCACGTCTACAGAAAGCTGGAAAAAAAAATAAACGACAAAGCAAATGATCCAATAAAAGTTTGGGTTGACCAACAGCGGTAATACTTTGCTATTATTAATGATATAATATTGATGTTTTCTATAAAATTAAAAAATAAAAGGTGTCTTATAGAACTCCAAAAATAGAAAAGATCAAGACATAATTTTATAATTTGAGTGTTAATTTATATATACCGGTCACAAAAAAATTATGTAAAAATAATTTTATAAAATGATCAGCCTCCACGCGGTATTGTTAGAAGGTATTCCAAAAGTAGGATAAGAGACTTTATCTTATCATGAATCCATGTACTGTTAGAAGGTATTCCATTTAATATAATGTATTTAGTTTATGCATATATGGTATTGATGATGAATATTGTCAGAAAGTGTTCTACGTCATTTGTGATGTCCATTAATTAGGACGACCAATCTAGTAAGTTATATTTCCCCACGAATATTATCATTATATTGGGGTACTGGATTTAGCTAAAATCTTCAATTGCAAAGTGTGAAAAGGCTAATAATTAATTTCACTAAATACTCACAAAAGCTATATATATATAATTATCAATAGTACTGCACATCTCATGACATGATAGATAGATGTAGCTAATAAGGTGAAATGGTTGATTTGGCTCAATGAGTCCTCCTCGTTTTCAGTTTAACGAGGAATCATGGTCAAAATACAAGCTGTAATGCATATGATCAGCATGCCGCTAATGGTTTAAAAAGTTTTAATATGATCTTTCTTTTTTTACAATTAGCATGTGCCTATGGTTGGAAAAGTCAATACCAACTAAAATATGTCGGTTGTGTAAATACAAAAGAAGTCAGCAAAAATTGCTGAGAATTATTGAAAAATGGGTACCAACGAAAGAACTTGAAAATATGAACTCATCAAGGTGGAGGCAGCATATTCCTTTTGTCAACAAGAATGAAGGTTGATTCAACACTCTCTTATTACTACAAGAAATTTTATTTTTTAGGATGAAATTTATTAGGGACAAGATTAATTTCTTTCCTAAAAGTGATTTTTAGAGACGAATTTTAAATTTTGTCTCAAAAGTTGGATGAGTTGCAAAAATCATTCGGACAGAAGAAAATATGCTCGAACAATAAATTTGGGATGTAAAAAATCGTCTTGAAAAATAAAAATCTGTTTAGATGGATAATTATTTGTCCAAATGGGATGTATTTGGAGGGAAATATGGCGGAAAGCTTGCAAGTTTGTTCAGACAAGAAATATACTGTTCGGATGAAAAACAGGCTGAAAATTAGATTTTAATTGTTTATCACCATTAATTTGTGTATATATATATATTTTTTTCCATTAATTTCATTTTATCATTTTAAAAATATAAAAAAATGTGTTTATATTACATATTATGATTTATGGAGCAAATTCATTTTATTATCACGAGCGGTAAGTAAAACGAGAAAAAAAAAATTACGAACACCAAAAATAAAAAACACATACTAATTGCATCCGAAATATATAATATTATTTGATACAATACATAAAGTAAAATACAAAATAAATAGTGTCACAATACTACTTCAGTATTAAATCTATGTCCTCCTACATAGATTTGACCTATGACTCTATATTAGTCATCCTCTTGTTAAGATACTCTTCTGCCTCCCCTACTACACGTTTGGTTACTTTCCACCGCTCTCTCCACCACTACCTCCAACTGCTGTAGTGTAAATCTAACGGCCGAGCTCCCAACAGGCTAGGCAGCAGCATTGGATATCGCAGGCACATCCGATGAGGAAGTCCTCACTTGACTAGGGCGCCCCTCGCTCTTGCTAAGGGTAATCTTGATGAAAGACCATACATGTAGGGCGATTTCGTCACTCACCCATGGTGTAACTCTCGCTCGTAGTAGGAGGCCAGATATCATCAACCCAAATGGGGGATTGCATCACTCCCATAACGCGACTCGATGCGGATGGGGTAGAAAATGTAGAGGGTTAGATCAATAGGCTACATCCGTGCAATCCGCACTAGAAGTCTGGCCCAATCGATCCCAAAATTTGTCTTTTGCTTATTCGGGTCCAGGTTGTAGCTGACTATCAGATTAAGGATCATGAAGAACTCAGTGCAGTCGACCTGTTTAATGATCTTACCTCCGTCATATGGTGGAGTATCCGGATGTTGCAATATAGCACGTACATGATCGTTTGTGAGATCGTCATGATCAAGTATGTACTCCTCATCAGACTCAATATCTTCTGATGAGTTAGTCTACAGCTCTTCATTAGTAAATACTGAAGCTGGCCCTGTGGTGGAGGCCTCTCTATCCGCACTGACTGTTGTAGTCGTTGAAGCATTAGATGGTGCGGGATATGCATATGGGACACGTGGAATATCAAGGTAGTCCGCAATGATCCTCAGACTGAAGGTTATCTTGACTCCTCGCACCGTCAAGACATAGTGGAGCAGCAAGAAAATTGCTTGTGAAAAGTAATTACCATCGAAAAAATTGTTGTCCCTAATAAGGATATGAGATTTTTTTGTCATTTAATTACCATCAATTAATTAGCGTATATTACTTGTGAAAAATACCGTGCAATTAATTTGTCATAATTTAACAATTAAATTGTGGTATACTCGATATCTTATCGATGAAACTTGTCGTGTAACATATTGCCACCTCTAGTACTATTACGTAGAGGTGATCCCCGCCCTACTGGGAGCGGGGTCCTCCAACTACTGCCCCCGCCCCCGCCTGGGCGGGGGGTCATACATATAAACTGCACCCCGCCTATCAGCGGGAGGACGGGGGGAATGTCCATCCACCAGCCCCCCGCCACCGCCCCTGTTGGGCCTGACCCAGTTGATGATTCTAGGTCTGTTTCGGCCCAAATCAAAGTTTTAAGCCATTTTTTACTCAGAAAATTACCAAACCTGATATATTTTCACAATAATAAATATCAATATATTAAATACTAAATTATTATCATTACTAAATTCTAAAATGACAAAATAATTTAAAAAAACATCACTAAAAATCTAAAAGTCTAAATTAGTTAAAAGTTAAAATTTAAAAATAAAAACTACTAGAAGTCTAGACTAGTTACTAAACTATTACACTTTACAAATTTACAATAATATAAATGAATCCTACAAAATACAAAATTACAAATTGTACTATTAACTATTAACATTACAAATTTACAAATTTATAATTTACAAAATTATAAAAAATAAGATTGATAATAATGGTCATTGGACACTGGTGATTAGAATTTGTCATGATAAAAGAGTCATAATACAAACTTGGATGGGGATTGTGGGATTGTTGGGCTTTAAGCTTAACCTGCAATAATAAGTTAAAAAATAATTATAGTACAAATATAAAGTTATAAATATGAAAAAAACAATAATTTATTAAAAATACTAAGTTACTTACCAAAATTAAATTGGGTTATTAACTTAAAAGATGGGCTTGACAATTGATATACAAAATAATACTGTCATAGAAATTAGAAAATGTCAGAACTCATAAATAAGAATTACAAAATAAGTTAAAAAAAAAAACATTACAAATATTATAAAATTATAAATGTAAACAACAATTAAAAAACGATTGTGTAAAGTGCAAACCATGGTGATGGGTTGGTAGGTGACGTAGGTCATACTGCAGCAGAGGTAGCTGTTGACGGTGTCCCAGGTGTTGGCGTTACGGTCGCTACAAATTACAACAATTAAATGTAAAATCTGTGTAATATTAAAGTTAATTAAATAAATACAAAATAATGTAGATATTTATTGCATAACAATTTACCAAATCCAGACTGATCAGTAGTCTCGTCCTCGGCCTCAACCGGATCATAATAAATAACCTCCGGAATATGAATTTCAGCACTAGTGATCCAATTATGTGTGCAAATAAGGGACTCAACAGTGATAGGATCTAATGAGCTCCGAAAAGGATCTAATACGCGTCATCCAATGCTGAAGGCCGACTCTAAGGCTACTGTACTGATCGGGATGGCCAAGATACTACGAGCAACCTTTGGGGACATTCATCTTCCACCAAGCTAATATATCAAAATCTCGTACAAATGGATGAAGATCCAATGCCAAATATCTGTCTACCTCTGACTGGGCATCTGTGGTGGAACCCATAAAATCCAAGGGGTTGACTCCATCTTGTCACCCCAGTCCATTTTACATTTTTTTCCACGCCTGGCATCTGCACCTGGTGGGGGGATACCTGTGGCTGTAGGTGCTGCAATACTACCACCTCCCACGATAGTGAACTCATCAAATAATCTAACAAGTGTTTCCTGAACTCGAGATGTAACAGCTGACGCACAATCCTTACCAATTGCATCAGTCAACCCAAATACCATGCCTTTAACCTTAAATTGTGGGTCAAGGACACATGCAACATATAACAAGATATTGACTTTATCAAACTCTTCCCCCCAATATTTGTCGAATTTCTCCATCATGGTCCTAGACATCTCCCGCAATGTGGTGTTACTGCCTGCTGCAATATCATCTAATTCTTCTTTCACCTTGGCTATTTGTTGACAAAATTGATGTGCCGTGAGATATAGAGAACCAGATAAAACTTTGGTAATATCATAAAAAACTCTCAAAAACTCTATAAAAATAAATACAACCTCCTAATCATTAGACAAAGGATGCCCCAACTTTTCATCAAAATACTTGACATATTGTATGTCTTCATTACCCAATATATCAAATGCCAACTTATACTCCTGGGCTGCCTCCAACATAAAAAAGGTTGAGTTCCACCTTGTAGACAAATCAGTGCAAAGACCTTTTTTACATGTTATACCTATAGTAGTTGCAGCAACTTTGAACCTAGCCAATCTAGCAGGAGAAGATCTGACCCATCTCACAGCAGTCCTGACCCGAGCAACCGAGTCACCAAGCTTATCTAAGCCATCACCCACAATCAAATTAAGAATATGTGCGGCACATCGCACATGCAAATAATCCCCACCCAAAATCGTTCTACTCGCATTATTCATGAAAATCTTAAGATGTCTCATTGCAACATCGTTAGCCCCAGCATTATCAACCGTGCAAGTGCAAACTCGAGTTAAGCCCCACTCTTTTACAGCGGCCTCTAAGGCCTTCCCTATCGTCTCACCTTTGTGATCAGTGGTTTGACAAAATTTGAGGATTTTCTTATGCAATGTCCAACCCCCATCAACCCAATGCACAGTCATACACATAAAATTAAGATTATTACAAGAAGTCCAACAATCAGTGGTGAGGCAAACATTTTCCCCCGCCAATAAACCCCTTAACTTTTCTTTTTTCTGACCGATAAAGTTTTTTAACATCTCTTGCCACCGTGTGGCAAGAAGGAATATTGAATCTTGGTTCCAAGTACCTAGAATAGGCTTGGAACCCTTTCCCATCAACAACTTGGAAAGGCATCTCATCTATAACAATCATCTGAGCTAAGTGTGTCCTAACCTCGTTAGGATCATATTTTGTATACCCCTTTAATGCCAACTCCCCACTACTCCCCTCACCCATTTTTTTAAATCCAGCTTCAAGCCTAGATTGGGTCTTCTCTACCAAAGATTTCAAAATTAGAGATTTTTTGCACTGTTCCTCCAAGTGCAATTTTATCTGGGAAGTGTCATGTCTCTTGTAGTGGCACCCATAAATTTTGCCACAATAGTTGCATTTGGCTTTTGGATCATTGGGGTCACCACCTTCTATCTTGATGGCATGAGCCCAAATTATGGATGGGGCTTTTTTGCTAGACTGCTTGGAGGCGAATGTGAGATCCCAGATTTACGTGTATTTTTACACGTTATTTTATGCTCGGTGTTAATTATTTTAATTTATTTAATTAATATTATTGGTCATATTTATTTATTTAAGATATTTAATTGAGCTATTAATTAGTCAATATCGAGTTACGTTGCTTTTCTTAATTATTTTAATGAGTGGAATTAAATTCATTTATTTTATTATGTGAATCTATTTTATCTGCTTTCGTTATATTAATTATTGTTTCATAATTAATATTGAGCTTGGGTTTAATTTATTTATATTGTTGGGGCTTTAAATATTTTATTTTATTGATATTAGATTGTAGTATTTTGACTGGCTTTTATTTAATTTATTGTTTTTTTTTTTTTCAGTTGGATTCCTTTTTTTCTCTTTTTTTTCTTTTCCTTTTCTTTTCTTTTTCTTCTTTTTCTTCCTTTTCTTTCCTTTTCTTCTTTCCTTCCCAGACCCCCCCCAGCCCGCGTCGATCCTGCCTCCCCCTCCCTTTCGTCGTTTCTTTCCCTCAGCCCCAGGACCGCCGCCGTCCACCTGCCGGCGACACCGCCCACACCACTAGCCTCCCCTCACGCCGGCGAGCTCAACGGCACCGGTGGTGTCCCCTCCGGCCACCCCACCGCCCCTCCACGGCCACAAACCCGAAATACCCATTTTTGCTTCCCTTGCATTTTCCGGCCACCGCCGGCCACCCCTTGGCCTCCGACCACCACCACTAGACTCCCCACCCTCCGGCGAGCATAACCCACCGCCCAAAGCCACCCATCGCCGCCGGTTAGCCCCTCCGCCCGAAATGGACCTTAAACGGGTCGTTCTTCGCCACGCCGCTGTCCGGCCACCGTAGGTCTCACCTCTGCCACCATTCGACTCCCCTCACCCAGCCGGTCAACCCCCTAGCTCAGTTTCCTCAACCGCGGCCTCACCTTCCCGGTACAAGCCCAAACCCGAAAATGGGTTTTCACCCCTTTTGGCCCCGATCCGCCGCCTTCCGGTAGTTGTGCGCCACACCACCACCTCCATGAGATTCCCCACCCTTCAATGAGTACCTCCCTAAATTTTGGTGTCAAACCGAGTGTTTTAGCCTAACGTACATGTGACTGCTATAAACGCTGCAGATTGGCATTGTTCAAGGAATTACGTTTTTACCACTGTAAGTACTTTCCAAACAAGTTTTAAGATTTAAATATATTTTTGGCATCAACAGTTGTTGTATTTGATTATTGCTGATATGTGATGGTTGATGTTGGTATTTGTTGGTTGATTGGATTATTTAATTGTTGGCTATTTGGTGCATAGTTGTCTGCATTGTGTATTTACGCGTATGCTCATGAAAATATTTGGAAAGTGGATTTTGGCATGATTTTGGATATTCATGTGTTGGAGATGGAAAATGGGATTTAAATTGTGTTTAACGGATTTTATTGGTTTTGGGCTGAGTCATAACGGGGACGGTGATACGTAACGCCCGTTGTGATCAGCGTGTGAGTGTGTGGGTGACATAATGGGGACGGCGATACGTAACGCCCATTATGGTCATCGGGTGTGCATTTCATATCGGGGACGGCGATACGTAACGCCTGGTATGAAATGAGTGTGTGTGGATCGTAATGGGGACGGCGATACGTAACGCCCATTATGATTTTGGGTGTATGTAAATCATATCGGGGACGGCGATACGTAACGCCCGGTATGATCGATTTTGAGGATATTATTTTATGGAAAATGATGGGTGATTTTATTGTGGATTAAATTGGGATTTTGACGAGTGTGGTTATTTCATCGATTTTGAGGAAGATGATTTTAAGCCTCATGCATTTGGTAATTGTTCTTGGTTGTTGTTGTGGCATTAATGTATTTTTGTCTTTTGGTTTGGTTGGGTTGTACTTACCTGTGATGCCATCTTGGCGTCGTAGTTTATTTTTGGATGCAGACTTTGGAGAGGCCGAGCCTGAGGAGACGGCTCCGCTATTGAGGTGTTATTATTAATTGATATCTCGGGAAATTTATTTTCCCATTTTTTTATAATTATGTATTTGTTTAAATTGTATTTTTGGATGACTGTATTAAATCTCCTGTTGGAGAGTTTTTATTAAATTGGTTTGTAAAATATTTCTAAAAATTCTGGTACTTAAATATTAATTTATTATCCACTGCGACCTTTATTTTTATGTATGTCACGTGTGCACACACGTTTGACACGTGTTGTTGGGATGTGTGACCCGTGTTGTCATCATCCCGACGCCTCGATTCCCGTATTATTTTAAGGGGAATTTGGGGGCGTTACAGCGGGGCAAGTGGTAGTGGTAGGAGTAGGGTCAGGGGTCTCAACCCGAAGGGGAGTACTAGTAGGATTAGGGGTAGTGGTAGTAGTAGTGGTAGTGGTTGGGATAGGATTAGGGTTAGGGTTGGAGGTACCCAAGGCCCCCTCCGGGGAGCTCGCACTAGAATCCTCTGAACTTTCCATTTACAACAAATCTGAAATTATAATAAATGCAATACAAATGGTCATACCAAAATATAATAGGCTCAAATCTCAATTCAAAATTAGACTCAGTTGTCTAACTTTCAAATAATACCTAATGCATCAAACTATAATAATTTATATGATTATATCACTCATTTTATCTAATAATTTAACATGACATCACAAATATATATGTGTGTGTATGTATATTCTCATTTATTTTATTTTGAAATGTATAGACTTATAGTTAACATATATGGTTAGTAGTGATTTTATTTTTCAAATAATAGTTTTATTTGTCGAACATTTTGTGTTCACGAGAGAGACGGATTCTTCGCACTTGGCAGCGACAGTGGCCAGCGGCTGTGACGATGGTGTCCTGAGGTGTGTTTTAGGGCTAGGGTTTAGGCCGATTTTAGAGAGAGAGTGAGAGAGAGACGAGAGAGAGATAAGAGTGAGCGACGGAGATCGAAAGAGGGAAGGGGAGGGCTTAATTCTTAAATTTGTTTACATAAAACGACACCATTTTATATAAAACGGCGTCATTTTATGTAAGTAAATTTTTTTAAAAAAAATCCAGATGATAAAACGAAGCCGTTTTGAGTCATCTAGGTTTTTTAATATATAATATATAAGATATTTAATATTTAATATATATGCGGGGGCAAGAGCTGGGTAATACTGGACGGGGTCAAACCTATACTGCCCCCGCCCCCGTCCATACCCCAAAAAGCGGGCGGGGTTTACCCCGTCCATTGTCATCAAGGGGTACGGATACCTGCTGACCACCCCTACTATTACGTATTATAATCATAATTATACAGCATATTATTTAATATTATTACTAATTTCTTACATTTAAATTAATTACACTATACTTATAAGTTATTATTTTTTAATTCATATATGATCTGTTATGAAGTGTTCGAAAGTTAAGGTTATACATTCAGACGGATGAGATAGTCGTCCAAACGCTAATTACAGAGTTAGGAATTTGAGATTTCGAGTATCAGTTTGAGTGGTTATGATGGCACTAATAGTATTATAAAGTACTTAGTACCAAAAAAAAAATTACTAATATATTTCATATAATAAACTTACGTACTGTACATATTACTAATATGATAGTGTTATAGGCAATACTTATACTTATAGTAGTTAGTATTGCGTATGTACCAAGTATGATTAGTATTTTATAATACTACTGTTGCCCAAATGACTAACACCAGAGGGGGGTGAATTGGATTATATTATAAAAATTAACACTAATAAATCAAATACACAATATAAAATATAAACAGAATATAAAGCACTAAGAAATGTAAAGAGTAGGGTAAGAAAAAGCAAACTCAGTATTTTTATGAGGTTTAGCCCCACTGCCTACGTCCTCGCCTCAAGCTACCCCTTGAGAATCCCAAATTCACTAGTCAATCTCTTTTAGATGGAGATAGAAATCTATTACACCTTTGAGTAGCACTGCTCCAAAAAATCCGTGTAGAACACCCTCTACACTTCCAATCACCTCATACTTGGTGATTTAACTATTCCCCGTGTAGAACACCTTCTACACACACAAGGGTTATATGCACCATCTTATAGATACAAGAGTTGATAATTGGTAGATTATCAAAGTACACTCTTCAATGAGTGAGATAGAAACAATACAGCACAACTTATATCTCTCTCAACAAGAAAAATAATTAAGGCTCAAAACTTTAGAAAATAGAGAATGAGAGTTTTGAAAGAATGATGCAAAACTTTGCAATAGATGTGTAAGCTCTTGTTATGATTTTTGCAAAACTCAAGTGAGCTATTTATAGAAAAATGAGTTTTCAATTTCAAATTTGAAAAGATTCACATGTCAATAAGAGTACTATTCATTTTTCAAAAAATTCAAATAAAAGTATTTCTTTTTTGCATTTGTCAAAGACAACTCCATTCATTTTTCAAACAAATCAAACCTAATCTTTTACTTTTCATACATGACAAAATAAGTATGATTTATTTTTCAAACCAAATCATATTCTTTTTGCATATGTCAAAAAAACACACAACCACTTTTTAAAATTTTCAAACAAAATCATCTACCTTTTACATTTGTCAAAAAAATAAAACACACAATTACCCTTTAAGATTTTCAAACAAAATTATCTAGCTTTTTCATTTGTCAAAAAAACACAGCACTCCCCTTCAAGACTTTCAAACAAAATGTGCACATGTCAAATATGATAATCAATCATCTTATAAATTTAAATTTTTATATAAAAAAAATTATTTTCAAAATTATTTTGTTTGATGATGTTATGCATATGTGAAAAATATAATTTTCAAAATTAAGACATTTAAAAATGTCTTGCATATGTGAAAAAAGTAATTTGATATTTTATGAGAAAAAAATAGTAATTTGGAACCTTAATCCAATTTTAAATTTTATCAAGAAATGTACAAAAATAATCTATGAGTTTCATTTGTAGACTTGTTCTTTTATACTTGATGTACGCTTCGCTCCATTGCGTAAATAATTTGAGTTTGAGACTTGAATTTGTTTGTTATCATCAAAATCTACAGGTAAATACGAAATTTGAAATCTTGGATTCAACAATCTCCCCATTTTTTATGATGACAAATACTTAGTAGAATTCCCAGATGACTAACACAAGAGGGGGGTGAATTGGGTTATATTATAAAAATTAACACTAATAAATCAAATACACATTATAAAATATAAACAAAATATAAAGCAGCAAGAAATGTAAAGCAAATTCAGTATTTTTACGAGGTTCAGCCTCACTGCCTACGTCCTCGCCTCAAGCTACCCCTTGAGGATCCCAAATTCACTAGTCAATCTCTTTAGGTGAAGATAGAAATCTATTACACCTTTGAGCAGCACTGCTCCAAAGAATCCGTGTAGAACACCCTCTACACTTCCAATCACCTCATACTTGGTGATTTAACTATTTCCCGTATAGAACACCTTCTACACACACAAGGGTTATATGCACCTTCTTACAGATATAAGAGTTGATAGTGGGTAGACTAACAAAATACACTCCTTAATGAGTGAGATAGAAATAATACAGCGTAACCTATATCTTTCTCAACAAGAACAAGAATTAAAACTCAAAATTTTAGAAAAGAGAGAATGAGAGTTTTGAAAGAATGATGCAAAACTTAGCAATAGATGCGTAAGCTCTTGTTGTGATTTTTGCAAAATTCAAGTGAGCTATTTATAGAAAAATGAGTCTTCAATTTCAAATTTGAAAAGATTCACATGTCAATAAGAATACTATTCACTTTTCAAAAAATTCAAATAAAAGTATTTCCTTTTTGCATTTGTCAAAGACAACTCCATTCATTTTTCAAAAAAATCAAACCTAATTTTTTGCTTTTCATACATGACAAAATGAGCATGATTTATTTTTCAAACCAAATCATCTTCTTTTTGCATATGTCAAAAAAACACACAACCACCCTTTAAGATTTTCAAACAAAATCATCTACCTTTTACATTTGTTAAAAAAAAACACACACAACCACCCTTTAAGATTTTCAAACAAAATTATCTAGTTTTTACATTTGTCAAAAAAACACACCACTCCCCTTCAAGACTTTCAAACAAAATGTGCACATGACAAATATGATAATCAATCATTTTATAAATTCAAATTTTTATATAAAAAAATAATTTTCGAAATTATTTTGTTTGATGATGTTATGCACATGTGAAAAACATAATTTTCAAAACTAAGACATTTAAAAATTTCTTGCATATGTAAAAAAGGTAATTTGATGTTTTATAAGAAAAAAGAGTAATTTGGAACCTTAATCCAATTTTGAATTTTATCAAGAGATGTACAAAAATAATCTATGAGTTTCATTTGTAGACTTATTCTTTTATACTTGATGTGCGCTTCGCTCCATTCCGTAAATATTTTGAGTTTGAGACTTGAATTTATTTGTTATCATCAAAATCTATATGTAGATACGAAACTTGAAACCTTGGATTCAACAATCTCCCCCTTTTTTATGATGACAAATACTTAGTAGAATTTTAAGACTTGCAGTAATGCTTAAACTCCCCCTAGAATATGCGTTAGTTTTTCAAGCAATAGAAAAACATAAGTTCAGCATATATAACAAAGTTAAAAATTTAAATATTTACGTCTAAAATTTCTCCTCATTTTGGCATCATTAAAAAGGAACTACAATTGGATTCAGTAAGATTTCTTCCCGTAATAACCAATAACCAATAACCAAATAAAACGGTGTATTAGTAGAAACTGTAGAGTATTGAATAACCAGAGCCACCCGTGCCCGACGAAACCTGTAAAGGCTGGAGGCCTAGCTCTAGCAATTCGGTGCGGAAGGAGATTTTGTAAAGAGTTGAATAATCAGAGCCACCCGTGCCCGACAAAACCTGCAAAAGTTGGAGGCCTAGCTCTGGTAACTCGGTGCAGAGATTTGATCCGCTTGATATTACTGAAAAATGAGATATTATCAGAATTTGTAAGTTTGTCTTAGTCTTATTTCCATTTCTATAAGAGCAATCCTTATATTTATCTATTTCACATCAAATCTTCTTCTCATCTTTGTAATTTTCTTGCATTCTCATTCTACAAATTTTTAATGGCTCGTCGATTTCCCTTCAGTACTTCTCTTGATCAAGATTTGAGGTATTTTTCACCTCAGTCTCAATCTATTTCTGCATCTGTTGTGGGTGCCATGAAGCAACAAGAGACTAATTTGGCTAATAAATCAGATCATGATGCCATTTACGAGCTTGTGGGTCTCGGGACTCGATACTCATCTTCCATTGTTGCTTTTTCTGCTCGATTGCAGTCCAAAACTCGCGAAGTTGAGAGGTTTAGCGAGACTGTCTCTATACTTCAACGACTTGTTTATGAGTCAAACAAAAAAATAATAGAGTTAAAGCAACAGAATAAGGATTTAAAATCCTTGTTTGGCTCTTCATTTCAATTGCCTAATCCTTTAGATAAGGATGACATGATGATTTATGAGGAGCAAATACATTTGAATGATGAGGCTAAACGTCTTAAGTTTCTGTACGTCATTTTAGATAATGGAATAAAAATATCTAACAGATATTCATGGCATGCATCATTCCTATTTCTCTTCTAATCAAGCATAATCTATCTTCTGGTAAGGGTTTTGTGAAAATGTCTGCCAATTGATCATGTGTACTAGTGAATTCTAATACAATATCGCCTTTCTGCACATGATCTCTAAGAAAATGATATCTAATTTCAATATGTTTGGTCCAAGAATGTTGTATTGGATTTTTTGAAAGATTTATATCACTTGTATTATCACATTTAATTGGAATGTGATTGTATATAAGTTTAAAATCCTCAAGTTGTTGCTTCATGTAAAGAACTTGAGCATAACAACTGCCTGCAGCAACATATTCTGCCTTAGCAGTAGATAATGCAACAGAATTTTACTTTTTACTAAACCATGAAACAAGTGCATGACCTAAAAAATGACATATTACACTAGTACTTTTTCGATAAACTTTGCAACCAGCATAATCCGCATCTGAATAACTAATAAGATCGAACGAAGTGTACTTAGGATACCATAACCCTAGGTTAATGGTACCAGCAAGATATCTAAAAATACGCTTGATTGCAATCAAATGAGATTGCTTTGGAGATGATTGAAAACGTGTGCATAAACATACATTGAACATAATATCTGGTCTACTAGCTGTCAAATATAAAAAAACTACCAATCATACCTCGATATACCTTTGAGTCAACTGACTTACTGCTTTCATCTTTATCAAGTTTGGTAGTTGGATTCATTGGTGTTCTAATTACTTTCGCACCTTCCATCTCAAACTTTTTGAGTAACTCTTTAATATATTTTGACTGATTAATGAATGTTTCACTTTTTGTTTGCTTGATTTGCAATCCAAGAAAGAAATTAAGTTCTCCTATCATGCTCATTTCAAATTCTTAGCAGAATCTTGGCACATATTTTCACTAGTAGCACTAAATATTATATCATCAACATAAATTTGAACTAGAAGAATATCATCCTGTTCATATTTTATGAAAAGAGTTATATCGATCTTTCCTCTTGAAAAATATTTTTCAATCAAAAAACCACTAAACCTCTCATACTTAGGAGCTTGTTTGAGTCCATATAATACTTTTGCGAGCTTAAAAACATGATTAGGAGAAATAATATGATTTTCAAAACCTGGAGGTTGCTCAACATATATCTTTTCATTTATCAAACCATTTAAGAAAGTACTTTTAACATCTATTTGAAAAAGTTTGAAATTTTTATAACATGCATATGCAAGTAACATTCGAATAGCTTCTATTCTTACGACAGATGTATACGTTTCATCATAATCGATTCCTTCCTCTTGATTGAAATCTTGAGCTACAAGTCAAGCCTTGTTTCTAGTGATAATTCCAAACTCATCTTTTTTATTTCTAAAAATCTATTTTGTTCCAATAACAGCATGATTTTTGGGTCTAGGAACAAGTGTTCATACATTATTTCTTTCAAATTAATTTAGCTCTTCTTGCATAATTAGAAACCATGATTCATCAATAAGTGCTTTATCAATATTTTTGGGTTCAATTTGAGATAGAAAAGCAGTGTGATTATAAATATTTTTAAGAAATGATCGAGTACTTATACCTCGTGAAGGTTCTCTTAGAATTTGTTCCATTGGATGATCTTTCACATGTTTCTATTATTTGGTTGCATCTTATACTAAGTCTTGATAATCTTTCCTGATATTTCCATGTTGGATTTCTTCCATTGTATTCTATTTGTTGAGATTGAGACTATTTTTGTTATTTGTACCTTCTGATTTTTCATCAATAGATTTCTTGGAAAGTAGATGGTTAGATTCATCAAATATTACATACATAAATTCTTGTACAGTCAAAATCTTTTTATTGAATACTCTATAAGTTTTACTATTTATTGAATACCCAAGAAAGATACTTTCATCAGATTTTACATCAAACTTTCATAAATTATCTTTGTCATTGAGTATAAAACATTTGCATCCAAATACATGAAAGTAACCAATGTTGGGCTTTTTCTCATTCCAAAGCTCATAAGGGGTTTTATCTAATTTAGACCTTAACATAATTCTATTTATAACATAACATGCAGTATTTACCGCTTCGGCCTAAAAATAACTAGGTAAACTATTTTCATTAAGCATTGTTCTTGCCATTTCTTGAAGAGATCTATTCTTCTTCTCTACTACCCCATTTTGTTGAGGAGTTTGAGGAGCAGAGAAATTATGCAGAAAACCATTTTCATCACAAAAAAACTCAATATATTTATTGACAAACTCTTTCCCCCTGTTATTTCGGATGTTTGAAATAGTATAACTCTTTTCATTTTGAATTCTCTTGCATAGCTTGGTAAAGGCATTATGTACCTCATCTTTATGAGCGAGAAAGATGACCCAAGTATATCTAAAGAAATCATCAACAATAACAAATGCATAATATTTTCCTCCCAGACTCGCAACTCTGTTTGGTGCAAAAAGGTCCATGTGTATTAAATGCAAAGGTCTAGTAGTGGACATATGTTTCTTGATTTTGAAAGAAGTTTTTGTTTATTTACCAAACTGGCATACATCACAGATTTTGTCTTTAAAAAAATTTACTTTTGGCAAACCTGTCACAAGATCATTTTTTGAAAGTTTGGAAATAAGTTCCATGTTTGCATGACCTAACCTTCTATGCCATAACCAACTATTTTCATATTGAGTTGATAAACAAATAGTATCTTGTAAGGCAATTTCTTCAAATTCAATTGTATAAACATTATTGTTTCTAAGAACAATAAAATAAACATTGCAATTATGATTATTCAAAATAATGCACTTATCCTTTTTGAAGGTAATTGTAAATCCTTTATCACATAATTGACTTATACTTAAAAGATTATGTTTTATACCTTTAACAAGTAGAACATCTTCAATTATGAGAGAAAACTTATTACCAACTTTACATATTCTCACGATCTTCCCTTTTGAATTGTCTCCAAATGTCACGTATCCTTCTTCTTTAGGAGTGAGATCAATGAACTTAGTTTTATCTCCTGTCATGTGTCTTGAACATCCGCTATCTAAAAACCATCTTATTTTACTTACGGAAGACTTCATGCATACCTCAATATCATCTTTAGCCATAAGACAAAAATTTACAGATTCGTCATTACTTGCATCACTGTCTGAGCTACTTGAATCAACATCCGATGTAACTTTCATTGCTTTCTTGCCTTTGTATCGATCTTTCTTTAGCAGGGGACAATCTACCTTGATATGTCTTGGTTTTTTACATTTATAACAAATTAATAAATAATTTTTACCTGTATCTTTGTTGGAAGATTTTTTGAAAGGTTTCCTTGGAGAAGTTTTATTTTTCAAAAATCTCTTAAATCTTATTGTGATCATTGCAATCTCTTCGTCATCGCTTTCTTCATCTTCATCGCTTTCACTTTTATGAGGAACGACTTTGAGTGCCAAGCTCTTATTTTACTTTCCTTCTTCTTCTCCTCTTTTCAATGTGTACTCATGGGCAATAAGTGACCCGATGAGTTCATTTACTTCAACTTTTTTAAAATCTTAGCTTCAAGAATCGCCATTATTTTTTATTCCCAACGTTTTGGTAAGGAGTTAAGAATTTTCCTTACTATCTCTAATTTGGAATAAATTTTACCAAGAGACGTCAAACTATTTATAACATTAGTAAAATGAGTTACATAGAAGAGATTGATTTATCATCATTCATTTTGAATATTTCATATTCATGCGTAAGCATATAAATTTTTGATTCTTTGACTTGCGAAATTCTTTCATAGGTTACTTCCAAGTTATCTCAAATTTCCTTTGCTGTCCTGCAAGTCATTATTCTGTTAAATTCATTACCATTAAGAGTATTATATAAAAAAATTCATAACCATTATATTCACAGTATAAAGTCTATCGACTTCGCGAACAAACTCTTCCTCTTCCTTTTTGATTTTTACTCCATCAACAGTTTTTGTTGGAATATAAGGACCATTTATAATACATTTCCAGATTTCTCGACCTTGAGACTGAAGAAATATTCTCATTTTAATTTTCCAAAAAGTATAATTATCTTCAAAAAATAGCTGAGGTCGACTACTAGATTGACCTTAAGCGAAAGTAGCTGCAATGTTAGCCATATGATCTTAACTCAATAGATAGTTAATCTTATAACAGAGCCCTTGCTCTGATACCAATTGTTGCCCAGATAACTAACACAAGAGGAGGGTGAATTGGGTTATATTATAAAAATTAATACTAATAAATCAAATACACAATATAAAATATAAACAGAATATAAAGCAGTAAGAAATATAAAGAGTAGGGTAAGAAAAAGTAAATTTAGTATTTTTACGAGGTTCAGCCCCACTGCCTACGTCCTCGCCTCAAACTACCCCTTGAGGATCCCAAATTCACTAGTCAATCTCCTTTAGGTGGAGATAGAAACCTATTACATATTTGAGCAGCACCCCTCCAAAGAATCCGTGTAGAACACCCTCTACACTTCCAATCACCTCACACTTGGTAATTTAACTATTTCCCGTGTAGAACACATTCTACACACACAAGGGTTATACGCACCCTCTTACAGATACAAGAGTTGATAGTGGGTAGACTATCAAAGTATACTCCTCAACGAGTGAGATAGAAATAATACAGCGTAATCTATATCTCTCTCAACAAGAAAAATAATTAAGACTCAAAACTTTAGAAAAGAGAGAATAAGAGTTTTGAAAGAATGATGTAAAACTTAGCAATAGATGTGTAAGCTCTTGTTGTGATTTTTGCAAAACTCAAGTGAGCTATTTATAGGAAAATGAGTTTTCAATTTCAAATTTGAAAATATTCACATGTCAATAAGAGCACTATTCACTTTTCAATAAATTCAAAAAAAAGTATTTCCTTTTTGCATTTATCAAAGACAACTCAATTCATTTTTCAAAGAAATAAAACATAATCTTTTGCTTTTCATACATGACAAAATGAGTATGATTTATTTTTCAAACCAAATCATCTTCTTTTTACATATGTCAAAAAAACACACAACCACTCTTTAAGATTTTCAAACAAAATCATCTACCTTTTACATTTGTCAAAAAAAAAAAACACAAACACCTTTTAAGATTTTCAAAAACAAAATTATCTAGATTTTGCATTTGTCAAAAAAACACAGCACCCCCCTTCAAGACTTTCAAACAAAATGTGCACATGTCAAATATGATAATCAATCATCTTATAAATTCAAATTTTTATATATAAAAAATAATTTTCGAAATTATTTTGCTTGATAAAGTTATGCACATGTGAAAAAAGTAATTTGATGTTTTATAAGAAAAAAGAGTAATTTGGAGCCTTAATTCAATTTTGAATTTTATCAAAAGATGTACAAAAATAATTTATGAACTTTATTTGTAGGCTTGTTCTTTTATGCTTAATGTGCGCTTCGCTCCATTGCGTAAATAATTTAAGATTGAGATTTGAATTTATTTGTTATAATCAAAATTTACATGTAGATACAAAATTTGAAATTTTGAATTCAACAACTACTATACTAGAATAGAATATTTAGTATATAAATATTATATTATTTAGACGTAGTACTTAATATTTACTAATTAAGTAGTTATATAGATTACATAGTCTCATAACTTGTTTATATAGATTAATGATCTAATGTAATTACTTTGTATATTACTATTATAATAATGAGGTAAACTTTCGTGGAATATATTTTTTTATATTTTAATATTAAGTGCCATTTGAACAATAATCTACTATTGTTTGAACGCACTTTATCTCTATGACGCCCATGATTCCCCTCTAGGATTTAGAGGGACATTGCGACACTGAAATAGTCATCACATAGATCAACTATCCCATCATTAGTGCTCCAAGTGTGTGTGAAACACGCAATTAGTATACAAATAAATATTTATAGCGAAAATTAAATAATAATCAACCATTCTAGTACCAGAAATTTTAAAAAGATTACAAACTAGTCTGAAAAGATCACAACATTCGGGATTTAAGATCCCTATCTTCTTCATCACACTGATTTACTCTTTCGGCGAAAGCTGCCCCTCGGGCTCATCCTCATTCTCTGCATCACAAATTACGATTTTATAATACGGAACTGTAGGTGGACCCAATATACTAGTAAGTCATGAAACTCAGTAAGTAACAGACAGTACCAACCAATTTAACAAACAACATGCAAAAAAAAATTCCAAATAAACAAACTTTACCTCACACGGGACTTCCTTTCCTAGAAAGGAATCCCACACTGACACTGCATTGCCCTTTCCCATAAAAGGGTTTAACACAAACTCACAAACTTTTTTTTCCCGAAATGAAGACTACAATGCTAATTGTCCTTTCTTAGAAAGGACACCACAATAAAACCATCATTTCTCAGAAAGGATCACACAAACTAACCGTCATTTTTCCAAAAGGCACGCATTTACAAACTATCATTTCCCAAAAATGATCACATCCACGGACCGTCATTTCTAAAGAAGGAACGCACCCACAAACCGTTCTTTCCAAAAGGAACGTACACATATCAAGTCGTCCTGTCTTAGAAAGGATGCACAATACGCCAAAAACCCAGTTTCTGGCACCACAACGCTATTCTATTTTATTAAGCTGTATACCGTGACTTCCCCTAAGGACCATCCATACGTCCTGGTTCTTTTTGCCACACCACGGGTAATGACAGTGCGTGACTTCGAAATGGGTGATGCCCAGCTAACCACGCCCAGTACTTACCATGATCAAGTATCGCCTACCTCCCACCAATAGAGGAGCTACAGAGTCGGCATGAGAGCGTTACCATTTCGTCTAACGACAACTTAGGAGACGTCACATCAATATATTTTGCTCCCAAGTGACCAGAGAAGCTCCACTTGAATAATGCATCATCCTGACTTAGAGTCATGATACACACGCAACCACCACAACAACCAAATCAGAACAAATCAACTGACATCATGTCAACTTAAAACCTCCACTTAAACAACACCCGAAACCAACAAGAAAATAATATAAGCATGATATACAATTATTGGGTGGCATGGCATTGTCATACAGCACATTGAAATCAGCCAACAAATAATTGTACAACCAACAAATAAATTCTACCACCAACCAATCACAACAAATCATCTCGGTGTGATCCTATACTCCATAAAATGACATCGGGTTCAACTCACCTATTTTCAGATTTTATTATTATTATTATCAAATTATTTAATATTTATAGTTGTCAAAATAGAGGTTAGTTCACAATTAAATATTCAAACAAAAGCAAACAATCATCTCTTACTTACAATGCACTCGATATAAGTTCTGGAAGGTAGCGAAAATGCTCAAAAGCTATCATGCGTCTCCACCAACGAAGATGCTGTTAAAGTAGCGCCCACCGCACCACCGCAAATAAAACACCATAAATAACTAAGTACTATTTCAGAAAATAACTAAGCAATTAAAATTAAACTTAAATAAAATCACATATATAAAACAATACAATTAATAACAAATATTATAAACAATATTTAAACTCTAAACGTAAATAAATAAACCAGATAAATAAGTTAGAAACAACACTTAAATCAATTAATCAATTTAAATGATAGAAGCTTATCGAAAATATCTCAAAGCGGTAAACTACGGCCACTAAAACATCGATTTAAAAGGTGATTAAAACCTACTTGAAATTTTTGGATCTCTAGAGTGTGAAGGGGAGAACTCGAGTTTGGGTTGAGTGGAAGAAAATAACACTAAAACCAACCACTAAAGGAGAGGTAAAACCATGATCTCAAAGTGATTTTCGGCTTGGGTTTTCGCAAGGGTTCGATGGCCATTTGTAGGCTGAAAAGCTCGGGTTTATGGGTGAGAAAAATACGTGAAACACTACCAAACCTGAGCCAAGACAAGGCAAGATGTAAAGGGGAAGATTTTTTAGCTTTTTAGATGAAAAACGAAGGCAAAAACATGGCTGAAAGCACAGGATTTGGGGCTGATTTTGGGCCCATGATGCACGGATCAATAGCGAGATTTAAGGGGAAAAGATCACCCATGTACTGGGTGTTTGATGGAGTAATGCCTGTGCGATTCGAGCTGATGAAAAGCTGCAAGATTGAGCTGATTCATGGGTATTCTAGTGATAGAAATAGTGGACGTAAATGGAAGAAATGAAGAAGAAAAAGAAAGAAAATAAAGAAGAAGAAGAAGCTGGCATAGCACACGTGAAGGAAGAAAGAACTTTGGGTTCCCCCTTTTTGATCAAACGATGTCACATTAAGGAAAAATGGTGGGCTGGGTTATGTCTATACGGTCCAACACCAAAAACTTAAGTTTTACACATACTAAACCCACACTATATATATATGTTATGAATTATTGATCGTTTGCTGCCACCTTCTATCCCCACCAATAACTTTGTGAATGACCCCACCACTATTATTTTAAATCTTGCGTAGTATTTTCAGAGTCTATAAATATGAGTTTCAATCATTCTGAAATTCATAACAAATATTTATAGAATGAAAAAAGTTTCAGTTTTTAAGAGTTTCAAATAATTTTTTTTATATTTCTCTTGCAATAGTAATAATTTCTTTTTTAGTTTTATAACACGTTATCAGCACGAAATTCTATCGATATTGAAGCTAATGGTCTTCTATTTCAAGTGATTTTTTCAGTATATTATTTGTAGTCATTGAGATGAATATTAAAAGTAATATTATTGAATATTACTTGATAAAATTATATTTTTATTCTGATGATTATGTGAATATATTTCTTAAATACATATATTTATTTTTGTGATTCATATATGTAGAAAACGTCAAATATTATAAAATTGAGATTTATTACTATTGACATTTCTAAAAAAAGTTATTTATCCAGAATCCTTGATAAGATCTATTTGGATATGATGAACTTGGGAGATACAATCAAAGAAGAAAGTCACGTGTCCTTGTAAGACCGTGTTGTGTATCTCATGGTGAAAAATCTTCTTACTATGTGAAATAATTTAAGGGAAAGATATAAACACTAGAAGATTTATTCCTCCCAAAATCTCATTATGACTTATTGCACCTGAAGTTACAACTTTTTAAAAGTGTTTGAAAAAATTATAGAAGTGTGTGTCCCATAAGTGATAACACTAAAGGGGATAATAATATAAATATATCGTATCACCAGAAATGATCCAATTCAGAAAATGGTAAAGGCCCTCAGAATAATTTTTCATAAAAAGATGAAGATGTTTGTCATAAATGTAGTATGACTAAACATTGGTCACGTATCTGTTGTACGATCAAACACTTGATTTACTTATTGTGATAACCCAGATTTTTAGACATCCGCTTAATTTTCATATGTGGAATGATTATGTCTCTCCAAGACTATTTTTAGGAATTTTGGAATATATGTATAGGATTTTTAGATTGAAAGGTTGGGAATAAGGTTGGGTATAAATGTGACTTGTGTTAAGATGAAAAAGTGCCTAGACCCGAGATCTCGCTCAACTCTCGCTTGATGTCTGGCTCGAGCGAAATACAGGGACAGACAAATGTCGTTTAGTAGAATGGTCATAACTTGCTCATTTGGTGTCGGATTTGAGTGATTCAAGAGGCTATGGAAAGCTAAGAGGAATATATACAACTTTTATGTTTTGAAGTTTAAGAGATATGGACTTAATCAAATAAGATATAGAGATTGAAGTACCAGGTCTGAATTGAAGATAGATAAGTATTGACTTGAAGTTGACTAAGAACATTGGATAAGATTAAGCCATTGGATTATTTTCTCAATTATCCTAAGATCTGGAAAAGTGTGTAGAGATGTGGAAAATGAGGAGATTTTATTTAGTGAATTTCGTGTGAAATAAGAGGAATCATCTATCCAACATTTGGTGTACCCGGATTGGTGTTCTCGGGCTTATCTGTCGAGTTTTATTAGAAAAATCATAACTTGGTCATATTAACTCCAAATGAAGTGATTCTAGTTCCTATAGAACCCTAAGACATAGATATATAACTTTTATGATTGGAGGTTTTAGAGAATCTAAGTGTATTGATGGATTAATCGGGCTGGAATGGGACTGATCTGTTTTAAGTGCAAACTGGAGCCCGAAAATGAATCACTCCACCACCTCACCTTAGATGTTCGAATTTGATTGGTTTTCCTCATGTTTATCTACTAGATACACGTATGAGAGCATGTGTTAGGTGGAGGAAGAGCTTCTAGAAGAATAATTAGTTTAAAACCAAACAAGAGTGAAGAACTAATCTGATTAGCCAAAACAGTCAACTATCCCCTTTGTTTCCAACCAATTGGTAACCAAACCTTGGGAATTAGGTGATGAGATATTTTTCAGCCACTCTAAGGGTGCTAAGGGAGTCTTGGACGTGTGGATAAGGGTGAAGAAGAGGTTCTAGAAGCCTTGGGGGTGCAAGGAAAGGTCAATAGCCAGTTAAGCTTATCTTGGGTATTTTAGACTTTTTGGAGTTTACTTTTATATCTATAATTGGTAATTATTTGGGGCCATTGATCTAAGATAATTTTAGATGAGGAAGAAGCTTAGCCATAGGATGAATATCCTTGGAGATCATGGGAGATATGGATGAGGATTAGATTAACCAAAGCTGGACAACACACCACACCTCACACGGTTTGGGTTAACCCATTGCCTTGGTTTGTTTTCCTTCTCTTCTTCCCCAAGCCATCTATTTCTATATATATATAACCATCTTCAGATCATAGGAGACCTTTTGGGAGGAGGAAGTCACGTCCACTTGGAAAGAAAACCAAAGAAGAAGCCTCCTTAACCCTTGAACCTCCAAACACCTCCTAAGTGAGCTAAGTGAGTGCTTTGAGGAGAAAGGTTGCAAGGACTAGTTGGATCATTCAACCAAGCTTTGGAGAAACTTGTAAGTATACAATTTAACTTAATCTTAGCATAGAATAGGTAGATTGTTGATGGAATTAAGTTTGTTGTTAGTTGAAACTTGAATTAGGCTTATATGATGTGTTTGGAATCTATGGTGTTTTGGCTATGATTTGGTGATGGTAAAATGTTAGGAAAATTGTAAGGACCTAGATTTATGTTTTAATAAATAAAAATAAGGTTTATGTGAGAAGATTTATGGGTTTAGGTTGAAAAACCCCATGAGCCGTGATCTCGCTCGACTGTCGCTCGACAGGCGAGTCGAGCGAAGGCAAAATATGAACCCCCGCCTGACTGTCGCTTGATACCCGCTCGAGCGAGTTCCAACCCGAGACTTCGCTCGATACTCGCTCGACAACCCGCTCGGGCGAGATACCCTGTTTTGCTTAGATTCAGGGTTTTCTTAGAATAGCAGTGGTGTTTCAAATGGGAAGAGTTATAGGTGAAAATAACTCATATGAATAAGAGAAAAACAAAAAGAAAGAAAACAATTTATATAAAGATTAAGTTAGTCACGTCATGACGGGGACGGCGATACGTAACGCCCGTATGACTGACGTGCCGACAGGGACGGCGATACGTAACGCCTGTCGTGATATAATAATATGTTTTGTGTCATAACAGGGACGACGAGACGTAACGCCCGAATGATTGAAACTAGACTCATCATAACGGGGACGGCGAGACGTAACGCCCGGATGACTGATGGGTGTATATAGCGGGGACGGCGAGACGTAACGCCTGCTATGATAAGAATGCTTACGTCATTTCGGGGACGGCGAGACGTAACGCCCGAATGACTGGTAAGTTGACAGGGACGCCTGTCATATATGTGAAATATGTTCCGTGTCATGACGGGGACGGTGAGACGTAACACCCGGACGATTGACACGAGACTCATCATAACGGGGACGGCGATACGTAACGCCCGGATGATTGATGAGTGTATGATTAATAAGTTAGTCACGTCATGACGGGGACGGCGATACATAACGCCCGTATGACTGACGTGCTGACAGGGACGGCGAGACGTAATGCATGTCAAGGTAATGCAATAAGTAGATCCCGATGGGGACGGCGATACGTAACGCCCATCGTGGATAAGAAATAAGAGAAACCTATAAGGTTAAGAAGTAAAATGGAAAGTACAGGTATAAGCATAAGTATAAGTATTAAGTATGTGATGATGGGTCTAGTTAAGATCTAAGTTTGTATGGTAAGATGGGTAATTGACTTGTAAAGTTCCATAAAGTATGCTTATAAGTGATATGTTGGTGAGTATGATTATGTATGATGATAGTTGATGTTATCTATGCTTTATTTCGTTAACTGTGTACTTACTGAGATTTCTTGTAAATCTCACTTTTTTATGTTTTATATGTTTTATCTATCATTCCTTATGGAATGATAGATGCTGTTGCAGGGATAGATAAATTGCATTGAGACTTGATCAGCACTGGAGATTCTGAGGTACCCTGAGGGTCTTGTGGAATGCTCCTCTCCGGTTGAGATGATCCCATGTACGTGATCAAGTAAAGATGTAAGAGTACTAGATGGTGATAGGATATGAGATTTTGTTTAGAGAAAACTAACTGGGTTATGTAAGAATTAATACAGAATATTGTTGTAAATACGATGTTATGAGAAGTGTGATTATAGTATGCCATGTGATCTACTGATGCAAGAGTTAGATCTCCTTGCATATATTGGGAATTTATTTCTTCCAGCTGCGATCGGCATTGCATTTAATTAGTAAGCTTAGATGCATGCATGCTACTTTTTATATTTACGTAGGATAAGTAGCCTTGGGTTACTTGTCCGGATGCGTCGTTTTACGTTGTAATCGATGTGAAAAATTGGGGCGTCACACTTATACTGAGTTTTTATATAGTATAACTTTTTAATATTTTATCATGTTTTAATAAAAGGTTGGTGCCCGAAGCACAATAAGAAATTACTTGGGATAATAAAACCCTGCCTAAATTTGATCATTTTACAAATGAATACGAACTAAAAGTTCAAAGGATTACCTATTTGCAAAGTGTTGCAAATCAATTACTGTATATATTTATTGACACTAAAGATGTTGTAAAATCATATATTACTGCTGTTAATGCTTAAGCAAGAATTAAAATCCCTGAAAGACAAGTTGTTAAAATAGCAATAGATGAGTCTAAAACACACCTAAAGTGTTGAAGACTTATTGGTGCAAAAGAAAAGAAATTGATGCCCTTGTGAAGAGACCGTACCCACAAAACAAACAATAAAATCTATCCAAACTTTCTGTACAGAAAAAGAAACTTCTGAAGAGAAAACCTTTTGAAAAGTACAAACTTTTTAAAGATGTAACTTCTGAGGAGGAAATTCCTGAAGAGTACAAACCTCCTGAAGAGTACAAACCTCCTGAAGAGGAAACTCCTGAAAAGTACAAACCTCCTGAAGAGGAACCTCCGGAAGAGTACAAACCTCTTGAAGAGGTACCTCCTGAAAAGATGTTTCATGAAATGTTTTCCCCTGGAGAGGAGCAATGAGATCTCAATACATTTCATGAATACTGAAAAAATTATGGATAGAAATAAAATTGTTGTCGACAAAATATTTTCATATAAAATGGCCCTTGATATTACTAGAAGTAATGAAGAAAGTGAGTCAAGAACCGTCGAAGAATGTCGACGTAGAAATGATTGGCCAAAATGGGAATCAGCTATTGAAACTGAATTAAACTCGTTAGCAAAGCGAGATATATTTGGACCTGTTGTCCAAATACCAAAAGGTGTAATACCTGTTGGATATAAGTGAGTATTTATAAAAAAGCGTAATGATAAAAATGAAATTGTGTTGTACAAATCATGATTTTTTGCAAAAGATTTTCTGCAGAAACTCGAGATTAGTTATGAGGAAATATATTTTCTTGTTATGAAGGCAATTACATTCAGATTTTTAATTGGCTTGGTTATTACAAAAAGATTAGATATGCGGTTGATGAATGTGGTCACTGCATATTTATAAGGATCATTAGATCACGACATACAATGCTTGAAGTATCTAATCTAAGTACATTTAAGAGTATGTACTTTATAAAACTTCAAAGATCTTTATATGGGTTAAAGCAATCTAGACGCATGTGGTATAATTGACTTAGCGAATATCGATTTGAAGAAGGATTTGAGAATAATCCTATATGCCCATGTATTTTTATCAAAACCTGAATTTGTCATTATTGCAATTTACGTTGATGATTTATCTTATTAGAACTTATGAAGAGATCACAAGGACTGCTATAAATTCAATGAATGCATTTGAAAAAGAAAGATCTTATTATTCAAATGCTAGATTAATTACAAAAATTTGAGATTTTTTGCCTCATCTTTCAAATGCATTTGCTCTTCATAAAACAACATGTCATACTTATCTAAATGATTAGGCAGTCGAAATGAAGAGGTAAATAAGGATTTTAAATCATTATTCTCTTACTTTAAGTTTGCTATTTTTCTATCAGACTTTTAATCGAGTTGTTGAAATACATAAACCTTCTCGTTAAGATCATCAATCTCACGATTTTTGGATTGTAACCGGTTAGAAAATCTAACAATAAAGGAGGAGTATCGAGTATTGAGAGTCATCAGCTCATAAATGGCTTCACGATCTGACTTATTAGTCAGATCATTCAGTTGCTGCAATATATTACCCATGGAGGATGCAGGAACAACTTGTAACTGAAGTGAATGATACCTCATACGTTGATCGTGAAAAATATTGAAAGGAAACTGATGAGCCATTGAAAATTTGTAAAATAAGAATGCAAATGCAGATGAATTATAGATATGAGAAGAATATTTGATGCGAATTAAATGAAACTAAAGATGATTCTTATAGAGATAAAAATAAGAACAAGACAAACTATCATCTTTTAAAATTTCTCTTAGTCAAAATTACAATATATACTGGATGCATAATTTCAAAAGCCAGCGAGATTAATTGCAGCTATCTCGATTTTTTTATAAATGCTGAACCTCTACCGTTAGCTGCTGTTGTTGATTTTGTATTTGAGCTCTCTCTCATTCCAACTCTTTTATTCGTGTTTTCAGGTCACGGGAATACTAGTTTATAAATTTCTTCAGCTCTTTGTTTTCTTGTCTTAAATTTTTTTTTTCTATCTTTAGTTGCAAGCGTTTGATGCAACTCAGATATTTGATTTTTAAGATGATCAATCTCACTCGTTCTCACCAGTAGCCTCCGAGACATGGTTGTAAGAGAGACAGCATATTGTGCACTGAGGTTCTTGATGCTGCAATAATTTCATGATTAGTTTTACTAAAAAGATATATATCTACTCCTATCATGGTGTTTACAGTCTTAGGAAAAAATATGAGTGGTTGAGATATAAAAGGCTCATAGTTCAAATTTGGGACATTAAAATTTCTATCAGACATAATATCGTTCTGAATGAACAATAACTGAATTTATGAACAATGTGAGATTTTTTTGTTGGAGTAAATCAATGGTAAAATGGTTATATTTAAATAGCAACCTGAAATCTTCTAATCTTTTCAAAATCCCGTATGTCAACAATGTCAAGCAGATTTAATTTTCGTCGAACCGATTGAACTAGGCCTCAAGCTTTTACAGTTTTATCATATATGGATGGTTTCCAAATTTCTCCATAATAACGCCGAAATGGGGAGAAATTTTAAATGAAAATATTAACATGTTCTATTTAATACATTATTTTAAAAATCATGTTTGAATTATTAACTCTGTTATATATGCTGAAATCATATTTATTTATCACTTGAAACACTAACGCATATTATTAGGAAGAATTTAAGTATAACTGCAGGTATCAAATTTCTACTAAGTTTGTTAACCAGACATTATCTTCTACATATTCAAATCATTCAGAGATTATTGCAATTCATGAAACAAGTTTAGAGTATATTTGACTGAAATTAGTGATTCTACATATTCAAGAAAAATGTGGTATTCCCATCATCAATGACAGCCCAACAATTTATATGAAAATAATACTGCTTATATCAGAGGAGGATATATCAAAAATATGATCAAGTGATAATCTAGCAAATTTATTCACAAAAACATTACCAACTGCGACATTCAAGTAGATTGTGTAGAATATTGAAATGTGAAAACTCAAAAATCTATCGTCATACACTTTTCAAGGGAGTAAATGTTCTAAAAACTTGTACTGATTGTAATCTTTTTTCTTCGCTGAGGTTTTGTCCCACTGGATTTTTGATCTAGGAGGATCCGAGACAGATAATGCTGAGCTGTCTGATTGCACGTTGATGGCGCTGAGATACCATGAATTGGCAGATCAACGTAAAGGCCGAAAGTGATCGTGATCTCTTTCTAATTGGTGAAGTTTTAGGTGTATTTCAGTTTTTTGGTCATAACTTTGGTGACGGATGTCAGAATCGCGCATAAGACCTCAATTTGGAAAGCTCCATGTGTCCTTTTTCGACCTCAAATTCCGTTGTTTTCCCTTCCGAATCATTGTTTTTAGTCATTTTTTACTATTTTTTGTAATATTTCGTATGTTTGTTAGAAAGTCATTTTAAATCCGATTTGTTCTGGATTTTTCGCAGATTGCTTATTTGATTTTGAATTTCAATTTTACGTTATTTTCGGGATTTTTTCCATTTTTGATAAAATTCGGTTACAGACGAATTTTAGCTATACAGTCCGGCTTGTTGACTAATTTTCGACAATTTTTCATTTGGTAATATTCAGTTTTTTTCTCAGAGACGTATTTTCTATATTTTGAGAAAATTTCTTGTGTTCTTTCTTGTGAATTCATCTGTTGAAACTAACCTACTGAATAATCGCTATTCTTTCTGGCGTCAGTTTTCCTCTGTACGGTTGTAATGAGGCAATCTTAAAACATTTGGAGATACATAAAAATATTGTACTCTTTTTCCTTTACAATTGGTTTTTCTTTCTACTGGGTTTTCCCTTGGCAAGGTTTTAACGAGACAGATTTTTTATGGGTAGTCATTCAAGGGGGAGTGTTATGAATTATTGATCGTCGGCCGCCACTCTCTGTCCCCACCAATAATTTTGTGAATGACCCTACCACTATTATTTTAAATCTTGTATAGTATTTTCAGGACCTATAAAAATGAGTTTCAATCATTTAAAATTCATAAGAAAAATTTATAGAACGAAAAAATTTCAGTTCTTAAGAGTTTCAAATAGTTTCTTTTATATTTCTCTTACAATAGTAATAGTTTTTTTTTTAGTTTTATAATAATATATATCTTGTTATATATATATAAACGTCTAACAAATAAATAGTAAATTTTGTTCGGCATTTTTATTCCTCTTTTACCCCATGTCTATTAGGAAATGACTTTCTATTTTATCTGCGGTCAATTTTCTGTTGTTTCTTTCCATTTGGTTTTATTATTGATAAAGATAATGCGTATGAGAAAGATTCCAAGCACAAACTTTTATAGCCACGCCTGTGAAAATCTATGTCCACCGTACAAAAAATATAATTGGATTAGGCATTTGCATCCTTAAAAAAGTATAATTTTGTACGCATATAAAAAAAAATTGGTCTTGATCAAAAATAAGAAAAAAATAAAAGAAATAAAAGTACATCTTCACTTCAAAAGTAAACAGTAATCCCTTTATTCCCCCTAGTAATATACTTATAAAATGTTTATCTTATATCATGGTTAATTATATTCAGGCAAATCGATAGAGGCTGTGAATTCTTGGGAGCGGAGAGAATCGTGGATTGCATGCGTTCCGGTAATTGTCAACATATATAAGTTAATTAGAGCACTAATATTGGACTAGCTAAAAGTTTTTTTAAAAAAAGTACAAGTTTTGCACACAACTCAAAAATTTTTCATCATATTTGATTGATTGTGGCAAAAAAAAGTACATAAATGGTGTATCTTCAAAATGTGGCCAAAAAAAAAAATGTATGTTCAAAAGTTTCTTCAAAAATAAATCGTCTCTTCATTTTCCTTTTAAGGTTTTGTTTGCTTTGTAGTACATTTTAGTACATTTTCCTGATATCTTTTTAGTACATTTTCAAATGACATTTCTCAATTAGGAGATAAGTTTAAGCGAGTGCATTATTAGGGATATGCTAGTTTTCCTGACATACCTGCTTTGTAGCAAAGGAAGAATTGGAATTAGTTTACAAACCAGATGATTAGACAATATACAATCCATTTATAAGAGCACTCTCGTTGGATTGTTCAAAACTAAAAGATAATTTTAACTAATGAAAAGAGGAATTTGACTTTTAATTATTTCATTTACATAAGTCCTGACATTAAATTAGTTATTCTTTCATTATATAAGAGTAAAATAATATAACAATAATTTGAATTTAACTATTTACATTAAATTTTCATATTAGATTATCTATTTATTCATTATATAGTAATAAATAATTAATAAGTAAAAAAATATTTAACTTTTTGTAATTAATAATTTATTTTATCTTATGATATTTTACCAATATTCTACCTATTATATATTAATTAATGATCATATTCTAATTAAATTATGGGTTAAAAAATTATTAATAATAATATTCTATTAAAATTAAATTAATAATTAATAATTAATAATTTAAAAGAAAAACTACTTAATAAAATAAACATTTGCATGAATATGAATATTTGCTCTATGTTGAAGAAATTAATAAAATAGACATTTTTATGAATAAGAGATAGAAGGAATTAATATAATATACATTTTATTAATGTAAAGTGATTGTCAAAGATAGAATAAGTTTTAATATTATTATAACTAAAGCTACATTTTTAAATTTTAATCAATTCAATGTAATCTTATTTTAAAGTCTATTCGTTAAAAACATATTAGATTAAAAAGTCCAATCCAATGAAAGGGCGCTAAATATGAAAATATTGCATTGGGGCCCATAAGTATCGGCCTCTTCAGTGCTATGCATGTGACACATGTTTGACTTTAGAGGTTATGGACTTGGGCCATAGGTTCAACAAGAAGAAAACTACTTCCACGGGGGAGTATCAAGTAAGCCGAACAACGAAATAGTGGTTTATGTATTAGTTTCCCCATTACTTTCTTTCTTACATTTTGAGGTGATGATTCCTTTGTATGAATTTGATCTTGTTGGTTGAAATAATTGAAGTGACTCAACGCAAACTTTGGAGTGGTTTCTTAGACAAAAATTATGTGTGGGTCTTTGTGCTTTAATTTCCTAGATATATTGTCTGGTCTATTATTATCGGTTTTTCCTTAAATTATTTACGAATTGCCTTATGTTTATGCAAATTTTTAGGAATTGTTCTTGACTACCAGGGAAGATAAAAAGTTCAAAACTTGAATATCCTTGAGAAGAACAGATCACTATCTAATCATGATTGCTTGATTTTTGAAGCATTAATTGAGAAATCTAGCAAATGAAGAAAAAGTGGACAGGAGCACCTTTAACTTGAAAAGGCCTAATATTCCAGATATATTGCCTAGTGGTGCTCATGAGGGAAAGGTTAGGAGTAGGATCATGACGATGGGGAATTTTTTTCTTTCCCCTTTTTAGTCCGGCCATTTTTATTTTATTTTATTATCTCAGATCTTAATGATGGAAAATAGATCTTTTGCATTTAATTTCCGAAAGTAATAAACATGATAACAAACGGATGAATTAATTAGTACTAACCAATGTTTTTTTTTAGAAATTTATTATTAATGAATGTGTGTATTTTTTAAAATACTTCATGAAGATGCTTAAAAAATATTTAAAAGAAGAAAGTTACAAATAGTAATCGGTCTGTTCCATGATCAATTAGCTAATTTATCGATTCATGCATCATGTAGCATTGTCCCAAACATGATTAACTCTTAATTTGTTCCTAGTTTTGCCTTTGGGGTAAAGGATGTTTTGACGAGTCATTTGCTTTCTTGTTTCTTATTATGCTAGCTAGCTTTTTCCCATGTAGTCGTAGTCTTATAAGGACTGTTTGGAGTAAGCAATTGATTTATAATAAGGAAATCTTAATTAGTCTCACTTCAAGTTTAATTCTGATCTTCATGTACGGGCTGTTAACTCATTGGTTATCTTGATTTAGAAAGTGATAATTTATTTAATCTATTTAAGTGGCTCCACCACCATTAATAAAGTATGAGCAAGCCAAGTTTATTTTTTTGAACTAATTTTACTTCTAATAGTTTATTTTTATCATTAAATACGCTCTTGATATGGGACCTATCATCCGAGATCGTAATAGATTTCCTTGAGGACGTTGCGTGGGTGGTGGTGTACATGTGACTAATGATTAATCAACGTTTGATCGACAAAAATGGGAGCGATGGTGGAAAACATCGGAGCACAATGAATAATATTAGTGGTGGCCTGCAATGCACGTATATTTAAGAAATGATATTTACAGTTAAGGAATGTGCAGACATCATGCAGTACTCTTTTTGAAAACAATAGTAGAAGGTTTTTCCTATCCCATTAAATTATCAAAACCGATATATTGCATCTTAAAATTATCTGAAAACTAAAATATATAAACTATTTATTTAAAATTCGAGAGTCAAGATCACCTGTGTCATATCTTTTGTTTTTCATTCAATCTTGAAAGTCAAGTTTGTTATAGGTTTTTTTTATTAGAGACTATAAGATATCAAGTTTGTTGTATTAATATAGTTTGAGACTATATTTAAGGATTTATTTATACTGTTTTCCCTTTAAAATTAGAAGTATTTTTTTTTTTGAAGGGATTTGAACGTCCCTGACACTGGGGTTCATAGCCACGTTTTCTAATTTATTGTGGAAACCCTTGATGGTCAAATGCGTATCTCAAACTCCGTAGCTATGGTTTGAAAATATTCGACGCTAATTAATAAAGGCCAAAAGATTTGCATGAAGCAGTGACCCCTATTTGGATTGAACAAAGCTCTTCAACTTGCTCTTCATGTACAAGGCCTTCCAACAATTTCATTTCGCATCCTTCGTATCAACCCTTGGGACTTGCACATCGTTCTCCTCCATTGACTACACATCATTTTTATCATATCTATTCGCCCTGAATTTCTTTTAGACTTTGGTTTTCTCTTGCCAAATTTTCCCTGCACCCCCTTTAGCATCATTCGTTCCCCGACACAACGCGCCTACTCCAACCCTACAAACAGCTGAAGTATGCCCTTGCTGACAACATTTTTTATAGTAAAAACCTTGCATTTCATGCCTAACCTCCTACTTTATTAGCCACCACAATAAGAAAACCCTGCATCGGTTTATTTGTAAGATCAATCTCTACACACATTCGTGCCCCTGATACACTCGATTTGTGAAGTGTTGCATTGTGTCCATGCCCAAAAACCGACCAAACCTTGTTGCCAGAATCTGCAAACAATCAGTTCGATACATGTGTAATGATAATCTTGGCAAAAAGATCCATTGTGGCGCTAACATAGATTATTTATGTAAATCAAATTCCTTTATCCATCGAAACAGCCTAACTACATAGCCAGCGGTCAGGACATGCCCATCCATGCACAAAATCCTGCTCAGACTGCATCGCAACCAATACATGATGGTCTTCCATGATGCTAACTGTAGGAATATCTAGTAATCCCTATGACTTTACGATGGCTAAACGAATATCATCAATAGTGGGTCTAGGTCTCACAAAGTTTGGAACAAGTGCAAAATGAAGGTTCATCCACATCTACCAGATATCTTATCGACAAGTTAAAAGTAGAAGTCACCTACTATAAGAAAATTATTTATTTGTGATTAGTTATTTCCTACTAAAACGAATATTTTCTACTAAAATAAGTTTGTTTTTATCGTAAATAATTATTATAGCCACAAATAATCCGCCACAAATGCTTATTTTTTATAATGACCAGAGCGTTCGAAACGAGTTATACATACGACAAAGTACGCTCCCTTCCCCTGCAGCAGCCCCCTTCGACAAGAGATGGGCAGTGGCCACTGCCATGGGTTAATCCTAGGCAAGAAAAGCCAAAAATGACCAAAAAATTAAAATCCGGATATTGTGGAGCATTTTCAAATACTACAAAAAAAAAAAAGTGCTTGTGATATTTTCATTGCGATTACAAAGATTATTTGTAATTAAAACAGTCTATTTTCGCCACAAATAATTCCTTTTGATTGCAATTAAAATGTAACAAATATCTTTTTTTTTTTTTTTGTAGTGAAAGAGAGTTTCTTGCAAAAATCCAATCCCATTTGGATTTATATATTTGTTCTTTTTTTTACCCCCATCTGAGTGATATATTATCTACTATCTACGGGGCCACTCTAAAGCGCTTTTTCTTGGTCAATTGACTCGTATATTATAAGTATATATAATATTCATGCTCTATTGTATTATAATTTTTTTTTTATAGAATAATATAAATTAATTATGAATACTCAAAAAAGGCAATTACCTAACTAAGCAGTACTACTACGTGAAGGAAAAAAACAAACTACAAAATTACGAACACTAAAGATAGAAACCAAAATAATAAAAACAAAAACTTCATTAAAGAAGTCTAAAGTACGAACTCGGAATAAATATTAATACATAAAAACATTAACATGACCTCTATGCAAAATGTGACGCCCCCAAATTCCTCTTAAAATAAATACGAGAATCGAGGCATCCAAATACTGACAACACGGATTACACATTCCAATGACAAGTGCTAAACGTGTGTGCACATGTGACATACATAAATAAAAGCAGCGGATAATAAAATCATTATCTAAGTACCAGAATTTTTAGAAATATTTTACAAACTATTATAACATAAGTTTTCCAACAGGAGATTTAATACAGTCATCCAAAAACCAAATAAAAATAATGCACAACTATCAGGAGTTACTGAACGTCATCCAAGGAAAACTAAATATACTAAATCATTCCAACGGTGGAGCCGCCTCATCAAGTTCAATCTCCTCATTCTCTGCATCAAAATCTACGATACCAAAATGATACCGTAGGTAAGTAAAATCCCAAACGAATCCAAGATAATAAATACATTAATGCAACAACAACAACCATGAACAAATTACCATATGCATGAATCTTAAATCAATTTCCTCAAATAAATAAATAAAGCCCACACTCCAAAATTTCAAAGATAAATTTCCAATAAAGTCATCCATCATTTTCTCAGAAAATGATGACCGTAAATTCATTAAAACCACAACCATTTCTAGAAAATAAAATCCGTAATCCAATCATACGAGCGTTACATATCGCCGTCCCCAATATGATATACACACATCACCAATCAAAATGGGCGTTACGTATCGCTGTCCCCATTATGATTCCTACACACTCATTTTATACCGGGCGTTACGTATCGCCGTCCCTGATATGAAATACACACCCAATGACCATAACGGGCGTTACGTATCGCCATCCTCGTTATGTTATCCACACACTGCCAATCAAAATGGGCGTTACGTATCGCCGTCCCCATTATGACTGACACACACAATGACCATAATGGGCGTTACGTATCACCGTCCCCATTATATCATCCACACACACGCTGATCACAACAGACGTTACGTATCGCCGTCCCCGTTATGACTCAGCCCAAAACCATTAAAATTCATAAACCCAATAAAAACTCAATTTCCATTTCCAACACATGAATATCCAAAATTATGCAAAAATCTAATTTTCAAATATTTTCATGAATATGCGCGTAAATACACAATACAGACAACCATGCACCAGATAGTCAACAATTAATAAATTTCAATAATAATCAAACACAATAACTGTTGATGCCAAAAATATATTTAAATCTTAAAACTCGTTTGGGAATTACTTACAGTACATTCATTAAAAATTCCTGAAATTACTGAAAATGCCGAACAGCGATTCCGTGCTTCCACCCGCGTACTCGTCGCTATAGTCAAACCCAAAGCGCCAACATATAAATCATTACAAATAAATAAATATTAATATTGGAAACAACTAAAATAATTAAAAACCAACTTAATTAAAACACCGATAAATTATAGTAACATCAATAAAACCAATAAATAAACCTAATAATTTAATTAAACAAATAACTTAAATAAAACAGTATTTATATATATCTAACCAACTCAAATAATTATTCCGAATATTACACCTAATTAAATTAATCATCTCAATGCAAATAAATAAATAAAAACAATTATCATCCAACTAAATTAAGCACTTAATCATAAATAAAATCATACCACAAAATAAATTAAAATTAACAAAAAAACAATTTAATCAATTAAATTAGAGAAAAAGTTTATCGAGAATATCGCAAACGTTGAAATACGATAATTTTATGATGAGAAAATACCCAACAAAAGGACCACTACAATTTTCGAAATTGAATGGGTTTTGAAGAGGATACGTTCTAGTTGAAGAAAGGAAAAAAGAACTGAATAAAATGGAAGCTAAACGCTCAGATTTATGGATGAAAAAGAGAGCTGCAGATGCATTTCTTGCAAGTGGGTCGATGCCTTATATAGGCCTAAAACCAGACATCAGGGAGTGCAAATGAGCTGGAAATACTCACGGAAAAGCTTACCAAAATCAAGTCAAGAACACCCAACTGAAAAGAGGAGAATATTCAGATTTTCAGATGAAAATGGAAGCAATACCATGGCTGGAAATTCACTGATTGAGGTGGAAATATGGGCATGTGAAGTATCCGTTGGCAGCAAAATTATTGGGGAAAGATTCATCTAGGTGCTGGAAAATTAATGGAACAACACGTGAACAAAATGGAGAAGAAAAAGACTGCAAAAATCAAACCTTGGTATCACAGGTGAACATCAGCAAATAGCAGAAGAAGAAAACGAAAAGAGGAAGAAGATGGCTGGCTGGACGTGCGATCTGGCCAGGAATTAATTTAAAACAAAACTGAAACGGTGACGTTACATTACTAAGGGTTGACGCCTTGAACAATTTAAAATGGCCTTGTTTCACTATGTTGCCAACTCAAACGGCAACGTTTGAGATCAAAAAGGTGCGGCTTAAAAGAATTAAAAGGTCTGGGGCCTTAGAGTTAATCATATCTTATATATATATATATAAAAAGCCTATGTAACAGAATTTCTTGTTTTAATAGTTACCATTAAAATTTTCAATTAAAAGTTTAGTTATTTAATGCCGTTAAATTAAATAAAATATCCAATAAAATTTTCATCTATACATTTATTATTATGATGTTTTCTTTTTAATAACAAAAAATTAATAACTAAAAACGATGTAATTACTCTTCATAAAAGTACACGTACACAACCGAGAATGCCTTTTTCCGCCTGTACATTTATTATCTTGAGACGTGTGCCGATTCTAACTAAAATTAAAGGAAATTATTGTTCAGCGGCTAGCTAGAGTAACGTATGTAATTAATCATCTCTACTTGGATACAGATCGAGCGCGCGCATGGCCAGACTTTTATCTATTAATGATGTGGCTAATCACATGTTATGAATATATCTCTCTTAATTACACGTTGAAATACAGGCTTCTGGTCTACCCAATTAGCTGGAAATTCGCCCAATCTTACAGCAAGAATACTGTTTTAATAGTAAATAATTATTTTAATTATAATTAAAATATCACAAAAACTTTTTTTTTTTTTTGTAATACAACTTACTAAATCATATATACATGGCCCATTATAATCATACTCTATATTTTCTATATATATAAAGAACTTATGTAACAAAATTTTTTGTTTTAACAATTACTGTTAAAATTTTCAATCAAAAGTTCAATCATTTAACGCCGTTAAATTGAATTAAATGTCCAGTAAAATTTCCGTTTGTACATTTATTATTATGATGTTTTCTCTTTAATAATAAAAAATTAATGGCCAAAGACGATGTAATTACTCTTCACAAAAGTGCACGTACACCACCGAGAATGCCTTTTTCCGTCTATACATTTATTATCTTGAGAATACGCCTGAATTCCTGATAGGCTGATGAAAACGTCATAACATTTATTATAACATGTGTTTTCCGTTCAACACATAGCATAGAATCTGATTAAAAAAATCCAAATAATACAGTAAATAATTTGAGTTTTAAATCCATTCCTTAATATGAATCCATTCTAATACGAAGGTAGATCATATATGTACATATATATCATAATTATATTTATTAATCTATTTTTTCTTATTACATGTTTTTTTTTAAATAATAATTTTAAGAATATTTCTCTATTTTAACTTTATGTCACAATGTTAATGTTGTTATTAATAACATTACCTGTACTGAAATAAAAATTATTTTATTAATATATAATATAATTACCATAAAATAAGAAAATATATTTTATTCACAATTTAGATATGTCTATCTATTTATTAAATTACATAATATGTTAATCAATATAGTCTTATATAATATAATTTTTTAACAAACAAGTTGAATGGTTAAGAAAATATTATTTACATTAATCATTAATATAAAAGAAACATAATTAAAACAATAAATTCACATATAATCCCACTGTATGTAATAAAAATAAAAATAAAAATAAAAATAAAAATAAAAATAAAAATAAAAATATTTTTTTGAATTAATTAAAATCCATGTGCCTGGAATATAGAAGAAAATAAAGTTAAAAAAGAAACATGATGAAACTAAGTTATTGTGTTTATAAGACTATGTTATTGAATTTATGAAACTATGTTATTGTATTTTATGTTATTGTATTTATGAGATTGTGTTATTTTATTTAAATGCAAAAGTATTGGATTATCATTAATAAAAAATTAATTCTTAATAAAATTAATTCTTAAAAAATTAAAAAAAAATTAAGTAAACGTGTTTTGCACGTTATTTCTACCTAGTATACATATATATATATATACATATACATATACATATATATATATATATATATATGCCTAAAACCAAAAGCCACCTTAAACCAATTAATTAAATCCCATACGCCACAATTCAACATATGCATCTTTATAAAAGCCCAAACCGGCAAAACACTAAAATAAAATGTTTAAAACACATGAAATTAAAAATAAAATAAAATAAATTACAACACTTTAATTTTAATACCAACATAATAAAATAATGAGATTAAATTCAAACATTAAATTAAATGCATCACAACCATATAATAAGAGAAATAATTAGCTTACAATTAAATCATAGAAATAATATCATCAAATGAAAAAAAATATATATATTCAAATTTTTGAATACAAGCACAATAAAATAATATTAATATCCACTAACTCATAACACCTAATATTATAATTGCAATTAAAATATATTTAATATTTAAAATTTAAAATCACATAGGGAGTAAAATTACGAGTCCTCACATCCTCCCCCCTTAAAAAGAAATTTCGTCCCCGAAATTCGTACAAGCAATTCGGAAAGAGAAAACATCTATTGGTTTTCAAACAAATACTTTCTCCCAAGAGAAATCTTGGGCCAGAGGATCTCCCCACGACACCTTAACTAAAGGTATCATCCTGGACTTCAGCTGCTGCTCTTTCCAATTCACGATCTGAATCGACACAACTTCAAAAGTTAAATCTGGCTAAAGTTGAATACTCTCAGGGTTGACGAAGCGCGGTTCTTGTTGACCGAAACTCTTCTTCAGAGACGACACATGAAAAACATTGTGAACATCACTAAAGTAGTCTGGTAGAGCGATCTGATAAGCGACAGGTCCAATCTTCTCAAGAATTTGATAGGGACCGACGTATCTCGGACTGAGCTTCCCCTTTTTCTCAAAACGCTTGACACCCTTCAGAGGAGATACCTTAAGGTAAACCCAATCTTCTTCATCAAAGGAAAAATCTCTTCTTCTCGTGTCAGCATAACTCTTCTGACAACTCTGCGCTGCTGCCATCTTGTCTCTGATAATCCAGACTTGGTCTTTCATTTCTTGCACGATCTTAGGTCCAAGCAACCGACTCTCGCCAACTTCATCCCAAAATAGAGGTGATCTACACTTTCTTCGATACAAAGCTTCATACGGGGTCATCTGGATGGAAACGTGAAAGCTATTATTATAGGCGAACTCTATCAACGGCAAGTGGTGCTCCCAGCTACCCTTGAACTCCAAGACGCAAGCTCGTAGCATATCTTCAAGAGTCTGAATGGTACGCTCTGACTGGCCATCTGTCTGAGGATGATAAGCGCTACTGAACTTCAATCTGGTGCCCAAAGCTGAATGTAAGCTCTTCCAAAACTGAGACGTAAACCGAGGGTCTCGATCCGCACTATAGTCCTAGGTATTCCGTGAAGACGCACGATATCCTTAACATATAGCCGAGTTAATTTTCCCAATGTATCGGTATTTGTAACTGGCAGAAAATGAGCACTCTTAGTCAAGCGATCAATAATCACCCAAATTGAATTCTTCCCGCTAGGTGTCCTTGGTAAACCAATTACGAAATCCATGGCAATGTCGTCCCACTCCACACAGGTATAGGAAGAGGTTGAAGAGTACCGGCGGGTCTCTGATGTTCGGCCTTAACTTGATGACAAGTGGAACACTTTGCAACGAGCAAAGCAATATCCCTCTTCATCCCTTCCCACCAGTAACTTTTCTTCAAGTCCTAATACATCTTCGTGCTACCAGGATGAACTAAGTAAGGAGCAGCATGGGCTTCCGCTAAAATCCTTTCTTTAAATTCTGAATCTGATGGTATTACCCGTCGATTTTGAAATCGGAGAATTCCCTTTCCATCCAAACTGAAATGTGCGGGTCCTCTATCTTTTCTAACTCTTATTCGGATGTCGAGTAGCTTCGGATCCTTCCTTTGAAGAGTCTTTAATTCTACAAAATCATCAACACAAACACTAAGAGTTGTAACCAAAACTTCCTCATCTTGCTGAAAACTCTCCACCAGTAATTTCCTCATACTAAAAAGAAGGGAACCCAACTCCGATGACTCAGACTCATCTATCAAATAAGATTTTCGACTTAAAGTATCGGCGACTTGATTTGCTTTACCAGGATGATATTTGATCTCGCACTGATAATCACTGATCAACTCCAACCATCTTCTTTGTCTCATATTAAGATTCTTCTGCGAAAATAGATGCTTCAAACTCTTGTGATTAGTGTAAACTTCACAAACTTCACCATACAGATAATGTCGTCAAATCTTAAGAGCAAAGACTACTGCTGCCAATTCTAAGTCGTGCGTAGGATAATTCTTTTCATGATCCTTTAACTGACGAGATGCATAAGCGACGACTCGCCCCTCTTGCATAAGGACACATCCTAACCCAAACATAGATGCATCACTAAAAATCACATAAGGCTTGTACTGTTGGGGAAGTGCTAAGACAGGTGCTAAAGTTAACCTTCTCTTCAACTTCTGAAAATTCTTTTCGCACTTTTCAGACGAAACAAAAGCAGTGCCCTTTCTTGTCAAGGCGGTAAGGGGTGCAGACAAGCAAGAAACCCCTTCCACAAACCTTCGATAATAACCGGCTAAATCCAAAAAACTTCGAATCTCGTGCACCGAGGAAGGACGTTGCCATGCTAACACAACTTCCACTTTGCTAGGATCTATTGCTACCCTTGCATGAGAAATAACATGACCAAGAAATTTGACTTCCTCCATCCAAAACTCACACTTACTGAATTTCGCATACAGCTGATGCTCTCTTAACTTGTCCAAAACTAGACGAAGATGATAAGCGTGCTCTTCAATACTCCAAGAATAGACCAAGATGTCGTCAATAAAAACAACAACAAAAGAATCCAAATAGGGTCGAAACACCCTATTCATCATATCCATAAAAGCTGCTGGAGCATTAGCTAATTCAAATGGCATCACTTTGAACACATAGTGCCCGTACCTTGATCTGAAAACTGTCTTATGTATGTCCTTATCTTTTATCCTCAGCTGATAATACCCTGATCTTAAATCAATCTTTGAAAATGCTGCGGCACCTTGAAGCTGATCAAATAGGCCATCAATCCGAGATAGAGGGTACTTATTCTTGATAGTCACTTTGTTAAGCTCTCGATAATCAATACACATTCTGAGGGTTCCATCCTTCTTCATGAACAACACTGGCACTCCCCAAGGTCACGAACTAGGTTGAATAAATCCTTTATCCAGCAAGTCTTGCAACTGAGTCTTCAATTCCTTCAATTCTGCCGGTGCCATACGATAAGGAGCCTTATGCACTGGAGCTGCTCCAGGTTCCAAGTCAATAGCGAATTCCACATCACAAACAGGCAGTAGACCAGGCAAGTCATCTGTAAATACATCGGGATAATCTTCTACTATTGGGATGCCATCTATCGACACCATCGCTGATGGGGGAGACATTAATTGGACTAAAAAGGCATCTGCCCCGGAAGCTAAATCCTTCTTTACTTGAATAGCAGACACAACTGCAGGTCTCTCTTTCAGTTTGCTGCCTTCAAATTCCATGCAATCAGCTCCAGGTAATTGAAAATTGACAACTCTACTTCGACAATTTATACTTGCAAAATGTCGATACAACCAATCCATTCCAAGGATAATGTCGAAGCCAAGAAACTTAAACACAATCAAATCTGCATCGAGTGTCCAATCTTCGAGACCCAAAGGGCAACCCAAAGCGATCTTAGAGCAACACATCGTCTCACCATTAGGTAGAGCCACCACCATAGATTGAGGTAGAGACTCTATCGCAAGATTACAAATCCGAGCAAATGTAACCGACAAAAAAGATTGTGATGCACCCGAATCAAATAAAGTGCAAGCATGAAATTCATATAACCAAACTCTTCCTGACAAAATTAGGATTTACCAACTTGAAACTAAAATTAAACCAAACAATGCAACAAACTCAAAGATGAGATCAAGTCATACCTGTGACGACTCCTGCATCATGTGCCTCGGGAGCTTCCTCGTTATAATCACCAGACTTCAAGGCGAAAACTCGGGCCTGCACTAGCTGTTTCTGTTTAGCTTTGCCACCACGATGTCCTCCACGACTTCCTTGACCTGTGCTTGGGCATTCACGAGCATAATGTCCAGCCTGACCACAACTGTAACACCAATTATCTCCCTGACGACATGTGACGCCTCCAAATTCCCCTTAAAATAACACGGGAATCGAGGCGTCAGGATGATGACAACACGGGTCACACATCCCAACGACGAGTGCCAAACGTGTGTGCACACGTGACATACATAAATAAAAAGTCGCAGCGGGTAATAAATTAATATCTAAGTACCAGAATTTTTTTAGAAATATTTTACAAATCAATTTAATATAAATTCTCCAACAGAAGATTTAATACAGTCACCCGAAAATTAAATTAAACAAATACATACTTATAAAAAGGGGAAAATATATTTCCTGAGAGATCAATTAATAATAATACCACATCTATAGCGGAGCCGTCTCCTCAGGCTCAGCCTCTCCAAAGTCTGCATCCAAAAAAACTACGACGCCAAGATGGCATCGCAGGTAAGTACAAACCAACCAAACCAAAAGACAGAAATACATTAATGCCACAATAACAATCATGAGCAATTACCATATGCATGAGGCTTAAAATCATCTTCCTCAAAGTCAATGAAATAATCACACTCGTCAAAATTCCATTTTGATCCACAATAAAATCCCAATAAAATCTCCCATCATTTTCCATAAAACTAATATCCTCAAAACCGATCATACCGGGCGTTACGTATCGCCGTCCCCGATATGATTTACACACACACCCGAAACCATAATGGGCGTTACGTATCGCCGTCCCCATTACGATCCACACACACTCATTTCATACCGGGCATTACGTATCGCCGTCCCCATTATGACTCAGCCCAAAACCATTAAAATCCGCTAAACACAATTTAAATCCCATTTTCCATTCTCAACACATGAATATCCAAAATCATGCAAAAATCCACTTTCCAAATATTTTCGTGAGCATGCGCGTAAATACACAATGCAGACAACCGTGCAGTAATTATTCAACAAATACCAACATCAACCAACACATAGCAGCAATAATCAAATACAACAACTGTTGATGCCAAAAATATATTTAAATCTTAAAGTTTGTTTGGAAAGTACTTACAGCGGTAAAAACGTAAATCCTTGAATAACGCCAATCTGCAGCGTTTGTAGCGGTCACATATACGTTAAGTTAAAATACTCGGTTTGACACCAAAATTTAGGGAGGTACACTTTGAAGGGTGGGGAATCTCATGGAGGTGGTGGTGTGGCGGCACAACCACCGGAAGGTGGCGGATCGGGGTCAAAATGGGTGAAAACCCATTTTCGAGTTTGGGGTTGTACTGGGAAGGTGAGGCAACGGTTGGGGAAACTGAGCTAGGGGGTTGACCGGCTGGGGGAGGGGAGTCTTTTGGTGGCGGTGGTGAGGCCTACGGTGGCCGGACGGCGGCGCGGCGAAGAACGACCCGTTTAAGGCTCATTTCGGGTAAAGGAGGTAACCGGCGGTGATGGGTGGCTACCGACGGTGGGTTATGCTCGCCGGAGGGTGGAGAGTCTAGTGGTGGTGGTCGGAGGCCAAGGGGTGGCCGGAGGTGGCCGGAAAATGGAAGGGAAGCAAAAATACCCATTTCGGGTAGGGGGCCGTGTAGGGGCGGTGGGGTGGCCGGAGGTGACACCACCGGTGCCGTTGAACTCGCCGGCGTGTGGGGATGAGGTTGGGCTGGGCGGTGTCACCGGTGGGTGGCCGGCGGCGGTCCTGGGGCTGAGGAGAAGGGACGGGCGAAGGGGAGGGGGAGGCAGGGGTCGACGCGGGCTGGGGGTCTGGGAAGCAGAGGAAGAGAAGAAGAAAAAGAAAAAGAAAGAAGAAAAGGAAAAGAAAAGAAAAGAAAAAGAGAAAGAAGAAAAAGAAGACTACTAGAAAAAGCACAATAAATAAAATAAAAACTGACTTTAAATACTACAATTTCAATATCAATAAAATAAGATATTTAAAACTCATCAATAGATATAAATTAAATCCAAGCGCAATATTAATTATAAAACAATAATTAATATAATGAAAGCAGATAAAATAAATGCACATAATAAAATAAAGGAATTTAATTCAACTCATTAAAATAATTAACTCACTAAAATAAATAAGAAAAGCAACGTAACTCGATATTAACTAATTAATAGCTCAAATAAATATCTTAAACAAATAAAATATGACTAATAATATTATTTAAATAAATTAAAATAATTAACACTGAGAATAAAATAACATGTAAAAATACACATAAATCTGGGATCTCACACGACACATGCCCTCATGAGCTCTATTGCATCTTCCACAAATTGGGACTCGTCCTCCTATACGGACTCCGATAGATGGTTGAGGACGAGCTCCTATCCTTGACACGAACTTCTGAGGCGATCCCGAACTACCCTCTCCAAAGTTTCTTCTCTTCTGACCTGGGGGAGAACCAATGGGAATAGCGAACTTTCGCTCAACAATAGACGCAATGTCGACTAGCTGTTGAAAGGTGGTTACTTGATTACAAGCTACATGTCGACGAATCTCCGTGCGCAAACCTTCTTGGAAACGTTCTACTCGCAACTCTTCAGTAGCTATAAGGTGACTAGCAAATCTCCCAAGCGCCATAAACTTGTGAGCATACTCCTCCACTGTCATACTCCCTTGAATCAGATTAGTAAATTCTCGAGCCTTCTGGTGCCGTGATGATCTTGGAAAGAAGCGATCATCAAATTCATTCTTAAATCGCTCCGAAGTCACATTAGCGATTGACTCAAGTTCTTTTACCAGAAGTTCTCGCTTTGTTTCCCACCAAGATGCCGCCTCGCCCTGCAATAAATAACTTGCATAAAGAACTTTCTGAGCTTCTGTGCAGCCACAAATCTCAAATGTCCTCGCGATATCTTTAATCCATCTATCAGCCCTCAACAGATCCTCCTTGCCTGAAAAAGGAGGGGTACGATGTGCCAAAAATCGCTCATAAGAGCATCCCTCCTGTTCGACCCTAGGTTGCGATCGGGAACCCTGCCGAAGAAAGTCAGTCATCTGGTACAAAGCTCTGGCCAAGGCAAAATTTCCATCGCCTCTTGGCAATTCCTCATCTGGAACAATTTGCGGTACACATGGTCTCACCATTGTCCTGCCAAAACGAACCTTCAACCCTGCTCTCCAAATTTAAATGAATAAAACAAAACTACGAATAATCAAAACAAATAAAGTTATCTGGTACTGTCCCTAGGTACATATGGATTTACCCTGAGCCAAACTGCTCTGATACCACCTGTGACGCCCCTAAATTCCTCTTAAAATAAACACGAGAATCGAGGCGTCGGAATGCTGACAACACGAGTCACACATCCCAACGACAAGTGTCAAACGTGTGTGCACACGTGACATATATAAATAAAAGCAGCGGATAATAAAATCATTATCTAAATACCATAATTTTTATAAATATTTTACAAACTATTATAACATAAGTTCTCCAACAGGAGATTTAATACAGTCATCCAAAGACCAAATAAAAATAATGCACAACCATCAGGAGTTATTGAACGTCATCCAAGGAAAACTAACTATACTAAATCATTTCAACGATGGAACCGCCACCTCAGGCTCAACCTTCTCGTTCTCTACATCAAAATCTACGATACCAAAATAGTACCACAGGTAAGTAAAATCTCAAACAAAGCCAAGATAATAAATACATTAATGCAATAACAACAACCATGAACAAATTACCATATGCATGAGTCTTAAATCATTTTCCTCAAATAAATAAATAAAGCCCACACTCCGAAATTCCAAAGATAAACTTCCAAGAAAGTCATCCATCATTTTCTCAGAAAATGATGACCGTAAATCCATTAAAATCACAACCATTTCCAGAAAATAAAATCCGTAATCCAATCATACCGGACGTTACGTATCGCCGTCCCCAATATGATATACACTCATCACCAATCATAATTGGCGTTACGTATCGCTGTCCCCATTATGATTCCTACACACTCATTTCATACCGGGCATTACGTATCGCCGTCCTTGTTATTTCATCCACACACTGCCAATCATAATGGGCGTTACGTATCGCCGTCCCCATTATGACTGACACACACAATGACTATAATGGGCGTTACGTATCGCCGTCCCCATTATGTCATCTACACACATGCTGATCACAACGGGCGTTACGTATCACCGTTTTTGTTATGACTCAGCTCAAAACCATTAAAATTCATAAACCCAATAAAAACCTAATTTCCATTTTCAATACATGAATATCCAAAATCATGCAAAAATCCAATTTTCAAATATTTTCATGAACATGCGCGTAAATACACAATGCAGACAACCATGTACCAGATAGCCAACAATTAATAAATTCCAATAATAATCAAACACAATAATTGTTGATGCCAAAAATATATTTAAATCTTAAAACTCGTTTGGAAAGTACTTATAGTATGTTCGTTAAAAATTCCTGAAATTACTGAAAATGCCGAACAGCAATTCCGAGCTTCCACCCGCGTACTCGTCGCTATAGTCAAACCCAAAGCGTCAACATATAAATCATTACAAATAAATAAATATTAATATCGGAAACAACTAAAATAATTAAAAACCAACTTAATTAAAACACCAATAAATTAGAGTAAGATCAATAAAACCAATAAATAACCTAACAATTTAATTAAACAAACAACCTAAATAAAATAGTATTTATATATATCTAACCAACTCAAATAATTATTCCAAATATTACACCTAATTAAATTAATCATCTCAATGTAAATAAATAAATAAAAACAATTATCATCCAACTAAATTAATCACTTAATCATAAATAAAATCATACCACAAAATAAATTAAAATTAACACAAAAACAATTTAATCAATTAAATTAGAGAAAAAGTTTATCGAGAATATCGCAAATGTTGAAATACGATAATTTTATGATGAGAAAATACCAACAAAAGGACCACTACAGTTTTCGAAATTGAATGGGTTTTGAAGAGGATACGTTCTAGTTGAAGAAAGGAAAAAAGAACTGAATAAAATGGAAGTTAAACGTTCAGATTTATGGATGAAAAAGAGAATTGCGGATGCATTTCTTGCAAGTGGGTCGATGCCTTATATAGGCCTAAAACTAGATATAGGGAGTGCAAATGAGCTAGAATTACTCACGGAAAAGCTTACCAAAATCAAGTCAAGAACACCCAACTGAAAAGAAGGAGAATATTTAGATTTTCAGATGAAAAATGGAAGCAATACCATGGCTGGAAATTCACTGCTTGAGGTGGAAATATGGGCACGTGAAGTATCCGTTGGCAGCAAAATTATAGGGGAAAGATTCATCTAGGTGCTGGGAAATTAATGGAACAACACGTGAACAAAATGGAGAAGAAAAAGACTGCAAAAATCAAACCTTGGTATCACAGGTGAACAGCAGCAAATAGCGGAAGAAGAAAACGAAAAGAGGAAGAAGAGGAAGAAGATGGCTGGCTGGACGTGCGATCTGGCCAGGAATTAATTTAAAACAAAACTGAAACGGTGACGTTACATTACTCAGGGTTGACGCCTTGAACAATTTAAAATGGCCTTGTTTCACTATGTTGCCAACTCAAACGGCAACGTTTGAGATCAAAAAGGGGCGGCTTAAAAGAATTAAAAGGGCTGGGCCCTTAGATGTAATCATATATCTTTATATTTAAAAAGAGCCTATTCTTGATGAATAATAATAATTGTTTAACATTCAAATTTCCAAAATTAGCCTTAAATTTCACATAATAATCTCTTATTTATCTCAAAATTACCCTTCTCATATGCCTACAGCCCGTCGATTTCAGCCCAAAACACAACTCGCAATCTCCTTTCCTTTCTTCTCTACGACAACATTTCAAGAATCTCGCCTCTTCGACTTCTACTCCAAGCAACCCATGAATGCCCCTCCAAGCAACTCATGAATTAGTAGTTTGTAACTTGAATGAAATATATTATTCTCATTCATTTTAAGTTTTTTTTTTTATATATACTAGATATTTATATTATTTTGATTTATTTTATAGTGATACAGGGTAACGTGTCTCGCACGTTACATCACTCCTAGTATATATATATATAAATATATGCCTAAAACCAAAAGCCACCTTAAACCAATTAATTAAAGCCCATATGCCACAATTAAACATATGCATATTTATAAAAGCCCAAACCGGCAAAACACTAAAATAAAATGTTTAAAACACATGAAATTAAAAATAAAATAAAATAAATTACAACACTTTAATTTTAATACCAACATAATAAAATAATGAGATTAAATTCAAACATTAAATTAAATGCATCAAAACCATATAATAAGATAATTAATTAGCTTACAATAAAATCATAGAAATAATATCATCAAATAAAAAATAAAAAAATTTTAAATTTTTAAACACAAGCACAATAAAATAATATTAATATTCACTAACTCATAACACCTAATATTATAATTGCAATTAAAATATATTTAATATTTAAAATTTAAAATCACATAGGGAGTAAAATTATGAGTCCTCACACAAAACTTAGGAGAAAGCTAATTAATTACCTGCCAAAATATTTCTTATATTCGAAGACAAAATTAGTGGGTATATAGAAGACTCCACGATCGAGCAATAATTGAAGCATACTATCTGTTTTCATCAGCTTTCCATTTCAGCTATAAATTAATTATTAAATTAGCAAGGGAAGGGCTATACAAAAGAAGTCTTGTTTGGCGACCAAGCTAGGATGCTTTTCTAGTCCTAGGCCACAAGGATAAAAGACTTAATTTTATCATTAACCCGCGTATTGTTAGAAAAATATGTATATATAATTAATTGCGCCAATATACCTTTTTTTTTTTGTAATGTTAGAAGGTATTTCAATTAATATAATATATTTAGTTTGCCAGAAAGTGTTCCACGTAATTTGTGATTCCATTAGGACCATTCTAGTAAGTTAATTCCCCCACCAATAGCATTATATTGGAGACCAATTATTATGAATATTTTATTCTGTTTTATTTGTGTAAATTCTGATGATTCTTTTTGTATGTAATGTTTTTGTAAGATCACGTGCAGATCATGTGAGATCATAGGTGTTAGTATAAATACCTGCTTCCTTTGTAAGTGTACAATAACTTTCATTTTCTCAATAACATCTTGAGACATTCCAGAACTTTCGGCCTTCTTCCCTTTGCTCTGCTAGGGTTAGGATTTTGCCTTAATCATCGGATAAGTTTCGAGTTTTGCACCAAAATTGGATTTAGGTAAAAGCTTTAATTGTAAAGTGTGAAAAGGCAAATAATTCATTTCACTAAATACTCACAAATGGTTCAATGATCAATAGTACTGCACATCACACATGATAGATGGAATACAGATGTTTCATTGAAATCACTCAAAAGAGAATATCAATTCTTTCAATCTAATTAAAACATGCATACAAGCAGACTGAATTTCTTTTCATTCAACAGAAATCTCAAATTCAAGAAGAACATATGTCGGTAATTTATTATTCAAGATAGCATGTCAAGAATCTAGAGAGAGAGAGAGAGAAACATAGCTGGGAAGTGATCAAATTGGAGGAAAGAAGGGGGTTGAGAGATAGGCTATGCTAACCTTTGATGAGGATTAACAAATTATCTAACATCCTTAGCTGTTGGTTTCGGTACTTGATTTCTCATACTCTCGTCCCCAGCAATGGTACTGACACAAGAGCTGCTGATTTCAGCATCAATTCCCAAAGATTGTGTAGGTGCATTGGGCAAGTGCTTAGTTTGCTGTGTGTTGAAATCAACCTTATCCAACTGAGTGTTTTTCTGAAAGTAATCCCTCCAACTCTTTTGTTACTTGCTTCATGCTAGGTCTATCCTCCCCTCTTACGTTTAAACAATTTTTTGCTATATTAGCAACTTCCATGATTTCCTCGAAATTACCTTCTATGAGAATGCGATCATCAATAATTTGAAGTAGGCGATTCTCTTTCATTGCAATTTCAAAATACTTAGCTAGATTTCTTTCACTTTCAGGTCTAAATACGGAAACTGCCTTCTCACCTGTTAGTAGCTCTGCAATGACAACACCAAAGCTATAAACATCACTTTTTTCAGTTAATTGGCTAGTATGGAAGTATTCTGGGTCAAGGTACCCCAAAGTTCCCAACACCACGGTCGTTATTTGTGTGTGGTCAAGAGGAACCAGTCTTGAAGCTCCAAAGTCAGACACTTTTGCTGTGAGGTTATCATCCAGAAGTATATTTGTAGTTTTCACATCTCTATGTATAATTGACATAGAAGTCTCAAAATGTATGTATGCTAGGGCACCTGCAGTTTCCGATGCTATCTTCAAACGTTTTTCCCATGAGAGCGAGGATGATAGGTCTTCATTGTGAAGATGGTCAAAAAGTGTCCCATTTGTGATGAATTCATATACTAGTAAGGGTACTTCTGTCTCAAGGCAACAACCTAATAACTTAACCACATTCTTATGGTTAGTTTTAGAAATCACAAGGACTTCATTTATGAATTGCTCTATTTGACTCTGAGCAACAAGATTAGACTTCTTAATGGCAACTACTCTGTCATTTGATAAAACTCCTTTATAAACGGTTCCAAAGGCTCCATGACCAAGGACTCTATTCTTATCATAGTTGTTAGTGGCCTTTTCAAGCTCTTCTGCACTAAAGATTCTGGCTGGCTCAACAGATTCTTTGTGTCTCAAGAGCTGTTGTTGTAAGATTAGGCCACCATTTTGTTGGAAGAACTTCTGTTTCAGTTTTATATGCTTTTTTCTTTGCATTACTGAATATACCCATGAACTTGCCCCAATCAAGATCAAGATGCTTACCAAGGTGACACCTGTAAATGTTCAAACATGCATTTTGACCACATAGAATGTATCTCGATCACTAACAAAGTTGAGATCAAGCAAAGATCATCCATTAGGCGCGGATTTCACAGCGTTTCATACTAAAGCTAAGGCTACAAATTAACTTACCCATCTTAAAACATTAATTTTCTTATCTTAAAATACTTTTGCAGTAATCAAAATGGTTCATTTTAGACCAGATTATAATAATTGCATGGGAAGTGATGAGTGAGGTAATTGGGAAACCAAATCCATCATGCATACATGTAGTAATTAGGAAAGAGTAATGCTACTATGTTCACTCTATTTGATAACTATTTTTGATATCCATGTATTTTGATTTTTTTTTTAATTTTTTTACCTAATAATTAAGGAATAAGAGGCACTAAGAGGCCAATGCTAATACCTGTACAAAGGGAAAAAGAGCCTTGGAGTACTGACATTGATTTGGCCAATAATTTTTATTTTTATTGTTTTTATAGGAAAACCAATATCATTAATATATAGAGGGAAACATTACAAGTTTTGAGGGATAGTGTCCTAATTTTTTTGATTGCCTTAAATTACTTTCAAGTTTCAATGAAGGAATAGTATATGCAAAAGAAAAACATTTACAAAAGGATTGATTTAGCCAAGCAGGTATAATCATAATTATAAAAAATAAAATATCAATTCTATTTTATCTTAGTTGATGTGGCAGTTTTCATCATCAATAGCGTATTTGATGTGGTACTAAATTAAGAAGCTTATATATAAATTATTTATTCCTATATTAATGAATTCAGCATCGGAGAGTACAATTTACCTATATATACCACATTGCATTTGGGTCAAGATAAGTTATAATACTTAAGTTCTTACTCGTAATTAAGTGATCTCGAATTCCAACTTTTTTTTCAACCAAATAATTATTGGGAAAACAAGTAGTGATGAGATTGGAAATAGCCATATCCTTAAATTTATGCAATTCTAAAATTAGAAATTAAGCAAAAAATCATGAACAAAAAAGAGGTTAAAGATTAAAAATCACGAACAAAAAAGAGGATAATTAGTTCTAATGCATACGTACCGAGTGCAATAGGAATAATTATATTATTCTTAGATTGGGTTTCTTTAGGTCTGCAACCTATTCCGGGTGGCATCCTGCCATCTCCTTCGAACCCATGTAGACAAGTACATGTGTAGCTTCCATCGGTGTTGTTGCATGTTGCATTACCAGAGCAAAGTTTTGGCCAACGCTTGCACTCATCAATATCTGAATTACAGAGCATGCAGACAGCCGCAATCCGTCACAAGAATCAATTATATCTATAGAAATAATATATATATATATATACACACACACACACTGCATGAAAAAAAATTAATGCTGTCTCAGTATTACAAAAAAATTGATCTGTTGTGATATTTTTATAGCAGTTAGATAGATTATTTGAGACATAGAATGTGCTGAGTGTGGTTTATCCCTAGCATCTCTCATAATTTTAAGATGTACAAGATCAGCATATGATTTTTTAAAAAAAGAAAAAAGGCTCATCGTTAAAAGGCCATTTTTTTTTTTTTGTATGTGGGTCACTGAGTTGTGCAGTACGTGAGACTGACTTACGCACCCTATATATATATACACTACAAGAAAATTAGGCTATTGTGATATTTTTATAGTAATCAAATAGGTAGTTGTGACATTTTTATGTCTCAAATAATCTATCTAACTGCTATAAAAATATCACAACAGATCAATTTTTTTGTAATGGCCTTTTAACGATGAGCCTTTTTTCTTTTCTTCAAAAATCATATGCTGATCTTGTACATCTTAAAATTATGAGGGATGCTAGGGATAAACCATACTCAGCACATCCTATCTCACGTGTTACTGTTTATGTGAACAATAACACGTAAGATAGGATGTGCTTAGTGTGGTTTATCCCAAACATTTTTCTAAAATTATATTTGACACTTTTAACATGCATATATATATATATATATATGTATGTAAGTATGTATGCAATTTCACTCTGGATACTAAATTGGTGATCAGCCAAATTAAGAGGAAAAATAAGCCTGAAAAATGATTTACACAATATTTTCACAACATTTTAAAAACTTTGTTTTAAATGAAAAGCAATTTGTAAAATACCTCAAAAAGTACGTAATATCATTTTATAAAAATAATCTCATTTTATAATATTATTGTGAAATATATTGTGATAATGTGTTGTATATAGATCATTACTCTAGCTAGGAACAGTCAAAACGTATATCATGAGTACCTTGGCAACTCTCAGATCCGTCAGGGAGGTATGGGTTCCCTTGATAACCATCGAAGCAATTGCAACGATAACCAGGGCCGTTGCGGGAGTTGTAACAATAACTATGTGTTGCCTTACATGCGTAGTCATCCATATTTTTCTTAGCATCTTCGCACGTCTCATTCCCAATTGCCCAATCAAGCACCAATGGTACAGTCACTACAAAAAAAAAGGGTATTTCCGGCGATCCAAAATCGCCGCCAAAAATCAAAATTTCGCCACAAATACTTTATTCCAGCTAGAAAAGGTCGCCAAGATTTAGCCGCTGTTACAGAGCCAAGAATGATCGTTTGCGGCGACAAAAGCAGTGGACAGAATTCATTTTTATTTCTGGCGACTAATAGTCGCCGCAAATAATAAAAAAAAGGCCAGAAATAATCTTGGTCGTTCCTAATTTTTTTTCATTGCGATTTTAATTTGCTAGAAATGATCCTGATTGTTTTTTCTCTTAAACATCCAAGTTGGGCAGACTTTTTTAATCAAATATCATCATTTCTTCTCAATTAGAATCGAGAAGATAAAATTAAAAATGAGGAGAAAAAATCAAAATATTGAAAGCATAACTCAATGGCATTATAGCATGTGCTATAAAAAAAGGGTATCTCAGTTCTCTATTGTAAACCCCAACAATTACAAGGAAGCATGCCTTTCAGACCACTTAAAATGGTCTTTCGAACCAAAAAGAAAACAACTTTTTTTTAATTTGTCCCAAACTTTCTCAAATAAAAGTCATGTACAAATAAGTTCATAATACAAATATATTCTAATTTCAAACTTTTTTCAAAGTTGGCATCTATGTATAAGAAGCCAACCATTCCAGAAAATAAGTCCCAAAGCTGAGGCCAGCAAGTTTAGTGGCATGATTGATGATTCATCCTCCCCATTATTAGCTGCATATATGAACACAAGAAAGATGAAGAATTTGCAAGACAAACTATGAAATTTTTACGAAGATGCATTGATATTTGGTAAGTACAATGCAATATCTTAAGACCACAAAACTATGCAGCAAAAAACTAATTTTTCTTATGCTGCATTCATACTATTTATGATGTTCAAAGAAACGTTCTAATAATATAAATGGATTTTATTTATATATTGGATTTCATTTACGAACGTCACCTCGCCGTCTTTATTTCTGATTCATGTTCATGTCAAGTATTAATATTGTTTCTTCTTAACAAAAATTCAATCTTTAAATAATTAGGTACTATAACAATCTCTACCCAAAGGGCGACGAGTCTTACCGGATTTGCAATTGGTGTCTGAGTACTCAAAAGCAGGACCCCAAAGAAAAGTCTCAGAACTCCTCCAACTCTTCATCATCGAACAAGAACAACAAAATGATTAATGGAATTAACGTCGGTGACAGTCTTGCAACCCTAAAGGGTCAAAGAAGCACTTCGCAGTTGAAACTCAATCCTAAAGAGTGAATACCTTTTGCACCACACCAACAGCTGCTTGCAATGGGGTTAAATACGTATAAGGGAGCTGGTAATAGAACATAAAAGACCGTTTAGATTGGATTATTACATATGACATCATTAACCAATGTAAAAGAATCAATAAATGAAGTTACTTATCAAAAAAAATAAAATCAATAAATGAAGTTACAAAAAGAAAAAATTCCTTTTTTTTAGCTCAAAAGACTAAGACTTACTTCTCCAGTTAGAAGCTCCCAAAGTACAATTCCAAAGCTGAAGACGTCTGCCTTGTGATTGTCTGCTTTATGTTCAATGACCTTCACTCACTCATAAAGATCACTGTTAGAAAATGCTAGAAGATGCAGGAAGCATAAACACTTCCTCTGTAAAGTGTTTACACTGCCTTGTGATTGGGTCTTAATATTTTGTAATGCTTCAAGAAATACATCTGCTTTCAGATGTTATACAACCAGATATACAATGTATGCAAATGGACATGAAACCCATTCAGTAGCAGCTTTCTTTATGGAAGCAATGTCAATTTTTCTGTAAGAATCTATTAATAAACGACAAAATAAAACTAAGAATGAAAAGTTCAAGAAATTAATCAAGAAATTATATTAATCAAAAGGATGCACTATACCCAAGAAGTTCAGATTCCAGCAATCTTGAGGCCTCTATTCCCTGTATACAAAGACAATAAGTGATTTTTATATTTTTAAGAATATTAAGGCTATCATTTTTCTATTTTTAAATAGGGAACAACACCCAATTTTATTGATAGAAAGAAAAAATCCCTAATACCAAAAAGGAAAACCTTGTGGGAGTAATTGAAAACTGGTTATATAAATCCAAAAGTTAAGATTTTAGTAATTAAAAACTATATAACCTTGTATATACACTTCATGTATTATGAAATCATACGAGAACGAAAGCGTTACTAGGCTAAAACAAAGCAATCAAATTATATGGCTTTACTTTGGCAAACCAGCTACATCCATCTTATAACAGAGATATAACAAAACAGGGGCCATGCACAGACCCCATCAAATCATGTAAATGAGAAATATGCCCTAATTTATGGTATTTGTGTGCATGAATTCTCTGTTTCCTTAAAAGTATACCAATTGGTCACTTTCAGAATTTACGCATTATGTCAATGGGAAATATATACCTCAAATAAATGAACCTCTTGAAAAGTTGAGAAAACTACTTGACTTCATTTATAATTCTTCTGCTTCCAGGTAAGGTACAATTTAATCCCGCACTCACACTTATATCTTGGTACATATAGTATATCTCACCCAATTCATGAGATTCTCTCTAATTATTTATGGAAGAAATGGTCTCTTAATATAAAGAAAGATTATTAATAAAAAAAAATTCTATCCATGGCGTCTACTTATACTTGGCAATTATTGAGTTGACCTTAGCTTCACGTAGTACGTCTGTAATTATTGGTAGGGATTGATTCATCATCAATACGCTGGAGGCTTAACTCATGAGTCTGGCACACAACAATTGACAGCCATATATGCATGTTTGAGTGGAACAAGATTACAGGATATATAATATATAATATTATACATATACATCTCACTACAAAAAATATATATATACTTATTTCCAGTTAATTAATTTCAATAAAATAATTATTTATAGTTAAAATCAATCACAAATAATTGATCACAAAAATTAATTTATCTTATAGTATGTATATATATATATATAATGAGAGAGAGAGAGAAAGAGAGACTAGAAATCCACTCCAAATGATATAAAATTGTGGGCATATATCCCCGGTGGGAGACAAGTAGACATGATGTAAATTAGCACGCATATATCAGCAATTTTATCAAATTAAAGTTGAGGCTGAGACCAGGACACCCAAAAAAAAAACCCTATTTTATGAGTCCATGCTGATCACCTTAAATCATGCCAAAGGGAAAGCTAGGCGGCCATGTGACTCCAAAAGCTGGAAAAAAGGAATCTCAAGAGTAGAAAACTCTTTTGAATATGCTGAGCGATGGAGAAAATCGATGGAGAAAGAGTAGAAAACGATATAATATGACATTAGTTTTTTCCTACGTACTCTGTACCTGTAATATTTAATATGCATTTCACTTAAATTTTCTCAATCAAAAAGAAAAAAAGATACATACTTTAAAACTTGATACATTTATATTCCAGACATAATAAGCTTTTGAAGCTAAAAAAATTAATAGTATAACACACCAGCACAAATGTCATCAATCCAAGAGATCCAAACCCTGTAACCATGCATTTAGAAGTTAGTGATCAGAAAAAAAAAAGTAATGAATGCCCAGATAAATATACTAATACATTTTACATAATAAGAAGTCTAACTTTAGGTCCTCATTGGTTTGTTATGTAAACCTTGGGCTAATATTAATTTAAAAAAAAAAAAAAATCAATACAACAAACAAGTCCACATACCTTCCATCATACTTATTCAGAATGATGCTCTTTGTGCTAAGATAAAGTGGCCACTTCTTCTCATAGGCAGTGTTCATGGAAGCCTCAGCGAAAGCATGGATCAACTGGATGCAGTGGTAATTTGTAAAAGAGAAAAAAAATAAGTGACTTCTACCAACCTGTCATGAAAACATGCAAAACATTGTAACTAAACGTGTAACCATAACTGCAAGTTCATTGACCATTCAATATATTCCTAATTGTCCCATTTGGACTCTTCCACATCTGCTTCAAGTTAAACAAATGGTACTAACTTTAATTTTCAAGACTATGAACATGAGTTATTCAGAATGCATAAATTACACAAAATGCAATTATTGTGCATTTCAAAATAGATGGCAATTCCTATCTATCAACCATGTGAAAGAAGAAGAGAAAATATTCGCGGAAACATTATAACAACCTACATTTCTTTTATTAGCAATATATAACATAATAACAGGGGAAAAAGATTGAAACAACTCTGAAATACATTAGAATTGACGATCAGCACAACAATAGTTACTTAGGTCATAGACAAAAATTTTGGTACTTCCCACTTTGGCAGCTGAATAAGCATATGAGCTGGTGGGAAGAGATTAATTATTGTATATAATGCAAACCTCAAGACCAAACAAACATAGAATTAAATTAACCCTGTTCAACCATTCATTTCCAAAAGAGAAAACTCTTACTTGCAAGAGGAAGATGTCACCAGCCATAACCACGGAACCATGAATGCCGATCTCTAAGGATTTTAGTGACCAACTGGAAAATGTTTTAAGAATCGATCAGGAGAACACACTCTTGAATGTTTTAGACCAACAAGGCCACATGAGATTTGAGAGATATACTTGAGATTTGGGCACCATATTTGGCCAGATATACCTAAGATTTGAGAGAGAGAAAGAGCGAGAGAGAAGCGAGATATTATAGAGAAGATGGCGGCGTTGATGAGAAGTCTGAAAGGCCACGAAAAGATGGTAGCGTCGGCAAGAAGACGGTGATCGAGAGAGGGAGGGAAAATAAGGCGCGGGATAAATATTTGGGGATTTTAGAAGGCAACTTATTCTGAATAAGGACGATACCAGATTACATTTGGGGCAAAAACAATTCTGGCAAATAGAGACCGCCGAAAAAATATAAAACTTTGTCGCAAAAAAAAGATAATTCCGGCGGATTCCCAGATTGTCACCAGATTTGTGCCCAATTAATAAATCAGCTTTCTTGCGGCAATAAATCCATCGCCGGAAATGAAAATCGTCTAATATAGTGCTTTTTCTTGTAGTGAGTCCGTCTTTCCCGTAAATCTTTGAAATCCAAGGATGAAAATTTGTATGCATTTTCTTCTACCATGAAGCCGTATGCACATTCACCGATGCCAATAGTTTTGGTGTTGTTGCTGATACTCCCAACACTTGGATTAAATTCGGTGGCTCCTTTGGGTATAGGAGTCTGACAACAGCCAATACCATAGCATGACCCATTAACCACGTCGCTGGTATTGTCGTTACAGAGTGATAAGCATCCAGTAGTAAAGCGCCCCTTCTGTTCCACATAGCCTTGAATAATGGAGTAAACGCCACAACCCACGGCAGTGATCTTGTTCCTCTTATTTGAGATGCGAAAATTTGACAGCTTGAACAGAGCTGAGTTGCCACTGTAGTTGACACTTATACTAGTAGGCTTATCCCGCGGGCCATAAATGGAGTCGCATCTTTCGAAAACCGTCCGTGCAACGCATGGTTGATTATCTGTAGTTGTATCATCCGTTAGTCCTAATTTCTTGTATTCGAGGACTTTACAAAGGCTGGCTACGGGGTTCGAGACTCGCAGTTCACCATGCAGTACTGATATGCTCTCAACAAACATATCATTAGGGGCTAGAGATGGTTTTGTATGATAGCGTGTTTTGTTACAAGTGATGAGAAAAGGTTTGGCAAGGGAACATTCCTCGCTTGTTCCAAATGGGTAGGGAATTTCAACTGTTCCACATTTACGCTCACATCCTGAATTGGGTTTAGATGCTGCTGATGCTACTAAAATCAACACGATCAGTACCCCAAGTAATAGCAGAGGTGGCAAAAGCTTTCCATTCAAGGCCATGGTTTTCCTTCAATTCCTGTGCTTTCTTAAAACTAAATCTTTAAATCCTTCTGCTTCAGGCTGCAGAATAGAATAATTAGAAAAAATACAGGTGGTATGGCGTCAAGCAAGCAAAAACCAAAAAAAAAAATGAACACAGAGAACGGAACCTGGCAAAGATTACAAGAACTAGATATTTTTAGATTATCTGTCTCCTTCATTTTCAGAAAAGTAAGACGGATTTTATTTTATTTTTTCTGAGCACTAAAAGATAATTAATTGTATAAGAAGATAACACTCCAGATACGGGTGTAAATGGTTCGGTCCGGTCCGGTTCGGTCTGAAAAATTTGTGGACCGATTCTATTCGGTCTAAAAATTCTCTCACTCTGGACCGGACCGAACAGGAGTTCGGTCCATACCGGTTCGGTCCAATTCGGTCCAGGGGCAGTCCGGTCCGGTCCAGGGATGCCCCATATGATTTAATGGGCTAAATTTAATCTAAAATTCTACAATGATCAAATATTTTTTTGACCGAAATTTAACTACTATAAATTATAATATGTTAACATTATAAGAGTATATATTATATATTAATATGTTAGTATATATTATATATTAAATATGTTAATAAATTATAACTAATAACAGTATTACATTAGTATATTATATATTTATATGTTGGTAAATAGTAATAAATTAGTAATAATATATTAAATAATAATAATAATACACTTATTACTTATAAGTTATTACTAATATTCTATATAGATATATTATAATTTATATTTTTATACTACAACTAGTCAACTAATATAATAATATGTTAATATTATAAGAGTATATATTATATATTAATATGTTAATATATATTTTTATATTAATATTAATATTATAATTAATATACTAGTTTTATATATACATATATAAATATATATATATGTGGGGTTCGGTCCGGTCCGGTCCAGTCCAGGGGGAGAAATCCTTTGGACCGGGACCGGAGCGGAATTAATCGGTCCATGTAAAATTTGGACCGGACCGGACCGAATTCCATTCGGTCCGCTCCGGTTTTGGTCCGGGACAACCGATCCGGTCCGGTCTACCGGTCCGATCCGATCTTTTTACAGCCCTAACTCCAGATATAGCTGCGCGCTGGTTTGTGATCCTCACCTCTCGCTGTTGAGAACCTCCAAAGCTCTCCATATCATTTTTTTTTTCTTTTTTGAAAAAAGTTTACGTTTTAACAACTTCGAATTTTCAAGTTGAAAAGTCAGTGTACCGAGCTTCATGAATCACCCCTGACAAAACGCTTAAACCACTTCAACTTCATATCAAATTTAGATTATTAATCTCCAGCTATGAGATTAAAATGTTAAAATTTTAAATTTGAAAAGTGTTTATAAAGTGTTTTGCATTTGAGTAATATTTCAAAATAAAATTATCAAATTTTGAGAACTTTGAGAATTATCATGTTTGTGAAACATCCCTTTATTTTTGACAGATCAAGGAAAAAGAAGGGGGCATGGAATGCAAAGAACTTTGACATCGCAAGTGTTTATAACTGACTAACTACAATTAAAATGATTATTTTCATTTTAAATTGTTGAGAAATGACTTGAATACACGCCTTTCCTGTACTCTCGCTCCACCAAAGATACCTCCAGCTCGAACGAGATTCAACCCGAGAGTTCGCTTGACCTTCACTCGATATCCAGCTCGAGCAAAGTGCAACCCGAGCGTTTGTTCGACCTTCGCTCGACATTCAGTTCGAGCGAGATTAAGACACAGACTTCGCGAGACTCTTGCTCGACGTTCAGCTCGAGCGAGTTTGATCTAGAAGTGTTCGCTCGAGTGAGATCGCATTAATATAAATATCACGAGCTTCATTTCGTGAAATTGAACAACGCAGCTCCAGCCCTCTGTTTTCACCCGGACGGACAAAGCATCCTCAGATCATCATTAATTCCTTCTCCATTTCTTGAGTGTGAGTGCAAACAAGTGATAATTGAGTATATACACGTGAGGTGAGTGATTTCTGTTATAAGAATTTGTTGATTCTCTCTGTGTACTTCATATTATTATAGTGAAGCTTGAAGACCAATCTCACAGTGAATATAAGTTCAGTTAAGCTGAACCACTTAAATCTGGTATTCTGTGTTGTCTATATTATTTTACTTCTCTTTGTTGCTAGCGCTGTATTTGTTTTTTTATCTGTGTTGTTTGATCGGTCTTTTCCCAACATAAATAATCTGTTGTTGTTGCAAAATATAGTTCTTTTGATTGTAATTAATTAGTTATATCTACTTATTTTTCTTGTATTGACCATCAGTAACCTGCTAAAGAATTAAAACTGGGAAAGCAAAGATAATTGTCCAACGCAAAATAAAACCGGACTGAGTACAATAAACATCCACATATCGTAATCATTTTCGAGAAGAAACAAGCAGCTCGAGTTGAAGAAGAGAGAAACAACGAAAAACAGGCAGTCGTATAACATAGGGACATGAGTTCTGTTCTAATTAAATAGAGATTTAAAATTATTGATTAGGTATAATCCATCATTTTCGGGAAAGTAAAACGAATTCTTTTTCTCACAAGCACTAAAAGAGAATTAATTGCATGAGAAATTCATAACTCTCATATATATATATATATGAGCCTAGATCGATTTCTAACCTGTTTGGAATATCATGAGCGACTTCCTTCAACTGCCCCGATTCCTCTTCATGATCTTTCGCTTTACGTCTTCAAGAACTTTAAACAACCTCCTATATATCCATTATTGAATACGAACGAAGAAACATACATTTAACAAGGCAGCTTGTGTCCTCCAACTAGCCAATACTTTACATATTTTGTAATTTTCCCTGGTGGGCATAGGGCCGCCCACTCGAAAGCTATCAATTATACTATATTTGTATAAAGAAAACATTAAAATTTACATCCCAAATAATGTTTTATAATTCTCATATCAAAGTATTAAAACAAAAACGATTTACACTTTAATTATAAAAATTTGACAAATTGTACTCATTCAATTTCAACCGTTAAGGTTGACACTTAACTCGAGCTGCTTGTTTCTTCCCGTTAAGATTGACACTTAACATTGTATCGTACAATGCATCACTTTTAATAATTTAAAGTACAAACTACAAAGTGCTAAACCATGCATGCGTGTTGGAGCTAGCTGTCGCGAGATCATTGTACAACAAAAAAGACGTTTAGAAAAGTTGGAAGGATTTGGAAAGATCAGAAAGAAAGAAAGAAAAAGAAATTTGAGCGAAACTATATATTTGGAAAGAAGAAATTAAAAGAAAATGGAAACACAGAAAACGTAAATTATTTATAGACCCCACATGTCTGCTAAAGCGCTAGCAAAATAACTTAAAAGAAGGGAAGTATGAACGACGAAAGCAATGTTTTTACTTTTTTAACTTTGGATAAGCAAAAGATAAGGTCCGCAAAAGCCAGCAAAATTCAGAAACCAGAAAGCTAATCATGTTCTGACATAATATTATCTCTTATTCAAAAGAAAAGCAGGAAGGGCGAAATTAAGCAGTACTTTAAATAAAAAAAAAATATTTGGATAATTAGCAAACGATTCCCCAACATCCCACGTTTTCTGCGAAAAAGGTGAATCAATTTAATTAAGCAATTAATTATAAGCATTAAGTTGGGAATCTTCATGAGATGGGCGCATATGCAGATCGATCTTAAGTACTACTCACTCAGGAGCGCATGGCCTCTAATTTATAGAATATTAGCCACCTATCACATCCTCATGATATATAGCAACATGACTAGGAGTTAGCCCATGGCTCTAAACTGCAGTCAGCTTACACATTTAAGAAGAATGACACCAAATATAACATTCTCGGTCTAGTGGTATCATTATTAATTCTTAGAAATATTTTCAAATTAATATATGTTATATTTATTATTAATAATATTTTGAGAATTATTTTTAACATTTATGAATCATTTTGGAAAGAGAAAATCTAGACAAGCAAGATGGAGGGAATCAAAGTAAGATGACCGTTGGATCAATTCCTACTTTTGTGTTACTTGGTAACATGCATGAATAATCTACCTATTTGCATCAGATTACAAAAATTAAAAAATTAAAACTTTTCATTCACATATTTTAATAATTTATAAATAGATTCATTGGCCTACTAATTTTAAAAAAAACAAAACCTAATTTTGAAATTCTCTCTCTTCCAAAAATTTCATTTCTTCAAAACTTATCATACTATATTTTTTTTCCATCCCCTTTCGCACTATCATTAATTAGGATGCATGCATGACACTTTTGGATTGAAAAATTAATTGATGGTGTTGATCACAACAAGAGGCTCGAGTTGTAGAAGAGAGAAAAAATGAAAAATATGTACATGTACATGTAAATGTATTTAATCTATTTAACTCGCTTCCACCATCATGAATAAAGTATGAGGAAACCAAGTTTATTTTCCAACTTTTATGCATTTAGCTGGTGCGACTGAGATTCTCTTATTAATCAATTACGTCTTAGTCCCAACAAGAAACGAGAAATTAGAAAATGATCCGTCAATATATTGATGATGTCTTATGTACCCAAACTTCAAAGGCAAAAGTAGGAACAACGACGGATCAAAGTATCATTTTTATTATAATTTTGGAAAAGAAAAAGATTCCCCCATCATGAAGATCAGCGACAAAAATTGCACTAAAATAGGAAATTGCAAAGAAAAAGACCATGACTTCCTTCACATGCAGTAGTACTACGTATAGGTCTATGATCCTACCTAACCTTTCCCTGATCATGAGCACCACTTTGGAATATTGGCCCTTTCGTTAAAAGGTGCTCCGATCCACTTTATCTTCATTAAAGAAGTCTAAAGTATAACATGATCGGAATAAATCATACGTTAAAGCAACACTTCTATGCAAAAAGCAGGAAAAAGTTAATTAATTACGTACAAAAGCATTTCTTATCCGAAGAGAAAAGTAATGGATACGTAAGCATGATTCCACGAGCAATAATTGCAGCATTCCTTTTTTTATTTTTTATTTTTTTTCCTGTTTCAGCAAGAAACCATATATTATATTAAAGCAAGGGAAGGATTATTATAAAAAAGAAGTCTTCAGGGAATAGGCTGCTGGATGCAGTTCTTCCCATGGGAATAAGTATAAGAGACTTCTATTATCATCAACATGATTAGAAGATATTCCACTTGTAATGTAATTAGAGCATTGCAAGTCTAAAGTTTGGCTAAAAAAGTTGATATTTTGACTAAAGCCAAAGTGACTGAAAATATTAATCTGCAATAGACTATCTATCCCAAAATCGAAATAAAAATATAATATTATGTATTTTAATAATAATAGTTTTTTTTCTATTTTGTAAATAAACTCCATATATTAATTAATAATTTAATTTTTATTTAAAATTATTGTTTCCCAACTATCTTTTTCCTCAATTTAATATCCAACAAACACATTTTACCAACTCTTCTCACACTCAACAATCAGTACACTCAACATTTCCACTTTTATTGTTAAAATGACATTAATGTTTGTGACAGCATTACTGTATTTGAAATTCGCATTAGTTTTTGGGCCACAATATGGAAGAGAGATTTTAGTCATTGATAAACATTTTTTCGTTTTTCCGGTTGGATCATCGGTTCATTGACCACATCAATATTTCTTTATACTCTACACTTAAATTTTGGATAAAATCATTTAAAAATCTCAAAACGGTACAAGTGCAAGTGGAGGACTTGTTTTACGAGTCATTCCATGATTGAGCTAGCTCTTAAATCATTGTTGGAGGAATCTTTTGCTTTGCAAGTGGTAAACACGGATGTGCTATGAGTATGATGGTTTGATAGCAAGATATAGTTTCTCTAAATGAAACATCTAGATTTAAACCTCCAAAAATAAAAATATCATTTAGTTTTTTGCAACTTAATTGTTTCGTCCGATCAATTACTTTAATTTTTGCTAGTTTTTTAGCTACTTTTGCTGGCCTGTAAGGCCAAAATTATTTGTGTTTTATTCCACCTCATGCAATTCCTTTTTCTGGTTTAATCTTTTTTTTTTTCCCTCTCGTTTCACTTCGAAAAATATTTGCTTTGTATATAATTTTAAGTAGTACTAGAAGAATTACGCTTTGTAGTTTGTATATAATTTTTTATTAACGGCCTTAACGGTCTAAATTTGATGAGTAGTACTATATATGTGTCCGCGCTTTTTTATAATTAAAGGCTATATTTTTTAACTTTGATAATTTGAGATATAATATATATACAATTAGGATAAAACACTCCATAATTAACTTCACATTAAAACAAAAAGATGTAAAGGTTTTGAAACGATCTATGTGATCAGTTATAGTCACTAAGACTAGGAAAGAAAAAGACAACATTATAAGTGAGGGAATATTAATGAAGGAAAAAGGATTATTTGAATTATTTCTTGCATGTGACACGTAGAGGGAATATTAATATTAATGAAGGATGACTTAGTCAGGTAACTGGGAGTCTCAGTCGACGTGGCTATTATATATTTTAAATAGAGAAATAATATTTGTAGTTTATGATGTGTGAATTTCATTTATTTTTTTGAATAAATCTGTGATCCAAATAAAAAATTATTTTTTAATAAAAGATCCCGAGCTTCTTTTTCCAAATAACTTTCCTAATTAATTGCTTAAATATGTTCCACCATTTTGGTATTTACTAATTAATGGATATAGCTTATAATAACTTAATCCATAATGATGGGGAATAAGGAATCTTTTGCTTATCCAAAGTTAAAAGCACTGTTTTTGTCCTTCCTAGCTACTTTTCTTTTGAATAAGATATCATATGTTGTTTGATCATTAGCTTTCTCTTTTTCATTTATTTTGCTAAGTTTTGCAATTAGACCTACGTAAAGTGATGAAAGAAGCTAGATAATACAGATAATCTCTAGAAAAAGACATAGTGCACACCATAATAAATGAATATTACGTCTATATTGAGTTAGTGATGAACTAAGTCTATATTGCAATATTTCAATCCTTTTATTATTTCCTTTTAGTTTTACAACGAAAAAGTAGGATTCGGAAAACCTGCGGTCCAGACGTGTGAAAATCCTATATTTACACCAAACGAGTAGAATTTTGCCATGTAGGATGTACTTCTTTCTCCAGAGTATATTTCTTTTGATTTTGTTTCCGCTAATCAAATTTTCAAATTTATAATTTTGTAAGATAAGTAGAATGTTACTATGCGGGTAGCCATGGGATGGACATAAAGGCACCATCCAAACGCTCAAAATGCCACAAAGTGAGTTGGAATCAATACCAAAAATGAGAAAGTCATCTTCGAACCTTGAACAGGGCAGGATACTCTAGCCCAAAGCTTTCGAGATGGAAGAAATCCAATGTCGGTGATCCAAGCCGGTGAACTCAGTGAACTCAATCGCAACGACGAAAAAAATGTTCATAAAAAACAGTATATTTAGAGAGAGAACATCTTTTAGAGAGAGAATATTTTATAATCTTAGAGAAAGAGAGAGTTTTAGAGAGAGATAGAGGGATGGGGGTGGGTTTCGGGATTGATATTCGCAGCAAAACTCATTTTGCGAGCCTTACACGACACATTAATTTAGTACAATCAGATTTATTGTTTCACAAAATGAAAAACCAAACGTGGCAATCATTTATTGGATTGGTGCAAAACTGATATTTGCACCAATCCGGACTTCAGTATTACTCGGCTTTCTATCCAGCTTGCCTACTTTATTCTCCTCCCTGCGTCAATCTTCCTGTATGCCCAATTGCCGATGCTGCCGCATCACTCTTTTCATCCTCTTAATAATTATTACAAGAGTAATAATATACACATACATAATATATTTCATAACAGGCATTAAATAAAGAGTAATTTATAAAATATTTTTTACACAACGTAATTTTATAAAATTATCTCTTCTTTAACATTTTATTATAATATATTGTGTAATTAGGGATATATCGATCACTTCTGAACTTTCGAAACGGCGAATGGGATTAACTCACGTGGAAAACGCAAACTACTTTTGTAGGACAAAGTGATGCATGTCTACAAAAAGCAGTTATGCAGAACAAATATAAACAAGAAAGCTAATTTAATGAAAAAAGTAGGAATGACCAGAGTCGATCATATTTATAAATTTGAATAAGCAAGATATTTCGTCATAATTATGAACCAAAATTAAAACGTAATAATAATCTTTATTATTTATTATTATTTGTTATTTATTATTTGTTATTTTATTTTATTTTGAGACTACTCCTTTCACTTAGTGAAAGTGAGACTTTGTCTCTAAGTTTCCTTTTGTAAACAGAGAGTTCTCCTCTCTCAGACTTACGAGCGCCATTTACAATGAATTATTTATCATATTCTTTAAAATGCATCATTAAAACTCACAACTCTACTTTAAATATTAGCTTATACATTACATTAAACAGATATCAATTTACCTATTTTTTTTTTTATAAGATTTTAATATTATATTATTTAATATTTTGTTGGAGAAAAAATACAGGGAGAGACTAGAAACTATTAATGTAGGAGACAAAGCACAATAAAAAAAAAAGAAAGAAATAAAATATATTTATAGTTGTGCACAATTCACCCTACATTTAGCATAACACTGTAGAGAAATGGAAAGTAGATATTGGAATGCAATGCATGATCTGACTCTGGTATTTTTGAGTTACTTTTCTTTAAAATTTATATAAAATTAGGCTTTACAAAATCCGTTGAGTGTTAGTCTAAATATGTGGAGTGGAGAGTTTCACAAGAAATCGACTATCTATAGCTAATTATTCTCTCTCAAAATAGTTATTCTCTGCTAATTTTTAAAATAAATAGTCATATTTGCAGTAAATAGTTCATCGAGAATAATAATTTTTTTGGTAATGTATGGAGGGTGATTTATGTCGTTTGAGAGTCTCAAGTTAACTAAAGAGGAACGGCAGAAAGAGGGGGAGATCAATGAGGAAGACATAGTATGTTGGACAGTAAAAAGGACCAAGAAGTGCATAATGGCATGTGTCATGGCTGATAAGGAAATCAACCGAGGTGCTTTTAAAGCTATATTAGTCAAAGTTTGGCAAATAGAAGATAAAGCAATCTTAATGACTAATTGACCCGTATAATTCTTAATGACTCGTATAATTTTTTTTTTCCGAAGTTAATGAATCGTATAATTAAGTATATATAACACTATGCATGCTCTACTGGAATATAAAAGACTAATTGACCCGTATAAAGGCGATAAAGAATTTCATTAATAAAGAAGTTTAAAGTATAAAATGACGGGAATAAATAAAAATTTAAGCACAACACTTCAATGCAAAAAGCAGGAAAAAGCTACATGTGTTAAAAGGAATGGGAATGAGGGAGTGTCTGAACTAGTTGTCTAACCAATGTTGTAACTCTTTTGTAATCTCTTCTTGCTGCTATGAGTAAGAATGTTTCCCTTAAAAAAAAAAAGAAAAACAGGAAAAAGCTAATTAATTACCTACAAAATATTTCTCATCCGAAGACAAAACCTGGTGAGAATGATTCCATGAAGCAATAATAGAAGCAATTTTTTTTTTTATCTTATTCAACAATAAACTATATACAAAAGAAATCTTCCGCGAGCAAGCTGGCGGATGCTTTTCCTGTTTCCACTTGCTTGCTCGCGGATGCTTTTCCTGTTTCCACTTGTAATGTACGTTATTAGTTTTTACGTGATATTGATGATGAATATTGTGTCTCGTTTGCGATATCCATTCTAGTAGGTTATTTTCCACTTTAATTAATTATCCTGTAGATGGATATAGATTTTTTTCTTTAATTTACAGTGTTTAAAACTCTATTGATCTCCTCGAAGTACCAATCATACTGTATTGCTTAGCCAAAAGCTTTTCATTCTAAAGTACCTACGTAGTGGAAATAGCTAGCTAACAATTCATTTTATTAAATTCTCACAAAAGCTTTCAATGATGTTGCATATACATGATTACAATCACTCAAGAGAATATCACATATATACAATTATACATTCCACAATTTTATTACCATGTACATGTACATGATATGTAAAGCTATGATCAAATTCTTTCAATATTAAAACATGCAAATTACAAGGAGACCAAATTTTGTTTCTTTAGACAGAGGGGACGAAAGGGGGGAATTGCACCGGAGGAAGAATATTATTGAGAGGCAAAAAGAAAGATGAGGGATGGACAAGCAGGTGGTAGGGGGTAAACACTAAACTAGGGCAAATGGAAGTGGATGGCTACCGATGGGTGGTGATGATGAACATCGACAAGAGATAGGCGTGCTATGCTAGCCTTTGATAAGCATGAACAAATTATCTAGCATCATAGTCTGTTGGTTTCACTATGATGCTAGGTAACACATCACATCATTTAAAAAAAAAAAACGCAACACAACTAATCGTCAATTTCAAAAAGGACTTCATACACAAACCCACCAAAAAATCTAGTTTTTGGCTCACAACACATTTCTATTTTTATTATCCACATACCATGATCTCTTCTAGAGATCATCCATACGTTCTAGGTCTCTTCGCCACATCACAGATAACGATCATGCACGTGACTTCGAAATAAGCGATGCCTAGCTAACTGTACCCAACACGTACCAAGATTGTGGCACCCACGACTCCTCTATGAGATTTAGAGGGACTCTCGACACTAGAATGATCATCACACGGATCAATCATCCAATCATTTAGTGCTCCATGAGTGTGAAACATGTATGAAGTGTACAAATAAAATATTTATAGTGAAAAATAAAAGGTTATCTATTCTAGTACTAGAAATTTAAAATCTATAAACCCAATTAAAATTTCTTACAAAATTATCACAATTGTTCAACTAACTAATATGGTGAAAACCAAAACTTAACTCACAACTACAACACTTGGAAGCTTTACTTTTCTAGGTAGTCTATCAAACGCTCAAACTAGGTTTCTACAACAAAATTATGATTCCATAAAAGAAAATCGTAGGTGGACCATATACACCATTTGTGATGTGAATCTCAGTAAGCAAGCAACCAAGAGTTTAAAAATCGCATTCATGCAACCAACACAATCCAGAAGCATTCAAGAATATATATGCAAGAAATCCTTCCTTTTTCCTGAAAGGACACATCAACATAAGAGAGAATAACTTCGTCATTTTCTTTGAAAAGGACACATTAACTTACACACACCAAACTGTCATTTTCCAAAAAGGAATTCAACACGCATTCTCCATCCTTTCCCATAAAGGAATTCCATACGCACACCAACTGTCCTTTCCCAGAAAGAAACGAACACACTAGGCCGTTATTTTCCAGAAAGAAACGCATCTGTCCATATACGCCAGCTGTCCTTTTTTAAAAAGGAACGCATCTAACCATATACACCATCCATTCTTTCTCAGAAAGGAACACAACTCCGCTAACTACCCTTTTTCAAAAAGAAGAGCATCAACAACTCACGTTAAGAATCCTGTTTCTGACTCACAATACAATTTCATATTATTATTAACTGTATACCATTGTCTCTCATAGGGACCGTTCATACGTCTTGACTCTGTTCACCACATCACGAGTAATGATCGTGCATATGACTTCGAAACGAGCGATGTCCAGTTAACCACACCTTGCGCGTGCCATGACTAAGCATCCTCTAACCCCCACTAGTAAAGGAGACACAAAGTCGACACAAGAGAGTTATTATCTCTTCCTATTCCATTGCCACCCATCGACAACCTAGGGGATGTCACGTCAGTATATTCTGCTTCTAAGTGACCAGAAGAATTCCACAAGATAATGCCTCATCACGGCTTGAGGTAGTGATACACACGCACCCACCACTATGACCAAACCCGACTAGACCAGAAATCACACAAAAATACACTTCACTATAACATAGCCCAGGTCAAGTAATCACAACAAATAAAAGACAATGTATGCATGACAAACAAATGTTGGATGACATAACAATATCACACAAGTAAAAATCATTCAACTTTACATTTATAAATTCAATAATTAATTCCACAAAATCAATCACAACCTATCTAACTTCGGGGTGATCTCATCCTTCGTTTAATGGCATCGGGTCCAACCAACCTATTTCAAATTTTTATTAACATTATTAAATAGTTTATCAAACACTTCAAAACTGCAAATAAAAGAGTTAGAGCATGCATATTAATTTAACCCTACAAATGAGTTTGGAAGATTACTTATAGTGGATAAGGAAATGCCCTGATAATCGAACTCGTGCCAGTCCACGATCCATAGCAGGGTAAACTTGTAAGTTGTTCGCCTCCTAGCACGGCTAGTGGCGGTTTGAACTAGGGTGCTTAGTTTGACACCGAAAACTAGGAAAATACTCATTGGAGGAAGGAAAATCTCCTGATAGTGGTGGTGAGACGTGACATCCACAAAAAAGTGTCGAATCTAGCTTGGAAAGTATGGGAACTCATTTTCAAATTTATGCACATATAAGGAAGATGGAGCCATGAATGCAGGAGATCAGCTAGGGAGAAGGTCGCTTGAGGTGAGAGAGCACTTTGGTGGTGGTGGTGACACAGAACTGTAGCAGACGATGGCGAAAAGGGTCACAAAACCCACTTCGTGGGTTGCTTGCTTCGGCTAAGGGGGAGAAGGGAGCCCCAAGGTGGCTTGGGGTTGGTTGCCAATGATGCTAGGAGGCTACCAATAGTGGTTGAGGCCACACACAGCGACTATAGGCCGCATGAGATGGGTGAGACCCATTTGGAGACCCATTTCGGGTCTAGCTTACACGGAGGAGATGGTGGAGGTTTGGAAAGCTGTCGACGACAAGCGATAATTGCCAGAGTGAGGGAAGATTGTTAGTGGGAACGGTGATGCCGTTGGATGGCTCACGGCGGACCTACGGCGGCTGGAAGATTAGAAAACTCATTTCGGGTTTGGGCTATGCAAGGAAGGTGGGGTAGCCAGAGGTGATACTGCTAGTATTAGTGAACTCGTCAGTGAGGGGGTGCCGGTGGTGGGGGCAGTGAAATCTGGTGGCTGGCGGTGGAAGCAAGGCGGAGTAAAGGCCAAACGGCCATAGGATGTCCTGTGCAAGATAGAGAGAGAGAAGAGAGAAGAGAGAAGAGAGAAAGTGAGGGAGAAGAAAGTAAGGGACTTGGACTTCCTCTTTGGCTATTTATATGCCTGACACTAATGGATCTTCAAACGGACAGACGATATACTTTAAAACACTGATTTAAAAGTACGTAAAACCAATTTAACTTAAAACACTTAGAAGAATTAAATAAAATATTAATTTAACTTAACTTTAGTTTATAAACTAATATTCCTCATCATCAATTAAAATGATGAAACTTTACTAATTATTTTACAAGAATGAAGTCATATTTAAATAAGAAATTTAAAACATAATTAAAATTTCACTGTATTTTTAATAACTAAAAACTAAGCTTTTAAAATGATTTTGTACAATTATAATATTTTAAAACTTTTCAAAATGCCACCAAACAAAATAGAATAAAAAAATAATAATAAGACCTAATAATTTAATAAGTTAAAGTCAATGAACCAATTTAAAAAGGTCCAACAAAATAAAATGCTGATTAAAACAAAAAAATAAAACACAACAAATTGAATAACCATAAAATATAATAACTAAAACAAAATAATTATAAAGATAGCAATCCAAATGAAATGATCAATATTAATACGTGAACACAATACCTGAAATCACTAAAATTAAGAAATCTCAAAAAAGGCAATAACAAAATAAATGACATAATAGAAATAATAAATAAATAGAAATACTAACAATAATGATAAAATAAATCAACAATTAATAATAATAAAAATAATACGTAAAGAACATAAAACCTAAAGTCTTACAATGACCAGGCATCCTCTAAACACCCCCCCGGGGCACCCTGTGGTCAGCAGAGGAACCACAAAATCAGCACAAGAGCGTTATCATTTCGTCCGATCTCGTTGTCGTCCAACGACAACTCAGAGGACGTCATGTCAGTATATTCTGCTTCCGACTAATCAGAGGAACTCCACAAAGATAATACCTCATCTTAGTGTGGAGTTATGATACACATACCCACCATTACGATCGGACCAGACCATAAACCACCTAACAATATCCATCCTCAAAACACCTCACAACTCAACTCACCATATCCTAACACAGGAAAACTTATATTACCAGCAAGAAATAATTTATACATAATGAGTAGATATTGGATGGCATGTCAACAACACAACAATCCAAAACAGTCCACACAACATTTTTAAATCCAACAAATAAATCTTCACAATTTCCAACACAACCAAAATTAATTATTGGGTGATACCATCCTCCACTAACGGCTTTAGATCTAACCAATTTACTTCTAAATTTTATTATTAATAAAAATCAATTAATTAACACTTTATGCTGCCAAATAAAAAAGGTTAGTACACAACTAATTAATCCAATAAAATACAACCAAGTCACTGTAACTTACATCACGTTCAATAAAAACTTTGGATGATTGGGAAAATGTTGCTATATAACTTCGCGCCTCAACCAACTGGCACACCGCGAGGTAAAAAGTAGGGGTGTTCATCCGGGTTCCGAATTCCCAAATCCGGAACCCAGATTTAAAATTTTCTTCAATTTTTTTGAAAAAAAAAATTAAAATATTAAGAAATTTATTAAAATTTCAAACCGGGCCGGATTGTACCCGACCTAGATGAACAGGCCTAGTAAAAAGGACAACCCAAAAGTGAGAAAATAGCAACTAAAAGAGCTCTCAAATTTTCGAACCTTGACGGAATTAGGTTAAGAAGACTAAATTTGACTTAGGTGCAAGAATGGAACTCGGTTTAGGATGATTTTGAGAGTGGATAACTCGAATCTGAACACAGAGAAGTTAGAACACGATTTTAGAGTGATTTTCGAAGTGAAATCCGCGGCATATTTACAGCCCAAAACCGAAGCACTCGGATCTCGAAGTGATGCGAAAATGGACACCAAGTGTCACTCTAACACTCGACGGGGACGGAGATATATTGCCATGGCCAGAGCTCGATTTTTGAAGACCAAAACAAGGGAAGAAAACCATGGTTTTAGCACACGGTTTCGCAAGAACATGAGAGGTTTTTATAGCACGTGAAGCATGAATCTACAACGGAAATGGAGGGGAAATGTTCAGCAAGGTACTTGGCATCTGATAGAGCAACGCGTGGTTGAAAAATTGGGATGAAAAGCTGCGATTTTGGGGCTGGAAATCACAGGAAACAGGGCTGAAAACAGAGGAGAAGAAAAGAAAAGAAAAAAGAATAGGAAAGAAAGAGCAACGGCATCACGAGAGAGAGAGATCTGATTTCATTAAACCCAAATGCTATACGGCGTCGTTGTTTGGTAATTAAAAGGACTGGCGCGCGCACAAGAGAAGAGGCCATGGTTCACTTAAGCAAAGACACCAAACGGTGTTGTTTTGACATAGGGAAGGGCCTGGGTTTAAAAGGCTACGGGTTGGGCTTCCAAGATCCAAAACAAAACTTAAATTAAACATATTAAAACCCAATCAACAACAACTTATATATGTGTAAGCCCACCCGAAAATCAACCAAAATAAAATAAAACACATAAATTAAATACTAACATAATCAAATAAAAATATTAAATTCAAAAATAAATACACCACAACAACAAAATAATAAAAGAGAATGAAGTGCTCAACATTTAAACATAGGAATATCCAAATGATAATAATAATAAACTAATAGATCCAAAACTCGATTATTTAAAATAAAGGAACCGAAAAAATAAATAACATGAAATAAACAATCAATTTGAAAAGCACCTAAACTCAAAAATATGAAAGAAATATATACAATGACTAAAGTAAAATAACCAAACAATAAAACCAATAAATACTCTAAACAAAAGGTTAAACTCGAAATAGATCGGGAAAAAAAGACTAAATAAAAGTATCACAGTATGAATTTTAGTAAAATAATAAAGTCTCATAATTAATAAACTGAAACAAGGGTAAGAGATCTAGAAAACTCAATAAAATACAGGGCTTATCAAATAAAAGAAAATGCAACAGTATAAACCTTAATGAAAATAAAACTATTAAACCAAAAAAATAATGATAACTATTTAAATGCAAGGACCAATATCAATAATTAAATAGAATAACTAAAAATACTAAAATTAGAGATCTCGCAAATCACCAAATAAAAATAATACATAAAGTACATAAAACTTAGAGTCTCACACCTAATTAGATACACGATCGAATTGTTTACCAATACAAAAGATGACCTATAAAAGCTAGAAGGATTTGGAAAGAGAAAGACAGAAATAGAAATTTGAAGAAAGATGCTAGTAGCTGATTGGTGGTGAGAGCAAGAAAACATGGTGGGGTGTGAGCGGCCGATTGCATGGACGTACTAAACAAACAGTTGCTCACTGATCTCTTCTGTGTTGTGATTAGCTTCTTTCCTTAAATGCTTTTGCTTAATTCTCAATCCATCTAGTTCCACTGCCACTTCCTTCATAGTAGGCCTATCATTTCCTTTAACACTAAGGCTTCTTTTTGCAACATTCGCAACTTTTTTTAGTTCCTCATAATTACTCCCATTGTAGACGTAATCATCAAGAATTTCCAACAGGCGATCCTCTTCAAGCATAGAAACAAAGTATGTTGCCAAATTTCTCTCACTTTCAGACCTAAAGAAAGAAATTACTTTCTTCCCTGTTAATAACTCTGCCAAAACAACACCAAAACTATAGACATCACTTTTTTCTGTTAGATGACTGGTACGGAAGTATTCAGGATCCAAGTACCCCAATGTTCCTTGCACCAAAGTAGTTAATTGTGTTTGATCTAGAGGAACGAGTCTTGAAGCTCCAAAATCTGATACTTTTGCTGTGTGGTTACCATCCAAAAGTATATTTGCAGTTTTTACATCTCTATGTATAATTGGCATAGAAGCTTCACAATGTAAGTATGCAAGGGCTCCTGCAGTTTCTGTAGCTATCCTCAGACGCTTGTCCCATAAGAGTAAGGACGATTGGCATTTATCATGAATATGGTCCAAAAGTGTCCCATTTGTGATAAACTCATAGACTAATATGGGAACTTCTGTTTCCAAACAACAACCTAACAATTTGACAACATTCCTGTGGTTGATTTGAGTAAGCACAACTACCTCATTTATGAATTGCTCTATCTGACTTTGATCACCAATTTTAGACTTTTTAATAGCAACCACTTTGTTATCTGGCAACACTCCTTTATAAACAGTTCCAGAACCTCCTTGACCAAGAATTTTACTTTTGTCATAATTGTTAGTTGCCTTTTTAAGTTCTTCTGCACTATAAATTTTTGTTGTATTCACAGATCCTGTGTGATTTTGCAGTCGCCGTTGTAACATTAAGCCACCATTTTGCTGGAACCACTTCTCTTTGAGTTTAACGAGTTTTCTTTTCTTGAGTCCCCAATATAGCCAAGATGTTCCCACAATGAGCACTAGGAGGCTTATGCTAACACCTGTATTTGCATATTAATTCAAAGTTAAAAAATGCAATTCTGCCAATTAGAAAGTTTCATGTCTCCATCGAGAAGGTTATGAACCTAATATGTATGATATATTAAGATGAATCAACCAGATTTGAAATACGAAGTTTGACACACAAATGATCTATTGAGAAAGTATATAATTAGTGAATCTCTCATATACGTATTAATGAAAATAGATAGATTTTATTCTTTATTTTAAATCTTAATACCTCATCTCACATGTGGTTCAAACTCTCCCTCAATAGGTAGCCCAATGCATAAAATATTTAATTAAATAAAATAGATTGTAAAATCATGGTTTGAATTCAAGACTTCTACTTTGATACCATATAAAATCACCATTTGTCACAAAAATTTCAAATAATAAAAAGAGATAATTTTATTATCTATTTTATATCTTAACACATACCTAATGCAATGCTAATGATCTTATTATTAGATTGATCAAGTACTACAAGTCTGCAATTTGTTCCATCTATCCTCCCATCGCCCTCGTATCCCTCGAGACAAGTACATGTGTAATTTCCATTGGTGTTGGTGCATGTTGCATTAGCATTGCAAGGTTTCGAATGACCCTTGCACTCATCAATATCTGGAACACAGTAAATATATACAGTTGGCCGTCACAATTAGAAATTTCAATATGGGGATTTAGAAACACTTGAAATGTGTTGTATCAATAAATATGATTAGGAATAATGAGATCATTTACCTTGGCAACTATCAGGTCCATTAGGAATGTATGGGTTCCCTCGATAACCCTCTGAGCAATTGCAACGATAACCAGGGCCGTTGGTGGAATGGTAACAATAACTATGATTTGCCTTACATGCATAGCTTCCCTTATTTTTCTCAGCATCTTTGCATGTCTTATTTCCAATCGCCCAATCAAGCACAAGGGGAACATTCTCCTTCTTCTTTAAGTTTGTAAAATCTAAGGACGAAAAGTTGTATGCTTGTTCATCCACTATAAAGCCATAACCACAAGTATGTTCGCCCCTAGACCGTAAGGCGTCGTTGCTCAAGCTACTAACACTCAAAATATACCCTGTTGCTCCTGTCGGGATAGAAGTTTGGCAGCAGCCAATGCCAGAGCAAGACCCGTTAACCACGGTGAAATTTTGGTCACAGAGTGATAAGCATCCGATGGTGAAGCCTTTCTCTCCCACTGAACCTTGAATATACGTATAAACATTACAACCAACAGCAGTAATCTTGTTCCTCCTTTCTGAGATGCGAAAATTTGACAAATTAAGCAAGGCAGAGATGCGTGTGTAGTTCACAGTTGACTGTGGTGGTAAGCATTTTTGATATATGCCGCATCGAGACACGATTACTTTTCTAGTGAAAACTGTCTCATATAGTCCACTTTTGCAAAGTAGGGCTATGTGGTTTAAGACTCGCAGTTCACCATTCGGTATTGATATGTCCAGAACAGGTATATCAACGTCCAGAAATGGTTTTGGAGGATGGAATGTGTGGTTACAAGTGATGAGAAAAGGTTTGTCAAGGTAACAGCCCTCGCTTGTTCCAAACGGGTAGGGGATTTCAACTTTTCCACACATACGTTTGCAGATTGGGTTCGGAATACATATTGCAGTTGCTGCTAAAATTAAGACCCCAAGTAGCAGTTGTTCCACAAGTTTTTCGCGCAAATCCATGGCTTTCCTTTCTGAGACTGCTATTTGCGCTCATGCAGATCAAAACTGTAAACCTATTACCGACAAGGTCGATGAGATCAGACTTTTGATCAATTATCATGAACCCGATTAGAAGGTATTCCACTTGTAATATAATTAGTTTCTGATATTACTTAATTTTTTACATTTCAAATTCAAATCCATGGAAACTCAAAACTTTTGACCCCACAAGTATGCAAGAGTAGCAAAATTAAAACTGAGAAAGCTAATGGTCCAACAAAAGATTCCTAAATAAATAAATAAATAATTACTTATTTTTTTCTATAAAAGAAAATTTTATTTACTCCTAATCTTGGTATGGTGGAGGAAAACTCTATACATACGAAGTTTAATTAATTTACAAGTCATTTATAAAGAAAACTAGGTAAAAACTACATCTCAAAAGTTTTATATTTACATATCAAAGTATTAAAACGAAAACAATTTACATTTTAATTATAAAAACCTGAAAAATTGTCCTCTTTCAATTTCAACTGTAAAGAATGATGAAAAAGAAGGTGATCAGCCATTAATGTACATCATGTACAATATTGACGATCAGATCTTCAAAAAATATTTACATTAATGTAAGTACGTACTGTAAAATCACTAGAAGTACCAGCCTGCTAAACCATGCTGCATGTTGGAGCCAGGCGACGGGAGAACAAACCAAAAGACGTTAGAAAAGTTAGAATCACTACAAAAAAATAAATGGTCAAATATAATCAATCTGATGTATTTAAAATCAAGATTGGTCATTTCTACCCCTTTTGAATGCATTAGATTAGTTATATCTCACTCATTTTCTTATGGTGAATGATTTGGAAAGATCACAGAGATAGAAAGAAGAAATAATTTGAGTGAAGCCATTTGGAAAGAGGAAAAAAGGAAAAATAGAAAATTGAAACACTAAAAACGTAAATTATTTTGACCACACAGGCCGTCGGCTAAAGCTAAAATGAGATTATATCCAATTTAATCATTGTGGATTTACTACAAAATGGCTATCCATGCAGCAAACACCAAAAGAGATGGAAAAAATGCATGCAGCTCGAGTTGTAGAAGAGAAACCATAAATTTAAAAACATCTCGAGTTGAAAATAAAATAAAAAATAAAAAATAAAACATGAGAAGATGGAAACACGTACAAGTCAAAAAGGCAAATTATTTTGACCCAACACAAGTCCGCAAAAGCTAGGAAAATTAAGAAACGCAAAAGCTAATGGTCCGACAAAACATCTCTTATTCAAAAGAAAAGCAGGAAGGACGAAGGCAATTGTTTTTTTCAACTAATGGGATAATTGGCAAGTGAGTCCCCAATACCCCCCACCTAATTATGATCTGCGCAAAAGGTGAACCAATTTAATTAAGCAATTAATTCGCATTAAGTTGGGAATCTTAAAGAGATCAGCATGCAGATCCACTATATCTGATGATCTTCAGTACTATCTCTGTAAAATAGTAGCCAGTACTGATCAGATCCTCATAGCAACATGATCAGTAGGAGTTACTATGGTACATTAAACACAGAGAAGGGAACCTCGCAAAGCTAAATTACAAGAAATTGATCTTTCGGAAAAGTAGGACGGAATTTTTTTTTTTTGAATTCCTGGCCGCTAAAAGAGAATTAGTTACTTGCTTGATGAGAAGATAACTCTCCAGCCGAGAGAAAGAGGAAGAAGATAAGTCTCCGTACCGTATATATGATCCTCACCTCTCGCTCTTGAGCACCTCTTTGGAATATCCTGAGGTACTTCCTACAGCTGCCACGTACGCTTTCTCTTCATCCCTCGTTCTTATATACGTACGTCCTTCAAGAACTTCAAACAACTCACTAACCATTAAATAAGAACGAAGATACACAACTAGCTAGGGAGACTTGTGTCTGGGCTCCAGTCAATTTACATATTTTTTAATTTCCCCTTAGTGGCAGTAGGGCCAACCGTCCAAAGCTATCAATATCATATATTTATTGAGAAAACTACGCTATTAACAGCTTTTAATAGAAGTGAAATTTGAGTTGTCCTTCTAGTTGATTAACTATTAATCTCATATCAATTCCATGCTGACTAATACTTGACCTTCTAGTTCAAAAGAAGAGTACATGTATAAATATTTTGAATATATAGTCTCCAGCAGAACAAGACAATAAGACAAAAAAAAAAGAAGAAGAGAGACGATTTTAAAAGACTTTGAATTTATTTCAGCCACATTTTAATCGCACGGTCGTTAATAAAAACTAAAATAAATAAAAAATCAGAGCAATTGATAGGTTTAGAAGGATATGCAAATGAAATCTCCTTCACGTCATATGGTCACATATGACTTTTCATTATTCATGTCATCATACTGACCATGGCCACAACTTTCTTATTCATGTCATTCTCAATAGCAGCTAGCTGCTGTTTTCATTCATCCAACTTGAAGATATAAATGATTAAAAAAAAAAATTTTTTTAATCATTTTTTTTAGGTAATTTAGAAATTGAACTGCTATTGATCAATAAAAATAATCCTAAATAAACTCGAGATTTATTAAGAAGTTTCATATAAGTGCACTTTGAATAATTTATGACAATATTTTCCTAGTTTGATGTCTTAGATTGATGGCTTCAATAATTAATTTAGTTTATTTCTAAATAGTTATTTTAATTATATAGTTAGTGTTAAATATCAGTGACAGATTTTACTTTTTTAAATGTTAGTTATTATTTATCCATATATAAGACACACTTAACCAATCGCTCCTGGCACCAATCCTAATTCTACCCATGTTTATTTATTTATTTTGGAAATAAGTGACATGAAATAATTAATTAAAAATTTGGAGTATTGAATTATAACAAAGTAATAGACAAAAGGCAGGTTCTGTTTTAAATTCTAATTTCCAAATCCCCCTACGTACTCAACATAAATCATAATTACCTTTACTTGGATAATCTTTTTCTTTTCTCTTCACCATAATGTGAGGAAATTAAACCAACGACAAATTTTCCTTCGGTATCTTTAATGACCACACCTCCTCCAAATAATTCCAAAATTTCAACATAATTCACATTAATATTAAGTTTGACCGTTTCAATAATCGAACAAGCCCATTTTAGAACTTGAGTTTCCAGGAAGCTCAACAATTAGTTCAACTATATTATTGGCATAAATATTATATATATTACTCTATTACTATATATAGACTATACTGTTTTTTTTTTTAAAGATCTATATATACACCAAGACGTGCTTTCATCCCATTATGATGAGATGGTATTGCCCACTATTATTTAAAGATGATACAAATGTAACATTTTTACATAATGGACGCCCGAATCATTTCCATGGGAATTTCTAAGGCATCCCGTTGTGACTACTGTGTGAAGAACAGTTCAGTAAGTTTGGATCATGTATTATGTTTCCCACTTGAGTGCAATAGGATTAATGGCCACTTGCTTCAGCTGCCCTGCTTTGATGAACTCTTCATTATTTGCTCTAACTTTCTTAAGAACTAATTGAAACAATCAATTCTTCTTCATAGAAGAAAGAAATACAATATTATTGTATATAGACATGTGAGAAATTATATGTTTGCTTAATTGATTTTCTTTTTGTCTCTAATTTTTCTGACAACCAAATTAGTGTTGCGCAGAATAGAAATCAAGATGAAGTTCTCAAATTTTAGTAAGGCAAGAGGTTATTTTGCCCTTCTGTCATTGCTTGATTAAAATTAGCGATAGGAATTGAAACATCATGCATCAACATAAATAGCACGCGGTCTACTGACAAGTCGACGTTGGTTTTTCTCCTTTCGTAGTCATCATCATTAATAATACATGCAAAAAGAAAGAAATTTAAATTGCGTAGGGCCAATGAATTGGCACCCTAGGGTTCTACGCAGCTTCGCTTCTCAATGACTTAATTAATCATGATACTTGACTTAGTTGTGTTTGTGTAGTGAAGTAATATCAGACTACAACCAACTTTTCTTACCAACATTGTAGACCTGCCTATGTCTTCAGGGAGAGAAAACTTCCCCGTGGACACTTTCTAAGCCAACATTTTTTTCTTAAAAAAAAAAAAAAAAAAATTAACCCACGTTTTAAATAATGCAGTTTTTTTTTTTTTTCTAAATTAAGTCTGTTGTCTATTTAAAATATTATCACGTTTCTAGTAATCATGAATTGGAATATATTCTAGCATTGTATAATTGTAGAATACTATTGATCCACTGATTTTTTGTACAATTATTGACTCGTACCTGTAATTTGATAGAACAATTAATATAGACGAGACCTGATGAATAGGCACGAACAAAAAAAAAAAATCTTCAACATATAATTAGAATATTTAGCATTATTTAGTAGAAAAATTATAAATGTCATGATAAGTAAACAGATAGATAGTTGTTAATAATAACACTAATAATAACAATAACAATAGACGACAATACTCTCTCCAAACCCTTTTTCTCTCAAGCTGAAATCTTTTTCGTCACCACACCCAGAAGTCTCCTCTATTCACCGGGGTGAGGATGGTTAGAGTTTCAACTGCACCAACCTCCCCCTTGCTAGCCAAGGACCTCGTTAAGCTGTCTCTTTCCATTTTTTCCATTAATTTTCACGCATAAGCACCGAAACATATCAATTTTGCTGCTTTTTGATGATCTAGGACCGACACGTGTCCCACCATTAGCCTCTCCAAATGCCAATCTACTAGAAAGTCGAAGAAATCAATCCGTCTAACAATGTAGCAGCGGTACATTTTATGCCGTGTGTGAGATTTACGCGTCGTCATGCTTTGTAGAGTTTTTTGCCGTCAAGCACGACACTGTCAGCATCAACAACATCGGATCTTGTAGATCAAACTTATCATTCCATTCCAAGTGTGACATGCGACCTGCACACGTCGACATTGCCAGTGATAGCCTTTTGCTAGCGAGTCGACAATGTTTTCAGTTGGTATTCTATGTTCACGTTCGAGTGGTACTTATTCACCGTTCAAATGGTGTGCGGAGTTCAAACGATACTTAGATATAAGTAAAGTTGTATATATTTTTTTCTTAATGATTAAGGATGCAGATTTAAGTAAAGTTGTATATTTTTTTTTTCTTAATGATTAAGAATGTTAAAAAAATACTCAAAAGAAAATGACGAAAAAACAAAAAACTCAAATACACAAGTAAGTTGTAAATTGGTTGTAAAAGGGTGGTACTCCTATCACTACTCTAATTAATTATCCTGTAGAATATGGATTTAGATTTTTTTCTTTAATTTATAGTGTTTAAAACTCGATAGATCTCCTCAGAGTACCAATCATACTGTATTACTTAGCCAAAAGCAAGCTTTTCATTCTAAAGTACCTACGTGGTGGAAATAGCTAGATAACAATTAATTTCACTAAATTCTCACAAAAGCTTTCAATGATGTTGCATTTACATGATTATAATCACTCAAGAGAATATCACATATATACAATTATACATGCCACAATTTTACCACGTACACGAACATGATATGTAAAGCTATGATCACGTTCTTTCAATATTAAAACATGCAAATTACAAGGATCGTGGGCTAACTGTGGCTATTTGGGGGTGGCTATGATAAGTCGTCGCAAAAAACTATGATAAGTCACTGCAAAAAATTTTAAAATCGTCGTAAAAAGCCTCAAAATCGCCACAAAAGTCTCAAAATCGCGACAAAAAATCATTTGCCGCGTTTTGAAGATTGCGAGTTAACCGTGGCTATTTGGGTGTAACAATAAGCCTAATTTTTCGCCACAAATGCCTAATTTCTCACCACAATGCTACTATTTACGATAAAATTTAACTCTCAGCTAAACAAAACGCAATAAAAAATCTTATTTGTTGTAGTGACAACTAGCTAGGGAGACTTGTGTCTAGGCTCCAGCCAATTTACATATTTTTTTTAATTTCCCCTTTGTGGCAGTAGAGCCGACCCTCCAAAGCTATTAATATCATATATTTTTTGAGAAAATTACGCTATTAATATAGTTTGAAAGACTTGAAAACTTGAGGTTTTTAAAATATTAATACAACTAAAGTGAAACCTAGCATACTTGAAGGTCTAATTTTAATATATAAAATAGTTTATATTTAATTAGTAATTTTAATAAATTATTGATTATTATAATTTTGAAGTGATCTAAGTCTCCTTCAAACATAAAAGTTAGAAAATAAACTTGGTTTGCTCATACTTTATTCATGAATTATTAAGATTCAATACATCACTTTCGAAATCATAGTAACATGAATTATAAATAAAAGATAAATCATATTAAAATACGTGGACTAGTACTAGTGTAGGGATCACATATCGATCGATCACTTCTGAACTGCTTCAAAACAGCAAATGGGATCAACTCACGTGGAAAACGCAAGTTACTTTTGTCCGACGACGTGATGCATGTCTACATTTAAGCAAAACAATATATAAACAAGAAATAAGCTAATTTAATGGAAAAAGTAGGAATGACCAAAGTTATATTTATATAAACAGCTTTTAGTGACTGGCAAAAGATTCCTATCATAATCGTACTCGTTCTTAATAGAAATGAAATTTGAGTTGTCCTTCTAGTTGATTAATTATTAATCTCATATCAATTCCATGCTGACTGCTACTTGAGTTGTCCCAAAGAAGAGTACATGTATAAATGTTTTGAATATATAGTCTCTAGCAGAACAAACAAAAAAAAGAAAAAGAGTGAGACGACTTTAAAAGACTTTCAGGAAGTTATTTCAGCCACATTTTAATCGTAAGGTCGTTCATATAAAAAAAAAAAAAAATCAGTGCAATTAATAGGTTTAAAGGATATGCAAATGAGATCTCCTTCTTCATGTCATATGGTCACATATGTATTTTCATTATTCATGTCATGATACTGACCACAACTTTCTTATATATTCATGTCGTTCTCAATTACAGCTAGCTGTTATTGAAGATATAAATGATTAAAAAAAATTGAAGATATAAATATCTAAGCAGCTCTATCTCTTCCTCTGCTTTTCTTTTCTATCATATTTTTAATAATATTTTTTTGGTAATTTAGAAATTGTGCTATATATTGAATAAAAATAATCCTAAATAATCTCGAGATTTATTAAGAAGTTTCATATAAGTGCAATGTGAATAATTTATGACAATATTTTCCCTAGTTTGATGTCTTAGATTGATGGCTTCAATAATTTATGGTTATATGGTTAGTGTTAAATATCAGTAACAGATTTTACTCTCTTAAATGTCAGTTATTATATATCCATATATAAGACACACTTTACCAATCGCTCCTGGCACCAATATATCCTAGTTCCACCCATGTTCCACCCATGAAATAATTAATTAAAAGTTTGGAGTATTGAATTATAACAAAGTAATAGACAAAAGGGAGATTTTGTTTTAAATTCTAATTTTCAAATCCCCCTACGTACTCAACATAAATCATACTTAATTACCTTTACTTGGGTAATATTTTTCTTTTCTTTTTACCATAATGTTAGGAAAAACCAACCACAATTTTTCCTTCGGTATCTTTAATGACCCCACCTCCTCCAAATAATTCCAAAATTTCAACATAATTCACATTAATTTTAAGTTTGACCGTTTCAATAATTGAAAAGCCCATTTTAGAACTTGAATTTCCGCGAAGCTTGACAATTAGTTCAACTATATTATTGGCATGAATATAATATATACTACTCTATAGACTATACTGTTTTTTTTTTTTTAAGATCTATATATACACAAAGATGTGCTTTCATATTGATCCCATTACGATGAGATGGTATTGCCCACTAATTTTTATTTTTCTCTTTAAAAAAATAAAAGATTATTTAAAGATGATAAAAATGTAACATTTTTACATAATGGATGCCCGAATCATTTCTATGGGAATTCCTATGGCATCCCGTTGTAACTGCTGTGTGAAGAACAATTCAGAAAGTTTGGATCATGTATTATGTTTCCCACTTGATCAGTGTAATAGGATGAATGACCACTTCCTTCAGTTTCAGCTGTCCTGCTTTGATGAACTCTTCATTTACTCTAACTTCTTTAAGAACTAATTGAAACAGTCCATTCTTCTTTATAGAAGAAAGAAGTACAATATTATACGTATATAGACCTGTGTTCTCTGTCGAACCTGCCATTCTTGCAATTAATGTAGGGCCTTTGAATGACACGAGAAAGTTGTGTCAATATTTCGTCCTGCAATTTCTTAATGCGTACGTACATATCGGGCATGTAAATGTGTAACGCCCCAATGGAAGGCCCAAACCACATGACCTATACTCCAAAAGGACTAGTCAATGATACAATTGGAGCCTCATTGGAACCTTATAAAGAGCAAAAACTTCTCCTTCCCAAGCAATGTGGGATCCCATACACCACCTACTATTCCTTTTCATGGGGTATCACAATCTACCCCCCTTAAATACTCGACGTCCTCGTTGGGCCTGTCCATTATAGGTGGCACGGCTCAAGTCCCACATTTTTGGTTGGGATAGGCTCTGATACCATTTGTAACGCCTCAATGGAAGGCCCAAACCACATGGCCTATACTCCAAAAGGACTAGTCAATGATACAATTGGAGCCCCATTGGAACCTTATAAAGAGCAAGAACTTCTCCTTCCCAAGCAATGTGGGATCCCATACACCACCTACTATTCCTTTTCATGGGGTATCACAGTATCGATCATCTGCTGACTACTATTCATCTCTGACTATTTATACCCGAGCGTAATATTATACCCTAATTACATAGGATTACAACATGTGGCCATTAAAATGACCACTGGATCATATGGGTCTGATGTTATAAGATAGAAACACGTGGTGACCACTTCATTGGTCATTATACACAGATCAGAATGAATTAAGACTAAACAAAAAACCAAAACAAATTGTTGACACATCCTTTCTCACAAACTCCACCTTGTCATCAATTTGACTTCAAGGTTCCCCATCCCCATCTCTGACCAGTTCCCACCTTTTAATTCCCCAGGTTCCCTTCCTTCAGTTGGATCAAATCCAGGCAGTGATTGAATTTGGATCTCGGTAATGTCTTGGTCATCATGTCTGCTGGGTTGTCCTCAGTTGGCACCTTTTCCACTTTTACTTCTCCACCTGCAACCACATCTCTTCCAAAATAAAGTTTAATGTCAATATGTTTAGACCTTTCATGAAAGACTTGATTTTTTGTAAGATGGATTGTACTTTGATTATCACAATGAACTGTAATATTACCCTTAAATAATCCTAACTCATTTGATATTCCTTTCATCCACAAGGCCTCCTTTATAGCCTCTGTCATGGCTATGTATTCAGCTTCAGTTGTGGACAAAGCCACAACTGATTGCAGGTTGGATTTCCAACTCACAGCACCTCCAAATGCTGTAAACACATAGCCTGTAAGAGACTTTCTGGTGTCTAAGTTTCCAGCAAAGTCAGAGTCAACAAAACCACAGATTTCTTGACCTCTCAACACATTTCCACCAAAACTTAACCCTAGACTTGAAGAACCAACTAAGTACTGAAATACCCACTTCAAAGCTTGCCAGTGGGATTTACCAGGGTTTCCCATGAACCTACTAACTAAACTGACAGCATAGGTTAGGTCTACTCTTGAACAGACCATAGCATACATGATACTTCCTACCATACTTGCATATGGTAATTTTTCCATGAATACTCTTTCATTTTCAGTTTTGGGGGACTGATCTAATGAGAGTTTAAAGTGCTGTCCAATGGAAGTACTCACAGATTTAGCCGAGTCCATGCCAAATCTTTTTAGTACTCTCAATAGGTATGTCTTTTGAGATAAGTGGAGTAGCTTATTTTTTCTATGTCTAATTATCTCTATACCTAAAATTTTCTTAGCAGGTCCAAGGTCTTTCATTTCAAAGACAGATTTTAAAATTTCTTTTACATGCTCAATCAAATCTTTACTTTTACAAGCAATGAGCATATCATCAACATATAACAGAAGATAAACAGTGGCATCATCAGAAGTTTTGAAGTATACACAGCTATCATAATTACACCTTTTAAAACCATTTCCAATCATGTGTGTGTCAAATCTTTTATACCATTGTCTTGGGGATTGTTTTAATCCATATAATGATTTTTTTAACAAACACACATGATTTTTATCGGATTCATTTTCAAAACCTTCAGGGGGCTGCATGTATAGGGTTTCTTCCAACTCACCATGCAAAAATGCAGTTTTAACATCCAATTGTTCCAAAATTAAATCATGATAGGCAGTATAAGCTAGCAACAACCTGATAGAGCTATGTTTTACCACAAGGGAGAAAATCTCATTGAAATCTATACCCTCCCTCTGTGTAAAACCTTTTGCCACTAACCTAGCCCTGTACCTAGGTTTTTCTACCCCTGCTATACCTTCCTTTTTCTTGAATATCCATTTAGACCCTATGATTTTAACCTTGTCAGGTTTTAACACCATTTCCCAAGTTTTATTCTTATATAAAGATTCCATCTCTTCTTACATTGCAAGAAGCCAATTACTGGACTCTTTGCTGTTCATGGCATTTGTATAAGACCTTGGGTCCAGGTCTTCAATGTCATGGGCTACTGTCAGAGCAAAAGCTGTTAATTCAGCCTACCCAAACCTCTGGGGGGGTTTGATGACCCTCCTAGCCCTATCTCTTACAAGATTGTATGAGTCAATTGAATCTTCTTGGTTATTATCTAGACTGGTTTTAGCACTGCTTGGAGATTTAGGGTCTGTTTCAGTAGGCAGTGTTTGAGGATGCTCCACCTCAAGTTGGACACTGTCTTAGGCAGTATCCTTCTGAGTTTCATTAGAGCTAGTGGGAGCTCTGGCCATTTGTGACTCATTAAAGGTCACATCTCTACTTATAAGACACTTTTGTTTTCCTGGTTCTTCTATCCAAAGTTTATAACATTTTACACCCTCAGGATATCCAACAAAAATGCATTTCACTGCCCTTGGTTCCAGTTTGTCAATCTTAGTATGTGCATAGGCAACACACCCAAAAACTCTCAAATTAGTGTAATCTGAGGGTTTACTAGTCCATAATTCCTGGGGAGTTTTAAAATCAATGGCAGATGAAGGGGTTCTATTTATCAAGTACACTGTTGTACTTACAGCCTCTGCCCATAAGGTTTTTGGTAGTTTGGCATTAGACAACATGCACCTAACCCTCTCAAGAATGGTCCTATTCATTCTCTTAGCCAGGCCATTCTGTTAGGATGTTTCCCTCACTGTCCTATGTCTAGCTATACCCTCCCTTTGGCAGTAGATATTAAATTCATTTGATAAATACTCAAGCCCATTATCTGTCCTAAGCTTCTTCACCTTCCTTTCCAGTTGATTTTCAACCAAAACTTTCCATTTCTTAAATTTGTCAAAGGTTTCACTTTTCTGTTTAAGGATATAGACCCACACTTTTCTTGAATAATCATCAATTATGGATAGGAAGTAATTCCCTCCACCATGGGAACTTACCCTTGCAGGTCCCCATAAATCAGAGTGGACATAATCCAAACTTTGCTTTGTTTGGTACACTCTGGTTTTAAAACTTACTCTGGTGGATTTTCCTAGAATGCAATCCTCACAGAAGGGAAGGTCCCCTAGGTTTTTGTCACCAAGTAACCCCTGCTTGTGGAGTTCCTTTAAGCCCTTAAGGCTGACGTGGCCTAGTCTCCTGTGCCAGAGCACAGTGTCACACTCCCTTCAATTCTGTACAGTAGATGCATGTCCAATAATAGTCTGACCTAGAAGGGTATAAAGGCCACTTTTTATCTCTCCTTTCATGACTATTATGGAACCTTTGGTAACCTTTAAGGTTCCAGACTCAGACTTTAAGGAACACCCAGATTTGTCAAGCATTCCTAAAGAGATTAAATTCCTCTTTAATTCAGGTATGTATCGTACATCTTTTAGTATTCTTTCCATACCATCATGCAATTTTAATCTAATTGTTCCAATACCAAGAACCTTACAAGATTTGTTATTACCAAGCATAACATGTCCACCATTCAAATCAGAGAAAGTTTCAAACCAAGGCTTACATGGACACATGTGAAAAGAACACCCAGAATCAAGAATCCATTCCTTTTCAGATTCTACTTCTGAGATACAAAGTACCTCAGCACTCTCATAGCCATCTAGTACAACAGATGCATCTCCTTCAATTTTTGCCTTATTCCCTTCTTTAGTTTTCCTCTCGGGGCAGTCTTTCTTCAAGTGTCCCTCTTTGTGACAGAGGAAGTACTTCAATTATTTTCCTTTTGGTTTAAACTTAGGTTTATTCTTCTTTCCCTTTTGTCCAGGTTTTTCTGGTTTTACTCTAGCCAAGAAGCCCTCACCAGCTTCACCTTTAGGCTCTGTGATGTTCTGTAGTTCCCTAGCATGTAAGATGGACTGTACCTCATCTAGGGACAGACTCTCTCTACCATACATGATGGTTTCCTTGAGATTAGTGTATGAACTATCCAGTGAGCTTAATAGTAATATGGCCTGATCCTCATCCTCTATGGTTATGTCTATATTGGCCAGATCTGGGATGATTTTATTGAACTCATCCAAATGATCTTCAATAGACACACCAGGGGACATTTTAAAAGTGTAAAGCTTAGTCTTCTTATGAAGACGATTAGTCAGGGATTTGGTCATGTATAGAGACTCTAACTTTAACCAGATCCCCGCTGCAGACTCCTCATTGGCTACCTCCCGTAATACCTTATCCCCTAGGGAAAGAATGAGGGCACTATGTGCCTTCTGTAAGATCTCAGGTCTTATCATCTCAGACGAAGAGAAACTAGGTTTCTCTTCTGATGACCCTTTAGGCACTTTCTTGTCTCCAAGAAGTACATCCTGGAGACCATAGTGCACTAAGAGAGCCCTCATCTTAATCCTCCAGAGGCCAAAGTCGTTTTTTCCCGTAAATTTCTCGATCTCAAACTTAGCCGACCCCATCTCTAACCTGGGCTCTGATACCATTTGTTAAAGCTAGGTTTATTTTCTTATCAACCAGAGAACTTCAACAACGCCAAGATTTGTACAAGAAATCAACAAGGAACAAGAAAATAACAGAATAATAAAGCAGAAAATTGAAAATAGAAGAACACACAAGTTAACGTGGTTCGATCCTTTCGGATCTACATCCACAGGGGGAACTGGCCAGAGATCTTCTTATTGATGATTCGAGAAGTTTCAAGATGCAGGTTACACGCTCCAGGTCACTGTAATGACCTCAACTCCCTCTCAATCTCTCGGATTACAGAGTTTCACTTCTAACCCTAGAATCGCCTCTCGATGTTTGAAAGAAAAGCCTTGAATGTGTATCGATCATCTGCTGACTACTATTCATCTCTGACTATTTATACCCGAGCGTAATATTATACCCTAATTACATAGGATTACAACACGTGGTCATTAAAATGACCACTGGATCATACGGGGCTGATGTTATAAGATAGAAACACGTGGTGACCACTTCATTGGTCATTATACACAGATCAGAATGAATTAAGACTAAATAAAAAATCAAAACAAATTGTTGACACATAATTTCTCACAGTTCTCTTTCCATCTTAATAATTATTAAAATACGTGGACTAGTGTAGGCATCATATACCGTTCACTTCTGAACTGCTTCAAAACAGCAAATGGGATCACTCACGTCGAAAGCGCAAATTACTTTTGTCCGACCACGTGATGCATGTCTACAAAAAGCATTTAAGTAAAACAATATATAAACAAGAAATAAGCTAATTTAATGGAAAAAGTAGGAATGACCAAAGTTGTATTTATATAAACAGCTTTTAATTGTCGTTCTTAATAGAAATGAAATTTGACTTGGCCTTCTAGTTGATTAATTATTAATCTCATATCAATTCCATGCTGACTAATACTTTACCTTCTTGTCCAAAAGTAGAGTACATGCATAAATGATTTGAATATATAGTCACATTTTATTTCAGCCATATTTTAATCGTAAGGCCGTTAATAAAACTAAAATAAAAAAAAAAAATCAGTGCAATTAATAGGTTTAGAAAATATGCAAAAGAAATCCTCTTCTTCACGCCATATGTCATGATACTGACCACAGGTCCACAACTTTTTTGTCCATGTCGTTCTCAATAACAGCTAGCTCTATTCCTTGTTCTGTTTTTTCTTTTCTTTGATTTTTTTGAAATATTTTTTTTTCTAATTTAGAAATTGTGCCATTGAATAAAAATAATCCTAAATAATCTCAAGATTTATTAAGAAGTTTCATATAAGTGCACTTTGAATAATTTATGAGAAAATTTTCCTAGTTTGATGTCATAGATTGACGGTTTTAATAATTAAGTTTATTTCTAAATACCTATTTTTTATGGTTAGTGGTTAGTGTTAAATATCAGTGACAGATTTTACAATCTTAAATGTCAGTTATTATTTATTCATATATAAGACACTATTTTTCTTAATTATGGGACATTTTTTTTTTTACATAACTTTTATAAGTGTTTTAAATCAATGTTGTGATTTTTTTATATTTTTAAAGAATATGTTAAGATATTAAAAAAATCATGTAAATAAAATATACATTTTAAAACACTTAATTTTTTTATTTACATGATTTTTTTAACATCTTAAAATATTTTTTAAAAATATAAAAAAATCACAACATTATTTTAAAACACTTATATAAAAATCATGTAAAAATAATGTCTTATAATTAAGAAAACTAAAATTTCTAAAGTAGAAATCTTAAAATAAAGATTCCTAATATTGCTCAATGATTAATTAAAAAATTGGAGTATTGAATTATAACAAAGTAATAGACAAAAGGCTGGAGGTTCTGTTTAAAATTCTATTTTCCAAATCCCCCAACGTACTCAACATAAATCATACTTAATTACCTTTACTTGAGTAATCTTTTTCTTTTCTTTTTATCATAAGATTTTGCGCAATTTCTCTCGTCTTATACTTAATAGTATGATGCCAAAAATGTAAATAAACTTGATAAAGCTGTATACTGACTAATTGGCTACATTTTCTAGAGGATGATCGAAGAAATTCATTTTATATAGTGATTGCAAGTTAGTAGCTAATTGATTTTCTTTTTGTTTCTAATTTTTCTGACAACTAAATTAGAGTTGCACAGAGTAGAGAAGATGAAGTACTCAAATTTTATTAGAGCAAGAGGTTATTTTGCCCTTTCTATCATTGCTTGATTAAAATTAGCAATAGGAATTGAAACATCAATATGCTTCAACATTTATAGCACGCAGTCTACTCACAAGTGGGCGTTGGTTTTTCTCCTAGGGGCCAATGAATTGGCACCCTAAGGTTCTACGCAGCTTCGCTTCTCCTTTGACTTAATCATATATATTTGACGTTAGTTGTCTTTGTACGTTTAATAAAGTGATATCAGACTAGAACCAACTTTTCTTATCCACATTAATGTAGACCTGGCTATGTCTCTAGGGAGAGAAAACTTAGACCGTGCCGACACTTTCTAAACAAACGTTTTTTTTTTTCAATTAATCTGCGTTTTAAATAATGCATTTTTAAAATTAAAAAAAAAATTAAGTCATTTGTCTATTTAAAATATTATCACGTTTCTGGTAATTATGAATTAGAATATATTTTAGCATTGTATATTTTAGCAATACTATTCCACTAATGTTTTGTATAATTATTGACTCGTACCTGTAATTTGATAGAACAATTAACATAGACGAGACCTGATGAATAGGCACGAACAAAAAAAACAAACCATCAACATATAATTAATATTTAGTATTGTTTAGTAGAAAAATCATAAATGACATCATAAGTAGATAGATAGATTTTTTTGAAAGATTGTTATTCATTTTTGAAAATAAAAAATATTTTTATATCCTTCTTTCACTTTCTTTTCCTTATTTTTAATTAAATATGACAAAAAAAATTTGATAGGTATATAAACTTATACTTTTTGAAGAGAAATTTTAGTTAATTCAATACCAATACTCTAAACAGTGAGCTAACAACCGGTTATACGTACATAAAGATCATAAACTTAAACTTTAGCTAATGAGATTCTCTTATTAATCAATTATTGTTACACGTCGAACCGAGGAGATGGATATTGGGTTCGGCAGCGGTTCGATGTGTTCGAAGTGTCGAGAAAGCTAGGTCAAGGGTCTTCCTGGGCTGACCGCAGAGAGTTGGTGGACTGGGCCTTTTGGTTCAAGTGTTACCAGTTACTTACGTTTATTTTAAGTTGTTTATGTTTCCTTCAAGCCTTCAGCCCATTTAGCTTTAATACTTTGGGTTTCATGAACTGGCACTTTAGTTATTATTTCTGTGACCTACAGTAGCGTTATTAGTAATTTAGTAGGTCACTTTATTGTTAGAAGTTAGTTAAGATAGGATTATTATTTATTTCCCATGCGTAATGCACCGGGAAAAGGCATTCAAAACCTTGCTCTGGCAATTTGGAGGAGCTCCCTCCATGAGAGCTTTATTAATCTAGTATACGTATGACTATTTTATCAAATCTTTCTATTTTTCTTATCTTCTTGATTCAAGCTAAATTTGATTACACAAATCTTCTTAAATATTTTTAAAATGTTTTATTATTATTTTTTACTTATTTTTTATTACTATTCATTACTTTTTACTATTTTTTATTATTTACATTATTTTTAACACTTCTTACTATCCAAATACAACTTCAAATTATTATAATTACTTACTCCAACAAGAAACGAGAAAGAAAATGATCCATCAATATATGGATGATGCAATAGTAGGAACAACGGATCAGATTTATAACTTTGGAAAAGTAAAAGATTCTCAAGATCAGAGATAAAAAGAAGAAAAAAATTGCACTATAGTGGGTGGGAAGTTCCATGGTGGAAGACCATGACTTCCTTTACATGCAGTACCTATATATGGGTTTAGGATCCTACTTAACATTTCCCTCATCATAAGTAGGGGTGTGCTTTGACTCCAACGGTGTTAGAGTTTGGAATTTCCGACTCTGACAACTGTCGAAATCAAATATAGTTCTAGCTCAAACTCCAAAATGGAGTCGGAGTTTGACTCCGATCGAAAATTTCCTCTACGCGATATTCAGTTTGAAAGCTTCAATCATTCAGTTTTGTTGGCGATGAAAACCTTCATTTTACGAAGAAAGAGATACATTTGAAGAGGTAGAGATGTCTTTGAAGGCTTTGAGTTCGTCAAATAATTTGATACTGCCAGTGTCGGATCCTTCACACGACGAAGAGAGAGGCAGACTCTTCAATGGCGATGAGAAGCTTTTCCAAGGGTCTAGTAGAGTCTGCTAGAGGTGCAAGGAGAGAAGGGGGGGGGGGAAGAGAGAAGAGAGGAAATATAGGGTTAGGATTTTTCAAGTTAAAGAGATGAATAAATACTTCTTTAAAACGACGTCATTTAAGGTTGTCTTAAAAAAACACAAAACAAAAAAAAAAAAAATGAAAGAATGTGAACTCAAGGCTCGAATCCAAGAACAGAAAGGCAAAGTTACAAATGTAAAACGTGCTTTACCACTAGACCATTTAAGCAACTAATAATTGTTATAGTTCGGAGTTGGAACTCGGAACTCAAGTAAGCTTCGGTTCTGACTCCGAACTCCGATTTTAGAATCGGATCGATTCTGAATCTGACTCCGAAATTTCGAATTCCAACTCCAATCAGAGTCAGAATCGGAGCAGATTCCGATCAGAATTCGAAAGTCGGAAAATTTGCCCACCCCTAATCATGAGCACCACTTGGAAAATAAGTAATGATAGACTTACCAGCCTTTTATCAATTATTTTATCATTCATAATAAATTTATTTTTATTTTACTTTTTAACATTTTAATTAATAAAAAATTAAAAAAAATATAGAATTTCACTAAAAATCACTTTCTTAACTATTAAATAAAAAATATTAATTAAAAAAATTAAAAAAAAGGTTGTAAAAGAATAGTAAAAGAGTGATAAGACTATCATTTTTTGACAATGAACCAAATTTCATTCCAATTAGAAAATAAATTATAGACATTGATCAAACCAAATAACTTGAGAAATGAAGTTTGGAATACAACTCCATCACACACTTGAGTACTCCCAACTCCCCATACATTATGAGCAAGTAAAATAATAAGATTATCATTATGCTTAGAATTTATTGCCCTTTTGTTAAGGTGCTCCTATCCACTTTTTAATTATCATTATGCTTAAAATAATAAGATTATCATTATGCTTACAACTCCAAAATTTTTACTTATTTTTTATTACTATTCATTACTTTTTACTTTTTTTATTATTATTTACATTATTTTTAACACTTCTTACTATCCAAATACAACTTTAAATTATTATAATTACTTACTCCAACAAGAAACGAGAAAGAAAATGATCCATCAATATATGGATGATGCAATAGTAGGAACAACAGATCAGATTTATAACTTTGGAAAAGCAAAAGATTCTCAAGATCTAAGATAAAAAGAAGAAAAAAATTGCACTATAGTGGGTGGGAAGTTCCATGGTGGAAGACCATGACTTCCTTCACATGCAGTACCTATATATAGGCCTAGGATCCTACCTAATAACATTTCCCTCATCATGAGTAGGGGTGTGCTTTGACTCCAACGGTGTTGGAGTTTGGAATTTCCGACTCCGACAACCGTCGAAATCAAATATAGTTCTAACTCAAACTCCAAAATGAAGTCGGAGTTTGACTCCGATCGAAATTTTCCTCCACGCGATGTTCAGTTTGAAAGCTTCAATCATTCAGTTTCGTCGGCGATGAAAACCTTCATTTCACGAAGAAAGAGATACACTTGAAGAGGTAGAGATGTCTTTGAAGGCTTTGAGTTCGTCAAATAATTTGATACTGCCAGTGTCGGATCCTCCACGCGACGAAGAGAGAGGCAGACTCTTCAATGGCGATGAGAAGCTTTTCCAAGGGTCTGGCAGAGTCTGCTGGAGGTGCAGGGGGGAAAAGAGAAGAGAGGAAATATAGGGTTAGGATTTTTCAAGTTAAAGAGATGAATATATACTTCTTTAAAATGACGTCGTTTAAGGTTGTCTTAAAAAAATACAAAACAAAAAAAAAAACAAAAGAATGTGAACTCAAGGCTCGAATCCAAGAACAGAGAGGCAAAGTTACAAATGTAAAACGTGCTTTACCACTAGGCCATTTACGCAACTAATAATTGTTATAGTTCGGAATTGGAACTCGGAACCCAAGTAAGCTCCGGTTCTGACTCCGAACTCCGATTTTACAATCGGATCGATTCTGAATCTGACTCCGAAATTTTGAATTCCAACTCCAATCAGAGTCAGAATCGGAGCAGATTCCGATCAGAATTCAAAAGTCGGAAAATTTGCCCACCCCTAATCATGAGCACCACTTGGAAAATAAGTAAAGATAGACTTACCAGCCTTTTATCAATTATTTTATCATTCATAATAAATTTATTTTTATTTTATTTTTTAACATTTTAATTAATAAAAAATTAAAAAAATATAGAATTTCACTAAAAATCACTTTCTTAACTATTAAATAAAAAAAATTAATTAAAAAAAAAAAGTGGTAAAAGAATAGTAAAAGAGTGATAAGACTATCATTTTTTGACAATGAACCAAATTTCATTCCAATTAGAAAATAAATTATAGACATTGATCAAACCAAATAACTTGAGAAATGAAGTTTGGAATACAACTCCATCACACACTTGAGTACTCCCAACTCCCCATACATTATGAGCAAGTAAAATAATAAGATTATCATTATGCTTAGAATTTATTGCCCTTTTGTTAAGGTGCTCCTATCCACTTTTTCTTCATTCGCTATAGGTTCCTCAAATACTTCAAAATTAAAATGAATAATTATTACCTAGTTAATTTGATAATAGAATACGATAGAAATACTTTCTTAAATATTAAATAATTTCAAAATATGGACCAACGGATGTCATTTGATTAAAAATCACTATCTAAATGATATATACAATAATTCAATTTGAAAGAGATTAACTATTTTAAAATAATATATTATTTAAAATAGAGGAAATAATTAAATAAATATTATTTCATTACAAGAAAATAAGTTTTTGTGATTATTTAATTGCGATCAAATGATTATTTGCAACTAATTTTGATTGTAAATAATCATTTGATTACAATTAAATTGCTACATTTTATTATTTTCAAATAATTGATTCTTATTTAAAACAGAAGAAATAATTATGATCCCTATTGGACTTATTTATTCTTATTTTCTCTCCTATTGGACTTGTTAATTTCTTGGAGTACCCAAGAATCGTTTTTCTTGGATTTTGTAAAAAGGTTTCAGATTTCGTGAACTAGAAATGAGAACAATCAAGATAAACACCAGTAAATGCAAGATTAAAGAGAAAGAAGAAATCAACAAGCACAGACACAAGAGATTAACGTGGTTCGGCTCTAATGGCCTACATCTACTGCAGGAACCCTAGGAGATGTATTATTAACAAAGGAGATTACAATCTTACAGCCATGGAGATCACAAACCTTCAGCTCAGATTTCTTACCTCTGAGCACAGCTAGGAACACGGGTTAAAAACCCTAACCTTAGCCTTTCCTTCCAGACCCTCAGCTCTCTCCCTCTCTCTGTATCTCGATTGTAAGCGGTAGAAAAATATCTCACTTTAGGTCTAGAACATTCGAGTCGTATATATATCACGCAGGCCAATTACACAAATGTCCTCAACTAGATAAAATAATCACAGGCAAAACATAATAAACAAATACAAGCCGTCGGATCAAATCTTATAACATCATCATCACTGAAACTTGACACGTACATCTCATAGGACTTATGATCCCCTTGTATTTTTTTACCCCTTTTTAATGAACGGTTGATTATCAACTAGCCATGCAATTTTTTCCCGATCGCTAGGGAGATAATGGCGTGGCAGGCAGTCCCGAAATATTAAAAAAATATATATATATAAAAAGGATAAAAATATAATAAGAGAAAAATAAAAAATAAAAAATAAAAAAAATTAAATTAAAGGATATATAAAAATAATATATTTATACTATATATGTAAAAGATATACAAATAGTGTATAAATAGTATTTTCGCATTATAAATTATCAAATTTTGACGCTCTGCTCCATCGTTAAACTCAATCAAGTTTTGTAAAAAATAAAGCTTTACAGAATTAAAGTCAATTCCAACCAAAATTGATTTGGTTGCAAATTTATTACAAAAAACATAAATTTTTATGATTAATTATTTGTGATAAAAAAAAAAAGTTATTTACAATTTATTTTAGTTGTACATAATTATTTTATTAAAATTAATTGACTGTAAATAAATAATTTTCTTGTAGTGATATATATTGTCATTTTTTGCAAATATATTTTAGGATAATTACATAATACTTAGTATTGTATATGATATGGGCCGCGTATATGTACTACCGACGTCACAACTTAGTATTAATTTGAAACCGGTTGCAGTAGATCATGGGGGCTCCGGTTATTATATTTTATACTTATTTAATTTGTTTTCTTTCCATGCATTGTTTAAAATTTTTTTAAAAATAAAAAATTTACAATATTATTAAAAGTATTTCTTAAATCACTAAAAAATATAAAATTAAATAAAAAAATCAGCAATTGCCACCAATAAGAGATATCAGCAAAACGAGTAGCGCCATAATATTCATGCACGATTGGAATATTAAAGAATAATGAACCCTTACAAGATTCCATTCTATGCAGCAAAACCAAAATAAAAAATTTCATTAAGGCCTTATTTATATTTAAAACTCATCTCAACTCATCTTAACTCATCTTTATTTTATTATTATATTTTTATAATTTTTTATACAAAACATAAATTCATATACACCTTTTTTAAATCTCAATACATCTTTTTAAAATTTTAATATACTTTTTTAAAATTTTAAAATAATAATAATATTAAAAAATAAATTAAACCCATCTCATTTTCAAACCTAAATGAAGGCTAAAACAACACTTCTATGCAAAAGGCAGGAAAAAGTTAAGGATGATTCCTTTCTTTGTTTTTTTATTCTGTTTCAGCAAGAAACTATATATTAAGGCAAGGGAAGGACCATACAAAAGAAGTCTTCCGTGAGCAAGGCGCTGGATGCATTTCCCGAGGGAACAACGATAAGAGACTTTTATCACGAACATGATTATATAGAAGGTATTCCACTTGTAATATAATTAGAATATTGCAAGTCAAAAATTTAACTAAAAATTGAGATTTTGGCTGAAGTTAAAGTCATTAAAAATATTAACTATAATAGATTATCGGTCCTAATTAAAATCATGAAAATAATAATTATATAATATTATATATTTTAAACAATGTGCCATAGTTAACATATTGTGTTTACTTCTGCAGTAGCAATAGCATTCAGAAGATGATATAGAAGAAAGAAAACGTGCAAAAAAGTTTTTATTACATACAAGTGGAACACGTGCAAAGTAGTGAGACAATGTATACACACCATCAACTTTGTTTGAAAACAATTGAGGTGCACAATGGATTCTCACATGAACTGTTTCAAGAATGTTTGTTGTCAGAAATTCATTACTAATAGTTCGTGTTCCCATTTGCATCAAACCCTATAAGTGTGCCTAAAATCCCATTTCCTTTTCACAATTAGAAGTAAAAGAACTTGAGTTCAATAGTTGTGAAATCCAGATACAGTATCAATATTGTGCCATCAAACCTGATTCACAACTATCGGGGGCAATATAGATAAATAACTTCAGGTGCAGTTTCTCAACCGTTTTTATTGCATTTTCACCTATCCCACTTTTTCTTTTTGTCTTGAAAGTCAAGTGCTCAATGTTTTGTTGGATTAATGGATTGCTTTAAAGAACAATAATGATGGAAACGGGATTACAGGGCCACAAGATCCGTATCACAGAATGGGGTAAATGACAAGAAAGTCTAGAAGATGGGGAATATAATGCCTCTCTATATTTTGCATCAATATTTTAATGAATTCATTTCCTCTTATATTTTTAAAAGAAAATTATGAAATATGAGGTAGGCATTAAAATGGTTAAGCATGGAAAGGGTTCATGATTCAAGCCGAATTTCGTGAAAAGTTCAGAGGCATCATTGATAAGGAAATCTGTCAACGGCCTTAGACTAGGGAACCAGTTATAATAACATATGGAACCAGTTATAATAATCATGCATCAGGTCACCCCTCACTACAGATATATAGTATTGCAAAAATCACACTTTGTGTCAGGACCAAAGAATCTCCCTCTATTCCATGATCTAACAAGTAACAACAGATGCCATAAATGACTTTATTGAGATTTTTTTTTTTTTTTTTGCATGAGACTTTATTGGGATCTAATTATTACTTTTATACGCCTAATCTTCAATGCACATGCCATATGCCTTCAGATATTCTACAAAATATCAGTGAGAAAAAAAAATCAAAACAAAACGATAAAAATTTCGGGGTTTTCTTCAAAATGCAAAGCTTGTGGACAGAAAAAAAAAAAAAAAAGAAGCAAAAATGAGATAACTGAATGAAAAAATTCTAAAAAATTATCCTAAAATAGAAAGCTAAGGATGTATCTCTCGAAAGCAAAATATCCATATTTGGCTAAAGCAAGATTGAGAAATATAGAAAGAAACTTCACCTTTTTACGATCTCCAGAGGCACATCTTTCAATATCATGTTCAAGGGGAATCCCAAATTTTGAGTGATATACTTGCTTAATATGCTGTATCTGGGATGGGGTACGAGAACTCAGAATAGATTACTTGAGTGGCAGCTTCTAGGTTCTTTGTCTCTACACTTAATGCCTGCCAGACCATTAGTGCATCTCCGTCGGATCGTGCATCCAGAGCAGAACTGGAAAGAACGAGAGAAAACAGATACGGGATGTTAGGAAATGGAAACGAAATGGAGAGAAAGAGAGAAAAACACAGACCCTTCTTTTGAAATAGACCACTATCGGCGGCCACAGATGGGGCCATTCGAGAGACGAGCAGTGAGAAGCAACACCGCGGGCAGTGCGACGAATCCGTACGGAAGAGGGAACTGCTGAAGAGATCGAACCCACGGAAATGCAGATTTTGAATGGGGAGATGAAATCTAGGGAACTGCAATTTTCGAATGGGGAGATGAAACGCAGGGAACTGTAGATTTTAAATGGGACAGGAAGGAGGGCGACGCGGATTTCTTGTCGAGGAAGGAAGGGGGTCTTCGTGGGGAGTGGCGGCGCTGGCAGACGGAGGAGTTGTCGAGTGGTGCTGGGCAGATGAACGTGATGCGGGCAAGGAGAAGGGTTTTTACGGGACAAATTTCGAATGGACCAGGGGCGGAACTGCCCCTGCTCTAGCCCCCAAACTTTTTAAAAAATGATATATAGGATATAAATATATATAGTTTTTTTTCTATAATTAAAATTTCCACATCAATTTATTAAAAAATAAAAAATTTGCCCCCCCAAATTTTTGGACCTCTAAAAATTTTACTAAAATTATTTTTTCAAATTTTAATACTTACCTAATCTCACTCTAAATTTTTATTTACACCCAAATTATCTTTTCCAATTTAGCTTAATGTGCTGATGCAACTAAATTTTTAAGATATGTTTAGATTATCTAAACTATGCAGATGACTAGAAATATGAATTTTTTACATATCATTTGCTAATTTATATTGAGAAATTATTGTCAATAATTTCACTTTAGAAATGATAATAGATGAATTTTATTTCATGAAAGATCATTATCAAGTTTAATTTGTAAGAGAAATCTTAAGTTCATTTTTTTTTTGTGTAATGGGCTCTAACAAATTGCAAAAATTAAAAAAAAATGATTTATAAACATGTATTTTTATATATAATTTTATAATCATGTGCAAATAAAAAACTTATATTGACATATACTACATATTTTGTCAATCGCCCCCCCAAATAACAAATCCTAGTTTCGCCCCTGGAATGGACACTATGAAAAATTCAAATTGACCATCACAAGAAAAGACCGCCACGTCATGAGAGCACTGAGTGCACTGCTACAGTGGCTATTCTGTAGAATAACTCATAAAAAAAAAGAGTCGTTCTAGGGGGTATCCACTGTAGCGAGTGCACTATGTGCACTCACTACGTGGCTGCTTGTAAATTTTTTTTTTTAAACAAAACAACCCAAAACGCACGTTTTGAAACCATTTGAAAATTGGTTCAGTTCACCCCATTTGAAATCACCCGCGACAGACTCTAACCCTTCTCGACGTCAACCCGTGCCATCAACGTCGTACCCATTTTCGTCTGGTGATGCCGTTCGTTGCGTCAACCCCAGCTTGCGACTGTCCTCCATCTTCCCGACGTCGGCGCTCCTCGCGAGCGTGTTGAACGGAGAAAATCACAGCTTCACTCCCCCGAAAACCACCGCCTTCGTCTCCAGGAGACTGCGTCACCTTCCCCTTCCCAGCGCCACCTTGCGACGGCGTCCTTCTGTTTAGTGCCACCTCACGGTGCTCCTAAATCTGCCCAGCATCGCCACTCTCCACGGGCTCATTGAACAGACGAAACCAGCGACAAGTAACGATTGGTCTCTATTTCACCGATTGGTCTCTGTTTCACCGTAGCGTTGTAGGTAAATGTTGTCCCATTTTTCCTTCTATATTATTATGTTGTTCATGTATTCTGAAAGATGTGAATTTTTTGTTTTTCGAGATGTGTATTGTAGCTTAGGGCATTGATCAAAATAGTCTTCTTTGTCTTTGAGTAGCTATTTTTTAAACCAGCAATTCATCCTCAAACTATGTTAAGAGAAGCCCCCCACCCAAACTTTTCAAAACTATGTACAAATATATAGTATTTTAAGAAACTGCAACTCTATTTTTAAGAAACTGGCAATCTTATTTTTTTGCCACTTAACTAAGCTTATGAGAGTGAAAGGCATGGAATATTTATTGGAGTTGATATGACATAACGTAAATGAGATGGTCGGAAATCAAATTGGTTTTGCATTTATAGTATTTTGCCAGAAGAACAATATTATTTTCAGCTTGGTTAAATATTTAGCATTTTATTTTGATTAAAGCGAAAGAAACTTATTGTAAATATTTACTTTTCACAGGCTGGAAGTTTTTCGTATTTTCTTCATTGCGTTGATTACTTTATTGTTAATGGTTGGCTCCTCTATACTATTGATGACAACGTAGATGATGACTTTTATATTCATGGCTAATGGAGTTATTCATGTGAATAGAGAATATACAAGAAGAGAACATATGATAACTGTTATATCTTTGGTCTGATATAATTGTGCATGTGAGTAGGACTTTTCAATGTAAACTGTAAGTTTTCATTGAATGCAATATCTTCCATATAACCTTTGGCTTGTCATCAAGTAGCTATATATAACCTTGGTTGGAATATATAGAGTTATGATTTGGCTAGATGAGATGTCGATTGTGCATGTAACTGGAAATTTCATTGAATGCAATTTGATTAATGAATATAGTTACTGGAATTAGATCATTGATAAGATTTTCTAGTTTTAGAAACAAATGTAAAAAGGGCTTACCAACCCAATTTGATATGAAAATTCTCATCTAGTGCTACTTACTTGTTCAGTATGTGTTGTCTGTGAAAGTTGTGAATTGCACATTAAATTGTTTTTCAATATATTATAGTCATCCTATCTAGAATTATGACAATATTCTCGAAATGGTTTTATACATGTAGAGAACTTGGAATTAGAATAGTTCCATACAATCCTCTTGGTCGTGGTTTTTTTGCTGGCAAGGGAGTTGTTGAAACTGTGGCCACAAAATACAAATCGCAACTTGGTTTCGATTTTCCCACTATTTTTCCCCTCCATTTTTTAATTTTCAATGAATAATAATTGCTAGCATAATTCTTCATGCAAATATGATGTCCTTCTTTCAATGGTACTTTACTCTTCAAAGTTGATTTGAAGACACAATTTATGCATATAAAAATGTTGATTTAGTTGCCTTTAGAAGTACATCATTCTATCTGGTATTATGTATTTTTCTCCAAGTTACACTTCTGTCTTAAGGGAATTTTTGTCTCAAACAACTTTCCATGTATATGTATTTTTTTTTTCTTATCTTCAAGTGGTTCTTTACGCCATTTTTCAAAGTAACTTCAATCGCTTTTCCATCTACCACCATGGCAAAGGGAAGAGTCTTTTTTGCATTCTTCACACATCACTTGGTAAGAACTTTGAATTTGATATAAAAGATCTTCTTTCATTGCCTGAAAACTAGAAAAAGAAAAGATGTCAACTCTACTTCACCTTTAGGTGCTGCAAATTATATGACTCTGCATTTTAGACAGAAAGCTCACATGAAGTCAATTTCTCCCTCTAGGGTTGGCTTAAGGGTGGGTAGATCTAAATATGACATTTATTCAAGAAATCAAATAAAAACCTTTAAGCTAATAATTTTCTCTTCATCATCAAGTGAAGTTTAGCTCTGTCAATGGTGATATGCATTATTATAGATGCTCATAAGTCAAAATTTATTGAGCAATCTAAAGTTGCATGCACTTAACTAATTTTGTTAAACTTCCATATATAATGCACATGAATGGAATATTTAAATTAAGAATTGTTATTCTAGCATGTAGTTGGCTATATATAGATATTATCTATTTTTGATCCATGGGACTGTAACAACAAGCAGATTTAGAAACAGGAAGTTAAAAAAAATAATAAGAAGAAGAAGAAGAAACAATAGAGGAATCCTTACATATTGAACATAAAGCTAGAGAAGAATTGGAGAAAAATTAGTATGAAGTTATGTAATAGAGAAAAGGGCGCTGCTAGCGACTCTGATCAATGGGACCCGATTGGGTCCTAATTTTAATATATATATATATATATTTTGTTATATCATTTTTGTTGAAGTGATATTTATTTTACATGATTTGTTTAACATATTTTTATATTTTTTAAAAATATAAAAAAATCACAACATTATTTGAAAACACCTAAACAAAAATCATGTAAAAATAAAACTAAAAAAAAAAAAAAATGGGACCCAATCAGGGTCCCAATTGTAGGGGTCAAAAGCATTTCCCTAGAGAAAAATGTATGAATTTTATAATAAAATTTAGTTTGACAGATTATGTATTATATGAAGTTGAAAATATATGAACTTTTGATACATTTACATGAAGTTATATAGTAGCTGGAAATGTAAGGAATTTTTTGATGTAAATTCAATTTGACAGATTATTGTACTAAATCGACTAATGGAAATATATGAACTTTTGATACTTTTGGCTGCACAATTGATTGTAGTCTGTTGAATAGTTTTTGGTTGTATGATAAACATAGTTGGATATTCCTTCTCTGCCAGCCACCTATATATTATTTATTGAGAAAAAAGAACTTGCTATAATTTTTAACTGCTTGCTTTGTGTCTTTTAGTGGTCGCAGGCACACAATCTTTAATTTCGCACGATTCACGACAGTTAAAATGAATCGTCCAATGCATAGATGATATTAGAAGAACTATTTTGTTTCAATTTCTATCCTTTTACATAACTAGAAATGTATGAATTTCTTTATAAAATTAAGTTTGACGGATTATGAAATTAAACTAGGTTGATAGATGGATTATGAAATCAAACTCAAGGGATGTTTGGGTTGCAGGGCCAAGAAAATCCAAGAAAAAGTTTTGAAAGTGGTGGTTGTAGGTTTCTTTTTCTTTTCAAATTGGAAAGAGTTGAGTTGATCTCTTATAATAGATATTGGAATACACAAAGTTGGAATAACTTGACTTAATTCTCCTTGAGTTTGTTGAGTGGATAACATCCCTTTTATATTAGTAAACTTTTATTCCATAAACACAATTACTATGTGGTCCTAGAAAATCAAGTTTATTTTTCATCAGTAGCATAAGCAAGTAATATTTTGTTGTACATTATGCTCTACAAGTATGGCAACAATTTTCTATCATTCTTTTTACCTAGAATTGTGTATCTGATCACTGTTTATGGAATCTTTTTTTTTTTTTTTATATATAAGTAAACAAAAAGTGTGATGGGGGAAGAGGAAGATGGAATGCCATATAGGCCTTCCACGTCGACTTCACAATCATTAATGATGCCTCAAAATAGAGGTGGAAATCCAAACATCTACAATGTGAGTAGGCTAGTTGATGTCTATTATTGTTTAATGAAGTTTGTTTGACGTGCTTATGAATCTAACTAATTGCATAATTGCAGCATCCTTTTGATGTAAATATGCCCTGCCCTTCACCAAGTAATTCGGTAGACATCAACACATTTGATGATTCATTTCAGGTGTATATTTATTTGAATTTTTAAATTTCTGAAAATTAACATATTAATTAGAGTCATTCTATTTTGCCTAACAACATGCCTGTTTGAGTAGATGTCACCTATACATCCTACCCTTCTCCGAATACTCCACAGGACTTGAGGCAAGAGGCACCCTCGGAACCAACCGTGCCAACTAGCTCAGAATTTGAACAAAATCTTAGAAGCCCATTCAGGATGACTGATGAAACTTTTCATCACGTCGATGGTATTATAGTTTTGTTTGCTTGGATTTTAATTACACTAATGTTGTTTTGATGCTAATCTATCCATTTGTTTCCTTTCTTAGAAATGTTCTTTGACATGAAGATTTAGCTAGTACGTCTGTTGTCTCGGATAATGATGTACGAGTTGAAGCACCAAGATCCGGTATGGAATTTGACAACATGAAAGAGCTTATGGCCTACTATAAGCAATATGCCAAGCAAGAGGGTTTTGGTGTTCACACATTCAGGACTCGGAAGGATGATGATGGGAGGCCTGTGTATGTGACTATTGGTTGTGCCCGTGGCGGAAAGTATATACCTAAGGGTATTGATTTTACGAGGCCATGACCAACAACTAAAACAGAATGTAAGTCAAGGGTAAATGTGACGTTGAACAAGAATGAAAAATGGGTTTTCACTACTATTGAAAATACACACAACCACGTGACCGTGAGTCCCAAGAAGACAAGACTCTTGCGATCTCACAAGTGTCTGGATGAATACATTCAAAGGATTCTTGACCTCAATGATAGAGCTGGTGTACCTATGAACAAGAGTTATAATTCTCTTGTCGTTGACGCGGAGGGTTATGAAAATCTTCAATTTCAAGATAAAGATTGTCGAAATTTCATTGACAAGGCTAGAGTTTTAAGGTTGGGTAAAGGGGGTGGTGAAGCACTTAATCAGTATTTTGAAAGAATGAGAGATCAAAATGATGGATTCATTTCTAATATGGACGTGGATAATGAGGGAAGGTTACGAAATGTATTTTGGGCTGATGCACGGAGTCGAGTAGCCTACGAATATTTTGGAGACGTTGTAACTTTCGATACAACGTACCTAACAAATAGGTATGGGATGCCCTTTGCTCCATTTGTTGGTGTTAACCATCATGGGCATTCCATACTATTAGGGGCGGGATTGATTTCAAGTGAGGACACACTTACTTTTGTTTGGTTGTTCCAAAAGTGGTTGAATTGCATGAATGGTCAAGCGCCCAAAGCCATCATAACTGACCAAGATTGGGCAATGAAGAGTGTTATTGCCATTGTGTTTCCCGAGACTCGTCATAGATATTGTTTATGGCATATAATGCGCAAACTTCCAGAGAAATTAGGATTTCATGCCAAATTCAATGTAGGTTTGAAGACTGACATTCAAAAAGCATTATATGACTCACAGACCACCACAGAATTTGAGGAGAGTTGGGCCCAACTACTTGAAAAATATGATCTAGTGGGCAATAAATGGCTTCAATCCTTATATGAGGAAAGGTCTTTTTGGGTTCCAGCTTACTTGAAGAGTGTATTTTGGGCTGGTATGATCACAACACAAAGATCGGAAAGTATGAATGCATTTTTCGATGGGTATGTCCATCATGGTACGACGTTGAAGGAATTCGTTGACCAATTTGATAATGCTCTTAGAAAGAAAGTGGAGGTCGAGACAATAGCTGATTTCAATTCTAACAATCAAACCATTCCTTGCATGTCTCATTCCAACATTGAGAAGCAATTTCAGAAGGTATATACTAATGCAAAGTTTAAAGAGGTCCAAGGAGAGTTGATGGGCCTAATGTTTTGTAATTGTTCTTTGGAGAGCACGCAAGGGTGCATTTTAAAATACGATGTTTTGGATGAAATATCTGTTGATGACCACATTAAAACAGTCCAGTACTCAGTTTACTATAACGAAGATAAGTGTGAGGTAAAATGCACGTGTGCACTTTTTGAGACGAGGGGGATTCTATGTAGGCATGCACTTAGAGTTTGTCAGCTGAAGAAGATTAATGTGCTACCTGATGTATACGTCTTGGATCGCTGGAGAAAAGACTTGAAAAGGAGATACACATTAATTAGAAGTAGTTATGATTACCAGCGGGACAGATCAGATGCACGAAATTATGACCTTGTACTTAAAAGATGTTCGAAGTTAGCAACCAAAATATCCTCAGATAATGAAAAGTTAGTGCATTCCTACGTATTATTGATGAGTTTGATGCAAAATGTGAGGGTTCCATACATGAGTCGACCTTTGAACCAATGAAGGCCAAACAAAAGGTGGTCTTGGATAAAGGTAAGGAGATAAAAAGCCCTAACGTGGTCCATGGGAAAGGGAGACCTGCAAGTAAAAGGAAGGTTCCACCTGTTGAAAAGATTGCAACGAAGAAAAAGAAACAAGTAAGCAAAATTCGAAATTTGCACTTTTAGTAGTTAGTATTCTAATTCTAATATATGTCTATTTTTTTTATTTGAAAATTAGACTAACAGGAAAATCCTGGTCGATGAAGCAACATTGGGTGACACCCTGGGATCTTAACAGTACCAATTTGATGATGGGGTTGGTGTTGGAACACAAGATAACATTCTTACACAACCAGCTCTACCAAGAAATGAGGTTAATTGTGTTTTTTCAATATTTTTCAATTTTTTAGTAAAGAAAAAGCTTATACAATTGTATTTTTAATAATATTTTTCTTATTTCAGATGTGTGAGCATGTTGATATACAATTGTAATTTCATGGTAGTGAGAAGAGATACTTTTTTGAACCCCTTGGAGAAGGTTTTGTGTAGTTTGTGGATATGCCATTGGAGTACTGTTTGTGGGTATGGTGTAATATGTGGAGATACTGTGTTTACTTTTGTCTCGAATATGCATGAGGTATATTTTTGGTACCTCTTGGAGGGGTGTATTTTGTGCAGATATCATGTGGAATTTTGGGCTTCTTGGTATTATTGTTACCTTGGATATCTTTTGGTGGGTTTTGGTTTTGGGATTGTGTGGTTATGCCATTTGTGGTGGATGTCCTAAAACTTGGGATCACAGCAATGCTAAATTTTTCATGCGTTATACTGTCGGAAAGAACTACTCTATTCATGGATGGGAACTAGGTAAGGATAATATTTATTCTTTGTTTGTAATTTAAATATATTTTGTCCATGCTGAAACAGAAAAGATTGTTTGATGTTTTGTTTTGATTTCTTTATTTTTTCAATCATAATATTTTTTGGGTTTAGTCCTAATCTCTTGCATTTGTGTATTATGCAGTTGTATGGGTTGGAGAGTCAGGGGGGCTTACAACAATGACCATCATCTTGTCACAAATGCATTTGTGTTTAGTTTCTGGTAATTGACTATGATCTAGAGCAAGTAAAATATCAGGTTTTTTATATTTATACATTTTGCAGCAATTTTAGATGTGATAATCAGGCATTCAGGTATTTAGATCAGGTTTTTTATTATTATTTTGTTCTGCTTGATGCTGACTTCATTATAGTCCTCTTGGTTGACCTGAATCAAGATTTTAACTAACTATAAAAGCTAAATGAAGTTTAGAAATCTTGGCTGTAACACAGTCTTCAATAACTGACTATAAAAGCTATAACTATATTAAGGTGCTCTTTAGCTCTTACGTATTATTTTTTCACTTTTTAAGATTTTGACCATGTTCTTTAAATGAATTCTCTGATACTTCCACTTTTACCCATTTCATATTCATCTTAATCATAGGCCAATAAAGGCTCTAAGGGCGGAAGCAAGAGCATTCTAGAGCAGTTTGGTTGTGTGCTTTCCCACAATTTGATTTATGAAGCAAAGAAGCTTGGTAAGCTTTAAATATAACCTATGGTTTTGTTTCATTAGGAACATTAGAAAGAAATAAAGAATAAAAAAAAATTGCTTGGCCAATATCATGTTCATTTTAGCCTGTAATCATTCATTTTATAGTTTCTGGTGTTGGGGGTTTTGCGGGTTTTGCAGGTTTTGCTGGTTTTGCTAATCCTAAGATATTGTTGATGGATAACCAACCAAATTCTTGATGGCAACCTCTCTGACCCTCCTATCTCCATAAAGAAGAATTTTGAGTTTCATTTCAATCTGATAGAATTTGAAATTGAGATGTAGTTAATTGAAGTTGTGGATATTTGAAACTTTTTATGGGTCTTCAATGAAAAGACTTGGATAAATATTAGTTTCATTTTTAAATGAGGTTTGTTTTTTTAATTTTTTTTTACTGGCACAATCTTGATGGTCAGTCTTAATGGTGCATGCAAAGTGTTAGTTTTGGTAGGTAGGCTTGAAAGTGTATATTTTTGCAAAAAATGAATTTGACATATGAAACTAATCAAAGGTTGGCATTCAGACTAGTTTGTGCCATTTTGGAGGTCTCAGAATAGCTGCATACAAGAAATGGTTATAAAAGATATTGTGGGAATTATGGGATACTTCACAGGAAAATACAACTTGCTACAAATAATTAGCAAGGGTTGGCATACATACGTGCTGCGTGAATCAATTCCTCAATTAGTTCTGTGGATGTATAATTGTTTCTCTTCCCTATTTGAAGTTATTGCTCATCAGATTTACAATTAGTTAATGATTAAATTATCTTGCCACTACCCAATGAAATTCAAGACTTGTTGCTAGTAGTAGTCGGCAACTCAATGTTGGAATCTAAGATAACTCAGCGTTGCTGGGTGTATCAATTTTACAACTCAGCGTTGCTAGGTGTATCAGTTTCTGTTCATTGGTTCATTTGCAGATTCATAGCAAAAACAAAAATAATACAAACGACAATAGAATAAACCTCATTATTATAAAAAAAAAGTGACAGAAAAAATCTTATTAGATTTGTGCTTGAATTATAGATTAAATCATGAGAGACGATCAATTACACAAGACTTGACTAAAGTTTACAAAGTCAATTGAAGTGCACATCTTGCACAGGTTGATTTAGCAACACAATTTATATAGAATTATATAATGACATTTCTTCCCCCCCCCCCCCCCCCTTCTATCTGCCCTATCAATGTCCATTGCTTACATTTGCTTTGACACATAAATAGCCACTGATGTAGACGGTTCAGAAGGCCTTAATTCTGAGAAGTCAATACCATCATTTAATTCCCACCCAGCTTTGCATTCAAACACATTCTGTTGGTTCTCCCACCTGCCCACAAGCACACATCACAAAAACAACGACATCAGATCAATGCCTAAAGTCAGAATATATTAGCTATTTATTCCAAAATTTATTGTATTGGAACTTCTCAGTGAATAAAGCTCAATCTCATTCATAACTTCATCTCTTATAAAGGTTTTAGGAGTGGCCCTAATTGTATCACTACAATCTTTAATTTGCAATAACATGCCAAGGAGAGTCATTTTCCAATTCCCATTTTCAGTTACATCTCACAACTTACAATTTCCATAAAAACTAATTATCATGGACAAAACTGTGCTATATTTTTAAATTATTGTTAGAGATAATAGGAGAGAGCCTGTATACACCAGTAAAAAAAGGGTATCATAGTAAAATAGCATCAAACTATACAGGATAAAATTACATAAAATAGCATCAATTGCTCACCAACAATTTTCTCCTGCTGTTCTCACTGGCATTTAACCACAAAGACAATTAGCAACTAGTCGTCCATCTCACATCTCTCAAAGGATGAGTAGGATAAGTGTCTCTAGCATTTTTATTTATATACAGAATTGAGTAACCAGTTAATACAAAGCTACACAACCAAAATAACTGATTATATACCATAATTGTCTAGATATGTTGTTTACAGTCAAAGCAATTATTATGTACCATGTGTAGGTGGAGAATTTTATAGAGCAAAGCATGCTACAAAAACTTCTTCACACTAGAAAAGTAGTTAGTAAAGAACAGGTAAAGATGATCCTAGAGGGAAAAAATGACCTTATCAAGGCTTTAATAATTTAGAGAAAATAACATGGTACAATAATCAAGAAATGACCCCCAAACCAAGGTATTAAAGCCCATTACTATTACTCAGGATGCCCAGTACCGTTAACCACTAACAGCTAAATGAATAAACTCTAGATATACAACCTTGGCGAGATAGTAAAAAAAAAAATTATAAGATGTATTAGTAACAAAAAGGGCAGTTGAAGTGGCAAACATACTCGATCAGATACTCAACTACAGTATCTTTAAGGCCGACTTTCTTCAATTGATTCTTTACTAAATATGCTGCTTTTTCTTGGCAACACTTTCTCCCACAGCCATATTTATTCAAATATAATCTACATGGCGATCAATAAGTTCATAACCAAAAATGACCTTGCAAAGCAATATTTCCTCAAAAACATAAAATACAAAACATATATACAAATCTGAGTGAAGACTATTCATTTAATGTGGACAAATTTTTTTTGTCAAGTATTTAACGAGCTTATAACCCTCGCAATGCACATAACATAATTTATGCTGAATTTTACAACTCTAAACAATTCATTATACATAATCATTACAGAATTTGACAAAAATCTAAAAACCACTCTACACAAATATTATCCAAATAAGTATAACAATTTTAAAAAAACTTTTATTAATCTACTTTTACAAAAATTGAAACAAAATGTACTTAAATATAAATTATTCAAACTTCTCATCTCACTCTCTTTTACAGAATTAGTTGAAAATACAATTAAAATTTTTTAACTTTTTAAAAGTAACCAAAATTAGTTACTTTTATGCTAGATCATTTTAATCTAAAACTATTGTGCCATCACGCTGAGCATTTCCAGAAATAATTAGTCATATCACATGGATGTATTTCTAAGAATTTCAGCTCCGTAAACACAAAAAACCTAGTACACCCTAGCACAAACACAGCGAACTAAGTCACCAGCACCTGAATGTGCTTGCTTGTGAGCAAAACATGCTTGATTCCACATCAACCCCAATAATTATTTTCCAATTAATCAAATTCAAGCCCAAGATATATCTGCGTGTGCTTGATTCTACACAAATGCCCACTAACAATCTGATCAAGCAAAATACAAAATTGTAGCTTTTATTAGAACCAATTACGAAGTTTTCATTGCATATGGGAATAGTTGGATTCTGTAGCATGTAAAAAGAACAAAATTACCCCACAGAAAAGGCCAACCCAGTTTCCAAGTCAATTCAGAAAACATCAATTATTCTCACCAAAAACTCACTAAGGTAACATAAGAACTCACTCTTTTTACCGGTCAACATAAGAACTAGCTGGAAGTGGTTTTAAAAAGCAATAGTTTTCACCCTTCATCCCCATTCACTAGTAAATTCACCCGAGACTTTGCTACAATAGTTACAGTAACATTTCACCTTATCAATGGCCACAACTTTTGGTTATAATTTTCTTGGTTAAATAAAATAAAACAACCAAATATAATTACAATGAACTATGCAATAAAGAACACGAATGACGTATCCACCAACTCTAAAACGTTCACTAATTAGCACGAACTAATCGAAATTCTCCGACCCAAACACTCAAATGTCAATAAAGGAGAGAGAAACCACTACACAATTCCTAATAATAGTTCCTAAAAGCAACATAATTATTCATATTAGTAACATACATATGAGGATCAGCCAAAAATCAAATCAAAATGGCCAAGCCAAAAATACCCACTTCATAATTCTAAAACTTATCTTCAAGAATAAGAAGAAATGCATTTTTATCTGACCTGAGTAACATCCTCAACAATGTTGAGACCTTTGATCTCTGTTGGGGGGCTTCACAGACACGGCCTTACACACGATAAAGAAACTTAAAGGCAACCTCCTGCTGCCAAAATTCTTGTTCCTCGGCCTCAAAGATATAGCCTGGCCCATCGAGGCTTGTTTCAAAGTCCGAGAAGAGTCCGTAAAGATCTCAGATTTAGAGTTGCAAAGATAGGGTGCCAGATCTTTTCAATTGCATGGTTCAACCTAAGCATCATTTCAGAATCAGAAAGCATTTGGAAGGGCAAAAAGTAAAAGTAAAAAAAAACATTACGACATAATTCTTAAGGCTAAGAAGTTTAGTTCTCTATTATTACACCTACAATCACCCCAGTTTAAAAGTAAATGAATCGTCCAATATGGCAGAAAATCACGATAAATAAATGTAAAGAAAAGGATAAAAATAAAATTACCCTTCTCTTATCAGCTTGTTTTCTTTCTTCGAAGTGTAATTTCCTCTGCATTCTTGTAAGTTTTAACATATTGCTACCAACCTTTCAAGAAATAAGCAGAAATCTTCTTTTTTATTTGCATGTTTGGTAATCAGCTGCAAACTCCTTTGAACCGCTATAAAATATGCTGTAATAGAAATTTATAAGTTACTCTCAGTCTCCGCATAAAAAAAAAATTACAAACCACAACAAAAAAACTTTTTGCCTTGTTCCAACTTCTTTCTTTACTTTGCATGTAAATGTCTATAATAAGTAGAACACCCAAGCAAGGGACTCAGGTTTTGAAAAAAATGGATAGTTCTATTTGAAATGCGATTTACAAAGTTTGAAGTTTTGAATTAAAAATAAATTTGGTGCACCACATTTGAAATGGTTATTAAATAGAGATCATAAATACAAATCAACGTCATCCAATTTAAGAAAAAAAGAAGTTTAAAAACGAAAATAGGATATCAGAATTGTAGAGATTAGCTACCTGCCTGAACCGTAGAATATAAGAGAAAAAAATCAAAAACAAAAAAATATATATATATATATATCTACATAGGGCTAGCAATGAACTAACCCGAACCAAGGCATGTGATACTACTGGCATAGTATTAGTTGTTATTATCGAGCAGCAAAAACTATGCCAATAATATTAATTAACAATCTAACTCAAACATTCAGCCAGAAAGTCACTATACACCAATTGTGGAAATAACAGAAGCTTGCATAGTTCAAATTAACCTAATCTAATTAAACTCATAATCTATTTGTCTAGATTTACAAAATAGATACGAAGAACAAAAGAAGTTTAGAATCAAAAATAAGACATCAGAATCCTATAAAGATCAAAACAAATAAAAGCAAACTACTTGAAGACTAAAACCCATGTTCCAAAATCAATCAAATCCATGGAAAATCCAAACTTGCCCCAACATTATCACATCAGTACACCAATAACAGTTGGAATCTGTAGCATGTAAAAAAAATGTCACATAAACTAGCCAAGAATCAAATAGCTTTTAATAGCTTGGAGAAGAATCAAGGGAGAAGAATCAAGAACAACCTTATATGATTTGACATTGATGTTGCATCTAAGACGCCAACAGGTTCGCCAGCAGGAAATAACTTGTTGGGCTTACCTCTCGCCTTTACCTTATAATCAAATTGGATTATGAAATTGCTACTAACATTTCTGATGGTGCCATCATAACAAATAACAACATCTCGAAGGATGGCCATTAAGTTTTTAATAACTCATGAAGCTTCATTAAAATTATTGCTACCATTAGAAAGATTTCTCTCAGGAAAAAAGACTTATAAAAAGAAAAAAAGTAGTCACGGACAATGACATGATAGATGAATATCACATATAACAAGGTAAACAGAGCGCAAGAGTCACTCAGCCTTATGATATGCTTGATTGTGAAATTACGAACATTTCATTAAAATGTGGACATATTAGAATGTGGGCATTTTTTAGCATAAAATTGGCCTGATGTGAAATTTTTTAACTTGTCCAAGAATGCAAAGAATATTTCATTGGAAAACTCAAGGAGAAAAGTGAAATTAGCCAATAGTAGAAAGAAATAATAAAAAAAGACCTTTTGATGAAGTAAGCAAGACTCTGAATTTTGTTCCTACTCTTTTAGTTAATTCCAGCTCATTCACTAGGCCAAACAGTTAAACCATTGCTAATCTGTTCAGCCTTTTAATATCACCAAACGTAAATAACTGAAATCATATCCAAGAAGTAATGGAATATCCAAGGTTGACCAACAAGAAACTGAATTCTATAATACCTAACAAGCCATATCATATGATCGTAAAGTACTGCATGTTAGAGTGAAGTCTGCATTCCTCAAGATATAAAACTTCCACCAAATATGTTGCAAAATAATAATAATAACTAGCATATCAACCGCCACAATGTGCAGGCTTATAATTTCTTAAGCTAACATTGATTTATCAAAATATTTATAATATTTGAATTTACATTCTTTGATTCTTTTAAAATATATCAAAAAGAACTATGTACATATCAAAATAAATATATCAGAATTGGAATATGTCAATAAACAATGCGATGTATTTACGGTTTCTTTTAGCAAAACAATACACAGATTGAGAAGAGTGTCGTTTGGTTGACTTTTACACCAAGACAATCAGTTTAGTAAGAAGTGAAATTTTATTATATTTAACTGTTGTCACCAACAATAACCGACTTGAACGGAAAGAATGTCACTTTAAAATTACATGACTCCGCTTTTACTTAGCTATTATATATAGTAATGGAAACAAAACGACATTGTTCATTTAGTTATTCATAATTCAAATAATTATTTTGCATTTGCACCCAATAACAACCGGAAAACCTTCTGCAGTTTTTACATTCATCCCAAAAAATCCATGTTATACAAACACTATGTAGTTTCTTAGACCATTCCACCGCTTCTAGCTGTCTTAATTATCTGAAAGAGAGCTACCAACAAAAGGATAGGAAAAAACCAAGTATAAAATGCATGCTCAATTTTTTCCTTTAAAAGAAAGTTGCAACTTAAATTACCTCTACTCAAGATTTATAATGTCCATGCATACTAAACATTGATACAGGATATTTGATATATCTTACTCCAAAATTAGCTATTTGCCACTTAAGGATAAAAGTTTTGGAGTGAAGTGAATGAAAAATAAAAATGTTGCATTTTCAGCAGTAGCTACAAAAATTATTGAATGAATTCCTGAACATCCGTAGGCTACAACATAGTGCAAATGAATTCCTGAACTCCAAAATTACAGACAGCTTTTGTGATATAAATTTTCATGTTTAAAACAATTCAAGAAAATTGTCACCCTATTAAAGAGGAAACCTCTGTCAAGATAAAGTAACAAAAATATATGATAATTAATGCAGGAAAAAAGAGAGAGGAGCATTCTGCCATTAAAATGCCCGTTTTTGCTTCTTCTTTGTCAAAAGGATTCTTAGTTCATGAAATATATCAGTTAATAGTCCCAAAGAAGCAAAGAAAAATGAGGAGAGAGAGAGAAATGGAGACATTCTAGAGTGAACCTGTTCTTTATAATTTTTTCTTCATAAACAATTGAACATTGTTAATGGAATCTATTAAGAAAATTCATTTACTCCATTGATTTAACTTCATCACATGGCAGGGTTTAAAATCAAGATTTAATAGGAAAATTGGGCTAACCTATGGTTTTGATATTATGCACTTGCTTATGCTCATAGTTGTTTTTTTTTTTCAATTTTAGATAAGAAAAAGTAAAACTAAGTATATATATATATGCATGTTTTATCGGGGGAAAAAAAGTATACATATGCATGTTTTATCAGAAAAAGAAGTATATATATGCATATAAAAACAAAATTGGCTACATGCATGCATTACTGTTGTTTTCAGCATCTTAATGCCAAATTATCCTGGAGGATTATTAGGTTTATTCACTTGGTAAAATGTGAAACAATGAATTGCATGTGGTTGTGGGAAGGTCAACATGCATACAAATTAATTTGTGATATGCAGTACTGATCCCAGCAAGCACCAAGATGTTTTTCAATTTAGACCAAAATCTCTCATGATCTTCCTTAACCCTGAAACTCTATCCCACTTCCCTGTTCTAGCATATATTGGAATTTTTTTCCTATTCTCAAGTCTATCAACAACCATATATGGTAGAACTATCATGAAAGATACGAAACTACTTCAAAAAAGAAAGATATGAAATAGATTAAATGATTATATAATAAAGAAGCATGAATGAAAGGGCAATATAAGAACAATTGATAGGGAATGTCACTGAACATAGATCAACAAATAATACATCAATTATCTTTTTCTTACCAGTTGAGTTTCAATTCAACAAAAGAAAATGACACCTTAGATGATCAAGACCGGATGAAGGGCATTTCCAAGCTCTTTACATGTCCACAGGATTGAACTTTCATTTAGTTACTGTTCATTTAATTAAAGCACAATATAATTGGTAAAAATAAATTATCTATTCGCTCAGTTCTGACCAAATTTACCACCACTCAGCCGTGTTTCAACACAAAACTTGAAAGCTAAAAGAATTATCCAGATTTCTCAATAGAAATAAACCAGTTACTACAATGATAATTCAAAAGAGAAACTTTCATCTAGTTGCATAAATTCAGTTAAAGCTCAACATAATTGGTAGAAAAAAAAATTATCAACTCGCTCATTTCTGCCCAAATCTACCACCACTCAACCATGTTTCAACACAAAACTCGAAAAGCTAAAACAAAAGAATTCTCCAGTTTCGTCAATAGAAATCTCAACTATAACTCATTCTAAGACATAATTTTCAAACAAATGGCCTTGTGAACAAAAGTGTTGGGCAGACTCTAACCCAATTAAAAAAGCAATATAAAGATTGACATCCTGAAAATTAAAACTTTAAAGAAAATAAGAAAATTAATGAGGGCTAGAAAGAAGAAAATTAATGAGGGTTAGAAAGAGGGGTTTAGAGATAAATCTTTGTAGAGAGATATTTTGGTGCCTTTAGGGACGATGAATGTTCATAGCAGTCAGGAGTCTCCTTTATTAAGACTTTGACGGTTGATACGGTTATTCTGTTCATGCCCAATTTAAAACATAAATTCAATAGGAAAAAAAAACATTATTCATAATACCAGGAAAGAAAACTTCGCTCAAAAGAAAGATAGTGCCAAATACAAATAAAAGCATGAAAAAAAGTCATCAAAAATCGCTAAACAGATTAAGAATCGAATAGAACCCCCCACACGATTTTAATTATAGTAAAAGTCCATGCTTTCACAGAAACAAAGAAGGCATACGTCAAATTCGCATCCATAACCAAGAATTTAACTCAAATCGTAAACATGCTTTCACAGAAACAAAGAAGGCATATGTCAAATTCGCATCCACAACCAAGAATTTAACTCAAATCGTAAACAACATATCCATAAAAAGACAAAAATATTCAATCGTAAACAATACGAGCATATAACCTGCGCATTGCACGGGTTTATATTTATGCCGAATTTTACAATTATATATTTCAATATATATATTCGCTTCTACTAATTATTATTGAAATATATATTTATCGTATTACAACATCACAACTCACATAATCTAACACAATGACTATATAAATATTAATAAGGTTCATAAAACACAAAACACAAATCTTATCCATCATTCATTTAACTCACATGTAATAAACTTGACTAATCACATAAATTTACTAATTTCAACTAATGCAATAACTATAGTCCTTCACCGATTTCTTAACTAAAGAAATCTCAACACTTCACAAATCACATAACCAAAATCTTTATCACAAAGACACACTTAATCCCAACACTTAACACAATTCCATAACTACAACATCACAAATGCAATTCACTCTAACATGCGTCTACTAATGAAATGTATCATATCATATGTCAATTTTTTTCCTCATTTTTCTTCTCTTGGATGATGAAGGTTGACAGTGATCCTATTCCTCTATAAGTGTGTTAATGTCGAGATCGATGTCAACGGTAGTTTCCTATAATACAAATAATATCATCAACGGTAGTTTCAACGCCCGAGCAAATTGATTGAGCAATGAGATTAATACCATTACAAAAATATATAATATGATATAAATTATTATCTATCGAGCTACTAAGGTCAAATGATTTATTCTGTTAGCAAATTAGTTGAAAAATAAGTATTACATTTAGGCTAATAAAGTCATGAGTAATATAGAATCAATGGATTGTGTAGCAATCATTTTGGAAATTTAATGATATTTAGGCTAATAGGATCAAAATGTTCCTGTGAATTACTTATCAGATTGCTATCAGAGATCATATTTCTTTTCATTCCTTGTAAATCCTATGAATATGTAAATCCTATTTATTTTCATTACTTGTTTAAGCTTCTTATGCTTAAACTAAATTATATGAATTCTTGCCAGTATATTCAGTTTTTAAGGTTATCATTTGAACTTTTGTTCAATTTCTGTCCTTGAGGTCACAAAAAAATGAACATAAGTCAAGTCTCTTTGTGTCTGCTCAGGAACCATATATGCAGGTGTTTGAGTATATAATACTAAACTACATATACATAAAAAGAAGTGCTAACTTTAAAAGAATGGGGTTCCTATTTCTATAATAAAATAACAAACCACAGAAACACATCCATATCGTTAGTAAGCCTTTTAATTCCTAATACATCGTAGCTTATAGGGATCCATCTATAATCTATACTTTAAAAGGACTAATTAATGTTACAATCATAGTCACTAAAATAATTATAAAGAGTAATAAGTTTTTCTTCTCATTCAAAAAGGTATCTCTTTAAATACAGTTCCTATATATTGTCCAAAAAGAATAAAGTCCTAATGTTAATTTTCAAAGCATAAAATTCCAGTTATAAAGGGTAATATTTAAAGAATGATGTTTATATATGCATAAAAGTCCTATCTGTTTATATATGGATAAAATTTCAATTATACTACGTAATGATGTTTGGTAGAAAGGATTTCAAATAGAATAATTCTATTTAATATAAACTAAACATAATATTACACTATTCAAATTATATATTATAAAGATTGGTCAATATATAAATACGTGAAAAATGTTAAAGAAAATGTATGTCTGTTTAAAATGAAGCATTCGTTTAGTTTATAGTTTATTTAAAACCTTGAGTGAAGAAGCACATGAGTAAAAACTAGTAAAATATATATAAAGCTCTATAACAATTCAATGGTTATCTTTATCTATCTATTATAAAAAGCGTTTATCCATTTATGAACAATAATGTCCGTCTGTCAAAATTCAGTTGAAATTAAAAAAACTCCATTATTGTAAAATTTGAGAATGAAATAAACCAAAATTAACATTGCAATCAATTAAGAATACCCAGATTCATTTTCCGCAAATCCCATTCCACAAACACAATTTCATAGGAAAAGAAAAACATACATAATTGAGAGCAAATAATCTAGAGAGAAGAAACCATACAGAGTGATAAGGTAGGTTAAGGTCCATAGTTGTTCTGGAATTACGCCGACGACATCCAAGGCATATACCATACTGCAAAGAAGATTCAAAAGAAAAACCAATTATGAAAGGAAAGATTGAAATATTCAATATCTTCAAAATATTTTGAAGTAACAGGTTTATTACAATTACATAAACAATATTTTGGTCCCCATAATTTCATTGAACTTTTTTTTATGAGTAATAGATAAATTTTATTGATGAGAGTGAAAGAGGCAAAGCCCAAAGTATACAGGGAGTATACAAAAAGTGGATGTCCAGAGCTAAAAGTGGATTATTATAAGAATTGTGCTTTAGATTGTATTGAAATTACTTACGTCATGTGTGGTTTTTTCGAAGCTAATATTGAAAAGCTTAATGTAATGCGGCGGCTTTATGAAATGCTCAAAAAAATAAGTAAATAATATCACCAAGAGCTTGGTACCATGATTTAATTGGTAATATGGATTTTGAATACTTGATCATATGTCCAATAAACTTGTCAGAGAAATAAAGACGCATACGCTGGAAACAAAGACGCATTCTGAAGCATCTACCTTAATATTCAGGTCAATAATTTATTCCTAATTGAAAATACATATATTACATATATTATATATAACTACCTATGAGTGCTTGGCAGATAATAACATTTATCATGTCCATAAAGACTTAATAAACCATAATCCAAGGCTGGCAATACAATACCTGCACCTTATATAATAACTTGTCTTTTACCATTTAAATCCATTTCTTTCAAAATTTTAGTTTTTAAAAGAAACTATGGTATAGATTTAAGCATGATGTGCGTATAAAAAAATATATGGTTCTGTAGAATATAACAAAATAAACACAAAACTAAATATTAAATACGAATTGGAACAAAAGTCAGACCTTGATGATATATCTATTTTTTCTGCTTTAAGCAAATCATGTCTAATAAACCTAGGGCCTGTGCATTTGATCTCTCTGCCTAGCGATTTTGGGTAATTCATATCATCTAGAATACTTGATCATGTCTAATAAAACTGTAAGATTTTGCACGATTGCCGTGCTTTTGCTACACTTGGACAACTGCATGTATACAAATATAAATCTTGTATAAATTTGAAACCAAACATATTGGTTACTTTTCTGTTATCTGAAAAATTATGTAGCTAGCATATAAATGTCATCAAATGAAGAAATAATAGTTTACTTAACACTATTATGTTGGTTCTTGATGTCAAAATGATGATGCATTCTTATAGAAAATTTGGTGGCTCATTATATCAATATTCGTCTTTGGCATAGGACAGTTAATAATTAGATGTTCGTTGTTATAAACTTAATTAACGTATTTCTATTTTAAATTTAAAGATGGAAACACAATCCTTTCTCTTAATCTTTATTTCATAAGAAATTAGTTCTCTCTACCCCTGCCCCACCCTTTATTTCCTTGTCCTATCTGTTTCCTGGAATTATTATGATATAAATTTTCATTTATAGTGCATCAGATATGGCTTCAAGGACTATGGAAGGATTGCAACAAATTATAAAATCCTGGTCGATGAACAGGGAAATAGGATTGGTTCTTATTTTCCTATTCAATTATTCTTAAAATCATGAAGAATGAATTTGGAAGGTCTTTATTTTATGCCTAAGCAGTCTTAAACTCGAGAGTAATAATTATTTTCTCTACTTCCCCAACAAAAGCCTCCCTCTCATTCAAGAATCTATTTAACCATGAGGATCAAGTGCACATAATTTAGATTAACATGGAACTTTCCCAGGCTGTTTGTGTTAAACTCCCATACTCCTTGTATATTCAAAATAATATTGTAAATTATAGGAAGCAGCTCCTGGAGTTATTCTCAAAAGTTGGTACTCCTTTTTGTTCCAACGCCTATCCAAATAGATGAATATTACTGCCAACTCTTACAATATTATTTTCCAAACAGCTGTCCCTAAAAAAACTACCAACCAATGAACTCTTAGAATATTCCCACTGTTCCTTTTGAACTATATTTTGTTTATTTTGTAGTTTGCTGCATGTCTACCCTGATTTGATGGGGCCAAGTCCTAGGATTATGAATCCTTGTTTTTAAAGGTATTTAAAAGCTGCAAAATTCAATGATTTCATAACAGTGATCCTTTTTTGTGGAAGAATAACGATGTATTTCAAAAAATAGCTTAACTATTTTAACAGTAGTAAGAAGCCATCAACAAAAGAGATCAACATTGAACACATACCTGTAAGAGTGATAGGTCCCTTAGTACCAAATCTTAGCCTCCATGTTAATTACTTATACCTCTGCAAGACACATAGCCAATGTTCCAGAAATTTTCAATATATTTAACCTCCCATCTATTATTCTGATGTATAATTTCATGTGGGTTATTATCTGAACATGACAACCATCATCCCATGTGGGTTAATTTTCATGCACATCTATTGTTTTCTAATATGTTTCTGGGTTTCCATAATAAAATATATTATTTTTACTGGACAAATAAATTGGTCGTGCCTTACCAGTGTTTTCCATGATGGCCACTATTTCACTTCATTTTAAAGATAGGAATTATGTCATAAATTATTATTTATTTTCATGACATATGACAACAGTACAATTATGTTAAAAACTGCTACCAAACTGAAACCAAGCTGCTACTGAAGCAAACTGATTTAAGAAAATCTGGTCATTAATCTGGTCAAACATGTGGGTTAATTTTCATGCACATCTATTTTTTTTTTTATCATGTTATAATATCTATATATAAATAGATATTCAAAGTAATGTAAAGCCCCAAAAACAAATCCATATATTCAAAAAAATATTCTATATCCAGATTTGAAAAGAAAAAAAATAAATAAAACAATAGCGCATAATCACAATTAATATCCATAATACAATCAAATGGCTGCTCTTTTAGATTTTCATTAGCACAATTAATCAAACTGAATCATTAGCAGAAAGCAGAAAACAAACTCCATGTTCATTGATGCAATAAAGCTACAATAGTTAAATTAGAACAAAACCAACAAATTTTTTTCAGAAAGAATAAAAAAAAAAATCAAATGATTGGTCTATAATCATGGACAGTAAATTATTACTTAGAGCCCAGGATAATAAACAACAACAATTATTTTATACCATAAATACAATTATAAACAATTATTATCAAACTATTTCCTTTTCACTATAAATTTATAAATGATATTGTGCTTCAATTCTAATTCATTTTAAAATTAAAACACATATATTGAAACCAGGTTTTGAAAGTAATTAAAGTGGGAAAACAATAAATCACTAACCGGTGCAATTTAGATGAGGCAACGGCAATTCCACACCCAATACACAGTTGCAGCAATATAGAAGGGCCTAGTGCAAGCGAGTGAGAGCCTACAGAGAAAAGAAATTTTTACGGATCGACTATTTCTTACATAAATGAAACAGTTTTAGGGCAAGCATAAACGAAAGAGCAATATAATGAAAATAATACATCAACTAACTGTTACTTACCAGTTTTAGAACAATTGGAACAAAAAAATTGAAACTTTTGCACGATTTCGATAGAGAGAGAGGGAGGCAAAGAACAAAGTGTGAGAAAAAATTTTGAAAAGTACAAATGGTTTAAAGTTTGCGGTTTTGTAGACAGTTTATTTGTAGTCGACTTTTTTTTTTAAATGTCTCAAACGATGTCGATTTACACAGCATGATATGAAACACATCTCTAAGAAAATTTTAAATTTTTTCCAGACAGTTATTTATCACCCCGTTTTTTCCTCAAACACTTATTGGCACCCAGTAAACTGATTCGTTGACGTCATTTAAGTGTGCAAGACTCACCATTCAAAAAAGATGGCCAAATACTAGGAAAAAAAATTTAGAAGATGATCTAAATTACGCCTAAGGATGAACCGAATTGTGTAACTTAATTAACCTTGTAGTACGTTTTCGTCAGCTATGAATTATTATTTGCTGCATTGGTTGGAAGCAGGAGGATGTGAACTTTGTTTATGGAAGCAAAAACAGGGGTGTTTCAGTAGAATTTGATGGAAATGGTCAGATATTAAAACAGGGTAATTTTCAAAAAAAAAAAACAGGGATATTAGAATATAAAGAAAAACAGGAAGATTAATATTTACAATACATTCAAATAACATTACAATATATAGATTGTACCGAGAAAGAAGACTATATATATATATATATATATATATGTCAAATATATAATTCGGTGATTTTTCTACAAATAAGCATTATGTTCTCAGAGATGGCTGGGTGATTTTTCGGCGCTTTCATTTTTCACGAAAGAAAATGTTCACACTAGATAAGTAAAGAGTAATATAAACAGAAAATCAAGCACTTAGTCTGGATTCAGAGAATACGAGTAGAATATATACATTGGATTTCCATTTTCGAGGTTGGGACTAATTTTAAACAACAGATTATTCTTTTCATATGTAAGCAACTTCGAAACTTCAGAGTAAGAACAAGAATGGAAAAGCCAACGCAAGCAAACCATACTATCTTCATATGTAAGAACAGAACTTCAAAGTCTCACCCCACTTTCAGGCAACCAACTACGAAAAATTGAAAAAAAAAAACAACTATAATTTGAACAAAATGCAAATGTTAAACTCTAGATACCTTATCATTCCCGACAGGGAGGGTTTAGTCTTTAAGCATGTACAGGCAAGAAACCGGTACATCTACAGGAGGGCACCTACAATTACCCTGCCGCGGATCTGAGGGCTTCGCGTCGGCGGAAAGGGCCGCTTCACGTTGGCGAACAAAGGGCTTCGCGTTGGCGGAGAGGACGGCTTCGCGTTGGTGGACCGAGGGCTTGGGGACTGAGCGATTGATTTTGGGAGGGCTCGATTTCGGGGGGACAGCTTCGCGTTGAGAGAGGGCTTGGGGACTGAGGGATCGATTTCGGGATGGCTCGATTTCGGGAGGACGGCTTCACGTTGAGAGACGATCGAAGAAGACAAAGGGGAAGGGTTGGGGTTGAGAGACGAGCGGGCGTCGATTTTGGCGCTGGGGGGCGGGGGGATGGGAGTTGACAGAGAGTGAGGGCTGAGAGACGAGAGAAGAAGAAGGGGGGAAAGGGGGGGCGGGAGTTGACAGAAAGTGAGAGGGCTGAGAGATGAGAGAGGAAGAAGGGGGAAGGGGGAAGGGGGGCGGGAGTTGATAGAGAGTGAGGGTTGAGAGACGAGAGAAGAAGACGTTGTTCGGAGAGGGGGGGTGGGAGTTGACAGAGAGTGAGAGAGCTGAGAGACGAGAGAAGAAGAAGGAAGAAGGGGGAAGGGGGAAGGGGGAAGGGAGTTGAGAGACGAGAGAAGAAGAAGGGGGAAGGGGGGCAGGAGGCGAGATTTGAGAGACGAGAGAGGGGGGGCTGATTGAACCGGTTCAGTGTTTTAGACCGGTCTCCACGTAATGGCTTCATTGGATACTCCTTACAGTGGATGCACTTTAGATTTATTCTTTTTTTATTCTGTTTCAGCAAGAAACTATATATTAAGGCAAGGGAAGGACCATACAAAAGAAGTCTTCCGTGAGCAAGGCGCTGGATGCATTTCCCGAGGGAACAACGATAAGAGACTTTTATCACGAACATGATTATATAGAAGGTATTCCACTTGTAATATAATTAGAATATTGCAAGTCAAAAATTTAGCTAAAAATTGAGATTTTGGTTGAAGTTAAAGTCATTAAAAATATTAACTATAATAGATTATCGGTCCTAATTAAAATCATGAAAATAATAATTATATAATATTATATATTTTAATAAGAAGTTTTTTATATTTTACAAATACATTCAGATACTAATTAATAATTTAATTTTTACTTTAAATTATTATTTTCCAACTATTTTTTTCCTCAACTTAATTACCCAAGAAACACATTTGGTCAACCCTTCTCACACCAGCCAACAGTCACATACACTCCGTTAATTAATTGTAGTGCTTCTATTTTTCAACATCTAGTCCTTTTCATTGTTAAAATGACAATATTAATGTTTGTTACGGCATTGATGTATCTGAAATTCACTTGTTTAATATTATTAATGAGACCTTGTTAATTTCTTAGAGTTAACCATAGCTGAAAATATAAGTTAAACGTTTTTAACTAGTTCAACAAAGGTCATTTATACAAAACATGATATTATATTTTCTTAGTTTGTGATATTGACGATGAATAGATCTCGTTTGTTTGTGATATATATCCACATGATGAATATCACTATATTGGACTGATTTGTCGACTGAGCCACGTTGCGCTTGAAACTGCTGAAAAAAAATTGTTTTTAATGGCCTTAATTATAAGCTATTAGCATATTAGATTCCCACTCACGTACCTTGCGGTTTATCACCTAATATTCTATTTTACTTTCCTACTAATTAAGCTAATTATCCTGTAAATGGATTTAGGTATTTTCTTTTATAGTTTTTAAAAGCTCTATCTCCTGGGATTACCAATACTGAATTTAGCTAATTATAAAAGGCTTTTGATTCTGAAGTAGAAAAAGGCTAACAAGTCATTTCACTAAATTTTCACAAAAGCTTTCAATGGTATTCCATACCTCTCATAGAACAAGTTACACTACAATCACTCAGTAGAATATCACACACACACACATATACACATATGTCAGAGCTCTCACCAAATATTACCATGTACATGACCGTGACATTAAAAGTTACGATTACATTCTTTCAATATTAAAACATGCAAACAACGAGACCAAATTTCCTTTCATTAGGTAGAGTCACGGGGGGAGGGGAGAGAATGTGGTTGAGAGGCAAAAAGAGATCACAATAAGGAAGGACAAGTAGGTGGCCGGAGACAAACAATAAACTGGAGCAAATGGAGGTAGATGTCTACCAATGGGTGGCGATGATGAATGTTAACAAGAAATAGGCTATGCTAGCCTTCAATGAGGATGAACAAATTATCTAGCATCATTGTCTGTTGGTTTCACTATTTGATTTATCATACTATCATCCGCAACAATGGTAGTCATAGAAGAGCTGCCAATGTCAACATCAATTTCCAAAGAATGTGAAGGTGCATTAGGCAAGTGCTTAGTCTGTTGTGTATCGGGACCAACTTTTTTCAACGAGCCTTTTTTCGAAGGTCTTAGTCCCTCCAACTCCTTTGTTACTTGCTTCATGCTAGGTCTATCCTCCCCTCTTACATTTAAACACCTTTTTGCTATATTAGCAACTTCCTTTATTTCCTCAATATTGCCTTCTTTGAGAATTTGATCATCAATAATTTGAAGTAGCCGATCCTCTTTTATTGCAATACCAAAATACATTGCTAGATTTCTTTCACTCTCGGGCCTATCCATGGAAAGTGCCTTCTCACCAGTTAGTAGCTCTGCAATAACAACACCAAAGCTATACACATCACTTTTTCCTGTTAGTTGGCTAGTATGGAAGTATTCTGGATCTAAGTACCCCAAAGTTCCCTGCACCACGGTTGTTAATCGTGTGTGGTCAAGAGGAACTAGTCTTGAAGCTCCAAAATCAGAAACTTTTGCTGTGTGGTTATCATCCAGAAGTATATTTGTAGTTTTCACATCTCTATGTATAATGGACATAGAAGTCTCGAAATGTATGTATGACAAGGCTCCTGCAGTTTCTGATGCTACCTTCAGACGTTTCTCCCATGAAAGTGAGGATGATAGGTTTTTATCATGAATATGCTCAAAAAGTGTCCCGTTTGTGATGAATTCATATACTAGTAAGGGTACTTCAGTATCAAGACAACAACCTAATAACTTAACCACATTCTGATGGTTAATTTTAGTAAGCACCACCATCTCATTTATAAACTGCTCAATTTGCCTCTGATCAACAACATTGGACTTCTTAATGGCAACCACTTTACCATCTGTTAGAACTCCTTTATAAACAGTTCCGAAGCCTCCTTGGCCAAGGACTCTACTTTTATCATAGTTCATAGTAGCCTTTTTAAGCTCTTCTGCGCTAAAGATTTTAGCTGGCTCAACAGAGTCTTTGTGATTCAAGAGTTGTTGTTCTAAGATTAAGCCACCATTTTTTTTGAAGAACTCTTGCTTCAATTTTATGAGCTTTCTTCTTTGCATTATCCAATATACCCATAAACTTCCCACGAGCAAGATCAAGAGGCTTATGCAGACACCTGTAATTGTTCAAGCATGCATTTTGACCACAAAGATTAATGTATTTCAATTTCTTCTTGCGTCCCTAACATGGTAGCACAGACATTAACGAAGCTGAGATTTCATTAATGTGTAATATATGTAATATACAAAAATGACGTCCAAGGAGTTTAATATCGAGTTTTAACTTGGCTTAGTTGGCTAGTGATCATTAGAACGAAAGATTTAAAGCCTATCTAAATGTAGCTAGTGACTGTTCAAAGAAAAAAAGATCTATCATTATCAGATTTCAACAGTGTTTCATACTAAAGCTAAGGTTACAAATTGTTATATGGAATAGGAGGAGTACTGAACTTAGTTTTGAATTAACTTAAAAGATTAATTTCTTATCTGAAAAGACTTTTGCATTATCAATCATATATGTGGAAAGCGAGTGAGGTTGGGAAACGAAACCCATCATGCATATATGTATGTATGCAGTTTGTAAGCTAACAAGAAAATATCACCATTCCTATATACGTTATGCATACCCAGGGCAATAATGGTGATCTTGATTTGACTGAGTTTTGGACTGCAACCTGCTGTTCCATGCCCATCGCCTTTGTATCCCTTGGGACAAGTACATTTGTAGCTCCCTTGAGTGTTGGTACATTTTGCATTAGCATGGCAGGGTTTTGGATGATATGAATCGTTGCACTCATCAATATCTAAAACACATGAGCTGAAATTAAGAAAAAGACAAGGATTATAAAGTAATACGAACGAACACAATTAATACTTTGTTACCTCGGCAACTACCATCTTGTTCATCGAGAACGTATGGGTTCCCTTGATAACCTTGGAAGCAATTGCAAAGATATCCAAGACCGTTGTTGGCATCAAAGCATTTACTATACATTGCCTTGCATAAATAGCTTGTCCTATTTTTCTTAGCATCTTTGCATGTGGTATTTCCAATTGCCCAATCAAGCACCAGGGGTACAGACCACGTACTAGTATTTATAGTCTCGTACTTCTCTAAATTTTCAAAATCGGAGGTGGAAAAACTGTAAGCCTTTGTTTCCCCTATAAAACCTAAACCACATATATTTGATGGTTGGTCGTAATTGGTACTATTAACAGGGTACACGTTCTCAAGATTCAAATTATAATTCGTTTCTTCTTTTGGGATATCAGAATGGCAACAGCCAAGGCCGGAGCAAGAGCCGTCAACCAAATAACCGGAACCGCTAGTATCACAAAGTGATACGCAACCAGCAATGAAGTTACGGGAAGCCCTTGAACCTTTTATGTAGGCGAAAAGGTTACAACCAAAGGCAAAGATACTGTTCTTCGCTGGTGAGATGCGGAAACTCGACAAGTTGAGCAAGGCAGAGATGCGGTCATGACTAGGCCGATTATCATACACTGGATACCATTTGCAACGACGGACCACTAAGCTTGAGACTCGAAGTTCACCATGATCAAGGGAGATGTTGAGGACATCTATATTATCAATGCCCAGAAATGGTTTTGGGGGATTGAAAGAGTGGTTACAGATGATGAGAAAAGAAGGATCAAGGTAGCAATCCTTGGTTGTGCCAAACGGGTAGGGGATTTTAAAAGATCCACATGTGCGATCGCAACTCAGATTATTGGGTTGAGATGTTGCTAAAACTAGGACTCCAATAAGTAGCAGTAGCAGTACTGCTTGTTGTGAAAGCTTTCCTTGCAAAGCCATGGTTGACCTCTTTTTGTATCTGTCAGAGAGCTTCGATCCGAAATAACTTATCTTTCTCTGTTGCGTCCCTTTTATAAAACAAGCCGCTGATATGGAGAGAGTTTATGACTGGCCTGATGAACCTAACTGACTGCAATCAAAATGATTATTTTTGTTGCAAATTAGTTTATTTTGGTTATAAATAGTCATTTTAATTGTAATTAATTGATCATTATGTCTACCTATTTTTCTTATAGCGACCATGACTGACCTGCAAAAGAATTAAAATCGGGAAAGCAGAGATGATTGTCCAACGCAAAATATATAAAACCGGACTGAGTACCTAAACATCCACATATCATAAACATTTTCAGGAGAAAACAAGCAGCTCGATCAAGTTGAAGAAGAGACAAACAACGAAAAACAGGCAGTCGTATATCATAGGGACATGAGTTCTGTTCTAAATGGAGATTTTAAATTATAGATTATATCTAATCCTTCTTGTTCAGGAAAGTAAAAAAGCACGAATTGCATGAGAAGTTTATAACTCTCCATATATATGCATTCTATATGTGAGCCTCGATTTCTAACCTGTTTGGAATATCATGAGCCACTTCCTTCAACTGCCCTGATTCCTCTTCATGATCTTTCGCTCTACGTCCTTCAAGAACTTTAAACATGAACCTCCTATATATCAATTATTGAATAAGAACGAAGAAACACATTTAACAAGGCAGCTTTTGTCCTCCAGCTAGCCAATATATACTTCACATATTTTTTAATTTTCCCTGGTGGCCGTAGGGCCGCCCACTCGAAAGCTATCAATTATACCATATTTGTAGATAGAAAACAAGGTAAAATTTACATCCCAAATAATGTTTTATATTTACATATCAAAGTATTAAAACAAAAAGGATTTACACTTTAATTATAAAAATCTGACAAATTGTACTCATTCAATTTCAACAGCTAAAATTGACACTCAAATTTTCATATTATAAGAAAATAGACTTTTTTTTACGTTAAATTTTATTGTAAAAAGTAATAAAGAATGTCATAAAAAGTTATTTTTAATGAACATAATCATTTTGATTATAATTAAAATATCATAAATACTTTTTTTTTAACAGGATCATAAAATATTTACATTATATCGTACAATGTATCACTTTTAATAATTTAGAGTACAAACTACAAAGTGCTAAACCATGCATGCATGTTGGAGCTAGCTGGCGCGAGATCACGGGACAACAAAAAAGACGCTTACAAAGTTGGAAGGATTTGGAAAGATCAGAAAGAAAGAAAGAAACAAGGAAGCTAATGGTCTCACAAAATTGATCTCTTATTCAAAAGAAAAGCAGGAAGGACGAAATTAAGCAATACTTTTTATTATTTAAGTAATTGGGATAATTAGCAAACGATTCCCTAATATCCCACGTTTTCTGCCAAAAAGGTGAATCAATTTAATTAAGCAATTAATTTTAAGCATTAAGTTGGGAATCTTCATCATGAGATGGCATGCACATCGATCGTAAGTAGTACCTCTCACTCAGGAGCGCACCTCTTTGATAGCAAACTAAAAGTGTAAAGGCATTGAGAATCACTAAATTCAAGTCTGCAGGGACCACACATCAACCTAATTTTTTCTTACACATCATTATGTGCAGATACCTGCTTCTCTATTTAAGTTCATATCATATGGCAGCTATTTACATCTCTATTTCTGGCAGGGGTGGGTGGAGCATCTCCAAGAAGTAATCGATACACAGTATGAACAAATTAATTAGTTACATATATAATTAAGTAGATATATGAACACCATTTTCTCAACGAGACTAGGTAAGAGCATATTATTATTAATTAGTAATATTATTTTTGGGCAAGTTAATTTCCTCGAGAAACTCCAAGTATAACATCATGTGGCATACCTCTATAAATTGCAATAAAGCTGTTACACAGAAATCTTAACGAAAGCTAAATAAGCAATAGACCAAGATGAACCATATTGTTTGGCTTGGACAAAATACAACCGGATCAGCAAGGAGTAACAGAGAGTAAAATAATATATTTTTTTTTTAAAAGATGGATGGTACTCCTTAAGCTATTTATTATCTGCCCAGCACTTATGGTAGAGAAATACCATATCACAAACAAAGCTTGGGGGTTACATATCAAATTTCCAAAACCAATCGTTAAAAACTTTATGATTCTAAAATTAAGAGTAGCCATCTAGGCAACTAAAATAAGCATATGCCTTGATGGATCCAAGCATAGTTCAATGATATATCCTTCTATCAGACAACAAGAAGGGTAGTTTCTTTATTCGATGCTCTAGAAGTAGTATGAATTTAAGTTATATGACGTGTTCTGTCTACTTTTTAGTATTTATTCTATTCTATCTTAGATTGCACAATGGCCTAGGAGAAACAAATTGTTTTAAAGAACTAAAGTAGTACTGCAAAATACTGCCATAATACATAGACCGTGAGCATTACAATGTCATTATCAAGAAAACAAATGAACTACAAAGTCATTATCAAGAATAATAATAATAATAAAGCATTTGAGTTCGGAGAAAGTTTGTAAGCCGACAGTTTCCAAATTGCCACAAATTGCTTTTGCAACTAGCTAGTTATTGATGACTGACTGGGTTATTGGTTTCCCCACGAGTATGATGATCGATATGGAATTTAAGAACCCCAAAATCATGTGGATCCATATGGCAATTTATTGATCATAAAAAGTATAAAACATGCCAAGAAATTCCAGATACAGGAGAACATCATAACATCTCATCTAGCTAGTTCCTATGACATTAGTGGTTTTAAGATTACTCCTTTTTCTTTCCACAGAACACTGCTTGCCATGATAGCAGATGTCAAGTTTTATAGCGCAAAATCCGCCTCTTAACGCTCGTAAGCCCCATCTACTCTGTGAATCCTGGCACCTCAAATCTATGATGCATTTGGTAACAATCTGTTTCACGAGCCAGAAATAACACCCAACCACAATGCAAAATATCAATAAAATTCAAAGATATCACAAAAACCAAATTAAGTCAAAGGAAATAACCAGACCTAAGCAAAAATAAAATAAAAACCAAAAGAGATATATCAAATTAGAGTGCCGATCATGTAGGTGAATGCATATTTAATCGGTTTAAATAGCAACACAACCAAACCCTACAATACTCAAAAATCCTTTCAATCGGTTTACTTGCCTTGTTCGGATCTAACAGAGGGGCTTCGGCGAATCTCAGAAACTAACTGTTGGTCCAAGTAGTGGTGGGAAGATGGCGAGATTAGGGCAGCACTGACAATGGAAACTACTGTGCAAAGCTGAGAGAGATAGAGAGAGCGCGAGAGGGAAAGGGAGAGGCAGAGAGAGCGCGAGAGGGAAAGGGAGAAGCAGAGAGAGAGCGAGAGGGAAAGGAAGAGGCAGAGAGAGCGCGAGAGGGAAAGGGAGAAGTGTGACGCCCCCAAATTCCCCCTTAAAATAACACGGGAATCGAGGCGTCAGAATGATGACAACACGGGTCACACATCCTAACGACAAGTGTTAACCGTGTGTGCACACGTGATATACACAAAATATAGGTAGCAGCGGATAATAAAATCAATAACTAGGTACCAGAATTTTTAGAAATATTTTACAAACCAATTTAATATAAACTCTGCAGCAGGAGATTTAATACAGTCATCCAAAAATTAAATTAAACAAATACATATTTATAAAAATGGGAAAATAAATTTCCCGAGAGATTAATTAATAATAATAACACCTCTATAGCGGAGCCGTCTCCTCAGGCTCAGCCTCTCCAAAGTCTGCATCCAAAAAAACTATGACGCCAAGATGGCATCGCAGGTAAGTACAAACCAACCAAACCAAAAGACTGAAATACATTAATGCCACAACAACAATCATGAGCAATTACCATATGCATGAGGCTTAAAATCATCTTCCTCAAAGTCAATGAAATGATCACACTCGTCAAAATCCCATTTGATCCACAATAAAATCCCAATAAAATCTCCCATCATTTTTCATAAAATAATATCCTCAAAACCGATCATACCGGGCGTTACGTATCGCCGTCCCCGATATGATTTACACACACAACCAAAACCATAATGGACGTTACGTATCGCCGTCCCCATTACGATCCACACACACTCATTTCATACTGGGCGTTACGTATTGCCGTCCCCGATATGAAATGCACACCCAATGACCATAATGGGCGTTACGTATCGCCGTCCCCATTATGTCATCCACACACTCACACGCTGATCACAACGGGAGTTACGTATCGCCGTCCCTGTTATGACTCAGCCCAAAACCATTAAAATCCCTTAAACTCAATTTAAAACCCAGTTTCCATCTCCAACACATAAATATCCGAAATCATGCAAAAATCCACTTTCCAAATATTTTCATGAGCATGCGCGTAAATACACAATGCAGACAACCATGCACCAAATATCCAACATTTAAATAATCCAATCAACCAACAAATAGCAACAATAATCAAATACAACAACTGTTGATGCCAAAAATATATTTAAATCTTAAAGCTTGTTTGGAAAGTACTTACAGCGGTAAAAAACGCATTTCCTCGAACAATGCCAATCTGCAGCGTTTGTAGCGGTCACATGTACGTTAGGCTAAAACACTCGGTTTGACACAAAAATTTAGGGAGGTACTCATTGAGGGTGGGGAATCTCATGGAGGTGGTGGTGTGGCGGCACAACCACCGGAAGGTGGCGGATCGGGGTCAAAATGGGTGAAAACCCATTTTTGGGTTTGGGGTCTTACCGGGAAGGTGAGGCCGCGGTTGGGGAAACTGAGCTAGGGGGTTGACCGGCTGGGTGAGGGGAGTCGAATGGTGGTGGAGGTGAGGCCTACGGTGGCCGGACGGCGGCGCGGCGAAGAACGACCCGTTTAAGACCCATTTCGGGTGGAGGGGGTAACCGGCGGCGATGGGTGGCTTTGGGCGGTGGGTTATGCTCGCCGGAGGGTGGAGAGTCTAGTGGTGGTGGTCGGAGGCCAAGGGGTGGCTGGCGGTGGCCAAAAAATGCAAGGGAATGCAAAATGGCCATTTCGGGTAGGGGGCCGTGTAGGGGCGGTGGGGTGGCCGGAGGGGACACCACCGGTGCCGTTGAACTCGCCGGTGTGTGGGGAGGCTGGTGGTGTGGGCGGTGTCGCCGGTGGGTGGCAGGCGGCAGCCCTGGGTGGGAGAGAAAGAACGGCGAGAGGGAGAGAGGAGGCAGGGGACGCGGGCCACACGCGAGGAAGCAGAGGAAGAGAAGAAGAAAAAGAAAAAGAAAGAAGAAAAAGAAAAAAAAAGAAAAAGAAAAAGGAAAAAGAAGGAAAAGAAGACTACTAGAAAAAGCACAATAAATAAAATAAAAACTGACTTTAAATACTATAATTTCAATATCAATAAAATAAGATATTTAAAACCCATTAACAAAAATAAATTAAATCCAAGCGCAATATTAATTATAAAACAATAATTAATATAACGAAAGCAGATAAAATAAATTCACATAATAAAATAAAAGAATTTAATTCCACTCATTAAAATAATTAACTCATTAAAATAAATAAGAAAAGCAACGTAACTTAATATTAACTAACTAATAGTTCAAATAAATATCTTAAATAAATAAAACACGACTAATAATATTATTAAAATACATTAAAATAATTAATACCGAGAATAAAATAAAGTGTAAAAATACACGTAAAGCTGGGATCTCACAAGAAGCAGAGAGAGCGCGAGAGGGAAAGGGAGAGGCAGAGAGAGCGCGAGAGGGAAAGGAAGAGACAGAGAGCGCGAGAGGGAAAGGGAGAGGCAGAGAGAGCTCGAGAGGGAAAGAAGGAAATTAAAAATTTAATTTCGGCTGTTTTTATTAGTTGATAGAAAGAATTATTTCAGATTGGCAAAAGTGACTTTTTGCCATAAAATGTATGTTGCCGGAAATAAAATTTTGTCTAAAATACTATATTTTTTTGTAGTGTAATTTGGTTCTCTAATTAGATTTTTGCAACTTAATTTTTTCTTTCGATAAGATATCTAGTTTCGTCTAATCAATTACTTGAATTTTTGTTTGTTGTTTAGCTACTTTTGCTGACCTGTAAGACCAAAATTATTTGGGTTTTATTCCACCTCATTATGTGTTTCCTTTTTCTGGTTTAATTTGTTTTTTTGTTTGTTTCTCTCGTTTCACTTCGAAAAATTATTTGCTTTGTATATTTTAATTAGTAATACTAGACGTATTACGCTTTGTACGGAGGACTCAATCTTAATACTAGTGCATTATATTTGATATGTGTACTATGTGTGCGCTTTTCAAAATTTAAAGGCTATATTTTTTAATTTTGATAATCTGAGACATATCATATATATATATATATATATATATATATATAAATTTGGATAAAATTACACTCCATAATTGGACATTAAAACAAAAAGATGTAAATTAGGCTTTGAAAGGATCTGAAGTGATCTGTTAAATATAGTCACTCAGAGGAAAGAACAAGACAACTTAATTTATAAGTTGTATTTTACTTTAATTTAAAGGGAGATATTGAGGACATCTGTAAATGCCAAGAAATGGTTTGGGGGGCTGAAAAGAGTGGTTACAGATTATGAGAAAAGAAGTATCAAGGTGGTAGCCCTCAACTGTGCCAAACGGGTAGGGGATATTAAAAGATTCACGTGTGCGGTTGCAGCCCGGATTCTTGGGTACTTGAGATGTTACTAAAACTAGGACCCCAATAATTAGCAGTAGCAGCACCACTTGTTGCGAAAGCTTTCCATGCAAAGCCATGGTTTACCACTTTTTGTGTCTATCTGAGCAATTCGATCCGGAATAACTTATGTTTCTTTGTGCCTCCTGGCCGACCTCTTATAAACTGAGTTGAATTCCTTATAAATAATAATGAGTTAATATGATGGAGTGAGTTTTGTGGAGTCTATCTAAGATAAGTTTAAATGTGTTTAAATGTTAAGATAAATTTAAATATATTTATAAGAAATTGAAAAAAGCTGTAAGTCTCACATATAAATAATTATTGAATTAAAAAAGGTTGTAGAGTCCACATATAAAGGTTTTAAATTAATATGAATTTAATAATTTGAGAATTTGATGTTTAATTAGATATTAAACTGAGTTGATCTCATCAACTAAAGTTTGTCAACCAAATGGGGTTAATATGTCTTGGCTGATGAACAGTTTGAAAGGACCTAATTAGGTAGATAATTAGAAGCATTAAAAAATAAAATACATAAATCAATAAAATTAGTTTCAGGTAGGTAGCAGGCTTTATTATATAGAAGAAAACTTTACATGTTTCTCAAGTGCCCAAAATAAAAGTAAAAAATTAACTCTAGCATTTCTATTATTAGGGTGTTAATTAATTTCGTTTTGATGTTTGTATCCTTAATTATTGAGCTTATCAAACTTCCTACCTAATTTAAAGAATTTATAAAAATATATATTAAACAACGTCCTAGTACTTATATCCCTTAATCTTGTAAACAATACAAATTGATATAAATATGTATACTAGTTAATAATACAATATAACTTATTAATCTATTTTTTCATCAGCTTAATTAAAATTTTGAAATATATGCTGATTTCACAATACCCCAGGGTTTTTCCTATTTGCAAATTAATTGTTCAATTAATTTGGACATATTTATTATATATATATATATATATATTGTTACGTTGTCCTATTTAGAAATTAATCATTCCACCCTTTGCAACATTCTTCCTACATTTGTTATAAGAAATAGTTATTTTTAGGGTGATGAGAACTACGCATGAATTAGTGATGGGGACTAGTTCTAAATTTTGAAAAAGCAAATGGGGCCCGGGGATACTCACAAGGAAAACGCAAATTAGTTTGATCCCACATGCCTGCAAAAAGCAATACTTTTTTCTCGAGATCAACTTTGAATTATATTCCATTTTCCTATGCCTGGCCTTTATCCTTTTAGTCACGAACGTCAAAAATAGATGTTTATCTGTGTGTGGGGAGAATTTTCGAGCTCTGCGCCATACCAAGTCAGCTCAAGGTCTCGAGTCCAAGAAGTCAGCAGCTAGGACCCAAGAGGACCTGTGCCTTTGGCCAAACCGAGCCAGGGGTACGGCGACATCTCCAAATTTTTTGTTTGAAGGTCTCCTCGATCAAGTATATAAATACTCTATACATCCTAATGTGGTGCTCTCTGATCTCTATTTTCTATTACTTGAGTTTTCTTATTAATTCCTTAGTTAATATTGTTAGCCCAACAAGGACAGCTAATTTGTATCTTATCTTCCTACTCCATATGGGCCACAATATGGAAGACAGATATTAGTCATTGATAAAGATTTTTTCCTTTTTCCGGTTGGATCATTGGCTCATTGACTACATCTATATTTCTTTATACTCTTTAACACTTCAAATTTTGGATAGGATTTTTTAGAGATCTCAGAAAGCATACAAGTGCTAGAGGAAGACTTCTTTTACGAGTCATTCCATGATTGAGCTAGCTCTTAAATCATTGTTGGGAGAATCTTTTGCTTTGCATGTGATAAACATGAATGTGCTAAGACTCTTATGGCTTGATAGCAATATAACGTTTGGTTAAAAAAAGAATAATATGATCATTATTTAGTTTTTTGTAAATTAATTTTTTCTTTCGATAAGATATCTTGTTTCGTCTGCAGATCAATTACTTGAATTTTTGTTTGTTCTTTACCTACTTTTGTTGACCTGTAAGACCAAAATTATAATTTGTGTTTTATTCAAGTATCTCATGTGTTTCCTTTTTCTAGTTTTTTGTTTTTTTTTTGTTTTTTCTCTCGTTTCACTTCAAAAAATATTTGCTTTGTATACCCTACAAGGAAAAAAGATTTTTGTGATCCTTTAATTATGACAAAAGACTATTTAAAATTAATTTTGACGGTAAATAATTATCAATTTTATTGGAATTAACTGATTATAAATAAATAATTTTTTTGTAGTAATATTTTAAGTAGTACTAGCTAAGTTTTACACTTTGTACATATTACTCTAAATTAATAATACTAATGCATTATATTTAAAACAATTAAAAGAGGGGTTTCAATTAGATTTAATCGTCAGTATTAATGCAGAACTCACATTTTTTTAATTAACCTTAACGCGTTAATTAGATTAACCGTACTGTCTGAAGTTGATATGAGTACTGTGTCCACGGTTTATTATAATTAAAGGCTATATTTTTTAATTTTAATAATTTGAGACATATATATGTATAAATTAATTTAATAAAATGAATCAATACAAATCAATACAAATCTTAAAAGCATATATATCTAATTAATTTAATAATAGTTTTCAATAGATGTTTGGAGTTAATAATACGAAACAATCAAATAAATGAAGAACGCTTCAAAGAAAAAAATAAAAACAAATGATGGAATAAATATTGAAATAAAGTTGCAGCATAGAAATCAGAAAAAAATAAAAAAAAGAGGTGTTGCTTGCTGAATTGACCGGACTCAATCCAGAACGAAATACAAGCCTCCACCGTTCTAGCTACTATAACAAAACGGCACATTCCAACCTTTCCAACTGGAACGGAACGAAATTAATAGCTTTGCTTTTGAAATGATCTGATGTGATCTATTATAGGCATTGAGAGGAAAGAAAAAGACAACTTTATTAGTTGTATTTTAATTTAATTTAAAGGAAAATGGATTATTTGAAGTTCTCGCATGTGAAACGTAAAGGGAATATTAATAAAGAGTGAGACAGTTGGAGTCTAAAATTGTGTTTGGATGTCGAGATGATTGAGTTGAGTTGAGCTTTGTATGACAATAATGAGTTGTGAGTGATTTTTATGAGACTTATTTAGATGAGTTTAAAATGTGTTTGAATGTTTAGATAAATTTAGATAAATTTATGAATATTATCAAATCCTTGAAACCCATCACTAGACGCGGGGGGCAAATTTGTCCCCTCCATAGGCCTGCAAATTGTGAACAATTTGAAAAAATAAAATTTTAAATGCGAGTAATATTGGGCACCTATATATACACTAATATTGAGGTGAAAAGATATATTTAATAAAATATTTAAATTTAAATTAAAAAACATAAAAATAATCAATCAAAATACATAAGTACGCATATAAATGCACAATATTACTAGTATGCATCATTTCTCTTTGAAAAATAATCTCCATTTGGATAACAGTTTTCGTTGCCTGTAATGGTAGAAAGTGGGAGCCGATAGTATCATTTGTTGCAAGGAAGAGAGGGAAAGAGACATCGCTAGTAACGGAGATCATTATTCCCAATTGAAGAAAGAGAAAATTTACTTTACTTTATTTTTATAAAAATAAAATTACTTTACTTTACTCCTCTATACAGTAACCAATTCTAGCTCAAATGATCATGTCATTCTACACCAATCGAATCAAGAAAATTTGAAATGAGCTGAGTTTGGATGGTTGAAGAAGTTTAAAATAGGATGAACTAAATAGATCTTGAAAACCAAATAGGGCTTAAGTCGATGTGGCTACCATATATCTTAATTAGAAATTTTATGATTTGTAAATTTCTTGCATTTAAAAAAAAAAAGTGAATAAATCTGTCGTCTAAATAAAAATATTATTTTTAAAACAATGATCCCAAGGTTTTTTTCCAAATCGACTCTGCAAGGCTTACACACTATCTAACATTACTCTTCTAATCAAGTACGTGCGAGAAACTTGACATGTACTGAGATAATATATGGTGGATGTAGATCTCATGAACATTCCAAATTCAGTACAAATTAATTGTTTAAATACGTTCCACTCTTTTGGTATTTGCTAACTTAATCCAGAATGATGGGATTGGGGAATCTTTTGCTTATCCAAAGTTAAAATTTTAACTTTGTGAAAGCATTGTTTTTGTCATTCCTACCTACTTTTTTTTTAAATAAGATCATATTTTGGTGGACCGTTATAAATTAGATTACTGTTTTTGTCTTCCTACCTTTGTGAGGTAACGAAGGGAGCTATCAGCTAAAGTATGTAGATGATCTTTAAAAACGACAATGGTGCACACCATAATAAGTAAATATCACCAGAGTTCATGTGTACACAGTTTTTTTTGACAAAATATTTAGTTATTAGTGATGAACTAATTAGCCTATATTGCAATCTTTAATTTTACGAAAAAAAAAAAAAAATGGTCCATCCAGCTTGCTTTTTACTTTTAAATCAGGCCGGATCCAATGTTCTGCCTAAAACAAACGAGTAACACTACAAGAAGCCTGCACACTAATGATTTTAAAGTGTAAAATAAAAAGGGTAAAAATATAAAATTACATTTTTAAAAGGGTGTACGGGGTGAAACTTCTCATTAGAAATTTTCAGAACAATAAATAATTCTCCCCACCTACCTTCTTCTCCTCCCAACGTCATTATTCCGGTATGTCCAATTACTCATCCTACGTCACTCTTATCATTCTTTTCGATATATACACCACATATTTTATAATATTTAAATAATATATATTATAAAATAAATATATTTTTGTAAAATATCTAATAAAATTAAGTTTATTTTATAAAAATATCTCTATTTTATAACATATGTTATATAAATATTATGAAATATATTATACATACATATCACTTCTGATGTATTAATTCTTATTCTGGTTATTATTTTTTATTTTTCCTAATTTGAGATTACAACGAAGTGGACGTGAGAATTCCTTTCAGACAGACCATCTGAATAGAATGTAGGACACTTCCTCTTACTACGATTTTTTGTGACAATAAATTAATAGTTTGTTTATCGGACTATTTCAAAATCGTTTTAAACGGTATCCCTTCAATGGATCAATTGGTGGAAGTCATATTTATGATTTTGAAACTGTTTTTATTTTAATATCTATTGTGACACCCCGTACCCGTAAGGGGCGTCCTGAATATCAACCTGTTTGATTTGGACCTGTTTTCATCTACAAATTTTATCTAAAATATATCTGATCAAATCCACAAATAATTCCTCATCTCCAAATTTTAAGAACAATTAAACAAATAAATATCCATAAAGTTCCTACATTAAATAAAAATAATGCCATCACATAGGGTCCACAAACTTCCCATCAAAATATCCTACTAACACTTTAATCTAAATATGCTAAATAACGTAACAACAAAGTAATAAATATTGTCTTCACATCAACCCCAAACATGACCGCCTATCCTGGTCCCAATATATTAACCTTGGTCCTCAGGCGAGACCTCCACTTCATCTGAAATGTATATAGATAAGGGGGTGAGTTCATCCACAACTCAGTAAGCAAAACACCTATACTAGTATGTAAATCATGAGCCTTTTTAATAAAAATCCTTAAGCATGTAACGGAAAAACTTTTATTCAAAGTAAACAATTCCAAAACTTATAAACCATCCAAAAGCTGAGCGAACCTTTATTTTTTTTTATAAAGTATACACAAAACTAATTTTTTTATTTCTCAAAACACTTTGGCAAAAATAATTGTAACATCTCATCCATTTTCAAACATATACCATGTTTAACCCCCGTGGTAGGGTTGTGCTATCCCCGGTGGCCAAACCAGACAGTATCATATTGTGAAACTTTCCCTCATTCGTTCTCGGAGCCCCGAGTGTGCACATAGGAAAGAAACACATAAAAAGGATCACTTTGTTTCCAAAGTGATTGCACTCCTATCATATTGTATCATGGAGGTACCAACCATATCACGTGAATCCATATAATCATGTCCGAAACATATTCGGAATTAAAGACAAACAGATAAGTATGCCAAAGGTTTTTCCGTAAACATATCATATTAAGCTACTTGTTTTTCACTTTCTTATCCATTTCCATACAAGCCAAAAACACAACAAAATGTATTATTTTATATGCACAAGATAGCATCAAATTAATGTTCGCTCTTATGCATAGTTCAGAAATATGTCAAATATTGCTCATGTCTACACATTTCATGTCAAAAGAAAAATTTCTCTATCATATAAATTTTCATGGGCGAATGCATAAAACGTATACTGAGGTTGTTTTTTTTTCACATTTTTCTTAAAAAAACAGAACATGCACATTTTATAAAAACCAACCTCAAACAAATTTTCTTTTTATGTAAATCTAGGATAGGAGCCCCGCTTACCTGACTCCTGTAGCGAATTATCAAAATTTGGAATCCGATCTCTAAGATTCTCGTCGCCTATTTAAAAAAAAGAACTTAACATTAACGGCCAGCAAACCCAAACTATAAGTATAAAAAAATGGTAATCTAAAGTTCCAAATCTGAAAAAAATTTTGCAACACTCCTTTCTTCAACCTACACTAGCTTAAAGCGTTACAATTTGCTACAAATATTAAGTCAAACAGCACCCATAACGTGCTGACCAGCCCCAACAATCCGGGTTGTTATCCCACGCCCACATGAATATATATATATTCTTAATTTTCCAGCTTACAAACCCAACGAAACCAATCACCCACAAATCATTCAGCAACATAATTAATACATTCAACACAACCAAGCGGTCTAGCCAGCCACAATAATAACGAGTTCCCAAAATTCAACATCACCACTAAAAAAATACTCCTAACCCACGGCTATAGCAGTACCCAAAAAAAAAAAAACAGCAAAAGTTTGTACCAACATACTCCAAAAATCTTCTAGCCTCACTTCAACAGAAATAAAAAAATAAAGGTATAATCTACACCACTTACAAAGGGAACATCTGTTCAAAAAGAACCTTGAATCCTTACCTGAATATGAAGAACAAACCGCAAGAAAACAGGAGCTTAAACAATGAAATTCTCGCCTCCCTAATGCTCAACTGCAACCAACGGAAACCGACTATATTTTCAGTGATTAAATCCCCACAACAGCACCCTTATTCCAGCCATATTCAATCAACTCCAACTTCCGCATACCAACAACAGAAAGAAAAACATCAACTAAATTCCGAACAAAACACAAATACTACTCCTCGGACAGACCCCGAAATTTAGAAGAAAAATTCTAATCCAAAACACATACGTTAATCACCCATTCAATCAATCTGAGAAACCTACCCGAGAAAGGAGAGCAACCAGCAAGCACAACAGAGGCTAATACGTCGGATTTGTTTTTCCCCGGTGCTCTGCTTCACGTTTTCCCCGGTGCTCTGCTTCACGTTTTCCCCGGAAACCCACAAAATAACTATGATTAAAACCCATAACCAAACCTTACAAGGATAGCAAAAAAACAAGAGAAGAGAGAAGGAATTTAGATGAATTACCGGCGTGAATTTGGGTGAATGGAAAAACAGGCTTGCGGCGAAGAGGAGACCCAAACGGTGAGCAGGGGCTGCAGGGAGAGGGAGAGAGAGCCCGGCGATAGAGAAATCCACGACACCAAAAATACGCGAGGCGAGAGAGAGAGAAAATTTCCATTTGAAAATAATAACCACTGAAGGCGTGGGGGGGTCGGCGCGAGAAAGGGGGCAACGAACTGGTAACCGTCGGCAGAGCAGAGGAAGGGAAAAATGAGAAAAGAAGAAAGAAAAGAAAGGAAACGGGAAGAGGGCAACTGATAAGAAACGGTGTCGTTTGGGGCTGGGGTTGAAATGGTTTGGGTCGGGTCCTGGGCCTGGGCAACGGGCTTGGGCCCGGTTCTTACATCTATTGTATTTTTATTGTATTGGATAAATAATTTTTGATAAATAGATTTAAAAATCTCAAAAACCATACAAGTGCTGGTGGAAGACTTGTTTTACGAGTCATTCCATGATTGTGCTAGCTCTTAAATCATTGTTGGGAAAATTTTTTGCTTTGCAAGTGATAAACACGAATCATGTGCTATGAGACTGATGGTTTGATGGCAATCCATAGTTTGGTTCTCTCCTACCTTATAAGTAGTACTTATAGAAGTATCACACTTTGTACGTAGTACTCTAAAATTGTTATTACTAAAGCATTAAATTTGAAACCATTAAAAGAGGGGTTTCAATTAGATTTAACCCTCAGTATTAATGGATAGCTCACATTTTTTTTTTATTAACTGTCTAAATTTGATGAGTACTATGGATCTGCACTTTTTTATAAGTAAAGGCTATATTTTTTAATTTTGATAAATTGAGATATAATAAATATATATATATATAATTAGGATAAAACACTCCATAATTAACTTCATATTAAAACAAAAGGATGTAAAGGCTTTGAAATGATCTGATGTGATCGATTATAGTGACTGAGACTAGGAAAGAAAACGACAACTTTATAAGTTGCATTTTACTTTAATTTAAAGGAAAACAGATTATTTAAATTATTTCTTGCATGTGAAACGTAGATGAGATATTAATGAAGGGTGACTTGGTGAGGCAGCTGGGAGTCTCAGTACTCGATGTGGTTATGTACTTCAAGAAAAAAACTTCCATCCGGTTCGGTGGTATAACCATTAGTCCAGCCTACCAATCATTTAGTGTCACGTAAGCATTCCACGAGAGATATTTTGGTGTTCAACTATATGGAACCAAATCTCTCTAAGTGAAAAATCTCCTCTCGAATCTGCTCATCTACTCCGGCGTGCAGGTCTTCTCCAAGTAATCCAAAAAGGCAACCAATTGAATCGATGTAGTTGAACACCCAAATCAAGCCTTGATTTTTTTTTTTCGGTCCAGATCTTCCAGCGATTTCTTTGTATTTTTTTTTTTTTTCTAAAGTGCAACTTCATCGCATTCTTCTATTTTTTATTCTTTGTGTTTGTTTCTCGAGAAAAAGAACTCGGAGTTGGACCCCCTTTCTGGTTTTGTTCGCCAGCAAAATTTGCAAGCTTGATTGACATCCTGAAAAAAACACAACAAATGTAAAAGAAAAAAAAAATTGCAAATGGAAGAGAGAGAGAAATATACGGTGTAGGAAGAGTGGTGCCAAAAAAAGAAAAAAAATCGAAAAACTCAAATCAAGCCTTGATTTGAAAAACCCAGCCGTAAACTAATTGCTGTGGATGAGATCTTACCAAATGAAGTGAAAAACTCAGGTGCTAGTGCTGCGGGTGTAGTGCTGCGAATTTGAGATTTCAATTTCAGTTTCAGCCAGAAATTAGAGCTGCGTGAGGTATTTTGGAAAAGAACCCTAAAATCTGAGAACTTCTATCACATGTATTATCCGATTCTACTGAGTACTTAGTGAAATTAATGAGATGTCTTTATTTTATTAGGAGGTTGTACGTAACTCTTGTCCAGCCCATCCGTATAGAAGGGGAACTCATATTTTAATTAGAGAAATAATATTTGTAATTTTATGATACGTAAATTTCATGTGTTTTGTTTGAATAAATTTGTGGTTCAAATAAAAAAAATTATTTTTTAATAAAAGATCCCAACTTTATTTTTTCAAATCGACTATGTTCTAACATTAATAAAAGATCCCAAGTTTCTTTTTTCAAATTTAGTAAAAATTAATTACTTGAATATGTTCCACCATTTTGGTAAATGGGTTTATAGCTAATTTAATCTATAATGGTGGGGAATGGGGAATCTTTTGCTTATCCAAAGTTAAAAAGCATTGTTTTTGTCATTCTTACTTACTTTTCTTTTGGATAAGATATCATATGTTGTTGGACCATTAATTTTCTCTTTTTCATTTATTTTGCTAACTTTTGCAATTAGATCAGCGTGAAGTGATGAAGGAAGTCGGAGTATACAAATGCTCTCTAGAAAAAGAGATGAATGGTGCATACCATAATAAATGAATATCACAGCTCTTTTAAAACTGGTGTGAATAAAAAAATTTTGACAAAATATTGAGTTAGTGATGAACAAAGTCTATATTGCAATATCTCTTTAGTTTTACAACAAAAAAGGATTTTTTTTTTCTCCTCCTTACGTCACTCTTCCCGTATGCCCAATTACCTATGCTACCGCGTCACTCTTTCCATCACTATTTCCATCATCTTAATAATTATTAAAATACTTGGATTAGTGTAGGGATATATCGATCGATCACTTCCGAACTTTCGAAACAGCAAGTGGGATTAACTCCCGTGGAAAACGCAAACTACTTTTGTCCGACCACGTGATGCATGTCTACAAAAAGCAATTAAGCAAAACAAATATAAACAAGAAAACTAATTTAATTGAAAAAGTAAGAATGACCAAAGTCATATTTATCACTTTGAATCAGCAAAATATTCCCCATCATAATTATGAACTGAAATTTAAAAAAATTAAATTATTTTTATTATTTTATTATTTTATTTTCAGACTACTCCTTTCATACTACAACAACATTGACTTATTACGTCTAAAAATTTTGATACTAAAAATCCACTTCTTCTCGCCAATACTATTTGGCATCCCAACTTAATCGACATAAGGTGATTATTATTAATGACTTTTAAAAGGTTGATTACATCAAAACAAGAAAACATCACAAAAATAATACTCTTATATCTAAATATATTTGACACCGTCAAAAAATAACTAGTCACTAGTAAGACAAATACTTTTACGTCAAAAATATGATATTGCTAAATGTATACATGTAATCGGGAAAAAGATTAATTTCGTATTCATGTAATGGCCGTAAAATGTATTGTCACCATAAGTTATCCATAAAACATACATTATATACGAAAAGACTAGGTCTCTGCGAGTTCATTGTCATAAACAAACCCATTTTCATTAACAAGAGAAAACAATAATACGTGGAAGCTGTTCAACTAAGAAAAGTTACACAGACAATAAATCATAACATCTTCCATTAGTCATCAACAATGACCAAAACACTTCCATACTGTAATGAGTAGCACCATCTTTCACTACCACCTAAATGAGTTCAAGAGTTGCACTTGAAAACTTGCATTGCCACAAGAATGAAATATATAATTCGAACACTGCATATACAAAACTTGCATTGCCATGAGAATTTGGACACTGCATATACAAACCTGGTGTCAATAAGATAATTATTGCAATTCCTGAGACAGAAGCGAATCTCACTTGTGTATACAAAAGACACAGCCACTCTTATTTGCAAAGGCAAACTGAAACAATTATCAAAGTAGAGTTGTTCCAAAAATTAAATGAGCATAAAATCTTGATTATATGAGATAGGCACAATTATAAGCATAAGGAAAATGTGATCACAAGCTGCACCAATAGATAACAAAAACAAAAGCAATGACATGATGAAATAAAAAGAAGTCCAGAGAAAGAAAAGCACTAAATGGATCTACGCTACATTATTAGCATGGTTTAAATAGACAGTGCAATCAGATCTTCTAATGCTTTCTGATATGGTTTTGTATTTATTCTTCACCTAAAACATTTCGCTGCAACAGAAAGATAAAATAAAAAAATAGACATTGTGAGATGTAAATCTGCAAGCAAGAAAAATAAAACTAAATCTACTCCATTCTTGATGCAGGTAGCCAATAGCACTTATATTGGCTATTATCATTTTACATATATTCTTGGCCATGTTTCAATTGTAACAAGCCTTTTGATGTAAATCCTTTCCAAATATATATAAAATATTTAGATATATTTACTTCATCAATAAAATTCTCCATCTCCATTTTGAGAGGCCAAGAGACGTAAGTTCAACAGCATTGTGATCTAAAACAGTTCACGCCTAGTATTGTTTGTTTTCAGAGATGAGATAAGATGAGATAAAAGTGAAAAACAAGAATAAAATATTATTGTAAGATATTTTTTTAATATTAATTTTGTATGAGAATTTAAAAAAGTTGAATTTTTTATTATATTTTGTATAGAATTTGAAAAAGTGTAATGATGAGTTTAAAATGTGTTTTGAGTTTTTAGTCTCATCCCCCAACACAAACAAGGCTAAATGTTATGTTCCTTTCTTTTTCAGTTGTTCTTTGGATCACATAGTTAAATTTGAAGTCTTATGTTCCTTTATTTGATCCTCTATTTTATGCTTAACTTGATGCTGATAATAATATTGCTGAAAAGTTTGGTGCCAACTTACTTAGCAAAGTAGTAAAAGTGGAGTACATCTGCAAGATCAAAAGAGCCTTCAACAACTTCAAGGAGGCAATTGATTCTTTTCTCATACGAACTTGAGTTTGGGTATTCTTCCTGGAAGCTGTAAAATTTAGAAGTTTTTCCAGGAGCTTTTTCTTGTTCTCAAGCCACATCTACAGCTATCGAAATTTACACAGCAACAGCTACAGGCTCACATATGGAAACAACTCAATCTAGAGCAACGGCTATATCTACAGCTATGGAAATAATCAAAGACTAAGCAAAGACCAACGGCTATAACTGCAATATATGGAAACTTAATTGCAAATGCCCATAAAAGATCAACAAATCAGTCCTGAAAGTTAGAAAGAAAACACAGAAAAAACCAAAGGTGAAGTTAGATAAGCCAAAAAAAAGAAGGAAAATAGGTACCTAAAGTCCATGAATTCTTGGACCACTATTATTGAAGACACAGAATAATAATAATGATAAGAAGAAGAAGACAACCGATAAAGTATAGGGACAAAGATCAAGATCATTATCAAATTGATAGAATGCTATGATCAAATGGACAAATCCCAAATTTCTTGATTTCTACGCTACTGGCCACTAATTAAACCAAGTTAATTATCATAGGAAGATTCAAATATCTAGCTTGAATCACACGTAAATTTTATAGCTAAGACAAGTATAGTGGTGCAGGATGTTGTAATCAACACCATCAGATTAAGAAACAGAATAGATTAAAAAGAAAAGCAAGAGTATTCAAAAGCTTGTTAAGATTAAGAAGCAGAACAGAACATAAAATATAAAATGAAATAGCCTTTGGTCCAAATCCAGATCATGGCTTAACGAAAAGGTAGGCTCAACAACATGGCAAATATGATTATGGGAAACAATACAAAAGCACTCAATTAATCCCACAAAACCACTACAAAACTCCAAAAGGGGGTGACCCACGCATTTATGTACTATTTAAATAAAGCATATAGTAACACATCCACTCGAATATCTTAAACTGGTACGAATATTCCTCTTCCCTTTGACATTGACCAGATTTAATTAATCCAAGTTATAAAACACTTCTGAAAAAAATCATGGAAAGAGAGTTTCAAGGAAACTGTGAAATGCAATGAGTTTCGAGACCTACCTGTAATGATCAGTGCAGTCATCAAAAAGATGAATTGGAAATGGTAGTTGAAACCTGCAATTAACAAGAAAACAATTGATACAAAATCCAGAATCACTATATATTTTATTCGTGGGCTAAACCAAATTTCATAGGAAAATGGTGGGCAAACAGATCTCGTGTTACATTTATTTAATTTACAAAATAATCTGTTACGTTATCAAGAGTAGTGGCGTCACTCAAGGATAAGTTCTATTAGAGTGAACATCAACATAAACTTTAACACAGAAGCACAAAATCATTTCCATATAAGTTTTAGAGGCGAAATCATTCACGAAATAAAGGGCGAAAAATCAGTCACAAAAATATAAACCCTAAAACAGCACGAAATCAAAATTAGAGGTGAAATCTGTGAAATCAAATTGCCAGAAACACGAAATCTATCACGGAATAAAAAATCTACCATGTTGAAGAGTATTTACCTAAGGTTTCCAAACAATGGAAGTCAAAATCGATCATCGTTGTAAATGGGAGGGGCGCCCAAGTGGGCTGCCCCCCTCCCTTGCCAGTAACGTATGGCATTTAATACCATACGTTACATAACTTGTAACGTTTGGCTTAAATGCCATACGTTACAAGTTGTTACATTTGTTTTGTAACTGCAATTTTAATTGCAGTGTAATAGCTGGTTTTTAAAGCCAGCCATATGTGGGTTGATTATAAATAGTCCCCACCAGTTTGGTTTTTGGGATTAATCTGAAAAACCAGAAAACTTCTCTCTCTTTTTTGTTCTCTCTTAAAATTGTTCTTAGGCTGTGGATTTATTTAGTGACGCTCTAGTTTTATACTACGTAGTGCACTAACCACTAAGAGGAAACGCCGGTAATTAATCAGTCTGGAAAAACTTGTGGAGTAATTTTTGAAGCTGAACTTGAGGTATTTTTTCCGCTATATTTTTCTAACATTGGTATCAGAGCAAGATTAAATTGCTTCCAGTTGTTTTATATATATATATGCTTGATATATATATATATTTTTTTTTGGTACTGTTTTTTGTACGAAAAAAAAAAATGGAGGTGCAGCGCTGCGCCACAGTGGTGCGGTGGTGCCGCGCGCACCACCACGTGGTGCCACACGCACCAGGCAGTGCGCAAGCACCCCTGGGTGCCGCGTGCACCTCTGCTCACACCAGGGGTGCCGCGCGCACCACAAGGGTGGTGTGGCGCATCCCTCTTCCTCGGGAAGACGTTTTCCGGCGATGGGGCGGCAGTTTCCAGCGACGGGCAGCTGCCTAGGGCGCTGTTCTTGGTTGCTGGAAATTGGGCACTGTTCATGTGAACAGTGCCCTGGCCGAAGGTTGAAGAAGAGAGCTGAGGCTCTTCTATTTCCTGGGCCGGGCTTGGGCCTTGCGGCCCATTTGTTTTTTGGTCCGATTTTGGGCTAGGTTTTTATACGGCCCAACCCCAATTGATTAAAAAAAAAAAAAAAAAGGGCTGGATGAGTTCGGCCGTGGGTTTCTGTGACAACCCGGATTTTTAGATATCCGCTTAATTTTCATGTGTGGGATGATTATGTCTCTCCAAGACTATTTTTAGGAATTTTTGGGATATATGTATAAGATTCTTATATTGAAAGGTTGGGAATAAGGTTGGGTATAAATGTGACTTGTGTTAAGGTGAAAAAGTGCCTAGACCCGAGATCTCGCTCAATTCTCGCTTGATGTCTGGCTCGAGCGAAATACAGGGACAGACAGACGTCTTTTAGTAGAATGGTCATAACTTGCTCATTTGATGTCGGATTTGAGTGATTCAAGAGGCTATGGAAAGCTAAGAGGAATATCTACAACTTTTATGTTTTGAGGTTTAAGAGATATGGACTTAATCAAATAAGAAATGGAGATTGAAGTATCAGGTCTGAATTGGAGATAGATGAGCATTGACTTGAAGTTGACTAAGAACATTGGATAAGATTAGGCCTTTGGATTATTTTCTTAGTTATCCTAAGATCTGGACAAGTGTGTAGAGATATGGAAAATGAAGAGATTTTATTTAGTAAATTTCGTGTGAAATAAGAGGAACCATCTATCCAACACTTGGTATACCCGGATTGGTGTTCTCGGGCTTATCTGTCGAGTTTTATTAGAAAAATCATAACTTGGTCATATGAACTCAAAATGAAGTGATTCCAGTTCCTATAGAACCCTAAGACATAGATCTATAACTTTTATGACTGAAGGTTTTAGAGAATAGAAGTGTATCAATGGATTAATTGGGCTGGAATGGGACTGATCTGTTTTAAGTGCAAACTGGAGCTCGAAAATAAATCACTTCACCACCTCACCTTAGATGTTCGAATTTGATTGGTTCTCCTCATGGTTATCTGCTAGATACATGTATGAGAGCATGTGTTAGGTGAAGAAAGAGCTTCTAGAAGAATAATTAGTTTAAAACCAAACAAGAGTGAAGGACTAATCTGATTAGCCAAAACAGTCAACTATCCCCTTTGTTTCCAACCAATTGGTAACCAAACCTTGGGAATTAGGTGATGAGATATTTTCCAGCCACTCTAAGGGTGCTAAGGGAGTCTTGGACGTGTGGCCAAAGAGGAGGAAGAAGTTCTAGAAGCCTTGGGGATGCAAGGAAAGCCAATGACCAATTTAGCCTATCTTGGACATTTTAGACTTTTTGGAGTTTACTTTTATATCCATATTTGGTAATTATTTGGGGCCATTGATCTAAGATGATTTTAGATGAGGAAGAAGCATAGCCATAGGATGAAAATCATTGGAGATCATAGAAGATATGGATGAGGATTGGACTAACCAAAGCTGGACAACACAACCCACCTTACACGGTTTGAGCTAACCAATTCCTTTGGTTTATTTTCCTTCTCTTCTTCTCCAAGCCACCTATTTCTATATATATATATAACCATCTTCAGATCATAGGAGACCTTTTGGGAGGAGGAAGCCACGTTCACTTGGAGAGGAAGCAAAAGAAGAAGCCTCCCTAACCCTTGAACCTCCAAACATCTCCTAAGTGAGTTAAGTGAGTGCTTTGAGGAGAAATGTTGCAAGGACTAGTTGGATCATTCAACCAAGCTTTGGAGAAACTTGTAAGTATACAATTTAACTTAATCTTAGCATAGAATAGGTAGATTATTGATGGAATTAAGTTTGTTGTTGGTTGGAGCTTGAATTAGGCTTATATGATGTGTTTGGAATCTATGGTGTTTTGGATATGTTTTGGTGATGGTAAAGTGTTAGGAAAATTATAAGGACCTAGATTTATGTTTTAATAAGTAAAAATAAGGTTTATGTGAGAAGATTGCTTGATTTAGGTTGAAAAACCCCTTGAGCCATGATCTCGCTTGACTGTCGCTCGATACCCCACTCGAGCGAGTTCCAATCCCTGACTTCGCTCGACTATCGCTCGACACCCGCTCGAGCGAAATACCCTGTTTTGCTTAGATTTAGGGTTTTCTTAGAATAGCAGTGGTGTTTCAAATGGGTAGAGTTATAGGTGAAAATAACTCATATGAATAAGAGAGAAACAAAAAGAAAGAAAACAATTTATATAAAGAATATGTTCCGTGTCATGACGGGGACGGCGATACGTAACGCCCGGACGATTGACACGAGACTCATCATAACGGGGACGGCGATACATAACGCCCGGATGATTGATGAGTATGATTGATAAGTTAGTCACGTCATGACGGGGACGGCGATACGTAACGCCTGTCGTGATATGAGAAATATGTGATCTCCACGGGGACGGCGAGACATAACGCCCGTGTGATTGATCCTCACGGGGACGGCGAGACGTAACGCCCGTGAAATTGATTTGAATGGCGGGGACGGCGAGACGTAACGCCCGCAGTAATATGTATATATGTTTTGTGTCATAACGGGGACGGCGAGACGTAACGCCCGGATGATTGACACTAGACTCATCATAACGGGGACGGCGATACGTAACGCCCGGATGATTGATGAGTGTATGATTAATGAGTTAGCCACGTCATGACGGGGACGGGATACGTAACGCCCGTATGACTGACGTGCCGGCAGGGACGGCGATACGTAACGCCTGTCGTGATATAATAATATGTTTTATGTCATAACGGGGACGGCGAGACGTAACGCCCGGATGATTGACACTAGACTCATCATAACGGGGACGGCAATACGTAACGCCCGGATGATTGATGAGTATGATTGATGAGTTAGTCACGTCATGACGGGGACGGCGATACGTAACGCCCGTATGACTGACGTGCCGGCAGGGACGGTGATACGTAACGCCTGTCGTGATATAATAATATATTCAGTGTCATGACGGGGACGGCGAGACGTAACGCCCGGACGATTGACACGAGACTCATCATAACGGGGACGGCGATACGTAACGCCCGGATGATTGATGAGTATGATTTATGAGTTAGTCACGTCATGACGGGGACGGCGATACGTAACGCCCGTATGACTGACGTGCCGATGGGGACGGCGATACGTAACGCCCATCGAGGATAAGAAATAAAAGAAACTTATGAGGTTAATAAGTATAAGTGAGAAGTAGAAGTTTGTATGTGATGATGGGTCTAGCTAAGATCTAAGGTTGTATGTGATGATGGGTCTAGCTAGGATCTAAGGTTGTGTGTGATGATGGGTCTAGTTAAGATCTAAGGTTGTATGTGATGATGGGTGGGTCCAGCTAGGATCTAAGGTTGTATGTGATGACGGGTCTAGCTAAGATTTAAGTTTGTATGGTAAGATGAATAATTGATGTGTATGAGTTCTATAAGGTATTCTTATAAGTGATATGTTGATGAGTATGATTATTTATGGTGATAGTTGAGGTTATCTATGCTTTATTTCGTTAACTGTGTACTTACTGAGATTTCTAGTAAATCTCACTCTTTTATGTTTTATCTATTTTTATCTATCATTCCTTATGGAATGATAGATGTTGTTGCAGGGATAGATAAATTGCATTGAGACTCGGTCAGCACGGGAGATTCTGAGGTACCCTGAGGGTCCTATGGAATGCTCCTCTCCGGTTGAGATGACCCCATGTACGTGATCAAGTGAAGAAGTAAGAGTATTGGATGAGGGTAGGATATGAGTTTTTGTTTAGAGAAAACTAACTGGGTTATGTAAGAGTTATTACAGAATATTGTTGTAAATACAATGTTATGAGAAGTGTAATTATAGTATGCCATGTGGTCTATTGATGCGAGAGTTAGATCTCTTTGCACATATTGGGAATTTACTTCTTCCGGCTGCGATCGGCATTGCATTTCATTAGTAAGCTTAGATGCATGCATGCTGCTTTTTATATTTACGTAGGATAAGTAGCCTTGCGTTACTTGTCCGGATGCGTCGTTTTACGTTGTAATCGATGCGAAAAATCGGGGCGTGACAGTTTCGAACCCAAGACCACCAGCTGAATTAAGTAAATGCCCTCCACTGGACCGTATGTCTCTTCCGGTCTAAGTATGTGTTTTTTTTTGTTATATATATATATATATTTTAATAATGATTAAAAAAAATATATATGGCATGTTTTAATATATGCTTAGATATATTTCCTGTTATAACATGTGATATTTTATTTAATGCTTTAGATTAAATATGATTATATATGGATATTTGATGATATTCATTTTTTTTTTTTACATGTGATATTATGTTTAATTTTTTTTTTATTAAATGTGATAACATGTATGTATACAACATGTGGATGTGTTATTATTTTATCATGTATAAATGTTAGGCTTGTATGATTAGACATTAGCCTTAATTTATTCTAGTGATAAAATAGGAAATTCTCACTGAGTAGTCTTAGTTAGTATTGTTAGTGTAGATTGATAGGCTGAAAGAATTGCAGTGACCCCAGTAAGAACTGTAAATGCACTGTATAGCAACAATACCATGGTAGTCCCAGTAAAAACTGTAAATGCACTGATGGAACAAGAAAAATGGACTGTAATGGTCTTATATGAACCATCTTTATAGACTGGCCCAACAGGCTGCTGTGGTTGTTGTAGCTGTCTTTGTAGATTGGCCCAACAAGTTACTGCGATTTTAGTAGGATCTGTCTCTACGCGTGACTAGGATTAGGTGACTACTTTAGATAGTGGGAGTATGGTCGAGATTTATGATTAAATCTTCCATATTTTTTTAAAATTTGCATGGGAATTAAGTTAGAAATTTAATAATTGGATATTGTGGCGCAAGAGATGATTCTGAAGCCTAGCGATTTTTCGATCTTGCGACATGTCTAAATTATTTCTTTTCTAGCTTGAATGGACGCGGCAGATTTCTTAGGTGTGTGTGTAATATCCCTCCTTTGCATTTTGTAGTGAAATGGCATCCAAAAGTATAGTTGCCGATTTAAACAAAGGGGAGAAATTAGATGGGGAGAACTATGACATATGGCATCGCAAGATCCAGTATGTCTTAGATGAGCAAGAAGTCGTAGAGGCCTTGTCTCACTCCCTGACTAAGCCCAAGGAAGGGGACTCAGAACAACACAAATTAGATGAATTAGCCTATTCTGAATGGGCTAAGAAAAATCGGTGCGCCGCATAATAATGTTAAGCAGCATGCACAATGATCTAATGTGTGAGTTCGAGACCTATGACACTGCCCAAAGCATGTGGGAGGCTTTGAAGTTGAAATTTGGTAGAACTTTGGCCACTAGGTTACATGGATTAACCATGAGGTTTGACTCCTATAAGATGCGCTCTGACCATATGATGAAGCAGCATCTTAGGGCTATCTCAACCATGATCCGCGAACTTAAGACGGCAGGAAACGACCTGACTGATGAACAACAAGTCCAGGCAGTGATAAGATCACTACCAAGTTCTTGGGAGAATATGAGCCAGAATTTGACGCATAATGAGAATATCAAAAATTTTGATGATGTCTCGTGTCACTTGGAATTGGAAGCTGAGCCCAATCATTCGGCCTATGTGGCTAATTCTAGTTCATGCAAGGCATCAAGGCCTAAGCGTTGGAAGTCCAAGAATGGGGTAGCTGCTGGACAAGTTAAAAAGGTGTCAGGAACTTCTCAGCGCAGCAAAAGGGGCAAGCGTGGGAAGAACAAATCAAAATTAGAGTGTTACAATTGCGGAAAGAAAGGCCACTTCGCTCGTGACTGCACTGAGCCGAAGCATGTATACTCTAACTTTTCTCGTATTGTTTTTGTAACTAGCCATGTGATGGTTGTTCACTCCTATCCTGTGTGGACTATTGATTCAGGAGCGACCGAGCACATAGCGCGAGATAGAGTCAGATTTGTGGAATATCGCCGGATTCCAGCTAGGAGTCGTGATATCAAGGTGGGGAATGGAGCTTGCGTGGAGGTGCTAGGACTTGGTACCTACAAGCTGGACATGCGGAGTGACCGCACTTTTTTCCTCCACAATGTGTTATACGCTCTCGAAATCCGACGAAATTTACTTTCTATAGTTACTCTGTTAAGACTTGGTTTTCGGATTGAATTTGAAAACAATCATGTTTCTTTTTATTTGGGCCATGTGTTTTATGGCAATGCTTTTCTTCAAGACGGTTTTATGATAATGAATTTGGATTATTCAAATATGAATGAATCTATTGCTTTTCTTTCTGCATCTGATAATTTAGATTCATATAAATGGCATGCTAGGCTTGGCCATATAGGGCAAGATAGAATGACTCGGTTAGCTAGAGAAGGCCTGATGGGCAATCTCGCTAAGGTCATCTTGCCCACATGTCAACATTGTCTAATGGGAAAAGCTAAGAGAAAACCATTTGGAAAAGCCAATAGGGCATCTTTTCTACTGCAATTAGTCTATTCAGATATCTGTGGTCCAATGAGTGTAAGGGCAAGACACAGAGGTGTCTACTTTATCACATTTATAGATGATTTTTCACGTTATGGTCATGTCTACTTAATCTCCCATAAGTCTGAAGCATTAGAGTGTTTTAGGCGATATTTAAGAATGGTTGAGAATCAGTTAGATAAGAGTTTAAAAACTCTACGAACTGACCGAGAACAAGAATATCTTTCTGAGCAATTTAAAAGGCTCTGTGATGAAAAAGGAATCAAAAGACAGTTGACGATGCCAAGTACGCCACGAGAAAATTGCATGGCGGAAAGGAGAAATCGAACACTGCTTGAGATGGTTAGGTCAATGATGGCGCAAGCAAACCTACCAATTTCTTTTTGGGGGGATGCTCTTTTAACTGCTGCCTACATTCTTAACCGAGTTCCCTCCAAATCAGTAACTTCCACCCCATATGAACTATGGACCGGCGAGAAACCCAATTTGAGTAACTTGCGGCCATGGGGTTCAACGGGTTTTGTTCACGATTTTTCTCATAAGTATGGAAAGTTAGGCCCTAGAGGAAAAAAATGTATCTTTATAAGGTACTCAGAACACTCTAAAGGGTATGTGTTAATAGGTGAACAAACTGATGGAAGTGTGACTGAGATTGAGTCACGAGATGTGGATTTCATTGAAGATGAGTTTCCAAGTAGAGGTGAGGTTGATAGGAGTTTAGAACTCCATGAGATTATAGAACAAGAGGAAAGTGCTCCAAAGAATTTAGTTGACAATGAGGAAGAAATTCTTCAAGCTCTTACAAAATTTAAAAATAACTTGAATCCGAGTGGGAGCACACCACTTGTCAATCAATCACAACAACTTCAGCCACGTAGAAGCAAACGTGAAAGTATTCCTCGTCGTCATTTTGAGATTGAAGGAAAAGCTTTCATGGTAGCTCCGCATGATGATGATGAGCCTAGGACAATTCATGAGGCTCTCTCATCTTCTACTAAAGATGAATGGATGAAAGCACTTAATGATGAAATTGAGTCTATGAAAACTAACCAGGTCTGGGATCTGGTTGATCTACCGACAGGGTGTAAACCTATTGGGAACAAATGGGTTCTTAAGATCAAACGCAAGTCGGATGGATCAATTGATAGGAACAAAGCTAGCTTAGTGGCAAAAGGATATACCCAACAAGAGGGTATAGACTATGAGGAAACATTTTCACCAATGATGAGATTTGCCTCAATTCGCCTAATTCTAGCTATAGTAGCAAAAATGAATTTGGAACTCTACCAGATGGACGTTAAGACAGCATTTCTCAATGGAGAACTAGATGAGGAGATCTATATGGATCAACCCACGGGTTTTGTGGTCAAAGGTCAAGAGCGCAAAGTGTGCAAGCTCAAACGATCTATATATGGCCTAAAACAATCATCTAGACAATGGTATCTCAGATTCCATCGAGCCATTCTCTCGAATGGGTTTACAATGATCACAGATGATCATTGTGTCTATGTCAAAAGGTCTAAGAAGAGTTTCATTATGTTGTCATTATATGTTGACGACATACTACTAGCTGGAAATGATAAAGGGTTGATAGTTGCCACAAAAGAGTGGTTGTCCTTTAATTTTGAGATGAAGGATATGGGTGAGGCAGAATACATTCTAGGAGTTAAAATCTACAGAGATCGCTTTAAGAGACTTTTGTGTTTGTCTCAACAGACTTACATAAATAAAGTTCTTGAGCATTTCCTAATGAGTGAATGTAAGCCCATTGACACCCCTATTGCAAGAAGCGAGAATTTGTCTAAAATGTTGTGTCCTAAGACTTAAAAAGAAAAGGAAAAAATGGCCCGTGTCCCTTATGCTAATGCTGTGGGTAGTTTGACGTACGCAATGATGTGTACTCGACCTGACATATGCTATGCAGTTGGCTTAGTGAGTAGATTTTAATCTAATCCCGGACTGGCTCACTGGAAAGCAGTCAAGAGAATTATGCGATATCTCAAGGGAACTGCGGACTATATGTTGTGCTATCAGGGTTCAAATTTGCAGCTAAGAGGTTATAGTGATGCCGATTGGGGCAGTGACCTAGATGAGCGCAAATCAACCACTGGGTATGTCTTTCTGCTCAACAATGGCGCCATTACATGGAGCAGCAAGAAATAACCCTGCATAGCTCTATCTACCATGGAGGCAGAATATATAGCTTGTTCTGCAGCAGTTCAAGAAGCTGTTTGGTTAAGGAGGTTCCTCAAGCATTTAGACATTGGCATAGATACTTCAGATCCAGTGACGATATTCTGTGATAGCATGGCAGCTCTCGCATATGCTAAGGACTCAAAATATCATGGAAGAACCAAACACATAGATATCAGATATCACTATATCAGCGATATGGTAGCGCAAAAGGAAGTGGTTCTGAAACATCTTTCTATGAGTCGCATGGTTGCTGATCCCTTAATAAAGCCTATTGTACGAGATTTATATGAGGCTCATGTTAGGAATCTAGGATTACGTAGATTGTAAATGTAATTTGTATTTCAAATAACATTGAGATGTAACATTTCCTTTGGGATATTAATACAATATGATTCAGTTATTGTCTTAATCGCGTTGTCCTTTACTAATACACACACACAAGATATGTCAACAGGTTAAGATTGGCTCACTCACACGAGCAATCGCCTCTAGCGCTTAAGTAGCGAGAAGAGATGAGACATTGTGTCTCTAAGTACTTGTCCAAAGGGATAAGTTAGTTAACATAAAGATATGTCGCCTTAGTGGGAGCTAAGATGAGGTCTTCTGAGAAGACTGTGAATGGATTACCCACCATCCATGTAGCCTGAGGTTAGCCAGATGCGAGATTCTCTTTGATGCCTTGGAGGTGTGCAAATTGAGAAACTTGAGTTAGACGCTTAATGAGGGCTTAGACTAAGATCTGTACGGTGTTGATATAGACATATGCTCTTTGAGAAATCCACCGTAGCATGTGATTCATACTACATGTGCTTATTCGACCATATGAGTAAGTGAGTAAATGGTTCCCCTCTTTCTCACTGTGTGAGTCTCATTTTTTGGTGTCCTTTACTTTTGACTATGTCACAAGATGGAGGTTATAATGTCAGCTACTTTGGCATACTGTCTATGGCCATGATTGATTCGGTCTAAAGAGGCATTGCTAGGAAAGCGATTTGACTAAAGTTAAATGATATGAGTGCAAAAGGAAGATTTTTTCGATATCGTATCTTCGATAGTGTTTGCTGATGTCAAACTGTGACGCTATATACTGGTAGCGACTAAGGTTGTGAATACATTGAAAAGATTTGGAAAAAGTCAAAGCATTGTTTTGAGTTTATTAACTCAAGAGGGTTCGAAAATGTTTGACTTGATGCGATTGAATAAGTCTAGGACATGACCATACGCTTTAGGGATGTTACTATGCTGGTCTTCTCTAGGAGAGATTAGGTATATGTACTCCCATCTTTCTGTAGATGTGCTTGGTGGTCGCACGGCCTATTTACTTGTATGAACAAGATTGAGAACATAAGAGAGATGTAAACTTGAGGTCATGCCCACTGTGTGCGAGTGGGAGATGTAAACAGGAGGAGCGCCCAAGTGGGCTGCCCCCCTCCCTTGCCAGTAACGTATGGCATTTAATGCCATACGTTACATAGCTTGTAACGTTTGGCTTAAATGCCATACGTTACAAGTTGTTACATTTGTTTTGTAACTGCAATTTTAATTGCAGTGTAATGGCTGGTTTTTAAAGCCAGTCATATGTGGGTTGACTATAAATAGTCCCCGCCAGTTTGGTTTTTGGGATTAATCTGAAAAACCAGAAAACCTCTCTCTCTTTTTTGTTCTCTCTTAAAATTGTTCTTAGGCTGTGGATTTATTTAGTGATGCTTTAGTTTTATACTGCGTAGTGCACTAACCACTAAGAGGAAACGTCGGTAATTTATCAGTCTGGAAAAACTTGTGGAGCAATTTTTGAAGCTGAACTTGAGGTATTTTTTCTGCTGTATTTTTCTAACAATCGTTAATCTCAGGCTCGGGTCATTTTAAAATCGTGAGCAGCCATCGTTGATAAGCAAGGAGTACAATGAGAATCGAGCTAGCTAAGACAACAATACTTACTCATAAAAATTTGGTAAGTTAGTCAAAAAACAAATGCCCACCTTGGCTAAGTCCTAAAGACACGAGAAAACAGAGGAAGGGGGAGAAATCGGGAGAAGGAGAGGGCAATACCGAGAGAGATTTACGGGTAAGGGTGAAGTTGGGAGATAGGAAGAGATGGTTAGACGGGAGCAACGTGCTCGTGGACGTAGTGCTGCTGACGGCGGCGGAGCGGGCTTGCGGGAAGGTACGCTGGAGACTAAGGGTGGGTGATGGCGCAGGTGGAAAAGAGAGGAAAGAAGGAAAGAGAGAGAGGGGGGGATGGAGAGTGATGGCGTGGGGAAGGGGGGAAAGAGAAGAAAAGGAAAGAGGGAAAAAAATTGAAATAAGATGGTGGGGAATTAATTTTAGCACCAAATGTAGAATTTATAATTTAGATTTAGCGGTGGAGATTAAATAAAATATTCAAATTGCAGAGTTAAACATTTCTTGCGTCGATAAAACTTAGATGGAAAAATTCAAATTGATCATAATAATTTTTTTTTTTTGTGTCAATCAAATTTACATTAATAATTTTGATACAAAAGAATTTTTATACGTCGCAATGGAAAGGTTTCAACTTTTGACTATGCAATAATCATGCAAAATGGTGAGGTCTTAGTTTATTTTTTGTGGTACCAGAAAAATAATGTTAGTAGCTAAAAAGTGACAAGATTTAATATGATAATTGTTCATGTGCCATATTTGACTAAAAAGTGTGGTTATTTGAGATATTAATTTTGAAGACGTAATAAATCATTTATAGCGACATATTATTGATTGACAGAATATTTTTTATTTCAAAAAGTCGATCTTGTTGTAGAGTCAGTTGTAAAGAGAGAGTTCTTCTCTTTTAGACTTAAGAGCATTCACAATGAATTATCTAGCGTCATAGTCTATTGGTTTTACTACTTGATTTTTCATGCTGTCATCTACGACATGGTACTCATAGAAGAGCTGCCGATGTTAACATAAGTTTTTAAAGAATGCGTAGGTGCATGGGCAAGAGCTTAGTCTATTCTATGTCGGGATCAACCTTTTTCAATGAGTCTAGCTTTTTTCAAAAGTCTTAATCCCTCCAGCTCCTTTGTTACTTGCTTTATACAAGGATTATCCTCCCTCTCTTACCTTTAAGCACTTTCATTCTATATTAGCAACTTCCTTTGTTTCCTTAGTATTAAATTCTTTGAGAATGTGATCATCAATAATTTGAAGTAGGCAATCCTCTTTTATTGCATGCAGTAGCAAAATATATTGCAACACCAAATCTATAGACATCATTTTTTTTTTCCGTTAGTTGGCTTGTATAGAAGTATTTTGGATCTAAGTATTCCAAAGTTGCTTGCACCACTGTTGTTAATCGTGTGTGGTCATGATCTTTGGATAAAAAAAATAATTCTTTCTTCTAAAAAGTAGAAAATTTTTCATATTTAAACATTAAGATACATATAATTTTACCAATTCACGAGTAAAAACTTATGACATAAATTTAAATGAATACACAAAAAGTAGACACAAAAAGTAGACACCCAATTAGATACATGATCGAATTGGTTACTAATACAAAAGGCGGTTTATAAAAGCTAGAAGGATTTGGAAAGAAAAAAAAAAAGAAATAGAAATTCGATGGAAGATGCTAGCAGTTGATTGGTGGTGAGAGCAAGAAAACTGGTGGGGAGTGAGAGGCCTATTGCATGGACGTACTAATTAAGTAGTTGCTCATTGATCTCTTCTGTCTTGTGATTAGCTTCTTTCCTTGAATGCTTTTTCTTAATTCTCAATCCATCTAGTTCCATCAATCCATCTAGTTCTACTGCCACTTCCTTCATAGTAGGCCTATCGTCTCCTTTAACACTAAGGCTTCTTTTTGCAACATTCACAACTTTTTTTAGCTCCTCATAATTAGTCCCATTGTAGACGTGATCATCAACAATTTCCAATAGGCGATTCTCTTCAAGCATAGAAACAAAATATGTCACCAAATTTCTCTCACTTTCAAGTCTAAAGAAAGAAATTACTTTCTTCCCTGTTAATAACTTTGCTAAAATAACACTAAAACTGTAGTCATCATTTTTTTCCATTAGATGACTAGTACGGAAGTATTCAAGATCCAAGTACCCTAATGTTCCGTGCACCAAAATAGTTAATTGTGTTTGATCTAGAGGAACGAGTCTCGAAGCTCCAAAGTCTGATACTTTTGTTGTGTGGTTACCATCCAAGGGTATATTTGTAGTTTTCACATCTCTATGTATAATTGGCGTAGAAACTTCACAATGTAAGTATGCAAGGGCTTCTGCAGTTTCTGTAGCTATCCTTAGATGCTTGCCCATGAGAGTAAGGACAATTGGCTTTTATAATGAATATGCTCAGAAAGTGTCTCACTTGTGATGAACCCATAGACTTGTAAGGGACTTTTGTTTCCAAACAATAACCAATTACAATTTGACAACATTTCTGTGGTTAATTTGAGTAAGCACAACTACCTCATTTTATGAATTGCTCTATCTGAGTTTGATCACCAATTTTGAACTTTTTAATACCAATTATCTTGTTATCTGGCAACACTCCTTTATAAACAGTTTCAAAACCTCCTTGACCAAGGATTTTACTTTTGTCATAATTGTCAATCGTCTTTTCAAGTTCTTCTGCACTATAAATTTTTGTTGTATTCACAGATGCTGTGTGATTTTGGGGTCGTTGTTGTAACATTAAGTCACCGATTTGTTGGAACCACTTCTCTTTAAGTTTAATGTGTTTTCTTTTCTTGAGTCCCCAATATACCGAGGATGTTCCACAACGAGCATTAAGACGCTGATGCTAACACCTATATTTGCATATTCAAGGTTAAAAGATGCACTTCGGCCAATTAGAAAGTTTCATATCTCTATCGAGAAGATTACGAACCTAATATGTATTATATATTAAGATGAATCAACCAAGATTTGAAATACAAAATTTGTCAAGCAAATGATCTATTGGGAAAGTATATAATTATTGAGCCCTTAATATACGTACTGTGAAATCACTATTTGTACCAAAAAGTTAAACTAATGAAAACAGATAGATTTCATTCTTTATTTTAAATCTTAACACTTTCTCTCATGTGTAGGCTAGACTCTCCTTTAATAGGTGGTCAATGCATGGAATATTTAATTAAATAGAATAGGTTGTAGAATCATTGTTTGAATTCAAAACCTCTACTTTGATACTATATAAAATCATCACCTGTTTAAAAAATTTAAACTAATAAAAAGAGATAATTTTATTATCTATTTTATATCTTAACACATACGTATGTACCCAATGCAATGCTGATAATCTTATTATTAGATTAACCAAGTCCTACAGGTTTGCAATTTGTTTTGTCTATCCTCCCATTGCCATCGTATCCCTCGAGACAAGTATATGTGTAATTTCCATCGGTGTTGGTGCATGTTACATTAGCATTGCAAGGTTTCAAATGACCCTTGCACTCATCAATATTCAAAACACAATAAATATATATAGCCGGTCATAAAAATTAGAAATTAATTTTAATATGAGGATTTAAAAACACTTGAAATGTGGTCATGTATCAATAAATATGATTAGGAAAAATGAGATCATTTACCTTGATATAATTATGTAACACCACATCCCTTTTCCCGTAGGTTAATGAATATCACGTAATTTTCTAAAACTTTAATCGAGCACAAAATTCTAGGTTTAATAATAAAAATAAAATAACATTTAGTTCATAGAAATGAAATTCTAATAAAATGTCTTTTACTAAAAACATTAACTGAAATTGAAATTGGTCATAAAGACACTTATTTTAGAAAATTTAAAATTTAAATAGCTGCTCAATTTACTCCTGGCCTGCCTGCTCACACTAGTCATCTTCCTCACACTAGTCATCTTCCTCACCTGAGTGGTTTAAAAAAGAAACTAAAATGACTTGATAACTCAATAAGAAACCCACCATAATGTAAGATAATATTATAGGAATTTTTCATAAAATTTTCATGCTAAGATATGAAATATGATTGATCATGCTGATGCTTATGCTATGCGTGACTGACCTATCTGTATTAACTGACTAACTTGTTTAACTGATTGATTTGAGTTAACATGACTAATCTGAATTAATTGATTAATCTGATTGACTTAAATGACGTGTGTCATGAGGGATATATTAAAAGGGCTAACAAAGAATTGGCTTTATTAATAATATAAGCTAACAATGAATATTGTAATTTTGTGATCAAACATTTACCTTATTGCGCTGCTTCTTAAATACTCCATCATAACTCGTTACCTATACGAAATACAAACTCACTAAACTTCTAGAAGGGTGTGTGATAATATTCCACTGAATCAATATGCATCGTGGTGAAATATGTTAATACATATTATGCTCATACAAAAGACAGTAAACACTCATATTGCAAAAGCTAATAAAATTTTAATTACGTATTTTACTTTAAAATTATACTTTAGTAAAATAATAAAAACTATATTGTACCCTTTCTTAAGGTGTTATGCCTTTATGAATGAATTCATTTTCCTATTAAAAAAAAACCCAAATTTTTGAAATAGACACAATTTCACAATAAATTTATCAAATACTAATATCATTTTATCATTCTAAAAGTATTTCTTTATTATGAAAAGTAAGACTTTAATGGCATAAATATATTAAAATCTATAATAACTTTAAAGATACATTTCAAATAATAGAAATTGAACTTAAAGTGTTCAACATAAAGATTATACCGTTTACTATATAATACTGAAATCCATCTTTAAAAATTAATAATATGTATAAATAATTTCAACATAGATCTAAGGTTTAACATAATTATTCAATTTTATAAGAAATCTAATAAATATTAATATCATATAATTATTTAAACAATAATATCCTTTATAGCCTTCTGAGAATAATATTCTAGTAATTAACATGTCTATATATAAATCCATAAAATAACAGTTGAATTATTAAGTTTATAAAATAAACTTAATAACACTAAATATTAAAAATCTTACGAATTATTATTATAGCTTAAAAATAATTTAAAACCTACAATATAATTAATTTAGTAGTAAATCTACATATTTGGTTTAAAATCTATTAATAATACTAAAAGCTTGTTTTGTAAAATATACTTAGCAGTTAACAAATAAATTAAACTTTATTTATTACTAAAATTCATTGTAGTAAAATAGTAATAAAATATAATTTGTACAAATACAATCTTTGATATTAAAACAAACCCAGAATGACTACCATGTTTGGATTCGGAGACGAGATAAGATAAGTTGAGTTGAGTTTATTTTTTAATATTATTATTGTTTTGGAATTCGAAAAAGTTAACTTGAAATTGAAAAAACTGTATTGGGATTTGAAAAAATTGTATTAAGATTTGTATTTTATATGAAAATATAAAAAAATGTAATGATGAGTTTGAGATGAGTTGAGATGAACTCGAGACCTTCGAATACAAACAGGACCTGCCAACTTAAAGAGTCCAAAATAAAAATAACATGCACGAAACACATTCTGCCATGATAATAGAAATTAAGGGCAACTATAGAAATAAGGGAAATTAGATAAAATAAGATTTACTCTATGTAAAAAATAGGTTTCACCTTGAGAGTGTAAGACGTGAAGGGGAGTTCTTGGGCGGCAGTGACTTACCAAACAGACGATAGACGCCATGGAAGCGAGGTGCGACTGAGCTGGGTTGAGTTCGAAAGTGGTTGGACGGGGTTCAACGGCGGCACCAACTGGGTACTTTGGTAGTGGTGAAGCAACAAAGTGAGAGAGAAATTTTAGAGAGAGAGCACTGAACCGAAAAGAATAGGAAATGGAGGGGAGAGTGCAGCAGACATGGCTTACCGGCGAGAGTGGGTGTGACGGTACAAGGATGTCTGGTAGTTTCTGGCATCGTTGGTGGCTCTCCGATGTCCTGGGATGGCTTCGAATGAGAAGAGCACTAATTGGCTGTCGTTGCTCTGTTTTCGATCATAAAAATAGAGGCTGCATTGGCGTCGATCCCTTGCTGATCGAGACGGAAGTTGGCCATACGTGGGGTGGAGTGGGCATCTCGGTGGAGATTAGGCTATGCACGACGGCAAATGGAAGATGAATGGTTGCTGTGACCTTAGGTGGTGGCTGGTTGGCCGTGAGGTTTCAGTGATGGAGGTGGTGTGGCAGTAACTTAGACTAGAGTTGAGGATAGTCGATGCATGAGTTTGAGGTTAATAGTAGGTATGCATAGATGAATGACCAAAACTAAAACTATAGGGAAAATAGGAAAATTGAAAACTGGTTTGGGCGAGTGATTAGGAACGTACTTGATGGACAAGCTAGTGGATAGGTGACGCGCAGGTGCATGGCTTCTCGAGTATATGTAGGAATTGTGTAGGGTTTTCTGTGGGAGTACATCAATTACCAAAAGAAGGTGATTCAATTTAAGTCGAGAAGTGCAAGTTAGTTACAAAAATATAACTAAAAGAATCTTATTTTAAGAAGATGATAGGAAATTAACGCAACTGAAGGATTTGTATAACAAAATGAAGACTTCGGTACTCATGTTTGAGAGAATAACAACGCGAGAGTTGATAGAAGATCTCAAAATTATTTAAACTAATTAAGAGAGATAATTATTAATAAAAATAAAAATATTAATAATATAAAAAAAATAATAGCTATAGTGATACAATCAATATTTTTTTTAAAAATGTGAATTTAGTACTGCCACAAGTCTAGGCCTGTTCATCCGGGCCGGGTTGTACCCGGCCATGTTTAAAATTTTATTTATTTCTTAAAATTTTTTATTTTTTATTTTTAAATTTTAAATCCGGGTTTCGGATTTGGGAATCCGGAACCCGGATGAACACCCCTAACCACAACATGGATAATACTAATATTAATAATAACCCAAATCCAGAACCCGGATGAACACTCCTAGCCATAACATGGATAATACTAATATTAATAATAAAGGAACTATATAATTATATGAGAGATCGAAAAATCAAATTATTTGTATTTAAATTTTAAATATTTGGGTCGGGATATTATAAATTATTTTATATATCTTAAAATCTTTTTAAAATGTTAAAAAATATAAATAAAAAAGTTGAAGAAAATATAAACACTAAATTTTGCCTAGAAGCACGCCCAGCGATCAGTCATGTTGGGCGACACGGCCTTTAGCATCACCATTATAATATATATATATATATATATTATATGTACTATATAAAATAGAATGATCAAGATTTGGAGTTATTTGTTACATTAGTCTAATTTATTTTTAAAAATAAGATAGATAAAATTAAAAAAAATAAAATGAGATAAAAATTAAAAAAAATATTATTATATTTTGTATATGAATTTAAAAAAGCATAATTATGAATTTGATATGTGTTTTATAGTTTTGGTTTATCTCAATAAACAAATCAGACCTTAATTGTGACGCCCCCAAATTCCCCTTAAAATAACACGGGAATCGAGGCGTCGGGATGATGACAACACGGATCACACATCCCAACAACACGTGTCAAACGTGTGTGCACACGTGACATACATAAATAAAAGGTCGCAGCGGAAAATAAATTAATATCTAAGGACCAGAATTTTTTTAGAAATATTTTACAAACCAAATTAATAAAAACTCTCCAACAGGAGATTTAATACAGTCATCCAAAAATACAAATTAAACAAATACATAATTATAAAAAGGGGAAAATAAATTTCCCGAGATATCAATTAATAATAACACCTCAATAGCGGAGCCGTCTCCTCAGGCTCGGCCTCTCCAAAGTCTGCATCCAAAATAAACTACGACGCCAAGATGACATCGCAGGTAAGTACAAACCAACCAAACCAAAAGACAGAAATACATTAATGCCACAACAACAACCAAGAACAATTACCATATGCATGAAGCTCAAAATCATCTTCCTCAAAATCGATGAAATAACCACACTCGTCAAAATCCCAATTTAATCCACAATAAAATCACCCATCATTTTCTATAAAATAATATCCTCAAAATCGATCATACCGGGCGTTACGTATCGCCGTCCCCGATATGATTTACACACACACCCAAAATCATAATGGGCGTTACGTATCGCCGTCCCCATTACGATCCACACACACTCATTTCATACCGGGCGTTACGTATCGCCGTCCCCGATATGAAATGCACACCCGATGACCATAATGGGCGTTACGTATCGCCGTCCCCATTATGTCATCCACACACTCACACGCTGATCACAACGGGCGTTACGTATCGCCGTCCCCGTTATGACTCAGCCCAAAACCATTAAAATCCGCTAAACACAATTTAAATCCCATATTTCCATTCTCAACACATGAATATCCAAAATCATGCAAAAATCCACTTTCCAAATATTTTCATGAGCATGCGCGTAAATACACAATGCAGACAACTATGCACCAAATAGCCAACAATTAAATAATCCAATCAACCAACAATTACCAACATCAACCATCACATATCAGCAATAATCAAATACAACAACTGTTGATGCCAAAAATATATTTAAATCTTAAAGCTTGTTTGGAAAGTACTTACAGCGGTAAAAACGCATTTCCTTGAACAACGCCAATCTGCAGCGTTTGTAGCGATCACATGCACGTTAGGCTAAAACACTCGGTTTGACACCAAAATTTAGGGAGGTACTCATTGAAGGGTGGGGAATGTCATGGAGGTGGTGGTGTGGCGGCACAACCACCGGAAGGTGGCGGATCGGGGCCAAAAGGGGTGAAAACCCATTTTTGGGTTTGGGGTCGTACCGGGAAGGTGAGGCCGCGGTTGGGGAAACTGAGCTAGGGGGTTGACCGGCTGGGTGAGGGGAGTCGAATGGTGGCGGAGGTGAGACCTACGGTGGCCGGACGGCGGCGCGGCGAAGAACGACCCGTTTAAGGCCCATTTCGGGTGGAGGGGCTAACCGGCGGCGATGGGTGGCTTTGGGCGGTGGGTTATGCTCGCCGGAGGTTGGGGAGTCTAGTGGTGGTGGTCGGAGGCCAAGGGGTGGCCGGCGGTGGCCGGAAAATGCAAGGAAAGCAAAAATGGGTATTTCGGGTTTGTGACCGTGGAGGGGCGGTGGGGTGGCCGGAGGGGACACCACCGGTGTCGTTGAGCTCGCCAGCGTGAGGGGAGGCTGGTGGTGTGGGCGGTGTCGCCGGTGGGTGGCCGGCGGAGGTCCTGGGGCTGAGGGGAAGGAACGGGCGAAGGGGAGAGGGAGGCAGGGGAGGACACACGGGCTGGGGGGGGTCTGGGAAGGAAAGAAGAAAAGGAAAGAAAAGGAAGAAAAAGAAGAAAAAGAAAAGAAAAGGAAAAGAAAAAAGAGAAAAAAAGGAATCCAACTGAAAAAAACACAATAAATTAAATAAAAGCCAGTCAAAATACTACAATCTAATATCAATAAAGTAAAATATTTAAAACCCCAACAATATAAATAAATTAAACCTAAGCACAATATTAAAAATAAAACAATAATTAATATAACGAAAGCAGATCAAATAAATTCACATAATAAAATAGAGGAATGTAATTCCACTCATTAAAATAATTAACTCTTTAAAATAAATAAGAAAAGCAACGTAACTCGATATTAACTAATTAATAGCTCAAGTAAATATCTCAAACAAATAAAATATGACCAATAATATTATTTAAATAAATTAAAATAATTAACACCGAGCATAAAATAACGTGTAAAAATACACGTAAATCTGGGATCTCACATCCTCCCCCCCTTAAAAAGAATTTCGTCCTCGAAATTCGATCGGCTGCAACTAATAAAACTCCAATAACTCACCTACTACATCACTTAGTACTCACTCCAAGCCTTAGACAATCATCTATTTTCCTCAAATATAAACGAATTATATTTCATCATAAACATATAGTCTCTAAATAATATTTCATCTCAAAAACTCCTGAGGTAGCTAATTAAATCTGAACTCCATATGTACAAGAACCTCAGTACAATCTCCCAAAATTTTAATATTTACTAACTTCATACCACACTTTGTGTCACCCTAAAATAACTCCCAAATTTATCTTCCTAACTTAATCGTCAATAACCATAATTTACCCAACTAAAAGATAAATTCTCACTTACAAGTATCATCCCAAATTTCAATTCACCACTAATTCCTCAAAATTTACACAAGAATTGAACCTCCAACTATATTGCAATTCATCACGCTTCAGCGTGCGCTTTGATGACTCGCTAAATTCATAAAAATTTAAGTCCTCATAAATTATCACTATAGTAAAAATTGGCTTAACATCTATTAGCAAGAAATCCTATACCACTCTTTTAAATCTTAATACTTTATCATCTCACAATTCAAGTTATGCCACCCAATATTAAAGCCTAAAAAACTTTTATAACTCCCAAACCGCTAATATACTTGTCCATCATTATAACCCCTCACTCTCATCATAGATTAATTATTTAAATCCGTATTCTCTCAATCGAACCTTCATTACCTATGACATGGGATAACCTCAATTATTTAAACTCTTATATGACTTCAAACCAAAACTAAATTCTTTAAGATACCTCGACAAATGCTGCTAACCATTAAATTCTCCGAAATATTATTCTTAAATTATCCACTCCTAACAATTCGCCCAAAAGCCTAAAATTTATCTCTTAAATTTATTTCCATCGCATCAACTCAACCCTATCACTTAACAACCAAATTTTTCCCAAGTTAAACACCAGCCAAAAACTAATACTCTCCAAAATTTACACGCACATTTATTATACATCAATCTCTAATTATCCACAAATAACATCAAAATTTCACCAAGAAAATAATTGATCGCCCACCATCATAAGCATTACTAAAACAATTTCTATAACACTATACCAATGGCTAAGAATTTTACACTCACATGAAGAGTCTATCTAAATACAATTCCAATAATCTCCCAGAAATAAAATTAGAACTTAAACACTCAAACACTCAGTGAGACCCAAGTAATTAAATACACAAAAATAGCATATACAATACCGACACAGAAATGCAATTGCATAAATACCAACAAACTATCAAACCAATCCATCTCGCAATTACAAATAATAGAATACCCAAATACTAAACAAAATTCAAGTAATTCACATAATTATTATATAAAAACACAAAAGGGGGAAAAGATTTAATAAACAATTAAGTAAAAACCACTCATTCAAGAAAACAAACCCACCTCCTTTAATAAACACAAATTCACCAAAAACTTTTATTAAATAAAGAAAGGAGGATAAATTAAAATAAGAACAACAAACAAAATCACAAATAAAATTTTAAAATTCTCTACAAACCTCAACTCTTAAAAAGATTATTACAGAAATATCTAAAATTTAAAATCTGCTAAAAGAAGCGAACCACAATAAAATAATTAAATCGATAAATTAATTAATAACTAAATACAAACAAGTCGCCAAAACAAATCCACTCGTTAAAGTAAATAGATAAACCTTTAAAATAAAACATACGAAAATGTGGAAAGATAATAAATTTTAAAACTTACTTCAAAGCATGTCCCTAAAATAAAACAACAGAAATGTGAAAAGATAATCAATTTAAATTTATCTCAAAGCATAAACTTAAAAAGAAACAAGGCAGCGATTCTGTTAAATCTTTGTCTAAATAACTTTCAAACGTTCAAAAATACTTAAAATACAAGAGCCATAATTAAAATAAACAAATAATAAACCAACTCCAAAACTATCTCATAGGAAACCTATGAACTGAAATTAAAATCAAATCCTGACGATAATTGAATAAAAGCTTAAGACAATAAAATAACCCAGTCATCAAACAAATAAATTTTTAAAAACCACAAACTTTTCTGGTACTGTCCCTAGGTAACTTGCGGATTTACCCAGAGCCGAACTACTCTGATACCACCTGTGACGCCCCCAAATTCCCCTTAAAATAATACGGGAATCGAGGCGTCGGGATGATGACAACACGGGTCACACATCCCAACAACACGTGTCAAACGTGTGTGCACACGTGACATACATAAATAAAAGGTCGCAGCGGAAAATAAATTAATATCTAAGTACCAGAATTTTTTTAGAAATATTTTACAAACCAAATTAATAAAAACTCTCCAACAGGAGATTTAATACAGTCATCCAAAAATACAAATTAAACAAATACATATTTATAAAAATTCTGGTACTTAGATATTAATTTATTATCCGTTGCGACCTATATTTTTATGTATGTCACGTGTGCACATACATTTGACACTTGTTGTTGGGATGTGTAACCCGTGTTGTCATCATCCTGACGCCTCGATTTCCGTGTTATTTTAAGGGAAATTTGGGGGCGTCACATTAATATCTTTGAAATCATTTTGTACAATAAAATAGCAAATTTCAACCGCTGTGTTTATCGTTTATAAATTTTATAAATTTTTCAAAAATAAAGTGCATATAAATTTTAAATGAAGAGCATAGAATTTTTTTTTGTTGAAAGATTTATTGTTAGCCAAGCAAACTTTTATTTGCTAGAAATGAAATGCATAAAATTTCAACTGATTCTTGAGTGTTTGTGAAAAAAAGACACATTTTAGTTGTTATGAAAAAGGGAAAGAAGCTCATTTGATATGAGTGGATAAAAACCAATAAATTAAAATGGTAAAAAAAAAAAAATTATGAATATGCTGATGCATTTGTGGCGAATTTTAATACTTTTCGGGCAGTTAATTTTAGCCGCAAATCAGTATTTGCAGCGAATATGAGACCATAAAAGTCGTTAGAAATAAGTTTATTTATTGTAGTGATATTGCATTAAACCATATCATTATGTAAGTAGATGTTTGTTTAAATCTAGACTCTTTCAATTATGAAATGCCAATTTAACATGTCAATTTGTAAGATCTATTTGCAAATTACTGCATATGGAACTTACTCTTCTCTCCGTGTTGTCAAATAACATAGTTATCCAGTCCAAGGGCCGGGTGGCGTAATAGTTTTGGAGCGAGCCGAATAAACCAAATGTCTTGGGTTTGAAAATGCTCTGCATTCACACTCTTTGAGCCATCAGAATAGGAAATTTCTTTATATATTATATGGGTTGAATTTACAGAAAATTCTAGTCGAAAGTCTGTCCATCGTAATTAGATGAATGAAAACAACTGTTGTCATTGAGAAGGACATGATGAATAAGAAATTAGTAGTGGTCATTGAGATGACATAAATAAATTAATAAAAGTAATCATATGTGACCATATATATGACGTGTAGTAAGAAGATTTCTTTGCATATTTTTCAAACCAGTCATTTGCACTGATTATTTCATTTTATTTTATTTTATTAAAACTAACGATAAAATGTTCCTAAATAAATGCAAAAATAATTTCACAAGTCAACTGCATTTTAAAGTCGTGTTTTGTAATTTGTATTGTAATGTGCCTGCTTGAGACTATTCAAAATATTTCTATAAGAATACATAATTAACTAGAAGGGACCATTCACAACCAGTTTCTATTATGTATTCATTTCGGCAAAACTACCACATTTTTTTTAAGATATATCTAGTGATTGATCTTGATTTTGAAAAAAAAACACACACACACACACACACATGAGGCTTTTGCTAGTTAACGGAGGATGACGTGATTTGCTTTCAAGTAACTCAGAAGAATATTCCCACTTCAACAATTTACCCCAAGTCTACAGCAAAGCATTGGCTTTTCTAGAAAGTAAAAATTATTTCATCCCTTAACACTAATATTATTTCAACCCCCATAATTCACAAATAAATACTTTGAGCACACATGTTGAAAGTAAAACCGACTTTCGAAGCAGACACCTAAATATTGACCAATCTGGACTTGTTTACATGTGCGTACAAAAGCTCTCAATAATGCAAATTAGCAGACGTTAAGAGCAAACTTTGAACATACAAAAAGATCTATGCGGAGAGACATAAAACACTGCATGCAAAGAGACTGAATTTAATCTACCATCATGATCCGTTGATTTGGAGGAAGATGCTTGCTGATTGAGGCTTTTAAGGACTATTGGATTATTTGTCATCATTTGTTGGTTTTAGTGCTTGATTTCCCATAGTATCAATGGTACTGGTGGACGAACATGAGCCAACGCCAACATTAATGCTTAAAGAGTGTGTGGATGTACTAAACAAATCCTTACTCTCTTCTTTATCAAGATTAGCTTCTTTCCTTGTTTGCTTTTCCTTACCTCTTAGTCCATCCTGCATCACCGCCACCTCCTTCATAATAGGTCCATCATCTCCTTCGCACATTTCAAGGCTTGAAGCTTTTTGTGATATGTTCGCTGCCTCCAACTCCATTGACGCTTCTTTCATCGTAGGTCGTTTCTTCCCATCCAAGTTCAAGCACCTTTTTGCAAGGTTTGCGACTGTAACAAGCTCTTTTTCTGTAGCTTCCTTCAGAACCCGTTTATCAAGAATATCAAACAAATTATTTTCTTCCATTGAGCAAATAAAATAAGTTGCTAAACTTTTAGCTTCTGGTGTCCTTGTCAAAGAGATAGCTTTTTGTCCAGTTAAAAGCTCAACAAGGACAACACCAAAACTATAAACATCACTTTTTTCTGTAAACTGACTTGATTGAAAATACTCCAGATCCAAGTATCCAAAAGTTCCATGCACTAGTGTAGTCAAGTGAGTTTGATCAAAAGCAATTGATCTTGAAGTTCCAAAATCTGCTACTTTTGCTCTGTATTTATCATCTAAGAGAATGTTTGTTGACTTAATATCTCGATTATAAATGGGTAATGAAGCTGCAGAGTGTAAATAGTACAGAGCTCCTGCAATTTCTGTGGCAATTCGTAAACGCATATGCCATGTTGGTGGAAACTCCTCGTTTTGGTCACTTAGATATTTCAAGAGAGTTCCATTAGGAACAAATTCATACACCAGTAAAGGAACTTCTGCCTCCAAGCAACAACCAAGTAGTTTAACAATATTCCTATGATTAATTCGTGAAAGAATGACAACTTCATTGATGAATTCTTGAAGCTTTCCTTGGTTAGTTATCTTTGACTTTTTCACAGCAACCATTCTTATTAAAGTTGATGTAGTTTTCTATGTTTACTGCTTTGTGTTTACATGTTCTGTTTTAATTATCCAGCTGTATTTAGTTGCAAGCTTTAATTAATCTGTATTGGGACTTTTCGTTCATTTATGATTTGAGTGTATCCAAGAGTCTACAAAAGTGTGTAATGTGAAGTTCAATAGACAAGAAACACAGAACAATCCTTTACAGAAGTGGGTTGAAGTTTTCTTCTTCATTTTTCTGCTTTTCTCTGTTTTCCTGCAACATCAAAATAAAACCAACAATTGGTATTAGAGCCATGTTTGATTTGAAAAGGGCGATATGGCAGCATCTAGTTCATCTCCTATTATTCCAATATTCAGTGAAGAAAACTATGATTATTGGAGTATCAAAATGAAGACACTCTTCATGTCACTTGATATTTGGGATGTGGTTGAGAATGAGGTCACTGCTGCAGAAGGAGCCTCAGACACAAACCAAAACAAGGTAGACAAACAAAGGGATGCCAAAGCATTATTTACTCTACAACAAGCTGTCAGTGAAGCCATCTTTCCAAGATTGATGAGGGCCACAACTTCGAAGCAAGCTTGGGAGATCCTGCAACAAGAATTTCAAGGTAATTTCAAAGTTAAAATTATTAAGTTTCAGAGTTTAAGAAGGGAACTTGAGAATCTAAAAATGAAGGAGTCTGAAAATGTAAAAGATTATTGCTCTAGGCTTATTGAGATTGTAAATCAAATGAGAGTTTATGGAGAAGAAATAACTGATGCAAGAATTGTTCAAAAATTTCTCATTAGTCTAACTGAAAAATATGACCATATGGTTGCTGCTATTGAAAAAACCTGAGACCTCTCAACACTTTCAGTCACTGAGTTAATGGGTTCACTATATGCCCATGAACAAATGATTGATAGAAGAGGTGAAAGCTCCTTAGAAAATGCTTTTCAGTCCAAGGTTAATCTGAAAACTCAGAAACCAAAAGATTATAAGAAGAAGAATAAAGGTGGATCAAAAGGAGGAGAAAATTTTCAAAGAAAAGGAAATCTGAAAGGAGATTTTCCTCCTTGTGGTATTTAATAATCATCTTGAAAAGGATTGTTATCATCCAGGAAAGCCTCAATGTTTTAATGAAGCTGTGAAAGATAAAGTATGGATTGATGCAATGGAGGAGGAGATTAGAATGATTGAAAAGAATAAAACATGGGAGCTAGTGGACTGTCCTAACAGTAATGAAATTATTGGAGTTAAGTGGATCTATAAAAGAAAGCTTAATTCTGATGGTTCTTTGAGAAAATGCAAAGCAAGACTTGTGGCTAAAGGCTACTCACAACAGCTTGGTATAGATTATAATGAAACCTTTGCACCTGTTGTAATGTTGGACACCATTCGGACCATTTGTGCTTTAGCAGCTCAAAATAGTTGGAAAATCTTCCAACTTGATGTCAAGTTAGCTTTCTTAAATGGAGTCTTAGAAGAGGAAATTTATGTCAACCAGCCAGAGGGGTTCATAAAGGAAGAAGGCAAAGTGCTTCGACTAAGGAAAGCCTTATATGGGCTTAAACAAGCTCAAGAGCTTGGTTTGGCAGAATTGATAGTTATTTCAGTGAAACAAAATTCAGCAAAAGCAAGAGTGAGCCTACACTCTATGCCAAAGCCCAAAGTGATGGTATTTTGCTTGTTTCTCTATATGTTGATGATTTAATTTTTACTGGAAATAATATAGAGATGATGGAAGAATTCAGAAGAGATATGATAAGCACTTTTGAGATGAGTGATTTAGGACTTATGCATTATTTTTTTGGAATGGAAGTTCATCAAGAAAATGGAATTTTCATTTCACAGAAAAAGTACTCAAAAGATATGTTAAAGAAGTTCAAATGTTTGAATGTAAACCTGTTGCAACTCCTCTTATTGCTAATGAGAAACTAAAAAAGGAAGATGGAGCAAAAAAGGTCGATGAAGGCACTTATAGAAGTTTAGTTGGTAGTCTGTTATACTTAACTGCCACTAGACCAGACTTGATGTTTGCTACAAGTTTGCTGTCCAGATTTATGCAAAGTCCAAGTCAAATCCATCTTGGGGCAGCTAAGAGGGTTCTAAGATATGTGCAAGGGACCATGGATTTTGGAATTTGGTATAAGCCATGTTCACAGCCCAAATTGACAGGGTTTTTAGACAGTGATTGGGCAGGATCACTAGATGACATGAGAAGCACGTCAGGCTATTGTTTCAGTCTAGGAACAGGAGTTTTTTCATGGGGTTCAAGGAAGCAACCAACAGTTGCTCAATTAACGGCTGAAGCCGAGTATGTGGCAGCTGCAGGGGCTGTTAGTCAAGCTATTTGGCTAAGGAAAATCCTAGAAGATATGGGTGAAAAACAACTAGAACCAGTTGATGTATTTTGTGACAACAAGTCAGCCATAGCCATGATTAAAAATCCAGTTTATCATAGTAGAACAAAGCATATCTCAATTAAGTATCATTTTTTGAGGGAAGCTGAAGCAAATGGTGAAGTTAATTTGAAGTTTTGCAGCAGTGAAGAACAAGTTGCTGACATATTTACCAAGGCTCTTCCTAGAATCAAGTTTCAGTTCTTTTGAATGATGCTTGGGGTTTCAGAATAATGCATCAAGGAGGAGTATTAAAGTTGATGCAGTTTTCTATGTTTACTGCTTTGTGTTTACATGTTCTGTTTTAATTATCCAGCTGTATTCCGTTGCAAGCTTTAATTAATTTGGATTGGGACTTTTCGTTCATTTATGATTTGAGTGTATCCAAGAGTCTACAAAAGCGTGTAATGTGAAGTTCAATAGACAAGAAACACAGAACAATCCTTTACAGACGTGGGTTGAAGTTTTTTTCTTCATTTTTCTGCTTTTCTCTGTTTTCCTGCAACATCAAAATAAGACCAACAATTCTTCCATCGTCTAACATACCTTTGTAAACAGTGCCTTATCCTCCTTGACCAAGTATTCTATTAACATTAAAATGGTCAGTGGCTTTCTCCAACTCTTTTGAATTAAATAATCTCATGTTCGCAACATTCAATTCACTTTGAGATATTTGCTGTTGTAACAGTAGTCCCCCATTTCGTTTAAAGAACTCCGTCCTACGTTCAATCCTTTTCCTTCTCTTTACCACATTGTATGAACCCCATCCACCAATAAGTAGAAGTAATACCCCAAGGCTTGTACTAGCACCTGCTTAACTCAAAAAATTAATAGGAAAATAATTACGCCAGCTTGCACGGTTGGGATATTAATTTTTATATATTATTAATAGGTTTTATACACTATATTATAATATTTAATTGATTCTAATACATATACGTACCGAGTGCAATAGGAATAATTTTAGATTGGCTTTCTTTAGGTCTGCAACCTATTCCGGGTGGCGTCCTCCCATCTCCTTCGAACCCATGTAGACAAGTATATGTGTAATTTCCGTCAGTGTTAATGCATGTTGCATTATCAGCGCAAGGTTTCAAAAGGCACTCATTCATATCTGAAATACAGTGAATTCAAACAGCCGCAATTAATCCTACACAAGAATTAATTACATTATACATAAATAATATATATATATATATATATAGACACACTCGCACACAATATGAAAAACGATTTATGTTGTCTTAGGGTGCGTAAGTTGGTCTCACGCACTGTGTAGTGCGTAACTCGGAGACCCAAAAAAAAAAAAAACCCCGCCTTTTTTTTTTTTCAAAAATCATAAGCTGATCTTGTACATCGTAAAATTATATCTGACATTGACATATATATATATGTATATATATATATATATGCAAATTCTCATCTGGATATTGATCATGAGCCAAGAAAAATAAGGCTGAAAAATGATTTACACAATATTTTCACAACTTTCTAACTACTATGTTTGAAATTATGAAGGACATTTTGTAAAACACCTTATAAAGTACTACGTAATATCATTATATAAAAATATTCTCATTTTATAATATTATTGTAAAAGATATTATGAAAATGTATTGTGCGTACATGATTACGCTAGCTAAAGACGATCAAAACGTATATCATGTGAGTACCTTGGCAGCTCCCGGGTCCACTAGGTAGGTATGGGTTCCCTTGATAACCATCGGAGCAATTGCAAAGATAACCAGGGCCGTTGCGAGAGTTGTAACAATAACTATGCGTTGCCTTGCATGCGTAGCTATCCTTATTTTTATTTGCATCTTCGCATGTCTCGTCCCCAATTGCCCAATCAAGCACCAATGGAACAGTCGATCTTTGCCACAAATTTTCGAAATCCGTTGATAAAAAGTTGTATGCATTTTCTTCTACTATAAAGCCATATGCACATTCACCGATGCCAAACACCAATAGTTTTTGTGTTGTCGCTCAAACTCTGAACACTTGGATTAAATTCGGTCGCTCCTTTGGGTATAGGAGTCTGACAACAGCCAATACCAGAGCATGAACCGTTGACCACATCGTTGGCATGGTCGTTACAGAGTGGCAATGTAACACTCCGCTCCCGCGCCATACTTTCTTCTAAAATTATTGATTTTAAATGCATCTATAGTCCATTTGAGATTTTCAAATATTTAGATTTTGGGATGAGTTTATTTAGTTATTATTATTATTATTTTTTTTTTTTCTAAACGAATTCTAGAGTTCCTTTTCCTTTAAAATTCTTTAATACCCAAATTGTTTTTGTTTTCTTTTTGTATTTAAAGATATCGATATCATGTGTTTAAAATTCTATTCCGATTCGCATCCCACGTAGGATTTCTCTCGATTTTCTTTCTTAGTGTATTTTTTCACATCCATGACTTGCACGTTCCTATCTTCAGTTATTCACGACAATAGTTTTGTGGTTAATAGATATTTATTCACATTTCTTTTATTTTATTTTCCTGATTATTGTTCTGATTTTCTATTAATAGATATAACTCCTAAACCCACGCCATACACACCTGCCATCTAGTAACTTCTTCATCTATTTTTGATGCAGTTAGAAGTTTCCTATCAAACTGCAATTTCTTTTACCGTTCGTATCCTCCATTTTCCACTAGGGCTCACCACGACACCTATATAGGTTTACACATTAATTTCACAGGACACACATTCAGACCTTTGCACGGGTGCTTTGTTCTTCACTTTCGTAGGTTTTAGCACAGCCCTCAAACCCATGCATACGTCTCTCCATCCCTCATCTCTCTATGGTTTCCTTTTGGCCTTTCAGTCACCTCTTTTTATGCATATGTACACGGTTACATATTCTTCATCAAGAATCCTCAAGCCGCAAACCTCCATTGATGTTGCCCTCCACTGTGCGACGTTTTCTTGTGTTTAAACTAAGACTGCGTTTTTATTTTAGCCACCCCCGTCGTTGCCTCCACCAGTAGGTTGTCCTCATAACCACATAAGGCCAATCCGAGAACCTCAACAGCCACTTTAATACACCACACTCGGCCAACAGCCCACCAGCCGCTACCTAGAAATCCCCTGTTTTTGATTCCCGAAACAGAGCATTCATCAATGTGCTGCCCCACATTATGCCCATATCAGCCGAGAGCCATACACCCACCGGAAACCACCCATAGCAACCCAGAAAATGATGGTAAGCCACCTTTCCATTTCTCTCTCCCTCGAATTCTCTCATCACTCTGTCTCTCTCTCTATTTTCGTACTGTTGAACGCCTCCGACCACCGCTCGCCTCTTTGCTCTGCACGTTATCTCCTTCTTTCAGTGAGTCTCCATTACTCAGTTTAGTTCTCTCTCATTGAGTGTATGCTTTACATCTTTGTTTCGTATTTTACTGACAGTTTCAAAGGTTTGTTTTATAATCTAGCCGTTTTGCCCATGTTTTTAAAATAAGCATGGAGTTTTAAAGTTTTATTTAGCTAGTCTATTTCTTATTGGTTTACTGTTTATTTTAAATATGTTACGATGAGCTATTTTGAGGTTAAATGCTTTGGGTTGGTTTCACGTTTTATTTTATTTTAGCTACCAGTGTTAAATTATTTTAAATTGGCCTTTAAACTATTTTGAATTTGAGTTATAAATTATTTTGAATCGGATATTGGGCGTTACATTATCTTTAGTAGGTTAAATTTTGATTTTTGTTTTAAAAAGAGACTTAGATTTGAGTTGGAAATTGAGTTAAGTGTTTATTAAGTAAAAGTCGAGGTTTTAGAGATTTTCTAATATTTTAGATTTTGAAAGAATTTACTAGTTTCTAATCATTTTAGAGAGAGTCGATACTCAAGTTTTGGAGGATTTTTAGATGTTAAGAGAAGTATTAGATTTTATGTCTCAAGTTCTATTTTCGAGATTTGTGATTATTTGGAAATTCATGAATTACTTGATTATTTTATAAGTGTCGATTATTTTTGTTCAATGTTATTTGGAGAAATTTTGGAAAAGTTAAGAAGTCTAGGTAAGCGGGGTTCCTGTACTTGGCTTTACACCAACTCTGAAACCGAGGTTGACTTTTTGAAAATTTTGCATATTTTTGTTATAAATGAGAACTTGGGAAAAACAACCTCGGTTAATTATTTGCATTACTCATGAAATCTATATGAAAAAGAGGAAATATGTTTATTTCATGCATAGTGTAGACATGAGCAATATTGACATGTTTCTGAAATGCATAAAAGAGTGAGTATGAAAAATGATATTTTATGTATGTGATGTGAAATGTTTAAAGTATTTAAAAATGATATGAACAAGTTTGGTACATGTTTTGATATGACATGACATGATATGATATGGATATGAAAACCTTTGGCATTTTTATCTGTTTGATCTGTTTTGGAATATGGTTTTGATATGATGATATGGATTCACGTGATATGGTTGGTACCACCATAATATGATATAATAGGAGTGCAACCACTTTGGAAACAAAATGGTCCTGTATGTGTTTCTTTCCTGTGTGCACACTCGAGGCTTCGAGAACGAATAAGGAAAAGTTTCACAATATGATACCGCCTGGTTTGGCCACCGGGGATAGCACAACCCTACCACGGGGGTTAAACATGGTACATGTTCTGATATGATGATAAGATGAGATTGTACAGTTACTTGTGCCAAAGCATTTTTGATAATGAATAGTGATTTTCTAAATGTAAAAGGATCGAAAAGTCGCTCTATTTTATTGAAAATATTTTGGAAGTATATATATGAAAATAAAATGATTTCTGGTTCATGCATATGAAGTTTCTTTTGAAAATGCTCAAGTTTGCACTCTTGTATATGTCCTCTGCTTACTGAGTTGTGTCTAAACTCACCCCTTATCTCTGAATATTTTTCAGATGAGTTTGGATATTTCAGCCAAGGATTGGATTTCGAAGCATTGGGTGAAATGACTCAAGAATGATTGATTTAAGTATAGAGAATTATATGAACGTCGATAAGGTTTAGTAAGAAAATATTATTGTAGTCTGGTGACTTAGCATTTCTGGAATTGGTGATATTGAGAAAAGTGATTTTCAAACAAAGTTTTATATGATATTTGGAAATTTGGAGTCTATAATTATAATGTTGAATGTGAGTATATGTGATAGGTAACTCTCGGACCCCTACAGGAACGGGGCGTTACAATAAACATGAAAATACTTTGATCCCTCATTGTTCCTACTTTTGCCTTTGGAGTTTGGGTAGATAAGGCATCATCAATATATTGACGGATCATTTTCTAATTTCTCGTTTCTTGTTGGGAGTAAGACGTAATTGATTAAATAAGAGAATCTCAGTCGCACTTGCTAAAGTTTAAGTTTATGATCTTCATGTACGTATTTTCCAACTTCAGACTAAGGGCATAAAATTTGGGAAATAAACTTGGTTTCCTCATACTTTATTCATGATGGTGGAAGCGAGTTAAATAGATTGAATACATTTACATGTACACGTACATGTTTTTCATTGTTTCTCTCTTCTACAACTCGAGCCTCTTGTTGTGATCAGCACCATCAATTAATTTTTCAATCCAAAATTGTCATGCATGCATCCTAATTAATGATAGTGCAAAAAGGGATGGAAAAAAAAATAGTATGATAAGTTTGAAGAAATGAAGATTTTTGGAAGAGAGAGAATTTTAAAATTGGGTTTTGTTCTTTTTAAATTTGTAGGCCAATGAATTTATTTATAAATGATTAAAAATATGTGAATGAAAAGTTTTTATTTTTTATTTTTTGTAATCTGATGCAAATAGGTAGATTATTCATGCATGTTACCAAGTAACAGAAAAGTAAGAATTGATCCAACGGTCATCTTACTTTGATTCTCTCCATCTACTTGCCCAGGTTCTCTCTTTCTAAAATAATTCATAAATGTTAAAAATAATTCTCAAAATATTATTAATAAGAAATATAACATATATTAATTTGTATTATAAAACTAAAGAAAGAAAACTACTACTATTGCAAGAGAAATATAAAAGAAACTTTCTGAAACTTTCTTCTTTCTTTATATTTTCTTATGAATTTCATTACAACTGAAGCTCCTATTTATAGGCCTTAAAATTACTATGCAAGTCACTATGTAGGATTTAAAATAATAGTGGTGGTAAAACAGGGGGCGGCTGCCGTCCTTCCACTTATGCAATTCATTACACTCCCCCTTGAATGACCACCAATAAAGAATCTGCCTCGTTAAAACCTTGCCAAGGAAAAACCCAGTGGGAAGAAAAACCAATGGCGAAGGAAAAAGAGTACAGTCTTCTTATGTATCCACAAGTACTTTAAGATTGTTTCATTAAAACCTTGCAGAGGAAAACCCAGTGGGACAAAACCTCAGCGAAAGAAAAAGAGTACAATTAGCACATTTATTCCCCCTGAAAAGTGCACGACAAAATATTTTTGAGTCTTCGCATTCTAATGTTATGCACAATCTTCTTGAATATGGAAGTTGGTAACGTCTTTGTGAATAAATCTGCCAGATTATCACTAGATCGTATTTGCTTGACATAATTTTCACCTTTCTCTTGAAGTTCATGAGTATAAAAGAATTAAGGTGAAATATGTTTGGTTCTATCACCTTTGATATATCCTCTTCTGATTTGAGTGATACAAACAGTATTATTTTCATATAAGATTGTTGGGCTATTATTGATCATGGGAAGTCCATGCTTTTCCTGGATATGTTGAATAACTGATCTCAGCCAAATACACTCTCGACTTGCTTCATGAATAGCAATTATCTCTGAGTGATTTGAAGAAGTAGCAGATAGTGTCTGCTTAACAGATCTCCATCATATGGCAGTATCTCCATAAGTAAATAAATATCAAGTTTGAGATTTACTTTTGTGTGGGTCTGAAAGATAACCTACATCTGCATACCCAATCAATTGTGGACTTGATCCACGTTGATAAAATAATCTCATATCAATCGTACCATTAAGGTAACGAAAGACATGTTTAATGCCATTCCAACGTCTTCGAGTTGGTGCAGAACTATATCTTGCAAGCAGATTAACTGAGAATGTAATATCTGGTCGAGTGCAATTTGCAAGATACATCAAAGCTCCAATTACACTGAGATATGGTACTTCAGGACCAAGAATTTCTTCATCTTCATCACAAGGACGGAATTGATCATTCTTCACATCAAGTGTTTGAACAACCATTGGAGTACTCAGGGGATGAGATTTGTTCATATAAAAATGCTTTAGGACTTTCTCATTATACATGGACTGATGAATAAAAATTCCATTTGGCAAGTGCTCGAGCTGCAGGCAGAGACAAAGTTTTATTTTGCCAAGATCTTTCATTTCAAATTCATTCTTTAAATATATAGCGGTTTTTGAGATCTCTTCAAGAGTTCTCACAATATTTAAATCATCAACATAAACCGCAATAATGACAAATCCGGATTCTAATTTCTTAATAAAAACACATGAGCATATAGGATTATTCTCAAATCCTTCTTTCAATAGATATTCGCTTAAGCGATTATACCACATGCGTCTGGATTGTTTCAACCCATATAAAGATCTTTGTAGTCTGATAGAGTACATATTTCTATATGTACTTGTAGATGCTTCAGGCATTTTATATCCTTTAGGAATTTTCATATATATGTCATGGTCCAAGGATCCATATAAATATGCAGTGACCACATCCATCAACCGCATTTCTAATCTTTTTGTAACAATCAGACTAATCAAAAATTTAAATGTGATTGTATCCATAACGGGAGAATATGTTTCTTTATAATCAATCCCGGGTTTCTGCAGGAAATCTTGTGCGACAAGCCGTACTTTATACCGCACAATTTCATTTTTCTCATTACGTTTTCGTATAAATACCCACTTATATCCAACAGGCATTACACCCTTTGGTGTTTGGACAACAGGTCCAAATACTTCTCGCTTTATTAGCGAATTTAATTCAGTTTCAATAGCTGCTTTCCATTTTGGCCAATTATTTCTACGTCAACATTCTTTGACGATCTTTGGCTCACTTTCTTCATTACTTCTGGTAATGTCAAGGGCCATTTTATATGAAAATATGTGGTCGACAACAGTTTAATTTCTATCCAGAATTTCTCCAGTTTTCATGAAATGTATTGAGATCTCATTATTTTCAGGTACCCGTTCCTCTTCAGGGGAAAACATTTCATGACACACCTTTTTAGGAGGTCCATTTTCAGGAGATTTATACTCTTCAGGAGTTTCCTCTTCAGGAGGTTCTGGAATAAAAGATTTGAACTCTTTAGGAGCACCAATTATATTTGTAGCCTATATTATGGGTACGTATTCTTCAGGAACACTAAATTCATTTTGTATTCTTTTCCTTTTGGGAATTTTATCTTTTTCACTAATAGGTCTTCCACGCTTCAGGCATGCTTTAGATTCACCTATTGCTGTTTTGACAATTTGTCCTTCAGGGACTTCAATCCTTACTGGAGCATTAACAGCAAGAATATAAGATTTTACTACACCTTTAGTGTCAGTAAATACATCCGGTAATTGATTTGCAATATTTTGTAAATGAATAATCCTCTGAACTTCCAGTTTACATTCATTTATAGAATGATCAAAATGAGACAGGGTCTTATTATCCCAAGTAATATTTTATTGTGCTTTAGGCACCGACTTTTCTTTACCCATTAATGGAAAATTGGATTCGTCAAAATGACAATCCTCAAAACGTGCTTTAAACATATCTCCTGTAAGGGGTTCAAGGTATCTAATAATAGATAGAGAATCAAAACCAACAAATATCCCAAGTCTACGTTGAGGGCCCATTTTTGTACGTTGTGGAGGTGCAATTGGAACATATACAACACATCCAAAAGTACGAAGATGAGAAATATTTGGTTGTTGACTAAATGCAAGCTATAATGGAGAATATTTATGATATGCAGATGGTCTAATGCGAATTAGAGATGCTGCATGAAATATAGCATGTCCCCAAGCAGAAACAGGTAGTCTTGATTTTATAAGTAAAGGTCTAGCGATTAATTGAAACCTTTTGATCAAAGACTTAGCTAAACCGTTTTGTGTGTGTGTATAGGCAACGGGATGTTCAACATCTATTCTTATTGACATGCAATAATCATCAAAAACTTGAGATGAAAATTCACCTGCATTATCCAATCGAATGGTCTTAATTGGATATTCAGGAAATTGTGCTCGTAGTTTGATTATCTGAGCAAGAAGTCTAGCAAATGCAACATTTCTAGTGGAAAGTAGACAAACATGTGACTATCGACTAGATGCATCAATCAAAATCATAAAGTATCTAAATAATTCACTTGATGGATGAATAGGCGCACATATATCTCCGTGAATCCTTTGTAAAAATGATGGAGATTTAACAATAACTTTTGAGGGAGATGGTCTAATAATCAACTTACCTTGAGAACATGCAGAGGACGGAGATTCATTAGGTAGAAATATCTTTTGATTCTTTAAGGGATGCCCATGCGAATTTTTAATAATTCGTTTCATCATTATAGATCCCGGATGTCCAAGGCGATCATGTCAAGTCATAAATATTTTAGAGTCAATGCACTTCTGGTACATTACCGCATATGGTTCAATTGTTCTCATCTTTGTATAATACAATCCAGAACATAGAGCAGATATTTTTTCTAATACGAGCTTCTGGCCCGATATTGTTTTAGTAATAAGAAGATGCTCTTTACTGCTTTCATTGGTCGTTTCAATATGATAGTCATTACAACGTATATCTTTGAAACTTAATAAATTTCTTTTGGATTGTGAAGAGAATAGAGCATCATTAATACAAAATTTGGTGCCATTAGGCAATACATTATAAGGTCTTTTGGAGCCCTCAATTAAATCTGATGAACCTGATATGGTATAGACATAGGTTTTACTTAGTGTTAGATTTTGAAAATATTTCTTTTCTTTGAGAATTGTGTAAGTTGTAACACTGTCAGCCAGACATATATCTTTATCATTCAACTTAGAGATAAAAAGCTCATTAATATGATCCATGATTCTACAAAATATACAAAACTTTTATTACAGATAGAAAGAAAATACATTAATTGAGTGGAACACTTCCATCTCCAATTAAGTATTCAATACTACATTCAGGATGATTAAAGAAATCAGAGACATCAAGATGAGTAACGTCTACATCTACTGAATCTAGTAAATCATCTGATGGTTCTACTAAATTTGTTTCATGCACTTTATTCTTTCCTTTAATAGATGCTTGATATAAATCAGCTAAGTGCCTGGCCGTACGACAGGCACGTGATTAATATCCAGTCATTCCACATCTATGGCACACCTCTTCACTTTTCTTTGAAGAATTATTCTGGGAATTTTTTTCCCTTTCTGAATTGTACCACTTCTAGTGATACGGTATATTATTATCCCTTTTAATGTTGTCACTTCTGAGACCAACATTTTTATAATTTCTCCTACCACGTCCACGCCCCCAATTTCTTCTAAAGGATGCACTATTCACTTCTGGGAATGATGCAAACCTATTACCATTCACTTCAGGGAATGATATTGAGCCAGTAGGGAGTAACTGGTGGTTTGCTAATAAGAGCTCATTGTTCTGCTCAGCTACTAGAATACATTATATAAGTTCAGAATATTTCTTGAACTTTCTCTCTCGATACTGCTGCTGCAGGAGCACATTCGAGGCATGAAATGTAGTATAAGTCTTCTCTAGCATATCATCATCGGTGATTTTCTCACCGCATAATTTTAATACTGAGCTTATTTTAAAAAGTGCAGAATTATAATCACTAACACTTCTATAATCTTGCAGCCTTAGGTGCAACCAATCAAAACGAGCTCTTGGGAGGATGACAGTCTTCTGGTTTTCATACCTCTCCCTTAAATTGTTCCACAAAATATAGGGATCTTTTATTGTAAGATATTCGGTTTCAATTCCTCGTGAAGATGGTGGCGAAGGAACATCATTGCTTTAGCACGGTCCTACAGGGACGCTTGATTTTCTTCTTTAATAGTTTCTCCCAGGTTCATTACATCAAGATGAATTTCAGCATCAAGTATCCAGGATAAATAATTTTTCTCAAATATGTCAAGAGCAACAAATTTCAATTTTGTAAGATTTGTCATTTTCTACACATATAAATAATGAAATAAATATGTGTATCTCAAAAAATATATTTATAAATTCACACAGATAATCATATATTAAAGACTACAAATAATATATTGAAAAACTTACAGAGGAATAAGGTCACTAGCTTCAAAATTGGTAGAACTGTCGTGCTGATAACGTGTTATAAAACTAAAGAAAGAAAACTACTACTATTGTAAGAGAAATATAAAAGAAACTCTCTGAAACTTTCTTCCTTCTCTATATTTTCTTATGGATTTCATTACAACTGAAACTCCTATTTATAAGCCTTACAAATTACTATGCAAGTCACTATACAAGATTTAAAATAATAGAGGTAGAATCATTTACATAATTTTAATAGTGAAATAGGGGGCGGCTGCCGTCCCTCCACTTATGCAATTCATTACAATTTGAAAATATTTCCAATAATTAATAATGATACCACTAGATCGAGAATGTTAAATTTGGTATCATTCTTCTTAAATGTGTAAGGCTGCAGTTTAGAGCCATGGGCTAACTCCTAGACATGTTGTTATATATCATGAGGATGTGATAGGTGGCTAATATTCTATAAATTAGAGGCCGTGCGCTCCTGAGTGAGTGGTACTTAAGATCGATCTGCATATGCGCCCATCTCACGAAGATTCCCCACTTAATACTTATAATTAATTTCTTAATTAAATTGATTCACCTTTTTGGCAGAAAACGGGGGATATTGGGGAATCGTTTGCTAATTATCCAAATTAGTTTTTTTTTTTTTTTAAAGTACTGCTTAATTTCGCCCTTCCTGCTTTTCTTTTGAATAAGAGATCATATTATGTCAGAACATTAGCTTTCTCGTTTCTGAATTTTGCTAGCTTGTGCGGACCTTATCGTTTGCTTATCCAAAGTTAAAAACAGAAAAAGCATTGCTTTCGTCGTTCATACTTCCATTTTTTAACTTATTTTGCTAGCGCTTTAGCAGACATGTGGGGTCCATAAATAATTTACGTTTTCTGTGTTTCCATTTTCTGCTTTTTCTTTTAGGCCTTGTTTGAATTTAGACATGAAATAAATTGAGATAATTTAATATATTTTTTAATATTATTATTATTTTAAAATTTGAAAAAAGTATATTGAAATTTAAAAAAGATGTATAAGAATTTATATTTTATATAAAAAATTATAATAATATAATGATAAAATGAAGATGAATTGAGATAAGTTAAGCTCATCCTCAAATACACACAGAGCCTTAATTTCCTCTTTCCAAATATATAGTTTCGTTCGAATTTCTTTTTCTAAACGTCTTTTTTGTTGTCCCGTGATCTCGCGCCAGCTAGCTCCAACATGCATGCATGCATGGTTTAGCACTTTTAGTTTGTACTCTAAATTATTAAAAGTGATGCATTGTACGATACAATGTAAATATATATATATGGAGAGTTATGAATTTTTCATGCAATTAATTCTCTTTTATATTTTTAAAAAATATTTGAAAATGTTAAAAAAATTATGTAAATAAAAAAATATTTATATGTTTATGACATGTGGATGTTTAGGTACTCAGTCCGGTTTTATATATTTTGCGTTGGACAATCATCTCTGCTTTCTAGTTTTAATTCTTTTGCAGATCACTCATGATCGCTACAAGAAAAATAGGTAGACATAATGATCAATTAATTACAATTAAAATAATTATTTATAACCAAAATAAACTATTTTGTAACAAAATCAATCATTTTGATTGCACCCCATTTTTTTCTTAGATATGTGATCAGAAATAAGGAGATGTTTCGCAAACATGATAATTCTCAAAACTCTCAAAATTTGATAATTTTAATTTGAAATATTAATCAAATGCAAAACACTTTTTAAACACTTTAAAATTTAAAATTTTAACATTTTAATCTCACAGCTGGAAATTAATAATCTAAATTTGATATGAAGTTGAAGTAGTTTGAGTGTTTTGTTAAGGGTGATTCATGAAGCTCGGTACACTGACTTTTCAACTTGAAAATTGAGGTTGTTAAAAAGTTAAAAACTTTTCTCAAAAATAAAAAAATGATAATGGAGAGCTTTGGAGGTGCTCAACAGTGAGAGAGGTGAGGATCATATCGGGAGTTATCTTCTTATGCAATTAATTATCTTTTAGTGCTCACAAAAAATAAAATAAAATAAAATAAAATCCGTCTTACTTTTCTGAAAATGAAGGAGACTGATACTAAATTGAAAATGTGTATTTCATTTCATGAAAAAACTGTTTACAGTGCTCTCTTTATATAGAGAAGTACAGTGACAGTTTAGACATTTTATCGAACACATTGTGTGCGTGATGTCTAGTGCTAATGATGACAGACTATTGTAACGGAAAGGTGCCTTTTTACAGAGAATCAACAACAAAAAATTTACAAAGAAGAAATTCCAGAATCTTCTGATAATTATTTACTGTTAAAATTAATTTTAAATAGTCTTTTTATCATAATTAAAAGATTACAAAAATATTTTTCTTTTTGTAGTGTATACAAAGGAAATATTTTTTGAAGTGAAACGAGAGAAAAAACAAAAAAAAAAAAACAAATTAAACTAGAAAAAGGATACACATGAGATACTTGAATAAAACACAAGTTAGAAATTTTGGTCTTACAGGTCAACAAAAGTAGGTAAAGAACAAACAAAAATTCAAGTAATTGATCTGCAGACGAAACAAGATATCTTATCGAAAGAAAAAATTAATTTGCAAAAAACTAAATGATCATATTATTCTTTTTTTAACCAAACGTTATATTGCTATCAAGCCATAAGAGTCTTAGCACATTTGTGTTTATCACATGCAAAGCAAAAGATTCCCCCAACAATGATTTAAGAGCTAGCTCAATCATGGAATGACTCGTAAAACAAGTCTTCCCCTAGCACTTGTATGCTTTCTGAGATTTCTAAAAAATCTTATCCAAAATTTGAAGTGTTAAGAGTATTTAAAGAAATAAAGATGTAGTCAATGAGCCAATGATCCAACCGGAAAAAGGAAAAAATCTTTATCAATGACTAATATCTGTCTTCCATATTGTGGCCCATATGGAGTAGGAAGATAAGATACATATTAGCTGTCCTTGTTGGGCTAACAATATTAACTAAGGGTGTGATCTATTAAAACTAAAAAAATGATTCATCCAAAAAATGAATGAATATTACCATTCAGAAGTAAGTAAAGGAATTAATTATTGTGGAAGAATATATAAGAAAACTCAAGTAATAGAAAATAGAGATCAGAGAGCACCACATTAGGATGTATAGAGTATTTGTATACTTGATCGAGGAGACCTTCAAACAAAAAATTTGGAGATGTCGCCGTACCCTGGCTCGGATTGGCCAAAGGCACAGGTCCTCTTGGGTCCTAGCTGCTGACTTCTTCGACTTGAGACCTTGAGCTGACTTGGTATGGCGCAGAGCTCGAAAATTCTCCCCACACACAGATAAACATCTATTTTTGACGTTCGTGACTAAAAGGATAAGGCCAGGCATAGGAAAATGGAATATAATTCAAAGTTGATCTCGAGAAAAAAGTATTGCTTTTTGCAGACATGTGGGATCAAAGTAATTTGCGTTTTCCTTGTGAGTACCCCCGGGCCCCATTTGCTTTTTCAAAATTTAGAACTAGTCCCCATCACTAATTCATGCGTAGTTCTCATCATCCCTAAAAATAACTATTTCTTATAACAAATCTCGGAAGAATGTTGCAAAGGGTGGAATGATTAATTTCTAAATAGGACAACATAACAATATATATATATATAATTAATAAATATGTCCAAATTAATTGAACAATTAATTTGCAAATAGGAAAAACCCTGGGGTATTGTGAAATCAGCATATATTTCAAAAGTTTAATTAAGCTGATGAAAAAATATATTAATAAGTTATATTGTATTATTAACTAGTATACATATTTATATCAATTTGTATTGTTTACAAGATTAATGGATATAAGTACTAGGACGTTGTTTAATATATATTTTTATAAATTCTTTAAATTAGGTAGGAAGTTTGATAAGCTCAATAATTAAGGATACAAACATCAAAACGAAATCAATTAACACCCTAATAATAGAAATGCTAGAGTTAATTTTTAACTTTTATTTTGGGCACTCGAGAAACATGTAAAGTTTTCTTCTATATAATAAAGCCTGCTACCTACCTGAAACTAATTTTATTGATTTATGTATTTTATTTTTTAATGCTTCTAATTATCTACCTAATTAGGTCCTTTCAAACTGTTCATCAGCCAAGACATATTAACCCCATTTGGTTGACAGACTTTAGTTGATCATGAGATCAACTCAATTTAATATCTAATTAAACATCAAACTCTCAAATTACTAAATTCATATCAATTTAAAACCTTTATATGTGGACTCTACAATATTTTTCAATTCAATAATTATTTATATGTGAGACTCACAGTTTTTTTCAATTTCTTATAAATATATTTAAATTTATCTTAGCATCTAAACACATTTAAATTTTTCTTAGATAGACTCCACAAAACTCACCCCATCATATTAATTCATTATTATTTATAAAGAATTCAACTCAAGTTATACGAGGCCGGCCAGGAGGCACAAAGAAACATAAGTTATTTCGGATCGAATTGCTTAGATAGACACAAAAGAGGTAAACCATGGCTTTGCATGGAAAGCTTTCGCAACAAGTGGTGCTGCTACTGCTAATTATTGGGGTCCTAGTTTTAGTAACATCTCAAGTACCCAAGAATCCGGGTTGCAATCGCACACGTGAATATTTTAATATCCCTTACCCGTTTGGCACAGTCGAGGGCTACCACCTTGATACTTCTTTTCTCATAATCTGTAACCACTCTTTCCAGCTTTCCAGCCCCCCAAACCATTTCTTGGCATTTACAGATGTCCTCAACATCTCCCTTTAAATTAAAGTAAAATACAACTTATAAATTGATGCAGGGGGATCCGAGACAGATGATGCTGAGCTGTTTGATTGCACGTTGATGGCGCTGAGGTACCGTGAATTGGTAGATCAGTGTGAAGGCCGGAAGCGATCGTGATCTCTTTCTAATTGGGAGAGTTTTGAGTGCATTTCAGTCTTTTGGCCATAACTTTGACTACGAGTGTCAGAATCTACTAACTTGTTTTGGCCAGGGGTGTTGTGCATCCAAGGTATACACTCCTAGTTGTGTATGAAGTGCCCCTTGTTGGTGAGCTCCCATGTCATAAAAAAGTCTTGGAAAGTTATTCACTTTAGTGTAGAATATGGAGGAATGTAATTGTAAGTCTTTTGGGGGTGTGCGTGTGTGTGCATGTGCCGTGTATGTTTTTTAAAATTTTGTGTGCTTGACCTTGAAATGTTAGGAGTTGGGTCATTTACTACTTTCTTGTCAACGTGGTTTTTAGAGAACATGTATTAAGCAAGCTGTCGGACCGTGTTTATAGAACAAAGAGAACTATAAGTAACAGCACACGAGTAAGGGTAGGAAGCAATTTCTCTTAGTTGGGGTTGGTTGCCTGATTGATTCTTGGAGCAACACTCAATAGAGATTCAGAATCATGAGAAGTCTTTGATCATCCACATATATATATATAAATGTATATATGTATATATATATATTACATAAATTGTCATTGTCTTTTAGTTATTTTTTTATGGGCATTACAATACTACCATGAGAATGACTTAACAGAAATACCATACAAAGACAAATTTAGATCAACCAAGTATTTTTCATAGGTTTCCCTATGAAATTAAAAGAGGAATCTTATATGTGACTAAAATTATTACTTATCAAAATAAAATCTGTGACTAGAATTATGTATAAAAAGAAGTGTCTTGTTTGCATCCCAATTTGCTTGGTTGAGGAACATGAACTTGTTTGTTTTATGTATACTGTTGAATCAACTATGACGATGAATGATCTGGGGTTGGGCTGTACTGTAATGTTAATTAAATTTATCTCTTAGAATTGCTTTGTAGGAATATCATGTTTTTAAATTTCTTTCCTTTCATTATTGGATTATAAGCTTGGTAAATGCCACTCATTTCCAATATAAGCTTTGAAAACATAATATTCTACAAAAGACTTTTCTAATATTGATCGATCAATATTTTTGGTCTCATGAGAAACGTCATTGTTCCATGCTCAAAATTTGTACCCATCTATATATGTATGGGAAGAAGTAAATGAAGGAGTGTTGAGATGTGGCTTGAATGAAGCGCATCAGTTTGCACTTGGAGTTTTCAACCCGTAAGTTCGCTTGACCCTCGCTTGACAGTCGCTCGAGCGAGACATCAAACGGAGAGTTTTGGATCCAGGCAGAGACTTCGCTCGACTCTCGCTCGACCTCCCGCTCGAGCGAGAATCAATCCTAGGGTTGCATCGCTTCCTGGGCCATTTGTGCAGAAGAGAGCGGAAGCAGAGAGCTGTGGAGTGAAGGCGATTTCGCTCGAGCGAAAAGGGCTCGCTCGAGCGAGATTACGAACACAGGCGTCCGTCTCCCATTTTCTCCTTGTTTGATTTTGTAGATCAGTGAGAGCCTACTTGTAAAGGGTTTGAGAGCCTTGTGAGAGAGAGAGCTTTGTAACCTCCAAGAAGTGTACTCCATCTTTGTTATTATAGTGATTTAAACCGACCCAGCAGTGGATGTAGGCTCAGTTTGAGCTGAACCACTTCATATCTGGTGTCCATTTCTGTTCTCCGTCTTTAGTTTTATTTCTTTCTGTTGCGTCCGCTGCGCGGCTCCGAGTTTACTGTCCGTCGGTCGGCCAGATTCCCCAACAAACTGGTATCAGAGAGTTAAGGGATGGCCTCAGTAAATTTTGGAGTAGAGAAATTTGACGGTCAGAACAGTTTCAGTTTATGGCGCTTGAGGATGAAGGCTTTGTTGCGTCAGCAAGGTCTGTTCAAGGTTGTAGAAGGAGTGACTGGTGAGTCTCCTGCATCTTCAAGGAATGAGGAAGAATTGGCTCACAGTACTATTCTACTATCACTATCAGATTAAGTTTTGAGGGAAGTTGCAGAGGAGGAGACCGCAGTTGGTCTGTGGAACAAGCTGGAGAGCTTGTATTTGAAGAAATCTCTCACTAATCGGTTGTTTTTGAAACAACGGTTATACACTCTCAAAATGGAGGAAGGTACTTCTATTTCTGCACATCTAGATGAATTTAATAAGATTATTATGGATCTGAGGAACATAGACATTAAGATTGATGAGGAAGATCAAGCCTTAATTGTTTTATGTTCATTACCTATTTCGTTTGATAATTTTATAAACTCAATGTTGTATGGTAGAGATACAATCTCCTTAGTAGATGTCAAGTCTGCTTTGAATTCTAAGGAATTGAGAACAAAATTTGGGGGTTTAGGCATGAACAATTAAGCCGAGGGTTTGTTTGTGAAATGTTTCTCTGGTGATAGATCCGGGGAAGGATGTTCAGGAAAGAATAGAGGTAATTCCAGTTCCAGTAGCTCTAGATCTAACAAGAGAAAAGTGAAGTGTTACCACTGCCATAAGTTGGGTCATTACAAACGTGAGTGTCCTCAATTGAAAAATGTGGAGGAAGAGGAAAGTTCTTCTAGTAGTGATGACAGCGAAGAAGATGACAGTTAGTCTCTACTTCCTTGAGGGCAGTGTGGTGACAGGTGGAGTATCCTAACATGCTCCAGATTCAAATATTCATTCGCATGTGTCACGTGCGAATCCGCCAGACAGGATGGTCATTTATGAGTCAGCAGCTTTTGCTTGGTGTGATCAGAAGACAGTAATCTTGGTTTTTTGTTTGCATTGTATTCTTGGGAAGCAGTGTAGAATCAGGGTTCTTGCAGTATTTCTGATCAGGATACATCTTGTATAAAGTCTTGTTTTGTATTAAACTCATATTTGTTTCATGATCATTGGAAGTTTGGTTTTGTCTATCTGTTTCTTTGTGATGTGTTTGGTGTTCAAACACTTTTGAGAAGACAATTGATCTACAGACAAGAAGGTAGAGCATTACTCAGACCATACAGTTTTGTTTCACTCCACGGAGTAACTGAATAGAATGAGGTGGGCTTTGAGTGACAAAGTCTACAGTATGCTTTTAGTTTGCCAGACTTGTCTATAGATCGTCAGTGAAGCGGACAACGCGTCTTGTTATTTGGTGAATTTTCTTTTCTTTTGTTTCCACAGAAAGGAGAGAGAGTTATAGCAAGAAGGTGGAGTTGCAGAGAGCTTCATAGTTGATTGGCATTGGTGCACAGTGAGAGCAGGTCTACAGTTGGTAGATAAAGTGGGCAGTTGGTCACCTTTTGAGTATGCTCATGCAGGCTTTTGTTGATTCTTACTTTGGCTGAAGAATATTTGATTGTCTTCATTTGTATTCAGAAGCCGTTTGTTCAAGTAAGCAGTCTGTATTGTGGTGCATTGCCGTTTGTGTGAAGATAGTGAATCTTCAGATGTCGTCTATGGTGTTGAAGACTTTAGTGTGGAAAGTGAGTTCTTCAAAGATAGACTTCGTATTTCGTGTTGGGTATTCCTTCTGTGGTTGAAGGATTTGTGAGTCTTTTGTCCAGAATCATTTTGTGGGGCTTATTCAAGCCAAGGTGGAGATTTGTTGAGATGTGGCTTGAATGAAGCGCATCAGTTTGCACTTGGAGTTTTCAACCCGTACGTTCGCTCGACCCTCGCTCGACAGTCGCTCGAGCGAGACATCAAACGGAGACTTTTGGATCCAGGCAGAGACTTCGCTCGACTCTCGCTCGACCTCCCGCTCAAGCGAGAATCAATCCTAGGGTTTCATCGCTTCCAGGAACTAGGGTTAGCGCCGTCTGGAATAGTGTTCCGCTCGAGCGAGAATGTCTCGCTCGAGCGAGAATGTCTCGCTCGAGCGAGATACAGCCTATATAAGGATCTGGGCCATTTGTGCAGAAGAGAGCGGAAGTAGAGAGCTGTGGAGTGAAGGCGATTTCGCTCGAACGAGAAGGGCTCGCTCGAGCGAGATTACGAACACAGGCGTCCGTCTCCCATTTTCTCCTTGTTTGATTTTGTAGATCAGTGAGAGCCTACTTGTAAAGGGTTTGAGAGCCTTGTGAGAGAGAGAGCTTTGTAACCTCCAAGAAGTGTACTCCATCTTTGTTATTATAGTGATTTAGACCGACCCAACAGTGGATGTAAGCTCAGTTTGAGCTGAACCACTTCATATCTGGTGTCCATTTCTGTTCTCCGTCTTTAGTTTTATTTCTCTCTGTTGCGTCCGCTGCGCGGTTCGTAGTTTACTGTCCATCGGTCGGCTGGATTCCCCAACAAGGAGAATGACGTGCAAGTTCCAAGGGACGTTGATCAACTGATTGAAGAGCTTTCATCAATCCAAACAAGAGTCCCAATGGTTGGTTCCGAGAGAGCTCGAAACAGTTCCGTTAGCAAGAGAAGGGAACAAAGCTGGTTCCTGTGACGGATTTTAGTCTTGTGGAAGGTTCTAATATGCAGCCTAGTGGGGATCGTGACCGACCATTCTACCGAATGAAAGGAAATTCGGTCCCCTTGTATGAACGTTTTAAGATTGAAAGAATTGAATATTCTCTTTGGAGTGTCTTCATTAATGTAACGTAAATGTTCCATCTATCATTTGAGATGTGCAGTACTATCGCTCATTATATATAGCTTTTGTGAGTATTTAGTGAAATTAATTATTAGCCTTCCACATTTGAAGATTTAATTATATTTTTTTACTTATACTTTTATGCTTTTACTTACAAGACTTATTTGATTAATTTCTTTTCCAAATCTGTCATAAATAAGGCGATATTTCGCAAACATGATAATTCTCAAAGTACTCAAGATTTGATAATTTTATTTTGAAATATTACAAAATAAAAAACATTTTTTTAAGTATTTTTCAAATTTAAATTTTCAACATTTTAATCTCATTGACTTTTAATCTAAATGTGATATGAAGTTGAAGTAGTATAAGTGTTTTGTTAAGGGTGATTCATGAAGGTCGGTACACTGACTTTTCAACTTGAAATTCGAGGTTGTTAAAAAGTTTGTTGTTTTTCAAAAAAGAAAAAAAAATGATACAGGAGAGCTTCGGAGGTGCTCAACAGCGAGAGGTGAAGATCATAGACCAGTGCAGCTATATCCGGAGACCGGAGTATTATCTTCTTATGCAATTAATTATCTTTTAGTGCTCAGAAAAAAATGGTAATAAAAAGAAATATCGTCTTACTCTTCTGAAAATGAAGGAGACAGATAATCTAAAGTTTAAAATATCTAGTTCTTGTAATATTTGACAGGTTTCGTTCACTGTGTTTATATATTTGGGCTTGCTTGACGCCAGGCATACCACCGGTATTTTTGCTAATTATTCTATGCTGCCTGCAGCAGAAGGAGAGATTAATTTGTAAGAAAGCAAAGGAATTAAAGGAAAACCATGGCCTGGAATGGAAAGCTTTTGCCACCTCTGCTAGTACTTGGGGTACTGATCGTGTTGATTTTAGTAGCATCAGTAGCATCCAAACCCAATTCAACATGTGAGCGTACATGTGGAACAGTTGAAATCCCCTACCCATTTGGAACAAGCGAGGGCTGTTCCCTTGGCAAACCTTATCTCATCACTTGTGACAAAGCCGCACATCCCCGGCCAAAACCATCTCTGGGCCCTGATATGTTTGTTGAGAACATATCAGTACTGCATGGTGAACTGCGTGTCTTGAACCCCGTAGCCAGTCTTTGTAAAGTCCTCGAACACAAGAAATTAGGACAAAAGCCTGACCCATTAAGATCAGATAAACGTGCTATACCATGCGGTAAACAGACAGCTTACAGAAGCTGCACCTCGGCAGTGGCCAGAGCGCGCGGACTGATGCGCCAGCTTTTAGTATAAGTGTCAACTATAGTGGCAACTCAGCTTTGTTCAAGCTGTCAAATTTTCGCATCTCAAATAAGAGGAACAAGATCACTGCCGTGGGTTGTGGCGTTTATCCTTTATTCAAGGCTCTGTGGAACAGAAGGGCTTCACTACTGGGTGTTTATAACTTTGGAAAAGCAAAAGATTCCCCCCATCACGAAGATCTGCGATAAAAATTGCACTAAAATGGGAAATTGCAGAGAGGAAGACCATGACTTCCTTCACATGCAGTAGTACTACGTATAGGTCTATGATCCTACATAACCTTTCCCTCATCATGAGCACCACTTTGGAATATTGGCCCTTTTGTTAAGGTGCTTCGATCCACTTTTTCTTCATTGAAGAAGTCTAAAGTATATATAACCTGATCGGAATAAATCATACATTAAAGCAACACTTCTATGCAAAAAGCAGGAAAAAGTTAATTAATTACCTACAAAAACATTTCTTATCCGAAGAGAAAAGTTGGTACGTAAGAATGATTCCACGAGCAATAATTCAAGCATTCCTTTTTTTTTTTTTTTCCTGTTTCAGCAAGAAACTATTATATTAAAGCAAGGGAAGGACTATCTGTTGGAATAGGTTGTAATATATATAAAGTTGAAGGAATGAAATGTGTGGATATGGTTGAGAATTGAGCGCAAGGCCGAGACTTCGCTCGATATACCGCTCGAGCGAGAATCAGGCAGTGATCTCGCTAGATGTTCGCTTGACGTTTCGCTCAAGCGTGAGATTGAATCAATGCGTTGTCTGAAGGACAGACGCGTCTCAATCAAAGAGGTACGTGAATTTACCGTTGCATTCTCGCTCGACTAGTCGCTCGAGCGAGAATCACCCCGAGATAAAGAGGTCAGGCAGTAACTTCGCTCGACCCTCGATCGACACCTCGCTCGAGCGAGAAACGGTAAACTCCCTCCAGACGTGATTTTTCACGCACACCTCTTTACTCTTTATAAATATAGTCGTGAAAGACATGTCTAAGGACGGAAAAAATTAATCTCCCTCTGTTTCTATCATTTTCAATAGTAACTCTAGGAATTCTACAAAATTGCTATTTGTAGAATTCAAGACTTTGTTGTATCCTGGAGACGATTTGCTAGAAACCTATTAGCAAACTCATTGTGAGTGGGGGCAAATATCGTCTTAAAGACAGTATTTTCATACGCCTCAAAGTCTTGATAAATCTTCGAATTCTCTTTCCTTTCTCAAAATTCTCCAACAATTTTAAGACGATATTTCAATGAAAGGAGGTTCAGAATCTACTACTTTCAAAGTAATGAATCAAGATTTTATGAAGTTAGACAGATTCAATGGCTCTAACTTTACTCGTTGGCAAGATAAGATGAAATTTCTTCTGACTGCGCTGAAGATCTTCTATGTTTTGGATCCAAGTTTGGAGCCAATTCCTGCATCAACACCAGAAGATTCTGAAACTGTCAAGGCATTGAGGAAGAAACGCGAGGAGGATGAGTTGTTCTGCAGAGGTCACATTCTTAACACTCTCTTTGATCGATTATATGATTTATTTACTACTATGAAATCACATCTGGAAATATGGAATGCTCTCGAAACGAAGTATAAGACAGAAAAATTAGGTACTGATAAATTTATTATTTTGAAGTACTTTGAATTTAGAATGGTGGATAATCTGTCTGTGTTGGACTAAATGCATGAGTTGCAAGTCTTGGTCAACAAACTTCGTGATTTGTCCATTGTCATTCCTGAATCATTTCAAGTGGGAGCAATCATTTCAAAACTCCCACCAAGTTGGAATAATTACAAGAAGAAGCTTCTGCATATGACAGAAGAACTTACTTTAGAACAAATTGGAAAGCATCTACGAATTGAAGAGGAGAGTAAAATTCGTGATGATAGCCATTTTGATTCTAAAGTAAATGTGAACAATGTGCAAAAGGGTGATGAAAAGAAAAAGAATTTTCTTAAGCCTAAAAAGGGAAATACCTTCAAAAAGAATTCTTCTACCGATAAAATGAAGAAAAATAGGCAATGCTTCAACTGTGGGAAGAAAGGCCATTATATTCGTGAGTGCAGATTCTTGAAAAACAAGAAGAAAGATGGTGGCAGCAGTTCAAATGTTGTAAATGCAATTAATGAAATTATTGCGATGGTAGAAGAAATAGAGATTGGCATGATAACAGAAGTGCATCTTGCTTCGACTGCAAATAATTCTGATTGGTGGTTTGATTCCGGTGCTACAGTACATGTGTGCAATGATAAAGCACAATTCAAGAATTATGTTGAGACTACTGAAGGTGAACAAGTTCTTGTGGGGAATCACAATGCAATCAAAGTTCATGGAAAAGGAAATGTAGAGATGCAACTTACTTCTGAAAAGAAACTTATACTCACTAATGTTTATCATGTTCCAGAAATTAAGAAGAACCTTTTGTCTGCCAATTTACTATGTAAAAAGGGCATAAAGGCTGTCCTTGAGTCTGAGAAATTAATTTTGTCTAAGAATGGTGTATTCATAGGCAAAGGATATTCTTGTGATGGGATGTTCAAACTCAGTATTATTATTAATAAAGAAGTTACAAATTCTGCTTATATGCTTGATTCCTTTTCTATGTGGCATGGTCGTTTAGCACATTTGAATTTTAAATACATGAAATACATGTTAAAGCATTGCTTGATAGATTACAAGAATGTAGTTGACTCGAAATGTGAAATTTGTATTCAAGCAAAAATGACTAAGAAACCTTTTCCTACTGCTAACAGAAATTCACAAATATTAGAACTTATTCATTCTGATATTTGTGAGTTAAATGGTATTTTAACTAGAGGAGGAAGAAGATATTTTATTACATTCATAGATGACTTCTCTAGATGTACTATTGTGTATTTAATGAGGAGTAAGGATGAGGCCTATAACATGTTCATTCGGTATAAATCAGAAGTAGAAAATCAAAAGGAAAAGAAGATTAAAATTCTTAGAACAGATAGAGGTGGAGAATATTTCTCACATGAATTTTCTAGATTCTGTGAAGAGCATGAGATTATACATGAAATGACCTCACCTTACACACTACAAAAAAATGGCTTGGCAGAACGGAAAAATAGGACTATTGTAGATATGGTGAATGCTATGATTCTAAGTGCAAAATTGCCTCTTAATTTGTGGGGAGAGGCATTATTGACAGCATGCCATATACATAATAGAATACCATCTAAGAAACTACAAGTTTCACCTTATGAACTCTGGAATGGAAGGAAACCAAATTTAAGTTATCTTAAAGTGTGGGGGTGTCTAGCTTTCTACAGAGTTACAGATCCAAAGAGAACTAAATTAGGACCAAGAGCATTAAAAAGTGTGTTTGTTGGATATGCTGAAAATTCCAAGGCATATAGGTTGTTGGACTTGAGTTCAAATATTATAGTAAAATCAAGAGATGTTGAATTTATTGAAAATAAATTTAAAAGTGATTCTGAATTAATATTAGAACCCAATCAAACTAAAAGTTCTAACTCTGACTTGAATAAATCTCTTGATAAAATTAAGAGAAAGTCTTTGGATTTGCCAAAAGAGCAAAGGAAAAGTCAGAGAATCAGAAAAGAAAAGAATTTTGGTCCTGATTTTGTATCAACTCTTGCTCTAGTTTTCCTTGTGGAAGGAGACTTAAACACAGTTCTTAACAAAATACCCATTGTCCTAAATATGGAGGTTAATCCAAAAGGTTTTAAAGAAGCTTTGACTTCTAGAGATGCAGCTTTTTGGAAGGAAGCAATAAATGATGAGATGGACTCAATATTATCTAATAAAACTTGGGTACTAGTAGACTTACCTCCAAACTCAAAGGCTATTGGCTGCAAATGGGTATTAAGAAGGAAGTACAATTTTGATGGTACTGTTCATACCTTTAAGGCAAGATTGGTTGCCAAAGGTTTTAGTCAAAAACAAGGTATAGACTATTTTGACACCTATGCTCCAGTGGCGAGAATAACATCAATTCGTGTACTTATTGCTCTTGCATCTATATATGATCTACTTGTGCATCAAATGGATGTAAAAACTCCATTTTTAAATGGTGAACTTGACGAGGAAGTTTACATGAAACAACCTGAGGGATTTGTCCTACCAGGAAATGAAAAGAAAGTATGTAAATTAATTAAGTCATTATATGGACTAAAACAAACACTTAAACAATGGCATGAAAAGTTTGATACCGTTATATTGGCTGATGGTTTCAAACACAATAGTGCTGACAAGTGCATTTATTCAAAGTTCACAGAAAAATATGGTGTTATTGTTTGTTTTTATGTTGATGACATGCTAATTTTTGGTACTAATTTAGAAGGCATTTGTGAAACAAAGAAGTACTTGACTTCAAAGTTCAAAATGAAAGATCTTAATGAAGCAAATACCATTTTAGGTATTAAAGTGAAGAAGTATAGCGGTGGTTATGCGTTGTGTCAATCTCACTACATTGAGAAAGTGCTTCTTAAATTCAATCATTTAGGAATAAAAGAAGCTAATACACATTTTGACTCTAGTGTCAAGTTGGATAAGAATAATGGAAGAGCAGTAGCACAACTGGAGTATGCTAGTGCAATTGGTAGTATGATGTATGCTATGCATTGTACTAGACCAGATATTGCTTTTGCTGTATGCAAACTTTCAAGATATACTAGTTGTCCTGGTGTAACCCACTGGAAAGCAATTGGTAGAGTCCTTAGATATTTAAAAAAGACAATTGGTTTAGGACTCTTTTATTCGAAGTTTCCAGCGGTTCTTGAAGGATATTCTGATGCTAGTTGGATCACTAGCATTAGTGATAATAAATCCACGACAGGTTGGATATTTACCCTTGGTGGGGATGCTGTTTCTTGGGCATCTAAGAAACAGACATGTATCTCTCATTCCACAATGGAATCAGAGTTTATAGCCTTAGCAGCAGCAGGGAAAGAAGCAGAATGGCTTAGGAATATGTTATTAGAAATAGAGTTGTGGCCACAACCTATGCCAGCTATTGCTCTGCATTGTGATAGTGAAGCTACTATGTCTAGAGCATACAATAATGTGTATAATGGAAAGTCTAGACATATAAGTCTAAGACATGATTATGTTAGACAATTAGTAGTTGATGGGATCATAACGATTGTTTATGTGAGGTCGAGTTGTAACTTGGCAGATCCTTTTACTAAAAGTTTATCGCGAGAACAAGTAAGGATCACATCCATTGGTATGGGACTAAATCCATTTTAATAGAATCACCAGTAATAGTAACCCAAATCTTAAGATTTACTTAAAAGAGTTTAATGGGTAAAAACAAGTTACTGATTAGTGATTAGTAAAGCACTACAATAACAAAGTCTCATTCAGGATAAAAAGTGCTTGACTGTTACGTTGAAGAGGATGAATTATACTCTTAACGAAGTTCAAATTTAAAAGTGTCTTAGTAACGGAGACTTAAGAGAAACTTCGCCTATATGAATGTAGAAGTGGTGCCGCTTTAACAAGAGATCTGGATTTGTCTCTTGTAAATGTTCATTAAACCAGGTTGTAGCACAAGGCCATAACAGTGCTAAAATAAAAATTGTGAAATTCTATTGGAAAAGATATATTATTTTTTGTGTTTTGGTTCCGGTTCTGAACGAAAGAGTTTTGGTTTAAGCCTAGGCCACCAATTACTTTTCATAACCTTGAACCAATTACACTAAGGGAATGTTTAAATCGAAGGATACATTCTTTTATGAGAGATAATATCAATAGTGAAACAGAATTTTAATTATATAAATTACAACCTAGTGGGGGATTGTTGGAATAGGTTGTAATATATATAAAGTTGAAGGGATGAAATGTGTGGATATGGTTGAGAATTGAGCGCAAGGCTGAGACTTCGCTCGATAAACCGCTCGAGCGAGAATCAGGCAGTGATCTCGCTTGATGTTCGCTCGACGTTTCGCTCGAGTGTGAGATTGAATCAATGCGTTGTCTTAATCAAAGAGGTACGTGAATTTACCGTTGCATTCTCGCTCGACTAGTCACCCCGAGATAAAGAGGTCAGGCAGTAACTTCGCTCGACCCTCGATCGACACCTCGCTCGAGCGAGAAACGGTAAACTCCCTCCAAACGTGATTTTTCACGCACACCTCTTTACTCTTTATAAATATAGTCGTGAAAGACATGTCTAAGGACGGAAAAAATTAATCTCCCTCTGTTTCTATCATTTTCAATAGTAACTCTAGGAATTCTACAAAATTGCTATTTGTAAAATTCAAGACTTTGTTGTATCCTGGAGACGATTTGCTAGAAACCTATTAGCAAACTCATTGTGAGTGGGGGCAAATATCGTCTTAAAGACAGTATTTTCATACGCCTCAAAGTCTTGATAAATCTTCGAATTCTCTTTCCTTTCTCAAAATTCTCCAACAATTTTAAGACGATATTTCAATGGAAGGAGGTTCAGAATCTACTACTTTCAAAGTAATGAATCAAGATTTTATGAAGTTAGACAGATTCAATGGCTCTAATAGAATATCACGTGAACAAGTACATGATTTGTAGCTCCCTTGAGTGTTGGTACATTTTGCAATAGCATTGCATGGTTTCTGACTATCTTTGTTGGGGATTCGGGCCATTGAACAAACAGTAAATGTGAAATCACGTAGCGGGTGCAACAAAGAGAAATGAAACAGAGACACACAGAACAGCGATGGACATCAAGATTTGAAATGGTTCGGCTTAACACAAGCCTACATCCACTGTTGGGTCGGTCTCAATGAATTCCACTATAAAAATAAAGATGGAGTACAAAGATTGAATCATGTGATTCTTACACTAGAAACACTCAATCTCACTTACAAGTTGCAAGGCTCTCTCTCACAACACTCACACCCTTATAAATAGCTCTTCACTCACAAAATCAAATAAGAAAACACACTTCTGGAACTTCACGTTCGCTGTGTTCGTCTTCTCGCTTGAGTGTGACTCTTCTCGCTCAAGCGAAATCCTGAGCTCCTCACTGCTTGGTGTTCAAATGAACGTGATCCTTCTTATAGGCAATAGCTCGCTTGAGTGAGACCTTCTCGTTCGAGCGGAACACTATTCCATATGGCGCTAACCCTAGTATCTGGAAGCGATGCAACCCTAGGATTGACTCTCGCTTGAGCGGGACGTCGAGCGAGAGTCGAGCGAAATATCTGCCTGGATCTTCCGTGATCTCGCTGGAACTAGATGTCGAGTGAGGGTCGAACAAAATCTCTGTCTGATGCCTCACTTGAGCGGGATGTCGAGCGAAGTTACAGGTTGAGGCTCGCTCAAGCTACCACTCGAGCGAGAGTCGAGTGAGAACTGTCTGATGCGCTTAATTGAATTCAATTCAAGCCACATCTCCAACAATCTTTGCACTCGTCAATATCTGAAACACATTAGCTGAAATTAAGAAAAAGACAAGGATTATAAAATAAAACGAATGAACATTAACATTAATACTTAGTTACCTTGGCAATTATCATCTTGTTCGGCCATCAGGAAGGTACATATGGATTTCCTTGATAACCTTGAACAGTTTGAAAGGACCAAATTAGGTAGATAGTTAGAAGCATTAAAAATACATAAATCAATAAAATTAGTTTCAGGTAGGTAGGAGGCCATGGATTTATTTATATATAGAAGAAAACTTGTTTGTCAAGTGCCCAAAATAAAAGTTAAAAATTAACTCTAGCATTTCTATTATTAAATTTCAAGTACGTAATGAGCCTCCAATTAATTAAATTTGTATAGAGATATGGAGTTGTTAGGCGGAGATATTTTTAATATTATTCGAGAGAAAATATTGAATAGTTGTGTGAAATTTAATAATTAGGTATAATAAATTGTGTGGAATTTGTTAAGTGAAATCAACCGTTCTAGATCTATTCTTATTATATTTTTATACATTTAAATTATAAGCGTTGTTATTTTTTATTATTCGTAGATTTATTTTTGTTAAGCTGTTTAATTTAATTTCGATAGTAGAAATATTCCATATATTTTCTTTTTCCAAATAGTAATTAATTTAGTGAATTTCGGTATTCAATAGCGTAATTAATCATGTGGATTCGACATCTGTTTTCTATAAAACAATTTATTATTTGTTACAATTATGTACACTTGCAGATATTTTTATGTGAACAAAACAATTTTTTATTTATTTTTCAAGACATTTTTTTCATCATCAAATGTCTTGTTTGAACAGATTTTGTCCGTTTGAACGAATTTTGAAACTCGTTCAACTTTTAGGGTAAAATTTAAAATTCATCTCTAAAAATTACTTTTAAACTAATAATATTTAGTTTGTAGCTAATAAATTTCACCCCCAAAAAGTAAAAGAGTATAAAATTCGTACTTTGCTTCTGTAATTAGTACTTTGGTTGACCATTACTTTTGTGTACTTTGATAGCAAACTAAAAGTACAAAGACGCAATATATAGTACTTTGGTTCTCTAGTTAGATTTTGCAACTTAATTTTTTCTTTCGGTAAGATATCTAGTTTCGTCTAATCAATTGCTTGAATTTTTGTTTGTTGTTTAGTTACTTTTGCTGACCTGTAAGTCCACAATTATTTGGGTTTTATTCCACCTCAACATGTGTTTCCTTTTTCTGGTTTAATTTGTTTTTTTGTTTGTTTCTCTCGTTTCACTTCGAAAAATATTTGCTTTGTATATTTTACTTAGTAATACTAGACGTATTACGCTTTGTACGTAGTACTGGATCTAAATTATTAATACTAATGCATTATATATGAAACAATTAAAAGTGGGGTTTCAATTATATATTAGATTTAACCGTCACTAGTATTAATGCACAACTCACTTTTTTATTAACCTTAACGGTCTAATTTTGATATGAGTACTATGTGTCCGCGCTTTCTAAAAATTAAAGCCTATATTTTTTAATTTTGATAATTTGAGACATAATATATATATATATATATACATATATAAAGTAGGATAAAATTACACTCGATAATTAGCTTCACATTAAAACATAAAGATGTAAAGGATTTGAAAGGATCTAATGTGATCTCTTAAATAGTCACTGAGAGGAAAGAATAAGACAACTTTATAAGTTGTATTTTACTTTAATTTAAAGGGAGATATTGAGGACATCTATATTATCAACACCGAGAAATGATTTCGGGGGCTGGAAAGAGTGGTTACAGATTATGAGAAAAGAAGGATCAAGGTAGCAGCCCTCGACTGTGCCAAGCGGATAGGGGATATTAAAAGATCCACATGTACGGTTGCAGCTCGGATTATTGGGTACTTGAGATGTTGCTGAAACTAGAACCCCAATAATGAGCAGTAGCAGCATATATATTTCAAAAGTTTCAGCAGTTGAAAAAATAGATTAATAAGTTATATTGTATTATTAACTAGTATACATATTTATATCAATTTGTATTGTTTACAAGATTAATGCAGGATATAAGTACTAAGACGTTGTTTGATATATATTTTTTAAATTCTTTAAATTAGGTAGGAAGTTTGATAAGCTCAATGATTAAGAATACAAACATCAAAATGAAATTAATTAACACCCAAATAATAGAAATGCTATAGTTAATTTTGACATATTAACACCCTAATAATATAATAAAGGTTTTAAATTAATATGAATTTAGTAATTTGAAAATTTGATTTTTGGATATTAAACTGAGTTGATCTCAACTAAAATCTGTCAACCAAATGGGGTTCATATGTCTGGCTTGATGAACCGTTTGAAAGGACCTAATTAGGTAGATAACTAGAAGTGTGACGCTCCCAAATTTTTCTTAAAATAAATATGGAAATCGAGGCGTCGAGATGCTGACAACACAGGTCACGCATCCCCAACATCAAGTGCTAAGTGTGTGAACACGTGACATACATAATAAAAGCAGCGGATAAATTATATCGATAACTAAGTACCAAAATTTTTAGAGTTATTTTACAAACCAGTTTAACATAAATTCTCCAACAGGAGATTTAATACAGTCATCCGAAAGATAAATTATAAAAATACATATTTACAAAAAGGGGAAAATAATTTCTCAAGATATCAATTTTATAAATAAATGTTCCAACAACGAAGTCGCCTCCTCAGGCTTAGCCTCCTCGACACCTGCATCCAAAATCTACGACGCCAAACATGGCATCGCAGGTAAGTATAACCCAAACAAACCACAAGAAATAAATTATACTCATGCACAACAACAACCTCACACATGAAGAGGACATCGTATGCATGAAGTTTAAAATCATCTTCCTCAAAATAAATAAAATAACCTCACACGCCAAAATCCTATTTTGGCCCAAATTAAAACTCAAATAAAATTATCCATCATTTTCCTAGAAAATGATGTCCGTAAACCCATTAAAACCACAACCATTTTTCCAGAAAATGGTCAACGTAAAATCAATAAATAAAACTTGCCACTTTCCTAGAAAATGGCCTAAACATCATTTTTATAAACCGTATGCACCATGATCTCCCTTAGGGACCATTTGCACACCCTGACTTTCATCATCACACCGAAGATAACGACCACGCATGTGACTTCGGAACGGACGATGCTTAGCTAACTGCGCTCAGCACATATCATGACCAGACATCCCCTAGCTCCCGCCAGCAGAGGAGCCACGGCGTCGGTACAAGAGCGTTACCATCCTGTCCGATCCCGTCATCGCCCGGCGACGACTTAGGGGACGTCACTCAATATATTCCACTCCCGAGTGACCAGAGGAGCTCCACCGAGATAATGCCCCATCTCAACTTGGGGTCATGATACACACGCACCCGAAAACTATAAACACATGAAAATCTAGTTTTCATTTCCAACACATGAATATGCGCGTAAATACATAATGCAGACGACCATGCATCAAATAGCCAACAACTGATAATTTTAAACAATGACCAAACACAATATCTGTTGATGCCAAAAATATATTTAAATCTTAAAGTTTATTTGGAAAATACTTACTGCGGGTAAAAGCATAAATCCTTGAGCAAACGCCAATCTGCAGCGTTCGTAGCGATCACTTGTACATTAGACTAGAGTGCTTGGTTTGACACCAAAATTTAGGGAGATACTCTTTGGAAGGTGGGGAATCTCATGGAGGTGGTGGTGTGGCAGCACAACCACCAGAAAGTAGCGGATCGGGCTCAAAATGGGTAGAAATCAATTTTCGAGTTTTGGGTTGTATAGGGAAGGTGAGACCACGGTTTGAGGAGCTAAACCAGGGGGATGACCGGCTGAGGTGAGGGAGCACTTTGGTGGCGACGGTGAGGCTAACGATGGCGGCAGGTGACGGCTGGGTTGCTGAACCCGAGAGTTTTAAAACCCATTTTGTTTGTTTTTTTCAATTTTATAATCAAATTTTCATTAATAACTACCAAAACCATCACACACTTTGTTTATCAACACAAACAGTAGATCAACTAATAAAATTAGGAACAGCGCGCTAGCAAACTCTCACTCATTCAAGTCATCAATATGCCAAGCATACTTGATGATAAATAGTCAATTATGTTGTATTAATGCTCTTAATATCTTGAGTTTAATCATTTTTGTGTTAAAATAAGAATCTTAATCAAATAATGTCAACTAATTATTTTCTAGTAAGTGAAATGACATTTTATCCCTTACTAGATTTAGATGGGCTGTTGTTACTGGGCTGATTAGCATTTAGTTAAATTTAAGGCTGTCTTGGCCCATTGCAGGAATGAATTTACATGACTAACGGACTGGAAGATAACTCAATCTGTGACTTAATTGATGAAAGCCAGAATTCGGTTTTGACACCAGATGAAGACACGAGAAGAACAAATAAGGGAAATTCAGACATGTGAAAGGCCGCGAGTTACTTAAGGTGTGATTGTGCCCGTGTCCAACAACTAAGCCTATGTGCATGATTGAAGCTCAAGCTCATAGGAAAGGAGAAAGGCAAGCCATGACTTAATAGGAACCCAGTAGAAGACTTTCTGTGAACAAATCAAATGCAAGCTAGTGACCAGTAACCTTGTCCGTGACTTGATTTAGGCGTACACAATTGAAGCTAACCCATGTCTTGAAGCCTAAGGCAGAAACTCAGCCCGTGCGTCTCAATTGAAGCAGCTAGGCAAAATACTTGGAAACCCGACTTGCCAGGAGAAGACTAACCCATGAAGGAAAGAAGTAACCCGTGCCTTTAAACTGAAGCCCAATTCCCATGACCGAAACCCAGGTGATCTGTGAAGAAATGAAAGTGGATAAACGAAGACCCGATTGAAGTAATACGTGCGATTCTTCTAGAAGAATTTCGGGACCACAGAGCAGCGGTTACATGCGATGAATGAGAAGGAAACCGTGGCAAGGAAAGAGAAAAATGGAAAAGAAATGGGAATATAAAAGGAGAAGGAAATCACGGATTAAGGGATAGATAGTTTTCATATTATTTTCTTTATTTTCTGCACTGTCACGAGAGATGTTTTTGGATTTTTAGGATTAATTCCATCTGGTTATTATGCTAATTTAGAGATGGTAGGTTAGATTGTTAACTTGAGATTCATGGAGTAACTCAGGACTGTTTTGGGTTGGATTGCTTCAATTTTATGGAATTTTGAATGATTAACTTGTTGGATTGTATTTCATTTTGCTTATGGAAATGATTAGAGTTCTATGTTCTTGAACTTGATCAGTTGTAGACATAAAGGCACGATTGATGCTTGAACTCATGACAAGACTTTGATGGCTTTCTTTTATTTTTACATTTGTTATACAATCTGTCAAGCACTTTGATTATAGTGAAAATTGTGCTTATTGCTTTATTATCCTATCATAATCTCTTGGGATGAGAAAATGGTTGAGAGAAGATGAAATTATAGGTAAATCCAACTTCAAATCATAATTGGGCGAAAATTGCATCTCAAGTGTTTGTTTTATTGTTTCCTACAAGTTTAATTCAATTTCTACATATTTTCTCTAAATATTTTGAGTCTTGGTAGTTTTAGAAATATAGATTCACCTTTATTTTTAGTTTTATTCGTGCTTGAACTTCCAAAACAGCCAATACCTTTACTCTTAAGCCAATTCACATCCCTTTGGTAAATAGCCACCATTTTGGTATCGATACGGTTAGTAGTCAATACCTACAATTTATTTCATATTTTGTTTATTCACTGCTCAATCAGTTAGTTTAATACTTTCTTTTCTTTTCGGGATTTAATGCTTCTGTGCTTGGAAGTCAAAATCAATAGCCGATCAAGTTTTTCAACTTGTGTGATCCTTCATTGCCCAAAAGCATCCCACATGTTGGATAATCAATTGGTTGAGCACCCCCATCACCTCTTTCATCTCCTTGAGTACATTGCCAAGCATAGAGAAGGAATCATCACTTTGGATAAGCTAAATCAACACAAGTGAATCAAATTCCATAATTAGATTTGAATGCCCGTGTAAGCAGAACCATCACTTTTTGCTAGCTAGCAACCAACAGAAATCATCCCTGTCATCAATGCAGAAGTCTCACTCCTGCTCTTTGTTGATCAAAGAAGATGGCACCATTCACATTAAGTTTTAGAGAAACTTGTGGTTGACTCTAGCTGCCCTTATTCCTTAAGACCCATTTGGATTTAAAGATAAGATGAGATGAATTAAAAAATGAAAAGTTGAATAAAATATCGTTAAAATATTTTTTTTGATATTATTATTGTTTTTAGATTTGAAAAGTTGTATTGTTGATTATATTTTGTGTAAGAAATTGAGAAAGTTGTAATGTTAATATAAGATGAGATTAGAAGAGATGGGATGCGTTTTGAATCCAAATGAGAGCTGCTCCGTTTGGATTCTGAGATGAGATGAGATAAAATGAGTTTAGGTAAAAGATGATAATGTGAATAAAATATAATTAGAATAATTTTTTTTCATATTATTATTGTTTTGAGATTTGAAAAAATTATATTATTTATTACATTTTGTGTGAAAATTTAAAAAAGTTGTAATGATGAAATTGAGATATGATGAGATGAAACGAATTCGAATCCAAACGAGGTTAATCTACTTTGTTCATGCTAGAGAGTGAGAGCATTATGCACTGCATCAGTAGGATATAAACTAACATCCTCAAACAATTCCTTGTTAAGCATATTCCATAAACTTCAAGCAATGAGGAAAAACTTTTCCAATTGTGTTTGACTTCCTCTAGCTCTGATTGCTCTAGCTACATCATCAAAGTCCACAAAAGAATGCTCAGTTTGCTCAAAAAGATCCTAATCCCCCCAAACTTGTTGAATACCATTGCATTTAAAGACTGCAACACATCTTCTAAACCATCCTGGCAAAAAGCACAACTCTCATGCAGCACAACTTTCCTTTTCTTTAATTTCTGTTTTCTTGGAATTATATTTTTACAAGCCCTCCAAGTAAAAACTTTCACTTGATGTGAAATTTTTAGCCTTTACAAGTCTTTCCATATGAGTCTCTAATGTTTTTGATGTGTCCCATATCCCTGCTCATGGAACTAAAGAGCTTGTAATAAGCACTTTTACAGTAAAAATTTCGTTGTGTTCAAACTCCCATACTAACCTGTCATCATTCTCCCTAGAGCTAAATAAAATTTTGAAGATTTATGTTGCAACTGCTATTGAAAAACACTGATTCACCTTCTCAACATCCCACCATAGTGTGTCCTTATTAATAAGAGACTCAATTGTTTGGGTAAGATCCAGTTGTAATTCGAGTACACATTGTTGGAGCATTCTAAAGTTCGAAACCCAATGACCAGTCTAAATCTTAATATCAGACCCATTTCCCACTCTCCATCGACACTATGAATTGCTTCCCAAATACCACTCCAAACTTATGTTGGTGTGGAACCCAACTTTGATTCCAATAAATTATGCAAGAGTGTGGATTCCTCATTCATAATGCGTCATCTTTGTTTTGCAAGAATGGCCATATTAAAAATCAGGAGATCTTTAAATCCCAGCCTCCATCTTTCTTTAGATTACATAGATTCCTCCCTCTTATCTAATGAATCTTGTTTTCTTCCTTCTACTATCCCCACCAAAACTTAACCATCATTCTCTCCAACTCGTTACAAAACTCATTTGGCAGTTTAAAGCAATCTATTGTATAGGTTGGTATTTGGAAAGCTACAACCTTGATAATATCCCATTACCACCCTATGGCAACAATTTTTATTTCCCAAATTTCAGCTTTTGCCATACTCTATTTTTAAGAGTTGAGAACACTTGATGTTTGGCACACCCCACCACTGAAGGCAGTCTCAAATATTTATCATAATGTTAAAAATGTTGAACACCACATAAAACCAGTAGTGTGGCGCCCCCGACTCCCATGTGTGAACAAGTGGAAGACGATACACTCGGATGATGAACACGGGTCACACCCCGTAATTAAATGGTCCAAGGTGTGTGCATCATGCATAAGGTGTACAAATAATATTCGTAGCAAAAAATAAAATACATACATTCTAGTACCAAAAATTTAAAATCTATAACCTAATCAAAAACTCTTTACAAAATTATTACAATCACCCAACTGACTAATAAGGTGAAGACCAATTCCCAACTCATAATTATAACATTCCAAAATTTTATTTCTCGGACAGAGCCAGTCTAACGCTCAAATTTGACTTCTGCAATAAATCTACAGTTTCATAAAATGAAACCGCAGGTAGACAAGAAATACCACGTAAGATCATGACATCTCAACAAATAATCAACCAAACACAACCAAGTGTTTAAAATCACATTTAGGCAGCTAACGCATTCCTCAAACACATGCAAAAATAAATCTAGCCTTTTCCTCAAAAAGGACAAATCAACCCGTACATCCCTTTCCCAGAAAAGGACACCTCAACACGTACCAAACATTTGCCATTTCTACTTATTTATTTTTTGTTTGGGTTGATGATTTAAAATTATGGTGATATTTGTCTTTGGCTTCTTTTCTGTAAGTATTTGTTTTCTGAAAACAGTTTATACACAGCGAGACCAAATTATGTCAAGCAATTAATTAATTATCTACAGTTTGGTTTTTTTGGCATATAGATATGAAGTTACCCCTGCTTTCATTAAATTATCTGCATGGTCTTAGAGAAGCTACCCCTGCTTTTATTATTCCTAGTGATTTGCCAGCATCTATTGGTGTGTTGTTGGACGGAAAGATAAAAAAAAATTAGATGTTCTGACCTGGAGAATACTAGAAAGTACATTCACATGAGATTGCGTAATTATTTGTTCAAATATGTTTCAGAGCTGATAGAACAAGTTCATACTACAATTAGTTCAGTGTTTGTTTCATTATCGTCAAAGTACACGTGAACCAAATTTTGCTTCAGGGATCTTAAAACCACTGAGTAAGTTACCAAAAAAAGTACTTGCCAGTTGCCAACGTTGTTTTGGTCCTTTGGCTTTCAGTGGGATGGTATTTTAATAATTCTGAAAAAATTTCTTCACACAATTTTATAAGTAAATCGTGTTTTAAATTATCTGATTAAAACCCTAACCAGAATCAATGTGAAATCAAACTCAAGGTCATCTATTGGCTGGACTTATCATGTTATCTCCTTCAACACGATATTATAGCCATTATTGAGCATATACCATATTATTCAACTGAATTTATTTCAACAGCTGACTACTTTTATAGTTTACTAAATTAGGAAATCCAAATTTGATAATGTTTTTGGCTGCCAACAAGGCTGACTTGGAAGAGAAGGGAAAAGTGGCGGTACTCGAGGTATTTTTAGTCCCACATTCTTGCTTACTATCATTATATTGTTAGTATTTAAACATAGTCAACGGCATATTGGTGCGCACCTAGACATTTGGGGAAAGCATATAACAGTAACAACGACATGCCCATTGAAATGCTTATATGTTAATTCATACCCATTGAATTGTACAAATAAGAACAGAGACACATTGTAAATGCTTTTAAAGAGATTTGAGGATTTCAAAGTGTTAGAAAGATATTAAGAATTATAAAGGATGTCAATCCTCCAAAACAAATTTGGAGACTATAACAGAAAAAGGGATTTCTACTCAAGTGATGTGCATGCACAAGTAATAAAGTCGTGCTATTTTTATCATGATATTCTTTAGAATCCAGTAACCTTTATTGTCAATAGATAATTTGAGAGCAGCAATATGGTGGGTTGAAGTCAAATTCGGTGCTCCTTTGCATTATAATCTTTGCTCGTTTACATAAATAAATGTGCCCATAAATCCAGTGCATAAAAAATTGTGTTTGGGGATGAGTTTGGTTGCAAAATAGATGCATGTTATTAATAACATTCTATGTTTGAAATTCTGGGAGCAAGCTGTTTATTTAAAAAAATTTAGCATATCTTTCTTACATGGTGAGGGAGTTAAGCTCCAAGAAAAATTCCATCCTAGCACCAAGATTGATGAGAACAAGTGAACTTGTGTAATAATATTATGTTTCTTGTTTCTGATATTATGTTTTGGAATGAAATTGCTGATATTATGTTTTATGCTCCCGTGCATTGGGATATTTACTGATGATTAATCTCATATATTCTTTTAATTTTCTTGTTAATTGTAAATTAACAACTAATTGAATTACACAAACTTTTGGGTCATATGCAAGAAGTCCATCAATTTTTGTTGGTGAGGGCGCAACAGCAAAAAATCTTTGAAATCTATTAGTATCAAATCTTTCAGTGTTAGGAATTATAGATCATTAAATGAAACAAAGGCACGTAGCACGTTCAACGTCTAGTGTATATATATATATATATATATATATATAGAGAGAGAGAGAGAGAGAGAGAGAGAGAGAGCTGTCCTTGTTGGACTAACAATATTAATTAAGACCGGAAGGGTGTCAATTAAAAATAAATAATTATTCAAGCGAAAAACGACACTGCATCAAAACGTTGAAGAAAAACATAAATAAAAATGCCAGTATAACTTAAATTGCTTCACGCATTTACAAGTTACATGTGAGAGCTAGTTACTCAAGTATTCAAAAAGATTATTTTATGAACTCCATATTTTCAGATGCTAGTTAGATTACGCATTCTTTTTAGCGAATGATCTTTCCTTCTCCATCTGCTCGAACAAAGTTCCATCACAAACAGCTTTTCTTAATGCCACAAAGTTGTACTGCGTTCCTCAAATTGTACAACAGAAGAACATAAAAAACCACAAATTTATTCTCCATATACTACTAAAAGAATCCATCTTCTTGAGACTGTAGAAGTAAAAATTGGTAATAAACATCTTTCCAATAAGAACTTCATTAGAATGAGGCCCGTATACGTCTGTTGTATCAAAGAAAGCGATTCCTTTATTGGAAGCAAGCTTTATTACTGAGATTCCATCCTCATCAGAGAGGAGAATTATAGTCTCCAGTCAGGCCCATACATCCAAGCCCCAACTTTGAGACCTGGCAATAAAAGAACAAAAGAAATAAGAACTACAAAGAAATGAACAACATTAAGTCAAAATTAATTAATTGGAGTGACAAACAGCACCAAAAAATTATTCCAATAATGAAAACTACTGCTTAGAGCCTATTCTGCATCTTGAACATTATGATAGACTACTATCATGATTTCCAAAAACTTGGATATATATTTTCACTTAAATCGAGTGACAGGCTTCCATGATTTAGTGACAGGCTTCCATGATTTGAAGTTATTTCTGCAGGTCCAAACTTATATTGAGGCTTGGTGAAGGAAGAACAATCTTAGCAGAACACTCTGTCTCATGAACTTTTCTACTTTGTTTTCAATCTTTGGGTTTTCTTCACGTACTCAATTTAAGAATGATCAGATCAGTGGCATTATATGGGCTTGCTTCATCGTCTCTTTTACCTTCCTTGAAATCTTGGAGTTGGAAATATGTGTTAGCTAGAATTGAAAAAGTAGTGGAAACAAAATCAATCCAAATATTTGAATTATAGCTGTAAATTTCAAATACCAAGTCCATTAGCCTCAGAGGTCTTCATGATTCGAAGCCGTCTCACAGGGCAAGAAACATCCTGAAATTACAATAGAAAATAGCATAAACATTGGGAGCAGCACAAAGAAAGGAGAACTATACTCATCGTAGCAATTTAAATTTTTAGTCCTCCAAGATTGCTACAACTCATGAGTCGTACCTCATGACACCCTCAACCAGACCACCAAGTAATATGATTCACAAGTACTTCTAGATGTAGTCCTGTATTATGCAAGAGCCGTGCAGTCTTGTAACACTCAAGTCCAGCGCCACCCAAAATTTTAAAATGTCATATTTAATTATGAATTTATTTTGAGCGAAAAAACTCTTTTTGTATATTTGAAAATTATATAAACTTATTTATTTTTATTTTTATTTTTATTGTTCCTCTCCTTTGTGTGCTCTCGATATCTTTCATGTTTTCGTTGATTTTATCCTCGCCTTTCAACATTGAATCAACTTTGCCTTTTTGGTCATCTCTTCTTACCTCAAGTTTGCCGAATCCCATGCATGAATGATTTGCATCTCTCCAAATTTTCTGGGATCACGTCAGTTTGGTTACAATTTTGCTTTGCACATTTTTGCTGGAAACCGAATCTTATTTTTGGAGTTATATTTTGATATTAGTTTCCCTTTAAACTAAGTTTTGCCTTCATCATGTCCTTGTCTTTCGCTTGCACGTTACCAATCGTTCGGCAACTCCCGCCAGACTCTCCTCGTTTTGATTTTAACTCCACACGGCTGTGCGGTTACTTATTTTGTTTCTCAAAATCTTACCCTCAACCGATTAGATACTCAACTCCCTCTCTCACTTTCTGTTCTCAGTCATCTATATATATATATATATATTCAGACCTTTAATAGCCATAGAAAAATCTTCTTTAGCACATCGACGCAAGAACACAACCACTTCATTACGTAAACCACCAATGAGCATTTCATCACCTTCCCGTGTGCCACTACCCCCACCTCACATGGAACCATGTTATCCATCATAGAAATGAGAGGCCTCTGTTTCATTGCCTCGAAAACAGAGCATCCACATACCTTTTGCCAACCATCGAAACCACCACACCGAGAGCACCCCGTATGATGTAGCAATTTCCATACCAGATATCGAACCGTGAACAACCTTGCCCAACCATTGAAAGCCTTCGCCTAGCTCAGCCATACCCAACCTTAGCAGCCTTGAACCCACGACGGAAGAAACCAGCTGCTAGCCATCACCGAAATACCCCCTGTTTATGATTCCCGCAACAGAGCACTCATCAATGTGCTGCCCCACCTTACAACCATAACTATTGAGAGCCATACACCCATCGGAAACCACCCATAGCAACCTAGAAAACGTGCAGCTCCACCACCAAATCACACCGGCATGACTCGAATGGCAAATTTATCCACAATAGGCCAAAACACCTATGTTCTGATTTCCGAGAAACAAAGCAACTTTGTGCTCTCAACCCTGAGTTTTTCTTCCACCGTGAGTGGCAACTAAGCCGCCTCTCCTCCACACTGTCATCACTGGTCCAGAAAACGCCGACCGTGCTCCGGGTCCGTCAGCTTCCTCACGGTAAGCATGGCTTTGCCGCATGGTATGTTTTGAAAACAACCCTCTGAGACCCGTTTCTCTTAGGACTCAGGCACCTTATATCTGTATTTCACTAAGACACCCTACGCGGGTTCGTATTAAATCTAGTTTTTGTTGTTTCATTTTATGAGAAGTTTATTATTTAAATATTTATAGCTTTTAAAGCGATTAAATAAATATTTGAAATATATTATATGAATTTTTTAGAAATATTTAGTAAGTACCAATTTTCTTTGCTGAGCCCTTTGAAGAAAAACTTTTATTTTGGCTAATGTTTTAATTAAACAGAATCTTGCTTTCTTATTTTAATAAATCTTGGGGTTATCTAGTTTTTGTTAAAGCCAATGCTTTTTCTTTCTTAGTTGTTAATAAACGAGATTGTTTTTAATGTTTTAGCCGGATATTTTTGGATTATTAAGGAGTTTGGTTTAAATGAAAATTTAGGTATTGGTGAATCTTAAGGTTAGGGGGATTTTCGTTTAAATTCAAAGCATTTTGAAGATAGTTGATAATCAGAAATTTGAAGATTTTTAGATGTTAAGAAAATATATTAAATTTTATGTCTCAGGTTCTATTTTTTTTAGGTTTGTAATCATTTGAATATTTATGGAGTTACGTGATTATCTTATAGGTGGCGATTTAGTTTGTGCAGCATTGTTGAGGATATTTTTGAAAAGTTAAAAGATTCAGGTAAGCGGGGTTCCTATGCTTGACTTTGTACCAAATATAAACTGTGGTTGACTTTTTGAAAATTTATGCATGTTTTGTTATGAAATGAGAACTTGAGAAAAACCAACCTCAGTCATTTCTTTGCATTACTCATAAAGCTTATATGAAAGAAAGAAAATTATTTCTATCATGCATTGTGCAGACATGAGCTTAATTTTTGTCATGTTATTTCTGAAATGGAAAAAGAGCGATATTAATTATCTGAAATAATTGTGCATTGATTTATAAAGATGCTCTGAACTCTGTTTTGTTTGGTGAGAATGTTCTGAAAATGTTTTGAAACTCTGAAATATTTTGATGTGACTTTGAAAACCTTTGGCATGGTATACTGGTCTATATCTGACCCTGTCTCTACTTTGCTCTGTCTCTGCTCTGTTTGAGTTGGTACCAACTTCTCTGTCTCTGAGTGCACCCATTTTGGAAACAAAGTGGTTTATTGTGAACTTTCCTGTGTGCACACTCGGGGCTCCGAGAATGATTAAGGGAATGTTTCACCTCTGTCTCATCCTGGTTTGGCCACCGGGATTAGCACAACCTTACCACGGGGGTTAAACATGGTCTTTGCTCTGTAAGATGCTCTGTTTTGATATGATGATGATGCTCAGTTTTGTTATGCCAAAGTACTCTGTGTTTTATATAATTTAAAAATGATCGCTCTGTTACATTTGAAAATACGTTTTATTCTGCATATTAACTTTGAGAATTATTTTTGTTTTGCATATAGTATTTTGTAAATGCTCATGTTTGCACTCTAGTATATGTCCTTCGCTTACTGAGTTGTGGTTAAACTCACCCCTTATCTCTGAATATTTTTCAGATGAGTTTGGATATTTCAGCCAATGATTGGATTACGAAGCATTGGGTGAGATGACTCAAAAATGATTGATTTAGTGTAGAGAATTTAGTAAGAAAATATTATTGTGGTCTGGTGACTTAGCATTTCTAGAATTGGTGATATTGAGAAAAGTGATTTTCAAACCAAGTTTATATGATATTTGGAAATTTGGAGTCTATAATTATAGTATTGAATGTAAGTATATGTGATAAGTAGTAACTCTCGGATCCCTCCGGGACCGGGGAGCTACAAGTCTTTTTTTAGAAAAGTGAGGTCCCTTATTAAAAATTATTTTTTACTTTTTTATTTTTTTGTGGATCCCATATTTACTCACATTTTTTTACAAAGATTGTGTGAAACATACACACTATAACTGCAAATATCAATTATCTTTTATTTATTTATATTTTTCCATTTTAAGTTGTAATGTTAAACGATTGAACAACCCCCATGGAACATCTCCCACAAGCATCCTGTCTCCATCTTTATCTTCATAAGAAAGCACAAATTCAGATGAACCATCCAAAAGCTTAGATGATTTTGTTACTTGTTCCTAATTCTCTCCACCTGACGCAAGAAAAATATAACGCCCTGTACTCGTAGGTAGTCCTGAAATCCAACCTGTTTGATGTGACCTGTTTTCATCTACTAATATTATTTCTAAATATTTTTCTGAAATCCACAAATAATTTTCTCATCTCCAAATCCAGACAATCCAATCATAAATATATCCACAAAATTCATAAATTTAAAGTAATACCATCACATAGGGTCCACAATCTTCCCATCACAAGAATAAAAATATTCTACTAACACTTGAATCTAATAATGCTAAATAACATAACATCAAATCATTGAATATAGTCTTCACTTCAACCAAAGGGTAAAAGCTTAGTCTGGTCCCAACATACTAGTCTTGGTCCTCAGTCGAGACCTCCACTTCATCTGAAATGTATATAGATAAGGGAGTGAGTTCAACCACAACTCAGTAAGCAAAACACCTATACTAGTGTGTAAAGCATGAGCATTTGAAAGAAAAACTTCTTATGCATGAACGCATAAAACTTTTATTAATAGATAACAGCTCCAAAAATATGTATCATCAAGCGATAAGCTAAACGAACATATATTTTTCATAAAGTATAAACAGAAACCAACTTTTCAAACAAAACACTCTGGCACAAATAACTATCACATCTCATCTTATCAACATTCCATAACATGTATCATGTTTAACCCCCTGTGGTAGGGTTGTGCTATTCCCAGTGGCCAAACCATGCGGTATCATATTGTGAGACTTTCCCTTATTCGTTCTCAGAGCCCCGAGTGTGCACACAGGAAAGAAACACCAAAAGGATCACTTTGTTTCCAAAGTGATTACACTCCTATCATATCATATCATATCATGATGGTGCTAACCATATCACGTGAATCCATATTCTCATATCAAAACCATATCCAGAAACCAAGACAAACAGATAAACATGCCAAAGATTTTTCATGAACATAACATATCAAAACACTTTACTTCACATGTATAAGAAAACAATAAAATCCATATTCGTCCATATGCATATCTTAGAAACATGTCAAATGTTACTCATGTCTACACATTTCTTGTCAAAAGAAAATTTTCTCTATCATATAAATTTTCATGAGAAGATGCAGAAATATATATACTGAAGTTGTTTTTCCCACTTTTCTTTTAAAATCATAATATGCACATTTTATAAAACCAACTTCAAACAAATTTTCTTTTTATGTAAATCTAAGATAGAAGCCCCGTTTACCTGACTCCGGCAACGAACTATCAAAGCTTTGAGTTCGACTTTTAAGAGTCTCGCCACCTATTTACAAGATATTCACTAATGTTAATGACCACCCCAAAAAGTTTTAATCTGAAAAATTATAAGTTAAACTATGCTGCCTGCCTAGATTCATAAACTCTAGCAGACAAATCCCAAGCAACCAGCCACCCAAAATCATTTATTAGCATGAATACTGTCTCCAACAAATTCATTATTTTAGCTCATTACGTATTCATCTCAAATAACTCCAAAATACCTTGGAAAATAATTTCTTTATTTCACACCATCAACCACCAATAATCCTCTCAACCAAAACTCATAAGCTTTAGAACAACCAAGAGATAAAATAAAATACTCCACAAACAACTTGTAAGAGTCTTCTAAACAAAAGATCCAATTTTCATTCACTAAACAACCCACTATTCATATACAACAATTCCCAAAGAGTCAACAAAATTCCTGGCAGCCATCGAAATATTCTTCGAACCGATCTAGCAATTAAAAGAAAATTCCTTAAACGAATCACTTAAGATAAGCATCCATCTGAAATCCATAAATCTTACCTAAAGAGAGGAAATGGAGAACAACTCGGGGAGAAAAAAAAGCTACGAAAATTAGATCATTGATCTGCTATGCCTACCTACACCCATTGATACGCAAACAACGGAAAAATATCAGTGATGAGGAAACCCAAAAATCGCATCTTTTAATGATGGAAAACTGAAAAAAGTGAAAGGTTTAGAAGACTTACCAGTGGAAGTCGCAGGCGGACGAAAATAGAAGGGAATCAGCGAAAGCAGGGGTCCCAACTGAGAATGAGTGCCGTAGAGAGGGAGAGAGAGAGAGAGAGAGAGAGAGAGAGAAAGGAATTTATCTTCATTTTGGAGTGAAAACTACCGAGAACGTGGAGTCTGGTGAGTGAAAAACGAAGGCCAGCAGAGGAAAACAACCGTCGGGGAAAGCAAAGGAAAGAATGGAAAAGAAAAGAAAAGAAAGAAAAGGAAACGGAAAGAGAAGCAGTGAAATCAATAAATCTGGCGCAAAACGACTTCGTTCCAGGGCTAAGGCAGAAATGGGTTCGAGCCTGGGCTTGGGTAGCGGGCTTGGGCCCGGGTGTTACATCCTCCCCCCCTTAAACAAATTTTCGTCCTAGAAAATTGCTACAAAAGCTCGTAATCCTCATTGAATAGATGTGGGTATTTCTCTCGCATTTCTTCCTCGAGTTCCCAGGAAGCTTCACTACTTGTGTGATTACTCCACAACACCTTAACCATGGGGATGCTACGAGTCCGCAACATGTGTGCTTTCTTTTCCAAGATTCGTGCTAGTTCTTCGATATATGTCATATCTTCTTGAATCTGCAGCGGCTCATAATGAATGATGTGAGTGGGATCAGAAATGTACCTTCTCAGCATGGATACATGGAAAACGTTATGCACTCTAGCTAAATTCGGTGGAAGGGCTAACTTATAAGCCATGGGTCCAATTCGTTCAAGAATCTCAAAGGGTCCAACATATCTAGGGCTAAACTGGCCCTTACTTCCAAATCTCATAACCCCTTTCATTGGTGCTATCTTTAAGAATACTACATTTCCAACCTCAAACTCTAGTGGACGGCGTTGGTTGTCAACATAGCTCTTTTGTCGACCCTGAGTTGCTTTAATTCTAGCTCGAATGATGTCAATCTTTTCTATGGTCCTTTGAATGATCTCTGGTCCCAAGATTTTTCTTTCACCAACCTCATCCCAATACAATGGAGACCTGCACCTTCTGCCATACAGTGCTTCATACGGTGCCATCCCAATGCTAGCTTGGAAACTGTTATTATAAGCGAATTCCACTAATGGTAAATGTCGTATCCAAGTTCCCTTGAAGTCCATCACACATGCTCTCAACATGTCTTCTAAAATCTGAATAGTCCTTTCTGATTGTCTATCTGTCTGAGGGTGATAAGCCGTACTGAAATTCAACTTAGTCCCATTGCCTCTTGTAAGTTTCACCAAAATATGGAAGTGAAACGAGAATCTCTATCTAATACAATGGACATTGGTATTCCATGCAATCTCACAATCTCTTATATGTATAACTCAGCTAGTTTCTCCAACTTATAAGAAACTTTAATGGGCACAAAACGCGCAATCTTCGTTAAGCGATCCACAATTATCCATATTGCATCTTGTCTGTTTAAAGCTCTTGATAGACCTGTCACAAAATCCATGGATATATGCTCCCACTTCCATTCTGGAATCTGCAATGGCTGTAACAACCATGCTGGTCTCTGATGCTTTGCCTTCACCTGTTGACATGTTAGACACTGTTCTACAAACTTAGTAATCTCTCTCTTGATACCGTTCTACCAAAAAGACTCTCTCAAGTCCCGATACATCTTAGTACTTCTTGGATCGACTGTGTATAAAGAGCGGTGTGACTCCTCAAAAATTATCTTCTTCAGTCCATCATCTGCTGGCACACACAATCTGTCTCTAAACATTAAAACTCCATCTTCAGAAATGCTACAATTAGCTTTGTCCCCATTCTTAACTTCCTCAACTAGCTTTATCAATGCTGAATCCACTTTCTGAGCTGCTTTGATTCTCTCTAACAAATCTGGTTGCACTATTAAACTAGCCACAAAAGTGCTTGTATCATTGGTGATGACCTCAATACCAGCCCTCTTTAAGTCCATTAGTAACTGATGTTGAGTAGTAAGGGCTGCCACTGCTGAACTCATTGATTTTCTACTCAAAGCGTCAGCTACAACGTTCGCTTTGCCTAGGTGATAATTGATATTACAATCATATTCCTTTATTAGCTCGAGCCATCTTCTCTGTCTCATATTTAATTCTTTATGGGTGAAGAAACACTTCAAATTTTTTTGATCTGTGTAGATTTCGCACTTTTCCCCATATAGGTAATGCCTCCAAATCTTAACTGCAAATACAACTGCTGCTAACTCCAGATCATGTGTAGTGCAATTTTGTTCATGTATCTTTAGTTGCCGTGAAGCATAGGCTATGACTTTTCCGTGTTACATTAACATGCACCCCAAACCCAATCTTGAAGCATCACTATATACCACAAATCCACCTCTCGCAGTGGGTACTGTTAAAACCGAGGCGGTCACTAGTCTCTATTTCAAAGTCTGAAAGCTTTCTTCACATTTTTCTTTCCACTCAAACTTCTTGTTCTTCCTGGTGAGTGCGGTGAGAGGAACTGCTATCTTGGAGAAACCTTCAATGAATCGGCGATAGTATCCTACCAATCCCAAGAAACTCCTAACCTCATGTACATTTTTCGGTGCCGACCAGTTCACTACTGCTTCCACTTTCCCGAGGTCTACTGAAATGCCCTCTTTTGAAACTAAATGCCCCAGAAATGTAACAGCATTCAGCCAAAACTCACTTCTTTAGTTTAGCAAACAACGTTTCCTCCATAAGTGTTCCGAATACTAGCCTCAAGTGTTCCGAATACTAGCCTCAAGTGTTCCTTATGTTCCTTCTTGTTCTTAGAATATATTAGGATGTCATCAATAAAGATGACCACAAATTTATCCAAGAATCCATGAAATACTTTGTTTATTAAGTCCATGAATACCGTTAGGGCATTAGTCAAACCAAAAGGCATGACCAGAAACTCGTAGTGGTCGTATCTGGTCCTAAAAGCAGTCTTGGATACATCTTCAGCCTTGATCTTCAGTTGATGATACCCTGATCGAAGGTCAATCTTCGAGAAAACTTGCATACCCTGTAGTTGATCAAAAAGGTCTTCTATACGGGGTAAAGGATATCTGTTCTTGATAGTTACTCGGTTGAGTTCTCTATAGTCGATGCACATTCTCATTGTCCCGTCTTTCTTTTTCACAAATAAAACTGGAGCACCCCATGGGGATACACTGGGTCGGATAAAACCTTTGTCTAATAGATCTTGTAACTGTTTTTTAAGTTCAGTGAGCTCCGATTGCGTCATTCTATAAGGAGTCTTGGACAAAGGTGCTGTGCCTGGAACAAGATCAATAGCAAATTCTACTTCTCGGTCGGGTGGTAATCCAAACAAGTCTTTAGGGAACACTTCCGGATATTCTCTCACCACAGGAATCTCTTATAAACTCAACTCTTCCTTTGGTGTATCTATCACACAAGCTAAAAATCCTTGACAGCCATCTCGCAATAATTTCCCAACCTGAACTGCTGATATGATTGATGGGAATGATCGCACTTTCGACCCCACAAATCGAATTTCATCTCTTTCAGGAGGCTTGAAAACTATCTCCTTTTTAAAACAGTCAATACTGGCATGGTATGAAGCCAACCAGTCCATACCCAAAATTACATCAAATCTAACCATATAAATATAATAAGTTCAGCAGGCATCAATCTCTCTTCGATAGATATAGGACAGCCGCGGAGAATTCTATGACAAGATACTGTAGTCCCCGTCGGAGTCGAGACCACTAAGTTAAAATCCAACCTTTCACCTTCCCATGTGCAGAATTTGGCAAAATTCTTAGAAATAAAGGAGTGCGTTGCCCCAAAGTCAAATAGTATAGTAGCATGATTAGAAAACAAAGAAAGAATGCCTGTGATCACACACAAAGTACCCTTTGATTTAATATCCACAATAGTTACTAAGTTATTCCTAAAAGAAAGTAAGGAATAATCCCGGTGATCACATCCTCCCTGCCTTCAGCCTTTCCTAGTGTCAATGCAAAAATCCGAGCAGGTGCAGTAGGGAGTTGGGTATTACTTCGTGGCGCCCCTCTGGTCCTGGATGGGGGTGGTAGTGAGGCGGGTTTATTGCTACCCAAAGTAAGCGGGCAATCCCTGAGGTAGTGGCCCGACTTGCCGCACCAATAACATAAGCCTGGCTCTTTCCTGCACTTTCTCGTGTGATCACGGTCACAAGTTCTGCAATGATAGGGCTGTTGATCACTCTAAATTGGCCTCTTGCTTGAATTACCCCCCTTCATTTCTCTTCTTCCACTGTCCCTGGTTGTTGCTTGTATGATATCCAGATGGGGTAGACCTCTTCTTTTAATCAAGTGAGGTAGCACTCCTTTGAAGGCATCTTTCAAACAAGGTAGCCTTATTCACCAACTCTGCGAAATTTTTCAACTGGAAGCCTATCACTCGTTCGTAAAGCTTCTCGTTCAGCCCTTGCTCAAATTTGTGACACTTTTTCTCTTCGTCTGGAATCAAATATGCTGCAAAGTGTGCCAGCTCAGTAAATTTTGCTGCATATTGGTGTACTGACATCACCCCCTGGACTAAAGTGGCGAATTCCATAGCTTTATCCTCTTTCACTGAGACTGGGAAGAAACGCTCTAAGAAAACTTCTTTGAACTGTGACCAACTTTTTATTTGCTTCTTTTCAGCTTCCCTGATGGTCCTTTCAGAGATCCACCATCTTTTTGCTTCCCCGGTCAGCTTGAATGTAGCAAACGCCACCTTTTGTTCATCCGTGCAAGGTAAGACTCGAAATATCTCCTTAATGTCCTGCGCCCAATCTTCCACCAATATCGAGTCGCCTCTCCCATCAAAAGATGTGGGATACAACTTGTTGAAATCTTCTACGGTGCAACCCCTTTCACTAGTGGTGCAGTGACGGCCAAATGAATTTTGCGCAAGATCATCTATTAACTGATGCGCTGCTGCTCGGAGTACTTCGGAAGCTCTTGGATTTGCTTCCCTTCCATTCCTGGCTGCATTCAAATCCGATACACTTCATTCACGGTGAGGCGGCATCCTGAGAAGACTTGGACTATTAAACAAATCATTCATTAAAAGCACATACACAAAAAGCTATATAAATATCAACGGGTAGTCATAGTAGCCAAAACAATAGTATATAATCTCCCCAACATGAGTGAGGTATCCACCACAAATAAAATCATAAAAATTCAGAAACCTAGTCCTTCAATCTCCAACAATACAAAATCAGCTCACAAGCCTATAAAATTTTACACCTCAAATGATTCCTAAAGTCGACGAGTTCTAAAACCTCAACAGCTCATAACAATATTTCTTTAGGTCATCTCCTTATCGCAATTTAATCCAAATAACCATCTCCTAGAACCATTCTATCTTCTATACTCTCATACGAACTATCGTCTACAAAACCTCAAATTCCTAGATCTTTACTGCATAGAGTCTGTAGAACCTTAAACCTTCGCTCTGATACCAACTGTAATGCCCCGTACTCGTAGGGAGTCCTGAAATCCAACCTGTTTGATGTGGCCTGTTTTCATCTACTAATATTATTTCTAAATATTTTTATGAAATCCACAAATAATTTTCTCATCTCCAAATCCAGACAATTCAATCATAAATATATCTACAAAATTCATAAATTTAAAGTAATACCATCACATAGGGTCCACAATCTTCCCATCACAAGAATAAAAATATTCTACTAACACTTGAATCTAATAATGCTAAATAACGTAACATCAAATCATTGAATACAGTCTTCACTTCAACCAAAGGGTAAAAGCTTAGTCTGGTCCCAACATACTAGTCTTGGTCCTCAGTCGAGACCTCCACTTCATCTGAAATGTATATAGATAAGGGGGTGAGTTCAACCACAACTCAGTAAGCAAAACACCTATACTAGTGTGTAAAGCATGAGCATTTGAAAGAAAAACTTCTTATGCATGAACGCATAAAACTTTTATTAATAGATAACAGCTCCAAAAATATGTATAATTAAGCGATAAGCTGAACGAACATATATTTTTCATAAAGTATAAACAGAAACCAACTTTTCAAACAAAACACTTTGGCACAAATAACTGTCACATCTCATCTTATCAACATTCCATAACATGTACCATGTTTAACCCCTGTGGTAGGGTTGTGCTATCCCCAGTGGCCAAACCAGGCGGTATCATATTGTGAGACTTTCCCTTATTCGTTTTCAGAGCCCCGAGTGTGCACACAGGAAAGAAACACCAAAAGGATCACTTTGTTTCCAAAGTGATTGCACTCCTATCATATCATATCATATCATGATGGTGCTAACCATATCACGTGAATCCATATTCTCATATCAAAACCATATCCAGAAACCAAGACAAACAGATAAGCATGCCAAAGATTTTCCATGAACATAACATATCAAAACACTTTACTTCACATGTATAAGAAAACAATAAAATCCATATTCGTCCATATGCATATCTTAGAAACATGTCAAATGTTACTCATGTCTACACATTTCTTGTCAAAAGAAAATTTTCTCTATCATATAAATTTTCATGAGAAGATGCAGAAATATATATACTGAAGTTGTTTTTCCCACTTTTCTTTTAAAATCATAATATGCACATTTTATAAAACCAACCTCAAACAAATTTTCTTTTTATGTAAATCTAAGATAGAAGCCCCGCTTACCTGACTCTGGCAGCGAACTATCAAAGCTTTGAGTCCGACTTTTAAGAGTCTCGCCACCTATTTATAAGATATTCACTAATGTTAATGACCACCCCAAAAAGTTTTAATCTGAAAAATTATAAGTTAAACTATGCTGCCTGCCTAGATTCATAAACTCTAGCAGACAAATCCCAAGCAACCAGCCACCCAAAATCATTTATTAGCATGAATACTGTCTTCAACAAATTCATTATTTAACTCATTACGTATTCATCTCAAATAACTCCAAAATACCTTGGAAAATAATTTCTTTATTTCACACCATCAACCACCAATAATCCTCTCAACCAAAAACTCATAAGCTTTGAAACAACCAAGAGATAAAATAAAATACTCCACAAACAACTTGTAAGAGTCTTCTAAACAAAAGATCCAATTTTCATTCACTAAACAACCCACTATTCGTATACAACAATTCCCAAAGAGTCAACAAAATTCCTGGCAGCCATCGAAATATTCTTCGAACCGATCTAGCAATTAAAAGAAAATTCCTTAAACGAATCACTTAAGATAAGCATCCATCTGAAATCCATAAATCTTACCTGAAGAGAGGAAATGGAGAACGACTCGGGGAGAAACAAAAGCTACGAAAATTAGATCATTGATCTACTAGGCCTACCTACACCCATTGATACGTAGACAACAGAAAAATATCAGTGATGAGGAAACCCAAAAATCGCATCTCTTTAATGATGGAAAACTGAAAGAAGTGAAAGGTTTAGAAGACTTACCAGTGGAAGTCGCCGGCGGACGAAAACAAAAGGGAATCAGCGAAAGCAGGGGTCCCAACTGAGAATGAGTGCTGTAGAGAGGGAAAGTGAGAGAGAGGAATTTATCTTCATCGTGGAGTGAAAACTACCGAGAACATGGAGTCTGGTGAGCGAAAAACAAAGGCCAGCAGAGGAAAATAACCGTCGGGGAAAGCAGAGGAAAGAAAGGAAAAGAAAAGAAAAGAAAGAAAATGGAAAGGGAAGCAATGAAATCAATAAACCTGGCGCAAAACAACGCCGTTCCTGGGCTAAGGCAGAAATGGGTTCGGGCCTGGGCCTGGGTAGCGGGCTTGGGCCCGGGTGTTACAAAAAATATTGACAATTTGCAGTATCAATCTCAATCAACCTTTTGCTGATTTATACATGCAGGAAAAAATGTAGATTATTAATGGAAAAAATATTTGGTACTCATCTTGGACCAGTCTTTTTCCCCTTTCACTGGCCCAACCTTTTATTGAGTACAAGATCAATGGGTAGATTTTTTTTTCACTTTATATGTGTCTATATGCTTACTTTGGAGATGGAGTTGGCTATGTCGTTTGCCAGGCCTACCTTTATTTATTTATATATTTATTTTCCTTTTCATCCCTTTATTGAATATTTTGATAATGTTTAATCTTTTTCGATTTTTTTCTTTTTTCTTTTTTTCTGCTCAAAGCAAAAAGAGAATTTGGCTATGTAGCTAAAGCTGAAGCCGAGGCAAGTTGAGGTGTTAGGTGTGGTTATGGAACTTTAGGGCCAGGTACTTTACCCTAAACATGCTAAGATGAATTTTAGTGTTGTTACTCTTTTGGTGGTGGTTGGGTTCTGATATTTAAGGCATTCATTCTTTCTTTCTATCTAGCTTTCTTTTATTTATTGTTTTTTTTCAATTAAAGTTACTTCCACTTAACTTCATTTAAGGTTATATTAGCAACTTTTCTGAATCTTGTTTACCCTCTCAATTGATCAGTTGGGTCACTAATCAAACTGCCACTAAGGGAAAAATAAGCAAACTGAATGCTTGTACTCTTGTGGCTCTTCTTCGTAATTTGCCTTGGTATCTATATGCTCTACAATTTAATTAACTCTTTAGTTTAGGTTTTACACCTCTGCAGTGTTTATCCGATTATTATTCTGGATTTTCCATGTTAAAATATGATGATTGATTTGATGCGTTATTTTGTTTTATAACCATGTGAAAAGGAGTTGAGGGGTGGCTGTGGAAAAACAGGGGACCAATGAGATAATCAACTTATGGTTGAGGCTATTGACTATAGTTGGATTGAAGTTGTTTAAGTCAACTTGCTCTTTGGGAATTTTCATCTTCTTTTTTAGATTAGTTTATTATTTTCATACATCTAGAACTAGAGGGTGCCCAGGGAGCTCTAAGAATATGCAAGAGCATTTTCATAGCTAAGAATATGCAAGTCGAACAGAACTCTCCTATTAATTATTTATTAATTGACCCAAAAAATACACTTTGCATTGTTAAATTATCAAGAATTTTGGACATTACATCAAAAGCTACTAAACCTGAGATATTACAACCTCACAATAAGAAAAAGTTGGGATATGCACCTCCATTAATATATGATTTTCAACATTTTTTTTATTCAACATTATAACATGTAAGCAATTCTTCGCTCATTTAACAATTAGAACTAGACAGTATGCTACAATTTAGTTTTTAGTAGACCAAATACACAATGTATCAATTTTGATAGTTTTAAATGTTAATCTCAAGATGTTTGGAGATGCACAGTATGGACAAAAAAATTTAGTTTAGTTTCTTTTAGTTTAGTTTAGTTTAGTTTTTCAATTACAATCTCTTTTTTATTAAATGCTTGTTGTGGTGTTTAGTTTAGTTTCTTGAAATTATTATTTGTCTTGTTATTTTAATTGTAAAAAAAGAAAAACTATTTGCCATGTTCCTTTGTCGGTTTGATGCCTGACATACTTTGAAACAAGTGCAATGCTGATAACGTTTGTATTGTTTGGGAAGTATCTGGATTGTCTTGTCAAAGGAAAAACCTCAGATGCCGTCAAGAAGTTAGTTGAACTTGCACCAGCAACTGCAGTGCTATTTGTCAAAGACAAAGGTTTTTTTGGATGTCTTCCTTTTTTCTCTTCTTCTTCTTCTTCTTCGAAATAGAGGGTGATGTATTTCTGGGAATTTGTCCATCAGAATGTATTCCTGTTCTTGCCCTTTTGCTTTTGCTTGTAAATGTGCTTTACATACTATGTAAACAAGTTGTAGAGGGCATTCTATGATGTGAGTACCTGGTACTGTTTGTCTATAATATTCATTATTAAAATCTATTTGCAGCTTAGATTTATATGCTGATTCTAATACAATGTCATTTGTTTGACGTTTGGTGCATGACATACTTGTACATTGTGATTAAAGCTCGCTTGCTCGCATGAGTTTTCCCGTATGCATTCAACTTGGCTGAAATCTGAGATTGGGAGATAATAATTTGTTTGAAAAATGATTTCATTCTTCAAAAATATTTGCTAAATTTGTTCTTTCAATTTTTTTATTTGCATTAAATTGTTCATTAATCAATAATTTGTAAAAACATATTACTTTTGTAAAATAATTGTTTGACCCAATTAGGCCAACGTGCTTTGCACTTGCACCTACCTATTATATATATATATGTATGTATATATATTCAAAAGTACATAAAAGTAAAGAGTCTTTGGATCCTTCTTGTTGGCCAAGTCGTTCATGTTGTAAAATCAAAACTCCATTCTGTTGAAAAAACATTTCTCTAATCTTGATATTTTTCCGTTGCTTGAGTGCAAAGTACAGCCAAGAGCTAAACACAGGCATAGAAATAAAGCCTACACCACCACCTGCATTTGAAAGGCTGATCAAAGCCATTGTTCATCTTAACCACGGGCGCCATTCAAACAATTAAAAGATATAAAACAATTAAGAACTAATTTTTGCTATCTTAATTATGCCAAATAAGTTTTAGGAACAAAATGACCAAATCTAGCTAATTAGAGCTATTTCTAAATAAAGGTAAAAATACGATGACGGTTGACGATGGGCCGGTCTTAACAGTAAATATGAAGTAACGCAGCAGATGCAACAAGATAAATAAAACAAATACATACACAGAACACCAATGGACACCAAGATTTTAAGTGGTTCGGCTTAACACAAGCCTACATCCATTGTTGGGTTGGTCTCGATGAGTCACTATAGAACAGAGATGGAGTATAGAGATTGAATTATAAGATTCTTACACTAAAAAACACTCAATCTCACTTACAAGTTACAAAGCTCTCTCTCACAACTCTCAAACCCTTACAAATAGCTCTCAGACGAAAAATCTAACAAAAATGAGACCTTTACCGGTCTGGGCGTTCAAATGAACGCGATCCTTCTTATAAACCACTTCTCGCTCGAGCGAGAGCGAACCACTATTTCAAATGATGCTAACCCTAGTACCGAGAACATTAGCTCAAAGCGAAACCTCGAGCAAATGTCTAGGGCTGGCTCTCACTCGAGCAGGATGTTGAGCGAGAGTTGAGCGAAGTCTCTGTCTAAAATCTCGCTTGAGCTAGATATCGAGCGAGGATCAAGCGAACGCTCTATCTGATGCCTCGATCGAGCGGGATGTCGAGTAAGGATTGAGCGAACTCACTGGTGGAGGCTTGCTCGAGCAAGGGTCGAGTGACGAGCATTCTAATGTGCTTGATTGAACTCAATTCAAGTCATATCTCAATAAATCTCCACCTTGGCTTGAATTGTCACAAGCCCCACAAAATCCATTCTAAACGTGAGACCAACAAATCCCTCAAAAAGGAATACTCAACCGAAATACGAAGTCTATCTTTAAAGAACTAATTTTCCACACAAAAGTCTTCAATAACATAGACGACTTGACCAAATCACTGGTTTGGTCCTAATGAAGAATCAACATCTTCACACAAACGGGAATGCACCATAATACAGACTGTTTACTTTAACAACGGCTTCTGAATACAGACGAAGACAACCAAATATTCTCTGCCAAACTAAAAACCCAACAAAGCCTGTATGAGCATACACAAAAGGTGGCCAAACCAGTGTTTTAAATTTCGTACCGTACCGGTCGGTATGGCCGAAATATGCCGTACCGGCTGGTACAGAAAAATGCCGATTTCGTTTCGGCCGATAGGCCGTACCGGATTTCGAGCTCTCTCTTTTTCTTTTCTTTTTTTTTTTTTATAATTTTTTACTATTTTTTAACCTCAATTTAGACTAAATTAATTACATATATATTTATCTATATAATTTATTTACATATTGATTATTATTTTGAAATATATTTTATATATATTTATATATATAAATTATTTACGTATAAATTATTCTAAACATTGGGCCAAACTGCCTCCTCTATCTACCACTTGTAGACCTGCTCTCAATGTACACCAATGCCATGGATAAAATTTACTCAAACACAAAAGCATGATCTAGAGTACCATATGTCCTCTGTTCTGAATCTCTCTATAACTCTACTTTCTTGCTATAACTCTCTCTCCTTCCTGTGGAAACAAAAGAAAAGAAAATTCATCCAATAGCAAGCTGTAGTTTACTGCTTCAACCTCAATCTGTAGACAAGTCTGACAAACTCAAAGTAAACTGTGAACTCTGCAAGCCCACCTCATTCCATTCGGATACTTCGTGGAGTGAAACAAACTGAATAGTCTGAGCAACGCTCTACCTTCTTGTTTGTCGAACACTTGTCTTCTCAAAAGAAACAGATAAACAAAACCAAACTCTTCAATGATCATAAAACAAATACGAGTATAACAAAAGTACAACTTTACACAAGATGTATCCCAATCAGAAATCCTGTAAGAAAACTTGATTCTACATTGTTTCGCAAGAACACAATGCAAACAAAAAATCAAATTTAACTGTCTTATGATCACAGCAAGTAAAAGGATGCCGACTCATAAATGACCACACCTGTCTGACATACTCACATGTGCTGCATGCGAGTGATATTTGAATCTAAAGCATGTGAGGATACTCCACCTACTACTGTACTGCCCTCAAGGAAGTAGAGACTAACGGTCATCTTCTTTGCTATCATCACCACTAGATAAACTTTCATCTTCCTTCACATTTTCCAGTCGAGGACACTCACTCTTATAATGACCAAACTTATGGTAGTAGTAACACTTAACATTTTTCTTGTTAGATTTAGAACTACTGGAACTACCCCTACTCTTTCCTAAACATCCTTTACCAGATCTATCACCAAAGGAACCTTTCACAAACAAACCATCGGCATGATCGTCCATGCCTAATCTCCCAAATTTTGTTCTCAGTTCCTTAGAACTCAAAGCAAACTTAACATCTACCAAGGAGATTGTATCTCTACCATACAATATTGAGTGTACAAAATTATCAAATAAAATAGGCAATGAACATAAAACAATTAAGGCTTGATCTTCCTCATCAATCTTAATGTCTATGTTCCTCAGATTCATAATAATTTTATTAAATTCATCTAGATGTGTAGAAATAGAGGTACCTTCCTTTATCTTGAGAGTGTATAATTGTTGTTTCAAATACAACCGGTTAGTGAGAGATTTCTTCATGTACAAACTCTCCAGCTTGTTCCAAAGACTAACATCAGTCTTCTCCTCAGCAACTTCTCTCAAAACTCCATCTGATAGTAATAATATAATAGTGTTGCGAGCCCTTTCTTCTTCATTCTTTGACGGTGCAGGAGACTCACTAGTCACATCTTCTAGAACATTGAACAAACCCTCTTGTCGCAACAAAACCTTCATCTTGATGCATCATAAATTAAAACTATTCTGTCCATCGAATTTCTCTACTTCAAACTTTACTGAGGCCATCCCTTCACAAAGCTTAGAAGCTCTGATACTAGTTTGTTGGGGATAGGCCAGTCTTAACAATAAATATGAAGTAACACAGCGGATGCAACAAGAGAAATAAAATAAATACACACACAGAACACCAATGGACACCAAGATTTTAAGTGGTTCGACTTAACACAAGCCTACATCTCCACTGTTGGGTTGGTCTCGATAAATTACTATAGAACAGAAATGGAGTACAGAGACTAAATCACAAGATTCTTACACTAGAAAACACTTAATCTCACTTACAAGTTGCAAAGCTCTCTCTCACAATTCCCAAACCCTTACAAATAGCTCTCAGACGAAAAATCTAACAAAAATGAGACCCTTACCGATCTGGGCGTTCAAATGAACGCGATCCTTCTTATAAGCCGCATCTCGCTCGAACGAGACTACTCTCGCTCGAGTGAACCACTATTCGAAATGGTGCTAACCCTAGTACCGAGAACATTAGCTCAAAGCGAAATCTCGAGCGAGACTCAAGTGAATGTCTAGGGTTGGCTCTCGCTCGAGTAGGACGTCGAGTGAGAGTCGAGCGAAGTCTCTGTCTGGAATCTCACTTGAGCTAGATGTCGAGCGAGAGTTGAGTGTACTCTCTGTCTGATGCCTCGCTCGAGCGAAAGGTCGAGTGAGGGTTGAGCGAACTCACTAGTTAAGGCTTGCTCGAGTGAGGGTCGAGCGACGAGTATTTTGATGTGCTTGATTGAACTCAATCAAAGCCACATCTCAACAATGACACACTGTAGCTAGGACATTAAAGTTCAAGCAATACCAAATTAATGCTTTCAGGTTATCAACATCTTCAGATTCCTCGTGAAGTCAATATTTATCATTTTTTTCAATGCAAAATTAGTTACTTCAATATTTATCATTTGCAGTTTTCTAATTTATAAATTAGAAAAATTGCAAATCTTTCCTTAAAATAATATTTTTTTTAATCACGTGATATATTTCAACGATCGAGGATCTTGGGCTATTAGGAAATATGTTTTGAGAAAATTAAGAATTTTTTTGAGATATTTTTCTAAAACGAAGACTATTAAAAAAATAAAAATGTTTTTTTTTTCCTAGAAATAAAGTGTGAGATCCCAGAATTACATGTATTTTTATGTAGTATTTTTATTTTTGTTGTCGATTATTTTAGTTTATTTTAATAATATTATTGGTTGTGTTTTATTTGTTTAATATATTTATTTGAACTATTAGATAATTAATATTAGTTCTACGTTGTTTTTTATGTTTAAATATATTGAGTTACGTTACTTTTCTTATTAATTTTAATGTGAGATAATTATTTTAATGATTGAAATTGAATTCCTTTATTTTATTATGTGATTTTATTTTATGCGCTTTCTTAATATTAATTAGTGTTTTATATTTAAATTTTTCTTTAAATTAAATTAGTTTATTGTTGGATTTTAAATATTTTATTTTATTGATATCGAATTATAGTATTTGTAGTCGACTTTTATTTAATTTATTGTGCTCTTTGTTTTTAGTTAGTCTTCATTTATTTGTTTTCTTTTTCTTTTTCTTTTCTTTTCTTTTTCTCATTTTTCTTTTCTTTTTTCTTTTCTTCCTCCCCTGTTTTCCCCCTAAGCCGCGCGACCCCCTCTCCCGTTTCCTCTCCCACCCGTTTCTCTTCACTCCAGCCAGTGCCGTTGTGCGCCACCCTCCGGCGACACCGCCTAGCCCAAACCCACCCTCACACGCCAGTGAATCCAATGGCACCGGATGTGTCATCTCTGGCCATTCCACCGCCCCTGCTCGGCCTCATACCCGAAATGGGTTTAAAGGGTTTTCACCCCTTTTTCGATGCCGTCACCTGTCACCTTGGCCTCCAACCACCACCACTAGACACCTCATCCTCAATTTCTTCCATTTTACCTCAAATCCGAAATGGAAACATCTTTGCTATGCCGCCGTTCGGCCACCGTTAACCTCACCGCTGCCACCAAACCACTCCCTTACCTCAGCCGACCATCCCCCTAGTTCAGTTTTCCCATCCATGGCCCACCTTCCCTATACAACTCCAAACTCGAAAATGGATTTTCACCCATTTTGAGCCCCATCCGCCACCTTCCAGTGGTTGTACTTCCTCACCACCACCTCCATGAGATTCCCCCACCTTTCAATGGGTATTTTCCTAAATTTTGGTGTCAAACCGAACACTCTAGCCCAACGTATAAGTGACCACTACGAACACTGTAGATTGGCATTTGCTCAAAGATCTACGTTTTTACCCGCTGTAAGTATTTTCCAAATGAAATTTAAGATTTAAATATATTTTTGCATCATCAAATATTGTATTTGTTTGACGTTGGGATTTGCTGATTGATGTTGGAATTTTATGATTTTTAGTTATTTTGTGTATTGTGGTATATATTGTGTAATTACACGCTTGATCATGGATATATTTGGTGTTTGGATTTTAAGGTGAGCTATGATTTTTGGGTTCATAGTTTTAGTGGGACAGCGATACGTAACGCCCGTTATGATCAGTGGTTGTGAATGATATAACCGGGACGGCGATACGTAATACTCGTTATGATCATTGTGTGTATTTCATATTGGGAACAACGATATGTAATGCTCGATATGAAATGAGTGTGTAAGAATCATAATGGAGATGGCGATACGTAATGCCCATTATAATCGGTGGTGTGTGTATGATATAACGGGTATGGCGATACGTAACGCCCGTTATGATAATTGGGTGTGTATTTCATATCGGGAACGACAATACGTAATGCTCGCTATGAAATAAGTGTGTATGAGTCATAATGGGGACGGCGATACATAACGCCCATTATGATTGGTGTTGTGTGTATGTCATATCGGAGATGGCGATATGTAATGCCCGCTATGATTGGATTTACAGATATATTTTTTTGGGAAATGATGAATAATTTTATTGGAGTCTTATCATGCAAAATGAAATTTTTGGCGTGTGTGGTTATTTTATTTACTTTGAAAAAGATGATTTTAAACTCCACGCATATAGTATCACGTTCATGAGTGACGTTGTTGTTGCATGAGTATATTTTATATATTGTGGTTTGTTTGGGTTGTACTTACCTGCGATGTCATTTTTGGTATCGTAATTTTTTTATGTAGATTTTTAAGAGGCTGAGTCTGAGGAGACGGCTCTGCCGTTGATATATTGTTATTATGAATTGATATTTTAGAATATGTAATGAAACGATTAGTGCGACGGCTGCCGCCCCCTGTCCCACCACCAAAATTATGTGAATGACCCCACCACTATTATTTTAAATTCTGCATAGTGACTTGTATAGTGACTTGCATAGTAATTTCAAAACCTATAAATAGGGACTTCAGTTGTAATGAAATTCATAAGAAAATATAGAGAGAAAGAAAGTTTCAGTTCTTAAGAGTTTCAGAGAGAGTTTCTTATATATTTTTCTATTTTGCAATAGTAGTTTCTATCTTTAGTTTTATAACACGTTATCAGCACGACGGTTCTACCAATTCTGAAGCTAGTGGCCTTATTCCTCTGTAAGTTTTTAAATATATTATTTGAAGTCTTTGATATATTTTATTGATGATTATCTGTGTGAATTTATAAATATATTTTCTGAGATACACATATTTATTTCATTATTTATATGTGTAGAAAATGGCAAATCTTACAAAATTAGAATTTGTTGCTCTTGACATATCCGGGAAAAATTATTTATCCTGGATACTTGATGCTGAAATTTATCTTGATGCAATGAACCTGGGAGAAACTATTAAAGAAGGAAATCAAGCATCCCTGCAAGACCGCGCTAAAGTAATGATTTTCCTTCGCCACCATCTTCATGAAGAATTGAAAACTGAATATCTTACAGTAAAAGATCCCTATATTTTGTGGAACAGTTTAAGGGAGAGGTATGAACACCAAAAGACTGTCATCCTCCTAAGAGCTCATTTTCAATAGTTGCACCTAAAGTTGCAAAATTATAAAAGTGTTAGTGAGTATAATTCTGCACTTTTTAAAATAAGCTCAGTATTAAAATTATGCGGTGAGAAAATCACCGATGATGATATGCTAGAGAAGACTTATACTACATTTCATGCCTCGAATGTGCTCCTGCAGCAGCAGTATCAAGAGAGAAAGTTCAAGAAATATTCTGAACTTATATCATGTCTTCTAGTAGCTGAGCAGAACAATGAGCTCTTATTAGAAAACCACCAGTCACGCCCTACTGGCTCAATATCATTCCCTAAAGTGAATAGTAATAGGTTTGTATCATTCCCAGAAGTGAATGGTGCATCCTTTAGAAGAAATCGAGGGCGTGGACGTGGTAGGAGAAATTATAGAAATGTTGGTCCCAGAAGTGACAACATTAAAAGGGATAATAATATAACGTATCACCAGAAGTGGTATAATTCAGAAAGGGGTAAAAATCTCTAAAATAATTCTTCAAAGAAAAGTGAAGAGGTGTGCCATAGATGTGAAATGACTGGACATTGGTCACGTACATGTCATACGGCCAGGCACTTAGCTGATTTATATCAAGCTTCTATTAAAGGAAAGAATAAAGTGCATGAAACAAATTTAGTAGAACCATCAGATGATTTATTAGATTCAGTAGATGTAGATGTTACTCATCTTGATGTCTCTGATTTCTTTAATCATCCTGAAGGTAGTATTGAACACTTAATTGGAGATGGAAGTGTTTCACTCAATTAATGTATTTTCTTTCTATCTGTAATAAAAGTTTTGTATATTTTGTAGACTCATGGATCACATTAATGAGCTTTTTATCTCTGAGTTGAATGATAAAGATATAAATCTGGCTGACAGTGCTACAACTCACACAATTCTCAAAGAAAAGAAATATTTTCAAAATCTAACACTAAGTAAAGCCTATGTCCATACCATATCAGGTTCATCGGATTTAATTGAGGGCTCCAGAAGAGCTTATATTGTGTTGCCTAATGGCACCAAATTTTGTATTGATGATGCTCTATTCTCTTCACAATCCAGAAGAAATTTATTGAGTTTCAAAGATATACGTTGTAATGATTACCATATTGAAACAACCAATGAAGGCAGTAAAGAGCATCTACTTATTACTAAAACAATATCGGGCCAGAAGCTCGTATTAGAAAAACTGTCTGCTCTATGTTCTGGATTGTATTATACAAAGATGAGAACAATTGAATCATATATGGTAATGCACCAGAAGTGCATTGACCCTAAAGTATTTATGACTTGGCATGATTGTCTTGGATATCCGGGTTCTATAATGATGAGACGAATTATTGAAAATTCGCATGGGCATCCCTTAAAGAATCAAAAGATATTTCTACCCAATGAATTTTCGTGCTCTACATGTTCTCAAGGTAAGTTGATTATCAGACCATCTTCCTCAAAAGTCATTGTTGAATCTCCATCTTTTTTACAAAGGATTCACGGAGATATATGTGAGCCTATTCATCCATCAAGTGGTCCATTTAGATATTTTATGGTTCTAATTGATGCATCTAGTCGATGGTCACATGTTTGTCTGTTTTCCACTAGAAATGTTGTATTTTCTAGACTTCTTACTCAGATAATTAAACTACGAGCACAATTTTCTGAGTATCCAATTAAGACTATTCGATTGGATAATGCAGGTGAATTTTCATCTCAAGTTTTTGATGATTATTGCATGTCAATAGGAATAGATGTTGAACATCCTGTTGCCCATACACACACACAAAACGGTTTAGCAGAGTCTTTGATCAAAAGGCTTCAATTAATCGCTAGACCTTTACTTATGAAATCAAGACTACTTGTTTTTACTTGGGGATATGCTATACTTCATGCAGCATCTATAATTCGCATTAGACCATCTGCATATCATAAATATTCTCCATTACAGCTTGCATTTGGTCAACAACCAAATATTTCTCATCTTCGTACTTTTAGATGTGCTGTATATGTTCCAATTGCACCTCCGCAACATACAAAAATGGGCCCTCAATGTAGACTTGGGATATATGTTGGTTTTGATTCTCCATCTATTACAGGGGATATGTTTAAAGCTCGTTTTGAGGATTGTCATTTTGACGAATCCAATTTTCCGTTAATGGGTAAATAATCCTGAAGCACGACAAGATATTATTTGGGATAATAAGACCCTTTCTCATTTTGATCATCCTACAAATGAATGTAAATGGGAAGTTCAGAAGATTATTCATTTGCAAAATATTGCAAATCAATTACCGAATGTATTTACTGACACTAAAGGTGTAGTAAAATCTTATATTTCTGCTGTTAATGCTCCAGTAAGGATTGAAGTCCCTGAAGGATAAATTGTCAAAACAGCAATAAGTGAATCTAAAACACGCCTGAAGCGTGGAAGACCTATTGGTGCAAAAGACAAAATTTCCAGAAGGAAAAGATTACAAAATGAATTTGGTGTTCCTGAAGAACATGTACCCACAATACAGGCTACAAATATAATTGGTGCTCTTAAAGAGCTCAAATCTTCTATTCCAAAACCTCCTGAAGAGGAAACTCTTGAAGAGTATAAACCTCTTGAAAAGGGACCTCCTGAAGAGGTGTGTCATGAAATGTTTTCCCCTGAAGAGGAACAGGTACCTGAAAATAATGAGATCTCAATACATTTCCTGAAAACTGGAAAAATTCTGGATAGAAATAAAACTATTGTCGACAACATATTTTCATATAAAATGGCCCTTGACATTACCAGAAGTAATGAAGAAAGTGAGCCAAAAAGCGTCGAAGAATGTCGACGTAGAAATGATTGGCCAAAATGGAAAGCAGCTATTGAAGCTGAATTAAATTCGCTAGAAAAGCGAGAAGTATTTGGACCTGTTGTCCAAATACCAAAGGGTGTAATGCCTGTTGGATATAAGTGGGTATTTATACGAAAACGTAATGAGAAAAATGAAATTGTGCGGTACAAAGCACGGCTTGTCGCACAAGGTTTCCTGCAGAAATCCGGGATTGATTATGAAGAAACATACTCTCCCGTTATGGATGCAATCACATTTAGATTTTTGATTAGTCTGGTTGTTACAAAAGTATTAGAAATGCGGTTGATGGATGTAGTCACTACATATTTATATGGATCATTAGACCATGACATAAATATGAAAATCCCTGAAGGATATAAGATGCCTGAAGCATCTACAAGTACATCTAGAAATATGTACTCAATCAAACTACAAAGATCTTTATATGGGTTGAAGCAATCCGGGCGCATGTGGTATAATTGCTTAAGCGAATATCTATTGAAAGAAGGATTTGAGAATAATCCTATATGCCCATGTGTTTTTATTAAGAAATCAGAATCTGGATTTGTCATTATTGCAGTTTATGTTGATGATTTAAATATTGTGGGAACTCCTGAAGAGATCTCAAAAACCGCTATATATTTAAAGAATGAATTTGAAATGAAAGATCTTGGCAAAACAAAATTTTGTCTCGGCCTGCAGCTCGAACACTTGCCAAATAGAATTTTTAATCATCAGTCCATGTATACTGAGAAAGTCCTAAAACATTTTTATATGGACAAATCTCATACCCTGAGTACTCCAATGATTGTTTGAACACTTGATGTGAAGAATGATCCATTCCGGCCTTGTGATGACGATGAAGAAATTCTTGGTCCTGAAGTACCATATCTCAGGAGCTTTGATGTATCTTGCAAATTGCACTCGACCAGATATAACATTCTCAGTTAATCTGCTTGCAACATATAGTTCTGCACCAACTCGAAGACATTGGAATGGCATTAAACATGTCATTCATTACCTTCATGGTACGGTTAATATGGGATTATTTTATCAACGTGGTTCAAGTCCAGAATTGATTGGGTATACAGATGCAGGTTATCTTTTAGACCCACACAGAGGTAGATCTTAAACTGGATATTTATTTACTTATGGAGATACTGCCATATCATGGAGATCTGTTAAGCAGACACTATCTGCTACTTCTTCAAATCACTCAGAGATCATTGCTATTCATGAAGCAAGTCGAGAGTGTATTTGGCTGAGATCAATTATTCAACATATCCAAGAAAAGTGTGGACTTCCCATGGTCAATAATAGTCCAAAAATCTTATATGAAGATAATACTGCTTATATCACTCAAATCAGAGGGGGATATATCAAAGGTGATAGAACCAAACATATTTCACCTAAATTCTTTTATACTCATGAACTTCAAGAGAAAGGTGAAATCTAGCAGATTTATTCACAAAGGCGTTACCAACTTCCACATTCAAGAAGATTTTGTATAACATTAGAATGCGAAAACTCAAAGATATTTTGTCATGCACTTTTCAGGGGGAGTAAATGTGCTGATTGTACTCTTTTTCCTTCGCTGAGGTTTTGTCCCACTGGGTTTTCCTCTGCAAGGTTTTAATGAGGCAATCTTAAAGCACTTGTGGATACATAAGAAGACTGTACTTGTGAGATCCCAGATTTATGTGTATTTTTACACGTTATTTTATGCTTGGTGTTAATTATTTTAATTTATTTAAATAATATTATTAGTCATATTTTATTTGTTTAAGATATTTATTTGAGCTATTAATTAGTTGATATTGAGTTACGTTGCTTTTCTTGTTTATTTTAATGAGTGGAATTAAATTCCTTTATTTTATTATGTGAAATTATTTTATCTGCTTTCGTTATATTATTTATTGTTTTATAAATAATATTGTGTTTGGGTTTAATTTATTTATATTGTTGGGGCTTTAAATATTTTATTTTAATGATATTAGATTATAGTATTTAAAGCCTGCTTTTATTTAATTTGTTGTGTTTTTTTTTCAGTTGGATCCCTTTTTTCTCTTTTTTCTTTTCCTTTTCTTTTCTTTTTCTTCTTTTTCTTCCTTTTCTTTCCTTTTCTTTTTCCTTCCCAGACCCCCCCCAGCCCGCGTCCCCTGCCTCCCTCTCCCTCTCGCCGTTCCTTCTCTCCCACCCAGGACTGCCGCCGGCCACCCACTGGCGACACCGCCCAGCCCACTACCTTCCCCTCACGCCGGCGAGCTCAACGGCACCGGTGGTGTCCCCTCCGGCCACCCCACCGCCCCTCCACGGCCACAAACCCGAAATACCCATTTTTGCTTCCCTTGCATTTTCCGGCCACCGCCGGCCACCCCTTGGCCTCCGACCACCACCACTAGACTTCCCAACCTCCGGCGAGCATAACCCACCGCCCAAAGCCACCCATCGCCGCCGGTTAGCCCCTCCACCCGAAATGGGCCTTAAACGGGTCGTTCTTCGCCACGCCGCCGTCCGGCCACCGTAGGTCTCACCTCCACCACCATTCGACTCCCCTCACCCAGCTGGTCAACCCCCTAGCTCAGTTTCCCCAACCGCGGCCTCACCTTCCCGGTACGAGCCCAAACCCGAAAATGGGTTTTCACCCCTTTTGGCCCCGATCCGCCACCTTCCGGTGGTTGTGCCGCCACACCACCACCTCCGTGAGATTCCCCACCCTTCAATGAGTACCTCCCTAAATTTTGGTGTCAAACCGAGTGTTTTAGCCTAACGTACATGTGACCGCTACAAACGCTGCAGACTGGCGTTGTTCAAGGAAATGCGTTTTTACCGCTGTAAGTACTTTCCAAACGAGCTTTAAGATTTAAATATATTTTTGGCATCAACAGTTGTTGTATTTGATTATTGCTGATATGTGATGGTTGATGTTGGTATTTGTTGGTTAATTGGATTATTTAACTGTTGGCTATTTGGTGCATAGTTGTCTGCATTGTGTATTTACGTGCATGCTCATGAAAATATTTGGAAAGTGGATTTTGGCATGATTTTGGATATTCATGTGTTGAGAATGGAAATCTGGGATTTAAAGTGAGTTTAATGGATTTTAATGGTTTTGGGCTGAGTCATAACGGGGACGGCGATACGTAACGCCCGTTGTGATCAGCGTGTGAGTGTGTGGGTGACATAATGGGGACGGCGATACGTAACGCCCATTATGGTCATCGGGTGTGCATTTCATATCGGGGACGGCGATACGTAACGCCCGGTATGAAATGAGTGTGTGTGGATCGTAATGGGGACGGCGATACGTAACGCCCATTATGGTTTCGGGTGTGTGTGTAATCATATCGGGGACGGCGATACGTAACGCCCGGTATGATCGATTTTGAGGATATTATTTTTATGAAAAATGATGGGTGATTTTATTGTGGATTAAATTGGGATTTTGACGAGTGTGGTTATTTCATCAATTTTGAGGAAGATGATTTTGAGCCTCATGCATATGGTAATTGTTCTTGGTTGTTGTTGCGGCATTAATGTATTTTTGTCTTTTGGTTTGGTTGGGTTGTACTTACCTGCGATGCCATCTTGGCGTCGTAGTTTTGTTTGGATGCAGACTTTGGAAAGGCCGAGCCTCAGGAGACGGCTCCGCTATTGAGGTGATATGATTATTTGATATCTCGGGAAATTTATTTTCCCCTTTTTATAATTATGTATTTGTTTAAATTGTATTTTTGGATGACTGTATTAAATCTCCTGTTGGAGAGTTTTTTATTAAATTGGTTTGTAAAATATTTCTAAAAAATTCTGGTACTTAGATATTAATTTATTTTCCGCTGCGACCTTTTATTTATGTATGTCACGTGTGCACACACGTTTGACACGTGTTGTTGGGATGTGTGACCCGTGTTGTCATCATCCAGACGCCTCGATTCCCGCATTATTTTAAGGGGAATTTGGGGGCGTCACAGGTGGTATCAGAGCAGTTCGGCTCTGGGTAAATCCGCAAGTTACCTAGGGACAGTACCAGAAAAGTTTGTGGTTTTTAAAAATTTATTTGTTTGATGATTGGGTTATTTTATTTTATTACTTTATTATTTTATTTGTTGTCTTAGTTTTTCGACTAATTGATATGGTAAGATTATTGATATTTACTTCGTTGTGTTGTGCTTTTTATTTTAATGTTTATATTGTTTATTTATTTTCATAATTAAATCAATTCTGATTGATTGGTTTGTTGGCTTTGTTTTATTTTATTTTGATTTATGTTAAATATTGTACATGTGTAGTAATTCCAATTTTAGTTAGTTGATTTTATTTGGTTAAGTTGTCGAGTATTTATTTAATTATTTATTTATTTTATATATATGCCTTTGTTTTTGTTTAAATTAGAATTTGGATATTTCGGATTAAATTATTATTTCAAATCAATCCATTTATTGAATCTGTTATTTTAAACAGTTGTGTTATATAATTCTTTATTTTAAAGTTTATTTATTTTGTTATGGGTTATTTTATTGTCTTAAGCTTTTATTCAATTATCATCAGGATTTGCTTTTAATTTCAATTCATAGGTTTCCTATGAGATAGTTTTGGAATTGGTTTATTATTTGTTTATTTTAATTATGGCTCTTGTATTTTAAGTATTTCTGAACGTTTGAGAATTTATTTAGACATAAATTTAAAAGTATCACTGCCTTGTTTCTTTTTAAGTTTATGCTTTGAGTTAAATTTAAATTGCTTATCTTTTCACATTTCTGTTGTTTTATTTTAGGGACATGCTTTGAAGTAAGTTTTGAAATTTATTATCTTTCCGCATTTTCGTATGTTTTATTTTAAAAGTTTATCTATTTACTTTAACGAGTGGATTTGTTTTGGCGACTTGTTTGTATTTAGTTATTAATTAATTTATCAATTTAATTATTTTATTGTGGTTCGTTTCTTTTAGCAGATTTTAAATTTTAGAGATTTCTACAGTAATCTTTTTAAGAGTTGAGTTTGTAGAGAATTTTAAAATTTTATTTGTGATTTTGTTTTTTGTTGTTATTTTAATTTATCCTTCTCTCTTTATTTAATAAAAGTTTTTAGTGAATTTGCGTTTATTAAAGGAGGTGGGCTTGTTTTCTTGAATAAATGGTTTTTACTTAATTGTTTATTAAATCTTTTCCCCCTTTTGTGTTTTTATATAATAATTATGTGAATTACTTGAATTTTGTTTAGTATTTGGGTATTCTATTATTTATAATTGCGAGATGGATTTGTTTGATAGTTTGTTGGTATTTATGCAATTGCATTCCCTTATTGATATTGTATATGCTATTTTGTGTATTTATTACCTGGGTCTCACTGAGTGTTTGAGTGTCTAAGTTCTAATTTTATTTCTGAGAGATTATTGGAATTCTATTTAGATGGACTCTTCATGTGAGTGTAAAATTCTTAGCCATTAGTATAGTGTTATAGAAATTGTTTTAGTAATGCTTATGATGGTGAGCGATCAATTATTTTCTTGGTGAAATTTTGATGTTATTTGTGGATAATTAGAGATTGATGTATAATAAATGTGAGTGTAAATTTTAGAGAGTATTTGTCTTTGGCTGGTGTTTAACTTGAGGAAAAATTATTTGTTAAGTGATAAGGTTGAATTGATGTGATGGAAATAAATTTAAGAGATAAATTTTAGGCTTTTGGGCGAATTATTAGGAGTGGATAATTTAAGAATAATATTTCGGAGAATTTAATGGTTAGCAGCATTTGTCGAGGTATCTTAAAGAATTAGTTGTGACTTGAGGTCATATAAGAATTAAAATATTTCAGGTTATTCCATCTCATAGGTAATGAAGGTTTGATTGAGAGAATACGGATTTAGATAATTAATCTATGATGAGAGTGAGGAGTTATAATGATGGACAAGTATATTAGTGGTTTGGGAGTTAAAAATTTTTAGGCTTTAATATTGGGTGGCATAACTTGAATTGTGAGATGACAAAGCATTAGGATTTGTAAATGTGGCAAATGATTTCTTGTAATAGGTGTTGAACTAGTTTTTGCTCAATGGTGTTAATTTATGATGACTTAAATTTTTATGAATTTAACGAGTTATCAAAGTGCGCGCGGAAGCGTGATGAATTGCAATATAGTTGGAGGTTCAATTCTTGTGTAAATATTGAGGAATTAGTGGTGAGTTGAAATTTGAAATGATACTTGTAAGCGAGGATTTATATTTTAGTTGGGTAAATTATGTTTATTGGCGATTAAGTTAGAAAGTTAAACTTGAGAGTTATATTAGGGTAACACAAATTGTTGTAAGGAGTTAGTGAATATTAAAATTTTGGGAGATTGTACTGAGGTTCTTGTACATGTGGGGTTCAGATTGATTGGCTACCTCAAGAGTTTTAGAGATGAAATATTATTTGGAGACTATACGTTTATGATGGAATAAAATCCATTTGTGTTCGAGGAAAATAGATGATTGTGCTAATGCTTGGAGTGAGTGTTGAGCTGTGTAGTAGGTGAGTTATTGGAGTTTTATTAGCTGCAGCCGAGCGAATTTCGAGGACGAAATTCTTTTTAAGGGGGGGAGGATGTGAGATCCCAGATTTATGTGTATTTTTACACGTTATTTTATGCTCGGTGTTAATTATTTTAATTTATTTAAATAATATTATTAGCCATATTTTATTTGTTTAAGATATTTATTTGAACTATTAATTAGTTGATATTGAGTTACGTTGCTTTTCTTGTTTATTTTAATGAGTGGAATTAAATTCCTTTATTTTATTATGTGAAATTATTTTATCTGCTTTCGTTATATTATTTATTGTTTTATAAATAATATTGTGTTTGGGTTTAATTTATTTATATTGTTGGGGCTTTAAATATTTTATTTTAATGATATTAGATTATAGTATTTAAAGCCTGCTTTTATTTAATTTGTTGTGTTTTTTTTTCAGTTGGATCCCTTTTTTCTCTTTTTTCTTTTCCTTTTCTTTTCTTTTTCTTCTTTTTCTTCCTTTTCTTTCCTTTTCTTTTTCCTTCCCAGACCCCCCCCAGCCCGCGTCCCCTGCCTCCCTCTCCCTCTCGCCGTTCCTTCTCTCCCACCCAGGACTGCCGCCGGCCACCCACCGGCGACACCGCCCAGCCCACTACCTTCCCCTCACGCCGGCGAGCTCAACGGCACCGGTGGTGTCCCCTCCGGCCACCCCACCGCCCCTCCACGGCCACAAACCCGAAATACCCATTTTTGCTTCCCTTGCATTTTCCGGCCACCGCCGGCCACCCCTTGGCCTCCGACCACCACCACTAGACTTCCCAACCTCCGGCGAGCATAACCCACCGCCCAAAGCCACCCATCGCCGCCGGTTAGCCCCTCCACCCGAAATGGGCCTTAAACGGGTCGTTCTTCGCCACGCCGCCGTCCGGCCACCGTAGGTCTCACCTCCACCACCATTCGACTCCCCTCACCCAGCCGGTCAACCCCCTAGCTCAGTTTCCCCAACCGCGGCCTCACCTTCCCGGTACGAGCCCAAACCCGAAAATGGGTTTTCACCCCTTTTGGCCCCGATCCGCCACCTTCCGGTGGTTGTGCCGCCACACCACCACCTCCGTGAGATTCCCCACCCTTCAATGAGTACCTCCCTAAATTTTGGTGTCAAACCGAGTGTTTTAGCCTAACGTACATGTGACCGCTACAAACGCTGCAGACTGGCGTTGTTCAAGGAAATGCGTTTTTACCGCTGTAAGTACTTTCCAAACGAGCTTTAAGATTTAAATATATTTTTGGCATCAACAGTTGTTGTATTTGATTATTGCTGATATGTGATGGTTGATGTTGGTATTTGTTGGTTAATTGGATTATTTAACTGTTGGCTATTTGGTGCATAGTTGTCTGCATTGTGTATTTACGTGCATGCTCATGAAAATATTTGGAAAGTGGATTTTGGCATGATTTTGGATATTCATGTGTTGAGAATGGAAATCTGGGATTTAAAGTGAGTTTAATGGATTTTAATGGTTTTGGGCTGAGTCATAACGGGGACGGCGATACGTAACGCCCGTTGTGATCAGCGTGTGAGTGTGTGGGTGACATAATGGGGACGGCGATACGTAACGCCCATTATGGTCATCGGGTGTGCATTTCATATCGGGGACGGCGATACGTAACGCCCGGTATGAAATGAGTGTGTGTGGATCGTAATGGGGACGGCGATACGTAACGCCCATTATGGTTTCGGGTGTGTGTGTAATCATATCGGGGACGGCGATACGTAACGCCCGGTATGATCGATTTTGAGGATATTATTTTTATGGAAAATGATGGGTGATTTTATTGTGGATTAAATTGGGATTTTGACGAGTGTGGTTATTTCATCAATTTTGAGGAAGATGATTTTGAGCCTCATGCATATGGTAATTGTTCTTGGTTGTTGTTGCGGCATTAATGTATTTTTGTCTTTTGGTTTGGTTGGGTTGTACTTACCTGCGATGCCATCTTGGCGTCGTAGTTTTGTTTGGATGCAGACTTTGGAAAGGCCGAGCCTCAGGAGACGGCTCCGCTATTGAGGTGATATGATTATTTGATATCTCGGGAAATTTATTTTCCCCTTTTTATAATTATGTATTTGTTTAAATTGTATTTTTGGATGACTGTATTAAATCTCCTGTTGGAGAGTTTTTTATTAAATTGGTTTGTAAAATATTTCTAAAAAATTCTGGTACTTAGATATTAATTTATTTTCCGCTGCGACCTTTTATTTATGTATGTCACGTGTGCACACACGTTTGACACTTGTTGTTGGGATGTGTGACCCGTGTTGTCATCATCCAGACGCCTCGATTCCCGCATTATTTTAAGGGGAATTTGGGGGCATCACAGTACTTTTTTTCCTTCGCCATTGGTTTTTCTTCCCACTGGGTTTTTCTTTGGCAAGGTTTTAACGAGGCAGATTCCTTATGGGTGGTCATTCAAGGGGGAGTGTAATGAAACGATTAGTGCGACGGCTGCCGCCCCCTGTCCCACCACCAAAATTATGTGAATAACCCCACTACTATTATTTTAAATTCTGCATAGTGACTTGCATAGTAATTTCAAAGCCTATAAATAGCGGCTTCAGTTGTAATGAAATTCATAAAAAAATATAGAGAAAGAGAAAGAAAGTTTCAGTTTTTAAGAGTTTTAGAGAGAGTTTCTTATATATTTCTGTTTTGCAATAGTAGTTTCTGTCTTTAGTTTTATAACAGAATATGTTTTCCCCTTTTTATAAATATATATTGTTATGATTTGTGTTACGGATAACTGTATTAAATCTCTTATTGAAGAATTTATGTTAAACTGATTTGTAAAATAATTCTAAAAATTTTGGTACTTAGATATTAACTTTAATTATCCGCCACTTTTATTTTATGCTTGTCTCGTAATCACACACTTAGCACTTGACGTTGGGAATGCGTGACCTGTGTTGTCATCATTTTGACGCCTTGATTCCCGTAGTATTTTAAGGAAAATTTGAGAACGTCACATAAAGTATAAATTCTTTCGTCACCAAACACTAATATATAAGTTACATTAATTAATCTACCCATAATTTACAAATAAAAACTTAAAACACAAACTATCATGAAAGAACCTAGCTCAAAGAGGAAACGTAACTGATGAGCAATACTGGACTTGCTCACTTGCACATACAAAAGCTCACAAAAATATGATCATTCCCAAACCACAAAGAGAAAACTTTTAACATACAAAAAGATCTATATAGACTAGATAACTTAAATATTGCATGCAAAGAGACCAAAATCTACCATCATTCATCGTTGACTTGGAGGAAGATGTTGGCTGATTGTAGCTTAATGACTAATGGATTATCTGCCATCATCTGTTGGTTTTAGTGCTAGATTTCCCATGCTATTAATAGTACTTGTGGAAGAATAGCCAACACCAACATCAATGCTTATAGAGTGATCATGTGTTAATGCACTAAGCATATGGTCACTCTCTTCTGTGTTGAGATAATTAGCTTCTTTTTGTACTTGCTTTCCCTGAACTCTCAATCCATCCAGCTCGACCGCCACCTCCTTCATAGTAGGCCTGTCATCTCCTTTAACACTTAGGCATCTTTTTGCAATATTAGCAACTTTCTTTAGTTCCTCAACATTACTTCCACTGTGAATGTTGTCATCAATAACTTCTACCAAGCGATCCTCTTTTACCATAGAAACAAAGTATGTTGCCAAATTTCTCTCACTTTCAGGCCTATCCAAAGAAATCACTTTCTTTCCAGTTAATAACTCAGCTAATACAACACCAAAACTGTAGACATCACTTCTTTCTGTTAGATGGCTAGTATGAAAGTATTCTGGGTCCAAATATCCAAATGTTCCTTGCACCAAAGTTGTTAATTGTGTTTGATCAAGAGGAATGAGTCTTGAAGCTCCAAAGTCTGATACTTTTGCTGTGTGGTTTTCATCCAAAAGTATATTTGCTGTTTTTACATCTCGGTGTATAATTGGCATAGAAGCTTCAAAATGTAAGTATGCAAGGGCACCTGCAGTTTCTGTTGCTATCTTAAGACGTTTGTTCCATGAGAGTACGAAAGATCGGCTTTTATCATGAAGATGATCAGAAAGTGTCCCATTTGTGATGAATTCATATACTAGCATGGGCACTTCTGTTTCCAAGCAACAACCTAATAGTTTAACAACATTTCTATGGTTGATTTGAGTAAGTACAATCACCTCATTTATGAATTGCTCAATTTGGCTTTGATCTCCAATTTTTGACTTTTTAACCGCAACCACTCTATTATCCGATAATATTCCTTTATAAACAACACCGTAGCCTCCTTGGCCAAGGACTCGGCTTTTGTTGTAATTGTTGGTTGCCTTCTCAAGTTCCTCAATGCTGAAGACTTTTGTTGTCTCCATGGATCCGGTTTGATTTGGAAGTCTTTGCTGTAACATTAGGCCACCATTTTGTTGGAACCACTTCTCTTTGAGTTTAATGAGCTTTCTTTTTTGCAGTACCCAATACACCAAAGAACTTCCCACAAGGAGCCCTAAGAGGCCAATGCTAATACCTGTACAAAGGGAAAAACGGCCTTGAGTACGAACATTGATTTGGCCAATAATTTTTATTTTTATCATTTTTATAGGAAGACCAATATTATCATTAATAGAGGGAAACGTTACAAGTTTTTGAGGGATAGTGTCCTAATTTTTTTGATTGCCTTAAGTGCTTTCAAGTTCCAATGAAGAAATATTATATACATAAGAAAGAGATGGGGTTAACAAAAGAATTGATTTGGCCAAGCAGGTATATTAATCTTAAATAAGAAAAAAATAAAATATCAATACTATTTTATCTTAGTTGATGAAGCAGTTTTCAACATCAACAGTGCAATATTTGATGTGCTACTAATTTAAGAAGCTTATAAATAAATTTCTTCTTATATTAATTAGATCGTCATCGGAGAGGACAATTTACGTGCCTTATTTATACCACATTGACATTTGGGTCAAGATCGAAAGTGATCTCTAATTCCAACTTTTTCAACCAAATGATTATAGGGAAATTAGTGATGAGGTTGGACAGCTATATCCTTATATTTATGTAATTTGAAAATTAGAAATTAAGCAAAAAATGATAAAAAAAAAAAAAAGAGTTTAAAGATTATATTATACACTATATTATAATATTTAATTGATTCTAATACATATACGTACCGAGTGCAATAGGAATAATTTTAGATTGGCTTTCTTTAGGTCTGCAACCTATTCCGGGTGGCGTCCTCCCATCTCCTTCGAACCCATGTAGACAAGTACATGTGTAATTTCCGTCAGTGTTAATGCATTTTGCATTATCAGCGCAAGGTTTCAAAAGGTTGCACTCATTAATATCTGAAATACAGTGAATTCAAACAGCCGCAATTAATCCTTCACAAGAATTAATTACAATATACATAAATAATATATATATATATATATATATATATATATAGACACACTCACACACAATATGAAAAATGATTTATGTTGTCTTAGGGTGCGTAAGTTAGTCTCACGCACTGTGTAGTGCGTAACTCGGAGACCCAAAAAAAAAAAAAAAACCTGCCTGTTTTTTTTTTTTTCAAAAATCATAAGCTGATCTTGTACATCGTAAAATTATATCTGACATTGACATATATATATATATATATATATATATGCAAATTCTCATCTGGATATTGATCATGAGCCAAGAAAAATAAGGCTGAAAAATGATTTACACAATATTTTCACAACTTTCTAACTACTATGTTTGAAATTAAGGAGGACATTTTGTAAAACACCTTAAAGTACTACGTAATATCATTATATAAAAATATTCTCATTTTATAATATGATTGTAAAAGATATTATGAAAATGTATTGTGCGTACATGATTACTCTAGCTAAAGATGATCAAAACGTATATCATGTGAGTACCTTGGCAGCACCCAGATCCACTAGGTAGGTATGGGTTCCCTTGATAACCATCGGAGCATTTGCAAAGATAACCAGGGCCGTTGCGAGAGTTGTAACAATAACTATGCGTTGCCTTGCATGCGTAGCTATTTTTATTTTTATTTGCATCTTCGCATGTCTCGTCCCCAATTGCCCAATCAAGCACCAATGGAACAGTCGATCTTTGCCACAAATTTTCGAAATCCGTTGATAAAAAGTTGTATGCATTTTCTTCTACTATAAAGCCATATGCACATTCACCGATGCCAATAGTTTTTGTGTTGTCGCTCAAACTCCGAACACTTAGATTAAATTCGGTCGCTCCTTTGGGTATAGGCGTCTGACAACAGCCAATACCAGAGCATGAACCGTTGACCACATCGCTGGCATTGTCGTTACAGAGTGACAAGCACCCAGTAGTGAAGCCCTTCTGTTCCACAGAGCCTTGAATAAAGGAATAAACGCCACAACCCACGGCAGTGATCTTGTTCCTCTTATTTGAGATGCGAAAATTTGACAGCTTGAACAAAGCTGAGTTGCCACTATAGTTGACACCTACACTAAAAGCTGGCGCATCAGGCCACGCGCTCTTGCCATTGCCCTTGGAGCATCTTGTGTAAACTGTCGGTGTACGGCATGGTATAGCAGGTTTACCTGATAATTTGCCAGGCTGTACATGTCTTAATTCGGGGACTTTACAAAGACTGGCTACGGGATTCGAGACTCGCAGTTCACCATGCAGTACTGATATGCTCTCAACAAACATATCATCAGCGCCCAGGGATGGTTTCGCAGGATGGAATGTTTTGTTACAAGTGATGAGAAAAGGTTTGCCAAGGGAACAGCCCTCGCTTGTTCCAAATGGGTAGGGGATTTCAACTGTTCCACATGTACGCTCACATGTTGAATTGGGTTTGGATGCTACTGATGCTACTAAAATCAACACGATCAGTACCCCAAGTACTAGCAGAGGTGGCAAAAGCTTTCCATTCAAGGCCATGGTTTTCCTTTAATTCCTTTGCTTTCTTTCAAATTAATCTCTCCTTCTGCTGCAGGCAGCATAGAATAATTAGCAAAAATACCGGTGGTATGCCTGGCGTCAAGCAAGCCAAAATATATAAACACAGTGAACGAAACCTGTCAAATATTACAAGAACTAGATATTTTAAACTTTAGATTATCTGTCTCCTTCATTTTCAGAAAAGTAAGACGATATTTTTTTTTATTACCATTTTTTTCTGAGCACTAAAAGATAATTAATTGCATAAGAAGATAATACTCCGGTCTCCGGATATAGCTGCGCTGGTCTATGATCCTCACCTCTCGCTGTTGAGCACCTCCAAAGCTCTCCTGTATCATTTTTTTTTCTTTTTTGAAAAACAACTAACTTTTTAACAACCTCGAATTTCAAGTTGAAAAGTCAGTGTACCGAGCTTCATGAATCACCCTTAACAAAACACTTATACTACTTCAACTTCATATCACATTTAGATTAAAAGTCAATGAGATTAAAATGTTGAAAATTTAAATTTGAAAAATACTTAAAAAAATGTTTTTTATTTTGTAATATTTCAAAATAAAATTATCAAATCTTGAGTACTTTGAGAATTATCATGTTTGCGAAATATCGCCTTATTTATGACAGATTTGGAAAAGAAATTAATCAAATGAGTCTTGTAAGTAAAAGTATAAAAGTATAAGTAAAAAAATATAATTAAATGAGTGATCTGCAAAAGAATTAAAATCGGGAAAGTAGAGATGATTGTCCAACGCAAAATAAAACCGGACTGAGTACATAAACAATATCCACATAGCATAAACATTTTCAGGAAAAACAAGCAGCTTGAGTTGAAGAAGAGAGAAATAACGAAAAACAGGCACTCGTATATCATAAGAACATGAGTTCTGTTCTAAATAGAGATTTTAAATTATAGATTATATGTCTAATATTTCATTTTCGGAAAAGTAAAACGAATTCTTTTTCTCACGAGCACTAAAAGAGAATTAATTGCATGAGAAGTTCATAACTATCCATATAGCAGGTCAATATATGAGCCTCGATTTCTCACCTCTTTGGAATATCATGAGCCACTTCCTTCAACTGCCCAGATTGCTCTTCATGATCTTTTGGCTCTATGTCCTTCAAGAACTTCAACCTACTATATAGGCCATTATTAAAGCAGATGGTTCAATATATAATAACATTGAAAAACAGGCGCATGCATGAGTAGTCGTATATCGTAGGCCGGACAGTGTTCTAAATAGATATTTTAAATTATAGATTATATGTCTAATCCTTCATTTTCAGGAAAGTAAAACGAATTATTTTTCTCACGAGCACTAAGGACAATTAATTGCATGAGAAGATCATAACTTTCATATAGATAGCAGGTCTATGATCCTCACCTCTATCGCGCACTTGAGCCACTTCCTGCAGTTGCCAAGCTTTCTCTTCATCTTCCTTCAAGAACTTGGAAGAACCTAGCTACTATATATCCATTATTAAATAAGAACGAAGATACACATAACAAGGCAGACTCCTCCAGACAACTTACATATTTTTTACCCTTTAGTGGCCGTTGGACCGACGACTCCAAAGCTGTCAATTAATATATAGTACTTTTATTTATAAAAGATAAGCATAAGCAGTGACCTAAATATAACAACCCGTATGTACTTGAAGACCATAACCTTAAAACTTTAGCTACTGCGAGTGAGATTATCTTATTAATCAATTACTTCTTACTCCCAACAAGAAACGAGAAAGAAAATGATCCGTCAATATATAGATGATGCCTTATGTAGCCAAAGGCAAAAGTAGGAACAACGACGGATCAAAGTATATTCTTATTTATAACTTTGGAAAAGCAAAAGCTTCCCCCATAATGAAGATCTGAGAAAAAAAATTGCACTAAAATGGGAAATCGCAAGGAGGAAGACCATGACTTCCTTCATATGATGCAGTACGTATAGGTCTATCATCCTACCTAACCTGTCCCTCATGACCATGAGCACCACTTTGGAATATTGGGCCTTTTGTTAAGGTGCTCGATCCGATCCACTTTTTCTTCATTAAAGAAGTCTAAAGTACAAACTGATCGGAATAAATCATACATTAAAGCAACACTTCTATGCAAAAAGCAGGAACAATTAGTTAATTAATTACCTACAAAAACATTTCTTATCCGAAGATCAGAAAAGTTGGTATATGTGTAAGAATGATTCCACGAGCAATAATTGAAGCACTCCCCCTTTTTTTTCTTCCGGCCTGTTACATCAAGCAACTATATATTAAAGCAAGCTGGATGCATGCGCAGTTTTTCCCATGGGAACACGGATAAGAGACTTTTATCATGAACTTGCTTAGAAGGTATTCCATTTGTAATGTAATTAGAGCATTGCAAGTCTAAAATTTGGCTAAAAGTTGATATTTTGACTAAAGCCAAAATCATTGAAAATATTAATCTGCAATAGACTATCCATCCCAAAATAAAATAAAAATATAATATTATGTATTTTAATAATAAGTCTTTTTATATTTTGTAAATACACTCCATATATTAATTAATAATTTAATTTTCACTTAAAATTATTGTTTCCCAACTCTTTTTTTTCCTTCAACTTAATATCCAACAAACACATTTTGTCAATTCTTCTCACACGCAATAATCACATATACCGTGTTAATTTGTAGTACTCTTGATCTATTATTCAACATTTCCATTTTTATTGTTAAAATGACATTAATGTTTGTTAATTACAGAAATTTTACTGTATTTGAAATTCACATTAGTCTGAAAATGGGATTAAAAGTAGTACCATATTATGCACAACCAAGTTTATTATTAATGAGGCCTTGTTGATTACTTGTGAATAAAATATGTGTTTCATGTGTGAACACATGAGTACTTCTCCAACTTTGGAAATCCCTTAAAGTTAATGTATCTCAAAATATAAGTTAATTAAACGTTTTTAGTTAGTCCAGTGAAGGCATTTATATAAAACATAGCTATATTTTGAATTTCACCGACATTTAGCTAAGTCTAGTGATATTAGACTTAGCCAAATGTCAGTGAAATTCACTGATATTGATGATGAATATTGTCTCGTATGTGATATCCACATGATCGGCCGATGAATAATTATATTGGACTGGTTTGTCGACTGAGCCACATTGCGCTTAAATTTTTTCGATAAGGAAAAATAATACTTATTTTTAAACACGTATAACATAGGAGAAGATAAATACTAAAGTGTTTTTATTTGTAGTCAACAATAAATTCTCTAAAAAGTTTGTAAAGATTTTAAATCATAATTTTAATTTTATGTTTGCTTAAACTTTATGTATACATTTTTGAATCAAAACATTATATAAAAATTTTTTTTGTAATTATGACTTTGTAAAATCCCTCTTTTCTTTAGGTTTTTAATCTTTGTTGTATTTCTTACTTTTTAATCATTTTTTGTTTATCATCATTTTGTTAGTGATATATACATATATATATATATATATTATAGAATAACATGCGTTTTAAAAAACAAAACAATCCCAAATATTTATTTGTTTCAAATTAACTTGTTAACAAACCAAATTGGCATGTTATACTAGTAGATAATAATAGAATACAACTAATTAAATTTATATTTTTCTATCAGCTTAGATTTTTAGAATAATACTGTGTTATTTGACAATATTGCTCTCTAATAAAAGACTAATAAATTGTTGATGGGCGTTTTTCGTATTTGGAGATTAAACAATTTGGATATATATATATATATATATATGTATGTATATATATATATGTATGTATATTGTTGAGTACTGTTGTTCGTATGTAGAAACTAATAATTCCACCGTTTGTAAAATTGTTCGTATATAATTAGTAAATAATTATAGTATTTAGGGATAAGTACGTAAATTACTGAAGGGAGTTATGAACTTTAAAAACAGCACATGGGTTACTCACGAGGTAAACGCAAATTACTTTGAACCCAAAGAAAATCATTATATTGGGTTGACCGACAGCGGTAATACGTTGCTCTTACTAATGATAAAATGATGTTTCCTATAAAATAAAAAATGAAAAAATATATAGAATATAAAAGGTGTCTTTATATATAGAACTCCAAAAATAGAAAAGATTAATTAGGACGACCATTCTAGTAACTTATTCCCCCAAGAATATCATTATATTGGGGTACCAATACTGAATTTAGCTAAAATCTTCAAATGTAAAGTGTGGAAGGCTAATAATTAATTTCACTAAATACTCACAAAAGCTATATATAGTGAGCGATAGTACTGCACATCTCAAATGATAGATGGAACATGTACGTTACATTAATGAAGACACTCCAAAGAGAATATTCAATTCTTTCAATCTTAAAACGTTCATACAAGAGACCGAATTTCCTTTCATTCGGTAGAATGGTCGGTCATGATCCCCACTAGGCTGCATATCAGAACCTTCCACAAGACTAAAATCCGTCACAGGAACCAGCTTTGTTCCCTTCTCTTGCTAACGGAACTGTTTCGAGATCTCTCGGAACCATTGGGACTCTTGTTTGGATTGATGAAAGCTCTTCAATCAGTTGATCAACGTCCCTTGGAACTTGCACGTCATTCTCCTTCATTTACTTCTTCCCATACATATATAGATGGGTACAAATTTTGAGCATGGAACAATGACGTTTCTCATGAGATCAAAAATATCGATCGATCAATATTAGAAAAGTCTTTTTTAGAATATTATGTTTTCAAAGCTTATATTGGAAATGAGTGGCATTTACCAAGCTTATAATCCAATAATGAAAGGAAAGAAATTTAAAAACATGATATTCCTACAAAGCAATTCTAAGAGATAAATTTAATTAACATTACAGTACAGCCCAACCCCAGATCATTCATCATCATAGTTGATTCAACAGTATACATAAAACAAACAAGTTCATGTTCCTCAACCAAGCAAATTGGGATGCAAACAAGACACTTCTTTTTATACATAATTCTAGTCACAGATTTTATTTTGATAAGTAATAATTTTAGTCACATATAAGATTCCTCTTTTAATTTCATAGGGAAACCTATGAAAAATACTTGGTTGATCTAAATTTGTCTTTGTATGGTATTTCTGTTAAGTCATTCTCATGGTAGTATTGTAATGCCCATAAAAAAATAACTAAAAGACAATGACAATTTATGTAATATATATATATATATACATTTATATATATATATATATGTGGATGCTCAAAGACTTCTCATGATTCTGAATCTCTATTGAGTGTTGCTCCAAGAATCAATCAGGCAACCAACCCCAACTAAGAGAAATTGCTTCCTACCCTTACTCGTGTGCTGTTACTTATGGTTCTCATTGTTCTAGAAACACTGTCCATCAGCTTGCTTAATACACGTTCTCTAAAAACCACGTTGACAAGAAAGGAGAAAATGACCCAACTTCTAACATTTCAAGGTCATGCAGACAAAATTTTAAAAAACATACACGGCACATGCACACACACGCACACCCCCCAAAGACTTACAATTACATTCCTCCATATTCTACATTAAAGTGAATAACTTTCCAAGAATTTTTTAGGACACGGGAGCTCACCAACAAGGGGCACTTCAGACACAACCAGGAGTGTATACCTTGGATGCACAACACCCTCGGCCAGAACAGGTAGTAGATTCTGACACCCGTAGCCAAAGTTATAGTCAATAGACTGAAATGCACCCAAAACTTCCCCAATTAGAAAGAGATCACGATCGCTTCCGGCCTTCACGCTGATCTACTAATTCATGGTACCTCAGCACCATCAACGTGCAATCAGACAGCTCAGCATCATCTGTCTCAGATCCCCCTGCATCAATTTATAAATTGTATTTTACTTTAATTTAAAGGGAGATGTTGAGGACATCTGTAAATGCCAAGAAATGGTTTGGGGGGCTGGAAAGAGTGGTTACAGATTATGAGAAAAGAAGTATCAAGGTGGCAGCCCGGATTCTTGGGTACTTGAGTGGTTTAATTAGATATTAAATTGAGTTGATCTCATGATCAACTAAAGTCTGTCAACCAAATGGGGTTAATATGTCTTGGCTGATGAACAGTTTGAAAGGACCTTATTAGGTAGATAATTAGAAGCATTAAAAAATAAAATACATAAATCAATAAAACTAGTTTCAGTAGGTAGCAGGCTTTATTATATAGAAGAAAACTTTACATGTTTCTCAAGTGCCCAAAATAAAAGTTAAAAATTAACTCTAGCATTTCTATTATTAGGGTGTTAATTGATTTCGTTTTGATGTTTGTATCCTTAATTATTGAGCTTATCAAACTTCCTACCTAATTTAAAGAATTTATAAAAATATATATTAAACAACGTCCTAGTACTTATATCCATTAATCTTGTAAACAATACAAATTGATATAAATATGTATACTAGTTAATAATACAATATAACTTATTAATCTATTTTTTCATCAGCTTAATTAAACTTTTGAAATATATGCTGATTTCACAAATACCCCAGGGTTTTTCCTATTTCCAAATTAATTGTTCAATTAATTTGGACATATTTATTAATTATATATATATATATATATTGTTATGTTGTCCTATTTAGAAATTAATCATTCCACCCTTTGCAACACTCTTCCTACATTTGTTATAAGAAATAGTTATTTTTAGGGTGATGAGAACTACGCATGAATTAGTGATGGGGACTAGTTCTAAATTTTGAAAAAGCAAATGGGGCCCGGGGGTACTCACAAGGAAAACGCAAATTACTTTGATCCCACATGTCTGCAAAAAGCAATACTTTTTTCTCGAGATCAACTTTGAATTATATTCCATTTTCCTATGCCTGGCCTTATCCTTTTAGGCACGAACGTCAAAAATAGATGTTTATCTGTGTGTGGGGAGAATTTTCGAGCTCTGCGCCATACCAAGTCAGCTCAAGGTCTCGAGTCCAAGAAGTCAGCAGCTAGGACCCAAGAGGACCTGTGCCTTTGGCCAAACCGAGCCAGGAGTACGGCGACATCTCCAAATTTTTTGTTTGAAGGTCTCCTCGATCAAGTATATAAATACTCTATACATCCTAATGTGGTGCTCTCTGATCTCTATTTTCTATTACTTGAGTTTTCTTATATATTCTCCCACAATAATTAATTCCTTTACTTACTTTTGAATGCTAATATTCATTCATTTTTTGGATGAATCATTTTTTTAGTTTTAATAGATCACACCCTTAGTTAATATTGTTAGCCCAACAAGGACAGCTAATATGTATCTTATCTTCCTACTCCATATGGGCCACAATATGGAAGACAGATATTAGTCATTGAAAAAGATTTTTTCCTTTTTCTGGTTGGATCATTGGCTCATTGACTACATCTATATTTCTTTATACTCTTAACACTTAAAAATTTAGATAAGATTTTTTAGAAATCTCAGAAAGCATACAAGTGCTAGGGGAAGACTTGTTTTACGAGTCATTCCATGATTGAGCTAGCTCTTAAACCATTGTTGGAGGAATCTTTTGCTTTGCATATGATAAACACGAATGTGCTAATACTCTTATGGCTTGATAGCAATATAACGTTTGGTTAAAAAAAGAATAATATGATCATTTAGTTTTTTGCAAATTAATTTTTTCTTTCGATAAGATATCTTGTTTCGTCTGCAGATCAATTACTTGAATTTTTGTTTTGTTCTCTACCTACTTTTGTTGACCTGTAAGACCAAAATTATAATTTGTGTTTTATTCAAGTATCTCATGTGTTTTCCTTTTTCTAGTTTATTTATTTATTTATTTATTTTGTTTTTTTCTCTCGTTTCACTTCAAAAAATATTTGTTTTGTATACACTACAAGAAAAAAAAAAAAATTGTGACCCTTTAGTTATGACAAAAAAAATTATTTAAAATTAATTTTAACTGTAAATAATTATCAACCTTACTAAAATTAACTGATTATAAATAAATAATTTTTTTATAGTAATATTTTAAATAGTACTAGCTAGGAAGTTTTACACTTTGTACGTATTACTCTAAATTAATAATACTAATGCATTATATTTGAAACAATTAAAAGAGAGGTTTCAATTAGTTTTAATCGTAGTATTAATGCAGAACTCACACTTTTTTAATTAACCTTAACGCGTTAATTAGATTAACCGTACGGTCTAAATTTGATATGAGTACTGTGTCCACGGTTTATTATAATTAAAGGCAATATTTTTTAATATTAATAATTTGAGACATATATAGATATATATATATATATATGTATAAATTAATTTAATAAAATGAATCAATACAAATCAATACAAATCTTAAAAGCATATATATCTAATTAATTTAATAATACTTTTCAATAGATGTTTGGAGTTAATAACATGAAACAATCAAATAAATGAGGAACACTTCAAAGAAAAAAAAATAAAACAAGTGATGAAATAAATATTAAAATAATGTTGCAGCCTAGAAATCGAAAAAATAAAGAGGTGTTGCTTGCTAAAATGATTGGATTCAAGCCAAAAGGAAATACAAGTCTCCACCATTCTAGTCACTATAACGAAACGGCACATTTCGATCTTTCCAACTGAAACGAAACGAAATTAATAGCTTTGCTTTTGAAATGATCTGATGTAATCTATTATAGGCATTGAGAGGAAAGAAAAAGACAACTTTATTAATTGTATTTTAATTTAACTTAAGGAAAACGGATTATTTGAAGTTCTCGCATGTGAAACGTAAAGGGAATATTAATAAAGAGTGAGACATTTGGAGTCTAAGATTATTTTTAGATGTCGAGATGATTGAGTTGAGTTGAGCTTTGTATGACAATAATAAGTTGTGAGTGATTTTTATGAGACTTATTTAGATGAGTTTAAAATGTGTTTGAATGTTTAGATGAGTTTAGATAAATTTATGAATATTATCAAATCATTGAAACCCATCACTAGACGCGAGGGCAATTTTGTCCCCTCCATAGGCCTGCAAATTGTGAATAATTTGAAAAATGAAGATTTTAAATGCAAGCAATATTGGGCACCTATATGTACATTAATATTGAGGTGAAAAGATATATTTAATAAAATATTTAAATTTAAATTGAAAAATATAAAAACAATAAATCAAAATGCATAAGTACGCATATAAATACACAATATTACTAGTATGCATCATTACTCTTTGAAAAATAATCTCCATTTGGGTAACTATTTTCGTTGCCTGTAACGGTGGAAAGTGGGAGCCGATAATATCATTTGTTGCAAGGGAGAGAGAGAGAAAGAGACGTTGCTAGTAACGGAGACCCTTGTTCACAATTGAAGAGAGAGAAAATTTACTTTATTTATTTTTTAATAATAAAAAAAAAATACTTTACTTTACTCCTCTATACAGTAACCAAATCTAGCTCAAATAATCACGTCACTCTACACCAATCGAATCAAGAAAATTCGAAATGAGCTGAGTTTGGATGGTAGAAGAAATTTAAAATGAGATGAACTAAATAGATCTTGAAAACCAAATAGGGCTTAAGTCGATGTGGCTACTATATATTTTAATTAGAAAAATCATATTTGTAATTTTATGATGTGTAAATTTCTTGCATTTAAAAAAAAAGTGAGTAAATCTGTAGTTCAAACAAAAAATATTATTTTTTTTCAAATGGACTGTGCAAGGCTTACACACTATCTAACATTACTCTTCTAATTAAGTATGTGCAAGAAACTTGACATGTACTGAGATAATATATGGTGGATGCAGATCTCATGAACTTTCCAAATTTAGTACAAATTAATTGCTTAAATACGTTCCACTCTTTTGGTATTTGCTAACTTAATCCAGAATGATGGGATTGAGGAATCTTTTGCTTATCCCAAGTTAAAATTTTAACTTTGTGAAAGCATTGTTTTTGTCATTCCTACCTACTTTTCTTTTGAAGATATCATATTTTGTTGGGCTGTTATAAATTAGATTATTGTTTTTGTTTTCCTACCTATGTGAGGTAACGAAGGGAGCTATCAACTAAAGTATGTAGATGATCTTTAAAAACGACAGTTTTTTTTTTTGACAAAATATTTAGTTATTAGTGATGAACTAATTAGCCTATATTGCAATCTTTAATTTTACCACAAAAAAAAAAAAATTGGTCTATCCAGCTTGCTTTTTACTTTTAAATCGGGCCGGATCCAATGTTCTGCCAATTACTTATCCTACGTCACTCTTTCCAGCCTTTTTATATACTCACAACATATTTTATAATATTTAAATAATATATATTATAAAATAAATATATTATTACAAGATATCTAATAAAATTAAGTTTATTTTATAAAAATATCTCTACTTTATAACATATGTTATATAAATATTATAAAATATATTATATGTATATATATCACTTTCGATGTATTAGTTTTTATTTCGATTGCTATTTTTCATTTTTTCTAACTTGAGATTAAAACGAAGTGGACGTAAGAATTCCCTTCAGACAGACCGTCTGAATAGAATGTAGGATACTTCCTCTTGCTACAACTTTTTGGGGCAATAAATTAATATTTTGTTTATCAAATTATTTTAAAATTATTTTAGACGGCATCCCTTCAATGGATCAATTGGTGGGAGTCATATTTGTGATTCTGAAACTATTTTTATTTTAATGTTTATTGTGTTTTTGTTGTATTGGAATGGTTGTTGACGGCTCTCATTTCAGTAAACTATATATTCTTATAATCTTTTATCTTATTTATAATAGGCTAACTTTTAGGAAAAATAAATTATTTATTTTTAATAGATCACGCCCTTCATAATCGATATGGGCCACAATATGGAAGAGATTTTAGTCATTGATAAACATGTTTTCGTTTTTTCGGTGGGATCATTGGCTCATTGACCACATCAATATTTCTTTTACTCTATCACTTAAAATTTTGGATAAATAGTTTTAGAAATCTCAAAAACCATACAAGTGCTAGTGGAAGACTTGTTTTATGAGTCATTCCATGATTGTGCTAGCTCTTAAATCATTGTTGGGGGAATCTTTTGCTTTGCAAGTGATAAACACGAATCATTTGCTATGAGACATAGCAATCCATAGTTTGGTTCCCTCCTACCTTATAAGTAGTACTTATAAAAGTATCACACTTTGTACGTAGTACTTTAAAATTGTTAATACTAAAGCATTAAATTTGAAACCACTAAAAGAGGGGTTTCAATTAGATTTAACCGTCAGTATTAATGTACAACTCACATTTTTTTTTTTTATTAACGGCCTTGACGGTCTAAATTTGATGAGTACTATGGATCTGCACCTTTTTATAAGTAAAGGCTATATTTTTTAATTTTGATAATTTGAGATATAATATATATATATATATATAATTAGGATAAAACACTCCATAATTAACTTCACATCAAAACAAAAAGATGTAAAGGCTTTGAAATGATCTGATGTGATCGATTATAGTGACTGAGACTAAGAAAGAAAACGACAACTTTATAAGTTGTATTTTACTTTAATTTAAATAAAAATAGATTATTTAAATTATTTCTTGCATGTGAAACGTAGATGAGATATTAATGAAGGACCCCACAGGTCTGCAAAAGCGCTAGCAAAATAAGTTAAAAAATGGAAGTATGAACGACGAAAGCAATGCTTTTTCTGTTTTTAACTTTGGATAAGCAAAAGATAAGGTCCGCACAAGCTAGCAAAATTCAGAAACGAGAAAGCTAATGTTCTGACATAATATTCTCTCTTATTCAAAAGAAAAGCAGGAAGGGCGAAATTAAGCAGTACTTTAAAAAAAAAAAAAAAACTAATTTGGATAATTAGTTAAAGATTCCCCAATATCCCACGTTTTCTGCCAAAAAGGTGAATCAATTTAATTAAGCAAATAATTATAAGCATTAAGTTGGGAATCTTCATGCAGATCGATCTTAAGTACCACTCACTCAGGAGCGCACGGCCTCTAATTTATAGAATATTAGCCACCTCTCACATCCTCGTGATATATAGCAACATGACGAGGAGTTAGCTGATGCAGGATAGAATAGTAATTATTTTACAGGTAAATTTAACTGATGAATTTATAAGAAAGAACACAAGAAATTCGTTCAAAATACAGAGAATACGTCTCTGAGAAAAAAACTGAATATTATCAAATCAAAAATTGTCGAAAATCAATCCACAAGTCGAACTGTATAACTAAAATTCGTATGTAATCGAATTTTATCAAAAATGGAAAAATCCCGAAAATAATGTAAAATTGAAATTCAAAATCAAATAAGCAATTTACAAAAAATAAGGAACAAATCGGATTTAAAATGACTTCCTAACAAACATACGAAATATTACTAACAATAGTAAGAAATAACTAAAAATAACAATTCGGAAAGGAAAACAGCAGAATTTCAAGTAAAAAAAAGGCACATGGAGCCATACTCGATGTGGACTGCGTGCGCGTCAAAAAGAATTTTCTGAATTGAGGTCTTATACACGATTCTGACACCCATAGCCAAAGTTATGGCCAAAAGACTGAAACGCACACAAAACTCCTCTAATTTAAGAGAGATCATGATCACTTCTGGCCTTTATACTGATCTGCCAATTAATGTTACCTTAGCGCCATCAACGTATAATCAGCTCAACATTATCTATTTTGAATTCCCCAACATCATTAGCCCATGGCTCTAAACTACAGCCAGATTACACATTTAAGAAGAATGACACCAAATATAACATTCTCGGACTAGTGGTATCATTATTAATTGTTAGAAATATTTTCAAATTAATATATGTTATATTTCTTATTAATAATATTTTGAGAATTATTTTTAACATTTATGAATTATTTTAGAAAGAGAGAACCTGGGCAAGTAGATGGAGAGAATCAAAGTAAGATGACCGTTGGATCAATTCCTACTTTTCTGTTACTTGGTAACATTCATGAATAATCTACCTTTTTGCATCAGATTACAAAAAATAAAAAATAAAAACTTTTCATTCACATATTGTTAATCATTTATAAATAAATTCATTGGCCTACTAATTTAAATAGAACAAAACCCAATTTTAAAATTCTCTCTCTTCCAAAAATCTTCATTTCTTCAAACTTATCATACTTTTTTTTTTCCATCCCTTTTTGCACTATCATTAATTAGGATGCATGCATGACAATTTTGGATTGAAAAATTAATTGATGGTGTTGATCACAACAAGAGGCTCGAGTTGTAGAAGAGAGAAACAATGAAAAATATGTACATGTACATGTAAATGTATTTAATCTATTTAAGTCGCTTCCATCATCATGAATAAAGTATGAGGAAACCAAGTTTATTTTCCAACTTTTATGCACTTAGTCTGAAGTTGGAAAATACGTACATGAAGATCATAAACTTAAACTTTAGCTGGTGCGACTGAGATTCTCTTATTAATCAATTACGTCTTACTCCCAACAAGAAACGAGAAATTAGAAAATGATCCGTCAATATATTGATGATGTCTTATGTACCCAAACTCCAAAGGCAAAAGTAGGAACAACGACGGATCAAAGTATCATGTTTATTATAATTTTGGAAAAGAAAAAGATTCCCCCATCCTGAAGATCTGCGATAAAAATTCCACTAAAATGGGAAATTGCAGAGGAAGACCATGACTTCCTTCACATGCAGTAGTACTACGTATAGGTCTATGATCCTACCTAACAGCCTTTACCTCATCATAAGCACCACTTTGGAATATTGGCCTTTCTGTTAAGGTGCGCCGATCCACTTTTTCTTCATTAAAGAAGTCTAAAGTATAACCTGATCGGAATTAATCATACGTTAAAGCAGGAAAAAGTTAATTAATTACCTACAAAAGCATTTCTTATCCGAAGAGAAAAGTTGGTACGTAAGAATGATTCCACGAGCAATAATTGAAGCATCCCTTTTTTTTTTCTTTTCCTGTTTCAGCAAGAAACTATTATATTAAAGCAAGGGAAGGACTATCAAAAAGAAGTCTTCAGCGAGCAAGCTGGATGCAGTTTTTCCTATGGGAACAAGGATAGAAGACTTCTATCATGAACATGATTTGAAGGTATTCCCCTTGCAAGTCTAAAATTTGGCTAAAAGTTGATATTTTGAGTAAAGCCAAAAGTTATTGAAAATATTAATCTATAATAGACTATCCACCCCAAAACCAAAATAAGAATATAATATTATGTATTTTAATAAAAATTCTTTCTATATTTTGTAAATACACTCCATATCTATTTATATATATAAAAGCGGAATCATCACTACAACATTTTTCACTTTTTGCCAGGAATGTTTGTTGTGCCTAAAAGTCCACGATTTGTGTGCATAAGTATTTAGCCACCAAAAGTATTCGTGGGACGCTCGTGGCATAAAATTCGCCGCTAATAGTAGCTTTGCCACGAGTAAAAAATTTTGTGGAAAAAAGGCATTAACTGAGACGATGAGATCCGTGGCAAAAAATTTATTGGAAATACCCTAACTGTTGTGGCAAATACTTTATCACCACAATGTCTGCTTGTGGTAATTAACCTTTTCACTCTATCCATATCATGGCTATAGTCTTGGAGTTGTGAGAGTGGTTGTGGCTAGTACTTTATCCCCACATAATCTTCTTGTGGCAAATAAATTTTATACTCTACAATCTTTTAATTACATATGGTATTATTGCTAGTACTTTATCCCCACAAGATATACTTGTAGCAGATACGTTTTTCACTCTATCAATGTTGTGCCGTAATGAACTAGAGTTTGTGGCAAATAAACTTTTCCCACAAACCAATCAAATAAATGTTGCCACATATAAAAATTGACAACCTGGAAATTACGCATTGTATTAAACAGAACTTAACATTGAATTGGATGAAACTCATATATATTAGCAAATTCATCATTGTGCACAAGATGTAAAATAATATTATAATTCATCATTAAATGTGCACAGGATATATAATATCTTATGCAACAATTGTAATTCATCACTTTTTGTATATAATGATCATTACATTCTCATCAAATTAAACATATGGGAACTAGAAATAAGCTGCACAGGTGACATGAATTGGTTGTCTCGGGTGCTAAAGCAAAAAAGTCCCCCTGCAAAGGAAAAACTAATGCAGATCAGTGGCTTCCAACCTGATCAATAAAAAATGCACCTAGAAATTGAAAAACATGTGATGTACCTGACCAATGAAAAATGCTCCTGTTTTTCATATGCTAAGTGTGAAAAAAAAATGCTAGTGAAGGTTAAAGGGGCTGTCCTATGAGATCTTAGCTCAGAAAAAAATCAATCAAAATCTCCTGAAATGCATACAGCTAAAATGCATATGAATATAATATTGTATAATCTGAAATTCCTTGGCTATAATATAATCTGAAAGTGGCTAACTAAGTATATCAATGTTCACTTAGATTTGCCTAATATATTACAAAATAAATTAGTATAGAGTATGATGCATTAAAAGAAAATTAGAAGCCTGTTTTTCATATGCTAAGTGTGAAAAAGACATGCTAGTGGAGGTTAAAAGGGCTGTCCTGTGAGTTTTTAGCTTGGGGAAAAAACCAAAAACAACTACATACAGTTGGCTCCAAACAAGCATGTATATTGTAGCATGCCAATATGGACATACTTAGATAAATAAACAACAACAGGCATTTCACATTGAAAAAACCAGAAGTAAAGAACAACATCAATGGCATTACAGTCAGTTTTCAGTAAGCCAAGATTGGGTATTCTGATGGGATCAGATTCTAATTATAGATATAATATATATTCCTGATCAAAGGCTAACGGCAACATTTTAGCCAAAATAAATAAATAAATAAATAACATTATAGGCATAGATTTGAAACTTTATACACAAGAGGGCTATGGAGTATTCAATGTATCAACAAGCCCGCTAAGAGGTCATTTTTTATTTTTTCTCCTTGTACGAGACAAACATTTTGCAAACCATGTTATTCATGTATAAAGGGGCAATATATGGCATGATATTCTGTGCTGTTGATTTATTTTTAATCTTGAAATAATTTATCCCTTCAAACAAAGAACAATATTATAACTTTAAGCTCTACTAGCTTGTTATCCATTAGATTGCAATTTATAAATGGAGACTTAGGAAAAACAAGTGCATGATGTACATAATCACTTCCTCAACTATTACTGAAATATATATTTATCATATTACAACATCACAACCCGCATAATCCAACACAATGATGATATGCCATTGAGATTATTTATATAAAAACTACATTTTAACGATACATCATCTTATAATAAGTTAGAATTGCCTCATATCAGTATTTTCCAATAACAATACAATTTGAAACATTATGATAAAGTACAATAAAGGACTAAGAATAAAGGCAAAAACAGTATTTCATAACAACAATACAATTTTACAGTCTTTGTTTGATGTATGTGAAGATGTTTTCATCTTGTTTAAGCTTCTTATATTTAAACTAAAAGATAATAAGATCTTGATACTAGATAATTAAATCTTGATGTAAATTGGTTATCTTATTTGAAGTCACCTCTCCCGTACCATGGTTATCTTCTTGATGTCAAACCTTCTAAATCTTACTTTTGACTAGAATACTTAATCACAAACCCAATAAAAAAAATGGCCTTTTATTATAAATAAGTTCTGATATAGAATATAAAAAAAGAAGTTGTGTGACTGAGAAATAGGAGGTGGATTTTGGAATTTGGTCAAGGTGATAATGAAAAATTATATTTGCAATTGTAGAGTGTCTATACTCCAAACAACTTTCGGAAAAAAAGAAAAAAAAATGTTATGTACTCTAGAATTCAAGGCCCTCTTGGACCTTGGTAGCATTATGTTTGGAAGTTTGTCTCATTTGAACCGATCGAAGCCCATGTCTCTACAACTTCATGAGTTCATAGAAATAAAAACACACAAATTCGGACCAAAGTTTTCATGTCTAAATAAGCTTTGGGCCCCTTTCAAGTCCAATTCTGTGCCGAATACAAGCCTACCCCAGCAAGACTTTCTTTCAATAATATTCCTATCTGCAAATATTTAAGAAGACTCTAAAAAAGGCGTTTTGAAGAAACTGCCTAAAGCTGAGGATCGAAGATAAAGAGATTGAAAGCACGCGAGCTGTCCCCCCCTTTATATGTTTGATTGATGGGTGGGGGGATCACAATCCGATAATGGGATAGTACAAAGGGGGTCTAACCCATAACAAAACAGCTTTACACTAAACCAACTTTAGCAAGGTCAGAATGAATATGAATGAATGGATGTGTGTCCCCGACATAGCTTTAATTTTCCCATTTCTCTTCTAAATATTAGCTACAGCCTACATAGCCCACAATCCATGTAGTTTGTTCTGGATGTTTTTCTTCAAAAATTAAATAAAAAAAGGCATTAGAAAGATGTAGACTTCTCGCAGCATTCCAGCCTTGAGTTGAGCCAATTTCTCAAGTCTTTTTTCGAAAACGAAAGGGAGGGGTTCAGAGTGATCTAAAGCTGGACCTTTAATAATTGAAAGTCTTTTTTTCTTCATTCACTTAACCTTTAATGATGTAAACCATATAATAAGTTTTAGGAATTGTTGTAGTTTCCAGAACCTGGTCTGTGAGAATGTTGCAATGGCTTAACAGGTAGCATAAAACTTGGTCATTTTTCATAAATGTATCGATGTAACGCCTGGGCCGAGAGCCCATTAACCAGCCCAGCCCAGCCCAGGTCTGCAAAATGGCACCGTTCCACTTTAGGTCAGTTTTTCTTTTCCGTTTCCTCTTCTCTTCTTCTTCTGCTTTCTTCATCCCCTGCCCAGCGCATCCCTCTGCTTCGTTGCCTCTTCCTCACGCCCACTCCCCCACGTTCTAGGCGGTTTCTCCATCAAGTGAAATTTATCTCCCTCACCTCCCTTTCGGCACCTGTATTTTCCAATGTGGGTTTTATTTCTGCTGTCTCCTCTCTTGCGCCGAACTCCTCTGTTCTTCACACCGCTGCGTTTTCACCGGTAAGTTTTCTAGTTTTCTCTTTTATCTCAGCTTTTCCATCATTCAAGGGTTTCGTTTCGGATTTTTGGTTCAATTCGGAATATTTATTTGTGTTTGCACCGGTGGTTGTAGGCGGCACTAACAGAAACAAGAAATTCATTTTCTTAGCCTCTGTCGTTCTTGCGGGTTGCTCTCCATTCTCAAGTAAGCTTCTCAGTTGTTGAATAGATGTTTAACTTATGTGAATTAGTTTAGAGGTTCTTTAAATTTTTGGGTCTCTCCGAGAGGTATATTTTTGTGGTATTTTTCTGGGTTCAATTTCCGTATTATTGCCGAGAGTGTACGACTGTTGTTGGAAGGTTGGGGAGGTTAGCGAATTAATTTATGATGTTTGGATTGGATAAATTTACTGGATAGATTTCTCCCTGTAATATTTATGGAATATTTTTCTCCAACTTCCGAATCCATTTTCGAAGTGATTTTTGGGGATGTTCGAGGGATTATTTGTTAATTTTTCTTTTGCTGATTGGTGCTGCCGATGGGTTGTTTGGGATGTTTTGTGTGATGTAAATGGTTGGGTTTGGTAGTTTTGAACGTATGGGAGACTATACAATTTTTTTGGATTGGCTTTATCAGAGGGATGCCTGAAATGATATTTTTTTAGTATGGAGTGCGCTGGTTTTGCGGGTCGTAGTGGCTGGTTGCTTGGACTTGATATGCTAGAAATTATGAATTTGGGCAGGCATTGTAGTTAACTTATAATTTTTCAGATTTAGGCCTTTGGGGTGGTCATTAACATAAAGGAAATTATTTTCATGTTTAGGTGACGAAACTCTTAGAAGTCAGACTCAAAGTTTTGATATTTCGCTGCAGGAGTCAGGTAAGCGGGGTTCGTATGCTCGGTTTTATACCAAAAGAGGACTGAGGTTGACTTTTGAAAATTTGTGCTTTTTGTTAGTTATGAAATGAAAACTTGAGAAAAACCAACCTCAGTCGATTGTTTGCATTATTCATGACGCTTATATAAAAGAAGGAAAAATATTTCAGACATGCATTGTGTAGACATGAGCTGCTTTTTGTCATGTTATTTTCTGAAATGTGGAAAGAACATTTTTGTCTATCTGAGAAAAATTATGCCTTGACTGTGTTGACTATGTTTTATTTATATAAGTTTTATTCTGAAAATAGTTTAGATCTATGTGTCTTTAATAACTCTGAAAATCTTTGGCATAGTATTCTGGTTAGTATTTGACTTTATCTCTGCTTGGCTCTGCTCTGCTCTGTATTTGCTCTGTTTGGATTTGGTACCAATTTCCTATCTCTGAGTGCACCCACTTTGGAAACAAAGTGGTTTATTGTGGGCTTTCCTGTGTGCACACTCGAGGCTCCAAGAACGAATAAGGGAAAGTTCCACCTTTGTCTCTGCCTGGTTTGGCCACCGGGATTTGCACAACCCTACCACGAGGGTTAAACATGATCTTTGCTTTGTGAGATGCTCCGTTTGATATAGTGATAATACTTAGTTTTGTTATGCCAAAGTACTTTATGATTTAAATTGTCTTGAAAATCATTTGTTTCTTTTATGCATAATTATGTTTTGTTCCGTACTTTATTTCTTGGTAAATGCTCATGTTTACACGCTTGTATAGGTTCTTCGCTTACTGAGTTGTGGAAAAACTCACCTCTCTTATCTCATATATTTTGTTTTCAGATGATTTGGATGTTCCATCAGAGAACCAAGAGTAGAGTCTTGACCAAGTTTTAACCTATTAGAGCCACAGGCTAGATGGGGGGGGGGGGGGGGGGGAAACATTTAATTTATTTATTATGTTGGGTTCTAGTTTTATTGGATTTATAGAATGTTAGTTATTCTTTATTGTTAAGCTTTTTGGGAGAATGTGAACCCTCTTAGTTATGATTTATTCATATTCTTTTATTTATGACTTGGTGGACATTGTTATATGGATTGGGTTGTGAAAAATATTTTTATTTTGAATATGGTTGGAGACCTATTATTTGTAGTTGAGGATGGAATATACCAAACAGGTGGAGTTTCGTAACCCCCTACAAGTACGAGGCGTTACAATCGATCCTTTACAAGTGCCAGTAGTTCAGGCACCTTATACAACAGAAGTAGTCAAAGACCTTAATTGTTGACAACAATTCATAAAGTCGATCCTAGTTAATTGGGATGTTTAAGGTTTAGTCCCGTTGACTCGAGTTGAAAGAATATTCTCCATTAATATTATAATTTTCAAAGTTATTAGATCATGTTATTCATGTATATATTCTGTGCAGTTGCCTTTATTTTTAATCTTGAAATTATTTATCCCTTCAAAAGAAGAACAATATTATAACTTTAAGCTCTACTAGCTTCAACAAAATTTTAAGGTATTCAAATCCTACAATTTAGAAGTTAACAATGGTTTGTACTTGTTATCCATTATATTGAAATTTATAAATGGAGACTCAGGAAAAACAAGTGCATGAATCGCATAAGAAATCAGTCCTGTACTCCTAAGTCCTAAGTGCCAGAGGAAGAATGCAACTTGAGATATTGAATCTCATCAACATATGATATCGATGCATATGATAAATGTAAGCACTAAATAATTGATAGTTTAATGCATTCAATGACAACATTCAATGACAAATAAAAGTTAACATTTTGCTTACTAATAACAAATTATTAACTTTTTCAAAAAAAGAAAAATGCTATTAACTCAATCTGGGCAGATTCAAGGCTCAATCCTAACGTAGACATGTATAGTAGCAGGGGAAGCCCAAAAATAGAAGCTAGAACAAAGTATTTTCACCAAAGTCACAAACTTGGCAAATACATACACACTATTAACGCGTGTACCGACACACATCAAAACCAAAATCAAAATTTGGATAAAAAGAAACACAAATCGAAATCGGAATCACAAAAATCGGCATGCATCCCAAATCGCAAGAGAAGTAAATATAAGTAAAATATTATGGAGGGAAGTTACGGCGACTCACTCTCGCGTTAGATTTCCGCGGCCCAAACGAACCCACAAATTTCCAGAATCTTACCGGCATTTGTATCGATCTCGACCGTTGGAGAAGAATAGCTGCACCGGAGTCAAAACCCAGGAGCTAGGGATTTACGCTAGGGGGGTTGGTTCTCGAATAGGGATAATCTATTGAAGGAAGCGGATTTCCAGCCTGTTTGGGATTGCGTTTCGAAATTTAAAAAGTACTTTTAAATCGTTAAAAGTGCTTTTTTAAAAAATTAATATGTTTGGATAATTTTAGTAAAAGCACTTTAGGTAGTTAGAAAAGCCCAAATCTGCGTTTCAACAAAAGCTATATTTTAATGCTTTTATCATAAGCACTTTTAACAAGATGATTCCTATTTTTATGCACGGTTAAATATACTAAAATAACCCTCATAACAGAATTGTTGATTATTTGAATTTAATTGAGATATTAGATTTTTTTTCTCACCGGATTGATTGTAGGAGGATTGCTATTTTAACAATAGAAACGTGTTAACTGTGGTAAATGATATGGTTATCATTATTTTTATGATTTATTTACAACTTTTATCATGATTATTTTTATAATTTATTTACAATTTTTTTTATATTTAATTTTTTATATTTAATTTTAATTTTATTTAATAATTAAAGATGTGAGTATTAAAAAGATTATTATTTTTTTTTTCTTAATAATTAAGAATATTAAAAAAATAAGAAAAAAAAAATGATAAAAAAAAAATAAAAAATTCAATCCAAATAAAAGAAAGTTTAAAATCGTCCTCTATCACTACTCATCTGACAAATGGATTTGGTGTTTTTAAAAATTAATTATTAACTATTTAAGAAGATTTAGTCAATAACTTAGATTTCATATCAACTAAAGAAATCTTTTTTTCGATCACTTCAACAAATTATTTGAAAAATCTCTTTATAAATATCTAAAATTTTTTGATTAGTGCTTACTTTTTTCATCCTATTAAAACTCTTTCTTTCCTCATATTCTATTTATACATCACTTACAATTGATTTTATTCATATTTGTGCAAATTAAATTCTAATCTTCTATTCGGTGCGCTACAATCCAGGTATGTTGTCAATTATTTCGTATTTTATAATTTATTTATAATTTTTATTTGGTTTGTAATTTTTTTTTATTAATTAATATTTTTTTTTTCATTAGAGTTGAGATTATATTTTTTTGTATAAATAAACATTAAATATTGACTAATATATAACAGTGTAAATTAAATTACTCTATATTGTGATTATAATCACAATGTCGTAAGGTGATCTAGTTTCTGATGATATATCGTGAATATATGGTCATGTTTATTGTTGGCATGTCTTTTAATAATATTTTGAAGATGTATTATAGGTCAATTTCCATGTGGCAGAACAATATATTAAATATCGAAGGTAGTCATTGATGTTGATGCACTGGAACAATAGTTAAGCATGGAAAAATAGAAACAATTAATTGTAAAAACTAATCTTGACAGTGCAATCTGTGGCCTAGGGAAAAAAAGAAGTGAAATAAGAGCCTATTTTAACCCCAAATGAGAGCTAGAATCTTATATTTGAATAAATAGTTTATTTGAGTAAATATTAGATTTTTCTTGTCAATTATGTTTGATTTTATTTTGTATTATGATTATGTAAAAATTAAAGTCTATCTTGTATGAAATCTATAAACTTACTGCTTTTTATATTTTTCAGCATATATCAAATATGTCTAACAGAAATCAAAATAATGGTGTTGCTACACAAATGCAAGATAGTCAGACAATAAGATTAATTTGGACAGACAAAATGTTAGAGGATTATGTAGACATATGCGTTAGTGAGATTTATGCTGGTAACCATCCAGGAACCCATTTTAATAAGGTAGGGTGGAAAAATGTGGTTAATAAGTTTAGCGAAAAAACTGGAAAAGAGTTTTGTTATAAACAACTTAAGAACAAGTGGGATAGTTTAAAAAAAGATTGGAACATCTGGACAAAATTGGTTGGAAAGGAAACTGGTCTTGGATGGGATCCGGTGAAGAAGACAATTGATGCTACAGATGAATGGTGGACAAAAAAGTTACAGGTACTATATTTTTACCTATTTATTTGCTTTTATATAATCAATTAATATTTATTTTTACTGATTATATTGCACATACAGGAAATTCCAGAAGCGGCTAAGTTTCGAAATGTAGGTTTGGCTCATGTTTCTAAGTTGGATATAATGTTTAGGGGTATAACTGCAACTGGTGAGGGAGCTTGGGCACCATCCTCTAGATTGGATTTTGAAGATGCAATAAGATGTGATCAGTATAATGATGTATTGTTAGATGTAGAGGAAATTGATGACTCAGATGATGAACTTGGTGATATTCCGACTAATTTAGACACTCAGACGAAAGAAAATAAACGAGTTAGGTTTGCAGTCCAAGATAGGAAAAGAAAAAAAGGAGTTCAAATATTTGATCAACATTTCACACGTCTTTGTGATGTACTTGAAAAACGGGTTACAATGTCATCTTCCGATAAACCTGGTTGTAGCATTGAAGATGTTATGACTGTTATACGAGAGTTAGCTGAGATAGAAAATGACTATGAGATTCTTAGGAATGCAAGTGAGGTCCTCCTCTCAAAATCACATAGAGAAATATTTATTGCTTTAAAGGATCCAACATTTCAGATTGATTTTATTAAACGAATAAAAAATAAATCAAGTAATTATTAATTATCATGATGTCATTTTAAGGATTCATTATTATTTTTCTTGTTATGTTTTGTAATGAACTATTTTAAAGATTGTTAACACTTAATTTTATTTATTATATTCTTTAGTTGAATTTTGACAATATTCTTTTTTTAATGATGTTCATTCTTAAGCATTACATGTTTATTATTTATTTTTTCTTCATATTTTTATCTTTATACAGAGATGGAGAATAATAGTCATGACACTGAAGATTATACAAGCGATGGTGAAGAAGAAGAAATAGAGAATGATATTGACTTTGTGATTGCATTAGAATTAATGATGGCTTCTAAATATTACACAACATATATCGCCAAGGAACCTTGTAGAACCTCCCCACATATAGGTCATAAGTTTGTTATGGAGATTCTAAATGGTCATCATGTTAGATGTCATCAACAATTTAGGATGGAAAAACATGTATTTCTTACATTATGCAAAGAGTTGAATGAAAAATATAACTTAATTGGTACTCGAAACATGACTATCGAAAAAATGGTGGGAATTTTCTTAATTACATTAGGTCATGGGTTTGGGAATAGAATGGCGCAAGAAAGATTTTAGCACTCGGGAGAAACTATCAGTAGGCACTTTAATAATGTACTAATGGCTGTTTCACGAATGGCGGTCGATGTCATCAGCCCCATTGATAGGAAGTTTAAGGATGTTCCAAAAAGAATCCGTGAAGATGAGCGATATTGGCCATATTTTAAAGATTGCATTGGAGCTATTGATGGAACCCACGTACCAGTTACTATTTCTCCATAAAAACAAATTCCATTTATTGGTTGAAAAGGCATACCTACTCAAAATATTATGGCAATTTGTGATTTTCATATGCGCTTCACTTTTGTTTGGGCTGGATGGGAAGGTACAGCACACGATACACGTATTTTTATGGAAGCTATTCGGAAGGAGGAATTACGCTTTCCACATCCACCTAGAGGTTTGAATTTAATAAGAAAGATATTAATCAACTTTAATAAAATAATAAATGACATTTACATTATTTTTGATCTATTATTGTAAATTGTATGCAGGTAAATATTACTTAGTAGATGCTGGATATCCTCATATGAACGGATACATAGGGCCATATAGAAGGGAACGATATCATTTGCCAGACTTTCGTCGTGGTCCTCAACCAACGGGTATGCACGAAATATTTAATCATGCACATTCTTCACTCAGATGCACTATTGAGAGAACATTTGGTGTTTGGAAAAATAGATGGAAGGTATTATATCATATGCCAAGTTTTTCTTATAATAAACAAGTTAAAATAGTCGTGGCTTCTATGGCTATTCATAATTTTATTAGAAATCATGCATTAAATGATATTGAGTTCAAGCAATATGATGATGACGAAGATTATCTACCTCCTCGAAGCATGGAGGATGAAGAAGAAGAAGAAGAAGCACAAGATTACTCAAGTATGCAACAATCAGAGATATCCAATGAAAATACTATCGATACTGAACGTGATCATATTGCTCTTTCACTTATGCTTCGTTGAAGAGATTTTTTTTCATTATAATTATTAAAAATTCTATGAGACTATTTTTGTCGTTATTTAATAATAATCCTTTATATTGGTTTATTTAATATGAATTGTATAACAATTATAAAAAAAATTATATGTATATCAATATATGCATATCAATATGAATGACGAAAATTAAAAATAAAATAATACATACAAAGATTTTATTAAATTTGATATTATGACTATTGTAAGTTAATTAACTAAACATATTCATGGGTTTTAAATCCCTTTAATTATTGTTGCCAAAAAATTGTAAATTAATTTTGGAAAATGAAAGCAACTATATGGACTACACTGTATTTCCACCAATTCTATTTTGGCGTGATAAAATATTTATTGCCAAGCTAAAAGGGTCGGTATTATATATCCACATAAGGTAGGCTGCAGGGGTATGGAAGACAGGCATGTTATCATGTTCAATGTTTATCTATCACGCCAATAGGCATGTTACTGCTGGTAATGAAAAAGAGATATGACTTTACCCCTTGTTTGTATTTGTAAATAAAATTAGATAAAATAAGATGATTTAAGATAAAAAATGAAAAGAAATAAAAAATTAATTTTTTTAAATATTGATCTTATTTTAAAATTTAAAATAATTGAATTATTTATATTATTTTGTATAGATATTTAAGAAAAGTTATAATAATTAAATAAATAAATTGAAACTATTTTTATTACGTTTAATGTTAAACTTTTGCCATGTGGGCAAATATATTAGTAGTCATTATTTAGTAATTTGCTTCAATATTATTAAAATATAATAATTATGAAGATATGTCCTTTTACGTCATTTCTCTTTCAAAAAGCACTTTTTAAATTTGTTTCCAAACAAGTATACTAGATTAAAAAGTACTTTAGACATATGGATACCAAACAGTAAATAGTTTTTTAATAGTAGAGCTTTTTATATAAGCTTTAAGTTAAAAGTAATATTTTCTACCGTAATCCCAAACGGGCTCTTCAGAGATATCCTATGTTTCACATAAATCACGTGCGTCCAAGACTACACAAAACGACAGTAATATGTCGCGTTTCAAAAAACAAATTTTTTTCCCACAATCTGAACTTGTCGCAAATGATTTTTTACCGCACGAAATAGTGGACCCAGGAAAAATTTGTGGCAAACGCAATTTTTTATTTCCCAGGAGGCTGTTCGTGTTATATGCACTTATTAGCCACGAGAGTTAGTCTTGGGAGGATATATTGGTCTTAAAAACTCCATTATGTTGTAGTGTATGAGATTACACTTGGCAGCCAAACTGTATTATTCGGTTAAAATTTGACACGTAAAACACTGCCGCCTCACTAATAAGTTAGATAAAGCGCTCGCATGCATTTGGTAGAAGATTCACGCTTTTGGAAAAACAAACCGCTTACCCAAAGCCAATCGGTGTGTTAGTTTAGACATTGCCACATAGATTGGCTTAACAATTATCAACTTATCGGCTAATCAATTATAATAGCAAATTTTTAAAAAAAATAGATATAGCAACCGAAAATAGTTATAGCAATTAGTCGAATATCAGAAGACACAATATTTCAAAAAACTTAGGAGAAGAAACAGGGCAAGGTTTGGTAGAAAACGACGCACCAGTTTCTGAAACAGAAGTCAAGTGCCATTTTCTCCATAATCACGGACATGACTAGAAGGATCTAGAGGAAATACATTCAGCAGCGTGCTGGTCTTGCTTCGCCAACTATGTTACTATACACATCGATATGTCATGGCCCAAGGAACCATCTTCTTTCAAAGGTTGCCACGGTAAAACCAGGCGTCGGTGAAACTCCCAAACGTCGATAACATCAAATGATGGTTGCAACAGTACACGAATTGCCACAGAAGAAAGGTTGAAAAGGTTGCCGCGAAGAAAGTCTTCTTCTACTTCTCATATAAAAGCATCTCTCTCTACCTGTCTTGCATTTGTACAATCTTGGATTTGAACAAAATGATGAATTCACAGACAGAAAAAATGGTGAACGGCGGCACATTCTATGCAGGTGGCAACATTGACATGGGGGTTGGTGCCAAGGGGTGGCTGGGTGGTGTCTCACAGTGGGGGAAAAACGGCTGTTCCGATAGTGCAAAAACAGAGCACCCAGTCCAAGTTTTGTACAATTTGTAGATGCCTAGTGTTGAGGACGTGTCTCGCCGGCCTCCTGCTCCCGTTATCTGCAAGAAGAATTAAGGGAAGATGGTGGCTTTCCACCCGGGATAACTCCGACGCCCAAGTTAGTAAACACGTATTTACAGGAAAAATTCTTAATGTACATAGTTGAGGTTTACCTGGTCTATTTATAAGCCTCTGGGGCGATACATGTCCCTTGTAACGCCTTCCGTAATCATCGTGATTGCGTATCTGCATGATATATCTTTCTGAGTTTGTTGATATTTCGTATCTACTTAAAATCCCGATAAAGGTGGCGACGGGTTTGATATATATTTTGGAATCTGCAGAGTTGGGCCCTTAGTATGCTTTCCCTTCCTGGTGGGCTTCCATCGCTGTTGGGCCTTTGGGCCAAATCTGATCCCACAATTACCCCGCAAATTTTTTTCGCCTTGAGGCGTAGGAAATTTAAAACTTTTTTTTTTTTCTGACCTTTGCTGTCGCGTGCTTGTGCTTGTTACTCTGTGCGTCTTCTGTCTGTTTTAAGGTGGCGTGGTCATTTGGCTCCGTGCCCCTTTAATTTATTTGAAGGTGGTGTGGTCATTTGACTCTGCGCCCCTTTGCTTTGTCTGAAGGTGGCGTGATCATTTGACTCTGCGCCCATTTGCTTTCTCTGAAGGTGGCGTGGTCATTTGACTCTGCGCCCCTTTGCTTTGTGTGAAGGTGGCGTGGTCATTTGACTCTGCGCCCCTTTGCTTTGTCTGAAGGTGGCGTGGTCATTTGACTCTACGCTCCTTTGCTTTGCCTGAAGGTGGCATGGTCATTTGACTTTGCACCCCTTTGCTTTGCCTGAAGGTGGCTTTGTCTGAAGGTGGCGTGGTCATTTGACTATGCGCCCCTTTGCTTTGTCTGAAGGTGGCGTGGTCATTTGACTCTGCGCCCCTTTGCTTTGTCTGAAGGTGGCGTGGTCATTTGACTCTGAGCCTCTTTGCTTTGTTTGAGGGTGGCGTGGTCATTTGACTCTGCGCCCCTTTGCTTTGTTTGAGAGTGGCGTGGTCATTTGACTCTGCGCCCCTTTACTTTGTGTGAAGGTGGCGTGGTCATTTGACTCTGCGCTCCTTTGCTTTGTCTGAAGGTGGCGTGGTCATTTGACTCTGCGCCCCTTTGCTTTGTCTGAAGGTGGCGTGGTCATTTGACTCTGCGCCCCTTTGTTTTGTCTGAAGGTGGCGTGGTCATTTGACTCTGCGCCCCTTTGCTTTGTCTGAAGGTGGCGTGGTCATTTGACTCTGCGCCCCTTTGCTTTACCTGAAGGTGGCGTGGTCACTTGACTCTGCGCCCCTTTGCTCTGTTTGAAGGTGGAGTGATCATTTGACTCTGCGCCCCTTTGCTTTGTTTGAAGGTGGTGTGGTCATTTGACTCTGCACCCCTTTGCTTTGCCTGAAGGTGGCGTGGTCATTTGACTCTGCGCCCCTTTGCTTTGTTTGAAGGTGGCGTAGTCATTTGACTCTGCGCCCCTTTACTTTGTTTGAGGGTGGCGTGGTCATTTGACTCTGCGCCCCTTTGCTTTGTCTGAAGGTGGCATGGTCATTTGACTCTGCGCCCCTTTGCTTTGTCTGAAGGTGGCGTGGTCATTTGACTCTGCGCCCCTTTGCTTTGTGTGAAGGTGGCGTGGTCATTTGACTCTGCGCCCCTTTGCTTTGTCTGAAGGTGGCGTGGTCATTTGACTCTGCGCCTATTTGCTTTGTGTGAAGGTGGCGTGGTTATTTGATTCTGCACCCCTTTGCTTTACCTGAAGGTGGCGTGGTCACTTGACTCTGCACCCATTTGCTTTGTTTGAAGGTGGCGTGGTCATTTGACTCTGCGCCCCTTTGCTCTGTTTGACGGTGGCGTGGTCATTTGACTCTGAGCCCCTTTACTCTGTCTGAAGGTGGCGTGGTCATTTGACTCTGCGCCCCTTTATTTCGCTTAAGGTAGCGTGATCTTTGATAAAATGCGATTGGGCGAAAATTCAGAAAAAATATAGCAGGAATGATTACTGGTAAATGCAGATTTACGAAAATTTTTAATAAACAAAGCAGGAACGACTACTGGAAAATGCAAATTGACGAAAACTTAATTGATATAAGGTCGAGGTAGCTCTTTCCGTTAACTGTCCTTTAGCCGATACGATCCTCCTATACTGTTTGTTATCACTATATAAGGCCCTTCCCATTGAGGTTCCACTTTTCCAGGACTTTGGGTAGTCACCCCGCGTTTCCTTAGAACCAGGTCTCCTATACTGTATTTCCCCTTGCGAGGCCTCGACCATGGCTGGGGGGAAGTGGCGGGAGGAAGGCATCTTCCGGCTCCTCGATTGCGCAAACTTCGTTTCCATTTTTCTTCAACTCCTGTACGTAGCACTCCCTAGCCAGTGCCTGCTCTCTTTTTAATTCTCCTACCCCGCTGTCGATTGGGAATTTCATCTTGAGGTGGTACGTGGAAGTTATTGCTTTGAGGCGGTTGAGGGTTGGTCTCCCTAGTATAACGTTGTAGGAGGAAAGGGTTTTTACTATCAAGAAGTCGGTCATGGTGGTTGCCATTTGTGCTCCAATCCCGGCGGTAACTGGGAGTGTGATGGCTCCTACTGGTTGGATTGTTTCACCGGAAAAACCTTTTAGTGGTGTTCGGGAAGTTCGTAACTGCCCGGGATCAATGCCCATTCTGTTGAATGCGTCCTAAAATAATATATCGGCAGAGCTTCCGTTGTCAATTAGTACCCGCCTAGTCGTGTAGTTGGCTATGATGAGGGTGACTACCAGGGCGTCGTCATGGGGGTACAGTACCCCTTGCCTGTCCGCCTCTCCAAAGGATATTACTTCTCGTTCTTGGTTCAGTTTTTGTTGTTTCGGTGCCCTATCCATTGCATATACTTCCTCGTACCGAGCTCTTCTGGCGTGCGCCTTGCGACTGGATGTGGATACCCCGCCTCCAGCAAATCCTCCGGCTATCGTCCTAATTTCCCCGATTGGTTCTCTATTAATGTTATTTCTCGGGGGAGTCCTATTCCTGTCGCCTCTGGTGGGAGTCCTGCTTCTGCTGTCGTTCCCCCTGTTGTTTGCCCGGTTATGATCATTGCGAGGGTTGTTGCCGTGGTTTCTTCGCTCGGGGCTGAAGCTCCTTTTCCTTCTTCGCCCGGTTTCTTGGTGACAAGAAGGTTTTGACCGTTCTGCGATCTTGTGCTCCGACTCCCCTGTTCCCATTAGGTCGGCGACCCTCTTTTTCATGGTTGTACAATCTTCGGTCCAATGGGACGTTGTCTGGTGGTACTTGCAATACCGATCTGCTGTCTGATGTGGGCGCCCTTCGGCCTTGCCATCCTTTTCCTCTCTGACACTTAGGTTATTATGCATTAACCTGATGTGTCGATCCACGTACCTTTCTTGCCTTCTTTCCTGCCGACTTGTTCCCGCTTTCTTGTCATCATGCCCGCTTCGCCGTTCGCCCCTCCTGTTTTCTTTGCGGGGGTTTACCAATGCTTGCAGAGTGTCTTCGGCGTTGACAAAGTTGTCCGCTTGATCCATGAACTCCCTCAGGGTGGAGGGAGTCTTCTTTGCCAGATCGACCATGAAGGGGCTCTGAGGTCAGATCCCTCCCAGGAGGGCGGCCAAAGTGATCTTTTCATCCTGGTCATCCGTTGTTAGGCGTTCCTTGTTGAACCGTGTGAGGTAGGTCTTGAGGTCCTCGTCCTCCATTTGCTTGACTGTTAGCAGGTAGGCGGCTGGTCGCCGGCGCCTTCTGCTCGGCATAAATTGAGTTATGAAAAGCTTAGCTAATTCCTCGAAGCTATCTATCGACCTTGGCCGGAGGGTCCCGAACCAGCCCCTTGCTGTCCCCTTCAGGGTTAAAGGGAAAGCCTGGCAGGCGATCTCGCCTGGGAAGCCGTGGAGCGTGATGTGAGCTTTAAAGTTTTCTAAGTAGTCCACGGGGTCTCTGGACCCATCGTACAGTTCGATTTGGGGAAGTTTGAATTTTGGCAGCAAAGGGATACTCATGATGCGCTCGCTGTATGGCAGGTCAGTTTGGCTTAGTATGCTATCAACCGAAGAATGTCCCCCCACTTTTTTGGCTATTTCCTCATATTTGCCTGCAAGATGCTTCAACTCGTCGTGCAGCTTCTGTTTTTCCACGCGCTCAAGCTCGACCCCCGCGTTACTATCCGCCTCTTGCTCTCCTTGCCCGTCGACAGGAGGTACGGCTGTGTTGCTGGATTCAACGTTCCTTTGTCGCAAGGTCTCGTTCTCTTTTTGAAGTGCTTCCAAGGCTTCCAATGTTGTTCTCAGTCTTTCCTCCGCCGTTGCTAACCGTGCTTTTATTGATGCTCCTGTCATTCGGCTTGCTACGGAACATGTCACAGTTGGCATGCGAGAACTACGTTAATCGTCTGTAAAATCGGATCCCACAGACAGCGCCAATGTTGGGGACGTGTCTCGCCGGCCTCCTGCTCCTGTTACCTGCAAGAAGAATTAAGGGAAGATGGTGGCTTTCCACCCGAGATAACTCCGACGCCCAAGTTAGTGATCACGTATTTACGGGAAAAATTCTTAATGTACATAGTTAAGGTTTACCTGGTCTATTTATAAGCCTCTGGGGTGATACATGTCCCTTGTAACGCCTTCCGTAATCATCGTGATTGCGTATCTGCATGATATATCTTTCTGAGTTTGTTGATATTTCGTATCTACTTAAAATCCCGATAAAGGTGGCGACGGGTTTGATATATATTTTGGATTCTGCAGAGTTGGGCCCTTAGTATGCTTTCCCTTCCTGGTGGGCTTCCATCGTTGTTGGGCCTTTGGGTCAAATCTGATCCCACACCTAGCATGTTCTTTTTTTTTTTCTTTTTCTGTTCGAATCCATATCCTCTACAAACCAGCCATATTAATAAATCTATCAATTGGTTTTAATACATGGGCTAGAATTTTTTTACTGTGTTGTAGTCATTTTTCATTATACATAATAATTGTTTTGGGTTGGATCTATTTGGTCAAGAAATATCGTATACCAATATATCTGTAATCGCCAATGCTTAACTTTGTAACTTGACATTTATGAATCCTTTAATTATGTTCACTATGCATAATCGTAGAATCATTTCAGTCTCCTGTAGACTCACCAAAATCTGAAATGATGTCTTCTAGGAAGTTGCAGTGTATTGTTTTTTCCGACGTTTTTGTATTGTTAAACTTGATATCATATATACATAGATTGACGTTTTTGTTAAACGTGCATTCAATGTTTGTTTTTGTATTTACTTGACTATAGTACCAATGAATGGAAATCTAACAGGTAAGCTTTTAGTACTTCATATCATAAATTTGCTTTTGTGTGTAACTTTTGCATTTTCCATAGACCATGGGTACGACAAAAGTGGGGATAAAAGCCTCATCTTTACCATTTTTTATTTTATTTATTTATTTATTTTTTTGTGTTCAATGAGCTGCAGTTTAATTATTGTTTAAGTTAGTGATGGCAAGGTCAGTAGATATACTTTAAGCCATAATTGCTTTTTTTTTTTATTTTGTTTTTCGTTGAGGTGTAGCAGTGATCGAATTCTTTGGTCATCAATTCCTATGTCAAATATGTATCTTGGATATGAAGATAAAAGTTGAATGCACGTTATCTAGTAAAGCATCAATCCCAGTTAATGACTTTAAGATAAATCATCAATAAATAAAAAAATTATATCAGTCTCATTACTATCTGGAAGCTATAACAACAGTAATGGTTAATAAATCATCAAGGACAAATTTGTTCATTTAGTACCTACAATTTATAAAGTCCAGATATAAGAACTTAGCTTTCGAACTTATTGAGTTGTATGGGTTGAGGCGAAAACTAAAATGGTTGATAATAAAATAATTGTCTACCGCCAGTAGTACCATTAGTAGAAAGCTCTGACTCCCCTAAAAAAGAAAAGATTTTGTATTATTGTAAGAACTTATATATATGAGGTTGATATGTAATTGAAAGGGGGGAAGAAGAAAAGTGAGGTGCATTAGAAGGAGATGAATGTTGATGTAGTGAGATCCTGAAAACCATGTTGTGTAGGAAAGGTTGGAGGAATAGTGAAGCAGGAACGGTGTTGGTGTTCCTTAATGTGTCTCACCCATTAATGGGTATGCCTATTGGTTTGGCATTGGAGTTTACCATTTTGGCGTACAAGGTTAGTGGTTGTGTTTTCGTTTCTCCTTAACCATTGTTGGGTCTTTTTTGAGGTTATTTATCATGATTTTGAATTTTGGATGAAATTGGTGCTGTGCATTGTAAATTAGATCTGTGCTTCGAATAGCTTCCTCAATTCAGATTGTTAGGAATCCGGCCGACCGACGGACAGTAAACTCGAAGCCACGCAGCGGATGCAAATAAGAGGAATAAAACTAAAGACGGAGAACAGAAATGGACACCAGATATGAAGTGGTTCAGCTCAAACTGAGCCTACATCCACTGTTGGGTCGGTCTAAATCACTATAATAAACAAAGATGGAGTACACTTCACGGAGGTTACAAAGCTCTCTCTCTCACAAGGCTCTCAAACCCTTTACAAGTAGGCTCTCACTGATCTACAAAATCAAACAAGGAGAAAATGGGAGACGGACGCCTGTGTTCGTAATCTCACTCGAGCGAGCCCTTCTCGCTCGAGCGAAATCGCCTGATCTCCACAGCTCTCTACTTCCGCTCTCTTCTGCACAAATGGCCCAGATCCTTATATAGGCTGTATCTCGCTCGAGCGAGACATTCTCGCTCGATGCCGAACACTATTCCAGACGGCTCTAACCCTAGTTCCTGGAAGCGATGCAACCCTAGGATTGATTCTCGCTCGAGCGGGAGGTCGAGCGAGAGTCGAGCGAAGTCTCTGCCTGGATCCAAAACTCTCCATTTGATGTCTCGCTCGAGCGAGGGTCGAGCGAAGTTACGGCTTGAAAACTCCAAGTGCAATCTGATGCGCTTCATTCAAGCCACATCTCAACAAATCTCCACCTTGGCTTGAATAAGCCCCACAAAATGATTCTGGACAAAAGACCCACAAATCCTTCAACCACGGAAGGAATACCCAACACGAAATACGAAATCTATCTTTGAAGAACTCACTTTCCACACAAAAGCCTTCAACACCATATACGACATCTGAAGATTCACTATCTTCACACAAACGGCAATGTACCACAATACAGACTGCTTACTTAAACAAAAGGCTTCTGAATACAAATGAAGACAACCAAATATTCTTAGCCAAAGTAAGAACCAACAAAAGCCTGCATGAGCATACACAAAAGGTGACCAACTGCCCCCTTTATCTACCAGCTGTAGACCCGCTCTCACTGTGCACCAATGCCAATCAGCTATGAAGCTCTCTGCAACTCCACCTCCTTGCTATAACTCTCTCTCCTTTCTGTGGAAACAAAAGAAAAGAAAATTCACCAAATAGCAAGATGCGTTGTCCGCTTCACTGACGATCTGTAGACAAGCCTGGCCAACCAAAAGCAAACTGTAGACTCTGTCACTCAAAGCCCACCTCATTCCATTCAGTTACTCCCATGGAGTGAAACAAAACTGTATGGTCTGAGTAACGCTCTACCTTCTTGTCTGTAGATCACTGTCTTCTCAAAAATGTTTGAACACCAAACACATCAGAAAGAAACAGATAGACAAAACCAAACTTCCAATGATCATAAAACAAATATGAGTTTAATACAAAACAAGACTTTACACAAGATGTATCCTGATCAGAAATACTGCAGGAACCCTGATTCTACACTGTTTTCTAAGAATACAATGCAAACAAAAAACCAAGATTACTGTCTTCTGATCACACCAAGCAAAAGCTGTGCTGACTCATAAATGACCATCCTGTCTGGCGGATCCGCACGTGACATATGCGAATGAATATCTGAATCTGGAGCATGTGAGGATACTCCACCTGTCACCACACTGCCCTCAAGGAAGTAGAGACTAACTGTCATCTTCTTCGCTGTCATCACTACTAGAGGAACTTTCCTCTTCCTCCACATTTTTCAATTGAGGACACTCACTTCTGTAATGACCCAACTTATGGCAGTGGTAACACTTCACTTTTCTCTTGTTAGATCTAGAGCTACTGGAACTGGAACTACCTCTATTCTTCCCTGAACATCCTTCCCCGGATCTATCACCAGAGGAACATTTTACAAACAAACCGTCGGCTTGATTGTTCATGCCTAAACCCCCAAATTTTGTTCTCAATTCCTTAGAATTCAAAGCAGACTTGACATCCACTAAAGAGATTGTATCTCTACCATATAACATTGAGTTTACAAAATTATCAAACGAAATAGGCAATGAACACAAAACAATTAAGGCTTGATCTTCCTCATCAATCTTAATGTCTATGTTCCTTAGATCCATAATAATCTTATTAAATTCATCTAGATGTGCAGAAATAGAAGTACCTTCCTCCATTTTGAGAGTGTATAACTGTTGTTTCAAAAACAACCGGTTAGTAAGAGATTTCTTCAAGTACAAGCTCTCCAGCTTGTTCCACAGACCAACCGCGGTCTCCTCCTCTGCAACTTCCCTCAAGACTTCATCTGATAGTGATAGTAGAATAGTACTGTGAGCCAATTCTTCCTCATTCCTTGACGATGCAGGAAACTCACCAATCACTCCTTCTACAACCTTGAACAAACCCTGCTGACGCAACAAAGCCTTCATCCTCAAGCGCCATAAACTGAAACTGTTGTGACTGTCAAATTTCTCTACTCCAAAATTTACTGAGGCCATCCCTTAACGCTCTGATACCAGTTTGTTAGGAATCCGGCCGACCGACGGACAGTAAACTCGGAGCCACGCAGCGGATGCAAATAAGAGAAATAAAACTAAAGACGGAGAACAGAAATGGACACCATATATGAAGTGGTTCAGCTCAAACTGAGCCTACATCCACTGTTGGGTCGGTCTAAATCACTATAATAAACAAATATGGAGTACACTTCACGGAGGTTACAAAGCTCTCTCTCTCACAAGACTCTCAAACCCTTTACAAGTAGGCTTTCACTGATCTACAAAATCAAACAAGGAAAAAATGGGAGACGGACGCCTGTGTTCGTAATCTCGCTCGAGCGAGCCCTTCTCGCTCGAGCGAAATCGCCTGATCTCCACAGCTCTCTGCTTCCGCTCTCTTCTGCACAAATGGCCCAGATCCTTATATAGGCTGTATCTCGCTCGAGCGAGACATTCTCGCTCGAGCGGAACACTATTCCAGACGGCGCTAACCCTAGTTCCTGAAAGCGATGCAACCCTAGGATTGATTCTCGGTCGAGCGAGAGTCGAGCGAAGTCTCTGCCTGGATCCAAAACTCTCTGTTTGATGTCTCGCTCGAGCAACTGTCGAGCGAGGGTCGAGCGAAGTTACGGGTTGAAAACTCCAAGTGCAATCTGATGCGCTTCATTCAAGCCACATCTCAACACAGATTGCCTCTCTGATCAAATTTGCAAGGGACTTTTATCTTTACCTTATGTCTTTGTGCAGTGCTTTCGATTATTTAGTTCATGTTACTGATTGGATTTATTGCTTTGAGGATAGAGGGGATGTTTGCTGTGTTTTGTTTGCATGACGAGAAAGTTCAAGAAAATCAAAGGTGTTACAGGGTTGAGTTTTGGGTGTTTTGTGTTGCTGGACCCTTGGAAGCACATTAAAATGTCTACTCAACAAGGATTAACATATGAATTGATGGTTGATGTGAATTATGTGAGTTGCTTAATCTGCAATGAATATCGAACAAAGTCAATTTTTTTTTTATCTTTAATTTGTATAGATCTATCCCGAAAAAAAAAAAAATAGTTTCTTTCCTTGATGTTTTGTACACTCTTTACATATTTCACAGGTTCTCTTTTCTGGATTTTTGCTGGGCTAAAATATTGTATCTTCTATCTGTCAATGAAGGCTTTTATGTTGGATATATTTCAATTCATGGAATTGAGTATATATGCATTTGGAGCTCATGAGTACCCAACAACTGGAATATTTGAAGGGGAGCCATTTTACGTACTTTTTAAGTTTTATTAATGACACCAGCAAGGAGTGCATCTGTAATGCAGGAGTTGGTTAGATACAAATTTAACAATGCAAAATCAATGAGTGACATTAGTGGAAGAGTTATCATTCTTCTCACAACGTGACAAAAACTCATTAAATCCATCCATAAGATCCAGGTATCTTCCAAATACTTTGAAGTCTACACTTTAATGACTTTGGCACTATACCTAAACGATGTACTGCTTAATATCCACTTCCCGCAAGCCTTGGCCAAGATCAACATCAACTATTGGAAGTTGATCAAAGAAATAGCATAACATATCAATTTAAAAAACAGTTTTTTCTATTAGCAAAAATTAAAAAACTAATATAAATGTTATAATGCAGTTACATTATAATGGTGAAAAACACGTTTGTGCTTGAAGTTGCCGTGTATAGGACAATGCTCAAAACAAATGAGCAAGATTAAATCACATGGGTTTTTTAAACTATAAAATAAATAAACAACATCAGAATATAAATGTAAATTCTACAAGAAAGAAAAAGTTAAGATTATGGTTCAAATTTTAGTGAAGGGAAAGTCGAAATAATAAAATTTTAAAACAAAAATTATATCTAAATGTACAATCTCTTTACTAGGAGAATCACAAGTTGAAAATAGTCTAAAAAGATTTTTCTAACTAAGATTTTATATATGCATGCTCCATTTTATATACAACTGATATATATTTTATTAATAGTTGTTATAGTGATTATGTGTAATGAATTATTTAAAATTATAAAATTTAATATAAATAATGGCCCTGCGCATTGCGCGAGTTATAGACTCGTATTAATTAATAATTTAATTTTTACTTAAAATTATTGTTTTCCAACTATTTTTTCCCTCAACTTAATATCCAACAAACACATTTTGTCAACTCTTCTTACACCCAAGAATCACATATACTTTGTTAATTTGTAGTACTTTTGATCTATTATTCAACATTTCCATATTCATTGTTAAAATGATATTAATGTTTGTTACAGCATTACTGTATTTGAAATTCACATTAGTCTGAAAAATCGGATTAAAAGTAGTACTATATTATGCACAACCTTGTTGATTACTTGTGAATAAAATATGTGTTTCATGTGTGAACAGTAGTGCTACTTCTCCGACTATGGCAATCCCTTAAAAGTCACGGTAGCTCAAATATAAATCATTACAAGAAAATTGCTTATTTGTGACCATTTAATTGAGACCAAATGACTATTTGCAATCAATTTATCAAATTAAAATTGATTGCAAATAGTCATTTGGTCGCAATTAAATGACCACAAAAACTTATTTTTCTTGTAATGAGTTAAGAATTTTTAGTTAGTCCAATGCAGACATTTATATAAAACATAACTATATTTTGAATTTCGTTGACATTTGATTAGTCTAATATCAATGCTCTTAGTTTGACTTTCACTATGGACAAGTACATTTGTAGCTCCCTTGAGTATCGGTACATTTTGCAATAGCATTACATGGTTTGTGACTATCTTTGTACCCATCAATATCTGAAACACATGAGCTGAAATTAAGAAAAATACAAGGATTAAAAAATAAAACGAATGAACAACATTAATACTTAGTTACCTTGGCAACTATCATCTTGTCCATCAAGAAGGTATGGATTTCCTTGATAACCTTGAACAGTTTGAAAGGACCGGATTAGGTAGATAATTAGAAGCATTAAAAATACATAAATCAATAAAATTAGTTTCAGGTAGGTAGGAGGATTTATTATATAGAAGAAAACTTGTTTCTCAAGTGCCCAAAATAAAAGTTAAAAATTAACTCTAGCTTTTCTATTATTAGGGCGTAAATTAATTTCGTTTTGATGTTTGTATCCTTAATTAATGAGCTTATCAAACTTCCTACCCAACTTAAAGAATATTAAAAAATATATGTATTTAACAACATCCTAGTACTTACTATCCATTAATCTCGTAAACAATCCAAATTGATATATATATATATATATATACTGGTTAATAATACAATATTAGAAGTAGTTAACCTACTTTTTCAATAGTTTAAACTTTTGAAATAAATGCTTATTTCACAAAATCACAAATAGAAAAAATTAAAAAAAAAAAAAATGGGTGAGGGTTTTTCCTATTTGGAAATTGTTCGATTTTGACATATATATTGTTATGTTGTCCTATTTAGAAATTAATTCCAACTTTTGTAATATTGTTCTTCAATAGTTATAAGAAAAAGTTATTTTTAGATTTCTACACATGAATTAGTGATGGCCGGGAGTTCTAAATTTTTACAAAAGCCAAATGGGGTACTCACGAGGAAAACGCAAATTAATTTGATCCCACATGTCTGCAAAAACCTAGAAAAACAATAAACAACATGGCAAATGATCCAGCAAAAAGTGTCTTATTCAAAGCAAAAGTAGGAAACAAGAAATACGTTACATTTATAATTCTCCTTACTACTTTTAATTCCTCCATTTGTTATAGGTTTCCCGAGATCAACTTTAAATTATATTACATTTTCCTCTGCCTGGGCTTATCCATTTGTCTCCTTTATTTCTCCCTATTTAAGTGAATGTGAAAAATAGATATTGTTTATCTGTGTGTGGGAGAATTTTTAAGCTCTGGCCATACCAAGTTAGCCCAAGGTCTTCAATCGAAGTCGTTAGTTGGGGCCCAGGAGAACCAGCGCTCTAAGCCAAATCGAGCCAATCTAGGACCCGAATCCTGGACCTAACCATGTCAGCCCAGGATTCAGTGCCCAGGAGCCTAGCCAGGGCCCGAGATGGAAGTTGATAGTCAAGTGTGTGGGAATCAGCAGCGGGCACAAACAAAGAGCGAGATGACTAGCCGACAGCACATACCTAAGATATCGATGGCAACCCAGATATTCAAGTGTTGGCGGCTTGGCAGTCTCAAGCGGTACGACCATGTCAAAAAGAGATGCGTCACATTAAGTTATAGGCAACAAGGAACACGACACAATGAGGTTGGTAGCAATACCATGACCTGGTAGCATACCAGCAAAAGATACAGTCAAGGGTATGGGCAACATCCCTAAATTTCATCATCTAAAAATTTCTTCGATCAGGAATATAAATATTTTATGCACCCCACCGGGGTGCTATCTGATCTTTACTCTCTATTACTTGTGTTTTCATATTCTTGCATGCTAATTTAAGTATTGGAGGTACCATGGCTCCCCCATGCCCACCATTCACCCTTAGTGGCCACAGGTCATAGAAGAGCCATTGCAGCCGGATCAATTTACAGTCAATTCCTTATAATTCAAATTATTCTATTATTGAACTCATTTTTATGGGCAACAAGGAACACTACACAATGAGGTTGGTAGCACTACCATGACTTAATAGCAGATTGTCCCTAGTTCTAGGATTTGCCGATTTGCTGCTTTCTGGACCTCCACGTGCCCATTGAAGCCTACAGCTACCAATCCTTGGATGGGGAGGAGGAAAGCACCCACACGAGTAGCGTGTCGATCTCACACGCCTTGAGGAGTGCACGTGAATCTCACGCACCACAGTACCAAGAAGGCTTCCTTGCTACCATACATGGCACCTTTGGGGACAACAGCTTTAAGTCTTCTAGTTTGTCCTTCCAGTTTTCTTTTCAGTGCGGTGCGTACTCTTCACATGCCGCCATTGTTGGCGGTGGTCCTATTCCAGTGTATCGGTTCTTCTTCAGTTTCCCTTTTTCACTTTTCCTAACATGTGATCAAAATAAAGTGGACGTGAGAATCTCTTTCAGACAGACTGACTCAATAAAATGCAGCATACCTCCTCTCGCTGTGAATTTTTGTCACATTAAATTAAAAGTGTATTTTTCAGACTATTTCAAAACTGCTTTAGGTGGTATCCCTTCAATGAGATTGATGGGAGCCACACTCGTGATTCTAAAACCGTTTTTTATTTTAGTGTTTGTTGTATCTTTATTGTTATATTGAGATGATTTTGGAAATTCTCACCTTACTGAACTTTATATCCTTATAAATTTTTATCTTATCTATAATATGCTCATTTTCAGAGGAAAAAAAAAAATTTATTGTTAATAGATCACACCCTCCCTACCTTAATTAATATTGTTAGTCCAACAAGAGAGATTTTAGTCATTGATAAACATTTTTTCGTTTTTTCGTTTTTCCGGTTGGATCATTGGTTCATTGACCACATGCATCAATATTTCTTTATACTCTACACTTAAAATTTTGGATAAAATCATTTAAAAATCTCAAAACGGTACAAGTGCAAGTGGAGGACTTGTTTTACGAGTCATTCCATGATTGAGCTAGCTCTTAAATCATTGTTGGGGGATCTTTTGCTTTGCAAGTGATAAACACGAATGTGCTATGAGTCTGATGGTTTGATAGCAACATATAGTTTCTCTAAATGAAAAATCTAGATTTAAACCTCCAAAAATAAAAATATCATTTAGTTTTTTGCAACTTAATTGTTTCGTCCGATCAATTACTTTAATTTTTGCTTGTTGTTTAATTAGCTACTTTTACTGACCTGTAAGGCCAAAATTATTTGTGTTTTATTCCACCCATGCAATTCCTTTTTCTGGTTTAATATTTTTTTTTTTTCCTCTCGTTTCACTTCGAAAAATATTTGCTTTGTATATAATTTTAAGCAGTACTAGAAGAATTACGCTTTGTAGTTTGTATATAATTTTTTATTAACGGCCTTAACGGTCTAAATTTGATGAGTAGTACTATATATGTGTCCGCGCTTTTTTATAATTAAAGGCTATATTTTTTAACTTTGATAATTTGAGATATAATATATATATATACAATTAGGATAAAATACTCCATAATTAACTTCACATTAAAACAAAAAGATGTAAAGGTTTTGAAACGATCTGATGTGATCAGTTACAGTCACTAAGACTAGGAAAGAAAAAGACAACTTTATAAGTGAGGGAATATTAATGAAGGAAAAAGGATTATTTGAATTATTTCTTGCATGTGACACGTAGAGGGAATGTTAATATTAATGAAGGATGACTTAGTCAGGTAACTGGGAGTCTCAGTCGATGTGGCTATTATATATTTTAAATAGAGAAATAATATTTGTAGTTTATGATGTGTGAATTTCATTTATTTTTTTGAATAAATCTGTGATCCAAATAAAAAATTATTTTTTAATAAAAGATCCCGAGCTTCTTTTTCCAAATAGCTGTGGATGCAGATCTCATGAACTTTCCTAATTTAGTACAAATTAATTGCTTAAATATGTTCCACCATTTTGGTATTTACTAATTAATGGATATATAGCTTATAATAACTTAATCCATAATGATGGGGAATGGGGAATCTTTTGCTTATCCAAATTCAAAAGCATTGTTTTTGTCATTCCTAACTACTTTTCTTTTGAATAAGATATCATATGTTGTTTGATCATTAGCTTTCTCTTTTTCATTTATTTTGCTAAGTTTTGCAATTAGACCTACGTAAAATGACGAAAGAAGCTAGATAATACAGATAATCTCTAGAAAAAGACATAGTGCACACCATAATAAATGAATATTACGTCTATATTGAGTTAGTGATGAACTAAGTCTATATTGCAATATTTCAATCCTTTTATTATTTCCTTTTAGTTTTACAACGAAAAAGTAGGGTTCGGAAAACCTGCGGTCCAGACGTGTGAAAATCCTATATTTACACCAAACGAATAGAATTTTGCCATGTAGGATGTACTTCTTTCTCCAGAGTATATTTCTTTTGATTTTGTTTCCGCTAATCAAATTTTCAAATTTATAATTTTGTAAGATAAGTAGAATGTTACTATGCGGGTAGCCATGGGATGGACATAAAGGCACCATCCAAACGCTCAAAATGCCACAAAGTGAGTTGGAATCAATACCAAAAATGAGAAAGTCATCTTCGAAGCTTGAACAGGGCAGGATACTCTAGCCCAAAGCTTTCGAGATGGAAGAAATCCAATGTCAGTGATCCACGCCGGTGAACTCAGTGAACTCAATCGCAACGACGAAAAAAATGTTAATAAAAAACAGTATATTTAGAGAGAGAACATCTTTTAGAGAGAGAATATTTTATAATCTTAGAGAGAGAGAGTTTTAGAGAGAGATAGAGGGATGGGGGTGGGTTTCGGGATTGATATTCGCAGCAAAACTCATTTTGCGAGCCTTACGCACGACCTTACACACGTGGCAAAACTGATTTATTGTTTCATAAAATGAAAAACCAAACGTGGCAATCATTTATTGGATTGGTGCAAAACTGATATTTGCACCGATCCGGACTTCAGTATCACTCGGCTTTCTATCCAGCTTTGCCTAATTTACTTCAAGAAACAATCCTCCCCACCTACTTTATTCTCCTCCCTACCTCAATCTTCCCGTAAGCCCAATTACCGATGCTGCCGCGTCACTCTTTCCACCACTCTTTTCTTCATCTTAATAATTATTAAAAGAGTAATAATATACACATACACAATTACATTTCATAATAAGCATTAAATAAAGAATAATTTATAAAATATTTTTTACACATAACGTAATTTTATAAAATTCTCTCATTTAATATTTTATTATAAAATATATTGTGTAACTATACTTGGGATATATCGATCCTTTTTGAACTTTCGAAACATCAAATAAGATTGATGCGTTTAGATGATGAAAATGTTTGAGAGTATTTGTAAATAATAATAAAAAATAGGTAAATAATAATAAAAAAATATTAAATAGTAATAAAAAAATAAATAATAATAATAAAAATAAATAACAACTAATATTAAAAAATATTAAAAAATACTTGCTTGCCAAACCTAACAAATTCACGTGGAAGACGAAAACTACTTTTGTCCGACAAAGTGACGCATTTCTACAAAAAGCAATTATGCAAAACAAATATAAACAGAAAAGCTAATTTAATGGAAAAAGTAGGAATGACCAGATTCGATCATATTTATAACTTTGAATAAGCAAAATATTCCTGTCATAATTATGAACCGAACTTAAAACGTAATAATAATTTTTATTATTTATTATTATTTGTTATTTATTATTTATTATTTTATTTTATTTTGAGACTACTCCTTTTACTGAGTGAAAGTGAGACTTTGTCTCTAAGTTTCCTTTTGTAAACAGAGTTCTTCTCTCTCAGACTTAAGAGCGCCATTTACAATGAATTATTTATCATATTCTTTAAAATGCATCATTAAAACTCACTAACTCTATTTTAAATATTAACTTATACATTACATTAAACAGATATCAATTTACCTATTTTTTCTTTATAAGATTTTAATATTATATTATTTAATATTTTGTTGGAGAAAAAATACAGGGAGAGACTACAAACTATTAATGTAGGAGACAAAGTACAATAAAAAAAGAAAGAAAGAAAGAAAATATATTTATAGTTGTGCACAATTCACCCTACATTTAGCAGAACACTGTAGATAAATTGAAAGTAGATATTGGAATGCAATGCATGATCTGACTGTGGTATTTTTGAGTTACTTTTCTTTCAAATTTATATAAAATTAGGCTTTACAAAATCTGTTGAGTGTTAGTCTAAATCTGTGGAGTAGAGAGTTTCACAAGAAATCTGACTATCTTTGGCTAATTATTCTGTCTCAAAATAGTTATTTTCTGCTAATTTTCATAATAAATAGTCATATTTGTAGTAAATAGTTCATCAAAAATAATAATTTTTTTTGTAATGTATGGAGGGTGATTTATGTCGTTTGAGAGTCTCAAGTTTACTAAAGAGGAATGGCAGAAAGAGGAGGAGATCAATGAGGAAGACATAGCATGTTGGACAGTAAAAAGGACCAAGAAGTGCATAATGGCATGTGTCATGGCTGATAAGGAAATCAACCGAGGTGCTTTTAAAGCTACATTAGTCAAAGTTTGGCAAATAGAAGATAGAGCAATCTTAATTTACTGAAATGGGAAGTAATAAATTCTTAATGACTCGTATAATTTTTTTTTCCAAAGTTAATGAATCGTATAATTAAGTATATATAACACCATGCATGCTCTACTGGAATATAAAATAATAATTGACCCGTATAAAGGCGATAAAGAATTTCTTTAATAAAGAAGTCTAAAGTATAAACTGATGGGAATAAATAATAATTTAAGCAACACTTCAATGCAAAAAGCAGGAAAAAGCAACATGTGTTAAAAGGATTGGGAATGAAATAGCCCATCTAGCAAAGGAGTCCTACTTGCAAGATGAGGGAGTCCTATTTCATTGCTAGACAATGAAATAGCCCATTGTCTAGCAAAGGAGTGTCTGAACTAGTTGTCTAACCAATGTTGTAACTCTCTTGTAATCTCTTCTTGCTGCTATGAGTAAGAATGTTTCCCTTTAAAAAGAAAAAAGAAAAAAGAAAAAAGAAAAAAGCTAATTAATTGCCTACATAAATATTTATCATCCGAAGACAAAATCTGGTGAGAATGATTCCACGAAGCAATAATAGAAGCAATTTTTTTTTTTTATCTTATTCAACAATAAACTATATACAAAAGAAATCTTCCGCAAGCAAGCTGGCGGATGCTTTTCCTATTTCCACTTGTAATGTATGTCATTAGTTTTTACGTGGTATTGATGATGAATATTGTGTCTCATTTGTGATGTCTATTCTAGTACGTTATTTTCCACTTTAATTAATTATCCTGTAGATGGATTTAGATTTTTTCTTTAATTTACAATATTTAAAACTCTATAGATCTCTTCGGAGTACCAATCATACTGTATGGCTTAGCCAAAAGCTTTTCATTCTAAAGTACCTACGCAGTGGAAATAGCTAGCTAACAATTCATTTCATTAAATTCTCACAAAAGCTTTTAATGATGTTGCATATACATGATTACAATCACTTAAGAGAATATCACATATATATACAATTATTCATTATTTCTATAAAAGCTAAAAGGATTTGGAAAGAGAAAGACATAAAGAAACATAGATTTGAAGGAAGATACTAGCAGTTGATTAGCGGTGATCAGAGCAAGAAAACATGGTGGGGAGTGGGGCCAATTGCATGGACGTACTAAGTAAGCAGTTGGTCACTAACTTCTACGTTGTGATTAGCTTCTTTCTTTTAATTCCCTTTTTTAATTCTCAATCCAAATAGTTCCACTATCACTTCCTACATAGTAGGCCTATAGTTTCCTTTAATACTAAGGCTTATTTTTCCAACATTAGCAACATTTTTTAGCTCCTCAGCATTACTCCCATTGTAGATGTGATTATTAAGAGTTTCCAGCGGACGATCCACTTCAAGCATAGAAACAAAATATGTCGCCAAATTTATCTCACTTTTAGGTCTAAAGAAACAAATTACTTTTTTACTTGTTAATAATTCTGTTAATACAACGGCAAAACTATAGATATCATTTTTTTTTTTGGTTAGATGACTAGCATGAAAGTATTCAAGATACAAGTACCCTAGTGTTCCTTGGATCAAAGTAGTTAATTGTGTTTGATCAAGACGAATGAGTCTTGCAGATCCAAAGTCTTATACTTTTGCTATGTGGTTACCATCCAAAAGTATATTTGTAGTTTTCACATCTTTATGTATAATTGGCATTGAAGTTTCACAATATAAGTATGCAAAGGCTCTTACAGTTTCTGTAGCTATCCTCAGATACTTGTTCCATAAGATTAAGGACGACCAGCTTTTATCATCAATATAGTCATAAAGTGTCACATTTGTGATGAACTCGTAAACTAACAGGAACTTTCGTTTTTAAACAATAGCCTAACAATTTGACAATATTTTGATGGTTGATTTGAGTATGCACAACTACCTTGTTTAGAATTATTCTATTTGACTTTGATTACCAATTTTGAACTTTTTAATAGCAATTGTGAGGCCCCATATTTTTGTATATTTTTACGTGTTACTTTTATTTTTATTGTTGGCTATTTAATTAATTTAATATATTTATTTGTAATTTATCTTATTTATTGTTAGTGATTTATTTATCTCTTTTGATTTCTATTATTACTGTTTTATTTATTATCGTCCTTTTGTGAGATCTTTAATTTGTGTGTTTTAGTTATTTTATTGATTATTTTATTTGAATTGTTATCACTATTATTTTTATTTAATTATTTTAGTTTTATTATTATTTAGGTTGTTGTGTTTTCTTTTCATTCAATGAGCATCTTTTACTATTGTGTCTTATTATTTTATTTTATTATTGCAAGTGATGTGTAATTTACTTCAATGTGCTTTTGATTAAAAAATGGTAAAAATCATCTTTTGGTCGAAGAGAAAAAGTAGGAAAAAGTATGGAGATATTCTTTAGATCTACGCCATCCAACATTTTGAGTCCAAAAAGATATTTTTTCTGATCACGCGGTCATGGTTCATCAACCACAGTTCCAAAGAGACATAAAATATAGAGTGAAACGAATAATAATCTGCAGGCATTGATTACTCGAGTTGGTTTTAGCCCTTTAATAACATATAAGAACGAAAACAAAAAGGTAAAATTTTAATTTGGATTCACTGAAAGAAGTTTTCTCGGGAACCAAACATATCCATACATAGGTCTGTTCATAATCCGAGCCTATAACCCGACCCAATTTGAAATTTTATTAATCTTTTAATATTTTTGATTTTTTTTTAAATAATTAAGAAAACTTCGAATCTGAATTTTGAATTTTCAAATTCGAAACCTGATAAACACTCCTATGCATACACATTGAAAGAGAAAGACAGGCGGAGAGTGAGAGAACCATATTAACGGATTCATTTTTAATCCACTGATGCCTTGTCGCCACCCATGTTGGAAAGCAGGAAAGACTTTAGCAAGAAATGGAATCGGAACAGAGTTCCCTTGAGGGAGAGAAGCAGATCAAATCTATAGTCAGGTTTGACTTGTTGAGGAGAAAGAGGAATAGTCGGGTGATCGGTTTCGACGTGTTTAAACCCGCCCGCGATATTTAGACCCGATGAACCCGCCTTTGATTGGATGGGCTCTAACGGATTGGTCGGATGGATCGGATCTCAGCATAATTTGCACAGGCCCAGTATATAGCTAACTTAATCCACAATGATGAGAAATGGGGAATCTTTTGCTTATCCAAAGATAAAAAGCATTGTTTTTGTCATTCCTACCTACTTTTCTTTTGAATAACGTATCAGATGTTGTTGGATCATTAGCTTTCTCTTTTTCATTTATTTTACTAATTTTTGTAATTAGACTTGCATGAAGTGACGAAGGAAGTTAAAGTACACAAATGATCTCTAGAAAAAGGCCTGAATAGTGCACACCATAATAAATGAATATCACCGCTCTTTTAAAGCGGGTGTGTATAAATTTCAGGACAAAATATTGGGTTAGTGATGAACTAAGTCTATATTGCAATATTTCAATCCTTTTAACTATTTTATACCCTATTATCCTCCCTACGTCACTCTTCCTGTATGCCCAATTACCAATCCTACCGCGTCACTATTTCCATCCTCTTAATAATTATTAAAATACGTGGATTAGTGTAGGAATATATCGATCGATCAGTTCTAAACTTTCGGAACAGCAAATGCACGTGGAAAACGCAAACTACTTTTGTCCGACCACGTGATGGATGTCTACAAAAAGCAATTAAGCAAAACAAATATAAACAAGAAAACTAATTTAATTGAAAAAGTAGGAATGACCAAAGTCATATTTATAACTTGAATAAGCAAGATATTCGCCATCATAATTATGAACCTAAATTTAAAAAAAAATTGAAATTATTTTTATTATTTTATCATATCTTATTATTTTATTTTATTTTATTTTATTTTGAGACTACTCCTTTCACTGAGTGAAAGTTAGACTTTTTCTCTCTAAGTTTGCATTTGTAAACAGAGAGTTCTTTTGATCTTTCAAACTTAAAGAGCAGTCACAATGAATTATCTATCCTATTCATCAAAATATATTATCAAAATTCACTAACTCTATTTTAAATATTAACTTTACGCATCAGTTTACTTATTTTTTCTTTATATCATTTTAATATTATATTATTTAATATTTTGTTGGAGAAAAAATACAAGGAGAGACTAGAAACTATTGTAGGAGACAAAGGACAATAAAAGAGAAGAAATAACTACAATATGTTTATAGTTGTGCACAATTCACCCTACATATAGCAGAACAGTATAGAGAAATAGAAAGTAGATATTGGAATGCAATGCATGATCCGTTTGCGGTATTTTTGAGTTACTTTTCTTTAAATTTTATATAAAATTGGGTTTTACAAAATCCATTGAGAATGTTCTAAGTCTATGGAGTAGGGAGTGTGCAGGGTGATTTATCTAGCTACTTTGTGATAGAGTCTCAAGTTAACTAATGAGGAACATCAGAACGAGAGGGAGATTAAAGAGGAAGACGTAGTACGTTGGACAGTGAAGAAGAGCAAGAAGTGCATAATGGCATGTATGTCATGGCTAATAAGGAAATCAACAGAGGTGCTTTTAAAGCGACATTAGCGAAGTTTGGCAAATAGAGAGCACAAGTCTTAATTTACTGAAATGGGAAATAATAAATTCTTAATGACTCGTATAATTTTTGTTTTCGAAACTATGCATGCTCTACTGGAATATAAAGTAATAATTAACTCTTATGAAGGCAATAAATAATTTCATTAATAAAGAAGTCTAAAGTATAAGCTGATGGGAATAAATAATAATTTAAGCACAACACTTCAATGCAGAAAGCAGGAAAAAGCTAATTAATTACCTACAAAAATATTTCTTATCGGAAGACAAAAGCTGGTGAGAATGATTCTACCAAGCAATAATTGAAGCAAATTCTTTTCCTATTCAACAAGAAACGATATACAAAAGAAATCTTCCACGAGCAAGCTGGCAGATGCTTTTCCTATTTCTACTTGTAAGTACGTCATTAGTTTTTACGTGATATTGTTGACGAATATTGTCTCATTTGTGATGTCCATTCTAGTAGGTTATTTTCCACTTTAATTAATTATCCTGTAGAATATGGACTTAGATTTTTTCTTTAATTTACAGTGTGTAAAATTCTATAGATCTCCTCGGAGTACCGATCATACTGTATTACTTAGCCAAAAGCTTTTCATTCTAAAATATCTACGTGGTGGAAATAGCTAGATAACAATTAATTTCACTAAATTCTCATAAAAGCTTTCAATGATGTTGCATATACATGATTACAATCACTCAAGAGAATATCACATATATACAATTATACATGCCACAATTTTACCACGTACATGAACATGATGATATGTAAAGCTATGATCACATTCTTTCAATATTAAAACATGCAAATTACAAGGAGACCAAATTTTCTTTCTTTAGAGAGAGGGGAAGAGAGGGAGGGGGCGAAATTGCACTGAAGGAAGAATGTGGTTGAAAGGCAAAACGAGAGACTAAGGACAAGTAGGTGGTAGGGAGCAAACACTAAACTGCAGCAAATGGAAGTGGATGGATACCAATGGGTGGTGATGATGATCAATATCGACGAGAGATAGGAGCGCTATGCTAGCCTTTGATAAGCATGAACAAATTATCTAGCATCATAGTCTGTTGGTTTCACTACTTGATTTTTCATGCTGTCATCTGCAACAATGGTACTCATAGAAGAGCTGCCGATGTCAACATAAAGTCCCAAAGAATGTGTAGGTGCATGGACAAGAGCTTAGTCTGTTGTGTGTTGGGATCAACATTTTTCAACGAGTCTAGCTTTTTTCAAAAATCTTAATCCCTCTAGCTCCTTTGTTACTTGCTTTATATTAGGTCTATCCTCCCACTCTTACCTTTAATTAAGCACTTTCATTCTATTTTAGCAACTTCCTTTCTTTCCTAAGTATTAAATTTTATGAGAATGTGATCATCAATAATTTGAAGTAGGCAATCTTCTTTTATTGCATGCAGTAACAAAATATATTGCAACACCAAAGTTACATACATCATTTTTTTTCCTTTAGTTGGCTTATATGGAAGTATTCCAAAGTTGCTTGCACCACAGTTGTTACTCAGCGTGTGGTCATGATGTTTGGATAAAAAATAATAATTATTTCTTCTAGAAAGTAGAAAATTTTTCATATTCAAAGATTAAGATACATATAATTTACCAAAAACTAATTCACAAATAAAAACTTATGACATACATTTACAAGAATACACAAAAAGTAGACACCTTATTAGATACACGATCGAATCACTTACCAATACAAAAGACGATCTATAAAAAGCTAGAAGGGTTTAGAAAGAGAAATACAGAAAGAAATAGAAATTTGAAGGAAAATGCTAGTAGTTGATTGGTGGTTAGCACTAATCAACAATTTCTCACTAAGCTCTTCATAGTAACCAAGCAATTGCTCACTAAACTCTTCTGTGTTGTGCTTAGCTTCTTTCCTTGAATGCTTTTCCTTAATTCTTAATCTATCTAGTTCCATTGCCAATTCCTTCATAGTAGGCCTATCGTTTCCTTTAACACTAAGACTTCTTTTTGCAACATTCACAACTGTTTTTAGTTCCTCATAATTACTCTCATTGTAGACGTGATCATCAACAATTTCCAATAGACGATCCTCTTCAAGCATGGAAATAAAGTACGTTGCCAAATTTCTTTCACTTTCAGGTATAAAGAAAGAAATTTCTTTCTTCCTTATTAATAACTCTGCTAAAATAATACCAAAATTGTAAACATCACTTTTTCCGTTAGATGACTAGTATGGAAGTATTCAAGATCCAACTACCAAGTACCCTAATGTTCTTTGCACCAAAGTATTTAATTGTGTTTGATCAAGAAGAACGAGTCTTGAAGTTCCAAAGTCTAATATTTTTGCTGTGTGATTACCATCCAAAAATATATTTGCAGTTTTCACATCTCTATGTATAATTGGCATAAAAGCTTCACAATATAAGTATGCAAGGGCTCTTGCAGTTTCTGTAGCTATTTTTAGATGCTTATCCCATGAGAGTAAAGACAATTGGCATTTATCATGAACTCATAGACTAATAAGGAAACTTTTGTTTCCAAACAACAACTGAACAATTTGACAACATTCCTATGAATGTTTGTGATTTTCATATTTCTCATATATATATACATATACATAAGTATATTTAGACTTGGCTTCTCTATTGAATTACGTACTAAGTTATATTTTATTTTCTCCCTCTTGGTACATTCGTGTTTCTAGCTAAGGATGCCGACCATTCCAAATTAATTAGACGTAGATGATCTTTTTCGGCACTGTCAAATTATTTGGGGGTTGTGAGGAAATAATTTTTATCTTATTCTATTTTATTTCATCTCATTTAATTATTTGATCATCTTCTTTTGAAATATCACCCAATTAACACAAATATTTTCAAACCAATAATTAAAATTTTTCCAAACTTTCAAATAAAAAAAAATACAATTCAACTTTTTAAAATCTTAAAATAAAAATAATATTAATAAGAAGATAATATTTTAACTTTATAATATTTTATATTTAATTTTTTCTTACTCATTTCCCAAATATTAATTATTAATCCTCAATTCAAACTATCTCATTACAATTCAAAAATCATCTTACTAATTAATATTTATAAAATTTCATTTTATATCATTTTTCAAGTTTAATGTTTCACATTTTATGCCATTAAATATCAATAATATGGCACATTATGCACTAATTATAGAAATTAGAAATAAAAAGATAAAAAAGTGACGTAACTATATATATATAAAGAAATGATAGATGCAGTCATGGAGTTGCAAGCGGCGTGCAGTCGCTTTGGAAAAAAGTAAATATATATGAGACCCACGTGAAAAAGTTAACTTTTTTTTTAAAGCGACTGCACGCCGTTTGCAATTCCACGACTATATGTAGTATTACCCATATATATATATATAGTTTCAACAGTTAAAAATAAATTATGAAGTGTCAACCTAATTTTAGTTTATGAAAAGTAAATTGTAATACACACAAAATATATTTTGCAACACGTATATAATTATATGTTATAAAATAAGAATATTTTTGGAAAATATTAAAATTATTTTATAAAATACTTTTATTTTACAATAGATACTATAAAATATAAAATATGTTATAAATTTATTATTTTTTCTTAATTTATTAAGTATTAGTATTATAAGATATTTCTAAAATTGTGTAGCGCTACGTTGCTGCCAGCTGGAAAGTGCATTTCTTCTACTGTACTAAACAAGTATGAAGGGACTTCTTGATGTTTTTTTTTTTTTTTTTTTAAGGAATCAATACTCTATTCATTAATAACGGACAGTACAAATAAACTTGAAACACACATTATAAGTTAACTAAGCGACGATCTGTAACTCTCCAACACACTAAAAGTGATTGACATTTTCTAGCCCTAGCTTTCAAACTCTCCGGAAAAAAATTCTGAAAGACTATTTTAACTCTATTTTAAGATAGAGTGACAACCAACCAAAAACTGAACCCCACTACCGTACTAAGATGAACTAAGGGACAAATTTTAAGGACCACAAATCCTAGAGACTAATATTTTTTTTATTTTTATTTAAACTAATACACTAGAGTTAAAACTAAAACTTGAAAAATCAGATCTAATGATCTGTTTCGACCTTGGAGGAATATAAAATACAGAACAACAGACAAAAACAGGGGACCGCTACGGACAGCAGCGCGTGGTCTACACTTGTGAGGATGGCGCGTGTGTAAGACGCGTCGCTCCAATCACCGTGAAACCGCCGCAGTAGGTAGATCGGCACCTAGGAGGATTACGGCGAGACACTTGTGAGGATCAACGCTCCAGAAACTATCGCATCTGACGACCTCCGAAAGCTAACCCCTCCCAAGACGTGGTCCCTATAAAAACAAAAAAATAACCCAACGATAGGAGATAGAAGAAGAGACAGAGAAGGGGAAAATGAGGGCCAGATGAACAAGAGGATGACTGGAGAGAAAAGGAGAACTAGTGATAGAAGAAGGAGATTGGAGAGAAAAGAATAAGGAAGATAGAGAAAGGGAAGGAGAGGGAGAGAGGAGGGGGTGGAGACGCAACTCACACCCTCTTGGCGGCGCCAATGTCATTGTGAGACCTAGAGTTTTCTCGAGAAAGAGAAAATGCAAAGAGGATCGACTTCTTGATGTTTCTAATTGGAAACCACGTAGAAAAAGGGGAAAATGACAGAAAATGGAAACACGTGTTGAAAAAGCAAATTATTTTGACCCTAGAGGTCTGCAAAAGCTAGCAAAATAAAGTCGAAAGAGAATAGAAATGCTAAAATCACAAACGGTTATTTTTTATTGAAATTCTGTATGCGACTTTTGATTTTTTTTTTTAATTTAATGATTAAATATATGTTTTATAATATTGTTATAATTTTTTTAGATTTTTTTTAAATTTAAAAATGATAAAAAATAGATAAAATTAAAAGATAAAAATAAATAAATAAAATTAACACAGGCGAAATTATCATTTGAAAATTCCCGTATACGGTTGTAAAACCACTAGAATCACTACCCTAAAACATTACTTTTGTCCTTCCTACTTTTATTTTGAATTAGCTTTCTCTTTTGGGTAAAGATATCCTTAGAGTATTTTTAATAGAGTAATTAATTTTTTTTTAAATTATATTTTTTATATAATTTTTTAAAAAAATTGATCATATTTAATTAAAAGTTATTAAAAAAATTATTAAAAAAAGTCAAAAAATATACTTTATTTTTAAAAATAAATAATAAAATTAATTTTTTTTTTAAAAAAAAAATTTAACAACCCCATTAAAAAGTATATGAATTACGACCACTTTATTATGCTCTGACACGTTTTTATTTTTTTATTATCTGCTGGTTACGCTTCTAACTTCTGTCTTCATCTAGCCGTTCAGCCTGATCTACTTTACTTCTTTTTTTTTGTTTCTTTTTTGGTTGGGTGACGCTGGGGTACGGTCAGGCGACATCCCAGTATCTTTACAGCTCCTTTATTTTTCTATAAAAATATAATAAAATACAATAAAAAATATTAAAAAATATAATAAAAATAATAATATTAAAATATTAAAATATTAAAAAACATAATAAAAAATATAAAAAAATAAAAAAAATAAAAAATAAAAAAAACATAATAAAAAACACAATAAAAAATAAAATGAAGATGAATTTTTTTTGTAAATTCGGCCTCACCCAGCCCTCACCGGCGCCCACGGCGGTGGGCGACACCGCCCAGCCCATCGGGACCGGAGGGAGCTGGCGACCCCACCCCTGCGACGGCGACAGGGTCCGAAACGGGTTTAAGGCTGCCGGAGGTACACCGGAGGTCGCCGGGGCTCGCCGTCGTAGGGGTGGGGTAGCCGGCTTCCTCCGGTCCCGATGGATTGGGTGGTGTCACCCACCGCCGCCAGCGCCAGCGGGGGCTGCAAACGGGGGGGTTTCGGTCGAACCCCAGGATTTCTCTTTTTTGTTTTGTTGCTTCCGCCATTTTTCAGAAACCCCAAACATTCCGAACTACCCCCTCCTTCCCGTCGTGTTTCGCCAACCCGAGTGATGGTACTACTCTCTTTCTCTCTTTCATCTTTCTCGAACACTAACTTTCTCTCTCTTTCTTTCTCTATCTGTTTTGAGTTTAGGCGGTTTGGATGAAATCACAATAAGCATTGCCGCGCTTTGCTCGATTGAGAGGACTAAAGGTCCTAACCTCTCATCTAAAGTCTTTTGAACACTAAATTTTCTGTAATTTCGTTTCCTTTTATCATTGATTTTGGACTTAATTCTTCTTTTTATTTATTATATATTTAGTATTTTAGCTTTGGGTCTGAGAAAGTCGGCAACTGTAATGGCTGTGAAGAAGACGAAAGAGAGAGAGGCGAAGTAGATGGAGAAGGTATCCTCACCTTTGAAGGTGTTGGGGAGAGGTGGAGGCAAAAATGTGGAGACAAAATTAAGGAAATGAAAATGGGTCTCTCTCTGAGATTTGTGGTTTTGTAAACCTTCGACGGCACCATTGTTCTCACACCAGTGGAGGTTTCGGTTTGCGGATGAGGTCTGGGCTGGGTGGGCTTAACTGGCACGAAGCACGGTGGCTGGCCACTGAAAATGAAAGAAGAGGAGTTGGATAGGAGTTTCTGGTTTAAAAAAAAAATGAAAGAAGAGGGACGAGCTCCGAGATTGAGGAGGAAAAAGAATGAATAATTTTACATGGAGTCGATGAAGAGTTGATTTGATTTAAAAAAGATTTCTCTTATTTTCAATTTTGATTTTAATTCCTGTATAAAAACAAATCAATAGAACTTATTAAGTCTATGAAAACAATATTGAAAATGAAGAAAATCATTTTTAAATCAGAATAATTATATATAGAATTGATTTTAGAAAATCGATAGAGAGTCGGCTTTAATTTAAAAATTCTCATTTTCAATTTTATTTTCATAAATCTAATGAGATTCATTGGTTTGTTTCTTTTTTATAGATGTTAAGGACGTGTCTTGCTCCCCTTCTGCAACCGTTCACCTATAAGAAATTGAAAAGATCCAGCGATTCCCGTTTGAGAAATTTCTGATGCCTAAGTCAGTAATCTCGCTAATTGTTTAAAAAGTAACCAGAGAAAAAAGTCTCCCCTTCATGAAGGGTTATATAGGCATCGTAGTAGTCCTTATCCTTTGTAGCGATTTTTGTTTATACGTATCTTCTCGTAATTGACGTAATCACGTAGCTGGATGAAATCCCACAGAATGTGTTAAAGATTGAGTATGAGTTTGTGTACGTGATTCTGCAGGACTCTATCTTTATTTGTCCTCTTGGGTAAGTAATTGGGCCAATCGTGTTATTTTCCTCTTATATGGGCTCTCATTCTGAGAAGCTTCCAAGCCTTTTGATTTAAGTAGGCCCTACAATAGAAATAGAAATAAGGTTAAAAATAAAGAAAATTATTTAGAATTATTCTTTAAATAGAAATCGATTTTCTATCGACTCCCTAAAATCAATTTCACATGTTAAATTACTCGAGGAAGAAAAGAGCATATAAAAGAGAACAAATGAAATATATATTTATTTTAAATAAAGCATGTACTGAAAGCTCATAAGGATAAAATTGGAAACCTGGGGCATGGAAGTAGCAGCGCTATAAAAAAATATCTTTATATATATATAATGGCTATCTAATGGAAATTCTTGTTTTAACAGAAATTCTTATTTCTCCGTTAAAGTTAACACTTTCCGTCAGTTTCTGTTAAAATTAATACTGCATCTAATGAGAATTACCATTTTAAACACAATTTATTAAATTTATTTACTGAAATAATGTTATTGGCATTAAAATTAATTCCACCTTTTCAACTTTCTACAATAGTAAACTTTCCATTTAAAACTCATTTAACATATATTTAATACCACTTAATACTTTAAACACAATTCATTAAGCCCATAAAGAATGCTAGAAATTTCTATTTTAGAATTCTTACTTAAGACATATTTTTTAATTTTATTTTATGTAAAGTAAATATAGAATAATAATAATAGTATAGAATGACATAATAATAGTATAGAATATATAAATACAACAATATATATAGAAATAAACCATTCATAATAATTTATACGTTAGAGAGTTTAATTTTATTCATGACAATTTTATTCCTATTATATGATTAATAGTTTAATTTTTTTTAAAAATAATTTATAATTTTAAATTGAATGCATTATTTATTAAATTAACTATATATACGGTATATACAGTTAATATATGGTATATACAATTTATTATAATTATATTAAATTGGTAATAATAAGCAATAAATATAATTAATATTATATGTTTGATATTTAATTGAAATATATATGATTAAATAAATTTATATAAATTATAAATTATAATATAACATTCTTATATAAATTATAAACAATATAATCTATTTTTTAAAAAAACTTATATTATTTATTAAAAATAATCACATAACTAAAAAAATATAGATATTTTAATGTCCTCTGTTTTAAGACCGTACAAAATAATACAAATGTTAAATTATTATCTTGGAATTAAAAAAATATCATATCTTGAACTAACCTTTTATTAAAACTTTAGTCAAAATCATCTCAAACAAATTTGATAAAACTATATGTTATATTTATTTATGAGACTATCTTATTGTTTTTATTAATTTTTTTTATAATATATGAAAACGTATAATTATTTATCATCTACTTAATTATGAATAATTATTAAATTTTTATTAAAAATTAAATTAAATAAACGTGCTTTGCATGTTATTTCTATCTAGTATATATATATACTACTCATTATATATATATATATATGTATATATATATAATGAGTAGTAAACTTTGGACAAAAGATTTCCCAAATAATTGTGTACTATGAAGTAAGCACCAATTAATTAAGCAAGCACCAAAAACGTGTAGCCAATTAATTAAGCAATTAAAAGCATTTTTAATGGAGTAATTAAATAATATTTTTTTGTAAAATATAGTTTAAAGTACCAAAAAACACATTCTATTAGACTTTTAAAATAAAAAAATTATGAAAATATGAATAATATTTATACTATATATAGCACAACATTATTCATCTTTCAAATTTTATGTTATTTTTATTTTTTTTCTCTGTTACAGGTCGTTCGTGGCGTTCAAAACAAGATTCAACCCACCACTGGCTAAGGTTCGACACACTGCTGGCAATATCGGCATTACAAGATGTGGGAACCAAACCCCAAGTGATCCCAATTTCGACTACCTTCCGATAGTTCTTACACGCAAATCGAAGTTTAAAAACCGGTGAATGTTTAAAAACTGTCAAAAGTACGTTTTTTTCCAGATCTATGATATTAATTAGTTCCCCATACTGTCATACAGTGATAGCTGTGAATTTTTTTCAACAATATCTAGCAATGCCCAACCTAGTCCATTAAGAGGGACTTTATAGCCACATGGGATCCCGACAGGAGATTCTGCTAGTGTTCTTTTTCATATATTTTTTTAGTATTTTAATTTTTTTTTATATTTATAACATCATTAAATAAAAATAAAACTATCAAAATCCCAATCAGGAACAATAGAATTTCTCTTCCATTAATTCCTTCTTCGTGAGTACATGAGGCTTTTGGGTATTGTACAATTTTCTAGACATAGATTCTGACATGACTTTCGAGTGCATGTTTGGTGAAAATTATATTAGATTACAGTATCTATATCTATATAGCGAGCATTAATTTGCTGTTCCGTCAATGCACGTTAATATATATTCGATTTCTTCTAAGCATGATATTCATGCATAACCTTTGTAATAGGTTTTTTTTTTTCATTTTTATAACCAAATTTTCATTAATAATTACCAAAACCACACACTTCGTTTATCAACACAAACAGTAGAACTAATAAAATCAGGAACAGGTAGCAAACTCTCAAACATTCATGCATACTTGGCCAACTTGTGTGCTCCTTCATTGCCCCATGTTGGATATTCAATTGGTTGAACATTACCAAGCATAGAGAAAGAATCATCACTTTGGATAAACTATACAAAAATAGATTTAAAGCATGTTTAATGTTGCGTTTCGAATCTTTTCTTTTTCAATAATTGGGAGAGGGGAGATCGAACTCATGATCTCTATCTTAGAGATATGGGATTTGCGCTATCACGCCACAAGCCGTTGGCATATTGCATTTCAAAACTTAAAAAGTACTTTTAAATAGTTAAAAAAATATTTTTAAAGAAAAAATGACATATTTGGTAATTTTATAAAAAATGATTGAGTTGAACTGAAAGTAAGCTTTTTTAAAAAGTATCAAATCTGAGTTTTTATCAAAAAACTTATATAGATAACTGTATATTTTGAAAAAAATATTGTGACTAACTTTAAAAGCTCTTCAAAATACATGTTTACCAAACAATAAATAATTTTTGAAATATAGAATTTATTATTTAAGTTACAAGTTATAAGTTCTAAATTTATATATAAGCTATATTTCTCATCACAATCTCAAACATGCACTTAATCAAATTTAAAATGTGCAAAATAAAATTACACACTTACTATTTACTTTTGATATTCAGTTTAATACAAATAATTTAATACTAAATATTAAAACTGAAATTCTTATTTATTTTCTTTATAAATTCTTATATTTAAATTAAAGCCATACGAAGTGAGTTCAACATGTAAAGAAAAAGAGAATAACTTATAAACGGTTCGACCGGTCTCCCCCGAATAGCAATTTTCAATAGAAATTATCACATAGATACCACATATTAATAATTGTACTATACTCACATTGTACAGAAAGAAAAATTGTTCACTCCAGTTGGCCTCTCTCTCTCTCTCTCTCTCTCTCTCTCAAAAAAAAAAAAAAACCCATCGAGTGTCTCTCTCCCTCCCTCCTCTTTCTCTCCCAAGAAATCACCTATCATCCATTTGGGCCAGTGGTTGTCCCCACCGATTTGAGCTTTATGTTTTTATTTTTTATCTTTATTTTTTTGTCTTGTCTTGGTGTCTTTCCGCTCCATCGCATCTTCTATGAACAATATCCTTCCTGCCCTGGCATTTGCAACAGCTTGGATTTTTTGGTTAGTTTTAATATCAGGATCATTTAGTTTTTTTTGGACGATTTTACCCTTTAGGTGATTTTGTTGGCTCTACCAGGGTTTTGGACTATTCTTTACTAGTTTTAATAATTCCTCACGGCTCGTCTCGATCTTTTGTGGATTTAGTTGCTCAGTCCCTTGTGCCTATCCCAAAGGTAGGGTTGCCCCTGAGACCAACGAAATTTATTGAGAGAGAAACCTGCATTTTGTTTACGCCAGAGGAATTATTGTACTAGCACCTGCTTAGCTAAAAAATTAATAGGAAAACGATTACGCCAGCTTGTGCAGTTGGGATATTAATTTATATATATTATTAATAGGTTTTATACTAAAATTGTTAATGGAGATACATGTTCTCTAAATGGTACAAATTAAGCCTAACAAGCAAAATCTGCATGTCGATCATGTGCCAAAAAATATTTTAAGATAATATAGTAATACCTTTTGAAACTTCTTTTTTCATTTATTGCCTCATTTCAAATTTACAAACTTTCAAAACTTAATTCTAATACATACGTACCGAGTGCAATAGGAACAACTCTAGAGCGGGTTTCTTTAGGTTTACAACCTATTCCGGGTGGCATCCTCCCATCTCCTTCGTATCCCTTGGGACAAGTACACGTGTGATTTCCATCAGTGTTGGTGCATGTTGCTTTAGCATTGAAAGGTTTCGAATGACCCTTGTAGTATATATAGCCAGTTGTCACAAGAAGTTTCAACGTTTCCATACAAATTAACTTAAAACAAAATAAAAAATAATGGGGATGTAAAACCACTTCATGAAATGTGTTGTATCGCTAAAAAAAAGTGTTGTGTCAATAAATATGGTTAGGAATAATAAGACTTAGATCAAGCATAGTATCACTCTAGAGAAAATAACCATTTGGCAAGCTAAACTAAGCCTAATAAAATTTAACGGTATTAGATAAAAACGAAGCTATAAGATCATCATTTACCTTGGCAACTCTCAGGTCCATCAGGGATGTACGGGTTCCCTTGATAACCTAATTGCAACGATAACCAGGGCCGTTAGTGGAATCGTAACAATAACTATGATTTGCCTTGCATGCATAGCTTCCCTTGTTTTTCTCAACATCTTTACATGTCTTATTTCCAATTACCCAATGAAGCACTAGTTGTACAGTACTATGCTCCTCCCAGTAAAATATGAAATTTAAGGATGAAAATTTGTTTGCATGTTCATCCACAATAAAGCCATAACCACATTTATATTTGCCATTGTGAGATATCAGATTTACGTATATTTTTACACATTATTTTATTCTCGATGTTAATTATTTTAATTTATTTTAATAATATTATTAGTCGTGTTTTATTTGTTTAAGATATTTATTTGATCTATTGATTAGTTAATATTAGTTTTATATTGTTCTTATAATTAAATATTGAGTTACGTTACTTTTCTTATTAATTTTTATGTGAGGTGATTATTTTAATAATTGGAATTAATTCCTTTATTTTATAATGTAATTTTATTTGATGTGCCTTCTTAATAATAATTAGTGTTCTATAATTAAATTGTTCTTTAAATTAAATTAGTTTATTCTTGGACTTTAAATATCTTATTTTATTGATATTGAATGGTAATATTTTCAATCGGCTTTTATTTAATTTATTGTACTTTTTTTAGTAGTCCTATTTTTCTTCTTTTTCTTTTTCTCTTTTTCCTTTTTCTTTTCTTTTCTTTCCTTTTTTTTTCTCCCCATCTTCGGTCCCAGACCTGCGAGCCTCCCCTGCCTCCTCTCTCTCACCGGCAGGGCGGACCCAGCTAGGTGGGTGGGGGGGCTACTGCCCCCCCAAAATTTTTTAAAAATTAATTTATAATATAAATATATATAACTATATATATAATTAAAATTCTCTCTCAAATTAAAAATAAATAAAAATTGTCCCCCCCAAATTTTTTTTTCTAAAATTATTCATCTAATTCTTAATATATATCCATTTATATTCTAACTTTTAATTTTACTTAAACTCAAATTTCAACTCACATAATCTCACGGTTACTCAACTAATAGTCTAACTCTAATAAAAAAATTGATTATAAATTTATATGATTGTAAAATTGATTGATTATACTCATTTATTTAGTTTCAGTTTAACTTGTATGATTATGAGATATAATTTGTTAAAAATTTAATAGCGTTACATCATTACTTATTAGAAAATTCTCAAATTTATTCTTAATCTATAAATTTTTCTTAAATCATAGAAAAATATTAGCAAATACTTAAAAATAATTGATTTTTTTTTTTAAAAAGACGTGAACAATTCGAAAATTAATATACATTTAGAGAGTTCGGTAATAACAAAACATGACACTTTTATCACTGATGATCATCCTTATAAAATTTATATTTATTGCACATTTTATCGATCACCCCCCAAACACAAAATTCTAATTCCGCCCCTGCTCACCAGTTCTCCCATCTCTACCCAGAGCCGCCGTCGGCCACCCACCAGCGACAGCGCCCAGCCCAATCTTAGCTTCACATGCCAGCAAGTCCAACAGTATTGGAGGTGTCACGTCCGGCCACCCCACCGCCCCTGCACAGCCTCCTACCCGAATATGAGTTCTTGACTTTTTATGCGTTTTCCGGCCACTGCCGGCCACCCCTTGGTACCGGCGACCTACCAGCAGCCTCCCCTCACTCCGGCGAACATAACCCACAACCCAAAGCCACCCAGTTCCGCCGTTTGCCCCTCCACCCGAAATGGGTCCTTAAATGGATCCATCTTCGCCGTACCTCCGTCCGACCACCGTGAGCCTCACCTCCACCACCAAAATGTTCCCCCACCTCAACCGGTTATCCCCCTAACTCAGCTCCTCAAACCGCAGCCTCATTTTCCCGGTACAACCCCAAACTCGAAAATGAGTTTCCACCTATTTTGAGCCGATCCGCCACCTTCCGGTGGTTGTGCCGCCACACCACCACCTCCATGAGATTCCCCACCTTCCAAAGAGTATCTCCTTAAATTTTAGTGTCAAACCGAGCACTCTAGTCTAACGTACAAGTGACCGCTACGAACGTTGTGAATTGGTGTTTGCTCAAGGATTTGCGTTTTTACCCGCTGTAAGTACTTTTCAAATAAACTCTAAAGATTTAAATATATTTTTGCATTAACATCTATTGGTTGATGTTGGTATTCGTTGGTTGATTGGATTTATTAAATGTTGGATATTTTGTGCATGGTGTTTTGCATTGTGAAGCTGCACGGTCGTTCATGTGTATGATATTTGGGATTTTAATGTGAGATTTGGATTTTAATATAAGATGTGACTATTGGATTTATGGATTTTAATAGTTTTGACTGAGTCATAACGGGGACGGCGATACGTAACGCCCGTTATGATCAATTGATGTGAATGACATAATGGGGACGGTGATACGTAACGCCCATTATGGTCATTGTGTGTGCATTTCATATCGGGGACGGCGATACGTAACGCCTGCTATGAAATGTGTGTAAGTCATAATGGGGACGGGGATACGTAATGCCCATTATGATTGGCAGTGTGTGGATGACATAACAAGGACGGCGATACGTAATACCCGTTATGGTCATTGGGTGTGTATTTCATATCGGGGACGGCGATACGTAACGCCCGGTATGAAATGAGTATGTATGAATTATAATGGGGACGACGATACGTAACGCCCGGTATGATTGGATTTGCAGATATTATTTTCTGGGAAATGATGGATGATTTTATTGAAATTTTATCGTGGACCAAAATGGGATTTTGGCGTGTGTTTATCTTATTTATTTTGAGAAAGATGTTCTTTTGAGATTCATGCATTTGGTGTCGTGTTCATGAGTTTTGTTGTTGTACGAGTATATTTATGTCTTTTGGTTTGTTTGGGTTGTACTTACCTGCGATGTCATTTTGGCGTCGTAGATTTTGGATGCAGATGTTGAGAGGTCTGAACCTGAGGAGGCGGCTTCGTTGTTGGAATATTATGTTATAAAATTGTTATCTTGGGAAATTTTTTTCTCATTTTTATAAATATATATTTTTATGATTTATCTTTCGAATGACTGTATTAAATCTCCTATTGGAGAATATATGTTAAATTGATTTGTAAAATATTTCTAAAAATTTTGGTACTTAGATAATGACTTTATTATCCGCTGCGACTTTTATTTTATGCATGTCACGTGTTCACACACTTAGCATTTGACGTTGGGGGTGCGTGACCCGTGTTGCCAGCATCTCGACGCCTCGATTCCCGTGTTTATTTTAAGAAAAATTTGGGGGGTGTCATAGGTGGTATCAGAGCAGTTCGGCTCTGGGTAAATCCGCACATTATTTAGGGACAGTACCAGAAACGTTTGTGGTTTTAAAAATTTATTTGATTTATTATTTGACTATTTTATTTTATTTTATTATTCTAATTGTTCTCTAAGTTTTTCCTACTAATTTATATGGTAAGATTATCGATATTTATTTCGTTGTGTTGTGCTTTTTATTTTAATGTGCATGTTGTTTATTTATTTTCATAACTAATTTAGTTCTGAATGGTTTGTTTGCTTTTTTTATTTTATTTTAGTATTTGTTCAATATTGTAATTGGGTAGTAGTTAAGATTTTAGTTAGTTGATTTTATTTAATTAAGTTATTGAGCATTTATTTAATTATTTATTTTATTTATATGCCTTTTTTTCGTTTAAATTAGAATTTGGATATTTCGGATTAGATTATTATTTTATATCATTCATTTTATTGAATCATTTATTTTAAATAATTACGTTATAGAATCTGTTGTTTTAAAGTTATTATTTTGTTGTGGGTTGTTTTATTTTATTAAGCTTTTACGCATTGATCATATGTATTTGGTGTGGTTTTAATTTTATGTCATGAGTTTTCTACAAGATGATTTTGGATTTGTTTATTATCTTTTTATTTTAAATTGTGGATTTTGTCTTTTAAATATTTCTAGAAGTTTGAAAATTTATTTAGACAAAGATTTAAAATGAATTGCTGCTATACTTTCTTTTTTGGCATATGCTTTGAGGTAAGTTTAAATTTATTATCTCTTCACCTTTCCGTTTGTTTTATTTTAAAAATTTATCTATTTATTTTGACGTGTGGATTTTTTTTGGCAACTTTTGAGGAGAAATTCAAAAATTTAATTGTCATTTTATTTCTCCATTCTTCTTTTAATTCAATCTCCTTGTTTTATTTAATAAAAACTTTTGATGATTTGTGATTACCAAAGGAAGTGGTCTTGTTTTCTTAAATGAATGGCTTTTACTTATTTGTTTATTAGATCTTTTTTCTCGTTGTGTTTTTATATAATATTTATATGAATTACTTGAGTTTTATTTAATGGTTGAATATATTATTATATCTTTGTGAGATAGATTTGTTTGATAATTTGTTGGTAATTATGCAATTGCGTTTCCTTATCAATATTTTATACGCTGTTTACCTGAGTCTCACTAAGTGTTTGAGTGTCTAAGTTTTAATTTTATTTCTGAGAGATTATTGGAATTGTATTTTAGATAGACTCTTCATGTGAGTGAGAAATTCTTGACCATTGATATATTGTTATGGAATCTATTTTAAGAATACTTATGATAGTAGGCGATCATTTGTTCTTATTTATGAAGTTTTGATTTTGGTTGTGGACGCTTAGAGATTGATATGCAATAGTTGTGTGTGTGTAAACTTTGGAGAGTACTTATCTTTGATTTGTGTTTGACTTGGGAGGGGTTATTTTATTATGTTATAGATATTAATTTGAGCTTATGGTGTTAAATTCAATGGATTTAAATTTTAGACTTCTAGACAAGTTGTTTGGGATAGATAATTTAAAGTTTGATATATGATAAATTAATGGTTAACGGATATCTGAATTTGTCGAGGTATTTTAAAGAATTAATTGTGACTTGGAGTCACATAGGAATTTGGATATCTGAGACTATTCTTTCTCTTGGGTGTTGAAGGTCTAGTTGAGTGAGAGAATTATATGTATCATGGTTACCATGTTAATTAAATCGAGTAGAGTTGACAGAATTTTTGGAGTGATGTACATTGGAGTTTAGGTGTCAACCATGGTGGTATAATTAAAATTATGAGATATTAAAACTTTAACATTTGGAGGTGTGGTATAGGATGGTGATAATTTATGAGGACTTAATTTTATATATTTAGAGAGTTATCAGAGTGCGCGCGAAAAGCGTGATGTCACTACAACAGGATAGATTTATTGCGTCTAAAAATATGGACACTAAAAGTCTACATCATCTCGCAAATTGTATTTTCCGTCTTAATTTGATCGACGCAACATTGTCACTATTAATGACTCTCAAAAAGTCTGTTCCGTCCAAATAGATAAATGTCACAAGATATGTGTGTTTGCGTCTGAATATATTTGACGCTGTGATTAGTTTATCTTGTCAGAAAAGAGTTAGCCCCTGGAAAGAAAAATACATTTGCGTCAAAAATAAGATGTTGCAAAATGTTGATACTTAGTCACGAAAAATATTATTTCCATTTCATTTTATGGTCGTAAACTATATTGTCACAATAAGTTATATCTTGTGAAAGTTGATCTCGTCACGAATTAAATTTCACTGTGACGCAATAGATGTATCTTTTGGTAAGGATATTGCCCAGGCAAATATTTTGGACGCGAATAGTGTGGTTGTGAGCAATAACCACACTGTTGTGACAGATTACTTTTTTGTGACAATATTTACTCCATTTGCGACTGTACATTATTGTCGAAACACTGTTAATATTCATTCGGTTCTGAGATTTTATTGTGGCAATTTTTCTTTCTTTTTGCGACCGTGCTGTATTGTAAAAACAATTAGACAAGCCACTTTTGAAACGTGAAATTTTATTGTGACAATATCAATTTACATTTGTGACCGTGCTGTTTTATCAGAACATTTTGTGCATATTTTTTTGGTCACATGGCTCTCTTTGTTGTGGCAAAGTTAATTTATGTTTGCGACCGTGCTGTATTGTGGAAACAGCTTTTATAGCCATGCAATTGGTCCTGCAAAGCTTTACTGTAGCAAAATAAGTTACATTTGGAACTTGATTGTATTGTTAAAAATATATTTATGTTAGGCGAGTCAATTGTGTAAGAATTATTTAGGCAGATTGGTCACTTTTTTAGATGCAATGACTTCCAGCTCATCATGTCCAGATTTCTCATCTTACTAATACTATAGGTCCAATATATAAATTGGCCTATATGTTATTAGTGAAAAAATCCTTTTGCCAATTTTTTTTTATTTTCTTTACTGTGTTTCATCTGTTTTATATGTTGTGTTTTAGTTATTTTACAGACATCCTAAATTCTAAGCACATATATATATATATGATCACAAGTATACACTAAAGGGATACCCATATCTCAAAATGAGGTTTATATAGGGTTTGGCATGCACATCAGTTAAAGCCAAGTGTACCATACATATCACACTGTCATAACTACTATTCATTAACTAAAACAACCATGGTGGCGGGTCTAAACCTATACATATGGGGAGATAACCATTATACTACTGGTGGTTGACACAACAGACTACTAATAGCACCAAGAATATAATTCCGATGTGCTAGCTAAGGCATAAATATTGTTCAAAAGCCATGAATATTTGTAGTGACAAATATAAATGGTTGCATATATTATCAATGTATGCTCTTAAGAAACCCTCCATGCATCCCAACAGCTAGCAACACCTTGAAGATAATTACCAATCACGATCTTGACCTACCATCATCTTCATTACAATCTACCACACAATCCATTCATGAGTAAAACTCATGTCGTTCTTCAGTCAGGCTTTCTGAGTGCTGCTTCCATCGTCACCCAACGTTAATCTCAAATTCCTATCAATAAATTCCCACAAAGATTCAGATTAGGCATATCATTTTGAAGCTTTACTCAAATCTCTAATTCAAGCCTAACATGTTTAAGTGAAAGAGAAAATTATGTATAGTAATGACCAATCCTAAATAACAAAAATCACCTCTAGAAGCACATACACATCATTGAATACTTAAAAGCAAACTCTTTCGAACCGAGTAGTTCAGTAGGTGAAAAATAAATTGACTATATGCATCATCTTAAATTGTCTTCAAATTTTCCATTTAGAATAATAATGAAGCCTAATTATATGTACTGAGTACTAACTGCATGCCTCAATAGCCACTTGGTTCTCCCAGAGTTATTTAACTTTGAGAAGTCATGGAAAACAGTCCTAATTGATCTGCAAAAATTCCTTACTAACCATACTGTAATTAAATATGCTTGGGGCATCATTAAGAAAAAACCTAAAAAATTAATTTCATATGTATCCAGCATTCACATGAGTTTCTGAAAGTTTCACTTATCCAGCTTTAAACAAAACATCCTTTGGGATACATTTGGTTTGTGTTTAAAAAGTCTTATCCATCCACCTTCTCAATTATATGGCGATACTGCATCACTAGCCATTTAAAAATTTGTTATTTTGCTTGAAATTTTCATATAGATCAGTTGAGTGTCTATTCAAAACAAGCCACCTAAACATACTATAATTAATAATGCATTAGCAATCATTAAGAAAAAATAGGAAAAATTTGGACGTCGAGCAACATATAATCATGAGATTCTCAAAGTTTACCTATCTAGAGTGTAACCAAACACCCTTAGCTTTACATTTGATGTGCTCAAAAAGTCTTCTGAGTCCACTTGACAGCTTATATCCCAGAACCCACTCTTCTTGATTCTTTGCAATCTTCAAAAGTCCACACTCAGTCCTTCCCCAAAACACAATAGTTCCTTCAACAACCTCTTCTTCCCATTGTTGTCTCCCATAAATTAACCAAAATACCCTGCAGTTTCCACCATGGCCTTTCCAAAAGGTGTCCTATATACAACAAAAAACTATCACGTTGAAATTATGTTAGCTCCATTTCAAAAGTCTCTAGATCAGGCTCCCCCTGTGCAAATTGGTCCTGTGACGTATTCAATTGAAAGTTCATGAACCTCTCAAACCTATCCTATTTCTCTGCTATCGTCTTCAGTTGTTTCTTTAAGTCATCAACTTCAGCTTTGTAAGGACAACCATCTCCGGCTGCCCCCCTAGATTAACAGCACATGCACAAGAATGGGACCTGGTACTAGACTCGGGCATCTTTAATTCGCCCAACGCTCTAGCATATTCCGTCGGCCTATGACTAACAATCTCCTTAAAAATTTTCGCTGCTGCCTCTTTAGTTTGAGCCGCAAGGTCCAATCTCTGGAACCTTTCCTCCATTTGGGTCTTCAACAATATGAAGTGGTCATTGAGGCCGGTGAGTAATGAGTAAGTTAAGCAATTACTATATCTTAGCATGCTTATATAAGTAATATATAGAGCATGAAATCTTAAAATGGCCAAATAAAGGACTAGGTTTTCAACTCACATGCATTTCTTCTGTCACTTCTGTTACCCATCTGTTCTTCTTATTGGACCATCTTGTCAGCTTAAAGAAGTCAACCATGTTCTTCACACTTTCACTCTTCAGCATGCAAATCAAACTGTTAGTAGATATTCTCCATTACAGTGTGAGGAGAAATTTGTATAAAAGCAACTAAATATCATTTGTTTTTGGGCACTTCGTGTACGCTTATTAAGAAACAAAGCAGAAATTTGGGTAAGTTATCTTCTCACACTTACAATTTAATGTGACATATATAACTAATTGTAGTCAATCCAGATTTTACCTTTTTTTCTAATAACCTTGCAAAAGACTTCCTCCCAGCAGTATGATTAGTTCTTACCAGCTCCCTATTGGCCTTATTCCGCAACGACAATGCCTAGTGAAAATGGTACATAACCCACAACAGATCCCACTTAGTCCGAGAAGCAATGATCAACATTCCAACACTAATTACGTACTTCCTCCCCCATCAATTCCATTACGTTTATATATATGCCACCAATGACTTACAACATCATACTTTGATGTAAATTACTGAAGTACATTTAGTGTTACCTTGAATTCCTTGCTGTCCCACCTCATACATAACTTCCGCCAAACATCGTCATCCACTTTGTCAGTGCCTCCTGCCAGTGCTGCTTTATGTGTTTCATAATTACTGTAGATTCTATGGAGCTCATAATGGAATGAGTTGAATCGCTTCCGAAGTTGTAGGTTAACTGCCCGGCGATGATTTGGCTTCTCCCATTGTAATATAAAATCAGCCTATAGTCAATACAAAATAGGAGCGATCAATAATATAACGATTTCATCACTAACATAAATATCCTACAGCAGTTAGAAACATCATGTGTCTTACCCGAATACGTCTGCATAGCTCCTCATTTTCCTCTTCGGGCACATCATTCCAACGAAAGTAACTCATGTTAGCGTGGTGCTTGATAATGTATGTGACCCGTCCAGCAAATATCAGCGCATGCGCACATGACACCTTACATTCACCTTCCTTGATTAGCAGAGGAATTGGGCCAATCTTGGGCAAGTTGTCAAATTTAGTGCTCTGTGCGGGTCCCCGAGCCCGCTTCCGTGTGGATGATGCTACAAAATTTTTTTGACACAATAGCACAACAATTGCGTCAACACATTTTTTAATATATATTGAAGCAAACTCTGGATGAGCAGGTCTCGCTCGTTACCTGTTGCTTCACCAACATTTGCTGCCGTCACATGATCTGACTGGTGGATAGGTTGGCCTGAGTCCTCAGAGGAAGAGGTGCTATGGTCAATCATTGACTGTGGGATCGGTGGGGGTGATTGGAAAATAGACTCCGTCCTTGGGATTGGTAATGGTGGACCTGGTTGTTGTTCTGCTTCTGGTTCATTATTCATTCGTTCAGGGTGCGGTGGTGATTCCTCTGTATCTCTTAAATAATTGTTGCCATGTGGCCTTCTAACACGATTGACGGATTTCCTTGAACTTCCTCTAAATCGAGTCCTTGCCATTACTGATGGTGGTTTGGCAAATAGGAAGCTGAGATTGAAGACAAAAACATCATACGAGTTGTATGTCTTTATATTGTTAGCTCTAGATTCTATACAAGGACTTCATCGTTTGAAGCGTTATGTCTCAATATTGACAATTCATCACCCAAATCACTTTGTTGTTGCTATAAGTGATAATATAAATCCCATTTAGTTACCCAAGTATAGTGGGAACTTCACTCTTTGGCCTGGTTTTGTTGTGGTTGTGGTGGTGGTTAAATACAGCCACCATTTTCACAATTTGACAATGGATTTCAAAATGCATGGTTGCAGTGGATGAGTAAATAGTATCATGTAACCAAAATCCAATAGTTTCTGTGGAAATATATCCATGTCGGCTGTGTGAGGACATTACATAGGTTAAAAATCCACTAATGATCATTTATACTTATTTTTATAGTAATTATAGTTAAGGACTACACTTGGGAACTAAAGTTCTTTCCCAAGCATGAAGATCGACCACCATGCATGCTTACCCAAGTTGTGCTATGCTTACCCTAGTTGTCCAGCTACACAGACTGATGGAAGAGGAGCTCTATACCCAAAACTTGGTTCTACCTGTACCATTTTCTTACCCTAATACAGAGCATGCAATGTAAAAAATAAAACACTCAGCTTTCGCTTTTGATAATTCCTAAGATCGTATCTTAAGGCAAATACAGAGTGCTCCCTGTGGCAAAGAAAGGCAAACTAATCCATAGAACCTTAAAGCTCCTAGCTTTAGAAAAAAAATTGCATAACTATCTCTAAGATCAAGGAAAGATACATTTTTCTCTTATATCTACCAGATAAACATATGGAAATTAATAAAATGATAAAGCTTTCACAAAGAAACAAGATAACCCAGTGTAAAGCAACGAAAGATCTGTGTAAACAATTTAATCTTACACTAATCAGTGGATGATTTTGGGTCTTCGCGAGTTAGCCCCTTCTCTAACTTCTCACACTGAAGCACTAGTCTTTAGCTCGAAGATTTTTCTTCTATTGGTGACCCAGAGCAAGCTCAACAACAGAGCATAAATAGGGACTAAGATTTTTCTTCTATTGGTGACCCAGATCAGCCTCTCCCAATCAGTTTTGTTTAGGGACTAATGGCTCAACAACAGAGCATATATATATATATATATATATATATATGTGTGTGTGTGTGTGTGTGTGTGTGTGTGACTTTTGCCCTGAACGCTGGATGCTGCTTTAGAGTCTAGGGTTGACGTGACTGGCCAAGTATGGATCTGTAAGTTGGCCCGTCCAATTTTTCCCTGAGGTGCCAAATACCATTTCCTCCCGCCTATAATGGTTGGAATGAGTTGGGTGTTTTTGTGTCATTATAATTTAAAAAGCTATGGTTGAATTGATTTTCTGTCATAAATGATTTCTCAGTTAAATGATTTCTCAGTTTATTCAATTAAAAAATATAAATATGTAAAAACAATATTCTACCCATCCATGTTTGTTAAAAGTAAACTATTACACGTTTCAATTACTTTGCCTTTTTTTTGTTTAGGAAATAAATAATATTAATAAATAAATATTTTGCCGATAGTGTAAATTTTTGTTCTTATTTTAGAAGAAGTAAGTTTCCAAATTTTTATCTTTCAAAATAGTTACACGATATTTATGCACTTAAATGTTATAGACAAAAAAAAGATTGTTATGTTAATAGACCCTCATGGTATCTCACATTTTGCATTCTGGAATCACAATTTAACATGAGCACTATATATATAATGCAAAATTTTGATAAATTGAAAAGGTCGATGAAGAAGGAATCAAACAAGTGGTATGATGCTAGAGGGAGATCTTCATGTGGCTTTGAATGCATGCAATGTTAACCCAGTGCACGCTCGATTCGAGCTCGACTCCAGCTCAAGCGAATCTCATGCAGGGTGCAATTGATACCCTGTCTCCGAGAAGGGCGCTCGACTCGAGCTCGAGCGAACCATCTGGGTGCAATTGATACCCTGTATCCGGGAAGGGTGCTCGACTCGAGCTCGAGCGAACTGCAGTTGGGTGCTTGAAGACCTTGCATTCCGAGAAGGTCGATCGACTTGAGCTCGATAATGAGCTCGAGCGAACCATCTAGGTGCAATTCGTTTGGCAGTCCTGGAAGGGTGCTCGACTGGAGCTCGATATCGAGCTCGAGCGAAAAACAGGGTGAACTTGATACCCTGTATTTTCAAGAAGGCCGCTCAAGTCGAGCTCGAGTGAACTGCTGAGTTGGCCCTCAGTCCGATAGTTCGGCTCATCTCGAGCTCGATAGGAAGCTCGAGCGAACTGCCGGGGGCAATTCATTGCACCCTGCAGTCCGAGAAAGTCGCTCGACTCGAGCTCCATATCGAGCTCGAGCCACCCACCCGGGTGCAGTTCATTACACCCTGCAGTCCGAGAAGGGCGCTCGACTCGAGCTCCATATCGAGCTCGAGCCACCCACTTGGGTGCAGATCAGTACACCCTACAGTCGGAGAAGGGCGCTCGACTCGAGCTCGATATGGAGCTCGAGCGAATTGCATGGTTAACTTGATAGACTCCGTCCGAGAAGCTCGCTCGACTCGAGCTCGATAATGAGTTGAGTGAGATTCCAACAATTCAATTACTTATAACACGTTATGTGGAAATCGCATTTCACAATACGCATCAATGTTTTGTCGCTCGAGCTTAGGGTTGAAATGCCCCATGAACTGACGCACGTTCATCAACAAATTGGAGCTATATCTCACCGTATATAGCTCGCTATACATCACTAGAGGACCTGCAACTCTATTACGTTGGCATCGAAGCACATTGCCCATTTTTCTCTCGAGCTCCCCAATTCTTTCGGCATCTCCTACAGGTAAGGCGTCTTCTTGATGCGTATAGATGCACAATTTTTGAGGTTGATAAAATTCTTACAATGTGTTGTAATCTACACATTCAATATTGGTTTGGGTATTTATAATCATGAGTAGAGTGGTGTCAAATTTTGGACTGGGAACAATTCTCGCTTCCCCCTAGTTCCCGCTTGGTTTTGCTTCCATTTCTGGGTTTGGCTACACTGGGGTGAATTAGAAATCAGTTCAAGTATAAAATTAAATAATTGGAAGTTTGTTTTGTATTTAGGATGGTGTTGGAACACCCTTAGACTTAGTTTCCCAAGCTTGTCTTAGGGTGCACACCACATGCTCGATGAAAAGCGTAAATGGACTAATCAAGGTATGGTTGTAGGGATATTAAACCTTCTTCAATCTGCACACATCAATGGTGCTTGGATAGTGGGTCTGACCTCATAAATGTCACAAGAGAGTCTCCATGTGTAATATAAATATGGTGTCCTTATTGTGCATCTAAGAAGGTTACCACCATGGGGATTGATGGCTAAGTACGGAAAATTCTAGAAATGGGGTGCATTTCACAATAGTTTCAAATGTTTGTCTCTTTCGCCATTTGCAACATAACTAATGCCAATAAATGATGCTTAAAAAATTAACACTTTAACTCTAAATACGACAGAGTACATTTATTTTTCAAGTAGAGTTCTGTCAATAAACTATGCCCATGCAAGTTAACAATTTAACTATAATTACATTTGGTTTGAATTTGAACTATATTTATTTATTTTTTTCTTTTGCAATCTCTCTCTAACTTATTTAAGCAAACTCTACAGGAAGTGGCCATGTCTCGACGCTTGCGCTCAAAGAAAAATCCGGGCAAGTCCTCGGGAGCATACTTCCATAATTCTGGTGCCCGAGACCTATATGCCCAGAACTTCTCTCACCGCATTCCGATTGTTGAGCGTGAGGTCTCATTAGGACAGCTTTCGGAGACCATCGTGCCTCGCATTTTTGAGTCTCGCCAGTGTTTGTCACTGACAACTGGTTATCCCACACCATCGGTTGAGCTAGTCCGAGAGTTTTACTCAAATATTCATTCCATTTCTGATGATGGATCATTCGAAGTCAGTCTTCGGAACATCAACTTCCGGGTGACTCCAGACATGGTAGCTGAATTGCTACATGCCCCTCGTGTGCCAAGCCCAGGATATCCATATGCATGGACCTCAACTCCAGGCGCACCAGTCATTTTTGAACTCTTGTGTGGATACTCATGGAACTGGGATGGTCACTCCCCACTAAAGACTTACAAATTCCTACCTCAATATCTTCTTCTTAGTCGGATTGTCCTCACTAACATATATCCAACATCTCATCAAAGTGATGTCCGCTTTGACAGAGCAGCACTTCTATATGCACTAATCAAAGATGTTTCAATTGATTTGGGTAGTCATCTCTGCCAAGTCATTCTTGAGGCATTTCGATCCACTAGCCGTCAGGCTGGACTGCCATTAGCATGTCTTATCACCCAAATCGCTATATATCATGAGGTGACCATTCTTCCCCATGAGCCTAGGGTGTCTCTTAACGCACCCATCAGCATGAAGACGATGAGACTTAGTCGTGCTCACATCAAAGCTAAGCACCCTTTTCTTGAGCATCCCGAACCACCCTCTTTAAGTCAGACTACTAGCTCCATGCCACCCGATACGCAACCTTCAAGGTCGGCACCATCCACCTCGGCCCTAGTTCCAAGCGAGCCGAACCTAGGCATGGTTCTAGACTTTATGAGGCGCCTTGAGGACCGAATGGATGCTTTGCAACAGGTTATGGATAGTTTGAAACAGCTTGTTACCCAACGCTTCGAGGACATAGAAGATGCACTTGCACCCTCAGATGAATATGACCAACAGAATGTTGGTGATGACAATAGTGATGGTGAGGATGGAGATGCTTGATCAACACATACTATAATTCTGAGTGGCTGTTTGATGTAATTCAATAATTTTTTTTTTTTGGGGGGTGGAGGGGGGGTTGGGTGATCCTGGTGGAAATATATGTCAGCATTTTGTTTAGGCAGGAAGTGCCTTTTTTTTGTATAACTGACACAACCCTGCAGTCGTTAATATATGTCAATGTTGTATGAGGCTATTATGCAAGTGGAACTACATTAATTAGATGAGATTAAATATATGTGTACCCTATTCAAAGATAAGCTTTATTGACCTTCCCCGGAGACAAAATAGCATGACCAAATCCAATGTATACGATGCCACATTAATGCAATCATGTGCTCATTTCTGACAACTATGCAACAGCAATCACCACAAGTGATGCCCAATTTGAAATATAACTAAATTGGGCATCAATGGTCTTCAAAACCATTTAGGTGGATCCAAGAAGAAGACTATTATACACGAAGCAGAGTTAACTCCATATTAAAACGAGCATTTCTGTTTCACAAGGAAAGATGAAATCAAATAGGTAATATAATAAATTCAGAACACAACTAGACTTCACACATGGTGGTGCACAGTAACAAAATATTCATTACATGTCAAGCATGTGGACTAATGTATACTATCTAATTATATGTCTTCGCCACTTATCTCAGCTGAGTCTCGGCCACTATCTTCATCTATCTCTTCATCTAGTTCATTTTCTTCATCACTTAACCTGTCTCCATCAAATTCAGAACTTTGGTCACTGTTATCAGACCCATCCGATGCAGATGAGTCTGACCTCTCATCGGTGAACAACTGGTCACCAAGATGGTTACTAGGTCTATCATTCAATATACACGAAGGCACCATCACTGGGTCTACATCTGGCCTTGTCAATGGGGATTGAAGACCATCATGTTCACAGCGGACGTCACACAAAGATTCGGTCGTTTCCTCATCTTGGTATGCCTCGCCGTCACTAGAGTCATCTGAATCATTGAGTAGTGGCATCTGTGGGACGTCATACACATTCCTATATGTTATCTTCTGCACAACATGCCACGAACCACCTAAACTTGGGTCTTTGAGGTAAAAAAACTTGTGACGATTGACATGCCAACACAAATGGCTCATCCTTATACCATGTTCGTGTAAAGTTCACACTAGTACTATGATCAGTCACATGAATCCCTCGATGATCCCCAACAACAAACCAATCACATTTAAATATCCACACACGCCTCCATCCCATGTAGCGGAACTCGAAGATGTCCTTTAGAATGCCATAGAAATCGACCATGCTGCCTTGGTGTTCCGCCATGACTACTAATCCACTATTTTGAGTTCGTCGAGTCTCTTCACGGGGCTTTGTATGAAACCGTATACCATTAACAACACAACCTTGATAGGATGCGACAAAAGGGTCAGGGCCACAAGCCAAGGCATAAAGATTGTCAGAAATAGCCTCCGGATAGTTGGCACGCAAAGATTGAACCTGAAAATATAATTATGTTTTAGAATCTATAAGATATCACAATGTATACATACTTAGTATAAGAAATAAAAGTCAAAAGACTTACACGTCTTTTGAACCACTTTGGGAATTCAGCTTCATGTCGCCTGTGAAGATTGGGATACCCTGGTCATGCAAAATTTTGTAATGCTCCCTATACAATAGAAGAACAGATTGTATTAGAATCTATAAAATATATGTTTGAAATTATTAGTTAAATTCAATGCGTGCAAAGTGCTAAATAATTAAATGCCCCATGGTTGGTGACAACACAATACTTACTCTAAGTAGGCAGTCACTTCGGTGTAGTTATTAAGGATGTACCACCGTGCAGTTCTAAATAGTTTCTTCTTTAACTGCACTCAGGTTGGGAAATCGATTGGCCTGAACTTCTGTGAGAAAACTGAGAAATCGCTCATCCCATCGGACGCTTGAGCGCCCACATCAATGTTTCGCTCCTCTCTATTGAACGATGTTGGAACATCATGCAAATACAATGATGAGAATATCAAGCATTCGACGTGAATATAGGCCTCTGCAATGGATCCTTCTGGACAAGCTTTATTTTTTATGTACCATTGAATTTTCCCAGATATCGCTCAAATGGGTACATCCATCGGTACTGAACTGGCCCACCTAGTAACAACTCTTGGGGCAAATGGATGGTTAAGTGGACCATCACGTCAAAGAAGTTAGGAGGGAATATCATTTCAAGCTTGCAGAGAATGAGGAAAATATCGGTTTCAAGTCGCATAACAACGTCTTTCTTGCACGTGCGTGCATACAATTCCTTAAAGAATGTGCTAAGTTCCGTCAAGGCCAAACGTATATCACTCCTTAAATACCTTCCAAGCGCCACTGGTAGTAACCTCTGCAAAAAGATGTGGGCATCATGACTTTTCATTCCAGATATTTTACAGTCATGCACACTAATACATCTAGTTATATTTGATGCAAAGCCATCTGGAAACTTAACACAACTCAACCAATGACAAAACTCTTTCCTTTCATCACCATGTAACATAAAGGAAGCATGGGGGGGATAAAAACTCGATCTCCAACTTGTTTCAAATGTAACTCTTTCCTAATACCAAGTTCAGCCAAATCTCGTCGAGCGTTGATATTATCCTTTGTCTTGCCTTGAATATTCATCAACGTACCCAAAACACTTTCACAAATATTCTTCTCGATGTGCATTACATCGAGATTATGCCTAAGCTCATGGGAACACCAATAGGGTAGGGTGAAGAAGATACTATTTTTGGTCCAATTTAACTCACGAGCTCCACGTTTTCGCTTCTTTCCACCTTTTCCAAAAGGAACAATATCAATGTCATTTAATTGCTGCATAATCTCTTCCCCTGACAGTTTTCGGGGCGTGATCCGATGATCTTCATGCCCATAAAAAATGTTTTTCTTAGTTCTTCAAACATGATCAAATGATAGGAAGCGTCAATGACCCATGTAACAATGTTTGCGACCGTGTACTAACCACCTTGAGTCAGTATGCATATTGCAAACTGGACACGCCAACTTGCCTTTGGTGCTTGATGAGTGCACAAAAATGCACTCTAAATACTCTATTTAAATGTTAAAAGAAATGAGAAAATAATGAATATAACTCATGTTATTAAAATTAATGGTCATTTATCTTGAGATAGATATAAGCATGATTTAATATATTGATGAGAATATAAAATGCCATATTTTTCTCTCTTAATTTTTAATACTTTATTCTTATTTGATGCCTAAATATACTCATTATTCTTATATTTTGATTTAGGACACAAATAGAGGCATTATGAGCAAATGAAGATAATTGCGGAATTTTAGACAGTTCTGACGTATTTTCGTAATATGGGCATAACTCTCTCATCCAATCTCCGATTGAGCTGATTCAAGATGATATAGAACCGCAAGAGAAATATTTATAACTTTTATGTTTTATGTTTTAAGAGATATCCACTCAATCCAAGACAAAATCGACGATCAAGTGGACGTACCTGCACTTGACGTTCCTGGATATTTTTCAGCCACTTGCATCAAATCCAAATGTCATCATAATATTTTCCAGCAAGCACTCCTACACCAACTTGGAAATGCAATGATCAATTCATATGCAAGATGAAGTGCACTCAAGTTTCTTCAAGACAAATTATTTGACTACAAGATATTAAGTCATACAAGACAACTAATGGGTAGAGAAGCAAAATTGAAACACTCAACCTACAAGCAAAATCCAGCTCATGCATAGTGGGAAAACAAATGATCAAAATGACAACTCACAAGTCACTTGGATTCAAGAATGGCACATGGCAAAACAAGTTGAAATTGTGATGATTTTGTCATGACAACTTGCATGAAGGATGCTTATAAATAGAAGGGATGGGTGTGTGTTCTAAGAGAATGCTTAGTGTGCTTGGATGCCTTGGAAGAGACATTGTTTTTGAGAGCTTGAGAAAAGAAAAGAAAAACCAAAGAAGAGAGAAGAAAATAATGGTTGGCTCTTCCATATTATCCCTTGAAGAATTTTTGTTGCATATTTTCAATATGTGTAACTAATTTTCTAGTAGAGCTAGGGATGAATTTGTATATATGATGGTATTTGTAATTGTTTTTGATTCATATATGTGTTCTTCAAATATTAAACTCTTTTGTTTAGTCATTCGAAATTTATTATAAATGTTTTCGTCACCAAATAATCTTAGAATTTATTTCATTTATAGATTCAGTCATGCTTTTTCTATTAAATGCAATAATCCTTTGATTATGTTTGGTTCAATTGGTTATCTATTTTAATTTAATTCTCTGCTGCAATATTGCTCTACGAGTATATTGTCGACGTTGAATTTCCTTAATATCGATAACAATTCCTGTTCTTATATTGCGACGAATGATTTTTCGAAAGATTACATTTGATTTAAATCTGGTTATTAATGTTTTATTTTCCGATTGAAAATTTGGACATAGAATTTTCAATTGAGTTATTAATGAATCGAAAATAATTAAAATACCAATTATATACAAATGATTCCCGATGCTCTACTTTTCGTCTCATTTTTATATTTTTCAAATTACTCATTTAGTTTTAATTTACGTCACACTCTAAAATTTACTTTTCGCACTCATCTAAATCTTTTTGTTAATTTCGTTACTGTTCTTCAATTTCTCAATCCATCTCCCTGTGGAATCGACACCCCAAAGCTATACTGCAAACGACCGCGTTATTCTTTGGGCGTAATCATCAATTTGTCAATCCATCTCCCAATCCTAATTGCAAATAAATAGAATATGGCATCAAATTTACACTAGCCCCTAAATCTAGCAAGGCCTGTCCAAGCTCATGATTGCCAATGTTGCATGTGATGGTTGGACATCCAGGATCCTTGTACTTAGGGGGAATCCGCTGTTCAATTAGAGCACTAACTTGCTCTGTCAAGAATGCTGTCTTCTTCACATAATGCTTCCTCTTAACTGTACACAAATCTTTGAGAATTTTTGCATAAGTAGGAACTTGTTTAATTACATGCAAAAGAGGAAGATTAATTTTTACCTGTCTAAGATTTTCCAAAATATCATTATTATGATCCAGAGTTTGTTTGCTTGACTTTAATGCTTGAGGAAAAGGTACCTTACCAGGATTTTTTTTTACTTCAGGTTCCTCGGGTTTTGTTACCTCAAGTTCTTTGGGAAGTTCAGGACTGCTGCTATCTTGATCTTTCTCTACATCCTTTATTTTGTCTATTATTGGATCACGTAGAGACTTACCACTTCGTGTCACAATGGCGTTTACGTCCTTCAGATCTCCTTGTGCCATATGTTGACCATGAGGTACAGATTGAGTTTGGGAAGGAAACTTACCTTTCTCATTCATAGTCAATGAACTCATTATTTTAGACACCTGGCTCTTGACTTCCTTATTTTCTTCGACAACCTGCATAATCAAAGATTCAAATTTCTGATTAGTCTTACCCTGTATTTCAATAAAAGTATGCAAAGTATCTTCTAAAGAATTTCTAGAAGATTGAGGTGCATGGTATGGTGCAGGATATGATCTAGAGGGTTGTGCAGGCTGCTGGTTTTCAGACTTCCAGCTGAAGTTGGGATGATTACGCCATCCTGGGTTGTAGGTTTCAGAGTAAGGTGTGAACGGCTTTTTATACATACCCAGAGCATTACTTTGTTCCTCATACATACCATTCATGTTAGTATGTGTAGGACACTCTTGGGCATGATGATCTATCCCACCACAGACAACACATGGCCCAAAAGATTCTGCATGATTAGCCATGTGTGTTGGTTTTGAGTTTTTGGTTTTCAATAACTCTAATTCTCTGGTGAGCATTTCAACCTTAGCCTTAAGGTTATCCTCCTCCCTTAGATGGTAAATACCACCACTCAAGTTTCCTGTAGGTCGTGACCTGTTTGTGCTATCAGTAGCACTAGGTCCAGTCCAAGTATGAGCTTTTTCAGCAAGCTCATTGAGGTACTCTATGGCCTCATCGGGATTTTTCTGTAAAAATTCTCCATTGCGCATCATTTCCACGAATTGACGTTCCCTGGGCATAAGCCCTTCATAGAAATAACTCACTAAGCGCCAATTCTCATATCCATGGTGGGGACACATACTCAGTAATTCTTTAAATCTTTCCCAAGACTGGTACAAAGTCTCACTATCCTTTTGTGCAAAGGTAGAGATTTGTCTTTTTAAAGCATTGGTCTTATGTTGGGGAAAGTATTTATTGAAAAACACTTGAGTCATCTCACTCCATGTTCCAATAGACCGTGGTCTTAGTGAGTACAACCAACTCTTAGCTTTATCTTTCAAAGAAAAAGGAAAGAACTTTAGCCTTACCGTGTCGTCAGTGGTATTTTGATTGTGGAATGTTGCAACTACTTCCTCAAATTCCCTAATATGAACATAGGGGTTTTCATTTTCTAGACCATGGAAAGTCGGAAGTAATTGTATCATTCCTGTTTTGAAATCTACATGACGAACATTAGGTGAGAACATAATACAGGATGGTGTGGCTGTTCGTGCGGGATGAAGATAATCTTGGAGGGTTCTAACAGGTTGGTCCACGTGTTCACTCATCGCGTCAGAATTGGAAGAATTATCAAACAAGCGATTAGAAAAATTAGATTCTGAATCTGATTCTAGCACGGGTCTACTAGCAAACCGTCCAAAAGCGTCTCTGTACCTGCGCATGCAAAGTAAAGAAAAGCGTAATACTGAAAAAAAAAATAATTACGAAAAGAAAAGTAAAATAAAATAAAGATGCAGAAAGCTAAAAAGAAAATGAACGAAGCTACCGCTTTTTTTTTTTTTTTTTACAAACTACTAAAAAAAAAACTACAAATTCTTCTACCGTCTCCCCGGCAACGGCGCCAAAATTTGATTACGCCCAAAGAATAACGCGGTCGTTTGCAGTATAGCTTTGGGGTGTCGATTCCACAGGGAGATGGATTGAGAAATTGAAGAACAGTAACGAAATTAACAAAAAGATTTAGATGAGTGCGAAAAGTAAATTTTAGAGTGTGACGTAAATTAAAACTAAATGAGTAATTTGAAAAATATAAAAATGAGACGAAAAGTAGAGCATCGGGAATCATTTGTATATAATTGGTATTTTAATTATTTTCGATTCATTAATAACTCAATTGAAAATTCTATGTCCAAATTTTCAATCGGAAAATAAAACATTAATAACCAGATTTAAATCAAATGTAATCTTTCGAAAAATCATTCGTCGCAATATAAGAACAGGAATTGTTATCGATATTAAGGAAATTCAACGTCGACAATATACTCGTAGAGCAATATTGCAGCAGAGAATTAAATTAAAATAGATAACCAATTGAACCAAACATAATCAAAGGATTATTGCATTTAATAGAAAAAGCATGACTGAATCTATAAATGAAATAAATTCTAAGATTATTTGGTGACGAAAACATTTATAATAAATTTCGAATGACTAAACAAAAGAGTTTAATATTTGAAGAACACATATATGAATCAAAAACAATTACAAATACCATCATATATACAAATTCATCCCTAGCTCTACTAGAAAATTAGTTACACATATTGAAAATATGCAACAAAAATTCTTCAAGGGATAATATGGAAGAGCCAACCATTATTTTCTTCTCTCTTCTTTGGTTTTTCTTTTCTTTTCTCAAGCTCTCAAAAACAATGTCTCTTCCAAGGCATCCAAGCACACTAAGCATTCACACTTCCATTCCCGCTGGCATGAAGATTCGGTCATGAAAATCTCAAAGCGCGGCTATCGAAATAACATTTGGGTGATTTCACTTGCTGCAGGTTCATGCTCGTCGCATTGGGCTACGCATAGGAGGACGTATTGGTGAGCTGGTGGCTAGTTCGCATGATCGCGTGTGCTAGGTACGAATTTTGGGGGATTTAGGTCCCAAAATTGGAATCGGGTTCTAACGTTTGTTAGTATATTTTTCCTAAAAAAATTGGAATTATATTAATTTTTGAACCAGATTAATGAATATAAATTTTAGGAATCAAATTTACTGGAACATTTGCTATCTCTGTTGCCAGTCGTCCTTTAACTCTTTAGAGTCTCAGGTACCACATCCAAAACACTAGTCCTTGAAACTCAAGACATTGATCGACCTCATGTTTTCTTGACCCCCTCTAGAAAAATCAGAATAAGCACATTGCTTTCCTTTTGAACTTGTAAGAAGTGGCCCCAACACTCCATCAAAATAGCAGCAAAAGTAGTAGGACTGGTTCTGCACTTGACGTTCCTGGATATTTTTCAGCCACTTGCATCAAATCCAAATGTCATCATAATATTTTCCAGCAAGCACTCAAATCACTTGGATTCAAGAATGGCACATGGCAAAACAAGAAAATCATATGCTGGAAAATCATTAATGGTCCACAACAGAGCAGCACGCAATTGGAAAGTCTGCCAGACCATGGCATCGTACGTGTCAATTCCAGTACCCCATAGATTAGAAAGCTCATCAATCAATGGGCGAAGGTAAACATCAATTTCATTCCCCGGCGACTTCGGACCTGGTATGAGTAATGACAATATGAAGAACGGATCCTTCATGCATAACCATGGTGGCAAGTTATATGGGACTAGCAATACTGGCCATATGCTATATGATTTACACATGTTATTGAATGGGTTGAAGCCATCACTTGCAAGTTCGAGCCGGACGTTGCGAGGATCACTCGCAAACTCTGGATGGTCTCTGTCAAAATTTCTCCACACCTCAGAGTCAGCCGGATGCCGCAAAGTGTTATCATCGCTGACCCTTTTTGTTTTATGCCACCTCATGCTTTTTGCTATTTTCTTGGAGATAAATAATCTCTGCAACCGGGGTTTAAGTGGAAAGAATCGAAGTACCTTAGCAGGAATGGGTCGTCGCCTATTTGAGGTGGTCAACCACCTGGATGCTGAACACTTTGGGCACACTTGCAAATTAGCATTTTCCTTCCAATACAGAATGTATTCATTTGGACAAGCATGTATCTTTATGTAGTTAAAGCCTAATCCAAGCTCTAAGGATCGTGCCTCATGGAAGGAGTTGGGGAATAGTGCATCAGGAAAAGCAGTCTTCAAAAGTTTAATAAGCATGTTGAATGACTTGCACTCTATCCACCTACTGTTTTGATGTGCAGCAATTTCACAATAAATGATAATTTTGAAAATGTTGTGCATCCAGGATAAAATGGACGTCGAGCATCCTCCAACAACTTCTCAAAGGAAATAGGGTCTGGTTGAACATGGCTTGGACCCCCTGTGGGGATATCGAACTCTTCATCAACACCGAAATTGGTCGCTGCATGAATATCACCCAACATCTCATCAATATCATCAATGTAACCATAATCACCATTGGGGTCATTTTCACCAGCCTCTGCAATATCTTCATTAAAATTCATAGATTCTTCCTCCCCATGGAAGATCCATTCGGTGTAAGTTGGATCCATCCCTGTAATGAATAAATGTCGTTCAACCTGATTGATAGGAAGCCACAAGAAATTACGACATCTTCGACAAGGACACCGCACTCGATTGTTGCTATCAGAGTGAGCTTGAGCCATTGTGAGGAAATGCCTAATCCCTTCAGCATATTCTGTTGATCGAAACCTATCTCTGATATTGATCCAGCTTTTGTCCATCTATAAGATATGCAACATAAATAAGGTTTTAAATTGTTGGATTCTTTAAGGCAATCTATGGCCACATACGTGCTCAACAACCATAATAATAAATAAGATAGTAATGCTAAAAAATAGACTCTATAGCCTTAAAATGCTTTTGAAAGTAGGAGTTTGGTTAATATGCATTGCTTCACCAATGGTTAGAATATCCAAATATGGTCCTTTTGTACCCTTACATGCCCAATCTAGCGTTATGAAAATTGAGCTTTGGTGCTTGGACATGTATATTTAATTAATGAAGCAGGAGATACTATAAAAGATACACGATTAAACAGTTATATAAATATATGATATTTCATCTTTTGAGTTAAGGATTCATCTAGAAGTAACAAAAGACCATAGTTATAACAACAATCCATTCATAGCTATACATACAAATATAATATCAAACATTTGGCAGGCAAGTGAGGATTGATGTAATTACCAAAAGCAAGTTATATATAGTAATTTCCCAAACTAAATGTTTCACTCTTAAATCTTTACCAAGAAACAACAATAAAGGCGTCCATTAGCTAGATTAGGACATATTCACATCTCATCTTATAATGATCAGAAGAGAAGGGGACGATGGATAATACATACCTTGGATAGAGTTCTCACACCACTTCGTGGGAATGAATGGAGGCTAATTACAGATCAAGAAATTATACACTTGATTTAAATAAAAATGGCGAGTGAAAATCCCTCAGTAGGCTTGCAAATTAGTAGCTCAATTCATTCTATACACTCGAACGACAAAGAGGTTTGCGAAGAAGTTGGCTCTGCACGGGGGAAAGAAATTTCACAAGGTTTAATGTGAAATATCCGTGGCAAAGGGAGTATATATATAACTTTATTTGCGTCAACTATAACTACCGATAAAGAAATAGCATTTGTCGCAATAAAAATACACTTAGTTATGTGACCAATGTACTTTGACGCAAGGTGATTAGGCTGGGATAGATTTATTTGTGGCACCCAAATGTTGACGCAAGTCACATAAAAGAGATGGGATAAGACATGAACACTATTTATTTGATTAATTTTACCAAAAAAGTATGATCAATTGTGATACAATTTTTGTTGATGCAATAACTCAATATTAGTGACATATTATTGATCGACACAATTTTTTTAGACGCAATAAATCCATCCTGCTGTAGTGTGTCTCACGATATAGTTGGAAGTTCAAGTCTTGTGTTAATTTTAAGAAATTAGTGGTAAATTGAAATTTTGGAATAATACTTGTAAGTGAAGATTTATCTTTTGGTTGATTAACTTATACTTATTGATGGTTAAATGTTGAAGATAAACTTGAGAATTACTTTAGGGTGACACAAATTATTATATGGAATTAGTAAACATTAAAATTTTGAGAGGTTGTACTAAGGTTCTGGTACATGTGGAGTTCAGATTAATTGGTTACCTCAGGAGTCTTAAAAAAGAAATATTATTTGGAGACTATACGGTTATGATGGAAAAACATCCATATGTGTTTGAGGAAAATAGATGATTGTGCTAATACTTGGAGTGAGTATTAAGTGATGTGGTAGGTGAGCTATTGGAGTTTTATTAGTTGCAGCCGAGCGAATTTCGGGGACGAAATTATTTTTAAGGGGGGGAGAATGTGAGATCCCAGATTTACGTATATTTTTACACGTTATTTTATTCTCTGTGTTAATTATTTTAATTTATTTTAATAATATTATCAGTCGTGTTTTATTTATTTAAGATATTTATTTGATCTATTGATTAATTAATATTAGTTTTATGTTGTTCTTATAATTAAATATTGAGTTACGTTACTTTTTTTATTAATTTTAATGTAAGGTAATTATTTTAATAATTATATTTAAATTCCTTTATTTTATTATGTGATTTTATTTGATATACTTTCTTAATAATAATTAGTGTTCTATAATTAAATTGTTCTTTAAATTAAATTAGTTTATTCTTAGATTTTAAATATCTTAATTTATTGATATTGAATGGTAATATTTTCAATCGGTTTTTATTGAATTTATTGTACTTTTTTCTAGTAATCCTATTTTTCTTCTTTTTCTTTTTCTCTTTTTCCTTCTTTTCTTTTCTTTTCTTTCCTTTTTCTTTTCTTCCCATTTTCGGTCCCAGACCCGCGAGCCTCCCCTGCCTCCTCTCTCTCGCCGGTTCTCCCATCTTCCCCCAGGGCCGCCGTCGGCCACCCACCGGCGACACCGCCCAGCCCAACCTCGCCTCCACATGCCGGCGAGTCCAACGGTACCGGTGGTGTCACCTCCAGCCATCCCACCGTCCCTGCACAGTCCCCTACCCGAAAATGAGTTCTTGGCTTTTTATGCATTTTTCGGCCACCCCCGGCCACCCCTTGGCACTGGCGACCTACTAGCAGCCTCCCCTCACTCCGGTGAGCATAACCCACCGCCCAAAGCCACCCAGCTCCGTCGTTTGCCCCTCCACCCGAAATGGGTCCTTAAATGGATCAATCTTCGCCGCGCCGCCGTGAGCTTCACCTCCACCACAAAAGTGCTCCCCCACCTCAACCGGTCATCCCCCTAGCGCAGCTCCTCAAACCGCGGCCTCACCTTCTCGGTGCAATCCCAAACCCGAAAATGGGTTTCTACCTATTTTGAGCTGATCCGCCACGTTCCGGTGGTTATGCCGTCACACCACCACCTCCATGAGATTTCCCACCTTTCAAAGAGTATCTATCTAAATTTTGGTATCAAACCGAGCACTCTAACCTAATGTACAAGTGACCGTTACGAACGTTGCGGATTGACATTTGCTCAAGGATTTGCATTTTTACCTGCTGTAAGTACTTTCCAAACAAACTTTTAAAATTTAAATATATTTTTGCATTAACATCTATGTGTTGGTTGATGTTGGTATTCGTTGGTTGATTGGATTTATTAAATGTTGGATATTTTGTGCATGGTATTATGCATTGTGAATCTGCACGGTCGTTCATGTGTATGATATTTGGGATTTTAATGTGAGATTTGGTGTTTGAGTTTTAATATGAGATGTGGCTATTGGATTTATGGATTTTAATAGTTTTGACTGAGTAATAACGAGGATGGCGATACGTAACTCCCGTTGTGATCAGTTGATGTGAATGACATAATGAAGATGACGATACGTAACGCCCATTATGGTCATTGTGTGTGCATTTCATATCGAGGACGGTGATACATAACACCCCCACTATGAAATGTGTGTAAGTCATAATGGGGACGGCAAATCGCCCATTATGATTGGCAGTGTGTGGATGATATAACAAGAACGGCGATACGTAACGCCCGTTATGATCATTGAGTGTGTATTTCATATCGGGGATAGCGATACGTAACGCCCGGTATGAAATGAGTGTGTATGAATAATAATGGGGAGGACGATATGTAACGTTCATTATGATTGGGGATGTGTGTATATCATATCGGAGACGGCGATACGTAAAACCCGGTATGATTGGATTTGCAGGTATTATTTTTTGGGAAATGATGGATAATTTTACTGGAATTTTATCGTGGACCAAAATGGGATTTTAGCGTGTGTTTATTTTATTTATTTTGAGAAAGATGTTCTTTTGATATTCATGCATTTGGTGTCGTGTTCATGAGTTTTGTTGTTGCATGAGTATATTTTTGTCTTTTGGTTTGTTTGGGTTGTACTTACCTGCAATGCCATCTTGGCGTTGTAGATTTTGGATGCAGATGTCGAGAGGTCTGAGCCTGAGGAGGCAACTCTGTTGTTGGAATATTATGTTATAAAATTGTTATCTTGGAAAATTATTTTCTCATTTTTATAAATATGTATTTTTATGATTTATCTTTCGGATGACTGTATTAAATCTCCTGTTGAAGAATATATGTTAAATTGATATGTAAAATATTTTTAAAAATTCTGCTACTTAAATAATGACTTTATTATCAGCTATGACTTTTATTTTATGCATGTCAGGTGTTCACACACTTAGCATTTGACGTTGGGGGTGCGTGACCCGTGTTTCCAGCATCCCGACGCCTCGATTTCCGTGTTTATTTTAAGGAGAATTTGGGGGGCGTCACAGTCACTAGGTAAGTTGTCGCTGCTCAAGCTACGGATATTCAAAATATATCCCGTTGCTCCTGTTGGGATAGAAGTCTGGCAGCAGCCAATGCCAAAGCAAGACCCTTTAACCACTCTGAAATTTTGGTCACAGAGTGTTAAGCATCTAGTGTTGAAGCCCTTCTCTCCCTTTGAACCTTGAATATACGTATACATATCGCAACCAACAGCAGTGATCTTGTTCCTCATTTCTGATTCTCGAAAACTTGACAAACTAAGCAAGGCAGAGATGCGTGTGTAGTCCACAGCTGACCGCTGCCTTTAAGGCGGTCAACGCATGCACTATATTGAGGAGAATCTACAGGCTTACCGCAAGTTGAGGAGAATCTTGGGTCTTTGCACAGGCGGGCTACTTGGTTTGAGACTCACAGTCAATGTCGGTCGCAATTAGGCAACCGCCTAAGGCCCTTTAAAGAGAAAAGGCCTCTCAAAAAAAGTATAAAGTAATTTAAAAAAAAACATTATTTCAAAAAATTAATTAATTGAATAAGAAAATAAAAGTATCAAATAGATATTATATATGTCATTATTAATTTTTTAAGTATTCTTCAGAATATCCATGATTAGTAGTAAAATAATTTGAGTTAAGATGTTTTATTAAATTGTGAGTGATAGAAAAAATTGAATTTGAAAATATCTTAAAATATATATATATATAAATAATTGTGTTCTCAAACGATCCCTAAAACTCAAGAGCATGTCATATAAAAATAGATTTGATAACATTTTTTCTAAATTGGATTTTTTTAATAAAAATTAAGTTGGTTATAGTTGAAAATGTAATATATATAAATCTTAATTAATAATTTTATTTAACAAACAATAGGCATTATTTTTAAATAAAAATGTAATATAAAAATTAAAAATATTTTCTTTTAATTTTTTTAAAAGAAGGCCTCAATAAAAATTTTCGCCTAAGTCCACTAAATTTATTGAGCCAGCCCGGCTCGCAGTTCACCATTTGATACTGATATGTCCATAACAGGTATATCAACGTCCAGAAATGGTGTTGGAGGATAAAATGTGTGGTCACAAATGATGTGAAAAGGTTTGTCAAGGTAACAGCCGTCGCTTGTTCCAAAGGGGTAGGGGATTTCAACTTATCCACACATACGTTCGCAGATTGAGGTTGGAATAGATGCTGCTTTTGTCACTAAAATTATGACCCCAAGTAGCAGTTGTTTACAAGCTTTCCACGCAAATCCATGGCTTTCCTTTCTGGGGCTCTGCTGTTTGCGTTCTTGCAGATTACAAGTACTGTAAAAATTCCTACTATCAACAAGGATAAGATCAGACTTTTAATTAATTATCATGAACATGATTAGAGGGTATTCCACATGTAATGTTATTAGTTTCTGATATTTCTGATGAATATTATCTCGTTTCTTATGTCCATTCTATTGGACATGACATGACATAGATTGATGACACGTTATATCTTATGATTATAAAAAATAAAATAAATAAATGAAATGACATAATTTCGATGAAAATTGGAATTAGGGACTCAATCTTTTACATTTAAAATTCGTAGAACTTTTGGTCCCACAAGTCTGCAAAAGTAGCAAAATTAAAACTGAGGAAGCTGATGGTCCAACGAAAGATCTCTAAATCAAAAGAAAAGCAGAAATTAGGTCGACTATATATAAAGACATGCATGTTCATATCTTTGCGTACCTAAAACGAGAAAAAATGTAAAACCCAGGTCCAACGCTCAATTGTTTTCAAAATTATTTATTTTATTTATTTATAAGATTTATTTATACTTTAAAATTATACTTTATCACAACGGTTTCCGTCTATCGTTACACGTTATTTTTCCTGCTTGTTTCACGGCAATCGAGTTTCTTTTTAAATAAGTGGTTGTGCATCAGTTTTCTTTTCAAAATGGGATTGCTATCACCGTTATCTCCATGCACAGATTTTCACTTTTTTGTTCTTTAGGATTTTAAATCATCTATACATATATATATATATAATATATATATATATGCATGTTTCTCCCAACTCACATTCCTATCCCCACGATTTTCACGATAACGGTGTGCATAATAGATTTATTTTCATATTTACAGGTTCTTCTACTCTTCCGTTATTTTCACTTTTAGTTTCCGTTTTAGGGTTAGAGTTCCTATACACTTGCGTGACCTACTCTATGTTGGTGTTACTCTTTTGGCCAAGTCTCACATGAGAAAGAAAAGAGTGAGGAGTGTACCCCTGAGCTTATTTAAAAGGGTTTAGCATCCTTAGTTTAAGCACACTAGTCAAAAACTTATCTAGTAACTTTTGACTTTAGTAAAATTTTTCTGTTGTCCTTTTTTGTATGTAAAAAATAAGAGAGGTGAAAGTTAAAGTTTTACTAGTGGGAAAGTTTTTGTGGGTGTCGTTAGGGTGAGGAGAAAAATTATATGATTGTAATAATTTTTCACATAGTGGATTTTCTTCTCTGAGTCTGGTAGTTTTCCTCCTGTTTTGAGAGTTTTCCACGCAAATTCTTGTATTGTGTTTATTTCTCTATTTTTCTTCATATTCTGTCAAAAGTAGTTTTTCTCCTATATTGTTTTTATTTCTCCACTAGAGTTTTCAACGTGCCACTATCTTGATTAAACTACCATATACCTCTTATCCGGACTTTTCTCTCCATTTGAATTGAACTCCCTACGATTTATGTAGTTTCCTTTTAGTTTCTCACACAAATCTCCTACTTAACATTATACTCAGATTCTCCCTCTCAATTTATCTAGGTTTTTCATATTAGTCATATAAACTTACACTTATATCTAGTGCTTTTAAAGCACTGATAGTCGTAGACCCTCATATGCATGTTTCCCCTCCCACTTTTCACAAGGGTTGCAGTTATATACATAGATACAAGTAGAATTCATCATTGCGGTTTCCATCCAAAGCGTTTCCGCCACTGCACCTGATCACCAAGAGAAACCTAGCCACGGCAACACTTTGCCCTACGTTGCACCGTATCACCCCTACGTCAACACCATCGTAGGGAAGTTCCACAGCCATTACTCCGTCAGAGCATCACCGTAGCCAGCCACCGATAAACACAACAAGCAGTACTCTGTTCTTGACTACTAAAAATAAAGAAGTTTTCTCCCCACACACCAACCTCCCTTCCCGTTTGGCACCACCATGGCGTCGCCATACTGCACAAAAAACACCAATTGAGAACTCTCCTTCAACCCAAACCTACCGCACGTTTTTCCCCATAGGTCTCCCTTGCCAACTACATTCCTATGCTCCGATACTCAGTTTACAGTGTCCTCGCTCTATCTGTTAACTCCCTCTCTCCTCACAAACACTCTGTCTCTCACTCAGTGCTCTGTCGACGATACCCCCAGTTGTTTTGCCATCGACACCCACCCAGAATCGCCTGATCCATTGTCGCGAGTTTTCTCCACGGTAAGCATAGCTTTGCCGCATGGCTTGTTTTGAAAGCAACCCTCTAAAACCCGTTTCTCTTAGGACCCATGCACCTTATATCTTTATTTCACTAAAACACCCTTAGATGAGTTTATATTAAACCCAGTTTTGTTTTACTGGACTTCTTATATATATATATATATATATATAGATGAGTAATTCTAAGGGTAGTGCTTTTAAAGTGACTCTAAATTTATAGAATTACGTGATTATTTTATAGGTGATAATTGATCTGTATTTAGCGTTATCGAGGATATTTCTGAAAAGTTAATAAGTCCAGATAAGCAAAGTTCCTAGACTTGGCTTTACACTAACTCTAAGATCGACGTTGACTTTCTGAAAATTTTGCATATTTTTGTTATAAATGAGAACTTAGAAAAAAAAAACATCGATCAATTATTTGTATTACTCATTAAATTTGTGTGAAAGAAAGAAAAATATTTCTATCATGCATAGTGTAGACATGAGCAATGTTGACATATTTTTGAAATGCATAAAAGAGCGAGTATGAAAATTGATATTTTATATATGTGATGTGAAATATTTTAAAGTTGTTGTTGGTTATCTAAAAATGATATAAACAAGTTTGGTACATGATTTGATATAACATGACATGATATGATATAGATATGAAAACTTTTGACATTTTTATCTGTTTGATCTACTTTAAAAAATGGTTCTAATATGATGATACTGGTTCACGTGATATGGTTGATACCACCATGATATGATATGATAGGATACTTTGGAAACAAAGTGGTCATGTATGTATTTCTTTCCTATGTGCAAATTCGGAGTTCCAAAAATGAATAAGGAAAAGTCTTACAATATGATAATGTCTAGTTTGGCCACCGATAATAGCATAACCTTACCACGGGGATTAAACATGATACATGTTATGATATAATGATAAGATGAGATTGTACAGTTACTTTTGCCAAAACGTTTTTGATAATGAATAGTATTTTTCTAAATGTAAAAAGAATGAAAAGTCACTTTTTTTATTGATAATATATTTTTTTTGGAAATCTATATATGGAAATAAAAAGGTTTCTGGATCATGCATATGAAGTTTCTTTTGAAAATGCTCATGTTTGTACTCTGGTATATGTCCTCTGCTTACTGAGTTGCGATTAAACTCACCCATTATCTCTGAATATATTTTAGATAAGTTTAGATATTTTAGGCTTTCAGCCAAAGATTGGATTATGAAACTTTGGGTAAGATGACTTAAGAATGGTTGATTAAGCATAGCAAATTTATATGAATATTGATAAGATTTAGTAAGGAAACATTGTTGTATCTTAGTGACTTAGCATGTTCAAATTGTAATATTGATAAAATGATTTTGTTAAAATCAAGTTTTATATGATATTTGAGAGTCTGTAGTCTTTAATTATACTATTGAATGTGAGGTAGGTGATAAGAAGTAACTCTTCGATCCATGCGACATCGGGATGTTACAAAAGAAGTCTGCACGCTGAGAACGCAAAGGTGAAACCAATTTAAAGAATTAGTCAAGGCTAATGAAATAAAAAATTACTTCAATTCTATTTTTCTTTAAAAGAAAATTTTATTTACTCCTGATCTATTTATGGTGGAGGAAAACTCTATACATATATTTGAAGTTTAATTAATTTACAAGTCATTTATAAAGACAACAAGGTAAAAACTACATCTCAAAAGTTTATATTTACATATCAAAGTGATAAAACTAAAACAATTTACACATTAATTATAAAAATCTGACAAATTGTGCTCATTCAATTTCAACCATTAAGATTGTTGAGAAAGAAGGGGAGCCATTAATGTACATCATGTACATGACAATCAGATCTTCACAAAATATTTACATTAATGTAAGTTTTTTGTAGTCTCCAAACAATGAATAACTTTTAATAATTAAAGTACAAAGTGTAAAATCACTAGAAGCACCAGCCTGCTAAACCATGCATGCATGTTGGAGATAGGCGACGGGAGAACAAATTAAAAGACGTTTAGAAAAGTTGGAATGATTTGGAAAGATCACAGAGATAGAAAGAAGTAATTTGAGCGAAGCCATTTGGAAAGAGGAAAAAAGAAAAAGCAGAAAATGGAAACACTGAAAACGTAAATTATTTTGACCACACAGGCCGTCTGCTAAAGCTAGCAAAATAAGCTAAAATGAGGTTATATCCAATTTAATCATTGTGGATTACTACAAAATGGCTATCCATGCAGCAAATACCAGCAAAAGAGATGGAAAAAATGCATGCAGCTCGAGTTCTAGAATAGAAACAAATAATTTAAAAACATCTCGAGTTGAAAATAAAAAGAAAGAAAAAAAAAACATGAGAAAATGGAAACGCGTACAAGTCGAAAAGGTAAATTATTTTGACCCAACACAGGTCCGCAAAAGCTAGCAAAATTAAGAAACGAAAAAGCTAATGGTCCGACAAAACATCTCTTATACAAAAGAAAAGCAGAAAGGAAGAAAGCAGTTGTTTTTTTTTAACTTATGGAATAATTGGCAAACGATTCCCCAATATCCCACCTTATGATCTGCGAAAAAGGTGAACCAATTTAACTAAGTAATTAATTAGCATTAAGTTGGGAATCTTAAAGAGATCAGCATGCAGATCCACTATATATGATGATCTTCAGTACTGCTCAGATCCTCATTGTTGGGAAAAATAGGCAATAGAACAAACAACAAAGATATGAAATAAACCGCAGCGGATGCAACAATGAGAAATAAAACAGTGAAGACAGAAAGAACACACAGATTTAAGTGGTTCAGCTCAAAATGAGCTTACGTCCACTGTGGGGTTGGTTTCAAAGCTTCACTAGATCAAATGGAGGTTACAGAGAGAGTATCGAGAGATACTTACAACAGAGAACACTCACCTCACGTGTATACACTCAATCCTCACAAGTTTCACTCAGAATGGTGGAGAAATGGAGAAGAAAATGATCTAGAGGCTGTTACTGTTCATTGGCGCCGAAAACAGAGGCCTTCGTCGTCTGCTGCTTCTTCGTCGTCTGATACGCGAAAATGACTTCGCGCTATTTATATTCTACAATCTCGCTCGAGCGAGATTTAAACTCGCTCGAGCGAGGACTTCTAGGTCAGATTCGCTCGACTAGAAATCGGACACCTGGCGCCACGTGTAATCTCGCTCGAGCGGGAGGTCGAGCGAGTGTCGAGCGAAGTCACTGCCTGAACCTCGCTCGAGCGGGAGGTCGAGCGAGGGTCGAGCGAAGTCTCGGGTTGGAGCAATTCTGGAAATCTCGAAGTCTCGCTCGAGCGAGGGTCGAGCGAGACAGGGCTGGGCTTGTATTCCTAAGCCATACTCAACAAATCTCCACCTTGGCTTGAATACCTACAACCCCATAAAATCCAGATTAACCCGAGAATGTAAAATGCAGCAACTAAGAAAACCAACCCCATCTGAGTTCCCTAAGGAACCTGGAAACCTCGAACCCCTATCAAGTCCAAACAAAGTTTGAACTTGAATACTGCAACTGGCTTGGTCATAACATCTGCTGGATTCTCTGAGGTAGCTATCTTCTGAATACCGACTGTACCATCTGACACTACTCCTCTGATAAAGTGATACCTGACGTCAATGTACTTTGTCCTCTCATGATACATTTGATTTTTGGTCAAATGTATAGCACTCTGGCTGTCACAAAACACTGTCATCTCTGTCTGCTGAAGACCCAGGTCACTGATTAGCCCCTTCACCCAAATGGCCTCCTTAACAGCCTCAGCTGCTGCCATGTATTCTGCCTCTGTAGTTGATAAAGCAACAGTTGATTGAAGTGTTGCTTTCCAACTAATAGCAGAACCACACAAAGTGAAAATGTAGCCTGTCAATGATCTTTTCTTATCTAAATCCCCAGCATAGTCAGAATCAACAAAACCAATCACAACAGAACTGAGATCTACATCTCTATCAAATATCAGGCCCACATGCGAGGTTCCCTTCAAGTACCTCAAAATCCATTTCACGGCCTGCCAGTGAGTTCTACCAGGCTTAGCCATATATCTGCTAACCACACTCACTGCCTGTGAAATATCTGGACGGGTACACACCATAGCATACATAATGCTACCTACAACATTAGAGTAAGGAACATTTGCCATGGACTGTTCCTCCTCATCTGTCTGGGGGGATAGGGAAGCTGAAAGTCTAAAATGCGACGCCAACGGCGTGCTGACAGGCTTGGAGTCAGACATTCCAAACCTGTCTAGAACCTTCTCTATATACTTTCTCTGGGACAAGTATAACTTCCCAGCTTTTCTATCCCTGTAAATATCCATCCCCAGTATTTTCTTAGCATCACCTAAATCTTTCATCTCAAACTCATCCTTAAGTTGAGTTTTCAACAAATCAACATCAACCATGCTTTTAGCAGTTATAAGCATGTCATCAACATAAAGCAATAAGTGAATGAAAGACTTATCAGGCAATTGTTTATGATATACACAACACTCATAATTACTTCTCAAATAATCATGATCACTCATAAACAAATCAAAACGTTTATACCATTGCCTAGGTGACTGCTTCAACCCATACAAAGACCTCTTCAGTCTGCATACATGGTCTTCTTTGCCTTCAACTGTGAACCCCTCTGGCTGACGCATATAGATAGTTTCTTCAAGCTCACCATGTAAAAATGATGTCTTCACATCTAGCTGCTGAAGCTCCAGATCATACAAAGCCGTGATGGCTAGTAAAACTCGGATTGAACTGTGCTTTACTACTGGAGAGAACACTTCAGTGAAGTCGATCCCCTCTCTCTGACTGTAGCCTTTAGCAACTAGGCGAGCTTTGTATCTTGCATCAGACTGGATTCCCTCTTTTCTCTTGAAAACCCATTTGCAGCCCACAACTCTGGTCTTCGCTGGTAACTTAACCAAATCCCAGGTTTGGTTCTTGTGAAGAGACTCAATCTCTTCAGTCATCGTTGTACACCACTGTGCAGACTCAGTACTCTTCACAGCCTCTGAGTAACTGGAAGGCTCCTGCCCCACAATTTCTTCCGCTGTAGCGAGTGCATAACTGATCATATCTGCATGAGCATATCTCTGAGGTGGTCTGATGTAAAGCCCACAGCCCACAGCCCGCAGCCCGCAGCCCAGCCCAGCCCATCTCTCGGAACGACGCCGTATCACTCCCAGGTAAGTGATTCCGCCCTTCTCCTTTCTTCTCCTTTCTTCTTCTTTCTTTCTTTTCCTTTCTTTCCTTCGGCACCCGATAGCTCCAAGCCCCTGTTTTCACTCGGTTTCCTTCCGATTTTCACTCAACCGTTTGCCACGTCCAGCGGTTGCATCAAATGGAGTTCCTTCCTCTCGCGGTCAGTTCACTTCACCGATCTCTCTCTCTCTCTCTCTCTCTTTCTCTCTCCCTCTCTCTACGGGAATACCCCTGTTTTCTTTGGGTTTCTCTGCCGCCGATCTCCCCTGTTGCGGCCACCCACTCATCTCCTCGGTAAGTTGATCTAATCCTCTCAATTTTTCTGAAATTTCATCTAGATTAAAGGGTTCGGTTTGGGGGATTTTAGCCACTGTTAATCTAGTGTTTTCGTGGTTGGCAGCCGAGCAATTGGGGAAAACGAATCCGACGTATTAGCCTCTGTTGTGCTTGCTGGTTGCTCTCCTTTCTCGGGTAGGTTTCTCAGATCGATTGAATGGGTGATTAACGTATGTGTTTTGGATTAGAATTTTTCTTCTAAATTTCGGGGTCTGTCCGAGAAGTAGTAATTGTGTTTTGTTCATAATTTAGTTGATGCTTTTTTTTTTTCTTTCCGTTGTTGGTATGCGGGAGTTGGAGTTGATTGAATATGGCTGGAATAAGGGTGCTGTTGTGGAGATTTAATCACTGAAAATATAGTCGGTTTCCGTTGGTTGCAGTTGAGCATTAGAGAGGCGAGAATTTCATTGTTTAAGCTCCTGTTTCCTTGCGGATTGTTCTTCATTTTTAGGTAAGGTTCAAGACTCTTTGGATATATTTCTGTTAAGGTTTCAAGACTCTTTGTCCAAGGCTCCTTATAGAATGGCGCCATTGGAGCTCACCGAACTTAAAGAACAGTTACAAGATCTATTAGACAAGGGTTTTATCCGACCCAGTGTGTCCCCATGGGGTGCTCCAGTGTTATTTGTGAAGAAGAAAGATGGAACAATGAGAATGTGCATTGACTATAGAGAACTCAACCGAGTAACCATCAAGAATAAATATCCCTTACCTCGCATAGAAGACTTGTTTGATCAACTACAGGGTGCGCAAGTTTTCTCGAAGATTGACCTTCGATCAGGGTATCATCAATTGAAGATCAAGGCTGAAGACGTATCCAAGACTGCTTTCAGGACCAGATATGGCCACTATGAGTTTCTGGTCATGCCTTTTGGTTTGACTAACGCCCCAGCGGTATTCATGGATTTAATGAACAGAGTATTTCATGGATTCTTGGATAAATTTGTGGTTGTCTTTATTGACGACATCCTAATCTACTCTAAGAGCAAGAAGGAGCATGAGGAACACTTGAGGCTAGTACTCGGGACACTTAAAGAAGAAAAGTTGTTTGCTAAACTGAAGAAGTGTGAGTTTTGGCTGAATGCAGTTACATTTCTGGGGCATGTTGTCTCAAAGGAGGGCATTTCAGTGGACCCCGGGAAAGTGGAAGCAGTAGTGAACTGGTCAGCACCGAAAAATGTACATGAGATTAGGAGCTTCTTGGGATTGGCGGGATACTATCGCCGATTCATTGAGGGTTTTTCCAAGATAGCAGTTCCCCTCACCGCACTCACAAGGAAGAACAAGAAGTTTGAGTGGACGGAAAAATGTGAAGAAAGCTTTCAGAATTTGAAACAGAGACTAGTGACCGCCCCAGTTTTAACAGTTCCCACAGCGGGAGGTGGGTTTGTGGTATATAGTGATGCTTCAAGACTGGGTTTAGGGTGTGTATTAATGCAACATGGGAAAGTTATAGCCTATGCTTCACGGCAACTAAAGACACATGAACAAAATTACCCCACACATGATTTGGAGTTAGCAGCAGTTGTGTTTGCACTTAAAATTTGGAGGCATTATTTATATGGGGAAAAGTGTGAAATCTACACAGATCACAAAAGCTTAAAGTATTTCTTCACCCAAAAAGAATTGAATATGAGGCAGAGAAGATGGCTCAAGCTAATAAAGGATTATGATTGTAGTATCAATTATCACCCAGGCAAAGCGAACGTTGTAGCTGACGCCTTGAGTAGGAAATCAATGAGTTCAGCAGTAGCATCCCTTACTACTCAACACCAGCTACTAATGGACTTAGAAAGGGCTGGTATTGAGATCATCACCAATGATACAAGTGCTTTCGTGGCTAGTTTAATAGTGCAACCAGATTTGTTAGAGAGAATCAAAACAGCTCAGAAAATAGATTCAGCATTGATAAAGCTAGTGGAGGAAGTTAAGAACGGGGACAAAGCTGATTTTAGCATTTCTGAAGATGGAGTTCTGAAGTTTAGGGACAGATTGTGTGTACCTGCAGATGATACACTAAAGAAGATAATCCTTGAGGAGGCACACCGCTCTTTATACACAGTTCATCCAGGGAGTACCAAGATGTATCGGGATTTGAGAGAGTCTTTTTGGTGGAACGGTATGAAGAGAGAAATTGCTAAGTTTGTAGAACAGTGCCTGACTTGTCAACAGGTGAAGGCAGAACATCAGAGACCAGCAGGGTTGTTACAGCCATTACAGATTCCGGAATGGAAGTGGGAGCATATATCCATGGATTTTGTGACAGGTTTACCAAGGGCTTTAAACGGACAAGATGCAATATGGGTAATTGTTGATCGCTTAACGAAGACTGCGCGTTTTGTGCCCATTAAAGTTTCTCATAAGTTGGAGAAACTAGCGGAGCTATACATACAAGAGATCGTGAGGTTACACGGGATACCAGTATCCATTGTATCAGATAGAGATCCTCGTTTCACCTCTAGATTTTGGAGAAGTTTGCAAGAGGCAATGGGCACTAAGTTGAATTTTAGTACGGCTTATCACCCTCAGACAGATGGACAATCCGAAAGGACTATTCAGATTTTAGAAGACATGTTGAGGGCATGTGTAATGGACTTTAAAGGAACTTGGATAAGACATTTACCATTGGTGGAATTTGCTTATAATAACAGTTTCCAGACTAGTATTGGGATGGCACCGTATGAAGCATTGTATGGCAGAAGATGTAGGTCTCCATTATATTGGGACGAAGTTGGTGAAAGAAAAATCTTGGGGCCAGAGATCATTCAGAGGACCACAGAAAAGATCGACATTATTCGAGCCAGAATTAAAGCAGCTCAGGGCCGACAAAAGAGCTATGCCGATAACCGCCGCCGTCCACTAGAGTTTGAGGTGGGAAATGAAGTATTCTTGAAGATAGCACCAATGAAAGGGGTTATGAGATTTGGAAGTAAGGGCAAGTTGAGCCCTAGATATATTGGGCCTTTTGAGATTCTTGAGCGGGTTGGACCATTGGCATATAAGTTAGCACTTCCTCCAAATCTGACGGGAGTGCATAATGTATTTCATGTATCCATGCTGAGGAAGTATATTCCCGATCCAACTCACATCATTCATTATGAGCCGCTACAGATTCAGGAAGATATGACATATATTGAAGAACCAGTGCGGATCTTAGAAAAGAAAGCACACAGGCTGCGAAACCGTAGCATCCCCATGGTTAAAGTTTTGTGGAGTAATCATACAAGCAGTGAAGCTTCCTGGGAACTCGAGGAAGAAATGCGAGAGAAATACCCACACATCTTCAACGAGGATTATGAACTCTTGTAGCAAATTCCGAGGACGGAATTTATTTTTAGGAGGGGAGGATGTAAAGCCCACAGCCCACAGCCCGCAGCCCGCAGCCCAGCCCAGCCCAGCCCATCTCTCGGAACGACGCCGTATCACTCCCAGGTAAGTGATTCCGCCCTTCTCCTTTCTTCTCCTTTCTTCTTCTTTCTTTCTTTTCCTTTCTTTCCTTCGGCACCCGATAGCTCCAAGCCCCTGTTTTCACTCGGTTTCCTTCCGATTTTCACTCAACCGTTTGCCACGTCCAGCGGTTGCATCAAATGGAGTTCCTTCCTCTCGCGGTCAGTTCACTTCACCGGTCTCTCTCTCTCTCTCTCTCTTTCTCTCTCCCTCTCTCTACGGGAATACCCCTGTTTTCTTTGGGTTTCTCTGCCGCCGATCTCCCCTGTTGCGGCCACCCACTCATCTCCTCGGTAAGTTGATCTAATCCTCTCAATTTTTCTGAAATTTCATCTAGATTAAAGGGTTCGGTTTGGGGGATTTTAGCCACTGTTAATCTAGTGTTTTCGTGGTTGGCAGTCGAGCAATTGGGGAAAACGAATCCGACGTATTAGCCTTTGTTGTGCTTGCTGGTTGCTCTCCTTTCTCGGGTAGGTTTCTCAGATCGATTGAATGGGTGATTAACGTATGTGTTTTGGATTAGAATTTTTCTTCTAAATTTCGGGGTCTGTCCGAGAAGTAGTAATTGTGTTTTGTTCATAATTTAGTTGATGCTTTTTTTTTTTCTTTCCGTTGTTGGTATGCGGGAGTTGGAGTTGATTGAATATGGCTGGAATAAGGGTGCTGTTGTGGAGATTTAATCACTGAAAATATAGTCGGTTTCCGTTGGTTGCAGTTGAGCATTAGAGAGGCGAGAATTTCATTGTTTAAGCTCCTGTTTCCTTGCGGATTGTTCTTCATTTTTAGGTAAGGTTCAAGACTCTTTGGATAGATTTCTGTTAAGGGAATTACTTAGCGTAAATTGTGGATGTACCGAACCAAAAAAAAATTGTTACATAAGGAAATCTGAGAGATGTAAATTTTTTTGTGATACTTTGGTGGTTGTTTTCCTTGTATCACTCCAGTTATTGATTGAGAATATTTTAAGTTAATACATGCTAGTTGGGGTTGATGATTTGTGGCTGGTTTTGTTGGGAAATTCTGGATCCTTGTGGCTGTTGTTTGGCTGGTTGGTTTTAATCCATGTGGCTGTTGTTTGGCTGGTTGGTTTAATTGAGTAAAATGTTGTTTGGCTGGTTAGTATTAATCGAGTAAAATGTTGTTTGGCTGGCTAGACTGATTGGTGGTGTTGAGGTCAATTATCTTGTTGCTAAATGATTTTTTTGGGTGACTGCCTCGTTGGGTTGTAAGCTGGAAATTTAGGAATATATGTTCATGTGAGCGTGGGATAACAACCCGGATTGTTGGGGCTGGTCAGCACGTTATGGGTGTCGTTTGATTTGATATTTGTAGCAAATTGTAACGCCTTAAGCTAGTGTAGTTTGAAGAAAGGAGTGTTGCAAAATTTTTCAGATTTGGAACTTTAGATTACCATTTTTATACTTATAGATTGGGTTTGCTGGCCGTTAATGTTGAGCTCTTTTTTTTAATAGGCGACGAGAATCTTAGAGATCGGATTCCAAATTTTGATAATTCGCTACAGGAGTCAGGTAAGCGGGGCTCCTATCCTAGATTTACATAAAAAGAAAATTTGTTTGAGGTTGGTTTTTATAAAATGTGCATGTTCTGTTTTTGAAGAAAAATGTGAAAAACAACCTCAGTATACGTTTTGTGCATTCGCCCATGAAAATTTATATGATAGAGAAATTTCTCTTTTGACATGAAATGTGTAGACATGAGCAATATTTGACATATTTCTGAACTATGCATAAGAGCGAACATTAATTTTGATGCTATCTTGTGCATGTAAAATAATATGTTTTGTTGTGTTTTTGGCTTGTATGGAAATGGATAAGAAAGTGAAAAACAAGTGGCTTAATATGATATGTTTACGGAAAAACCTTTGGCATACTTATCTGTTTGTCTTTATTTCTGAATATGTTTCGGATATGATTATATGGATTCACGTGATATGGTTGGTACCTCCATGATACAATATGATAGGAGTGCAATCACTTTGGAAACAAAGTGATCCTTTTTTTATGTGTTACTTTCCTATGTGCACACTCGGGGCTCCGAGAACGAATGAGGGAAAGTCTCACAATATGATACTGCCTGGTTTGGCCACCGGGGATAGCACAACCCTACCACGGGGGTTAAACATGGTATATGTTTGGAAATGGATGAGATGTTACAGTTATTTTTGCCAAAGTGTTTTGAGTATAAAAAAAAAAGTTAGTTTTGGTGTATACTTTATGAAAAATAAAGGTTCGCTCAGCTTTTGGATGGTTCATAAGTTTTGGAATTGTTTACTTTGAATAAAAGTTTTTCCGTTACATGCTTAAGGATTTTATTTAAAAATGCTCATGATTTACATACTAATATAGGTGTTTTGCTTACTGAGTTGTGGATGAACTCACCCCTTATCTATATACATTTCAGATGAAGTGGAGGTCTCGCCTGAGGACCAAGGTTAACATATTGGGACCAGGATAGGCGGTCATATTTGGGGTTGAAGTGAAGACAATATTTATTATTTTGTTGTTGCGTTATTTAGCATGTTTAGATTAAAGTGTTAGTAGGATTTTTGATGGGAAGTTTGTGGACCCTATGTGATGACATTATTTTATTTAATGTATGAACTTATGGATATTCAGGATTTAATTGTTCTTATGATTTGGAGTTAGAAGAATTATTTGTGGATTTGATCAGATATATTTTTAGATAAAATTTGTAGATGAAAACAGGTCCAAGTCAAACAGGCTGATATTCAGGACCCCCTTACGTGTACGGGGTGTCACATCTGATCTGCCTCCTCTGTCTACCTGCAGCTATACTGTATTGCTCCTCAGCTGGTGTCTCAGTCTCTGACTCAGAACCATGCTCATCAGTCATAGCATGATCCTGAGTTACTGGTGGTGTCTCAAGTGAAGCCTGCAGCTCCACCTTCTTCCCTATAGACACGGGAATTTGTTTTGTCGGACTAAGCATGGATTTCTCATCAAACACAACATCCCTGCTTATCACAAACTTGGGTGACTTGGGATCAGTACACCACAACCTATATCCCTTCACCCCAGAAGCATATCCCATAAAAATACACTTCTTTGCCCTAGGTTCTAGCTTACCATCATTTACATGAAAATAAGCAGGGCAACCAAAAATCTTCAGGTTCAAATAATCAGTAGGCTCATCAGACCATACCTGATTAGGTGTTTTCAACTCAATAGCTGTGGCTGGAGAGCGGTTCACTAGAAAGCAGGCTGTATTGACTGCTTCCGCCCAAAAGTCCTTAGACAGGCCGGCATTTGAGAGCATACTGCGTGCTCGTTCTAGGAGGGTCCGGTTCATGCGTTCAGCCACTCCATTTTGCTGTGGAGTGTGCCTGACTGTACGGTGTCTGGCAATTCCTTCGTTCTTACAGAACTCATCGAAGTCATTGCCGCAAAACTCCATCCCGTTGTCAGTCCGAAGCCGTTTCACCTTCTTGCCGGTCTGATTCTCTATCAGAACTTTCCACTGCTTGAAGTTCTTGAAGACTTCACTTTTCTGTTTCAAAAAATAAACCCACACTTTCCGTGAGTAATCATCAATGAATGTAAGCAAGTAATTAGCTCCACCTTTTGATGGAACTGTAGACGGACCCCAAAGGTCGGAATGAATGTAGTCCACTGTACCTTTTGTTCTATGGACCCCAGTTGCAAACTGAACCCTGCTCTGCTTCCCGAATACACAGTGCTCACACAGGTCTAGCTTGCCCAAATTCTGATTCCCTAGCAACCCTTGCTTACTGAGGATAGACATCCCCTTCTCACTCATATGGCCCAATCTCATGTGCCATAGACGAGTAACATCTGACTCAGACTGATCAGATACTGAAACTGCAGCTTCACCGCTGACAGTACTGCCCTGGAGGAAATAGAGACCGTCTTTCAGGTCTCCCTTCATGATGATCATGGAGCCTTTGCTAACTCTCAAAGCTCCACCTTGTCCCGTGTACTTTAAGCCCAAAGAATCAAGAGCACCCATGGAGATAAGATTCTTTTTCAAGTCTAGAATGTGCCGGACGTTGGTCAATGTCCTAACCATGCCATCGAACATCTTGATCTTCACAGAGCCCATACCAGCAACCTTGCAAGCAGTGTCGTTCCCCAACAAAACAGAACTACTGTTGACTGATTCATAAGACATGAACCAGTCCCTTCTGGGACACATGTGGAACGTGCAAGCTGAGTCCATCACCCACTTATCACTGAACCGACTGTTTGAGTCACTGATTGCAAGAACTACATCAGAGCCGTCAGATTCATCAGCAGCACTGACGGCATTAGAGGAACTCGTAGATTCCTCCTTCTTCTTCAGCTTCGTACACTCACTCTTGTAGTGTCCAAACTTCTGACAGTAATAACATTTTACATTCTTCTTGTTGGACTTTGATTTCCCCCGGGACTTGCCTCTGCCCTTCTCTGAACCCTTCTGACTCGATCTTCCTCTCTCGGAGGTATCTTTGACAAACAAACCACTGGCCTGTGCTTCACCACCCTTATCATACTTACTTCTCAACTCCTTCGAGTTCAAAGCTGACTTCACATCTGCTAAGGAGATAGTATCTCTACCATACAGCATAGAATTTACAAAATTCTCAAACGAGGCAGGTAATGAACACAGCACAATAAGAGCTTGATCTTCATCATCAAGCTTGATGTCAACATTTCTAAGATCCATTACAATCTTATTGAACTCATCTAGGTGTTCAGTGACTGACGAACCCTCAGTCATTTTGAGTGTATACAACCGTTGTTTTAAATACAACCGGTTTGTGAGAGACTTCTTAATGTACAAGCTCTCAAGCTTGTTCCAGAGACCCTCAGCGGTCTCCTCCTCCGCCACCTCTCTCAACACTCCATCAGACAATGATAACAGAATTGTACTATGTACCTTTTCTTCATCGTCCTTAGACAGTACAGGAGAATCTGCCGTCCGTTTCTCTAGAACTCTGAATAACCCCTGCTGGCGCAACAAAGCCCTCATCTTCAGGCGCCACAAGCTGAAACTGTTCTGACCGTCAAATTTCTCAACTTCAAATCTTGCTGTAGCCATCCCTTCAAATATTCACAGAGCCTGAAAACGCTCTGATACCAGTTTGTTGGGAAAAATAGGCAATAGAACAAACAACAAAGATATGAAATAAACCGCAGCGGATGCAACAATGAGAAATAAAACAGTGAAGACAGAAAGAACACACAGATTTAAGTGGTTCAGCTCAAAATGAGCTTACGTCCACTGTGGGGTTGGTTTCAAAGCTTCACTAGATCAAATGGAGGTTACAGAGAGAGTATCGAGAGATACTTACAACAGAGAACACTCACCTCACGTGTATACACTCAATCCTCACAAGTTTCACTCAGAATGGTGGAGAAATGGAGAAGAAAATGATCTAGAGGCTGTTACTGTTCATTGGCGCCGAAAACAGAGGCCTTCGTCGTCTGCTGCTTCTTCGTCGTCTGATACGCGAAAATGACTTCGCGCTATTTATATTCTACAATCTCGCTCGAGCGAGATTTAAACTCGCTCGAGCGAGGACTTCTAGGTCAGATTCGCTCGACTAGAAATCGGACACCTGGCGCCACGTGTAATCTCGCTCGAGCGGGAGGTCGAGCGAGTGTCGAGCGAAGTCACTGCCTGAACCTCGCTCGAGCGGGAGGTCGAGCGAGGGTCGAGCGAAGTCTCGGGTTGGAGCAATTCTGGAAGTCTCGAAGTCTCGCTCGAGCGAGGGTCGAGCGAGACAGGGCTGGGCTTGTATTCCTAAGCCATACTCAACACTCATAGCAACATGAGTTACTATGGTACATTAAACATAGAGAAGGGAACCTCGCAAAGCTAAATTACAAGAAATAGATCTTTCGGAAAGGTAAGACCGATTTTTTTTTTCCTGACCGCTAAAAGAGAATTAGTTACTTGCCTGAAGAGATAACTCTCCAGCCGAGAAAAAGAACAAGAAGATAACTCTCCGTACTGTATAGCAGGTCTATATATGATCCTCACCTCTAGCTCTTGTGTAATGCCTGGGCCCAAAGCCCGTTGACCAGACCAAGACCCACGCCCGGCCCAGCCCCAGCCCCAACCCAAGCACCCGAACGACGCCGTTTGAGCTAGGTTTGCCTTCCGTTCCGTTTTCTTTTCTTCCGACTTTCCCTCGCCTAACCCCCCACGTTCTAGGCGGTTTCTCCATCTCAGATGAAATTTATCTCCCTCACCTACCTTTCGGCACCTATATTTTTCAATTTGGACTTTATTTTCTGCTGTCTCCTCTCCGAGTCGTCTGGTTGCAAATCTCACCGGTGAGCTTTTTCTGAACTCCCATGTTCTCTCTCTCGGTTGCTACATCATTTTATGGATGCGGTGCTTTGGACTTTTCTTATAATCATTGGTGATCTTGTGTATTTCGGTGGAGGTAGCTGGGCATACCTGGAACGGAAATTCTACCGCTGCATAATAATACTGCGTTCTTCCTAGGAGTAACCGATTTTTTGGGTAAGGAAATTTTATACCCTAGTTTTTTTTATTAATTGCTCTGTTTTTTTTGTTTCTTCCATTTCTTGAACCTACTTGTGTTGGAGCTTTTTCCGAAAATGTTTGGGCACAGTTTGTATAAGGAAACATTGGTTTATCAGTAATAGATGGGGAGTTCGATATGTTTTTTTTTCTAAGTTATTAAAGTTTGGGGACTTGTGTTTTATGTGTAGTGGAGGGTTTGGAGTTGTTTCGTGATGGAATTAATGGATTATTGCTGGAAATTTCTTGGGTGTATGAGATGAATATGTAGTAGGCGAGAATAATGAAATTGTTGGAAGTATTATTCATGCTCTTAAATGTTTTTGGGTGGCTGGTAGTTTGTGTTACGTCTACTAGAGATTATGAATTTTGGCAGGCAGCGTAGTTTAACTTATGAATTTTTCATATTAAAGTCTTTTAGAGTAGTCATTAACATCAGAGAATATTTTTATGAATAGGTGACGAAACTCTTAGAGGTCAAACTCAAAATTATGATAATTCACTGCAGGAGTCAGGTAAGCGGGATTCATATGCTTGATTCTTAAACTAGACGTAGACTGAGATTGACTTTCTAAAAATTTGTGCATGTCTGGTTTTGAATTGAGAACTTGAGAAAAACCAACCTCAGTTAATTATTTGCATTATTCATGAAACTTATATGAAAGAAGGAAAAATATTTCTGTCATGCATTGTGTAGACATGAGCCTGCTTTTTGTCATGTTATTTTCTGAAATGTGAAAAAGAGCGTTTTTCTCTATCTGCGAAAAATTATGCCTTGATTGCGTTGACGACATTTTATTTATATAAGTTTTATTCTGAAAATAGTTTGGAACTATATGTCTTTAATTACTCTGAAAACCTTTGGCATAGTATTCTGATTGGTATTTGACTCTATCTCTGCTTTGCTCTACTCTGCTCTGTCTCTGTTCTGTTTGGATTGGTACTAATTTCCTATCTCTGAGTGCACCCATTTTGGAAACAAAGTGGTTTATTGTGGGCTTTCCTATGTACATACTCGGGGCTCCGAGAACGAATAAGGGAAAGTTTCACCTCTGTCTCTGCCTGGTTTGGCAACCGGGATTTGCACAACCCTACTACGGGGATTAAACATAGTCTTTACTTTGTGAGATGCTCTGTTTGATATAGTGATAATATTTAGATTTGTTATGCCAAAGTACTTTATGATTTAATTGTTTTGAAAATCATTTTGTTCCTTTATGCATAAAAATATTTTGTTCCGTACTTTATTACTTGGTAAATGCTCATGTTTACACGCTTGTATAAGTTCTTCGCTTATTGAGTTGTGGAAAAACTCACCCCCTTATCTCATATACTTTTCAGATGATTTGGATGTTCCAACAGAGGACCAAAAATAGAGTTTTGACCAAGTTTAAGCAGTTAGAGCCACAGACTAGATGGGGGAAAATGATTAATTTTTATTTTAGATGTTCTGTTTCTAGTTCATTGGATTTTAGAATATTATTTATTCATTATTGTTAAGCTTATTGGGAGAATGTGAACCCTCTCATTTATGATTATTCATAATATTTTAATTATGACTTGGTGGACATTTTTATATGGATTGAGATGTGGAAAGTATTTTTATTTGAACATGGTCGGAGACCTTTTAATTGTAGTCGAGGACGGATTATACCAAACAGGTTGGACTTCTCGACCCCCTACGAGTACGGGGTATTGTATCTTGAGCACCTCTTAATTGGTATATCATGAGCTACATCCTACAGCTGTTAGAAAACACTAGCCAGACTACAAGTCGCACTATAGATGAGTCCCATAGTTAAGCTGTAAGTCGTCGTATATAACATATTCTTTTCTTATGTTTTTTGCCTTTTACTTTGTTTTATTCCTTTTGTACATTTACACAGCTGTCAATAAGTTAATTCTTCAGTTTGTATAAAGCAGCCACGACCTGCTCTGTAATCGCAAGAAAGGAATTTCAATGGAAATGAAACTTTATTCCTCCATCGACTGCTCTCTCATTGTTTGTCTCCTTTCTTTTTCCTCTTAGTTTTGAATTCTTACATAGTATCTCAGAGCCATTGAGAGCTTAATTCCATGGAGAACACTCACCTCCATACACCACCAACTTCACCCCGTTCCCATTGGGACAACAACACAAACACCTTGTCCAAATACCTCAACCTCAATGATTCTGCCAATCCCTTCCACCTAGACCAAGGGGATAACCCAGCCCTAACTTTGGTATCAAAAACCCTCACCACCGATAACTATGAGACCTGGTCCAATGCCATGCATCGAGCATTGCGAGCGAAAAATAAGCTCAGCTTAATCTCAGGCGCTCTTCTCAAACCCAGTGATCCTTAGGACCCCCTACTCGAACGCTGGGAGCGCTGCAACGACATGCTCATCTCCTGGATACAGAACTCGATCAGCCCATCCATCAAGTCTAGTGTTCTATTCATCGAAGATGCCAAGGAGATTTGGTTCGACCTGCAAGACCGATTTTCACAACAAAATAGTCCAAGGATATTCTAGTTGAAGAAAGCCCTTGCTGGTCTTACTCAAGACTCTGATTCGGTATGTACCTATTATGGGAAGCTAAAAACCTTATGGGATGAAATGTTGATTTACGACCCACAACCTGTTTGTAACTGTGGCGAAATGAAAACCCTGCTTGACCGTTATCATCGGGATTGTGTGCTCCAATTTCTAATGGGGTTACATGATTCATACTCTCATGCCTGTGACCAGATCATGTTGTTAGATCCCATACCATCAGTTACAAGAGTCTTTGCACTCATCCAGCAGTAGGAGCGCCATCATCTCATCACCCAATCCACTGTCCCAGCCTACGAGTCCATAGCCATGGCCACCAAACGATCTTTTTCTTTTAACAAGTTTCCCTCTAAACCCAATTTTTCTAAGAAAGAGATACCTTACTGCAGTCATTGTAAGATAAATGGTCATTCACTTAAAAATTGCTTCAAACTTGACAATGCTGAGATCCCTATTTGTACCCACTGTCACTTGCCTGGACACACAACCGAGAAATGTTAAAAACTGCACGGCTACCCCCCAGGCCACAAATTTCACTCCAAAACTCCATTGCCGAATGCCTCTGCGAGTCAAGCCTCTGCTCTAGAAGGTATCAATGACGAAATGGTGGGCTTAACAAGGTTTCAATACCAGCAACTCATGAGATTGCTTCAACCAAAGGATCTACCCATTGCTGCCACTGCAACTCAATCGAGCATTCAGTCCTCTGCTCTAGTTTTCTCTCCTTCATGCTCTCGAATGTCTGGTATATCTATTTGCTTATCCACTCACACACACAATTCACTTCCATACACATCTCCACCTTGGATATTGGACATGGGTGCTACAGACCACATGGTCTATAACACCCCCATTTTCACGACTTTCACCTCACTTGTTTCACACTTACTAAACCTACCAAATGGTAACTCTGCCCCTATCATGCACATTGGCACTATTCACTTAACTCGCACCATCATATTGGAGGGAGTTCTCTATGTCCCATCTTTTTCATTTAATTTGATATCAACCACCAAGCTGGCCACATCTCTAACTAGTTGCTTGATTTTCTTCTCTGACTACTGTTTTATCCAGGACCTAGTTACTTGGACAACAATTGGGAAGGGTGAATTACATACTAGCCTATACCATCTTCTATGCAAAGACACATCTCCCTCGACTTTAACACATTACCTTCATCAATACTCACACCAAAATAGTTCAGCTTTTAATTTTAATGTCTCTGTTTCCAAGAATACTGTTAGTTCTGACCTATGGCATTTTCGCCTTGTTCATTTATCCCATCTAGAATGAAGTTGATTTCTGACCCCACTGTTTAGCAACATATTGTGGATCTTAATGAAAAACCTTGCAATATTTGTCCATTGGCAAAATTCCATCGACTCCCTTTTCCACATAGTTCTCATGTTTCTACCAAACTCTTTGAAATTATACATTGTGATCTTTGGGGACCTTGTTCCACCATTGCACATGATGGTTCTAAACATTTGCTAACCATTGTGGATGACTTCTCAAAAACAACTTGGCTATATTTGCTCACTAATAAAGCTGAAACTAGAAAATGCATTGAGTCATTTTACAATCTGATTAACACACAATTTGGAATCCAAATTCAAATTTTAAGAAGTGTTAATAGCCTTAAATTTCAAATGAAAGATTTTTTTAACCAAAAATGCATTATCCATCAAAGGACTTGTGTTGAAACCTCTCAACATAACGGTGTTGTTGAGAGGAAACAACAACACATACTCAATGTAGCTCGTGCACTTAGATTTCAAGCTGGTCTACCCATGCATTATTGGAATGAAGGTGTCTTGACAGCCACATATATAATTAACCGACTTCCTAACCCTATTTTAAATAATAAAAGTTCATATGAGCTTCTTTTTAATAAAAAATCCACTTATGCTCATATGAGAGTTTTTGGCTCCTTGTGTTATGCAACCACCTTTTCAAATGGTAGGAAGAAATTTGATCCTAGAAGTCGAGCATGTGTTTTCCTTGGTTACCCCTTTGGAACCAAGGGATACAAACTTTTGGATCTCCAAAATAACACAACGTTTATTTCAAGATATGTAATGTTCATGAGACTATTTTTCCATTTCAAAACACAAACCAAAACCAATTTTTCACTCTCTCAAATCCTCATGCCAGAATCACACTACCTATCCACAATCACACAACCTGCCACAATCCTACACTCTCAAACCCACCTGCCCAAAGTTTTCTCCCAACTGACATAAACTTCCCTCTCCCCACACCTAATCAGACTACCATCATTTCACCACCACCTGAAAATCCTTGTCCAACCCCTTCTTCATCTGCACCTTCACCAATGTTTTGAACCTCTTTTAATACCTCTGATCAGTCTTATTGCTCAAATGACTAACATAAGAGGAGGGTGAATTGGGTTATATTAAAAAATAAATACTTATAAACCAAATATACAATATAAAATATAACCAGAATATAAAGCAGCAGGAAATATAAAGAATAAGGGTAAGAAGAAGCAAACTTAGTATTTTAACGAGATTTAGCCCCACTGCCTACGTCCTCGCCTCAAGCTACCCATTGGGGATCCTAAATTCAATATTCAATCTCCTTCAGGTGGAGATACAAACCTATTACACATTTAAGCAACACTGCTTCAAAGAATCCATGTAGAACACCCTCTACACTTCCAATCACCTCATATTTGGTTATTTAACTATTCCCCGTGTAGAACACCTTCTACACACACAAGGGTTATACGCACCATCTTACAAATACAAAAGCTGATAATGGGTAGGTTATCAGAATACACCTCTCAATGAGTGAGATAAAAACAATACAGTGCAACCTATATCTCTCTCACAATGAACAAGGATTAAGGCACAAAACTTAGAGAAGAGAGAATGAGAGCTTTGAAAGAATGATGCAAAACTTAGCAATTGATGTGTAAGCTCTTGTTGTTATTTTTTTGCAAAACTCAAGTGAGGTATTTATAGGCAAATAAGTCTTCATATTCAAATTTGAAAAGATTCACATGTCAAATAAGATCACTATTCAATTTTCAAATATTCAAATAAAAACATTTCATTTTTTATATTTGTCAAAGACAACTCCATTCATTTTTTAAAAAAATCAAACCTAATATTTTACTTTTCGTACATGACAAAATGTACATGATTTATTTTTCAAACCAAATCTTCTTCTTTTTGAATATGTCAAAAAAACACACAACCACCTTTCAAGATTTTCAAACAAATCGTCTATATTTTGTATTTATCAAAAAAACACACATCCACCTTTCAAGATTTTCAAACAAAATCATCTATTTTTTACATTTGTCAAAAAAATACATAACCACCATTCAAGATTTTCACATAACACATGCACGTATTAAATATGACAATCAATCATCTTACAAATTCAAATCTTTATGCATATGTGAAAAAAAAATCATAATTTTCGAAATTAATAATAAAGTTATGCAAATGTAAAAAATGCAATTTGATACTTTATGAGAAAATATTAATTTTGAGTCTTAATCCAATTTCAAATTTTAAGAGATGTACAAAATTACTCTATGAGTTTCATTTGTAGACTTGATCTTCTTTTTACTCATGCTTGATTTCTTGATGTGCTTAGCTCTCTTCATGCGTAGACAACTTGAGCTTGGGTTTTGAATTTATTTGTTATCATCAAAATCTATACCTAGATACGAGACTTAAAATCTTGAGTTCTACAATCTCTCCCTTTTTGATGATGACAAATACTTAGTAGAAATTTGCGATCTGCAATTTTACTTAAGCTTCCCCTGAAAATATGTGTTAGTTTTTCAAATAAAATAAAGACATGATTGTAACATATATAATAGGGTAGTAGAATACTAGTATAAGACTTCTCCCCCTTTTGGCATCATTAAAAAGGAACTGCAATTAGTTTCAGTAAGATTTCTTTTCCGTAATAACCAATACCCAAATAAAACGGTGCGTTTAGTAGAAATTGTAGAGTGTTGAATAATTAGAGCCACCCGTGTTTACAAAAAGCTGCAAAAGTTGATGCCTAACTCTCGTGTCCGACAAAACTGTAAAGACTGGAGGCCTAGCTCTCGCAATTCGGTGCGGAAGGAGATTCAAATCTGCTTGATGTTGTTGACAAACGAGATTTTATAAAGATTTTAAAGCTTTCGAGTTGCTGTTTAAAAGACCCTTTTTACCCATTCAATACTCACAAGAAAAATATCACATTACTCATTGATCAAGTATCTGTTTATTTAAAATGATAGAATGGCGGAAAAAATTTCTTCTGATAATCTTCCGAATTTGAACCAAGAACCGTCTCAACCAATCATTTTATCTCCTGATACTGTTAATACTCTGATAAAAACAGAGATGCATATTTCTGGTAGGACTGATTCTGAGATTGTTGCAATATTAAGAACTCTCAGTACTCAATATGTTGTCTCTGTTACGACTATATCTCTGAGATTACTAGCGAGAAAAAATAAGGTTGATCGACTTAACAATCAAATATCTATTCTTCTTTAAAAGCTTGCAAATAAATGTAGAAATAATAAGAGGTTAAAGCAAGAACATAAACATTTGACAGAATTAGCTCGTGTTCTGAAACTTCGAATAAAGGAATCGGAACGAGTGAGAGTTCAAGCACAGAGTCAACATCAGCAGATAATGGCAGTGTTTCACGAGAAAAATAGGAATAATTGGAATTAATCTCGCTAGCTTAGCTCGGTAACTTTTGACAATATGCATCCGGCATATCTTGTAAGCTTGACTAAGTAAGATTTGAAGAGATAACAATTTGTCTTATATTTATTTCTATCTTTATAAAAGCAATCCTTAGTTTTATCTAATTCGCATCAAATCTTCTTTTCATCTCTGTAGTTTATCTTCATTCTCACTCTACAAAATTTCAATAGCTCATCAATTTTCCTTCAGTGTTTCTCATGATCAATCTATTTCTGTATCTGTCGTAGGTGCCATGAAACAACAAGAGACTGATTTGGCTAATAAATCAGATCATAACGCCATTTATGAGCTTGTGGGTCTCAGAACTCGATACTCATCTTCCATTGATGCTTTTTCCGCTCGGTTGCAGTCCAAAACTCGCGAAATCGAAAAGTTTAATGAGAAGATCGATGTTCTTCAACAACTTGTTCAAGAGTCTAATAGAAAAATAGTAGACTTAAAGAAACAAAATAAGGATTTAAAATCCTTACTTGCCTCTGTATTTCAATTACCTAATCCTTTAGACAAGGATGGCATGTTGATCTATAAAGAGTAAAAACGTTTGAATGATGAGGGTAAACGTCTCAAGTTTCTGTAGGTCATTTGAGATAATAGAATAAAAGTATCTAGCAGATATTCATGTTATGCATCATTCATGTTTCTCTTCTAATCATACATAGTCTATCTTCTGGTAGGGGTTTTGTGAAAATGCTTGCCAATTGATCCTGTGTACTTGTGAATTCTAGTACAATATCACATTTCTGCACATGATCTTTAAGAAAATGATATATAATTTTAATATGTTTGATCCTAGAATGTTGTATTGGATTCTTTGAAAGATTTATAGCACTAGTATTATCACATTTAATAGGAATATGATTGTTCATAAGTTTAAAATCCTCAAGTTGTTACTTCATATAAAGAACTTGAGCACAACAACTACCTGTAGCAACATACTCTGCCTCAACAGTAGATAATGCAAAAGAATTTTGCTTTTTACTAAACCATGAAATAAGTGCATGACCTAAGAAATGACATGTTCCACTAGTACTTTTTCGATCAACTTTGCAACCAGCATAATCCGCATCTGAATAACTAATAAGATCTAAAGAAGTGTGTTTAGGATACCATAACCCTAAGTCAATGGTACCGGCAAGATATCTAAAAATACGCTTGACTGCAATCAAATGAGATTGCTTTGGAGATGATTGAAAACGTGCACATAAACATACATTGAACATAATATCAGGTCTACTAGCTGTCAAATATAATAAACTACCAATCATACATCGATATACCTTTGAGTCAATTGGCTTACCACTTTCATCTTTATCAAATTTGGTGATTGGACTCATTGGTGTTTCAATTACCCTCGCACATTCCATCTCAAACTTTTTGAGTAACTCTTTGATATATTTTGATTGATTAATGAATGTTCCATATTTTGCTTGCTTGATTTGCAATCCAAGAAAGAAATTAATTTCTCCTACATGCTCATTTCAAATTCTTCTTGCATGCTCTTAGCAAAATCTTAGCAAATATTTTAATTAGTAGCACCAAATATTATATCATCAATATAAATTTGAATTAGAAGAATATCATCCTGTTCATATTTGATGAAAAGAGTTCCTCTTGAAAACCTTTTTCAATCAAGAAACCACTAAGCCTTTCATATCAAGCTCTAGGAGCTTGTTTGAGTCCAAATAATGCTTTTGCGAGCTTAAAAACATGATTAGAAGAAATATGATTTTCAAAACCTATAAGTTGCTCAACATATACCTCTTCATTTATAAAACCATTTAAGAAAGCACTTTTAACATCCATTTGAAAAAGTTTGCAATTTTTATAACATGCATATGCAAGTAACATTCGAATAGTTTCTAATCTTGCGACAGGTGCATACATTTCATCATAATCGATTCCTTTCTCTTGATTGAAACATTGGCCTACAAGTCGAGTCTTGTTTCTAGTAATGATTACAGACTCATCTTTCTTCTTCTAAAAACCCATTTTGTTCTAATAACAGCATGATTTTTGGGTTTTGGAACAAGTGTCCATACATTAATTCTTTCAAATTGATTTAGCTCTTCTTACATAGTTAGAATCCATGATTCATCAATAAGTGTTTCATCAATATTTTTAGATTCAATTTCAAATAGAAAAGCTGTGTGATTATAAATATTTCTAAGAGATGATCGAGTACTTACACCTCGTGAAGGTTCTCCTTGAATTTGTTCCACTAGATGATCTTTCACATGTTTCCATTATTTGGTTGCATTTTGTACTAAATCTTGATGATCTTTCCTGATGTCATCATGTTGGACTTCTTCTATTGTATTCTTTTTGTTGAGATTAAGACTATTTGTATTATTTGTACCTTCTATTTCCATGATCTTTCATTTTGAATTGTCTCCAAATATCACATATCCTTCTTCTTTAGAAGTGAGGTCAATGAATTTAGTTTTGTCTCCAGTCACGTATATTGAGCATCCGTTGTCTAAAAACTATTTACTTTTACCTGTAGAATACTTCATATATACCTACAAAAGCAATTAAAAAAAATTCTTGGTACCCAAGTTTTTTGGGTCCTTTATTTATTAGTATTAGAAGAAATAAGATTCTTTGGTACCCATATAGCCCTAATAGTCATTGTATATTTTCTTCTAATAGGACAAGCATGATAATTATGACCATTTCTATTACAAAAATTACAAATAACATACGACATATTTGAAAACCTTGAGTGATTGTAATAGTATTTTTTTTTGAAAAATCTATTTTCATGAAAAGAATTTTGAAAATCTGATTTTGATTTAATCGATTTATCAAAGAAATTTTTATAGGGTTTGAGTTTTTTTTTTTTTTGGCATGTATTCTGTCTACCTTATCAAAAACACATCTTTGACTACCAAGAAGTTTTTCAAAATTTCTTTTTCTATTTGTAAAGTTTTCAACAATATTTTCTAAATCAACCACTTTTTTTTTCAGTTCATCATTTTCATCTTTTAAACAATATTATCTTTTCTTAAAACATCAATTTCATTTGTTAAAGAAGAATTTTTCTTTTTCAAAATGATATACTTAATACCTAATTTTTCAAGTTCCTTATATACTTCTTTTAAAACATTTTGCAATTCTTCATAAGAAGGATTTTTAATATTTTCGAAATTTGTTACTTCAAGATCATCTTTAACCATAAGACAAAGATTTGTAGATTCTTCATTACTTACGTCGCTGTCTGAGCTACTTGAATTATCATCCTATATAGCTTTCATTGCTTTCTTGCCTTTGTATCGATCTTTCTTTAGCATGGGACAATCTGTCTTAATATGTCCTGACTTTCTACATTTATAACAAGTTAATGAGTCATTTTTACCTGTATCTTTATTGAAAATTTTTTTAAAAGATTTCATTGGACGAGCTTTATTTTTCTTTAAGAATCTCTGAAATCTTCTTGTGATCATTGTAATTTCTTCATCTTTATTATCGTTTTCCTCGTCTTCATCACTTTCATTCTCATGGAGATCAGTTTTGAATGCCAAGCTCATCTTTTACTTTCCTTCTTTTTCTCCTCTTTTCAATGTGTACACGTAGGTAATAAGTGACCCGATGAGTTCATTTACTTCGAGTTTTGTGAGATCTTTAGTTTCAAGAATCGTCATCACTTTTGATTCCCATCGTTTTGGTAAGGAGTTGAGAATTTTCCTTACTATCTCTAAGCTAGAATAAACTTTACCAAGAGATATCAAACTATTTATAATATTAGTAAAACTTGTATACATAGAAGATATAGATTCATCATCATTCATTTTGAATATTTTTATATTCATGCGTAAGAACATAAATTTTTGATTCTTTAACTTGCGAAGTTCCTTCATAGGTTACTTCCAAGTTGTCTCCAATTTCCTTTGCTGTCATGCTAGTCATTATTCTGCTAAATTCATTACCATTGAGAGCATTATATAGAAAATTCATAGCCATTACATTTACAGTATAAAGTCTATCGTCTTCGCGATCAAACTCTTCCTCTTCCTTTTTGACCTTTACTCCATCAACAGTTTTTGTTGAAATATAAGGCCCATTTACAATACATTTCCAGATTTTTCGACCTTGAGACTGAAGAAATATTCTCATTTTAACTTTCCAGAAAGTATAATTGTTTCCACAAAATAACGGAGGTCGACTATTGGATTGACCTTCAGCGAATGTAGCTGCAATGTTAGCCATATAATCTTAACTCAATAGATAATTAATCTTATAATAGAGTCCTTGTTTTGATACCAATTATTGCCTAGATGCCTAACACAAGAGGGGAGGTGAATTGAGTTATATTAAAAAATTAATACTTATAAACCAAATATACAATATAAAATATAACCAGAATATAAAGCAGCGGGAAATATAAAGAGTAAGGGTAAGAAGAAACAAACTCAGTATTTTAACGAGGTTCAGCCCCACTGCCTACGTCCTCGCCTCAAGCTACCCCTTGAGGATCCCAAATTCACTATTTAATCTCTTTCAGGTGGAGATAGAAACCTATTAAGGATCCCAAATTTACTATTTAATCTCCTTCAGGTGGAGATAAAAACCTATTACACCTTTGAGCAACACCGCTCCAAAGAATCCGTATAGAACACCCTCTACACTTCCAATCACCTCACACTTGGTGATTTAACTATTCCCCGTGTAGAACACCTTCTACACACACAAGGGTTATATACACCCTCTTACAAACACAAAAACTGATAATGTGTAGGTCATCAGAATACACTCATCAATAAGTGAGATAAAAACAATATAGTGCAACATATATCTCTCTCACAATGAACAGAGATTAAGACACAAAACTTAGAGAAGAGAGAATGAGAGTTTTGAAAGAATGATGCAAAACTTAGCAATTGATGTGTAAGCTCTTGTTTTTTTTTTACAAAACTCAAGTGAGGTACTTATAGGCAAATGAGTCTTCATATTCAAATTTGAAAAGATTCTCATGTTAAATAAGATCACTATTCACTTTTCAAAAGATTCAAATAAAAACATCTCATTTTTATATTTGTCAAAGACAACTTTATTCATTTTTCAAAGAAATGAAATCTAATCTTTTACTTTTCATACATGACAAAATGAACATGATTTATTTTTCAAACCAAGTCTTCTTCTTTCTGCATATGTCAAAAAAACATACAACCACCTTTCAAGATTTTCAAACAAATCATCTATCTTTTGTATTTGTTAAAAAAACACACAACCACCCTTCAAGATTTTCAAACAACACATGCACATATTAAAAATGACAATCAATCATCTTACAAATTCAAATATTTATGCATATGTGAAAAAAAATCATAATTTTTGAAATTAATATTTTAATAAAGTTATGCAAATGTAAAAAATACAATTTGATACTTTATGAGAAAATATTAATTTTGAGCCTTAATTCAATTTCAAATTTTAAGAGATGTACAAAATTACTCTATGAGATTCATTTGTAGACTTGATCTTCTTTTTACTCATGCTTGATTTCTTGATGTGCTTAGCTCGCTTAATGCGTAGACAACTTGAGCTTGGGTCTTGAATTTATTTGTTATCATCAAAATCTATACGTAGATACAAGACTTGAAACCTTGAGTTCTACAAGTCCATTTCCCCCACTCTTCGAAGGTCCACTAGGACCAGGACAGCCCCCCAATACTTGAGAGATTTCCATTGCCAATAGGTCAGATTTATTCCTCTTGCTCAATTATTGTCCAAGTCTATCCGAGATACAAATGGTAAAGTCTTTCCTCTCTCTAATTGTCTTTCTTACCATAAATTTTCTGCTCCCTATCAAGCTTATTCTAGGTTCATTTCTACTCACTCTGAACCAACTTCCTATAAGCAAGCATTGAAAGATCCTGGTTGGTGCAAAGCTATGGAAGCTGAAATTGAAGCTTTGGAGCAAAACAACACCTAGACAGTCACTGATTTACCCAAAGGAAAGGATGCTATTAATTGTAAGTTTGTTTACAAGTTAAAATTCAAATGATGGTACTTTGGAAAGAATGAAAGCTATACTTGTAGCTAAAGGCTACACACAACTTAAGGGTATTGATTACACTGAAACTTTCTTACTGGTTGCCAAGCTTGTAAGTGTAAGGTGTTTGCTTACTGTGGCAGCCATCAAAGGCTGGCATTTACATCAAGTTGATGTAAATAATGCTTTTCTCAATGGAGATTTAGAGGAGGAAATTTACATGAGAAAGCCTCATGGTTACCACAAAGGAAAATCTCACCAAGTGTGTATGTTACTTAAGAGTTTGTATGGTCTTAAACAAGTCTCTAGGTAGTGGTACTCCAAATTTTCTTCTTCCCTTAAAGATTTTAGTTTCATTCAATCAAAGGTTGAGTATAGTTTGTTTACTAGACAAAATGAAACCTCTTACACTGCCTTGTTGGTTTATGTGGATGATATTGTTGTTGCTAGTAATTTTGAAAAATCCATTGATCTTCTTCGGACCTTCTTGAATACCAAGTTTAAAATTAAGGACCTTGATTGTTTGAGATATTTTCTAGGGATAGAAATTGCAAGACATGCTCAGGGCATCCATATGTGTCAAAGGAAATATGCTTTGGACATACTAGCTGACTCCGGAATGCTTGGTTGTAAGCCACTCAAGCTCCCATTGGATCAGAATTTCAAACTCAGCAGAGATGAAGGAACTCCCCTCTCTGACTCTAGTATTTATCAAAGACTTATTGGGAGACTATTGTATTTAACAATTACTCGGTCTGACCTTTGTTTTGCTGTACAGCTTCTCAGCCAATTCTTGAACACACCTACATCCTCTCATCTAGCTACAGCATACAAGCTCTTAAGATATATTAAAGCTGCTCCAGGACAAGGAATTCTCCTTTTATCCTCATCCCAGCTACAATTGAAGGTCTATTGTGATTCTAATTATGCATCTTGCCCTGATTCTAGGCATTCTACTTCAGGCTACTGTGTCTTCTTAGGCAATTCTTTAGTTTCTTGGAAATCTAAGAAACAGACAATTGTATCTCGATCTTCAACTGAAGCCGAATATAGATCTATGGCAGCCACTTGTTGCGAGTTAAATTGGTTTCGTTATTTGCTCATTGATCTTGGTATCCATCATCTACAGGCAGCACTTTTATTTTGTGACAATCAAGTAGCACTCCATATTGCTGCCAACCCCATTTTTCACAAAAAATGAAACACATTGAACTTGATTGTCACCTCATTCAGGATCACATTCAGGCAAGTAACATCACCACAGCCCACACCTCTTCTCAAACTCAGCTGGCCGACACATTCACCAAGTTCCTACCTTCCTATATGGTGCATTCTCACTTATCTAAGATGAGTGTAGTCAACCTCTACACTCCATTTTGCGGGGGGGTGTTAGAAAACACTAGCCAGACTATAAGTCGCACTATAGATGAGTCCCATAGTTAAGCTACAAATCGTTGTATATAATATATTCTTTTCTTATGTTTTTTGCCTTTTACTTTCTTTTATTCCTTTTTTACATTTACAAAGCTATCAATAAGTTAATTCTTTAGTTTGTATAAAGCAGCCACGACCTGCTCTGTAACCGCAAGAAAGGAATTTTAGTGAAAAGGGAACTTTATTCATCCATCGACTGCTCTCTGATTGTTTATCTCCTTTCTTCTTCCTCTTAGTTTTGAATTCTTACAACAGCTGCCATGTATGCTTTCTCTTCATCCCTTGTTCTTATCGTCATTCAAGAACTTTAAACAGCTAGAGAGACTTGTGATGTGCAAATATGAACTACAAGAAGAAATACCTTCAACGTACATCCATATTTATCCAAGTCTAATCACAGGTCGCATATTGTGATGTGCTTCTGAAGTTCTAATCTCGACTAAGGTAAGTCAAAGTTTCCAATCAGGTTTAAATTGGGATGACGTTAGAAATCCTCAAGACCATAGAATTACAAATTCCAACTAGAGTAGGATTTTAGGGTTGAAGAATTGGGACTAATCAACAGATTCACAATGCAAGGTCATCTTTTTTGGATTCTTTTTAGTGGGTGGGGGTGGAACTGGAGTCTGTGTTTAGTCCATACTTGCAAGATGAGATGCAAGGCAATAGCAAAGAGGTAAGTGGTTTTGTGGTCCATGAAGAAAAAAAGCCTATTTTTGAGACAAAGTGGGGCAACACAACATGAGGCCTTAAAAAGTGTGGGAAATTAATGCCACACCAAAAAACAAACACATCTCTTCTCATCTCTAGTACCCACCCATCTCTTCCTTTCGAATTTTGAACCCATAACAGAACCAATCTTTGTCGATTGAATTCCTGCCCTTTTAATTGTATTAACGACATCCCCCACTTATAAATTTGTACTCCAATTTAGAAATTTTTGAGTAGGAATGATATAAATACATAAACAGTTTTGTTGTCCCCAATCTACGGGAAGGGAGTGTCAATTTGCCACTGCGTCAATAGCCCCCCTTTGCCGCCATGCACTGTTCTGTCTGGATTAGGGGCCCTGGTTTTCCTATTTACAGTTGTCCATTTTTTCTCCAGCGTGGCTTGTGCTCCTCACGCACTGCCACCGCTAACGTTGGTCCCCCTCCGGTATATCGGCATTTCATCTAATTGCTATCTTCTGACTTCCCTAACCAAGGATCTCCTTCAGTCACCATTAGTTGATAGAATGTAGCGCATCGCCCCCTGTTACGACGTTTAATCATAGTTTTATGGTCTGATTCTCAGACTATCTTGAAATCGCTTTATACGGCACCCCCTTGTCCGGAATTGGTGAAAGTCACACTTATGATCACTCTGAAACCGTTTTTTATTTTCACTCTTTTTTTTTTTGTGTCTGTTGTGTATTTGTCGTATCGAGATGATTGTTGGGGCTCCCATCTCACTAAACTTTGTATCTTTGTATCTGTTTTTATGTTATGTATAATATGCTTGCCTTTAAAATAAAAAAATTGATCCAACAAAAGGTGTCTTATTGAAAGCCAAAAGTAGGAAAGAAGAAAGACGTTACATTTATAATTCTCCCCACTACTTTTAATTTCTTAGTAGGAAAGAAGAAAAGTGTCTTATCACAGCTCTCTTGTACTCACCATTCACCCTTAATGGATGCAGGTCGTAAACGAGCCCTTGTAGTCGGATCAATTTATAGTCAATTCCTTACAATTCAAAATTATTCTATCATTGAACTCATTTTTTTGATTATAATCAAGCATTAATTGAAATACTCGAACTAAGAACAAAAAAACCACAAATTTTGTTTAAATCTTATTGTAAGAATTAAAAAAAATTATATTAAAAATTTTTGCATGAGACACCATCCATGTGGCGTACCATAGTTTGATTTGAGAAAACAAATAAAAATTTAAATCTTACAAATTAAATTATTTAACTAATTTATGTAACATGGAAAGTGTAATGGTTTAAAAACCTTCAAAGAAAACTCCTCTAAACATAATGATTTTAATCGTGTCGCAAGAGGCCGTGCATTATATTTAGGGGTGTCAAAACGTGTTAACGGGTCGTGTTCATATCGTGTCAGGATGTATACATAATACTTAAAGGGTCAACACGAACACGACCCGTTAAAGGTTTCATGTCAAAAACTTCAAACCTAACACGATCCGTTAAGATAACGAGTTGACACGACACGACCCGTTAAGACCCGTTAAGACTCTTGACACTATATGACACGATACGACACAACACGACTTGAGCCGTTTCAACCCGCAAACTTGTTAGTGACCCGTTTGAGTTTAAATTAATTGATTTTATTCAAATAATAAAACTTAAATAATAGTTATAAAACATAAAAAATTAATTACAAATTACAATCTTAAAATTATAATTCAATAAGTAATATACTATAAAATATGATAGACACACAAATATAATCTATACATTATAAAATATTAAAATTATAACCTAAACATTTTAAATAATAATGGGTTAACTCATTAAAGAATTTTTAATAAGTACTTAAATGAGATAGCTAATAAGAGTATAAAGTTAATTTTAAATTATGATTTTTTAAAATTTAGGTCAAAGGTATAAAAGTAAATTTAAACTTCTTAACATTTTTTACTGGCCTTAACGGGTGATAACGGGTTTGACCCATTATCAAATCATGTCTTAACGGATTGATACGATTTGACCCGAAACCTGTTAATGCTAAACACTGACCTGCTTTTTTCGTGTCGTGTTTGTTTCGTGTTAACGTGTCGTGTCACGTATTGCCACCCCTAATTATATTACATCACGTCTTGCTCCACGCCCAAATAAAATAATAATTAATTCATTTACTTAATTTTGAATGCTAATATTCGTTGATTTTTTGCAAGAATAATTATTTATTATCTCCCAGAACATCTCTAAAGTGTTTTCTCTCTAGCACCTCTATCAAATGTAGCCAGACTCGCCATAGCTGCCAGTTTTCGAGGGAGGGTGGGAGGAGCCCCCCTCTCTCTTGCCCTGCCTTTTGTGGTTTTTATAGTTCATTTTCAGCTTGTTTATCTAGTTTATTTATATCTTTTTATAGTGTTTTGTCTACAGTCCTAAGATTTGCTTATCTGCTACTTCCCGGACCACCACATGCCGACCATTGAAGCCTACAACTGTCGATCTTTGGATGGGGAGGAGGACAGCTCCTAGACGAATGGCGCGTCGATCTCATGCGCCTTGAGGAGTGCACGTGAATCTCACGCGCCTCCGTACTAGGAAGACTCTCTTGTTGCCACGCACGACACCTTTAAAGACAGCGGCTTCAGGTCTATCCTTCCAGTTTTCTTTCCATTAGGACGTGTGCTCCTCACTCACCGCCACAACCTGTAGTGGTCCTATTCCAGTATATCAGTTCTTTTTTGGCTACTGTTTTCTTGTTTTCTAACCTGAAATAAAAAAGAAATGGACGTAAGAATCTCCTTCAGATAGACCGAATCAATAAAATGTAGTGCAACTCCTCTTGCTGTGACAAAAGTCTATTATCAAACTATTTCAAAACTACTCTAGGGATTGTTGGAAGCCACATTTATGGTTCTGAAACCGTTTTTTGTTTTAGTATCTACTGTATCTTTGTTTATTGTGATGATTTTGGAAACTCTCACCTTACTGAATCTTATATCCTTAAAAGTTTTTATCTTATCTATAATATGCTAATTTTCAGAGAAAAAAAAATATTTATTTTTAATAGCTCACACTCTCCCTGCCTTAATTAATATTGTTAGCCCAACAAGGACAGCTAATATCTATCTTATCTTGCTACTCGATGTGGGCCACAATATGGAAGAGAGATTTTAGTCATTGATAAACATTTTTTCATTTTTTCGGTTGGATCATTGGCTCATTGATCACATCAATATTGTTTTATACTCTACACTTAAAATTTTATCCTATTATAAAATTAAAAGAAAATAATATTGTAAGAGAAAATATTTAGAACTTTTATTATTCAAAACTGAATTTCTCTATTCTTTTATTTATTTCTTTTCTTTTCTTTCTTTTCTTTTCTTTCTTCTTACATCGTTCTGCATCTCAACTGACAGAAAAACACCCCAATATATAAGGGTGTGATGAGCATTCAACAATAGGGGGGGAGGGGGAGGACATATTTGCATAATCATCGAAGAGGTGGGGAGCGTACCGCCCCTCATTATTGACTTTCCTAACACTCCATTTTGAATGATCATCCATAAAGACTATGCCTTATTAAAACCTTGCCAAGGAAAAATCCAGTAGGAGGAAAAATCAATGACGAAGGAAAAAGAGTACAGTATTCTTATGTACCGCTAAATGCTTTAAGATTGCCTCATTAAAACCTTGCAAAGGAAAATCCAATTGGACAAAATTTCAGCGAAGGAAAAAGAGTACAATCAGTACAAATCTTAAAGACATTTACTTCTCCTGAAAAGTGCATGATGATAGATCTTTAAGTCTTCGCATTCTAATGTTCTGCATAATTTTCTTGAATCTCGCAGTTGGTAATGCATTCGTGAATAAATCTACTAGATTATCACTTGATCGTATTTGTTTGACATCAATTTCACATTTCTCTTGAAGTTCATGAGTATAAAAGAATTTAGATGAAATATGTTTAATTTTATCACCTTGGATATATCCTCCTCTGATTTGAGTGATACAAGTAGTATTATCTTCATATAAAATTGTTGGGCTATCATTAATCATGAGAAAATCACACTTTTTTTGGATATGTTGAATCACTGGTCTCAATCAAATACATTCTCGACTTGTTTTATGAATTACAATTATCTCTGAATGATTTGAAAATATGGCAGATGGTGTCTGCTTGACAATCTCCATGATATGACAGTATCTCCATAAGTAAATAAATATCCAGTTTGAGATTTACCTCTGTATAGATCTGAAAGATAACCTGCATCTGCGTACCCAATTAACTGTGAACTTGTTCCACGTTGATAAAAATAATCACATATCAATCGTACCTTGAAGGTAACGAAAGACATGTTTAATACCATTCCAATATCTTCTAGTTGGTTCAAAACTATATCTTGCAAGCAGATTAACTGAGAATGTAATATCAGGCCGAGATTGCAATGAGATATGGTACTTCAAGATCAAAAATTTCTTCATCATCTTCATAAGGACGGAATGGATCATTCTTCACATAAAGTGATCGAACAATAATTGGAGTACTCAAGGGATGGACTTTGTCCATATAAAAGTGCTTCAGGACTTTCTCGGTATACATGGATAGATGAATAAAAATTTCATTTTGCAAGTGCTCGAGCTATAGGCCAAGACAAATTTTTGTTTTGTCAAGATCTTTCATTTCAAATTAATTCTTTAAATATATAGCGGTTTTTGTGATCTCTTCAGGAGTTTCCACAATATTTAAATCGTCAACATAAACCGCAATAACCACAAATCTGGATTCTGATTTTTTAATAAAAACGCATGGGTATATAAGATTATTCTCAAATCCTTCTTTTAATAAATATTCGCTTAGGCGATTATACCACATACGTCCGGATTGTTTTAACCCATATAAAGATCTTTGAAGTTTGATAGAGTACATACTTCTAGATGTACTTGTAGATACTTCAGACATTTTATATTCTTCAGGAATTTTCATATATATGTCATAGTCTAAAAATCCATATAAATATACAGTGATCACATCTATCAACCGCATATGTAATCCTTTTGTACTAGATTAATCAAAAATCTAAATCTGATTGCATCCATAATAGAGGAATATCTTTCCTCATAATCAATTCCGGGTTTCTACAAGAAACCGTGTGCCAAAAGTTGTGCTTTGTACTACACAATTTCATTTTTCTCATTAAGTTTTCATACAAATATACACTTATATTCAACAGGCATTACATCCTTTGGTGTTTGGACAACAGGTCTGAATACCTCTCGCTTTGCTAGCGAGTTTAATCAGGTTCAATAATTTTCCATTTTAGCCAATCATTTCTACGTCGACATTTTTCGAAAGTTCGTGGCTCACTTTCTTCATTATTTTTGGTAATGTCAAGGGTCATCTTATATAAAAATATGTTGTCGACAACAATTTTATTTATATCCAGAATTTCTCCAAAAATTATGAAATGTATTGAGATCTGAGTATTTTCACGTTCTTGTTCCTCTTTAGGGGAAAATATTTCATGGAACACCTCTTCAGAAGGTCCTTTTTCAAGAGATTTTGGAATAGAAGATTTGACATCTTCAGGAGTATTAACTATACTTGTAGCATATATTGTGGGTATGGGTTCTTTAAGAACATCAATTTCATTTTGTATCATTTTCCTTTAGAGAATTTTTTTCTTTTGCACCAATAGGTTTTCCACGCTTCAGGCGTGTTTAAGACTCACCTATTGTTATTTTAACAACTTGTTTTTCAGGAATTTCAACTCTTGCTAGAGTATTAACAGCAAGAATATATGATTTTACTACACCTTTAGTGTCAGTAAATACATTCGGTAATTGATTTGTAATACTTTTACAAATGAATAATCTTTTAAACTTCTAGTTTACATTCATTTGTACCAAGATCAAATTGAGTCGGGTTTTTATTATCCCAATTAATTTTTTTCCGTGCTTCAAGCACCGACTTTTCATTACCTAGTAATGGAAAAGTGGATTTGTCAAAATGACAATTCTCAAAACGTACTTTAAACATATCACCTGTAAGAGACTTAAGATATCTAATAATAAAGGGAGAATCAAAACCAACATATATCTCAAGTCTACGTTGAGTGCCCATATTTGTACGTTGTGGATATGCAATTGGAACATATACAGCACATCAAAAAGTACGAAGATAAGAAATATTTAGTTGTTGAATAAATGTAAGCTGTAATGAAGAATATTTATGATATGCAGATAGTCTAATTCGAATTAATGATGCTATATGAAGTATGTATGTACCCAAGCAGAAACATGTAGTTTTGATTTCATAAGTAAAGGTCTAGCGATTAGCTGAAACCTTTTGATCAAAAGTTCAGTTAAACCATTTTGAGTGTGTATATGGACAACAGGATGTTCAACATCTATTCCTATTGACAAGCAATAGTTATCAAAATCTCGAGACAAAAATTCGCTTACATTATCCAATCGAATGGTTTGAATTGGATACTCAGGAAATTGTGCTCGTAATTTGATTATCTGAGCAAGAAGTCTAGCAAATGCAACATTTCTAGTGGAAAGTAAAAAAACATGTGACCATTGACTTGATGCATCAATCAAAACCATAAAAAATCTAAATGGTTCACTTAATAGATGAATAAGCCCACATATATTCCCATAAATCCTTTATAAAAAGGATGTAAATTCAATAACAACTTTGAGGGAGATGGTCTGATAATTAATTTACCTTGAGAACGTGCAGAGCACGGATATTCATTGGGTAAAAGAATCTTTTGATTCTTTAAGGGATGTCCATGTGAATTATCAATAATTCGCCTCATTATTATTGATTCCGAATGTTTAAGATGATCATGCCAAGTTATAAATACTTTGGGGTCAATGCACTTATGGTACATTACCACATATGATTCACTTGTTCTCATTCTTGTATAATACAATCCAAAAGATAGAGTAGGCAGTTTTTCTAATACGAGTTTCTGGCCTGATATTATTTTAGTATTGAGGAGATGCTTTTTACTGCTTTCATTGATAGTTTTAATATGATAATCATTACAACGTATATCTTTGATACTCAATAATTTTCTTCTAGATTGTGAAGAAAATAAAGTATCATCAATACAAAATTTGGTACTATTAGCAACACAATATAAGCTCTTTCGAACCCCTCAATTAAATTTGATGAACCTGATATGGTATGGGCATATGCTTCGCTTAGTGTTAGATTTTGAAAATATTTCTTATTTTTAAGAATATGTGAGTTGTAGTACTGTCAGCCAGACATACATCTTTATCATCCAATAAAGAGATAAAAAGTTTATCCATGTAATCCATGATTCTACAAAATATACAAAATTTTTATTACAAGAAAATATATTAATTGCGATGAACACTTCCATCTCCAATCAAGTGATCAGTTCTACCATTAGGATCTTCAAAAAAATCAGAAACATCAAAATGAGTGATATCTATATTTAATGAATCATCTGATGGTTCTACTAAATTTGTTTCAACCTTTTTATTCTTTCTTTTTATAGATGTTTGATATAAATCTACTAAGTGTTTGGCCGTACGACAGGTACATGACCAATGTTCAGTCATACTACATCTATGACACACATCTTCACCTTTCTTTGAACAATTATTTTGGGAGCTTTTATTCCTTTCTGAGTTGTACCACTTTTGATGATGCGGTATATTATTATTCTTTTTAATGTTATTACTTCTGGGACCAATATTTCTATAGTTTATCCTACCACGTCCACGCCACTGATTTCTTCGAAATGATGCACCATTCGCTTTTGGAAATGATGTTGAACTAGTAGAGCGTAATTGGTGGTTTTTTAATAAAATATCATTATTTTGTTCAGCTACTAGAGGACAAGATATAAATTCAGAATATTTCTTGAACTTTCGCTCTCGATACTGCTACTGCAGGAGCACATTCCAGGTATGAAAAGTAGTATATGTCTTTTCTAATATATCATCATTAGTGATTTTCTCACCGCATAATTTTAGTACTGAGCTGATTTTAAATAGTGCAGAGTTATACCCACTAATACTTTTAAAATCTTACAAGCTCAAGTACAACCATTGATAACGAGCTCTTAGGAGGATAACAGTCTTTTGGTGTTCATATATGTTGAATCTAAGGTTTCAAGTCTCGCATCTACGTATAAATTTTGATGATAACAAATAATATTTAAAACTCAAAGATCAAGTTGTCTACGCATGAAGGGAGCTAAACACATCAAGATATCAAGCATGAGCAAGAAAGAGTTCAAGTCTACAAATGATGCTCATAGAGTATTTTTGTACATCTCTTAAAATTTGAAATTGGATTAAGGCTCAAAATTAATATTTTCTCATAAAACATCAAATTGCATTTTTTACATTTGCAAAACTTTATTAAAATATTAATTTCAAAAATTATTTTTTTTTTCACATATGCATAAAGATTTGAATTTGTAAGAAGATTAATTGTCATCGTTAACATGTTTATATTTTGTTTGAAAGTCTTGAAGGGAGGTGATGTGTTTTTTTGACAAATACAAAAAGTAAATGATTTTGTTTGAAAATCTTAAAGGGTGGTTGTGTGTTTTTTTTTACATATGCAAAAAGAAGATGTTTTTGTTTGAAAATCTGAGTATTTTCACGTACCTATTCTTCTTCAAGGAAAAATATTTCATGAAACACCTCTTCAGAATGTCCCTTTTCAAGAGATTTTAGAATGGAAGATTTGACCTCTTCAGGAGTATCAACTATACTTGTAGCATATATTGTGGTTATGGATTCTTTAAGAGCATCAATTTCATTTTGTATCATTTTCCTTTAGAGATTTTTTTTTTTTTGCAGCAATAGGTCTTCCACGCTTCAGGCGTGTTTTAGACTCACTTATTGTTGTTTTGACAACTTGTTTTTCAGGTACTTCAATTCTTGCTAGAGTATTAGCAGCATGAATATATGATTTTACTACACCTTTAGTGTCAGTAAATACATTCGGTAATTGATTTATAATACTTTAACAAATGAATAATCTTTTGAACTTCTAGTTTACATTCATTTGTAGCAAGATCAAATTGAGTCGGGTTTTTATTATCCCAAGTAATTATTTTTCGTGCTTCAAGCACCGACTTTTTATTACCCAGTAATGGAAAAGTGGATTTGTCAAAATGACAATTCTCAAAACGCACTTTAAACATATCACCTGTAAGAGACTTAAGATATCTAATAATAAAGGGAGAATCAAAACCAATATATATCTCAAGTCTACGTTGAGTGCCCATATTTGTACATTGTGGATATGCAATTGGAACATATACAGCACATCCAAAAGTACGAAGATAAGAAATATTTAGTTGTTGAATAAATGTAAGCTGTAATGGAGAATATTTATGATATGCAAATAGTCTAATTCGAATTAATGATGCTATATGAAGTATGTATGTCCCCAAGCAGAAACATGTAGTTTTGATTTCATAAGTAAAGGTCTAGCGATTAGCTGAAACCTTTTGATCAAAGGTTCAGTTAAACCGTTTTGAGTGTGTATATGGACAACAGGATGTTCAACATCTATTCCTATTGACAAGCAATAGTTATCAAAATCTTGAGACAAAAATTCGCTTACATTATCTAATCGAATGGTTTGAATTGGATACTCAGGAAATTGTGCTCGTAATTTGATTATCTGAGCAAAAAGTCTAGCAAATGCAACATTTCTAGTGGAAAGTAAACAAACATGTGACCATTGACTTAATGCATCAATCAAAACCATAAAAAATTTAAATGGTTCACTTAATAGATGAATAAGCCCACATATATCCCCATAAATCCTTTATAAAAAGGATGGAAATTCAATAACAACTTTGAGGGTGATGGTCTGATAATTAATATACCTTGAGAACATGCAGAGCACGGATATTCATTGGGTAAAAGAATCTTTTGATTCTTTAAGGGATATCCATGTGAATTATCAATAATTTGCCTCATTATTATTGATTCCGAATGTCTAAGACGATCATGCCAAGTTATAAATACTTTAAGGTCAATGTACTTATGGTACATTACCACATATGATTCACTTGTTCTCATTCTTGTATAATACAATCCAAAAGATAGAGCAGACAGTTTTTCTAATACGAGTTTCTGGCCCGATATTATTTTAATATTGAGGAGATGCTTTTTACTGCCTTCATTGATAGTTTCAATATGATAATCATTACAACGTATATCTTTGATACTCAATAATTTTCTTCTAGATTGTGAAGAAAATAAAGTATCATCAACACAAAATTTGGTACTATTAGGCAACACAATATAAGCTCTTTCGAACCCCTCAATTAATTTTGATGAACCTGATATGGTATGGGCATATGCTTTGCTTAGTGTTAGATTTTGAAAATATTTCTTATTTTTAAGAATTATGTGAGTTGTAGCACTGTCAGCCAGACATACATATTTATCATCCAATAAAGAGATAAAAAGTTTATCCATGTGATCCATGTTCTACAAAATATACAAAATTTTTATTACAAGAAAATATATTAATTGCGATGAACACTTCCATCTCCAATCAAGTGATCAGTTCTACCATCAGGATCTTTAAAAAAATCAGAAACATCAAAATGAGTGATATCTATATTTAATGAATCGTCTGATGGTTTTACTAAATTTGTTTCAACCTTTTTATTCTTTCTTTTTATAGATGTTTGATATAAATTTACTAAGTGTTTAGCCATACGACAGGTACATGACCAATGTCCAGTCATATCACATCTATGACACACATCTTTACCTTTCTTTGAACAATTATTTTGGGAGCTTTTATTCCTTTCTGAGTTGTACCACTTTTGATGATGCGGTATATTATTATTCTTTTTAATGTTATTACTTCTGAGACCAATATTTCTATAGTTTATCCTACCACGTCCACGTCACTGATTTCTTCGAAATGATGCACCATTCGCTTCTGGAAATGATATTGAACTAGTAGAGCGTAACTGGTGGTTTCTTAATAAAATATCATTATTTTGTTCAGCTACTAGAGGACAAAATATAAATTCAAAATATTTCTTGAACTTTTGCTCTCGATACTGCTACTGCAAGAGCACATTCGAGGTATGAAAAGTAGTATATATCTTCTCTAATATATCATCATTAGTAATTTTCTCACCGCATAATTTTAGTACTGAGCTGATTTTAAATAGTGCAGAGTTATACCCACTAACACTTTTAAAATCTTACAACCTCAAGTACAACCATTGATAACGAGCTCTTAGGAGGATAACAGTCTTCTGGTGTTCATATATCTTCCTTACTGTAAGATATTCAGTTTGTAATTTTTCGTGAAGATAGTGGCGAAGGAAAATCATTGTTTTAGCACGATCCTGCAAAGATGTTTGATTTCCTTCTTTTATTGTTTCTCCCTGGTTCATTGCATCAAGAATCCAGGATAAATAATTTTTTCCAGATATGTCAAGAGTAACGAATTCCAATTTTGTAAGGTTTGACATTTTCTACACATATAAATAGTAAAATAAATATGTGTATCTCAAAAATTTATTTATAAAGTTTCGTAGATTTAAAATATATCAAAGACTGCAAATAATATATTGAAAAACTTACTTGAATGAGAAGATCACTAGCTTTAGTATTGGTAGAGTTTCATGCTGATAACGTGTTATAAAACTAAAAAAAATATTTAGAACTTTTATTATTCAATAACTAAATTTTCGTTCTTCCTTCCTTTCTTTCTTTCTCTCTTTCTCTTTCTTTCTTTTCTTTTCTTTCTTCTTACTTCATTTCACATCTCAACTGACAGAAAAACACCCTTATATATAGGGGTGTGATGAGCATTCAACAATAGGGGGCATATATTTGCATAATCATCCGAGAGGTGGTTGGCATACCATCCCCCATTATTGACTTTCCTAACAAAAGCTAATGTAATGGAAAAAGTAAGAATGACCAAAATCAATCATATTTATAACTTTGAATAAGCAAAATATTCCCCATCATAATTATGAACCGAAATTAAAAAATAACAATAATTATTATTATTTGAATAATTCTACATGAAGTCGATTTTATAGAGTCGATAGAGAGTCGACTTTGATTTAAAAAGATTCTTCTCATTTTCAATCTTATTTTTAATTACTATACCAAAAATAAATCTTTGTTTTAGGAAGTCGACTCTCCATCGACTCTCTAAAACCGGCTTCATATAGAATTACTCTTATTATTTTATTATTTATTATTTGTATTTTATTTTATTTTGAGACTACTTCTTTCACTGAGTGAAGGTGAGATTATCTCTAAGTTTGCCTTTGTAAAGAGAGAGTTCTTCTCTCTCGGATTTAAGAACGTCATTCACAAAAAATTATTTATCTTATTTTTTAAAATACATAATCAAAATTTACTAACTCTATTTTAAATATTAACTTATACATTACATTATACAGATATTAGTTTTCTATTTTTTAATATTATTTGAATACTATCTTATTTAATATTTTTGTTGGAGAAAAAATACAAGGTGAGAATAGAAACTATTGTAGGAGACAAAGCACAATAAAAGAGAAGAAAAAAATAAAGCGTGTTTATAGTTGTACACAATTCAACCTACATTTAGCAGAACACTGTAGAGAAATGGAAAGTAGATATTGGAATGCAATGCATGATCCGACTGTGGTATTTTTGAGTTACTTTTCTTTGAAGTTTATATAAAATTGGGCTTTACAAAATCCATTGAGAGTGTCAATCTAAGTCTGTGGAGTAGGGAGTGTGGAGGGTGATTTATCTAATTTGTGTGAGAGTCTCAAGTTAACTAAAGGGGAACGTCAGAAAGAGGGGGGAGATCAATGAGAAAGTCATAGTACATTGGAGAGTGAAGAAGAGCAAGAAGTGCATAATGGCATGTGTCATGGCTGATAATGAAATCAGCGGAGGTGCTTTTAAAGCTACATTAGTCAAAGTTTGGCAAATAGAAGATAGAGCACTCTTAATTTACTGAAATGGGAAGTAATAAATGCATGCTCTATTGGAATATAAAATAATGATTAACTTTATAAAGGCAATAATTAATTTTATTAATAAAGAAGTATAAAGTATAAACTGATGGGAATAAATAATAATTTAAGCAACACTTCAATGCAAAAAGCAGGAAAAAGCTACATGTGTCAAAAGAAATGAGAATAAAATAACCCATTGTCTAGATGAGGGAGTATCTGAACTGGTTGTCTAACCAATGCTGTAACTCTTTTGTAATTTCTTCTTATTGCGACGAGTAAGAATGTTTCCCTTCAAAAAAAAAAAAAAAAAAAAAAGCAGGAAAAAGAAAATTAATTACCTACAAAAACATTTCTCATCCGAAGACAAAACTAGGTGAGAATGATTCCACGAAGCAATAATTGAAGCAAATTTTTTTTCCTATTCATCAAAAACATCTCTTCTGCGAGCAAGTTGACGGATGCTTTTCCTGTTTCTACATATAATGTATGATAAGTGTAATTTTTATATAATTTTTATTATTTTTTAACTTATTAAAAATGTTGGTTTTTTTTTTATTTCTTTTGATTTTATTTTAGTTTTATTTTGATTTTATTATTTGTTTATATTTAAAAGAATGAGAAGAATTACTGCCTTTTGGGCCTTACAAGTCACAACACAACACTTCATTGAGAAAAAGACTTCATTAGGCCGCATGTGATATAATAACAAGAATCTGACTTGTTATTAGGCCGCATGTGATATAATAACAAGAATGGGCCGCACGATAATAAAAGTGGGACATGGAAATTGACCATGAATCTGACTTTGAAACACAAAAGGGCCCATGCAACTGGCATTGAGATTGGACTTCATTTAGTTGACTTGAAGAGATGAGCGACGCCTTCAAATTTCAATTTTAAGCCACTGGGTCATTCACTTGCTTCAGGATTCAATAACCAAGAGCCGCAACAACACTTCTCGACTTGCACTTTAATGCGGCAACTTCACTTTTGGGTTTTAGACTTCTGTTGGGACACAGCAATTCATGCGGCTGTAGATATATATATTCATTTCATGTTCGGCTCCGGGGGAGAATAGAAGAGACTTGGAAGGCAAAAAATGGAGAGAAAGTCGAAAGTAGTATGTTTCATCGATCGAATCTAATGAAGAATATAAATTTTATTTTTATTTTTTTAATCTCATTATTAAAAATAAAATAATTTATATTCTGAATTATTTTATTTTTAATATTTTCATAATTTAGTGTAATTTTTATTCTTAATATATACAATTTTTTACAAATTATTTTTTGATCAATTGAATTACAATGAGACCGAGAGGTGATTTATGATTTTATTTCTAGAATTAAACACTATTAGTTGAGAAAAAGTATAGATACTTTATCGCGACAAATATGATTTTCAAAAAAATTCAAAATACGTAATGAGTCTCCAATTAATTAAATTCGCATAGAGATATGAAATTGTTAGTTGAAGATATTTTTGATATTATTCGAGAGAAGATATTGAATAGTTAAGGAATTTTTAATTATCAATGTGGGATTATTAGAATTTAATAATTAGGAAGAATAAATTCTGTAGGATTTGTTAGGTAAAATCAACTGCTCTAGTCCATTCTTTTTCTATTTTTACACTCTTACATTTTTATGCATTGTTATTCTTGATTATTAGATTTATTTTTGTTAAATAGTTTAATTTAATTAAGATAGTAGAAGCGTTAAATTTAATTTTTATTTTCCAAATAATAATTAATTTAGTAAATTACGATATTCAGTAGTATAGTTAATCCATGTGGATTCGACATATGTTTTCTGTAAAATATTTTACTATTTGTTACAATTTTGTGCGCTTACAGATTATTTTATACGAACAATGTACGTCATTAATTTTTACGCGATATTGATGATGAATATTGTGTCTCGTTTGTGATGTCCATTCTAGTAGGTTATTTTCCCCTTTAATTAATTATCTTGTAGATGGATTTAGATTTTTTCTTTAATTTACCATGTTTAAAACTCTATAAATCTCCTCGGAGTACCGATCATACGGTATTGCTTAGCCAAAATATTTTCATTCTAAAGTAACTACGTAGTGGAAATAGCTAGCTAACAATTCATTTCACTAAATTCTCACAAAAGCTTTCAATGATGTTGCATATACATGATTACACAATCACTCAAGAGAATATCACATATATACAATTATACATGCCACAATTTTATTACCATGTACATGAACATGATATGTAAAGCTATGATCAGATTCTTTCAATATTAAAACATGCAAATTACAAAGAGGCCAAATTTTCTTTCTTTAGATAAAGGGGACGAGAAAAGGGAATTGTACTGGTGGAAGAATATTGTTAAGAGGCAAAAAGAGAGATTAAAGAAGGACAAATAAGTGGTAGGGGGCAAACATTAAACTGGATCAAATGGAAATGGATGGCTACCGATGGGTGGTGATGATGAATGTCGACAAGAGATAGGTGTCACGCACCAAACTCCCACTTACAAAACACCGGTATCGAAGCATCGGGATGATGACAACATGTATCATGCATCCCAACGTCAAGTGATAAGTATGTGAACACGTGACATGCGTAAAATATAATTCGCAGCAGATAAATTAAGTCGATATCTAAATACCAGAATTTTAAAATATTACAAATCAGTTTAACACAAATTTTACAACAGGAGATTTAATACAATTATGCTAAATACAAAACATAAGGATACATAATTAATAAAAGCGGGAAAACATTTTCCAAAACACAACTTAATCAAGTTACTCCAATGGCGGAGCCGCCTCCCCAAGCTCAGCCTCCTCGTCCTCTGCATCAAAATCTATGATACTGAAAATAGTACCGCAGGTAAGTAAACTCCAAACAAACCACAAGATAAAAATACATTCATACAACAACAAAATGCATGAACGTGATAACATATGCAAAAGCTCAAAAACCATCTTTCTCAAAATAAACAGTTTTCCACACACGCCAAAATCTCATTTTGGCCCAAAATAAAACTTTAATAAAAACATCTATCATTTTCTCAGAAAATAATACACGTAAATCTATTAAAACCACTACTATTTTTCCTGAAAATGGTATATAAATCAATATATCAAAACCCGCACCATGGTCTTCCTTAGGGACCATTCGCACATCCTGGCTCTCATCATCTGTGATACCCCATATAAAAAGGAATAGTAGGTGGTGTATGAGATCCTACATTACTTGAGAATAAGAAGTTCTTGTTTTTTATAAGGTTCCAATGTGGCTCTAATTGTATCACTGACTAATCCTTTTGGAGTATAAGCCATTGGTTTGGGCCTTCCATTAGGGCGTTACAAATGGTATCAGAGCCTATCCCAACTAGAAATATGGGACTTGAGCCGTGCCACCTATAATTAACAGGCCCGACGAGGACGTCGGGCATTTAAGGGGAGTAGATTGTGATACCCCATATGAAAATGAATGGTAAGTGGTGTATGGGATCTCACATTGCTTGGGAAGGAGAAGTTCTTGCTCTTTATAAGATTCCAATGTGGCTCCAATTGTATCATTAATTAGTCCTTTTGGAGTATAGGTTATGTGGTTTAAGCCTTCAATTGGGCATTACATCATCACACCGTAGATAACGACTACGCATGTGACTTCGGAACGGGCGATGCCTAGGTAACCGCACCCAGCACGTACTATGACCAGGCATCCCCTAACCCTCACCAGCAAAAGAAGTCACGGAATCGGCACGAGAACGTTACCATCCCGTCCGATCCCGCTGTCGCCCGGCGACAACTCAGGGGACGTCACTCAGTATATTCCACTCTCGAGTGACCAAAGGAGCTCCACTAGAATAATGCCCCATCCTAACTTGGGGTCATGATACACATGCACCCGAAAACCATTAACACATAAAAATCCAATTTTTATTTAGAATACATGAACATGCATGCAATTATACGAAAATCCGATTTTCCTTTACAAACATAAACATGCGTGCACAATACAATGCATACGACAATACACAAAATATCCAACAATCAATTAATATTCTATATTTTTTATTGCAAAATATATTTAAATCTCAAAATTTATTCGAAAAATACTTAAAAAACGCTCGCCAAAATTTCCTGAAGTTACCGAAAATGTTGAATAGCAACTCCGCGCTTCCAACCGTGTACTTGCCGCTATAGCCACACCCAGTGCGCCAACGTATAAGAATCATTATAAATAAATAAGGCAATATCAATAAAAACAATAAGTAATATAAATAAATTAATTAAACAGTTAATGTAAATAAAATGCTACTTATTTATATATAACCAACTCAGATAATAATCTCAATTATTATAAACTAAATAAATTAATTATCTTAATATAGATAATTAAAATGTGATTATTATATAATTAAACTGAACACTAGATCATAATCGTACCATGAAAATAAATTAAGAGCAATACATAAATAAATTAACCACTTAAACTAGAGAAAAAACTTATCGAGAGAATTGAAAACAAGGTAAAATGGTGATCTTATGCGAGAAAATACCCAGTCAAATATCATTATAATTTACGGATAAAGGGGGGTTTTGAAGAGGAGATATTTTAGTTGAGGAGAAGGAGAAGAAATGAATAAAAGGGATGCTAAAGGGTCGAATTTATATGTGAAACAGACAGCTACATATGAGGTTTACAAAGGATGTCGACGTCTTAAATAGGCACGGAATCGACTGCTTAAGAGTGGGAATTGGCGGGAAGAAGAAACTCACGTGAAGCCCACAACAGCCAAGCCAAGACAACTGATTTGAAATGGAAGAGAAATGCTCAGTTTTCATGTGAAAAACAGGGGCAAAACGAGCTGGTAAGCTGCTGTTTGCAGCGAATTCCTAGGCGCGTACCACATGGATCGGGGCTAAAATCAGAGGGAAAATATTCCTCAGAGTACAGGGTAATTAATGGAACAACCCGTGGATGAAATGGAGAAGAGAAAGGCTGCAAAACTGAGCTGAACTCACGAGTAGAACAACGACGGTAAAAGAGAGGAAGAAGAAGAACGAAGGAGAAGAACGAAGAACTGTCGTCTGTGTGAAGGCCTGGGATTCACATAAATCCCTTATCCAAACAGCAACGTTTGAAATAAAGAAAGGGGGGTTTTAATAGTTAATGGGCTGGCCTAAGGCTTGCAACGGGTTGGACTTGGGGCTTAAATCCAAAACAACTTACTCCAAAACATATACACACACAAATATATATAAATTAATAACACACATCAAGCTAAATAAAATAATTCCAAAACTTTAATTTAAATACTAATATAATAAAATAATGAGATTAAATTCAAGCATTAAATTAAATGCATCACAATAAATAAAATAAATGAATTAACTTACCAATACACATGAAAATAATCTTTAAATAAAGATGAAATATTCAAATATTTTGAAACACAAACACACTAAAATAATATTAACAAACACTACATATCTAATATTAAAATATTAAATTACAAATGTAGTAAAATTACCGGTCCTCACATCCCCCTTAAAAGGAATTTCATCTCCGAAATTCGTACAAGTGATCCGATTAGGGAAAACATCTATTGGCTTTCGAAAATATACGGGTATCACTCCCTCATGCCTACTTCTTTCTCCCAAGAGAAATCCTGAGCTAGAGGATCTCCCCACGACACTTTAACTAAAGGTATCGTCTTGGACCTCAGCTGCTACTCTTTCCAATCTATGATCTAAGTTAGTGTGACTTCAAAAGTCAAATCTGGCTGAAGTTGAATACTCTCTGGGTCAATGAAGCGCGATTCTTGCTGACCGAAACTCTTCTTCAGCGACGATACATGGAAAACATTGTGAACATCTGAAATGTAGTTTAGTAAAGAAATTCGATAAGCGACAGGTCCAATCTTCTCGAGAATTTGATATCGACCAACGTATCTCGGACTAAGCTTTCATTTCTCATCGAAATACTTGACACCCTTTATAGGAGATACCTTGAGGTAAACTCATTCTCTTTCTTCAAAAGATAAATCTCTTCTTATCGTGTCAGCATAACTTTTCTGACGCTGCCATCTGGTCTCTAATGATTCAAACTTAGTCTTTCATTTTTTGCACGATCTCAGGTCCAAGCAATCGACTCTCGCCAACTTCGTCCCAAAATAGAGGTGAACTACACTTCCTTCTATAAAAGGATTCATACGAAGCCATTTGGATGGAGGCGTGAAAGCTGTTATTATAAGCAAACTCTATCAACGGCAAGTGATGCTCCCAGCTACCCTTGAACTCCAAAATGTAAGCTCGCAGCATATCTTCAAGAGTTTGTCTGGTGCGCCCTGACTGGCCGTCTGTCTGAAGATGATAAGCACTATTGAACTTCAACTTGGTGCCCAAGGTTGACTGCAAGCTTTTTCCAAAAATGAGACGTAAACTGAGGGTCTCGATCCGACACTATAGTCCTAGGTATTCTGTGTAGACGTACGATCTCCTTAACATACAGCCGAGTTAACTTCCCCAAGGTGTCGGTATTAGTAACTGGCAGAAATTGAGCACTCTTAGTCAAGCGATCGATAATCACCCAAACTGAATTCTTCCCGCTAGGTGTTCTTGGTAGACCAACTACAAAATCCATCGCAATGTCATTCCACTTCCACACAGGGATAGAAAGAGGTTAAATAGTACCGGCTCTGATGTTCAGCTTTAACTTGACGACAAGTTGTACACTTCGCGACGTACAAGGCAATATCCTTCTTCATCCCTTCTCACCAGTAGTTTTTGTTCAAGTCTTGATACATCTTCGTGCTCTCGGGATTAACTGAATAGGGAGTGGCATGGGCTTCTGCTAAAATTCGCTATTTAAATTTTGAATTTGAAGGGATCACTCGACGATTCTGAAATCGAAGAATTCCCTCTCCATCCAAGCTGAAATGTGCGGGTCCTCTATCTTTTCTAACTCTTCTCCGGATGTCGAGTAGCTTCGGATCCTTCCTTTGAAGAGTCTTTAATTCCGTAAAATTGTGAACACGAATGCTAAAAGTTGTAACCAAAACTTCCTCATCTTGCTGCGAACTCTCCACCAACAATTTCCTCATACTGAAAAGAAGAGAGCCCAACTTCGATGACTCTGCCTCATCTATCGAATGAGACTTCCGACTTAAAGCATTGGCGACTAGGTTTGCCTTACCAAGATGATATTTGATCTCACACTGATAACCACTGATCAACTCTAACTATCTTCTTTGTCTCATATTAAGATTCTTCTGCGAAAACAGAAACTTCAAACTCTTGTGATCGGTATAAACTTCACAAACTTCTCCATACAAATAATGTCGCCAAATCTTAAGAGCAAATACCACCGCTGCTAATTCCAAATCGTGCGTAGGATAATTCTTTTCATGATCATTCAACTGACAAGACTCATAAGCAACGACTCGCCCCTCTTGCATAAGGACATATCCTAACCCAAACTTGGATGCATCATTAAAAACCACATAATGCTTGTGCTGTTGGGGAAGTGCTAAGACAGGTGCTGAAGTCAACCTCCGCTTTAACTCTTGAAAATTCCTTTCGCACTTGTCAAACCAAACGAATGCGGCACCCTTTCTTGTCAAAGCAGTAAAGGGTGCAAACAAGCGAGAAAATCCTTCTACAAACTTTCGGTAATAATCGGCTAAACCAAAGAAACTCCAAATTTCGTGTACCGAGGAAGGACATGGCCATGCTAACACAACTTCCACTTTGTTAGGATCTACAGCTGCACCTGCCTGAGAAATAACATGACCAAGAAACTTAACTTCCTCCAACCAAAACTTGCATTTACAGAACTTCGCATGCAATTGATGCTCTCTCAACTTCTCCAAAAGTAGGTGGAGGTGATAAGGGTGCTCTTCAATACTCTGAGAGTAGACCAAAATGTCGTCGATGAAAACAACAACAAAAGAATCCAAATAGGGTTGAAACACTCTATTCATCATATCCATAAAAATTAGCTAATCCAAATGGCATCACTTTGAACTCATAGTGCCCGTACCTTGATCTGAAAGCTGTCTTTGGTACGTCCTTGTCTTTTATCCTCAACTAATAATATCCCGATCTTAGATCAATCTTCGAAAATGCTGCGGCACCCTAAAGCTGATCAAATAGATCGTCAATTTGAGATAGATGATACTTATTCTTGATAGTCACTTTGTTAAGCTCTCGATAATCTATACACATCCTGAGGGTTCCATCCCTCTTCTTGATGAACAACACAGGCGCTCCCCAAGGTGACGAACTAGGTTGAATAAATCTTTTATCCATTAAGTCTTGCAACTGAGTCTTCAATTCCTTCAACTCAGCAGGTGCTATACGATAAGGAGCCTTGTGCACTGGAGCTGCTCTAGGTTCCAAGTCGATAGTAAATTCTACATCACGAACAGGCGGTAGACCAGGCAAGTCATCTGCAAACACATCAGGAAATTCTTCTACTATTGGGATGCCAACTATCGAAACCTTCGCAGATGAGGGAGATACCAATTGAACCAAAAAGGCATTCGCACCGCATGTTATGTCCTTCTTTACTTGAATAGCGGACACAACTGCAGGTCTTTTTTTCAGCTTACTGCCTGCAAAATCCATACAATCACCTCCAGGGAGTTGAAAACTAACAACTCTACTCCGACAATTAATACTAGTGAAATATCGATACAGCCAACCCATTCCAAGGATAATGTCGAAGCCAAGCAACTTAAACACAATCAAATCTACGTCGAGTGTCCAATCTCTGAAACCCAAAGGACAACCCAAAGCGATCTTAGAGCAACACACCATCTCACTATTAGGTAAGGCCACCACCATAGCCTGAGATAAAGACTCTACTACAAGATTACAAATCCGAGCAAACGTAGCCGACACAAAAGATCGTGACGCACCCGAATCAAACAAAGTGCAAGCATGAAATTCATACAAACGAACCCTTCCTGACAAGATCAGTAACTACCAACTTGATAATTAAAATTAAACGAAACAATGCAACAAACCCAAAGATGAGATCAAACCATACTTATAACGACTCCTTCATTTTGAGCTTCCTCATCATAATCACTAGGCTTTAAAGCTAAAACTCGAGCTTGCACTGGCTGTTTCTGTTTAGCCTTGCCACTACGATGACCTCCTCGGCTTGCCTGGCCCATACCTGGACATTCACGAGCATAGTGCCCCAGTTGACCGCATCTGAAACACCAATCTCTCCCTGGACGGCACTCGCCTTCATGAGCTTTGTTGTACCTTCCACAAACTGGAACTCGACCTCCTATGTGAACTCCGGTAGATGGTTGGGGACGGGTTTCGGTCCTTGATACGAACTTCCGAGGCGATCCAGAATTGCCCTCATCGAAACTTCTTCTCTTCTGGCCTGGGGGAGAACCAATAGGGATAGCGAATTCTCACTCAACAATAGATGCAATGTCGACAAGCTATTGAAAAGTTGACACCTGATGACAAGTGTTGACAAATATCCATGCGCAAACCTTCTTGGAAATGCTCCACTCACAACTCTTCAGTTGCTATAAGGTGACTGGCGAATCTCCTGAGTGCCATGAACTTGCGGGCGTACTCCTTTACTAACATGCTTCCTTAAACCTCTCCCAATTCACGTTGGCGAAGGACTCAAGTTCTTCTTCTAGAAGCTCTCGCTTTGTTTCCCACCAAGATGCCGCCTCACCTTGTAGTACCTTGTAGTAAGTAACTTGCATATAGAACCTTCTAAGCTTTTGTGCAACTACAAATCCCGAATGTCCTCTTGATATCCTTAATCCACCTATCAACCCATAGTGTATCCTCCTCGCCGGAGAAAGGTGGAGTTCGATGCACCAAAAATCTCTCATAAGAGCATCCCTCATGCTCGACCCTAGGTTATGAATGGGAACCCTACCATAGAAAGTCAGTCATTCGGATCAAAGCTCTAGCCAAGGCGAAATTTTTGTCTCCTCGCGACAAATCATCATCTGTTACAGTCCGCGGCATACGTGGTCTCACCATAGTCCTGCCAAAACGAACTTTCAACTCCACTCTCTGAATTCAAACAAACAAATAAAACAAACAAAATATCCAGTACTGTCTCTAGGTAACGTATGAATTTACCCTGAGTCAAACCGCTCTGATACAACATGTGATGCATCCAATTCTCACTTACAAAATACGAGAATCGAGGCATCGGGATGATGACAACACAAGTCATGCATCACAATGACAAGTGATAAGTGTATGAACACGTGACATGCTTAAAATATAAATCGCAGCTGATAAATTAAGTCGATATCTAAATACCAGAATTTTAAAATATTACAAATCAGTTTAACACAAATTCTCCAACAGGAGATTTAATACAGTCATCCTAAAGACAAAACATAAGGATACGTAATTAACAAAAGTGGGAAAACATTTTCCAAAATACAACTAAATCAAGTTACTCCAACGGTAGAGCCACATCCTCAGGCTCAGCCTCCTCGTCCTCTACATCAAAATTTACGATACCGAAAATAATACCGCAGGTAAGTAAACTCCAAACAAACCATAAGACAAAAATACATTCATACAACAACAAAATACATGAACGTGATAACATATGCAAGAAGCTCAAAAACCATCTTTCTCAAAACAAACAGTTTTCCACACACGCCAAAATCCCATTTTGGCCTAAAATAAAACTCCAATAAAAACATCTATCATTTTTTTAGAAAATGATACATGTAAATCCATTAAAGCTACTACCATTTTCCTTGAAAATGGTATTCAAATCAATATATCAAAACCCGTCATTTTTTCCAGAAAATGGCCTAAACACTCATTTTATTAACCGTATGCACCATGGTCTCCCTTAGGGACCATCCTCACACCTTGACTCTCATCATTACACCGTAGGTAACGACCACACATGTGACTTCAGAACGGGCAATGCCTAGCTAACTGCGCCCAACACGTACCATGACCAGGCATCCCCTAGCCCCCATTAGCAAAATGGGCCACAGAGTCGGCACGAGAGCGTTACCATCCCGTTCAATCCTGTTGTCACTTTGCGACAACCCGGGGGACGTCACTCAGTGTATTCCGCTCCCGAGTGATTAGAGGAGCTCCATCAGAATAATGTCTCATCCCGACTTGGGGTCGTGATACACATGCACCCGAAAACCATTAACGCACGAAAACCTAGTTTTCATTTTTAACACATGAACATGCATGCAAATATGCGAAAATCCAGTTTTCTTTTACAAACATGAACATGCGTGCACAATGTAATGCATACGACAATACACAAAATATCCAGCAATTAACCAATATCCAATATTTGTTATTGTAAAATATATTTAAATCTCAAAGTTTGTTTGAAAAATACTTACAATACGCTCGCTAAAATAAATTGCATGCATGTTCATATGTTGGAAATGAACATCCATAAAACTGTTAAGGAAACCCCTCAACAAAATGGTTTGGTTGAGAGAATGAATAGGACCATTTTGGAAAGGGTAAGGTGTATGTTATCAAATGCTGGTCTACCAAAGTCTTTTTAGGCAGAAGCTGCCACTACAGCAGTTCATTTAATTAATAAATGTCCTTCCTCTGCCATAGACTTTAAAACTCCTCAAGAATTATGGACTGGGAAACCTCCCAGCTATGACTACTTAAGAGTCTTTAGCAATGTTGCTTATGCACATTCCAGAACTGATAAGTTAGAACCTAGGACCCTCAAATGTATTTTTGTAGGGTATCTTGAAGGGGTGAAGGGCTATAAGCTGTGGGTAGATAGATCAAGAAAACAGAAATGCATAATTAGCAGGGATACAAAAAGTAAAACCTATTAAAGTTCAAGATAAACTTTTAGAAGGCGTACAGCTTGAGGTGGAGCTAAATACCTCATCTGAAATCCATCTTGATCATAACAGGGTAACTGAGGACACAAACTTAATGACCTGGATCAAGGTGGAGCTGACTCCTATGTCTTAGTAAGGGACAGGTCAAGGAGAATAAATAAACCACCTCAGAGATATGGGCAGTCAGAACTCACTGTTTTTGCCCTCACAGTAGCAGATGACGTGATTTATCAAGAACCTAAGACTTATAAAGAGGCTGTAAATAGTGAGGAAGTATCCAAATGGATACTTGACATGCATGAGGAAATTGAGTCTCTTAATAAGAATAAAACCTGGGAATTAGTTAATAGACCTCCAGGGATTAAACCGGTCGGGTCAAAGTGGATTTATAAGAGGAAAGATGCCATACTAAGGGTAGAGGGCATTCTATATAAAGCTAGACTAGTAGCAAAGGGTTTTACACAAAGGGAGAGCATTGATTTCAATGACATTTTTTCCCCTGTTGTAAAATACAGCTCTATTAGACTATTGCTTGATTATACTGCTTTTGAGGATATGCATTTGGAACAACTAGATGTTAAAACTATTTTTCTCCATAGTGAATTGGAAGAAATGATTTATATGCAACCCCCTGAGGGTTTTATAGATGAATTAAATTCTGACAAAGTGTGTCTGTTAAAAAAAATCTCTTTATGGTCTGAAATAGTCACCAAGGCAGTGGTATAGAAGATTTGATACACACATGTTAGAAAATGATTTTAACAGAAGCTGTTATGATAGCTGTGTCTATTACAAGCATGTTGATCAGACTGTGATTTTTCTGTTATTGTATGTTGATGACATGTTGGTTGCTTGTAAGAATTCTGCTCTAATTAACCAAGTTAAATGCATGTTAAAAGCAGAATTTGAAATGAAAGAACTAGACCCTACAAAAAAGATTTTGGGAATGAAAATATTAAGGGATAGACAAAATAGAATTATGTTGTTGTCTCAAAATGCTTATATTTTTAGGATTCTCAGTATGGATGAAGTTAAACCTGTTAATACACCTTTGGAATAGCCTTTTAAATTGTCTGTAAATCAATCTGCTACTTCTGAATCTGATATTGACTTTATGAGCAAAATATCATATGCTAGTATGGTAGGTAGCTTAATGTATTCTATGGTCTGTACCAGACAAGACCTCACTTATGTTGTCAGTATGGTTAGCAGGTTTATGGAAAATCTTGGAAAACCACACTGGCAGGCCATTAAATGGCTTTTTAGATATTTTATAGGTTCTACCAAGTTAGGAGTGGTTTATGGGTTAAATGTTAAGAAATGATGTGAGATAGAAGGTTTTATAGACTCTGACTATGCAGGAAACATAGACACTAGAAAATCGCTAACAAGATATGTGTTCACGGCTTTTGGGGGGCAATCAGTTGGAAATCAAACTTACAAAGTGTTGTAGCTTTGTCTACAATTGAAGCCGAGTACATAGTCATGACTGAGGTAATAAAAGAGGCCATATGGATAAAAGGAATTGCAAAAGAGCTGAGTTTTTTTAATGGTACTATCACTGTCCATTGTGACAACCAAAGCACTTCACACTTAGCTAAAAATCAGGTCTTCCATGAAATGTCCAAACATATAGATATTAGGCTTCATTTTGTAAGGGATATCATAAAGTCTAAGGTGGTTAATGTTGAGAAAATCCCCACTGAAGATAACCCTTCAGACATAATGACTAAGTCCCCCCCCCCCCCCCCTCTTTGAAATTCAGACATTGTCTGAATTTAATTTGCATGGAGTCTGCTCTAGGTCCCTACTAAAGGGATGTTGTGGGAACAACCAATAATGAGAGTTTAGTAATTTGGGCAAACTGAGGTTTGTCAAGTTGGAGAATTGTAAATATGTCCAAACTTAGTGTACAATTACATTTTAAATGTGATACTCTAACATATTATTTCTTCTACAGCCAATGATGTGGAGACAGGTGGTGAGCATTGGTGCCATTTGATCCACTGTTGATTGCCGTCTGATTGTATAAATGAAGTCCTTTGCTAACCTTCTGAGCAGAAGGGCAAATGTGACCTTTATGTAGAGAAGATATTATCTGTTGATTCCTTTTGGACCGTTAGATGGTCACGTGTCGTTATCTATCTGTCTGTATAAGTATAAGCTTTAACTCGTTTTAGGGTGACGGGGATTCATTTGTGTTGTTTCAGAGAGGCTGTGAGAGAGAGAGAGAGCGTCGGCTTGTATCCCTGTGCTAGGATTTTGTGATTCTGAGTGAAAGATAGGATCTGTTGGCTTTCTTATACTCGAGAGCTAGCACGACTGTGTAAACACTAAGGCTTTTGTTGATTCTTCAATAAGAATAATTTTTGTGGTCGTTCCTGCTGTGGATGTAGACCATTAGGGTCGAACCACATTAATCCGGTGTGTTCTTTTCTTTTTACTCTTTACCGCTTTGTTTTTCTTGCTGATTATCATATACTGTTGTGGGTCTATTTATTTTGGTTGCTGAATCTGTGGATATCTGAAATCCTAATTCTTAAGAACTCGAATCTTTGTGGGTCAAAGTTTTAGGTAACTAGATCACTGGTTTTTCTAAAACTTAACATATTAATATAATAAAATAATGAGATTAAATTCAAGCATTAAATAAAATGCATCATAATAAATAAAAGAAATAAATTAACTTACCAATACACATGAAAATAATCTTTAAATAAAGATGAAATATCTAAATATTTTGAAACACAAACACACTAAAATAATATTAACAAACGCTACATATCTAATTTTAAAATATTAAATTACAAAGATAGTAAAATTACGGGTCCTCACAATAGGCGCGTTATGCTAGCCTTTGATAAACATGAACAAATTATCTAGCATCATAGTATGTTGGTTTCACTATTTGATTTTTCATGCTGTCACCTACAACAATGGTACTCATAGAAGAGCTGCCGATGTCAACATAAATCCCAAAGAATGTGTAGGTGCATGGGCAAGAGCTTAGTTTGTTGTGTGTTGGGATCAACCTTTTTCAACGAGTCTAGATTTTTGCAAAAGTTTTAATCCCTCCAGCTCCTTTGTTACTTGCTTTATACTAGGTCTATCCTCCCATTTTTACCTTTAAGCACTTTCATTCTATATTAGCAACTTCCTTTGTTTCCTTAGTTTTAAAGTCTTTGAGAATGTGATCATCAATAATTTGAAGTAGGTGATGTTCCTCTTTTATTGCATGTAGTAACAAAATATATTGCAACACCAAAGCTATAGACATCATTTTTTTCATTAGTTGGCTTTTATAGAAGTATTTTGGATCCAAGTATTCCAAAGTTGCCTGCACCACAATTGTTAATCGTCTGTGGTCATGATGTTTGGATAAAAAAATATAATTCTTTCTTCTATAAAGTAGAGAAAATTTCATATTCAATACATATAATTTCCAAGAACTAATTCACAAATAAAAACTTATTACATACATTTACACAAATACACAAAAAGTAGACACCTAATTAAATACACGATCAAATTGCTTACCAATACAAAAGACGATATATAAAAGCTAGAAGGATTTGGAAAGAGAAAGATAAGAAAGAAATACAAAATTGAAGGAAGATGCTAGCAGCTAATTGGTGGTGAGAGCAAGAAAACATGGCGGGGAGTGAGGGGTCGATTGCATGGACGTACTAACCAAGCAGTTGCCCACTGATGTCTTTTGTGTTGTGATTAGCTTCTTACCTTGAATGCTTTTCCTTAATACTTAATCCATCTAGTTCCATTGCCACTTCCTTCATAGTAGGCCTATCGTTTCCTTTAATGCTAAGGCTTCTTTTTGCAACATTCGCAACTATTTTTAGTTCCTCATAATTACTCCCATTGTACACTTGATCATCAACAATTTCCAATAGGCGATCCTCTTCAAGCATAGAAACAAAGTATGTCGCCAAATTTCTCTCACTTTCAGGTCTAAAGAAACAAATTACTTTCTTCCCTGTTAATAACTCTGCTAAAACAACACCAAAACTGTAGACATCACTTTTTTCCGTTAGATGACTAGTACGGAAATATTCAGGATCCAAGTACCCTAATGTTCCTTGCACCAAAGTAGTTAATTGTGTTTGATCCAGAGGAACAAGTCTTGAAGCTCCAAAGTCTGATATTTTTGCTGTGTGGTTACTATCTAAAAGTATATTTGCAGTTTTCACATCTCTATGTATAATTGACATAGAAGCTTCACAATGTAAGTATGCAAGGGCTCCTGCAGTTTCTATAGCTATCCTCAGACGCTTTTCCCATGAGAGTAAGGACGATTGGCTTTTATCATGAATGTGGTCAAAAAGTGTCCCATTTGTGATGAACTCATAGACTAATAAGGGAACTTCTGTTTCCAAACAACAACCTAACAATTTGACAACATTCCTATGGTTGATTTGAGTAAGCACAACTACCTCATTTATGAATTGCTCTATCTGACTTTGATCACCAATTTTGGACTTTTTAATAGCAACTACTTTGTTATCTAGCAACACTCCTTTATAAACAGTTCCAGAACCTCCTTGACCAAGGATTTTACTTTTGTCATAATTGTCAGTTGCCTTTTCAAGTTCTTCTGCACTATAAATTTTTGCTGTATTCATAGATCCTTTGTGATTTTGGAGTCGTTGTTGTAACATTAAGCCACCATTTTGCTGGAACCACTTCTCTTTAAGTTTCACAAGTTTTCTTTTCTTGAGTCCCCAATATACCCAGGACGTTCCCACAAGGAGCATTAAGAGGCTTATGCTGACACCTGTATTTGCATATTAAAAGTAAAAAAATGCACTTCAGCCAATTAGAAAGTTTCATATCTCTATTGAGAAGGTTACGTAGCTAGTATGTATTATATATTAAGATGAATCAATCAAGATTTGAAATACAAAATTTGTCAAGCAAATGATCTATTGGGAAAGTATATAATTAGTGAGTCCTTAATATACATACTGTGAAATCACTACTTATATCAAAAGTTAAACTAATGAAAATAGTAGATTTTATTTTTATTTCAAATCTTAATACTCTTTGTCATGTATTGGCTAGACTCTCCCTCAATAAGTGGTCTAATGCATATAATATTTAATTAAATAGAAAAGATTATAGAATTATGATTTGAATTCAAGACCTCTACTTTGATACTATATAAAATCATCATTGGTCTCAAAAACTTAAACTAATGAAAAGAGATAATTTATATTATCTATTTTATATCTTAACACGTACGTACGTACCCAATGCAATACTGACGATCTTATTATTAGATTGATCAAGTACTACAGGTCTACAATTTGTTCCATCTATCCTCCCATCGCCCTCGTATCCCTTGGGACAATTACATGTGTAATTTCCATTGGTGTTTGTGCATGTTGCATTAGTATTGCAAGGTTTTGAATGACCCTTGCACTCATCAATATCTGGAACACAGTAAATATATACAGCCAGCCGTCACAATTAGAAATTTCAATATGGGGATTTAAAAACACTTGAAATGTGTTGTATCAATAAATATAATTAGGAATAATGAGATCATTTACCTTGGCAGCTCTCAGGTCCATCAGGAATGTATGGGTTCCCTCGATAACCCTCTAAGCAATTGCAACGATAACCAGGGCCGTCGGTGGAATTGTAACAATAGCTATGATATGCTTTACATGCATAGCTTCCCTTATTTTTCTTAGCATCTTTGCATGTCATATTTCCAATCGCCCAATCAAGCACGAGGGGTACATTCTTCTTCTCCTTTAAGTTTTTGAAATCCAAGGAAGAAAATTTGTATGCTTGTTCATCCACTATAAAGCCATAACCACACTTACGTTCGCCATGAAAGGTGTTGTTGTTCAAGCTACGAACATTCAAAATATACCTCGTTGCTCCTCTTGGGATAGAAGTCTGGCAGCAACCAATGCCATCACAAGACCCGTTAACCACAGTGAGATTTTGGTCACAGAGTGATAAGCATCCAATGGTGAAGCCCTTCTCTCCCTCTGAACCTTGAATATATGTATAAACATCACAACCAACAGCAGTGATTTTGTTCCTCGTTTCTGAGATGCGAAAACTTGTCAAATTAAGCAAGGCAGTGATGTCAACAATTGACGGCCTTTCGGGGTGGCATGCCTTAGTCCTATTCATGGCGCACGAAGTCACGGATTCATATTCAAGTAATCTTCTATCATATGTGCCTCTTTTGCAAAGTAGAGCTACGGGATTTAAGACTCGCAGTTCACCATTTGGTACTGATATGTGCACAACAGGTATATCTACGTCTAAAAATGGTTTTGGAGGAGAAAATGTGTGGTTACAAGTGATGAGAAAATGTTTGTCAAAGTAACAGCCCTCGCTTGTTCCAAACGGGTAGGGGATTTCAATTTTTCCACACATACGTTCGCAGATTGGGTTCGGAATACATGCTGCTGTTGCTGCTAAAATTAAGACTCCAAGTAGCAGTTGTTGCACAAGCTTTCCGCGCAAATCCATGGCTTTCCTTTCCGAGATGCTGCTATTTGCACTCATGCAGATCACAACTGTAAATCCTACTACCGACAAGGCCGATAAGATCAGACTTTCAATTAATTATCATGAACACGGTAAGAAGGTATTCCACTTGTAATATAATTAGTTTCTGATATTACTGATGAATATTGTCTCGTTTTTTATGTCCATTCTTTGGACATGACATGACATATTGATGACAACTTATATCTCTTAATTATAATAAATAAATAAATAAATGATATGACATGACATAAATTTGATGAAAATTGGAATTAGGGACTTAATTTTTTACATTTAAAATTCGAATACGTGGAAACTCAAAGAACTTTTGACCCCACAAGTCTGCAAAAGTAGCAAAATTAAAACGGAAAAAGCTGATGGCCCAACAAAAAATCTCTAAATCAAAAGAAAAGTTGAAATTAGGTCGACCACATATATATATATATATATATATATATATGTATATAAAGACATGCATGTTCATATCTTTGCGTACCCAATCCCATTGTCATTGACGAGAAAAGAAGCCTGCATGCTGAGAACGCCAAAGGTGAAACCAATTTAAAGAATTAGTCAGGGGTAATGAAATAAAAATTACTTCTTTTTTTCGTTCAAAGAAAAATTTATTTACTCCCGATCTACTTATGGTGGAGGAAAACTCTATACATATATCTGAAGTTTAATTAATTTACAAGTCATTTATAAAGAAAACAAGGTAAAAACTACATCTCAAAAGTTTATATTTACATATCAAAGTATTAAAACTAAAACAATTTACACTTTAATTATAAAAATCTGTCAAATTGTGCTCATTCAATTTCAACCGTTAAGATTGTTGAGAAAGAAGGTGAGCCATTAATGTACATCATGTACAATACTGACAATCAGATCTTCACAAAATATTTACATTAATGTAAGTTTTTTATAGTCTCCAAACAATGAATAACTTTTAATAATTTAAGTACAAAGTGTAAAATCACTAGAAGCACCAGCCTGCTAAACCATGCATGCATGTTGGAGCGCTCTAGGCGATGGGAGACCAAATTAAAAGACGTTTAGAAAAGTTGAAATGATTTGGTAAGATCATGACAGAGATAGAAAGAAGCAATTTGAGCGAAGCCATTTGGAAAGAGGAAAAAAGAAAAAGCAGAAAATGGAAACACTGAAAACGTAAATTATTTGGACCACACAGGCCGTCTGCTAAAATGAGATTATATCCAATTTAATCATTGTGGATTACTACAAAATGGCTATCGATGCAGCAAATACCAAAAGAGATGGTAAAATGCATGCAGCTCGAGTAGTAGAATAGAAACAAATAATTTAAAAAACATCTAGAGTTGAAAATAAAAAGAAAGAAAAAAAAACATGAGAAAATGGAAACGCGCACAAGTCGAAAAGGTAAATTATTTTGACCCAACACAGGTCCGCAAAAGCTAGCAAAATTAAGAAACGAAAAAGCTAATTATTGGTCCGACAAAACATCTCTTGTTCAAAAGAAAAGCAGGAAGGACGAAAGCAGTTGTTTGTTTTTTTAACTAATGGGATAATTGGCAAACGATTCCCCAATATCCCACCTTATGATCTGTGAAAAAGATGAACCAATTTAACTAAGCAATTAAATAGCATTAAGTTGGGAATCTTAAAGAGATCAGCATGCAGATCCACTATATATGATGATCTTCAGTACCTTTGTAGAATATTAGCCAGTACTGAGCAGATCCTCATAGCAACATGACTAGGAGTTACTATGGTACATTAAGCACAGAGAAGGGAACCTCGCAAAGCTAAATTACAAGAAATAGATCTTTCGGAAAAGTACGACGAATTTTTTTTTTCCCTGACCGCTAAAAGAGAATTAGTTACTTGCCTGAGAAGATAACTCTCCAGCCGAGAAAAAGAAGAAGAAGATAACTCTCCGTACTGTATATGAGGTCTATATATGATCCTCACCTCTCGCTCTTGAGCACCTCTTTGGTATATCACGAGGTACTTCCTACAGCTGCCGCGTACGCTTTCTCTTCATCCCTCGTTCTTAGACGTCCTTCAAGAACTTTACACAACTCACCATCCATTAAATAAAAATGAAGATACGTATAAACTTGGGAGACTTGTGTCTGGGCTCCAGTTAATTTCTTAGTGGCAGTAGGGCCAACCGTCGAAAGCTATCAATATCATTTTTTGAGAAACTTACGTACGCTATTAATATAGTTTGAAAGACTTGAAAACTTGAGGTTTTTAAAATATTATAAATACAACTAAAGTGAAACCTAGCATTAATGAAGGTCTAATTTTAATATATAAAATAGTTTATATTTAATTAGTAATTTTAATAAATTATTGTTTTTGATATTTTTGAATTAATCTAAGTCTCCTTCAAACAGAAAAGTTGGAAAAATATAAACTTGGTTTGCTCATACTTTATTTATGAATTATTAAGACTCAATACATCCTTTCGAAATTAGCATAGTAACATGAATTATAAATAAAAGATAAATAAACCAGTGAACTAACAACTCGTACTACACGAAGCTCATAAACTTGAATTTTAGTTAGTGAGAGCGAGATTCTCTGATTAATCAATTACTAATCATAACAAATATTAGAAACGATCGAGAAAGAAAATGATCCGTCAAAAGGTGGCCCTTATCATGTACCCCAAAGGCAAAACATTATCATGTCTATAACTTAATTTGGAAAAGCAAAAGATTCCCGGCTCATCATCAACATCAAATCAGATAAAAAAATTACACTAAAATGGGAAAATTAAAGAGAGGAAGACCATGGACTTCCTTCACATGCATGCAGTACGTATATAGATTATAGGGTCGATTTTAATGGCCTATAGGGTCGTTTTTTAATTTGTCGCAATTGTAAATGACGGAGTCGGTGGGTTTATTACGTTGAAAATTCGCCGTACCTAACATTGCGCAAACTCAATCCTGCTGCGCGCGTGACCGTCGTATTTGTAGACTCGGCGAATACTTAGGCGCTACTACAGCGTTTTTATTGTCGTAATATTGGAGCTAAACCAAATAGCAGCGGCTTCATTCTCCGATACTTGTCTAAATTTGGTTAAGGCTGTATTTGAATATTGAAGTGTGCTGAATTGAGCTAAATTGTTTTGAATAATAGTTAATTAAGATAGTTGAATAAATTTTATAGGATTTACTTAGATAGGTTTAAATTATGTTTGGATAGTTAAATTAGTTTGGATAAATTTATAGGAAGATATGAAATTATAAGACCCACCCCATAAATATTGTTTTCTCACGTGCGCATCTGCCAAAAAAGAGAAAAAAAATTACTATGTTATCGCCAAACTAGAGAGAGAGAGAGGGGCCGGCATAAAAAAAACCAAAAGCTGTCTGGCAGCAATAAAAAGTGATGTGAACAGGAGTGACGTACACAATGTCGTGTATGTGACTTGAAATATGTGTACAGTACTGTGAACAGTACTTAGTTTTTCGAAACTTATTTAAAGTGAGTTTAATTTAGACGTTTGGATGATGAAATGAATTTAAAATACAGTATACTAAGATGACTTTGATAATTAAATGGGGCCTAAAACCTTTTTGATTTGTTTCGTTTGGATTCGGAGATGAGATAAGTTGAGATGAGTTTAATTTTTAATATTATTATTGTTTTAGAATTTAAAAATATTGTCTTAAAAATTAAAAAATTTATATTAAATTTGAAAAAGTTGTATTGAAATTTATATTTTAGATAAAAATATAAAATAATAATAAATTTAAAATAAATTGGTATAAAATAAATTAAATTTAAGATAAAAAGGTCTAGTCAGTGGGGACCTTCGCTAGCAGTTGAGAAGGAAATCAATTTATATTTGCAATAATATAGGACCTTACAGTACATGGAAGTTGTTTTTAAATGATGCATGAAGAGGGAAGCCTATAAATGTGCAAAAATAGTTGGATTCTAGTTTATAAGTGTAATAAAGTACATGCATGAAGCCTATAAATTTGCAACAGCCAGGTTTGGTACCCTATCTCTTAGTTTTGATGTTGTGCCTTTAACTGGACAGACATACACTTGGGTTTTTTTATAAATTTGGTTATTGTGTTTGTATGTATGTGCACCTCGTGGATTGGAGTGGCATGAGGGGCAAGAACATTTCACGTAAATTTTGATTAACACATGTTTTTATTTAAATGCACTAGGGTGCAATGAGGTTTAATTTGAGCTACATTTTTTTTTAGTAGACGCCAAAATGATGTAGAGCTAATAGTAGAACTGAAGTAAAATGTAAAATTGAGTTTTAAAACCTTCTTAACCTGGTCAAGGCAGTCCAAAGAGAAGAAACCAGGACATGTTATCATATATAGATTGTTGGTATGCTAGAGAACTCTGCTGATTGTTGGTATGGTAGAGAACTCTCTATTTTTTCAGTTTGTATACAGTTTTAAGCCGACATTCATCTTAAGGTTGTCTCAGCTTTTTTCTTCCATTATAATCATTAGTACATTAAACAATGGGTTTCATGAAGTTGGATTTTAAGACAGGGCTTGCTTCCTTTGTCAAGATTTGTGTTTGTTTTCTTTAAAGATTCATGATTTCTTCCTCATATTCGTCTGGATTTGCTTCTGCAGTTAAAGAAGAGTTAACAAGTTCTTATTCTGGGTATAGGTGGTATTGGTTTAGTCTTTGTTTATGTTTCATATTCCCCATTTTTTTTGGTTTATAAAATTGTTTCGATATTATTTGCAGTAGGAGAGACAAGATTAAAACTCCAGAGTAGATATGACTAATGTTTGGATTATTTTGGATTTTTGTGTTGTATTTATCTATGCAGGTATGACTAAGATTGAAACTCCAGAGCAGGTATGACTAAGATTAAATGAAAGCTTTTAAGAAATTTTATTTTAGTTTAAGCAAGCTAAAGAATCATGTTGTTAAATTATTATTTATTTACTGCAGAGTAATCTTTGCATGTTGTACACAAGTTTTGCATGACAATTTGTTTTATTATTAGGAAAAAAATACTAGTTATCACAAGAGAGCTTGCTACTTTTTTTTATTACCATAAAAGAATCATGTTGTTGAATTACCACTATATTTTTTTGATGTTGTTTTGGTACTCATTATTTAAAATAATGATCAGTTATCACAAAAGAACTTATTATAATGTATTTTAATAAAATGCTAGTCTCGTATATATATTTCTTTTAATTTTTATAAAAGACTATTGGCGGTGAGCTAATATCATCGCAAACAGTTTTTCCCTTGCATATATCCAATTAATTGTGCGGTCATTTGTGACACTATTTTGCCATAAATAGTCTTATCCCAACTGCAATTAACTAGGGTTAATACTTCTTTGTGGCGAATATATACTTTTTGCGATGACATAAATTCGTTGTAAAAAGTCATGCTCAGTGGCATTTCTCACAATAGGAAGCCAAAGACTTGTAGCATGCAATTGATAGCGGCATTTTTGCCGACGGCAATATTATTGCCGCTTAAAAAATTTTCTAGCTAAAATAAGATTTTTTGTGACGAATTCAAATCGCCGTAAAAAATATTATTTCTTATAGTAATAGAAGTCTATGATCCTACCTAACCTACCACAAATGTTTCAAAATTCAAATGAATAATTATTAAATATTTGGTAATAGAATATAAAATTCTAAATATAAGTTTCACATTCTTCACATCATTTAATCATACAATTTTACTCTTTTATATTTTTTTGTTCTACACTTCCTTGGGAAGCCGCATCTCTTTTGGTCTTCAACACACAATTTTTTAAAATAAATAGTATCACATCATCGGATATACAGGATATGTAAAAGATAGTGCCTGTGTGTATCCTAACTCGAATAGATCTGAAACTAATACTTTCTTAATTATCAGATAATTTTAATGGACTAACAGATGTCATTTGATTAACAATTATAAGTATTTAAATAATATATAGAATAATTCATTTTGAAAGAGATTAATTTTAAAATATGAATCTAATAAATCAAATTATAATATCACGTGGATATGGGAGCCACGTCATTTATACTTCAGAATTCAGATCTTGTTATTTTCAAATTATTTATTCTGATTTGAAGAGAAGAAATAATTATGAATTATCTGCCCATATGTCCAAATTCCAATTACCTATCCTACGCCACTCTTTCCATCTTAATAATTATTAAAATAAGGGGACTAGTGTAGGCATCATATATCGTTCACTTCTGAACTGCTTCAAAACAGCAAATGGGATCACTCACGTGGAAAGCGCAAATTTCTTTTGTCCGACCACGTGATGCATGTCTACAAAAAGCATTTAAGTAAAACAATATATAAACAAGAAATAAGCTAATTTAATGGAAAAAGTAGGAATGACTAAAGTTGTATTTATATATACAGCTTTTAATCGTCGTTCTTAATAGAAATGAAATTTGACTTGGCCTTCTAGTTGATTAATTATTAATCTCAGATCAATTCCATGCTGACTAATACTTTACCTTCTTGTCCAAAAGTAGAGTCACATTTTATTTCAGCCATATTTTAATCGTAAGGCCGTTAATAAAAACTAAAAAAAAAAAAAAAAAAAATCAGTGCAATTAATAGGTTTAGAAAATATGCAAAAGAAATCCTCTTCTTCACGTCATATGTCATGATACTGACCACAGGTCCACAACTTTTTTATCCATGTCGTTCTCAATAACAGCTAGCTCTATTCCTTGGTCTGTTTTCTCTTTTCTTTGATTTTTTTGAAATATTTTTTTTTTCTAATTTAGAAATTGTGCCATTGAATAAAAATAATCCTAAATAATCTCAAGGTTTATTAAGAAGTTTCATATAAGTGCACTTTGAATAATTTATAACAATATTTTCCTAGTTTGATGTCATAGATTGACGGTTTTAATAATTAAGTTTATATCTAAATACCTATTTTTTATGGTTAGTGGTTAGTGTTAAATATCAGTGATAGATTTTACCATCTTAAATGTCAGTTATTATTTATTCATATATAAGACACTATTTTCTTAATTATGGGACATTTGTTTTACATAATTTTTATATAAGTGTTTTAAATTAATGTTGTATTTTTTTTTTAAAGAATATGTTAAGATATTAAAAAAAATCATGTAAATAAAATATAAATTTTAAAACACTTAATTTTTTTTATTTACATGATTTTATTAACATCTTAAAATATTTTTTAAAAATATAAAAAAATCACAACATTATTTTAAAACTCTTATATAAAAATCATATAAAAAAAATATGTCTTATAATTAAGACAAGTAAAATTTCTAAAGTAGAAATCCTAAAAAAAAGATTCCTAATATTGTTCAATAATTAATTAAAAATTTGGAGTATTGAATTATAACAAAGTAATAGACAAAAGGCCGGAGGTTTTATTTTAAATTCTATTTTCCAAATCCCCCTACGAACTCAACATAAATCATACTTAATTTCCTTTACTCAAGTAATCTTTTTCTTTTCTTTTTACCATAATGTGAGGAAAAACCAACCACAAATTTTCCTTCGGCATATTTAATGACCCCACCTCCAAATAATTCCAAAATTTCAACATGATTCGCATTAATATTAAGTTTGACCATTTCAATAATTGAACAAGCCCATTTTAGAACTTGAATTTTCAGGAAGCTCGACAATTAGTTCAACTAAATTCTTGGCGTAAATATTATATATATTGCTCTATAGACTAAACTGTTTGGTTTTTTTTTTTTAAAAAAAAAAAAGATCTATATATACACCAAGATGTGCTTTCATGATCCCATTATGATGAGATGATATTGCCCATTAATTTTTATTTTCCTCTCTAAAACAATAAAAGATTATTTAAAGATGATAAAAATGTAACATTTTTACATAGTGGACACCCGAATCATTTCTATGAGAATTTCTATGGCATCCTGTTGTGACTGCTGTGTGAAGAACAAATCATAAAGTTTGGATCATGTATTATGCTTCCCACTTGATCAGTGTAATAGGATGAATGATCACTTCCTTCAGCTTCAGCTATCCTGCTTTGATGAACTCTTCATTTACTCTAACTTCTTTAAGAACTAATTGAAACAATCCATTCTTCTTTATAGAAGAAAGAAATACAATATTGTACGTATATAGACCTGTGTTCTCTATCGAACCTGCCATTCCTGCAATTAATGTAGGGCCTTTGAATGACACGAGAAAGTTATGTCAATATTTCGCCCTGCAATTTCTTAACGTGTACATATTGGGCCTGTGAATGTATACGAAGGTTCTACACAATTTCTCGTCTTGTATTTAATATATAGTATGATGCCAAAAATATAAAAAAATTGGGTAAAGCTGTTGACTGGCTAATTGGCAACATTTTCTAGGGGATGATCGAAGAAATTCATTTTATATAGTGATTACAAGTTAGAAGCTAATTGATTTTCTTTTTGTTTCTAATTTTTCTGACAACCAAATTAGTGTTGCACAGAATAGAGAAGATGAAGTACTCAAATTTTAGTAAAGCAAGAGACTATTTTGCCCTTTCTATCATTGGTTGATTAAAATTAGCGATAGCTCAAAAAGAAAAGAAAAAAAAAAAGAAAATTAGCAATAGGAATTGAAACATCATTCATCAACAAAACGCGTAGTAATCTAATTCCATTCAAGGAAAGTGGCGGTCTACTCCCAAGTTTACGTTGGTTTTTCTCCTTTCCCAGTCATCATCATTAATAATGCATGCAAAAAGAAAGTAATTTCAAACGCCTAGGGCCAATGAATTGGCACCCTAAGGCCAAAGGTTCTACGCATCTTACCTTCTCCTTGACTTAATTAATCGTACTTGACTTGAGTTGTGTTTGTGTAGTGAAGTAATATCAGAGTAGAACCAACTTTTCATACCGACATTGTGGACCTGTTTATGTCTTTAGGGAGAGAAAACTTCCCTGCAACACTTTCCAAACTAACGTTTTTTTTTTTAAATAGTTTATATTTAATTAGTAATTTTAATAAATTATTGATTATAATAATTTTGAAGTGATCTAAGTCTCCTTCAAACATAAAAGTTAGAAAATAAACTTGGTTTGCTCATACTTTATTCATGAATTATTAAGATTCAATACATCACTTTCGAAATCATAGTAACATGAATTATAAATAAAAGATAAATCATATTAAAATACGTGGACTAGTACTAGTGTAGGGATCATATATCGATCGATCACTTCTGAACTGCTTCAAAACAGCAAATGGGATCAACTCACGTGGAAAACGCAAGTTACTTTTGTCCGACGACGTGATGCATGTCTACAGTTAAGCAAAACAATATATAAACAAGAAATAAGCTAATTTAATGGAAAAAGTAGGAATGACCAAAGTTATATTTATATAAACAGCTTTTAGTGACTGGCAAAAGATTCCTATCATAATCGTACTCGTTCTTAATAGAAATGAAATTTGAGTTGTCCTTCTAGTTGATTAATTATTAATCTCATATCAATTCCGTGCTGACTGCTACTTGAGTTGTCCCAAAGAAGAGTACATGTATAAATGTTTTGAATATTTAGTCTCTAGCAGAACAAAAAAAAAAAAAAAAGGAGTGAGACGACTTTAAAAGACTTTCAGGAAGTTATTTCAGCCACATTTTAATCGTAAGGTCGTTAATAAAAAAATAAAAATCAGTGCAATTAATAGGTTTAGAAGGATATGCAAATGAGATCTCCTTCTTCATGTCATATGGTCACATATGAATTTTCATTATTCATGTCATGATACTGACTACAACTTTCTTATATATTCATGTCGTTCTCAATTACAGCTAGCTGTTATTGAAGATATAAATGATTAAAAAAAAATTGAAGATATAAATATCTAAGCAGCTCTATCTCTTCCTCTGCTTTTCTTTTCTACCATTTTTTTAAAAATGTTTTTTTGGTAATTTAGAAATTGTGCTATATATTGAATAAAAAAAATCCTAAAAAATCTCGAGATTTATTAAGAAGTTTCATATAAGTGCAATTTGAATAATTTATGACAATATTTTCCTAGTTTAATGTCTTAGATTGATGGCTTCAATAATTTATGGTTATATGGTTAGTCTTAAATATCAGTGACAGGTTTTACTCTCTTAAATGTCAGTTATTATTTATCCATATATAAGACACACTTTACCAATCGCTCCTGGCACCAATATATCCTAGTTCCACCCATGTTTAACCCATGAAATAATTAATTAAAAGTTTGGAGTATTGAATTATAACAAAGTAAAAGACAAAGGGGAGATTCTGTTTTAAATTCTAATTTTCAAATCCCCCTACGTACTCAACATAAATCATACTTAATTACCTTGACTTGGGTAATCTTTTTCTTTTATTTTTACAATAATGTTAGGAAAAACCAACCACAATTTTTCTTTCGGTATCTTTAATGACCAATTCCTTCAACTTCAGCTGCCCTGCTTTAGTGAACTCTTCATTTACTCTTAACTTTTTTAAGAACTAATTAAAACAATCCATTCTTCTTTATAGAAGAAAGATGTACAATATTGTATGTATATAGACCTGTGTTCTCTATCTAACCTGTCATTCTTGCAATTAATGTAGGGCCTTTGAATGATACGAGAAAGTCATGTCAATATTTCACCCTACAATTCCTTAACGCATACGTACATATTGGGCATGTGAATGTATACGAAGGTTCTGCGCAATTTCTCTTGTCTTGTACTTAATATATAGCATGATGCCAAAAATGTAAAAAAAAATTGGGTAAAGCTGTTGACTGACTAATTGGCAAGGATGACCGAAGAAATTTATTTTATATAGTGATTGCAAGTTAGAAGCTAATTGATTTTATTTTTGTTTCTAATTTTTCTTACAACCAAATTAGTGTTGCACAGAATAGAGATCAAGATGAAGTACTCAAATTTTAGTAAAGCAAGAGGTTATTTTGCCCTTCCATCATTGCTTGATTAAAATTAGCGATAGGAATTGAAACATTATGCATCAACATAAATAGCACGCGGTCTACTGACAAGTGGACGTTGGTTTTTCTTCTTTTGTAGTGATCATCATTAATATTGCATGCAAAAAGAAAGAAATTTAAAATGCGGAGGGCTAATAAATTGGCATTCCAACATTGATATTGAATTAGCCAAAACTTTTTTAAAAAAATTACAAGTTTTACACATAATTTAAAAAAATTTCATCATATTTAATTAATTGTGACAAAAAAAAAGTATATTAAGAGAATATAAGTATCTTTCTTTTTTAAAAATAAATTTTATCTTTAAAAGTTTCTTCAAATAAAAAATTTTCATCATATTTGATCGATTGTAGCCAAAACAAATACATAAAGGAAATAAAAATATCTTTTTTCTTCAAAAATAAATTATACCTTCAAAATTTTTTTCAAATAAATTATATCTTAAAAAATTTCTTCAAATTTGATCACTTGTCTATTTAAAATATTATCACGTTTCTGAAAATCATGAATTACAATATATTTTAGCAAAACTATTCCACTGATTTTTTGTATTGTATATTTTAGCAATATTATTCCACTGATTTTTTGTATAATTATTGACTCGTACCTGTAATTTGATAGAACAATTAATATAGACGAGACCTGATGAATAGGCACGAACAAAAAAAAAAAAAAATCAGTAACATATAATTAGAATATTTAGTATTGTTTAGTAAAAAAATCATAAATGACGCCAAAAGGGGACAAATAGATTTTTTTGAAAGATTGTTATTCATTTTTTAAAATAAAAATTATTTTATTCCCTTCTTTCACTTTCTTTTCCTTATTTTTAATTAAATATGATTAAAAAAAAATTGATAGGTATACAAACTTATATTTTTTGAAAAGAAATTTTAATTAATTCAATGTCAATATTCTAAGCAGTGAGCTAACAACCGGTTATACGTACATGAAGACCATAAACTTAAACTTTAGCTAATGCGTTTGAGATTCTCTTATTAATCAATTATTGTTACACGTCAAACCGAGGAGATGGAAATTTTTCCAGCTAAAATAGGAATTTTTGTGATAAATTCAAATCGTTGCAAAAAATCTTATTTCTTATGGTAATATAAGTCTATGATCCTACCTAACCTACCACAAATGTTTCAAAATTCAAATGAATAATTATTAAATATTTGATAATAGGATATAAAATTCTAAACATAAGTTTCACATTCTTCACATCAATTAAACATAGAATTTTACTCTATTATTTTTTTTGTTCTACACTTCCTTGGGAAGCCGCATCTCTTTTGGTCTTCAACACACAATTTTTTAAAATAAAATAATATCACATCCTCGGATGTACAGGATATGTAAAAGATAGTGCTTGTGTGTGTAGCTTAACTCGAATAGATCTGAAACTAATACTTTCTTAATTATTAGATAATTTTAATGGACTAACAGATGTCATTTGATTAACAATTATAAGTATTTAAATAATATATAGAATAATTCAATTTGAAAGAGATTAATTTTAAAATATGAAGCTAATAAATCAAATTATAATATCACGTGGATATGCGAGCCACGTCATTTATTCTTCAGAATTCAGATCTTGTTATTTTCAAATAATTTATTCTAATTTGAAGAGAAGAAATAATTATGAATTATCTGCCCATATGTCCAAATTCCAATTACCTATCCTACGCCACTCTTTCCATATCAGTTCTCTTTCCATCTTAATAATTATTAAAATACGTGGACTAGTGTAGGCATCATATATCGTAAGGCCGTTAAAAAAAACTAAAATAAATAAATAAAAAGAGAGAGAAAAAGACGAATTTAAAAGACACTGAATATATTTCAGCCACATTTTAATCGTAAGGCCGTAAATAAAAACTAAAAAAAATAAAAAAAATCAGTGCAATTAATAGGTTTAGAAAATATGCAAAAGAAAATCCTCTTCTTCACGTCTTATGTCATGATACTGACCACAGGTCCACAACTTTTTTATCCATGTCGTTCTCAATAACAGCTAGCTCTATTCCTTGTTCTGTTTTTTCTTTTCTTTGATTTTTTTGAAATATTTTTTTTTTCTAATTTAGAAATTGTGCCATTGAATAAAAACAATCCTAAATACTCTCAAGATTTTTTAAGAAGTTTCATATAAGTGCACTTCGAATAATTTATGAAAAAATTTTCCTAGTTTGATGTCATAGATTGACGGTTTTAATAATTAAGTTTGTTTCTAAAAACCTATTTTTTATGGTTAGTGGTTAGTGTTAAATATCAGTGACAGATTTTACCATCTTAAATGTCAGTTATTATTTATTCGTATATAAGACACTATTTTTCTTAATTATGGGACATTTTTTTTTACATAACTTTTATATAAGTGTTTTAAATCAATGTTGTATTTTTATTTTTATTTTTAAAGAATATGTTAAGATATTAAAAAAATCATGTAAATAAAATACATTTTAAAATACTTAATTTTTTTATTTACATGATTTTTTTAACATCTTAAAATATTTTTTAAAAATATAAAAAAATCACAACATTATTTTAAAACACTTACATAAAAATCATGTAAAAATAATATGTCTTATAATTAAGAAAAGTAAAATTTCTAAAGTAGAAATCTTAAAATAAAGATTCCTAATATTGCTCAATGATTAATTAAAAAATTGGAGTATTGAATTATAACAAAGTAATAGACAAAAGGCTGGAGGTTCTGTTTAAAATTCTATTTTCCAAATCCTCCAATATACTCAACATAAATCATACTTAATTACCTTTACTTGGGTAATCTTTTTTTTTCTCATTTTACCATAAGGTTTTATGCAATTTCTCTCGTCTTATACTTAATAGTATGATGCCAAAAACGTAAATAAACTTGATAAAGCTGTATACTGACTAATTGGCTACATTTTGTAGAGGATGATCGAAGAAATTCATTTTATATAGTGATTGCAAGTTAATAGCTAATTGAATTTCTTTTTGTTTCTAATTTTTCTGACAACTAAATTAGAGTTGTACAGAGTAGAGAAGATGAAGTACTCAAATTTTATTAGAGCAAGAGGTTATTTTGCCCTTTCTATTATTGCTTGATTAAAATTAGCGATAGGAATTGAAACATCAATATGCATCAACATTTATAGCACGCGGTCTACTCACAAGTGGGCGTTGGTTTTTCTCCTAGGGGCCAATGAATTGGCACCCTAAGGTTCTACGCAGCTTCGCTTCTCCTATGACTTAATCATATATATTTGACTTAAGTTGTCTTTGTACGTGTAATAAAGTGATATCAGACTAGAACCAAATTTTCTTATCCACATTAATGTAGACCTGGCTATGTCTCTAGGGAGAGAAAACTTCGACGACACTTTCTAAACAAACCTTTTTTTTTTCCAATTAATCTGCGTTTTAAATAATGCATTTTTTAAAGAAAAAAAAATTAAGTCATTTATCTATTTAAAATATTATCACGTTTCTGGTAATCATGAATTAGAATATATTTTAGCATTGTATATTTTAGCAATACTATTCCACTAATGTTTTGTATAATTATTAACTCGTACCTATAATTTGATAGAACAATTAATATAGACGAGACCTGATGAATAGGCCGCACGAAAAAAAAAAAAATCATCAACATATAATTAGAATATTTAGCATTGTTTAGTAGACAAATCATAAATGACGTCATAAGTGGACAGAGATTTTTTTTTAAAGATTGTTATTCATTTTTGAAAATAAAAAAAATATTGTTATTCCTTTCTTCTAATTTTTTTCTTAATTTATTTTTAATTAAATATAACAAAAAAAAATTGATATGTATACAAATTTATATTTTTTAAAAAGAAATTTTAATTAATTCAATACTAATACTCTAAAGTACAGTGAGTTAACAACCGGTTATACGTACATGAAGACCATAAACTTAAACTTTAGCTAATGCGTTTGAGATTCTCTTATTAATCAATTATTGTTACACGTCGAACCGAGGAGATTGGGTTCGGCAACAGTTCGATGTGTTCGAAGTGTCGAGAAAGCTAGGTCAAGGGTCTTCGTGGGCTGATCGCAGAGAGTTGGTGGACTGGGCCTTATGGTTCAAGTGTTACCAGTTACTTACGTTTATTTTAAGTTGTTTATGTTTCCTTCAAGCCTTCGGCCCATTTAGCTTTAATACTTTGGGTTTCATGAACTGGCACTTTAGTTATTATTTGTTTGTGACCTACAGTAGCGTTACTAGTAATTTAGTAGGTCACTTTAATGTTAGCCTAAGTTAGTTACGATAGGATTATTATTTATTTCCCATCCGTAATGCACCGGGAAAAGGCATTCAAAACCTTGCTCTGGCAATTTGGAGGAGCTCCCTCCATGAGAGCTTTATTAATCTAGTATATCAAATCTTTCTATTTTTCTTATCTTCTTGATTCAGGCTAAATTTGATTACACAAATCTTCTTAAATATTTTTAAAATGTTTTATTATTATTTTTTACTTATTTTTATTACTATTTATTACTTTTTACCTTTTTATTATTATTTACATTATTTTTAACACTTCTTACTATCCAAATACAACTTTAAATTATTATAATTACTTACTCCAACAAGAAACGAGAAAGAAAATGATCCGTCAATATATGGATGATGAAATAGTAGGAACAACGGATCAGATTTATAACTTTAGAAAAGCAAAAGATTCTCAAGATTTGAGATAAAAAAAAAAAAAGAAAAAAATTGCACTATAGTGGGTGGGAAGTTCCATGGTGGAAGACCATGACTTCCTTTACATGCAGTACCTATATATGGGTCTAGGATCCTCCCTAACATTTCCCTCATCATAAGTAGGGGTGTGCTTTGACCCCAACGGTGTTGGAGTTTGGAATTTCCGACTCAGACAATCGTCGAAATCAAATATAGTTCTAACTCAAACTCCAAAATGAAGTTGAAGTTTGACTCTGATCGAATTTTCCTCTATGTGATATTCAGTTTGAAAGCTTCAATCATTCAGTTTTGTCGGCGATGAAAACTTTCATTTCATGAAGAAAGAGATACACTTGAAAAGGTAGAGATGTCTTTGAAGGCTTTGAGTTCGTCAAATAATTTGATACTGCCAGTGTCGGATCCTCGACACGACGAAGAGAGAGGCAGGCTCTTCAATGGCAATGAGAAGCTTTTCCAAGGGTCTGGTAGAGTCTGCTAGAGGTGCAAGGGGGGGGGGGGGGGGGGGAAGAGAAGAGAGGAAATATAGGGTTAGGATTTTTCAAGTTAAAGAGATGAATATATACTTCTTTAAAATGACGTCGTTTAAGGTTGTCTTAAAAAAAATCACAATATTATTATAAAAATCATGTAAAAATAATATGTCTTATAATTAAGAAAAGTAAAATTTCTAAAGTAGAAATCTTAAAATAAAGATTCCTAATATTGCTCAATGATTAATTAAAAAATTAGAGTATTGAATTATAACAAAGTAATAGACAAAAGGCTGGAGGTTCTGTTTAAAATTCTATTTTCCAAATCGCCCAATATACTTAACATAAATCATACTTAATTACCTTTATTTGGGTAATCTTTTTTTTTTTTCATTTTACCATAAGGTTTTACGCAATTTCTCTCGTCTTATACTTAATAGTATGATGCCAAAAGTGTAAATAAACTTGATAAAGCTCTATACTGACTAATTGGCTACATTTTCTAGAGGATGATCGAAGAAATTCATTTTATATAGTGATTGCAAGTTAGTAGCTAATTGATTTTTTTTTTGTTTCTAATTTTTCTGACAACTAAATTAGAGTTGCACAGAATAGAGAAGATGAAGTACTCAAATTTTAGTAAAGTGATATCAGACTAGAACCAACTTTTCTTATCCACATTAGTGTAGACCTGGCTATGTCTCTAGGGAGAGAAAACTTCGTCCGTGCCGACACTTTCTAAACAAACGTTTTTTTTTTCAATTAATCTGCGTTTTAAATAATGCATTTTTTAAAGAAAAAAAAATTAAGTCATTTATCTATTTAAAATATTATCACGTTTCTGGTAATCATGAATTAGAATATATTTTAGCATTGTATATTTTAGCAATACTATTCCACTAATGTTTTGTATAATTATTGACTCGTACCTATAATTTGATAGAACAATTAATATAGACGAGACCTGATGAATAGGCCGCACGAAAAAAAAAAAATCATCAACATATAATTAGAATATTTAGCATTGTTTAGTAGACAAATCATAAATGACGTCATAAGTGGACAGAGATTTTTTTTAAAGATTGTTATTCATTTTTCAAAATAAAAAAATATTTTTATTCCTTTCTTCCAATTTTTTCTTAATTTTTAACTAAATATGACAAAAAAAATTTGATATGTATACAAACTTATACTTTTTATTGAAAAATTTTAATTAATTCAATACCAATACTCTAAACAGTGAGTTAACAACCGGTTATACGTACATGAAGACCATAAACTTAAACTTTAGCTAATGCGTTTGAGATTCTCTTATTAATCAATTATTGTTACACGTCGAACCGAGGAGATGGAGATTGGGTTCGGCAGCAGTTCGATGTGTTCGAAGTGTCGAGAAAGCTAGGTTAAGGGTCTTCGTGGGCTGACCGCAGAGAGTTGGTGGACTGGGCCTTATGGTTCAACTGTTACCAGTTACTTACGTTTATTTTAAGTTGCTTATGTTTCCTTCAAGCCTTCGGCCCATTTAGCTTTAATACTTTGGGTTTCATGAACTGGCACTTAGTTATTATTTCAGTGACCTACAGTAGCGTTATTAGTAATTTAGTAGGTCACTTTATTGTTAGCCTAAGTTAGTTACGATAGGATTATTATTTATTTCCCATGCGTGATGCACCGGGAAAAGGCATTCAAAACCTTGCTCTGGCAATTTGGAGGAGCTCCCTCCATGAGAGCTTTATTAATCTAGTATACGTATGACTATTTTATCAAATCTTTCTATTTTTCTTATCTTCTTGATTCAAGCTAAATTTTATTACACAAATCTTCTTAAATATTTTTAAAATGTTTTATTATTATTTTTTACTTATTTTTTATTACTATTCATTACTTTTTACTTTTTTGTTATTATTTACATTATTTTTAACACTTCTTACTATCCAAATACAACTTCAAATTATTATAATTACTTACTCCAACAAGAAACGAGAAAGAAAATTATCCATCAATATATGGATGATGCAATAGTAGGAACAACGGATCAGATTTATAACTTTGGAAAAGTAAAAGATTCTCAAGATCAGAGATAAAAAGAAGAAAAAAATTGCACTATAGTGGGTGGGAAGTTCCATGGTGGAAGACCATGACTTCCTTTACATGCAGTACCTATATATGGGTTTAGGATCCTACTTACCAATACACGATTTTTACAGTCTCCTTCTGGATTCTCACATAAAATTCATTCCCTTAATAGATTCAAAACTCAGATGCTCCCTCTCTTTCTCCCTAGGGTTTCAAGCACCTATTTAGGCACTGTGCACGTTACCAATCACTTGGCACATCTCCTCCTGATTTTGCTCCTTCGAGTTTTTGAATTCTCACGACTTCTGCGGTTTCCATTTTAGATTCTCTCTTAAAACCTCCCTCTCAACAAATATATATGTGTATTGGTAATTTAGATACATTTGTTAAAAATACCTCGGCTCATACTTCAGTCGTCTCTACCCATGGCAAAGCCACTATCGTCGTCGCTGCAAAGCCTCACCACTACCGAAAATAACCACCCAGCCCAGTCCTCCACATTGAACCACGTCTTGGACCTTCACCATACGCCACTACGCTGCCACCGTGAGACGCCCATGCAGACCATTAACCACCTTGTTGCACCACCCTGAAAAGACGTCGTTCCTCCAAACGAAAACACAACAAACAGTACTCTGTTCTTGACACCCGAAAACAGAGCATCCCATACTATTGCCCTCCATGCACACTTCACCTCAGCCACATACCTCACGCCGGAAACCACGCAAGAAAATCCCACCGCGAACCACCATGGCATGCCCTCAATACCCCTTGTTTGTGCAACTTAAAACCGGAGCAACCCTTAATACTCACGACCCAGATTCTTCCCCACACTCGGCTAGTTGCTCCTCTGTTGCCATCTTTCGAAACAGAGCACTCTCCACCACTGCCATCAATCACTGCAAACACTACAAACTGAGAACAAATCACCGGAAACCATCCTGAAAACCCATAGTAACCGCTGTCCGTTTCCCCGGGTCTGTCGGTCTTCTTGCGTTTCTCAGTCGCTAAATCGCCGTCGTGACCACCGCCCTTCCAGTTTGTGCACAACTCCTCTTCTCGGTAAGCTTCGACCACGCTGATACTGTTTCTTCTGTAAGCTTAGCATAGGGTGCGTTCATTTATTGGATTTACGTTTTTCTCCCTTGGTTTTAACACAAACTGTGAGTTTTAAAGTCTTTTTTTTCTACTGGATTACTTGTTATTTTGAGTATGTTATTAAGTTTATTTTTGAAAATTAAAGGTTTTGGTGTTGGGCTTGAGCTCTGCATATCGATTTTGGCTAGTATGTCTGGTTTGCTTTTGAGCCGGTTAGCTACATGATTTTCTGATTGTTTTTGGAAAAATGTATTGGGTTTAGTTGGGTTCATAACTATTTTGGATTCGTGTTTTTAAATTATTTCATATACGAGTCTTGAATTATTACGACTATGTTCGGTTATTTTGAAGTTAAAATATTTTGAGTCGGGTTCGATTTTTTTTAAAATTATTTCTGGACTCGTCTTTTAAATGATTTTTTCGAATGGATAAATGACGCTGCTTTCTATTAAATGGATTGAGTTTTGATTTTCGTAAGATACTTGATTTGAGCAGAAATTTGGGTTAAGTATTTTTCTAGCGAAAATTGAGGTATTGGAGAATTTTAGAGTTTTGGAGGATTTTGGTAAATTCAATTATTAAGAGTTATATTCAAGATTCGAGGATCTGTTAATGTTAAGATAAGATATTAGATTCTATATCTTAGGTTACATTTTCGAGGTTTGTGATCAATTGGAAAATTTACGAAAGTACATGGTTATCTTATAGGTAGCGATTTAGTTTGTGCGGCATTGTTGAGGATAATTTTGAAAAGCTAAAAGATTCAGGTAAGCGGGGTTCCTATACTTGACTTTGTACCAAATATAGACTGAGGTTGACTTTTTGAAAATTTATGCATGTTTTGTTATAAATGAGAACTTGAGAAAAACCAACCTCGGTCATTTCTTTGCATTACTCATAAAGCTTATATGAAAGAAAGAAAATTATTTCTATTATACATTGTGCAGACATGAGCTTAATTTTTGTCATATTATTTCTGAAATGTGAAAAAGAGCGATATTAATTATCTGAAATAATTGTGCATTGATTTATAAAGATGCTTTGAACTCTCTTTTGTTTGGTAAGAATGTTCTGAAAATGTTTTGGAACTCTGTAATATTTTGATGTGGCTTTGAAAACCTTTGGCATGGTATACTGGTTTATATTCTGACTCTGTCTCTACTTTGCTTTACTCTGCTCTGTTTGGGTTGGTACCAACTTCTCTGTCTCTGAATGCACCCATTTTGGAAACAAAGTGGTTTATCGTGGACTTTGCTGTGTGCACACTCGGAGCTCCGAGAATGATTAAGGGAATGTTTCACCTCTGTCTCTGCCTGGTTTGGCCACCGGGATTAGCACAACCCTACCACGGGGGTTAAACATGGTCTCTGCTCTGTAAGATGCTCTGTTTTGATATGATGATGATGCTCAGTTTTGTTATGCCAAAGTACTCTGTATTTTATATGATTTAAAAAATTTGTCGCTCTGTTACGTTTAGAAAAAAAATGTGTTTTGTTCTGCATATTAAAAATTTAAGAATATTTTGCTCTGCATATTGTATTTTGGAGAATGCTCATGTTTGCACTCTTGTATATGTCCTCTGCTTACTGAGTTGTGGTTAAACTCACCCCTTTATCTCTGAATATTTTTCAGATGAGAGTGGATATTTCAGCCAAGGATTTGTTTACGAAGCATTTGGGTGAGATGACTTAAGAATGGTTGATTAAGTATAGAGAATTTATTTATTTGAACATTGATAAAGATTAGTAAGAAAATATTATTGCAGTTTGATGACTTAACATTTCTAGAATTTGTGATATTGAGAAAAGTGATCTTCAAACCAAGTTTTATATGATTTTTGGAAATTTGGAGTCTATAATTATAGTGTTGAATGTGAGTATTGGTGATAAATAGTAACTCTCGGACTCCTTCAGGACCGGGGCGTTACAGCCTATGTGCATGATTGAAGCTCAAGCTCATTGGAAAGGAGAAAGGCAAGCCATGACTTAATAGGAACCCAGTAGAAGACTTTCTGTGAACAAATCAAATGCAAGCTAGTGACCAGTAACCTTGTCCGTGACTTGATTTAGGCGTACACAATTAGCTAACCCATGTCTTGAAGCCTAAGGCAAAAACTCAGCCCGTGCGTTTCAATTGAAGCAGCTAGGCAAAATACTTGGAAACCCGACTTGCCAGGAGAAGACTAACCCATGAAGGAAAGAAGTAACCCGTGCCTTTAAACTGAAGCCCAATTCCCATGACCGAAACCCAGGTGATCTGTGAAGAAATGAAAGTGGATAAACGAAGACCCGATTGAAGTAATACGTGCGATTCTTCTAGAAGAATTTCGGGACCACAGAGCAGCGGTTACATGCGATGAATGAGAAGGAAACCGTGGCAAGGAAAGAGAAAAATGGAAAAGAAATGGGAATATAAAAGGAGAAGGAAATCTCGGATTAAGGGATAGATAGTTTTCATATTATTTTCTTTATTTTCTGCACTGTCACGAGAGATGTTTTCGGATTTTTAGGATTAATTCGATCTGGTTATTATGCTAATTTAGAGATGGTAGGTTAGATTGTTAACTTGAGATTCATGGAGTAACTCATGACTGTTTTGGGTTGGATTGCTTCAATTTTATGGAATTTTGAATGATTAACTTGTTGGATTGTATTTCATTTTGCTTATGGAAATGATTAGAGTTCTATGTTCTTGAACTTGATCAGTTGTAGACATAAAGGCACGATTGATGCTTGAACTCATGACAAGACTTTGATGGCTTTCTTTTATTTTTACATTTGTTATACAATCTGTCAAGCACTTTGATTATAGTGAAAATTGTGCTTATTGCTTTATTATCCTATCATAATCTCTTGGGATGAGAAAATGGTTGAGAGAAGATGAAATTATAGGTAAATCCAACTTCAAATCATAATTGGGCGAAAATTGCATCTCAAGTGTTTGTTTTATTGTTTCCTACAAGTTTAATTCAATTTCTACATATTTTCTCTAAATATTTTGAGTCTTGGTAGTTTTAGAAATATAGATTCACCTTTATTTTTAATTTTATTCGTGCTTGAACTTCCAAAACAGCCAATACCTTTACTCTTAAGCCAGTTCACATCCCTTTGGTAAATAGCCACCATTTTGGTATCGATATGGTTAGTAGTCAATACCTACAATTTATTTCATATTTTGTTTATTCACTGCTCAATCAATTAGTTTAATACTTTCTTTTCTTTTCGGGATTTAATGCTTCTGTGCTTGGAAGTCAAAATCAATAGCCGATCAAGTTTTTCAACTTGTGTGATCCTTCATTGCCCAAAAGCATCCCACATGTTGGATAATCAATTGGTTGAGCACCCCATCACCTCTTTCATCTCCTTGAGTAGATTACCAAGCATAGAGAAGGAATCATCACTTTGGATAAGCTAAATCAACACAAGTGAATCAAATTCCATAATTAGATTTGAATGCCCGTGTAAGCAGAACCATCACTTTTTGCTAGCTAGCAACCAACAGAAATCATCCCTGTCATCAATGCAAAAGTCTCACTCCTGCTCTTTGTTGATCAAAGAAGATGGCACCATTCACGTTAAGTTTTAGAGAAACTTGTGGTTGACTCTAGCTGCCCTTATTCCTTAAGACCCATTTGGATTTAAAGATCAGATGAGATGAATTAAAAAATGAAAAGTTGAATAAAATATCATTAAAATATTTTTTTTTGATATTATTATTGTTTTTAGATTTGAAAAGTTGTATTGTTGATTATATTTTGTGTAAGAAATTGAGAAAGTTGTAATGTTAATATAAGATGAGATTAGAAGAGATGGGATGCGTTTTGAATCTAAATGAGAGCTGTTCCGTTTGGATTCAGAGATGAGATGAGATAAAATGAGTTTAGATAAAAGATGATAATGTGAATAAAATATTATTAGAATAATATTTTTTGATATTATTATTGTTTTGAGATTTGAAAAAATTATATTGTTTATTACATTTTGTGTGAAAATTTAAAAAAGTTGTAATGATGAAATTGAGATATGATAAGATGAAACGAATTCGAATCCGAACGAGGTTAATCTACTTTGTTCATGCTAGAGAGTGAGAGCATTATGCACTGCATCAGTAGGATATAAACTAACATCCTCAAACAATTCCTTGTTAAGCATATTCCATAAACTCCAAGCAATGAGGAAAAACTTTTCCAATTGTGTTTGACTTCCTCTAGCTCTGATTGCTCTAGCTACATCATCAAAGTCCCCAAAAGAATGCTCAGTTTGCTCAAAAAGATCCTAATCCCCCCAAACTTGTTGAATACCTTTGCATTTAAAGACTGCAACACATCTTCTAAACCATCCTGGCAAAAAGCACAACTCTCATGCAGCACAACTTTCCTTTTCTTTAATTTCTGTTTTCTTGGAATTATATTTTTACAAGCCCTCCAAGTAAAAACTTTCACTTGATGTGAAATTTTTAGCCTTTACAAGTCTTTCCATATGAGTCTCTAATGTTTTTGTTGTGTCCCATATCCCTGCTCATGGAACTAAAGAGCTTGTAATAAGCACTTTTACAGTAAAATTTCGTTGTGTTCAAACTCCCATACTAACCTGTCATCATTCTCCCTAGAGCTAAATAAAATATTGAAGATTTATGTTGCAACTGCTACTGAAAAACACTGATTCACCTTCTCAACATCCCACCATAGTGTGTCCTTATTAATAAGAGACTCAATTGTTTGGGTAAGATCCAGTTGTAATTCGAGTACACATTGTTGGAGCATTCTAAAGTTCGAAACCCAATGACCAGTCTAAATCTTAATATCAGACCCATTTCCCACTCTCCATCGACACTATGAATTGCTTCCCAAATACCACTCCAAACTTATGTTGGTGTGCAACCCAACTTTGATTCCAATAAATTATGCAAGAGTGTGGATTCCTCATTCATAATGCGTCATCTTTGTTTTGCAAGAATGGCCATATTAAAAATTAGGAGATCTTTAAATCCCAGCCCTCCATCTTTCTTTAGATTACATAGATTCCTCCCTCTTATCTAATGAATCTTGTTTCTTCCTTCTACTATCCCCACCAAAACTTAACCATCATTCTCTCCAACTCGTTACAAAACTCATTTGGCAGTTTAAAGCAATCTATTGTATAGGTTGGTATTTGGAAAGCTACAACCTTGATAATATCCCATTACCACCCTATGGCAACAATTTTTATTTCCCAAATTTCAGCTTTTGCCATACTCTATTTTTAAGAGTTGAGAACACTTGATGTTTGGCACACCCCACCACTGAAGGCAGTCTCAAATATTTATCATAATGTTAAAAATGTTGAACACCACATAAAACCAGTAGTGTGGCGCCCCCGACTCCCATGTGTGAACAAGTGGAAGACGATACACTTGGATGATGAACACGGGTCACACCCCGTAATTAAGTGCTCCAAGGTGTGTGCATCATGCATAAGGTGTACAAATAATATTCGTAGCAAAAAATAAAATACATACATTCTAGTACCAAAAATTTAAAATCTATAACCCAATCAAAAACTCTTTACAAAATTATTACAATCACCCAACTGACTAATAAGGTGAAGACCAATCCCCAGCTCATAATTATAACATCCAAAATTTCATTTCTCGGACAGAGCCAGTCTAACGCTCAAATTTGACTTCTGCAATAAATCTACAGTTTCATAAAATGAAACCGCAGGTAGACAAGAACTACCACGTAAGATCATGACATCTCAACAAATAATCAACCAAACACAATTAAGTGTTTAAAATCACATTTAGGCAGCTAACGCATTCCTCAAACACATGCAAAAATAAATCTAGCCTTTTCCTCAAAAAGGACAAATCAACACGTACATCCCTTTCCCAGAAAAGGACACCTCAACACGTACCAAACATTTGCCATTTCTACTTATTTATTTTTTGTTTGGGTTGATGATTTAAAATTATGGTGATATTTGTCTTTGGCTTCTTTTCTGTAAGTATTTGTTTTCTGAAAACAGTTTATACACAGCGAGACCAAATTATGTCAGGCAATTAATTAATTATCTACAGTTTGGTTTTTTTGGCATATAGATATGAAGTTACCCCTGCTTTCATTAAATTATCTGCATGGTCTTAGAGAAGCTACCCCTGCTTTTATTATTCCTAGTGATTTGCCAGCATCTATTGGTGTGTTGTTGGACGGAGAGATAAAAAAAAATTAGATGTTCTGACCTGGAGAATACTAGAAAGTACATTCACATGAGATTGCGTAATTATTTGTTCAAATATGTTTCAGAGCTGATAGAACAAGTTCATACTACAATTAGTTCAGTGTTTGTTTCATTATCGTCTAAGTACATGTGAACCAAATTTTGCTTCAGGGATCTTAAAACCACTGAGTAAGTTACCAAAAAAAGTACTTGCCAGTTGCCAACGTTGTTTTGGTCCTTTGGCTTTCAGTGGGATGGTATTTTAATAATTCTGAAAAAATTTCTTCACACAATTTTATAAGTAAATCGTGTTTTAAATTTTCTGATTAAAACCCTAACCAGAATCAATGTGAAATCAAACTCAAGGTCATCTATTGGCTGGACTTATCATGTTATCTCCTTCAACACGATATTATGGCCATTATTGAGCATATACCATATTATTCAACTGAATTTATTTCAACAGCTGACTACTTTTATATTTTACTAAATTAGGAAATCCAAATTTGATAATGTTTTTGGCTGCCAACAAGGCTGACTTGGAAGAGAAGGGAAAAGTGGCGGTACTCGAGGTATTTTTAGTCCCACATTCTTGCTTACTATTATTATATTGTTAGTATTTAAACATAGTCAACGGCATATTGGTGCGCACCTAGACATTTGGGGAAAAGCATATAACAGTAACAACGACATGCCCATTGAAATGCTTATATGTTAATTCATACCCATTGAATTGTACAAATAAGAAAAGAGACACATTGTAAATGCTTTTAAAGAGATTTGAGGATTTCAAAGTGTTAGAAAGATATTAAGAATTATAAAGGATGTCAATTCTCCAAAACAAATTTGGAGACTATAACAGAAAAAGGGATTTCTACTCAAGTGATGTGCATGCACAAGTAATAAAGTCGTGCTATTTTTATCATTATATTCTTTAGAATTCAGTAACCTTTATTGTCAATAGCTAATTTGAGAGCAGGAATATGGTGGGTTGAAGTCAAATTCAGTGCTCCTTTGCATTATAATCTTTGCTCGTTTACATAAATAAATGTGCCCATAAATTTAGTGCATAAAAAATTGTGTTTGGGGATGAGTTTGGTTGCAAAATAGATGCATGTTATAATAACATTTGATGTTTGAAATTCTGGGAGCAAGCTGTTTATTTCAAAAATTTAGCATATCTTTCTTACATGGTGAGGGAGTTAAGCTCCAAGAAAAATTCCATCCTAGCACCAAGATTGATGAGAACAAGTGAACTTGTGAAATAATATTATGTTTCTTGTTTCTGATATTATGTTTTGGAATGAAATTGCTGATATTATGTTTCTTGAGCATAAAACATAATATTGTTGATAACCTAATATTATGTTTTATGCTCCTGTGCATTGGGATATTTACTGATGATTAATCTCATATATTCTTTTAATTTTCTTGTTAATTGTAAATTAACAGCTAATTGAATTACACAAACTTTTGGGTCATATGCAAGAAGTCCATCAATTTTTGTTGGTGAGGGCGCAAACAGCAAAAAATCTTTGAAATCTATTATTATCAAATCTTTCAGTGTTAGGAATTATAGATCATTAAATGAAACAAACACTAACTTGTATAAGCAAATACTAATCAAGTGCTAGGTATACGTGCCTTGCACGTAGCACGTTCAACGTCTAGAGTATATATATATATATATATATATATAGAGAGAGAGAGAGAGAGAGAGAGAGAGAGAGAGAGCTGTCCTTGTTGGACTAACAATATTAATTAAGACCGGAAGGGTGTCAATTAAAAATAAATAATTATTCAAGCGAAAAACGACACTGCATCAAAACGTTGAAGAAAAAAATAAAATAAAAATGTCAGTATAACTTAAATTGCTTCACGCATTTACAAGGTACATATGAGAGCTAGGTACTCAAGTATTCAAAAAGATTATTTTATGAACTCCATATTTTCAGATGCTAGTTAGATTACGCATTCTTTTTAGCGAATGATCTTTCCTTCTCCATCTGCTCGAACAAAGTTCCATCACAAACAGCTTTTCTTAATGCCACAAAGTTGTACTGCGTTCCTCAAATTGTACAACAGAAGAACATAAAAAACCACAGAAGAATGTAGAAGTAAAAATTGGTAATAAACACCTTTCCAATAAGAACTTCATTAGAATGAGGCCCGTATACGTCTGTTGTATCAAAGAAAGCGATTCCCTTATTGAAAGCATGCTTTATTACTGAGATTCCATCCTCATCAGAGAGGAGAATTATAGGGCCTCCAGTCAGGCCCATACATCCAAACCCCAACTTTGAGACCTGGCAATAAAAGAACAAAAGAAATAAGAACTACAAAGAAATGAACAACATTTAGTCAAAATTAATTAATTGGAGTGACAAACAGCACCAAGAAATTATTCCAATAATGAAAACTACTGCTTAGAGCCTATTCTGCATCTTGAACATTATGAAAGACTACCATCATGATTTCCAAAAACTTGGATATATATTTTCACTTAAATCGAGTGACAGGATTCCATGATTTGAAGTTATTTCTGCAGGTCCAAACTTATATTGAGGCTTGGTGAAGGAAGAACAACCTTAGCAGAACACTCTGTCTCATGAACTTTTCTACTTTGTTTTCAATCTGTGGGTTTTCTTTACGTACTCAATTTAAGAATGATCATGTGACACCCCGTACTCGTAGGTTGTCCTGAAAATCAACATGTTTGACTTTGACCTGTTTTCATCTACAATTACTATAAAAAAAAAAAATTTAATCAATAATCCACAAATAATTCTTCACCTCCAAATCTTAAAACAATAAATATGAGATATCCATAAAGTTCATACATTAAACAAAATAATGCCATCATATAGGGTCTACAAACTCCCCATAAAAATATCCTACTAACACTTTGATCTATTCATGCTAAATAACGTAACAACAAAATAATAAATATCGTCTTCATATTAACCTAAAAGATAACCGCCTATCCTAGTCCCAACATATTAACCTTGGTCCTCAGTTGAGACCTTCACTTCATCTGAAATGTATATAGATAAGGGGGTGAGTTCATCCACAACTCAATAAGCAAAACACCTATACTAGTATGTAAATCATGAGCATTTTTAATAAAACTTTTAAGCATGTAACAGAAAAACTTTTATTCAAAGAAAACAACTTCAAAACTTATAAACCAAACAAAAGCTGAGCGAACCTTTATTTTTCATGAAGTATACACTAAAACCAACTTTTTATACCCAAAACACTTTGGCAAAAATAACTGTAACATCTCATCCATTTCCAAAACATATACCATGTTTAACCTGTGGTAGGGTTGTGCTATCCCCGGTGGCCAAACCAGGCAGTATCATATTGTGAGACTTTTCCTCATTCGTTCTCGGAGTCCTGAGTATGCACATAGGAAAGAAACACATAAAAATGATCACTTTGTTTACAAAGTGATTGCACTCCTATCATATTGCATCATGGAGGTACCAACCATATCACGTGAATCCATATAATCATGTCAGAACCATATTCAGAAATAAAGACAAACAGATAAGTATGCCAAAGATTTTTCCGTAAACATATCATATTAAGCTACTTGTCTTTCACTTTCTTATCCATTTCCATATAAGCCAAAAACACAACAAAACATATTATTTTACATGCACAAGATAGCATCAAAAATTAATGTTCGCTCTTATGCATAGCTCAGAAACGTGTCAAATATTGCTCATGTCTACACATTTCATGTCTAAAGAAAATTTTCTTTATCGTATAAATTTTCATGAGCGAATGCATAAAACATATACTGAGGTTGTTTTTCACCTTTTTCTTTAAAATGCAGAACATGCACATTTTTAAAAAAACCAACCTCAAACAATTTTTTTTTTTTTTTTGTAAATCTAGGATAGGAGCCCTGCTTACCTGACTCCTGTAGCGAATTATCAAAATTTCAAGTCCGATCTCTAAGATTCTCGTCGCCTATTTATAAAAAAAATACTCAACATTAACGGCCAGCAAACCCAATCTATGTATATACAAAAAAAATGATAATCTAATGTTCCTAATATGAAAAATTTGCAAAACTCCTTTCTTCAAACTACACTAGCTTAAAGCATTACAATTTACTACAAATATCAAGTCAAACAACACCCATTTAACATGCTGACCAGCCCCAACATCCGGGTTGTTATCCCACGCTCACATGAATATAAATTCCTAACTTTCCAGCTTACAAACCCAACGAGACCAGTCACCCAAAAATCATTTAGCAACATAATTATTGACCTCAACACAACCAATCGGTCTAGCCAGCCACACAACATTTTTACTCGATTAAGACCAACCAGCCTAACAACATTTTACTCGATTAAAACCAACCAGCCAAACAACATTTTACTCGATTAAAACCAACCAGCCAAACAACATTTTTACTCGATTAAGACCAACCAGCCTAACAACATTTTACTCGATTAAAACCAACCAGCCAAACAACATTTTACTCGATTAAAACCAACCAGCCAAACAACATTTTTACTCGATTAAGACCAACCAGCCCAACAACACAGCCATAAAATTTTGAATCCTTCCAAAATCTATTAACATACTCATGAAACTCCTACCCTTATTCGCATGCATTATAGAGTAGAAAGGCCTTGAAAATAAAATACCTCAATTCCCTTGTAGCTTTGGAACCCGAGAGTCACGCATTGCCAAAGGAGGAGAAATTGCCGATGTGTAAATCTGGAGTTGTAACTACCCTAATCTCCACAAGAAAAACACAACGGAACAAAGAGAAGAGAAGTTAAAAAAAAAAATCCTACATTCTGCTATGATGGCCTATCGGCTCGAGAGTATCTCCCCCCAAGCAATCAATGTTAAAACCAGAACCCCATATCGAAATCGTATAATGACGGAAGAAATTTAGAGTAAGGAGGAGATCATCAAGCTTACCGGCGCGAAATTGGGCGAACGAGAACAGGGCAAGTCGGCGATGAAGAGACCCAAAAACAGGGGTAACTGCCGTAGAGAGAGGAGAGAGAGAGAGAGAGAGAGAGAGAGAGAAAGACCGGTGAATGTGAAAACGAATCTTGCGGGGAAGTGAAACCCATTTGATGCAAACCGATGGGCGTGGCAACTGGAACGAAAATCGAGAGCAACGCAGAGAACATGGGAGGTTAGAACCGTCGGGTGCCGAAAGAAAGAAATGAAAGAAAAGGAAAGAAAAGAAAAGAAAGAAGAAGGGGTGGAAATCAAATACCTGGGGTGAAACGGCGTTGTTTCGATGTTGGGCCGGGTTTTAATGCGCCGAAATAGGCCTGGGCTGCGGGCCTTACATGATCAGTGGCATTATATGGGCTTGCTTCACGTCTCTTTTACCTTCCTTGAAATCTTGGAGTTGGAAATATGTGTTAGCTAGAATTGAAAAAGTAGTGGAAACAAAATCAATCCAAATATTTGAATTATAGCTGTAAATTTCAAATACCAAGTCCATTAGCCTCAGAGGTCTTCATGATTCGAAGCCGTCTCACAGGGTAAGAAACATCCTGAAATTACAATAGAAAATAGCATAAACATTGGGAGGCACAAAAAAAGGAGAATCATACTCATCGTAGTAAATTAAATTTTTAGTCCTCCAAGATTGCTACAACTCGTGAGTCGTACCTCATGACCCTCAACCAGACCACCAAGTAATATGATTCACGAGTACTTCTAGATGTAGTCCTGTATTATGCAAGAGCCGTGCAGTCTTTCTTTAGAAAAGTGAGGTCCCTTATTAAAAATTATTTTTTACTTTTTTATTTTTTTGTGGATCCCATATTTACTCACTTTTTTTTACAAAGATTGTGTGAAACATACACACTATAACTGCAAATATCATTTGTCTTTTATTTATTTATATTTTTCCATTTTAAGTTGTAATGTTAAATGATTGAACAACCCCCATGGAACATCTCCCACAAGCATCCAGTCTCCATCTTTATCTTGATAAGAAAGCACAAATTCAGATGAACCATCCAAAAGCTTAGATGATTTTGTTACTTGTTCCTAATTCTCTCCACCTAACGCAAGAAAAATATAACGCCTCGTACTCGTAGGGAATCCTGAAATCCAGCCTGCTTAATGTGACTTGTTTTCATCTACTAATATTATTTCTAAATATTTTTCTAAAATCCACAAATAATTTTCTCATCTCCAAATCCAGACAATCCAATCATAGAAATATCTACAAAATTCATAAATTTAAGGTAATACCATCACATAGGGTTCACAATCTTTCCATCACAAGAATAAAAATATTTTACTAACACTTGAATCTAATAATGCTAAATAACGTAACATCAAATCATTGAATACAATCTTCACTTCAACCAAAGGGTAACAGCTTAGTCTGGTCCCAACATTCTAGTCTTGGTCCTCAGTCGAGACCTCCACTTCATCTGAAATGTATATAGATAAGGGGGTGAGTTCAACCTCAACTCAGTAAGCAAAGCACCTATACTAGTGTGTAAAGTAAGAGTATTTGAAAGAAAAACTTCTTATGCATGAATACATAAAACTTTTATTTATAGATAATAGCTCCAAAAAAATGTATCATCAAGCGATAAGTTGAACGAATATATATTTTTCATAAAGTATAAATAGAAACCAACTTTTCAAACAAAACACTTTGGCACAAATAACTGTCACATCTCATCTTATCAATATTTCATAACATGTACCATGTTTAACCTCCGTGGTAAGGTTGTATTATTCCCGGTGGTCAAACCAGGCGGGATCATATTGTGAGACTTTCCCTTATTCGTTCTCGGAGTCCTGAGTGTGCACACAGGAAAGAAACACCAAAAGGATCACTTTGTTTCCAAAGTGATTGCACTCCTATCATATCATATTATGGTGGTACCAACCATAACACGTGAATCCATATTCTCATATTAGAACCATATCCAGAAACCAAAAAAAACAGATAAGCATGCCAAAGATTTTCCATGAACATAACATATCAAAACACTTTACTTCACATGTATAAGAAAACAATAAAATCCATGTTCGTCCATATGCATATCTTAGAAACATGTCAAATGTTGCTCATGTCTACACATTTCATGTTTAAAGAAAATTTTCTCTATCATATAAATTTGCATGAGAAGATGCAGAAATATATATACTGAGGTTGTTTTTCCCACTTTTCTTTTAAAATCATAATATGCACATTTTATAAAACTAACCTCAAACAAATTTTCTTTTTATGCAAATCTAGGATAAAAGCCTCACTTACCTGACTCCGGCAGCGAACTATCAAAGCTTTGAGTTCGACTTTTAAGAGTCTCGCCACCTATTTATAAGATATTCACTAATGTTAATGACAACCCCAAAAAGCTTTAATCTGAAAAATTATAAGTTAAACTACGCTGCCTGCCTAAATTCATAAACTCTAGCAGAAAAATCCCAAGCAACCAGCCATCCAAAATCATTTATTAGCATGAATACTGTCTCCAACAAATTCATTATTTCAGCTCATTACGTATTCATCTCAAATAACTCCAAAATACCTTGGAAAATAATTTCTTTATTTCACACCATCAGCCACCAATAATCCTCTCAACCAAAAACTCATAAGCTTTGGAACAACCAAGAGATAAAATAAAATACTCCACAAACAATTTGTAAGAGTCTTCTAAACAAAAGATCCAATTTTCATTCACTAAACAACCCGCTATTCGTATACAACAATTCCCAAAGAATCACTTAAAATGAGCATCCATCTGAAATCCATAAATCTTACCTGAAGAGAGGAAATGGAGAACGACTCGGGGAGAAAAAAAAGCTACGAAAATTAGATCATTGATCTACTATGCCTACCTACACCCATTGATATGCAGACAACGGAAAAATATCAGTGATGAGGAAACCCAAAAATCGCATCTCTTTAATGATGGAAAACTGAAAGAAGTGAAAGGTTTAGAAGACTTACTAGTGGAAGTCGCCAACGGACGAAAACAGAGGGGAATCGGCGAAAGCAAGGTTCTCAATTGAGAATGAGTGCCATAGAGAGGGAGAGGGAGAGGGAGAGGGAGAGAGAGAGAGAGAGAGGAATTTATCTTCATCTTGGAGTGAAAACTACCGAGAACGTGGAGTCTGGTGAGCAAAAAATGGAGGCCAGCAAAGGAAAATAATCATCGGGAAAAGCAGAGGAAAGAAAGGAAAAGAAAATAAAAGAAAGAAAAGGAAACGGAAAGGGAAGCAGTGAAATCAATAAACCTGGCGCAAAACGACGCCGTTCCGGGGTTAAGGCAGAAATGGGTTTGGGCCTGGGCCTGGGTAGCGGGCTTGGGCCCGGGTGTTACAAAAAATATTGACAATATGCAGTATCAACTTCAATCAACCTTTTGCTAATTTATACATGCAGGAAAAAATGTAGATTATTAATGGAAAAAATATTTGGTACTCATCTTAGACCAGTCTTTTTCCCCCTTCACTGACCCAACCTCTTACTGAGTACAAGATCAATGGGTAGATTTTTTTTTTCACTTTATATGTGTCTATATGCTTACTTTGGAGATGGAGTTGGCTATGTCCTTTGCCAAGCCTATCTTTATTTATTTATATATTTATTTTCCTTTTCTTCCCTGTATTAAATATTTTGATAATGTTTAATCTTTTTTGATTTTTGATTTTTTTCTATTTTTCTGCACAAAGCAAAAGAGAATTTGGCTATGCAACTGAAGCTAAAGCCGAGGCACGTTGAGGTGTTAGGTGTGGTTCTGGAACTTTAGGGCCAGGTACTGTACCCTAAACATGCTAAGATGAATTTTAGTGTTGTTACTCTTTTGGTGGTGGTTGGGTTCTGATATTTAAGGTTGTTTATTCATTCTTTCTTTCTATCTATCTTTCTTTTAATTATTGTTTTTTTTTTTCAATTAAAGTTACTTCCACTTAACTTCATTTAAGCTTATATTAGCGACTTTTCTGAATCTTGTTTACCCTCTCAATTGATCAGTTGGGTTACTAATCAAACTGCCACTAAGGGAAAAATAAGCAAACCGAATGCTTGTACTCTTGTGGCTCTTCTTCGTAATTTGCCTTGGTATATATACGCTCTACAATTTAATTAACTCTTTAGTTTAGGTTTTGCACCTCTGCAGTGTTTATCCGATTATTATTCTAGATTTTCCATGTTAAAATATGATGATTGATTTGATGCGTTATTTTGTTTTATAACCATGTGAAAAGGAGTTGAGGGGTGGCTGTGGGAAAACAGGGGACCAATGAGATGATCAACTTATGGTTGAGGCTATTGACTATAGTTGGAATGAAGTTGTTTAAGTCAACTTGCTCTTTGGGAATTTTCATCTTCTTTTTTAGATTAGTTTATTATTTTCATACATCTAGAACTAGAGGATGCCTAGGGAGCTCTAAGAATATGCAAGAGCATTTTCATAGCTAAGAATATGCAAGTCAAACAGAACTCTCCTATCAATTATTTATTAATTGACCCAAAAAATACACTTTGCATTGTTAAATTATCAAGAATTTTGGACATTACATCAAAAGCTACTAAACCTGAGATATTACAACCTCACAATAAGAAAAAGTTGGGATATGCACCTCCATTAATATATGATTTTCAACATTTTTTTATTCAATATTATAACATGTCAGCAATTCTTCGCTCATTTAACAATTAGAATTGGACAGTATGCTACAATTTAGTTTTTAGTAGACCAAATACACAATGTATCAATTTTGATAGTTTTAAATGTTAATCCCAAGACGTTTGGAGATGCACAGTATGGAAAAAAAAATTAGTTTAGTTTCTTTTAGTTGAGTTTAGTTTTTCAATTACAATCTCTTTTTTATTAAATGCTTGTTGTGGTGTTTAGTTTAGTTTCTTGAAATTATTATTTGTCTTGTTATTTTAATTATAAAAAAAGAAAAACTATTTGCCATGTTCCTTTGTGGGTTTGATGCCCGACATACTTTGAAATAAGTGCAATGCTGATAACGTTTGTATTATTTGGGAAGTATCTGGATTGTCTTGTCAAAGGAAAAACCTCAGATGCCATCAAGAAGTTAGTCGAACTTGCACCAGCAACTGCAGTGCTATTTGTCAAAGACAAAGGTTTTTTTGGACGTCTTCCTTTTTTTTTCTTCTTCTTCTTCGAAATAGAGGGTGATGTATTTCTGGGAATTTGTCCATCAAAATGTATTCCTGTTCTTGCCTTTTTGCTTTTGCTTGTAATTGTGCTTTACATACTATGTAAACAAGTTGTAGAGGGCATTCTATGATGTGAGTACCTGGTACTGTTTGTCTATAATAATCATTATTAAAATATATTTGCAGCTTAGATTTATGTGCTGGTTCTAATACGATGTCATTTGTTTGACGTTTGGTGCTTGACATACTTGTACATTGTGATTAAAGCTCACTTGCTCGCATGAGTTTTCCCGTATGCATTCAACTTGGCTGAAATCTGAGATTGGGAGATAATAATTTGTTTGAAAAATGATTTCATTCTTCAAAAATATTTGCTAAATTTGTTCTTTTAATTTTTTTATTTGCATTAAGTTGTTCATTAATCAATAATTTGTAACAACATATTACTTTTGTAAAATAATTGTTTGACCCAATTAGGCCAACGTGCTTTGCACTTGCACCTACCTAGTATATATATATATATATATATATATATATATATATGTATGTATATATATTCAAAAGTACGTAAAAGTAAAGAGTCTTTGGATCCTTCTTGTTGGCCAAGTCGTTCATGTTGTAAAATCAAAACTCCATTCTGTTGAAAAAACATTTCTCTGAGCTTGATATTTTTCCGTTGCTTGAGTGCAAAGTACAGCCAAGAGCTAAACACAGGCATAGAAATAAAGCCTACACTACCACCTGCATTAGAAAGGCTGATCAAAGCCATTGTTCATCTTAACCACGGGCGCCATTCAAACAATTAAAAGATATAAAATAATTAAGAACTACTTTTTGCTATCTTAATTATGCCAAATAAGTTTTAGGAACAAAATGACCAAATCTAGCTAATTAGAGCTATTTCTAAATAAAGGTAAAAGTACTGCAACGGCTCAAATCCTTCAAAATCACGATGACGGTTGACAATGGGCTGGTTTTAATAGTAAATACGAAGTAACGCAGCAGATGCAACAAGATAAATAAAACAGATACATACACAGAACACCAATAAACACCAAAATTTTAAGTGATTCAGCTTAACACAAGCCTACATCCACTGTTGGGTTGGTCTTGATGAGTCACTATAGAACAGAGATGGAGTATAAAGATTGAATCATAAGATTCTTACACTAAAAAACACTCAATCTCACTTACAAGTTACAAGGCTCTCTCTCACAACTCCCAAACCCTTACAAATAGCTCTCAGACGAAAAATCTAACAAAAATGAGACATTTACCGGTCTCGATGTTCCAATGAACGCGATCCTTCTTATAAACCACTTCTCACTCGATTGAGACTACTCTCGCTCGAGCGAACCACTATTCCAAATGATGCTAACCCTAGTACTGAGAACATTAGCTCAAAGCGAAACCTCGAGCGAATGTCTAGGGTTGGCTCTCACTCGAGCAGGACGTCGAACGAGAGTTGAGCAAAGTCTCTGTCTGGAATCTCGCTTGAGCTGGATGTCGAGCGAGGGTCGAGCGAACGCTCTGTCTGATGCCTCACTCGAGCGGGATGTCGAGTAAGGGTTGAGCGAACTCACTGGTTGAGGCTTGCTCGAGCGACGGTCGAGCGACGAGCATTCTAATGTGCTTGATTGAACTCAATTCAAGTCATATCTCAACATATCTCTACCTTGGCTTGAATTGTCACAATCCCCACAAAATCCATTCTAAACATGAGACCAACAAATCCCTCAAAAAGGAATACTCATCCGAAATACGAAATCTATCTTTAAAGAACTCAATTTCCACACAAAAGTTTTCAATAACATAGACGACTTGACCAAATCACCGGCTTGGTCCTAATGAAGAATCAACATCTTCATACAAATGGCAATGCACTATAATACAGACTGCTTACTTGAACAAAGGCTTCTGAATACAGACGAAGACAACCAAATATTCTCTGCCAAACTAAGAACCTAACAAAACCTGTATGAGCATACACAAAAGGTGGCCAAACCAGTGTTTTAAATTCGTACCGTATCAGCCGGTATGGCCGAAATATTTCGTACCGGCTGGTATAGAAAAATGCCGATTTCGTTTCGGCCGATAGACCGTACAAGATTTCGGGCTCTTTTTTTTTTTTTAATTTTTTACTATTTTTTAACCTCAATTTAGACTAAATTATTTACATATATATTTATCTATATAATTTATTTACATATTGATTATTATTTTGAAATATATTTTATATATATTTATATATATAAATTATTTACGTATAAATTATTCTAAAACGGTATACGAAACGGTACCAATATCGAAATATTTCGTTTCAGTGAATTGACCGGTACTGGCACCGGTACAGTATTCAAAACATTGGGCCAAACTGCCTCCTCTATCTACCACCGGTAGACCTACTCTCAATGTACACCAATAACATGGATAAAATCATACTCAAACACAAAAGCATGATCTAGAGTACCCATGTACTCTGTTCTGAAGCTCTCTGTAACTCCACTTTATTGCTATAACTCTCTCTCTTTGCTGTGGAAACAAAAGAAAAGAAAATTCACCCAATAGCAAGCTGTAATTTATTGCTTCAACCTCAATCCGTAGACAAGCCTGACAAATTCAAAGTAAACTATGAATTCTGCAAGCTCACCTCAATCCATTCAGATACTTCGTGGAGTGAAACAAACTGAATAGTCTGTGCAACGCTCTACCTTCTTGTTTGTCGATCACTTGTCTTCTCAAAAGAAACATATAAACAAAACCAAACTCTTCAATGATCATAAAACAAATACGAGTATAACAAAAGTACAACTTTACACAAAATGTATCCCGATCAGTAATCCTGCAAGAAAACTTGATTCTACACTGTTTCGCAAGAACACAATGCAAACAAAAAATCAAATTTAACTATCTTATGATCACACCAAGTAAAAGGATGCCAACTCATAAATGACCACACCTGTTTGACATACTCACATGTGCTGCATGCCAGTGATATTTGAATCTAGAGCATGTGAGGATACACCACCTGCTACTGTACTGCCCTCAAGGAAGTAGAGACTAACTGTCAGCTTCTTTGCTATCATCACCACTAGATAAACTTTCCTCTTCCTCCACATTTTCCAGTCGAGGACACTCACTCTTATAATGACCAAACTTATGGCAGTAGTAACACTTAACATTTTTCTTGTTAGATTTAGAACTACTGGAACTACCCCTACTCTTTCCTAAACATCCTTTCCCGGATCTATCACCAGAGGAACCTTTCACAAACAAACTATCGACTTGATCGTCCATGCCTAATCCCCTAAATTTTGTTCTCAGTTCCCCAGAACTCAAAGCAAATTTAACATCTACCAAGGAGATTGTATCTCTACCATACAACATTGAGTGTACAAAATTATCAAATGAAATAGGCAATGAATATAAAACAATTAAGGTTTGATCTTCCTCATCAATCTTAATGTCTATGTTCCTCAGATCCATAATAATTTTATTAAATTCATCTAGATGTGCAGAAATAGAAGTATCTTCATTTATCTTGAGAGTGTATAATTGTTGTTTCAAATACAACCGGTTAGTAAGAAATTTCTTCATATACAAGCTCTCTAACTTGTTCCAAAGACCAACATTAGTCTTCTCCTCAGCAACTTCCCTCAAAACTTTATCTGATAGTAATAATATAATAGTGTTGTGAGCCATTTCTTCCTCATTCTTTGACGGTGCAGGAGACTCACTAGTCACCTCTTCTAAAACATTGAACAAACCCTTCTGTCGCAACAAAACCTTCATCTTGATGCGTCATAAATTAAAACTATTCTGCCCATCGAATTTCTCTACTTCAAACTTTACTGAGAGCATCCCTTCACAAAGCTCAGAAGCTCTGATACTAGTTTGTTGGGGATAAGCCAGTCTTAACAATAAATATGAAGTAATGCAGCGTATGCAACAAGAGAAGTAAAATAAATACACACACAGAACACCAATAGACACCAAGATTTTAAGTGGTTCGGCTTAACACAAGCCTACATCCCCACTGTTGGGTTAGTCTCAATGAATCACTATAGAACAGAGATGGAATATAGATATTAAATCACAAGATTCTTATACTAGAAAACACTCAACCTCACTTACAAGTTGCAAAACGCTCTCTCACAATTCCCAAACTCTTACAAATTGCTCTCAGATGAAAAATCTAACAAAAATGAGACCCTCACCGGTCTAGGCGTTCAAATAAACACGATCCTTCTTATAAGCCACATCTCGCTCAAACGAGACTACTCGCTCGAGTGAACCACTATTTGAAATGGTGCTAACGCTAGTACTGAGAACACTAGCTCAAAACGAAATCTCGAGCGAGACTCAAGCGAATGTCTAGGGTTGGCTCTCGCTCGAGTAGGACATCGAGCGAGAGTCGAGCGAAATCTCTGTCTGGAATCTCACTTGAGTTAGATGTCGAGCGAAGGTCGAGCGTACTCTCTATCTGATGCCTCGCTCAAGCGGAATGTCGAGTGAGAGTTGATCGAACTCACTAGTTAAGGCTTGCTTGAGCGAGGATCGAGCGACGAGCATTCTGATGTGCTTGATTGAACTCAATCAAAGCCACATCTCAACAATGACACACTGTAGCTAGGACATTAAAGTTCAAGCAATACCAAATTAATGCTTTCAGGTTATCAACATCTTCAGATTCCTCGTGAACTCAATATTTATCATTTTTTTCAATGCAAAATTAGTTACTTCAATATTTATCATTTGCAGTTTTCTAATTTATAAATTAGAAAAATTTCAAATCTTTCCTTAAAATAATATTTTTTTTAATCACGTGATATATTTCATCGATCGAGGATCTTGGGCTATTAGGAAATATGTTTTGAGAAAATTAAGAATTTTTTTGAGATATTTTTCTAAAACGAAGACTAATAGAAAAATAAAAATGTTTTTTTTCCTTAGAAATAAAGTATGAGATCTCATAATTACATGTATTTTTATGTAGTGTTTTTATTCTTGTTGTTGATTATTTTAGTTTCTTTTAATAATATTATTGGTTGTGTTTTATTTGTTTAATATATTTATTTGAACTATTAGATAATTAATATTAGTTCTATGTTGTTTTTTATGTTTAAATATATTGAGTTACGTTACTTTTCTTATTATTTTTAATGTGAGATAATTATTTTAATGATTGAAATTGAATTCCTTTATTTTATTATGTGATTTTATTTTATGCGCTTTCTTAATATTAATTAGTGTTTTATATTTAAATTGTTCTTTAAATTAAATTAGTTTATTGTTGGACTTTAAATATTTTATTTTATTGATATCGAATTGTAGTATTTTCAGTCAGCTTTTATTTAATTTATTGTGCTCTTTCTTTTTAGTTAGTCTTCATTTATTTGTTTTCTTTTTCTTTTTCTTTTCTTTTCTTTTTCTCATTTTTCTTTTCTTCTTTCTTTTCTTCCTCCCCTATTTTCCCCCTGAGCCGTGCGACCCCCTCCCTCATTTCCTTTCCCACCCGTTTCTCTTCACTCCAGCCAGCGCCGCCGTACGCCACCCTCCGACGACACCGCCCAGCCCAAACCCACCCTCACACGCCAGTGAGTCCAATGGCACTGGAGGTGTCATCTCTGGCCATTCCACCGCCCCTGCTCGGCCTCATACCCGAAATGGGTTTAATGGGTTTTCACCCATTTTCCGACGTCTTCACCGGTTATCTTGGCCCCCGACTACCACCACTAGACTCCTCATCCTCCGGCGAGCATAATCTACCGCCGGCAGCCTTCAATTTCTTCCATTTTACCTCAAATCCGAAATGGAAACATCTTTGCTGTGCCGCCGTCCGGCCACCGTTAACCTCACCGCCACCACCAAACCATTCCCCTACCTCAACCGACCATCCCTTAGTTCAGTTTCCTCATCCATGGCCCACCTTCCCTATACAACTCCAAACTCGAAAATGGGTTTTCACCCATTTTGAGCCCGATCCCCTACCTTCCGGTGGTTGTACTTCCTCACCACCACCTCCATGAGATTCCCCACCTTTCAATGGGTATTTTCTTAAATTTTGGTCTCAAACCGAACACTCTAGCCCAACGTATAAGTGACCGCTACAAACGCTGTGAATTGACATTTGCTCAAAGATCTACGTTTTTACCCGCTGTAAGTATTTTCCAATTGAAATTTAAGATTTAAATATATTTTTGCATCATCAAATATTGTATTTGTTTGACGTTGGGATTTGCTGATTGATGTTGGAATTTTATGATTGTTAGTTATTTTGTGTATTGTGGTATATATTGTGTAATTACATGCTTGATCATGGATATATTTGGTGTTTGGATTTTAAGGTGAGCTGTGATTTTTGGGTTCATGGTTTTAGTGGTTTTGACTGAGTCATAATGGAGACAGCGATACGTAACGCCCGTTATGATCAGTGGTTGTGAATGATATAACGGGGATGACATACGTAACACCCGTTATGATCATTGTGTGCATTTTATATCGGGGACGACGATACGTAACGCCCGATATGAAATAAGTGTATAGGAATCATAATGGGGATGACGATACGTAATACCCATTATAATTGGTGGTGTGTGTATGATATAACGGGGACGGCGATACATAATGCTCGTTATGATCATTGGGTGTGTATTTCATATTGGGAACGACAATATGTAACGACCGCTATGAAATAAGTGTGTATGAGTCATAATGGGGACGGCGATACATAACGCCTATTATGATTAATGTTGTGTGTATGTCATATCGGGGACAGCGATACGTAATGTCCGCTATGATTGGATTTACAGATAACTTTTTCTGGGAAATGATGAATAATTTTATTGGAGTTTTATCATGGACCAAAATGAAATTTTTGGTGTGTGTGGTTATTTTATGTACTTTGAAGAAGATGATTTTAAGCTACACGCATACAGTATCACATTCATGAGTGACGTTGTTATTGCATTAATATATTTTATATCTTGTGGTTTGTTTGGGTTGTACTTACCTGCGATGTCATTTTTGGTATCATAGTTCTTTTATGCAGATTTTTAAGAGGTTGAGTCTGAGGAAACGGCTCCGCCGTTGATGTATTGTTATTATAAATTGATATTTTGGAATATATTTTCCCCTTTTTATAAATATGTATTGTTATGATTTGTGTTACAAATGACTATATTAAATCTCCTGTTAAAGAATTTATGTTAAACTGATTTGAAAAATAATTCTAAAAATTTTAGTACTTAGATATTGACTTTAATTATCCACTGCTTTTATTTTATGTATGTCTCGTGATCACATACTTAGATATTGACTAAAAATGTTGGGGATGCGTGACCCGTGTTGTCATCATTCCGACGCCTCAATTCCCGTATTATTTTAAGGAAAATTTTGGAACGTCACATAAAGTATAAATTCTTTCGTCACCAAACACTAATATTTAAGTTACATTAATTAATCTACCCATAATTTACAAATAAAAACTTAGAACACACACTATCATGAAAGAACCTAGCTCAAAGAGGAAACGTAACTGATGAGCAATACCGGACTTGCTCACTTGCACATACAAAAGCTCACAAAAATACGATCACTCCCAAACCACAAAGAGAAAACTTTTAACATACAAAAAGATCTATATAGACTAGATAACTTAAATATTGCATGCAAAGGGACCAAAATCTACCATCATTCATCGTTGACTTGGAGGAAGATGTTGGCTGATTGTAGCTTAATGACTAATGGATTATCTGCCATCATCTGTTGGTTTTAGTGCTAGATTTCCCATGCTATTAATGGTACTTGTGGAAGAATAGCCAACACCAACATCAATGCTTATAGAGTGATCATGTGTTAATGCACTAAGCGTATGGTCACTCTCTTCTGTGTTGAGATAATTAGCTTTTTTTTGTACTTGCTTTCCCTGAACTCTCAATCCATCCAGCTCGGCCGCCACCTCCTTCATAGTAGGCCTGTCATCTCCTTTAACACTTAGGCATCTTTTTGCAATATTAGCAACTTTCTTTAGTTCCTCAACATTACTTCCACTGTGAATGTTGTCATCAATAACTTCTACCAAACGATCCTCTTTTACCATAGAAACAAAGTATGTTGCCAAATTTCTCTCACTTTCAGGCCTATCCAAAGAAATCACCTTCTTTCCAGTTAATAACTCAGCTAATACAACACCAAAACTGTAGACATCACTTCTTTCTGTTAGATGGCTAGTATGAAAGTATTCTGGGTCCAAATATCCAAATGTTCCTTGCACCAAAGTTGTTAATTGTGTTTGATCAAGAGGAACGAGTCTTGAAGCTCCAAAGTCTGATACTTTTGCTGTGTGGTTTTCATCCAAAAGTATATTTGCTGTTTTTACATCTCGGTGTATAATTGGCATAGAAGCTTCAAAATGTAAATATGCAAGGGCACCGGCAGTTTCTGTTGCTATCTTAAGACGTTTGTTCCATGAGAGTACGAAAGATCGGCTTTTATCATGAAGATGATCAGAAAGTGTCCCATTTGTGATGAATTCATATACTAGCATGGGCACTTCTGTTTCCAAGCAACAACCTAATAGTTTAACAACATTTCTATGATTGATTTGAGTAAGTACAATCACCTCATTTATGAATTGCTCAATCTGGCTTTGATCTCCAATTTTTGACTTTTTAACCGCAACCACTCTATTATCCGACAATATTCCTTTATAAACAACACCGTAGCCTCCTTGGCCAAGGACTCGGCTTTTGCTGTAATTGTTGGTTGCCTTCTCAAGTTCCTCAATACTGAAGACTTTTGTTGTCTCCATGGATCCGGTTTGATTTGGAAGTTTTTGCTGTAACATTAGGCCACCATTTTGTTGGAACCACTTCTCTTTGAGTTTAATGAGCTTTCTTTTTTGCAGTACCCAATATACCAAAGAACTTCCCACAAGGAGCCCTAAGAGGCCAATGCTAATACCTGTACAAAGGGAAAAACGGCCTTGAGTACGAACATTGATTTGGCCAATAATTTTTATTTTTATCATTTTTATAGGAAGACCAATATCATCATTAATAGAGGGAAACGTTACAAGTTTTTGAGGGATAGTGTCCTAATTTTTTTGATTGCCTTAAGTGCTTTCAAGTTCCAATGAAGAAATATTATATACATAAGAAAGAGATGGGGTTAACAAAAGAATTGATTTGGCCAAGCAGGTATATTAATCTTAAATAATAAAAAAATAAAATATCAATACTATTTTATCTTAGTTGATGTAGCAGTTTTCAACATCAACAGTGCAATATTTGATGTGCTACTAATTTAAGAAGCTTATAAATAAATTTATTCTTATATTAATTAGATCGTCATCGGAGAGGACAATTTACGTACCTTATTTATGCCACATTGACATTTGGGTCAAGATCGAAAGTGATCTCATATTCCAACTTTTTCAACCAAATGATTATAGGGAAATTAGTGATGAGGTTGGATAGCTATATCCTTATATTTATGTAATTTGAAAATTAGAAATTAAGCAAAAAATGATTAAAAAAAAAAGAGTTTAAAGATTATATTATACACTATATTATAATATTTAATTGACTCTAATACATATACGTACCGAGTGCAATAGGAATAATTTTAGATTGGCTTTCTTTAGGTCTGCAACCTATTCCGGGTGGCGTCCTCCCATCTCCTTCGAACCCATGTAGACAAGTACATGTGTAATTTCCGTCAGTGTTAATGCATGTTGCATTATCAGCGCAAGGTTTCAAAAGGCACTCATTAATATCTGAAATACAGTGAATTCAAACAGCCGCAATTAATCCTTCACAAGAATTAATTACATTATACATAAATAATATATATATATATAGACACAGTCACACACAATATGAAAAATGATTTATGTTGTCTTAGGATGCGTAAGTTAGTCTCACGCACTGTGTATAGTGCGTAACTCGGAGACCCAAAAAAAAAAAAACTGCCTTTTTTTGTCAAAAATCATAAGCTGATCTTGTACATCGTAAAATTATATCTGACATTGACATACATATATATATATATATAATATATGCAAATTCTCATCTGGCTATTGATCATGAGCCAAGAAAAATAAGGCTGAAAAATGATTTACACAATATTTTCACAACTTTCTAACTACTATGTTTGAAATTATGGAGGACATTTTGTAAAACACGTTATAAAGTACTACGTAATATCATTATATAAAAATATTCTCATATTATAATATTATTGTAAAAGATATTATGAAAATGTATTGTGCGTACATGATTACTCTAGCTAAAGATGATCAAAACGTATATCATGTGAGTACCTTGGCAGCTCCCAGATCCACTAGGTAGGTATGGGTTCCCTTGATAACCATCGGAGCAATTGCAAAGATAACCAGGGCCGTTGCGAGAGTTGTAACAATAACTATGCGTTGCCTTGCATGCGTAGCTATCCTTATTTTTATTTGCATCTTCGCATGTCTCGTCCCCAATTGCCCAATCAAGCACCAATGGAACAGTCGATCTTTGCCACAAATTTTCGAAATCCGTTGATGAAAAGTTGTATGCATTTTCTTCTACTATAAAGCCATATGCACATTCACCGATGCCAATAGTTTTTGTGTTGTCGCTCAAACTCCGAACACTTAGATTAAATTCGGTCGCTCCTTTGGGTATAGGAGTCTGACAACAGCCAATACCAGAGCATGAACCGTTGACCACATCGCTAGCATTGTCGTTACAGAGTGACAAGCACCCAGTAGTGAAGCCCTTCTGTTCCACAGAGCCTTGAATAAAGGAATAAACGCCACAACCCACGGCAGTGATCTTGTTCCTCTTATTTGAGATGCGAAAATTTGACAGCTTGAACAAAGCTGAGTTGCCACTATAGTTGACACTTATACTAAAAGCTGGCGCATCAGGCCGCGCGCTCTGGCCACTTCCCGAGGTGCAGCTTCTGTAAGCTGTCTGTTTACCGCATGTTATAGCAGTATCTGTTCTTGATGGGTCAGGGCTTTGTCCTAAATTATTGTGTTCGAGGACTTTACAAAGACTGGCTACGGGATTCGAGACTCGCAGTTCACCATGCAGTACTGATATGCTCTCAACAAACATATCATCAGCGCCCAGGGATGGTTTTGGAGGATGGAATGTTTTGTTACAAGTGATGAGAAAAGGTTTGGCGAGGGAACATTCCTCGCTTGCTCCAAATGGGTACGGGATTTCAACTGTTCCACATGTACGCTCACATGTTGAATTGGGTTTGGATGCTACTGATGCTACTAAAATCAACACGATCAGTACCCCAAGTACTAGCAGAGGTGGCAAAAGCTTTCCATTCAAGGCCATGGTTTTCCTTTAATTCCTTTGCTTTCTTACAAATTAATCTCTCCTTCTCCTTCTGCTGCAGGCAGCATAGAATAATTAGCAAAAATACCGGTGGTATGCCTGGCGTCAAGCAAGCCAAAATATATAAACACAGTGAACGAAACCTGTCAAATATTACAAGAACTAGATATTTTAAACTTTAGATTATCTGTCTCCTTCATTTTCAGAAAAGTAAGACGATATTTTTTTTTATTACCATTTTTTTCTGAGCACTAAAAGATAATTAATTGCATAAGAAGATAATACTCCGGTCTCCGGTCTCCGGTCTCGCTGTTGAGCACCTCCAAAGCTCTCCTGTATCATTTTTTATATTTTTTTTTTGAAAAACAACTAACTTTTTAACAACCTCGAATTTCAAGTTGAAAACTCAGTGTACCGAACTTCATGAATCACCCTTAACAAAACACTTATACTACTTCAACTTCATATCACATTTAGATTAAAAGTCAATGAGATTAAAATGTTGAAATTTTAAATTTGAAAAATACTTAAAAAAATGTTTTTTATTTTGTAATATTTCAAAATAAAGTTATCAAATCTTGAGTACTTTGAGAATTATCATGTTTGCGAAATATCGCCTTATTTATGACAGATTTGAAAAGAAATTAATCAAATGAGTCTTGTAAGTAAAAGTATAAAAGTTCAAGTAAAAAAATATAATTAAACGAGTGATCTGCAAAAGAATTAAAATCGGGAAAGTAGAGATGATTGTCCAACGCAAAATAAAACCGGACCGAGTACATAAACAATATCCACATAGCATAAACATTTTCAGGAAAAGCAAGCAGCTTGAGTTGAAGAAGAGAGAAATAACGAAAAATAGGCACTCGTATATCATAAGAACATGAGTTCTGTTCTAAATAGAGATTTTAAATTATAGATTATATGTCTAATATTTCATTTTCGGAAAAGTAAAACGAATTATTTTTCTCACGAGCACTAAAAGAGAATTAATTGCATGAGAAGTTCATAACTATCCATACAGCAGGTCAATATATGAGCCTCGATTTCTCACCTCTTTGGAATATCATGAGCCACTTCCTTCAACTGCCCAGATTGCTCTTCATGATCTTTTGGCTCTATGTCCAAGAACTTCAACCTACTATATAGGCCATTATTAAAGCAGATGGTTCAATATATAATAACATTGAAAAACAGGCGCATGCATGAGTAATCGTATATCGTAGGCCGGACGGTGTTCTAAATAGATATTTTAAATTATAGATTATATGTCTAATCCTTCATTTTCAGGAAAGTAAAACGAATTATTTTTCTCACGAGCACTAAAGGACAATTAATTGCATGAGAAGATCATAACTTTCATATAGATAGCAGGTCTATGATCCTCACCTCTATCGCGCACTTGAGCCACCACTACACCATTTAGTGGCTTTTGCCACGAGTTCTTTTGCCACAAAATATTATCATGTGAAAATGTCACTTTTAGTCACTAAATTTATTGGAGAGAATAAATATTAGTTTTTTCCACAAAATGGTTGTGGTGGATAATATTTTATGACAAAAGATTTTTTCTTACCATTTAAATATTTGTTATGATTAAATTATTTTATGAAAAAAAGATATGACCATCTCAAAATTTTTTAGTTACAAAATATTTATTACCACAAGTTCAAGTGACTTTTTAACACGGATGTCAAGGATAACAAAAATAATATTTCAGATTTTCCAAGCTACCGTGAGTTATATGTATTTGCTGCGAAAATATTGGGCAATTGCCGCGAATTCTACTCGCCGCAAAAAGTCTATATATATATACCATGCCCGATTCTTCTTCCCCTTCCATCTGTGAGATTCCCAAATTAAACCGATGCGATTTCTCTCTTCGACGGTGCCCCCCTTTTGCCCCGACGGCTCAAACCTCCCGCCCCTTCCCCCGACGGCTCAAACCCCCTTCCCCCCTTCCCCCGACGGCTCAAACCCACTGCCCCTTTCAACCAATAACGGCTGAAACCCCCAGCTCCCTTCCCCCCGACGGCTCAAACCCCCAGCTCCCTTCCCTCCGACGGCTCAAACCCCCAGCTCCCTTCCCTCCGACGGCTCAAACCCCCCGCTGCGCCCCCCCCCCCCCAAACCAACCGACCCCAACCCCGACGGCTGGCACCTCACCTCACCTCACCTCGTGCGATTCCATCCTGTCTCCCTCACGGTGCCCATTTGAGCCCTACCCCTCGTCGCCCCCAGCGCATGCACTTTCCACCACGGGCTGTGGTTGTTCCACACCGATTCCCCTAGCCCCCAGCCCCCAGCGCGATTTCTTCCACAAAAACCTAGTCCTCTCCACGGTATGTCTACAAATCACCTCTGTCTTCTCCCTCTGTCTAATCTCTCCATTGAGGGTTATTCTTCTCTGTATCTGAGTTTATTCTTTCGTATTTTTCTTGTGGAAATGTTCTGTATTAGCTTAGTTGTTCTGTGCAATTTTAAGGTACATATACGGGCAGAGTAAAATTGTTGTGTACTGTTGCTAGGTTATGTGCATATGCAGGACAATAGGATGAGATATTATAGAACAATACATGCATATTACCAATTAGTAGTATCGGTATTTTATACTACCAAAATGTTATTCCCAACGCTGCTTCCTTGGGTTAATTTGTTGTGTTTCGTAACTTTCATTTTCTGGAGTGTTTTTGGTCCTAATATTTGATGGCTTGTGTTCCTATGAAGCAAAAGAAGCAGTCTGCTAACCAGCGAGCTATGTATTATCATTAAGCATGTTCATTTCTGCATATTGGAAAGAAAATCATACTAAAGTAATAAGGCCATTTTATCTTGTTCTTAGCTTTCTTTTTATGCTAAAGCTGTACTATTTTCGAACTCCAGCCTGGTATTACTAGCCTTTTCTTCTGCAGCTTCTACTGTGTTTAATTTATTTCCTTGCACAATGTATTCTTTGAAACCTTACGAATTTTAGGATCTATTTTTTCATGATATGTAAATTTTTTTTGAAGGGATTATGTAATGGTCTTGTATTTTTCGTTTGTTCTAATATTTTCTGTGGCTGTTTATTTATTTTTTACATTTTACTTGTTATCATTTTCTTCCCGACTCTTCCTTTTTGTTTCATTTTTTCCATCACAAGATGTGTAGGTAGATGAATACATGTTTTCCATTTCCTACAAATCTGAGTTGATGTACATTTTTTTAACTTATTTTATTTCCCTACAGATCTGAACAGATGTTTATATACTTGAGGAGATCGCGTTCAGATCTATGTTCTTAGTTTTTTTTTCTTCTCGACTGATGTTTATTTGTTCTTTTTCCTTTACTGCGTTCTGTTTTCCTATCGCACATTTTTTCCAGAAGAAGAGATTTTTTTATTTTTTATTTTTTGTCTTTTTTTTCCATATATATGAAGTTATATTTTTCAAATTTGTAAAAAGAAAAAAAAATATTCTCTTCTTCTGAATCCTATGACTGATGGTTTTTTGGATTTTTTTGATGTATTTTTTGGGTGTGCTTTTGGCTGTTGGAAAAAGAATTAATTTTTGAATTTGAGCTTGGTTTGGATTTATGATCATTTTTGTGATTTTTGCAAGCTGATGGGTCTTTGGGTTCTTTTAATCTAATAGTATTCCAAGAATTTGTTAAATCTGAACATACTTGTTTTGTGCTCTCATTTGGATATAAAATTGGCTTTCAATCCTTACAATTTTGAACAAGTATTCTCTCTTTGTAGAAAGTACTACAATGGCTAAATAAATTTAAGTGCCTCAGTGGCTTAAGAAAACAAAAATAAATCACAAGGACAAAATTGGAAAATGATCAATACTGGGATAAACTTGGAAAACCAAAAGCAAAAATTTAGAAGACCAAAAAGCCACTATTGCGTTTTGGTAAGACACTTTTATATAGAAGATATGCACACGTAAGAAATTACTTACCAAAAAATTTCTAGTATTACTATTTCAATATCTACTAGATACTTACATAAATTCTAAACTGATTTGTTTCTCTATTAGGGTTATTAAATAAAGAAACCAAGATTTTAAGAGCTACTTTTGTGAATTGATGTATAAATTATAACCTAAATACTCACCCTGATCCTAGTAGCAAGATCTAGAGTTTTGACTCTCCTTTTAGCAGAATAATATTCCCGCTGAAGTTTAGAATCAATTCCAGTGTTCCACCCAATCATTTATTTTCAAAACATCTTATAAGAAGAACATGAGGAATAATAGTATTCCAAAACTCACCATTAGAACTACAATTTGTAACTCTATAGTTTCTCTTTTTACCAGCTGGTAGACCAGCTGGTAGGTGATATTTTAGGATTAAAGAAGTCATTTTCTGAATATGAGAGAACAAATGATATAAGAATGAGTGAGTTGGAGGCATCCTATGGGTCTCAAAGAGAGACCCAGCGAGATGCCTAACTTTACTGCCAGGATTTTTTGTGGCTGGGTATTTTGTGGGGCTTGTTTTTGGGAATTGTTTTTTGAATATGCAACAATCCAAGCCCATATATAATATTTGTCAATCAAGGGTATTTTGCTAATTTTCAAAATAGTGTTAGGGGGATGTATTAGTGACCAATGCAGGGAAATTAATATGGAACATCAGGGAATGTTTTTTGTGGGTCAATTGATGAGGCTAAGCCAATTCTGAAAGATGATTTATAATCCAAAATACTCATTTGGACAGGGAGGGCTGACCGTATTACGGGGTAAGTTTATTATTGTTAAAATTATTGGTTTAATGCATTGTTGGTATTATGAAGGATTAAAACTGACCAATTATTATTTCCATCACCAAGGTTTGACATATACAGCTTGGAAAATCTTAGTACAACCTGAATAGCCAATTATTCTAGGAGAGGAGTTGGTGGAGAGTAGGAGCAGAGATGCAATTTGGAAAAGCAAGGCACCGACCATGAGTTCTATCAATTGGTCTTGGGTAAGAATCATACTTGTTACATGTCTATCATTTTCATCCTATGTCTGCAAATATCCAATAAAATTGATGGTTCCATTTTTTTTAATCTATTTCTTATGTTGTTTCCAAACCCTTGGTCTTAGTTTTTAAAAGGATCAAAGTCATAGGCAGCAATTATAAGATAGGGACACACTTTGAGAATATGGGAAATTATTGTTAGCTGTTACATAACAATAGTTTATAGCTGAATAGTTGTTTGGCAGCATTTAGATCAAGGAATACATACTAGTTGCATGTTATCATTATTTGATAAGAAAGTGAATAACCTCATGTTAAAATTTCCTTGATCAAGAAAAGTAGTAATTAATTACAAATGCTTTGGGTATGGAATGAAGGTATTTCACTCCTAGCATGGTGTCATGAACTATGAGTGCAAAACCAATGGTTGGAAAATTGGTGTTTCAAACTGTCGAATGGATTTTCAATTATCTATTTAGTGTGCTTTTCCTGGAATAAGGAGTGGCTGCTCCTGGTTGGGGAAATATACATAGGGTGGAACATAAAAGAAAAAAGGAGAAAGAAAGATGAGGAAAAAAAGTTGACATACTTACACTACAAGAGATGGCATTTCTAGTAATGGATTAGCTGCTGTTCAAATTAATATTGCTGCATAAACTTGAATTTGATTGGCTTATTTATTAGTGGTTCACCATTAATTATGATAGAAATGTTGAATTCCAGATTATAAGAAATTTTGCTCTACTTTGCTCACATTTTCTGTGCTGTTACTATTGGGTACATTATAGGCAATCATTCATAGTTTTTTGAAGTGATAATTTACAAATACTAAGATAACTTTCTAGAAACTTTAACCAGTGGGTAGGCATGGTTTCACCATTATTTTCTGAGTTGGATAGTGGGGAAAAAAGGGGCAATGGGCTGGAAATATCTTGCAACAACATGATTCAATTTATAGTTAACATTATTGTAAATAATTCAAAGTAATGGTGAGAATAGAGGTTACACCTCAATATTTGACATTAATGGTAGTTATACAATATAACTAGCTAATTAAACTAGAAATGATATTTAGGTTTGTATAATGAGTTTGGTACTTTCCAAATTGAGAACTATTGAAAACTATGGTATAGTCCACATAAATCAGTATATTCCATAACTGGACAAGATGTTTTGTAATTTAACATATATTTCAGATTTTATTAGTGTAATTAAATACATAAACAAGTATTTATAAAAAATAAATTAAATACATAAACAAGTGTGTTATCATAGAAGTTGTCCAGTACTTTATATGTCAGTCATCATATATAGTTCTTGAGCTTGACACATTTTATTTTTGACACTTTCAGGACATAATTGACAACATGCTATGTGGATGAAGAAGGGGCTACAAACTACTTGTTTGCTAATATTCACTGCTGAAATCTAGACATTTGTACTAAGATTTATCCTTCTTGTTGTTGGCATGTAGACATTAATTTCCTCATGTATTCTGTATTAATTTCCTTAGGTATTTCAGATTGGAACTAGATTGGTCTTGTATGGTTGCATGGATTCATAGATTTGGTCTGAAATTGCTTATGATGGGGTATATCTATTCCTGATGGTAGATATAAGAATCATGTTTAAATTGAATATAACTTTTTTATTTACTTGATTGGATTAGTGTGATGAAATGTTGGGATATAATTTGTTATTAACAGGTGATTAAATCAGTTTTTAGGATACTTGAAATGTGTTGGGAAAGCTATTTTCCCACAAGGTTATAGTTTTATGAAAAATGTGAATTGTGGGTCTAAATTATGCTATCAGGAATAGCATGAAGTAATGGAGAAAAAAGCCACCATCTAGTCAAAATAAAATATTTTGACTAGAACGTTTCATCCTAAAAAATTGAAAAATTTGTGGCAAAAAATATAATTTATATGGTATGAAGCCATGATTATAACTACCTGGATAAAACGTTAATTTTGACATGAATAGGTTATTTGCATTGGTCTTTCATGGCAAAAAATATTTTACCAAATGATTGAACAATCAGAAAGGGGTTGGAAAATCTTTTTCCACCAAATGAATTACTCCAAAATTATAGTTGTCAACAAATTACTCATTGTGAATTGGGTAATATCCACCATGGGCTATGGGGAAAAATATATTTTTTTCCACCAACATTTTTGTGAGAAATATGTATAATTGATTAGATTTTCACACGGGCTCAACACCTTAATATAGATGAATTTCCACAACCTAAATTCATGATAAATATGAATTTTCAATGATAGTTGATGGTGAGAAAAAATCTTTTATGACAATATTTTTATGGGTCATTTGATAATTGCCACTAACAACGGTTATAGCAAAATCGTTTTTGTTGTCAACATTCTAAATCGTAAAAAACTTTTTCCATAAATGACTTCATGGAAAAAAAATATTTTCGGCCATAACATTTCATGAGTAAATAAATAAAAACACCACAAAGGCTTGGTTGACAAAATCAATTTTCTTTCAGTAAAATTAATTTTTACCGCAAATGAATTTCATGGGAAAAAATCATTATTTCCCACAAAAAAAAATTTTGGTGGCTATAATATTATTCGCCACTCATTATATGCCACGAAGCTCCCACGATAATATTTGGTGGGAAAAAATTTTTCGCCACCTAATTTCAGCTTTTTGTGACCAATACCCTTCGTGGCAAAAGCCACTATTTCTTGTAGTGCACTTCCTGCAGTTGCCAAGCTTTCTCTTCATCTTCCTTCAAGAACTTGGAAGAGCCTAGCTACTATATATCCATTATTAAATAAGAACGAAGATACACATAACAAGGCAGACTCCTCCAGACAACTTACATATTTTTTAATTTCCCCTTTAGTGGCCGTTGGACCGACGACTCCAAAGCTATCAATTAATATATAATACTTTTATTTATAAAAGATAAGCATAAGCAGTGACCTAATTATAACAATCCGTACGTACATGAAGACCATAACCTTAAAACTTTAGCTATTATCACTAGAAAATTAGCCGATATTTTTTTAACAATCAAATAGACAGTTGTGACATTTTTATATTTCAAATAATCTATTTGATCGCTATAAAAATATCACAATATATCAATTTTTTTATAGTGTGCGAGTGAGATTATCTTATTAATCAATTACTACTTACTCCCAACAAGAAACGAGAAAGAAAATGATCCGTAAATATATAGATGATGCCTTATGTACCCAAAGGCAAAAGTAGGAACAACGACGGATCAAAGTATATTCTTATTTATAACTTTGGAAAAGCAAAAGCTTCCCCCATCATGAAGATCTGAGAAAAAAAATTGCGCTAAAATGGGAAATCGCAAGGAGGAAGACCATGACTTCCTTCATATGATGCAGTACGTATAGGTCTATCATCCTACCTAACCTATCCCTCATGACCATGAGCACCACTTTGGAATATTGGGCCTTTTGTTAAGGTGCTCGATCCGATCCACTTTTTCTTCATTAAAGAAGTCTAAAGTATAAACTGATCGGAATAATCATACATTAAAGCAACACTTCTATGCAAAAAGCAGGAACAATTAGTTAATTAATTACCTACAAAAACATTTCTTATCCGAAGATCAGAAAAGTTGGTATATATGTAAGAATGATTCCACGAGCAATAATTGAAGCACTCCCCCTTTTTTTTCTTCCGGCGTGTTACATCAAGAAACTGTATATTAAAGCAAGCTGGATGCATGTGCAGTTTTTCCCATGGGAACAAGGATAAGAGACTTTTATCATGAACTTGCTTAGAAGGTATTCCATTTGTAATGTAATTAGAGCATTGCAAGTCTAAAATTTGGCTAAAAGTTGATATTTTGACTAAAGCCAAAGTCATTGAAAATATTAATCTGCAATAGACTATCCATCCCAAAATAAAATTAAAATATAATATTATGTATTTTAATAATAAGTCTTTTTATATTTTGTAAATACACTCCATATATTAATTAATAATTTAGTTTTTACTTAAAATTATTGTTTCCCAACTTTTTTTTTTCTTCCACTTAATATCCAACAAACACATTTTGTCAATTCTTCTCACACGCAATAATCACATATACCCCGTGTTAATTTGTAGTACTCTTGATCTATTACTCAACACTTCCATTTTTATTGTTAAAATGACATTAATGTTTGTTAATTACAGAAATTTTACTGTATTTGAAATTCACATTAGTCTGAAAAATGGGATTAAAAGTAGTACCATATTATGCACAACCAAGTTTATTATTAATGAGGCCTTGTTGATTACTTGTGAATAAAATATGTGTTTCATATGTGAACACATGAGTACTTCTCCAACTTTGGAAATCCCTTAAAGTTAATGTATCTCAAAATATAAGTTAATTAAACGTTTTTAGTTAGTCCAGTGAAGGCATTTATATAAAACATAGCTATATTTTGAATTTCACCGACTTTTAGCTAAGTCTAGTGATATTAGACTTAGCCAAATGTCAGTGAAATTCACTGATATTGATGATGAATATTGTCTCGTATGTGATATCCACATGATCGGCCGATGAATATTTAGATTGCACTGGTTTGTCGACTGAGCCACATTGCGCTTAAATTTTTTCGATAAAGAAAAATAATACTTATTTGTAGTCAACAATACTAATATTCTCTAAAAAGTTTGTAAAGATTTTAAATCATAATTTTAATTTTATGTTTGCTTAAACTTTATGTATACATTTTTGAATCAAAACATTATATAAAATTTTTTGTTGTAATTATGACTTTGTAAAATCCCTCTTTTCTTTAGGTTTTTAATCTTTGTCGTATTTCTTACTTTTTAATGATTTTTTGTTTATCATCATTTTGTTAGTGATACACACACACACACACACAGATATATATATATATGTATATATATATATATATATATTATATATATGTATGTATATTGTTGAGTACTGTTGTTCGTAAGTAGAAACTAATAATTCCACCGTTTGTAAAATTGTTCGTATATAATTAGTAAATAATTATAGTATTTAGGGATAAGTACGTAAATTACTGAAGGGAGTTATGAACTTTAAAACCCGCACATGGGTTACTCACGAGGTAAACGCAAATTACTTTGAACCCAAAGAAAATCATTATATTGGGTTGACCGACAGCGGTAATACGTTGCTCTTACTAATGATAAAATGATGTTTCCTATAAAATTAAAAATGAAAAAATATATAAAATATAAAAGGTGTCTTTATATATAGAACTCCAAAAATAGAAAAGATTAATTAGGACGACCATTATATTGGGGTACCAATACTGAATTTAGCTAAAATCTTCAAATGTAAAGTGTGGAAGGCTAATAATTAATTTCACTAAATACTCACAAAAGCTATATATAATGAGCGATAGTACTGCACATCTCAAAAGATAGATGGAACATGTACGTTACATTAATGAAGACACTCCAAAGAGAATATTCAATTCTTTCAATCTTAAAACGTTCATACACGGAGACCGAATTTCCTTTCATTCGGTAGAATGGTCAGTCACGATCCCCACTAGGCTGCATATCAGAACCTTCCACAAGACTAAAATCCGTCACAGGAACCAGCTTTGTTCCCTTCTCTTGCTAACGGAACTGTTTCACTACAAAAAAATAAGCTTTACGCGGCGATTTATTAACTGACGCTAAAGTAATTGTCGCAATAGATGTGTTTTAGCAACGAATATATAATCGTCGCTTACTGCTAAGACGTAATCCACGGAAGGCTCATTAAGTTACATTTGCCGACGATTATATGGGTATTCGTAACGACTAAAAGCGCTGCAAAAGAAGACCCATATTTAGCGTCGAATAAAATACGCTGCTAATCGATCGAGCGCCAATTTCCCAAAATTTTCCCCCCTTTCAGAATTCATCTGTCTAATTAGAAACAGTTTCGAGTACTCTTCGACCCAACTCCCGGAACGAGCTTCTCCATTTTCAGCCTACACCAAGAAATCAATCCTTCCATCCCGAAGAAGATTTCTCCCTACAGCAACGAAGATCGATCGCCGAACTCCATACCTAATTCGTAGAAACCCAAGGCTCGTTTGTGCTGAAACGTTATTGATGCGAGGTTCCGTCTCCTTTGCGCATTCTGGATAACCCGCGACTTGAGATACCAGAGAGAAAGGCGAAGGCTTTTGGCTTAAGGGTTGTTTCGGGAGGATAGGGTTTAGCCCGCCCTTCAAAAGGTATGCCATTGTTGTCCCAACTAGCTTGCTCGAATTGATCGCTTGCATTATTTAGCTTCTAATTTTGTATCTATGCTAATCTCGATGTGTTTGTGGATCTTGTTCATGCATTTACCTAGTTAGTGATGCGCTTCATCTATCTCCCCCCCCCCCCCCCCCCCGACAGTTAACTCGCCGCTTTCCAGAAATTGGGCATTCCGTGTGTTATCTAAATTTCATTCTCAATGTTACCTTTGCAAATTGTTTTTGTGTAATTTGGCCTTCAATCTCTGTCTTTTGTGGTTGTGGTGCTATAATTATAAACATAATACCAAAACCAACAGTGAAAATAACGAATATATGCACGGGGATTCACTTATTTATGTACATAAAGCTTGTGCATTATTATCTGTAAGATGGATATTCTTAATGATGACGAAAATTACACACAAAAATATATATGGGAAAATGTTATCTTTAGCAACCTCCCCTGCCACAGCAAAATCAATCTCCAAAAACTGATATGTGGTTTTTTTTCCTTCTTACTCTGCTGATCTATGTCAAAGTTGTCTGTTGTATTTTTCATGTTTTTTTGCTTCTAGAATTAGAATGTCTCTTGAATGCTCTTGTATTCAAGAGCATTCAAATTAGCACCTTATATTTCTGTTTGCAGTTAGAACTAGTACCCAAATTAGCACCATATGTATCTTTTATTGAGGGAAAAAAAGGAATATAATATACACATATATTACATATTTCTTCAAATGACTAATTGTGAGAAGTTTACCAAAAAATCAACAATTCTAATACAATGCACATGAAATGAACATGTTGCCACTAAAAATGAAAAACTAACACCCCCTCCCTTCCCTTCAACTGGAATGAGAAAAAGAATAAGTATCCATGAGAGAGAGAGAGAGAGGAGAGAGACAACCATATGGGAGAGTTTCAAGAGATTTGAAACGTTTTTTGAAGCCATTGATAATTGTGAGATAGGGGTCAGGCATGGAGATGTAACCATGGAGGCCATAATGTTCCCTTTGCTATGAAGTCTCTGTCAGCTCCTAGTAGTTGGAGTTTGTAATCTAAGAACCCATCTTATCACACCCCCATCCCATCTCTTACATATATTTTCTCAAAGACAAATCTCTAACATGTTGGAACCTTTAAAAGTTCTGCCTATTTCCACTTTTTTTTTTTTTACCCCACACAAGTAAAAGAGCTGAGTGTCATTATATTTTGGCCAGTGTGGGCCAAAATATACTAGTGAATACATCTTTACAGTCTTAATTCCTGTTTTCATGAGTGCATAATGTAACCATTTGCACTCTAATTGTTCACCTCCTATGATTACCTTGCATCTTTTTTTTCCCCTTTTTTAGTGAAGTATAAAATTTATATATAAGATGTGGGATGACTCATATCACATTAACCCTTACTATTCCTTGTTTGGGTTTCATAGCATTTTGTTTCCCTTCTTATTTAATCATGATATGCCTTGTGCATATAGTCCGCACTAGAGTTCACTACTAAAACGTTAGAGGTATAAAGTATCCTTAAATGAATATCTAAGCCTATAAAATTATTGGATCTATATAAGTAGAAAGTTCATATCCAAGATTATCAAAACCCATAAAAGGCGGTTTCCAAGCTATCATCTGGTTAATCTGAGAATTTATTGTATCCAATATCTGAATTTGATACAACCATATGAACCACCCATTAAATTTTGAAGAATAAGTTTTTCAAATATGAACATTAGAAAATTCTAAAGTGCCCAAGTACATTTCAAAATATATTCATGGTGAACTCTTTGGAAACCATTTTATGATTTCCATTCCCACACGTATGTTGTCGCAACAAATAATGTGGTGAGACCATTCATTTAATCACATGCAACAAAAAATATTCAACCTTCATTTCCATTAAATGTGACTTGATCAATGTGTTGAAAATTGTCGCATAACTCAGGTTATCTAATAAAATTTTCCAATTATGTGTTTTCTCTAGATGGATAAAAGTTAGATGAACGAGCCCGATAGACTTTTATCACTTGCATACGCTGATGGGGTTAACAATTTCCTCACACAAGCAAGGAACCATGCAGGTGGAAGGGATCGCATTCGGTGTCCCTGTCGTACATGTCTTAACAATCTATGGTTGCCTATATTTGAGGTGGAAACTCATTTGTATATCAAAGGGATCAATCCAAATTACACTCAATGGGTATTTCATGGAGAGGATGAGACATTTAATGTCAGTAACGACGATATTCAGGACGAGGTTATACCAGAAGATGATTACATCGACGACATGCAGCAAATGTTGGATGACATTCAGGCAGGCACCTTTGTTGATGTGCCTCAAGACAACACTCATTCGCCAAATAGGCCACCAATACCTGAAGCCACACAAGCGTCATCTTTTGACCAGAAACTGGAGGATGCTCGACGTCCTCTTTTTGACGGGTGTACAAAATTTTCAAAGTTGTCATTCATTGTCAAGTTATTACACATCAAATCAATCGGTGGATGGTCAATTAAGTCATTCAACATGCTCCTTGACCTGATGAGGTCTGCCTTCCCAGATGTGCTCTTGCCATAATCATATGAGGAGTCTAGGTCGTTGGAGCGCGGTTTGGGATTCAAATACAACAAAATACATGCATGTGTCAACGACTGCATCTTATTCTGGAAAGAAAATGAATCTCTTAATGAGTGCCCTGTATGCAAGGCCTCGAGGTGGATGCCAAATACACATGGGTCACGAGTGATACCTCAAAAAGTGTTGCGACATTTTCCTTTGAAACCGAGATTACAGCGTCTCTTTATGACTGCAAAGATAGCTGGTGATATGAGATGGCATGCAGAACAACAGACAATAGAAGATTCCAGTATGAGACATCCGGCCAATTCTGAGTCCTGGAAGAAATTTGATGAGGAACATAATTGGTTCGCTGCAGATCCTCGCAATGTAAGGCTCGGTCTGTCAAGTGACGGCTTCTGTCCCTTCAACAATTTGGCTAAACCTCATAGCATTTGGCCAGTGATCCTTGTTCCGTATAACTTGCCGCCATGGTTATGCATGAAAGACCAGTTCTTCATGACATCTTTGATTATTCCTGGTCCAAGGTCACCAGGAAATGACATCGATGTTTACTTACAGCCGCTGCTCGATGAACTACTTGAATTTTGGGAACATGGGATACCTACATATGATGCATCGAGTAGGGAAACATTTATGTTACATGCTGCCTTATTGTGGACAATTAGTGACTTTCCTGCTTATGGGAATCTTTCTGGCTGGTCAACAAAAGGAAAATTGGCTTGTCCATCTTGTAATGCCGACACAGACTCCAATTGGTTGAAATATGGCCGAAAGCATTGTTATATGGGACATCGACGTTTCTTACCACCTGATCACGTATGGAGAACAAGAAAATGGTTATTTAATGGTAAAGAAGATCGCCGCATGCCACCGAGAGATCTAGGAGGAGACGATATTCAAACGCAATTGCGTATGATTGGGGATGTTCAGTTTGGTAAATCTCATAAGAAGAGAAAACGCACTGCTGAATAGCTGAACTGGACAAAGTGTAGCATATTTTTCAAGTTACCTTATTGGTCAACACTTCGACTTCGGCATAATCTAGATGTTATGTATATTGAGAAGAATATTGCCGATAACATTTTATCCACTTTAATGAACATTCCAGGTAAAACTAAGGATAACATCAACTCTCGGCGTGATTTGGAGATTTTGGGCTACAGAAAAGAATTACATTTAAGGCGTGAAGATGAACGTGTAACAATGCCGCATGCACTTTACACATTACACGGAAATGAAAAGAATAAATTTTGTGAGTGGTTGACCAATATCAAATTCCCTGATGGGTTCGCTTCTAATATTGCTAAATGTGTTTCTCTACGTGATTGCAAAATCTCAGGGTTGAAAAGTCACGATTGTCATGTTTTCCTTCAACGCCTACTCCCCATTGCTGTTGGGGGGTACTTAAGAAGTGACATTGCTTTGGCATTGACTGAACTTAGCACTTTTTTCAAAGAGTTATGTTTGAGAACTTTGGATGTGAATCGTTTAATCCAGCTTCAAACTGATATCATCACCATTTTATGCAAACTGGAGATGATATTCCCTCCTTCTTTTTTTGATATTATGGTTCACCTAGCTGTTCATTTACCCCGTGAAGCTATTCTTGGGGGTCCAGTACAATATAGGTGGATGTATTCATTTGAGAGATATCTCGGGAAATTCAAGCGGTATGTTAAGAATAAAGCCCGTCCAGAAGGTTCAATAGCAGAAGCTTACATTCACATCGAATGTCTGACATTTTGCTCCATGTACCTCCATGATGTTGAGACGAAGTTTAGTCGAGCGGATCGCAACGTTGATGCTGACGAAGAGGAAACTATAGATGGATTCAAAATTTTCAACCAAAAAGTTCGTGCATTGGGTATAGCTTCTAATGTGCAATTAGAAGATAAAGTCTTTAAAGCAGCCATCTGGTACGTGCTTAACAACTGTGCGGAGATTAGATCCTATATAGAGTAAGCATCAATGGCTTTACTTATACATATATACTTCCATTTGAACTTAACAAGTTCTTATCTACCCACACTAGTTAACTTGAATATTTTGCTTGGCGATTCCGTGCTCCAAATGCAGGGAGCACTACGAGAAATGTAAGGTGCAACACCCAAATTGCATTGATCGCACGCATCAAAATGAGTTCCCCACTTGGTTCAAGCAACATGTAAGTTATTCTCTGAGTCATATCTACTTTAAATATGGAATGATTTTGTTATGTTTTGGACATATCTAAAATTTATGTTGTGCTTGTTTAACAATTTTGGTGTAGATCCAGGAACAACGTATCTCCAATCCACATTCAATGACCTCTGATTTGTATGCGTTAGCTTGTGGGCCTGACCGTTGGGTGGCATCATATACTGCTTGCATTATAAATGGAAAAAGGTTTCATACAAAGCAGCGTGAACTTCGCAGGCGTACACAAAATTCTGGGGTGTTGGTAATTGGTGACGAGGCTACAAACAATTTAGATTTCTACGGTGTTATTAATAATATCGTAGAGTTACGATACATGGAGTGGCGTCGGGTGTACCTATTTGAATGTGATTGGTTTAATGTGGGTGATCAAAAAATAGGGGTGCAGGTGGATGACCATATGATTAGTCTCAACATGGACATGAAGTGGTATAAGGATGAACCGTTCGTGTTGGCGAGTCAGGCTTCTCAATGTTTCTACATCAAAGATTTAAGGGCGAAAGGGAATTGGGGTGTTGTGCAAAACTATACAAATAGGAATGTATACAACATTCCTCCAGTTTCGAGGGTTTTGGAAGATATTGATGGCGAATCAAGTGACGATGATGCCGATCAAGAAGATGAGTCATCATATTATTATGCACCAGTACAATGTGATGCGGATCCAATGCCAACTCAACTGAGTAGGATGGATATACTACCTAGACATATTGATGTACGAGATATCACGAATCAGGATGGTCAATGCATAGATTAAACTGTATTAATCAATGATGACATTATGGGTTCTGGGTCTGGAGATGCGTATGGTGATGTGGAATATTCAGATGAGGGAGATCTATCCACAGAGGAAGAGTCTGGGTCAGATGAATAATTACATCAAAAACAAAGAAAAACAGATCGCCAAGATTGCACAAGATAACACAATAGATTAACTCTTTGAAATTGAATTGTATACATAGGTAGTTGATTATTATGTCATATAAAAATCTTACTTTGATTTATTTATTAAAATTAACATATTTATTATTGAATGTCATTGGACTGGACTAATATGCACAAGATGGTATTTATGTTTTCATATATATATATATATATATATATATAAAGGGATAAAAAAAAGAATGATAGTTTATTTATTTTCCTCTAAACTTGTTTGACTTCAGATATGTATGATATTATTCTTTTTCAGGTGAGGGGAAAACAGACGGTATTGCGTGTGACTTTGCGTCCTTGAATCCAACCAAGGTACAATTTACTTGCTTCAGTCTCGGCCTATTTAATTATGCAAATGACAAACATGCGAGTGTTAGAAGTATTCATCTTTACTACCTTAATACCTGTTGAAACAAAGCCTAACGTGCGATACTTATTTCCTTTAGGGTTCTGGAAATTGGGTACATGACATAACTATAGCCGGTACGCCTTGTCAACATGTCATCGCAATCCCATCTTCAATCTAGAGGCACGAGGAGCAATATCAACCAGCAAGGTATATAATTCGACAATTTAATTATTTGCCTATATGTTGTGCTCATAACATAGGCTACTATCTAAGTGCATTAAATGACATTACAGTTGAAAATTCTAATTTGCAAAAATATAAGCCTTATAAAATGTAAGAATTATTCTACTAACAACTTATTGCAAAATGGGCGACATATGATCTTTTCATTGTATTTGTCTTTGACTTTGAGACAATTATGTGGAATCGAATGTTATATGTCTCAAACAATTAACTCGTACACATGCAGGTAATCGATTGGGAGGAAGTTCAAAAAGTATAGGGAGACTCCGAGGTACTCGTGGAAGAGGTCCTGTACCGTACTCATGTCGATTTGGCCGACCGCGTGGAGCGCGTCTCTCTTCACCCCATAGCTCTGAGGAGGCAGAGCAACCCAGCTCAGATGATTCCACGCAGCCCCCGAGCCAGCCCTGGGTACCTCCATGCCCCAACCCAGCTCCCCCACCGGATCCTATACGAGAACCCACACCAGTTAGAGAACAATCACCTCCTAGAGAACCTACACGCAATGAAGATCTCGGTAAACCAGAAATTGTCATGTTTCTTCCTAGATATAGAGATGACTTTGAGAATATTTATACATGTGAATTGAGTCTACAGATTAACTCCAGTTTCAAACACTAATGTTGTGATGATTGTAAATTATTGTTGCAGATGCCCCCATGGAGGCCGTAGCAAACCAGCAAGAGAGGAAACGTAAGCGTGGTCCCGTGAAAGGCACCCTGTTTGAGAAACTGAGGAAGAACGGGAAAGTAATTTTGAAGATAAATGATGATGAGACTGCCCCGTGTTGTGAGAATGCGGCCATGTTCACATCTCATGTATCATGGATTATTAAACAATATTGTGACATGAGTCATGCACGATGGTCTGATGTCCCGCAAGCCCAAAAAGACGAGCTGATTAGTCGTGTCAAGGTATGATCCTTGTTAATTAATATTGATTGCTAGAAAGTGTTGTCATAGTATAATGTGTTGCGTAAATGACATGATGACACTTTTCTTGTAGAGTGACTTTGAGTTGGATTGGGAACGCGAAAACCACCGATTGACAATAACCAAGCAATTGCGTAAGCGCTTCAATGCATTTCACCATGACTTGCACAAGATATATCTATCATATGGAAGCCATGAAGAGGCGTTGGCTAACGGGACTAGTTTGGTCGACCCGCTTGTATGGGTTAAGTTGTGTGGGAGGTGGGGCAGCAACGCCTTTAAGGTATGTATTGTATACAATATTGAACATATTATTTATCCATTTAGGCTCCAAAAATTGTTGTGGCAAGTTTGTTTATTATAGATAACGTTGGGAATTTTCGTGACAGAAAATGTCAGCTCAAAATCGAGAGAATCGAAAGAAGCTCGTGATTAATCACACATCAGGACATAAATCATTTGTCCGGATCCTTGCGCAAAAGGTATAGCTTTAAAATGACTTCTTCTAACCAAGGTTACACTTGTACCAAATATAAACTCATATCCCAAACAATAAGTAACATAATGACTCATAATGTATTAAATCAAAAGCCCGAATAAGTAACACAACAATATGCAACGATAGATGGGTATTTTATTGTCAAGTTATTATATTAGGAATATGCTTTTTAGTGTTGTTTTAGATAATATTTTTGGGTGAATAATATATTCTTTATTTTTGTGTTCGTGGTAAATTATTGTTGTGAATGGTTACTCTAGCTGTTTGGGCTTAGAATGCACATGTCCACTTTCATGAAAGTTCTCTCCGGGGAAAATATATTCTTATATTGTACACATTGCTGACTCATGTAGCGGGCTGAAAATTCCAAGAATATGATTGACTATTACAAGGAGACGCGTTGGTCGAAGAAGAAGAATGCGTTTGTGATACCAGCGACAGAAGAAACTTATGTGAGTAGTGCAATTAAATGCCCTGGGATCTATGCTTCTTTTCAAATGTGATAAATGCATAAATAGCACAGGATGTATATACATTTTTAATAATTTGAAGCATTTTCAATGTGCAGAGGACTATGCAAGGTAGGATGGATAGCCTAGCACCAGAGCAGCGTACTGATGAGGCATCAACAACTGTCTTCAGAGAGGTTCTTGGCCATAGACCTGGATATGCACGGGGACTCGGAGAGATGGTCATCCCTGAGTCAAGTAGACAACGTGACCAGCTTAAAATGCAACAGTATTTGGCCGAGATTGAGAGACAAAGGCAGGATGCTGAACAATATAAGAAAGATGCTGAACAATATAAGAAAGATGCTGAACAGTACAAAGGTCAACTCCAAGAAATGAGAGAAGAGGTGCGGGATCTTAGGGAGCAGCAGATGCAGAATAACAGGATGCTCCAGACTTTAATGAGGGGTTTGCCTGGATTCACTGAGTCATTCCAACAGAATCAGGGTTGGAGTAATTCCTCCGATACTTAAGGGGACTGTATGTTTAGACAATTTTGGGTGCTTTTTGTGGGCCAACATGGCAATTGGGCTATATATATATATATAATATATATATATCATGACAAAAGGGTCTGAACCCAGCTTAATGGGTTTTTGATTTTTGAGAAGCTTTTGGGCAAGGAGTACAGTTACATCATAGGTTGTGTTTCTTATATCGAACAAACTTTTCTCTCTCTTATCCACAAATAGTTGTTGACACATTCTTCCTATGGTTATTCTAGGTACCTGAAGAGTATACTGACATGAATGGCTCTTGCAATGATTCCTCAACCTTGAAAAGTCTTCGTGAGTTCCCCAAACAGTTCACGTTGTTCTAGCTGAATTTTTGGGTGAGTATCGACCATGTCGTGTATTCTTCTATTTCTGCATGAATGTGACCAAACCTTCGTAATCTCATTCGAGGTTATATTTTATTATATATTGCAGTTAGTGCTCGAGGATGGATTTCTTGATCAACCTCATTCTGGTATGGATATTTTCCCTTATGTCTTCCTTGCTAAATTAGTACCACTTGTTAAGATTAATTTTATTATATTTATAAATATGTCATTAGACCATTAACCACACATATCTTTCTACTGACAAGTGAGAATTTGTGCATATATGGGAGAAGAATATGTTTAATGATTATTGTAGCCAACCAGTTTGGTTTTGATAGACTTTGGCCATTCATTTAAGGGTGAAATATTTAGGCTTAGTGTATTTCGTTTTGATTCTCAAAACGAAATCAATGATATGCCTTTGAGTTATGCAAATAACTTATATGGATGCACTATGTAGTTTAAATACCATATCCCCATTGTAACATCAATGCGCAAAAGGCATATTTGATCGTTGATTTAGTCCAGGTATTGTTTTTGATGTCTTTTACATTGGAATGTTGCGGAAGTTTAAAATAAAATTGACGACCATCTATTTGAAGATCTCGGTAGCCCAACTAGGTCCATGACTCAGTTTTTGCGTTTACTATAGGTCTTGTTTACATAAAGCAAGTTCTTTGCACGCTTAATATTTATTTTTCTGTCTCTAAACCAGCACAATTTGTTAAACATACACCATATTTTGTTTTTCTAGATTTCATGTTTTTCCTGAATTTTGTTCTGCCAATATATTGGGTTTGCGACATTCGGAAATACTTTTCCTGTTTTCTTTAAAGGAAATTTTTGGAGAAAGAGATAGTTATAATGCTTGGTGAGAAATCGTGACGAGAAAAATTAGAATTCTCTCTTTTAATAACCAATGATATAATAAACTCGTTAACATTGTCTTGAAGAGGACTTTGCTATTACTTTATATTAATGATAGTCAACTTCATATGGAGAAACATAATGAATTACGAGATGTACCTGCAACTAGGATAGCTATTTCCTTTGTTGATGTTGCATTTCATTTTCAAGCAAGTATGTCTCATATGAGTCAGTTTTAGTGTTAGATATATGTTACATAAGTTGTGTCTATTATAAATCTACTTTGTACCTTGTTAATTCCATTTGACTCTTTGATATGTCTTCTTTTTTCCTAGTAGTTCATCGGTTTTGTTATTTGTTGTTTAATGGTGACTGGTGATGACTTGGATGCATTGGATGCAATCATCTGATAGATTTATGTTTGTGAAAACTAAAAACCCTTTGATATAGTAGTTGAGTTAGTTTTTGTTACATAATAAGTAATAGTGAGGTGTATGCATTGGGTATATTTGCAATGGTTTTTCTTATAAGTGAAGTATAGTTAGCAAGTCACAAGTCAGCTGGTGTTGCTCACATTATGGTTTTTCATTTCATCTTAATGTCAGGCATAGCAAATATGGATGTAGTGGCTTGTGTGAAAGAGAAAAGCTTTTGAACCATATATGGTCTAATGTGCAATTCATACAGATTGGGTTGATGAGTAGCGGCAACATGAGCGTGAAGCCAAGATTTGCTACATTATTTTAGTGATAGCAGACTCTTTAAATCTATTGTAGTAGTCATATGTGACTTATTTATTAAATGCCCACCTTGTACTTGTCTTGGTATAATGCACCATCTCAATGTATAAAATATCAAATGTTGGATGTCATTTGTGAAAATATTTATGAATGTCATTTGTTAATTGAAACAAAGATTGTATGGTATTTAGTGATCTGAGAGAAAGAAACAACTGAGCAGGAATATGTAATAGGAAAATCAATTGTGGCACAACCAAAATAAATTGGGCCAGACAAATATTTTCCCGGCGAAAAAAAGTCGCCGGTAGTCATAAAAACACGCTGCTTAAAATCCTTTAGCAGCGTTTTAAAACCGCCACAAATGTCAGTCAATAACCAGAATCAAATCGCGACGTCATAAAAACACGCTGCTTAAAGTGCTTTAGCAGCGTTTTAAAACCGCCGTAAATATCAGTCAATAACCAGAATCAAATCACGGCGTCATAAAAACACGCTGCTTAAAGTACTTTAGCAGCGTTTTAAAACCGCCGCAAATATCAGTCAATAACCAGAATCAAATCGCGGCGTCATAAAAACACGCTGCTTAAAATAATTTAGTAGCGTTTTAAAACCACCGCAAATATCAGTAAAATACCAGAATCTAATAGCGGCGTCATAAAAACTCGCTGCTTAAAGTCCTTTAGCAGCGTTTTAAAACCGCCGCAAATAGCAGTAAAATAACTAGAAAAATATTAGCGGCGATAATATATCGCTGCAATTGATGCTTCTGTCTGCTGTTATTGATCTATCGCAACAATATGTAACTGAAGGCTGGAAGCAGTTTTGCGGCGGCTGGAAACTTATAGCGACAAAAAAAAAACGCCGTTAAATATAATACTTTTAGCGGCGAATTTTATATTCCGCTGCAGAAATACAGAAGTGAAGAATTTGTACCGGCGATTCAGCAACGAAGTTAAGTCGCCGCTAAAAGGAATTTACCGCGAAAGGTGAGCTTTTTGCAGCGAAATATTTCGCTGGGATAGGTCATTTCTGTTGTAGTGTTTCGAGATCTCTCGGAACCATTGGGACTCTTGTTTGGATTGATGAAAGCTCTTCAATCAGTTGATCAACGTCCCTTGGAACTTGCACGTCATTCTCCTTCATTTACTTCTTCCCATACATATATAGATGGGTACAAATTTTGAGCATGGAACAATGACGTTTCTCATGAGACCAAAAATATCGATCGATCAATATTAGAAAAGTCTTTTGTAGAATATTATGTTTTCAAAGCTTATATTGGAAATGAGTGGCATTTACCAAGCTTATAATTCATTAATGAAAGGAAAGAAATTTAAAAACATGATATTCCTACAAAGCAATTGTAAGAGATAAATTTAATTAACATTACAGTACAGCCCAACCCCAGATCATTCATCATCATAGTTGATTCAACAGTATACATAAAACAAACAAGTTCATGTTCCTCAACCAAGCAAATTGGGATGCAAACAAGACACTTCTTTTTATACATAATTCTACTCACAGATTTTATTTTGATAAGTAATAATTTTAGTCACTTATAAGATTCCTCTTTTAATTTCATAGGGAAACCTATGAAAAATACTTGGTTGATCTAAATTTGTCTTTGTATGGTATTTCTGTTAAGTCATTCTCATGGTAGTATTGTAATGCCCATAAAAAAATAACTAAAAGACAAAGACAAATGATGTAATATATATATATATATACATTTTTATATATATATATATATATGTGGATGATCAAAGACTTCTCATGATTCTGAATCTCTATTGAGTGTTGCTCCAAGAATCAATCAGGCAACCAACCCCAACTAAGAGAAATTGCTTCCTACCCTTACTCGCGTGCTGTTACTTATAGTTCTCTTTGTTCTATAAACACTGTCCATCAGCTTGCTTAATACACGTTCTCTAAAAACCACGTTGACAAGAAAGGAGTAAATGACCCAACTTCTAACATTTCAAGGTCATGCAGACAAAATTTTAAAAAACATACACGGCACATGCACACACACGCACACCCCCAAAAGACTTACAATTACATTCCTACATATTCTACATTAAAGTGAATAACTTTCCAAGAATTTTTTAGGACATGGGAGCTCACCAACAAGGGGCACTTCAGACACAAACAAGAGTGTATCGCTTGGATGCACAACAACCCCGACCAGAACAGGTTAGTAGATTTTGACACCGGTAGCCAAAGTTAGGACAAAAGACTGAAATGCACCCAAAACTCCCCCAATTAGAAAGAGATCACGATCACTTCCGGCCTTCACGCTGATCTACCAATTCATGGTACCTCAACGCCATCAATGTGCAATCAGACAACTTAGCATCATCTGTCTCAAATCCCCCTGCATCAATTTATAAATTGTATTTTACTTTAATTTAAAGGGATATGTTGAGGACATCTGTAAATGCCAAGAAATGGTTTGGGGGCTGGAAAGAGTGGTTACAGATTATGAGAAAAGAAGTATCAAGGTGGCAGCCCTCGACTGTGCCAAACGGGTAGGGGATATTAAAAGATTCACGTGTGCGATTGCAGCCCGAATTCTTGGGTACTTGAGATGTTACTAAAACTAGGACCCCAATAATTAGCAGTAGCAGCACCACTTGTTGCGAAAGCTTTCCATGCAAAGCCATGGTTTACCTATTTTGTGTCTATCTAAGCAATTCGATCCGAAATAACTTGAGTTTCTTTGTGCCTCCTAGCCGGCCTCTTATAACCTGAGTTGAGTTCTTTATAAATAATAATGAGTTAATATGATGGAGTGAGTTTTTTGGAGTCTATCTAAGATAAATTTAAATGTGTTTAGATGTTAAGATAAATTTAAATATATTTATAAGAAATTGAAAAAAACTGTGAATCTCATATATAAATAATTATTGAATTGAAAATTATTGTAGAGTCCACATATAAAGGTTTTTAATTAATATGAATTTAATAATTTGAGAATTTGATGTTTAATTAGATATTAAATTGAGTTGATCTCATGATCAACTAAAGTCTGTCAACCAAATGGGGTTAATATGTCTTGGTTGATGAACAGTTTGAAAGGACCTAATTAGGTAGATAATTAGAAGCATTAAAAAATAAAATACATAAATCAATAAAATTAGTTTCAGGTAGGTAGCAGGCTTTATTATATAGAAGAAAACTTTACATGTTTCTCAAGTGCCCAAAATAAAAGTTAAAAATTAACTCTAGCATTTATATTATTAGGGTGTGAATTGATTTCGTTTTGATGTTTGTATCCTTAATTATTGAGCTTATCAAACTTCCTACCTAATTTAAAGAATTTATAAAAATATATATTAAACAACGTCCTAGTACTTATATCCATTAATCTTGTAAACAATACAAATTGATATAAATATGTATACTAGTTAATAATACAATATAACTTATTAATTAAACTTTTGAAATATATGCTGATTTCACAACATATATTAAACAACGTCCTAGTAATTATTTCCTATTTGCAAATTAATTATTTGGACATATTTATTAATTATATATATATATTTTTATGTTGTCCTATTTAGGAATTAATCATTCCACCCTTTGCAACATTCTTCCTACATTTGTTATAAGAAATAGTTATTTTTAGGGTGATGAGAACTACGCATGAATTAGTGATGGGGACTAGTTCTAAATTTTGAAAAAGCAAATGGGGCCCGGGGGTACTCACAAGGAAAACGCAAATTACTTTGATCCCACATGTCTGCAAAAAGCAATACTTTTTTCTCGAGATCAACTTTGAATTATATTCCATTTTCCTATGCCTAGCCTTATCCTTTTAGTCACGAACGTCAAAAATAGATGTTTATCCGTGTGTGGGGAGAATTTTCGAGCTCTGCGCCATACCAAGTCAGCTCAAGGTCTCGAGTCCACGAAGTCAGCAGCTAGGACCCAAGAGGACCTGTGCCTTTGGCCAAACCGAGCCAGGGGTACGGCGACATCTCCAAATTTTTTGTTTGAAGGTCTCCTCGATCAAGTATATAAATACTCTATACATCCTAATGTGGTGCTCTCTGATCTCTATTTTCTATTACTTTAGTTTCCTTATACATTCTCCCACAATAATTAATTCCTTTACTTACTTTTGAATGCTAATATTCATTCATTTTTCGGATGAATCATTTTTTTAGTTTTAATAGATCACACCCTTAGTTAATATTGTTAGCCCAACAAGGACAGCTAATATGTATCTTATCTTCCTACTCCATATGGGCCACAATATGGAAGACAGATATTAGTCATTGATAAAGATTTTTTCCTTTTTCCGGTTGGATCATTGGCTCTAGGGGCGAACAAAAAATCGGAAACCCGAACCGACCCGAAATACCGACCCGACCCGAACCCGAAGGTCTCTTTTCTTCACTTATGTCTCATATTGTCGACAAAATGGTAGTTGATATTAGTTTTTCATTTGCCTTTTCCTGAGTTTTCTCGGCAACCAAACAGAGGATAGTTCCTTCATTTTCTTTATTTTTTTTTTGACATTTTAGGGGAAGGGAGATTGAACCCAGGATCTCTCTTGGAGACCGGGTATCATGCCATCAAGCCAACGAGAGGATGGTTGCTTCGTTTTCCTTGATTTTCTACTGGTTTCTTTGATTATTTTTTCGAAACCCTTATCGGTTGATTATCGGCCAAACGGGTATCGACCCATCGGAACGCAACTGTAATCGAGTCGGGTCGGAAACTGGCTTATTGGTGTGGGTCGGGTCGGGTGAACAGCCTTAATTGGCTCATTGACTACATCTATATTTCTTTATACTCTTAACACTTCAAATTTTGGATAAGATTTTTTAGAAATCTCTGAAAGCATACAAGTGTTAGAGGAAGATTTCTTTTACGAGTCATTCCATGATTGAGCTAGCTCTTAAATCATTGTTGAGGGAATCTTTTACTTTGCATGTGATAAACACAAATGTGCTAAGACTCTTATGGCTTGATAGCAATATAACGTTTGGTTAAAAAAAGAATATTATGATCATTTAGTTCTTTGCAAATTAATTTTTTCATTCGGTAAGAAATATTGTTTCGTCTGCAGATCAATTACTTGAATTTTTGTTTGTTCTTTACCTACTTTTGTTGACCTGTAAGACCAAAATTATAATTTGTGTTTTATTCAAGTATCTCGTGTGTTTCCTTTTTCTAGTTTAATTTGTTTTTTTTTTCTCTCGTTTCACTTCAAAAAATATTTGCTTTGTATACCCTACAAGAAAAAAAGATTTTTGTGATCCTTTAATTATGACAAAAGACTATTTAAAATTAATTTTGTCGGTAAATAATTATCAATTTTATTGGAATTAATTGATTATAAATAAATAATTTTTTTGTAGTAATATTTTAAGTAGTACTAGCTAAGAAGTTTTACACTTTGTACACATTACTCTAAATTAATAATACTAATGCATTATATTTAAAACAATTAAAAGAGAGGTTTCAATTAGATTTAATCGTCAGTATTAATGCAGAACTCACATTTTTTTAATTAACCTTAACGCGTTAATTAGATTAACCATACTGTCTGAAGTTGATATGAGTACTGTGTCCACGGTTTATTATAATTAAAGGCTATATTTTTTAATTTTAATAATTTGAGACATATATATATGTATAAATTAATTTAATAAAATGAATCAATACAAATCTTAAAAGCATATATATCTAATTAATTTAACAATAGTTTTCAATAGATGTTTGGAGTTAATAATACGAAACAATCAAATAAATGAAGAACGCTTCAAAGAAAAAAATAAAAACAAATGATGAAATAAATATTGAAATAATGTTGCAGAAAAAAAAAAAAAAAAGAGGTGTTGCTTCTGAAATGACCGGACTCAAGCAACGAAATACAATCCTCCACCGTTCTAGCCACTATAACAAAACGGCACATTCCAACCTTTCCAACTGGAACGGAACGAAATTAACAGTTTTGCTTTTGAAATGATCTGATGTGATCTATTATAGGCATTGAGAGGAAAGAAAAAGACAACTTTATTAGTTGTATTTTAATTTAATTTAAAGGAAAACGGATTATTTGAAGTTTTCGCATGTGAAACGTAAAGGGAATATTAATAAAGAGTGAGACAGTTGGAGTCTAAAATTATGTTTGGATGTCGAGATAATTGAGTTGAGTTGAGCTTTGTATGACAATAATGAGTTGTGAGTGATTTTTATGAGACTTATTTAGATGAGTTTAAAATGTGTGTGAATGTTTAGATAAATTTATGAATATTATCAAATCCTTGAAACCCATCACTAGAAGCGGGGGGCAAATTTGTCCCCTCCATAGGCCTGCAAATTGTAAACAATTTGAAAAAATAAAATTTTAAATGCGAGTAATGTTGGGCACCTATATATATACTAATATTGAGGTGAAAAGATATATTTAATAAAATATTTAAATTTAAATTAAAAAATATAAAAATAATCAATCAAAATACATACGTACACATATAAATGCACAATATAACTAGCATGCATCATTTCTCTTTGAAAAATAATCTCCATTTGGGTAACAGTTTTTGTTGCCTGTAATGGTGCAAAGTGGGAGCCGATAGTATCTTTTGTTGCAAGGGAGAGAGAGAAAGAGACATGTTACTGCTAGTGACGGAGATCATTATTTCCAATTGAAAAAAGAGAAAATTTACTTTACTTTTATTTTAATAAAAATAAAATTACTTTACTTTACTCCTCCATACAGTAACCAAATCTAGCTCAAATGATCATGTCATTCTACACCAATCGAATCAAGAAATTTTGAAATGAACTGAGTTTGGATGGTTGAAGAAGTTTAAAATGCGATGAACTAAATAGATCTTGAAAACCAAATAGGACTTAAGTCAATGTGGCTACCATATATATTAATTAGAAATTTTATGATGTGTAAATTTCTTGCATTTAAAAAAAAGTGAATAAATCTGCCGTCTAAATAAAAATATTATTTTTAAAACAATGATCCCAAGGTTTTTTTCCAAATCGACTCTGCAAGGCTTACACACTATCTAACATTACTCTTCTAATCAAGTACGTGCGAGAAACTTGACATGTACTGAGATAATATATGGTGGATGTAGATCTCATGAACTTTCCAAATTCAGTATAAATTAATTGTTTAAATACGTTCCACTCTTTTGGTATTTGCTAACTTAATTTAGAATGATGGGATTGAGGAATCTTTTGCTTATCCAAAATTAAAATTTTAACTTTGTGAAAGCATCGTTGTTGTCATTCCTACCTACTTTTTTTTAAATAAGATATTATATTTTATTGGACTGTTATAAATTAGATTACTGTTTTTCTCGTCCTACCTTTGTGAGGTAACGAAGGGAGCTATAAGCTAAAGTATGTAGATGATCTTTAAAAACGACAACGGTGCACACCATAATAAGTAAATATCACCAGAGTTCATGTGTATACAGTTTTTTTTTTACAAAATATTTAGTTATTAGTGATGAACTAATTAGCCTATATTGCAATCTTTAATTTTACCAAAAAAAAAAAAATGGTCCATCCAGCTTGCTTTTTACTTTTAAATCAGGCCGGATCCAATGTTCTGCCTAAAACAAACGAGTAACACTACAAGAAGCCTGCACACTAATGATTTTAAAGTGTAAAATAAAAAGGATAAAAATATAAAATTACATTTTTAAAAGGGTGTACGGGGTGAAACTTCTCATTAGAAATTTTTTAAAACAATAAATAATTCTCCCCACCTACCTTCTTCTCCTCCCAACGTCATTATTCCGGTATGTCCAATTACTTATCCTACGTCACTCTTATCATTCTTTTCGATATATACCCAACATATTTTATAATATTTAAATAATATATATTATAAAATAAATATATTTATGTAAAATAAATAATAAATTAAGTTTATTTTATAAAAATATCTCTATTTTATGACATATGTTATATAAATATTATGAAATCTATTATACATACATATCACTTCTAATGTATTAATTTTTATTTTGGTTATTATTTTTTATTTTTCCTAATTTGAGATTACAACGAAGTGGAGGTGAGAATTCATTTCAGACAGACCATCTGAATAAAATGCAGGACACTTCCTCTTACTACAATTTTTTGTGACAATAAATTAATAGCTTGTTTATCAGACTATTTCAAAATCATTTTAGACGGTATCTCTTCAATGGATCAATTGGTGGAAGTCATATTTGTGATTCTGAAACTGTTTTTATTTTAATATCTATTGTATTTTTATTGTATTGGATAAATAATTTTGGATAAATAGATTTAGAAATCTCAAAAACCATACAAGTGCTAGTGGAAGACTTGTTTTACAAGTCATTCCATGATTGTGCTAGCTCTTAAATCTAGGGGTGTAAATAGTCCGGTCCGGTCCGGAAAATTTGTGGACCGATTTCATTCGATCCAAAAATTCTCTCACCCTGGACCGGACCAAACTCCTATTCGGTCCATTCCGGTCCGGTCCAATTCGGTTCAGGGGCAGTCCGGTCTGATCCAGGGGTACCCCTATATAATTTGATAAGCAAATTTTAATCTAAAATTCTGAAATGATTAATTTTTTTCACCTAAATTTATTATTTTCAGCCCAATTTACATATTCATCACATATTTAAATAAAAAAATATTTAAAAATTTTACTTTTAATAAAATAGCAAAAGAAAAATAATCTTAATAAAAAAAGGAAAAAAATTAGTCCTTAAAAATCCAAATAAAATAAAAAAGAAATTAACCCTTAAGACTTGAGACTTAAGAGTCCTTAAGAGTTAAGAGTCCAAATAAATAAAAAATAATAATCAGTCCTTAAGAGTCCTGACTCCTTAAGAGTCTACACAATAGATTCCAAATTTACTAAAGAGTTCAAATAAAATAAAAAAGAAATTAAAATAATCCAAAAATAAAATGGCTTTCCAAAATCATTCAAATTAAAACATCTCTCAAGCCTCAGCATTGTAATTTGCATCTAGATGACCCTTCTTTTTTTTATGCTTCCAAATCTCAATCGACAATCAATTATTCTGCGAAAAGAGATTGAGTGAATTAAATTAAATTAAGTTAAAAGAGATTTGACAATTAAACTACAATCATGTAACAAAACTCTTACGATCAAAACTATATAATATATATACACTCATTTTGAAAGAAATCATGTAAAAATAAAATATTTAGAAATTACATTGACTTATCCTTCAATCATTACTTTGGGCATGTAGGTGTTGAATTTGACGCCTCCATAGAAATAGAATCACCACACTCCCCAACAATTTCTAGACATAAAAATTTAAAAGATAAGTTAAAAAAATTTACAACATAACATAGAAGATAAAACAAAATAAATCATAAAAGCTAACAAGCGAATTAAATTTACTTACCTGTACCTTCCAGCCGCTTCTCAAAATCTTCCACATCATCCATTAAAGTCCTAAGACTTATTGGAGTCGAAGAAGATCGAAGCCAATTTTGTGCACATATGAGAGCCTCAGCTATTCTTGGACTTAAACTATTTCGAAAATGGTCAATTACACGACCCGCTGTGCTAAATGTAGATTCAGAGGCCACAGTAGATACTAGTATTGCAAGTACGTTGCGTGCAATCTTTGAAAGTATGCGATATCTAACTGAATTGGTTTTCCACCAAATTAGAAGGTCGAAATTATCATCTCGACCCTCACATTTGTTAGCTAGATATCTATCAACCTCTGATTTGCTTTCCAAAGAATTTTCTGACTGTAAATGTTGCTCAAATTCATCCTCCATATAGGCCTTATCATCCGATTCTATTCTCTTGAGTCTCTTGGAAGTTGAAGGACTTACATTTTTACTTGGAGAACTTGCGGGCTCATGAGAAGTAACTATATCATCTTCCATGTATGCCCCATACAAGCGGGTAAATGCATTTTTTACCTTCCAACTCAAATCAATGGCCTTCGTAGAATTATCTTTATACATTTTAGTCAAAGCAAAATCAAGATATCTCATTTTGTACCGAGGATCAAGAATAAACCCAACATACAGCAACATATTTTGATTATCCAAGTTCTCCCAATACTTTTCAAATTTTTTCTTCATATTTTTTGCCATTACTCCCACCACGGGGTTTTCTTCTTCACACACCTTGTTAATATCACTTTGAATCTTCACCAACTCACGGAAAAAAACATTGCAAGTTATATATTCACCGCCTGAGAAGCGTACAGTTGCATCATGAAACAATTGAAGAAACTTCACAAATACATTTACCTTTTCCTAGTCGGTTGCATTGGGAGGCCCTAACTTCTTTGACTTTCTCCTATTCACCACATTATCTTCATCATCGTCATCATCTTCATCTCCAATACTACCAAGGAAGCCCGGATCTTCTTCCTCCAACCGATCAAAAGCCTTTCTAAATGTTAAATCCCTCTCTAACATAAGATAGGTGGAGTTCCACCTAGTCTATACATCTAGGCAAACAGATCCCTTGGATTGAATTTCTTCATCCTCCACACATTTTTTAAATATGCTTAACCTTTGAGGAGATGATTTAACAAACTTGACAACTCCCCTCACCTTCGCAATAGACTCTTCAAAGTCTTTCAACCCATCACGGACGATTAAGTTTAAAATGTGGGCACAACATTGAACATGTAAAAATTCATGCTCCAAAATCGCATCCCTCCTAAACTTGGTTTTTTTTCTAATATAAGAAATAGCCACATTATTAGAACTTGCATTATCAACAGTGATTGCAAGAATTTTCGGTCGCCCCCAATCATGCAAGCAACACTCTATGCCCTTACCAAGTGTCTCACCCTTGTGGTTTTCAACCAAAGAAAATGAAAGAATCCTTTTGTGTAACTTCCAATCATCATCAATAAAGTGTGCTGTGAGACACATATAGTTGAGATTTTGCACGGATGTCCATGTATCCATGGTGAGGAAAATTCGTTGCCCTTGAAGAGCATTTTTACACTTCTTTTTTTCTTCATTAAACACATTATAGCAATCCGAGGCAATCGTAACACGGGATGGAATTCCTAGCCATCTAGGACAAACCACAAGCATAAATTGTTTGAAACCCTCCCCTTCAACAAATCTAAAGGGCAACTCATCAAGAATAATCATCTTTGCCAAGGCTTATCGACAAGCCTCAACACTAAAAGCAACATTGACAAGTCCCCCACTACTTGAACCTCCATCAACTTTAAACCCTAGAATCGTTTGGCCCGGACCCATAATCTTCCTACCCGGAAATTTCTTACATTGTTTCTCAAGGTGATACTTCAAGCACTTCGTACCGTTTTTATTCGAATCACATGCATACGTTGCTCCACAATAATTACATGCAGCCCTAGGTTTGGTGGGATCACCACCTTCTACAATTTGAAAGTGCTCCCATACGTATGACCTACGTTTACCTTTATGTGACCCAGATTGAATACTTACATCAGATGAGATTGGATTTAAGGGTGGAGGCATTTCCTGGACCGATTCTGATTGTGTTGATTGAGGCTCCCGCACCTCATTTGTAGAAGCTTCCATCTATAGAATAAATAAACCAACAACAACACTACAACAATCAATAAAAGAAATTAAAAATTCTGTAAAATGGGTAAACTATCCAAAAAATTCTAAAAAATAAAAAATTCTATAGAATGAAGAATCGGTCAACTCTCAAGCCCAAACTCTTGCATAAACATTAACCACAGACCATCTAGCAATTCCCAACATTCAAAAATATTATTAGAAGCTTGATCATAAGAAATTAAGAATGGCATTTCTCGGATTGCTACAGAGTACAGCCTACAGTTACACGAACCCGAAACCACATATAATATATATACGATGGAATTCCAATTTCCAAGCACAATCTCACTAACACATTTACAACTTACACAAATAATAATTATTATTTCATTTGTAGAGAATCTAGTGAACAACGGATGAGGATCGGACATGGATTTGCAATGGGCTAACAAGTAAGAAGTTAACAAATAAGTTAATAACAACGGAAGAGTTCAAGAGATGGATTAGGAAAATAAAATATCTGTGCTTCGATTTGAGACCGGACGGAAGGAGATTAGCGATGGACACCTGACAGCCAAGGGATGGATGGGTCACGGGATGGAGTCACGACGGCCAAGGGATGGACGGGATGGACTCACGACGGCAAAGGGATGAGACACCGGATGGGATGGGGGCACTGGGTTCGACTTCCTGGAGGCTGAGGGCTGGAGGCGGTGAGGCTATGAGAACTGAAAATCCAAGAAGAAGAAGAAGAAATGAAGAAGAAGAAGATGCGGGCTGCTGGGGTTTTAGGTTTAGGTTAAGTTGTTTACCAAAACGGTGCCATTTTACTCAAAGTTTGAGTAAAACAGCACCGTTTTACTCAATTTGCATGGCACTTAACCCATAATTTGGAGCTAAACGGCATCGTTTAGCTCCAATTAAATTTTTTTAATTTTTTTTATATTTTTGGGCATTTGTCAGTTGGCACATAAATTAATAAAAAAATATTTAAATTGGTAATAAAATATATTAATATAGTTATAAATTTTAGTCTATAGATTTAATAAATTAATACTTAAAATCTTGTACTATAAGCTATATTAATTTATTAAATAATAATAAATAGTGATAAATTAATAATAATATATTAAATAATAATAATAATACACTTATTACTTATATATTAATATTATAAGAATATATATTAATTATTATATATTAATATGTTAGTATATATTATATATTCAGTATATTAATAAACTATAACTAATAGTCTAATAGTCCAATAGTCTAATAATACTATTATATTAGTATATTATATATTTATATGTTAGTAAATAGTAATAAATTAGTAATAATATATTAAATAATAATAATATACTTATTATTTATATTTTTATATTATAAGAGTATATATTAATATGTTAGTCTATATTATATATTAAGCATGTTAGTCTAATAGTCTAATAATACTATTACATTAGTATATCATATATGTTAATAAACTATAACTAATAAATAATAACACTAATACACTATTACAATTTACATTAGTATATTATATATTTATATGTTAGTAAATAGTGATAAATTATTAATAATATATTAAATAATAATAATATACTTATTATTTATAAATTATTACTAATACTTTATCTAGATAGTCAACTACTAGTCTACTATAAATTATAATATGTTAATATTATAAGAATATATATTATATATTAATATGTTATAATGTTAATATATATTAATATTAATATTAATATTTATATATTTATATATACATATATTTTTAAAAAAAACCAGTAAAGATTCGGTTCGGTCCGGTCCGGTCCGGTCCAGGGGGGTGAACTCCCTGGACCGGGACCGGACCGAAATTTTTCGATCCATACCTTTTTTGAACCGGTCCGGTCCGGTCCCGGTCCGAGAGAACCGGTCTGGTTCGATCATTTTACACTCCTACTTAAATCATTATTGGAAGAATCTTTTGCTTTGTAAGTGATAAATACGAATCATGTGCTATGAGACTGATGGTTTGATAGCAATTTATAGTTTGGTTCTCTCCTACCTTATAAGTAGTACTTATAGAAGTATCACACTTTGTACATAGTACTCTAAAATTGTTATTACTAAAGCATTAAATTTGAAACCATTAAAAGAGGAGTTTCAATTAGATTTAACTCTCCGTACTAATGCATAACTTACATTTTTTTTTTTTTTGTTAACGGTCTAAATTTGATGAATACCATGGATCTGCACTTTTTTATAAGTAAAGGCTATAATTTTTAATTTTGATAATTTGAGATATAATATATATATATATATAATTAGGATAAAACACTCCATAATTAACTTCATATTAAAACAAAAGGATGTAAAGGCTTTGAAATGATCTGATGTGATCGATTATAGTGACTGAGACTAGGAAAGAAAACGACAACTTTATAAGTTGCATTTTACTTTAATTTAAAGGAAAACAGATTATTTAAATTATTTCATGTGAAACGTAAATGAGATATTAATGAAGGGTGACTTGGTGAGGCAGCTGGGACTCTCAGTACTCGACGTGGTTATGTACTTTAAGAAAAAAACTTCCATCCGGTTCGGTAGTACAACCTATTAGTCCAGCCTACCAATCATTTAGTGTCACGTAAGCATTCCACGAGAGATATTTTGGTGTTCAACTATATGGAACCAAATCTCTCTTAAGTGAAAAATCTCCTCTCGAATCTGCTCATCCACTCCGGCGTGCAGGTCTTCTCCAAGTAATCCAAAAAGGCAACCAATTGAATCGATGTAGTTGAACACCCAAATCAAGCCTTGATTTTTTTTTTCCGTCCAGATCTTCCAGCGATTTCTTTGTTTTTTTTTTTTTTTTCTAAAGTGCCACTTCATCGCATTCTTCTATTTTTTATTCTTTGTGTTTGTTTCCCGAGAAAAAGAACTCGGAGTTGGACCCCCTTTCTGGTTTTGTTCGCCAGCAAAATTTGCAAGCTTGATTGACATCCTGAAAAATACACAACAAATGTAAAAGAAAAAAAAAATTGCAAATGGAAGAGAGAGAGAAATATACGGTGTAGGAAGAGTGGTGCCAAAAAAAGAAAAAAAAAATCGAAAAACTCAAATCAAGCCTTGATTTGAAAAACCCAGCCGTAAACTAATTGCTGTGGATGAGATCTTACCAAATGAAGTGAAAAACTCAGGTGCTAGTGCTGCGGGTGTGGTGCTGCGAATTTGAGATTTCAATTTCAGTTTTAGCCAGAAATTAGAGCTGCGTGAGGTATTTTGGAAAAGAACCCTAAAATCTGAGAACTTCTATCACATGTATTATCCGATTCTATTAAGTATTTAGTGAAATTAATGAGATGTCTTTATTTTATTAGGAGGTTGTACGTAACTCTTGTCCAGCCCATCCGTATAGAAGGGGAACTCATATTTTAATTAGAGAAATAATATTTGTAATTTTATGATACGTAAATTTCATGTGTTTTGTTTGAATAAATTTGTGGTTCAAATAAAAAAAATTATTTTTAATAAAAGATCCCAACTTTATTTTTTCAGATCGACCATGTTCTAACATTAATAAAAGATCCCAAGTTTCTTTTTTCAAATTTAGTACAAATTAATTACTTGAATATGTTCCACCATTTTGGTAAATGGGTTTATAGCTAATTTAATCTATAATGGTGGGAAATGGGGAATCTTTTGCTTATCCAAAGTTAAAAAGTACTGTTTTTGTCATTCTTACTTACTTTTCTTTTGGATAAGATATCATATGATGTTGGATCATTAGTTTTCTCTTTTTCATTTATTTTGTCAACTTTTACAATTAGATCAGCGTAAAGTGATGAAGGAAGTCAGAGTATGCAAATGCTCTCTAGAAAAAGAGATGAATGGTGCATACCATAATAAATGAATATCACAGCTCTTTTAAAATTAGCGTGAATAAAAAAAATTTGACAAAATATTGAGTTAGTGATAAACAAAGTCTATATTGCAATATCTCTTTAGTTTTACAACAAAAAAGGATTTTTTCCTCCTTACATCACTCTTCCCGTATGCCCAATTACCTATGCTACCGCGTCACTCTTTCCATCATCTTAATAATTTAAAATACTTAGATTAGTGTAGGGATATATCGATCGATCACTTCTGAACTTTCGAAACAGCAAGTGGGATTAACTCACGTGGAAAACGCAAACTACTTTTATCTGACCACGTGATGCATGTCTACAAAAAGCAATTAAGCAAAACAAATATAAACAAGAAAACTAATTTAATTGAAAAAGTAAGTGTCAAACTACTCCTTTCATACTACAACATTGACTTATTGCGTCTATAAATTTTGATACTAAAAATCCAATTCTTCTCGCCAATACTATTTGGCATCCCAACTTGATCGACATAAGGTGATTACTATTAATGACTTTCAACAAGTTTATTACATCAAAACAAGAAGACGTCACAAAAATAATACTCTTATATCTAAATATATTTGACACTGTAAAAAAATAACTAGCACTACTAAGACAAATACTTTTACGTCAAAAATATGATATTACTAAATGTATACATGTAATCGGGAAAAAGATTAATTTCGTATTCATGTAATGGCCGTAAAATGTATTGTCACCAGAAGTTATCCATAAAACATACATTATATACGAAAAGGCTAGGTCTCTGTGAGTTCATTGTCATAAACAAACCCATTTTCATTAACTAGAGAAAACAAGAACACGTGGAAGCTGTTCAACTAAGAAAAGTTACACAGATAATAAACTATAACATCTTCCATTAGTCATCAACAATGACCAAAACACTTCCATACTGTAATGAGTAGCACCATCTTTCACTACCACCTAAATGAGTTCAAGAGTTGCACTTGAAAACTTGCATTGCCACAATGAAATATATAATTCGAACACTGCATATACAAAACTTGCATTGCCATGAGAATTTGGACACTGCATATACAAACCTGGTGTCAATAAGATAATTATTGTAATTCCTGAGACAAAAGCGAATCTCACTTGTGTATACAAAAGACATAGCCACTCTTATTTGCAAAGGCAAACTGAAACAATTATCAAAGTAGAGTTGTTCGAGCATAAAATCTTGATTATATGAGATAGGCACAATTATAAGCATAAGGAAAATGTGATCACAAGCTGCACCAATAGATAACAAAAACAAAAGCAATGACATGATGAAATAAAAAGAAGTCCAGAGAAAGAAAAGCTCTAAATGGATCTACGCTACATTAGCATGGTTTAAATAGACGGTGCAATCAGATCTTCTAATGCTCTCTGATATGGTTTTGTAGTTATTCTCCACCTAAAACATTTCGCTGCAACAGAAAGATAAAATAAAAAATAGACATTGTGAGATGTAAATCTGCAAGCAAGAAAAATAAAACTAAATCTACTCCATTCTTGATGCAGGTAGCCAATAGCACTTATATTGGCTATTATCATTTTACATATATTCTTGGCCATGTTTCAATTGTAACAAGCCTTTTGATGTAAATCCTTTCCAAATATATATAAAATATTTAGATATATTTACTTTATCAATAAAATTCTCCATCTCCATTTTGAGAGGCCAAGAGACATAAGTTCAACAGCATTGTGATCTAAAACAGTTCATGCCTAGTATTGTTTGTTTTCAGAAATGAGATGAGATAAGATGAGATAAAAGTAAAAAACAAGAATAAAATATTATTGTAAGATATTTTTTTTAATATTAATTTTGTATGAGAATTTAAAAAAGTTGAATTTTTTATTATATTTTATATAGGAATTTGAAAAAGTGTAATGATGAGTTTAAAATGTGTTTTGAGTTTTTAGTCTCATCCCCAAAAACAAACAAGGCTAAATGTTATGTTCCTTTCTTTTTCAGTTGTTCTTTGGATCACATAGTTAAATTTGAAGTCTTATGTTCCTTTATTTGATCCTCTATTTTATGCTTAACTTGATGTTGATAATAATATTGCTGAAAAGTTTGATGCCAACTTACTTAGCAAAGTAGTAAGTGGAGTACATCTGCAAGATCAAAAGAGCCTTCAACAACTTCAAGGAGGCAGTTGATTCTTTTCTCATACGAACTTGAGTTTGGGCATTCTTCCTGGAAGCTGTAAAATTTAAAAGTTTTTCTAGGATCTTTTTCTTGTTCTCAAGCCACATCTACAGCTATCGAAATTTACACAGCAACAGCTACAGGCTCACATATGGAAACAACTCAATCTAGAGCAACGGCCATATCTACAGCTATGGAAATAATCAAAGACTAAGCAAAGATCAACGGCTATAACTGCAATATATGGAAACTTAATTGCAAATGCCCATAAAAGATCAACAAAACAGTCCTGAAAGTTAGAAAGAAAACACAGAAAAAACCAAAGGTGAAGTTAGATAAGCCAAAAAAAAAAGGAAAATAGGTACCTAAAGGCCATGAATTCTTGGACCACTATTATTGAAGACATAGAATAATAATAATGATAAGAAGAAGAAGACAACCGATAAAGTATAGGGACAAAGATCAAGATCATTATCAAATTGATAGTATGCTATGATCAAATGGACAAATCCCAAATTTCTTGATTTCTGCGCTACTGGCCACTAATTAAACCAACTTAATTATCATAGGAAGATTCAAATATCTAGCTTGAATCACACGTAAATTTTATAGCTAAGACAAGTATAGTGGTGCAGGATGTTGTAATCAACACCATCAGATTAAGAAACAGAATAGATCAAAAAGAAAAGCAAGAGTATTCAGAAGCTTGTTAAGATTAAGAAGCAGAACAGAACATAAAATATAAAATGAAATAGCCTTTGGTCCAAATCCAGATCATGGCTTAACAAAAAGGTAGGCTCAACAACATGGCAAATATGATTCTGGGAAACAATACAAAAGCACTCAATTAATCCCACAAAACCACTACAAAACTCCAAAAGGGGGTGACCCACCCATTTATGTACTATTTAAATAAAGCATATAGTAACACATCCACTCGAATATCTTAAACTGGTACGAGTATTCCTCTTCCCTTTGACATTGACCAGATTTAATTAATCCAAGTTATAAAGCACTTCTGAAAAGAATCATGGAAAGAGCGTTTCAAGGAAACTGTGAAATGCAATGAGTTTCAAGACCTACCTGTAATGATCAGTGCAGTCATCAAAAAGATCAGAATTGGAAATGGTAGTTGAACCCTGCAATTAACAAGAAAACAATTGATACAAAATCCAGAATCACTATATATTTTATTCGTGGGCTAAACCAAATTTCATAGGAAAATGGTGGGCAAACAGATATCGTACTACATTTATTTAATTTACAAAATAATCTGTTACGTTATCAAGAGTAGTGGCGTCACTCAAGGGTAAGTTCTATTAGAGTGAACATCAACATAAACTTTAACACAGAAGCACAAAATCATTTCCATATCAGTTTTAGAGGCGAAATCATTCACGAAATAAGGGGCGAAAAATCAGTCACAAAAATATAAACCCTAAAACAGCACGAAATCAAAATCAGAGGTGAAATCCGTGAAATCAAATTGCCAGAAACACGAAATCTATCACGGAATAAAAAATCTACCATGTTGAAGAGTATCTACCTAAGGTTTCCAAACATGGAAGTCAAAATCGATCATCGTTAATCTCAGGCTCGGGTCATTTCAAAATGGTGAGCAGCCATCGTGGATGAGCAAGGAGTACAGTGAGAATCGAGCTAGCTAAGACAACAATACTTACTCATAAAAATTTGGTAAGTTAGTCAAAAAACAAATGCCCACCTTGGCCAAGTCCTAAAGACACGAGAAAACAGAGGAAGGGGGAGAAATCGGGAGAAGGAGAGGGCGATACCGAGAGAGATTTACGGGTGAGGGTGAAGTTGGGAGATAGGAAGAGATGGTTAGACGGGAGCAGCGTGCTCGTGGACGTAGTGCTGCTGACGGCGGCGGAGCGGGCTTGCGGGAAGGTACGCTGGAGACTAAGGGTGGGAGATGGCGCAGGTGGAAAAGAGAGGAAAGAAGGAAAGAGAGAGAGGGGGGGATGGAGAGTGATGGCGTGGGGAAGGGGGGAAAGAGAAGAAAAGGAAAGAGGGAAAAAAATTGAAATAAGATGGTGGGGAATTAATTTTAGCGCCAAATCTAGAATTTATAATTTAGATTTAGCGGTGGAGATTAAATAAAATAAAATATTCAAATTGCAGAGTTAAACATTTCTTGCGTCGATAAAACTTAGATGGAAAAATTCAAATTGATCATAATAATTTTTTTTTTTTGTGTCAATCAAATTTACATTAATAATTTTGATACAAAAGAATTTTTATACGTCGCAATAGAAAGGTTTCAACTTTTGACTATGCAATAATCATGCAAAATGGTGAGGTCTTAGTTTATTTTTTGTGGTACCAGAAAAATAATGTTAGTAGTAAAAAGTGACAAGATTAAATATGTTAATTGTTCATGTGCCATATTTGACTAGAAAGTGTGATTATTTGAGATATTAATTTTGAAGACGTAATAAATCATTTATAGTGACATATTATTGATTGACGGAATATTTTTTATTTCAAAAAGTTGATCTTGTTGTACTGTCACTTGTAAAGAGAGAGTTCTTCTCTTTTAGACTTAAAAGTATTCACAATGAATTATCTAGCGTCATAGTCTATTGGTTTTACTACTTGATTTTTCATGCTGTCATCTACGACATGATACTCATAGAAGAGTTGCCGATGTTAACATAAGTTTCCAAAGAATGCGTACGTGCATGGGCAAGAGCTTAGTCTATTCTGTGTTGGGATCTAACCTTTTTCAACGAGTCTAGCTTTTTTCAAAAGTCTTAATCCCTCCAGCTCCTTTGTTACTTGCTTTATACAAGGATTATCCTCCCTCTCTTACCTTTAAGCACTTTCATTCTATATTAGCAACTTCCTTTGTTTCCTCGGTATTAAATTCTTTGAGAATGTGATCATCAATAATTTGAAGTAGGCAATCCTCTTTTATTGCATGCAGTAGCAAAATATAATGCAACACCAAATCTACATACATCATTTTTTTTTTCCCGTTAGTTGGCTTGTATAGAAGTATTCTAGATCTAAGTATTCCAAAGTTGCTTGCACCACAGTTGTTAATCGTGTGTGGTCATAATCTTTGGATAAAAAATAATAATTCTTTCTTCTAAAAAGTGGAAATTTTTTCATATTTAAACATTAAGATACATATAATTTACCAAAAACCAATTCACAAGTAAAAACTTATGACATAAATTTAAATGAATACACAAAAAGTAGACACAAAAAGTAGACACCCAATTAGATACATGATCGAATTGCTTACTAATACAAAAGGCGGTTTATAAAAGCTAGAAGGATTTGGAAAGATAAAAAAAAAAGAAATAGAAATTCGATGGAAGATGCTAGCAGTTGATTGGTGGTGAGAGCAAGAAAACTGGTGGGGAGTGAGAGGCCTATTGCATGGACGTACTAATTAAGTAGTTGCTCATTGATCTCTTATGTCTTGTGATTAGCTTCTTTCCTTGAATGCTTTTTCTTAATTCTCAATCCATCTAGTTCCATCAATCCATCTAGTTCTATTGCCACTTCCTTCATAATAGGCCTATCGTCTCCTTTAACACTAAGGCTTCTTTTTGCAACATTCACAACTTTTTTTAGCTCCTCATAATTAGTCCCATTGTAGACGTGATCATCAACAATTTCCAATAGGCGATTCTCTTCAAGCATAGAAACAAAATATGTCACCAAATTTATCTCACTTTCAGGTCTAAGGAAAGAAATTACTTTCTTCCCTGTTGATAACTTTGCTAAAATAACACTAAAACTGTAGCCATCATTTTTTTCCATTAGATGACTAATACGGAAGTATTCAAGATCCAAGTACCCTAATGTTCCTTGCACGAAAATAGTTAATTGTGTTTGATCTAGAGGAACGAGTTTCGAAGCTACAAAGTCTGATACTTTTGTTGTGTGGTTACCATCTAAGAGTATATTTGCAGTTTTCACATCTCTATGTATAATTGGCGTAGAAACTTCACAATGTAAGTATGCAAGGGCTTCTGCAGTTTCTGTAGCTATCCTTAGACGCTTGCCCATGAGAGTAAGGACAATTGGCTTTTATAATGAATATGCTCAGAAAGTGTCTCACTTGTGATGAACCCATAGACTTGTAAGGGACTTTTGTTTCCAAACAATAACCAATTACAATTTGACAACATTTCTGTGGTTAATTTGAGTAAGCACAACTACCTCATTTTATGAATTGCTCTATCTGACTTTGATCACCAATTTTGAACTTTTTAATAGCAATTATTTTGTTATCTGGCAACACTCTTTTATAAACAGTTTCAAATCCTCCTTGACCAAGGATTTTATTTTTGTCATAATTGTCAATCGTCTTTTCAAGTTCTTCTGCACTATAAATTTTTGTTGTATTCACAGATCCTGTGTGATTTTGGGGTTGTTGTTGTAACATAAGCCACCAATTTGTTGGAACCACTTCTCTTTGAGTTTAATGAGTTTTCTTTTCTTGAGTCCCCAATATACCGAGGATGTTCCACAACGAGCATTAAGAGGCTGATGCTAACACCTATAGTTGCATATTTAAGGTTAAAAGATGCACTTCGGCCAATTAGAAAGTTTCATATCTCTATCGAGAAGATTACGAACCTAATATGTATTATATATTAAGATGAATCAAACAAGATTTGAAATACAAAATTTGTCAAGCAAATGATCTATTGGGAAAGTATATAATTATTGAGCCCTTAATATACGTAATGTGAATTCACTATTTGTACCAAAAAGTTAAACTAATGAAAACAGATAAATTTCATTCTTTATTTTAAATCTTAACACTCTCTCTCATGTGTAGACTAGACTCTCCTTTAATAGGTAGTCAATGCATGGAATATTTAATTAAATATAATAGGTTGTAGAATCATTGTTTGAATTCAAAACCTCTACTTTGATACCATATAAAATAATCACTTGTTTAAAAATTTTAAACTAATAAAAAGAGATAATTTTATTATCTATTTTATATCTCAATACATACGTATGTACCCAATGCAATGCTGATAATCTTATTATTAGATTAACCAAGTCCTACAGGTCTGCAATTTGTTTTGTCTATCCTCCCATTGCCATCATATCCCTCGAGACAAGTATATGTGTAATTTCCATCGGTGTTGGTGCATGTTACATTAGCATTGCAAGGTTTCAAATGACCCTTGCACTCATCAATATCCGAAACACAGTAAATATATATAGCCGGCCATAAAAATTAGAAATTAATTTTAATATGAGGATTTAAAAACACTTGAAATGTGGTCATGTATCAATAAATATGATTAGGAAAAATGAGATCATTTACCTTGATATAATTATGTAACACCACGTCCCTTTCCCGTAGGTTAATGGATATCACGTAATTTTCTAAAACTTTAATCCAGCACAAAATTCTAGGTTTAATAATAAAAATAAAATAACATTTAGTTCATAGAAATGAAGTTCTAATAAAATGTCTTTTACTAAAAACATTAACTGAAATTGAAATTGATCATAAAGACACTTATTTTTAGAAAATTTAAAATTTAAATAGCTGCTTAATCTATTCCTGACCTGCCTGCTTACACTAGTCATCTTCCTCACTTGGGTGGTTTAAAAAAGAAACTAAAATGACTTGATAACTCAATAAGAAACCCACCACAATGTAAGATAATATTATAGGAATTTTTCATAAAATTTTCATGCTAAGATATGAAATATGATTGTTTATGCTGATGCTTATACTATGCGTGACTGACCTATCTGTATTAACTAACTAATTGGTTTAACTGATTGATTTGAGTTAACATGACTGATCTGAATTAATTGATTAATCTGACTGACTTAAATGACGTGTGTCATGAGGGATATATTAAAAGGGCTCACAAAGAATTGGCTTTATTAATAATATAAGCTAATAGTGAATATTGTAATTTTGTGATCAAACATTTACCTTATAGCGCTGCTTCCTAAATACTCCATCATAACTCGTTACCTATACGAAATACAAACTCACTAAACTTCTAGAAGGGTGTGTGATAATATTCCACTGAATCAATATGCATCGTGGTGAAATATGTTAATACATATTATGTTCATACAAAAGACAATAAACACTCATATTGCAAAGCTAATAAAATTTTAATTACGTATTTTACTTTAAAATTATACTTTAGTAAAATAATAAAAACTATATTGTACCCTTTCTTAAGGTGTTATGCCTTTATGAATGAATTCATTTTCCTATAAAAAAAAACCCAAAATTTTGAAATAGACACAATTTCACAATAAATTTATCAAATACTAATATCATTTTATCATTCTAAAAGTATTTCTTTATTATGAAAAGTAAGACTTTAATGGCATAAATATATTAAAATCTATAATAACTTTAAAGATACATTTCAAATAATAGAAATTGAACTTAAAGTGTTCAACATAAAGATTATACCGTTTACTATATAATACTGAAATCCATCTTTAAGAATTAATAATATGTATAAATAATTTCAACATAGATCTAAGGTTTAACATAATTATTCAATTTTATAAGAAATCTAATAAATATTAATATCATATAATTATTTAAACAATAATATCCTCTATAGCCTTCCGAGTATCTAGTAATTAACATGTCTATATCTAAATCCATAAAATAACAGTTGAATTATTAAGTTCATAAAATAAACTTAATAACACTAAATATTAAAAATCTTATGAATTATTATTATAGCTTAAAAATAATTTAAAACCTACAATATAATTAATTTAGTTGTAAATCTACATATTTGGTTTAAAATCTATTAATAATACTAAAAGCTTGTTTTGTAAAATATACTTAGCAGTTAACAAATAAATTAAACTTTATTTATTACTAAAATTCATTGTAGTAAAATAGTAATAAAATATAATTTGTACAAATACAATCTTTAATATTAAAACAAACCCAGAATGACTACCATGTTTGGATTCGGAGACGAGATAAGATAAGTTTAGTTGAGTTTATTTTTTAATATTATTATTGTTTTGGAATTCGAAAAAGTTAACTTGAAATTGAAAAAGCTGTATTGGGATTTGAAAAAATTATATTAAGATTTCTATTTTATATGAAAATATAAAAAAATGTAATGATGAGTTTGAGATTAGTTGAGATGAACTCGTCTCGTTTTCGAATACAAACGGGACCTGCCAACTTAAAGAGTCCAAAATAAAAATAACATGCACGAAACACATTCTGCCATGATAATAGAAATTAAGGGCAACTATAGAAATAAGGGAAATTAGATAAAATAAGATTTACTCTATGTAAAAAATAGGTTTCACCTTGAGAGTGTAAGACGTGAAGGGGAGTTCTTGGGCGGCAATGACTTACCAAACAGACGATAGACGCCATGGAAGCGAGGTGCAATTGAGCTGGGTTGAGTTCGAAAGTGGTTGGACGGGGTTCAACGACGGCACCAACTGGGTACTTTGGTAGTGGTGAAGCAACAAAGTGAGAGAGAGATTTTAGAGAGAGAGCACTGAACCGAAAAGAATAGGAAAGGGAGGGGAGAGTGCGGCGGACATGGCTTACCGATGAGAGTGGGTGTCACGGTACAAGGATGTCTGGTAGTTTCTGGCATCGTTGGTGGCTCTTTGACGTCTTGGGATGGCTTCGAACGAGAAGAGCACTAATTGGCTGTCTTTGCTCCGTTTTTTATCATAAAAATAGAGGCTGCATTGGCGTCGATCCCTTGCTGATCGAGACGGAAGTTGGCCATACGTGGGGTGGAGTGGGCATCTTGGTGGAGATTAGGCTATGCATGACGGCAAATGGAAGAGGAATGGTTGCTGTGACCTTGGGTGGTGGCTGGTTGGCCGTGAGGTTTTTGTGATGGAGGTGGTGCGGCAGTAACTTAGACTAGGGTTGAGGATAATCGATGCATGAGTTTAAGGTTAATAGTAGGTATGCATAGATGAATGACCAAAACGAAAACTCTAGGGAAAATAGGAAAATTGAAAACTGGTTTGGGCGAGTGATTAGGAATATACTTGATGGACAAGTTAGTGGATAGGTGACGTGCAGGTGCATGGCTTCTCGAGTATATGTAGGAATTGTGTAGAGTTTTATGTGGGAGTACATCAATTACCAAAAGAAGGTGATTCAATTTAAGTCGAGAAGTGCAAGTTAGTTACAAAAATATAACTAAAAGAATCTTATTTTAAGAAGATGATAGGAAATTAACGCAACTGAAGGATTTGTATAACAAAATGAAGACTTTGGTACTCATGTTTTGAGAGAATAACAACGTGAGAGTTGATAGAAGATCTCAAAATTATTTAAACTAATTAAGAGAGATTATTATTAATAACAATAAAAATATTAATAATATAAAAAAAATAATAGCTGTAGTGATACAATCAATATTTTTTTTAAAAAATGTGAATTTAGTACTGCCACAACTAGGCCTGTTCATCCGAGCTGGACCAATTTAAAATTTTATTTATTTCTTAAAATTTTTGATTTTTTTTTAATTTTAAATCCGGGTTCCAGATTTGGAAATTCGGAATCCGGATGAACACCCCTAGCCATAACATGGATCATACTAATATTAATAATAACCCAAATCCGAAATTCGGTAGAACAACCCTAGCCATAACATGGATAATACTAATATTAATAATAAAGGAACTATATAATTATATGAGAGATCGAAAAATCAAATTATTTGTATTTAAATTGTAAATATTTGGATCGGGATATTATAAATTATTTTATATATCTTAAAATCTTTTTAAAATGTTAAAAAATATAAATAAAAAAGTTGAAGAAAATATAAACACTAAATTTTGCCTAGAAGCACGCCCAGCGATCAGTCATGTTGGGCGACACGGCCTTTAGCATCACCATTATAATATATATATATATATTATATGTACTATGTATACATGTGTGTGCTCGTTTCACTTGAATTAAACGAAGTCAATAGTACATGCCATTCCAAAAATCATTTCATATATATTAATATTTCTGACCACGATCTCTGGTGCGGGGGCAAGCATGCAGGAAACGGTGGATAAGGAAGGCCCTAGTATTGACGGTAGCTATATAGGTATACTGGCCAAAGCTGTACGTACGAATACGAAAAGTGATGATGCTAGCCATGCCATGGATGATCGAGGTTTAGGAAGTAGTACTTGCTAGTAGTACATTTTATACAGTAAAATAGAATGATCAAGATTTGGAGTTATTTGTTACATTAGTCTAATTTATTTTTAAAAATAAGATGAGATAAAATTAAAAAAATAAAATGAGAAAAAAATTAAAAAAAATATTATTATATTTTGTATATAAATTTAAAAAGTGTAATTATAAATTTGATATGTGCCTTATAATTTTGGTTTATCTCAATAAACAAATCAGACCTTAATATCTTTAAAATCATTTTGTACAATAAAATAACAAATTTCAACTGCAGTGTTTATCGTTTCTAAATTTTATAAATTTTTCAAAAATAAAGTGCATATAAATTTTAAATGAAGAGCTTAGAATTTGTTTTGTTGAAAAATTTATTGTTAGCCAAGCAAACTTTTATTTGCTAGAAATGAAATGCACAAAATTTCAATTGATTCTTGAGTGTCTGAAAAAAAGACACATTTTAGTTGTTATGAAACAGGGAAAGAAGCTCATTTGATATGAGTGGATAAAAACCAATATAATTAAAGTGGTAAAAAAAAAAAATTTATGAATATGCTGATGCATTTGGGGCGAATTTTAATACTTTTTGTGTTGCCGGAATTAAGAAAATATTTCTGTCAATGTGTAAGAAAATACTTTTTGGGCAGTTAATTTTAGCCGCAAATCAGTATTTGCTTGCAGCGAATATGAGACCATAAAAGTCGCTAGAAATAAGCTTATTTATTGTAGTGATATTGCATTAAACCATATCATTATGTAAATAGATGTTTGTTTAAATCTAGACTCTTTCAATTATGAAATGCCAATTTAACATGTCAATTTGTAAGATCTATTTGCAAATTACTGCATATGGAACTTACTCTTCTCTCCGTGTTTTCAAATAACATAATTATCCAGTCCAAGGGCCGGGTGGCGTAATAGTTTTGGAGCGAGCCGAATAAACCAAATGCCTTGGGTTTGAAAATGCTCTGCATTCACACTCTTTGAGCCATCAGAATAGGAAATTTCTTTATATATTTATATGAGTTGAATTTACAGAAAATTCTAGTCGAAAGTCTGTCCATCGTAATTAGATGAATGAAAACAACTGTTGTCATTGAGAAGGACATGATGAATAAGAAATTAGTAGTGGTCATTGAGATGACATAAATAAATTAATAAAAGTAATCATATGTGACCATATATATGACGTGTAGTAAGAAGATTTCTTTGCATATTTTTCAAACCAGTCATTTGCACTGATTATTTTATTTTATTTTACTAAAACTAACGATAAAATGTTCCTAAATAAATGCAAAAATAATCTCACAAGTCAACTGCATTTTAAAGTCGTGTTTTGTAATTTGTATTGTAATGTGCCTGCTTGAGACTATTCAAAATATTTCTATAAGAATACATAATTAACTAGAAGGGACCATTCACAAGCAGTTTCTATTATATATTCATTTCGGCAAAACTACCACATTTTTTTAAAGATATATCTAGTGATTGATCTTGATTTTGAAACACACACACACACACACACACACATATATATATATATATATATTGGCTGAAATATTAATAGAACAGTTCAGCTTCCCGGCCCAGGCTTTTGCTAGTTAACGGAGGATGACGTGATTTGCTTTCAAGTAACTCAGAAGAATATTCCCACTTCAACAATTTACCCAAAGTCTACAGCAAAGCATTGACTTTTCTAGAAATTAAAAATTATTTCAACCCTAAACACTAATATTATTTCAACCCCATAATTCACAAATAAATACTTTGAGCACACATGTTGAAATTAAAACCGACTTTCAAAGCGGACACCTAATTAATGACCAGTCTGGACTTGTTTACATGTGCGTACAAAAGCTCTCAATAATGCAAATTAGCAGACGTTAAGAGCAAACTTTGAACATACAAAAAGATCTATGTGGAGAGAACACTTAGAACACTGCATGCAAAGAGACTGAATTTAATCTACCATCATGATCCGTTGATTTGGAGGAAGATGCTTGCTGATCGAGGCTTTTAAGGACTATTGGATTATTTGCCATCATTTGTTGGTTTTAGTGCTTGATTTCCCATAGTATCAGTGGTACTGGTGGACGAACATGAGCCAACGCCAACATTAATGCTCAAAGAGTGTGTGGATGTACTAAACAAATTCTTACTCTCTTCTGTATCGAGATTAGCTTCTTTCCTTGTTTGCTTTTCCTTACCTCTTAGTCCATCCTGCATCACCGCCACCTCCTTCATAATAGGTCCATGATCTCCTTCGCACATTTCAAGGCTTGAAGCTTTTTGTGATATGTTCACTGCCTCCAACTCCATTGACACTTCTTTCATCGTAGGTCGTTTCTTCCCATCCAAGTTCAAGCACCTTTTTGCAAGGTTTGCGATCGTAACAAGCTCTTTTTCTGTAGCTTCCTTCAGAATCCGTTTATCAAGAATGTCAAACAAATTATTTTCTTCCATCGAGCAAATAAAATAAGTTGCTAAACTTTTAGCTTCTGGTGTCCTTGTCAAAGAGATAGCTTTTTCTCCAGTTAAAAGCTCAACAAGGACAACACCAAAACTATAAACATCACTCTTTTCTGTAAACTGACTTGATTGAAAATACTCCGGATCCAAGTATCCAAAAGTTCCATGCACTAGTGTAGTCAAGTGAGTTTGATCAATAGCAATTGATCTTGAAGTTCCAAAATCTGCTACTTTTGCTCTATATTTATCATCTAAGAGAATGTTTGTTGACTTAATGTCTCGATGGTAAATGGGTAATGAAGCTGCAGAGTGTAAATAGTATAGAGCTCCTGCAATTTCTGTGGCAATTCGTAAACGCATATGCCATGTTGGTGGAAACTCCTCATTTTGGTCACTTAGATATTTCGAGAGAGTTCCATTAGGAACAAATTCATACACCAGTAAAGGAACTTCTGTCTCCAAGCAACAACCAAGTAGTTTAACAATGTTCCTATGATTAATTCGTGAAAGAATGACAACTTCATTGATGAATTCTTGAAGCTTTCCTTGGTTAGTTATCTTTGACTTTTTCACAGCAACGATTCTTCCATCGTCTAACATACCTTTGTAAACAGTGCCTTGTCCTCCTTGACCAAGTATTCTATTAACATTAAAATGGTCAGTGGCTTTCTCCAACTCTTTTGAATTAAATAATCTCATGTTCGCAACATTCAATTCACTTTGAGATATTTGCTGTTGTAACAACAGTCCCCCATTTCGTTTAAAGAACTCCGTCCTACGTTCAATCCTTTTCCTTCTCTTTACTACATTGTATGAACCCCAGCCACCAATAAGTAGAAGTAATACCCCAAGGCTTGTACTAGCACCTGCTTAACTCAAAAAATTAATAGGAAAATAATTACGCTAGCTTGCGCAGTTGGGATATTAATTTATATATTATTATTAATAGGTTTCATACTAAAATTATTAATGGAGAGACTTGTTCTCTAAATGGTACAAATTAAGCCTAACGTGCAAAATCTGCATGTCGATCATGTGCCAAAAATATTTTAAGATAATATAGTACCTTTTGAAACTTCTTTTTTCATTTTTTTGCTTCATTTCGAATTTACAAACTTTCAAAAATTAATTTTCATACATACGTACCGAGTGCAATAGGAACAATTGATCTAGGGTGGCTTTCTTTAGGTCTACAACCTATTCCGGGTGGCATCCTCCCATCTCCTTCGTATCCCTCGAGACAAGTACACGTGTAATTTCCATCAGTGTTGGTGCATGTTGCTTTATCATTGCAACGTTTCAAATGATCTTTGCACTCATCAATATCTGAAACCCAGTAAATAATATATATAGCATGTCGTCACGAGAAGTTTCAATGTTTCCATACAAATTAACTTAAAACAAAATAAACAATTATGGGGATGTAAACCACTTCATGAAATGTGTTGTACATATCGCTAAAAAAAAAGTGTTGTATCAATAAATATGGTTAGGAATAATAAGACTTAGATAAAGTGTAGTATCACTCTAGAGAAAATAACCATTCGGCAAGCTAAACTGAGCCCAATAAAATTTGTAAGTATTAGATAAAAACAAAGGTATAAAATCATCATTTACCTTGGCAACTGTCAGGTCCATCAGGGATGTACGGGTTCCCTTGATAACCCTCTAAGCAATTGCAACGATAACCAGGGCCATTGTTGGAATTGTTACAAATACTATGATTTGCCTTACATGCATAGCTTCCTTTATTTTTCTCAGCATCTTCGCATGTCTTATTTCCAATTACCCAATCAAGCACTAGTGGTACAGTATATTGCTTCTCCAAGTAATTTATGAAATCAAAGGATGAAAAATTGTATGCATGTTCATCCACAATAAAGCCATAACCACATTTATATTTGTTACCAGGTAAGGTGTCGTTGCTCAAGCTACGAACATTCAAAATATATCTCGTTGCCCCTGTTGGGATAGAAGTCTGGCAGCAGCCAATGCCAGAGCAAGACCCGTAACCCACGGTGAGATTTTGGTCACAGAGTGATAAGCATCCAGTGGTGAAGCCCTTTTCTCCCTCTGAACCTTGAATATACGTATAAATATCGCAACCAATAGCAGTGATCTTGTTTCTCGTTTCTGAGATGTGAAAACTTGACAAATTAAGAATGGCAGAGGTGTAGTCCACAGCTGACCGCTGCTTTAAGCTGTTAATGCATACACTATAGTTACGAGAATCTGCGGGACCGCAAGACAATCTTGGGTCTTTGCAAAGGAGGGCTACTTGGTTTGAGACTCGCAGTTCACCATTTGGTATTGATATGTCCACAACAGGTATATTAACGTCCAGAAATGGTATTGGAGGATCAAATGTGTGGTCACAAGTGATGTGAAAAGGTTTGTCAAGGTAACAGCCGTCACTTGTTCCAAAGGGGTAGGGGATTTTAACTTTTCCACACACACGTTCGCAGATTGAGGTCGGAAAAGATGCTGCTTTTGCTGCTAAAATTACAACCCCAAGTAGCAATTGTTGCACAAACTTTCCACGCAAATCCATGAATTTCCTTTTCGGGACTCTGCTATAAAAAATCCTACAAGAACTAGATATTTTAAACTTTAGATTATCTGTCTCTATCAACAGCTTAGCCAAAGCTGACCGTGACTCCACCTCATCACCGAATTCAAGTCCACAGAATCCACCTCAGCCACCATGACATCTCAGCTTGAAGATTTTGGAATTTCTTCCTTGTAAATTTTCTGGTGTTGATTCTCTGTAAAAAGGCACCTTTCCGTTACAATAGTCTGTCATCACTAGCACTAGGCATCACGCACACAATATGCTCGATAAAATGTCTAAACTGCTACTGTACTTCTCTATATAAAGAGAGCACTGTAAACACTTTCTTCATGACATGAAATGCACATGAGTGATATAACTAACTGAGAGCACTGGTGTCAGTGTGGAATGCAAAGAACTTTGACATCACAAGTATATATAACTAACTGACAGCAATCAAAATGATTATTTTTGTTACAAATTAGCTTATTTTGGTTATAAATAGTCATTTTAACATTATGTCTACCTATTTTTCTTGTAGCGACCATGAGTGATCTGCAAAAGAATTAAAACCGGGAAAGCGCAGATGATTGTCCAACGCAAAATATATAAAACCGGACTGAGTACCTAAACATCCACATATCATAAACATTTTCAGGAAAAAACAAGCAGCTCGATCGAGTTGAAGAAGAGAGAAACAACGAAAAACAGGCAGTCGTATATCATAGGGACATGAGTTCTGTTCTAAATAGAGATTTTAAATTATAGATTATGTCTAATTCTTCTTGTTCAGGAAAGTAAAACGAAGCACGAATTGCATGAGAAGTATACTCTCCATATATATGTATAGCAGGTCTATAAGTGAGCCTCGACTTCTAACCTGTTTGGAATATCATGAGCCACTTCCTTCAACTGCCCCGATTCCTCTTCATGATCTTTTGCTCTACGTCCTTCAAGAACTTTAAACATGAACCTCCTATATATCAATTATTGAATAAGAAAGAAGAAACACATTTAATAAGGCAGCTTTTGTCCTCCAGCTAGCCAATATATATACTTCACATATTTTTTAATTTTCCCTGGTGGCCGTAGGGCCGTCCACTCGCAAGCTATCAATTATAACATATTTGTAGATAGAAAACAAGGTAAAATTTACATCCCAAATAATGTTTTATATTTACATATCAAAGTATTAAAGCAAAAAGGATTTACACTTTAATTATAAAAATTTGCTAAATTGTACTCATTCAATTTCAACCGTTAAGATTGACACTCAGATTTCACACTATAAGAAAATAGACTTTTTTTTAACGTCAGATTTTTTTAACTAATTGGGATAATTGGCAAACGATTCCCCAATATCCCACCTTATGATCTGCAAAAAAGGTGAACGGCCAATTTAATTAAGCAATTAATAGCGTTAAGTTGGGAATCTTAAAGAGATCAGCATGTAGATCCACTCACTAAACAGTTAATTATAATAAAATAATTATTTATAGTTAAAATTGATCATAAATAATTTTTTTATAACAATTAATTGATCTCAAAAACTTATTTTTCTTATAGGGGCTATATACGATGATCTTCAGTACTACCCCTGTAGAATATTAGCCTGTACTGATCAGATCCTCATAGCAATGTACATGATGACTAGGAGTTACTATATTGGTACCTCAAACACAGAGAATGGAACCTAGCAAAGATTACAAGAAATAGATCTTTCTGAAAAGTAAGACCCATTTTTTTTTCTTTTCCTGACCACTAAAAGAGATTTAGTTACCTGCATGAGAAGATAACTTTCCGGCCGAGAAAAATAGAGAAGAAGAAGATAACTTTTCGTGTATACAGGTCTATATTATACTCACCTCTCGCTCTTGAGCACCTCTTTGGAAGAAGATAACTTTTCGTGTATAGCAGGTCAATAAGAACGATCGAAGAGACACAACTAGTGAGACTTGTGTCTGGACTCCAGTTAATTTACATATTTTTTAATTTCCCGTTAGTAGCAGTAGGGCCGACCCTCCAGTCAATTTACATATTTTTTTAATTTCCCGTTAGAAGGCACGTATCTTGTTCATCCTTTCAGCCCTTGTACTATGTATATCTTTATTATATTTTCGGTCTTCCAACTGTATATCTTTTACTTTCTAGGAAGGGAGATGTTTGGCCATGTTATAAGAAACTCAATTATGCAAGTTTCGTCTCCATAGAGATCCAACATATCGCATTAAACCATATTATTGTGAAAGTAGATCTAGACTCTTTGATCAATTATATTGAAATACCAATTCAACATGTCAATTTGTAAGAACTGTTTGCTAATTTCTGCATATGGAACTTACTGATCTTTTCTCTGTGTTTTCATTTAAGTAACATGATTATTGAGTCCAAGGGGTGGCATAATATTTAGTTTCGGAGCGAGCCAGATAATCCATCCAGCATAAGATCATTAATTAGCTGGGATTATCTTTTCTCAATAGTACAATATCTCAATTACGTATACCGAAAAAAAAAAAAAAACACAGGGATGAATGAAAACAAATTGCATCGTGTTCACATATATGTTTATATCTCCAAGTTGGATGAATGAAAACAATATTAGTGGTTATCAGTGGCGGAATCAGGGATTTATTTTAGGGGTCGAGCTATGAAATTATATGAGATGTTATTTTAATTTTATCTACAATAAAAGTATGTTATCATCTTATTATATTATTTTATTTTATATGAGATGTATTTTATTTTTAAATTAGATTAAATTTTGTAGAGGGAGACCAAGTTATTTTTAGAGAGTGGGTCAATACAAAGATCAAATTAATATTATCTTACTAAATCATAAAAAATAACATATTTTATTTTTTACTTATAATAAAAATATATCATAATGTTATTATATCATTTTATTTTATATGAGATGTATTTTACTTTTAAACTAGATTAAATTTTGTAGAAAAAGACTAAGATAATTTTTAGAACTGAGAGGGTTAAGATCAAATTAATATTATTTTACTAAATCATAAAAAATAATATACTTTTTAAATAAATAAAAGTAGTCATATATATCATGACATGTAGTAAGAAGTTTTCATTTGCATAATTTTTAATGTCATTCGCAATGATTTTTTTTATTCAACCTAACGATAACTGTCTAGTAGATAAATGCAAAAATAATTTCACAAGTCAACTGCCTTTTAAAGTAGTGTTTGTAATTTGTCTTGTAAGTTCCCGGCTTAATTTAGACTACCCAAAATATAATTTCTGCGAGAATAATCAACTAGAAGGGAACACTCAAATGCAAAACCACCATATTTTTTTACGAGTAGTACTGTAAATCATACTCTGTTTTCACTTTCATTCTACTATGTAAAATGTTACACTTTTATAATCTTTATATAATCTTTATTTTTTTTAGAGAGAAAATATAAAAATTGGTGGTTTTTCATAGTGGGATGAAAGCACATCTTGGTGTATAGATCTTTTTTTTAAAAAACTCTATATATATAATTAGGCCTATAATAGTTAGAACTTGCCGAGTTTCCCGAAAATTCAAGTTCGAAAATGGGATTCTTCAATTATTGAAACGGTCAAACTTAATATTAATTGGAATTATGTTTAAATTTTGGATAATTATTTGGAGGAGGTGGGGTCATTAAAGATGTAAGGAAAATTTGTGGCTGATTTTCCCTCACATTATGGTAAAAAGAAAAGAAAAAGATTACCCAAGTAAAGGTAATGTCTATGATTCATGTTGAGTACGTAGGAGGATTTGAAAATTAGAATTTAAAACAGAATCTAGTACATTTTCTCTATTACTTTTTTATGATTCAATACTCCGAATTTTTAATTAATTATTTCATGTCACTTATTTACAAAATAAATCGAAGAACATGATTAAAACTAGGATTTGATACCAAGAGAGATTGGTAAAGTGAGTCGTATATAAAGATAAGTAATAATTGACATTTAAGAGATTGCAAAATCTGTATATTTAACACTAAACATATAAAGTAGGTATCTAGAAATAAACTAAATTATTTACACAGTCAATCTAAGTCAATATATAATATTGTCATAAATTATTCAAAATGCATTTACATGAAACTCTTAATAAATCTCTTAAATGAAAATAGTTCCGATTATTTTTATTCACTAGCACAATTTCTCAATTACCAAAAATGAAACAAAAATTATTCAAAAAAAAAAAGAAGAAAGAAAATAAAAAACAGAGAAAGAGATAGAACTGGATATTTATATCTTCAAGTTGGATGAATAAAAACAGTTAGCTGTTGTTATTGAGAACGACATGAATAAGGAAGTTGTGGTAATATCATGACATGAATAAAGAAAAGTCATCTGTGACCATATGACGTGTAGAAGGAGATAATTTCATTTGCATATCTTTCTAAATCTATTAATTGAACTGGTTTGTTTTTTCTATTAACTAACGGCCTTACGATTAAAATGTGGCTGAAATAAATTGAACTGGTTTGTTTTTTCTATTAACTAACGGCATGACATGAATATTCAAAATATTTATACATCTACTCTTCTTTTGGACAAGAAGGTAAAGACGTACTAGTCAGCATGGAAATTATATGAGATTAATAATCAACTAGTAGGACAACTCAAATGTCGTTTCCATTAAAAACGATGCTACCGGGTCATGTGAAGTTTACCTTTCAGATGGCCTCTTTACGTAACTCCTAGCTCATGCCAAATTTATTAAAAAATAAAAAAAAACATAAAAGAAGTAAATGAAACTTGAGCATTTTCAATAATTTCTTTATCCTATTTTTTAAAATATATCATTAAAATATATTTATTTTTATTTTACATATTAATTTTTATAATATATCAGATATCAATTTAATTATCTATTTTTTCTTTATATTATTTAAATATTATACTTTATTAATTTCAAATAAAATAAAAAATAAATAAAGAAATGAATGAATAAAGAATAAAAAGTAGAGAGATAAATGAATAAAACATATATACAAGTGTGAATAGTATTATTCTATAGATGTAGAGATGATTCTGTAGCAATATGTACATTAGTTATAAGATCGATAATTCATTGGATGGGCTATATTGATCTATTTGCTTCAAGTTTTACAAAATCATGAGTTTTACATAATTCATTGAGAATGTTCTTAGAGATTCAATTTTCACAGTTTATATTTTTAAATGCCTTTTATTTTTAATATATATATATATATATTTTTTTTTTTTTATAAAAAACCACATGACACTATGTGGTGGTGCCACATCAAGAGATGGTTATCTTGAATAATATGCTTCAGATGACACCATAGATATACTCTTCCATGATATATTCATTCTCAAATAACCACTACATTTTTCTTAATATAATCTGTAGAGGTATATAATTAGTCATATAACAATTGGAAATGGCAATGATATTCAAAGTATGAAAGGACAAATGGATTGCTCATCCTACTCCAAGCAAAACTACTGTATCAAAACTGATTGACGCTGTCTCAAAGCAATGGCATACCTACATGGTTAAGGAAGCTTTGATCCAATTCATGAAGCTGCTATCATCCTAAAACATCTATTCGCTGCATCAACAATAGGGACAAACTGATACGGCAAGGCTCTAAAGATGGTTCTTTTTCTCTTTTAAGTGATTATCACATGGGAAATTAAAGGAGTTTGACAGATAAGGATCAAGTCTCGACTAGCAACCCCTACAAAGAGGTGTGGCAATAGCTTTGGCAGCTCCTGGACAGCATGCCTCGAGTTCCTCCCAACCAACCAAACACAGCCTTTACAAGAACAAAATTGTAGAATATTCTGTATCTTTGTCCTATTTGCCAATTGGAAACGGAAGACACAATGCATGCGATCTAGAGGTGTGAGCTGTCAACCAATTAGAACTTAGTAGCCGGAAATTCATGTTCTAAAATGGGCTAATTCAACTATTGGAACGGTCAAACTTAATATTAATGGAAATTATGTTGAAATTTTGGGATTAATTGGAGGAGGTGGGGTAAAGATGTTAATATACCTGAATCAACACCTGCGCATTTCATCAAACAGCAGGAGGGCACCACCTGTGCCTCGGCAATGATAGACACACCCAGCCATCATCCATGCCGTTTACAACAACAGAATCAATAACAATACTTTTTTTTAGAATGTACAGCAGATAATTCTGTTATTATTGTCTCAAGTTTCCTATACAGTAGTATTCGTTTATTGTATTTTTACTCTATGTATAAATACCAATTCACTCAATGAGAAATACAAGGAAGTTTATTCCATATTCTTGCATTCTGCTAACAAAAGATAATGAAGGAAAATTTGTGGTTGGTTTTTCCTACATTATGGTAAAAAGAAAAGAAAAAGATTACCCAAGTAAAGCCGCAAGACGTACAATTTGCTAAAATAAAGGTAAGTACGAGTTATGTTGAGTACTTACGTAGGTGACTTTGGAAATTAAAGGTTTGAAAATTAAGTTCTTGTTTGTTTTGTCAAAAATTAAAATAGACATCTGGCCTTTTCTCTATTAACTTCGTTATGATTCAATACTCCAATTTTTTAATTAATTATTTAATGTCACCTATTTTTCAAAATAGAGTATAAAATTAAAATTAAAAAAATACATAAGTACTTATTTAAGGTGGACTTACAAAAATAAAATAAAAAAACTTGTTATAACTGAATCTCGTGATTAATTTAGTTTATTTTTATTTAATAGTACAATTTATCGCTTACCAAAAAGAAAAAGAAAAAGCAGAGGGAGAGATATATAGAAATAATCAAAGTCTTTTAAAGTTGTGTTTTTGTCTTGTTCTGCTAATTCACGAGACTTCCAAATATTTAATATGTAGTACTCTTCTTTAGGTCTAGAAGGCCGTAAAGTACTATTAGTTAGTTTTTTTTTTTTTTAAACAAAGTTCTATTAGTAATTAGGATGGAATTGATACGAGAATAATCAACTAAAAGAGACAACTCAAATGCCATTGGCCCATTTCTACTAAGAATGAAGCTACCGCGTTATCTGAAGTCTACCATTCAGAAGGCCTCTTGCCGTACGTGGCACCACGGTTCATTAAAAAGGACGAAAGAAAACACACAAAAGGCCGGTAGATGAGATTAAGAGTCTATTTGGAATCACGAAGTTTACAAAATATTTTTAATTATTAAAAGCATTTTTAATAAAATAACATGTTTAATAATTAAAAAAAATGTTTTAATCAAGTAAAAATAGTTGAAAATCTACTTTTATATTCAAATAGTTGAAAAAAAACGTTTTTTTTAATAAAAAAACTCACATGTATAATTGTATATTTTGAAAAAAAAATTACTGTAACTAATTTTAAAAATATTTCAGATTCATATTTATTAAACAATAAACAATTTTTAAAATATAAATCTTATTATTTTTGTTATAAACTATAAGTCCTAAAATTATAAATTATATTTCTCATCGTAATTCTAAATATGCATTAAGCCTGATTTGGATTCAGGTTTGAGATAAGATTATCTCATCTAATCATTATAATTATTTAAAATTCAACACAAAATATAATATATATATATAATTCAATATTTTAAAATCTTAATTCAATTTTTTAAAATCTCAAAAAAATAATAATATTAAAAAAATATTTTATTTTAATAATATTTTATTCAATTTTTAACTTCATATTAAACCCTCTCGTATTGTCTCACTATCCAATTTTAATTTTTGAACTCCTTTATGTTTTGAATATTTATATAATTTTTAAAAAAAATAAAAACACATGACACCATCATGCGGTGGTACCACGTCAAGAAGGTCATTTTGAATGATAAGCTTTAGATGGCTAATTTGTTATTTTCTTTTCTTAAAGAAGAGACGGAGTCATACCCCTTTAGGCCCAATATTATTGATAGAATCCCCACTTACGATAGAGGAAAGCCATAGTTACAAAACAAGTATCTGGGACGTTACAAAACAAACCATAACCATATCCAAGAGCAAAAAATGACATAAACTTAAGTCCAAAGAAGTACATTAAAACCAGTTCTTAAAATCTTACAGCAGGAAGGCCCGCTTTTTCCACAAGAAAAATTAATCCTTTTATCTGAGTGGGGAGTCCGGCTGAGTCCAACCAACAACATGAATAGCCCTCAGCACCCAATTTTGCCGAACTGTTTGCCAAAGTATTCCCTTTGCGAAACACGTGCGAAATTGTATATGTTAAAGAGGCCAACATGGATTTGAGATCATCCCAAAAGTCTTCTAGGTACCACAGCCCACATCTATCCTTACGCAACCAGTTAATTAATGTCATGGAGTCTAGCTCAATTTCCATGCAGTTAATGCCCAGCGATACACAGTTCCGAAGACCATGCACTAGCGCCAATAGCTCAGCCTTGTTGTTAAAGCCTGAGTTTATTTCAACAGAGAATGCAAGAATAAGATTACCTTGATTGTCCCGAATGGCACCACTCGCACCAGATCTTCCCAATGTGTTGAACTTACACTATTAAGCTCTCCAATTTCCAACGTAATGAATTCATTGTATTAAAAATGATATATCACTGTACAAGACTAAAATGTCCTATTTATACACTTGAGGTGCCCTATACATCATGCACCGACTTTAATTTGAGAATAAAAGAATAAAGTGAACATACACGTGTAAACAATTTACATTATAATTTAATACTCTCCCTCAAGAAGGACTATATATATTTAATAGCCTGATCTTGCCAATGAGATAAATAAATTGGTACAGCCCGAGAGACTTTGTCAATATATCAACCATTTAACTACCTACCTTGACATGAAATAGCTTGATAACACTAGCTTGCATCTTCTCTCTCACAAGATGATAACGGCCTATCTCTATATGTTTTGTTCTCTCATTGTATATCGAATTGGAAACTATGTGGATAGAAGCTTGTGAATCACAATACATTAAAGCTAGTTGTGAGTGTGAAATCCCAAAATCTGCTAACAAGTTTTTCAGCCAAAATACTTCACAAACCCCTGCTACCATTGCCCTGTATTCTAACTAAGACCTAGAAATTGTTTGTTGCTTCTTTAATTTTCAATTGACCAAATTATCCCCCAAAAAGATTGTGTAATTAGTAATAGATTTTCTGGTATCTGGGCATGCTGCCCAATCTGAATTAGTGTACACTTTCAGCTGGAAATCAGTGGAATCAAATGAGAAAATAATCCTAAGCCAACTGTTGCTTTGACATATTGAACCACCCTATTTGCAGTTGCCATGTGTGGTACCTAAGGCCTATGCATGAACGGGCTTAATCTTTGGATTGAGAAGGCAATATCTGACCTTGTAATGGTTAGGCAAATCAACCTACCAATTAACCTCCTAAATTGAGAAGGATCTTCCAACTCATCCCCATTTTCAACATTCAAAATCAGATTTTGCTCCATGGGTGAAGGTGTTGGTTTACAACCAAACAAGGCACAATCTTCAATAATTTTCAGAGAATACTTTCTTTGACATAAGTGAATTCCCTTAGTAGACTTGGCTGCTTCAAAGTCTAAGAAATACTTCAAAGAACCTAAGTCTTTCTTCTTGAAGGCTTCTACAACAGTAGCATCATTACTCGAGACTAAAATATTATCTACATACACAAGAAGAAAGATAACTGAAGTACCCTCTTGCTTGCTGAAAAATGAATAGTCCGGTTTTGATTGAGTAAATCCATTGAGCAGCAAAGTCGAAGAGAATTTTGCAAACTATTGCCTTGATGCTTGTTTCAAGTCATACAATGATTTCTTAAATATGCATACAAGTTTTGGCTCTTCTTACTGTCAAAATCAGAGGGCAATAACATGTAAACCTCTTCTTGAAGCTCACCATTCAAGAAGGCATTGCTTACATTTAGTTGAAAAATTGATCACTGTTTGGCAAGAGTGATTGAAAGGAAAATTCTCACAATAGTGAGTTTGGTTACTGATACCATATTAAGCTCTCTAATTTTCAACGTAATGAATTCATTGTATTAAAAATGATATATCACTGAACAAGATTAAAATGTCCTATTTATACCCTTGAGGTGCCCTATCATCATGCACCGACTTTAATTAGAGAATAAAAGAATAAAGTGAACATACACGTGTAAAGAATTTACATTACAATCTAATATACACGAACCTGGTTTTGGTTTGTTCCATGCGACTATGCGAGCTTTTTGTTTTTCTTTGTGTTTACACTACAACATTTTTCACCATTTGCCACAAATTTTTTAGCCGCGGTCAAAAACTTGTTACAATAAGTCACTTTTATCTACCATATTTATGTGGTCAGGAGTGGAGTCAATAATATTTATTTTTATTAGCAAAAAATGCTGGCCACAAATAATAACGTGGTTTAAAGCCATTTTCGACAAAGATATCCATGTATTGCAACGTTATTCTTTTGCCGCAATTAATAATTCACTTGTATTAATAAAATTATATTTGTGTGACAAGTGATTTTCGTCATTATAAGTGTGGTATATAAATACCACACTTATTTTGCAACCCTCAAGATTACTAATTGGCCTTTTTGTTTGCGCCCTATCAAACTCATTTGGGAAAAATTGACTAGGGCCTAGGTTAGATTGTTGCTGGTTTCTCACTGGGTTCTCAGACATCGACCACAAATCGATCACTCCCGTTTCTGGTTTGCGAACCAACAGCCCACGGGTTGGATTGTTGTTTGAAAGGAGGCAACGCACGAGGGTGATTCGCGGCCACTACATCAGTCGCACCTTCGATTTCAGGTATTTGCGGCACACTCCTCTAATCAATCGGGGTTTTAGTTCATCAATCCGAGTAAGAACAAGTTTCTCTTGCTTATTTATTCTTCCTTGTTTTCGGTTTTTTTACTAATTCATTTTTCTTGTTGCAACAATAAAACCTAGTACATAATCTTTGCCCCATAGTGACTGAGAAAAGTCCTCAATTTGATAGGAGTAGGAGGTTCGTTATTCTTTAATTGGAACAAATTTGTTCTTGACCACTTCGTTTTGCAGTCATGGTTGTTGTCACATTTTCATCACCCCCTCCCCTATTATTGCCCTGTGGATGATATTGTTGGGTTCTACTTGCTTGTTCAAGTATTTTTGTCCTATAGTTGCTGTACATTCATATACTTGTCGACAAATTCTTGTTTGTACTCTGCTATTTCATAGATAATAGATTTCTTGATTTCTTTAGTTTGATTTGCATAGAGTGCAAGTTGTGTAAGATGAGGGCCAATTAACCAGAGTATTTTTGGTGTAAGGTGGATTTTAAGACTTAATTAGATTAAAAAAGAAACATAAAACAAGTGGTACAGAGTTTGATTGAAATTGCTAATAATTTATCAACCTTCTTTTTATGTTCTGTCATAGGTATATGCAGCAACGATAATAGAAGTGGACTTGGTGATTTTCTTGCTGGTTTTCTTCTTGGTGGTGCCATGTTTGGAACTTTAGCTTATATGATTGTTGTCCAAGTGAATGGATATCCTACTTTTGGTTTTAGGAAATTTGTGGATATGTTGTTTGTTCAAGATTTATGGATATCATGCCAATGCACTTTCAGATATGCTTGATTTGATTCTGTTTTAGATAGTTTGAGACAGTAATCTTGTTGAATAAACCATGGACATAGTTATGGATATGTGCACTCCTACTTGTTTAGAGAGAATAAAGTACATAGATTTACTAATTTTTAAATTTTAATTGTTTTCATGTCTTTAGAAGCAGTTGATTTTGCAGGTAATGTTTTTGTTAGAAGTTCAAGTTTTACAATGCATTGACATTACAGATTTCTGAGAGCCTAAAACTAAGTTCCTCTATAACTATATTAATGTGCATAAAAGTTATGACAGAACTTGCGAAAAAAAAAAAATTCTTAATGTGTGCTCAGCTTTTAAGTGGGTGTGCCCTGTTTTTGTAAGTGGGTTTGCTTCGAATGCATAATACACATTTCTATGTATTGAGTCAAGGTGTGTGCTGGCCCCCCAACGCAAATGCCTAGTGCTGTAGTCCAAGCAAACAATACGCAAATGCCTATTGGACACATAATTATGGACTGTTTTATTGCCCAAGTTTCATTTCCTGAATTGAAGCATGCTGGTTTGTTGGACTGGACATTATTCTGGGTTGTTTTATGGACTGGATTTTTATGGATGTTATTCTACATCCTAGTCACTAATTTTATGGACTGAATGCTATGATTGTATGGATATTATTCTGTATTCTGCTTCTTATTTTTATGGACTGAATGCTGTATTTTTATGGACTATTATTCTGCATTACAGGCTGCTCTTAGGATTATTTCGTGGATTGGTAGTTTATGGACTATTATTTTGTGTTAGTTTATGGACTGGATTTGTTAGTATCATTGTGGTAGTTTTGTGGACTGTCCAAATTTGTTTTAAAATTTGTTTTGGTAATCTCATGGGCTTTTGTGGTATCTTTATGGACTGAATTAGCTATTAGTTTGAGCTAATCGGTCACACAATATAGAACGTTGGTATTGGTTATTTACAGTATGATGTTTGCTCAAGATTTCATAAAATATCGACACATTTGGATTCCATGTCTTGCTTTTATGCAGAAGATTGCACAGATTTTTATGTATGTATTCTTTCGTAATTCCAACCTTTGTTCATGAATATGAGAGGTTATGGAATCAAATTTTGTCCAAATAGATTCCTTCAACCCCGTGATTTTTTGTATGTAATTGTCATGTTTGTGTATGTGATTGGCTAAATGTTGGGTAGGCAGATGATAGTTTGGTGATGTTCTTGGGCTATGTAACTATACAATAATTTCCTAAATTACAATGGAGAATGATATTGAAAACTATAAATGATATCATGGATGTGTTAGATGTTCAATGAGAAGCTTGACAGGAACACAACATATTTGTGTTGTGAAGTTTTTTTTGTTCTTTTTTTTTTGGTTCTAAGTGTAGGAGAATATCAATAACTGTGAGGATGATATTAAAATAGATAATATTATATTATTAAAAAAATATTTAATATATTTAATATATTATGTGTATTTGCAAAATTAAAAAAATAAATATTGTTTACATTAATTAATATTTAATATTTTAAGAGTATTTGCAAAATAAACCAAAATTATATTAAAATATATAATATTATATTATTATTTAGACTTTGATTTAGCTAGACCAATATAAACTCTTTAGCTAAATCACATGGATTATAGCCAAAAGAGCAAAATTAGACTTCAATTTGGACTTAGCTTTAGCAAGATCATTGGTAATGCTCTAATAATTGCAAAAACATAATTGCAAAACCCAATAAAAAAAATGGGTCTCTCTCAAATTGGTCTTCACTCTCTGTACATATGAGATACCATAAAATAAGAAGAGAATAAAGGCGGGTCTATGGGTACCAAACATGAAGCTAGTCTACAATAAGCAAGCTTTTTGATAAAGAATGTAAATGCAAAAATCAAACTTGCACTAAAAAAACAAAATTAAGAAATGGCCTGAGATTTTGTTCGGCTTTTGGACCATACCTGCTCCAGTTTCTGACAGTAACTCCTCCAAAACCAAGTCCTTCCCAAACTAACTTCAAGTATTAGTTCAACCAATTATAGATTTTTTTGAAGCATTTCATGTGGATAATTTCTGTAATGCACCAAAATTCATACCATGAAAGATTAGAAGAATATTTAGAGAAATAAGAGAAAAACTCTAACTCCATGAACTTGTTTGCTTGTCTTGCTGGCAAATTACCATTTATATTGGCTTCTTGAATAGATTTTTTTGACATTAACTTGCATCGTAAAATTAAAGGGATGAGGATAAATAAAGCACTCAAACACAATAAAATTATAATTGTTGGTTTTCCGGTATATTTGTGGAGTTATATGTATTGGAGAGTTGTTTATTTTGGCTGCACTTAATTGATCATGTATTAAGTATGTGTGGACCATATTATATGTTTGGATTTTTTGAGTGCTTGAGCACTTGTGATTTTGTGAATCTATCATGATTTGCTTAGATTCTATTATTTTGTATATTCAGCCTAATTGTGTGGATATTGATTGTCTCTTTTGTAAATAGAATACACAAATGGTGCTTATTCAAAACCAAAGTTATAAAAAAAAATGTGTTGTAGCTGCAAGTATAGGGATGGATTTAAGTAAACTTGATTACAAGAAATGTGGCATAATTTATGCATGCCATAATTAATAGGGTGAAACTTATTCATATACTTAAAATTTTTTGGAGCATGTGGCATAATTTCTTGTGGCTGTCTGTTATGGTTTTTTTTATGTTTGTGGCATGTGGCAAAAACTGTAACACAAAAATACTTAAGTATTCTACCTAATTTTGCAGCTACACACTTCACTTTTGGTGAATGGAATATTTCCCCCTTTTTTTAGGGCCTTTTATATTTATGTTTTGCATGTATTGTAAGGAGGTAATTTGTCATTGTCATCACTGCAAATTTCCTTCTCTCCATCATGTCTTTAGACAGAATACTTAAACACATAATATAATTTAGTGTGAATGCTCCTTATGAGTTTTCATTTCTTTTCTTTTTTTACAATTTTTTTTTGTATGCCTAGTCTTTTTTATATAGCTGGTGTGTTTTGGAGCATTGCAATAGTTTCTTAGGTTGGTGTTTTTTTCAGATACCTTGGTTTGGCAGGCAACAATGATATTCAAGTGTATTCTATAGATGTATTACAAGAACAGTAGAGGCCGAAATTATTGTAGCAGGTGAGCATCTGGCTTTTTAAAACACTTGCTTGTTCAAGTGTTTCAGGTCAATAACTACTTAATAAAATGAATACATCAATTACTCCATTATTTGAAACTCTAATTTAATACTGTTGGCCTGAGCTACATGTGTGCTCTTCTAGTTGATCTATAATGTGTATTATAGACTAGTTCTTTGATGCTTTTTTGTTTTTAATTTTTCTTTGAATAGAATCCTGAGTTGATGGCAGTATTTACTAACTAGTAGATGTTTCTGTTCTGTTTAGAAATTATTTTGTGGACTGGTGGGGTGGATTGTGGGCCTGTTGGTGTTATTTCATTTCCAAAATGTGTGTTTGAGTTTGTTTATGGTAAAGTTGCATGTTTTGTTTTTATGGTAAACTTGTGCTATTTCATAACTAAAACTATATTTTGATCCATTTATATTTTTGCATATTGTTCTGTTTTTAATTTCCATGTTTCACATCAGTTTCAGGGTATTACTCACATCAGACCAGCCTCTCTCGGTTCTAGCCTTGTGCACAATTTAAAAACATTTGTTTAATTCAAGTGAAACGAATTTATTTTTCTTTTTTTTTTCTTTCCAAATCCTTCTAGCTTTTATAAACTGCCTTTTGTATTAGTAAGCAATTCGATCATGTATCTAATTGGGTGTCTACTTTTTGTGTATTCATTTAAATTTATGTCATAAGTTTTTACTCGTGAATTGGTTTTTGGTAAATTATATGTATCTTAATGTTTAAATATGAAAAATTTTCTACTTTTTAGAAGAAAGAATTATTATTTTATCCAAAGATCATAACCACACACGATTAACAACTGTGGTGCAAGCAACTTTGGAATACTTAGATCCAGAATACTTCTATACAAGCCAACTAACGGTAAAAAAAAATGATGTCTGTAGATTCGGTGTTGCAATATATTTTGCTACTGCATGCAATAAAAGAGGATTGCCTACTTCAAATTATTGATGATCACATTCTCAAAGAATTTAATACTGAGGAAACAAAGGAAGTTGCTAATATAGAATGAAAGTGCTTAAAGGTAAGAGAGGGGGGATAATCCTTGTATAAAGCAAGTAACAAAGGAGCTGGAGGGATTAAGACTTTTGAAAAAAGCTAAACTCATTGAAAAAGGTTGATCCTGACGTAGAATAGACTAAGATCTTAGAATAGACTAAGGTTGATCCCATGCACCTACGCATTCTTAGGAAACTTATGTTAACATCGGCAGCTCTTCTATGAGTACCATGTCGTAGATGACAGCATGAAAAATCAAGTAGTAAAACCAATAGACTATGACGCTAGATAATTCATTGTGAATGCTCTTAAGTCTAAAAGAGAAGAACTCTCTCTTTGACACTACAACGAGATCGACTTTTTGAAATAAAAAATATTCCGCCAATCAATAATATGTCACTATAAATAATTTATTTAGTCTTCAAAATTAATATCTCAAATAACCACACTTTTTAGTCAAATATGGCACATGAACATATTTAATCTTGTCACTTTTTAGCTATTAACATTATTTTTCTGGTACCACAAAAAATAAACTAAGACCTCACCATTTTGCATGATTATTGCATAGTCAAAAGTTGAAACCTTTCTATTGTGACGTATAAAAATTCTTTTGTATCAAAATTATTAATGTAAATTTGATTGACACAAAAAAATTCCTATATTTTATTTACTCTCCACCGCTAAATCTAAATTATAAATTCTACATTTGGCGCTAAAATTAATTCCCCACCATCTTATTTCAATTTTTTTCCCTCTTTCCTTTTCCTCTCTTTCCCCCCATCCCCACGCCATCACTCTCCATCCCCCCCTCTCTCTCTTTCCTTCTTTCCTCTCTTTTCCACCTGCGCCATCTCCCACCCTTAGTCTCCAGCGTACCTTCCCGCAAGCCCGCTCCGCCGCCGTCAGCAGCACTACGTCCACGAGCACGCTGCTCCCGTCTAACCATCTCTTCCTATCTCCCAACTTCACCCTTACCCGTAAATCTCTCTCGGTATCGCCCTCTCCTTCTCCCGATTTCTCCCCCTTCCTCTGTTTTCTCGTGTCTTTAGGACTTGGCCAAGGTGGGCATTCTTTTTTTGACTAACTTACCAAATTTTTATGAGTAAGTATTGTTGTCTTAGCTAGCTCGATTCTCACTGTACTCCTTGCTCATCAACGATGGCTGCTCACGATTTTGAAATGACCCGAGCCTGAGATTAACGATGGTCGATTTTGACTTCCATTGTTTGGAAACCTTAGGTAAATACTCTTCAACATAGTAGATTTTTTATTCCGTGATAGATTTCGTGTTTCTGGCAATTTGATTTCACGGATTTCACCTCTGATTTTGATTTCGTGCTGTTTTAGGGTTTATATTTTTGTGACTGATTTTTCGCCCCTTATTTCGTGAATGATTTCGCCTCTAAAACTGATATGGAAATGATTTTGTGCTTCTGTGTTAAAGTTTATGTTGATGTTCACTCTAATAGAACTTACCCTTGAGTGACGCCACTACTCTTGATAACGTAACAGATTATTTTGTAAATTAAATAAATGTAACACGAGATCTGTTTGCCCACCATTTTCCTATATATTTGGTTTAGCCCACGAATAAAATATATAGTGATTCCGGATTTTGTATCAATTGTTTTCTTGATAATTGCTGACTACCATTTCCAATTCTGATCTTTTTGATGACTGCACTGATCATTACAGGTAGGTCTTGAAACTCATTGCATTTCACAGTTTCCTTGAAACTCTCTTTCCATGATTCTTTTCAGAAGTGCTTTATAACTTGGATTAATTAAATCTGGTCAATGTCAAAGGGAAGAGGAATACTCGTACCAGTTTAAGATATTCAAGTGGATCTGTTACTATATGCTTTATTTAAATAGTACTTAAATGGGTGGGTCACCCCCTTTTGGAGTTTTGTAGTGGTTTTGTGGGATTAATTGAGTGCTTTTGTATTGTTTCCCAGAATCATATTTGCCATGTTGTTGAGCCTACCTTTTCGTTAAGCCATGATCTGGATTTGGACCAAAGGCTATTTCATTTTATATTTTATGTTCTGTTCTGCTTCTTAATCTTAACAAGCTTTTGAATACTCTTGCTTTTCTTTTTGATCTATTCTGTTTCTTAATCTGATGGTGTTGATTACAACATCCTGCACCACTATACTTGTCTTAGCTATAAAATTTACGTGTGATTCAAGCTAGATATTTGAGTCTTCCTATGATAATTAAGTTGGTTTAATTAGTGTCCAGTAGCGCAGAAATCAAGAAATTTGGGATTTGTCCATTTGATCATAGCGTACTATCAATTTGATAATGATCTTGATCTTTGTCCCTATACTTTATCGGTTGTCTTCTTCTTCTTATCATTATTATTATTCTGTGTCTTCAATAATAGTGGTCCAAGAATTCATGGACTTTAGTACCTATTTTCCTTCTTTTTTTTGGCCTATCTAACTTCACCTTTGGTTTTTTCTGTGTTTTCTTTCTAACTTTCAGGACTGATTTGTTGATCTTTTATGGGCATTTGCAATTAACTTTCCATATATTGCAGTTATAGCCGTTGGTCTTTGCTTAGTCTTTGATTATTTCCATAGCTGTAGATATAGCCGTTGCTCTAGATTGAGTTGTTTCCATATGTGAGCCTGTAGCTGTTGCTGTGTAAATTTCGATAGCTGTAGATGTGGCTTGAGAACAAGAAAAAGCTCCTGGAAAAACTTCTAAATTTTACAGCTTCCAGGAAGAATGCCCAAACTCAAGTTCGTATGAGAAAAGAATCAACTGCCTCCTTGAAGTTGTTGAAGGCTCTTTTGATCTTGCAGATGTACTCCACTTACTACTTTGCTAAGTAAGTTGGCACCAAACTTTTCAGCAATATTATTATCAGCATCAAGTTAAGCATAAAATAGAGGATCAAATAAAGGAACATAAGACTTCAAATTTAACTATGTGATCCAAAGAACAACTGAAAAAGAAAGGAACATAACATTTAGCCTTGTTTGTTTTGGGGGATGAGACTAAAAACTCAAAATACATTTTAAACTCATCATTACACTTTTTCAAATTCCTATATAAAATATAATAAAAAATTCAACTTTTTTAAATTGTCATACAAAATTAATATTAAAAAAATATCTTACAATAATATTTTATTCTTGTTTTTCACTTTTATCTCATCTCATCTCATTTCATTTTTGAAAACAAACAATATTAGGCGTGAACTGTTTTAGATCACAATGCTGTTGAACTTACGTCTCTTGGCCTCTCAAAATGGAGATGGAGAATTTCATTGATAAAGTAAATATATCTAAATATTTTATATATATTTGGAAAGGATTTACATCAAAAGGCTTGTTACAATTGAAACATGGCCAAGAATATATGTAAAATGATAATAGCCAATATAAGTGCTATTGGCTACCTGCATCAAGAATGGAGTAGATTTAATTTTATTTTTCTTGCTTGCAGATTTACATCTCACAATGTCTATTTTTTATTTTATCTTTCTGTTGCAGCGAAATGTTTTAGGTGGAGAATAACTACAAAACCATATCAGGGAGCATTAGAAGATCTGATTGCACTGTCTATTTAAACCATGCTAATGTAGCGTAGATCCATTTAGTGCTTTTCTTTCTCTGGACTTCTTTTTATTTCATCATGTCATTGCTTTTGTTTTTATTATCTATTGGTGCAGCTTGTGATCACATTTTCCTTATGCTTATAATTGTGCCTATCTCATATAATCAAGATTTTATGCTCATTTAATTTTTGGAACAACTCTACTTTGATAATTGTTTCATTTTGCCTTTGCAAATAAGAGTGGCTGTGTCTTTTGTATACACAAGTGAGATTCGCTTTTGTCTCAGGAATTGCAATAATTATCTTATTGACACCAGGTTTGTATATGCAGTGTCCAAATTCTCATGGCAATGCAAGTTTTGTATATGCAGTGTTCGAATTATATATATCATTCTTGTGGCAATGCAAGTTTTCAAGTGCAACTCTTGAACTCATTTAGGTGGTAGTGAAAGATGGTGCTACTCATTACAGTATGGAAGTGTTTTGGTCATTGTTGATGACTAATGGAAGATGTTATGGTTTATTGTCTGTGTAACTTTTCTTAGTTGAACAGCTTCCACGTATTATTGTTTTCTCTTGTTAATGAAAATGGATTTGTTTATGACAATGAACTCGCAGAGACCTAGCCTTTTCGTATATAATGTATGTTTTATGGATAACTTATGGTGACAATACATTTTACGGCCATTACATGAATACGAAATTAATTTTTTTCTTGATTACATGTATACATTTAGCAATGTCATATTTTTGATGTAAAAGTATTTGTCTTATTATTGACCAGTTATTTTTTGACACGATAAATTAATACTAGTGTCAAATATATTTAGATATAAGATTATTATTTTTGTGACGTTTTCTTGTTTTGATGTAATAAACCTTTTGAAAGTTATTAATAATAATCACCTTATGTTGATCAAGTTGTGATGCCAAATAGTATTGGCGAGAAGAAGTGGATTTTTAGTATCAAAACTTCTAGACGCAATAAGTCAATGTTGTTGTAGTATAAAAGGAGTAGTTTGAAAATAAAATAATAAAAATAATTTAATTTTTTTAAATTTCAGTTCGTAATTATGATGGGGAATATTTTGCTGATTTAAAGTTATAAATATGACTTTGGTCATTCCTACTTTTTCAATTAAATTAGTTTTCTTGTTTATATTTGTTTTGCTTAATTGCTTTTTGTGGACATGCATCACGTGGTCGGACAAAAGTAGTTTGCGTTTTCCACGTGAGTTAATCCCACTTGCTGTTTCGAAAGTTTAGAAATGATCGATCGATATATCCCTACACTAATCCAAGTATTTTAATAATTATTAAGATGATGGAAAGAGTGATGGAAAGAGTGACACGGTAGCATAGGTAATTGGGCATACGGGAAGAGTGACGTAGGGAGGAGGAAAAAATCCTTTTTTGTTGTAAAACTAAAGAGATATTGCAATATAGACTTTGTTCATTGCTAACTCAATATTTTGTCAAAATTTTTTTATTCACACCAGTTTTAAAAGGGCTGTGATATTCATTTATCATGGTATGCACCATTCATCTCTTTTTCTAGAGAGCATTTGTATACTCTGACTTCCTTCATTAAATGAAAAAGAGAAAACTAATGATCCAACAACATATGATATCTTATCCAAAAGAAAAGTAAGTAGGAAAGACAAAAACAATACTTTTTTAATTTTGGATAAGTAAAAGATTCTCCATTCCCCCACTATTATGGATTAAGTTAGCTATAAACCCATTTACCAAAATAGTGGAACATATTCAAGTAATTAATTTGTACTAAATTTGAAAAAAGAAACTTGGGATCTTTTATTAATGTTAGAACATAGTCGATTTGAAAAAATAAAGTTGGGATCTATTATTAAAAAATAATTTTTTTTTATTTGAACCACAAATTTATTTAAAAAAAACATGAAATTTACATATCATAAAATTACAAATATTATTTCTCTAATTAAAATATGAGTTCCCCTTCTATACGGATGGGCTGGACAAGAGTTACGTACAACCTCCTAATAAAATAAAGACATCTCATTAATTTCACTAAATACTCAATAGAATCGGATACATGTGATAGAAGTTCTCAGATTTTAGGGTTCTTTTCCAAAATACCTCACGCGGCTCTAATATTCGCAGCACTAGCACCTGAGTTTTTCACTTCATTTGGTAAGATCTCATCCAAAGCAATTAGTTTACGGCTGGGTTTTTCAAATCAAGGCTTGATTTGAGTTTTTCGATTTTTTTCTTTTTTTGGCACCACTCTTCCTACACCGTATATTTCTCTCTCTCTCTCTCTCTCTCTCTCTCCCATTTGCAAATTTCTTTTCTTTTACATTTGTTATGTTTTTTTCAGGATGTCAATCAAGTTTGCAAATTTTGCTGGCGAACAAAACCAGAAAGGGGGGGTCCAACTCCGATTTCTTTTTCTCGAGAAATAAACACAAAGAATAAAAAATAGAAGAATGAGATGAAGTTGCACTTTAGAAAGAAAAAATACAGAGAAATCGCTGGAAGATCTGGACCCAAAAAAAAAAAATCAAGGCTTGATTTGGGTGTTCAACTACATCGATATAATTGGTTGCCTTTTTGGATTACTTGGAGAAGACCTGCACGTCGGAGTAGACGAGCTGATTCGAGAGGAGATTTTTCACTTGGAGAGATTTGGTTCCATATAGTTGAACACCAAAATATCTCTCGTGGAATGCTTACGTGACACTAAATGATTGGTAGGCTGGACTAATAGGTTATACCGCCGAACCGGATAGAAGTTTTTTGCTTAAAGTACATAACCACGTCGAGTACTGAGACTCCCAGCTGCCTCACCAAGTCACCCTTCATTAATATCTCATCTACGTTTCACATGCAAGAAATAATTTAAATAATCTGTTTTCCTTTAAATTAAAGTAAAATGCAACTTATAAAGTTATTGTTTTCTTTCCTAGTCTCAGTCACTATAATCGATCGCATCAGATCATTTCAAAGCCTTTACATCCTTTCTAACCTGTTTGGAATATCATGAGCCACTTCCTTCAACTGCCCCGATTCCTCTTCATGATCTTTTGCTCTACGTCCTTCAAGAACTTTAAACATGAACCTCCTATATATCAATTATTGAATAAGAAAGAAGAAACACATTTAATAAGGCAGCTTTTGTCCTCCAGCTAGCCAATATATATACTTCACATATTTTTTAATTTTCCCTGGTGGCCGTAGGGCCGTCCACTCGCAAGCTATCAATTATAACATATTTGTAGATAGAAAACAAGGTAAAATTTACATCCCAAATAATGTTTTATATTTACATATCAAAGTATTAAAGCAAAAAGGATTTACACTTTAATTATAAAATTTTGCTAAATTGTACTCATTCAATTTCAACCGTTAAGATTGACACTCAGATCTTCACACTATAAGAAAATAGACTTTTTTTTAACGTCAGATTTTTTTAACTAATTGGGATAATTGGCAAACGATTCCCCAATATCCCACCTTATGATCTGCAAAAAAGGTGAACGGCCAATTTAATTAAGCAATTAATAGCGTTAAGTTGGGAATCTTAAAGAGATCAGCATGTAGATCTACTCACTAAACAGTTAATTCTAATAAAATAATTATTTATAGTTAAAATTGATCATAAATAATTTTTTTATAACAATTAATTGATCTCAAAAACTTATTTTTCTTATAGGGGCTATATACGATGATCTTCAGTACTACCCCTGTAGAATATTAGCCTGTACTGATCAGATCCTCATAGCAATGTACATGATGACTAGGAGTTACTATATTGGTACCTCAAACACAGAGAATGGAACCTAGCAAAGATTACAAGAAATAGATCTTTCTGAAAAGTAAGACCCATTTTTTTTTCTTTTCCTGACCACTAAAAGAGATTTAGTTACCTGCATGAGAAGATAACTTTCCGGCCGAGAAAAATAGAGAAGAAGAAGACAACTTTTCGTGTATACAGGTCTATATTATACTCACCTCTCGCTCTTGAGCACCTCTTTGGAAGAAGATAACTTTTCGTGTATAGCAGGTCAATAAGAACGATCGAAGAGACACAACTAGTGAGACTTGTGTCTGGACTCCAGTTAATTTACATATTTTTTAATTTCCCGTTAGTAGCAGTAGGGCCGACCCTCCAGTCAATTTACATATTTTTTTAATTTCCCGTTAGAAGGCACGTATCTTGTTCATCCTTTCAGCCCTTGTACTATGTATATCTTTATTATATTTTCGGTCTTCCAACTGTATATCTTTTACTTTCTAGGAAGGGAGATGTTTGGCCATGTTATAAGAAACTCAATTATGCAAGTTTCGTCTCCATAGAGATCCAACATATCGCATTAAACCATATTATTGTGAAAGTAGATCTAGACTCTTTGATCAATTATATTGAAATACCAATTCAACATGTCAATTTGTAAGAACTGTTTGCTAATTTCTGCATATGGAACTTACTGATCTTTTCTCTGTGTTTTCATTTAAGTAACATGATTATTGAGTCCAAGGGGTGGCATAATATTTAGTTTCGGAGCGAGCCAGATAATCCATCCAGCATAAGATCATTACTTAGCTGGGATTATCTTTTCTCAATAGTACAATATCTCAATTACGTATACCGAAAAAAAAAAAAGACACAGGGATGAATGAAAACAAATTGCATCGTGTTCACATATATGTTTATATCTCCAAGTTGGATGAATGAAAACAATATTAGTGGTTATCAGTGGCGGAATCAGGGATTTATTTTAGGGGTCGAGCTATGAAATTATATGAGATGTTATTTTAATTTTATCTACAATAAAAGTATGTTATCATCTTATTATATTATTTTATTTTATATGAGATGTATTTTATTTTTAAATTAGATTAAATTTTGTAGAGGGAGACCAAGTTATTTTTAGAGAGTGGGTCAATACAAAGATCAAATTAATATTATCTTACTAAATCATTTAAAATAACATATTTTATTTTTTACTTATAATAAAAATATATCATAATGTTATTATATCATTTTATTTTATATGAGATGTATTTTACTTTTAAACTAGATTAAATTTTGTAGAAAAAGACTAAGATAATTTTTAGAACTGAGAGGGTTAAGATCAAATTAATATTATTTTACTAAATCATAAAAAATAATATACTTTTTAAATAAATAAAAGTAGTCATATATATCATGACATGTAGTAAGAAGTTTTCATTTGCATAATTTTTAATGTCATTCGCAATGATTTTTTTTATTCAACCTAACGATAACTATCTAGTAGATAAATGCAAAAATAATTTCACAAGTCAACTGCCTTTTAAAGTAGTGTTTGTAATTTGTCTTGTAAGTTCCCGGCTTAATTTAGACTACCCAAAATATAATTTCTGCGAGAATAATCAACTAGAAGGGAACACTCAAATGCAAAACCACCATATTTTTTTACGAGTAGTACTGTAAATCATACTCTGTTTTCACTTTCATTCTACTATGTAAAATGTTACACTTTTATAATCTTTATATAATCTTTATTTTTTTTAGAGAGAAAATATAAAAATTGGTGGTTTTTCATAATGGGATGAAAGCACATCTTGGTGTATAGATCTTTTTTTAAAAAACTCTATAAATATAATTAGGCCTATAATAGTTAGAACTTGCCGAGTTTCCCGAAAATTCAAGTTCGAAAATGGGATTCTTCAATTATTGAAACGGTCAAACTTAATATTAATTGGAATTATGTTTAAATTTTGGATAATTATTTGGAGGAGGTGGGGTCATTAAAGATGTAAGGAAAATTTGTGGCTGATTTTCCCTCACATTATGGTAAAAAGAAAAGAAAAAGATTACCCAAGTAAAGGTAATGTCTATGATTCATGTTGAGTACGTAGGAGGATTTGAAAATTAGAATTTAAAACAGAATCTAGTACCTTTTCTCTATTACTTTTTTATGATTCAATACTCCGAATTTTTAATTAATTATTTCATGTCACTTATTTACAAAATAAATCGAAGAACATGATTAAAACTAGGATTTGATACCAAGAGAGATTGGTAAAGTGAGTCGTATATAAAGATAAGTAATAATTGACATTTAAGAGATTGCAAAATCTGTATATTTAACACTAAACATATAAAGTAGGTATCTAGAAATAAACTAAATTATTTACACAGTCAATCTAAGTCAATATATAATATTGTCATAAATTATTCAAAATGCATTTACATGAAACTCTTAATAAATCTCTTAAATGAAAATAGTTCCGATTATTTTTATTCACTAGCACAATTTCTCAATTACCAAAAATGAACCAAAAATTATTCAAAAAAAAAAGAAGAAAGAAAATAAAAAACAGAGAAAGAGATAGAACTGGATATTTATATCTTCAAGTTGGATGAATAAAAACAGTTAGCTGTTGTTATTGAGAACGACATGAATAAGGAAGTTGTGGTAATATCATGACATGAATAAAGAAAAGTCATCTGTGACCATATGACGTGTAGAAGGAGATAATTTCATTTGCATATCTTTCTAAATCTATTAATTGAACTGGTTTGTTTTTTCTATTAACTAACGGCCTTACGATTAAAATGTGGCTGAAATAAATTGAACTGGTTTGTTTTTTCTATTAACTAACGGCATGACATGAATATTCAAAATATTTATACATCTACTCTTCTTTTGGACAAGAAGGTAAAGACGTACTAGTCAGCATGGAAATTATATGAAATTAATAATCAACTAGTAGGACAACTCAAATGTCGTTTCCATTAAAAACGATGCTACCGGGTCATGTGAAGTTTACCTTTCAGATGGCCTCTTTACGTAACTCCTAGCTCATGCCAAATTTATTAAAAAAGAAAAAAAAAACATAAAAGAAGTAAATGAAACTTGAGCATTTTCAATAATTTCTTTATCCTATTTTTTAAAATATATCATTAAAATATATTTATTTTTATTTTACATATTAATTTTTATAATATATCAGATATCAATTTAATTATCTATTTTTTCTTTATATTATTTAAATATTATACTTTATTAATTTCAAATAAAATAAAAAATAAATAAAGAAATGAATGAATAAAGAATAAAAAGTAGAGAGATAAATGAATAAAACATATATACAAGTGTGAATAGTATTATTCTATAGATGTAGAGATGATTCTGTAGCAATATGTACATTAGTTATAAAATCGATAATTCATTGGATGGGCTATATTGATCTATTTGCTTCAAGTTTTACAAAATCATGAGTTTTACATAATTCATTGAGAATGTTCTTAGAGATTCAATTTTCACAGTTTATATTTTTAAATGCCTTTTATTTTTAATATATATATATATATATATATTTTTTTTTTTTATAAAAAACCACATGACACTATGTGGTGGTGCCACATCAAGAGATGGTTATCTTGAATAATATGCTTCAGATGACACCATAGATATACTCTTTCATGATATATTCATTCTCAAATAACCACTACATTTTTCTTAATATAATCTGTAGAGGTATATAATTAGTCATATAACAATTGGAAATGGCAATGATATTCAAAGTATGAAAGGACAAATGGATTGCTCATCCTACTCCAAGCAAAAGTACTGTATCAAAACTGATTGACGCTGTCTCAAAGCAATGGCATACCTACATGGTTAAGGAAGCTTTGATCCAATTCATGAAGCTGCTATCATCCTAAAACATCTATTCGCTGCATCAACAATAGGGACAAACTGATACGGCAAGGCTCTAAAGATGGTTCTTTTTCTCTTTTAAGTGATTATCACATGGGAAATTAAAGGAGTTTGACAGATAAGGATCAAGTCTCGACTAGCAACCCCTACAAAGAGGTGTGGCAATAGCTTTGGCAGCTCCTGGACAGCATGCCTCGAGTTCCTCCCAACCAACCAAACACAGCCTTTACAAGAAGAAAATTGTAGAATATTCTGTATCTTTATCCTATTTGCCAATTGGAAACGGAAGACACAATGCATGCGATCTAGAGGTGTGAGCTGTCAACCAATTAGAACTTAGTTGCCGGAAATTCATGTTCTAAAATGGGCTAGTTCAACTATTGGAACGGTCAAACTTAATATTAATGGAAATTATGTTGAAATTTTGGGATTAATTGGAGGAGGTGGGGTAAAGATGTTAATATACCTGAATCAACACCTGCGCATTTCATCAAACAGCATGAGGGCACCACCTGTGCCTCGGCAATGACAGACACACCCAGCCATCATCCATGCCGTTTACAACAACAGAATCAATAACAATATTTTTTTTAGAATGTACAGCAGAGAATTCTGTTATTATTGTCTCAAGTTTCCTATACAGTAGTATTCGTTTATTGTATTTTTACTCTATGTATAAATACCAATTCACTCAATGAGAAATACAAGGAAGTTTATTCCATATTCTTGCACTATGCTAACAAAAGATAACGAAGGAAAATTTGTGGTTGGTTTTTCCTATATTATGGTAAAAAGAAAAGAAAAGGATTACCCAAGTAAAGGCCGCAAGATGTATGATTTGCAAAAATAAAGGTAAGTACGATTTATGTTGAGTACTTACGTAGGTGACTTTGGAAATTAAAGGTTTGAAAATTAAAGGTTTGAAAATTAAGTTCTTGTTTGTTTTGTCAAAAATTAAAACAGACATCTGGCCTTTTCTCTATTAACTTCGTTATGATTCAATACTCCAATTTTTAATTAATTATTTAATGTCACCTATTTTTCAAAATAGAGTATAAAAAAATAAAAAAATACATGCTAGGCGGAGTAAGATTTGGTGTTAGTCAGACAATTGGCAAAGTGTGTCGTATATTATGGGCGTAAATAATAATTGATATTTAAGATAATAGAATATGTCATTGATATTTGACATTAACTATATAAAATAGTTATAATTTATTAATAAATTAGACAATTAAAGCCCTCAATATGAGATATCAGACATGTTAGAAAAAATTATAGCGGAAAAATACCTCAAGTTCAACTTCAAAAATTGCTCCACAAGTTTTTCCAGATTGATAAAACACCGGCGTTTCTTCTTAGTGGTTAGTGCACTACGTAGTATAAAACTAGAGTGACACTAGATAAATCCACAGCCTAAAAAATTATTTCAAGAGAGAACAAATGAGAGAGAGATTTTCACTATTTTTTTTTCAGATTAGTTCCCAGAACCAAAAGGAGGGGGGCTATTTATAGTCCCCCTACATGGCTGGCCTTAAAGGCCAGCCTTCAATATGCTGGAAACGCATGGCTTAAAGCCATGCGTTTACAGACTGTGTAACGCATGGCTTTAAGCCATGCGTTACAATTTGTTGTAACCGAAGGGGGTCTGCCCGTGTGGGCGCCCCCTTCATTTAACATCTCCCACTCGCACACAGTGGGCATGACCCTAGGTCTGCATCTCTCTTATGTTCTCAATCTTGTTCATACAAGTAAATAGGCCGTGCGACCACCAAGCATATCTCAAAAAATGGGAGTACATACACCAAATCTCTCCCAGAGAAGACCAGCATAGTAACATCCCGAAGTGTATGGTCATGTCCTAGACTTATTCGATCGCATCAAGTCAAGTATTTTCGAACCCTCTTGAGTTATATAAACTCAGAACAATGCTTGACTTTTTCCAAATCATTTCAATGTGTTCACAACTTTAGCCGCTACCAATATGCAGCGTCATAGTTTGACGTCAGCAAACACTATCGAAGATGCGATATCGAATAATCTTCCCTTTGCACTCATATCATTTAACTTTGGTCGAACCGCTTTCCCAGCAATGCCTCTTTAAACCGTATTAATCATGGTCACAGACAACATGCCAAAGTAGCAGACATCACAACCTCCATCTCGTGACATAGTCAAAAGTAAAGGACACTTAAAAAATGAGACTCACACAGTGAGAAAGAGGGGAACCATTTACTCACTTACTCATTTGGTCGAATAAGCACATGTAGTATGAAACACATGCTACGGTGGATTTCTCTTTCTTAAAGAGCATATGTCTATATCAACACCGTACAGATCTTAGTCTAGTCGCTGCTTAAGCGTCTAACCCGAGTTCCTCTATTTGCTCGCCTCCAAGGCGTCAAAGAGGATCTCACATCTGGCTAATCTCAGGCTACATGGATGGTGGGTAATCCATTCACAGTCTTCTCAAAAAGACCTCATCTTAGCTCCCACTAAGGCGACATATCTTTGTGTTAACTAACTTATCCCTTTGGACAAGTACTTAGGGACACAATGTCTCATCTCTTCTCGCTACTTAAGCGCTAGAGGCGATTGCTCGTGTGAGTGAGCCAATCTTAGCCTGTTGACATATCTTGTGTGTGTGTATTAGTAAAAGACAATACGATAAAGACAAGAACTGAATCATATTGTATTAATATCCCAAAGGAAATGTTACATCTCAATGTTATTTGAAAATCAAATTACATTTACAATCTACGTAGTCCTAGATTCCTAACATGAGCCTCATATACATCTCGTGCAATAGGCTTTGTTAAGGGATCAGCAACCATGCGACTCGTAGAAAGATGTTTCAGAATCACTTCCTTTTGCGCTACCATATCTCTTATGTAGTGATATCTGATATCTATGTGTTTGGTTCTTCCATGATATTTTGAGTCCTTAGCATATGCGAGAGCTGCCATGCTATCACAGAATATCGTCACCGGATCTGAAGTATCCGTGCCAATGTCTAAATGCTCGAGGAACCTTCGTAACCAAACAGCTTCTTGAACTGCTGCAGAACAAGCTATGTATTCTGCCTCCATGGTGGATAAAGCTATACAAGGTTGTTTCTTGCTGCTCCATGTAATGGCGCCATTGTTGAGCAGAAAGACATACCCAGTAGTTGATTTACGCTCATCTAGGTCACTGCCCCAGTCGGCATCGCTGTAACCTCTTAGCTGCAAATCTGAACCTTGATAGCACAGCACATAGTCTGCAGTTCCCTTCAGATATCGCATAATCCTCTTGACTGCTTTCCAGTGAGCCAGTCCGGGGTTAGATTGGAATCTACTTACTAAGCCAACTGCATAGCATATGTCAGGCCGAGTACACATCATTGCGTACATCAGACTTCCCACAGCATTAGCATAAGGGACACGGGCCATCTTTTCCTTTTCTCTTTGAGTCTTAGGACACAACTCTTTAGATAAGTTCTCGCTTTTTGTGACAGGGGTGTCAATGGGTTTACATTCACTCATTAGGAAGCGTTCGAGAACTTTCTTTATGTAAGTCTGTTGGGACAAACACAATATTCTCTTTGAGCGATCTCTGTAGATCTTAACTCCCAGAATGTATTCTGCCTCACCCATATCCTTCATATCAAAATTGAAGGATAACCACTCTTTTGTGGCGACTATCAACCCTTTATCATTTCCAGCTAGTAGTATGTCGTCAACATATAATGACAACATAATGAAACTCTTCTTGGATCTTTTGACATAGACACAATGGTCCTCTGTGATCATCGTAAACCCATTCGAAAGAATGGCTCGATGGAATCTGAGGTACCATTGCCTAGATGATTGTTTTAGGCCATATATAGATCGTTTGAGCTTGCACACTTTGCGCTCTTGACCTTTGACCACAAAACCCGTTGGTTGATCCATATAGATCTCCTCATCTAGTTCTCCATTGAGAAATGCTGTCTTAACATCCATCTGGTAGAGTTCCAAATCCATGTTTGCTACTATAGCTAGAATCAGACGAATTGAAGCAAACCTCACGACTGGTGAAAAAGTTTCTTCATAGTCTATACCCTCTTGTTGGGTATATCCTTTCGCCACTAAGCGAGCTTTGTACTTATCTATCGATCCATCCGACTTGCGTTTGACTTTAAGAACCCATTTGTTCCCAATAGTCTTACGCCCTGTCGGTAGATCAACCAGATCCCAGACCTGGTTAGTTTTCATAGACTCAATTTCATCATTAAGAGCTTTCATCCACTCATCTTTAGTAGAAGATGAGAGAGCCTCATGAATTGTCCTAGGCTCATCATCATCATGCGGAGCTACCATAAAAGCTTCCCCTTCAATCTCAAAACGACGACGGGGAATACTTTCACGTGTGCTTCTACGCGGCTGAGGTTGTTGTGATTGATTGACAAGTGATGTGCTCCCACTCGGATTTAATTCCTTATTTGTAGGAGCTTGAAGAATTTCTTCCTCATTCTCAACTAAATTCCTTGGAGCACTTTCTTCTTGTTCCATAATCTCATGAAGTTCTAAACTCCTATCAACCTCACCTCTACTTGGAAATTCATTTTCAATGAAGTCCACATCTCGTGATTCAATTTCAGTCATACTTCCATCAGTTTGTTCACCTATTAACACATACCCTTTAGAGTGTTCTGAGTACCTTATGAAGATACACTTCTTCCCTCTAGGGCCTAATTTCCCATACTTATGAGAAAGATCATGAACAAAACCCGTTGAACCCCATGGCCGCAAGTTACTCAAATTAGGTTTCTTGCCGGTCCATAGTTCATATGGGGTGGAAGTTACTGATTTGGAGGGCACTCTGTTAAGAATGTAGGCAGCAGTCAAAAGTGCATCCCCCCAAAAAGAAATTGGTAGGTTTGCTTGCGCCATCATTGACCTAACCATCTCAAGCAGTGTACGATTTCTCCTTTCCGCCACGCCATTTTGTTGCGGCGTACTCGGCATCGTTAACTGTCTTTTGATTCCTTTTTCATCACAGAGCCTTTTAAATTGCTCAGAGAGATATTCTCGTCCTCGGTCAGTTCTTAGAGTTTTTAAACTCTTGTCTAACTGATTCTCAACCATTCTTAGATATCGTCTAAAGCACTCCAATGCTTCAGACTTGTGGGAGATTAAGTAGACATGACCATAACGTGAAAAATCATCTATAAAAGTGATGAAGTAGACACCCCCGTGTCTTGCCCTCACACTCATTGGACCACAGATGTCAGAATGGACTAATTGCAATGGAAAAAATGCCCTATTGGCTTTTCCAAACGGTTTTCTCTTAGCTTTTCCCATTAGACAATGTTCACATGTGGGCAAGATGACCCTAGCGAGATTGCCTATCAGGCCTTCTCTAGCTAACCGAGTCATTCTATCTTGTCCTATATGACCAAGCCTAGCATGCCATGTATGTGAATCCAAATTATCAACAGATGAAGAAAGAAAAGCAATAGATTCATTTATATTAGAATAAACCAAGTCTAATATCATAAAACCGTCTTGCAGAAAAGCATTGCCATAAAACACATGGCCCAAATAAAAGGAAACAATATTGTTTTCAAAAACAATTCGAAAACCAAGTTTTAATAGAGTAACAACTGAAAGTAAGTTTCGTCGGATTTCGGGAGCGTATAGCACATTGTGGAGGAAAACAGTGCGGCCACCCCGCAAGTCCAGCTTGTAGGTACCAAGTCCTAGCACCTCCACGCTAGCTCCATTCCCCACCTTGATATCACGACTCCCAGCTGGAATTCGGCGATATTCCACAAATCCGACTCTATCTCGCGCTATGTGCTCGGTCGCTCCTGAATCAACAGTCCACACAGGATAGGAGTGAGCAACCATCACATGGCTAGTTACAAAAACAATACGAGAGAAGTTAGAGTATACCTTCTTCGGCTCAGTGCAGTCACGAGCGAAGTGGCCTTTCTTTCCGCAGTTGTAACACTCTAATTTTGACTTGTTCTTCCCACGCTTGCCCCTTTTGCTGCGCTGAGAAGTTCCTGACACCTTCTTAACTTGTCCAGCAGCTACCCCATTCTTGGATTTCCAACGCTTAGGCCTTGATGCCTTGCGTGAACCAGAATTAGCCACATAGGCCGAATGATTGGGCTTAGCAGCCTCTAGGCGCTCAGCCTCCAATTCTAAGTGACGCGAGACATCATCAAAATTTTTTATATTCTCATTATGCGTCAGATTCTGGCTCATGTTCTCCCAAGAACTTGGTAGTGATCTTATCACTGCCTGGACTTGTTGTTCATCAGTCAGGTCGTTTCCTGCCGTCTTAAGTTCGCGGATCATGGTTGACATAGCCCTAAGATGCTGCTTCATCGTATGGTCAGAGCGCATCTTATAGGAGTCAAACCTCATGGTTAATCCACGTAACCTAGTGGCCGAAGTTCCACCAAACTTCAACTTCAAAGCCTCCCACATGCTTTGGGCAGTGTCATAGATCTCGAACTCACACATTAGATCATTGTGCATGCTGCTTAACATTATTATGCGCGCGCACCGATTTTTCTTAGCCCATTCAGAATAGGCTAATTCATCTAATCTGTGTTGTTCTGAGTCCCCTTCCTTGGGCTTAGTCAGGGAGTGAGACAAGGCCTCTACGACTTCTTGCTCATCTAAAACATATTGGATCTTGCGATGCCATATGTCATAGTTCTCCCCATCCAATTTCTCCCCTTTGTTTAAATCGGCAACAATACTCTTGGATGCCATTTCACTACAAAACGCAAAGGAGGGATATTACACACACACCTAAGAAATCTGCCGCATCCATTCAAGCTAGAAAAAAATAATTTAGACATGTCGCAAGATCGAAAAATCGCTAGGCTTCAGAATCATCTCTTGCGCCACAATATCCAATTATTAAATTTCTAACCTAATTCCCGCGCAAATTTAAAAAATATGGGAGATTTAATCATAAATCTCAACCATACTCCCACTATTTAAAAGTAGTCACCTAGTCCTAGTCACGCGTAGAGACAGCTCCTACTAAAATCGCAGTAACCTGTTGGGCCAGTCTACAAAGACAGCTTCAACAACCACAGCAGCCTGTTGGGCCAGTCTACAAAGATGGTTCATATAAGACCATTACAGTCCATTTTTCTTATTCCATCAGTGCATTTACAGTTCTTACTGGGGCTACCATGGTGTTGTCGCTATACAGTGCATTTACAGTTCTTACTGGGGTCACTGCAATTCTTTCAGCCTATCAATCTACACCGACAACCCTAACTAAGACTACTTAGTGGGAATTTCCTATTTTATCACTAGAATAAATAAAGGCTAATGTCTAATCATACAAGCCTAACATTTATATATGATAAAATAATAACACATTCACATGTTATATACATACATGTTATCACATTTAATCAACCAAAAATTAAACATAATATCACATGTAATTTATCAATAAAAAATGAATATCATCAAATATCCACATGTAATCATATTTAATCTAAAGCATTAAATAAAAAAAAATCACATGTTATAACAGGAAATATATCTAAGCATATATTAAAACATGCCTTTTTTTTTTTTTTTTTTAAACATTATTAAAAAATATATATATATATAAAACAAAACAACACTTGGACAAGAAAAAGCTCACGGTCCAGTGGTGGGGGGCGAATTAATTTCGCATCTGGCCTGGGTTCGAAACCCACGGCCAGACTTTCCCCTTCCTTCCCTTTTTTTTTTTTTTTTTTAAAGAAAAAGGGGCTGGGCCGTATAAAAACCCAGCCCAAAACCGGACTTTAAAAAAACACATGGGCCGCAAGGCCCAAGCCCGGCCCGAAGAGCTCTTCTTCAACCTTCGGCCAGGGCACTGTTCACGTGAACAGTGCCCAATTTTCAGAAACGAAAAACAGCGCCCCAAGCCGCTGCCCAACGCCGGAAACCGCCGTACCATCACCGGAAACAACCTCCGGAGGAGGCTGGGTGCTGCCGCAGCACCCAGGGAGGTGCTTGCAGCACCTGGGAGGTGCGCGCAGCACCCCTCTGGTGCGCGCAGCACCGAGGCGGTGCTTGCAGCACCGCTGGGTGCCCCACGGTGCACCATGCACCGTGGGCTCCAGGCGGTGCATGCAGCACCGTGGTGCGCAGCACCGTGGTGCGCAGCACCCTACGGTGCGCGCTGCACCACCATGTTTAGGTGGTGCGCGCTGCACCACCGCGCCCAGGTGGTGCACACTGCACCACCGCGCCCAGGTGGTGCGCGCTGCACCACCGCGTGGTGCACGCTGCACCACTGCACCGGCTTCGGCCAAAATTTTTTTTTTTTTTTTTTTAAACACTCAGCAGCATTAAAAAAAAAACACATTTATAATTTGCATGTATCAAAAAAAACTGGAAGCAATTACGACTTGCTCTGATACCAATGTTAGAAAAAATTATAGCGGAAAAATACCTCAAGTTCAACTTCAAAAATTGCTCCACAAGTTTTTCCAGATTGATAAAACACCGGCGTTTCTTCTTAGTGGTTAGTGCACTACGTAGTATAAAACTAGAGTGACACTAGATAAATCCACAGCCTAAAAAATTATTTCAAGAGAGAACAAATGAGAGAGAGATTTTCACTATTTTTTTTTCAGATTAGTTCCCAGAACCAAAAGGAGGGGGGCTATTTATAGTCCCCCTACATGGCTGGCCTTAAAGGCCAGCCTTCAATATGCTGGAAACGCATGGCTTAAAGCCATGCGTTTACAGACTGTGTAACGCATGGCTTTAAGCCATGCGTTACAATTTGTTGTAACCGAAGGGGGTCTGCCCGTGTGGGCGCCCCCTTCATTTAACATATAGTTAAAAAAATGTTTTCATAAGTACTTATTTAAGGTGGACTTACAAAAATAAAATAAAAAAAACTTGTTATAACTGAATCTCGTGATTAATTTAGTTTATTTTTATTTAATAATACAATTTATCGATTACCAATAAGAAAAAGAAAAAGAAAAAGAAAAAGAAGAAGAAAAAGCAGAGGGAGAGATATATAGAAATAATCAAAGTCTTTTAAAGTTGCGTTTTTGTCTTCTTTAGGTCTAGAAGGCCGTAAAGTACCATTAGTTAGTTTTTTTTTTTAAAACAAAGTTCTATTAGTAATTAGCATGGAATTGATACGAGAATAATCAACTAAAAGGGACAACTCAAATGCCATTGGCCCATTTCTATAAGAATGAAGCTACGCGTTATCTGAAGGCACCACGGTTCATTAAAAAGGAAAAAGAAAACACACAAAAGACCGGTAGATGAGATTAAGAGTCTATTTGGAATCACGAAGTTTACAAAATATTTTTAATTATTAAAAGCATTTTTAATAAAATAACATGTTTAATAATTAAAAAAAATGTTTTAATCAAGTAAAAATAGTTGAAAATCTACTTTTATATTCAAATAGTTGAAAAAAAATGTTTTTTTTTTATAAAAAAAACTCACGTAGATAATTGTATACTTTGAAAAGAATTATTGTAACTAATTTTAAAAATATTTCAGATTTATATTTATTAAACAGTAAACAATTTTTGAAATATGAACCTTATTATTTTAGTTATAAACTATAAGTTTTAAAACTATAAGTTATATTTCTTATTGCAATTTCAAATATGCATTAAGCTTGGTTTCGATTCAGGAGTGAGATAAGATCATCTCATCTAATTATTATAATTTTTTAAAATTCAACACAAAATATAATATATATATATAAATATATATAATTCAATATTTTAAAATCTCAAAAAAATAATAATATTAAAAAAATATTTTATTTTAATAATATTTTATTCAATTTTTAACTTTATATTAAACCCTCTCATATTGTCTCACTATCCAATTTTAATTTTTGGACTCTTTTATGTCTTGAATATATATATAATTTAAAAAAAAAAAAAAACACATGACACCATCATGCGGTGGTACCACGTCAAAAAGGTCATTTTGAATGATAAGCTTTAAATGGCTAGTTTGTTTATTTTCTTTTCTTAAAGAAGAGACGGAGTCATACCCTTTAGGCTCAATATCATTGATAAAATCCCCACTTACGATAGACGAAAGCCATAGTTACAAAACAAGTATCTGGGACTAGCCAAAACAAACCATAACCATATCCAAGAGCAAAAAATGACATAAACTTAAGTCCAAAGAAGTACATTAAAACCAGTTCTTAAAATCTTACAGCAGGAAGGCCCGCTTTTTCCACAAGAAAAATTAATCCTTTTATCTGAGTGGGGAGTCCGGCTGAGTCCAACCAACAACATGAATAGCCCTCAGCACCCATTTTTGCCGAACTGTTTGCCAAAGCATTCCCTTTGCGAAACACGTGCTAAATTGTATATGTTAAAGAGGCCAACATGGATCTGAGATCATCCCAAAAGTCTTCTAGGTACCACAGCCCACATCTATCCTTACGCAACCAGTTAATTAATGTCATGGAGTCTAGCTCAATTTCCATGCAGTTAATGCCCAGCGATACACAGCTCCGAAGACCATGCACTAGCGCCAATAGCTCAGCCTTGTTGTTAAAGCCTGAGTTTATTTCAACAGAGAATGCAAGAATAAGATTACCTTGATTGTCCCGAATGGCACCACCCGCACCAGATCTTCCCAATGTGTTGAACTTACACTATTAAGCTCTCCAATTTCCAACGTAATGAATTCATTGTATTAAAAATGATATATCACTGTACAAGACTAAAATGTCCTATTTATACACTTGAGGTGCCCTATACATCATGCACCGACTTTAATTTGAGAATAAAAGAATAAAGTGAACATACACGTGTAAACAATTTACATTATAATTTAATACTCTCCCTCAAGAAGGACTATATATATTCAATAGCCTGATCTTGCCAATGAGATAAATAAATTGGTACAGCCCGAGAGACTTTGTCAATATATCAACCATTTAACTACCTATCTTGACATGAAATAGCTTGATAACACTAGCTTGCATCTTCTCTCTCACAAGATGACAACGGCCTATCTCTATATGTTTTGTTCTCTCATTATATATCGAATTGGAAACTATGTGGATAGAAGCTTGTGAATCACAATACATTAAAGCTAGTTGTGAGTGTGAAATCCCAAAATCTGCTAACAAGTTTTTCAGCCAAAATACTTCACAAACCCCTGCTACCATTGCCCTGTATTCTAACTAAGACCTAGAAATTGTTTGTTGCTTCTTTAATTTTCAATTGACCAAATTATCCCCCAAAAAGATTGTGTAATTAGTAATAGATTTTCTGGTATCTGGGCATGCTGCCCAATCTGAATTAGTGTACACTTTCAGCTAGAAATCAGTGGAATCAAATGAGAAAATAATCCTAAGCCAACTGTTGCTTTGACATATTGAACCACCCTATTTGCAGTTGCCATGTGTGGTACCTAAGGCCTATGCATGAACGGGCTTAATCTTTGGATTGAGAAGGCAATATCTGACCTTGTAATGGTTAGGCAAATCAACCTACCAATTAACCTCCTAAATTGAGAAGGATCTTCCAACTCATCCCCATTTTCAACATTCAAAATCAGATTTTGCTCCATGGGTGAAGGTGTTGGTTTACAACCAAACAAGGCACAATCTTCAATAATTTTCAGAGAATACTTTCTTTGACATAGGTGAATTCCCTTCGTATACTTGGCTGCTTCAAAGTCTAAGAAATACTTCAAAGGACCTAAGTCTTTCTTCTTGAAGGCTTCTACAACAGTAGCATCATTACTCGAGACTAAAATATTATCTACATACACAAGAAGAAAGATAACTGAAGTACCCTCTTGCTTGCTGAAAAATGAATAGTCCGGTTTTGATTGAGTAAATCCATTGAACAGCAAAGTCGAAGAGAATTTTGCAAACTATTGCTTTGATGCTTGTTTCAAGTCATACAATGATTTCTTAACTATGCATACAAGTTTTGGCTCTTCTTACTGTCAAAATCAAAGGGCAATAACATGTAAACCTCTTCTTGAAGCTCACCATTCAAGAAGGCATTGTTTATATTTAGTTGAAAAATTGATCACTATTTGGCAACAGTGATTGAAAGGAAAATTCTCACAATAGTGAGTTTGGTTACTGATACCATATTAAGCTCTCTAATTTTCAGCGTAATGAATTCATTGTATTAAAAATGATATATCACTGAACAAGATTAAAATGTCCTATTTATACCCTTGAGGTGCCCTATCATCATGCACCGACTTTAATTAGAGAATAAAAGAATAAAGTGAACATACACGTGTAAAGAATTTACGTTACAATCTAATATACACGAACTTGGTTTTGGTTTGTTCCATGCGACTAGGTGAGCTTTTTGTTTTTCTTTGTGTTTACACTACAACATTTTTCACCATTTGCCACAAATCTTTTAGCCGCGGTCAAAAACTTGTTACAATAAGTCACTTTTATCTACCATATTTAAGTGGTCAGGAGTGGGGTCAATAATATTTATTTTTATCTGCAAAAAATGCTGGCCACAAATAATAACGTGGTTTAAAGCCATTTTCGACAAAGATATCCATGTATTGCAACGTTATTCTTTTGCCGCAATTAATAATTCACTTGTATTAATAAAATTATATTTGTGTGACAAGTGTATTAATAAAATTCTTTTGCCACACTTATTTTGCAACCCTCAAGATTACTAATTGGCCTTTTGTTTGCGCCCTATCAGACTCAAGATTACTAGGGTTAGATTGTTGCTAGTTTCTCACTAGGTTCTCAGACATCGACCGCAAATTGATCACTCTCGTTTCTGGTTTGCGAACCAACAGCCCACGGGTTGGATTGTTGTTTCAAAGGAGGCAACGCACGAGGGCGATTCGCGGCCACTACATCAGTCGCACCTTCGATTTCAGGCATTTGCGGCACACTCCTCTAATCAATCGGCGTTTTAGTTCATCAATCCGAGTAAGAACAAGTTTCTCTTGCTTATTTATGCTTCCTTGTTTTCGGTTTTTTTACTAATTCATTTTTCTTGTTGCAACAATAAAACCTAGTGCATAATCTTTTCCCCACAGTGACTGAGAAAAGTCCTCAATTTGATAGGAGTAGGAGGTTCGTTATTCTTTAATTGGAACAAATTTGTTCTTGACCACTTCGTTTTGCAGTCATGGTTGTTGTCGCATTTTCATCACCCCCTCCCCTATTATTGCCCTGTGGATGATATTGTTGGGTTCTACTTGCTTGTTCAAGTATTTTTGTCCTATAGTCGCTGTACATTCATATACTTGTCGGCAAATTCTTGTTTGTACTCTGGTATTTCACAGATAATAGATTTCTTGATTTCTTTATATTGATTTGCATCGAGTGCAAGTTGTATAAGATGAGGGCCAATTAACCAGAGTATTTTTGGTGTAAGGTTGATTTTAAGACTTAATTAGATTAAAAAAGAAACATAAAACAAGTGGTATAGAGTTTGATTGAAATTGCTAATAATTTATCAGCCTTCTTTTTATGTTCTGTCATAGGTATATGCAGCAACGATAATAGAAATGGACCTGGTGATTTTCTTGCTGGTTTTCTTCTTGGTGGTGCCATGTTTGGAACTTTAGCTTATATGATTGTTGCCCAAGTGAATGGATATCCTACTTTTGGTTTTAGGAAATTTGTGGATATGTTGTTTGTTCAAGATTTATGGATATCATGCCAATGCACTTTAAGATATGCTTGATTTGATTCTGTTTTAGATAGTTTGAGACAGTAATCTTGTTGAATAAACCATGGACATAGTTATGGATATGTACACTCCTACTTGTTTAGAGAGAATAAAGTACATAGATTTACTAATTTTTAAATTTCAATTGTTTTCATGTCTTCAGAAGCAGTTGATTTTGTAGGTAATGTTTTTGTTAGAAGTTCAAGTTTTACAATGCATTGACATTACAGATTTTTGAGAGCCTAAAACTAAGTTCCTCTAGAACTATATTAATGTGCATAAAAGTTATGACAGAACTTGCGAAAAAAAAAATTCTTAATGTGTGCTCAGCTTTTAAGTGGGCGTGCCCTGTTTTTGTAAGTGGGTTTGCTTCGAATGCATAATACACATTTCTATGTATTGAGTCAAGGTGTGCGCCGGCCCCCCAACGCAAATGCCTAGTGTTGTAGTCCAAGCAAACAATACGCAAATGCCTATTGGACACATAATTATGGACTGTTTTATTGCCCAAGTTTCATTTCCTGAATTGAAGCATGCTGGTTTGTTGGACTGGACATTATTCTGGTTTGTTTTATGGACTGGATTTTTATGGATATTATTCTACATCCTCGTCACTAATTTTAAGGACTGAATGCTATGATTGTATATATATTATTCTGTATTCTGCTTCTTATTTTTATGGACTGAATGCTGTATTTTTATGGACTATTATTCTGCATTACAGGTTGCTCTTAGGATTATTTCGTGGATTGGTAGTTTATGGGCTATTATTTTGTGTTAGTTTATGGACTGGATTTGTTAGTATCATTGTGGTAGTTTTGTGGACTGTCCAAATTTGTTTTAAAATTTGTTTTGGTAATCTCATGGCTTTTGTGGTATCTTTATGGACTGAATTAGCTATTAGTTTTAGCTAATCGGTTACACAATATAGAACGTTGGTATTGGTTATTTACAGTATGATGTTTGCTCAAGATTTCATAAAATATCGACACTCTTGGATTCCATGTCTTGCTTTTATGCAGAAGATTGCACAGATTTTTATGTATGTATTCTATCGTAATTCTAACCTTTGTTCATGAATATGAGAGGTTATGGAATCAAATTTTGTCCAGATAGATTCCTTCAACCCGTGATTTTTTGTATGTGATTGTCATGTTTGTGTATGTGATTGGCAAAATGTTGGGTAGGCAGATGATAGTTTGGCGATGTTCTTGGGTTATGTAAACTATACAATAATTTTCTAAATTACAATGGAGAATGATATTGAAAACTATAAATGATATCATGGATGTGTTAGATGTTCAATGAGAAGCTCGGCAGGAACACAACATATTTGTGTTGTGAAATTTTTTTTGTTCTTTTTTTGTTTGGTTCTAAGTGTAGGAGAATATCAGTAACTGTGAATATGATATTAAAATAGATAATATTATATTATTAAAAAATATTTAATATATTTAATATATTATGTGTATTTGCAAAATTAAAAAAGTAAATATTGTTTACATTAATTAATATTTAATATTTTAAGAGTATTTTCAAAATAAACAAAAATTATATTAAAATATATAATATTATATTATTATTTAGACTTTGATTTAGCTAGACCAATATAGACTCTTTAGCTAAATCACATGGATTATAGCTAAGAGAGCAAAGTTAGACTTCAATTTGGACTTAGCTTTAGCAAGATCATTGGTAATGCTCTAATAATTGCAAAAACATAATTGTAAAACCCAATAAAAAAAATGGGTCTCTCTCAAATTGGTCTCACTCTCTGTACATATGAGATGCCATAAAATAAGAAGAGAATAAAGGCGGGTCTCTGGGTACCAAACACGAAGCTAGTCTACAATAAGCAAGCTTTTTGATAAAGAATGTAAATGCAAAAATCAAACTTGCACTAAACAAACAAAATTAAGAAATAGCCTGAGATTTTGTTCGGCTTTTGGACCATACCTGCTCCAGTTTTTGACAGTAACTCCTCCAAAACCAAGTCCTTCCCAAACTAACTTCAAGTATTAGTTCAACCAAATTATAGATTTTTTTGAAGCATTTCATGTGGATAATTTCTATAATGCACCAAAATTCATACCATGAAAGATTAGAAGAATATTTAGAGAAATAAGAGAAAGACCCCTAACTCCATGAACTTATTTGCTTGTCTTGCTGGCAAAATACCATTTATATTGGCTTCTTGAATAGATTCTTTTGACATTAACTTGCATCGTAAAATTAAAGGGATGAGGATAAATAAAGCACTCAAACATAATAAAATTATAATTGTTGGTTTTCCGGTATATTTGTGGAGTTATATGTATTGGAGAGTTGTTTATTTTGGCTGCACTTAGTTGATCATGTATTAAGTATGTGTGGACCATATTATATATTTGGATTTTTGGAGTGCTTGAGCACTTGTGATTTTGTGAATCTATCATGATTTGCTTAGATTCTATTATTTTGTATATTCAGCCTAGTTGTGTGGATATTGATTGTTTCTTTTGTAAATAGAATACACAAATGGTGCTTATTCAAAACCAAAGTTATAAAAAAAAAATTGTGTTATAGCTGCAAGTATAGGGATGGATTTAAGTAAACTTGATTAAAAGAAATGTGGCATAATTTATGCATGCCATAATTAATAGGGTGAAACTTATTCATATAATTAAAATTTTTTGGAGCATGTGGCATAATTTCTTGTGACTGTCTGTTATGATTTTTTTTATGTTTGTGGCATGTGGCAAAAACTGTAACACAAAAATGCTTAAGTATTCTACCCAATTTTGCAGCCACACACTTCACTTTTGGTGAATGGAATATTTTCCCCTTTTTTATGGCCTTTTATATTTATGTTTTGCATGTATTGTAAGGAGGTAATTTGTCATTGTCATCACTGCAAATTTCCTTCTCTCCATCATGTCTTTAGACAGAATACTTAAGCACATAATATAATTTAGTGTGAATGCTCCTTATGAGTTTTCATTTCTTTTCTTTTTTTACAATTTCTTTTTTTGTATGCCTAGTCTTTTTTATACAGCTGGTGTGTTTTGGAGCATTGCAATAATTTCTTAGGTTGGTGTTTTTTTCAAATACCTTGGTTTGGCAGGCAGCAATGATATTCAAGTGTATTCTATTGATGTATTACAAGAACAGTAGAGGCTGAAATTATTGTAGCAGGTGAGCATCTGGCTTTTTAAACACTTGCTTGTTCAAGTGTTTCAGGTCAATAACTACTTAATAAAATGAATACATCAATTACTCCATTATTTGAGACTCTAATTTAATACTGTTGGCCTGAGCTACGTGTGTGCTCTTGTAGTTGATCTATAATGTGTATCATAGACTAGTTCTTTGATGCTTTTTTGTTTTTAATTTTTCTTTGAATAGAACCTTGAGTTGATGGCAGTATTTACTAACTAGTAGATGTTTTCGTTCTGTTTAGAAATTATTTTGTAGACTGGTGGGGTGGATTGTGGGCCTGTTGGTGTTATTTCATTTCTAAAATATGTGTTTGATTTTGTTTATGGTAAAGCTGCATGTTTTGTTTTTATGGTAAACTTGTGTTATTTCATAACTAAAACTATATTTTGATTCATTTATATTTTTGCATATTGTTCTGTTTTTAATTTCCATATTTCACATCAGTTTCAGGGTATTACTCACATCAGACCAGCCTTTCTCCATTCTAGCCTTGTGCACAATTTAAAAGCATTTGTTTAATTCAAGTGAAATGAATTTCAATTTCTTTTTTTTTTTCTTTCCAAATCCTTCTAGCTTTTATAAACCGCCTTTTGTATTAGTAAGCAATTCGATCATGTATCTAATTGGGTGCCTACTTTTTGTGTCTACTTTTTGTGTATTCATTTTAATTTATGTCATAAGTTTTCACTCGTGAATTGGTTTTTGGTAAATTATATGTATCTTAATGTTTAAATATGAAAAATTTTCTACTTTTTAGAAGAAAGAATTATTTTTTTTTATCCAAAGATCATGACCACACACAATTAACAATTGTGGTGCAAGCAACTTTAGAATACTTAGATCCAGAATACTTCTATACAAGCCAACTAACGGAAAAAAAAAATGATGTCTGTAGATTTGGTGTTGCAATATATTTTGCTACTGCATGCAATAAAAGAGGATTGCCTACTTCAAATTATTGATGATCACATTCTCAAAGAATTTAATACTGAGGAAACAAAGGAAGTTGCTAATATAGAATGAAAGTGCTTAAAGGTAAGAGAGGGAGGATAATCCTTGTATAAAGCAAGTAACAAAGGAGCTAGAGGGATTAAGACTTTTGAAAAAAGCTAGACTCATTGAAAAAGGTTGATCCCGACGTAGAATAGACTAAACTCTTGCCCATGCACCTACGCATTCTTTGGAAACTTATGTTAACATCGGCAGCTCTTCTATGAGTACCATGTCATAGATGACAGCATGAAAAATCAAGTAGTAAAACCAATAGACTATGACGTTAGATAATTCATTGTGAATGCTCTTAAGTCTAAAAGAGAAGAGCTCTCTCTTTGACACTACAACAAGATCGACTTTTTGAAATAAAAAATATTCCACCAATCAATAATGTCACTATAAATAATTTATTACGTCTTCAAAATTAATATCTCAAATAACCACACTTTTTAGTCAAATATGGCACATGAACAATTAACCTATTTAATCTTGTCACTTTTTAGCTACTAACATTATTTTTCTGGTACCACAAAAAATAAACTAAGACCTCACCATTTTGCATGATTATTGCATGGTCAAAAGTTGAAACTTTTCTATTGCGACGTATAAAAATTCTTTTGTATCAAAATTATTAATGTAAATTTGATTGACACACAAAAAAAAAAAATTTATTATGGACGCAAGAAATGTTTAACTCTACAATTTGAATATTTTATTTTATTTAATCTCCACCGCTAAATCTAAATTATAAATCCTACATTTGGCGCTAAAATTAATTCCCCACCATCTTATTTCAATTTTTTTCCCTCTTTCCTTTTCTTTTCTTTCCCCCCTTCCCCACGCCATCACTCTCCATCCCCCCCTCTCTCTCTTTCCTTCTTTCCTCTCTTTTCCACCTGCGCCATCTCCCACCCTTAGTCTCCAGCGTACCTTCCCGCTAGCCCGCTCCGCCGCCGTCAGCAGCACTACGTCCACGAGCACGCTGCTCCCGTCTAACCATCTCTTCCTATCTCCCAACTTCACCCTTACCCGTAAATCTCTCTCGGTATCGCCTTCTCCTTCTCCCGATTTCTCCCCCTTCCTCTGTTTTCTCGTGTCTTTAGGACTTGGCCAAGGTGGGCATTTGTTTTTTGACTAACTTACCAAATTTTTATGAGTAAGTATTGTTGTCTTAGCTAGCTCGATTCTCACTGTACTCCTTGCTCATCAACGATGGCTGCTCACGATTTTGAAATGACCCGAGCCTGAGATTAACGATGATCGATTTTGACTTCCATTGTTTGGAAACCTTCGGTAAATACTCTTCAACATGGTAGATTTTTTATTCCGCGATAGATATCGTGTTTCTGGCAATTTGATTTCGCGGATTTCACCTCTGATTTTGATTTCGTGCTGTTTTAGGGTTTATATTTTTGTGACTGATTTTTCGCCCCTTATTTCGTGAATGATTTCGCCTCTAAAACTGATATGGAAATGATTTTGTGCTTCCGTGTTAAAGTTTATGTTGATGTTCACTCTAATAGAACTTATCCTTGAGTGACGCCACTACTCTTGATAACGTAACAGATTATTTTTTAAATTAAATAAATGTAACACGAGATCTGTTTGCCCACCATTTTCCTATATATTTGGTTTAGCCCACGAATAAAATATATAGTGATTCTGGATTTTGTATCAATTGTTTTCTTGTTAATTGCAGGGTTCAACTACCATTTCCAATTCTGATCTTTTTGATGACTGCACTGATCATTACAGGTAGGTCTTGAAACTCATTGCATTTCACAGTTTCCTTGAAACTCTCTTTCCATGATTCTTTTCAGAAGTGCTTTATAACTTGGATTAATTAAATCTGGTCAATGTCAAAGGGAAGAGGAATACTCGTACCAGTTTAAGATATTCGAGTGGATCTGTTACTATATGCTTTATTTAAATAGTACATAAATGGGTGGGTCACCCCCTTTTGGAGTTTTGTAGTGGTTTTGTGGGATTAATTGAGTGCTTTTGTATTGTTTCCCAGAATCATATTTGCCATGTTGTTGAGCCTACCTTTTCGTTAAGCCATGATCTGGATTTGGACCAAAGGCTATTTCATTTTATATTTTATGTTCTGTTCTGCTTCTTAATCTTAACAAGCTTTTGAATTCTCTTGCTTTTCTTTTTGATCTATTCTGTTTCTTAATCTGATGGTGTTGATTACAACATCCTGCACCACTATACTTGTCTTAGCTATAAAATTTACGTGTGATTCAAGCTAGATATTTGAATCTTCCTATGATAATTAAGTTGGTTTAATTAGTGGCCAGTAGCGCAGAAATCAAGAAATTTGGGATTTGTCCATTTGATCATAGCATACTATCAATTTGATAATGATCTTGATCTTTGTCCCTATACTTTATCGGTTGTCTTCTTCTTCTTATCATTATTATTATTCTGTGTCTTCAATAATAGTGGTCCAAGAATTCATGGACTTTAGTACCTATTTTCCTTCTTTTTTTTGGCTTATCTAACTTCACCTTTGGTTTTTTCTGTGTTTTATTTCTAACTTTCAGGACTGATTTGTTGATCTTTTATGGGCATTTGCAATTAAGTTTCCATATATTGCAGTTATAGCCGTTGGTCTTTGCTTAGTTTTTGATTATTTCCATAGCTGTAGATATAGCCGTTGCTCTAGATTGAGTTGTTTCCATATGTGAGCCTGTAGCTGTTGCTGTGTAAATTTCGATAGCTGTAGATGTGGCTTGAGAACAAGAAAAAGCTCCTGGAAAAACTTCTAAATTTTACAGCTTCCAGGAAGAATGCCCAAACTCAAGTTCTTATGAGAAAAGAATCAACTGCCTCCTTGAAGTTGTTGAAGGCTCTTTTGATCTTGCAGATGTACTCCACATACCACTTTGCTAAGCAAGTTGGCACCAAACTTTTCAGCAATATTATTATCAGCATCAAGTTAAGCATAAAATAGAGGATCAAATAAAGGAACATAAGACTTCAAATTTAACTATGTGATCCAAAGAACAACTGAAAAAGAAAGGAACATAACATTTAGCCTTGTTTGTTTGGGGGATGAGACTAAAAACTCAAAACACATTTTAAACTCATCATTACACTTTTTTAAATTCCTATATAAAATATAATAAAAAATTCAACTTTTTTAAATTGTCATACAAAATTAATATTAAAAAAAATATTTTACAAAAATATTTTATTCTTGTTTTTCACTTTTATTTCATCTCATCTTATTTCATCTCTGAAAACAAACAATATTAGGCGTGAACTGTTTTAGATCACAATGCTGTTGAACTTACGTCTCTTGGCCTCTCAAAATGGAGATGGAGAATTTTATTGATAAAGTAAATATATCTAAATATTTTATATATATTTGGAAAGGATTTACATCAAAAGGCTTGTTACAATTGAAACATGGCCAAGAATATATGTAAAATGATAATAGCCAATATAAGTGCTATTGGCTACCTGCATCAAGAATGGAGTAGATTTAATTTTATTTTTCTTGCTTGCAGATTTACATCTCACAATGTCTATTTTTTATTTTATCTTTCTGTTGCAGCGAAATGTTTTAGGTGGAGAATAACTACAAAACCATATCAGAGAGCATTAGAAGATCTGATTGCACTGTCTATTTAAACCATGCTAATGTAGCGTAGATCCATTTAGTGCTTTTCTTTCTCTGGACTTCTTTTTATTTCATCATGTCATTGCTTCTGTTTTTGTTATCTATTGGTGCAGCTTGTGATCACATTTTCCTTATGCTTATAATTGTGCCTATCTCATATAATCAAGATTTTATGCTCATTTAATTTTTGGAACAACTCTACTTTGATAATTGTTTCATTTTGCCTTTGCAAATAAGAGTGGCTGTGTCTTTTGTATACACAAGTGAGATTCGCTTTTGTCTCAGGAATTGCAATAATTATCTTATTGACACCAGGTTTGTATATGCAGTGTCTAAATTCTCATGGCAATGCAAGTTTTGTATATGCAGTGTTCGAATTATATATTTCATTCTTGTGGCAATGCAAGTTTTCAAGTGCAACTCTTGAACTCATTTAGGTGGTAGTGAAAGATGGTGCTACTCATTACAGTATGGAAGTGTTTTGGTCATTGTTGATGACTAATGGAAGATGTTATGGTTTATTGTTTGTGTAACTTTTCTTAGTTGAACAGCTTCCACATATTATTGTTTTCTCTTGTTAATGAAAATGGGTTTGTTTATGACAATAACTCGCAGAGACTTAGCCTTTTCGTATATAATGTATGTTTTATGGATAACTTAAGGTGACAATACATTTTACGGCCATTACATGAATACAAAATTAATCTTTTTCCCGATTACATGTATACATTTAGTAATATCATATTTTTGATGTAAAAGTATTTGTCTTACTAGTGACCAGTTATTTTTTGACACGATAAATTAATAATAGTGTCAAATATATTTAGATATAAGAGTATTATTTTTGTGATGTTTTCTTGTTTTGATGTAATAAACTTTTGAAAGTTATTAATAGTAATCACCTTATGTCGATCAAGTTGGGATGCTAAATAGTATTGGCGAGAAGAAGTGGATTTTTAGTATCAAAACTTCTAGACGCAATAAGTTAATGTTGTTGTAGTATGAAAGGAGTAGTTTGAAAATAAAATAATAAAAATAATTTAATTTTTTTAAATTTCAGTTCATAATTATGATGAGGAATATTTTGCTGATTTAAAGTTATAAATATGACTTTGGTTATTCCTACTTTTTCAATTAAATTAGTTTTCTTGTTTATATTTGTTTTGCATAATTGCTTTTTGTAGACATGCATCACGTGGTCGGACAAAAGTAGTTTCCGTTTTCCACGTGAGTTAATCCCACTTGCTGTTTCGAAAGTTCAGAAATGATCAATCGATATATCCCTACACTAATCCAAGTATTTTAATAATTATTAAGATGATGGAAAGAGTGATGGAAAGAGTGACGCGGTAGCATAGGTAATTGGGCATACGGGAAGAGTGACTTAGGGAGGAGGAAAAAACCCTTTTTTGTTGTAAAACTAAAGAGATATTGCAATATAGACTTTGTTCATTGCTAACTCCATATTTTGTCAATTTTTTTTTATTCACACCAGTTTTAAAAGAGCTGTGATATTCATCTCTTTTTCTAGAGAGCATTTTATATACTCTGACTTCCTTCATCACTTCACGCTGATCTAATTGTAAAAGTTAGCAAAATAAATGAAAAAGAGAAAACTAATTGTCCAACAACATATGATATCTTATCAAGTAGGAAAGACAAAAACAATACTTTTTTAATTTTGGATAAGCAAAAGATTCTCCATTCCCCACCATTATGGATTAAGTTAGCTATAAACCCATTTACCAAAATAGTGGAACATATTAAAGTAATTAATTTGTACTAAATTTGAAAAAAGAAACTTGGGATCTTTTATTAATGTTAGAACATAGTCGATTTGAAAAAGTAAAGTTGGGATCTTTTATTAAAAAATAATATTTTTTATTTGAACCACAAATTTATTAAAAAAAAAATGAAATTTACATATCATAAAATTATAAATATTATTTCTCTAATTAAAATATGAGTTTCCCTTCTATACGGATGGGCTGGACAAGAGTTACGTACAACCTCCTAATAAAATAAAGACATCTCATTAATTTCACTAAATACTCAATAGAATCGGATACATGTGATAGAAGTTCTCAGATTTTAGGGTTCTTTTCCAAAATACCTCACGCGGCTCTAATATTCGCAGCACTACACCCGCAGCACTAGCACCTGAGTTTTTCACTTCATTTGGTAAGATCTCATCCAAAGCAATTAGTTTACGGCTGGGTTTTTCAAATCAAGGCTTGATTTGAGTTTTTCGATTTTTTTTTTTTGGCACCACTCTTCCTACACCGTATATTTCTCTCTCTCTCTCTTCCATTTGCAAATTTTTTTTTCTTTTACATTTGTTATGTTTTTTTCAGGATGTCAATCAAGTTGGCAAATTTTGCTGGCGAACAAAACCAGAAGGGGGGGGGGGGGGGTCCAACTCCGATTTCTTTTTCTCACGAAACAAACATAAAGAATAAAAAATAGAAGAATGAGATGAAGTTGCACTTTAGAAAGAAAAAATACAGAGCAATCGCTGGAAGATCTGGACCCAAAAAAAAAATTCAAGGCTTGATTTGGGTGTTCAACTACATCGATATAATTGGTTGCCTTTTTGGATCACTTGGAGAAGACCTGCACGCCGGAGTAGATGAGCAGATTCGAGAGGAGATTTTTCACTTAGAGAGATTTGGTTCCATATAGTTGAACACCAAAATATCTCTCGTGGAATGCTTACGTGACACTAAATGATTGGTAGGCTGGACTAATAGGTTATACCGCCGAACCGGATAGAAGTTTTTTTCTTAAAGTACATAACCACATCGAGTACTGAGACTCCCAGCTACCTCACCAAGTCACCCTTCATTAATATCTCATCTACGTTTCACATGCAAGAAATAATTTAAATAATCTGTTTTCCTTTAAATTAAAGTAAAATGCAACTTATAAAGTTGTCGTTTTCTTTCCTAGTCTCAGTCACTATAATCGATCGCATCAGATCATTTCAAAGCCTTTACATCCTTTTGTTTTAATGTGAAGTTAATTATGGAGTGTTTTATCCTAATTATATATATATATTTATTATATCTCAAATTATCAAAATTAAAAAATATAGCCTTTACTTATAAAAAAGTGTAGATCCATAGTACTCATCAAATTTAGATAGTTAATAAAAAGAAAATGTGAGTTATGCATTAATACTGAGGGTTAAATCTAATTGAAACCCCTCTTTAAATGGTTTCAAATTTAATGCTTTAGTAATAATAATTTTAGAGTACTACGTACAAAGTGTGATACTTCTATAAGTACTACTTATAAGGTAGGAGAGAACCAAACTATGGATTGCTATCAAACCATCAATCTCATAGCACATGATTCGTGTTTATCACTTGCAAAGCAAAAGATTCTCCCAACAATGATTTAAGAGCTAGCACAATCATGGAATGACTCATAAAATAAGTCTTCCACTAGCACTTGTATGGTTTTTGAGATTTCTAAAACTATTTATCCAAAGTTTTAAGTGTTAGAGTAAAAGAAATATTGATGTGGTCAATGAGCTAATGATCCAACCGAAAAAATATCAATGACTAAAATCTCTTCCATATTGTGGCCCATATCGAGTAGGAAGGGTGTGATCTATTAAAAATAAATAATTTTTTTTCCTAAAAGTTAGCCTATCATAAATAAGATAAAAGATTATAAGAATATATAGTTTACTGAAATGAGAGCCGTCAACAACCATTCCAATACAACAAAAACACAATAGACATTAAAATAAAAATAGTTCTAGAATCACAAGTATGACTCCCACCAATTGATCTATTGAAGGGATGTCGTCTAAACCATTTTAAAATAGTTTGATAAATAAAATATTAATTTATTGTCACAAAAAGTCGTAGCAAGAGGAAGTACCCTGCATTCTATTCAGACGGTCTATCTGAAGGGAATTCTTATGTCTACTTCGTTTTAATCTCAAGTTAGGAAAAATGAAAAATAGCAATCGAAATAAAAATTAATACATCAAAAGTGATATATATACATATAATATATTTTATAATATTTATATAACATAGGTTATAAAATAGAGATATTTTTATAAAATAAACTTAATTTTATTAGATATCTTACAATAATATATTTATTTTACAATATATATTATTTAAATATTATAAAATATGTTGTGGGTATATAAAAAGGATGGAAAGAGTGACGTAGGATAAGTAATTGGACGTACCGGAATAATGACGTTGGGAGGAGAATAAGGTAAGTGGGGAGAATTATTTATTGTTTTGAAAAATTCTAATGAGAAGTTTTCACACCCTGCCATCCTTTTAAAAATGTAATTTTATATTTTTACCTTTTTAATTTTACACTTTATATATTAATATTTCTGACCACGATCTCTGGTGCGGGGGCAAGCATGCAGGAAACGGTGGATAAGGAAGGCCCTAGTATTGCTGGTAGCTATATAGGTATACTGGCCAAAGCTGTACGTACGAATACGAAAAGTGATGATGATAGCCGTGCCATGGATGATCGAGGTTTAGGAAGTAGTACTCGCTAGTAGTACATTTTGTACAGTAAAATAGAATGATCATGATTTGGAGTTATTTGTTACATTAGTCTAATTTATTTTTAAAAATAAGATAAGATAAAATTAAAAAAAATAAAATGAGATAAAAATTTAAAAAAATATTATTATATTTTGTATGTAAATTTAAAAAAGCGTAATTATGAATTTGATATATATTTTATAGTTTTGATTTATTTCAATAAACAAATCAGACCTTAATATCTTTGAAATCATTTTGTATAATAAAATAGCAAATTTCAACCGCAGTGTTTATCGTTTATAAATTTTATAAATTTTTCAAAAATAAAGTGCATATAAATTTTAAATGAAGAGTTTAGAATTTGTTTTGTTGAAAAATTTATTGTTAGCCAAGCAAATTTTTATTTGCTAGAAATGAAATGCATAAAATTTCAACTGATTCTTGACTGTTTGTGAAAAAAAGACACATTTTAGTTGTTATGAAAAAGGGAAAGAAGCTCATTTGATATGAGTGGATAAAAACCAATATAATTAAAATGGTTAAAAAAAAATTATGAATATGCTGATGCATTTGTGACGAATTTTAATACTTTTTGTGTCGCCGGAATTAAGAAAATATTTCTGTCAATGTGTAAGAAAATACTTTTTGGACAGTTAATTTTAGCTGCAAATCAGTATTTGCAGCGAATATGAGACCATAAAAGTCGCTAGAAATAAGCTTATTTATTGTAGTAATATTGCATTAAACCATATCATTATGTAAGTAGATGTTTGTTTAAATCTAGACTCTTTCAATTATGAAATGCCAATTTAACATGTCAATTTGTAAGATCTATTTGCAAATTACTGCATATGGAACTTACTCTTCTCTCCGTGTTTTCAAATAACATAATTATTGAGTCCAAGGGCCGGGTGGCGTAATAGTTTTGGAGCGAGCCGAATAAACCAAATGTCTTGGCCGGTTTGAAAATGCTCTGCATTCACACTCTTTGAGCCATCAAAATAGGAAATTTCTTTATATATTATATGAGTTGAATTTACAGAAAATTCTAGTCGAAAGTCTGTCCATCGTAATTAGATGAATGAAAACAACTGTTGTCATTGAGAAGGACATGATGAATAAGAAATTAGTAGTGGTCATTGAGATGACATAAATAAATTAATAAAAGTAATCATATGTGACCATATATATGACGTAATTTGCTTTCAAGTAACTCAGAAGAATATTCCCACTTCAACAATTTACCCAAAGTCTACAGCAAAGCATTGACTTTTCTAGAAAGTAAAAATTATTTCAACCCTAAACACTAATATTATTTCAACCCCATAATTCACAAATAAATACTTTGAGCACACATGTTGAAATTAAAACCGACTTTCAAAGCGGACACCTAATTATTCACCAGTACTGGACTTGTTTACATGTACGTACAAAAGCTCTCAATAATGCAAATTAGCAGACGTTAAGAGCAAACTTTGAACATACAAAAAGATCTATGTGGAGAGAACACTTAAAACACTGCATGCAAAGAGACTGAATTTAATCTACCATCATGATCCGTTGATTTGGATGAAGATGCTTGCTGATTGAGGCTTTTAAGGACTATTGGATTATTTGCCATCATTTGTTGGTTTTAGTGCTTGATTTCCCATAGTATCAGTGGTACTAGTAGACGAACATGAGCCAACGCCAACATTAATGCTTAAAGAGTGTGTGGATGTACTAAACAAATTCTTACTCTCTTCTGTATCGAGATTAGCTTCTTTCCTTGTTTGCTTTTCCTTACCTCTTAGTCCATCCTCCATCACCGCCACCTCCTTCATAATAGGTCCATCATCTCTTTCGCACATTTCAAGGCTTGAAGCTTTTTGTGATATGTTCACTGCCTCCAACTCCATTGACACTTCTTTCATCGTAGGTCGTTTCTTCCCATCCAAGTTCAAGCACCTTTTTGCAAGGTTTGCGATCGTAACAAGCTCTTTTTCTGTAGCTTCCTTCAGAATCCGTTTATCAAGAATGTCAAACAAATTATTTTCTTCCATCGAGCAAATAAAATAAGTTGCTAAACTTTTAGCTTCTGGTGTCCTTGTCAAAGAGATAGCTTTTTCTCCAGTTAAAAGCTCAACAAGGACAACACCAAAACTATAAACATCACTCTTTTCTGTAAACTGACTTGATTGAAAATACTCCGGATCCAAGTATCCAAAAGTTCCATGCACTAGTGTAGTCAAGTGAGTTTGATCAATAGCAATTGATCTTGAAGTTCCAAAATCTGCTACTTTTGCTCTATATTTATCATCTAAGAGAATGTTTGTTGACTTAATGTCTCGATGGTAAATGGGTAATGAAGCTGCAGAGTGTAAATAGTATAGAGCTTCTGCAATTTCTGTGGCAATTCGTAAACGCATATGCCATGTTGGTGGAAACTCCTCATTTTGGTCACTTAGATATTTCGAGAGAGTTCCATTAGGAACAAATTCATACACCAGTAAAGGAACTTCTGTCTCCAAGCAACAACCAAGTAGTTTAACAATGTTCCTATGATTAATTCGTGAAAGAATGAGAACTTCATTGATGAATTCTTGAAGCTTTCCTTGGTTAGTTATCTTTGACTTTTTCACAGCAACGATTCTTCCATCGTCTAACATACCTTTGTAAACAGTGCCTTGTCCTCCTTGACCAAGTATTCTATTAACATTAAAATGGTCAGTGGCTTTCTCCAACTCTTTTGAATTAAATAATCTCATGTTCGCAACATTCAATTCACTTTGAGATATTTGCCGTTGTAACAACAGTCCCCCATTTCGTTTAAAGAACGCCGTCCTACGTTCAATCCTTTTCCTTCTCTTTACTACATTGTATGAACCCCAGCCACCAATAAGTAGAAGTAATACCCCAAGGCTTGTACTAGCACCTGCTTAACTCAAAAAATTAATAAGAAAATAATTACGCTAGCTTGCGTAGTTGGGATATTAATTTATATATATTATTAATAGGTTTCATACTAAAATTATTAATGGAGAGACTTGTTCTCTAAATGGTACAAATTAAGCCTAACGTGCAAAATCTGCATGTCGATCATGTGCCAAAAATATTTTAAGATAATATAGTACCTTTTGAAACTTCTTTTTTAATTTTTTTGCTTCATTTCGAATTCACAAACTTTCAAAAATTAATTTTAATACATACGTACCGAGTGCAATAGGAACAATTGATCTAGGGTGGCTTTCTTTAGGTCTACAGCCTATTCCGGGTGGCATCCTCCCATCTCCTTCGTATCCCTCGAGACAAGTACACGTGTAATTTCCATCAGTGTTGGTGCATGTTGCTTTATCATTGCAACGTTTCAAATGATCTTTGCACTCATCAATATCTGAAACCCAGTAAATAATATATATAGCATGTCGTCACGAGAAGTTTCAATGTTTCCATACAAATTAACCTAAAACAAAATAAACAATTATGGGGATGTAAACCACTTCATGAAATGTGTTGTATCGCTAAAAAAAAAGTGTTGTATCAATAAATATGGTTAGGAATAATAAGACTTAGATAAAGTGTAGTATCACTCTAGAGAAAATAACCATTCGGCAAGCTAAACTGAGCCTAATAAAATTTGTAAGTATTAGATAAAAACAAAGGTATAAAATCATCATTTACCTTGGCAACTGTCAGGTCCATCAGGGATGTACGGGTTCCCTCGATAACCCTCTAAGCAATTGCAACGATAACCAGGGCCATTGTTGGAATTGTTACAAATACTATGATTTGCCTTACATGCATAGCTTCCTTTATTTTTCTCAGCATCTTCGCATGTCTTATTTCCAATTACCCAATCAAGCACTAGTGGTACAGTATATTGCTTCTCCAAGTAATTTATGAAATCAAAGGATGAAAAATTGTATGCATGTTCATCCACAATAAAGCCATAACCACATTTATATTTGTTACCAGGTAAGGTGTCGTTGCTCAAGCTACGAACATTCAAAATATATCTCGTTGCCCCTGTTGGGATAGAAGTCTGGCAGCAGCCAATGCCAGAGCAAGACCCGTAACCCACGGTGAGATTTTGGTCACAGAGTGATAAGCATCCAGTGGTGAAGCCCTTTTCTCCCTCTGAACCTTGAATATACGTATAAATATCGCAACCAATAGCAGTGATCTTGTTTCTCGTTTCTGAGATGTGAAAACTTGACAAATTAAGAATGGCAGAGGTGTAGTCCACAGCTGACCGCTGCTTTAAGCTGTTAATGCATACACTATAGTTACGAGAATCTGCGGGACCGCAAGACAATCTTGGGTCTTTGCAAAGGAGGGCTACTTGGTTTGAGACTCGCAGTTCACCATTTGGTATTGATATGTCCACAACAGGTATATTAACGTCCAGAAATGGTATTGGAGGATCAAATGTGTGGTCACAAGTGATGTGAAAAGGTTTGTCAAGGTAACAGCCGTCACTTGTTCCAAAGGGGTAGGGGATTTTAACTTTTCCACACACACGTTCGCAGATTGAGGTCGGAAAAGATGCTGCTTTTGCTGCTAAAATTACAACCCCAAGTAGCAATTGTTGCACAAACTTTCCACGCAAATCCATGAATTTCCTTTTCGGGACTCTGCTATAAAAAATCCTACAAGAACTAGATATTTTAAACTTTAGATTATCTGTCTCTATCAACAGCTTAGCCAAAGCTGACCGTGACTCCACCTCATCACCGAATTCAAGTCCACAGAATCCACCTCAGCCACCATGACATCTCAGCTTGAAGATTTTGGAATTTCTTCCTTGTAAATTTTCTGGTGTTGATTCTCTGTAAAAAGGCACCTTTCCGTTACAATAGTCTGTCATCACTAGCACTAGGCATCACGCACACAATATGCTCGATAAAATGTCTAAACTGCTACTGTACTTCTCTATATAAAGAGAGCACTGTAAACACTTTCTTCATGACATGAAATGCACATTTTCAATTTATTATCAGTCTCCTTCATTTTCAGAAAAGTAAGACGGATTTTATTTTATTTTATTTTATTTTTTCTGAGTACTAAAAGATAATTAATTGCATAAAAAGATAACTCCCGATATGATCCTCACCTCTCGCTGTTGAGCACCTCCAAAGCTCTCCATTATCATTTTTGTATTTTTCGAGAAAAGTTTTAACTTTTTAACAACCTCGAATTTTCAAGTTGAAAAGTCAGTGTACCGAGATTCATGAATCACCCTTAACAAAACACTCAAACTACTTCAACTTCATATCAAATTTAGATTATTAATTTCCAGATGTGAGATTAAAATGTTAAAAAGTGTTTAAAAAGTGTTTTGCAGTTGATTAATATTTCAAATTAAAATTATCAAATTTTGAGAACTTTGAGAATTATCATGTTTGCGAAACATTTCCTTATTTCTGATCACATATCTAAGAAAAAGAGGGGTGTCAGTGTGGAATGCAAAGAACTTTGACATCACAAGTATATATAACTAACTGACAGCAATCAAAATGATTATTTTTGTTACAAATTAGCTTATTTTGGTTATAAATAGTCATTTTAACATTATGTCTACCTATTTTTCTTGTAGCGACCATGAGTGATCTGCAAAAGAATTAAAACCGGGAAAGCGGAGATGATTGTCCAACGCAAAATATATAAAACCGGACTGAGTACCTAAACATCCACATATCATAAACATTTTCAGGAAAAAACAAGCAGCTCGATCGAGTTGAAGAAGAGAGAAACAACGAAAAACAGGCAGTCGTATATCATAGGGACATGAGTTCTGTTCTAAATAGAGATTTTAAATTATAGATTATGTCTAATTCTTCTTGTTCAGGAAAGTAAAACGAAGCACGAATTGCATGAGAAGTATACTCTCCATATATATGTATAGCAGGTCTATAAGTGAGCCTCGACTTCTAACCTGTTTGGAATATCATGAGCCACTTCCTTCAACTGCCCCGATTCCTCTTCATGATCTTTTGCTCTACGTCCTTCAAGAACTTTAAACATGAACCTCCTATATATCAATTATTGAATAAGAAAGAAGAAACACATTTAATAAGGCAGCTTTTGTCCTCCAGCTAGCCAATATATATACTTCACATATTTTTTAATTTTCCCTGGTGGCCGTAGGGCCGTCCACTCGCAAGCTATCAATTATAACATATTTGTAGATAGAAAACAAGGTAAAATTTACATCCCAAATAATGTTTTATATTTACATATCAAAGTATTAAAGCAAAAAGGATTTACACTTTAATTATAAAAATTTGCTAAATTGTACTCATTCAATTTCAACCGTTAAGATTGACACTCAGATCTTCACACTATAAGAAAATAGACTTTTTTTTAACGTCAGATTTTTTTAACTAATTGGGATAATTGGCAAACGATTCCCCAATATCCCACCTTATGATCTGCAAAAAAGGTGAACGGCCAATTTAATTAAGCAATTAATAGCGTTAAGTTGGGAATCTTAAAGAGATCAGCATGTAGATCCACTCACTAAACAGTTAATTATAATAAAATAATTATTTATAGTTAAAATTGATCATAAATAATTTTTTTATAACAATTAATTGATCTCAAAAACTTATTTTTCTTATAGGGACTATATACGATGATCTTCAGTACTACCCCTGTAGAATATTAGCCTGTACTGATCAGATCCTCATAGCAATGTACATGATGACTAGGAGTTACTATATTGGTACCTCAAACACAGAGAATGGAACCTAGCAAAGATTACAAGAAATAGATCTTTCTGAAAAGTAAGACCCATTTTTTTTTCTTTTCCTGACCACTAAAAGAGATTTAGTTACCTGCATGAGAAGATAACTTTCCGGCCGAGAAAAATAGAGAAGAAGAAGATAACTTTTCGTGTATACAGGTCTATATTATACTCACCTCTCGCTCTTGAGCACCTCTTTGGAAGAAGATAACTTTTCGTGTATAGCAGGTCAATAAGAACGATCGAAGAGACACAACTAGTGAGACTTGTGTCTGGACTCCAGTTAATTTACATATTTTTTAATTTCCCGTTAGTAGCAGTAGGGTCGACCCTCCAGTCAATTTACATATTTTTTTAATTTCCCGTTAGAAGGCACGTATCTTGTTCATCCTTTCAGCCCTTGTACTATGTATATCTTTATTATATTTTCGGTCTTCCAACTGTATATCTTTTACTTTCTAGGAAGGGAGATGTTTGGCCATGTTATAAGAAACTCAATTATGCAAGTTTCGTCTCCATAGAGATCCAACATATCGCATTAAACCATATTATTGTGAAAGTAGATCTAGACTCTTTGATCAATTATATTGAAATACCAATTCAACATGTCAATTTGTAAGAACTGTTTGCTAATTTCTGCATATGGAACTTACTGATCTTTTCTCTGTGTTTTCATTTAAGTAACATGATTATTGAGTCCAAGGGGTGGCATAATATTTAGTTTCGGAGCGAGCCAGATAATCCATCCAGCATAAGATCATTAATTAGCTGGGATTATCTTTTCTCAATAGTACAATATCTCAATTACGTATACCGAAAAAAAAAAAAACACAGGGATGAATGAAAACAAATTGCATCGTGTTCACATATATGTTTATATCTCCAAGTTGGATGAATGAAAACAATATTAGTGGTTATCAGTGGCGGAATCAGGGATTTATTTTAGGGGTCGAGCTATGAAATTATATGAGATGTTATTTTAATTTTATCTACAATAAAAGTATGTTATCATCTTATTATATTATTTTATTTTATATGAGATGTATTTTATTTTTAAATTAGATTAAATTTTGTAGAGGGAGACCAAGTTATTTTTAGAGAGTGGGTCAATACAAAGATCAAATTAATATTATCTTACTAAATCATAAAAAATAACATATTTTATTTTTTACTTATAATAAAAATATATCATAATGTTATTATATCATTTTATTTTATATGAGATGTATTTTACTTTTAAACTAGATTAAATTTTGTAGAAAAAGACTAAGATAATTTTTAGAACTGAGAGGGTTAAGATCAAATTAATATTATTTTACTAAATCATAAAAAATAATATACTTTTTAAATAAATAAAAGTAGTCATATATATCATGACATGTAGTAAGAAGTTTTCATTTGCATAATTTTTAATGTCATTCGCAATGATTTTTTTTATTCAACCTAACGATAACTGTCTAGTAGATAAATGCAAAAATAATTTCACAAGTCAACTGCCTTTTAAAGTAGTGTTTGTAATTTGTCTTGTAAGTTCCCGGCTTAATTTAGACTACCCAAAATATAATTTCTGCGAGAATAATCAACTAGAAGGGAACACTCAAATGCAAAACCACCATATTTTTTTACGAGTAGTACTGTAAATCATACTCTGTTTTCACTTTCATTCTACTATGTAAAATGTTACACTTTTATAATCTTTATATAATCTTTATTTTTTTTAGAGAGAAAATATAAAAATTGGTGGTTTTTCATAGTGGGATGAAAGCACATCTTGGTGTATAGATCTTTTTTTTAAAAAACTCTATATATATAATTAGGCCTATAATAGTTAGAACTTGCCGAGTTTCCCGAAAATTCAAGTTCGAAAATGGGATTCTTCAATTATTGAAACGGTCAAACTTAATATTAATTGGAATTATGTTTAAATTTTGGATAATTATTTGGAGGAGGTGGGGTCATTAAAGATGTAAGGAAAATTTGTGGCTGATTTTCCCTCACATTATGGTAAAAAGAAAAGAAAAAGATTACCCAAGTAAAGGTAATGTCTATGATTCATGTTGAGTACGTAGGAGGATTTGAAAATTAGAATTTAAAACAGAATCTAGTACCTTTTCTCTATTACTTTTTTATGATTCAATACTCCGAATTTTTAATTAATTATTTCATGTCACTTATTTACAAAATAAATCGAAGAACATGATTAAAACTAGGATTTGATACCAAGAGAGATTGGTAAAGTGAGTCGTATATAAAGATAAGTAATAATTGACATTTAAGAGATTGCAAAATCTGTATATTTAACACTAAACATATAAAGTAGGTATCTAGAAATAAACTAAATTATTTACACAGTCAATCTAAGTCAATATATAATATTGTCATAAATTATTCAAAATGCATTTACATGAAACTCTTAATAAATCTCTTAAATGAAAATAGTTCCGATTATTTTTATTCACTAGCACAATTTCTCAATTACCAAAAATGAAACAAAAATTATTCAAAAAAAGAAGAAGAAAGAAAATAAAAAACAGAGAAAGAGATAGAACTGGATATTTATATCTTCAAGTTGGATGAATAAAAACAGTTAGCTGTTGTTATTGAGAACGACATGAATAAGGAAGTTGTGGTAATATCATGACATGAATAAAGAAAAGTCATCTGTGACCATATGACGTGTAGAAGGAGATCATTTCATCATATGGATATCTTTCTAAATCTATTAATTGAACTGGTTTGTTTTTTCTATTAACTAACGGCCTTACGATTAAAATGTGGCTGAAATAAATTCGAAGTCTTTTGAAGTCGTCTCTTTTTTTTTTTTTTTTTGTCTTGTTCTACTAGCTAGAGAATATTCAAAATATTTATACATCTACTCTTCTTTTGGACAAGAAGGTAAAGGCGTACTAGTCAGCATCGAAATTATATGAGATTAATAATCAACTAGTAGGACAACTCAAATGTCATTTCTATTAATAAATTACAAGATTTTTTTTACTATCATTTTGATAATTTCATTTGCATATCTTTCTAAATCTATTAATTGAACTGATTTGTTTTTTCTATTAACTAACGGCCTTACGATTAAAATGTGGCTGAAATAAATTCGAAGTCTTTTGAAGTCGTCTCTTTTTTTTTTTTTTTGTCTTGTTCTCATCCTACTCTAAGCAAAAGTCTTAAGTCCTATCAAAGTACTGATTTTTTAAAATTTGAATAATAAAAGTAGGTGAATAATAACTTGTTAGAACTAAATCTCGAGATATTACAATAGTTAAAAAGAAAAAGAAAAAGCAGAGGGAGAGAGAGAGAGAGATATATATATATATATATAATTTCTACGAGAATTTAGACTACTCAAAATATAATTTCTACGAGAATAATCAACTAGAAGGGAATATTCAAATGCAAAACCACTATATTTTTTTAAGATAGTACTATAAATCATAATCCTTTTTCACTTTCATTCCACTATGTAAAATGTTACAATTTTATAATCTTTATATAATTTTTATTTTTAGAAAGAAAATATAAAAATTAGTGGGCAATACCATCTCATCATAATGGGATGAAAGCACATCTTGGTGTATATACATATCTCTTTTAAAAGAACAATATAGTCTATAGAGCAATATATATAATATTTAGGCGAATAATAGTTGAGCTTGTTGAGTTTCCCGAAAATTCAAATTCTAAAATGGGCTTCTTCAATTATTGAAACGGTCAAACTTAATATTAATGGGAATTATGTTAAAATTTTGGAATTATTTTGAGGAGGTGGGGTCATTAAAGATGCTGAAGGAAAATTTGTGGTTGGTTTTTCATCACAATATTATAAAAAGAAAAGAAAAAGATTACCCAAGTAAAAGTAACGTCTATAATTCATGTTGAGTACGTAGGGGGATTTGGACATTTGAATTTAAAACAGAAACGGCCTTTTCTCTATTACTTTTTCATGATTCAATACTCCAAATTTTTAATTAATTATTTCATGTCAATTATTTACAAAATAAATCAAAGAGCATGGTTGGAAGTAGGATTTGGTATCGGGAGTGATGGATAAAGTGGGTCGTATATAGAGCTAAGTAATAATTGACATTTAAGATTGCAAAATATGTATATTTAATTACACTAACCATATAAAGTAGGTATCTCGAAATAAACTAAATTATTTAAATCGTCAATCTAATCCATCATACTAGGAAATATTAATGTCATAAATTATTCAAAATGCACAATTTCTCAATTATCAAAAAAGAAAGAAAAACTATTAAAAGAAATGATAGAAAAGAAAAAACAGAGGAAGATATAGAACTGCTCAGATATTTATATCTTCAAGTTGGATGAATAAAAACAGTTAGCTGTTGTTATTGAGAACGACATGAATAAGGAAGTTGTGGTAATATCATGACATGAATAAAGAAAAGTCATCTGTGACCATATGACGTGTAGAAGGAGATAATTTCATTTGCATATCTTTCTAAATCTATTAATTGAACTGGTTTGTTTTTTCTATTAACTAACGGCCTTACGATTAAAATGTGGCTGAAATAAATTGAACTGGTTTGTTTTTTCTATTAACTAACGGCATGACATGAATATTCAAAATATTTATACATCTACTCTTCTTTTGGACAAGAAGGTAAAGACGTACTAGTCAGCATGGAAATTATATGAGATTAATAATCAACTAGTAGGACAACTCAAATGTCGTTTCCATTAAAAACGATGCTACCGGGTCATGTGAAGTTTACCTTTCAGATGGCCTCTTTACGTAACTCCTAGCTCATGCCAAATTTATTAAAAAAGAAAAAAAAAACATAAAAGAAGTAAATGAAACTTGAGCATTTTCAATAATTTCTTTATCCTATTTTTTAAAATATATCATTAAAATATATTTATTTTTATTTTACATATTAATTTTTATAATATATCAGATATCAATTTAATTATCTATTTTTTCTTTATATTATTTAAATATTATACTTTATTAATTTCAAATAAAATAAAAAATAAATAAAGAAATGAATGAATAAAGAATAAAAAGTAGAGAGATAAATGAATAAAACATATATACAAGTGTGAATAGTATTATTCTATAGATGTAGAGATGATTCTGTAGCAATATGTACATTAGTTATAAAATCGATAATTCATTGGATGGGCTATATTGATCTATTTGCTTCAAGTTTTACAAAATCATGAGTTTTACATAATTCATTGAGAATGTTCTTAGAGATTCAATTTTCACAGTTTATATTTTTAAATGCCTTTTATTTTTAATATATATATATATATATATATATATATTTTTATAAAAAACCACATGACACTATGTGGTGGTGCCACATCAAGAGATGGTTATCTTGAATAATATGCTTCAGATGACACCATAGATATACTCTTCCATGATATATTCATTCTCAAATAACCACTACATTTTTCTTAATATAATCTGTAGAGGTATATAATTAGTCATATAACAATTGGAAATGGCAATGATATTCAAAGTATGAAAGGACAAATGGATTGCTCATCCTACTCCAAGCAAAAGTACTGTATCAAAACTGATTGACGCTGTCTCAAAGCAATGGCATACCTACATGGTTAAGGAAGCTTTGATCCAATTCATGAAGCTGCTATCATCCTAAAACATCTATTCGCTGCATCAACAATAGGGACAAACTGATACGGCAAGGCTCTAAAGATGGTTCTTTTTCTCTTTTAAGTGATTATCACATGGGAAATTAAAGGAGTTTGACAGATAAGGATCAAGTCTCGACTAGCAACCCCTACAAAGAGGTGTGGCAATAGCTTTGGCAGCTCCTGGACAGCATGCCTCGAGTTCCTCCCAACCAACCAAACACAGCCTTTACAAGAAGAAAATTGTAGAATATTCTGTATCTTTATCCTATTTGCCAATTGGAAACGGAAGACACAATGCATGCGATCTAGAGGTGTGAGCTGTCAACCAATTAGAACTTAGTTGCCGGAAATTCATGTTCTAAAATGGGCTAGTTCAACTATTGGAACGGTCAAATTTAATATTAATTGAAATTATGTTGAAATTTTGGGATTAATTGGAGGAGGTGGGGTAAAGATGTTAATATACCTGAATCAACACCTGCGCATTTCATCAAACAGCAGGAGGGCACCACCTGTGCCTCGGCAATGACAGACACACCCAGCCATCATCCATGCCGTTTACAACAATAGAATCAATAACAATATTTTTTTTTAGAATGTACAGCAGAGAATTCTGTTATTATTGTCTCAAGTTTCCTATACAGTAGTATTCGTTTATTGTATTTTTACTCTATGTATAAATACCAATTCACTCAATGAGAAATACAAGGAAGTTTATTCCATATTCTTGCACTCTGCTAACAAAAGATAACAAAGGAAAATTTGTAGTTGGCTTTTCCTACATTATGGTAAAAAGAAAAGAAAAGGATTACCCAAGTAAAGGCCGCAAGACGTACGATTTGCTAAAATAAAGGTAAGTACGATTTATGTTGAGTACTTACGTAGGTGACTTTGGAAATTAAAGATTTGAAAATTAAGTTCTTGTTTGTTTTGTCAAAAATTAAAATAGACATCTGGCCTTTTCTCTATTAACTTCGTTATGATTCAATACTCCAATTTTTAATTAATTATTTAATGTCACCTATTTTTCAAAATAGAGTATAAATAAATAAATAAAAAATACGTGCTAGGCGGAGTAAGATTTGGTGTTAGTCAGACAATTGACAAAGTGTGTCGTATATTATGGGCGTAAATAATAATTGATATTTGACATTAACTATATAAAATAGTTATAATTTATTAATAAATTAGACAATTAAAGCCCTCAATATGAGATATCAGACAATAGTTAAAAAAATGTTTTCATAAGTACTTATTTAAGGTGGACTTAAAAATAAAATAAAAAAACTTGTTATAAGTGAATCTCGTGATTAATTTAGTTTATTTTTATTTAATAGTACAATTTATCGATTACCAATAAGAAAAAGAAAAAGAAAAAGCAGAGGGAGAGGGAGAGATATATAGAAATAATCAAAGTCTTTTAAAGTTGTGTTTTTGTCTTGTTCTGCTAATTCATCAAACTTCCAAATATTTAATATGTAGTACTCTTCTTTAGGTCTAGAAGGCCGTAAAGTACTATTAGTTAGTTTTTTTTTTTTTTAAACAAAGTTCTATTAGTAATTAGCATGGAATTGATACGAGAATAATCAACTAAAAGGGACAACTCAAATGCCGTTGGCCCATTTCTACTAAGAATGAAGCTACCGCGTTATCTGAAGTCTACCATTCAGAAGGCCTCTTGACGTACGTGGCACCACGGTTCATTAAAAAGGAAAAAGAAAACACACAAAAGGCCGGTAGATGAGATAAAGAGTCTATTTGGAATCACGAAGTTTACAAAATATTTTTAATTATTAAAATCATTTTTAATAAAATAACATGTTTAATAATTTAAAAAAAATGTTTTAATCAAGTAAAAATAGTTGAAAATCTATTTTTATGTTCAAATAGTTGAATTTTTTTTTTTTTTTTTTATAAAAAAAACTCACGTAGGTAATTGTATATTTTGAAAAAAATTATTGTAACTAATTTTAAAAATATTTGAGATTCATATTTATTAAACAGTAAACAATTTTTGAAATATAAACCTTATTATTTTAGTTATAAACTATAAGTTCTAAAACTATAAGTTATATTTCTCATCGCAATCTCAAATATGCATTAAACTTGGTTTGGATTCAGGAGTGAGATAAGATCATCTCATCTAATTATTATAATTTTTTAAAATTCAACACAAAATATAATATATATATAATTCAATATTTTAAAATCTTAATTCAATTTCTTAAAATCTCAAAAAAATAATAATATTAAAAAAATATTTTATTTTAATAATATTTTATTCAATTTTCAACTTTATATTAAACCCTCTCATATTGTCTCACTATCCAATTTTAATTTTTGGACTCTTTTATGTTTTGAATATATATATATATAATTTAAAAAAAAAAAAAACATATGACACCCGGTGGTACCACGTCAAGAAGGTCATTTTGAATGATAAGCTTTAAATGGCTAGTTTGTTTATTTTCTTTTCTTAAAGAAGAGACGGAGTCATACCCTTTAGGCCCAATATCATTGATAAAATCCCCCCTTATGATAGAGGAAAGCCATAGTTACAAAACAACTATCTGGGACTAGCCAAAACAAACCATAACCATATCCAAGAGCAAAAAATGACATAAACTTAAGTCCAAAGAAGTACATTAAAACCAGTTCTTAAAATCTTACAGCAGGAAGGCCCGCTTTTTCCACATGAAAAATTAATCCTTTTATCTGAGTGGGGAGTCCGGCTGAGTCCAACCAACAACATGAATAGCCCTCAGCACCCATTTTTGCCGAACTGTTTGCCAAAGCATTCCCTTTGCGAAACACGTGCTAAATTGTATATGTTAAAGAGGCCAACATGGATTTGAGATCATCCCAAAAGTCTTCTAGGTACCCCAGCCCACATCTATCCTTACGCAACCAGTTAATTAATGTCATGGAGTCTAGCTCAATTTCCATGCAGTTAATGCCCAGCGATATACAGTTCCGAAGACCATGCACTAGCGCCAATAGCTCAGCCTTGTTGTTAAAGCCTGAGTTTATTTCAACAGAGAATGCAAGAATAAGATTACCTTGATTGCCCCGAATGGCTCCACCCGCACCAGATCTTCCCAATGTGTTGAACTTACACTATTAAGCTCTCCAATTTCCAACGTAATGAATTCATTGTATTAAAAATGATATATCACTGTACAAGACTAAAATGTCCTATTTATACACTTGAGGTGCCCTATACATCATGCACCGACTTTAATTTGAGAATAAAAGAATAAAGTGAACATACACGTGTAAACAATTTACATTATAATTTAATACTCTCCCTCAAGAAGGACTATATATATTTAATAGTCTGATCTTGCCAATGAGATAAATAAATTGGTACAGCCCGAGAGACTTTGTCAATATATCAACCATTTAACTACCTATCTTGACATGAAATAGCTTGATAACACTAGCTTGCATCTTCTCTCTCACAAGATGACAACGGCCTATCTCTATATGTTTTGTTCTCTCATTATATATCGAATTGGAAGCTATGTGGATAGAAGCTTATGAATCACAATACATTAAAGCTAGCTGTGAGTGTGAAATCCCAAAATTTGCTAACAAGTTTTTCAGCCAAAATACTTCACAAACCCCTGCTGCCATTGCCCTGTATTCTAACTCAGCTGAAGACCTAAAAATTGTTTGTTGCTTCTTTAATTTTCAATTGACCAAATTATCCCCCAAAAAGATTGTGTAATTAGTAATAGATTTTCTGGTATTTGGGCATGCTGCCCAATCTGAATTAGTGTACACTTTCAGTTGGAAATCAGTGGAATCAAATGAGAAAATAATCCTAAGCCAACTGTTGCTTTGACATATTGAACCACCCTATTTGCAGTTGCCATGTGTGGTACCTGAGGTCTATGCATGAACGGGCTTAATCTTTGGATTGAGAAGGTAATATCTGACCTTGTAATGGTTAGGCAAATCAACCTACCAATTAACCTCCTAAATTGAGAAGGATCTTCCAACTCATCCCCATTTTCAACTTTCAAAATCAAATTTTGCTCCATGGGTGAAGGTGTTGGTTTACAACCAAACAAGGCACAATCTTCAATAATTTTCAGAGAATACTTTCTTTGACGTAGGTGAATTCCCTTAGTAGACTTGGCTGCTTCAAAGTCTAAGAAATACTTCAAAGGACCTAAGTCTTTCTTCTTTAAGGCTTCTACAACAGTAGCATTATTACTCGAGACTAAAATATTATCTACATACACAAGAAGAAAGATAACTGAAGTACCCTCTTGCTTGCTGAAAAATGAATAGTCCAGTTTTGATTGAGTAAATCCATTGAGCAGCAAAGTCGAAGAGTTTTAGCTCTTCTTATTGTCAAAATCAGAGGGCAATAACATGTAAACCTCTTCTTGAAGCTCACCATTCAAGAAGGCATTGTTTATATTTAGTTGAAAATTTGATCACTGTTTGGCAACAGTGATTGAAAGGAAAATTCTCACAATAGTGAGTTTGGTTACTGATACCATATTAAGCTCTCTAATTTTCAACGTAATGAATTCATTGTATTAAAAATGATATATCACTGAACAAGATTAAAATGTCCTATTTATACCCTTGAGGTGCCCTATCATCATGCACCGACTTTAATTAGAGAATAAAAGAATAAAGTGAACATACACGTGTAAAGAATTTACATTACAATCTAATATACACGAACCTGGTTTTGGTTTGTTCCATGCGACTAGGCGAGCTTTTTGTTTTTCTTTGTGTTTACACTACAACATTTTTCACCATTTGCCACAAATTTTTTAGCTGTGGTCAAAAACTTGTTACAATAAGTCACTTTTGTCTACCATATTTATGTGGTCAGGAGTGGAGTCAATAATATTTATTTTTATCTGCAAAAAATGCTGGCCACAAATAATAACGTGGTTTAAAGCCATTTTCGACAAAGATATCCATGTATTGCAACATTATTCTTTTGCCGCAATTAATAATTCACTTGTATTAATAAAATTATATTTGTGTGACGAGTGATTTTCGTCATTATAAGTGTGGTATATAAATACCACACTTATTTTGCAACCCTCAAGATTACTAATTGGCCTTTTTGTTCGCGCCCTATCAGACTCATTTGGGAAAAATTGACTAGGGCCTAGGGTTAGATTGTTGCTGGTTTCTCATTGGGTTCTCAGACATCGACCGCAAATCGATCACTCCCGTTTCTGGTTTGCGAATCAACAGCCTACGAGTTGGATTGTTGTTTGAAAGGAGGCAACGCACGAGAGCGATTCGCGGCCACTACATCAGTCGCACCTTCGATTTCAGGCATTTGCGACACACTCCTCTAATCAATCGGGGTTTTAGTTCATCAATCCGAGTAAGAACAAGTTTCTCTTGCTTATTTATGCTTCCTTGTTTTCGATTTTTTTTACTAATTCATTTTTCTTGTTGCAACAATAAAACCTAGTGCATAATCTTTGCCCCACAGTGACTGAGAAAAGTCCTCAATTTGATAGGAGTAGGAGGTTCGTTATTCTTTAATTGGAACAAATTTGTTCTTGACCACTTCGTTTTGCAGTCATGGTTGTTGTCGCATTTTCATCACCCCCTCCCCTATTATTGCCCTGTGGATGATATTGTTGGGTTCTACTTGCTTGTTCAAGTATTTTTGTCCTATAGTCGCTGTACATTCATATACTTGTCGGCAAATTCTTGTTTGTACTCTGGTATTTCACAGATAATAGATTTCTTGATTTCTTTATATTGATTTGCATCGAGTGCAAGTTGTATAAGATGAGGGCCAATTAACCAGAGTATTTTTGGTGTAAGGTTGATTTTAAGACTTAATTAGATTAAAAAAGAAACATAAAACAAGTGGTATAGAGTTTGATTGAAATTGCTAATAATTTATCAGCCTTCTTTTTATGTTCTGTCATAGGTATATGCAGCAACGATAATAGAAGTGGACCTGGTGATTTTCTTGCTGGTTTTCTTCTTGGTGGTGCCATGTTTGGAACTTTAGCTCATATGATTGTTGCCCAAGTGAATGGATATCCTACTTTTGGTTTTAGGAAATTTGTGGATATGTTGTTTGTTCAAGATTTATGGATATCATGCCAATGCACTTTAAGATATGCTTGATTTGATTCTGTTTTAGATAGTTTGAGACAGTAATCTTGTTGAATAAACCATGGACATAGTTATGGATATGTACACTCCTACTTGTTTAGAGAGAATAAAGTACATAGATTTACTAATTTTTAAATTTTAATTGTTTTCATGTCTTCAGAAGCAGTTGATTTTGTAGGTAATGTTTTTGTTAGAAGTTCAAGTTTTACAATGCATTGACATTACAGATTTTTGAGAGCCTAAAGCTAAGTTCCTCTAGAACTATATTAATGTGCATAAAAGTTATGACAAAACTTGCGAAAAAAAAAATTCTTAATGTGTGCTCAGCTTTTAAGTGGGTGTGCCCTGTTTTTGTAAGTGGGTTTGCTTCAAATGCATAATACACATTTCTATGTATTGAGTCAAGGTGTGCGCCGGCCCCCCAACGCAAATGCCTAGTGCTGTAGTCCAAGCAAACAATACGCAAATGCCTATTGGACACATAATTATGGACTGTTTTATTGCCCAAGTTTCATTTCCTGAATTGAAGCATGCTGGTTTGTTGGACTGGACATTATTCTGGGTTGTTTTATGGACTGGATTTTTATGGATATTATTCTACATCCTCTTCACTAATTTTAAGGACTGAATGCTATGATTGTATAGATATTATTTTGTATTCTGCTTCTTATTTTTATGGACTGAATGCTGTATTTTTATGGACTATTATTCTGTATTACAGGCTGCTCTTAGGATTATTTCGTGGATTGGTAGTTTATGGGCTATTATTTTGTGTTAGTTTATGGAATGGATTTGTTAGTATCATTGTGGTAGTTTTGTGGACTGTCCAAATTTGTTTTAAAATTTGTTTTGGTAATCTCATGGCTTTTGTGGTATCTTTATGGACTGAATTAGCTATTAGTTTTAGCTAATCGGTTACACAATATAGAACGTTGGTATTGGTTATTTACAGTATGATGTTTGCTCAAGATTTCATAAAATATCGACACTCTTGGATTCCATGTCTTGCTTTTATGCAGAAGATTGCACAGATTTTTATGTATGTATTCTTTCGTAATTCTAACCTTTGTTCATGAATATGAGAGGTTATGGAATCAAATTTTGTCCAGATAGATTCCTTCAACCCCGTGATTTTTTGTATGTGATTGTCATGTTTGTGTATGTGATTGGCAAAATGTTGGGTAGGCAGATGATAGTTTGGCGATGTTCTTGGGTTATGTAAACTATACAATAATTTCCTAAATTACAATGGAGAATGATATTGAAAACTATAAATGATATCATGGATGTGTTAGATGTTCAATGAGAAGCTCGGCAGGAACACAACATATTTGTGTTGTGAAATTTTTTTTGTTCTTTTTTTTTTTGGTTCTAAGTGTAGGAGAATATCAGTAACTGTGAATATGATATTAAAATAGATAATATTATATTATTAAAAAATATTTAATATATTTAATATATTATGTGTATTTGCAAAATTAAAAAAGTAAATATTGTTTACATTAATTAATATTTAATATTTTAAGAGTATTTGCAAAATAAACAAAAATTATATTAAAATATATAATATTATATTATTATTTAGACTTTGATTTAGCTAGACCAATATAGACTCTTTAGCTAAATCACATGGATTATAGCTAAAAGAGCAAAGTTAGACTTCAATTTGGACTTAGCTTTAGCAAGATCATTGGTAATGCTCTAATAATTGCAAAAACATAATTGTAAAACCCAATAAAAAAAATGGGTCTTTCTCAAATTGGTCTCACTCTCTGTACATATGAGATGCCATAAAATAAGAAGAGAATAAAGGCGGGTCTCTGGGTACCAAACACGAAGCTAGTCTACAATAAGCAAGCTTTTTGATAAAGAATGTAAATGCAAAAATCAAACTTGCACTAAACAAACAAAATTAAGAAATGGCCTGAGATTTTGTTCGGCTTTTGGACCATACCTGCTCCAGTTTTTTACAGTAACTCCTCCAAAACCAAGTCCTTCCCAAACTAACTTCAAGTATTAGTTCAACCAAATTATAGATTTTTTTGAAGCATTTCATGTGGATAATTTCTGTAATGCACCAAAATTCATACCATGAAAGATTAGAAGAATATTTAGAGAAATAAGAGAATGACCCCTAACTCCATGAACTTGTTTGCTTGTCTTGCTGGCAAAATACCATTTATATTGGCTTCTTGAATAGATTCTTTTGACATTAACTTGCATCGTAAAATTAAAGGGATGAGGATAAATAAAGCACTCAAACATAATAAAATTATAATTGTTGGTTTTCCGGTATATTTGTGGAGTTATATGTATTGGAGAGTTGTTTATTTTGGCTGCACTTAGTTGATCATGTATTAAGTATGTGTGGACCATATTATATGTTTGGATTTTTGGAGTGCTTGAGCACTTGTGATTTTGTGAATCGATCATGATTTGCTTAGATTCTATTGTTTTGTATATTCAGCCTAATTGTGTGGATATTGATTGTTTCTTTTGTAAATAGAATACACAAATGGTGCTTATTCAAAACCAAAGTTATAAAAAAAAAATGTGTTATGGCTGCAAGTATAGGGATGGATTTAAGTAAACTTGATTAAAAGAAATGTGGCATAATTTATGCATGCCATAATTAATAGGGTGAAACTTATTCATATAATTAAAATTTTTTGGAGCATGTGGCATAATTTATTGTGACTGTCTGTTATGATTTTTTTTATGTTTGTGGCATGTGGCAAAAACTGTAACACAAAAATGCTTAAGTATTCTACCCAATTTTGCAGCCACACACTTCACTTTTGGTGAATGGAATATTTTCCCCTTTTTTATGGCCTTTTATATTTATGTTTTGCATGTATTGTAAGGAGGTAATTTGTCATTGTCATCACTGCAAATTTCCTTCTCTCCATCATGTCTTTAGACAGAATACTTAAGCACATAATATAATTTAGTGTGAATGCTCCTTATGAGTTTTCATTTCTTTTCTTTTTTTACAATTTCTTTTTTTGTATGCCTAGTCTTTTTTATACAGCTGGTGTGTTTTGGAGCATTGCAATAATTTCTTAGGTTGGTGTTTTTTTCAAATACCTTGGTTTGGCAGGCAGCAATGATATTCAAGTGTATTCTATTGATGTATTACAAGAATAGTAGAGGCTGAAATTATTGTAGCAGGTGAGCATCTGGCTTTTTAAACACTTGCTTGTTCAAGTGTTTCAGGTCAATAACTACTTAATAAAATGAATACATCAATTACTCCATTATTTGAGACTCTAATTTAATACTGTTGGCCTGAGCTACGTGTGTGCTCTTGTAGTTGATCTATAATGTGTATCATAGACTAGTTCTTTGATGCTTTTTTGTTTTTAATTTTTCTTTGAATAGAACCTTGAGTTGATGGCAGTATTTACTAACTAGTAGATGTTTTCGTTCTGTTTAGAAATTATTTTGTGGACTGGTGGGGTGGATTGTGGGCCTGTTGGTGTTACTTCATTTCCAAAATGTGTGTTTGATTTTGTTTATGGTAAAGCTGCATGTTTTGTTTTTATGGTAAACTTGTGTTATTTCATAACTAAAACTATATTTTGATCCATTTATATTTTTGCATATTGTTCCGTTTTTAATTTCCATATTTCACATCAGTTTCAGGGTATTACTCACATCAGACCAGCCTCTCTCGGTTCTAGTCTTGTGCACAATTTAAAAGCATTTGTTTAATTCAAGTGAAACGAATTTCAATTTCTTTTTTTTTTTCTTTCCAAATCCTTCTAGCTTTTATAAACCGCCTTTTGTATTAGTAAGCAATTCGATCATGTATCTAATTGGGTGTCTACTTTTTGTGTATTCATTTAAATTTATGTCATAAGTTTTTACTCGTGAATTGGTTTTTGGTAAATTATATGTATCTTAATGTTTAAATATGAAAAATTTTCTACTTTTTAGAAGAAAGAATTATTTTTTTTTTATCCAAAGATCATGACCACACACGATTAACAATTGTGGTGCAAGCAACTTTAGAATACTTAGATCCAGAATACTTCTATACAAGCCAACTAACGGAAAAAAAAAATGATGTATGTAGATTTGGTGTTGCAATATATTTTGCTACTGCATGCAATAAAAGAGGATTGCCTACTTCAAATTATTAATGATCACATTCTCAAAGAATTTAATACTGAGGAAACAAAGGAAGTTGCTAATATAGAATGAAAGTGCTTAAAGGTAAGAGAGGGAGGATAATCCTTGTATAAAGCAAGTAACAAAGGAGCTAGAGGGATTAAGACTTTTGAAAAAAGCTAGACTCATTGAAAAAGGTTGATCCCGACGTAGAATAGACTAAGCTCTTGCCCATGCACCAACGCATTCTTTGGAAACTTATGTTAACATCGGCATCTCTTCTATGAGTACCATGTCATAGATGATAGCATGAAAAATCAAGTAGTAAAACCAATAGACTATGACGCTAAATAATTCATTGTGAATGCTCTTAAGTCTAAAAGAGAAGAATTCTCTCTTTGACACTACAACAAGATCGACTTTTTGAAATAAAAAATATTCCGCCAATCAATAATATGTCACTATAAATAATTTATTACGTCTTCAAAATTAATATTTCAAATAACCACACTTTTTAGTCAAATATGGCACATGAACAATTAACATATTTAATCTTGTCACTTTTTAGCTACTAACATTATTTTTCTGGTACCACAAAAAATAAACTAAGACCTCACCATTTTGCATGATTATTGCATAGTCAAAAGTTGAAACCTTTCTATTGCGACGTATAAAAATTCTTTTGTATAAAAATTATTAATGTAAATTTGATTGACACAAAAAAAAAAAAAATTTATTATGATCAATTTGAATTTTTCCATCTAAGTTTTATGGACGCAAGAAATGTTTAACTCTACAATTTGAATATTTTATTTTATTTAATCTCCCCCGCTATATCTAAATTATAAATTCTACATTTGGAGCTAAAATTAATTCCCCACCATCTTATTTCAATTTTTTTCCCTCTTTCCTTTTCTTTTCTTTCCCCCCTTCCCCACGCCATCACTCTCCATCCCCCCCTCTCTCTCTTTCCTTCTTTCCTCTCTTTTCCACCTGCGCCATCTCCCACCCTTAGTCTCCAGCGTGCCTTCCCGCAAGCCCGCTCCGCCGCCGTCAGCAGCACTACGTCCACGAGCACGCTGCTCCCGTCTAACCATCTCTTCCTATCTCCCAACTTCACCCTTACCCGTAAATCTCTCTCGGTATCGCCTTCTCCTTCTCCCGATTTCTCCCCCTTCCTCTGTTTTCTCGTGTCTTTAGGACTTGGCCAAGGTGGGCATTTGTTTTTTGACTAACTTACCAAATTTTTATGAGTAAGTATTATTGTCTTAGCTAGCTCGATTCTCACTGTACTCCTTGCTCATCAACGATGGCTGCTCACGATTTTGAAATGACCCGAGCCTGAGATTAACGATGATCGATTTTGACTTCCATTGTTTGGAAACCTTAGGTAAATACTCTTCAACATGGTAGATTTTTTATTCCGTGATAGATTTCGTGTTTCTGGCAATTTGATTTCGCGGATTTCACCTCTGATTTGATTTCGTGCTGTTTTAGGGTTTATATTTTTGTGACTGATTTTTCGCCCCTTATTTCGTGAATGATTTCGCCTCTAAAACTGATATGGAAATGATTTTGTGCTTCTGCGTTAAAGTTTATGTTGATGTTCACTCTAATAGAACTTACCCTTGAGTGACGCCACTACTCTTGATAACGTAACAGATTATTTTGTAAATTAAATAAATGTAACACGAGATCTGTTTGCCCACCATTTTCCTATGAAATTTGGTTTAGCCCACGAATAAAATATATAGTGATTCTGGATTTTGTATCAATTGTTTTCTTGTTAATTGCAGGGTTCAACTACCATTTCCAATTCTGATCTTTTTGATGACTGCACTGATCATTACAGGTAGGTCTTGAAACTCATTGCATTTCACAGTTTCCTTGAAACTCTCTTTCCATGATTCTTTTCAGAAGTGCTTTATAACTTGGATTAATTAAATCTGGTCAATGTCAAAGGGAAGAGGAATACTCGTACCAGTTTAAGATATTCGAGTGGATCTGTTACTATATGCTTTATTTAAATAGTACATAAATGGGTGGGTCACCCCCTTTTGGAGTTTTGTAGTGGTTTTGTGGGATTAATTGAGTGCTTTTGTATTGTTTCCCAGAATCATATTTGCCATGTTGTTGAGCCTACCTTTTCGTTAAGCTATGATCTGGATTTGGACCAAAGGCTATTTCATTTTATATTTTATGTTCTGTTCTGCTTCTTAATCTTAACAAGCTTTTGAATACTCTTGCTTTTCTTTTTGATCTATTCTGTTTCTTAATCTGATGGTGTTGATTACAACATCCTGCACTACTATACTTGTCTCAGCTATAAAATTTACGTGTGATTCAAGCTAGATATTTGAATCTTCCTATGATAATTAAGTTGGTTTAATTAGTGGCCAGTAGCGCAGAAATCAAGAAATTTGGGATTTGTCCATTTGATCATAGCATACTATCAATTTGATAATGATCTTGATCTTTGTCCCTATACTTTATCGGTTGTCTTCTTCTTCTTATCATTATTATTATTCTGTGTCTTCAATAATAGTGGTCCAAGAATTCATGGACTTTAGTACCTATTTTCCTTCTTTTTTTTGGCTTATCTAACTTCACCTTTGGTTTTTTCTGTGTTTTCTTTCTAACTTTCAGGACTGATTTGTTGATCTTTTATGGGCATTTGCAATTAAGTTTCCATATATTGCAGTTGTAGCCATTGGTCCTTGCTTAGTCTTTGATTATTTCCATAGCTGTAGATATAGCCGTTGCTCTAGATTGAGTTGTTTCCATATGTGAGCCTGTAGCTGTTGCTGTGTAAATTTCGATAGCTGTAGATGTGGCTTGAGAACAAGAAAAAGCTCCTGGAAAAACTTCTAAATTTTACAGCTTCCAAGAATAATGCCCAAACTCAAGTTTGTATGAGAAAAGAATCAACTGCCTCCTTGAAGTTGTTGAAGGCTCTTTTGATCTTGCAGATGTACTCCACTTACTACTTTGCTAAGTAAGTTGGCACCAAACTTTTCAGCAATATTATTATCAGCATCAAGTTAAGCATAAAATAGAGGATCAAATAAAGGAACATAAAACTTCAAATTTAACTATGTGATCCAAAGAACAACTGAAAAAGAAAGGAACATAACATTTAGCCTTGTTTGTTTTGGGGGATGAGACTAAAAACTCAAAACACATTTTAAACTCATCATTACACTTTTTCAAATTCCTATATAAAATATAATAAAAAATTCAACTTTTTTAAATTGTCATACAAAATTAATATTAAAAAAATATCTTACAATAATATTTTATTCTTGTTTTTCACTTTTATCTCATCTCATCTCATTTCATCTTTGAAAACAAACAATATTAGGCGTGAACTGTTTTAGATCACAATATAAGTAAAATGATAATAGCCAATATAAGTGCTATTGGCTACCTGCATCAAGAATGGAGTAGATTTAGTTTTATTTTTCTTGCTTGCAGATTTACATCTCACAATGTCTATTTTTTATTTTATCTTTCTGTTGCAGCGAAATGTTTTAGGTGGAGAATAACTACAAAACCATATCAGAGAGCATTAGAAGATCTGATTGCACTGTCTATTTAAACCATGCTAATGTAGCGTAGATCCATTTAGTGCTTTTCTTTCTCTGGACTTCTTTTTATTTCATCATGTCATTGCTTTTGTTTTTGTTATCTATTGGTGCAGCTTGTGATCACATTTTCCTTATGCTTATAATTGTGCCTATCTCATATAATCAAGATTTTATGCTCATTTAATTTTTGGAACAACTCTACTTTGATAATTGTTTCATTTTGCCTTTGCAAATAAGAGTGGCTGTGTCTTTTGTATACACAAGTGAGATTCGCTTTTGTCTCAGGAATTGCAATAATTATCTTATTGACACCAGGTTTGTATATGCAGTGTCCAAATTCTCATGGCAATGCAAGTTTTGTATGTGCAGTGTTCGAATTATATATTTCATTCTCGTGGCAATGCAAGTTTTCAAGTGCAACTCTTGAACTCATTTAGGTGGTAGTGAAAGATGGTGCTACTCATTACAGTATGGAAGTGTTTTGGTCATTGTTGATGACTAATGGAAGATGTTATGGTTTATTGTCTGTGTAACTTTTCTTAGTTGAACAGCTTCCACGTATTATTGTTTTCTATTGTTAATGAAAATGGGTTTGTTTATGACAATGAACTCGCAGAGACCTAGCCTTTTCGTATATGATGTATGTTTTATGGATAACTTATGGTGACAATACATTTTACGGCCATTACATGAATACGAAATTAATCTTTTTCCCGATTACATGTATACATTTAGCAATATCATATTTTTGACGTAAAAGTATTTGTCTTACTAGTGACTAGTTATTTTTTGACACGATAAATTAATACTAGTGTCAAATATACTTAGATATAAGAGTACTATTTTTGTGATGTTTTCTTTATTTTGATGTAATAAACCTTTTGAAAGTTAGTAATAGTAATCACCTTATGTCGATCAAGTTAGGATGCCAAATAGTATTGGCGAGAAGAAGTGGATTTTTAGTATCAAAACTTCTAGACGCAATAAGTCAATGTTGTTGTAGAATGAAAGGAGTAGTTTGAAAATAAAATAATAAAATAATAAAAATAATTTAATTTTTTGAAATTTCAGTTCATAGTTATGATGGAGAATATTTTGCTTATTCAAAGTTATAAATATGACTTTGGTCATTCCTACTTTTTCAATTAAATTAGTTTTCTTGTTTATATTTGTTTTGCTTAATTGCTTTTTGTAGACATGCATCACGTGGTCGGACAAAAGTAGTTTCCGGTTTCCACGTGAGTTAATCTCACTTGCTGTTTCGAAAGTTCAGAAGTGATCGATCGATATATCCCTACACTAATCCAAGTATTTTAATAATTATTAAGATGATGGAAAGAGTGATGGAAAGAGTGACACGGTAGCATAGGTAATTGGGCATACGGGAAGAGTGACGTAGGGAGGAGGAAAAAATCCTTTTTTGTTGTAAAACTAAAGAGATATTGCAATCTAGACTTTGTTCATCGCTAACTCAATATTTTGTCAAAATTTTTTTATTCACACCAATTTTAAAAGAGCTGTGATATTCATTTATCATGGTATGCACCATTCATCTCTTTTTCTAGAGAGCATTTGTATACTCTGACTTCCTTCATCACTTCACGCTGATCTAATTGCAAAAGTTAGCAAAATAAATGAAAAAGAGAAAACTAATGGTCCAACAACATATGATATCTTATCCAAAAGAAAAGTAAGTAGGAAAGACAAAAACAATGCTTTTTTAATTTTGGATAAGCAAAAGATTCTCCATTCCCCACCATTATGGATTAAGTTAGCTATAAACCCATTTACCAAAATAGTGGAACATATTCAAGTAATTAATTTGTACTAAATTTGAAAAAAGAAACTTGGGATCTTTTATTAATGTTAGAACATAGTCGATTTGAAAAAGTAAAGTTGGGATCTTTTATTAAAAGATAATTTTTTTTATTTGAACCACAAATTTATTAAAAAAAAAACATAAAATCTACATATCATAAAATTATAAATATTATTTCTCTAATTAAAATATGAGTTCCCCTTCTATACGGATGGGCTGGACAAGAGTTACTCTTTTTAAATAATTTCTCAATCTTCTCATATTTTTTAATATTTACAATATTTTCTCATTTTTAATATTTTCATCGCCCATAATTTAATCATGTAATTATAATTACTTCATTATTTACAGCAAAAAATAGTTTAAATAAATTGTGTTATATTAGAAATTATATTATATTAAAAAATTTCATTAATGTCTGCTCCTTTGCATTAAGTATATTATAATTTTGGTGAATGTGATCTGCTCCAGGTTTCTACACAATTTCTTTAAACTAGCGTGAAGAAACGGAAAGGGTAGAAACTCGCGCGAAGAAATGGAATGAGCGGAAGGGCTGAAATGAAATACGAAAAAGTATGAAAAAAAAAAAGAACAGAAAAGAAAAAAGAAGTGAGGAAACATAAAAATGCATAAAATATTTTTGAAGGATGAACAGTAATGGTAAGATCTCATCCAAAGCAATTAGTTTACGGCTGGGTTTTTCAAATCAAGACTTGATTTGAGTTTTTCGATTTTTTTTTTTTTTTGGCACCACTCTTCCTATACCGTATATTTCTCTCTCTCTCTCTCTTCCATTTACAGATTTTTTTTTTCTTTTACATTTGTTACGTTTTTTTCAGGATGTCAATCAAGTTTGCAAATTTTGCTGGCGAACAAAACCAGAAAGGGGGGGGGGGGGGGGGTCCAACTCCGATTTCTTTTTCTCGAGAAACAAACACAAAGAATAAAAAATAGAAGAATGAGATGAAGTTGCACTTTAGAAAGAAAAAATACAGAGAAATCGCTGGAAGATCTGGACCCAAAAAAAAAAAAATCAAGGCTTGATTTGGGTGTTCAACTACATCGATATAATTGGTTGCCTTTTTGGATTACTTGGAGAAGACCTGCACACCGGAGTAGATGAGCAGATTCGAGAGGAGATTTTTCACTTAGAGAGATTTGGTTCCATATAGTTGAACACCAAAATATCTCTCGTGGAATATTTGGATGAAGATGCTTGCTGATTGAGGCTTTTAAGGACTATTGGATTATTTGCCATCATTTGTTGGTTTTAGTGCTTGATTTCCCATAGTATCAGTGGTACTGGTGGACGAACATGAGCCAACGCCAACATTAATGCTTAAAGAGTGTGTGGATGTACTAAACAAATTCTTACTCTCTTCTGTATCGAGATTAGCTTCTTTCCTTGTTTGCTTTTCCTTACCTCTTAGTCCATCCTGCATCACCGCCACCTCCTTCATAATAGGTCCATCATCTCCTTCGCACATTTCAAGGCTTGAAGCTTTTTGTGATATGTTCACTGCCTCCAACTCCATTGACACTTCTTTCATCGTAGGTCTTTTCTTCCCATCCAAGTTCAAGCACCTTTTTGCAAGGTTTGCGACTGTAACAAGCTCTTTTTCTGTAGCTTCCTTCAGAACCCGTTTATTTTCTTCCATCGAGCAAATAAAATAAGTTGCTAAACTTTTAGCTTCTGGTGTCCTTGTCAAAGAGATAGCTTTTTCTCCAGTTAAAAGCTCAACAAGGACAACACCAAAACTATAAACATCACTCTTTTCTGTAAACTGACTTGATTGAAAATATTCCGGATCCAAGTATCCAAAAGTTCCATGCACTAGTGTAGTCAAGTGAGTTTGATCAATAGCAATTGATCTTGAAGTTCCAAAATCTGCTACTTTTGCTCTGTATTTATCATCTAAGAGAATGTTTGTTGACTTAATGTCTCGATGGTAAATGGGTAATGAAGCTGCAGAGTGTAAATAGTACAGAGCTCCTGCAATTTCTGTGGCAATTCGTAAACGCATATGCCATGTTGGTGGAAACTCCTCGTTTTGGTCACTTAGATATTTCGAGAGAGTTCCATTAGGAACAAATTCATACACCAGTAAAGGAACTTCTGTCTCCAAGCAACAACCAAGTAGTTTAACAATGTTCCTATGATTAATTCGTGAAAGAATGACAACTTCATTGATGAATTCTTGAAGCTTTCCTTGGTTAGTTATCTTTGACTTTTTCACAGCAACGATTCTTCCATCGTCTAACATACCTTTGTAAACAGTGCCTTGTCCTCCTTGACCAAGTATTCTATTAACATTAAAATGGTCAGTGGCTTTCTCCAACTCTTTTGAATTAAATAATCTCACGTTCGCAACATTCAATTCACTTTGAGATATTTGCTGTTGTAACAACAGTCCCCCATTTCGTTTAAAGAACTCCGTCCTACGTTCAATCCTTTTCCTTCTCTTTACCACATTGTATGAACCCCATCCACCAATAAGTAGAATTAATACCCCAAGGCTTGTACTAGCACCTGCTTAACTCAAAAAATTAATAGGAAAATAATTACGCCAGCTTGCACAGTTGGGATATTAATTTTTATATATTATTAATAGGTTTTATACTAAAATTGTTAATGGAGAGACATGTTCTCTAAATGGTACAAATTAAGCCTAACGTGCAAAATCTGAATCTCGATCATGTGCCAAAAATATTTTATGATAATATAGTACTCCCTTTTCAAACTTCTTTTTTCATTTTTTGCTTCATTTCGAATTTACAAACTTCCAAAAATTAATTCTAATACATACGTACCGAGTGCAATAGGAACAACTCTAGAGTGGCTTTCTTTGGGTCTACAACCTATTCCGGGTGGCATCCTCCCATCTCCTTCGTATCCCTCGAGACAAGTACACGTGTAATTTCCATCAGTGTTGGTGCATGTTGCTTTATCATTGCAACGTTTCAAATGATCTTTGCACTCATCAATATCTGAAACCCAGTAAATAATATATATAGCATGTCGTCACGAGAAGTTTCAATGTTTCCATACAAATTAACTTAAAACAAAATAAACAATTATGGGGATGTAAACCACTTCATGAAATGTGTTGTATCGCTAAAAAAAAAGTGTTGTATCAATAAATATGGTTAGGAATAATAAGACTTAGATAAAGTGTAGTATCACTCTAGAGAAAATAACCATTCGGCAAGCTAAAATGAGCCTAATAAAATTTGTAAGTATTAGATAAAAACAAAGGTATAAAATCATCATTTACCTTGGCAACTGTCAGGTCCATCAGGGATGTACGGGTTCCCTCGATAACCCTCTAAGCAATTGCAACGATAACCAGGGCCATTGTTGGAATTGTGACAACTACTATGACTTGCCTTACATGCATAGCTTCCTTTATTTTTCTCAGCATCTTCGCATGTCTTATTTCCAATTACCCAATCAAGCACTAGTGGTACAGAACTTTGCTCCTCCAAGTAATTTATGAAATCAAAGGATGAAAAATTGAATGCATGTTCATCCACAATAAAGCCATAACCACATTTATATTTGTTACCAGGTAAGGTGTCGTTGCTCAAGCTACGAACATTCAAAATATACCCCGTTGCTCCTGTTGGGATAGAAGTCTGGCAGCAGCCATTGTCAGAGCAAGACCCGTAACCCACGGTGAGATCTTGGTCACAGAGTGATAAGCATCCAGTGGTGAAGCCCTTTTCTCCCTCTGAACCTTGAATATACGTATAAATATCGCAACCAATAGCAGTGATCTTGTTTCTCGTTTCTGAGATGTGAAAACTTGCAAATTAAGAATGGCAGAGATGCGTGTGTCGTCCACATGAGCTGACCGCTGCTTTAAGAGGTCAATGCATTTACTATAGTTACGAGAATCTGAGTACTCACCGCAAGACAATCTTGGGTCTTGGCAAAGGCGGGCTACTTGGTTTGAGACTCGCAGTTCACCATTTAGTATTGATATGTCCACAACATGTATATCAACGTCCAGCAATGGTGTTGGAGGATACAATGTGTGGTCACAAGTGATGTGAAAAGGTTTGTCGAGGTAACAGCCCTCGCTTGTTCCAAAGGGATAGGGGATTTCAACTTCTCCACACATACGTTCGCAGATTGAGGTCGGAAAAGATGCTGCTTTTGCTGCTAAAATTACAACCCCCAGTAGCAATTGTTGCACAAGCTTTCCACGCAAATCCATGAATTTCCTTTTCGGGACTCTGCTATAAAAAATCCTACAAGAACTAGATATTTTAAACTTTAGATTATCTGTCTCTATCAACAGCTTAGCCAAAGCTGACCGTGACTCCACCTCATCACCGAATTCAAGTCCACAGAATCCACCTCAGCCACCATGACATCTCAGCTTGAAGATTTTGGAATTTCTTCCTTGTAAATTTTCTGGTGTTGATTCTCTGTAAAAAGGCACCTTTCCGTTACAATAGTCTGTCATCACTAGCACTAGGCATCACGCACACAATATGCTCGATAAAAAGTCTAAACTGCTACTGTACTTCTCTATATAAAGAGAGCACTGTAAACACTTTCTTCATGACATGAAATACACATTTTCAATTTATTATCAGTCTCCTTCATTTTCAGAAAAGTAAGACGGATTTTATTTTATTTTATTTTTTCTGAGTACTAAAAGATAATCAATTGCATAAGAAGATAACTCCCGATATGATCCTCACCTCTCGCTGTTGAGCACCTCCAAAGCTCTCCATTATCATTTTTGTATTTTTCGAGAAAAGTTTTAACTTTTTAACAACCTCAAATTTTCAAGTTGAAAAGTCAGTGTACCGAGATTCATGAATCACCCTTAACAAAACACTCGAACTACTTCAACTTCATATCAAATTTGGATTATTAATTTCCAGCTGTGAGATTAAAATGTTAAAAAGTGTTTAAAAAGTGTTTTGCAGTTGATTAATATTTCAAATTAAAATTATCAAATTTTGAGAACTTTGAGAATTATCATGTTTGCGAAACATTTCCTTATTTCTGATCACATATCTAAGAAAAAGAGGGGTGTCAGTGTGGAATGCAAAGAACTTTGACATCACAAGTATATATAACTAACTGACTGCAATCAAAATGATTATTTTTGTTACAAATTAGTTTATTTTGGTTATAAATAGTCATTTTAACATTATGTCTACCTATTTTTCTTGTAGCGACCATGAGTGATCTGCAAAAGAATTGAAACCGAGAAAGCGGAGATGATTGTCCAACGCAAAATATATAAAACCGGACTGAGTACCTAAACATCCACATATCATAAACATTTTCAGGAAAAAACAAGCAGCTCGATCAAGTTGAAGAAGAGAGAAACAAAGAAAAACAGGCAGTCGTATATCATAGGGATATGAGTTCTGTTCTAAATAGAGATTTTAAATTATAGATTATGTCTAATTCTTCTTGTTCAGGAAAGTAAAACGAAGCACGAATTGCATGAGAAGTATACTCTCCATATATATGTATAGCAGGTCTATAAGTGAGCCTCTACTTCTAACCTGTTTGGAATATCATGAGCCACTTCCTTCAACTGCCCCGATTCCTCTTCATGATCTTTTGCTCTACGTCCTTCAAGAACTTTAAACATGAACCTCCTACATATCAATTATTGAATAAGAACGAAGAAACACATTTAAAAAGGCAGCTTTTGTCCTCCAGCTAGCCAATATATACTTCACATATTTTTTAATTTTCCCTGGTGGCCGTAGGGCCGTCCACTCGCAAGCTATCAATTATACCATATTTGTAGATAGAAAACAAGGTAAAATTTACATCCCAAATAATGTTTTATATTTACATATCAAAGTATTAAAGCAAAAAGGATTTACACTTTACTTATAAAAATCTGATAAATTGTACTCATTCAATTTCAACCGTTAAGATTGACACTCAGACCTTCACACTATAAGAAAATAGACTTTTTTTAACGTCAGATTTCTTTTAACTAATTGGGATAATTGGCAAACGATTCCCCAATATCCCACCTTATGATAACGGCCAATTTAATTAAGCAATTAATAGCGTTAAGTTGGGAATCTTAAAGAGATCAGCATGTAGATCCACTCACTATTAAAAAAAATATATTTATTTGTAAGCAGTTATTCTAACGAAATAATTATTTATAATTAAAATTGATTATAAATAATAATTTTTTCTAAAAAGTAAGACTGATTTTTTTTTCCTGACCACTAAAACAGAATTAGTTGCATGAGAAGATAACTCTCCGGCCGAGAAAAATAGAAGAAGAAGATAACTCTCCGTGTATAGCAAGGCTCACTACAAGAAATAAGACATTTTACGGTAACTGAAAATCGCTGCAAAAAGTCTTAAAATTGCTGCTAATAAGCCTTTAGTGGCATTTTTGTGGCGCTGGTGGATCGTCGCAAAAGAAGCTGGGAGATTAGAAGTCTTTGGCTGCAAAATGTACGGAATGCCGAATTTGTGAGAGTTTTTCGGCGAAACTCCGGCGCCACAAAAACGCCACTAAAAACTTATCAGCCGTGAATCTAAGACTCTTTGCCGCGATTTTCAGTCGCTGCCAATAGTCTTTTACAGAAATTAAAAAAAAAAAATACTAGTGAACCGAATCAGTTTCACTAGTATTTTGTTATGCTATTGTACTCAAGAAACACTTTGTATATATGGGAATGCATTCATCAACCACTTCAAAAACAAAACATGAAATCTCATTACATAAATTTCCAAACCAACATAAAACACAAAACTTATGAACATTAGCATCACTTAGAAGTATTGAGCATCACTTAGAAGTATTGAAGAGTTATAAAATAAAGTGTAAATAATGTAGTAGAGCCCACCAATTCCCATATTTCATTGAAGCCTAATTCTTCGTCCCAGTGCCCCTGCTTCATTGCAGCCATCTTGTCCTCGTGAGCTTTAATTAATTTCCATAAAATCTTCCATCTTTCTGTCTTGTAACTTTATGTATTTTGCTATTTCCTCCATCCTATGGACAAAAAGAATGGCAAAATGAAAATAGAAAAAAAAAATGGTTATTCTAGGCACGGCTCAGCTGAATTATTTACCCAAAAGTATATTTTACCTGAGCTTGTATTCGTCTGCATCTGAAGGATTTCCATTTAACTTCTTCACCTTATCACGCTCTTCTTGCTGCATCCTCTCAAAATCTTCTTCCTTGGCCTCCCTTGATTCATGTACAGCTTTGATCTGTTCCTTATAAAATTGTTCTTGGAGGTACATCTTCATTATAAAAAATAAAAAAAATACTTTAGAAACTGAGTCCACTTGATTCTTCTTGGAAGTCATAGAAACCAACATTATTTATTTATTGATAATTAATATCTACTATATCACAGCACGTAGAATGCAAAAGATTTGACACAAGATAGTAATAACCATTGTATGTATCCTTTTCTCACGGCATTAGAAAAACCTGAATGGCATTAAACACTACAAGAAATTGGGGTTTTTACAACCATTTTTTTTTTCTGCGACATAAGATCATGGCAAAAAGTGATTTATTGGGACAAAAAATGCTTGTGGCTATAAAATCGTACTTATTGCCACGATTTTTTTGTGGTGGATAAAAAGTGGTAAGAAAAAATAATTTACCACGAGAAAGGAAGTTATTGCCACAAGGTTAATTTTTACTACAACATTTATCACTTTTTACTACGAATTTTTTTCCCACGATATGAGCTCATGAAGAATACTTCTTATTGTGACAAATTTCATCCGTGGAAAAAGCGTTTTTAAATTTGCCACAACTTCACATCCGGATAAACAACCATTTGCAACGAGTTGAAGTTGTGACAAATACAACTAATCTTTAAGCTTACTTTTTGCATTGACGTCTTCTCATGGCAAATAAGTATTTTACATTACTACACATTTTATTTTAATTTTTAATAATAATATAATTATAAAATATTATTTTAATTTTATCACTTATTTAATAATAAAAGATAACTACTTTTATAAATTAAAATTAATTTTTTATGATATGATATTAATATTTTAAATTATTTATTTTAATTAGTTTAATTTAATATTCAATGATTACCGTTGGATTAGACTTGAAGATGATCTAAGGGTTCACATTAAAAGAAAAAACCTAAACACCCAAACCAACCGGCCTTTTCCCTTCTCTCTTTCGATGCCCGTATCCGCCCCTCCATCTCTCTCTCTCTCTTTTGGTTCTAGGGTTCTCACAGCCGGCCAAATCGCTGGAGAATCTTCTTCTTCTTCTTCTACACACGCCGACCACACCCACGCACTGTAGCATACCCTTCCTTTCCTTTCTGTTCCCATGATTTTCCTCCTCCCTTAGCCGAGTATCATCCACTGCACATGAGCTCAACAATGTCGTCTCAGGTGAGAATACTTCTCTCTCCCTCTCTGTCGCCTCTCTCCTGCACTATCTCTAAATATCTTTCTCTCGCTCGCTCTCTGTCTTTGTCTGTCTCTGTGTCTAGAGTTTTAGCGATTTGGGTTTTGTTAAAAGAGGTGTTTCCGTTACGCACAGCTGCATGAGACGCCTCTACCGAGCCTCCAGGTAAGCCCCACAATTTTCCTCTAATTTTTTAGTATTTGGGATGATCCATTTTTGGTTTCCTTGCACCGGGTTGAGTGTGGTACTCTTTCTCTCTCTCGCTCCGTTTCCTCTCTCTGTTCGTGTCTCTCCCTCTCTCTACTTTTGATATTGTGGTTGAATGTAGGGTTCATAAGTGATAAACATGGGTAAACTTATGTATTTTGGTTTTCATTTTTGGGGATTTTGGTTCTACACGAAATGGAAAATTAGGGCTACTCTGAAAACTTTATTTTACTTCCAGCCAAGATTCCTTCTCCTTTGCTTCAGATCACACACTTTCATTTTGCTTATTTAATGTTAGGAACTTTAGGATGGTTTTTAAAGCGATGGAAGGTGTTTCTGAGTTACATAAGCTCTTGCAAGATTTTTTGTTTGCCTTAGTTTCGATGTTGCAAGCTTTGTAAGATAGAAAAAAAATTGCAATTTAACCATTAGTGCATTGGTAAAAACTTGGTCTATATGTCACTGTTAGCTAAACTTAGTATGTTTACTTTATCAGGTAGTTTTGGAAAATGTTGCAAGCATAGAAAAATGATGCGAAGAGGAATTATGAGATTGTTGATTTCTCTTAAATTAATTATTTAAAAAAAAAAATAAAGTCAGCTCCAGTTTTATTTTTTTTCATGATGTTGCTTTAAAATTATGTTTTTGTGAGTATACATCCAGTGCAATTGATTATCCATTGTAGTGCAGTAAGATGGGGATGCATTGGATTAGTTGAAGCTCCAAAACAGAGTAGCCAAAAGAAACTGCTTCAACCAGTCCATTGCATCCCCAAAGTATAGTTATTTCTTTCTTGTTCATCAAGTATTATACTGTGGTAATTTCATCTTATGGTTGTTACTTTCTATTGACATTGGTTGTTTTAACTTCTGCATTTGTGAGGATCAAATTTTTCATTAAAAGCTTTGAATTATTAAGTTATTTTTGGTTAGTTTTATTTTCTTAACAATTAATTGTACTCGTCTAAACTGTAAGTTATTTTTCTGCAGTCTGTTAGTAGAGAATGTGAAGAGTTGCATGCAGTCTGTAAGTTCCCATGACATTTCTTTTTATGCAGTTTGTTATCAACTTTTCAGTGCTTGTATTATTTGCTGGCTTTGAAGCTTGTTAAACATTTGTAGATAATGTTTAGTTTCAAATGTGTCTTTCCAATAATTTAGATAATCTGAATTGTTTGAAACCCTAACAAAAGTTTTAAATTCAGATTGATCTTAGTTGTCGAAAACTCTTATGCATCCTCATCTGTTAGGATTTTCTGATTTCATGTTGATGATTGTGAATCATTTGTATTATTAATGCTATATCTATATATATATATATATATATATTGATACCAAGCCTAACATTTTATTTTTCTGTACAAAAAAAAAAAGAAAAGAAACCAATTTAGAAGATAGCATAAGTGAAGTAGCTATGTTAACTAGGGAGCCTTTTTTTATTGATTATTGCTCAATTTTTTTGGTAAACAAATAGGGGTTAATAATGGGTGGGTAATTTTCCTTAATTTTCCTTTGCAGGGAGAACTATGGGTGGGTAGTCATTTGGGTTATGTTTTGTGTCATGTTTAACTCAAGTCGTAAATTTTAATTACTTGTGGGTTGTTTTGATTGCCTCTCCCATGTTGTTTATCTATGATTTTCTTGCTGCTATGCGTTACATTTACTGTGAAGTGAATGGTTTGTGTATGAAAAAGTTTTTTGGAAAAGGTATCTTGCTGCTATGCTTTACATTTTGTTGCTGCTATATATATACTTGATCATTTTAACATAACTAATAATAATAACAAATATTAGTGATTTATTTGCTTGCTCTGTATTTTGCAAAAGACTTGGGTGAGAGATCTGCCTACACTTGAGTGGCTTTGGGTGAGAGATTTGCCTACTTGTAAATTTTAATTAGCATTATTAAATTTTCACGTTCATTCTTTCTGGTTCTAAATAGCATAACAATGTTAGTTTCATTGCTTTTATAGTCATAGTTTCCCATGACTGTTTTAAAGGAAGGATGGAAGAACTATTGGGAAAAGCACATGAATGCCTTAAGGTATGTTATACGTGTAAGTATTTGGTTCAAAATTGGCAACTTTTTATAATTTTTTGTTGACCCAACTAATTTTCAGGGAGAGATTGATTCAAGTTTTATTTTAGTTTTTATTTTTTATTATGTTATACGGACATGAAGGGGCTGTTAACTCATCAATATTTCTATTTGGATAACTTCCATAATAGATGCTTTCTGTTAATTCAAAAGGTTGATGATGGTTGAATAAGTAAATTATTGATAAAAGTCTTGTTTCTTTTTTAATGTAAAATAGATTTGGAATGGGCTATTTGGGATGGGGAAAAAAATTATAGGGTTCTATGGTGTAGTGGTTAGCACTCTAGACTTTGAATCCAGCGACCTGGGTTCGACTCCTAGTAGGACCTTCATCACTTTTACTGTCTTTATTTTACCAAAGGAGGTGATTTTACTTATGAAAAAAAAAACGTATAAATGAGAAAGCTGGTGAAATGAAGATGAGATCTTTAACCAGGCTTGATTAGGTAGAATACAATTATGCTATGTTTTGGTTTAGGTAATTTCTGTTATAATTTATGTTGTAGATTTAGCTTTATCATTTCCTCTAATTGACTATGTTTAAATCTTCTATATTCATTTCATTATTTAGCCTCTATTTTATGATTTCAACAATTATTTTATAGAAGTTGTTTTATGATTTCTACAATTATTTTTTTGGCTTATATTATGAAGTTTTTTTATGATTTCTACGAGGGGCAAAAGTATTTCTTTGGCTTATATTATGAAGTTGTTTTATGATTTCTACAATTATTTTTATATATATATTTTTTCTAAAATATTTTAGTATTTGCCGTGAACAAAATTCGTGGCAAATACTTTTGCCCACAAAAGGTTATTTTTTGCTATGAAACTTCCCTGTGGGCGTATAGAAAGGCATACGATTAGACTTGGTGGTAAAAGAACATTTGTTACAAGTTGAAAAGAGATAGTCTGATGGTAAACTTTTTTTTACTACGAATATTTCATAGTGCAAACTTATTAGCCCCGACAAGATTTTGTAACAAAAGAATAATAGTCACAGGATTATAGCATTTTAAAATATTATTCCTGCGAGTAAAATTGGCTATTACCACAACAAATGTCGTGGGAAAAAATATCTATTTGCCACGGAATTGTATGGTCCGTGACAAATGATCTTTTACCGTGAGTTATATGCCACGGACGTTCCACGAGTCAAATTGGTGGGAAAAATATTTTATCCACGAAAATCTTATTTTTCTCCACAAGTACCGTTGGTGACTAAAACCCAAAAATCTTGTAGTGAAAGGAGAGAATGAAAATGAAAACAAAATATCAGTATTAAGACCTACAAGACCTACATTGCCACATTAAATACATTATAAGAGATATTTAAGACTGCTGTTGCAAAATCCACTGATATTTAATACGCTGGTAGCTCGAAAATGGGGAAAAAAATGGAAAGACGCGTGAGAAAAGGAAATTATTTTGATCCCAAAGCTGGAAAATGCCCTTCTTTTCTATGTATTCTTATTATAAGGGAAAATGCTATTTGTTTTTATTTGAGATCCTTATTAATATTTTCGATTTTTATTTTATTTTATTTAGTTTTATTTATATATAAAATAATTTAAAAAATAAAATAAAAATCAGAATTCCTAATAAAAATTCTTAATAGGGATAAATAACATTGTCTATTATAAAAGGATACGTACATCTAGGGATGAATCCGTGACAAATTCAAGGGGGCTCCTAGTCATCATTGACGTTTTTAATTGGAAACCGTGTGGTGGCAAAAGAGAAAAAATAATATGATATAGAAACATGCGTAAGAAAAGGTTCCCATTAAGTTAATTTATGAATACAAAGCAAAAGATTCCCATAATAATAATTTAAGAACTCCATCATCAAATGAGTACTGTTCAGAATTTTTTTTATTCATGATAAACTTTTCAAAGAGTTAAATTAAATCAATATCATCCTTATTCCTAAAATTCAAAATCCTCAAACAGCTCACCAACTTCGTCCCATTAATCTGCCAAATGTATGCAACAAACTCATTTCTAAAATTCTGGCTAATCGTCTCAAAGCTATCGTGGGGATGATTATCTCTCCCCACCGAACAGCTTTTATTCCTGGCAGACAAATTTGAGAGAACTCCATCATTGCCCATAAAATTTTCCACCATCTTAAAAGGAAGAAAGGGATCAATAGTTATTCAATGGCAATCAAGATCGATATGGAAAAAGCTTTCGACTGTTTGGAATGGAACGTTCTTTTTAAAATTCTCGATTGTCTTGGCTTCTCTGCTCAGTGGATTAGTTGGATTCAAGAGTGCATTACCACTCCCACTATTATGTTATAATCAATGGGAAACCCAAAGGATACATTCAACTATCTCGTAGATTACAGCAAGACGACCCTCTCTCACCCTTCCTGTTTACATTGGATCTGAATGCTTATCCAGACTTATTGCTCATAGTGAAACCCAAGGCACTCTTAGGGGTCTTAGCATCAGTAGAGGGCCCTAAACTTACACATCTTTTATTTGCGGATGATATCATTTTGTTTGGTCTTGCAAGTCATCGCTCTATTGCTACTTTTTCCACATGCCTTGAGCAATACTTTGCTTGGTCTGAGCAAAATATTCATCTTGAAAAATCCATCATCCAATTTAGTCACAATACTCATCCATCTAAAAAAATGCAACTCCATGACTTGATGGGATACAAAATCGTTTCATCTCATCTCAAATATCTAGGCCTTCCTCTCATCTTTAGTCATTCCAAAAAGATCATCTTTGAGGATTTGTTGACCATAGTCTTTAATAAAGTGGCTATTTGGAAAGCCAAACTGCTTTCCCAAGTAAGGAGAATTGCTCTAATCAAATCTGTTGCCAATAAAATTCCCTTATATGCCATGTCCTCCCTCTGGCTCCCTGAGAACATTGTCAAAATGATGGACCAAGTTCTCATGCGATTCGGTGGGGATTTAGCCCCAATAAACTCCATCATTTCACTCCAAAATCCTAAACTTCGATTTGTCAACCTAAACATGTAGGTGGTCTAGGTATCAAACTTACTTCCACTTTCAACAAAGCTTTGGTCAGTAAACTCACATGGAGCATGTCCCAAGATAGCGAAGCTATGTGGCATTCAGTTCTCTATTCCACTTATTTATGGCATTTCTCTTTTTGGGAGGTTCCACCGCACCCCTTAGATTCTTGGCTTTAGAGATGTATCCTAAAATAGAGGGAGCTAGTAAGGCAAGGTACTTGTTTCCAAATCAATAATGGTGCAATTTTTAAAGTCTGGTCTGACCTTTGAATTCCAAATAACCCTACTAGCCTCCCTCTCCCCAAGAATGATGCAATTCCTCAAATCCCTGATTTACAAGTGGCCGAACTCATTATGGAGAATCCTAACAGATGGAATGTCCTTCTCCTCCAAACCCTTTTCAACAACTCCACTGTTGAAGAAATCCAAAGAATTTTGTTGGCCACTACTAACTTCCACTCTGTTCAAGACAAACTTGTTTGGAAAAATAGTGCCTCTGGTAACTTCTCAGTGAAAGCAGGTTTTGCTGAGGCTTTGGACACTACTGTCACTAATCTTGCGGATCCTTCTATTTGGAAGAAGCTCTAGAAGCTTATAATCCAAGACAGGCTCAAAATGTTCCTTTGGAAACTTCTTAATCACACTTTGCCTACCCGATCTCTCCTCAAACATTTTATTGAGCCTAGTAATCTTCACTGCCCTTTATGTCTTTCACATGAAGAATCCGCCATCCATTTGTTCTTAGATTGCCTCTTCTCCTACATCCTTTGGAGACATTCTACTTTGCCCTTGAATATTCTTACTTTTGTGGCCCACGACATTAGGAAATGGATTGAGTGTATTCTATCCCCCGAGACCCTCTCTATACCAATTAGGGAGCATCATCCTTTTCAGATCTACGCCATAATCGCAATGGATAGTCTCTAGTTCATCCATCCTTTTCAGATCTACGCCATACTGTTTTTTTTAAAAAAAGATATATATATACACTAAGATGTACTTTCATGACCCCATTATGATGAGATGGTATTGTCCACTAATTTTTATTTCTCTCTCTAAGAAAATAAAAGATTATTTAAAGATGATAAAAATGTAACATTTTTACATAATGGACGCCTGAATCATTTCTATGAGAATTTTTATGACATCCTGTTGTGACAGCTGTGTGCAGAACAGTTCAAAAAGTTTGGATAATGTAATATTTTGCCCACTTGAGTGCAACAGGGTTAATGGCCACTTCCCTTAGCTGCCCTACTTTGAGGAACTTTTCATTTACTCTAATTTTATTAAGAACTAATTAAAATAATTCATTCTTTTTTATAAAAAAAAAAAGAAATATAATATTGTACATATATAGATCTGTGTCGTTTGTCGAACCTACAATTCCTGCAATTCATTAACGAGTAGGTACATATAGGGCCTACTCCAAAGAGGACGTTGGTTTTTCTCCTTTCGCAGTCGTCATCATTAATAATGCATGCAAAAAGATATAAATTTTTAAAACGCGTAGGGGCCAATGAATAGGCACCCTAAGATTCTCCGCAACTTCGCTTCTCCTTTGACTTAATCATATATACTTGACTTAAGCTGTGTTGTACGTGTAATAAAGTGATATCAGACTAGAACCAACTTTTCTTATCCACATTAATGTAGACCTGGCTATGTCTCTAGTGGGAGAAAACTTCCGTGCCGACACTTTCTAAACAAACGTTTTTTTTTTCTTTTGCAATTAATCTGCGTTTTAAATAATGCAGTTTTATTAAAAATAAAAAATAAGTCACTTGTTTATTTAAAATATTATCACGTTTCTAGTAATCATGAATTAGAATATATTTTAGCATTGTATAATTAAGCTTTTTTTTTTTTTTAGCGTTGTATATTTTAGCAATACTATTCCACTGATTTTTTGTATAATTATTGACTCGTACCTGTAATTTGATAGAACAACTAATATAGAAGAGACCCGATAAATAGACAAAAAAAAAAAAAACAATCATCAACATATAATTAGAAGATTTAGCATTGTTTAGTAGCAAAATCATATATGTCATAAGTGTTGGGATCAAGTATCAATCGACACACGCACATAATATAACAATAAGGATTTAACGTAATTCGGCAACTGCCTACGTCCACACAGAGAAAGAACTTTACTATTAAATAGTAGAACACAGAGAATATTACAAAGAAGGATAACTCAACTCAACTCAACTCTCTCTTCTCTCAAAGCTCACTCATGCTCTCTCTTTCTCTTCACAATTCTTTACGTTTAGAGCTTCTGCACCCTTACATATATATATTTTACTCAAGACTCCATCTCCTTTTATAGGAGAACGTACAACCTTCATTCTTGATAATAGGAATATGTAGCCTCCAAATTTTTCAGTCGGTGCCTGCATTCACGTTCAGCAATTTTTGCTGACTTCCTACACAGTCAACATACCTTGGTTTGTTTGATTGGTGTTGACATTTCTAACAATCTCCCCCTCAACACCAAACAGAGGATATCTTGATATCTTTTAGTTCAAGGTACATAACCTAACTATGTCTTTACATAACTCAAGTTTTTCGTGTGTGATACCTTCGTGAGCATATCCGTTGGATTCTCTTTCATATGGATCTTTACAAGTTTCAACAGTTATTGCTTCATTACCTCGCGTATCCAGTGATAGCGAATATCAATGTGTTTTGTGCGGGAATGATGCATTGAATTTTTGCTCAGGTCAAGAGCACTTTGACTATCATAGTAGACTTTTTACTCTTTCTAATTGATTTTCATTTCTTGGAGAAATCGTTTTAATCACAACATTTTCTTGCTTGCTTCAGCTATAACAATGTACTCTGCTTCTGTTGTAGATAAATCTACACATTTCTGCAGTTTGAACTGCCATGATACAGCTCCACCTGCAAATATGTAAATGTATCCTGATGTAGATTTTCTCCCATCAAGATTACCAGCCATATCAGCATTTGTATAACCATCCAAGACTGAGTCAACTCCCACGTAGTACAAGTACAGTTTTGATGTACCCTTAAGGTACCTGATAACCCACTTTACTGCTTTCCAATATTCTTTTCCTGGATTGGAAAGAAAACAGCTCGCAACTCCAACAGCGTGAGCAATGTCAGGTCTCGTACTCACCATAGCATACATAAGACTTTCTATTGCTGAAGAGTAGGGTACCGCATCCATTTCTTGAGCCTCTTCTGCTGTTGAAGGACACGAACTTTTGCTCAGCTTAAAGTGACTAGCTAGTGGAGTACTAACTGGCCTTGCTTTATCCATGTTGAACCTTTTCAGTATCTGTTCAACATATTTCTTTAGTGACAACCATAACTTTTTCTCTTTTCTGTCACGAGTGATCCTCATGCCCAAAATTTGCTGGGCAGCTCCTAAGTCTTTCATATCAAAGACTTTAGAGAGATCCACCTTTAACTTTCTGATGATGGATGAGTCTTTTCCAATAATCAGCATGTCGTCAACATAGAGTAATAACATCACAAAATCACCTTCTGAAAGTCTTCGGATGTAAGCGCACTGATCTGCGGTTGTTCTCTTATAGCCATGACTCACCATGAATGAGTCAAACTTCTTGTACCATTGTCTGGGAGCCTGCTTCAAACCGTAAAAGTTCTTTTCCAACTTGCAGACCAAATGTTTCTTTCCAGGAACTCGGAAGCCTTCTGACTGCTCCATGTAAATCTCCTCATCAAGGTTGCCGTAAAGAAATGATGTATTCATATCCATCTATTCAAGCTCCAAAACAAGACTTGCAACCAATCCGAGTACCACTTGAATTGAAATCATTTTCACAACAGGTGAGAACACTTCATCAAAGTCAATTCCTTTCTTCTGTTGGAATCCTTTGACGACCAAGCGAACTTTGTACTTCACTTGCTTGCCATCATTTTTAAGCTTGAATACCCATTTATTTCTCAGTGCTTTTCCATATTTTAGGAGTTTCATCAGCTCATAAGTCTGATTTTTCTGTAATGAATTCATCTCATCCTGCATAGCTTGCATCCATCTATCGCTATCTGGATGAGAAATTGTCTCTTGGAAGTTCTCTGGCTTCCCCTCATCTGTAAGAAGAATATAATCCGAGTCCAGATATTTTCGAAACGGAATCAACAACCGTCCTCTAGATGATCTATCTGGTTAAAACTCATTTACTGAAGGATCACCTGCCAACTGTGTAGGTTCTAATGGAGGAGGTAACTGCTCCCAATGCTCAATGCTTGTTCCTTCATTGTCAGCTTCCTCTTCTTCTTTTAGGGAACCTTCCTGCCTATCTTCAGTATTTGAGGCAGACTGAAGTGGTGGTGAACTAGAGGCTGGTTCTCGACCACTTGTAGTTGTTTCTTCTAATCCTGTAACGTTGTCATGCAACTGATTTTCATGAAACACAATGTCCCTGCTTCTAATGACCTTCTTTTCTTTAGGATCCCACAATCTGTATCCAAATTCCTCAGCTCCATAGCCTATGAAGATACATGGAGTATACTTTTCATCAAGTTTCTGTCTTTTCTCCTTGGATACATGTACAAATAATTTGCATCCAAATACTCTTAGATGAGAGTATGAAATCTTGCGGCCTGACCACACCAACTCTGGAATTTCAAATTACAGCGGAACTGATGGTGTTCTGTTAATTAGGTAACAGACTGCTTTAACTGCTTCACCCCAGAAAAGCTTAGACAACTTAGCCATACTCATCATGCATCTGGTTCTTTCTACAATAGTCTGGTTCATTCGTTCAGCGACACCATTGTGCTGGGGGAGTAAGGGACAGTCTTCTCGTGTCTAATGCCATGACTGGAGCAATACTCTTTGAATTCTCGAGAAGTGTATTCTCCTCCATTGTCTGTCCTCAGGCATTTTAGTTTCTTGTCTGTTTCTCTTTCTACCATGGCATGAAAGCTTTTGAACTGATCAAAAACTTGATCCTTCCTCTTCAAGAGAAATAATCATACCTTCCGTAGAGCATCATCAATAAAAGTAACAAAATATATGTTACCTCCCAGCGATTCGACTTCAAAAGGACCGCAAACGTCAGAGTATACTAAACTCAATAACTCTGATCTCTTTCTAGCAAATGTCTGGAACGAAACTCTGTGTTGTTTCCCAAACAAACAGAATTCACAAGGGTTGAGAGCAATATCTTTGTTTATTGCAATAAACACTTTCTTTGCCAGCGTGAGCAACCATTTCTCCCTCATTTGGCCAAGTCTTTGGTGCCACAAATTTGGTAATACCTTGTCTTCAACAATATTAAGGCTATTAGTACATATCTTAGCACTGATTTTGTACAAAGTGCCACAAATATGTCCATGAGCAAAAACCAATGCTCCTTTCTTCAGTTTCCAAGAACTGTTGCTGAATATACTTTTATAACCTTGTTGATCAAGGGCTCTCCCAGATATCAAGTTTAGCCGAAGATTTGGTACGTGTCGAACGTCCTTTAACACCAACGTACAACCAACGTTAGTCTTTATTCCGACATCTCCTGTACCCATAATCTTTGAGAAACTTGAATTTCTCATCATGACTGTACCGAAGTCTCCTGTTTTGTAAGTACTGAAGAAATCTTTACAAGAAGTGGCGTGATAAGAAGCTGCTGTATCTATTACCCACTCTGTCTCTTGACTTGCAACATGCAAGCAAGATTCTTTATTGGATGAAAGAAATGCACAATCTCTAGGAAGTATTACTGAGATTTCACCTTCTTCTTGCTTTGCTTGACCGTTGGAATGGTTCTGCTCCCGTTGCAGCTTTTGGCATTCTTTTCTAAAGTGACCTTCTATACCACAATGAAAGCACTTTCCCATCTTCTTTCGTTGATCATCGTGACTCCGAGATCTATCTCTGCTTTTACTCCGGTTTCTTTCTCGATTTCTTTCTCTATTATGTCTTTGTTGTCTTTCTTTAGTTACAAAGGCATTTGACTGGTCTGCCCCTGCCTCTTTTCGTTTATTCTCTTCATTAAACAAGGCATCTATCACCATTGACGATGTGAGTTTTCCATCTGGATCTGAATTGCTGAGTGTGACCACTAGCGTTTTCCAGTTATCTGGCAGGGAACTGAGAAGTAGAAGAGCTTGTTCTTCGTCTCCGATCTTGAGATCTATAGTTGCAAGTTGGTTTACGAGATTCTGGAACTCGTTGGTATGTTCAGCTACTGAGATGCTGCTTTTAAGCTTTAGGTTGATAAGACATCTCATCAACAGTGCCTTGTTTCGAGCGATTTTTGCCAGGTACATATTTTCCAACTTTTTTCATAGTTGGTAACCATCCGTTTCCTGTGTAACATGATAAAAAACACTATGGTCAATCCATTGCTGGATTTGACCAATAGTTTTCTTGTTCATCTTCTGCCAGTTTTTTTCCGTCACATCGATTGGTTTTATGCCTTTTTCTTCAATCAGATCGAATAGATCTTTACAATTTAAGAGATCTTCCATCCAAGGTCTCCATAGTGCATAGTTTGTAGCTATTAGCTTGATCATTGCACCTAATCCTGAATCTTCCATTCGACTTTAACTTTTGCCTTGAATGGCTCTTTCTCAATATTCGGAGTTGAATCTCAATAAAAGGAGCTCATCGTTGCGTCTGAAACGGTGGAAAACCTTGGAAACAACTCTAGTCTCGTTCCAAAAGGATCAAAATTGCATCAAATATGCACAAAAATAAAAATAGAATATTCTTCTTCAGAAATGGAATATTCCCTCACCATCGTCGGAATTTCCCTTGGAATTGCCAGAATATTCCTCCTCTGGTACCGAAATATTCCTCCTCCGTTACCGAAATATTCTTTCTACGGATAGGTCAATCGGGTCAAGAATGGGGTTGGTAACGGGGTGGGTACGGATCGGACCACCCGACTTGAAGAGGCCAGATCTCGTCTTCAACCTGCGGAGCGCATGGTGGCATGTGGTGAGAGTCGCTTTCACTCTCCAAACTTCAGGCGGCGAGTGGGGACGCATGCGGTGTCGTTTGAGCTCCTGGTTTACATCGTTGGTCTTTTGTGGTTGAGACGAACACGTTGGTATGCTCAAATCATAGAACTGAGCAACCTACCAGAATCGATTTTATAGAAAAAAAAATTTCTCCAACAAAAGCTCTGATACCACTTGTTGGGATTAAGTATCAATCGACACAAGCACATAAAATGACAATAAGGATTTAATGTAGTTCGGCAACTGCTTACGTCTACATAGAGAAAGAACTTTACTATTAAATAGTAGAATACAAAGAATATTACAGAGGAGGATAACTCTACTCAACTCAACTCTCTCTTCTCTCAAAGCTCACTTAGGCTCTCTCTTTCTCTTCACAGCTCTTTACGTTTAGAGCTTCTGCACCCTTGCATGTATATTTTACTCAAGACTCCATCTCCTTTTATAGAAGAACGTATAACCTTCATTCTTGACAATAGGAGTATGCGACCTCCAAATTCTTTAGTCGATGCCTGCATTCACGTTCAGCAATTTTTGCTGACTTCCTACACAGCCAAAACACCTTTGTTGGTTTCTTAATGTTGACATTTCTAACAATAAGTAGACAGGTAGATTTTTTGAAAGATTGATATTCATTTTTGAAAACAAAAAATACTTTTATTTCCTTCTCCCACTTTCTTCTCCTAGTTTTTAATTAAATATGGCAAAAAGAAATTGATATATATACAAACTTATACTTTTTAAAGAAAAATTTTGGTTAATCCAATATCAATACTCTAAGCAATGAGCTAACAACCCATTATATGTACATGAAGACCATAAACTTAGGCCCCGTTTGTATACGAAGATGAGCTCAACTCATTTCAACTCATCTTCATTTCATTATTATATTTTTATAATTTTTTATATAAAACACAAATTCCTATACACCTTTTTCAAATCCCAATACACCTTTTTCAAATCCTAAAATAATAATAATATTAAAAAATATACTAAACTCATCACAACTCATCTCATCTCCGAATCCAAGCGGGGCCTTAAACTTTAGCTAATGCGTTTGAGATTATCTTATTAATCAATTATTGTTACACGGAGAACCAAGGAGATGGAGATTAAGGCCATGTTTATTTTGGGAGACAAAATAAAAAATTTCAAACCCATCTCAAACTCATCATTACATTTTTTCAAATTTTAATATAAATTATAATAAAAAATTCAACTTTTTCAAATTCCAAAACCATTTTTTCAAATTTCAAAACAAAATTAATATCAAAAAATATATATTTTAATAATATATATATTTTTTAAACTTTTATCTCTTCTTTATCTCTAAAAATAAATAGGACTTAGAGTTCGACAGTAATTAGATGTGTTACCAGTTACTTATGTTTATTTTAAGTTGCTTATGTTTCCTTCAAGGCCCATTTAGTTTAATACTTTGGGTTTCATGAACTGGCCTTTGGCCCAAGTACTTAGTTGTTATTTGTCTCATGTCTGTAACCTCCAGTTGCGTTATTAGTAATTTAGTAGGTCACTTTATTGTTAGCCTAAGCTAGTTACGATGGGATTATTATTTATTTCCCATGCGTAATGCATCGGGAAAAGGCTTTCGCAACCTTGCTCTGGCAAATATTTTAAAGATATTTTATTTTTATTATTATTTTATTATTTAATTTTTATTACTATTTATTATTATTTAATATTCTAGTTTTTCTTTTTTTTACTATTCACAATTTTTTTTAATACTTTTTACTATCCAAGCACAACCTCAAATTGTTATAATTACTCATTCCAACAAGAAACGAGAAAGAAAATGATCTGTCGATATATGGATGACGCAATATTAGGAACAATGGATCAAATTTATAACTTTGGAAAAGCAAAAGATTCTCCGAGATCTGAGATAAAAAATTGCACTAAAATGGGAAGTTGCAGAGAGGAAGACCATGACTTCCTTCACACGCAATACCTATCTATAGGTCTAGGGTCCTATCTAACATTTCCCTTATCATGAGTAGGAGTATGCTCCAACTCCAACGGTGTCAAAGTTTTGAGTTTTTGATTGTGACTTCAATAATTCGAAAACTCCATACTCCGACAATCGTCAAAGTCGAAATACAGTTTTCAATCTGACTTCGAAATGGAGTCGGAGTTTGACTTTGATCGGAGTTCGATCGGAATTTTCCTCCATGCGATGTTCTGTTTGAATGCTTTGATCGTTCAGTATTGCCGGCGACGAAAACCTCCATTTCACGAACGAAAAGATACACTTGGAGAGGTAGAGATGTCTTTGAAGGCTTCGAGTTTGTCGAATAATTTGATACTGGTAGTGTCGGATCCTCCACACAACAAAGAGAGAGGCAAACTCTTCAATGGCGATGAGAAGCTTTTCCAAGGGTCTGGCAAAGTCTACTGGAGGCGCGAAAGGGAGGGGGGGGGGAAAGAGAGAGAAAGAAGAGAGGAAATGTAGGGTTAGAGTTTTTCAAGTTAAAGAGATGTATATATACCCTTTTAAAATCGTTTACGATTCTTTGAAAAAAAAAATGGAAGAAGGTAAACTTATGGCTCGAACCCAAGAACAGAGAGGTATAGTCGCAAATGTAAAACGTGTTTTACCACAAGGACATTTACACAACTAATAATTGTTATACAACATATAATATATATAATCTTTAAAATTTTGGAATCTTTAAAAATTCAGAATTTGGAGTCAAAACTCGGAACCCAAGTGAGCTCCGGTTCTAACTCCAAACTCCAATCGGAGTCAGAATCAGAACGAATTTTTATCAGAATTTGAAAATCGAAAAATTTGCCCATTCCTAATCATGAGCACCACTTTGGAATATAAGTAATGATAGGCTTACAAGCCTTTTATCAATTATTTTATCATTCATAATAAATTTATTTTTATTTTATTTTTTAACATTTTTAATTATTAAAAAAATTAAAATTATAAAATTTCACTAAAAATCTCTTTGTTAACTATTAAATAAAAAAATTCATTAAAAAAATTAAAAAAAGTGGTAAAAGAATAATAAAAGAGAGATAAGACAATCATTTTTTGATAATGAACCAAATTTCATTCCAATTAGAAAATAAATTATAGACATTGATCAAACCAAATAACTTGAGAAATGACGTTTGGAATACAACTTCATCACACTTGAGTACCCTCAACTCACCATATATTATGAGCAAGTAAAATAATAAGATTATCATTATGCTTAGAATATATTGCCCTTTTGTTAAGGTGCTCTATCCACTTTTTCTTCATTCGGCATAGGTTTCTCAAATGCTTTAAAATTCAAATGAATAATTATTATCTAGTTAATTTGGTAATAGAATACGATAGAAATAATAGTTTCTTAAATATTAAATAATTTCAAAATATGGACCAACGGATGTCATTTGATTAAAAATTACTATCTAAATAATATATACAATAATTCAATTTGAAAGATATTAACTATTTTAAAATAATTTATTATTTAAATTAGAGGAAATAATTAAATAAATATTATTTATTTACTCCACATTTTATTATTTTCAAATGATTTATTCTTATTTAAAATAGAAGAAACAATTATGATCCCTATTGGACTTATTTATTCTTATTTTCTCTCCTATTGGACTTATGATCCCTTTGTATTTTTTTACCCCTTTTTAATGAACGATTGATTGGAATCGAAATATCATCAACCGGCCATGCAATTTCCGATCGCTAGGGAGACAATGGCGTGGCAGGCAGTCTCGAAATATATATATATATAAATATATAAATGATAAAAATATAATAAGAGAGAAATAAAAAATAAAAAATAGGAATAATTAAATTAAAGAATATATAAAACTAATATTTTTATACAATATATATATATATGGTACACAAATCATATATAAATATTATTTTTGCATTATAAATTATCAAATTTTGACGCACTGCTCCATCGTTAAACTCAATCAAGTTTTGTCGAAAATAAAGCTTTACAGAATTGAAGTCAATTCCGACCAAAATTGATTTGCTCGCAAATTTATTACAAAAAAAAAAAGGATTTTTATGGTTAATTATTTGTGATAAAAACAAATTATTTTTAATTTATTTTGGTTATAAATAATTTTCTTGTAATGATATATATTGTCACTTTTTGCAAATATATTTTACGATAATTACATAATACTTAGTGTTGTATATGATATGGACAGCGTATATGTACTACCGACGTCACAACTTGTATTCTTTTAACAACGAAAGAGTAATCTTTGCAGCTATCTAATTAATTAATGTATTAATTTGAAACCGGTGGCTGTAGATCATGGGGGCTCCGGTTAGTATATTTTATATTTATTTAATTTGTTTTCTTTTTATGCATTGTTTAAATATTTTCATAAAATAAAAAATTTATAATATTATTAAAAGTATTTCTCAAATCACTGAAAAATATAAAAATTAAATAAAAAATATCAACAACTGCCACCAATAAGAGCTATCTGATCAGCTAAACGAGTAGCAATTTTTTTAAAAACCAAATTGCTATGGTCGCATTCACTTATAAAACGTAACTTCTATCGCGCGCGCGTGCGTAATTACCAAATACTAGCTAGGGAAACCACTCCAAATCAAGCATCCAATTATCTTCTCGGTCAATAACTCGTGTATATAATAACGTAGGGATTGTGCATCCGGATTCGGAGTCGGATCCGGGTATCCGGCCATAACCCAATCCAGATCGGATTCCAAAAAACAGGGTGGATATCCATCCGGATTAAATCCGGTTACGATCCGGATGAATAACCGGGTCATACCAGATATCCGGATTTAGGAGTTTTTATTCTTCGAATTCGGATATCTGGATTTTAATAACCCGGATATCCGCCTTTAAAAAAAAAAAAGAGTTCAAATTAAAAAATATTTATGGCGTTTAAAAAAGAAAAATCTGATATTCTTGAACCGCTCAGATTTTTTTTAAAAAATAATTTAAACAATTGAGAAGATTTTTATAAAAAAAAATAATAATACATCACAACTAATTAAACAAATAAATCACAATACAAAATATAAATAAAACAAAATAAATAATAATACATCACAACTAATTAAACTAATACATCACAACTAATCAAACTAATTATCTAATACAATCACATTAAAATCCCATTGCTGAGTGGGCCATATATATTACAATAAAGACCACAACTTTGAGGCCTAGCATTTGAAGTTAAGTGCACGGCAGTATCATCCTCTTACGAAAGGTGGGAGAAAAAATTGGTTCTGAGTTTTTTTCCCTATATGCAAGTAGAAGAAGGTTTAAAACATAAGAAGAAAAAAAAAGTATAATAAAATTAACTCAACATATATTCAAGAAACGTCATTAAGAGCATTAATATAAATATATATATATTTAAAAACTATCACAATATTATTAAAAAAGCATTCTTTAATTATTAAGTAAAAAAAATTGTACCAGAAAATTTGACTTTACTAAGAAGATCTAACATTCCTATATATATATATATATAAATGCATTCTAAAAGGACTAGTATGCCTGCAATATCTAACAATGCAGCAAATAGATTCTCCACTCAGTTCTCTTTTTACCAGCTTCAAGATCTCAATAATCTGCACAAATAAAAGAGATTTGAAAAATTACACTAGCTTAAAATCCCAGACAATTCAATTAGAGGAGAGTCTGAGAGAAGCAATCAAAATAATACAAATATATCTAAACTATAAGTTTACTACAAGTTTATTATATATTGCAGTGAAAGATCATTATCTTTCACCTAACGCTTCCTCAACCAACTATATATGATGAAGTCTGTACTTAATTTGAACTTATCTGGTGTATATATATATACACCTTATAATTGACCCACTTTTACTAACTCTAGCAATCAAAATAACGCAAATATATATAAACTAGTGAAAAGCATATGAGAGATTAAGAATTAAAAAAAAAAAAAAAAATCTAACTTACCACAAAAGGAGAGTTTTCAATGTATAGTGTGTGAGTCCATATGCTTATGTTGCTGAAGTTGAAGAAAGAGAGTTACTTAAGCCAAAAAAAAAAAAAACCTTCCATCTGTTTTAAACATAAGAAGGAAAAAAAAAAAAAAACAAGAGCCCCCATCAATGTACTGTTGCATCAATAGTTGACCCCACTGTTTTTTTAAAAAAAAAAAATTACAAGCTGCTTTAAAACAGAGCACAAACAGTTTTATTAATTTAATTTAAGAAGAGATTGATGATCAAGTTTTGTGCTTTTAAATCTTATAAACCTATAATCCATAGGAGTAAAGTAATTAGAAGCAGGTTCATGCATATTTGTTGCATTAATTTTCCAAACTGCTTTAAAACAGAGCACAAACAGTTTTATTAATTTAATTTAATTTTTTTTCTCTAGTAATCCTAGTATTAATTTAATGCATTTTTGTGCAAAATTTCCAGTAGATATGACCATTTTGAAAGGACGATATCACCAATATGATGATGGTTACATCCTAGCGACTTTAGGACAGGGCCTAACCCAGATCATGTAAAATGTGTTTTCTCGAGTCATTGAGATGAACTCAGATCGTCCAAAATGAAACTAAAACTAAAATGTTCCATCATTTGTGTAAAAATACTTAATCTGTAAATCTAACACAAATCCAAACAGATCCAGCGAAAATCAAACACAAACTGCTTCAAATACTAAACTCAGGAAATCAAACATGAACCCAAACAGACGCAAGCTAACATCAAACACAAACCTAGAAAAAGGAATCCAACTAAACAGAGATAGAGAGAGAGAGAGTAACATACCTTAGGTTTCGGAGTTGATAGACAAAAATGGAACAAACAGCGACAGAACGAAATGATGGTAGACTCGAAAGGAACCTATAGTTCCTGTCGATTTCAAAAGATGGAGATTTACAATCCAACTAAACCGAGAGAGAGAGAGAGAGAGAGTTACCAAGTAAATAGGAGCTTAATCACGTTAACGGAAGGCAGCCACTGCTAGTCACCGGCGGCGATGGATTTGTCTAAATAGGAGCTCGAGACGAAAGAGATGCTAGGTTCTTTTCAGCCGACTACGAGAGAGTTTGAGGGCTTCGAGTTAGACGAGAGGCTTGAGGGGTGAACAGTTTACCGTAAACTAAACTAATATAAATCCGGTTACAAGTATCCGGATTAAGATCCGGATCCGTAATTGAATCCGGACAACTATTATATTTTCAAATCCATATCCGTCTAGATACCTTGATTTTCCAAATTTAAAATCGAATCCGGTTGAACACCTCCAAATTATTAATATTAAGTATATAATATTCATGCTCGATTGGAATATTAAAGAATAATGAACCCTTATAAGATTCCACTTCTATGCAGCAAAACCAAAATTAAAAATTTCATTAAAGAAGTGATCTAAAGTATAAACTGATCGGAGTATATAAATCATACATTAAAGCAACATGACTTCTATGCAAAAAACAGGAAAAAGTTAATTAAAATAAATCATACATTAAAGCAACACTTCTATGCAAAAGGCAGGTAAAAGTTAATTAATTAGCTACGAAAACAATTTCTTATATATCCGAATTAGACAAAAGAATGATTCCACGAGCAATAATTGAAGCCTTCCTTTTTTTTTTTTTTTCTTTTCCCTGTTTCAGCAAGAAATTATATATTAAAGCAAGGAAAGAAGCATATAAAAGAAGTCTTCCGTGAGAAAGGCGCTAGATGCAATTCCCAAGGGAACAAGGATAAGAGACTTTTATCATGAACATGATTATCTAGAAGGTATTCAACTAATTGTAATTTAATTAGAATACTGCAAGTCTAAAATTTAGCTAAAAATTTAGTTAGTCCAACAAAGGTCATTTATACAAAACATGATATATGTTCTTAGTTTGTGATATTGATGATGAATATTGATCTCGTTTGTTTGTGATATATATCCACATAATGAATATCATTATATTGGACTGATTTGTCGGCTAAGCCACGTTGCGGCTTTTGAAACTGCTGAATAAATTTGTTTTTAGTAGCCCTAATTATGAGCTATTTGCATATTAGATTCCACTCATGTCACGTACCTTGCAGTTTATCACCTAATATATTATTATATTTTCCTACTAATTAAGCTAATTATCCTGTAAGTGGATTTAGATATTTTCTTTTACAGCTTTTTAAAACTCTTATCTCCTGGGATTACCAATACTGGATTTAGCTAATTAAAGGCATTTGATTCTGAAATGGAAAAAGGTTAACAAGTCATTTTACTAAATTCTCACAAAAGCTTTCATCAAAGAACAAGTTACACTACAATCACTCAATAGAATATCACACACACACACACACACACACATATATATATATATGTCACAGCTCTCATCAAATATTACCATGTACATGACCATGACATATAAAGCTACGATCACATTCTTTCAATAATATTAAAACATGCAAATAAGGAGACCAAATTTCCTTTCATCAGATATAGAGAGGGGGTAAAAGGGAGGGGGGGGGGGGTGGAGAATGTGGTGGAGAGGCAAAAAAGAGATCACAGGAAGAAGAAGTAGGTGGCGGGGAACAAACAATAAACTAGAGCAAATAGAGGTGAATGTCTACCAACGGGTGGGATGATGAATGTTGACAAGAGATAGGTTATGCTAACCTTCAATGAGGATGAACAAATTATCTAACATCATTGTCTGTTGGTTTCACTACTTGATTTCTCATGCTATCATCTGCAACAATGGTAGTCACACAAGAGCTGTTAATGTCAACATCAATTTCCAAACAATGTAAAGGTGCATTAGGTAAGTGCTTAGTCTGTTGTGTATCAGGACCAATCTTTTTCAACGAGTCTTTTTTCAAAGGTCTTAATCCCTCCAGCTCCTTTGTTACTTGCCTCATATTAGGTCTATCTCCCCTCTTATGTTTAAACACGTTTTTGCTATATTGGAACAATCTTTTTCAACGAGTCTTTTTTTGAAGGTCTTTAATCCCTCCAGCTCCTTTGTTACTTGCCTCATACTAGGTTCTCCCCTCTTACATTTAAAACCTTTTTGCTATATTAGCAACTTTATTTCCTCAATATTGCCTTCTTTGAGAATTTGATCATCTATAATTTGAAGTAGCCGATCCTCTTTCATTGCAATAACAAAATACATTGCTAGATTTCTTTCACTCTTGAGCCTATCCATGGAAAGTGCCTTCTCACCTATTAGTAGCTCTGCAATAACAACACTAAAGTTATATACATCACTTTTTTCAGTTAATTGGCTATTATGTAAGTATTCTAGGTCTAAGTACTCCAAAGTTCCTTGCACCATGGTTGTTAATCGTGTGTGGCCAAGATGAACTAGTCTTGAAGCTCCAAAATCAGACATTTTTGCTTTGTGGTTATCATCCAAAAGTATATTTGTAGTTTTCACATCTCTATGTATAATAGATATGGAAGTCTCGAAATGTATATATGATAAGGCACCTACAGTTTCAAATGCTATCTTCAGACGTTTCTCCCATGAAAGTGAGGATTATAGCTTTTTATCATGAATATGCCCAGAAAGTCTCCCATTTGTGATGAATCATATTCTAGTAAGGGTACTTCAGTCTCAAGATAACAACCTAATAACTTAACCACATTCTGATGGTTAATTTTAGTAAGCACCGCCATCTCATTTATAAACTACTTAATTTGGCTCTGATCAATAACATTGGAATTCTTAATGGCAACCACTTTACCATATGTTAGAACTCCTTTATAAACAGTTCCAAAGCCTCCTTGACCAAGCACTCTACTTTTATCATAGTTCTTAGTGGCCTTTTTAAGCTCTTTTGCGCTAAAGGTTTTAACTGGCCCAACAGATTCTTTGTGACCCAAGAGTTGTCGTTCTAAGATTAAGCCACCATTTTGTTTGAAGAACTCCTGCTTCAATTTTAAGAGCTTTCTTCTTTGCATTATCCAATATACCCACAAACTTCTCACAACCAGGATCAAGAGCCTTATGCAGACACTTGTAATTGTTCCAGCATGCATTTTGGTCACATAGATTAATGTATTTCAATTTCTTCTTGTGTCACTAACATGATAGCACACTGACTTCAACGAACCTGAGATTTCATTATAGTGTAATATACAAAAATGACAACCAAGGAGTTTAATATCAAGTTTTAACTTTGCTTAGTTGGCTAGTGATCATTAGAAAGAAAGATTTAAAGCCTATCTAGATGTTGCTAGTGACTGTTTAGAGAAAAAAAGATCTATGATTAGCCGATTTCAACAATGTTTCATACTAAAGCTAAGGTTAAAAATTATTATATGGAATAGGAAGAGTGAACTTAGTTTTGAATTAACTTAAAAGATTAATTTCTTATCTGAAAAGACTTTTGCATTAATCGATCATATATGTGGAAAGCGAGTGAGGTTGGGAAACGAAACCCATCATCATGCATATATGTATCAACGTAGTTTGTAAGCTAACTAACAAGAAAATATCACCACATTATGCACACCAAGGGCAATAATGGTGATCATGATTTGACTGAGTTTTCGACTGCAACGTGCTGTTTCATGCCCATCGCCTTTGTATCCCTTGCAACAAGTACATTTGTAGCTCCCTTGAGTGTTGTTTCATTTTGCAATAGTATGGTAGGAATTCGGACGATCTTTGCACTCATCAATATCTGAAATACATGGCTGAAATTAAGAAAAAGAAAAGGAGTATATACAAAGTAAAACCAATGTGAATACCATTACTACTTAATTAGTTACCTTGGCAACTATCATCTTCTTCATCAAAAAGGTATGGATTTCCTTGATAACCTGGGGAGCACTTGCAAAGATACCCAAGACCGTTGTCGGAGCCAAAACATTTACTATACATTAAGTTGCATAAATAGGTTGTCATATTTTTCCGGGCATCTTTGCACGTCGTATTTCGAGTCGCCCAATCAAGCACCAAGGGTATAGACTATGAACTACCCTCTACAATCTCAAAGTTGTTTAAATTTTCAAAATCGGAGGTGGAAAACTAGTATGCTTTCTCTTCCCCTATAAAACGTAAACCACATGTTGATGATTGGCTATTGGTACTATTAACAGGGTACATGTACTCAAGAGTTAAATTATGATTGGCCATTAACCAAATTACGGGAACAGAGCGATATGCAACCAACAATGAAGTTACAGGATACCCTTTGAACCTTTTGATAGGCGAAAAGGTTACAACCGACGACAAAGATATTGTTCTTAACTGGTGAGATGCGGAAACTCGACAAGTTGAGCAAGGCAGAGATGCGGTCGTGACTAGGCCGATTATCATACACTATGTTGAGATGTGGCTTGGATTGTATATTTTTATATATGTTATGATCTAATGATCCTTATAAATATGCAATGACCACATCCATCAACCACATGCTAATCTTTTTGTAATAATCAAGCCGATTAAAAATCTGAATGTGATTACATTCATAACAAGGAAATATGTTTCCTAATAACTAATCTCGGGTTTCTGCAGGAAATCTTATGAGAAAAATCGTACTTTATACTGCACAAATTCATTTTTCTCATTACGCTTTTGTATAAAAACTCATTTATATCCGACAGGTATAACACCATTTGGTGTTTGGAAAACAGGTCCAAATACATCTTGTTTCACTAGCGAGTTTAATTCAGCTGCAATAGCTGCTTTCCATTTTGGCCAATCATTTCTATATTGACATTGTTTGACGATTTTTGATTTACTTTTTTCATTACTTTTGGTAATGTCAAGGATTATCATATATGAAAATATGTTGTTGAAAACAGTTTTATTTCTATCCATAATTTTTTTAGTATTAATGAAATGTATTGAGATCTCATTATTTTCAGGTATCTGTTCCTCTCTAGGAGAGAACATTTCATGAAACACCTTTTCAGGAGATACTTTTTCAAGAGGTTCCTCTTCAAAAGGTTTGTACTCTTCAAGAGTTTTTCTTCAAGAGATTTGTATTTTATACAGAAAGTCTGGATAGATCATATTACTTATTTTGTAGGTATGGTGTATTCAAGAGCACTGATTTATTTTTCTTTTGTTTTTCTCTTTTGCACCAACAGATCTTCAATACTTTAGGTGTGTCTGAGACTCATCTATTACTGTTTTAACAACTTGTCTTTCAAGAATTTCAATTCTTGCTTAAGCATTAACAATAGTAATATATGATTTTACAACACTTTTAGTGTTAATAAATATATCAAGTAATTGATTTGCAATACTTTACAAATAGATAATCCTCTGCACTTTTGGTTCACATTAATTTATAAGAGGATCAAATTTAGACAAGATTTTATTATCTCAAGTAATTTCTCGTCGTACTTCAGGCATCGACCTTTTATTATTTCAAAACATGATAAAATATTAAAAAAATTTACTATAATATATAAAAGCTCACTATAAGTAAACCAAGTGTTTGGCCGTACAATAGGTACGTGACCAATGTTCAGTCACACCACATCTATGACAAAAATTTTAATCTTTCTATTCAGAATTATTCAGAGGGCCTTTACCCTTTTCTGAATTGGATCATTTATGGTGATATGGTATATTTATATTATTATCCTCTTTAGTGTTGTTACTTCTGGAACTCATATTTTTATAATTTTTCTATCATGTCTATGCCTTTAATTCATTTGAAAGAATGCACCGTTCACTTTTGAAAATTGTGTAAATCCAGTATCATTTACTTTAGGAAATTATGTGAAACTAATAGAATATAACTGGTGATTTATTAGCTCAATCACTAGAAGACAAAATAAAAGTTCAGAATATTTGTTGAACTTTCGCTCTCGATATTGCTGTTGTAGGAGCACATTCGAGATATCAAAAACAATATAGGGTCTTGCAGGAACACGTGATTTTCTTCTTTAATTGTATCTCTCAAATTCATCATATCCAAATGGATCTTATCAAGGATATTGAATAAGTAACTTTTTTCACAAATAGTAATAAATATCAATTTTATAATATTTAAAATTTTCTACATATATGAATCACAAAAATAAATATATGTATCTAAAAAATATATTAACATAATCATGAGAATAAAAGCATAATTTTATTAGTAATATTCAACAATATAACTTTTTATATTCATATCAAAAACTACAAATAATATATTGAAAAACTTACTTGAAGTATAAGACCACTAACTTCAGTATCGGTAGAATTTCGTGCTAATAACGTCTTATAAAACTAAAAAAAAATTACTACTACAAGAGAAAGAAAATACTCGGTACTCTTAAGAACTGAATATTTTTTCGTTCTATATAAATTTTCTTATAAATTTCATAACTATTAAAACTCATATTTGTAGGTCTTGAAATTATTGTGTAAGTTACTGTACAAGACTTAGAATAATGGTGGTGGGGTCATTCACAAAAATAATTGGGGGCCGGCAACTACCCTCAATTATTCATAATATCCACTAACTTTTTGATAACTTACTCCATAATGATGGGAGTGAGGAATCTTTTGCTTATTCAAAGTTAAAAGCCTTGTTTTGTCATTCTTACCTACTTTATTTTTTGAATAAGATATCATATTTTATTGGACTATTATTTTTCTTTTTTTTTTTTCATTTATTTTTCTAGCGTTTGCAACTAGGACTTCGTTTGGATTTGGAGTTGAGATAAACTGAATTTTAAAAGTTGAGTAAAATATTATTATTATTATTTAAAAATTTAAAAAAATTGAATTAAAATTTAAAAAACTATATTAAAATTTGAAAAAACTATATTATGATTAATATTTTGTATGAAAATTTTAAAAAATTAAATGATGAATTTGAGATAAGATTAACTCGTCTTTGAAATAGGACCTAGACCTACTTAAGGTAACAAAGAGAACTAGAATATATATATGATCTCTAGAAAAAACAAAAGTCATGGACACCGTAATAAACGAATATGACTGCTCTTTTAGAACTCGTGTATAAAAATATTTTTATAAAATATTGAGTTGGTGACGAACTAAATCTATATTGCAATGTTTCAATCTTCTTACTATTTCTCTTTTGTTTTAATTATATAAATATATATATATATATATATATACTCTCCTCCCTACTGTTGGGAATCTTGGATCTCTCAAATTCTCTCCATCAGAATCTACTTTTGACAGAATAACAAGAAAAATAGAAAAATAAACACAATACAAGAATTTACGTGGAAAACTCTCAAACCAGGAGAAAAAACCATCAAACCCAGAGAAGAAAATACACTATGTGAAAAATTGTTATAATCACACAATTTTTCTCCTTACCCCAACAACACCCACAAAACTTCTCCCACTAGTGAAACTCTAACTTTCACCTCTCTTCCTTTTACATACAAAAAGGACAACAGAGGAATTTTACTAAAGTCAAAAGTTATTAGATAAGTTTCTGACTGGTATAATTAACAAAGGAGGCTAAACCTCCTTTTATAGGCCATGGGTCTTGCCCCCTCTCCCACTCCTTTCCCATGTGGGATTCAAGGAGCAAAAACTCAACAATCTCCACCGCAAGACTTTGACTGATCCCACAGCCACGCTTCACCGCAATGAGGATCTTCATAACTTCTGCTATCATGCTCCATCATAAAAGCATACTCACTCAGAATAAATCAATTCCAAGCATTTCACTTCGGCCCATGTCGAAAATAATATTGCTGAAAAATTATGGTGCAACTTCCACGTTTGGCTTTCCTGGAAGTTCATCAGCCATCGACATGAATTTTCACCACACCTTGCATTAATGTCAAACCACTACCCAAGTACAAACTTGTGGAACAACTAGCATTAACACATCCTCTATCATGACAACTTTGGGATTAGTGACATGCCATGAGGATGTACATGTATCATTTTAACAGACACCATCTTTTGTAAAGTGAGATACAATGTTAGTTTCATTATCAGTATCTCTATTTACTGACTTGGAGCCTCTTGCCGAACTTGCTCTAACGCTTATTGACAACTTTTCTTGACGTGCTCAGGTTGTCCACACCTCCAGTAAATTGCTGATTTCATGGGTTGGTCGACGCCTTGTGTAATCCTGATGGAATCAAAATATCCCTGACTTGCACTTGACACAAGTCAAATTTGATTCTCCCATCAACTTTCTCTACCTCCATTCTTGACATTGTTTCGATGAATTTTACCGTAGAAATGAATAGTACCCACTAAGTAAGTTCCCAAGAAAGACCGATCTTTCCTATACAGAACTTCAAGGTTCCCAGGAAAGATTGGAGGGTCACAACGGACACACTTAAAATTTCTAATCTCCTCGACAGAACTTCCTTAGACCGTACGTATTCACACTACCACACCAAAGCTCCACCCTGCCAAAAGAACCTAGTGGCTCTGATACCACTTGTTGGGAATCTTGGATCTCCCAAATTCTCTACACCAGGATCTACTTTTGACAGAATAACAAGAAAAATAGAGAAATAAACACAACACAAGAATTTACGTGGAAAACTTCCAAACCAGGAAAAAAAACCACCAGACCTAAAAAAGAAAATACACTATATGAAAAATTGTTACAATCACATAATTTTTCTCCTCACCCCAACGACACCCACAAAACTTCTCCTACTAGTAAAACTCTAACTTTTACCTATCTTCTTTTTACATACAAAAAGGATAACAGAGGAATTTTACTAAATTTAAAAGTTATTAGATAAGTTTCTGAGTGGTGTAATTAACCAAGGAGGCTAAGCCTTCTTTTATAGGCCATGGGTCTTACCCCCTCTCCCACTCCTTTCCCATGTGGGATTCAAGGAGCAAAAACCGAACACCTACGTCATTGATCTTCCCGTATGCCCAATTGCCTATCCTATCCTACGTCCGGCCTCTTTCCATATCACTCTTTCCATATCACTCTTTCCATCCTCTTAATAATTATTAAAACACCTAGATGAGCGTAGGGATATATCGTTCATTTCTAAACTTTCAAAACAGCAAATGGGTCGATTAACTCACGTGGAAACACAAATTACTTTTGTCCGACCACATGATGCATGTCTACAAAAAGCAATTAAGCAAAACAAATATAAACAACAAAGAAATTAGTGGAAAAAGTAGGAATGACCAAAGTCATTTTTATAACTTTGAATAAGCAAAATTTTCCCATCATAATTAAGATCCGAAATAAAAAATATGTATATTATTTTTATTATTTTATTATTTCTTTCTTTTATATATATATATTGACTTTCTTTTCACCGAGGCAAGGTGAGACTTTTTCTTTTTAAGTTTGCCCTTATAATCTTAGAGTTCTAATTTTCTCTCGAAATTTAGAGCATTCACAATGGATTATTTATCATATTCTTAAAAATATATTATCAAAATTCATTTTTTCTATTTTATATATTAACTTTTACAATATATTATATATCAATTTATCTATTTTTTCTTTATTTCATATAATTGTTACATTGTTTAATATTTTAGAATAAAAGTACAAGAAGAGAAAATATTGTGAGAGACAAAGTACACGAAAAGATAAAAAAAAATTAATAAAATATTTTTATAGTTGTACATAGTTCACGCTACATGTAGCAGAACATTGTAGATAAATGGAAAATAGATATTGGAACGCATGATCTGTTGGAGGTACTTTTGGGCTAGTTTTCTTCAAATTTTACATAAAATTGGGTTTTAAAAAAACTATTTAGAGTGCTTTATGTTTGTGGAGTAAGGAGTGTGAGGGAAGGCCCACCTACGGAAGATTGGGCCTTGGGCCCAGTATTGTGAAAGGAGGCCGAACAGGGAAGAATGGGCCCTGAGCCCACGAAAGGTCCTGACTCTTAGAAAGCCTCGTCCTGACCTTGGTCAGGGCGAGGAACACAAGACTCGGGACGAGAGGCGAGTCCTTGAGAGATCGGGCAAAAGGGCACTACTAGTACGACAAACCAAGCAATGGTCAAAACTGAGTCCGAATGAAACAGGCGCGCCTACGTCGCATTAAATGTTGAACCAATTAGAAGCATTTAAAGCCCCTAGCATGCCAAGTTTAGGCCAGGTCCCCCTCACCGCATTAATTGCGAGTTAGGAACTCAGACACGCCCTATGATAGAGCAGAGGCTGTCATAGTACAGAAGAAGGAAAAACCCACCAGTCCATAGTTAGAATGGTAGAGAAATCCACTCATTGAATATGGCAAAAGAAATGATAATATGACAATTTAGCCAGACAATGACTATGCTACTTGGGCAGTGTGCCTAGGGCACTTCGAGCCCTATAAATAGCCCCAAGATTCACAATTCATAGGTTAATACATATATCTCTATTTTGCTCTCATGCTCATTTTCATATTCTCTCTATAACCTTACTAATTTTGGCATCGAAGTGATTTCAGGGCACTCTTCTCATTTATCAATTCTTTTCACAAGCACAGATTATTTGGACATCATTGAGTAGTTCAGACTATAGAATACGACAACAACAAGGAGTATGGAGAGAGATTTATCTAGCTTGTGTCAGATCAGACTCAAGTTAAATAAAGAGGAACAAAAAGAGGTAAAGATCAATGAGGAAGACATAGTATGTTGGACAATGAAGAAGACCAAGAAGTGCATAATGGCATGTGTAAAGGCTGATAAGAAAGTCAACAGAGGTGCATTTAAAGCTACATTAGTCAAAATTTGGCAAATAAAAGATAGAGCAGTCTTATTTATTGAAATGGGAAGTAATAAATTCTTTATGACTCGTATAGTCAAGTATATAATATTCATGCTTTACTGGAATATAAAATAATAATTACCCTTATAAAGGCAATAAAGAATTTTATTAAAGAAGTCTAAAGTATAAACTGATTATGGGAATACTTCAATGCAAAAAGCAGGAAAAAACTAATTAATTACCTACAAATACATTTCTATCGGAAGACAAAAGTTGGTGCGTATGATTCCACGAAGCAATAATTGAAGCATTTTTTTTCCCTATTCAGCAAGAAACTATACACAAAAGAAGTCTTCCAAGCAAGCTGGATGCTTTTCCTGTTTCCACTTGTTATGTACGTCATTAGTTTGTACGTGATATTGACATGATGATCGATGATGAATATTGTCTCGTTTGTGATGTTCATTCTAGTAGGTTATTTTACACTTTAATATCATTATATTAAATTTGATTTTAGTGACCTTATTAATTAGCTATTAATTAGATTCCCACTCACGTACCTTGCGCTTTATCACCAAAGCATTTATTATATTTTCCTACTAATGAAGCTAATTAATTATCCTGTAGATGGATCTAGATTTTTTCTTTAATTTACAGTATTTAAAACTCTATAGATCTCCTCAAAATAACGAGCATATTGTATTACTTAGCAAAAAACTTTTCATTCTAAAATACCTATGTAGTGGAAATAGCTAGCTAACAATTCATTTCACTAAATTCTCACAAAAGCTTTCAATGATGTTGCATATACATGATTACAATCACTCAAGAGAATATCACATATACACCAAAAACTAGTTCTCAAATAAAAACTTATGACATACATTTGCACGAATACACAAAAAATAGACACCTAATTAGATACACGATCGAATTGCTCATCAATACAAAAGATGATCTATAAAAGCTAGAAGGATTTGGAAAGAGAAAGACAAAAAGAAATAAAAAATTTGAAGGAAGATGCTAGCAGCTAATTGGTGGTGAGAGAAAGTAAACATGGTGGGGAGTGAGGGGCCGATTGGATGGATGTACTAACTAAGCAATTGTTCACTCTCATCTATGTTGGGATCAGCTTCTTTTCTTGAATGGCGCTTTTTCTTAATTCTCAATCCATCTAGTTCCGCAGCCACTTCTTTCATAGTAGGCCTATCTTCTCCTTTAACACTAAGGCTTCTTTTTGCAACATTCGCAACTTTTTTTAGTTCCTCATAATCACTCACATTGTAGATGTGATCATCAACAATTTCCAACAGGCGATCTTCTTCAAGCTTAGAAACAAAGTATGTTGCCAAATTTCTCTCACTTTCAGGTCTAAAGAAGGAAATTACTTTCTTACCTGTTAATAACTCTGCTAAAACAACACCAAAACTATAAACATCACTTTTTTCAGTTAGATGACTAGTACGGAAGTATTCAGGATCCAAGTACCCTAATGTTCCTTGCACCAAAGTAGTTAATTGTGTTTGATCGAGAGGAACGAGTCTTGAAGCTCCAAAGTCTGATACTTTTGTTGTGTGATTATCATCTAAAAGTATATTTGCAGTTTTCACATCTCTATGTATGATTGGCATAGAAGCTTCACAATGTAAGTATGCAAGGGCTCCTGCAGTTTCTGTAGCTATCCTCAGACGCTTGTCCCATGAGAGTAAAGATGATCGGCTTTTATCATGAATATGGTCAAAAAGTGTCCCATTTGTGATGAACTCATAGACTAATAAAGGAACTTCTGTTTCCAAACAACAACCTAACAATTTTACAACATTCCGGTGGTTGATTTGAGTAAGCACGACTACTTCGTTTATGAATTGCTCTATTTGACTTTGATCACCAATTTTGGACTTTTTAATAGCAACCACTTTGTTATTTGGCAACACTCCTTTGTAAACAGTTCCAGAACCTCCTTGACCAAGGATTTTACTTTTGTCATAATTATTGGTTGCCTTTTCAAGTTCTTCTGCACTATAAATTTTTGCTATATCCATAGATCCTGTGCGATTTTGGAGTCGTTGTTGTAACATTAAACCACCATTTTGCTGGAACCACTTCTCTTTAAGTCTAATGAGTTTTTTCTTCTTGAGTCCCCAATATACCCAGGAGGTTCCCACAAGGAGTGCTAAGAGGCTTATGCTGACACCTATATTTGCATATTCAAAGTTAAAAAATGCACTTCAGCTAATTTGAAAGTTTCATATCTCTAGAAGGTTACAAACCTAATATGTATTATATATATTAAGATGAATCCACCAAGATTTGAATTACAATGTTTTCCAAGCAAATGATGATCTACTGGGAAAGTATATAATTAGTGAGTCCTTATTAATGTAGTTTTGAAGGTAGAAATAGTGAGGTTGGGAAATAAAATTCCTGTAAATGTACGTACTATGAAACTACTACTATTTGTCTAAAAAAGTTAAACTAATGAAAAGAAGTAAATTAGTCTTTATTTTATATATTAATACTCTCCCTCATGCGTGGGCCAAATTCTCCCTTGATGAGTAGCCCAACACACATGCAATAATTAATTAAATAAATTAGAGTATATAATTAAAATTCAAATTCAAGACCTTTGTTTTATTTTTAAATAGAACTCCTGCTTTGATACAATATAAAATCGCTACTTATTTCAAAAACTTAAACCAATAAAAAGAGATAAATTTTTTTATTTATTAATTTATATTTTAACACGAAGGTACGTACCCAATGCAATGCTGATGATCTTATTATTAGATTCATGGTTGAGTGCTACAAGTCTGCAACCTGTTCCGTTTATCCTCCCATCGCCTTCGTATCCATTGGGACAAGTACAAGTGTAATTTCCATCAGTGTTGGTACATGTTGCATTACCAATGCAAGGTTTCCAATGCGAAATGCACTCATCAATATCTGAAATACAGAGCATGCAAACAGTCACAAGTCGTCACAAGAATTAATTATATTATACATAGAAATAATATATATACATATATATGCATGATGAAAAATGATTTACGTTGTCTTAGGCTGCATAAGTTAATCTATCGCGTTGCTTTTAAAAAATATTTTCGTCTTACAATATTGTTGTGAGATATATTGTGATAATATGTCGTGTACAGATCATTACCATAAGTAGAAATGATAAAACCGTATGTGATCTGATTACCTCGGCAACTCGCAAGTCCACTTGCGAGGTATGGGTTCCCTTGATAACCATTGGAGCAATTGCAACGATACCCAGTGCTGTTGCCGTAGTTGTAACAATAACTATGCGTTGCCTTACATGCGTAGCTATCATTATTTTTCTTAGCATCTTCGCATGTCTCAGTTCCAACTGCCCAATCAAGCACCAGTGGTACAGTCTGTCTATCCCGTAAATCTTCGAAATCCGTGGATGAAAAGTTGTATGCATTTTCTTCTACTATAAAGCCGTATGCACATTCATCGATGCCAATAGTTTCCGTGTCTTCGCTCAAACTCCGAACATTTAGTTTAAATTTGGTGGCCCCTTCGGGTATAGAAGTCTGACAACAGCCAATACCAAAGCATGAACCGTTAACCACATCGGTGGCGTTGTCGTTACAGAGTGATAAGCATCCAGTAGTGAAGTTCTTTAGTTCCACGGAGCCTTGAATAAACGAATAAACGCCACAACCCACAGCAGTGATCTTGTTCCTCTTATTTGAGATGCGTATATTTGACACATTGTGATTGAACAAGGCAGAGTGGTCACTGTAGTCAACAGTATGGCAATTTCGGGTGTATGTCGCCGCGCAAGTCTTTTCATATGTTTGGTTTAATTTACAAAGACTGGCTATGGGGTTTGAGACTCGCAGTTCACCATCGAGTACTGATATGTTCTCAACAAACAAATCAAGGCCCAGGGATGGTTTTGGAGGATGGAATGTGTTGTTACAAGTGATGAGAAATGTTGAGTCAAGGGAACAGCCCTTGCTTATTCCAAATGGGTAGGGGATTTCAACTTCTCCACACATACGGTCGCAGATTGAGTTTGCATGAGATGCTACTGTTGCTGCTATAATTATGAACCCAAGAAGCAGTTGTTGCAGAAGCTTTCCTAGCAAATCCATGGCGTTCCTTTCCTAGAACAAGCATGCAGTAACATGATTAATTAATGGATGATAGTTGGGAAAGAACAACTCATGTATGGCGCTGACAAAAATGCATGTAGTTCGGGTTGTCGAAGAGGGAAACATATAAAATCCGGCTGTTATAACCAAATCACAGGACTTAAGACACGTTAGACACAGAAGGGAACCTGTAAAAAACTATAAGGGGAAAATTATCTGAGGATAGGTTTGTTGATAGTAGGTCTATGATCCTCACCTCTTTCCCACTTGAGTGCAATAGAATTAGTAGCCACTTGTAATTCCTTCAGCTGCCCTGCTTTGTTGAACTCTTCATTTGCTCTAACTTTCTTAAGGGCTAATTGAAATAATCCATTCTTATTTATAGAAGAAAGAAATACAATATTATATATAGACCTGTATCTTCTGTCGAACCAAGTTTTGTCTTTTTCCAGCTTCTTGGTACGTGGCTGTAGTTATATATGGGATCAACATTCCAAAACTAAATAAATTTTTTCAAACGCGAAAAAAAAAACCTTTTCTTCGGCAAGTAAATTATATAAAGCGAGCTTTTTGTTTTTCTTTGTGTTTAACTGGCACACCTAGCTCAGTCGTAGTATAATCATCCGGGTTCCAGGTCCTGGCAGCTTTTAGTTTAGCACCTACCCATGCAATCCAGCAGGTAATTTGTCTCCACAAGGCCTCTAATTGAGTTAAACAAAAAATTATAAAGTTAAAATATATATTTTTAATATTATTTTTATTTTAAAATTTGAATTTATTAAATTAATTTTTATGTCCTATTTGAAAATTTAGAAAAGTTATAATAGTGATTATGTATTGATGATGAAATAGTTAAATATTTGAAATTGAAAAATGTTTGTGAATTAATAATTTTTGAAAAAAATATTATAATTGAGATAAAATGAGATAATTTATATTCCCAAATCAAGTCTTAATCACAATACCATTTCATCATAATGGGATGAAAGCACATGATCTTGGTGTATAGATTTTTTTTTCTTTTTTTAAAATCACTAGAAGAAAACTATTTATCCGTCATGGTAACTTATTTCTTGTCAAAATGATTATGTTTTACTAAAATGAGTGTCTAATTTTCATAATAGATAGTTATTTTTGTTTCAAATAATCTATCATGAATACTCATTTTTTATATAATATATAATCTTATATAGAGCAATATAATTAGGCCTATAATGGTTCAAAGTACTCGTCGACTTTTCCGGAAATTCAAGTTCTAAAATGGGCTACTTCAACTATTGGAACGGTCAAACTTAATATTAATGGAAATTAAGTTAAAGTTTTGGAATTATTCGGAGGAGGTGGGGTCATTGAAGATGCAGATGAAGGAAAATTAGTGGTTGGTTTTAATTTCCTCACACTATATATGGTAGAAAGAAAAGAAAAAGATTACCCTATTAATTTGTTATGTTGAGTTCGTAGGTGGCTTTGGAAATTAAAATCTAAAACAGACACCAGCTGGCCTTTTTTCTATTAATTTGTTATGATTCAGTACTCCAGTTTTCTAATTAATTATTTCATGTCATCATGACTTATTTCCAAAATAGAGTATAAATCAAAGAACATTCATGCGACTAAGATTTGTTGTCTATATCATTACACGGATAAATAAAAGTCATATATGACCATTTGACGTGTAGAAGGAGATTTCATTTTGCATTATCCGTCTAGACTCTTTCAATTATGAAATATTAATTTAACATGTCAATTTGTAAGAACTCTTGTTTGCTAATTTCTGCATATATTGGAACTTACTGATCTTTTGTGTGTTTTCATATAACATAATTATTGAGTCCAAGGGGTGGCATAATAGTTTCGGAGCGAGCCGGGTAGTCCATCCATCATAAGATCATTAGCTGGGTTTATCTTTTCTCAATAGTCCAATATCTCAATTACCAAAAAAATAAAAAAAATCAGAGGGATATAATATATATATATATAGAAATAAACAAATTGCATTGTGTTCGGATATATGTTTATATCTCCAAGTTGGATGAATGAAAACAACTGTTGTCATTGACAAAGACATGAATAAGAAAGTAGTGGACAAGTGGTACTCACTGAGATGAAATGAATAAATAATATATATAGTCATATAGATGTGACCATATATATCATGACATGTAGTAAGAAGTTTTCATTTGCATATTTTTTAATGTCATTTGCACTAATTTATTTATTAAACCTAAAGATAAATGTCTAGTGAATAAATGCAAAAATAATTTCACAAGTCAACTGCCTTTTAAAGTCGTGTTTGTAATTGTCTTGTAATTTATAATTTCCCGGCTTGAGACTACTCAAAATATAATTTTTTCGACAATAATCAACTAGAAGGGAACATTCAAATGCAAAACCACTATATTTTTTTAAGAGTAATACTATAAATCATAACTCTTTTTTCACTTTCATTCCACTATGTAAAAATGTTACATAGTGGGCAATACCATCTCATCGTAATGGGATGATCAATATGAAAACACATCTTTATGTATATATAGATCTTTTTAAAAAAAAAATAAACAGTATAGTCTATTGAGTAATATATATAATATTTACGCCAATAATATAGTTGAACTAATTGTCGAGCTTCCCGGAAATTCAAGTTCTAAAATGGGCTTGTTCAATTATTAAAACGGTCAAACTTAATATTAATGAATATTATGTTGAAATTTTGGAATTATTTGGAAGAGATGGGGTCATTAAAGATACCGAAAGAAAATTTGTGGTTGGCTTTTCCTCACATTATGGTGAAAAGAAAAGAAAAAGATTACCCAAGTAAAGGTAATTAAGTATGATTTATGTTGAGTACGTAGAAGAATTTAGAAATTAGAATTTAAAACAGAACCTGCCTTTTGTCTATTACTTTGTTATAATTCAATGCTCCAAATTTTTAATTAATTATTTCATGTCACTTATTTCCAAAATAAATAAATAAACATGGTGCTAGGAGCGATTGGTAAAGTGTGTCTCATATATGGATAAATAATAACTAACATTTAAGAGAATAAAATCTGTCACTGATATTTAACACTAACCATATAATTAAAATAACTATTTAGAAATAAACTAAATTAATTACTGAAGCCATCAATCTAAGACATCAAACTAGGAAAATATTGTCATAAATTATTCAAAGTGCACTTATATGAAACTTCTTAATAAATATCGAGATTATTTAGGATTATCTTTATTGATCAATAGGCGCAGTATAATTTCTAAAATATCTAAAAAAAATGATTAAAAAAAAATTATTTTTTTTAATCATTTATATCTTCAAGTTGGATGAATGAAAACGGCAGCTAGCTGCTATTGAGAACGACATGAATAAGAAAGTTGTGGCCATGGTCTAAATTAATGTGGATAAGAAAAGTTGGTTCTAGCTGTCTGATATTACTTCACTACACAAATACAACTCAAGTCAAGTACGATTAATTAAGTCAAGGAGAAGCGAAGATGCGTAGAACCTTAGGCCTTAGGGTGCCAATTCATTGGCCCTACACATTTTAAATTTCTTTCTTTTTGCATGCATTATTAATGATGATGACTACGAAAGGAGAAAAACCAACGTCGACTTGTCAGTAGACTGCGTGCTATTTATGTTGATGCATGATGTTTCAATTCCTATTGCTAATTTTAATCAAGCAATGATAGAAAGGGCAAAATAACCTCTTGCTTTATTAAAATTTGAGTACTTCATCTTGATCTCTATTCTGTGCAACACTAATTTGATTGTCAGAAAAATTAGAAACAAAAAGTAAAAAGTAATGACTAGTAATAAAAAATAAAATAAAAAATAATAACAAAATATTTTAAAAATATTTGAGAAGACTTGTGTAACCAAATTTTGCCTGAATCAAGAAGATAAGAAAAATAGAAAGATTTGATAAAATAGTCATACGTATGCTAGATTAATAAAGCTCTCATGGAGGGAGCTCCTCCAAATTGCCAGAGCAAGGTTGTGGATGCCTTTTCCGGGTGCATTACGCATGGGAAATAAATAATAATCCTATCGTAACTAACTTAGGCTAACAATAAAGTGACCTACTAAATTACTAATAACGCTACTGTAGGTCACAGACAATTAATAACCAAGTGCCAGTTCAAATATATATGATCAAGTCAAAGGAGAAGCGAAGCTGCGTAGAACCTTAGGGTGCCAATTCATTGGCCCCTAGGCGTTTAAATTTCTTTTCTTTTTGCATGCATTATTAATGATGGTGACTACGAAAGGAGAAAAACCAACGCCCACTTGTGAGTAGACCGCGTGCTATAGATGTTGATGCATATTGATGTTTCAATTCCTATGGCTAATTTTAATCAAGCAATGATAGAAAGGGCAAAATAACCTCTTGCTTTACTAAAATTTGAGTACTTCATGCTTTCTACTCTGTGCAACTCTAATTTGGTTGTCAAAAAAATTAGAAACAAAAAGAAAATCAATTAGCTACTAACTTGCAATCACTATATAAAATGAATTTCTTCGATCATCCTCTAGAAAATGTTGCCAATTAGTCAGTCAACAGCTTTACCCAATTTATTTACATTTTTGGCATCATACCATTATGTACAAGACGAGAGAAATTGTGCAAAACCTTTGTATATATTCACAGGCCCTATATGTACGTACGCATTAAAGAATTGCAGGGCGAATAATTGGCATAACCTTCTCGTATCAGTCAAAGGCCCTACAATAATTGCAAGAATGGCAGGTTCGACAGAAGACAAAGGTCTATATATGTACAATATTGTATTTCTTTCTTCTATAAAGAAGAATAGATTGGTTCAATTAGTTCTTAAAGAAGTTAGAGTAAATAAAAAGTTCATCAAAGCAGGGCAACTAAAGTTGAAGGAAGTGGTCATTCATCCTATTACACTGATCAAGTGGGAAACATAAAACGTGATCCAAACTTTATGAACTGTTCTTCACACAGCAGTCACAACGGGCCGATGCCATAGAACTTCCCATAGAAATGATTCGGGCGTCCACTATGTAAAAATGTTACATTTTTATCATCTTTAAATAATCTTTTATTGTTTTAGAGAGGAAAATAAAAATTAATGGGCAATACCATCTCATCATAATGGGATCATGAAAGCACATTTTGGTGTATATATAGATCTTTTTTAAATAAATAAAAAAAAAACAGTTTAGCCTATAGAGCAATATAAATAATATTTATGTCAATAATATAGTTGAACTAATTGTCGAGCTTCCTGGAAATTCAAGTTCTAAAATGGGCTAGTTCAATTATTGAAACAGTCAAACTTAATATTAATGCGAATCATGTTGAAATTTTGGAATTATTTGGATGTGGGGTCATTAAATATGCCGAAGGAAAATTTGTAATTGGTTTTTTCTCACATTATGGTAAAAAGAAAAGAAAAGAGATTACCCAAGTAAAGGTAATTAAGTATGATTCATGTTGGTACGTAAGGGGATTTGGACATTTGAAATTAAAACAGGACCTGCCTTTTTTCTATTAACTTTGTTATGATTCAATACTCCAATTTTTAATTAATCATTTAATGTCACTTATTTTTCAAAATAGAGTATAAATATAAAAAAAAAAAAAAAAAACAAGGGGACTAAGATTTGGTGTTGGCCGGACAATTGGCAAAGTTTATCGTATATGGACGTAAATAATAACTGATATTTAAGATAACAGAATATGTCATTCATATTTAACATTAATTATATAAAATAATTATCAAAAAGAAAAAGAAAAAGTAGAGGGAGAGATATATAGAAATGCTCAGATATTTATATCTTCAAGTTGGATACAACAGCGTCATTGAGAACGACATGATCTAAAAGAAATTAAAGTTGTTGTCAATATCATGACACGAATAAATAAAATTCATGATATGACTATGAGTTACGATTTGATCATTTGCTCTTTCTAAACTTTTTAGTTTACGATTAAAATTGTATATAAGACTAGGTAAATTATATATTTTCATTCCATTTTTGTCTCCAACTTTTATGCACTAGATGGTAAAAACTAATTAGTTTACGATTAAAATGTGGTTGAAATGAATTCAAAGTTTTTTAAAGTCGTGTTTTTGTCTTCTTCTCCTAATAAAATGTGGCTTAAATAAATTCAAAGTCTTTTAAAGTCGTATTTTTGTCTTCTTCTTTCTTCTTTTGGACTAGAAGGTAAAGTACTATTTGTGAATTTATACAAGAATAATCAACTAAAAGGGACAACTCTAATGCCATTTCTAGTAAGAATATGATGTGCTGCCGCATCATCTGAAGTTTACTATTCAGAAAGCCGCCTCTTGATCACGTGGCACCACGGTCCATTAAAAAGGAAAAAGAAAACACACGAAAGGCCGGTAGATGAGACGGATAAGCTTGGTTTGGATTTAGAATAAGATAAGATTCTCATCATTATAATTTTTTTTTAAAATTTAATATAAAATATTATAAATAATTTAATTTTTTTAAATTTTAATTCAATTTTTTAGATTTTAAAATAATACTAATAATAAAAAATATATAATATTCTATTAATATTTTATTTAATTTTTAATTTTTATATTAAACTATTTCATCTTATTTCACTATCTAATTCTATTTTTATCTTTTAGATTTTTGGACTCTTTTATATTTTGAATATATATATAATTTTTAAAAAGGAAAAAACATATGGCACCATGCGGTCGTACCACGTCAAGAAGGCTTCTTGACCCTCGCTCGACGTCTAGCTCGAACGAGATATCAAACAGAGACTTCGATCAACCATCGCTCGACTTCTAGCTCGAGCGAGATTCAAACAAAAAGTTCGCTCAACTCTCGCTCGACGTCCATCTCGAATGAGATATCAGACAGAGACTTCACTCAACCATCGCTCAACTTCTAGCTCGAGCGAGATTCAAACAAAGAGTTCGCTTAACTCCCGCTCGACTTCCAGCTCGAACGAGATATCAGACAGAGACTTCGCTCAACCATCGCTCGACTTCTAGCTCGAGCGAGATTCAAACAAAGAGTTCGCTCAACTCTCGCTCGACGTCCAGCTCGAATGAGATATCAGACAGAGACTTCGCTCAACCATCGCTCGACTTCTAGCTCGAGCGAGATTCAAACAAAGAGTTCGCTCAACTCTCGCTCGACTTCCAGCTCGAGCGAGATCCAGGTAGAAACTTCGTTCGACTCTCGCTCGACCTCCCGTTCGAGCAAGAGTCAATCCTAGACGTTCACTCGAAACTTGCTCAACAGTTCGCTTCGAGCTAATGTTCTCTATATCAGGGTTCGCGCCTTTTGAAATAGTATTTCGTTCGAGCGAGAAAAGTCTTGCTCAAGCTGGGCTTATAAGTAGGATCGCTTTTATTTGAATGCTCAAACGTGAGAAACTCATTTATTTTGTTAGACTTCTGTTTTGAAAGCATTTGTAAGGTTTGAGAGTTTGTGAGATAGAGTTTTGCAACTTGTAAGTGAGATTGAGTAATCTAGTATTAGTGTAAGAATCATTTTGATTCAATTTATGTACTCCATCTTTTATTTTATAGTGATTAATTGAAATCGACCCAACAGTATATGTAAGCTTGTGTTAAGCTAAACTATTTCAAATCTTGGTATCCAAAGTGTTCTGTGTGATTGTCTTATTTCTCTCTGTTGCTTTTTCACTGCACTATTTCATCTATTATTATTTGTTGACTGGCCCATTCCCAACAATTACCATGGTCCTCATGTAACAAAGTTGAAAACTATTTTTAAGAAATAAAACAATTCATATGTAAACTCCTGTCAAATCTCCAGTTGTCCAAAATACATCAAATGCAAAGGCCAACTCACATATGACCCAAATTTTGTAAAAACCATTTATCCAATTCCAACACTAATCATGTTGTAATTGGATAAATAAAAACCATTTAGACTGAAATAAAAACCATTTTGTATGTAATTAGTGTTTGTACCATAATTACGTTTACTAATTATGGTACAAACAAAACCAATCTCATTTCCAAAAATATTTAGATTAATATAATCGTACAAACACTAATATTATATTAAACGTAAGGAAAACCTTACCCCGTTTTAACATTAAACTGACCATAACAACATCCATGAAGTGCTACACTCCAACAGGACTCTATCCCCACAGTGTAATTAAGCCTCGACCGGAGAGATTTAAAGTAAAAAACCCAACTAGCCCATGTTTAACCGATTACAATTTACTCGATCACCGTCTATAACAAGGGCATTTCAGTCTAGCTTGGCCTCACGAGATTTGGAGTCTCATTTTGGTGGTCACATAAATTATTTCGAAATAAGCTCTAAATACCCACTTTTATTATAGAATAGATTTTGTTATGATTTAATACTGTCATTTCCAAATTAATTACTTCACTTCTTTTTCAAATCAAAGTATACAAAAATATATATATATATATATGTACGGACCTGCATGAAGGCCGATGTACCTCCTTATCCTCCAAACGAGAGGTGAGTAATCCAAAAATGACAATAAAATTTAGCATAGTACTGGACACTATCAAACTCGCAAAAATTAGAAGAATGCCCAGCTAATACTATTGTGTTTTCTTTTGGGCCAAAGGCCCAAAAGTTCTTTTGAGTTTTCTGAAAGTGACATAAAGGCTAAGCAACAAGACAAATCCCACCAAAATTCTGAATAGAAGAAGGCCCAAGAAAAGAAAGCAGAGATGCTAACTAGGTACGTACTGAACCGAATGACAATACTGGCATTCCCATATCAAACTTGAAGTACACTATCTTCTCCTTTATCATAAAATTTTAATAACATTAAACTCCGAGTTTGCAATGTTGTTGTTCAAAATAAAACAAGGGTTCCATGTGAGATTGTGTAAACTTGAAGATAGAGTGCATGAATAAATGGCTTATAATTAAACACTCGCAAGTTTTAGATTCTACGACTGTCTGGACAACAGAAGACAAATTTATGGTCGGATGGTGAAAGGTTTTGGTCCTAATTGTGGAAGATGGACCTCTACGACCTTATTGGCCAATGATCAGTTGATTATGGGCTTGTGAATTTTTTATTTTTATCTTCTTCTTCTTCTCTTTTATAGTAGTCAGATCTACAAACCGATTAATAGATTATGGAGTTCTCAAATTCAAGTTAATAATGAAGTCCTATAGTCAAATAACAGATTACGAGTCTTGAGATATTGAGATTGAACAATAGGGCTGCTTTGGATTCAGGCTTTAAATTATTTTATTTTATTTTATTATTATAATTTTTTTAAATTTTTATATAAAATATTTTAAATTATCTTATTTCATTTTATCATTATAATTTTTTTAAATTTTTATATAAAATATAATAAAAATACGAATGAAGAATTTTGATAGTGCACATCTTTTCTGTAAGACCATGCCACGCTTACTTTCGGAAATTTAACAAGAGTAGGACGTTTCAAATGAGTAAATATTTTTTTTTTGTTTTTGTTTTTTTTATGAGTAATGAGAAATACGTTATTCCAAGTAAAGAGGTATATATAGCTCAAATATAAAGGGATACATTTTTTTAATTGTTAGTGATTAAAGAAGTATCTTTTCATAATATTGTAATTTAAAAAAAAAAATATATATATATATATTTAAATATATGAAAAAATTCTTATAATTTGAAAAAGAAAAAAGAAAAAGAAATTCATGTGCTTCTCTTAACAAATCATGACAGTTAAAAGCACTTATGTTGAAAGCATCGATACTCGATCGTTCTCGGCAGGCATTCTCTGGAGGACTAGCATGCAGACAGTTAAAAGCATAAGAACTCAATTTTCTTGCCATAAAAGATTGGGCCCACTTATTTATCAGCATATTCCAACAAAACAAATTAAAAGAGATTTTCATTAATACAAAATAAAAAAAAAAGATATTTATAATTAATTATTTATAATAAAAATTAAGGACTATTTGTTACGAAAATAAAATTTTTCTTATAATGAATTTGAGTGAACAAATCTCTACAAAGCTGCAGTATTCTGTACGAGCTATTGACTGATGAGCTCCCGGCCATAACAGGGAGCAAAAACACACAAAACAAGTACTACTAGTGATCCTTGTTTAATTTGTTTGATATATTAATAAGAAACTTCTCATGCTAGCTTCAATTTAAATTATGCAAAACTGGTCTCTTTAACCAAATAAAGACATAGATATTCTTAGCTAGAGGTTAAGAAATTAATAAAACACTGAATAATTGTATTAATTTTGCACGGCCAGGAAAAATACTTAATTTGCAGATCACTGTAATTAGGGAAATGGCCGGATAGTACTTTTACAAGTACTATTAATTCAACCATGCGTACTATAGATCAAATGGTGTGCATGCATGCGATCAGTACTTTTCACATGCGTATTGTTAATTCGTCCTGTATATAGATTATGTTAGCTAGGTTTCCAAATAATTCTAATAGATATATATATATATATATATAACTATATCTGTACTTATATGTATTAATTCTCTGATCAGATGACGAAAAGAAGTGATAGGATTATTAATGATTCATTATACCAAAAACAAATATTGATCTGCGAATTAAATTAAACGCCGAATATTGAACTCGTAATGAACGTTCTCAATTAGTTCTCAATTCCATCCCGAAAAACTGATAAAGTGCCAAAAACAAGAATAACTTGATTATTTTAATTTGAGTAATGGTGGATACAAATGTGGTTCCACGCATTGGATTTGAAACAAATTTCGAATGAGTGCACGGGTTTGTATAGTCTAAGACTAGGCAAATTATATATTTTCATTCCATTTTTGTCTCCAACATTTACGATTAAAATGTGGCTGAAATAAATTCAAAGTTTTTTAAAGTCGTGTTTTTGTCTTCTTCTCCTAATTCTTGAGACTATTCAATACATATAATATGTAGTACTCTTCTTTTGGACTAGAAGGTAAAGTACTATTAGTTTGCATTGGAATTTATACAAGAATAATCAACTAAAAGGGACAGCTCTAATGCCATTTTTAGTAAGAATATGAAACAGAGTTTCATGCCATAGGGTATTTAGAGGCAATGTGGTATCAAAGCATAATATTGACCAGAAAAGTAACATATATAATCATATAAAATAATAGTAGGGCTGAGCACCGCCCAAATTGGAGTCGTAGATGTTAGTGCACCAATATGCAGTCAAATTTACCGAGCTGGCACGTTTTGCGGCATATTTGATTCTAGATGAAGAGAATAAGTGTCGCAAATTTAAACAAGGGCTGAACGAGAAGCTTTTTGAGCGAGTACTGGACTTCCAAGTAAAAAAATTCACAGAATTAGTGAATAAGGCTACAGTATTTGAAAGAAACCTTCAAAGAAGTGCAACTTTATCTGATCAAAGGAAGATGTCTACCTCATCTGGATACCATACAAGCGTTAATCAAGGATCGTGGAAGAAGAAAAATGAAGGGGATAGTTCAAGCAATAGGCCAGTCCAGAGTAATCGGTAGCCCTACCAGTGTAAGACATGTAACCAAGTGCATTCTGGAGAATGCAGAAGAGGGGCAGGACTATGTTTCTGTTATGGCAAGTCAGGACACTACATCAGGAATTGCTCTCTGCAACCGGACAACAATAACGTGAGCATGTTGCCACCCTAAAGAAATGAAGTTACAGGACGAGGTAACAATCAGCGTCCTACTGCACCTGCTCTAGTCTTTGCATTGACACCAGGAGAGGCTGAAAGCAGGGATGATGTGATCACAGGTATTTTCTATTTCTCGTTTTCTTTTAGGATTAACTTGGTATTTAATGCCGATCTTTAATAGAAGGAGTATTTTTTTTTTAATTGTGATCACAGGCATTCTTCCATTGTTTTCTAATGATGCTACTGTATTATTTGATTCTGAGGCAACACATTTGTTTATTTCTTTGAAGTATGCTAAGTTTTGCACTTGGGAAGGTGAAAGGTTGGAGTATAGCCTAGTAGTCTCGACACCGACAGGGAATTCAGTATCTTGTCATAAAATTCTCCGTGGCTGCCCCATATCTGTTGAAGGAAGATTGATGCCAGCTGATCTTATAATTTTTGATATGTTTGGATTCGATGTAATTTTGGGGATGAACTGCTGGCTTCATATCATGCCAGTATTGACTGCTTTAAAAAGGAGGTAATCTTCAAGCCTCCTGAGGGAGATGGAATTCGATTTGTGGGGTCGAAAGTGCGATCATTTCCATCAGTCATATCAGCAGTTCAGGTTGAAAAATTATTGCGAGATGATTGTCAAGGATTTTTGGCTTGTGTGATAGATGCACCAAAGGAAGAGTTGAGTTTAGAAGAGATTCCTATTGTGAGAGAATACCCGGAAGTGTTTCCTGAAAACTTGTCTGGTTTAGAACTCGACCGAGAAGTAGAATTTGAGATTGATCTTGCTCTGGGCATGGCACCGTTGTCCAAGGCTCCTTATAGAATGGCGCCATCAGAGCTCATCGAACTCAAAGAGCAATTGCAAGACTTATTGGACAAGGGTTTTATCCGACCCAGCATGTCCCCATGGGGTGCTCCAGTTTTATTTGTGAAAAAGAAAGACGGGACAATGAGAATGTGCATCGACTATAGAGAACTCAACTGAGTAACTATCAAGAATAGATATTTCTTACCTCGTATAGAGGACCTCTTTGATCAACTGCAAGGTGCACAAGTTTTCTCTAAGATTGATCTTCGGTCAGGGTATTATCAGCTGAAGATTAAGGCAGAAGACGTATCTAAGACTGCTTTCAGAACCAGATACGGTCACTATGAGTTTTTGGTCATGTCTTTTAGCTTGACTAATGCTCCTGCAGTATTCATGGATTTAATGAATAGAGTATTTCATGAAAACCTGGATAAATTTGTGGTCGTCTTCATTGATGACATCTTGATCTATTCTAAAAGTAAGGAGGAGCATGAGGAACACTTGAGGCTAGTACTCGGAACACTTAGGGAGGAAAAGTTGTTTGTTAAACTAAGGAAGTTTGAGTTCTGGCTGGATTCAGTTATATTTTTGGGGCATGTGGTTTCAAAAGAGGGCATTTCAATAGACCCAGGGAAAGTGGAAGTAGTAGTTAACTGGTTGGCACCGAAGAATGTTCGTGAGGTTAGGAGTTTCTTGGGATTGGCGGGATACTATCGTCGATTCATTGAGGGTTTCTCAAAAATAGCAGTTCCTCTCACCGCCCTTACCAGGAAGAATAACAAGTTTGAGTGGATAGAAAAATGTGAAGAAAGCTTTCAGACCTTGAAACAAAGACTTGTGACCGCCCCAATTTTAACAGTTCCCACTACGAGAGGTGGTTTTGTGGTGTATAGTGATGCTTCAAGATTGGGTTTGGGGTGCGTGTTAATGCAACACGGAAAGGTTATAGCTTACGCTTCTCGACAACTGAAGACTTATGAACAAAACTACCCCACATATGATCTAGACTTAGCAGCGGTGGTATTCGCACTCAAGATTTAGAGGCATTATCTATATGGGAAAAAGTGCAAAATTTACACAGATCATAAAAGTTTGAAATATTTCTTCACCTAGAAAGAATTAAACATGAGACAGAGAAGATGGCTCGAGTTAATAAAGGATTATGATTGTACTATAAATTACCATTCAGGCAAAGCGAATGTTGTAGCTGACGCCTTAAGTAGGAAATCATTGAGTCCAGCAGTTGCAACCCTTACCACCCAGCCCCAGTTGTTAATGGACTTAGAGAGAGCCGGTATTGAGGTTATCACTAATGATACAAGCACTTTCGTGGCCAGTTTAATAGTGCAACCAGATTTGTTAGAGAGAATCAAAGCAGCTTAGAAAGTGGATTCAGCGTCGATAAAGCTAGTTGAGGAAGTTAAAAACGGGGTCAAAGCTGATTTTAACATTTCTGAAGATGGAGTTTTGAGGTTTAGAGACAAATTGTGTGTGTCGGCAGATGATGCACTGAAGAAGATAATTCTTGAGGAGGCACACCGCTCTTTATACATAGTCCATTCAGGGAGTACCAAGATGTATCAGGAGTTGAGAGAATCTTTTTGGTGGAACGGTATGAAGAGAGAAATTGCTAAGTTTGTAGAGCAGTGCCTAACATGTCAATAGGTGAAGGCAAAACATCAGAGACCAGCAGGGTTGTTACAACCATTACAGATTCCAGAATGGAAGTGGGAGCATATATCCATGGATTTTGTGACAGGTCTACCAAGGGATTTAAACGGACAAGATGCAATTGGGTAATTGTGGATCGGTTAACGAAGACTGCACGTTTTGTGTCCATTAAGTTTCTTATAAATTGGAGACACTAGCTGAGCTGTACATATAAGAGATTGTGAGATTGCATGGGATACCAGTGTCTATTGTGTCAGATAGAGATCCTCGTTTCACTTCTAGATTTTGGAGAAGTTTACAAGAGGCAATGGGTACTAAGTTAAATTTCCGTACGACTTATCACCCTTAGACAGATGAGCAATCAGAAATGACTATTCAGATTTTAGAAGACATGTTGAGGACATGTGTGATGGACTTTAAAGGAACTTGGTTACGACACTAATCATTGGTGGAATTTACTTATAATAACAGCTTCCAGACTAGTATTAAGATGGCACCGTATGAGGCTTTGTATAGCAGAAGGTGTAGGTCCCCTTTATATTGGGATGAGGTTGGTGAAAGAAAAATACTAGGACCAGAGATCATTCAGAAAATCACAGAAAAGATTGACATCATTAGAGCTAGAATTAACCAACGATTATGCTAATAACCAACGCCGTCCACTAGAGTTTAAGGTTGGAAATGAAGTATTCTTGAAGATAGCACCAATGAAAGGGGTTATGAGATTTGAAAGTAAGGGCAAGTTGAGCCCTAGATATATTGGACCCTTTGAGATCCTTGAGTGAATTGGACCATTGGCATATAAGTTAGAACTTCCTCCGAATCTTGCGGGAGTGCATAACGTATTTCATGTGTCCATGCTGAGAAAGTATATTCCCGATCCAACTCACATCATTCATTATGAGCCGCTACAAATTCAGGAAGATATGAAATATATTGAAGAATCAGTGCGCATCTTGGAAAAGAAAGCACACATGCTGCGGAACCGTAGCATCCCCATGGTTAAGGTTTTGTGGAGTAATCATACAAGCAGTGAAGTTTCCTGGGAACTCGAGGAGGAAATGCGAAAGAAATACCCGCACATCTTCAACGAGAAATATGAACTCTTGTAGCAAATTCTGAGGACGTAATTTTTTTTGTTTAGGAGGGGAGGATGTAAGGCCCGCAGCCCAGGCCCATTCCGGTTTAACAAGACCCGGCCCAGCACCCAGAAACGACGCCATTTCTCTCCTCAGGTAAGTTATCTTCCGCCTCTTTCTTTCCTTGTTTCTTTCTTTCCTTTTCTTTCTTCTCTTTTCCTTCTCTTTCCCCTAGCCGACGGTTTACCCCTCTGTTTTCGTTGCCTCACCTCGCGCCCGCCTTTCACGTCTCGGCAGTTACCAGGCTCAACGAAAGATAAATTCTCTCTCTCTCTCTCTCTCTCCTTTCGGAATTGCATTTTCGGTTTGGGTCTTCTCATCGCCGGTTTCCCCTGCTTTGTTCACCCCAGTTCTCGCCGGTAAGTTCATCTATCCCTCCCTTCTTCTCTTGCGATTTTTACTATCCATGTAAGGTGCGGTTGTGGGGTTTTATTCACTGAAATTTTGGTAGATACCCGTTTGTTGTAGCCGAGCATAGGGGAGGCAGGATTTCGATCCATTCGGCCATCGTCCGCGTGTTTTGTTGCCCAGTTTTCGTGCGATTTTTCAGCTTAAGGTAAGATTTATGGATTGTTCATGGATGCTCATCTTAAGTGAATTGTTTAAAGGATTTTTCTTTTAATTGATAGATCAGTTTGAAGAGAATTTTGATGGCTACCTAGGGATTTTGTTGACATTCCTTGCTGCCGTGTAATACTTCCTTACTTGTTGTTTGGTAGTGGTTTTGGGTTGATGCATAATAAATGAAGGTGATGAGTAGATGTCAGATTTTGTGGCTTGTGAATTTTTGTTGAAACGTTTATGGCAATGTCCATGTTGGGTGCTGCTTATTATTTTAGAAATATTGGATTATTGGGAATTGTTGGATACGAAAAGTGGGCTGTTTAGTGAATGAAAATGCTTTGGATCTTTTGTTTAGAAGACTCTTACAAGTTGTTGGTGGAGTATTTTTATTTTATTTCTTGGTTGTTCTTGAGCTTATGAGTTGTTTGTTGAAGGGATTATTGGTGGCTGATGGTGTGAAATAAAGAAATTATTTTCCAAGGTATTTTAGAGTTATTTGAGATGATTTCGTAATGAGCTGAAATAATGAATTTGTTGGGGATAAAATTCATGCTAATAAATTATTTTGGGCGGTTGGTTGCTTGGTAAATGTTTTCTAGAAATTATGTATTTAGGCGGGCAATGTAGTTAGCTTATAAATTTTCAGGTACAAGCTTTCGGAGTGGTCATTAACACAAAGAAAATTATTTTTATGAATAGGTGACGAAACTCTTAACGGTCAGACTCAAAGTTTTGATATTTTGCTGCAGGAGTCAGGTAAGCGGAGTTCATATACTTGATTTTTAAACTAGACGTAGACTGAGGTTGACTTTCTAAAAATTTGTGCATGTCTGGTTTTGAATTAAGGACTTGAGAAAAACCAACCTTAGTTAATTATTGGCATTATTCATGAAACTTATATGAAAGAAAGAAAAATATTTCTATCATGCATTGTGTAGACATGAGCCAGCTTTTTGTCATGTTATTTTCTAAAATGTGGAAAAGAGCATTTTTGTCTATCTGAGAAAAATTGTTTCTTGATTGTGTTGACGATGTTTTATTTATATAAGCTTTATTCTGAAAATAGTTTGGAACTATGTGTCTTTAATAACTCTGAAAACCTTTGACATAGTATTCTGGTTGGTATTTGACTCTATCTCTGCTTGCTCTGCTCTGCTCTGTCTTTGTTCTGTTAGGATTGGTACCAATTTCTTATCTCTGAGTGCACCCACTTTGGAAACAAAGTGAGTTATTGTGGGCTTTCCTATGTGCACACTCGGGGCTCCGAGAACGAATAACGGAAAGTTTCACTTCTGTCTCTGCCTGGTTTGGCCACTGGGATTAGCACAACCCTACCATGGGGGTTAAATATGGTCTTTGCTTTGTGAGATGCTCCGTTTGATATAGTGATAATGCTCAGATTTGTTATGCCAAAGTACTTTATGATTTAATTGTTTTGAAAATCATTTGTTCCTTTATGCATAAATATGTTTTGTTTCGTACTTTATTACTTGGTAAATGCTCATATTTACACGCTTGTATAAGTTCTTCGCTTACTGAGTTGTGGAAAAACTCACCCCCTTATCTCATATGTTTTTCAGATGATTTGAATGTTCCAATAAAGAACCAAAAATAGAGTTTGACCAAGTTTAAGCTGTTAGAGCCACAGATTAGATGGGGGAAAACAATTTATTTTATTTTAGATGTTCGGTTTCTAGTTCATTAGATTTTAGAATATTAGTCATTCATTATTGTTAAACTTATTGGGAGAGTGTAAACCCCCTCAATTATGAATATGGTCGGAGACCTATTATTTGTACTTGAGGACGGGTTATACCAAACAGGTTAGATTTCTCGACCCCCTACGAGTACGGGGTGTTACACAATGCATTGAAAAGGCTGGAAATTAATAACATTCTATAATTTCTATGCAACATAGCATCCCAAAATAAGATATATGAAGAAACTCCAATCATCTCCCACCATCAAAGGCTACCATTGCATGGTCCTTCATGCTATCATCTACAATACTGCTTTTAATAGTAGCATCATGTTCATAAGAATCGAATCTCTCTCCCAGCAAGTACTCTATCTCTTCTAAATTTGAATCAATGTTGGCAATCTTTCCTAAACCTTCCAATTCAATTGCTACTTCCTTCATGGTAGGCCTATCTTCCCCTTTCACTTTGATGCACGTCCTTGCAAGATTAGCTACTTCTTTCAGGTGATTCTCATTTCTTTCCATCAACAAATTCTGCTCAAGAACATCAAATAGTCTATCTTCTTTAATAGCAGAAAGAAGATATATGGCCAGACTTCTCTCCTCCTCAGACCTATCAAATGAAAGTGTCTTTTCTCCGGTTAGTAACTCTACCAAGATGACGCTAAAGCTATAAACATCACTTTTCACAGTTAATTGGCTGGTTTGCAAATATTCAGGATCTAAGTATCCAAGAGTTCCTTGTACCAATGTAGCTACTTCTATTTGGTGTAATGGAATCAATCTTGAACCTCCAAAATCAGAAACTTTAACTGTGTAATTACCATCTACTATTATGTTTGAAAACTTGGCATCTCTATGAATTATAGGAGGAGAGGATGCAGAGTGCAGATAAGATAATGCCGTTGCTGTTTCTGCAGCTATCTTAAGACAAGTCTCCCATGAAATTGGTGATGATCGATTTTTATGATGTATGTGCTCGAAGAGCGTGCCATTGGAAATGAACTCATAGACTAGTAAAGGAACTTCTGTCTCCAAACAACAACTTAGGAGTTTAACAACATTTACATGATTAATTTGAGAAAGCACAAGCACCTCATTGATGAACTGCTCAATTTGGCTCTTATCCACAAGTTTGGACTTCTTAATTGCCACAACTCTGTTCTTAGATAAAAAAACCTTTATATACTATACCGAACCCTCCTTCACCAATGATTGAATTCTCATGATAATTGTTGGTAGCCTTTTTTAGCTCTTCTGCGCTAAAGATCTTGGCTATTTGAATAAAATTTTCTTTTCTAGAGAGCTGTTGACTTAAAATCACCCCACCATTTTGGCGAAAGAATTTTTCTCTAAGCTTGATTAGCTTTCTTTGCTTGATTATCAAATACATCCAAGAGCTAGAGACCAGTAGTACTATAAAGCCTACACCAACAGCTGTAATGGAAAGAAACAGTATTATTAATTATGAGCCTCATGCCATCGTGCAATATAATTCACAGCCATCTTCCCATTCCAAAAACATATTTAACCAACACCTCCGAATACAGTAAACTTTGTACACTTACCAATGGCAATCTTGTTCACTAATCCGAGATTCAAAGTGCACGATTCACCATCGTTTCTTCCGTCTCCACTGTGCCACTTGGGGCAAGAACATGTATAATTCCCTTCTGCGTTCTTACATGTAGCATCCCATTCTGGCGCCACTACTTTCACGGCAACAATTTGCACATTCAGTTATTTTATTCAATTTATTCACGCCACTACTTTCATGTCACTACTTTATTCAGTTTGCACATTTAGTTATTTCCTCTTTCATTTCTATGATTTTATTTTTTTTTTTGGTTTGCCATTCATCTATTTATACCTTCTGTTAGCCGTGCACTCTCATGCATTTATCGACAATCCTCAACCTAGACTAGGTTACCGCCGCACCACCTTCAAGTAACCACCAAACAGCCACTGCGTAAAGCCATGGCAGCACCAGCGCCACACCACTGGCCCACCCCTCAAGGTCATCATTCCAACCACGGATAACACCCACCGTGAGTCCTATGCCTTTCGGTTAACACCTAAAGAATACCACCCTTGTTTTACATCACCAAAACAGAGCACCCAACAACTTGTGTAGCCACCGGGTGAGTTTGCCCATCACCGTGCATTTCAGCCCCATCGTTGCACCTCCGTTACCAGCCACTGGATCCCTCCCCGCCCCACGAAATCTCAGCCACCCCAAGCGGTGTCCACTCATCAGGCGATATCGCACCGAAGTGACTTTGTTTTTGGTTCCCTGAACCAGAGCATCAACAGCCTAGTACCATTTCACTCGGAGCCACCTGCCAATGGCAGCCCCTCCATGTCGCCATCCTAGCACCTTCACAGAACCACCACTATCCATCACTGAAATTGGGAGCCTCTGTTTTTAGCAACCGGAAACAGAGTAGTCCCCTGCTCCTCCCTCGGTTCACACTTCACCCAGCCGCACCCCCACATGACGGAACAAGCGGAAACTACCCAGGAGCCTCTAACTGTACCACCCCTGCTGCCGCAACCCCCTCGGTAAGCCCACGATGGGCTCCCTCCCAACTGCTTTCATCTCCGTCTCTCCCTCTTGCTCTTATCCCCTCGGTCTCTCTCTCTCTCTCTCTCTTTTTATGCCTCTCTCATTTTATTTTATTTTCTCTCTGACCTTAGTGTGATGTCGTCGACATAACCCCCGCCACCTCCCAGCCCTTCGTGCCGCTCCTTCTCTTGGTGAGTACATACACCCCTGCCGCATGGTTTGATCTGAAAGCTTCAAGTTTTCGTTGTCCCTTTTTGGTTTCGTGTGTCTTGTAGGGCCATGCATCGAATGTTATTTCTACTAAAAGAATACATTACCTTTAAGTGGGTTTTACTTTTAAGTCTTATCGTTTTATTTTGTGAAGGTTTTATTTATTTTAGTTTCATTTGTGTTTCGTTACAACCTTTGGGAGTAAATGTTTTTGGGTTAGTTTCATGCTTTAATTTATTTTAGGCTCCAGTTTTAAATTATTTCGGATTTGCCTTTGAACTATTTTGAGCTTGTGTTATAAATTATTTTGAATCGGATCTTGGGTGTTACATTATCTTTAATGGGTTGAATTTTGATTTTTAGAAAGAGACTTAGATTTGAAATGGAAATTGAGTTAAGTGTTTATTAAGTGAAAATTGAGGTTTTAGATAATTTAAAATATTTTAAGGTTTTGGAAGAATGTAGTAAACTCAAAAGTATTTTGGAGAAAGTTGTTACTAAGAATTTTAAGGGTCTTTAGATGTTAAGAGAGGATGTTGGATTTTACGTCCCGAGTTCTTTTTTTTTTAGGTTTGTAATCATTAGAAAATTTATAGAATTCATGATTATTTTATAGGTGTCGATTATTATTTGTTCAACGCTGTTTGGAGAATTTCTAAAAAAACTAAGAAGTCTAAGTAAGCGGAGTTCCTATGCTTGACTTTACACCAACTCTAAGATCGAGGTTGACTTTTTGAAAACTTTGCATGATTTTGTTATAAATGAGAACTTGGGAAAAACAACATCGGTCAATTATTTGCATTACTCATGAAATCTATATGAAAAAAAGAAAAATGTTTATATCATGCATGGTGTAGACATGAGCAATATGGACATGTTTCTGAACTGCATAAAAGAGCGAGTATGAAAATGATGTTTTATTTATGTAATGTGAAATGTTTAGAGTATTTAAAAATGATATGAACAAGTTTGGTACATGATTTGATATGACATGACATGATATGATATGGATATGAAAACTTTTGGCATTCTTATCTGTTTGATCTGCTTTGGAATATGGTTCTGATATGATGATATGAATTCACGTGATATGGTTGGTACCACCATGATATGATATGATAGGAGTATAACCACTTTGGAAATAAAGTGGTCCTGTATGTGTTTCTTTTCTGTGTGCACACTCGGGGCTCCGAGAACGAATAAGGGAAAGTCTCACAATATGATACTGCCTGGTTTGGCCACCAGGGATAGCATAATCCTACCACGGGGGTTAAAGATGGTACATGTTCGGATATGAAAAGGAGATGAAATTGTACAGTTATTTGTGCCAAAGCGTTTTTGATAATGAATAGTGATTTTCTAAATGTAAAAAGATTGAAAAGTTACTCTATTTTATTGATAATATTTTAGAAATCTATATATGAAAATAAAAGGATTTCTGGTTCATGCATATGAAGTTTCTTTTGAAAATACTCATGTTTGCACTCTTGTATATGTCCTCTGCTTACTGAGTTGTGGTTAAACTCACCCCTTATCTCTGAATATTTTCAGATGAGTTTGGATATTTCAGCCAATGATTGGATTATAAAGCATTAGGTGAGATGATTCAAGAATGGTTGATTAAATATAGAGAATTTATATGAACATTGATAAGGTTTAGTAATAAAATATTATTGTAGTCTAGTGACTTAGCACTTCTGGAATTTATGATATTGAGGAAAAGTGATTTTCAAACCAAGTTTTATATGATATTTGAGAATTTGGAGTCTATAATTATGGTGTTGAATGTAGATATATGTAATAAGTAGTAACTCTCGGACCCCTATGGAACCGGAGCGTTACATTACATCTCTTGGGTGATGTGCACTTATTGAGATTTGGATCCCGGCACTCATCAACATCTGCAGATCGAACAGTTTGACATGAATTTAAGCCAAGTTCAAGAAAATGAAATCCAAAACATGTTATTAAAATGAAAATTTTAGTCATTATGATTTTTATTTTGAGAAGCTTCTTAGACGTGGTTAGTAATGTAAGTACCTTTGCAACCAAGTTGGAGGAAAGGGTTGCCTTCGTAACCCTCCTTGCACTGGCAACGGTATCCATAGCCGTTTTGATCAGGATCATAACATATGCTGTTTCCTCCACATATATAATCAGGCTTGAGCTGAGCATACTTACACCTTTCAGTACCGATCGTCCCATCAAGTACCATCGGAATGGTTCTATTATTGTGGAGACTGGAAAGATAAACGGAGGAGAAATGGAACACTTCTTTCTTAACAACGAAAGCAAAGCTGCAGGGATTGAAGTTCGATACGTTTGTGTGATTGTTGAAGCTATATACTTCCAATCCTATCTGGCTCACTCTTTCCGGGATCTGTACCTCGCAACAACCAATTCCAGAGCAAGTCCCATTCAAAACGTTGCTTTGATTCTGGCAAATTGACATGCACCCCATGGAGAAGTTTCCATCATTCTGTTTACCATGAAGGTATGCATATGTATTGCAGCCAACAGCAATGAACACGTTTTGGGTGTTAGAAACAGTAAAAGTATTGGAGGTGATATATAGACCGGCGACCTGGGATTTATTCGAGAGCCCTGACCCGTTGATACAGACCTCGACAGTGTCCATAAAGATGTCAATCTGGCCTTGGATGGAAATCTGCTGGACATCGATGCCATTCTTCTGCAGTTGGAGTCGTCCATCCGATGTTTTGGTGCAATTGACAGAAAAACTTTTATTATTTAGGTAGCAACCTTTACCTATACCAAAGGGATAGGGAATTTCAACACCTCCACACCTGTTGGAGCAATTAGGGAGGGCTGACCCATTAGCAGTTGCTGCTGCAGTAGCCATTCCAGATAGTATTATGCCTACCCATATCATAACTTGCACAAGCAGCGCCCTATTATAACCTGCACCCATAATCGCCTACACTACTATTTCTAATTAGAGAGGGATTGACAAAGTTTACTATTGTGTCTTTCGCTTGTAAAACTTGCCGTAGATGATCGGTTTTTATAGGCAAATGCAAGGGGGATCAAGAATAGTATTTCATGCACCAGGTATGAACGTGACCTATATTCCAGTACTGGCGGCACAAATAAGTCTATCACGTCTACATGCATCTAGTACTCGATCAAATCATATAAGTCAGCTATAAGAAGGCCAAAGAAATAGCATTTAGGCCTCGTTTTGTACATAAGATGATATAAAAATTTTATGAATAGTAGTGAAAATAATTTATAAATAATAGTAAAATAGTTTGAGTTAATATGTTATATATTTAAGTTTTGGAAAATGAGATAGAAAATGTTAAATAAAAAAATTATAAAATTATAAAATTAAAATATTATTATAATATAAATTTTTAATATTATTCTTATTTCGAAACTTGAAAAAAGTTGAATTGCTTTCTATATTTCATTTATAGAAATTTGTAATAATTATGTATCGATGAAAAAGTTAAATATTTAAAATTGAAAACTGTTCATGTTTTAGTGATGTTTGAGAAGGAAACTAGGAAAAAATTAAGATGAAATGAGATAATTATTATTTCTAAACAATGTCTTAGATAATCACAATAAATTCATTTTAAACCACAGATAAAAAATAGATAAATAAATTCATTTTGCAACATGATTTATTTCATTTACTGTTTTTTCTTTTTTTTTTTTCAATTAAAATTTAAAAAATTAAGATTGTATGGAGTTGCATCTTTTTCATTATATCAAAGAGCTAGAAGGCCGTATACATCCTTTTTTTTTTCAGCCCTTGTATATCTTTATATTTTTGGTCTTCCAACTATTTATTTTTTACTTTCTAGGAAGGGAAATATTTGGCCATGTTATAAGAAAAGTTTCGTCTACATAGAGATCTAACATATCGCATTAAATTATATTATTGTTAAAGTATATATTTATTTAGATCTAGACTCTTTCAATTATGAAATAACAATTTAACATGTCAATTTGTAAGAACTCTTGTTTGCTAATTTCTGCATATATTGGAACTTACTGATCTTTCTGTGTAATTTTCATATAACATAATTATTGAGTCCGAGGGGTGGCATAATATATAGTTTCGGAGCGAGCCAGATAGTCCATCCATCATAAGATCATTAGCCGGGTTTTCTTTTCTCAATAGTACAATATCTCAATTACCACAAAAAAAGAGGGAGATATATATATACATATACATATATATATATATATAGAGAGAGAGAGAGAGAGAGAGAGAGAGAGAGAGAGAGAGAGAGAAATGAACAAATTGCATCGTGTTCAGATATATGTTTATATCTCCAAGGATGGATGAAAACAACTGTTGTCATTGACAAGGACATGGAAAGCAGTGGTCACTGAGATGACACAAATAAATGAAAGTAGTCATATAGATGTGACCATATATCATGACATGTAGTAAGAAGTTTTCAATTGCATATTTTTTAATGTCATTTGCACAGATATTTTTTTATTAAACCTAGCTAACGATAAATGTCTAGTGAATAAATGCAAAAACAATTTCACAAGTCAACATCTTTTTAAAGTCGTGTCTGTGATTTGTCTTGAAATTTCCCGCCTTTAGACTACTCAAAATATAATTTCTACGAGAATAATCAACTAGAAGGGAATATTCAAATGCAAAACCACTATATTTTTTTAAGATGGTACTATAAATCATAATCTATTTTCACTTTCATTCCACTACGTACGTAAAATGTTACAATTTCATAATCTTTATATAATCTTTGTTTTAAGAAAGAACATATAAAAATTAGTGGGCAATACCATCTCATCATAATGGGATGAAAGCACATCTTGGTGTATATACCGATCTCTTTTAAAAGAACAATACAGTCAATAGAGCAATATATATAGTATTTAGGCGAATAATAGTTGAGCTTGTTGAGTTTCCAGGAAATTCAAGTTCTAAAATGGACTTCTTCAATTATTAAAACGGTCAAACTTAATATTTATGAGAATTATGTTGAAATTTTGGATAATTATTTGGAGGAGGTTGGGTCATTAAAGATGTCAAAGGAAAATTTGTGGCTCGTTTTTCCTCACATTATGGTAAAAAGAAAAGAAAAAGATTATCCAAGTAAAGGTAACGTCTATGATTCATGTTGAATACGTAAGAGGATTTGGACATTAGAATTTAAAACAGAACCTAGTACCTTTTCTCTATTACTTTTTTATAATTCAATACTCCGAATTTTTAATTAATTATTTCATGTCACTTATTTACAAAATAAATTCGAAAAACATGGTTGAAACTAGGATTTGAAACTAGGAGAGATTGGTAAAATGGGTCGTATATGAAGATAAGTAATAATTGACATTTAAGAGATTGCAAAATCTGTATATTTCACACTAAACATATATATATATATATATATTTATAAAAAAAACACATGACACTATGTGGTGGTGCCACATCAAGAGATGGTTATCTTGAATAATATGCTTCAGATGAAACCATAGATATACTCTTCCATGACATATTCATTCTCGAATAACCACTACATTTTTCTTAATATAATCTGTAGAGGTATATAATTAGTCATATAACAATTGGAAATGGCAATGATATTCAAAGTATGAAAGGTCAAATGGATTGCTCATCCTACTCCAAGCAAAAGTCTAAGTCCTATCAAAGTACTGGACAATAATTAGTGACATTATAATGTCACTGTATCAAAACTGATTGACGGTGTCTCAAGGCAATGGCATACCTACATGGTTAAGGAAGCTTTAATTCATGAAGCTACTATCATCCTAAAACATCTATTAGCTGCATCAACAATAGGGACAAACTGATACTATCATCCTAAAACATCTATTAGCTGCATCAACAATAGGGACAAACTGATACGGCAAGGCTCTAAAGATGGTTCTTTTTCTCTTATAAGTGATTATCACATGGGAAATTAAAGGAGTTTGACAGATAAGGATCAAGTCTCGACTAGCAACCCCTACAAAGAGGTGTGGCAATAGCTTTGGCAGCTCCTCGACAGCATGCCTCGAGTTCCTCCCAACCAACCAAACACAGCCTTTACAAGAAGAAAATTGTAGAATATTCTGTATCTTTGTCCAATTTGCCAATTGGAAACGGAAGCCACAATGCATGCGATCTAGAGGTGTGAGCTGTCAACCAATTAGAACTTAGTTGCCAAAAATTCATGTTCTAAAATGGGCTAGTTCAACTATTGGAACGGTCAAACTTAATATTAATGGAAATTATGTTAAATTTTGGGATTAATTGGAGGAGGTGGGGTAAAGATGTTAATATACCTGAATCAACACCTGCGCATTTCATCAAACAGCAGGAGGGCACCACCTGTGCCTCGGCAATGACATGACACACCCAGCCATCATCCATGCCGTTTACAACAACAGAATCAATAACAATATTTTTTTTTAGAATGTACAGCAGAGAATTCTGTTATTATTGTCTCAAGTTTCCTGTACAGTAGTGTTCGTTTATTGTATTTTTACTCTATGTATAAATACCAATTCACTCAATGAGAAATACAAGGAAGTTTATTCCATATTCTTGCACTCTGCTAACAAAAGATAACGAAGGAAAATTTGTGGTTGGTTTTTCCTACGTTATGGTAAAAATAAAAGAAAATGATTACCCAAGTAAAGGCCGCAAGACGTACGATTTGCTAAAACAAAGGTAAGTACGATTTATGTTGAGTACTTAACGTAGGTGACTTTGGAAATTAAAGGTTTGAAAATTAAGTTATTGTTTGTTCTGTCAAAAATTAAAGGAGACATCTGGCCTTTTCTCTATTAACTTCGTTATGATTCAATACTCCAATTTTTTAATTAATTATTTAATGTCACCTATTTTTCAAAATAGAGTATAAATATAAAAAAAAAAAAAAATACATGCCAGGGGGAGTAAGATTTGGTATTAGTCAGACAATTGGCAAAGTGTGTCGTATATTATGGGCGTAAATAATAATTGATATTTAAGATAATAGAATATGTCATTGATATTTAACATTAACTATATAAACTAGTTATAATTTATTAATAAATTAGACAATTAAAGCCCTCAATATGAGATATCAGACAATAGTTAAAAAAATGTTATCATAAGTACTTATTTAAGGTGGACTTACAAAAATAAAAAAAGCTTGTTATAACTTAATCTCGTGATTAATTTAGTTTATTTTTATTTAATAGTACAATTTATCGATTACCAAAAAGAAAAAGAAAAAGAAAAAGAACAAGCAGAGGGAGAGATACATAGAAATAATCAAAGTCTTTTAAAGTTGTGTTTTTGTCTTGTTCTACTAATTCATAAGATTTTAAAATTATAAGTTATATTTCTCATCGCAATCTCAAACATGCATTAAGTCTGATTTGAATTCAGGAGTGAGATAAGATCATCTCATTTAATCATTATAATTTTTTAAAATTCAACACAATATATATATATATATAATTCAATATTTTAAAATCTTAATTCAATTATTTAAAATCTCAAAAAAATAATAATATTAAAAAAATATTTTATTTTAGTAATATTTTATTCAATTTTCAACTTTATATTAAACCCTCTCATATTGTCTCACTATCCAATTTTAATTTTGGGACTTTTTATGTTTTGAATATATATATAACTTAAAAAAAAAAAACACGACACCATCATGCGGTGGTACCACGTCAAGAAGGTCATTTTGAAGGAAAAAACTTTATATTCCGGACATTTTAATCCCGCAGCGGCCCCATGGTGGTTTTTAAATAGAAAAAAAATTAAAAAAAATTAAAAAAATACATATATTTTATCTCTACACATTATTTTATTATTTTTTATAAAAAAAAATGAAATGAAAAAAAGTGTAAAAAACATTTGCACTATGGGTCGCGGCGGGAATCCCCTCCCGGGGATCCCTAGCGCTACTCCATTTTGAATGATAAGCTTTAGATGGCTAGTTTGTTTATTTTCTTTTCTTAAAAAAGAGACGGAGTCATACCCCTTTAGGCCCAATATTATTGATAGAATCCCCCCTTATGATAGAGGAAAGCCATAGTTACAAAACAAGTATCTGGGACTAGCTAAAACAAACCATAACCATATCCAAGAGCCAAAAATGACATAAACTTAAGTCGAAAGAAGTACATTAAAACCAGTTCTTAAAATCTTACAGCAGGAAGGCCCGCTTTTTCCACATGAAAAATTAATCCTTTTATCTGAGTGGGGAGACCGGCTGAGTCCAACCAACAACATGAATAGCCCTCAGCACCCATTTTTGCTAAACTGTTTGCCAAAGCATTCCCTTTGCGAAACACGTGCTAAATTGTATATGTTAAAGAGGCTAACATGGATTTGAGATCATCCCAAAAGTCTTCTAGGTACCACAGCCCACATCTATCCTTACGCAACCAGTTAATTAATGTCATGGAGTCTAGCTCAATTTCCACGCAGTTAATGCCCAGCGATATACAGTTCCGAAGACCATGCACTAGCGCCAATAGCTCAGCCTTGTTGTTAAAGCCTGAGTTTATTTCAACAGAGAATGCAAGAATAAGCTTAGCTTGATTGTCCCGAATGGCACCACCCGCACCAGATCTTCCCAATGTGTTGAGCTTACACTATTAAGCTCTCCAATTTCCAACGTAATGAATTCATTGTATTAAAAATGATATATCACTGTACAAGACTAAAATGTCCTATTTATACACTTGAGGTGCCCTATACATCATGCACCGACTTTAATTTGAGAATAAAAGAATAAAGTGAACATACACGTGTAAACAATTTACATTACAATTTAATACTCTCCCTCAAGATGGACTATATATATTTAATAGTCTGATCTTGCCAATGAGATAAATAAATTGGTACAGTCCGAGAAACTTTGTCAATATATCAGCCATTTGACTACCTATATTGACATGAAATAGCTTGATAATACTAGCTTGCATCTTCTCTCTCACAAGATGACAACGGCCTATCTCTATATGTTTTGTTCTCTCATTGTATATCAAATTGGAAGTTATGTGGATAGAAGCTTGTGAATCACAATACATTAAAGCTAGATGTGAGTGTGAAATCCCAAAATCTGCTAACAAGTTTTTCAGCCAAAATATTTCACAAACCCCAGCTGCCATTGCCCTATATTCTAACTTAGCTGAAGACCTAGAAATTGTTTGTTACTTCTTTAATTTTCAATTGACCAAATTATCCCCCAAAAAGATTGTGTAATCAGTGATAGATTTTTTGGTATCTGGACATGTTGCCCAATTTTAATTAGCGTACACTTTGAGCTGGAAATCAGTAGAATCAAATGATAAAATAATCCTAAGCCAACTGTTGCTTTGACATACTGAACCACCCTATTTGCAGTTGCCATGTGTGGTACCCGAGGCCTATGCATGAACTGGCTTAATTTTTGGATTGAGAAGGCAATATCTGGCCTTGTGATGCTTAGATAAATCAACATACCAATTAACCTCCTAAATTGAGAAGGAACTTCTAACTCATCTCCATTTTCAGCATTCAAAATCAGATTTTGCTCCATGGGTAAAGGTGTTGGTTTACAACCAGACAAATCACAATCTTCAATAATTTTTAGAGAATACTTTCTCTGACATAGGTGAATTCCCTTAGTAAACTTGACTGCTTCAAGGCCTAAGAAATACTTCAAAGGACCTAAGTCTTTCTTCTTAAAATGGCTATTCAAATATGACTTGAAGGCTTCTACAACAATAGCATCATTATCGAGACTAAAATATCATCTACATACACAAGAAGAAAGATGACTGAAGTATCATTTTGCTTGCTGAAAAATGAATAGTCCAGTTTTGATTGAGTAAATCCATTGAGCAGCAAAGTCAATGAGAATTTTACACGCTATTGCCTTGATGCTTGTTTTAAGCCATACAAGGATTTCTTAAGTATGCATACAAGTTTTGGCTCTCCTTACTATCAAAACCAGAGGGCAATAACATGTAAACCTTTTCTTAAAGCTCACCATTCAAGAAGGCATTATTTACGTTTAGTTGAAAAATTGACCACTATTTGGCAGCAATGATTGAAAGGAAAATTCTCACAATAGTAAGTTTGGCTATTGATACCATATTAAGCTCTCCAATTTTCAGCGTAATAAATTCATTGTATTAAAAATGATATATCACTGAACAAGATTAAAATATCCTATTTATACCCTTGAGGTGCCCTATACATCATGCACTGACTTTAATTAGAGAATAAAAGAATAAAGTGAACATACACGTGTAAAGAATTTACATTACAATCTAATATACACGAACCTGGTTTTGATTTGTTCCATGCGACAAAGTAGTTTAGCACCTACCCATGCAATCCAGTAGGTAATTTGTCTCTACAAGGCCTCCAATTGAGTTAAACAAAAATTTATAAAGTTAAAAAATATATATTTTTTAATATTATTCTTATTTTGAAATTTGAAATGATTGAATTATTGAATTATTTTCTATATTTTATTTAAAAGTTTAGGAAAGTTATAATAGTGATTATGTATCTATAGATAAAAGGTTAAATATTTAAAATTGAAAAATGTTTGTGAATTTAGTGAGTTTTGGAAAAAAAACATTATAATTGGGATAAAATGAGATAATTTTTATTCCCAAATGAATTCTTAATCGCAATAAATTCATTTTAAACCACAGATAAAAATATATAGAAAATAAAAACATTTTGCACCATTTCTTTCATTTACATTTAACTGGCCATTAAGATCATTGTACCGGATTGCATCTTTTTCATTATATAAAACAGCTAGAAGGTATCTTGTTCATCCTTTCAGCTAGCCCTTGTATATCTTTATTATATTTTATGTCTTCCAACTATTCATCATCAAATTTCTAGGAAGAGAAATGTTTGGCCTGCATGTTATATGAAATTTACTCAATTATGCAAGTTTCGCCTGCGCATAGAGATCCGGCCAACATATCGTATTAAAGCATAACATGGTCTGAGTAGATCTTTGTTAAATTTAGACTCTTTTCAATTATGAAATATCAATTTAACATGTCGATTTGTAAGATCTGTTTGCTAATTGCTGCATACGGAACTTACTCTTTTCTCTGTGTTTTCAAATAACATAAGGTTAGCTGGGATTATCTTTCCTCAACAGTACAATATCTCAATCACCAAAACAAAAAAAACAGAGGGAGAGATAGAAACCAACAAATTGCCTTGTGTTCAGATACATGTAGGGGCAGACTTGTGTTGTCCATTGGGGGGCTACCGCCCCCTCAAAACTTTTGAAAATCTATTTTTAATATATAGACTATCACAAAACAGTCCTCCTAATCTTGATATTCAGCCCTCCCAAGTCTGTAATCACAAGTTTAAAAGGCTCAAACTTACCAACTTACGTTACTTACTAGTTCCTAGTTACTGACTGACGTTACTAACTTATTTACCAGTTACCTGTAGTCTGTAGTTCAAACCAATGGTTTACGGCATGAACCAATTGCAGCCATGAATCAGTCGCAGCCATGAACCAGTTGTAGTACAGTTCAAACCAATGGTCTGAGATCTGGAGAGCAGCCCGTTACAGATACAATGTTCTTTTGTACCGTTGTTGCAGCCTGCGTTGCGTGTTTGTTGGCCCTAGGTTGATGGCATGTTGCCATATACTTACACTGCCGTTTGATATAGGGTTAAGTGCTAACAGTTAACTAGTTAAGGTTTTAAAACTTCATTCAGCCTTCAGAAATCAGAACTTTATCTTACACTCTAGTCTCTGCCCGTCCGCCCCTGCTCTGCCGATTCTATGTTCAAAAATCAGAACTTCACTCATCTCACTCAGACTTACGTTTCTACACTTTAAGTTTGTTGGCTTGGCTTGCTGTTGAGGTGCGATTCTGGAAGTCTAAACTTGCGAGTTGTCGCCACTGCTGGACCTTGACTTGAGTTTTCGCTTTTGCGTGTTGTGGTGTCGGTGTTGCCGTGTTGGACCTGGCCTTGGGTCTTATTACCGGCGCCGGCGGGTTCAGGCAGAGCCGCAGTCTATAGAGGCATCAAGCAACTAAAGCAAGCTTGCGACTTGCTGGTTTGCCATGACGCCGTCTGCGGCTTTAATCTTCTAGAGTTGAGAGTTCCAACTTCCAGGACCTAGGTTCTACCGTTCTCATTTCTCGTTTATATGTTATTCTTTATGTTGATTTCTGCTGCTAGCCTGCTTGTGTTGCAACTTGTGCATATATTATAATATATTATATATATAGCCTATAGGATTATAATAGTATACAGATTTCATTTAATATATATTGTCATACAGTATACTGAATTAATTCGTGCTTATATTAATATATTATATATAGTTTTGTTCAAATTTTAATATTGGAGAATATATATTGATTTGTGCATACAACATATATTATATATAATATATATGTATAGGCATAGGTTGAAGAAAATTAAAATTTATATGTCTTAGAAATGATTTGATATTGTAGATTTGTGTTACTGCGTATATTATTAGGCACTTCTCAAATTTATTATTGATTTATAAATTTTTTTTATTTAAAAAATATGAACAAATCAAGAATAATGGATTCTTTTTTAAAAAAGAAAGACTTGGACAAGTCGGAGAGTAATATAAAATTAGATTGAGAACTCAAATAGAAGATGCGTTTCTTGCAGATCATTTGTTAGTTTATATTAAAAAAGAAATTGCCAATAATTTCATTTTAGAAATGATAATAGAAGAATTTTATTCTATGAAAAATTATCGTCGATCTTAATTTAAAAAAATATTTTTAAGTTAATCGTCCCCAATATCAAATCTGGATTCCGCCCCGGACACATATTTATATCTTCAAGTTGAAAGAACGAAAACAACTGATGTCATTGAGATGGACATAAATAATAAAGTATTGGTCATTTGAGATGACATGACCATATATATCACGTGTACATAGTAAGAAGGATATTTCATTTGCATTTTTTCAAACCTGTCATTTGCACTGCTTTTTTTTTTAATTAAACCTAACGATAAAATGTGCCTGAATAAATGCAAAAATAATTTCACAAGTCAAATTGCCTTTTAAAGTCGTGTTTTGTAATTTGTCTTGTAATTCCCCTGCTTTAGACTATATATTCAAAATATTTCTATAAGAATAATCAACTAGAAGGGATCATTGAAATGCAATTTCTATTATATATTCATTTTGGCAAAGCTACTATATTTTTTTTTAAGAGTGATTCTATAAATTATACTCTTTTTGTACTTTCATTTTATTATGTAAAATGTGACATTATTATCATCTTTAAATAATTTTTTATATATTTAAGAGAGAACAAATATATATAAATTAGTGAGCAAAATACCATTTCATCATAATGGGATGAAAGCACATCTTGGTATATAGTTTTTTTTTAATATATATATATATATAATCTATAGAGCAATATAATTAGGCCTATAATATATAGTTAGAAGTACTTGTCGAGTTTTTCAGGAATTCGAGTTCTAAAATGGGCTACTTCAACTAATATTGGAACGGTCAAACTTAATATTAAAGGGAATTATTTTGGAATTATTTGGAGGATGCTGCGGGGTCATTGAAGATGCAGATGAAGGAAAATTAGTGGTTGGTTATAAAAAACCATATGGCACCATGTGGCAATGCCACATAATTAAGAGGTTCATCTTGAACGATAACTTTCAGATGGCTCAATGATATATTCATTCTCGCATAATCACTACATTTTTCTTAATATAATCTATAGAGGTATATAAATATTAGTCCTATAACAATTAGAAGACGCTTTCCATCTATTAAAAAAAGTTGAATTTTTTGAAAATCCAAATTCTAAACTGGATCGGTCCAACAAATGGGACTGTCAAACTTAATACTAATGGGAATTGCTCGCCATCTCGATTCCCCAACTCAAGCATAGGGAGCTCGCACTCTAGAGCAAGCACAAAGTGATCGAACATTGGGAAAACAAAGCCTGCTCCATCCTAACAGACCAAAAGTGCTCGTCTCTAACAGACCAAAAGTGCTTGCATCCTAGAGAGAGCCAAGGGTGTCCCATCGGGAATGGGCAACAAACTAGAAAAATGGAGAACAAGAAAAGGGTAGATAGAGAATGGGAAGAGAGGATGAAGATGAAGCTGATTTTGGAGAATTTAGGTTGTCATTGACTGGTTTAATTTTAATAGGATTGTTTCTGTCTAATTCGACTTCTTGTATGGGTATTTTAATTAGTCTGTTCAGATATATGGCTGGGCATTTTAGCCTAATCAGGCTATCTTGTAGTACACTTTCGTCGGATCACCGTCTACGGCAAGGATATTTCAGTCTAACATGGCCTCATGAGATATAAAGAGACATTTTGGTGGTCAAACAGCAGATGAATTACTTCAAAATATGGCCTAAATACCGTCTTTTATTATAGAATAGATTTTATTATGATTTAATGCAGCCATTTTTCAATTAATTACTTCACTTCCTTTTCAAAATGAAGTATGAAAGAAAAAACACACGGGCCTGCATGGACGTCGATCTTACCTTCTTATCCTCCCTACGAGAGGTGAGTAATTCCAAGAATGACAATAAAATATATAGATTAGTATTAGATACTATTAAACTCGCAAAATTTTGAAGAATCCCAATTCCCAACTAGGCAACTACCTAATATTATTGTGTTTTCTTTTGGGCCAAAGACCCAAAAGTTCTTTCAGTTTTCTTAAAACGACAAAAAGGCTGAGCAACAAAACAAATCCCACCAAATTTCCGAATAGAAGAAGGCCCAAGAAAAGCAAAGATGTTTAAAAATGTAACCGAGCCGAAGCAAACTTCTCAACAATTAGTATACGAATGACAAAGTATTACAATATTGGTATTCACATATCAAAATCGAATGCGGTACACTATCTTCTCCTTTAGCATAAAATATTATTAACATAAAACTCCGAGTTTGCAATAATTGTTGTCCAAAATAAAACAAGAGTTCCATGTGAAATTGCCTATACTTGAAGACTACATGAATAAATGACAAAACACTCGCAAACAGAGTCATGACAACAGTAATCTACCAACATATTATTACATTAATTGTTTGCATGTCTTTCTATACGGTATCTAATAATGCTTTTTATCTTTATCCATTTTTATGATACTTACAATAAGTCTGATCTCATGAGAATAATCTAACTTGTGAACATTTGAAACAGAGAAACCAGACAACATTATTGCAAGACAACACATGGAAAACTTGTGAAAACAACATTATATGCAACATCGTATCCCGAAAAAAGATATATGAATGAACTCCTATCATCTCCCACCATTAAAGGCTACCATAGTATGGTCCTTCATGCTATCATATACAGCACTGCTTTTACTGGCAACATCATATGTATAAGAGTCGGATTTCTGTCCAAGTAAGTGCTCTGTCTCTTCTGAATTGGAACCAACGTTAACCCAAGAATGCTTCTCAATCTTTCTTAAACCTTCCAGTTCAGCCGCTACTTCCTTCATAGTAGGCCTATCTTCCCCTTTCAATTTGATGCACCTTCTTGCAAGATTAGCCACTTCCTCCAGCTGCTTACCATTTCTTTCAGTCCCTACATTCTGTTCAACAACTTCAAACAGCCTATCCTTTTTAATAGCAGAAAGAAAATACATAGCCAGACTTCTCTCTTCCTCAAGCCTATCAAATGAAAGTGCATTTTCTCCTGTTATTAACTCTATCAGGATGACATCAAAGCTATAGACATCACTTTTCTCAGTCAATTGGTTAGTTTGCATATATTTAGGGTTTAAGTATCCAAGAGTTCCTTGCATCAATGTAAGTACTTCAATTTGGCCTATTGGAATCAATCTTGAAGATCCAAAATCAGACATTTTAGCTATGTAATTATCATCAAGTAATATGTTTGAAGACTTGATATCTCTATGAATTATAGGTGGAGATGCTGCAGAGTGCAAATACGACAACGCCTCTGCTGTTTCTGCACCTATCTTCAGACGAGTCTCCCATGAAATAGGTGAAGGTCTATTTTTATGATGTAAGTGCTCGAAGAGCGTACCATTGGAGATGAACTCATATACTAGTAAAGGAATTTCTGTCTCCAAACAACAATCTAGAAGTTTGACAATATTTCTATGGTTAATTTGAGAAAGCACAAGCACCTCATTGATGAAATGCTCAATTTGGCTCTTATCCACAAGTTTGGACTTCTTGATTGCCACAACTCTATTATTAGATAAAACCCCTTTATAAACTATGTCAAATCTGTTGGGAATTTGGACCTCCCAAATTCACCCCTAGGATCCACCTCTATGCAGGAATATAAAGAGATATACAGAAATAATAATAACACAAGAATTTACCTGGAAACTCCCAAAGCAGGAAGAAAAAACCAGCAGACCCAGAGAAGAAAATACACTATGTGAAAAATTGTTGCAATCACACAATTTTTCTCCTCACCACAAATGACACTCACAAAATTTTCTCACTAAGAAAACTTTAACTTTCACCTCTTTCCCTTTTACAAGAAAAGGCTAATAGAGGATTTTACTCACAAGTTATTACTTGATAACTTGTTAGTTGGTGTGTCTAACCAAGAAGTCTTAGCCTCCTTATATAGCCCAAGAGGCTTATTGTGGCTTCACTTCCTACCCATGTGGGATTGAAGCCAAGGAACAAACTTAACAATCTCCACCTTGTGACTTTGGCTGATCCCACAGCCATGCTCCACCTGGATGAAGATCTTCATAACTTCCGCTATCTTTTTTGCCCCTATCTTTATGCTTGAAGACCAATTGAAGTCGCGCACAGCTTCAGTTTCTCAAGTGTAACGCTCTTTGTCAACATATCAGCAGGGTTCTTACTTCCACAAATTTTCTCAAGTAACAACTGTCCATCATCTACCAATGATCGTATGAAGTGATACCTGATCTGTATGTGCTTAGTCCTGGAATGAAATGCTGGGTTCTTGGCGAGGAATATTGCACTCTGATTGTCGCTGTAGAGAGTGCCCTTTTGAATATCTTTGCCCAATTCCTCCAAGAAACCCTGTAGCCAAATCATTTCCTTTGCAGCTTCTGAAACTGCAATGTACTCAGCTTCTGTCGTCGACAAAGAAACTGTCTTTTGTAGATTAGAACCCCATGAAACTGCAGTACCACCCAGGGTGTAGACAAACCCTGTGGTACTCTTTCTGCTATCAACATCTCCAGCTAAATCAGCATCAACATAGCCCTGCACCTCTAAGCCCTCTCCTGAGAAACACAAGCACGTTTCTGAGGAGCCTTTTAGGTATCTCAAAATCCACTTTACTGCTTCCCAATGTTGTCTTCCCGGGATACTCATGTATCTACTCACAACTCCCACTGCATGGGCAATATCTGGTCTAGTGCAAACCATAGCATACATAAGTGAACCAATAGCTGAAGCATAAGGAACCTTACTCATGTAGTCTTGTTCCTCTTCTGACTTTGGTGACTGATCCTTACTGAGTCTGAAGTGATTGCCTAAAGGTGTGCCAACTGGTTTGGCCTTGTCCATATTGAACCTGCTGAGTACCTTTTTCACATACTCAGCCTGAGAGAGTCTTAACGTGCCTCTGACTCTGTCCCTAACAATTCTCATGCCAAGAATTTGCTTTGCAGCTCCCAAATCCTTCATTGCAAAGTGCTCTGACATCTGCTTCTTCAGATTATTGATCTCATCAATACTAGCCCCTGCAATAAGCATGTCATCCACATATAACAACAAGATAATATAAGAATTGTCAAACTGCCTGACATAGCAGCAGTGATCTGCCTGACATCTGATGTATCCTGCACTACACATAAAACTGTCAAACTTCTTGTACCACTGTCTAGGAGCTTGCTTCAGGCCATACAAGCTCTTCTTCAGTCTGCAAACTGAATCTTCATTTTCCTGTACTACAAACCCCTCAGGTTGGTGCATGAAGATGTCTTCTTCAAGGTCTCCATGAAGAAAAGCTGTCTTCACATCTAGTTGCTCAAGAAATAGATCTTCAGTAGTAACCATAGCCAACACTAACCTGATGGTTGTGATTTTTACCACAGGAGAAAAGATCTCAGAGTAATCAATACCCTGCTTCTGCTGAAAGCCTTTTACAACAAGTCTGGCCTTGTACCTTTTACTACCATCTTGCTCAGTCTTTACCCGGTACACCCACTTGTTGTGCAATGCCTTCTTCCCTGATGGAAGTTTTGTCAACTCCCATGTCTGATTCCCTAACAAGGAATCCATCTCATCTTTCATGGCTAGCTTCCACTTGCTAGAATGTTCATCTTGCAAGGTTTCCTGGTAGCTCTGCGGTTCTCCACCATCTGTCAACAGAATATAATTCAAAGTAGGTGAGAAACGCTGTGGGGGACGAATAGTCCTAACTGACCTGCGAACTGCAGCTGCAGGAGTAGACGGCTCTGGTTCTGATTGCGGAATAATTGGAACGGGTGCATCGGACCCATTCTCCCCGTCACTCACATCTCTACACTGCACAGTGGTCTCTGGTAGGTCATCCAAGTTCTCGAACTCGAACTCATGAGGAGCTGCTTCAGCAACTGTACTGGACTTATCCTTGTACATAATCTTCTCATTGAATATCACATTCCTGCTTCTTATAATCTTCCGACCCTGATCATCCCAGAAACGATAGCCAAATGCCTCGTCTCCATAGCCAATGAAATAACATTTCTTTGACTTAGCTTCAAGTTTACTACGAGCATCAGAATCAACAAGAACATAAGAAAGACAGCCAAAAGTTTTAAGGTGAGAAAATTTGACCTCTTTCCCACTCCAAGCCTCCTCAGGCAGTCCACAATCCAATGGAACTGATGGCCCTCTGTTTATCAAGTACACAGCAGTGCTGACTGTATCTGCCCAGAAAGTAGGTGGTAATCCAGCGTACAGCCTCATGCTTCTAGCACGCTCATTAATGGTTCTATTCATACGCTCAGCAACTCCATTTTGTTGTGGTGTTCCAGGAATGGTCTTTTCCATTCTGATACCATGAGTTGCACAGTACTCATTGAATCCTCCATCAATATATTCTCCACCATTATCAGACCTCAAGCATTTCAGCTTTAAGTCTGTCTCTGTTTCAACCAGGGCTTTCCAATTTTTGAACACATTAAATACATCAGATTTATGCTTCAAAAAATAAACCCATACCTTCCTGCTGTGATCGTCAATGAACGTGACATAGTACCGAGAACCTCCAAGAGATGCAACTGGGGAAGGTCCCCACACGTCTGTGTGCACAAGATCTAACTTTCCTGTTTTCAGTGTTCTACCACTCTTCAAGAAACTGACCTTCTTTTGTTTTCCCATAATGCAACTCTCACACGTACTGAGATCAACTGACTTTAGTTCTGGTAGCTTGCCTCTTGCCAGTAGTTCTTTCATGCCCTTTTGACTCATATGGCCAAGCCTACAATGCCACAAATCTGCTGTGCTCTCTGCAACGGTAGTAGCAACAGTATTATTCAAACCAGTAGTCATATAAAGTGTACCAGTTTTCTTACCCCGAGCCAGTACCAATGCCCCTTTAGTGACCTTCCAGGTGCTATCTGAGAACACTACTGAATAGCCACAATCATCGAGTTGCCCAACAGAGATGAGATTCTTCTTCAACTCAGGAATGTGTCTGACTTTCTGCAGGATCCACTTGTTCTTGTTAGGGAGTGCAATATCAATGTCTCCCATTCCCACCACATTCAAAGCCTCTCCATCAGCCAAGTACACCTTCCCAAAATCACCTGCAACATAGTTTTGCATTATTTCCCGATGGGAAGTTGTGTGGAAAGAAGCTCCTGAATCCAGTATCCAGTCATCAACTGGAGTATGAACTGCAAGTAATAGTGCATCTTGTACTTCTTCAGTTACCACATTAGCACTATCATTCTCCTTTTTAGGATTTCTGCAATTCCTTTTTATGTGACCAGTCTTGCCACAATTCCAGCAAGTTGCCTGCTGCCCAGGCTTTGTCTTGCTCTTGCCCCTGTTCTTTGATTTTGATCTGCCTCTGTTTGAGTTTCTGTCTTGTGATCTCCCTCGAGAATCAACATTAAGCGCTGAACTCGAACCCGAGATTTCGCCTGAATCCCTCTTGCGTACCTCCTCAGCCAAAATCAAATCACGAATATCATCATATTTTAATTTTGATTTACCAGCAGAATTACTGACAGCCATTCTCATGGCTTCCCAACTATTTGGCAGTGAGGCCAATAGTATCAATGCACGTATTTCATCATCAAACTCAATTTCAACAGATGACAATTGATTTGTGATAGTATTAAAATCATTTAGATGTTGTGCAACAGACATACCATCTGACATTTTCAAGTTGAATAACTTTTTCATCAAATGTACTTTGTTATTTGCTGACGGCTTTTCATACATACTTGACAAAGCCGCTATGAGATCTGCAGTCGTCTTCTCCTTGATGACGTTGTGTGCAACGGATCTCGATAGGGTTAGTCGAATAACCCCCAGAACCTGTCGATCTAGCAGGTCCCAATCAGCAACTGCCATGGTCTCTGGCTTCTTCCCTAACAATGGAAGATGAAGTTTCTTCCCATATAGGTAATCCTCTATCTGCATCCTCCAGTATCCATAATCTGTGCCATCGAACTTCTCGATCCCTGATACTTTCACGTCTGCTCCAGCCATCTCCTTAGACCCGAACCTTGGCTCTTGATTCTTTTACCGTAGGAATGAATAGTACTCACTAAGTAAGTTCCCAGGAAAGATTTCTCTTTCCTAGACAGAACTTCAAGGTTCCCAGGAAAGATTGGAGGGTCACAATGGACACACTTAGAATTTCCAATCTCCTTAGACAGAACCTCCTTAGACTGTACGTATCCACACTACCATACCAAAGCTCCACCCCACAAAAGAAAGAGGACCCCAGCTCTGATACCAATTGTTGGGAATTTGGACCTCCCAAATTCACCCCTAGGATCCACCTCTATGCAGGAATATAAAGAGATATACAGAAATAATAATAACACAAGAATTTACCTGGAAACTCCCAAAGTAGGAAGAAAAAACCAGCAGACCCAGAGAAGAAAATACACTATGTGAAAAATTGTTGCAATCACATAATTTTTCTCCTCACCACAAATGACACTCACAAAATTTTCTCACTAAGAAAACTTTAACTTTCACCTCTTTCCCTTTTACAAGAAAAGGCTAATAGAGGATTTTACTCACAAGTTATTACTTGATAACTTGTTAGTTGGTGTATCTAACCAAGAAGTCTTAGCCTCCTTATATAGCCCAAGAGGCTTATTGTGGCTTCACTTCCTACCCATGTGGGATTGAAGCCAAGGAACAAACTTAACAAAATCCTCCTTGGCCGATGATTAGATTTTCATGATAATTATTAGTAGCCTTTTTTAGCTCTTCTGCACTGAAAATCTTGGTTGTTTCAACTGAATTCTCTTGTCTTGAGAGTTGTTGACATAAAATCACCCCACCATTTTGGTGAAGAATTTTTCTCTAAGCTTGATTAGCTTTCTTTGCTTGATTATCAAATACATCCAAGAGCTGGACACCAACAGTACTATAAAGCCTACACCACCAGCTGCAGTGGAAAGAAACATTATTATTAATTCAAAACCATCTGCACATTCCAAGAACATATTTAACCCACACCTCCCATAACAATAAACTTTGTATACGTACCAATGGCAATCTTGTTCACTAGTCCGAGATTCAAAGTGCACGATTCCCCATCTTTTCTTCCGTCCCCATTGTGCCACTTGGGGCAAGAACATGTGTATTTCCCTTCTGTGTTAACACATCTCTTGGGTGATGTGCAATTAATGAGATTTGGATCCAGGCACTCATTAACATCTGCAGATCGAACAGATGGAATTAAGCCAAGTTCCAGAAAATGAAACCCAAAACATATTTTCGAAATGAAAACTTTAGTAATTAAGATGTTCATTTTGAGAAGCTTCTTAGACGTGAGTAGTAAAGTAAGTACCTTTGCAACCAAGTGGAGGTAGAGGTTGCCGTCGTAACCCTCCTTGCACTGGCAACGGCATCCATAGCCGTTTTCAGGATCATAACATGTGCTGTTTCCTCCACATATATAATCAGGCTTGAGCTGAGCATATTTACACCTTTAAGTACCAATCGTCCAATCAAGTACCATCGGAATGGTTCTATTATTTTGGAGACTGGAAAGATATACAGAGGAGAAATTGAACAGTTTTTTTTTAACAGCGAAAGCATAGCCGCAGGGATTGAAGTTCCATACTTCTGTGTGATTTTTTAGCTTTTAACTTGCAAACTAATATTGCTCACTCTTTCAGGGATCTCTACTTGGCAACAACCAATTCCAGAGCAAGTCCCATTCAAAACATTGCTTTGATTCTGGCAAATGGACATGCAGCCCATGGTGAAGTTTCCATTGTTCTGTATACCTTTAAGGTATGCATATGTATCGCAGCCAACAGCAACGAACACATTTTCGGTGTTAGAAATGGTAAAAGTTTTGGACGCGATTCTCAGACCGGTGGCCTGAAACTTTTTCAAGAGCCCCGACCCGTTGTTACAAACCTCGACAGTTTTCATGGAGATGTCAATCTGGCCTTGGATGGAAATCTATTGGACAACAACGACGCCCTTCTGCGGTCAGAGTCGTCCGTACGGCGATTTGGGGCAATTGATAGAAAAGCTTTTATTATTTAGGTAGCAACCTTCACCTATACCAAATGGATATGGAATTTCAACATTTCCACACCAGTTGGGGCAGTTTGGGAGTGCTGATCTATTAGCTGCTGCTGCTGCCGCTGCCGCCGCTGCCGCCGTTCTAGATAGTATTACGCCTACCCATATGACTTTATGCACAAGCAGCCTATTATAACCAGTACCCATAATCGTCTCCGGCTACTGCTATTTCTTAAAGAGATTGATAAAGTTTACTGTTATGTTTTTCGCCTGTAAAAACTTAGTAGATGAACGATTATAATAGGCATATGCATAACATTTGAAAAAGTAGCGGTCAAATATCTTACACAACCTAGAGGGGGTGAATAGGTGTTGTACAATAACGATGACAGATTAAAAATGAATCTACACAAACAATCAATTAATAAAGAAATCAACACACTAATTTTGGTTATGAAGTGGAAACTCATTTGAAGAACATCTTCAAAATCTAAAACTATTACAGATGTAAGACACCACCTCAAATCCACTATAGAAAATTCAGTGTTACAACCAATTTAGAAACATTTACAAACTCATTATAATAGTTAAGCTTGGCTTACAACTCTTTGAGTGACCCACTTGATCTCTACTCGCAAATAGTGCCGAAACTCCGACCTTCCTATAGTTTCTCACAAGAACTTCTTGATTTTTTCACAAAACCAACTTGAAGAACTCTTCTAGTTTGATGAACAAATCCACTCAAAGGACTCACCAAAGGTTTGAATGTGTTTGGTGGAGATTTGTAATCTAAGAGAAGAAGTATTTGAATATTCTCTCAAGGGGTGAAGGGGCTCCTTTCTTTTGCTCTCACTCTTTTTCTCCACAGATGAGCAAGAACCAGAATGTTCTTTTTGTAGCCCCTTGCTTTAAACAACGCTGAAATCCTAAGAAATTAATCTATAGCGATGCTCGCTCGAGCGGGATATCGAGCGAGGGTCGAGCGATCGTTGTAGGTCAAACTCGCTCGAGCGCTAGGTCAAGCGAGGGTTGAGTGAAGATCGAGCAAAGTCTCTGCTTGAATTTCGCTCGAGCGACAGGTCGAGCGAATGTTGAGCGAGATCACAGTATTGGTCTTGCTCGAGCCATTTTGATCCTCTTCATGTAGATCACTTTCACTATTGGTTACAACTCAATTACATAGGTTCTTCACTAGAACATGCCAACCTAACTCAATTATATTTTTACATCAACAATCTCCCCCTTTGGCATTTCTGTGACAAAATATCTAACCTATACATTGAACCTAATACTATCACACAAAGGACAGGACTTCCACATGTAGGCCTAGTCTTGGGCAATTGAAATATCTGCAAACTTAACAAACGGTTGAAAATACCAAAAGAAACACACTTGCAAGGAGTTCAACAATTGAATTCAAGAGTAGACATAACAATTTTTTTTTTCACAATAATTTAACAATAAACACTCAATATACCGAGTTCACTAAAAAAATCACACCAAAAAGTTAATCTCCAAAATTAACCAAATACAGCATGGCTACAAACATGAGTTATCACTAGCTACTCCCCCTACAAATTAACTCCCCCTAAATTAACTTCCCCTTTTTTTCACAAATGGTAAAGGAGCTCAATCGTCATCCTCTTCGGTCTCCTCATTGTCCTCCTGATCTAGTTGTTGTTGAATTCTCTGAACTTGAGTATCAAGGCTGTCAAAGCGAGCATTCATGCGAGTAACCTGAGTCGCAAAGCTGTTAAGACAAGCATCAAAGCGCGTTTCCAGGCTAGTCACGGACTGCTGAATGCTAATGAAAAACTTAATGACCATTTGCATGGTCGGCTCAATGGATAGAGGTGCAGGAGTCAAGCTGGTATGGGCTTAGCTGGAGTCACCATGAGGTACAAAAGGACTACTCTGGGCAGGAGGCATAGGCGGAGGGGGATCAGCACCAGGAAGATGCGCCTAACTCAATTGCATAGTCTTACGCCCAATCGGTGTCTTAAGACTCGCTCTAGGCTCTTAGGCAGGGATGTGGACAAACTGAGATAGGGCGATCCTCATAATAAGACATGCGAAAGGGAGACCAGCCCGAAGGTTGGACGACATGTGGGCCTCAATCATGACCCGACAAAGAAGACTGCCCAAGTTAATAGAGACATCAGTGAGTAAGGCATACAGGAGAAGGGCACGATCAGGACCAATGTCACTATGGTGTCCTGTGGGGTAAATATTAGTCAGAACAATCTAACTTACAATAAGGTATGCATGAGGAAACGACTTGGTTGTTAAAGGAGGAACTAATAAGGTATGCATGAGGAAACGACTTGGTTGTTAAAGGAGGAACCTCGATCCAGGTCATAGGAAACTTGGTAAGAAAACGAGCCAAATCTGGCCTGCTAGGAGCTGGGGTATGAAGATAAGGGTAAACTGGATTAGCTACTCGATGGCCCCTAGCACGTCTACGACAAGATCAGCAGTCACCCTTGAAAGGATCCCTTTGAGATGTCATGCATATTAGAATAAAATTTCCTAACCAATTCCACCGAGGGAGCGGGATGACCAGTGGTTAAAGCAAGCCACTGGTATGATTCAAAAATCTGAGAGACAATGGGATAAGTTTCCCGAAACTCATCAAGATGTACCTCACGCTCAACAAGGAGAGAGCGGCGAGAAAAATCTTGACTATAGAGTTCCTCGACTCGTTGATTGTGGAAATAAGTGTGAGAAGCAGGTGGAGTTGTGCGAGGACGAACACGCCGAGATGCCATCGCAACTATAAACAGATCAAGCATAAACAATGAGGCATAAGGCATGATGATATGCCTAATATGTTGCCTAAAGCTCCAATGAGATGCATGAAAAATGAGATGCTCAAAATGTAAATTGACTAAAACCAAAAATGTATGATAATGACCCTCTAATGTTTCAAATGAGATGCATGGACAATGCATGAGACCTAGATTATATCTAAGTAATCAATGTGCAAAGATTGAGTCAAAAAGCAAGAAAAATTTTCAATTAGGCATTTCATCGAACATGTGATGTGCATGTTGATACAATCACTACCTAAATACAACACCAACCCAATGTGATCAACTATTTCAAAAAGAATTACAAAGGGTTCTCAAAATCCAAGAAAACCCCAAAGACTCTCAAACCAAACCAAACCTTATAATTTCCCAAAAATAAAATGCAAGAATGAATAAAATGAAGGGAAAGTGCGAAATATCATGCTTACCTTAGTAAAATACCGACTATTGGTTGAGAATGAGAGAAATCGGCGTGAAATATGATTTGGGAGAAGATAAGTGTTAGAGAGAAGAAAAACAAAGTAACTGGTGAAACTGTTGTATCGCGCAACCCAGGGCAGTTTAAAGGGCATTCTTGCTCGAGCGAGTTTTAAGTGTCGAGCGAGACATCGAGCGAGATTCTAGTTTTAGCCCAAACTCAAAACAACACTCACATTTCTGACTCCAAACATTAGTGGGGACACTTTAAAAACACCAATAGCATATCAAAGGTAAAATAACATCATATTCTTAAATATCACGCACGTATGAATGACTAAGTGTCACATTTAATATGAATATGCGTGTTTAGACAAGGACTAGCTCAATCAAGAAATTCTAACCAAAAGGTGTGAGTGGGGTTGGGCTGAAAGAAACCATAAATGCTTGGGAGACCCATTCAAGGTGTAGAAAGTCAAACCCAATGTTGTTAGGACCTAATACTTGTGTTTAAGACCCTATTTCACTAATGGTATTGTGGCTCCCTTTTCTTCATTTTTCTTTTTCTTTTCTTTTCTTTGCCCATTTATTTTCTTTTCTCTTTGGAGATATATGGGGAGAGACTCTTCATTTTCATTTCACTAAGGGAAGAGACTCTTCATTTTCTTTTCTCTTTGGAGGTATATGAGTTTTTACACCGGTCATCTAGCTCGAGGTCAATTATGAACACAAGTAGGGCTCCCTTACACTTTTGATTGCCTCCCCAAAAACTCACATGTGGTCAAACGTCAAGAGATTGAACTAGGCGTGTAGTGTGTGCTGCAAAATACAAATTACAAGTGACACACATATCTCACACATTTGCAACACAAGTCTATGATTTACTTTTCAAATGACACATGCTTGAAGGTGTAATATTAGCATTAAGGCCAAGTATCTTATTCAGGGAAAAACAAGTAAGACACCTATATCCCAGAGATCTATTGGACAGAATTAATCACAAGAAACATATAAAGACATAGAGGAAAGACAAAACAACAAAAAATAAATGAAATGCATGCAATGTATGAAATGCATGTTACAACCCTCATGTCAAGGCACAAATACCAATAGCCTTTCAAAGACACTCAAAGCGAAGGCCATCTAAGGGTTTGGTAAAAGGATCGGCTAATTGATGTTCTGTGAGAATGTACTCAAGAGCAACCGCATGTGTTTCCACAAGTTCCCGAATGAGATGATGTCTAATGTCAATGTGTTTGGTCCTAAAGTATTGGATAGGATTTTTAGAGATGTTGATGGCATTAGTATTATCACAATAGACGCTCATCACACTTTGAGTAATGTCATAGTCACAGATCATTTGCTTCATCCACAGCAATTGAGTACAACAACTTCTAGCAGCAATGTATTCAACTTTAGCCGTAGACAATAAAATGGATTTTTTTTTTCTTACTCATCCAAGCGACAAGATTTGTTCCCACATAAAAACATCCACTGGAAGTGCTCTTTCTATCATTAGCATTGCCGGCCCAAGCAGCATCGGAGTAGCCTGCAAGCTCAGTATTAGAGTCTCTTGAGTACCAAATCCCATAATTCATTGTCGCTTTTACATAGTGAAGTATGTGTTTGACAACCACAAGATGCAATTCTTTGGGATTTGCTTGGAATCTAGCACACACTCCAACACTGAAAGCAATTTCGGGTCTACTAGTAGTGAGGTATGATAGACTCCCAATCATGATTGTATATAAGGATGGCTCAACCCCCTTTCCTGACATGTTAGCACTAAGTTTTACTTGAACTCATGGGGTTCTGGCTGGCTATTTCCATCTAACCCAAATTTTTGTAGCAAGTCCTTTGTATATTTGGATTGGGATATGAATAGTCCTTCACCCAATTGTTTCACTTGGAGTCCCAAGAGAAAAGTCAGTTCACCCACCATACTTATCTCAAATTCATTCTTCATTTCTTCGGCAAACTCGAGAGCTAGAGCACCAATGGATGATCCAAAAACAATATCATCCATATAGATTTGAGCAACGGTTATCTCCTCACCAACTTTCCGAATGAAAAGTGTTCTATCAACACTCCCTCATAGAAACTTGTGCTCTAAGATGTACGAAGTTAGCCTCTCATACCAAGCTCTGGGAGCTTGTTTCAAGCCATACAGGTCTTTCTTCAACCTATAGACATGATTTGGAGATTTCGGATCCTCAAAGCCTTTTGGTTGCTCGACATACACTTCTTCTTGAAGGATTCCATTGAGAAAGACACTCATAACATCCATTTGATAGAATTTGAATCACATATGGCAAGCGACGCTCAATAGTATCCAGATTGACTCAAGCCTTGCAACCGGTGCAAATGTCTCATTAAAGTTGATTCCTTCCATTTGGGCATAACCTTGTGCCACCAATCTTGCCTTGTTCTGCACAATCGTACTATTTTCATTAGACTTGTTCTTGAAAATCCACTTGGTTCCTACAACATTGTGTTCTTCAGGCCTTGGGACCAAGTACCACACATCATTCCTCACAAATTGATTAATTTCTTCATGCATGGTATTAGTCCAATTCTCATCCTTTAAAGCTTTTGCCACCTTCTTAGGTTCAATCTGAGAGATGTAGCTTGAGTGTGCTAGTTGACTTATTACTTTTTTTCCCGGCCTCATTCCTTCATCTACATTCCCGATGATGTTATCCTGAGGATGATTTAGCTTCACTTTCGAAGAGGGCTCTTTGTGGATATGAACATTTTCACTCGATGTAGTCTCTAGAACTTCATTAGGCTCACTAAAGTTCTCTTTAGTTTCACTTGGTGTGTCAATTAGATCTTGATTCACTTCTTCTTTAGGAGTATCATTTACAACCACATTTATAGATTCCATGACTATTTGACTATGTAGATTGTAACATCTGTAGGCACGACTGTTTCTAGAATAACCAAAAAATATTCCCTCATCGCTCTTATGATCAAACTTACCCAGGTTTTTCCTATCTCTCAAAATGTAACATTTGCTCCCAAACACTCTGAAGTACTTCACATTTAATAACCAAAAAATATTCCCTCAACGCTCTTATGATCAAACTTACCCAGGTTTTCCCTGTCTCTCAAAATGTAACACTTGCTCCCAAACACTCTGAAGTACTTCACATTTGGTTTATTTCATTTCCACAACTCATATGGTGTCTGGGAAGTGCCAGGTCGAAGATATAGTCTATTTCCAATGTGGCATGTTATGTTCACAGCTTCACCCTAAAAATGAGCAGAAACATTTTTACTATGCATCATAACCCGTGCCATTTCTTGGATGACTCGATTTTTCCTTTCAACTACTCCATTTTGCTGTTGGGTAATAGGAGCAGAGAATTCTTGACTGATGCCTTCTTCATCACATAATCTATCTAAGCTTGAGTTATCAAATTCTCGTCCATGATCGCTCCTAATTCGGACAACATGGTTCCCATGTTCATTTTGGAACTTCTTACACAAGCTTCTCATCATGTTAGGGGCTTCACCCTTCTCCCTTAAAAACTCTACCCAAGAGTATCTGGTAAAATCATCTACCACCACCAGTATGTATTTCTTTCCCCTCAGACTCTCCATCCTAGAGGGTCCCATTAGGTCAATGTGTAACAACTCTAAGGGTTATTTTGATCAGGATATCCATTGCGTTCTTGTGGACGGCTTTAACTTGTTTTCCCACTTGACATGACCCACAAATAGATATCTCTAGTTTACCCAACTCGGATAGTCCTACAACCATTTTTTTCTTTTTAATCTTAAACAAATTTATGTGATTCACATGTCCAAGTCTTTGATGCTAAAGAGTAGCGGCCTCACTCTTAGCAATATTGCAGTTGTACTGCGAGTTGTGAGCAACACCATAACAATTATCAGAATTCCTGATTCCTTGCATAAATAATGTCCACTGTTATCAGAAACAATGCACTTTTCTTTTGAGAATCGAACTTCAGCACCATCATCACACATTTGGCTTATGCTGAGAAGGTTTGCCTTTATTCCATTAACAAATAAAACCTCCCTCAACACTGGTAGTCCAGAGACGTTAATTTCACCTTTCCCAATTATATTTGCTTTTCCACCACCTCCAAATGTCACTATCCCACATTTGTAATCTTCAACGGTTTTAAAAAGGGTTCTATCACCGGACATACATCGAGAGCACCCACTATCAAGATACCACAGTGACGTGTCCTGGGTCTTTAGAGCAATGTGAGCAACGTGACATGTGTCTTTTTCCTCCTTCTTGATCCACACCTTTTTGATTTTTGGAGGGGTGATTTGTCCAGCCTTTGGAGTAACGGTCAGGTGGTCTATCTTGGCATTTAGATGATCATTTTGTCTAGTGAGAGTCATGACCTGATCCCACAAATTTATAATACCTCTTCTTGGGTGTCTCTTTTCATTTCTCATAGAAAAATTCTTAAGCTCAAAACAATTTGGTCAAATATGACCATACTTACCACAATTATGACAGATGTGGTTTTCTCTGTGTGTTTGTTGTTCCTTGAAGGATGAGCCATACTTGGGAGCATTTCTAACATTCTTGCTCCTACTGGAATTACGCACATTACTACTTTTGGAGAGTCTAGGATCATTCATGGTAAGTCTCTTCAATTTCAAGTAGTTTGTTCTCACATAACCTATCTTCCCACAGTAATGACACATAGGCCTAGTATTGTATGATCTTTGGTTCTCATGAGGTGGAGGTATGGGTTTCTTTCTGTCTTCAAATGCGTGATCATCCTTTTTATGAGTAGATGCACAGACAAAAGTTGTTTTCACCAAGCTCTTTTGAGGAGTTTTCGAGCTTGTACCCACTTCAAATTTTCTTCCAACATATCCTATTCCACTTTTGTCTCCCTTGGGCTTCCCAAGAATTAACATTTTGTCCAGCTTTTGTTTCTCGGTGGAAAAGGTTTGCAATCTGTCGTTCAACTGGGTCAACTCACTTTCCTTAGTTTTCACAACCTCTTCTAAAGACTCATTTTTCTTTTGTAACTGATCAGTCAAAATATGGGCTTCATCCACTTTGCCTTGTAGCTCACAATTTTCTTGTTTGCATAGATTTATCTCTTCAATATGTGTTTTGTTGACTTTTCTTAATTTTACACACTCCATGTAGAGTTTCTCATATATCTCTTACAACTGATCTTCACACTCGGACTCATTTTCGGATATGCTACAATCATTAGAAACTTGTTCACTCACTGATTTGTGCCCTCAACAGAAGATGTAAATGCCACGTAGTTGAGGTTCCTTTTGGGAGGATTTGTCAGATGAGTCACTGGATTCAGACTCACTTTCACTTAGGGAGACAATCTTTGCCCTTTCTTTTACCCTTTTATAATTAGCACACTCCGAGCGAATATGTCCGAACCCATGACATTCATGATACTGAACTTGTGTTTTGTCTTTACTGGCTCTAGTGTAACTCTTGGAGCTTCTTTTCTTGTTCTCTGAGCTTGAGCCTCCACTATATTTTTCAAACTTTTTCTTCTCCTATCTAGGACCCCTGTTATTTCTAACTGCAAATATTTTTCTAAATCTCTTAGCATAAAAAGCTATCTCTTTATCACTCATAGCTACTTAATCGGAAGACTCATCCGACTCCTCCCGTATAGTATTAAGAGCAATGGATTTATTTTTCTTATCCATTGGTAGAGTGTGTTCATAGGTTTGTAGGGAACCTATCAATTCTTCAATTCTCATGGTGTCCAAGTCCTTACTTTCCTCTATTGCAGTGACTTTGAGACGAAATCTCTCGGGGAGAGATCTAAGAACTTTCCTCACAACTCTATTTTCAAGAATTTTATCTCCTAAGTTAAAATGAGAATTCACAATGTCATTCAATTTTGCATAGAAAACATCCAAGTTTTCATTCTCTTTCATTCTAAGTTCCTCAAAGCTAGTGGTCAGCATTTGAAGTTGAGTTTTTCACAGCCCTAGTTCCCTCATGAGTAACCTCCAGGATGTCCCAAGCCTCTTTGTTTGTATTACACATGGAGATTTGTTTGAACTCCTCTTGGGACACGGCCATGAAAATAGCATTCAAGCCTTTACTATTCTAGTTAACTTCATTTAACTCATCTTTTGAGTATTTGTCCACATCAATGAGAACTTCTACTCCGTCAACGCTTATGACGGGTTCTTTCCATCCACTTGTCAAGAACACCCACACACGTTCATTTATAGACTTAAGAAAAGCTCGCATTCGAATTCTAATAGGCATAGTTACTACCATCAAAATATGGTGGTGATGTGAGGGATTAAAACCTATCAATTTGACCACTAAAGCAGGATCACACTCAGGAAATAAATTCTAATAGAGTGAACCCGCTCTGATACCAACAGAAAAAGCAGCGGTCAAATATCTGACACAACCTAAAGGGGGGGTGAATAGGTGTTGTACAATAACAATGACAGATTAAAAATGAATCAACACAAACAATCAATCAATGAAGAAATCAACACACTGATTTCGGTCACGAAGTGAAAACTCATTTATAAATACTAGTAAAAACAATTTGTAATTAATATTAGTAAAATAATTTGAGTGATCAAGTTATTTTATTGAATTTTGAAAAATGAAACAAAAAATGTTAAAAAAAATTAAGTTATAATAATTTTTTAATATTATTCTTGTTTTGGATTTTTGAAATTGTTGAATTGTTTTCTATATTTTATTTGAAAGTTTAGGAAAGTTATATTGATTATGTATTGATCAAATGAAAAAGTTAAATATTTGAAATTGGAAAATGTTTGTGAATTGACTGATTTTGGAAAAAAAAAATATTATGATAAAATTGAGATAAAATGAGATAATTTGTTTTCCCAAGTGAAGTCTTAATCAGAATAAATTCATTTAAACCACAGATAAAAGAAGATATAAAAAATTTCATTTTGCACCATTCCTTTCATTCACATTTAAACATTAAGATCATTGTGTACCGGGTTGCATCGTTTTCATTATATAAAAGAGCTAGAAGATATCTTGTTCATCCTTTCCGCCCTTGTATATATATCTTTATTATATTTTTGGCCTTCCAGCTGTTTATCTTTAAATTTGTAGGAAGACAAATGTTTGGCAATTTTATAAGAAATTTACACAATTATGTAAGTTTCGTCTGGCATAGACATCCAACATATGGCATTAAACCATCTCATTGTTTAAGTAGATCATCTTTGTTTAAATTTAGACGCTTTTCAATTATGAAATATCTATTTTAACATGTCAATTTGAAAGTACTGTTCGCTAATTGCTGCATTTGGAACTTTCGTACTCTTCTCTCTGTGTTTTCAAATAACGTAGTTTTGGCGCGAGCCATATAGTCTATCCATCATAAGCTTAGCTGGGATTATCTTTTCTCATCAGTACAATATCTCAAATATTACCAATTTGGAAGGAAAAAAAGACCAGACGGAGAGATTGAAATAAAACAAAATGCGTCGTGTTCAGATATATGTTTATATCTTCAAGTTGGACGAATGAAAATAACTGTTGTCATTGAGAAGTACATGAATAAGAAAGTACTAGTAATTTGAGATGACATGACTAAACAAAAGTAGACATGTGACTGAATAAATGCCAAAATAATTTCACGAGTCAAAATTGCCTTTTAAAGTCGTGTTTTGTAAATTTTCTTGTAATTCCCCTGCTTTAGACTACATATTCAAAATATTTCTATAAGAATAATCAGGTAGAAGGGATCATTGAAATGCAATTTCTATTATATATTCATTTTGGCAAAGCTACTATATTTTTTTAAGAGTGATGTTATAAATTATACTACTTTTGTACTTTCATTTCACTATATAAAATGTGACACTATTATCATCTTTAAATAGTTTTTTTTTTCTTCTATATGTTAGAGTGAAAATATATAAATTAGTGAAAAAAATACCATTTCATCATAATGGGATGAAAGCACATTTTGGTATATAGATTTTTTTTCTTTTTACAAAAAATATAATCTATAGAACAATATAATTAGGCCTATAATATATAGGAATAATTTTAGGCGGTGTCGGTTTCAGGGAGTCGACTTTAATTTAAATGAGGAATTTGTTTTCTTCATTTTCAATCTGTTTTTCAATATTTTTTTTTATCTTCATTTTCAAACTGGTTTTTAGTTTTAAATTTTTTTCCTCATTTTCAATCTTCTTTTCATGAATCTAATAAATTATATTGATTTGTTTTAGGTATAGGAATTGAAAACAAAATTGAAAATGAGGATTTTTTTTTAAACTAAAGATGAGTCCCCTTTGACTCCCTAAAACCGACTCTCCTTAGAATTAGTATTTAAATAATGAAATTATCATAAAATGAAAATCTTGTTATAAAACTAAAAAGGAAACTACTACTATTGCAATAGAGAAATATAAAGAAACTTATCAAGAACTCTCAAAAACTGAAATTTTCTTCGTTCTATATAATTTCTTATGAATTTCATAACAATTGAAACCCATATTTATAGGCTTTGAAATTACTATGCAAGTTACCATGCAAATCACTATGCAAGATTTAAAAATAATAGTGGTAGGGTCATTCACATAATTTTGGTGATGGGACAAGGGGCGGCAGCCGCCCCTCCAATCGATCGTTCATTACACTCCCCCTTGAATGACCACCCATAAAGAATCTGTCTCGTTAAAACTTTGCCAAGGAAAAATCCAGTGGGAAGAAAAACTAATGGCGAAGAAAAAAGAGTACAGTTTTCTTATGTATCCATAAGTGTTTTAAGATTGTCTCATTAAAACCTTGCAAAGGAAAATCCAGTGGGATAAAACCTTAGTGAAGGAAAAAGAGTACAATCAGTACAAGTTTTCAACATATTCACTGCTCCGGAAAAGTGCATGACAATAGATCATTGAGTCTTTACATTCCAATATTATGCACAATTTTCTTGAATGTCGCAGTTGGTAATGTCTTTGTGAATAAATCTGCTAAATTATCACTAGATCGTATCTGCTTGATATCAATTTCACATTTCTCTTGACGTTCGTGAGTATAAAAGAATTTAGGTGAAATATGTTTGGTTTTGTCACCTTTGATATATCCTCCTCTGATTTGAGTGATACAAGCAGTATTATCTTCATATAAAATTGTTGGGCTATTATTGATCATGGGGAGTCCACACTTTTTCTAGATATGTTGAATTACTGATCTCACCCAAATACACTCTCGACTTACTTCATGAATAACAATGATCTCTCAGTGATTTGAAAATGTAGTAGATAATGTCTACTTAACAGATCTCCATGATATGACAGTATCTTCATAAGTAAATAAATATCCAGTTTGAGATTTACCTCTGTGTGGATCTGAAAGATAACCTGCATTTGCATACCCAATCAATTGTGGACTTGGTCTACGTTGATAAAATAATCTCATATCAACCGTACCATGAAGGTAACGAAGAACATGTTTAATGTCATTCCAATGCATTCGAGTTGGTGCAAAACTATATCTTGCAAGCAGATTAATTGAGAATGTAATATCAGGTCGAGTGCAATTTGCAAAATACATCAAAACTCCAATTGCATTGAGATATGGTACTTCAGGACCAAGAATTTCTTCATCATCATTGGAGTACGAAATGGATCATTCTTCACATCAAGTGTTCGAACAATCATTGGAGTACCCAATGGATGAACTTTGTCTATATGAAAATGCTTTAGGGCTTTCTCAGTATACATAGACTGATGAATAAAAATTCCATTTAGCAAGTGCTTAAACTGCAGGCCGAGACAAAATTTTGTTTTGCCAAGATCTTTCATTTCAAATTCATTCTTTAAATATGTAACGGTTTTTGAGATCTTTTCAGGAGTTCCCACAATATTTAAATTATTAACATAAACCGCAATAATGACAAATTCGGATTCTATTTTCTTAATAAAAATACATGGGCATATAGGATTATTCTCAAATCATTCTTTCAATAGATATTCGCTTAAACAATTATACCACATGCGTCCGGATTACTTCAACTCATATAAAGATCTTTGTAGTCTGATAGAGTATATATTTCTAGATGTACTTGTAGATGCTTTAGGCATTTTATATCCTTAGAGATGTTCATATATATGTCATGGTCTAAAGATCCATATAAACTACATCCATTAACCGTATTTCTAATCCTTTTGTAACAACCAGATTAATCAAAAATCTAAATGTGATTGCATCCATAACAGGAGAATATGTTTCTTCATAATCAATCCCAGATTTCTGCTGGAAACCTTGTGCGACAAGTCGTGCTTTGTATTGCACAATCTTATTTTTCTCATTGCATTTTCGTACAAATACCCACTTATATTCAACAGGCATTACACCCTTTGGTATTTGGAAAATAGATCTAAATACTTCTCGTTTTGCTAACGAATTTAATTTAGTTTCAATAGCTGTTTTCCATTTTGGTCAATCATTTCTAAGTCGACATTTTTCGACGGTTTTTGGCTTACTTTCTTTATTCTTCTGGTAATGTCAATGGTCATTTTATATGAAAATATATTGTCGATAACAGTTTTATTTCTATCCAGAATTTCTCCAGTATTCATGAAATGTATTGAGATCTCATTATCTTCAGGTATCTGTTCCTCTTCAGGAGAAAACATTTCATGAAATACCTCTTTAGGAGGTCCATCTTCAGGAGATTTTAAGATAAGAGATTTAACCTCTTCTGGAGTATTAATTATATTTTTAGCTTGTATTGTGGGTATGTGTTCTTCAGGAATACCAAATTCATTTTGTATCCTTTTTCCTTTGAAGAATTTTATCTTTTGCACCAATATGTCTTTTATGCTTCAAACGTGTCTTAGACTCACCTATTGCTATTTTGAGAATTTGTCTTTCAAGGACTTTAATCTTCGTTGGAGCATTAACAGTAGGAATATGAGATTTTACTACATCTTTAGTATCAGTAAATACATCCGGTAATTGATTTGCAACATTTTGTAAATGAATAATTCTCTGAACTTCCAGTTTACATTCATTTATAGGAGGATCAAATTGAGACATGATCTTATTATCCCAAGTAATATCTTGTCGTGCTTCAGGTACCGACTTTTTTTTACCCATTAATGAAAAAGTGGATTCGTCAAAATGACAATCTTCAAAACGTGCTTTAAACATATCCACTATAAGGAGCTCAAGATATCAGATAACAGATTGAAAATCAAAACCAACATATATCCCAAGTCTACATTGAAGACTTATTTTTGTACGCTGTGAAGGTGCAATTGGAACATATACAGCACATCCAAAAGTACGAAGATGAGAAATATTTTGTTGTTAACCGAATACAAGCTGTAATGGAGAATATTTATGATATGCAGATGGTCTAATACAAATTAATAATACTGCATGAAGTATAAAATGTCCCCAAGCCAAAATAGGAATTCTTGATTTCAGAAGTAAAGGTCTAGCGATTAGCTGAAAACTTTTGATCAAAGATTCAGCTAAACCGTTTTGAGTATGTGTATGGGCAATAGGATGTTCAACATCTATTCCTATTGACATGCAATAATCATCAAAAACTTGAGATGAAAATTCACCTGCACTATTCAATTGAATGGTCTTAATTGGATACTCAGGAAATTGTGCTCGTAATTTGATTATCTGAGCAAGTAGTCTAGTACATGCAACATTTCTAGTGGAAAACAGACAAAAATGTGACCATCGACTAGATGCATCAATCAAAACTATAAAGTATCTAAATGGTCCACTTGATGGATGAATAAGCCCACATATATCTCCGTGAATCCTTTGTAAAAAGGATAGAGATTCAACAATGACTTTTGAGGCAGATGGTCTGATAATCAACTTACCTTGAGAACATGTAGAGTACGAAGATTCATTGGGTAGAAATATCTTTTGATTTTTTAAGGGATGCCCATGTGAATTTTCAATAATTCGTCTCATTATTATAGATCCTGAATGTCCAAGGCGATCATGCCAAGTCATAAATACTTTGGGATCAACGCACTTTTGGTGCATTACCACATATGATTCAATTATTCTCATCTTTGTATAATACAATTCAGAATATAGAGAAAATAGTTTTTCTAATACGAGCTTCTGGTCCGAAATTGTTTTAGTAATAAGAAGATGCTTTTTACTACCTTTATTGATCGTTTCAATATAGTAATCATTACGACGTATATCTTTGAAACTTAATAAATGTCTTTTGGATTGTGAAGAGAATAGAGCATCATATACAAAATTTGATGCCATTAGGCAACACAATATAAGTTCTTTCAGAACCCTCAATTAAATCTGATGAACCTGATATGGTATGGACATAGACTTTACTTAGTGTTAGATTTTGAAAATATTTTTTATTTTTGATAATTGTATGAGTTGTAGCACTATCAGCCAGACATATATTTTTATCATTCAACTCAGAGATAAAAAACTCATCAATGTGATCCATGATTCTACAAAATATACAAAACTTTTATTATAGATAATAGAAGGAAAATACATTAATTGAGTTGAACACTTCCATCTGTAATTAAGTGATCAATTCTACCTTCAGGATGATTAAAGAAATCAGAGACATCAAGATGAGTAACATTTACATCTACTGAATCTAATAAATCATCTGATGGTTCTACTAAATTTGTTTCAAGCATTTTATTATTTCCTTTAATAGATGCTTGATATAGATCAGTTAAGTGCTTGGCCATACGACAGGTACGTGACCAATGTCCAATCATTCCACATCTATGGCACACATCTTCACTTCTCTTTGAAGAATTATTATGGAGATTTTTACCTATTTCTGAGTTGTACCACTTCCGGTGATATGGTATATTATTATTATCCATTTTATTGTGGTAACTTCTGGGACCAATATTTCTATAATTTCTCCTACCACGTCCACGCTACTGATTTCTTCTAAAAGATGCACAATTCACTTCTGGGAATAATGTAAATCTAGTATAATTCACTTCAGGAAATAATATTGAACCAATAGGGCGTGACTGGTGGCTTTTCAATAAGAGTTTATTGTTCTGCTCAGCTACTAGAATATATGATATAAGTTCAGAATATTTCTTGAACTTTCTCTCTCGATACTGCTGCTGCATGAGCACATTCGAGGCATGAAATGTAGTATAAGTCTTCTCTAATTTTTTTACCGCATAATTCTAGTACTGAGCTTATTTTAAAAAATACAGAATTATACTCATTAACACTTTTATAATCTTGTAACCTCAGGTGCAACAATTCATAACGAGCTCTTGGGAAGATGACAGTCTTCTAGTGTTCATACTTCTCCCTTAAACTATTCCACAAAATATAGGAATCTTTTATTGTAAAATACTCAGATTTTAATTCTTCATAAAGATGGTGGCGAAGCAAAATCATTGATTTAGCACGATTTTGCAGGAACGCTTGATTTCCTTGTTTAATTGTTTCACCCAGGTTCATAGCATTTAGATGGATTTCAACATCATGTATCTAGGATAAATAATTTTTTCCAGATATGTCAAGAGTAACAAATTCTAATTTTGTAAGATTTGTCATTTTCTAGACATATAAATAATAAATATATATCTCAAAAAATATATTTATAAATTCATATAAATTTTAAATAATAATCATCAATAAAATATATTAAAAACTGTAAATAATATATTGAAAGACTTTTAGAGGAATAAGACCACTAGATTCAGAATTGGTAGAACCGTCGTACTGATATCGTGTTATAAAACTAAAAAGGAAACTAATACTATTGCAAGAGAGAAATATAAAAAAGTTTCTCAAGAACTCTCAAGAACTGCAACTTTCTTTATTTTATATATTTTCTTATAAATTTCATAACAACTGAAACCCATATTTATAGGTCTTAAAATTATTATGCAAGTTACTATGCAAGATTTAGAAATAATAGTGCTAGGTTCATTCACATAATTTTAGTGATGGGATAGGGAACGGCAGCTGTCCCTTATATCGATCGGTCATTACAAATCTAGATTTAAAATGAAACCCACATAGGGTATTTTAGTAAATAAACAAATAGGTCATGCAGTCTCAATGTAGAAGACGAATAATAAAAAGGACAAATAAGTTTTATTCTTCTAGGTTTATCCATGCGACTGAAATAAACTCACCGATCGAAAAGAAAATTTGCAACAAAAGTGATGAGTTCGACACTGGATGGGCGGCGAGACTGGGTGCAGTGGCATCTTACTGTGTGAGAGATAAAGCGATAAAGAAACATCGAGAGTGGTGGGAGAAAAAAGGAGAGAGGGAAATACAAAACAGTCGGGAGAAGCTTGTCGTGGCTTACCGAAAGGGTATGACAGACATGTAGCGATGAAGAAGTGTTCAGCGGTACTGTCTGTGTAGGTGGTGAACGACAGGATGGGGTGGCGATGTGGCTCAAGATGGGAAACCCTTCCCTTATTTCGGTGGTGCAAAAACAGAGCACCAGTCCAAGTTTTTAGGTGGCTGACTGTGGAGGGGATCAAGGGTTATAGTGGTGGTGTTTTTCTCATGTGTGGATGACTGTGGTAGTGTCAACTTGGGAGGACTGAAAGGCTGGCAATGGCTGGTTTCGGTTTGGGGTGTTTCTTGAAAATTTGATGTTAGCAAACAAGAATTTCCATATTTGATGTAAGTGGTGAGAGGAAGTCACGCTACAAACGTATTTTAAGAATATCATGGCTGTTCTTCGTGCATGGCAGTGGGAAAGTGAGGGAGGCTTGAGCTAGGGTGTTGTGCGATGGATGAATGGGGAGGAAAAGTGGCTGTAGAGGAGTGGTAGTAGGCTAGGTGAAGGTTGCGGCATCTTTTGTTTTCATAGTGCATGAGAGATAAAGTGTATTTATAGGTGCTTTAAAACAAGAACCCTAGAGGAAGAAAGCGAGACGTCCGGGAATGGGAGTTATAACTACAAATGGGAACTGCAAAATCCTAGAGAAAATAAAGAAAGAGAAGAAGAAAATGCAAATATGAAAATATATCTATTATGCGCACAGTTGCTTTGAAAATCGTGGGGATGGGAACGTGCATGAAGAGAAACATGCATATATATATATATATGTAGGAATTAAACTTTAGGGACCGGATACGTATGCATGGGAGTGGGAGTTGAGTCATGTATATATGGTAAATGTGATGAAGACAACTAGCAAGTTTGGAACAAAAACTTTCTACAAATACGTGTTGGAAATAAATCCATAAAACATGGGTTTTAAAAATTTTAAAGAGAAAATGACTCTGGAGTATAGTAACTAGTAACTCTAGCCATTGGGAATAGATAACAAATATTTAAAACAAATGATAAGCTTAATTCTTGTAAAATAAATAAATAAATAAATAACTTAGGAATATAATGAAATAAAAAAAAATATTCAAAAAACTCCAAGACTTTTGGAACATATAAAACCAATAATTTTATAAAGCAATTTGACGGCGGAGTGGGGTGTTACAAAAACTCCAATAGACTTTTGGAACATATAAAACCAATAAATTTATAGAGCAATGACCTTAAAACATTTTTGAATGACAAATATGTTCGAATGTCTCCTTCAAATAGACTTGAAGAAATATTCAAATAAACAAATTGATGATCGAACGTAAATTATATTAGCTTTATGGAATGATTAAGCGAAAGAGTTAACTGTTTGTAAGTGTTTGAACGCGTTTGAATGTTTTCGAATGGTTGGAGTCATTTGATAACCATTAGAATATCAAAGTATGTTATTCAAACGGTTATGTACTCACGTATATATAAGATCAGGAGAAAACTGGAGTGCATGAGAGGATCATCTTACATGATTTTGATACACATAAACAAGTAATTAAGATGTTTACAGGCCACTTGACCCTACTAGCTTAGTCAGCCCAAAGGTTATAACCATGGCTAATAAACTTCCAACAAAGACTTGAACCACAGACTTAAACGCAGGAGCCTTACTTACGAGAGCTCCAAACCACCCAAAAATCAACAAATCCAGTCTTACTACCACCACACCATCCGCACCCTCACTTTATACTCTTTTATAAATAAAGCTGCTAGGAGTGGAACCAATACACCCATTGAAAACTTAAGTGCTGATAGTGTGTAGCTTGCATAGGCTTTGGCAAACTCTCATCTTTCTGATCCTTCTCTTCTAATCCCTATCCATCAATAACCCCTCTATGCTGCTTCTGATAACTTTTCAATTATGCCACTTCTTTGTCCAATTGTGAGCACACTAACACAAGCTCACCTATGACATGTTGTAGGCACTAGTAACAAGACCTGCAAACCCAAAAAGTATCATGGCCTCTATGTCTTATTTTACTGTTCCAACCCCCATCATTAACGACACTAGTTACACCAACCTATCATTTGCTCCTAAAACGGCCGCACGTAGCCATTGAGATCTTTTAAAGTAGTTATTAATCACTATAACACTATTATTATATATTAGTATAACACTAAAGTTCTACTAATGGTATCATACTATTAGTGTTATACTAAATACTAACAGTATAATATAGTTATACTAATCACTATAACTAGGTAAATGTATTATTCTATTCCATAATGTATAACATTATTAGTATATATTACTATAACTAATACTGAATCACTCTAACTAATAATATTATATAGCTAGACTAACACTAATAATATTATATAGTTATTGTAATATGAGTATTAATAATATTAACAATAGTTATAATATAGCAATGTAGTATATAACAAATTAACTATATAGTAGTTATATTATATTATAGTAGTACTAATATTATAGTAATAGTATATATTATAACCAATTATATGATAGTAATAGTAATGATTATATGATATTATAGTAATAGTACTAAAACATATTAGTACTATATACATATAGTGTGCTGCCCACGACTCCTCCCTGAGATTTAGAGGGATTCATGACACTGGGATGATGATTGCTCGGGTCACTCAACTTATCGACAAGTGCTCCAAAAGAGTGTGTATAATATGCAAAAGGTGTACAATATAAAATTTGCAGCAGAAAAATAAAAGACGTACACCTAATACCAGAGATTTAAAGTTTACAACCCAATCGAAAATAATTATCTAAGAGGAGATTATATTTTTTTTTGATAAGTTCATTCATTCTCGATGTCGGCACCGTGTATCGAAGATTATATAGTCATCCATAAAGAAAATCAATACGGAGATAAATAATAACGTTGGGATATCATAATTCCTCTCTCAGCCATGATAACAGATCACTACTTTAGCAGAGTCTGCCCCTCGAGCTCAACCTCACCGTCTGCATCAAAACCTATTGTTCTATAACACGGTATCACAAGTGGAAAGGAAACACTACATGAGACATGAATCTCAGTAAATAATAGTTAAGACACACTCCAAACAGTATAGATAACCACGTACAAGTAAAGCAATCAACATGTTCTCAATATGCATAAATAAATAAAAGTAAATTGTCCTTTCCTAGAAAGAAACACATCTGTCCATATATGACATCCGTTCTTTCCTAGAGAAGAACGCATCTATCAGTACACGCCAAAAATCTAATTTTTGGCCTACACACAATTCCGTATTATTTTATTAAGTGTAACAGGCGATATTCAGCTCTGTGCCCAGTGCTTACCATGACCGGGCATTCCTTAATCCTCGCCAGTAGAGCGGCCATGGAGTTGGCATGAGAAAGTTACAATCTCGTCCGATTCTATTGTCGCCCAGCGATAACGTAGGAGACGTCACTCAATTTTTATTAACTTCTGAGTGACCAGAGAAGTTCCACCGGGATAATGTCCAATCTTGACTTGGGATCGTGATACACACACACCCACATGTTGTTTCAAATCAATCAACATAACACAGTTAATACATTTACAACAAATAAATAAGAATGAATATGCATGATAAACAGTTATTGGATGACATGGCAAATGCACCCATAAACAATCATAGCATCAAGCATAAAACTCACATTAAGAGTTTTCAACACACAACCAACCAACTATAGGGTTATCCCATGCTTTATTTAACGGCATCGGGCCCAACTAACCTACTATTATATTATTATTAATATTATTATCAATTACCAACACTTGAAAGTTGGAAATAAAATGGTTAGTGCATAAATAATAATCGAATAAAATTTCAAATCGCATAGATCGATAGTTACTACATTGTCAGTATAATTTCAAGAAAATTGAGAAATCCCCGAGATACACTATAATCACGTGTATCAACAAGCGAGCACATGGCGAAATCGCATTCATCGCACCCACGTTAAGAAAATAGCATAAATAACAAACAACAAATATTATTAACAAATTAATCAAATAATCAAATAACGATATAGTAAAAATCTTATTTAAATAAACGAAAACATAGGCTAAGCGGCTCACCGAGGGGTTTTGCAAGGCAGTGGTGCAACAGTGGAAACGATGACTACCAGCAAGAAAACAACAACTTTAGGGGATTCTGAGATCTCGGATTTGAGGGATTTGAATTAGGGAAACCCGAATCAAAATTTTGGAAGAGAGGAGAACTCAGTTTTAGGTGGTTTCGAAGGTATGAAGCTCGATCTATATATAGCTCGTAGTGGGTTACTCAGATCTCGAAGCCGCATGAAAATGGCCATCGTGCAACACCCTAAAGCTCGACTAGGACGAAGATTACTGCCAAGGCCAAAGGTTCAGCTTTTGCAGACGAAAACAAGGGAGGATAACCCACGGTTGGCACGCGGTTTCACAAGAAATTAGGAGGTTCTCATGGCACGTGACTCCCAAGTTGGAGATAAAACCAGAGGGATAGGGATCAGCGAGGCCATAGGCTACTTGATGTGCAACGTGTGGTGGTGCAGGGAGAGGGGTGGAGATGGGTGGCATTGGGGCTAGAGGTTCACGGGTTCAGTAGCTTAAGAAAAACCAGGTGAAAGAAAAGAAGAAAGAGGAAGAAAATGGAGAAAAGGGCATGTGATGCAGGGCTAAAATGATGAAGCCCTAGCTTCATCTCTTTAGATGCCTAAAAAGGCATAGTTTTCGCAAGGGCTGGCTCATCCACTTAGGCACACGGGCTGGGCTCTACACAACTCAAATCCAAGGCCCACTCAAACTAAAGAAAATCCAATAACAACCAAATGCAAAGTTAGCCCATTCCAAAAATTACAAAATAAAAACAACATCCACATAATAAAAAAATACTAATTATACCAAACATAAATAAAAGAAATTACCATATAATAAAATAAGAGATTTTAAAGGCAAACATTAAACTAAATACACTACAATAAAATAGTAAAAGAAAATGAAATAACTCAACATTTAAATATAGGAATATCTAAATAAGAATAGTAGTAACTAATAGCTCCAATACTAATTTTTAACGAGCAGTACATATAAAATATAAAAGCGAGAAAATACGGGATCTCACATATAGTTATAGTAATAGTTATACATATGGTTATAATATTATTAATTTATCTTAACCGTTCGAACACCTTGCTCAACCATTAGAATATATTTTAGGGCTTTTGACGCCAATTAAATAGTAGCGGAAGGGCCTCGCATGACGTATTTACACGCCGACAACCATTCGAATGTTAGAGAATCGTTCGAAGGGTTCCGCATAAATTTTGAAAGCAGAAAACTTTTGCGGTCTCGTTATTTTTCATGTTCCAATGCCAAAGTCTGGCATTCAAATGGGTTACCACGACAAAGGTGGTGACTAATTATTTCTCCATAATAGGTATCAAAACCTAAGCTCCCTTCAAAACCCCCCATTCAGCCGCAGTTCACTCATTTTATCACTTGTTCTTCAACTAGCGTCCAAAACACGATTTCTCTCCAAAATCCTCTACTTTTATTGCCACAATCCTTCAACGGCCTCTCCACAAAATCCTTATAAATTATCATTAGACTGATTTATGGTATGTTTTTTGTTAGATTTTTATGTACATTAACTAGTTTTCTTCATTATAACAATATATTTGTTTAAACATCATTTTGTAGGAGTTTATTGGGTTATTTGGATTTGCACAGTTCAAGATATGGTCTAGAACATTGAGTTTTACGATTTGTGTATTTATTTTCACTGTGAATTGAAATTTGGGATGAATCCTTGAGTTTTGCAGTTATGTTCATAGTTTGTTTTGCAATAACCGTTCCAATGTCAAGTAAAACTATTCGAACAGTTATCCATGTCCAAACACATTTGAATGTTAGACCTAAAAATTTTAATTTGTGAATTAATAACACTTTCAAATTTTTTCTCAAATAATGGAATAGTTAATTCATTTATGTAAAAATAGTTAATAGTTATACTATATTAAACAATAGTTATAATATTAAATAATAATTATAATAGTTAAAAGTTATTATTAGTTAATAGTTATAATATATTTAAAATAGTTATAATATAATTAAGAGAGACAAGTTACAAAGGTTCTAAAAACGATGGTTACTTATAATATATATTCAAATAATAAGTTGATTTTCTAAGTTTGGTTGTTCTGTAAGGTTTTTATTTTTGAGAAGTTATTAAAAAGGCTTTCCTTCATAATCAAAGTTAGTGTTACTTTATTTTATTCATTTCATTGTTTATCAAATAATTACATGATTGTTGTTGAGTGAATTAGTAGATCTTTATATTACGATACAAGGATATGTGGGTAAATTCATAAGACATCTAATGTGCATGAAGCTTGAAGCTTGATTAAATCTTTGACTTTGGAGTTGCATCGACCACTCCAGATGCAACATGGGTGAAAAAAGGGGGCTAACTATGATAAGTAAAATCTAGATGTACAAGGGACATAAAAATACACCAAATTGAGTAAAATTGGAAACCAGACACAACCTCTACCTGATCTCCACTGAAAAGTAACTTCAATTTCCACATTTTTCACCTTTTTAAGTCAAGATTGTTAATAATAAGATACCAATAACACTGATATTGTTGGGAAATAGGCAATTAAACAAATAACAAAGATATGAAATAAACTGCAGCGGATGCAACAATGAGAAATAAAACAGTAAACACAGAAAGAACACACAGATTTAAGTGGTTCATCTCAAAATGAGCTTACATCCACTGTGGGGTTGGTTTCAAAACTTCACTAGATCAAATGGAGGTTACAGAAAGAGTATCAAGAGATACTTACAACAGAGAACACCCACCTCACGTGTATACACTCAATCCTCATAAATTTCACTCAGAATAGTGGAGAAATGGAGAAGAAAATGATCTAGAAGCAAATACTGTTCACTGGCGCCGAAAACAGAGGCCTTCGTTGTCTGCTGCGTTCTTCGTCTGCTTCTGCGTGAAATGGCTTCGCGATATTTATATTATGCAATCTCGCTCGAGCGAGATTTAAACTCACTCGAGCGAGGACTTCTAGGTCAAATTCGCTCAACTAGAAATCGGACACCTAGCGCCACGTGGAATCTCGCTCGAGCGGGAGGTCGAGCGAGGGTCGAGCGAAGTCACTGCCTGAACCTCGCTCGAGCTAGAGGTCGAGCGAGGGTCGAGCGAAGTCTCGGGTTGGAGCAATTCTGGAAGTCTCGAAGTCTCGCTCGAGCGAGGGTCGAGCGAGACAGGTCTGGAAATGTATTCCAAAGCCATACTTAACAAATCTCCACCTTGGCTTGAATACCTAACAGCCCCATAAAATCCAGATCAACCCAAGAATGTAAAATGCAGCAACTGAGAAAACCAACCCCATCTGAGTTCCCTAAGGAACCTGGAAACCCCGAACCCCTATCAAGTCCAAACAAAGTTTGAACTTGAAACTGCAACTGGCTTGGTCATTACATCTGCTGGATTCTCTGAAGTAGCAATCTTCTGAATACTGACTGTACCATCTGACACTACTCCTCTGATAAAGTGATACCTGACATCAATGTGCTTTGTCCTCTCATGATACATTTGATTTTTGGTCAAATGTATAGCACTCTGGCTGTCACAAAACACTGTCATCTCTGTCTGCTGAAGACCCAGGTCACTGATTAGCCCCTTCACCCAAATGGCCTCCTTAACAGCCTCAGCTACTGCCATGTATTCTGCCTCTGTAGTTGATAAAGCAAAAGTTGATTGAAGTGTTGCTTTCCAACTAATAGCAGAACCACACAAAGTGAAAATGTAGCCTGTCAATGATCTTCTCTTATCTAAATCCCCAGCATAGTCAGAATCAACAAAACCAATCACAACAGAACTGAGATCTACATCTCTATCAAATATCAAGCCCACATGCGAGGTTCCCTTCAAGTACCTCAAAATCTATTTCACGGCCTGCCAATGAGTTTTACCAGGCTTAGCCATATATCTGCTAACCACACTCACTGCCTGTGAAATATCTGGACGGGTACACACCATAGCATACATAATGCTACCTACAGCATTAGAGTAAGGAACATTTGCCATGGACTGTTCCTCCTCATCTGTCTGGGGGGATAGGGAAGCTGAAAGTTTAAAATGCGACGCCAACGGCGTGCTAACAGGCTTGGAGTCAGACATTCCAAACCTGTCTAGAACCTTCTCTATATACTTTCTCTGGGACAAGTATAACTTCCCAGCTTTTCTATCCCTGTAGATATCCATCCCCGGTATTTTCTTAGCATCATCTAAATCTTTCATCTCAAACTCATCCTTAAGTTGAGTTTTCAACAAATCAACATCAACCATGCTTTTAGCAGTTATAAGCATGTCATCAACATAAAGCAATAAGTGAATGAAAGACTTATCAGGCAATTATTTATGATATACACAACAGATATCCACTCAAAACTCAAAAGTAACATTTCAACTTCCACCAAATTTCAGAGGTTGTAACAATCAACTTGCCACTCCATGAAACTAATAGGATTTATATGCTATAAGAATGCAATAAACAGATCATTTTCACCCAATGTTAATTAACGAGAAAGCCAAACACCTCCTACTCTTCAATAACTATCTTTGATCTCTCATCCAATCTAGTGCCTTCTTTGATGGTTTGTTTTAAAATATGAGGACAAAATTATAATGAGAAAATATTTATGTAATTGTGAATCGGGTAATTGCTGCATAACATTTTTAAAAAAATAAATAAAATATGAAACTCATAGTAGACTCCTATTATTTTACAAAACAGTTATACAATGTTTACGTACTTCACTCGTGTTGTAAGTAGAATTACTCAAGTATAATTATTAAAACAAAACTTCTACATCACCTGAGTACGAAATTTACTTAAAAAAATGCAAAGCTCACCCAGACTGAGATCAAATGGAGACTCCGGCGAGAGAAAATCCACAACTGAGCTGGAGTGGAAGGTGGCCGATTCGACGATAAAGCACTGAGAGAGAGAGAGAGAGAGAGAGAGAGAAAGGATGAGAACATGGAGAAGGAGACCACGGCGTGCTACAGAGAGACAAAAGTGAGAGAGATTGAGACGTGAGAGGGAGACCGCGGCGTGCTATAAAGAGATAAAAGTGAGAGAGATTAAGACGTGAGAGAGAGTGATGTCGTGAAAGAGATGGCTTACCGTGATCTGCTGCACGACGGACCAAGGGTAAACGGTCGGCGGTTTCTGCGGGGTCTCAACGTGGTGGACCTCTTGGTGGGGATTATTAAGCTGGATGATCATGCTGACTCACCAAAGGACAATAAAGTAAATTCAAGTGTCAAAGTAGGGGAACTGTAGAGCAAATCTCACTATGTATACAACTCTTTACGTTGTAACCGTTTTATGCCTTCTAGAATTCTGTACAATATGTATATAAACACTACAGTACCTGAATACAATCACACAAGGTTTTCTAGCAATTTTGTTTTTCTAATATGGTATCAAGAGCCTCAAACTTGCAGTCCTGATCCATGGCAGACTATTTTTATGCTTCATCTCCCTCTTCTCCTCCACCTCCCACCCCTCCTTCTTCATCCTCCCCAACCTTACCTTCCTTTTCTACAGTAGTTACCACAAAACTATCTTCTGATAATTATCCTCTATGGCAAGTCCAGCTCTCAGCTTACCTGCGTGGACAAGAACTTTACCAATATGTGGATGGCACTCTTGCTTCCCCACCTGAGTTCCTTGCTTATTCTAAACCTAACCCTGCGTATTCCACATGGAAACACACTGACCAAGCTGTTCTTAGCATTCTGTTTTCTTCCTTATTCGACTATATTTTAGGCCATGTCTTATCATCAAACACCTCCCGTGCTCTCTGGCTTTCTCTATCCTCAATGTACACTTCTCAATCTCATGCCCGCCAGTTTCATGTTCATTTCCAACTAGCCAATCTTACCTGAGGAGAGTAGAATATTACTGATTATTTCGGAAAAGTTCGATCCCTCGCTGATGTTCTCACCGCCACTATCTCACCTCTGTCTAATGCTGAATTCATCACATATCTCCTTACCGGTTTAGTGTCCACCTATGATACTTTTATCACCTCCATTTATGCCAGATCTGACCCCATCTCTCCCATTGAGCTGTATCAACTTCTTCTTGTGCATGAGAGTCGCTTGGCTCACAGCGCATGCAAACCCTCATCTCCTGAACCATCAGCTAACCTTACAAACACCAGTAGCCGCGGTCGCAATTCCTCTTGGGGTGGTCGCGGCCGAAATGGCAGGGGAAGGAATGGTTATCCCAATCGAGGTGGTCGGCATTTTTCACCTGCTTCACAAAACACACACTCGTTCTCTCCACGCCCAACATGCCAAGTGTGTGGAAAAGCGGGTCACGTGGCGTTGCAGTGTCGATACCGCTTTGATCATAGTTACCAGTATGAAGCACCCAATTCCTTCCTTGCAAACTACACTGCCACAAACACCCCAAACACCTTCACCGATACCAGTTGGTATCCTGATTCAGCTGCAACCCACCATTTCACCCATGACTTCTCTAATCTCAACCTCTCTTCCGAACCCTACTGTGGCAGTGACCAAGTTCGTGTGGGAGATGGCTCGGGTCTTGCAATTCAGAACACGGGTGCTTCTTCAATTTCTTCCTCTCACTCTTCCTTTTCTCTTAAGAATCTCCTTCATGTGCCTAATATCACTAAGAATTTGATTTCTGTCTCCAAGTTTTGCTCAGATAACTCATGCTTTTTTGAATTTCATGCCTCCTGTTTTCATGTGAAGGACACCTCCACGGGTCAGATCCTCCTCACCGGACCACTCCATGATAGCTTATATGTTTTTCCGCCAGTGACAGCCTCATCTTCTCCGTCGCCGTCGGCTTATCTTGGCAAGAAAACAACTGCAGCTCAGTGGCATCGGCGGCTGGGTCATCCTCACTCCACCACTCTCTCAACTTCTGCATTCTAAATGTTTGAAGATACTTCCAAGTGATACCAACTTCAACTGTACCGAGAGCTCCATAGCAAAAGCCCACCAACTTGCATTCACGCCAGTTACTTCTCATTCCATTAAACCATTAGATCATGCTTGTGCTGATCTCTGGGCCCAGCACATACAGTTTCCAGAGATGGTTTTAAATACTTTATTTATTTCATTGATCAATACACTCGGTACACTTGGTTCTATCCATTAAAAGCAAAATCTGGTGTATCTCAAATATTTGCCATTTTTCTACCTTGAGCGATTATTTGATACAAAACTTAAAATTCTTCAAGGTGGTGAATTCAAACCACTCACACCCGTTTGTCAAAAAATTGGAATCCATCATCGTTTCACTTGTCCATATACTCATCAACAAAATGGGCTAGTTGAGCATAAACATAGGCATATTGTGAATACTGGGCTTGCGTTACTGGCCCACGCTTCTCTTCCCTTTCAATATTGGGCCGATGCCTTTGCCACTGCTGTCCACTTAATTAATATCTTACCCACACCTATATTAGACAATAAATCACATTTTTCTTGTGTTTATAAGCGCGATTTGGACTATAATTTTCTTAAAGTCTTCGGGTGTTAGTACTTTCCTAATCTAAGACCTTATCTCTCACATAAACTCAATTCCGTTCATCTCCTTGCCTTTTCTTGGGTTATAGCACCACACATAAAGGATACAAGTGTCTGGATATGAAAACGAACAGAATATATTTCTCCCGTGATGTTATTTTCCACGAAACTATATTCCCTTTCTCCACTACTCAGCCCAGCCTAAATATCTCCACTCAACACAAATTGCCAACCTCCCCAACCCACGCTGCCTTACCTTTGCTCAACCCACTTCCGTCCATACTCGGCCCAGGCCCATCCTCCACAAATAATCCTCCTTCTCAGCCCATACCTAATACTCATTCGACTCCCACTTTCCCAAATTATAACCCTAATTCTTCTTCTTCTTTCTCTTCTCCTTCGTTGTCACCTTCTCCCCTTATTCCTCCACGTTCCCTTGTCATCACGCGAGCTCCGACAAATTCATCTCGGCCCCGTGTTCGAATGGATGGAACCATTCCATACCCCCCCCCCACGCGAAGGTGTCTTGCTGCCACGGTAACCCCGCCTGATAATCCCACCTGCTACACCGAAGCCTCAAAACATCTGGATTGGCATACAGCCATGTCGCAAGAATACAATGCCCTTATCCAAAATAATACGTGGTGCCTTGTTCCTTCTAACCCTTCTCTCAATATTCTTGGTTGCAGATGGGTCTACAAGACCAAACTTTATGCTGATGGCTCGATTAAACAACGCAAAGCATGTCTGGTAGCCAAAGGCTACCATCAGCAACATGGCCTTGATTTTGAGGAAACTTTTAGTCCAGTGGTCAAAGCTCCCACTATTCGACTCGTCCTTTCCATTGCTGTTACATGGAACTGGCCACTCCGACAATTAGATATTCAAAACGCGTTCCTCCATGGAACCCTGACTGATCAGGTATACATGCATCAGCCTCAAGGCTTTGTTAACCCTCAGTTTCCTGATCATGTGTGCAAATTACACAAGGTCATTTATGGTCTGAAACAGGCCCCGAGGGTCTGGTTTGCTCAGTTGAGCTCATGGTTGTTGGATTATGGTTTTGTAGCCTCTCATTCGGATGCGTCTTTGTTTGTTTTGAATCATGGAGATTTGCATATGTACTTGCTTGTTTATGTCAATGATTTCATCATCACGGCCTCTAAACCTAGTGTTGTTGATAAATTCATCTCTGATCTTGGCTTAGCCTTTCCTGTTAAATATTTGGGCCCTCTTTCTTACTTTCTGGGTCTCGAGATTATTCCCCTTCCCTCTGGTTTGCTCTTATCCCAGAGAAAATACATTAAAGATCTCCTTACCCGAAGCAATATGTTTCATGCTAAATCAGTCAAATCCCCAATGGCCGCTTCACTCAAGCTGTCCCAATTTGACTCACCAAATTTTGATGATCCAACATTGTTTAGAAGTATTGTTGGAGGGTTACAATATCTTTCTTTAACAAGACCAGATATCTCCTACTCGATAAACAATGTGTGTCAATTCATGCACACACCTAAGTTACCTCACTCGGTGGCTGTTAAGCGTATCCTGCGCTACCTGAAGGCTACAATTAACCATGGCCTAGTCTTCTCCTCACAGTCCACTTTTCATTTACATGTCTATTATGATGCGGATTGAGTTGGCTGTCCAGATGATCGAAGGTCTACAGGAGGCCATTGCATTTATTTGGGTAACAATCTCATTTCTTGGAGTTCCAAAAAGCAACGCACAGTGGCCCGATCCAGCACAGAATCCGAATACAAAGTTGTAGCTGCTGCTGCTGCTGAACTCATTTACACTCAAACTTTAATCTCCGAGCTTGGCTTACCCCTTACTCAGGCTCCTCAGTTGTGGTGTGACAACATTGGAGTTACATACTTAGCTGTAAATCCAGTTTTTCACTTAAGGACTAAACACATGGAGATTGACTACCATTTTGTACAGGCTCGGGTTGCTGCCAAGTCCCTCAAAATTTCCTTTCTCAGTTCAAAAAATCAAATAACAGACATCTTTACCAAACCACTGGTGGCAGACAGATTTTTTACACTAAGGTCGAGTCTCAAAGTTGTTGATACACCCTTGAACTCGAAGAGGCGTATTAAGCTGGATGATCATGCTGACTCACCAAAGGACAACAAAGTAAATTCAAGTGTCAAAGCAGGGGAACCGTAGAGCATATTCACTATGTATACAATTCTTTACATTGTAACCGTTTTATGCCTTCTAGAATTCTGTACAAGGTGTTTATAAACACTACAGTACCTGAATACAATCACGCAAGGTTTTCCAGCAATTCTGTTTTTCTAGTAGGGATGGTTGCAGGGGCCCAACACATGGAGAAAATAGGTTCTCTGTTTCTCTTGCTCAAAACAGGGGCTTCGGTTGGCAGTGGTGGCGCAAAGCAGTGGCGCACGGGGGGCTTTCGGACTCACAGCTTGGCCATTTCCATACGGATGGTGCTTCTCGTGGCCGCAGGTGCTGGTTATCTGTGTCGCATGTGGGCTATATGAATAAATTTCCAAGATGAACACCCGATACTCGACGAAATGCTCAAAAGAGAAAACTAAATTTTTATTCACTGGTTTTCTACCCTCTCGCATGACATTACGGGCTATCTATACACACAAAAATATCTCCTCTCAAGATTACATTGAGGTATAACAATTTGACCCCACAATTTGACCCCTGTCCTATGTATTTACAATTCTAAAGAATTCATATTTACGTTGTACTCTATTCTGCTCTCTGTGCTTGTGCCGCTGGTCGCTTGGCATGCGTGATCTCTTCTGCTGTAGTGCTCTGTTTGTGTGCTTCTGTGGTGCTTTTCGCTGTGGTGCCTTTCTTGTGTGCTCTGTTTTGGTCCTTGCCGCGTGGCTTGCAGCTTTAAATTATGGTCTTTGTCTTCTTCCTTAATATGGGGTGATAGCGGTTTGAAAGGTGCAGGTGGCTGTGCTTGATCAGCACAGGCACCAAGTTTCCCAGCAACAATTCGCTTTACAGTAGCTTTGTGATTAAAAGCACAAAAGATCAGCATATTTTAGTTTATATAATTTGCAAAATACAATAACTATTGGACACAAATTTTTTTTTGTCTTGTTCTGCTTGAGACTATTCAAAATATTTATACATGTACTCTTCTTTTGGCGTAGAACGTAAGGAATTAGTTAGCATGTAATTGATATGAGAATAATCATGATCTAAAAGGGACAACTCAAATGCCATTTCTACAAAGAACGATGCTACTGGGTCATCTGAAGTTTATTATTCAGATGGCCGCTTGATGTGGTACCTGCACCATGCAGCCTGGTTCATTAAAAAAGAACATTATTTTACGTTTTGGATGCCTTTTTGTTTTGAAAATATTTTAGCTTCCATTCACAAAGTCTTATCTAATTCTACTTGGCGCATTCGAGATGGAAGAGTATCATTTTGGAGAGATAGTTGGTTGGAGTCGGGTCCCATTGTCAATGATCTACCAATCATTAGTCATCTTAATTTAAAGATTAAAAATTGTAAGTTACAAGATGGTTGGAATGCAAATCTATTAAAAGACTTGATGGGAGATATTAAAATGGAAGAAATTTAAGAGTGTCTTGGTGAGCAAAAAAAGGGAGAAGGCTCTCTTATATGAAAGCCGAACAATAATGGGAAGTTTTCATCCAAATCGGCTTGGCAATGTATCCAAGTTAGATGTCATAAATCTGATTGGTCTGATTGGTTATGGGATGCTGCACTTCAAAAAAATATTCGATTATTTGTTGAAAAGTTATGAATTTTTGTCGAAGTATAAATGCTTGTGTACGCGACCTTGGGATCCCAATGGTCTCTAAGTGTGAGTTTTGTGAAGAAGGGCAAGTAGAGGACCAAGATTATGTGCTAGCTACGCGCACTCTTGCAACAGAAATTTGGAGCCGTGTGTCCCTTCAAATTGGTATGCCGTTTGATCCCCACAGTCCATGGAAAGAGAAGATGGAGTTGTGATTTCGACAAGCTAAACATTCCTCTCAAAAAGGTATGTTGATTGGTCTTTTTCCTATAATTGTAACTTGGTCTCTATGGATGTAGAGATGTAGTGTGCGTATGGAAGGGAAGTGAAATTCAGTGAAGTCTTTATGGATGTCGATTAAAGCTGCAATAACTTGGGTGGGTATTCGGTTGAAAGCAAGAAAGAACTGTCAAAGTTGTGATGAAAATGTTTTGAAAGCATTATCAATTCCTATGAAAGAGTTGACTAAAGTCTTCAATAGACAAGTGAACTCAACTGCGTCCAGTTGACCTAAGGGCTAATCATGGGTTGCGTGTTTGGGGGCCCAGCTTGTGGCTTATCTAAGTTAGATTACTTTCTTTATTTATCGGTAGTGGGCTAGTGTGCCTGTCCCTAGGCTGTATTATTCCTTTGGATTTATTTGTTTTGTTTGCTTTTAGATCTATGTTATTTATCCAGTCATGTACACAAGACCCATAGACTTCCTTGCAGTTTCTCTCTTTTTTCTCATCTAGTTTGCTCTCCTCGAAGTGAGTTTCTCGGTGAGTGTGATTTTCCTTCAAGACCTATGCCAACCCTATGCTTTCTTTCTATCAAAAGCTTCTGTGTTTTTTTTTTTTTTAAGCTCTTTCTATTAAAAGCTTGATTCTTCACATTCCTCTTTTTGGGTTAAAGTACACAAATTACTTAACTTATTCTTTTGTCCTAATCTAATTTTATATTAACAAATATCGGGATTATTTAATTTGTTTGGGATCTATGATTCTCACACAGATTCAGTAGTAAAACTATGGATCTTCAAAACAGGGATAATTCCTTATATAGAATCAACCCATTCGCAGAGCAGAGCCATGACAACGGTAATCTAGCTACCAACAGATAAAAATATTACATTAATTGTTTGCATGCCTTTCTATACAGTATCTAATATTACTTGTTGGGATCGGCGGAAACTCACAAATAATATGGAGACCAGAATATAACGTGGTTCGGCCAATTTAGTCTACATCCACACACACAAAGAAGAGAAATTTGTATTAAACAATAAACCAATTATTTATAATGGTTTCTCTCTTCTAATCTCTCCAACGGACCTCACCTCTGACTCATCTTCTCATTACAATCTTATATGTATTTATAGGAGAAAGAAATAGTGTGAACGTGTAAAAGACGGTGGAACTCCGGCGGCCAACTTTCTTGAATTTTCCGGCGGCGCCTACCTTCCAGCTGCTACTGACGGTGCCTACTTCCAGAAGCCTCTAGCTTCTTCAATTGCGTGTTGATTTCCAACAATCTCCCCCTCAACACCAAATGGAGGATATCCTGACACATTTTAGTTCAAGGTACTTAACCTGGCTATATTTCTACATAGCTCAAGTTTTTCGTATGTGACTACCTTCGTTAGCATGTCCGCTGGATTCTCCTTTGTATGGATCTTTACAAGTTTCAACAGCTGTTGCTCCATTACTTCACGTATCCAGTGATACCAAATATCGATGTGCTTTGTTCGGGAGTGGTACATCGAGTTTTTACTCAGATCAAGAGCACTTTGACTATCACAATAGATTCTGTACTCTTTTTGACTGTCTCCCATTTCTTGGAGGAACCGCTTTAGCCACAACATTTCCTTTCCTGCTTCTGCTATAGCAATGTACTCTGCTTCTGTTGTAGATAAAGCCACACATTTCTGCAGTTTGGACTGCCATGATACAGCTCCACTTGCAAATGTGTAAATATATCTTGATGTCGATTTTCTACCATCAAGATCACCTGCCATATCAACATCTGTATAGCCATCCAAGACTGGGTTAGCTCCCCCGTAGCACAAGCACAACTTTGATGTACCTTTAAGGTACCTGAGAATCCACTGTACTGCTTTCCAGTATTCTTTCCCTGGATTTGAAAGAAAACGGCTCACAATTCCAACAGCGTGAGCGATGTCAGGTCTGGTACAAACCATGGCGTACATTAAACTTCCTACTGCTGAGGAGTACGGTACTGTAGCCATTTCTTGAATCTTTTTTGGTAATGAGGGACATGAGCTTTTGCTCAATTTGAAGTGATTAGCCAGTGGAGTACTGACTGGCTTTGCTTTCTCCATGTTGAACCTTCGTAGTATTTGTTCAACATACTTTTCCTATGACAGCCATAGCTTCTTTTTCTTCCTGTCACGAGTGATCCTCATGCCCAAAATCTGCTGGGCAGGTCCTAAGTCTTTCATCTCAAAGACTTTGGAGAGATCCTTCTTTAGCTTCCTGATAATGGATGGATCTTTTCCAATAATCAGCATGTCGTCAACATAGAGCAGTAACATCACGAAGTCACCTTCTAAAAATCTTTGGATATAAACGCACTGATCTGCAGCAGTTTTCTTGTAGTCATGACTCATCATGAATGAGTCAAACTTCTTATACCACTGTCTAGGAGCCTGCTTCAAACCGTAAAGGCTCTTTTCCAACTTGCAGACCAAATGTTCCTTTCCAGGAACTTGGAAGCCTTCTGGCTGCTCCATGTAAATTTCCTCATCAAGATTACCGTGAAGAAATGCTGTCTTCACATCCATCTGTTCAAGCTCCAAGTCAAGACTTGCCACCAATCCGAGTACCACTCGAATTGAAGTCATCTTCACAACAGGTGAATATACCTCATCAAAGTCGATTCCTTTCTTCTGCTGGAATCCTTTGACGACCAAGCGAGCTTTGTGCTTCACCTGCTTGCCATCATTTTTCAGCTTGAACACCCATTTGTTTCTCAGTGCTCTCTTATCGTTTGGAAGTTCCATCAGCTCATAAGTCTGATTCTTCTGTAACGAGTTCATCTCATCCTGCATAGCCTGCATCCATTTGTTGCTATCTGGATGAGATATTGCCTCCTGGAAGTTTTCTGGCTCCCCCTGATCTGTAAGAAGAATATAATCTGATTCTGGATATCTTCGTGATGGAATCAACAATCGCCCTCTAGAGGATCTGTCCTGCTGAGGTTGATCACCTGACAACTGTGGAAACTCTGCAGTTTCTGATGGAGAAGGCAACTGCTCCCCCTGCTCAGTGGTGGTTTCTTCGTTGTCAATATCCTCTTCTTCTTCTGGGAAAACTTCCTGTCTATCTTCAGTGTTTGAAACAGACTGAAGTGGTAGTGAACTCGGAGCTGGTTCTGGAGCACTTGGAGTTGTTTGTTCTGATCCAAACATCTGGTCTTCATGGAACACTACGTCCCTGCTTCTGATGACCTTCTTCGCTTTTGGATCCCATAATCTGTATCCAAACTCTTCATCTCCATAGCCGATGAAAAAACATGGAGTAGACTTTTCATCAAGTTTCTGTCTTTTCTCCTTGGATACATGTGCAAATGCTTTGCACCCAAATACTCTTAAATGAGAGTATGAAATCTTGCGGCCTGACCACACCATCTCTGGGACTTCAAACTGCAGTGGAACTGACGGTGTTCTGTTGATCAAGTAACAGGCTACTTTTACTGCTTCACCCCAGAATGGCTTAGGCAACTTTGCCATACTTAGCATGCATCTGGTTCGTTCCACAATGGTCCGGTTCATCCGTTCTGCTACACCATTGTGTTGTGGGGTATAGGGGACAGTCTTCTCGTGTCTGATGCCATGTCTGGAGCAGTATTCTCTGAACTCTCGAGAAGTATATTCACCTCCATTGTCTGTCCGGAGGCATTTCAGCTTCTTGCCAGTTTCTCTTTCTACCATGGCATGAAAGTTTTTGAATTGCTCAAAAACTTGATCTTTCCTTTTTAGGAAATACACCCACACTTTTCGTGAAGCATCATCAATAAAAGTAACAAAATATTTGTTACCTCCAAGTGATTCAACTTCAAAAGGACTGCAAACATCAGAGTGTACCAAGCTCAATAACTCTGATCTTTTTCCAGCAAATGTCTGGAATGAAACTCTATGATGTTTACCAAATAAACAGTATTCACAAGGATTGAGGGCAATACCTTTGTTTACTGTAATCAATGCTTTCTTTGCAAGCATAAACACCCATTTTTCTCCCATGTGGCCAAGTCTCCGATGCCACAAGTTTGGTGATGTATCATCTTCAGCTACATTGAGACTGTTTGCACATATCTTAGCACTTGATTTGTACAAAGTGCCACAGACATGTCCCCGTGCAACGACCATTGCTCCTTTCTTCAATTTCCAAGCATTGTTGCTGAAGATACTCTCGTAACCCTGTTGATCAAGGGTTCTTATAGAGATTAGGTTGAGTCGAAGTTCGGGTACGTGCCGAACGTCATTTAGCACCATAGTACAGCCAACACTGGTTTTTATCCTGACATCTCCAATGCCCACGATCTTTGAGAAACTCGAATTTCCCATCTTGACTGTACCGAAGTCTCCTGCCTTGTAAGTACTGAAGAAATCTTTACAAGGAGTGGCATGATAGGATGCTGTTGTATCTATTACCCACTCGGCTTCCTCGCTTGACACGTGCAAGCAAGATTCTTCACCAGCGGAAAGGAGTACACAATCTCCAGAAAGCGTCACTGCAGCTTCGCCTTCTTCATGCTTTGACTGATTGCTTGGCTGATTTTGCTCCTTCTGCAGCTTTCGGCATTCTCTTTTAAAGTGGCCTTCAATACCACAATAAAAGTATTTTCCCTTCTTTCGCTGTTTATCGCGACTTTGGGATCTCCCTTTGCTTTGACTTTTGTTCCTTTCTCGACTTCTACCTCTACTATTTCTCTGATGCCTTCCTTCTGTTACAAAGGCATCTGTCTCATCTCCTCCAATCTCCTTTCGTCTAGCCTCTTCATTAAACAAGGCGTCTATCACCATTGACATGGCGAGCTTTCCATCTGGAGCTGAATTACTAAGTGAGACCACTAGCGTTTCCCAGCTATCTGGTAGGGAACTGAGAAGTAGTAGAGACTGCTCTTCATCTCCGAGCTTAAAATCTACGGATGCAAGTTGATTTACAAGATTCTGAAACTCGTTGGTGTGTGCGGCCACTGAGATGCCGCTTTTGAGTTTCAAGTTGACAAGGCGTCTCATTAGTAATGCCTTGTTCTGAGCAGTTTTTGCCTGGTACATGCTTTCCAGCTTTTTCCATAGCTGATAGGCATCTGTTTCCTGTGCAACATGATGAAAAACACTATGGTCAATCCACTGTCGGATCTGACCAATAGTTTTCTTATTCAACTTATGCCAGTCTTTTTCCGCTACATCATCTGGCTTTACGCTTTTCTCTTCAATTGGATCGAAGAGATCTTTACAATTCAGGAGATCTTTCATTCGAGGTCTCCATAGTGCGTAATTTATAGATGTTAGCTTGATCATCGCACCTGCTCCCGAATCCTCCATCAGTTCGGCTTTAATCTTTGATTTGAGTGACCGTTTCTCAACGTTTGGAGTTGAATCTCAACAAACGGAGCTCACCGTTGCGTCCGGAATGGTGGAAAACCTTGGAAATGACTCTTGTCTCGTTCCAAACCGATCAAAATTATGCCGAAAACCTGAAAAATAAGAAAAAAATGGAATATTCTCCACCATTCACCGGAATATTCTCTCCGGCCACCGGAATATTCCCTCCGGTCACCGGAATATTCTCTCAGTCACCAGAATATTCCTGAACCAGAATATTCTTTTCAGTGACGGAATATTCTTTCCGGTGACGGAATATTCTTCCGACGACGGAATATACCGACGAAATATTCTTTATCCGTTTAGGTACTGTAGCGGGTCGGAAACTGGGTCAAACCGATTCGGGTCGGATCACCCGGATTTAACGGGTCGGAGGTTGTCTTCTTCACTGCGCGCGCGTGTGGAGCGTGTAGCTTCGTCCGGTGTCCGTTTGAGACGAAATTTTCACCAAAATTTTCGTCTTGACCCGAGGAATCTGATGGTATCCTCCAAACTTGATTTCGATCAAGTTTAAAAATGGGTCTCTCACGAAAATTCACAAATCCGACCTCCTACCGGCTCTGATACCACTTGTTGGGATCGGCGGAAGCTCACAAATAATATGGAGACCAGAATATAACGTGGTTCGGCCAATTTACCCTATATCCACACACACAAAGAAGAGAAATTTGTATTAAACAATAAACCAATTATTTACAATGGTTTCTCTCTTGTAATCTCTCCAACGGACCTCACCTCCGACTCACATTCTCATTACAATCTTATATGTATTTATAGGAGAAAGAAATAGTGTGAACGTGTAAAAGACGGTGGAACTCCGGCGGCCGACTTTTTTGAATTTTCCGGCGGCGCCTACCTTCCAGCTGCTACTGACGGTGCCTACTTCCAGAAGCCTCCAGCTTCTTCAATTGCGTGTTGATTTCCAACATTACTTTCTATTTTTATCCATTTTTATGATATTTAAAATAAGTTTGATCTTATGTCAGCAATCTAACTTGACAGTTTATCAGATTATTGAGGATCGATCAATTGAAATGAGTGCGCAAATTTTTACAAGATTTAATTGCATCCAGCAAATTATTCAATAGCGACAATATTACAAAAGTAGAATCTAAATAAGAACATTTCAAATTGAGAAATCAGACAAGATTCTATGTAAGAAAATTCATGGAAAATGCAGGAAATTAACAACGTTCTATTCAATATAGTATCCCAAAAGAAGATATATGAAGAAACTCCAATCATCTCCCACCATCAAAGGCTACCGTCGCACGGTCCTTCATGCTGTCATCTACAATACTGTTTTTGATAGTAGCATCATGTTTATAAGAACCGGATGTCTCCCCCAGTAAGTACTCTGTCTCCTCTAAAATTGAATCGACGTTAATCCAAGAATGCTTGTCAATCTTTCTTAGATTTTCCAGTTCAATTGCTATTTCCTTCATGGTAGGCCTATCTTCCCCTTTCACTTTGATGCACCTCCTTGCAAGATTAGCCACTTCCTTCAACTGCTTCTCATTTCTTTCCGTCCATAGATTCTGCTCAAGAACTTCAAACAGTCTATCCTGGTTAATAGCAGAAAGAAAATACATGGCCAAACTTCTCTCCTCCTTAGACCTATCAAATGAAAGCGCCTTTTCTCCAGTTAGTAACTCTACCAAGATGACACCAAAACTATAAACATCACTTTTCACGGTCAATTGGCTAGTTTGCATATATTCAGGATCCAAGTATCCAAGAGTTCCTTGTACCAACGTAGCTACTTCTATTTGGTGTACTGGAATCAATCTTGAAGCTCCAAAATCAGACACTTTAGCTGTGAAATTACCATCAAGTAATATGTTTGAAGACTTGACATCTCTATGAATTATAGGTGGAGAGGCTGCAGAATGCAGATAAGATAATGCCGCTGCTGTTTCTGCAGCTATCTTAAGACGAGTCTCCCATGAAATTGGTGATGGTCGATTTTTATGATGTATGTGGTCGAAGAGCGTGCCATTGGAGATGAACTCATAAACTAGTAAAGGGACTTCTGTCTCCAAACAACAACCTAGGAGTTTAACAACATTTACATGGTTAATTTGAGAAAGCATAAGCACCTCATTGATGAACTGCTCAATTTGGCTCTTATCCACAAGTTTGGACTTCTTAATTGCCACAACTCTGTTCTCGGATAAAAATCCTTTATATACTACACCGAACCCTCCTTCACCAATGATTGAATTCTCATGATAATTGTTGGTAGCCTTTTTGAGCTCTTCTGCGCTAAAGATTTTGGCTATTTGAATAGAATTTTCTGTTTTAGAGAGCTGTTGACTTAAAATCACCCCACCATTTTGGCGAAAGAATCTTTCTCTAAGCTTGATTAGCTTTCTTTGCTTGATTATCAAATACATCCAAGAGCTAGAGACCAGTAGTACTATAAAGCCTACACCAACAGCTGCAATGGAAAGAAACAGTATTATTAATTATGAGCCTCATGCCATTGTGTAATATAATTCACAGCCATCTTCACATTCCAAAAACATATTTAACCAACACCTCCGAATACAGTAAACTTTGCACACTTACCAATGGCAATCTTGTTCACTAATCCGAAATTCAAAGTGCACGATTCACCATCGTTTCTTCCGTCTCCACTGTGCCACTTGGGGCAAGAACATGTATAAGTCCCTTCTGCGTTCTTACATCTCTTGGGTGATGTGCACTTATTGAGATTTGGATCCCGGCACTCATCAACATCTGGAGATCGAACAGTTTGACATGAATTTAAGCCAAGTTCAAGAAAATGAAATCCAAAACATGTTATTAAAATGAAAATTTTAGTCATTATGATTTTTATTTTGACAAGCTTTAGACGTGGTTAGTAATGTAAGTACCTTTGCAACCATGTTGGAGGTAAGGGTTGCCTTCGTAACCCTCCTTGCACTGGCAACGGTATCCATAGCCGTTTTCAGGATCATAACATATGCTGTTTCCTCCACATATATATTCAGGCTTGAGCTGAGCATACTTACACCTTTCAGTACCGATCGTCCAATCAAGTACCAGAGGAATGGTTCTATTATTTTGGAGACTGGAAAGATAAACGGAGGAGAAATGGAACAATTCTTTCTTAACAACGAAAGCATAGCTGCATGGATTGAAGTTCGATACGTTTGTGTGATTGTGGAAGCTATATACTTTCAATCTTATCTGGCTCACTCTTTCCGGGATCTGTACCTCGCAACAACCAATTCCAGAGCAAGTCCCATTCAAAACGTTGCTTTGATTCTGGCAAATTGACATGCACCCCATGGAGAAGTTTTCAGCATTCTGTATACCAAAAAGGTATGCATATGTATCGCAGCCAACAGCAATGAACACGTTTTGGGTGTTAGAAACAGTAAAAGTTTTGGAGGTGATATTTAGACCGGCGAACTGGAATTTACTCGAGAGCCCTGACCCGTTGATACAGACCTCGACAGTTTTCATAAAGATGTCAATCTGGCCTTGGATGGAAATCTGCTGGACATCGATGCCATTCTTCTGCAGTCGGAGTCGTCCATCCGATGTTTTGGTGCAATTGACAGAAAAACTTTTATTATTTAGGTAGCAACCTTTACCTATACCAAAGGGATAGGGAATTTCAACATCTCCACACCTGTTGGAGCAATTAGGGAGGGCTGACCCATTAGCAGTTGCTGCTGCAGTAGCCATTCCAGATAGTATTATGCCTTCCCATATCATAACTTGCACAAGCAGCGCCCTATTATAACCTGCAGCCATAATCGCCTACACTACTATTTCTAATTAGAGAGGGATTGATGAAGTCTATCACGTCTACATGCATCTAGTACTCGATCAAATCATATAAGCAGCTATAAGAAGGCCAAAGAAACACCTCCATCAAGATAGCATTTAGGCCTCGTTTTGTACATAAGATGATATAAAAAATTTATGAATAGTAGTGAAAATAATTTATAAATAATAGTAAAATAATTTGAGTTAATATGTTATATATTTAAGTTTTGGAAAATGAGACAGAAAATGTTAAATAAAAAAAATTATAAAAAAAAATTATTATAATATAACTTTTTAATATTATTCTTGTTTTGAAACTTGAAAAAAGTTAAATTGTTTTCTATATTTCGTTTATAGAAATTTGTAATAATTATGTATGGATCATATGAAAAAGTTAAATATTTAAAATTGAAAAGTGATCATGCTTTAGTGATGTTTGAGAAGGAAACTATGAAAAAATTAAGATGAAATGAGATAATTATTATTTCTAAACAATGTCTTAGATAATCACAATAAATTCATTTTAAACCACAGATAAAAAAAATAGATAAATAAATTCATTTTGCAACATTTCTTTCATTTACTTTTTTTTCTTTTTTTTTTCATAAAAATTTAAAAATTAAGATTGTATGGAGTTGCATCTTTTTCATTATATCAAAGAGCTAGAAGGCCGTATACATCCTTTTTTTTCAGCCCTTGTATATCTTCATATTTTTGGTCTTCCAACTATTTATTTTTTGCTTTCTAGGAAGGGAAATGTTTGGCCATGTTATAAGAAAAGTTTCGTCTACCTAGAGATCTAACATATCGCATTAAATTATAATATTGTTAAAGTATATATTTGTATATATTTATTTAGATCTAGACTCTTTCAATTATGAAATACCAATTTAACATGTCAATTTGTAAGAACTCTTGTTTGCTAATTTCTGCATATATTGGAACTTACTGATCTTTCTGTGTAATTTTCATATAACATAATTATTGAGTCCAAGGGGTTGCATAATATATAGTTTCGGAGCGAGCCAGATAGTCCATCCATCATAAGATCATTAGCTGGGTTTTCTTTTCTCAATAGTACAATATCTCAATTACCACAAAAAAAGAGGGAGATATATATATATATATATAGAGAGAGAGAGAGAGAGAGAGAGAGAGAGAGAGAGAGAGATGAACAAATTGCATCGTGTTCAGATATATGTTTATATCTCCAAGTTGGATGGATGAAAATAACTGTTGTCATTGACAAGGACATGGAAAGCAGTGGTCACTGAGATGACACGAATAAATGAAAGTAGTCATATAGATGTGACCATATATCATGGCATGTAGTAAGAAGTTTTCAATTGCATATTTTTTTAATGTCATTTGCACTGATATTTTTTTATTAAACCTAGCTAACGATAAATGTCTAGTGAATAAATGCAAAAATAATTTCACAAGTCAACTGCTTTTTAAAGTCGTGTTTGTAATTTGTCTTGTAATTTCCCGGCTTTAGACTACTCAAAATATAATTTCTACGAGAATAATCAACTAGAAGGGAATATTCAAATGCAAAACCACTATAATTTTTTAAGATAGTACTATAAATCATAATCTTTTTTCACTTTCATTCCACTATGTAAAATGTTACAATTTTATAATCTTTATATAATCTTTGATTTTAGAAAGAAAATATAAAAATTAGTGGGCAATACCATCTCATCATAGGGATGAAAGCACATCTTGGTATATATACAGATCTCTTTTAAAAGAACAATATAGTCTATAGAGCAACATATATAATATTTAGGCGAATAATAGTTGAGCTTGTCGAGTTTCCTGAAAATTCAAGTTCTAAAATGGGCTTCTTCAATTATTGAAACGGTCAAACTTAATATTAATGGGAATTATGTTGAAATTTTGGAATTATTTGGAAGAGGTGGGGTCATTAAAGATGCCGAAGGAAATTTGTGGTTGGTTTTTCCTCACAATATTATAAAAATAAAAGAAAAAGATTACCCAAATAAAGGTAATGTCTATGATTCATGTTGAGTACATAGGGGGATTTGGACATTTGAATTTAAAAAGAAACGGCCTTTTCTCTATTACTTTTTCATGATTCAATACTCCAAATTTTTAATTAATTATTTCATGATGTCAATCATTTACAAAATAAATCATAGAGCATGGTTGGAAGTAGGATTTGGTATCGGGAGCGATTGATAAAGTGAGTCGTATATAGAGCTAAGTAATAATTGACATTTAAGATTGCAAAATATGTATATTTAATTACACTAACCATATAAAGTAGGTATCTCGAAATAAACTAAATTATTTTAATCGTCAATCTAATCCATCATACTAGGAAATATTAATGTCATAAATTATTCAAAATGCACAATTTCTCAATTATCAAAAAAGAAAGAAAAACTATTAAAAGAAATGAAAGAAAATAAAAAACAGAGAAAGAGATAGAACTGGATATTTATATCTTCAAGTTGGATGAATGAAAATGACTAACTGTTATTATTGAGAACGACATGAATAAGGAAGTTGTGGTAATATCATGACATGAATAAAGAAAAGTCATCTGTGACCATATGACGTGTAGAAGGAGATTATTTCATCATATTCATATGCATATCTTTCTAAATCTATTAATCGCACTGATTTGTTTCTTTATTAGCGGCCTTACGATATTTAAAATGTGGCTGAAATAAATTCGAAGTCTTTTAAAGTCGTCTCTTTTTTTTTTTTTTTTTTTGTCTTGTTCTACTAGCTAGAGAATATTCAAAATATTTATACATCTACTCTTCTTTTGGACAAGAAGGTAAAGACGTACTAGTCAGCATGGAATTGATATGAGATTAATAATCAACTAGTAGGACAACTCAAATGTCGTTTCTATTAAAAGTATTTTCAATAATTTCTTTATCCTATTTTTTAAAATATATCATCAAATTTTTTATTTTTTATTTATTTTACATATTAATTTTTATAATATATCAGATATCAATTTATCTATTTTTTTTATATTATTTAAATATTATACTTTATTCATTTCAAATAAAATAAAAAATAAATAAATAAAGAGTAAAACGTAGAGATATAAATGAATAAAATATTTATACAAGTATGAATAGTATTCTGTAGATGTAGAAGTGATACTGTAGCAATATGTATATTAGTTATAAAATCGATAATTCATTGGATGGGCTATATTGATCTATTTGCTTCAAGTTTTAAAAAATCATGAGTTTTAGATAATCTATTGAGAATGTTTTTAGAGTTAATTTTCATAGTTTATATTTTTAAATGCCTTTTATTTTTAATATATATATAAATATATAATATATATAATATATATTTATTTATAAAAAACCACATGATACTATGTGGTAGTACCACATCAAGAGATGGTTATACTTATCTTGAATGATACGCTTCAGATGACTCCATAGATATATACTTCCATGATATATTCATTCTTGAATAACCACTACATTTCTTAATATAATCTGTAGAGGTATATAATTAGTCATATAACAATTGGAAATGGCAATGATATTCAAAGTATGAAATGACAAATGGATTTCTCATCCTACTCTAAGCAAAAGTCTTAAGTCCTATCAAAGTACTGGTTTTTTAAAATTTGAATAATAAAAGTAGGTGAATAATAACTTGTTAGAACTAAATCTCGAGATATTACAATAGTTAAAAAGAAAAAGAAAAAGCAGAGAGAGAGAGAGAGAGAGAGAGATAAATGCTCGGATATTGATTACAAAAAAATAAAATAAAAAATACTCAGATATTTATATCTTCAAGTTGGATACATCTAGCTGTTGTCATTGAGAACGACATGATCAATAAAAAATTAAAGTTGTTGTCAATATCATGACACCAATAAATAAAAGTCATATGACTATTAGTTACGATTTGATCATTTGCTCTTTCTAAACTTATCAGTTTACGATTTCTTCTCCAAATAAAATGTGGCTGAAATAAATTTAAAGTCTTTTAAAGTCGTGTTTTTGTCTTCTTCTCCTAATTCATGAGACTATTCTTTCTTCTTTTGGACTAGAAGGTAAAGTACTATTTGTTAGCATTGGAATTTATACAAGAATAATCAACTAAAAGGGACAACTCTAATGTCTTTTCTAGTAAGAATATGATGTGCTGCCGCATCATCTGAAGTTTACTATTCAGAAAGCCTCTTGATCACGTGGCACCACGGTCCATTAAAAAGGAAAAAGAAAACACACAAAAGGCCGGTAGATGAGACGTATAAGCTTGGTTTGGATTTAGAATAAGATAAGATTCTCATGATTAGAAATTTTTTAAAATTTAATATAAAATATAATAAATAATTTAATTTTTTTAAATCCTAATTTAATTTTTTTAGATTTTAAAATAATAATAATATTAAAAATATATGATATTCTATTAATATTTTATTTAATTTTTAATTTTTATATTAAACTATTTCATCTTATCTCACTATCTAATTCTATTTTTATCTTTTAGATTTTTGGACTCTTTTATATTTTGAATATATATATATATATATATATATAATTTTTAAAAAGAAAAAAAACACATGGCACCATGTGGTGGTACCACGTCAAGAAGGCCTCTTAACCCTCGCTCGACGTCCAATTAGAGCGAGATATCAGGCAGAAATTTCGCTCAAACTTTGCTCGACTTCCAACTCGAGCGAGATTTAGGTAGAAACTTCGCTCAACTCTCGCTCGACCTTTCGCTCGAGCGAGAGTCAACTCTAGATGTTCACTGGAAACTCGCTTGACAGTTCGTTTCGAGCTAATGTTCTCTATATCAGGATTCGCGCTTTTTCAAATAGTATTTCGTTTGAGCGAGAAGAGTCTTGCTCAAGCGAGACTGGGCTTATAAAAAGCATCGCGTTCATTTGAATTCTCAGACATGAGGAACTCATTTATTTTGTTGGACTTCTGTTTTGAAAGCATTTGTAAGGTTTGAGAGTTTGTGAGAGAGAGTTTTGTATCTTATAAGTGAGATTGAGTAATATAGTATAAGAATCATCTTGATTCAATTTCTGTACTCCATCTTTTATTCAATAGTAATTCATTGAAACTGATCCAACAATAGATATAGACTTGTGTTAAGTTGAACTACTTCAAATTTTGATGTCTAAAGTGTTCTGTATGATTATCTTATTTCTCTCTGTTACTTTTCCACTGCACTACTTCATTTATTGTTATTTGTTGACCGGCCCATTCCCAACAATTACCATAGTCCTCATGTAACAAAGTTGAAAACTATTTTTAAGAAATAAAGTAATTCATATGTAAACTCCAGTCAAATCTCTAGTTGTCCAAAATACATCAAATGCAAAGGCCAACTCACATATGACCCAAATTTTGTAAAAACCATTTATCCAATTCCAACACTAATCATATTGTAATTGGATAAATAAAAACCATTTAGACTGAAATAAAAACCATTTTGTATGTAATTAGTGTTTGTACCATAATTACGTTTACTAATTATGGTACAAACTAATTATGGTACAAACAAAACCAACGCCATTTCCAAAAATATTTAGATTAATATAATCATACAAACACTAATCTTATATTAAACATAAGGAAAACCTTACCCCGTTTTAACATTAAACTGACCATAACAACATACATGAAGTGCTACACTCCAACAGAACTCTATACCCACAGTGTAATTAAGCCTCAACCGGAGAGATTTAAAGTAAAAAACCCAACTAGCCCATGTTTAACCGGTTACAATTTACTCGATCACCATCTATAGCGAGGGCATTTCAGTCTAGCTTGGCCTCACGAGATTTGGAGAGTCATTTTGGTGGTCAATCATCACATAAATTATTTCGAAATAAGCTCTAAATACCCTCTTTTATTATAGAATAGATTTTGTTATAATTTAATACTGCCATTTCCAAATTAATTACTTCACTTCTTTTTCAAATTAAAGTATACAAAATATATATATATATATATATATACGGACCTACATGGAGGCCGATGTACCTCCTTATCCTCCAAACGAGAGGTGAGTAATCCACAAATGACAATAAAATATAGCATAGTACTGGACACTATCAAACTCGCAAAAATTAGAAGAATGCCCAGCTAATACTATTGTGTTTTCTTTTGGGCCAAAGGCCCAAAAGTTCTTTTGAGTTTTCTTAAAGTGACAGAAAGGCTGAGCAACAAGACAAATCTCACCAAAATTCTGAATAGAAGAAGGCCCAAGAAAAGAAAGCAGAGATGCTAGCTAGGGACGTACCGAGCCGAATGACAATACTGGCATTCCCATATCAAACTTGAAGTACACTATCTTCTCCTTTATCATAAAATTTTAATAACATTAAACTCCGAGTTTGCAATGTTGTTCAAAATAAAACAAGGGTTCCATGTGAGATTGTCTAAACTTGAAGATAGAGTGCATGAATAAATGGCTTATAATTAAACACTCGCAAGTTTTAGATTCTACGACTGTCTGGACAACAGAAGACAAATTTATGATCGGATAGTCAAAATTTTTGGTCCTACCATGATTGTGGAAGATGGACCTCTACGGCCTTATTGGCCCATGATCCGTGGATTATGGGCTTGTGAGTTTTTTATTTTTATCTTCTTCTTCTTCTCTGTTATGGTAGTCGGATCTACAAACCGATTAATAGATTATGGAGTTCTCAAATTCAAGTTAATAATGAAGTCCTAAAGTCAAATAACAGATTACGAGTCTCTTGAGATACTGAGATTGAACAATAGGGCTGGTTTGGATTCAGGCTTTAAATTATTTTATCTTATTTTATTATTATAATTTTTTTAAATTTTTTATATAAAATATAATAAAAATAGGAATGAAGAATTTTGATAGTAACAGTCCGTATAATTATATTAACTTTTTGTGCACATCTTTTCTGTAAGACCATGCTACGCTTACTCTCGGAAATTTAACAAGAGTAGGACGTTTCAAATGAGTAAATATCTTGTTTTTTGTTTTTTTTTTATGAGTAATGAGAAATACGTTATTCCAAGTAAATAGGTATATATAGCTCAAATATAAAGGGATACATTTTTTTAATTGTTAGTGATTAAAGAAGTATCTTTTCATAATATTGTAATTTAAATAAATATATATATTTAAATACATCGATACTCGATACTCGATCGTTCTCGGCAGGCATTCTCTGGAGGACTAGCATGCAGGCAGTTAAAAGCATAAGAACTCAAATTTCTTGCCATAAAAGATTGGGCCCACTTATTTACAGCATATTCCAACAAAACAAATTAAAAGAGAGTTTCATTAATACAAAATATATATATATATAAAGCATAAGAACTCAAATTTCTTGCCATAAAAGATTGGGCCCACTTATTTACAGCATATTCCAACAAAACAAATTAAAAGAGAGTTTCATTAATACAAAATATATATATATATATATATATATATATATACACACACAGAGGCGGACCTACCTGGGGGCTTGGGGGGCTACAGCCCCCCCAAAGATTCTTCAAATATATATATATATATATATATATTATAAGTTTATATATTTACATATATATAATATTAAATTATTTCTCAAATTATAAAAAAAATTAAAAATTACCCCCCTCAAATTTTTATTAAAATTATTCTCTCAAATGTTAATACACATATAATTTTATTCTAACTTTCAACTTTATTGAAATTCAAATTTCAACTCACCTAATCTCATAATTATTTTAATAGTCTAATTCTAAAAAAAATATGATTATAAATTTATATGATTGTTAAAATTGATTAATTATACTTATATATTCACTCTAACTTGATTGTATGATTATGAGATATAGTTTATTAAAAATCTAACATCGATATATCAGTAGTTATTAGAAATTTTTTATAGTTATTCTTGATCTATAATTTTTTTAAATCAAAAAATAATATGAGCAAGTAAAAAAATTGATTTTTTTAAAAAAAATGTAGGTAATTCAAAGAGTAATACATATTTTATCGATCGCCCCCCAAATACAAAATCCTTAATTTGCAGATCACTGTAATTAGGGAAATGGCCGGATAGTACTTTTACAAGTACTATTAATTCAACCACGCGTACTACAGATCAAATGGTGTGCATGCATGGGATCAGTACTTGTCACATGCGTAATGTTAATTCGTCCTGTATATAGATCATGTTAGCTAAGTTTCCAAATAATTCTAATATATATATATATATAACTATATCTGTACTTATATGTATTAATTCTCTGATCAGATGACGAAAAGAAGTGATAGGATTATTAATGATTCATTATACCAAAAACAAATATTAATCTGCGAATTAAATTAAACGCTGAATATTGAACTCGTAATGAACGTTCTCAATTAGTTCTCAATTCCATCCCGAAAAACTGATAAAGTGCCAAAAACAAGAATAACTTGATTATTTTAATTTGAGTAATGCTGGATACAAATGTGGTTCCACGCATTGGATTTGAAAAAACTGTGATCCACCATGCAAGCGTTCGTTTTCTAATGTGGATCCCAAATTTCGAATGAGTGCACGGGTTTGTATAGTCTAAGAGTAGGTAAATTATATATTTTCTTTCCATTTTTCTCTCCAACTTTTATGCACTAAATGGTAAAAACATGACCACAATTAAATGCGGAATGCATGATATATTAATTTATATTGGACACTCTTAAATATTTAAAAAATAATAATTCATAAGATTATTTAAATATTTTTTTTAATCATTAAGTTAAAAAAAAAAAAAAAAACAGTGCACACACCAACGGGACCCACCAACAATATTGTCCCTAGCTAATTTATTCATTTATATGAGATCGAAAGCAATATCTTAGACAAAACATGAGCTAATTATAACAAGCCCAAAATGATGTTTAATCATATTAATCATCATCTAATCTTAGACGTAAAATTCAACAAATTAAATTTGAGTGTTTAAGACTCGATTAAACTATGCCAATTATTGAACTAGTACATGAATGTATTATATCTAACTTTAACATCTCGGGGGAAAATGAGCATTAAAGTTGATGTTTCTAAAGTATCTTTTGCGTTACAGTTAAGTAAAACCTCAATATATGACGATATAATGAACTCAATAATTATGGGCAGGAATCGGATATTTGGTAGAGGCCGGCATGATCGATGCCCTCTAGCTCTAGATTTTTCTATAATCAACGAAAAATACTCTAGAAATTAATGATCACCCCCTAAAGAACAACGACGCATGTACTAAGTACTACTTAATATATTATATAGAGAGACCAGACAGGAAACATAAGCTTTGATATCAGCTTTCAAGCCAGCCTCGTTGGTGGGTCTGTAATGTGTACACTACATCCATGCATGTTGAGATTTTCTGACGCAGATCATATCCTTAAGTCACATGCGAAATAGAAACTTGTCCAGCTCTGGAATGATCTCAACATGTGCACGAGCTACCTAAGGATCAGGAACTAGGTAGCCGAAATTATTTGAATGCTAAAGTTGTAAAAAAAATTATATTTAATCGAAAGAAATCTTGTCTTTACAAATAGGCCTAGAATTATTATTGAGTTTCTCCCCGTCTAAACTAGAATACAATAATGTTTATAATTAGGTCAAAATCCTCCACGATCCAGAAGGTTTCCCAAACATTCGAGAGATATATACAGGTTAGAGACTCTTCAGATCAGATTTTCTTGATGCTTGCATGTCTTTTTATATCTTTTTTTTTTTCTATCTGCCATCACAACTTGGTTAATTAAGTTGATGGACAAAATAACAGACCCAAAAAGTTGCGTTTGTTGTATTTCAGAATGAACAAAATTTTATATGCACAAGGTGGCGCCAAAGGATCAGGGCATGATACATAATGTATTGGTTTTTTTACTTTCTTATGAATAGAGCGCCCTTTGATTTGATATAGATTCCTTCAAAATATTTCGTCCGCCAAATCATGTAATTTTTTTCGATCCCGACAAATGTGGTTCTTTGTCTTTAATTATTGCCATCTGACTTGAGAAACAAATGGAGTTGCTTGTCCTTAGCTTTGGCCCTTCGTGTAGTCCTTACACACCCATTTAAAGTTGTCCCTACGCAAACAGTACGAGGACAACCCTCGTGTCCTTGTGTTAACATACATACATGCATATATCATACATACATATATATATATATATATATACTAGATAAAAGTAACATATAAAAAACGTTTATCTAGTTTAATTTCTAACAAAAATTAAAAGATTATTCATAATTAAATGGATGATAAATAATTACATGTTTTCATATATTATATAAAAAAAATATTAATAAAAATAATAAAATAGTTTCATAAATTAACATAACCTATAGTTTTATCAAATTTGTTTGAGATAATTTTAATTGAAACTTTAATAAAAAATTCGTTCAAAATGTTATATTTTTATAATTATAAAACGATGATCTAATATTTGCGTCATTTTGCACAGTCTCAAAAGAGAGGACATTAAAATACCTATGCTTTTAGTTTTTGAATTTTTCTAGATCTATACAAACTTAAATCATCCACAATTTTTTTAGTTATGTGATTATTTTTAAGAAATAATATAATTTTTATAAAAAAATAAATTATGTAGTTTCTAATTTATATAAAAGAATGTTATATATTAATTATATTTATTGTCTATTATTACCAATTTAATATAATTATAGTTAATTGTATATACTGTATATTTATCATCTCAAAAAATAAATAAATAATACATTCATTTTAAAATTATAAAATAATTTTTAAAGAATGAAATTATTAATCATATAATAGGAATAAATTTTCATGAATAAAATTAAACTCTCTAATGTATAAATTAACATCTCTAAGTGAGGATTGCATTGTTATATTGTTATGAATGATTTATTTATATATATTGTTATATTTTCTATACTATTATTATGTCATTCTATACTATTATTATTATTCTATATTTATTTCACATAAAAAAAGTTTTAAATAAAAAATTTATCGTTATAGAAAATTGAAGTGGTGTAATTAAATTTAATGTCAAGAACATTATTTCGATAATTAATAGAATTAATAGATTGTATTTAAAATAATATTTCTAATTAAATGCAGTATTTATTTTAATAAAAATGGATGGAAAGTGTTAACTTTAACAGAAAAATAAAATTTTTCGTTAAAACAAAATTTTTCTTTAGATAGCCACTTTATATATATATAAAGATATATATATATATATATACACACATATATCAAAGCCTCCTCCAGGTGATTGCCCACATTATATGTCATCATATAGCTAGATGCATGAAACTTGCAACTCTTATCACCTCAACACAAAATCATCAGTTTCATATGGTATCATGCATGTACATTGAGGTTCAAAAATTACATGTACTTCCAATATAATTTGATTTTAATTTAATATAATGTGCATAAACCTAGCTAATAGTTAAATTTAGAAACGTTTTAAATTATCAAAGGGTAAGGTTTAATTTATTCCTTTTTTTTTATCCCTAGGCGGAAAGGAAAAGTTTAGTATTTAAAAAGGTTACAGAAGAAACCTATTGCAGATCAGTAATTGATGCCAACCCCACCTGACATGACATACTGCCCACCAACAAATGTTATAGCTATAGCCAAAATATCATACCATACGACAAATTAATATATTTGACAAAACAAGAGAGAGGACGGAAAGCTCAGAAATACTAAAACTAAACCAGACCATTCATACTCACCAAACCCAAAGTGTTCTTAATTTGCCTCCAAAGAGACCCCAACCTCTCGGCCTTATACACATGGTGTATGGAAGTCATTCATCTCCTAGCCACTCAATTATAAGTTGACAAATGAAAGAGACAGATCGAGAACTATCCAGAAGGGACCAGAGGATGATATACAGGTGTTCTTTAATGGTGGAAAATGATATATATATATATATGTATATTAAGGAGAGAATTTCTAGAGAGAGAGAGAGAGAGAGGTGCGTGGTGGTTATGAACTTCTTCCTGTTTAAAGCATATATGCATGTATAAATACTTTTCCGTACTTACTATAGTTTACCATGTAATATCAACGAATTCTATCTAGCTATATATATATTTCATCACGCGCGCGCGCACACACATCCATATATATATTTCAATTATGTGCATAATTTAAGGATACATTTGAATGTTGACGTGATTTCTTTTATTTAGTTTTCTGATAAGAAACATTATTGCATTAATAATGGAGATTACAGATATTGTCAAGCTAAATGGCTTGAGAAACATAACAACATCATCAACATTAATTGCATGCATGACAAGCTAATGAATGAGCAGCCCTATTTGTTTCTCTATGGAAATAAACAAAATTACATTCTCCTAAGAGCTTAGACAGAAATTTAATCTCATAATAGAGCAGCCCGAGCGTGGAGTACTTATCCATAGAATCATGTTGAAGAGCTTCCACAACTAGTGTTGTGATTGTGTGACAATTATAATGATTAATACCGAATAATCGAAAATAAAATAAGAGAAAAATAATACAAAAATTTATGTAGTTCAACGATGTGCCTACATCCACAGGAATGAGCGGCAAATTTTATTATCATCATAATTAGGGTTACAACATACGTATTTATCCCAAACCATAGGTATATGGACGTACTTAAGAAAAATTATAAAAATACTCCCGTACCCTACAGCGGGGGCAACTTGCCCATGTCGCTCGCCCACTCACTCTTCCATCTGCTACTTATCACTGTATCCTCATCAAATATGAGCCACATACTCAGCCAACAGTTAGCAAACAGTCGGATTCAACATAAGTAAAATTTCTAATGAGACTCAAAGCATTGACAGCAGCTTGCTTGGGACTAAAATCAATCTAGTCCTAAGCAAATTTATTACGCTGATGCCCAAAGCTTCGTACCAATGAATCTTCTTTTCCTCCTTTCCAATACTAAATCTTTTCCCAAACTTTCCATTTTATGGAATTAAAAGCTCGATGTCGCAATCTTCCGACAATAGGAGGAAGCCCCAAGTATCACTCATATTGCTGAATTTCACTATTGCCCCAAAGTATTTAATCTCATCTCTCGTGGCTCTAGAAATATTCTACTGAAAACCATTGCTATTTTCTCCCTGTTAATATTCTGGCTTGAAATTACTGACTCATATCTGTCAAGGATAGCTCGTATTCGTCTATTTTCTTCCACCATGGCTTTGAAAAAGATAATACTCTCATTGGCAAAGAGCCAAATTCACAAGCCAGATATCTCCTTATTGATCCCGGCTTCTCTTAGTAAAGTGGTCAGATCATCTGGACCTAGAGCAGTGGAGGGATCCATTTGGTCAAGGGAAATTTTAACCTCACAACCGTGAATGGCCTAGATAGGTCCTCGTTCATCTCATGAGTCACTCTACCTAAAAGAGGCTTCAGAAAATTCAGAGAACCAGTGGAATTAAAGCAGTTGAATAAATTCTTAAAAATAGTCCAAAATTAAGTTGTCCGGCCCTTGAAAGTTGTGCCAAACACCATAATCATCTTGAAGTTTTGTTATTTCACCTTCGTTGGGAATTAGCCTTCCTATGAAAATAAAACTTGGAATTCCCCCCTCCAATGATCTCATCATGTTCTACTAGCTTCATACTCGTGTATGCATGACATGTACACATAGTGAACATGATCATGATATGTCGTATAAACTATTGCTTAGTACTAGCCAATCGTTGCATGCATATAATATATATATATATATATCGTACATGATGTACTGAGATGCCATAGGCATATGCATGGGCATATAGAAACGTCAAAACTTAATTATTTGTTGAATACAACATTTGTTTTTATCCCACATTGTTAAAATAGTTAGTCCTTCATGCATGACGGCTACCTCGATCGGAATTAAATATTTGCTTGCAAAGTACTGATGATTGAAATTTTATTGGGCCAGAGTAATTCAGCTTAGTAGTTTTTGCGCCATGCATATTTATTTGGTGGATAATAATACATGGATATATGTATGGCTGTTATTACTTTCTCCTTTTTTTTTCCCAGTACCAAATTGATTATCTTCTCTTCAATTGTACGCAGTACGGGAGGTGCTTGATGAAAAGTTTCAAGCTGGAGTTAGCCAGATGCCTGCAGGCCGTCTCATTGTATAGACTGATTTCATCCAATAAAACAGAATATATATTAGGAGTTGGTCCATCCCATATTGTGCTAATAAACACACTACTAAAAAATTACTTTATTTGCTGCTAGTTATTTTTTGTAAAAATGATTATTATTTCTGCTAGAATGGGTTTATTTTTATCGTAAATAGCCATTCTCATCCCAAATAATTTATTACAAATGCTCATTTTTGTTGTAATGACATGAACTTGTTCGGAAGGGGTGTGTGTATATTATATATTTACATATACACACATGTACATACATACATACCAAAAAAGAAATCAATATATATAGCTGGTTCTGAACTGAATAGATACATAGATTTATATATATATTGCACCCACACACGTCTACATATAATATATCCACTCAGAAACTCGAATAAACAAACAGAAACAATCTCGCGCGCGCAATTATAATTGCGGTGGACTGCATGAACATGATGATGATTACCTCCTAACAACATTTATATATATATATATATAGATATATATAATTTTCTAAGACAGAGATCAGATCGAATGCATGCGTATTTATTAATTGATCAGATGAGAGATCACTCGCTGCATGGTTTGGAAGAAAGAAGCCATTTGGTGAAGTTTGGTAGGGTGGAATCATCAGCACGGTAATGGAATTGAGTGAAAGTGAGCAAATCGGACCAAGTGAAATCAGGGTACGCAAATGTCCCATCACGACACACAAGATCCTCAGGGGGTCTCACCAACTTGTCCTCTCTTGGGCACAGAAAGAATGCCAACGACCTCCTCTCCTTGTACCTGTTCACCACTGCCCTGTGTACACAACTCTTGTATCTCCCGTTCGATAATGCCTACATACATACATGTTATCCATTAGAGAAATATTCTAATCACAAAATAATTATATAAAAGTAATCCTATAAATTATTCTGGTTTAATATAATTGATCATATTATAAAATTATTTTTATTATAAGTAGATATAATGAATCATGTGAAGTCATACCAATTAATATATGATTAGTTTTGTACAATTCTTTTGTAGTTATAGTACTACTATATCCACTAATATTGTAACTCTGTATCCATCAGATGCATATATACATGTGCATACATACATGATCCAAACAAACATACATACATAAGGCTGCGAATATTATATAAGTTTCTTTCTTTCAAAAATAAATAAAAAGAAGTACTGTCTTGGCGTATTGGAATTATATCAGCTAGCTCCATCATATATCCATCCACTTATGCATGATTATCAATCTAACAGCAACAAAGTATCCAATCTTTAAACTAATAAGGTTGTTGTCTCAACGAGCAGCTTATTATATTAATATTCGAGACGATCATAAGTCACTCATGATCAGTACTTTAGCATCGATCCCAACTACTCGGAGTGAGTTTCACTACTTAATTCCTTTTAAACCTAGCTAGATAGCTTGATATCATTCTACTCTGTATTTGTCTTGATCTTCTAGCTATATTAATTAATTACACGCGAATATTAAGGGCATCCATATATGTCCAACTCTGATTAATTTTCCATTGCTCTCACGTCGTTACACATGCAGTACATATATATATATTATATATAAATTCTAATGTTGGAATTGAAAGACACACACATGCCCGACAGGTTTTCAGGCTCGGAAAATGGGAAAACAAATATATATAGCTAGGATAAGATATATTAGCGATCATGTCTGTGACTTGCTCTAGAGGATAAACATCGATCATAGCATATATTATATGTATGTCTATGTGGGATCCAAGAACGTTACTTATATATATAATATATATATATATATATATAGCTTACTGAACTAGCAACACTAGGAGAAAAGGATCATCTTATGAATATAAAGAAAACCGCTTATATAATCCTTAATTTTTGTGGCAATAATGGAGCAAAACCTTGATCTCGATCATTAGTTTCTTGATCTTTTTGCGTACGTACAATTAAAGCTTAAAAATAGATAACTTAAAAGTGTGTATAAAAGAGTAAGTACTACTTGAAAGTCGTACTGTGTGCATGTCATGTGTGTTTGTAACAACAATAGTACGAAAACGAGATCATAAGTACTAATTTGCATATTTTCTGATCATGTTTGTTATGTATCTCATCTCTGGCGCCGGTTGTACGTCCTTCAATTTTAGTAAAACTCATATGAGAATTGTTTTAGACACATAAATTCTATATACAAAAGTAACTTTTTGTTATAAAATATATCTATATTATAAAGTTATGCGTTTATTTTTCTAAATTTTTTTTCTGAGCATATATAGTACTGCTTCTCCATCTATATATATAAGCTAGTTTTAAGTTTTAATAGTCATGCAAGCTAAAAGAGTAGATAAAAATTGATTGTTCAAAGGAACAGAGGATGTTTGCAAGAGAATTTATATGATCGTTGACAGCACGGTTAATCAATATTGTAGTTTTTCCGAGATATATAATTATAATATCAATAAAATTAATTTTGAAATCTCTTTTTTCTTTTTATTATGAGTATTAATGATACTCATTATCTCAATTCTTATCATCATATAATTTTCAATTCTCATCGGCTTATTAGATAATTAGAAATTATTTATTATATTTTAGTTATGAACGATTTAATGTCATATAATGAGATGATCATGAGAGGATATATGATGAGAATTAATTATATGATAAATATATTTTCTCTTATTATACTATTAATGAGAAAACAGATAGCTCGCAAATATTTCCGTTGTTAAAAACCTACTTACGCACGTACCATGAAGGTGTCACCAATGTTAACGACCAGCGCATCGGGACGAGGTGGAACATTCCGCCATTTATTGTTGGCGAATACTTGAAGACCACCAACTTGGTCCTGGTGAAGAATGGTTAAGGATGTTGGATCGCAGTGAGGTCCTGTGCCGAAGGCAAGACCTGGCTCTCTGCATGGTGGGTAGTAATTACATCTCATTATCGAGGAACCATCTTGAAAAAAGTTTTTATAATGCAGTGGATGGACTCCCAAGCTGATTCCCAATAGCTCCATAATTGCTAGTGCTACATCTTTCATTGCTTCACAATACTTTTGGTATACCACTCTGCAAATTAAACAAGTCATTCAAGTTCATGATGAATTGAAACAGGAGTACAAGTTGCTGCATGGTTTGTATATAGATAAATACTCAGTCAAAAAAAAATTATATAAAAATAATTTTAAAAATTGATATGATGTGGCTTGATATCAAATTATTATAAAATTATTTTTATTGTAAATTACATATAATGAATCCTATGAAATTGTTAGTTTGTAAGATTAAGTTTGTGCAATCCACCACTCCTCTTGTATGTATATGTGATCCACTTCCAACTGTGAGAAAAGATATTTGTATTTGTGAATTGTGTAACTGCGGCTTAATTATTTTAAAAAATTATATAAAATATGGAATCTACTTAAAAAATTTTGTTTTTTAACAATAAATTTTACTCTTTTTCAAATCGATTATGCGATGTTTACGTAATCCACAATTATTATATTTAGTATTACTGTTCTAATATAGCCTACGTACCCTGTTTGTTCGAAATCCATCCCTAGTTTGGATTTGAAGAAATCTGCCACAACTGGCTTTGAGTCAGGAGAATCGTGGAATCCGAAGGATAATGTCTCCTTCCAAGGAAGTTTCGACGAGAAACGATCAGCATGGGCGCCGGAGTAGCCCCACATATTACCAGGCGTTCTCTTCGCCCTATGTTTCATGCTGGCTGGAAGCTTAAAGAAATTATCCATATGATGATATGCCATTTTGACGAGCCGAGGATCGACTCCATGGTTGGTTACTTGAAAGAAACCATGGTTTAAGCAGGCTGCCCTAATGAGCTGCACAGCATGCTGTGTTGCCACCAGATCACCTCTATAGAAACCTCCAAGATCCACTAATGGCTCGTTAAGCTCATCATGAGCTACCACTAACTTCTCTTTTGGCCAAATGAAATTTATGGGCACAGAGGATTCATTGTGCAGAAATGGTGTGTGTAAAAAGGAATTATGATCCCTATGATCAGCTTTCTGGTCTTCTCTCTCTAGAGGAAGATGGGAAACGATAAGTGTAGAAACGCTTGAATCCATGGTTATAGAAAGATACAAGAGCTTCTATAAAACTATACTATATTTATAGAGAACGCAGTAGTACTTCAAGAGTAAATGAATTATCGAAAAGGACAATTAAAGAGTAATAGTACTAGTTCAGAAATGAGAAAACGACTTCTACTGTGGTGAAAAATTCACGTTTGAGCTAGCTGGGGAGTATTTTAGAAATGAAAGATATTAGTACAGTTGGTTGCCTTTCGGAGTTTCCATTTATATAGGCATGCATGAAGAGATTAACATAGATCTAGTACTAAAAATCTTGGAAAGATGTCACGAATTGATATGTAAACTGCAAATTCTGAAGGAAACCTCAGCGAACAGGCCGCCGACGTGACCTTCTATAGTACCCAATTACTTTTTCGTTCGTTCCTAACAATGATTATAAGATCTTTTAAGATGTCAAAACAAAATGAATCCCAATTCTTTCGGATCCACTACTAAATTGTTTTCAACTCCTGCATCACTGTGTTTATCTATTTTCTTATGAAGTAGTACTGGCAGATAAATCGAGTGATCTTCTTTATTAAAAAAAATAATAAGTATTTATAATTAATTATTTATAATAAAAATAATAATTTATAATAAAGTACTCATTTTAACTAAAAATAATTATTTTAATATAAATAATTTATTATAAATAAGTCATTTTTTTAAAGTACTGTTTGTGTGGGGATCATATTTTTGTTGTTTCGTTCTAGCTAGCCACTTTATGGTGGCATCATTATTTCCGACAACTTTTGGGTGTTAATCGACCACTCGATCTAGCTAGCTAACGATCATCGTCAACCCTTTTTATGGTTCCCGATCGTCTCATTTGCTAATTAATCATGTGATAATTGTTAATTAAATCGTGTTGTGAAAAGCCTCAGAATTAACGGCCAGCCGGAACCCTTTTTCTGGAGATTCAATTCTTTATAGCAAAGGCCTCCAAGATCCTCAAATATTTTACACTTGTTTGGAAAGAGACAAAAAACAGCATCAATCGTGGCCTGCTTTGTTTTGATAGTTAAAAGAAGAAACAATATCAATTGACATTTTATAAACATAATATTATAATATTCACTGAAGAAAATTATAATTCTTTGGTTCTTGTCCTAATGGGTTAATTATTAGCATATGAGTAATACCCACAAGCAGATTACGTGTAGGGCGGCGGGCCCCAACACCTCAATTGAAAAGAGAGATGAAAGAGTCGGATGAGAGAAGAATTATGAAGTGTTTTGATTTGTACCAAATAGAAAGAGACCATATCACGTGAATGAATCGTCGCATTGCGATTCTAAGGACACAATGCTTGGCCTACCTGTCCCGTTTACGTAAAACAGGCGGCTTAATCATTCTGCATTATCCCACCCAAAAAGAAGTAAAAGAGTTAAAAGGTCAAACATAAAACATCCTTGGCCTACATGTTTCTTACAGTTAAACCAAACTTAATCCATCCGCTGGTTTATCGCATTAAATGAAGTAGCAGATGACACGTGATACGCACTAGTCGGATACCAGTGGCAGGGACATGCATGACTGCCATGAAGCCTAGCTACCTACATTTATAATGATCGATCTGATGATCACGATCTATATATACAAGGTAATTATATATATATATATATATAATCATGAAAACTATATTCATTTTTCTTAGGCCTCTTTCCTCCATGATTTGAATCCATGAATTATATGGCAAATTCTAGATTGTTTTACTTAGGAGTGTTGATTTGGATTCTGAATTTGAAAATTTGAAAATTTGAAATTTAAATTTAAATATTTTTTTAAAATTTAAAAAATAAATGAAAATATTAAAAATAAATAAAATTTTAAATCGACTCGAATAAACGGGTCTAATCTGAACTAGTTTCCGACGTTCGTTGTCGTTTCCAAAATGTTGCAGTAAACTAAAAACAATTTACGGCAGACTGATTTTTATTTTCCATTTTTCATACGTACGTACGGTACAAAATAAATGAGAATATGTCTATATGATTGTAAGGTGAATTCATACTACGTACAGAAATAAATGGAGCTGTTCTAAAAAAATAAAAAATAAAATAAATAAATGGATCTCTGCGGTATAGACCTTCAGTACTCTTTACATTGGCAGTAACTAAGACCTGATTTCCTTTTAAAAATTAGATTAAAATAAGATGAGATAAATTAAAATTAGAGTAAAAAATTAAATAAAAAATTATTATAATTTATTTTTTAATATGATTTTTGTATTGAGATTTAAAAAAAATTAAATTATTTATATTATTTTATATTAAAATTTAAAAAATATATAATGATTAGATAAGATATAATGAAAAAAGATTAAACATATTTTAAAAGAAAACTAGGCCTAACTTTCATGACTTGGTGACAATGTATATAATTTGTATATAGCTAGCTAGCTATCATGTATGGACACACACACATACACACACACATATATATATATATATATATGTTCTATAAAGTTATAAATTCATCTTGGAAAAATAAAAAAAGATTAACTAGTAGAAAAGAGCCTAAAAATATTAGTATTGGACTCATCAATTTTTTTTTTTATTTGATAAAAAGAACACGTTTAATAAAAAAAAAAACTTGAAGGAATATTACTATTTAAAAGCCAAAATAAAAATACTAGTTGTATTTTGTTCTTCCCATTTTTTTTTACTAATTTTCTATTAAATATGATGGAAATTTTTTAATGAATCCAATATAAAATTATTTTAGATATTATATTTCTATCAAATTTGTACTTTCTATTAAATTTTAAAATTATTTTTAAAAAAAATAATGTTAATGCTCTAAGAACTTGGTGAGTATAGCAGCAACTTTATTTTTGGAAGCTACATGCAAATGCGCACAAATCAGGTTGAATTTTTTATCCAATTAAATGACAGTCCAACTTATCTGTGTGTGTGTGTGTTTTCTTTTTATAAGAAATCAACCAACTTTATTAGAGATAACAATTACAAAAATTTATCAAGCCAATGACTTGAAAAAGAAAGTACGAAATACAATCCCACCATATTGAATACTCTCAACTCTCCAAGCATAACGGGCAACACTACAAGAAGTTCGATCTTTTGGATTTTTGTTTGGAGCGAAATGAAAATTATCCCAAAAGATAAGATTTAGGAATGAAATTACAGTTAAACTGTCAAATGCATACCTTTCGAATGAAATCGAATGGCATGTTAATTAAGAACGAAATATTTTATTCCTAATAAAATAATTATTCGTGAGTAGGATAAAAATGGGCGGGAAAATGCAAAAAATAAAGTAACTGTTTAAACACCACTATAGACCATTCAAACATATAGTCCCTAATAAAATAATTATTCGCAGGTGGGAAAAAAATTTTGCAGGTTAAGTGCAAGAAATCGATAAACCTTTCGAACCGATCTCTATACCATTCAAACATGTCAATCTCAGTTTGCACTACCGTTCATGCGGTAGGTTGACGTTCGAATGCAACGTTCAAATGGTAATTTCGCGTTTGAACAGTTATACACATTACAGAAATAGTCATAGTAATCAAAGATTATTTAAAAAAATAAAGATAACATGCATAATTAATTAAACTTACAAAACATCAAATATAGTTCAAATCAAACAATAAAACATTAAAATTGTCATTTCTAATTTAGCTTGGGATGCTGATCTCTTGTCTCAGACTCTGAAGACGATATGCACACGACTGACACATATAGAGACGAAAGTATTTGCATGCAACAATGTCCTCAAACAGCTGTGACTGTAGCATTTTATCTATTTTACTTATGTTTTGTTTTAGTTTTAAGCCTGATAAGGTAGCCTGGATCTCTGTACGCACTCCAACAACTATATCCAGAATGTGTGCGCGGATCTCTGCATGCACTATATCATTAATTTGATCAGGAGTGACAATGCATGATGCCTCAGGCTAGATGTCTCACAGACTGATACTCTATGATCTATCTACTGTGTATCTTCGGCTTGAGTGTCGACTGGCTAATCTGTAGTAGGAGCACGAATTCAAAGTTTTGAGTGTCCAGTGCTCCGTGATAGGGTGGAGGAGTTGATCGGTCTCATCAACACCAGGACATGCTCAACAGCATCATGAGTGCGTAAGGCGAAATATTCATCATAACGTATGTAGTCTCTGATCACATCCTAGCAACTATAAAATCCGGATGGTCGATAGGCACCATACGAGGAACACGTATCATAACCCTTGCTCAATCTATGCTAACTTCCATCTTGTGCAACCGAGGGTCAACTTTGTGGGCAAAGATTAAGTTCATCATCTTGAAGAAGATGATAAATGAACATGTTTGATGCTTTTCATCCCATCATAAGGAGGAGCATTAGGATGAAAAATCAACTTCCTCTACTTAGGATTTAGGAGGCCATCGACTCCATTAGTAGCATAGCTCTCGGCCTCAGGTGTCCCCTCAGCCATCTCCACATAAGCTATAGACTCCTTGGGCACTACATTCGAATATGTTGTTAGTATACCTAGGATGCCAATAAATTCGACTATAAGTCTACTAAGAATGGAAAAGAAATATCCCGAATGACGACTACGTATCTTCTATCACCATCAGGAGCGACGACACCAAGCCCTCTATAAAAGTCAATGACAAAATCAATGTAGGCTTCGTACTGCCTCATTGGGTCCCTGGGGTCCAAAATTAGTGCCTACTCATGATCCAAGATCACTAATGGTAAGGAGTAGCACTCCTAGACAAGATCGTGAAAATCATCGATCTCCACCTACTGCTTTAATAGTACAGATCGGCCTAAAAATTAATCAATTGTACTAGTAGAGGAGGGTATTTACCCCGATTTGCCACACTTTGCCCTCAATTCTCTAGTAGACATTTCATCATAAAATAATGCTAGCGTCTATTAAGGCATTATTAGCTCTATCTTTCTAGCCGCTTTCCTTGCTTTACTTTTGAAGTCATGAGCTGTAATAAAATCAAATAGATTAATTACAAAATATAATATAAAACATAATCATAAAATGGAAGAATTATGAAATTCTCATGAATGGTATTTGAACCCATTCGTACACCTTAATGCTGCATTCAAATGGTTCTAGTCGTTACTGTTCAAGCATCTACTTAACAATTCCCGAGATTGACTCTTGCGTACCAATCGTTCAAGTGTGTTTGAATGAAAAATAAACACTTTCGTTATGAGATTGACTATAATAATACTAATAGTCTTTATATTCTTATATAATAATAATATATAGAAATTATATTAGTATTATAGTAATATTATATAGGAATACTAGTAATATAGTTATTCAAGTATTCGTAATACTATTAATAGATTATATAGTATACTAGTAATACTACTTCGTGACTAATATTCCATAATATACTAATAGTATATAGTATAGTTATAGTTATAGTATATATATAATAGTTATAGTATATAACTAGTTAGAACAGGGGCGGACCCACGCCTTGGGTTGGGGGGGCTACGGCCCCCCCAAAATTTTTCTAAAATTTATTAATAATAGAAATATATATATAATTATATATATAATTAAAATTCTCTCTTAGATTATAAAAATAAAAATAAAATTGATCCCCCCAAATTTTTTTTATGAAAATTATTCTTTTACATCTCAATATACATTCATGTATATTTTAATTTTTAACTTTATGTAAACCCAAATTTTAACTTACATAATCTTACAGTTATTATAATAGTCTAACTCTAGCAAAAAAATTAATTATAAATTTATATAATTGTAAAATTCATTAATCATACTCACTTATTTAGTTTCACTCTAACTTGTATGATTGTGAGATATAATTTATTAAAAATCTAATAGTGTTACATTATTACTTAATAGAAAGTTTTTAAATTTATTTTTAATTTATAAATTTTTCTTAAATCATAAAAAAAATATGAGCAAATACTTAAGAACAATTAATTTTTTTTTTAAAAACAAGAAAGAAATGGAGTACAATTCGAAAAATAATATACGTTTAGAGAGTTCGGTAACAACGGAATATGATATTTCTATTACTGATGATCATCCTTTTAAAATTTACGCACACCGTACATTTTATCGATCGCCCCCCCAAACATAAAATTCTGATTCCGCCCCTGAGTTAGAATATAGTAATAGTATATAACTAGTTATAATATTACTATAGTATATATCATATAGTATTATAGTAATACATATAGTATTAGTATATATTGAATAGATACATATACTATGGAGAACACTTACAGTATTAGTAAGACTAATTATGTTATAGTAATTGTTTTAGCATTACTATTAGTATACAGTATAGTTATAGTTATAGTATATAGATAATAGTTATACTATGGTAGTATTATAGTATAGCATTATATAATTAATACTATATAGTAATTATAATATATTAGTATAGTAATTATATATACTAATGGTAACATTTATATTTATATATTATTCTTATACTATATATCAATATGTTTATTATTAATACTAATACTTATACATATAAACATAAGATATATATATATATAAGATATACTCATTCATATAAGTATAACACAAAACTGTTTGAATGGAAAGTAAAATCGTTCAAACGGTTATTAGTGTTTTTCGATCACTTAATAGCAGGAGTAACTTGAGTGGGATATTTACCTATTGCAAACCATTCGAACACCTTGTTAAGGTGTTCGAACAGTAATGTGAAAATTAAGAAAGCGCAAAATTTTGTGCGCTTAAGCCTATGCACTCGAGTTTCGAATCCGTAAACCCGCGTATCTTGACCCAAAATTGGATTTCAAATCTGGATCCGAAAACATGGTTTTTGAAACCAGAACCAGATTTCAAATCCATGCTGGAACTCATATGAATCTAGGTTTTAAAAATGAGGATTCCAAGTTCCAGATTTGAATCCCCTTTTTTCCCCCTTTGAAAAGATTTTTTTTACCTTTATTATTTGTTTATTTGTTTTTTCCTAGAGACTATAGCCTTATCTAATTTTTTTTATTATAGTATAGTTGATGATAATGGAGATAAAGGCTTGTTAGAGTGGATTCGAATGCACGTTTAAAGCTACCTAATTGAGTAGTATATTGCACTAGCTAGTATATTTCATTATCAAAAAAGTCACTCTGACTATTAGCAAAATGATTGACAATGTACTAGAAGTGATTGAATGAATATCAAATATGTGCAAAACTTTCTAGTTTTCTTATGACCAGCTCCACATGATGAGTTGTATCATTTGTAGTTTTCTTTGTTTTCCACAGCATTAATAAGTTGCTAAAAATACTTTCTAGTTTCATAAGATGATTGTTCTGATGCTAGTTTTAACCTCCACTGATTAGGTTGGGTGGCGAATCTTACATAGATACAAGCAAAACCAATGCAACCCTACCATCAAATCTTCTACAATAATTCTCAGTAGATAAAAATAGAATATGTCCACATCTTACCTGTCAACCTCCAGTTTTCTTATTAGATAAGGGCCTTGCTTTGTCTTGGAAAGTTCACCCTCCACAACTACCAACTCAGCTATTATTGTCTCTCTTAGTGACAAGTTACCAACAGTGAAACACTTCTCTACAGTAAATGAACTTGACAAGTGCATTAAGAGCTCTACAGGGTAAAAAGGTGAATAAGCAACAAAAGTAAGGACCAATCTGTCAGCAAAACTAGGAAGAAAAGGGAAAGAAGAGATGCCAAGTTGAACAATACTTGATCTAGCAATGATCCTCCAATTCTTATCCCCATATGCTTGAAAGCTATTAACCCAACAATATTGAAAGTGTAATACTATGTTAGTCAAAATTTCTACTAGATACTAATTTAAGAACATCATGCTTATTTAGAATGTAGCAAGTAATGCACTTACTCTAGTTTGTGAAATCTCCTCTGAATGCAACAACCCAAAAAATAAAAGCTTATTTCATATATTCCTTTTATCTTTCCAAGAAATAAGTGGAATACTAAATTATTAAAATTTTAGAAGTTTTGCAAGTAATGCACACACAAGAAATAACACACTTACTCTAGCTTTTTTCAGCATAAATGGGAAGACTGACTCACACCAGCCTCAATTCCGGATAAAGTTACAAAATAATCATTTAAAAAGATATTAAAAAAACTGAGTTAGATATATAATAAAATAAGTTAGATAGATATTAAAAAATATTTCATGTTTTAAACTTATTTTCAAACTGCATAAACTCTTTGTATTCTTCTAACTCTCGAATATCAATAGATTTGGTCCTTAACCAATTTTGGGTGTAAATAAGAGTTTCAACAGACTCTGGAGACAATGAACTCCTAAAAGAATCTAAGATGTATCCTCCAATACTGAATGCAAATTCTGAAGCAACAGTGGAAATAGGGGTGGCTAACACATCACGTGCTACCTCAACAAGAACAGGATAATTAGCAATATTAACTCTCTACCAATCCAAAATGTCAAAACTTGATGATTTTCCTGCACATTCTTCCAACAAATATTTATCTAATTTTGATCTAAACTCTATAAACCCATATTGTCCAAGATATTTTTTTAACTTTAAGTCAAATTTACTCGAGTTACTAGAAAAAGTAAAAGTAGTGCTCGGCCTCCTTTGAGCCACAATAGAACTCCTCCCACTAGCCACATAAAATCTACAATACTGCTCAATCAAGCGGCTTAACAAGAGTTTGATTTTGGCCTCTATTTTATCCGCTAACCCATCCCCTTTGCATTGTTCCAACCAAAATCTCAATGACACAATTTTGTAACGTGGATCAAGCACATGAGCAACATATATCAGCAAGTTGAACTTATCTGTATTACCCTAATATTTTTAACACTTTTCTTTCATATTTTTGCCCATGGTCCTAGTGACGTTATCCTCACTTGTGCACATATCATTTATTGTATCTTCAATTGTATACAATTTCTGCAAATATACATTAGCTGTCACATGCAAAGAACTAGAAATGTTCAATGTAACATCGTAAAATATTTTCAACAACTCTACAAAAATCTGTGTTTTTTTCCAATCATCACTACTGAAATTTACGAAATTATGATCCACATACATATTATAGTGTTCAAAGGTTTTTTTGTGTTTTATAGTGGTACTCAACATCAAATATGTGGAGTTCTATCTAATGGAAACATTCGTGCACAACATCTTCTTGCTAATATTTTCCTCTAATGCACAAGTCTGGAATTTGAAAAATCTCGACGGTGAAGACTTTACATATTTGGTGGCTTCTTTAATCGTTGATATTAAATATTTAACATCTTCTAAACCGTCATTAATAATCAAATTTAGTATATGGATAGCACATCGCATGTGAAGGAACTCACCATTCAATATGGTAGAACCACTATCTATTATGTTCATCTTCTTGTAATCAACACCAACATCATTAAAGGAGGCATTATCAATAGTGATGATCAAAATCTTATTAATATCCCAATCAAGCAAGCTCAAGTTTAACACTTGTTGAACCCAAGATTTCAAGTTTCATGTAAATCTAGAAATGGATTTTGATGATAACAAATGAATCCAAAGAATAAAGGAGTCTCAAGCTCAAGTTGTCCACACAATATAATCAAGCACATCAAGGAAGCAAGCATGAGTAAGAAGGGAACAAGTTCACATTAAAATCATAGAGTAATGTTGTAAATCTCTTAAAAATTCAAAATTAGGATTAAGGCTCAAAATTAATATTTTATCATAAAGCATTAAAATACATTTTCCACATATGCATGAATATTTTGAAAATTAAATTTAAAAATTTTGAAAGATGATTGATTGTCATCTTTCACATGTGCATGACATGATTAAATGTTTGAATTTTGAAAATATTAAGATGATTAATTGTCATCTTTCACATGTGCATGTTTTATTTGAATATTTTCAAAAGTGGTGGATGCTTTTCTTGACTTATGCAAAAGGTAGATGTCTTTATTTGAAAATTTTGAAAAGAAAAGTGTGCTCCTTTTGTCATATGCAAAAAATAAAAGATTATGTTTGAAATTTTTGAAAAGTAAAGTGTGCTCCTTTTGTCACATGCAAAAAGTAAAAATATTAGATTTGAAATTTTTGAAAAGTGAATGATGATGTTTTTGACATGCGAATCTTTTCAAATTTGAAATTAAAAACTTATTTGCCTATAAATAGCTCACTTGAGTTTTGCAAAATTCATAACAAGAGCTTACACATCTATTGCTAAGTTTTGCATCATTTCTTCAAAGTTCTCATTCTCTCTTTTCTAAAGTTTTGAGTCTTAATTCTTGTTCTTGTTGAGAGAGATATAGGTTGCGCTGTATTATTTCTATCTCACTTATTGAGGAGTGTACTTTGATAGTCTACCTACTATCAACTCTTGTATTTGTAAAAGGGTGTGTATAACCCTTGTGTGTGTAGAAGGTGTTCTACAAGGGGAATAGTTAAATCACCAAGTGTGAGGTGATTGGAAGTGTAGAAGGTGTTCTACACGGGGAATAGTTAAATCACCAAGTGTAAGGTAATTGGAAGTGTAGAGGGTGTTCTATACGGATTCTTTGGAGCGGTGCTGCTCAAAGGTGTAATAGGTTTCTATCTCCACCTAAAGGAGATTGAATAGTGGATTTGGGAATCCTCAAGAGGTAGCTTGAGGCGAGGACGTAGGCAGTGGGGCTGAACCTCGTTAACATACTGAGTTTGCTTCTCTCTTACTCTTACTATTTATATTTATTGTTTTTTTATATTTTGTTTATATTTTATATTATATATTTGATTTATAATTGTTATTTTTTTAAATACAACTCAATTCACCCCCCCTCTTGTGTTAATCATCTGGGCAACAATTGGTATCAGAGCTAGTTGATCTATACTGTTCATACAGGCAGATCACTCATGGGAACTCTCGCTTGTGACTGTGTCACCGAAGCAAGACTCTCCGACCATGGGTGACGGTGCACCGGTAGAGACGGTGGCCGGCTAGTCTGGTAGGTACAGTTGTTAGGTGATATAGGTGCGGCCTATGGTCAGTAACTATTGGTATCAGAGCTAGTTGACATATACTGTTCATACAGGCAGATCACTCATGGTAACTCTCGCTTGTGACTATGTCACCGAAACAAGACTCTCCGACCATGGGTGACGGTGCACCGGTAGAGACAGTGGCCGGCTAGTCTGGTAGGTACAGTTGTTAGGTGACATAGGTGCGGCCTATGATCAGTAACAATTGGTATCAGAGCTAGAGCTCTATTATAAGATTAACTATCTTTTGAGTTAAGATCTTATGGCTAACATTGCAGCTTCATTTGGTGAAGGTCAATCTAGCAGTCGGCCTCCACTCTTTTGCGGAGACAATTACTCATTCTGGAAAGTTAGAATGAGAATATTCCTTCAGGCTCAAGGTCGAGAAATCTGGAAATGCATTGTAAATAGACCTTATATTCCAACAAAAGTGGTTGATGGAGTAAAGGTCAAAAAGGAAGAAGAAGAGTTTAATCGTGAAGACGATAGACTTTATACTTTGAATTTAACTGCTATGAATTTATTATATAATGCTCTCAATGGTAATGAATTTAATAGAGTAATGACTTGTGCTACAGTAAAGGAAATTTGGGATAACTTGGAAGTTACTTATGAAGGAACTTCTCAAGTCAAGGAATCAAAAATTTATATTCTTACTCATGAATATGAAATGTTTAAGATGAATGATGATGAATCTATTTCTAGTATGTACACTCGTTTTACTAACATCATAAACAGTTTGACAGCTCTTGGCAAAATTTATTCCAAAGTGGAGATAGTAAGAAAAATTCTCAACTCTCTACCAAAACGTTGGGAATCAAAAGTGACAGCGATTCTTGAAACTAGAGACCTCAAGAAACTTGAAGTGAATGAACTCATCGGGTCACTTATCACCCATGAGTACACATTGAAAAGAGGAGAAGAAGAAGGCAAGTCAAAGAAAAGCTTGGCACTTAAAGCTATTCCACATGAAAGTGAAAGTGATGAAAATGATGAAAATGACGACAAAGATGAAGAAATTGCGATGATAGTAAGAAGAATTCAGAGGTTCTTAAAGAAAAATAAAACTCCTCCAAGGAAATCCTTCAATAAGTTTTCCAAGAAAGATTCAGGTAAAAATGAAACTTTAATTTGTTATAAATGCAATAAACCTGGTCATATCAAGCCAGATTGTCCTCTGCTAAAGAAAGATCGAAACAAAAGCAAAAAGGCAATGAAAGCTACGTGGGATGATGATTCAAGTAGCTCAGATAGTGAAGCAAGCAATGGAGAATCAGCAAATTTTTGTCTTATGGCTAAAGATGACATTGAGGTAATAAATTTTGATAATATCGAAGATCCTTCATATGAAGAATTGCAAAATGTTTTAGAAGAGGTATATGAGAAATTTGAAAAATTGGGTATCAAGTATACTGTTTTGAAAAAGAAAAATTCTTCTTTAACAAACGAAATTGATATTTTAAGAAAAGAAAGTATTGTTTTGAAAGATGAAAATCTTGAGTTGAAGAAAAAGAAAACTGATTTAGAAAATATTATTGAAAACTTTACGAATGGAAAAAGAAATTTTGAAAAACTTCTTGGTAGTCAAAGATGTGTTTTTGATAAGGCAGGCTTGGGATATAAGCCAAAACAAAAATACAAATCTTATAAAAACTTCTTTGATAATCCTTCTACATCAAAATTCAATATTCAAAATTCTTTTCATAAAAATAATTTTGTTAAAAAAAATACTATTATAATCACTCAAGTTCTTCATATATGTCACATGCTATTTGCAATTTTTGTAATAGAAATGGTCATAATTATTTTGTTTATCCTATTAGAAGAAAACATACAATGACTATTAGGACCATATGGGTACCTAAAAATCTTATTTCTTCTAATACTAATAAATAAAGGACCCAAAGAACTTGGGTGCCAGGAATTGTTTTTAATTGTTTTTGTAGGTATGCATGAAGTATTCTACAGGTAAAAATAAATGATTTTTAGATAATGGATGCTCAAGATACGTGACAGAAGACAAAACTAAATTTATTGACTTCACTTCTAAAGAAAAAGGATGTGTGATATTTGGAGACAATTCAAAAGAAAAGATCATGGAAATAGAAGGAAAGATCATCAAGACTTAGTACAAGATGCAGCCAAATAGTGGAAACATGTGAAAGATCATCCAGCGAAATAAATTCTAGGAAAACCTTCACGAGGTGTAAGTACTTGATCATCTCTTAGAAATATTTGCAATCATACTGCTTTTCTATCTCAGATTAAACCTAAAAATATTGATGAAGCACTTCTTGATGAATCTTAGATTCTAGTTATGTGAGAAGATCTTAATCAATTTGAAAGAAATGATGTTTGAACACTTGTTCTTAAACCCAAAAATTATACTATTATTGGAACAAAATGGGTTTTTAGAAACAAGAAACATGAGTCCGGAGTCATTACTAAAAATAAGGCTCGACTAGTGGTCCAAGGTTTCAATCAAGAAGAATGAATCAATTAATATGAGACATATGCATCAGTCGCAAGATTAGAAACTATTCGAATGCTACTTACATATGCTTGTTATAAAGATTTCAAACTTTTTCAAATGGATGTTAAAAGTGTTTTCTTAAACGGTTTTATAAATGAAGAGGTATATGTTGAGCAACCTCCAGGTTTTGAAAATCATATTTCTCCAAATCATGTTTTCAAACTCACAAAAACACTATATGGACTCAAATAAGCTCCTAAAGCGTGGTACGAGAGACTTAGTGGTTTCTTGATTAAAAAATGCTTTTCAAGAGGAAAATTTGATACAACTCTTTTCATTAAATACGAAAATGATGATATTCTTTTGATTCAGATTTATGTTGATAATATAATATTCGGTGCTACTAATGAAAATATGTGCCAAGTTTTTGCTAAGACTATGCAGGAAGAATTTGAAATGAGCATGATGGGAGAGCTTACATTCTTTCTCGGATTGCAAATGAAGCAAACAAAAAGTGGGACATTCATCAATCAATCGAAATATATTAAGGAATTGCTGAAGAAATTTGGGATGGAAGGTGCTGAGGAAACTGGAACACCAATGAGTCCATCCACTAAACTTGATAAAGATGAAACCGGTAAACCAGTTGACTCGAAAGTATATCGAGGTATGATTGGTAGCTTATTATATTTGACAGCCAGTAGACCAGATATTATGTTTAGTGTGTGCTTATGTGCACGCTTTCAATCATCTCCAAAAGAATCACATTTAATCGTAGTTAAGCGCATTCTTAGATATCTTAGTGGTACAATTAACTTAGGGTTATGGTACCCTAAGCACACATCTTTCGATCTAATCAGCTACACAGATGCAGATTATGCTGGCTGTAAAATAGATCGAAAAAGCACTAGTGAAGCATGTCACTTCTTAGGTCGTGCACTAGTTTCTTGGTTTAGTAAAAAACAAAATTCTGTTGCACTATCTACTGCTGAGGTAGAATATGTTGCTGCGGGTAGTTATTGTGCTCAAGTTTTTTACATGAAGCAACAACTTGAGGATTTTAAACTTATGTACAATCACATTCCAATCAAATGTGATAATACAAGTGCTATAAATCTTTCAAAGAATCCAATACAACATTCTCGGACCAAACATATTGAAATTAGATATCATTTTCTTAGAGATCATGTGCAAAAGGGCGATATTGTATTAGAATTCACGGGTACACATGATCAATTGGCAGACATTTTCACAAAACTCCTACCAGAAGATAGACTATGCATGATTAGAAGAGAAATAGGAATGATGCATGCCATGGATATCTGCTAGATACTTTTATTTCATTATCTTAAACGACCTACAGAAACTTGAGACGTTTAGCCTCATCATTCAAATGCATTTGCTCCTCATAAATCATCATGCCATCCTTATCTAAAGGATTAGGCAATCGAAATGAAGAGGTAAGCAAGGATTTCAAATCTTTATTCTGTTGTTTTAATTCTACTATTTTTTTGTTTGACTCATAAATAAGTCGTTGAAGTACAGATACAGTCTCGTTAAACTTCTCAATTTCGCGAGTTTTGGACTGCAACCGAGCAGAAAACGCAACGATAGATGATGAGTATCGAGTTCCGAGACCCACAAGCTCGTAAATGGCGTCATGATCTGATTTATTAGCTAAATCAGTCTCTTGTTGCTTCATGGCACCCACGACAAATGCAGAAATAGATTGAGACTGAGGTGAAGGATACCTCAAATCTTGATCAAGAGAAGCACTGAAGGGAATTCTACGAGCCATTGAAAAATTGTAGAATGAGAATGCAAGCAAATTGCAAAGATGAGAAGAAAGCTTGATGCGAAATAGATAAAGCTAAGGATTGCCCTTATAGAAACGGAAATAAGAACAAGACAAACTTACAAATCATGATAATATCTCATTTTTCAGCAATATCAAGCGGATCAAATCTCTGCACCGAATTGTCAGAGCTACGCCTCCAGCTTTTGCAGGTTTTGTCGGGCACGGGTGGTTTCAATTATTCAGCTCTTTACAAAATCTTCTTCCGCACCGAATTACCGGAACTAGGCCTCCAGCCTTTGCAAGTTTTGTCGAACACGTGTGGTTACGCACCGAATTCTCTACAGTCTCTACTAACGCAGCGTTTTATTTATCTATTGATTATTGCAGGAATATATCTTATTGATCTAATTATGATTCCTTTTTAATGATGCCAAAAGGGGGAGAAGTTTTAGACTAGAACATTAACATTGTTTAAATCGCTAAACTTGTTATATATGCTTGGAATTATGTTTATATTTTTGCTTGAAAAACTAACGCACATTCTCAGGGGGAGCTTAAGTATTAATACAGGATTCAGGTTCTATCAAACATTTGTCATCATCAAAAAGGGAGAGATTGTTGAACCCAAGGTTTCAAGTTTCATGTAAATCTAGAAATGGATTTTGATGATAACAAATGAATCCAAAGAATAAAGGAGTCTCAAGCTCAAGTTGTCCACACAATATAATCAAGCACATCAAGGAAGCAAGCATGAGTAAGAAGGGAACAAGTTCACATTAAAATCATAGAGTAATGTTGTAAATCTCTTAAAAATTCAAAATTAGGATTAAGGCTCAAAATTAATATTTTATCATAAAGCATTAAAATACATTTTCCACATATGCATGAATATTTTGAAAATTAAATTTAAAAATTTTGAAAGATGATTGATTGTCATCTTTCACATGTGCATGACATGATTAAATGTTTGAATTTTGAAAATATTAAGATGATTGATTGTCATCTTTCACATGTGCATGTTTTATTTGAATATTTTCAAAAGTGGTAGATGCTTTTCTTGACTTATGCAAAAGGTAGATGTCTTTATTTGAAAATTTTGAAAAGAAAAGTGTGCTCCTTTTGTCATATGCAAAAAATAAAAGATTATGTTTGAAATTTTTGAAAAGTAAAGTGTGCTCCTTTCGTCACATGCAAAAAGTAAAAATATTAGATTTGAAATTTTTGAAAAGTGAATGATGATGTTTTTGACATGGGAATCTTTTCAAATTTGAAATTGAAAACTTATTTGCCTATAAATAGCTCACTTGAGTTTTGCAAAATTCATAACAAGAGTTTACACATCTATTGCTAAGTTTTGCATCATTTCTTCAAAGCTCTCATTCTCTCTTTTCTAAAGTTTTGAGCCTTAATTCTTGTTCTTGTTGAGAGAGATATAGGTTGCGCTGTATTGTTTCTATCTCACTCATTGAGGAGTGTACTTTGATAGTCTACCTACTATCAACTCTTGTATTTGTAAAAGGGTGTGTATAACCCTTGTGTGTGTAGAAGGTGTTCTACACGGGGAATAGTTAAATCACCAAGTGTGAGGTGATTGGAAGTGTAGAAGGTGTTCTACACGGGGAATAGTTAAATCACCAAGTGTAAGGTGATTGGAAGTGTAGAGGGTGTTCTATACGGATTCTTTGGAGCGGTGCTGCTCAAAGGTGTAATAGGTTTCTATCTCCACCTAAAGGAGATTGAATAGTGGATTTGGGAATCCTCAAGAGGTAGCTTGAGGCGAGGACGTAGGCAGTGGGGCTGAATCTCGTTAATATACTGAGTTTGCTTCTCTCTTACTCTTACTATTTATATTTATTGTTTTTTTATATTTTGTTTATATTTTATATTATATATTTGATTTATAATTGTTATTTTTTTAAATACAACTCAATTCACCCCCCCTCTTGTGTTAGTCATCTGGGCAACAACACTCTCCCAATAATTTTTCCCCTACAGTCGGGAATTTAGCAAAATTTTAGTATTTTTTTATGTAATCTTCAATTGCAATCAATAAAATGTGCAGTAATGCACATGTAATTCACATTTTACACCGATATCCAGGTATCGGTGATTAGACAAATTCATTAACCCTCTAGTAATTTCTTTAGTTGTATCTTACCTTCATTATACAACTTCATACAATCCATTTTAGAGTGGTTTGGGATAGTAAAATAAATTGAGACTCTAGATTAGCCATATACTCAATAAGCTCTTCATGCGCTCTACTAGCCTAAAAAGCAATTCACACCTGATAAAAAATCTAGCGGTAGATACCCTAAGTTTTCCAGCATCTTAGTTGACTAGACCTTGTGAGCTTGGGCTACGTGCTTTTCCCTCCGCATCCTTATTACTAATAGAGGATTTATTTTTTTCAGGACGTTTACGGTAAAGAAGAAATTGTTCACATGTATAATAAAGGTGGTGATTCATAGAAAAAGTATCAATCTTGTAATGACAATAAAATAGCTTATCACAATGTTTGCATCGAGCTTTTAGTTCATCAGGGTCAATAGGTAGCACTTTCTCAAAGTGTTTCTAAGACACCAATTGGTTACTAGGTATTTTCCTAGGCTTTTTGGGTACAAGTGGAATAAAATGAATATGTATGGATGGATGGGATGGAAGACTCCCATTCTCCTCCAGATCCACTGGAAGAGAGGATGAGTCACCACTAACCCTTTGAGTCGTACTAAAATTTCAACTTGTAGAGTCTTCTTCCATCTGTTATTGAGTAACAAAACACAACAAACAAACCAAACCATAAAATTAAGTAAAAAATCATGTACAAATTTAAACATGGATATTTTCAGCAAATAATACAAGTCCATAAGTTTCTTGTTTCTGTTACATGTTTTAGTTTATCATCTAAAGTAGCAAAAATTCATATATTTTTTCCTCTACTTTGTCTTGTGAAAATCTGGGAATTTGTGGACAGTGACTTAAGGATTATTTTTGCTGTGGAATGAGTAATAAAAATAATCCAATAAGCTTTTAAAGTATTTCGCAAGTGAAGAGAAATAAATACTCTTAAATCTAAGATTATTATCAAACAACTAAATTTAGAGAAGTAGTAAAAACAGTAATCATCGTTACTGAACAACTTACTTTGCAACTCAAAGAGGAATTTACACGAAAATTAAGAAGCTTTCCTTATAAAATACACTGCTTTTTTAGGTCTCTGGCTTAAGAGGAGAACAACAATATAATCAACACTTGCATTTTAGAAAAAATGCACTGTAAAGTGATGCTTATAAATGCTAATAAATGAGTAGAAGACAATGACTTGAGGATTATTTTTTTATGCAGACTTGACATAGCAATCATCAAGCAGAGACAAAGACCCCCAAGTCATAGTCATTTAGAAGACATAAATAAAAACATATCTTAATTAGCAAGAGTTTTATCTGAAACACTTACAAATTTGTGGGTTCTAATATTACAGCGCTCTAGTGTTTTTTTCACCATTTTCCCATGAAGTCATTCTCATCAGAAACTAAATAAAAGTATAGAAATCCATTGCACAAAAATTATGTTTGATAAGGTCTAAATAAAGCCCTATAATCAACGTGAATTTTTTTCATCAACAGAAACATTCCTAATCCTCAAGCAAACTTGTAATTGCAAGGAGGGGAGAGAGAGAGAGTATTGAACAACACAGGGATTGAGGTTAGGGTTTTGCATAGAGAGAGAGAGAGAGAGAGAGAGAGTAACATTGATAGAATGAGTCAAGACTTGGGGGAAGAACCGGATGCTGGTTTTGAAGTTTTGAAACAAGGTCATTTTGAAATTTATTTTTAAAAGTTTGATACTGGGTTTAAGAAAGTAGGTATCCAGTTACCAATCCGGGCGGGGTTTGACTTGGCCTATATACATTTGGCTTTGCTAAAAACGGGTATCAGGCCCGTTTTATGTAATCTGAAACCTAGATCTTGAATTCGGGTATCTGGTACCAATCTGGGCCAAGTTAAACCCGGGCCATATGAACATCCCTATGTGCGCTCATTGAATTTCAGCTTTGAATGACAATGTTAGGCATTTGAAAGTTCCACAACGACAAAGGAGACAACTTATTCCACTGTAATGGTTTATTAATTAGAATGGTATCATTTCATATAAAGACAGCTTCTTGTGACAAAAAATTTCTCCATAATAAATTTTAAAATTCTAGCCCTCCCCCTCAGAATTCCTCAGTTAGCCGCACTTCAACTCATATTTTCACTTACTTTTCTTCAACCAGTGCCCAACCCCCATTTCTCTCCAAAGTCTTCCACTCTTCTCTCCACAATCCTTCAATCTCTCCACAAAATCTTTATACATTATCACTATATTGATTGAAGGTATTTTTTGTTTGATTTCAATATACATTAAGTAATTTTCTCCATTACAATCATTTTCTCCATTTTCCACATTAAATCTTTATACATGATTTTGTAGGTGTTTATTTGGTTATTTGGATTTGCAAAGCTTAATGTATGGTCTATATCACTAAATTTTGTGATTTGTGTATTTATTTGCATTGTGAAATGATTTTTGGACTGAATATTTGCATTTGCGATTGTGTTTGTGGTCTATTATTCGAAAACCGTTTGAATAGAATATACAACCGTTCAAATGTTTCTTCATGTTCGCACCCATTTGAACGTTTGACCTAAATTAAGTTATAATATAAAAAAAAAAAAAATAGTTAACAATTAGTTGTTAATAGTTAGAATTAATTTAATAAAAAACATTAAAAATACTTAATAATTAATAGTTAGAATTCATTAGATATAAAATATTAGAAAATAGTTAATAGGTAATAGTTAGAATTACATAAATAAAAAATATTAAAAATAATTAATAATTAATGGTTAGAATTAATTAGACATAAAATATTAAAATATAGTTAATTGTTAGAATTAATTAAATAAAAAATATTAAAAATATTTAATAATTAATAGTTAGAATTAGTTAAATATTAAATATTAAAAAATAATTAATAGTTAATAGTTAATAGTTAATACTATAAAAAATAGTTATAATTAAATAGTTATTAAAATAGTTATTCATGCATGACTTGTTGTATAACTGTATTCTCATTCGATCGAATCTTGTACGTTAAATTGAAATAAACATTAGACACATTCGATAGTTATCAATCCTATTGAATAGTTGATAGTTTGAGATTGTAAGATCATTCTTGCAAACTGTTCAATTATATATGTTGCGTCTGACATTATGATTTTGGTAGAGTTTTTCCCCTTACTATTCTTTGGATATGTAGTTTCATTAATAGTACATCGACGTATTACTCATCGGTGTGCACCACAAAATAAGTATATTTGAAGAATTACGGGGAGATGCTGCCAAAATATTGTTAGACATAGCAAATACTAGTTGGTAGATTGACGATTATGATCTTACAATCCCTAATAGGATATGACCAACTACGTGGTAAAATGAGAAAAAGTGCACAAGCCATCACTTAATTCATTGTTTGTTGATACATGTGACTGTTTGTAATAGGATACTAAACATAGACAAGAATTGGATGCAAGTTAGAGATCGGTTGGGTGAGGATTACAGTATATATGCTGAAGGTGTTATGAAATTTTTAGAGTCAGCTTCCTGTGCAATTGACAGTGATGGTCGTATTAGATGCCTATGCACACATTGCAAGAATTTACATTCTCATAAGATAAACTTGGTGAGAAGCCATTTGTTTGTCAAATGTACTAACCAAGGTTATATCGATTGAGTCTGACACGGAGAACCATATCCAGTAGTGTAGATAAATGTATCCATTGAACGATTTCTTGAAAATTGAAAAGCATAGTGGATAACAAGGCTTGCCGAGAAGGATCAATTACAAAAATATATATTGATGATGAGTGGTATATATTATGTTCCAAATACTTCCACGGTGTCGACATGAGATTTGATTGACCAGAAAGAAACTTTGATGTTGACCAAGCAAGGCAGCAGAATGGGTTTTCTATGTTTTTCCAACATAAACTTTGCATGATTATGATTTGGTTAAGAAGAAATTTGAGAAAACTCAGTAGCATGTGCTAAACAAGTGTCCTGAGATAAAGAGTCACTTGAAGTAAGTTATTATATTAACTTAAGTTATCATTTACATCTAAAAACTTATACAAATATCAATTTTATTATAATTTTTAATTTCAATGGTCATATTAATGTGCTCAAAGAATTGGGAGTCATGTTGAAAAAATATCAAAAGTGGATAATATTAAAGCTGACATTGCTGACGACTATACTAGAGGCGAGGGATAACAAGCAGCTTGGCTTATATCGCATGTAAGTGCTCTTACACGGACTTATGTGCCTTTGGCTATGAATCATGACATAAAGTCCTACAAGATGTGAAAGAGCTTATAAAGAAGTGCTATTTGGTACGTAATATTTAATTAATAAACTTATATTGACATTATTTAATATTTTAAATGACAAAATCTTTGTGTATATACTTTTTCAATGATGATTTCGAACTGAATTTTGGTCAGAGAAAAGAGCGTAAGACTATCGATGAGCTAATGTATAATGCATTCTAGAAGCATGAGGTAAGGTGTCATGAACATTACAAGAAGTACGAGAATAAGGAAGATATACTTCAGCATCTTTTTTAGTATGTTCGACCTTCTGATTAGAAAACACTTTGCAATATTTTTGAGGATCCATCCTATAAGGTAAATTAAATTAGTTCTTTATGTTTCCTATTTATAATTTTCAATTACTAATAATATTTATAATTTCTATGCTGGAGAGAAGTTCTATAAACAAGACCAATAGATTAAAATTGATGATTCATATATATTATAATGCATGCTCAAGATCTTTCTATTATCTCTGTTTGAAATTGGTAATGTACTTTTTATTTTTTTATTCTATTGTAGTTTGTTTTTTGGAGGTATTAATTTTAATATTCATTTTATATCTTAACAATGTCTCTTGTAGCAAGAGAAAGACATTATTGTGATCTAACAAAATTATATGCTGCGTCACATACAAATAGTAATGAAGAGTGGACTCATCCAGATACTCGTAAAAATTATATAAGCATTATAATTTATTTCAATTAAAAATACTTAAATTTCTGTCACAATTTCAATTATTTATGTTGTGTATAAAATAAAATGGTTGCACTCCGTATTGAAGCTGCTTCGTATCAGAATTCATTAACAAGTAATACTTATATTTTTACACAAATTTTGGGTCAACGCTCGGATTAGTTGAGGGGTTGGATCACCATGTAAAGCATTCAAACTCTTCATCAACGTCAAATATTGCCTCCAAAGCATATTAGAGAATGAGACGACTGAAAACAAATCAGACTTAAAATTTCCAAACTTTTTTAAAATTTTTTTATTAATTTCGGCCAAGCAGATTAGTTTTAAATACCCATATATATGTGCCAAAGTCAGGGCTTGGTCACCATTTTCCTAGCCCAATCAGGGCGTCATACACACCGAGGCCCGGAATCATAAAAAACTAGCATCTTAAACAATTTAAAATTCCAGCTGAGAAGTTTGAAAAGAATGGAAATCCATGGGGGAAATTGTTGCTATACATTCAATATCAACTTTCAAAAGCAGAATCTAGAGAGAAAATAAATAAATGAATCGCTTATATTATAGGATTAATTTTAACCAATCTAACACTCTTTGAGTGTTGAGATTGGCAATTAGACTAAATTAAACAAGAAACAGAGAGATCCAATCACTATTTTCAACCTTGTTGCGTCTTCTTTAGACCAGCTCACCTGCCTAAACGTTGTGTGTCTTGGATAGTCTGTCATATGCGAGACGAATAGCCCAGTGGTCAATTCTATCATCTTCATATGTTTGTCATATGCAGAAACACCAACATAAGTTAAAAGAGAACGCAAAACTATGTACATACATTGAAGTAGAAAGAAAAAAAGACTTCCAAAGTAGGTTAAATTAAACGATTAATCGTCTTCTAATTAATGAGCAGAGGATTCTTTTCTCACTTATGATAAAGACTACCACGTGCTGTCTTCAAGCTATAATGGGAATGATACGACGTAAGAATTTTTCTGTTCATAGATTTGTCTCTCAATTTGACCAATTTCGGCAGTATCGAGTTGAGAAGAGAATTTCATGCCATTCATGTCACCATGTTTGGATCTAATTCGAATATCTACTTTGATGCTACAAATCATCATTTATTATAAAAGTTTGAAACAATAAAAATATTTATTAACATAATTTCCAGACAACAAGACTTGTAGCTTCATTACATTACTTCAAAAATAGAATACGTAGGCAGCAATAATAATTACAAAAGAAAATAGGAAAATACTCACGATCCCATAACCACAAAGAAAAGGGAATTTGATCCAGCTGATCATTATCAAAACCTGGTCATGAATTAAGACTGAAAATACCCAATGGAAGGAGAAAAAAAAAATTAATGCTATGAACACTATATATCAGCACACTTTAGTTCTACACAAAGATAAAACAATCCAAGGAGATGAGAGGGTTGTCAATGTCCTCCATGGGAATCGAGTCAATGTCAAAATCCGACAGTGCTTTTCCAACTGCGACTTCATCGATTTTTGAACCAATTCTGTGTATGCATGTCTCCCTATTCCTCAAACAAGGGCGTAGACGACTTGACTTATTGTTTGGACTTGACGGCCTCAAATTTTCCTTCCTCACAGATGATTGTGCAGAACTCACCGTATTAGCCTTCGAGCCAACCATGATATGCTTTAAATGACATTCTAATGGTGCGTGTATCAAAACTGGTTCACGTCTATCAGCATTATTATACCTCCGGCTTGGAGATGGAGACTTCAGTCTTCTGCTTGGTGTAGAATATTCGTAATTAGGCAAATCGGGATCCCTCCGAAAACTCTTTTGTCTTGTCAATGGTGTTGGAGAGCTTGACCGGACTCTCTTCTGTGGTATCGAGGCAGCAGCTTTTTGTGGATGTTTTGCCACTCTGGCTGTCTTTTGGATCTGAACCTTATTGAACAAAGCAGAGTTTTCTTTCATTGAATTGATTCGGACAACATGAGGATTCTCCTTAACACATGACCACAAGAACTCATTGGAGAATGATCGATCTTTCGAGCTCAAGACCGAAGATGCAGTACTCGATGACAATGAGCTTGAGGTCGTGGTGTTTCTGGAAGTGCAAGTGAGGGAAGAAACAGAAGAAGTTGAAGAAATGGGGGAAAGAGGAGAAGGAGAAACTTTGTTTGAATGTGGAGTAGATGGAGTTTTAGGGGCTTGAGAGATGACAAGCTTGTCTTGGACATGGCTATATTCTTCATGGGGATGTTTCTTGGGTCTGCATTTGCTGATGCAAGAACCCATTTCATAGATTTTGATTCAGACTTTTGCAAAGAACATAGCGGCCATTTGTATATAAGATGTTAATGCAGTAGCATTTGGAAAGGGGAAGGAAAAGAAAGTGGAGTTCTTGGTGGCTTTTTTGCTTTTGCTCTTTTTTACTTTTCAGATATTTGAATTTCGTTGCCGGGTTTGAAACCCGTTGCATAACGGCAGCGAAGAGGGAATAATAATCAATGATGCTTTTTGCTTACTTTTATCAAACAGATTAGGTGCCTCCTGGTATTTTATTAAGGCTTTACCTTTCAGCTTAGGGACTTGTTATGCATGCGATGCAATTAATAAGCTTCAAGTGCTCATGTTTCACGTGCAAACTGCATACATCTCTCACACTACAAAAAACAAAAAAAAATAGACAGAAATAATCAAATCTGTAGGACAGAAATAACCAAAACAGATATTTCCATTCCAATTCAATTTTCGAAAAAATGCCGTCATTGGATTTTAGTTTCAAACTCTTGGCGCTGTATGTCGATTCATGAGTGGGCGAAGTTACAAGAAAAAGGTTGGCAACTCGGAAAAAAATGTGTTTGGAAACAACGACTCATCATCATGTACGTTACACATTGCCTAACTTCAATCACTTTTCCTTCACAAATAAGAAAATTTTCCTTCGCCGGCCATTTTTGCAAGTTTTACCTTGAGAAGTTTCATTCCTCCCGGCCTTTTGCTCGTGCTAGTTAATTTCCTAACCTCAATAATAGCTCGTTTGCAACATTTGCAGTCAAATAAACCGTTTAACAAAGGCCGGGGTAACCTCGTGGTATGAGCTGACGTGGCAGTATATAAAAAAAAAAAATCAGAAAACTATGTTTTGGGCAAAATCATAGAATATTTTGCTTTTTATACGTTTTTTTTTTTTTTTGTTTCTGAAATAGTTGATATTTTGTCATAGAAAATTTCTTGTGTTAGGTTTCGGAATATTGTTGAAAGGAGTTGGATTTTATTCTCACTGAGGATAATTTGCGTTTGTCACTTTTAATTGATATTTAGCTATTTGGATGGTTTTCTTCTCTCTCTCTGTGAGATTTGAGGTTTTGTAAATTTTAAATATTATTTTTATTGTTATTATTGGTTGTTTTATGTTAGTTTATTATTATTATTATTATTATTATTATTATTATTATTATTAGTAATGGTTTGTCTTATTTATTTCTATTTTAAGTTATGTTATTTTATTTATTATTGTGACTTGACTATTTTTGAGATCCTTAATCTTAATAATTTTAATTATTATATTTCATTTTTATTATTAGTTCTTTCATTTGAACCGTTATTATTATTATTTTTGGTTTTATTATTTTAATTTTATTATTTTTTTAATTTGTTGTGTTTTCTTTTATTTCAATGTGCATTTTACATTGTTTGGTCTTTTTGATTAGTTCCTTTATTTTTAACTTATTATATTATTGGCTCTTATTATTTTATTCTATTTCATATTATAGTATTTTAATTTATTGAATCTCTTTCTTCAATTCTATTTTTGAGTTTAGGCTTTTTGTGTAGTGTATTTATATATTTTACTACTTGGGTTTTTTACTTTAATTTATTTTATTATATTAATATTTTTAATATATTTATATTAAGTTATATTTTGGGTTTGTAATTATTTATTTCATTATGTTGTGTTTTTTATTTTAATGAGTTAGTTTTGTTTTATTTTATTTTATTTACTTATTTTCAGTTGGACTTCGATTGTGAATGTTTATTTTATCTTGTGGGCTGTGTGTGTGTGTGTGTGTGTTTTTTTATGGGTTTCGGAAGGGTCCAACCCATGCGTTTAATGAAAGCCCAGCTTTCATGCCTTAAACGGAGTCGTTTTGATGGTAAGGGTTAAAACCCTAATTAATTTCTTTTTCTCCCTTCTAGTGCATGCCGAAACAAGCCCCCCTCCCCCTCTTCCATTCTTTCACGCTGCAAGCTCCCCCCTTCCCGACTCTTCTTCTTGCAGTGGGTGCTCACCGTCAACCGTCGTGCACCTTCAATTCCGTTGTCGCACGTCGCCGCCCTTATTGTCGGTAATCTTTCTCTCTCTCTTTCTCTCTTACAATCTCTATCGAGAGTTCACTATTGCGTACCTAGTGGTGCCCTCGTGCCTTCATCTGGCCACCACCGCACCAACAGCTCGTCTGTGAACCACCCCCTAGCCTCCCTGCTCCTCCCTTCCCCTGTCGTGACCCACATCTCTCTCATTCTCTCTCTCTCTTTGCTTTTTTTTCCCCTCTTTCACGCACGGGATCCCTAGATTCTTCGCCTCTAGCCCCACGTTGCCATCCACGAGCACGCCAAACCTCCACCACATGGCCACACTTTCCTTCCCTAGCCACCACTTAGCCCAATCAAACCTTCGCCTCACTTTTCCCGTTTCGAAGCAGTGGCCCAACCCCTTGGAGCCCATGGCGCTGCTGAGCCTAGCCACCCAGCCGCCTCATTTTGGCTATGCGACCTTCCCCGTGACACCTCGCACATTTTCCCGTTGTTCCTAGCCACCAAGCCACCCAACCAGCGGGTTGAACCCTGTTGTTGCCTTGCATTGTCGATGCCATGATGCTGCCTCGTTGCTTTTAATGTCACCTCAGTGAGTCGATCTAATTGTCTTGTTGATCTTAAAAATGTATATTTAGTTTTAATATTTATATTGCTAATGCTTGAATATTCGTCTACAACATAGTGACGCACTCGTTTGGCATTACACGGGATCGTAGACCGACGCTCGTGTGATCTTATAGAATTTGCCCAACGACATTGTAAGTAATCTTCTAACGTAGTTTTAAGAGTTTAAAATAATATTTATGCACTAATATTTCTATTACCTGGTTGGTTGCACTGGGCCTCATGCCGAGTGAAGGGTTGAAATTGAATTGGAGTTTGGTTGGTTGGACCCGGGGCCAGTAATGGAGGATGAAAACACATGTGTAGTTTGGTTGGTTGTGAAACCTTTGTTTGTGAAACCTTGATTGTGAAACCCAGTTTGTGAAATTGTATTTATAAAACTAGTTGTGAAACTGTGATTGTAGAGTTGTGTTGGTGCTTGCTACAGTATTGTGTATTTATCTGTTGAGTGATCTACCATATAATCCAATATCTATTTGTCATGCATACGCACATTTATTTAATTGCTTAAATTACTTAACTATGTTGTGATGTCATGTGTGTTTGGGGTTGGGTGATGTGTGCTGGATTGATATGTGAGTGTGTGTTTCACGACCCCAAATTGAGATGGGATATTATCTCGATAGAGCTCATCTGGTCACTCGTGAGCATAATAAACTAATGTGACATTCACTGAGTTGTCGTTGGGTGACAACGGAATCAAACAAGATGATGATGTTCTCGTGTCAACTCCGTGACCCTTCTGCTGGCGGGAATTAGAAGATGCCCAATCATGGTACGCATTGGGCGCAGAATCGGGTATCGCTCGTACGAAGTCACATATACGGTCTTTTCCTATGGTGTGACAAAGGGAGTCAGGGTATACAGATGGTTTCTAAGAGAGATCATGGTGTGCACTTAATAAATGGATTCTGTTGTGGGCCGAAAATTGGATTTTTGGCATGTATGCATTAATGTGTCATGTTCCCCTAGAAAGGACGGATTTGTTCATGTATGTTCTTTTGTGTGGCTATGGACGTGGTAGTTGCTTAATTGTATTTTAAACATTTGGTTGATGTTTGGTTGCTTACTTGCTGAGATTTCATGATCTCATGTGGTGTTTCTATCTATAGTTCCATTTTATAGAACCGAAGATTTATTGTAGAGGTCGAGTTTGAGCATTAAACTAGCTCCACCCGAGAAAATGAAGATTTGGAGTATTTATAATTGTGATTTGAGGATTTTGCTTTCACTTACTTCATCATTTGGGTGGCTGTAATAATTTTGTATGGAGTATCCAATTGGGTTGTAAACTTAAATTTTTTGATACTAATTTTAATGCCTTTTATTTTATGTTGTGATATTTTGTATTACAGACATTGCATATTTGCACACACTTGCACAAGACAATAGAGTGTGTGGACCTGTATGGTCATCATCCGGATGTCACGATTTCCACCTGTTTACACGTGGGGGTCGGGGGTGCCACTCTCTCTCTATCTATCTTTCTATCCCTTTGAATAGTGCCTTCACAATTTTCACAGACATTTGAAGTGTGCATTCATGATTTTCTCTCTTTTCCTTTAACTGGAAATTAGAAATTATATGTGATGAATTTACTGCACACTTACTACCAAACTTCCTAAAGTACTTGACTTTAATGGAAGAACAATATTTTCTGGGGCTATTTCTTATTTCAGGTTTCTAGGATTCAAAAAGACTCTTTTATTGGACAAAAAGATTTTTGTTGGTTTAATTATTTTCAATACAACAATGGGTCATTAAGCTGGGATGACTTTGTTTCTATTTTAGTTATTAAGCTGGGATGATTTCTAGGGTCATTGAGGAACACATGATTATTTTCATGTTTGCTTTGTAGGGAAGATGATGGGATGGAGAAAAGTCAAAAGACGAAGTGAATCATTTCTGTTTGGCTATTACAATATAAACGACATTGTTCTGCAATTTGCCTTGTAGGGCACAAGGCTGCGGGAGTTTCCCAAGTGATTTTCAAGTAGCATTTTTGATAAAATAGGAGTGCTACATGCAACCCTTGGCAAGACATTTCCCTCTCTTGCCCAACGGCACCGCCCACCATGAAGGACGCTAGAGGCGAATCGGCCCCCACATTGTCTGGTCCACCCTGCCCACCTTCCACTCTCAGTGAAATACAATTAGGAAAAGTCAAAAAAAAAATCTAAAGTAATAAAAAAAATGAAACCTGCATATCAATATCTAAAATTCACAAATTGTTATCTAACAAAAAAATCCAAGAAATTACTAAGTACTAACAATTAGACATGTGACAAAAAGATCACGATCACTACAAGACTACGACATGATTGTGGGTTTGAGCAAAGAACGCAAACCCATATCCATTCACAATTCTGGTTGTATGGCCCCACTTTTAGAATAAAACAACAAGAAGAAAACCTAGAAATTGGAGGAGCATCCAAGGAGGAGAAGAATAGCAGAGGAGAGAGAGGGTAGATGAATTAAAATTCAGGATTTTGCTTTATATATACTCATTCGTAAGTGGAAAACAACGGTTTGTTTATATATTTGGGTCGGGTAGAAGGGCCCTCGTCCTAACTAGGTTGGGGCCAAATAGGGTGGGTAGGGTTGTAGCGGGGCCCTACAACCCATCCCAAATAGAGAAGATCCATTTTAATATCCTAGTCATGTTTCAATCTTTTTTTACAAAGAAAGATTATTTTCGTTGTCCATTTTAATGAACAAAATCCCTTGAAAAATGTTAACATCTTTAGATTGCATATGAAGAAATTATTTTTCTAATGGTAGATTCCAATTTTTTATTTCAAATGAATTGTGTGAAATTTATACAAAATTCTTTTATTAAGTTCTAGGGCTGCAAATAAACCAAATAGAGTTGATTCCAATGAGGGTACTTGAGCTCGATTAACATGTACGTTTACTCACTCGAACTCGGTTTGAACTCGAGTAAAACTCGAATATCCTTTCTCAAACTCAAGTTTGTTAATCATTAATGTTATTCGAATTCGAGTCGAATTCAACTAAAAATAAACAAACAACTCAAACTCAAGCTTTTCGAGCTTGAATTCAATTTTTTATTTTAACATTCCTAATGTTATCTTTTGATTAATAAAAATTTAAAATTTTACAAAAAACAGAAAAATCAAGCTATTTAACTATTCAACTAACTAATTTTGATTTAAAGTTTTTATTGTATAACTTATTTTTAAAATAACAAGATAAACGTAATAGACTAAACTATTCAATACATATAGATAATATAATAAATCAATAGTTGAAGTTGTATAATATATTATTAAAAAAATTATCCTATATACATTAAGGTTTACTATAAGTAATATATAATTAAGTATATAAAATATAACTAACATATAATATATATAGAACATACATATATAAAATATATTACAAACTCAAACGAGTCAAGCCAAGCTTATACATTGAGTTTTGTTCACGTTAAACTTGAATCGACAGCGGTTGAAAATAAAGATTATAATTTGTAAATGGGCTATTTTTGAAATGATATATTTTTCATATTTAAAATCTGAGACCTAAAATTTGAAGCCCAATTCATGTAGAAGCCCAACCCAAAGAAGAAAGCCCAGCTTCATCTACCATTTTTCTTTATTTTCATTTGATAAAATAGATTGAATCATATTAAAGTGTTCAAAATTAAATTAAATTACTTAATATTTAGTGTGAAAATTTGAATACTAATATGACATCTAATCTTTCAAATATAATTACATCTATATATATCTAAGTTTATAAAAATATTTGCTGAAAACGTTCAATTAATAAAAATAGACTTAATCGTATTTAATATCAAAATTCTGCTAAACTATTACTATAATTTACTCATTATTTAATGGTTAGTAATTTAATTTAAAAGTCCTTAAATGTTTTCTTTAAAGAGATTAAATTAACATATTTATTTAATAAAATTAAAGTCAACTTAAATATTAAGCCCAGCCCAACTTCAAATAAAACTATCGCTTTTTGAATTAAGGAAGGACAAAACTGAAAAATTATAAATACAGAAGGCTAAACTTGGAAGACCAAGATTGATGAAGGACAAAATTGAAAAATGATAAAATATAAAAGGCTAAACTTGAAACACCAAAAATGCACTATTGTTTTTTAGATTGAGGCTTTTAATATAGAAGTGTTATAAAACTAAAAATAAAACTACTACTATTGCAAGAGAAAAGAAACTCTTAAGAACTTAAACTTTCTTTTTCTCTCTATATTTTTTTATGAATTTCATTACAATTGAAACCCATATTTATAGGCGTTGAAGTTACTATGCAAGTCACTATGTAAGTCACTGTGCAGATTTTAAAATAATAGTGGTGGGATCATTCACATAATTTAGTGGTGGGACAGGGGACAGTGCCGTTTCGTTCGTTCATTTATAATTCATAACACTCCCCCTTGAATGACCACCCATAAAGAATCTGCCTCGTTAAAACCTTGCCAAGGAAAAACCCAGTGGGAAGAAAAACCAATGGCGAAGGAAAAAGAGTATAGTCTCTTTATGTATCCACAAGTGTTTTAAGATTGCCTTATTAAAACCTTGCAAAGGAAAACCCAATGAGATAAAACCTTAGCGAAGGAAAAAGAGTACAATCAGCACAAGTCTTCAGGACTTTTACTCTCCCTGGAAAGTGCATGACAATAGTTTTTGAGTCTTCACATTTTAATATTCTGCACAATTTTCTTGAATGTCGCAGTTGGTGATGTCTTCGTGAATAAATCTGCCAGATTATCACTTGATCGTATATTTGATATATCCTCTTTTGATTTGAGTGATACAAGCAGCATTATTTTCGTATAAAATTGTTGAGCTATCAAAATACCACACTTTTCTTGCATACGTTGAGTCATTGATCTCAGCCAAATATACTCTCGACTTGTTTCATGAATTGCAATAATCTCTGAGTGATTTGAAGATGAAAAATAATATCTAGTTGACAAACTTAATAGAAATCTGATACCTGCAATAATACTTAAACTCCCCCTGATAATATGCGTTAGTGTTTCAAGTAATAAGCAAATATGATTTCAATATATATAACAAGTTAAGAATTCAAACACGATCTCCAACTAAATAATGCATTAGAAAGAGCATGATAATATTTTCATCTAAAATTTTCTCCCCCTCATTCGGCGTTATTAGGGAGAACTTGTTTATATACGGCGAAAATAACATTGGAAACCATCTATGTATGATAAAAGCTGTAAAACTTTTGAGATTTAATATTATCGGTTCGGCGGAAAATCAAATCCGCTTGACATTGTGGACAAACGAGATCTTGAAGAGATTTGAAAGTTTCGGGTTGTTGTTTAAATATAACCAATTTTACCATTGGTTTACTTCAGCAAAAAGATCTCACATTCCTCATAGATTCAGTTGTTGTTCATCCAGAACGATATTATGTCTGATAGAAATTCTAATGTCTCAGATTTAAACCATAAACCTTTTATACCTCAACCACTTATATTTTCTTCTGAGGCTGTAAACACCATGATAAGAGTAGAGATATATCTATCTAGTAAATCTGATCCTGAAATTGTTGCAGCATCAAGAACCCTCAGTGCTCAATATGCTGCTTCTCTTACAACCATGTCTCAGAGGCTATTGACGAGAACGAGTGAGGTTGATCATCTTAAAAATCAAATATCTGAGTTACATCAAACGCTTGCAACTAAAGATAGAAAAAAAAATAATTTAAAACAAGATAACAATGAGCTGAAGAAACTTGTAAACTGGTATTCTTGTGACCTAAAAACACGAGTAGAAGAGTTGGAACGAGAGAGAGCTCAGATACAAAGTCAACAACAGCAGCTAACGGCAGAGGTTCAGCGTTTACAAGAAAATAGGGATAGCTGTAATTAATCTCGCTGGCTTTTGAAATTATGCATCCAGCATATCTTGAGATGATGGTTTGTCTTGTTCTTATTTCCATTTCTATAAGAACCGTCTTTAGTTTCATTTAGTACGCATCAAATCTTCTTCTCATATCTATAATTCATCTGTATTTGTATTCTTATTCTACAAATTTCCAATGGCTCATCAATTTCCTTTTACTATTTCTCACAATCAACATATGAGGTATCCTTCACCTCAATTACAAGTTGATCATGCATCTTCCGCAGGTGCAATGTTGCAGCAAGCAAATGATCTGGCTAATAAGTCAGATCGTGAAGCTGTTTATGAGCTGGTGACTCTCGGCACCCGATACTCCTCCTCTATTGTTGGATTTTCCAACCGATTACAATCCAAAAATCGTGAGATTGAGGAGCTTAACGAGAAGGTTTCTGTATTTCAACGACTCGTTCAAGAGTCTAACAAAAAAATTGCAGACTTAAAGCAGGAGAATAAGGATTTAAAATCCTTACTTGCCTCTTCATTTCGATTGCCTAATCCTTTAGATAAGGATGGTATGTTGCTTTATGAAGAGCAAATGCCTTTGAGAGATGAGGCTAGAAGTCTCAAATTCTTGTAACTCATCTATGAATTGAATAATAAGATCTTTCCTTTTCAAATGCATTCCTTGAATTTATAGCAACCCTTGTAATCTTTTCAAGAGTTCTAACAAGGTAAATCATCAACGTAAACTACAATAATGACGAATCTGAATTTTGATAAAACACATGGACATATAGGATTATTCTTAAATCCTTCTTTCAATAGATACTCGTTGATTCAATTATACAACATGTGTCCGGATTGTTTTAACCCATATAAAGATCTTTGAAACTTTATAAAGTACATACTCCTAAATGTACTTGGATTAGATGCTTCAAGTATCGTAATAATCTAATGATGCTTATAAATATGCAGTGACCACATTCATTAACTGCATATCTAATCCTTTTATAATAACCAAATCAATTAAAAATATGAATGTGATTGCATTCATACCAAGGAAATATGTTTCCTCATAATTGCTCGGGTTTCTACTGGAAACCTTGTGCGACAAATTATACCGCATAATTTCATTTCGCATTACGTTTTCGTATAAATACTCACTTATATCTGACAAATATTACACCCTTTGGTGTTTGGACAACAGGTCCAAATACATCTCGCTTCACTAGCGAGTTTAATTCAGTTTTAATAACTGCTTTCCATTTTGGCCAATCATTTCTACGTCGACATTCTTCAACGATTTTTTTTTTGGCTCACTTTTTTCATTACTTCTGGTAATATCAAGTGTTATCATATATGTTGTCGACAACAGTTTTATTTCTATCCATAAATTTTCCAGTACTCATGAAATGTATTGAGATCTCATTGTTCCTCTCTAGGGGAAAACATTTCATGAAACACCTCTACAGGAGGTTACTCTTCAGGAAGTTTATACTCTTCAGGAGTTTTCTCTTCAGGAGTTATACTCTTCAGGAGTTATACTCTTCAGGAGTTTTCTCTTCAGGAGTTACACTCTTCAGGAGTTACCTTTTCAGGAGGTTTCCTCTTCAGGAGGATTATATTTTATACAGAAAATACGGTCTCTTCATGAGCACCGATTTTTATTTTTCTTGTGCACCAATAGGTTTTCAACGCTTCAGGTGTATCTTAGACTCATTTATTGCTGTTTTAACAACTCGTCCTTCAGGGACTTCAATTCTTCCTTAAGCATTAACAGCAGTAATATATGATTTTACAACACCTTTAGTGTCAGTAAATACATCATGTAATTGATTTGCAACACTTTGCAGATAAATAATCATCTGAACTTCTGGTTTACATTTATTTGTAAGAGGATCAAATTTAAACAGAGCTTTATTATCCCAAGTAATTTCTTGTCGAGTTTCAGGCACCGATATTTCATTATTTCAAAACATGATGAAATATTAATCATCTTATATATAAAAACTTAGTATAAATAAATCAAGTGCTTGGCCGTACAATAGGTACGTGACTACTGTTTAGTCATATTACATCTATGACAAACATCTTCATCTTTTTATGAAGAATTATTCTGAGGGCTTTTACCCTTCTCCTAGTTTGATCACTTCTGGTGATACGATATATTTTTATCATCTTTAGTGTTGTCGCTTTTAGGACCAACACTTCTATAATTTTTCTACCACGTCTACGCCCTTAGTTTCCATTCACTTCTGGGAATTTTGTAAATTCGATATCATTAATAGGATGTAACTGGTGTAACAAAAACTCATTATTTAGCTCAATCACTAAAAGACAAAACAAAAGTTCAGAATATTTGTTGAACTTTCACTCTCGATATTGCTACTGCAGGAGCACATTCGATGTATGAAAAATAATGTATTCTTTTATATATCATCATCAGTGACATTTTCACTGTATAATTTTAATATTGAGCTGATTTTAAAGAGTGCAGAATATTCAATACCACTCTTAAAATCTTGCAACTTCAGGTGCAATAAATCATAATGATCTTTTGAGAGGATTACATCTTCTGGTGCTTATATCACTCTCTTAATTCATTTCACACAGTAAGATGATTTTTCATCATGAGATACACAGCACGGTCCTTCAGGGACATATGTTTTTCTTCTATGATTGTATCTTTCAAGTTCATCATCATATCCAAATAGATCTCATCAAGGATCTGGATAAATAACATTTTTCAGAAATGTCAATAGTAATAAATCTCAATATTTGACATTATATTACAAAAATAAATTTGTGAATTTAATAAATATATTCACATTATCATGAGAATAAAAATAAAACTTTATCAAGTAATATTCAGCAATATTACCTTTAATATTTATCTCAAGGACTGCAAATAATATATTGAAAAACTTACTTGAAATAGAAGACCACTAGCTTCAGTATCGGTAGAACCTCGTGCTGATAACGTGTTATAAAACTAAAAATAAAACTACTACTATTGCAAGAGAAAGAAAACTCTTAAGAACTGAAACTTTATTTCTCTCTCTATAGTTTCTTATGAATTTCATTACAACTGAAGCCCATATTTATAGACGTTGAAGTTACTATGCAAGTCACTATGCAAGTCACTATGCAAATTTTAAAATAATAGTGGTGGTGTCATTCACATAATTTAGTGGTGGGATATGGGACGGTGCCATTTCGTTCGTTCATTTACAATTCATAACAAGAAGATATATATAGGTCCTGCAGACGGGGCCCGACCCAACGGGAGCCTAACCACCCATCCTTAATGGAGAAAGATTCACTTTAATCTCCTAGTCATCTTTCAATCTGTTTTACAAAGAAAGATTGTTTTTGTTGTCCATTTTAATGCACAAAGTCCTTTGAAAAATGTTTACATCTTTAGATTACATATGAAAAAACTATTTTCTAATGATAGATTCTAATTTTTTTTTTTAAATGAAGTGTGTGAGAATCATACCCAATTCTTTTATAAAGTTCTAGGGCCTACAAATGAACCGAATAGAGTTCAATTCGAATAAGAGTACTCAAATTTAATAAATATGTTTACTCGTTCGAACTCGGCTTGAACTCGAATAAAACTCAAATATCATTTCTCAAACTCATTTTGTTAACTATTAATGTTGTTCGAATTTGACTTGAATTTAACTAAAAATAAACAAACAACTCAAGCTTGAGAGCTTGAACTCGATTTTTTATTTTGAAATTTCTAATCTTATCTTTTAATTAATAAAAATTTTAAATTTTACAAAAAAAAAAAAATCAAACTATTTAACTATTCAACCAAATAATTTTGATTCAAAGTTTTTATTGCATAACTTTTTTTAAAAAAAATAACTAGATAAATGTAATCGACTAAACTATTTAATAGATATAAATAATATAATAAATCAATAGTTGTAGTTGTATAATATATTATTATAAAAATTATCATATACACATTTTGGAAACATATCTATACCAAATAAAGTTCACTATAAGTAATATATAATTAAGTATATAAAATATAACTAACGTGTAATCAGGGCCGAAACCAGGTGATTCTTTCGGGGATAAAAACTCTATTAAGTACATAGGTTAGTAGAAATTAGTCTCCCCAACTACACAGACTAATAATTTCTTTTTAGATGAATTTACAGTTGTCTTATTGAAATACAAGTAGAAAATCAATAGTTCATGATTATATTTAGAAAGCAATTTGTAGACTTTAAGTTCAAGACCAATGGTCCAATGAACCAACCAATAGTTCATGTCATGTGACTCCATGATATAAGTGGTTGTAGGCAAGCATGAGAATTGAGACAACCAACTTGCAGTGGATGTTTCTTATATTTTGGCTTTTGTTGGCTTTTGTATTGTTGGAGTCTTGGACATTGCATGTTGGGTGAGTGTTGACTCCTGAGTCTGTTGACATATACTGATGTCCATGGCTTTTGTATTGTTCTAACTTCTAACTCTAAGCTTCTGTTGTGATTTCAAATTCCATCATAAGCATTGTGAACTCCATGGCTTTTTAAAGTTAAATGATACATTTGAGTTCTAAAAAATCATCCGAGCACAATAGATAGTGTTCTAAAGGGTAGAGATCGAACGTTGGTGCGTGTCGATGTTGACTGTTGCACTTACGAGTCAAGACTGCGAGGTTGTGTTTCCGCTTGGAAATTAATATCAAGTTCTACCGTTTTTTTATAAATGATATATATATATATATATATATATATTAGAGATATATAGATGCATGTACATATATTATATATATAATAATGTATATATATAGATTTGCACTGGTGTTGTGTTGCTGCTTGCAAATTTAATATACAAATTCAATGTTTAATATTAGGTTCTACCGTTCTATTATAATTGATATATATATAGATTATTGATATATACATATTCGTGCTTATTGCATATAAAATAATACTATATACAGTCGTAGAGTTACAAGCGATGTATAATCGTTTTAGAAAAAAGTGAGATATATTGTTAAAAAGTTAATTTTTTCTCATTTCTCATTTCTCTTGCATGTATTATAACATAGATTTATATATATATATATATATAAAATAACTACTGATTTATGCACATATTATATAATATATACATATATATATAATATATACATATTATATAATAACTACTCGAAGAAATTAAAATTTGTACGTCTTGGATGTTGGGTTGGTTATTATAGTTTGCATATATTATTAGGTATTTTTTAAGTTTATTTTAGATTTATAAATTTTTCTTATAGTTTAAAAAAATATGAGCAAGTCAAGAAAAATTCTAAATTGTAAATTGATCGTCCCCCAAACACTAAATCCTAATTCTACCCTTGCGTGTAATATATATAGAACATACATAGGTAAAACATATTACAAACTCAAACGAGTCAAACTGAACTTATATGTTGAGTTTTATTCACAGATGTAAATTGAGTCGAGTCGAATTTATACGAGTTTTGTTCATTAATATTCGAATTTATATTAATATTTTATTTATTAAATTAATCGAATTCGAACGAAATATATACAAGTCAAACTCGAACTATTTACAAACTATTCTATTCATTTGCAATCTTATTAAGTTCTAAAGTAGACGATAAGAATTCAATCATCCAATGACTACGCGTTCGGCTGACTCAACCGGTCGTTAAACAACCACTTGGATCAAGCATGTCTACTCACAATTGTAGAACATAAGCCCAATAAACCTCCAGTGAACCCAAAACCCAAGTAGAGAAACTTGGGTATCCTACCACAAAAACAAATCGACCTTCACATTAAACTTGAATCGACAGCAGTAGAAAATAATGATTATAACGGCGTGTTCAAATATATATATATATATACTAGTTAATGGTACAACATGCAAAGCATGTTTGCCTTGATGTGTGAAAAAATCTGGAAATAACATTTATAAATAGTAAATATAATGTGTTAAAAATAGGATAATTTAGAGTAGCATAGAAACTCAATACGAAAATCTGAAATTGGTTTATTCAATGGTAATGGGCTAATGAAAAGTAACGTTTAGAAATATGCTGCTTTTTTTTTTTTTTCATAGCAAAAATTTTTAATTGAAAAACAATTATTGGCATTTGAATGAATGAATAATTTGTAAATGGGCTATTTTTTGAAATGATATATTACCTAAAATTTGAAGCCCAATATATGTGGAAGCCCAACCCAAAGAAGAAAGCCCAGCTTCAGCTACCTAAATGACACCATTTTGGACATATGGGAGTGCAAACCCTATGTTATTCTTTGTTTTCATTTGATAAATATATTGAATCATATTAAAGTGTTCAAAATAAAATTAAACCACTTAATATTTAGTGTGAAAATTTAAATATTAATATGACATGTAATCTTTCGAATATAATTATATATATATATATATAGATATCTAAGTTTATAAAAATATTTGCTGAAAACGTTCAATTAATCAAAATAGACTTCATCATATTTAATATCAAAATTCTGCTAAACTATTACTATAGTTTACTCATTATTTAATGTTTAGTAATTTAATTTAAAAATCCTTAAATATTTTCTTTAAAAAGATTAGACTAACATATTTATTTAATGAAATTAAAGTCAACTTAAAATAAGCCCAGCCCAACTTCAAATAAAACTATCGCATTTTGAATTAAGGACGGACAAAACTGAAAATTATAAATACAGAAGGCTAAACTTGGAAGACCAAGATTGATGAAGGACAAAATTGAAAAATGATAAAATATAAAAGGCTAGACTTGGAAGACCAGAAAAACTCTATTATTTTTTGGATTGAGGCTTTTAATATGGAGGATATATATAGGTCCTGCAGATGGGGCCCAACCCAACCGGAGCCCGACCACCCATCCCCAATGGAGAACATCCACTTTAATCCATCAGAGATATGTTTCAGCCACTTTTACACGGAAGAATTGTTTTCATTGCCCCACTATAATGCACGAAAAGAAATGAAATTTACAATTTTATGTAAGACTATTGAAAAATGTGAATATATTAATTTAAAATACAAGCAAAATTATTATTTTAATAATAATTCCAGTTTTTTTCAAATAAAGTGCAAAATGAAAATTATTAATACATATATATATAACATTAATCACGCATAAATAATTACTTCTTGACCCGAAATAATAATATTATTTAGTGGTGTACCCACAATAAGTTCTAAAGCAAACTATAAGAATTCATTCACCCAATGACCACGTGTTTGGCTTACTAATTGATGGTGAAACAAGACTCACCTACATTTGAAAAATATGATTTTTGAGCTACCTAGGGAGGAAAAAACCTTTCTCACGAGAAAGAGAAACTTCCCTTTGAAACTTTTAGGATTTCTCACATAGTTCTTGTCGGTGGGAGTGGGAATGGAGTTCCGGCTCCGTTCTTCATCTGATTTCTCTTTCTATTTTTTTTTCTATCATTTTTTCTTTTTTTTTTCCTCGGCCACTGCGTTTGATGATGGTGGTTTTTGGGTATTTTGGTTGTTGAAGGTTGGTTTACAGGTACGAAGGAGTCAGACGCCCTATGCCCACCACAAATTGTGCCGCCATTTTTCCTGTCCACCGATAATGTCGTCACTTGAAACTTTTGCTGAATAGAGGGGCGCGTGCTACTCACGCGCGAGGTCCGATTGGATGTGAACGTTCATTGTGCCTCACGTCTAATGGATCCTTCTCACCAATGGTAGTTCAGAGTAGATCTAGGGTATCGAGGCTCCTCAATTCTACAATGTTGGTTGTGGTTGTGTTGTTTTGATGGTTTATGTTTGTGTTATGTTTGTATTGGAAAATTTTTATAATGAGATATAGTCTCTCGGACCTTTTGATTCGTAGAGTTTTAGTATCTCTCATCCTGTTAGAGGAAAGACTCTTAACTTACGTTTGAATGTCAAGAGTGTTTGAGAGTATTTGAGAATATTTGTGAATAGTAGTAAAAAGTAAGTAAAAGGTAATAATAAAATATTGAATAGTAATGAAGAAGTAATGAATAGTAAAAAAAATGTAAAAAGTAATAATAAAATAATGAATAATAGAAAAAAAATGTTTGAGAGTGTTTGAAAATGGTTTGTTGCTAAACCTAGTCCAACTGACCTCTTTTAAAAGTAGTATTTGAACTCTCAGATTTTATCTGAAAGATTTATAGTTTGTGCTTTAATCATTGTCACTAGTTGACTTGTAAACTGGATTTTTTTTAATTTTTATAGGCCACATTTGTAAACTCAAATTCCTGATTTAATGATATGTCTATTTCTCAAAAACAAAAAATAAAGAATAAAAAATAAAAAATAAAAATTGGTGGTAAAAGAAGGACTTGGATCAAGCATTGTCTACACACCGTTGAAGAACATAAAGCCCAATAACCTCCAGTGAACCCAAAAATCCGAGAGAAACTTGGGTTTCCAGACGCAAATATAAAAGGACCATCACATTAAACTTGAATCGACAGCAATTTGACGAATATTACATCATTTTATTCTTATTTATTTAATTTAAATCTAATCAAAATCTCCATATTAGATTATTTATTTATTCTCTATATATAACAATAAAATATTTTTTTAATAATTTTTTATTTAATTCTTCATCACATTTTACAAGTCTACCGATTATATAGTAATTAATAATCATAATTAAACTTGGCTGGACCGAAAGCATAGAGTAAAGAAAAAGGAAACTTGCCTGAAAATAGAAAGGAGAGAGAAATGTTGAGGGAAATTGAGAGAACAGCCGGCAAGAAATATTTAAAAAAAGACTGAAGAGTGTTCTGGATGAAGAAAATATTAGATAAAAAAAAGGGGGAGGGGTGGGGGGCTTTGGTCAAGCTGGCTACAGTTGTCTAATGAATATGACACTACAAGAAAATTACTTATAATTTGTAGTCAGATAAATCCAGGAAAATAATTTTTTACAGTATTTAAAATGAGTCACAAATATATAGTCTTTTCGTCATAAATAATTAATCACAAAAGCTTGTAATGACCGAAGGTTTGGTTTTAGTAGCTCATTCCACTAACCTGCCTAATCCAATGCGATATATATTTATGGTTGATTAGCTATTTGCTCTTAGGACTAGTTGAATTGATGAAATGGACATATCTAATAGGTGATCAATCTCATATTGTTATTTAATACAATTCATACTTATTCTGTCTATGTTTTTCTGAAATATAGACTCCTGAAATTCTAATCATTCATATCGACCTGAGGATCATACAGTACTGGACCGTGGACATTGAGGATTGCATGCCACTTATCAGATATTTGAAATTGGTTGCCGGGTATGAAACCTGTTGCATAGCGGCTGCATGCGTGGAGGGAACAATCAATGATGGTTTTGCTAACTTTTATCAAGCAGATTAGGTGCCTCTTACATTTTTATCAAAGCTTTATCTTTCAGCTTAAAGACTTGTCATGCATGAGGTGCAATTAATAAGCTTCCAAGTGCTCGTGTTTTATGTGCAAATACATCTCTTTCCATTCCAATTCAATTTTCTGAAAACATTCCGTCATTGGAGATTAATTTCAAACACTTGGGCGCTGTATGTAGATTCATGAGTGGGCGGAAGCTACAAGAAAAAAAGCTGGCGACTGGGAAGAAATATGTATTTGATAACAATGCTTCATCATGTAAGCTACACATTGCCTAAATTCAATCACTTTTCCTTTACAAATAAGAGAAAATTCCATGGCCATTTTTGCAAGTTTTACCTTGAGAAGTTTCATTCCTCACCTTTGCTCGTGCTAGTTAATTTCCTAACCTGAATAATTGGCTCGTGTGCAACATTTGCAGTCAAATAAACCATTTAACAAAGGCCGCCCGAGGTTATGGAAATTCTTAGAAGTTAATTTATAAGATAGTATAAAGTAGGGGTGCTACTAAGGCTATAAATGAATTAGGCTACTCGATAGCCCGTTCGATACTCGCTCGATTAAACTTGATCGAACTGGACTCGTGAAAAAAAAAAAAAACTCGCACGTGAAAACAGATATCCGCTCGATTAATAAATGACACATACCCGACAAAACTCGACTCTACTCGACTAAGGCTTATTGATTTATGCTCAAATCGACTCGTTAACTCGACTTGATTAAAATTCGTTCATATATTGATAAATATATACGTATATATGTGTTATATATATGTATTATTAATAATATAAGTATAACACTTTCATAATTAAATATGTAATATGTAATCTAATTATTTATGTCTATATAATGAATATAATTCATAGCTATGTTTTATTATTTGTACAATAATTAATCTATAAAATTTAATAATTTTATATATTAGTACGTGGGAATCATGTATGAAATATATATGCTATCATATTAACTTTATCTATTAATAATATATGTAAGCATATAATATATAGTTATAATGAATAAGTTTTAACTAGTTAAATATTAAGTATTAATTTTTATTAGATTTTTATTTATTTTTAAATCTTATTCAAAAAATTAAAAAAATAAAAATAAAACTCGAGCTCAGCTCAGCTTGACTCAAGCTCATTTGTTGGATGAACTCGATCTCGAATTGGAAATTTAACGTATCAAGTCGAGTTCGAACAAAAAATAAATAAAAATCTCGAACTTAAGCTAAAGTTCAAATATTTTGAGTTAAGTCAAGTTTGGCAAGCCAAAACTCGGCTCGATTACAGCCCTAAGTGCTACTATAACCGGCTCAATTACAGGCCTAAGTGCTAGCGTAACCCCCAACTCCCGTATCGTACCAAACACCAGCACCACCCACCATGAAGGATGCTGGGGCGGATTGGCCACACACAATCATCTGCTAGCTCCATCAGTCTGCCCACCTTTCACTTTCGATGAAAAAAAATTGGAAAAACCCAAAAAATAATAAAACAATAATAAAAAAGAGCCTACGAATTGATCTCTAAGACTACATTTGAATGTTGAGCTAAAATTAGTTAAATTGAATTCTTTATAAATAGTATTGAGTTGAAATAGTTGAGTGAGTTTTGTGAGGCCCACAAAAAATCATTTTAAATATGTTTGCATGAACTTAGATATATTGAGAGAGAGAGAGAGAGAGGACCTTATGCCTCGTGTAGTGTTTTGAAAAATTGGAAAAGTGGGTTTGAAAAAGAGAAGAAATAAAGCGAGATGACAAAATAAAAAATTTTGAAATGGTGTTAGCTTTGTGGGATCCGGTAAAACCCATCAAATTCATGTCTTGAGCCAATTAAGATGGGGTATTTGGATTATAGGTGTATCCAGTCTGGTTTGATCGGATTTTGAACAAATTTAAGAGTCGAATGGGTACCACTAGTTTTGCATTTCTTATAACCGATACGTTTCAATTATCCCCCAACCGGTTCCAGTCCGATTTTTTTTCGGTTTTAATAATATGTAAATTTATAAAAACCAAATATGTTCTTTTAAAAAAAAAGTGGTTTAAAAAATCTGTTTTAGTAAAATAATCTATTATATAAAAAAAAAACCGCATTAAAAAAACTCTATAAATAAAAGTTGTTCTATAAAAAAATTGTTCTATAAAAAAAAGATACTATTTTAGCAAAATCTGTTAAAAAAATATGTATTAAAAAAACTCCTATAAAATAAAAATTATTCTATAAAAATCTACATTATCTTATATCTAATTTTAATTTATATTATTAAATATAGTATAAAACATATTATATAATAATATTAAAAGAATTAAAAATTAAAAAGTAAATTGAATTAGTCCGGTTCAATTTAGTTCGATCTTAAAATGGATGGAACTATAATCGAATCAATTGTTCAATTTATGAAATCGGTACTGGATTAGATCGATCCAAAATCAAGATTTTCAATCTAATTTGGACCAATTCTCTAATTTTTTTTATTTAAATTTATACTCCTAATTTGAACGGTTGAAAGAGTTTAAAGTGGAAGATAATTGATCGTGGTTTCCAAACCCTCCCTAAAATTCACAAATCTGTCATCCGACAAAAAATCCAAAAAATTATGAAGTACAAACAATTAAAAACACAGAAAAAAATTCCCGATCACGGCAAGACAACGACGTGGCATGGGTTTGAGCAAAGTAATCAAATCTATGGCCTTTCACGGTTTGTTTTTAATTATATGTATGTATGTATGTATATTTGGGCCAAGTGGACTGGGTAAACCCGAGTGAGCCTTGGTCTAGCCCAGGGCCCTTCACTTGGCCTTTGTAAGTGTAAAACGATGTTTTTTACTTGTATGCATGTATGTAGACATATGTATAGGTCGGGCAGACGGCCCTTGTCCCAACCAAGTTGGGGCTGGATAGGGTGGGCGGGATGGTGGGCAGCATAGCCCCACCACCCATCCCTAATGGAGAAGATCCACTTTAATGATCTCTCAACATGTTTCAATCATTTTTACACAGAAGAATTGTTTTCATTGTGCACTTTATTGCATAAAGAGAAATGAAATTTACCATTTTATGCAAGTCTCTTGAAAGATGTTAAAATATGTAAAACTTATATAAAAAAAATTATTTTTTAATAGTAGATTTTAATTTTTTTCGAGTGAAGTGTGTGAAACTTGTATGCTCTAAAACTATATATATATATATTTATAACATTACTCACGCACAAATAATTACTTCTTGACCCGAAATAATAGGATAAATTAGTGATGAACCCAATTCCTTTATTAAGTTCTAGAGTAAACTATAAGAATTCATTCATCCAAATCATCCAAAGACTACATGTTCGGGTGACTCAATTGGTCGTGAAACAAGGACTTGGATCAAGCAGGTCTACACACCATTGTAGAACATGAGCCCAATAAACCTCCAGTGAACCCAAAACCCAAGTAGAGAAACTTGGGTTTCCTGACACAAACAATTAATGGACCTTTACATTAAACTGAATAATGATAGGATTATATTTTATTTATTATTATTTTATTATTTTATTATTTTTAATTATTTTAGAATTTTTGTTTTATTTAATAATTATAAAATTAATAATAATCGAATTATATTTTTTTAATTTTTTTTTAATGATTAAGAATGTTAAAAAAATAAGTAAAAGAAAATAATAAAAAAATAAATACCCTATAAGTAATAAAGTTATAGTAAATAAGATGAGAAAACATGAGTATCCGTATCTTTATTAAAAACAGTCCAAATAATAAAATTATAAAAATATATAATAAAAAAATAAAATATAAAAAACATAATAAAAAATATAATTAAAAAATAAAATAAAGAAAACACAATAAAAAATAAAAATAAAAATGATTTTAAATGATGTATAGAGAGGCGTTCTGCCTCAGCCCAGACGGTCTAGACGAAGTCGTCGACAATCATCGTAAGCGTCACTGCCTATACTACCAAGACTAGAAAATGGGCTCATTTTAAATTTAAAATTGCGTGGAGTATATTAAAAATCACAAAAGAAATTACCGATTCCAATAATACGGACGGTATCGCTCACGACAGCTCCCACAGCTACGGCTATTTTTTAGAGACCGATCCAGCGTCTCCCAATCAAGATTCCTGCGCTTCTCAATGTTAAGCGCACTCATTAAAATAGTGAACGACAAACCCTCATTTTGACTTATTTATTTCATTTAAATTTAATCACAATCTCCACAATAGATTTTTTTATTTATTCTCTCTTTCTGATCTCTCTCTCTCGCTCTCTCTATATATATATATAATATTATTAATTTAATTTTTTAAATAACTCTTTATTTTAGTTTTTAGTTTTTTTACTTAGTAATTAAAAAATTGTTCTTTAATAATATTATATTTTTTTATTTTTAAAAAACATTTAAAACTGTGAAAAAATAGTACATGTCAAAAAAGAAACACTAGTTATGACTAACGGTAGCTCCCAACAAGAGTGGGAAGCGGTGGACACACAACCGTCATTAATCTATTTTGTCACATTTTACTGTTCTACCAATTATATATTAATTAATGATCATAATAAACTTGCCTGGGAAATAAAAGAAGAGAAAAAAGCAAAAGTAAACTTGCCTGGAAATGGAAAACGGAGAGAAATGTTGTTCGGAAATTGAGAGAACAGCCACCTAGAAATCAAGGAAAAAACAAGAAATCGAGGTAAAAGTTTGAAGAGAGAGTCTTGATCTGGAGGAAGAAAATATTTATAAAAACAAAAAACAAAAAAAATTGGTTTTTCGGTAGCTCAAAATTCCTATATATTCACTAACTTGCCAGCTAATTCAATGTGGTTTTTTTTTTTTTGTATTTTTATAAGCTATTTTATATAATCTAGGGGAATCTCACATTATTTAATACAATCCATAATTATTAATTCTGTCTTTCTTTGTTTGTCTCAAATATAGAACCCAGATTTTCCTACAAATTCTAATGATTCATACCTGAGGATCATACAGTACTGGACAGTGGACATTGAGGATGCCATATATGCCACTTATAACTACTGCCGTTTAAGGGAATTCATGAGTTTCTAAACATGAGAGACAGACATCAATAGCATGAACCATATCTGTACTTTAAACGACTCGAAACTTACAAAGGAGAACACAACTTAAACATACAAACAACGTACACTACGACACATACAAGACTAACATGATTTAACATAACAAAGGCATGCATAGACAAGCAAAGATAGCTTTCTGAAACTTAAGAGGGAGGGCTGCAACGAAAGAATCTACAAATGTCAGCCCATATCTTCTTTATCACAGATCCTCTCTTGGCCGGCTGCATTGTTCTCTCCCTGACCGGAAGATTCGGAACTGGCACCCGCCCGGCTCCCCCGTCGTCATTGCCAGAAGCTTCTGCAGTGTTAACAGCCTTAAGACCCCCATGATCGGCTTCACTCATTCCTGGCCAATTGTTTCAGTTCACATGCAGCAGAACTATATCAAACCGGAGGTGGTCGAAAGGCAACTAGAAAAAATTATGTAGGGTGAAATCAAAGGGTAATGCGCTTTTAAGTAGCGCTTTAAAGGTACAATAGAAATTAAGGTTGACGGTGAAGACAGAAGGAAAATGTTTTGGGCCTTGTTTCCTGCGACCCCACAACTGCGCATGCACGCAATGCGCACAGTGCTGCTCTGGCCCAGCTGCTGCTACGTACGTAAGATTTGGGGTCCGGGTATCACATTCATAAAGAAAAAACAGACATTTTTATCAATTATTTGTGATAAAAAATATTATTTATGACGAAAATAGATATATTTTAACAAAAATATTTATTTTTATTGATCATAAATTAATAATTTTATTGTATTGATTAGAGGAAAAAAGCTACCCAATTCTTCCACTTACATTATGTTATCAATCTATGATATGATGCTAAATCATTGATCCAATAAGAAACATAAATTATCAATATTAAGTTGCCTTGGAAGCTTATATTTTAGGATACTTTGATACAGCAAAAAGTGATATGTCTTCACTGGGATACGCAATAACTGAGCTTGTAGCTAGTCTAAAGAATATATATATTAAACCTTTTGTCTTAATTGGGATTGGGAATCTCTTTATTTAATTTAACCCCCGAAAAGTGAGAAAGCAGATAAAGGTTGAAAAATGAAGATTCATAGGAAATCTACTGATCATGATCATCAGGAGGTTCGCCTAACTTATCATGACTTGGAGTCAACCTGGCCAACTCATATTACACTGTTACACAGGCATAACTCTCTCTTTTTTTTTTAATGAGAAATGATAGGTAGGTAGTGAGTTGTAATTGGCGTACAGTCGTTTTAAAAAAAAATGAATATATATATGAAATCTACGAGAAAAAAAATTGATTTTTTTTAAAGTCACTGCATGCCGTTTACAATTCTATAAGTATATGTAACATTACTCTTTTTTATACGGGCGCTTCTATAATGATCTCTATTAGTGTTAATTACAAAAAAAAATATTTTTATTTTTATTTTTATTTTATCTTTTTTAAATAGTAAAAAAAGCAACATCATATTAAAACACATTCTTAATCATTCTATCATAAAAAATTATAAAACCACACTCGGGAATTCCCAATCCCGTATGTGGCTTTAGTATTTTCGGTTTTTATATAATTAAACGCATTGACCTGTAAAAAAAAAGTACAGAACAAAGAACGGAAGAACAAATTGGAACAATGATATATAATATATATATATATATATATGTCATTAACACTATAAGAAAACTACTTATTTATAACCAGTTAATTTTAACAAAATTACTATTTACAATTAAATTAGTCACAAATTATAATATTTTCATCGTAATTAATTAGTTATAAAAATTCATATTTTTATAGTGATTTTACAGTACCTATACAATGTTTAATCTTGATTATCAATGCTGAGAACTATAATTAGAATAGTAATGATTAAAATTGTCTTCTTAAGTGTATAACATAACATTGAATTTGAACAGTACAGAATTAATTGACACCTAATATTTAATTTACTGTATATATATATATATTAATTTCAATTGAGTTAAACTTTGGTAGAAATTGATTAGAGGATGTATAAATCCAAACCTAATATATCCTTTCTAGTAATTAATTAATTATTATGTATCTCAAATTGTAGAAACGTCGACGTAATACTCTCACTGATCTATCATAGGATGACGTATTTTTAATGGCATCTTGATGTAATTGATGATCAAGTCGAGTATCGTCTCATCTCTATTCAAAGGGAATTCTACCAACTTCAGCACTGAACATGCTTAATTGAAATTATCATCACCACCTAAGACTGTTTATGACTCTAGCTTTCAGTTTATTCTTCCTTAGAAATTTGTATTGTGACATCTCCAATCATATCATTGTCAAGAAGACTTCTTGGTAGGAACAATCCCACTTGGGTCCAACATGTCTCCCATTTAAAGTCCCCATTTAAAGTCTTAGTTTCCTTTATATAAACACGTTTACTGTACTTCAGAGGAAAAAAACACGTGTATTGTAGAAATTACAGCCCAAATCAAGCAAGATTATGGCAGTCATCATGACTCGGATCAATTATGAACCTTTTACCACAATCAAATCAAGATCATCGATGCACTTGACAGATTTCATTAAACGAGAAGAGAGGGAAAAGGGGAAGGGAAGAGGAACATTTTGAAGATGATCTACCATGTCAAATAAAGTCCATGCATAGGATTAATTAATTATGTATTATAACATTTTTTTTAGACAATATTATAACATTAATTCAATGATATTTTTTATACTTGAAATAGTTACTCAACAATTGCAATTGGCAAGATATGCAATTAAGCAGCCATCAATGCCCAATGTAATATATGGGTTGTAACTTATTTTCTATAAATCATTAACAAACATTGACTGAAATCTTTTTGAAAATGATCAGTGTGAACATATATTCCCCACAAGATTTTCAAATCATCTTCCATCGGAGGACACGCGGATCGAGGATTAACATATTATAAGATTCGCAAGGGATTATTGTCGGACCCAAAAACAAAGGAAGGAGCATGCATGCAAGCTACTTTTGGAGCACCACACTTTAATTTGTTTGACAATTACACATGTTGAACAAATGCCGTCGGCTTCCATCTTTGAGATTTTCTGTGTCTCCTTAGATGGATACGCTCTGGGTAAATTCAGACTACCTTGTTTTTTAATTTAGGAATGTAAAAGCCAATGCCAAAAGTAAAAAGTAAAAAATAAACTTAAAAAATTATTTTTCCTTTCTAATTTTGAGATAACAAATATGGAAATCTTTTTTATTGAATAAATACTTTCTAAAATTCAAAATTTTCGATTAATAGAGAAATAATCACTATAAAAAAATAGAACAGGTATAACACTTCAATTATAACAAAACAGACAAGATATTAAATATTATTACAAGTAAATTTTTGTTACAATTGAAATGTCCTATCTGTCTTATTTTTTTGTAGTGAATATATGATTATTTTTATTTAATTATTCCATACTAAATATATGTGTATTAATTTTGTTATTAATTTTGTCACACAAAATTAGCCGGTCATGTGTTAGCACATCATCACTTGTACGTAGTAGGACCAATATAATTAAAAAAATACCATTAACTTTTTAGCATATATAGTTGATGTGGCCGAAAGCTTCCACGTCATCAGCAGCAGTACTGTAGGTCGGTCAAAAATAAAGATTCTAAATAGATTTTTTTCACTTGTGCCTTTATTATGTAATTTACCTATTTATGAATAGATATAATAATTCGTAATTAGTAAATTAATTTATAAGGAATCTGGTTATAAAGCAGAACTAAATATATAATTGTTGAGGACCACCCATGTGTTGATATTCTCCAACTCATATTGAGTTCCACCCATGTGGTGATATTCTACATTGTGATGAGATCTACCATGTGTATTGAAAAGATTGAGCATTTCCAGCTCATGTTACATGGAGGGAGAAGTCCAACCTCTCCTATAAATAGAAGAGGAATGTTGAAACTAAAATCATTCCAACAAGAAGAAGTGTTTGAGTGTGTGAGAGTGTAAGTGCCATTTGAGAGATAGAGAAGCATTGAGAGTGTTTGTAATCTTGTACAAACATTTTGAATAGTAAGTTTCCGCTACAGTGGACGTAGACAAATTGTCGAACTACTTCAATATTGTCTCTATCTATTTTATGTTTATTTTCTAAGCAGCATTAGGTACAACAATTGGTATCAGAGTTTCGGTTCGTGCTATCCAGAAAATTTCAGTTGCTCGAAATCAACTTTTGATCACACCAAAACGTTCCTCTCGTCAAGACGGATCCGTTGCCGCGAAAGGCATCGAAAACGAACATCGGAGGAGCCCGTACGGGCCAATTGAAGGTCGGAGCGTGCTTCCACGCGCCCTACTCGCAGCTGGAGGTTGAAGACGAGTAGAAAACACGCGCCACGTGCCGCCCACACACCGCACGCGCTCACACGCGCTCCAAGTATCCTCTGCGCGTGATCTCCACGCGCCCACGCACCCACATGCGCCACAGGTGTCCTCTACGCGTGAAACTCACGCGCCTACACGCGCCGTACACTGTCCCCGCGCGTGAAACTCACGCGCTTCCACGCGCCGCACACACTCCAAGCCCTCTCTGGCGCGTGAACCCCACGCGCCTCACGCACCTCTGATCCCCTTTAGCGTGTGTATCACACGCGCCTAACAGATCCTGACCGTCCAATTTCAGATCTGATTTTGAGCTTGATCTTAGCCATTTGGAGTCCGATTTCGACGATCAAATAGTGCTTTCCAACTATTTGGATTATTCCGGACTCATCCGTACGGTTAGAATTTCGAAATTTATCTTCTAAAATTTCTTAATTAATATGGAAGGTGTTGGGGAAGTTAAGAACTCTAGAAATGCCAGTAATTCAGGGCGTAGGTTCACAGTTTCAAATGCCAAGTTTGAAGTTGAGAAGTTTGATGAAACTTCTAACTTTGGTATGTGGAAATGTGAAGTGATGGACGTTTTGATCCAAAAAGAGTTGGATATGGCGTTGGAAGCGAAACCCATCGATATGTTAGAAAAGGATTGGAGGAAGCTTAACACCCAAGCTTGTAGTACAATCCGTTTGTGCCTTACCAAAGATCAGAAGTATTTTGTCATGAGAGAGACAAATGTAAATGAACTTTGGCAGAAATTGGAGGATAAGTTCATGAAGAAAAGCATTGAGAGCCGTTTGCATTTGAAGAAAAAGCTCTTCAGATTCCAATTTCGTGAAGGTATTAGTATGTCTGAACATTTGAATAGTTACAATCAAAGTCTTGCTAATCTACTAAACTTGGATGTTGAAATCCAAGATGAAGATAAGGCTTTACTTTTGTTAAATTCCTTACCCGATACATATGATCATTTAGTTACAACATTATTGTATGGGAAGGAGAAAATTAGTTTTAACAATGTATCTAGTTCTCTGATTAGCAATGAGTACTGAAAAAAGGATAAGCAGGTACAGCTAGATACATCAAGTGAAGCACTGATAGCAAGAGGGAGATCGCGGTCAAGGTATCCCGGAAAGAAGAAAGGTTTTCAATCGAAAACTCGGGCCACATCACGTGGTTCATCAGTCGGCAGAAAACTCGCCAAAGATGAGTGTTCCTATTGTCACAACAAAGGACACTGAAAAAAGGATTGTCCCAAATTGAAGGGACAACAGAAGAATCAACCAACCACAGTAAATGTCGCGAACAGAGATGAAGATTTAGACATTGCCTTGACAGGTTTATCATTGATTTGTCATCCTGATGAATGGATTATGAATTCCGGATGCACCTATCATATGTGTCCCAATCGGGATTGGTTTACTAACTTCACAGAGATTGAAGGTCGAGCAGTACTTATGGGCAATGACAGTACCTGTAAGACTCGAGGGATAGGGAGCATTCGGTTGAAGCTGCACGATGGAACTGTCAAAACTCTGACCGAAGTTCGATTCGTCCCGGACTTGCGGAAAAATCTTATCTCATTAGGATCTCTGGATTCAAAGGGATTTAGAATCACTATTGAAGACGGAACTCTCAAAGTGGTAAAGGGAGTTCAGGTGGCTATGAAAGGCTTTAGGCGAGGAAACCTATATTTCTTGTAGGGAAGTACTGTTGTTGGAAGAGCTTCTACAAGTTGTGAGAAGCTAGATGAGACTGATGCTGACACTACCAGACTTTGGCATATGCGTATGGGACACGCTGGAGAGAAAGTTTTGCAAACACTCGTAAAGCAAGGCTTACTCAAAGGTGCAAAAACTGGTAAATTGTCTTTTTGTGAGCACTATGTATTGGGTAAGCAGACGCGGATCAAGTTCGGAACCGCTGTTCACAATACACAGGGGATACTTGACTATGTACACTCCGATGTTTGGGGACCTACCAAAATTGCATCTTTAGGAGGTAAGCATTGGTTTGTAACTTTTGTAGATGATTATTCTCGTCGTGTGTGGGTGTATACGATAAAGAATAAAGATGAAGTGTTGAACATCTTTCTTGTTTGGAAGAAGATGATTGAGACTCAGACCGGCAAAAAAATTAAGCGGCTCAGATCAGATAATGGAGGGGAGTATACTCTAGACCCTTTCATGGAAGTATGCCGGAGAGAGGGAATAGTCAGACACTTCACGGTACGAGGAACACCGCAGCAAAACGGTGTGGCAGAACTGATGAATCGTACTTTGCTAGAGAAAGTACGATGTATGTTACTGAATGCTAGATTCAATAAACAATTTTGGGCTAAAACTGTGACATATGCATGCCACCTCGTCAACAAACTACCCGCAGCTGCCAATGGCGGGAAGACACCCATTGAAATGTGGAAAGGTACACATGCTACTGATTATGACTCTTTACATGTTTTTGAATGTCCGGCTTACTATCATACTAAAGAAAGTAAGCTTGACCCTAGAGCCAAGAAAGCAAAATTCTTGGGCTTTAGCTCTGGTGTAAAAGGGTATAAACTTTGGTGCATAGAGTCTAAGAAGGTAATTATCAGTAGAGATGTTACTTTCAACGAATCTGAAATGCTTAAGTCACATAAGCGCAAAGATTCCAGTGAAGGCAGCTATGATGGCGAAACACCTAGTGATTCACAGAAGGTGGAGTTTATCACTCCAAATGATTCAAGAGAAGACAAACAAGAGGAGGTTGATAGTCCAGTCACAGCACCTCCAAGTCAAATTGAATCAATAGCAACCAACAGACCGAGACGAGAGAAACGTGTACCAACACGTTATGCAGACTACGTGACATATGCACTACCAGTTGAAGGGGGTGAGATCCCCTCTACTTACAGAGATGCCATACAATCCAGTGAAAATGATGAATGGATAAAGGCGATGACTGAGGAGATGCAGTCTCTTCATAAGAACCAGACTTGGGAACTTGTGCCACTACCACAAGGAAATAAGTCAATTGGCTGTAAGTGGATCTTTAATCAGAAAGATGATCAAGTTGCTAAAAATAGAATTCGATACAAAACTAGATTGGTAGCCAAGGGCTACGCTCAGACAGAGGGAATTGACTATAGTGAAGTATTCTCTCCTGTTGTGAAGCATTCATCCATTCGGATATTGCTAGCTTTGGTTGCACAATATGATCTTGAGTTAGCACAACTTGATGTGAAGACAGTTTTCTTGCATGGTGATCTGGAAGAGGAGATTTATTTGTCTCAACCAGAAGGGTTTAAAGAAACTGGTAAAGAAAAACTGGTTTGCAGACTGAAGAAATCTCTCTATTGACTGAAGCAGTCACCTCGACAATGGTACAAGCGGTTTGACCGTTTTATGATGGATCTGAAATACACTCGTTGCCAATATGATCATTGTGTGTATTTCAGAAAACTTGCAGATGGATCTTTCATTTATTTGCTTTTATATGTAGATGATATGTTGATTGCATGTAAAAGCAAGGTGGAGATAAATCGTTTGAAAACTCAATTGAGTCATGAGTTTGAAATGAAAGATCTGGGAGAAGCACGAAGAATATTGGGGATGGAGATCAGCAGAGATAGGATGAAATGTACAGTTCACCTTACTCAGAAGCAATATCTGAAAAAAGTATTGCAACGCTTCAATATGGACTCAAAGTTGAAGCCTGTGAGTACTCCAATGGCCCCATATTTTAAGCTCAATACATTGCAGTCTCCTAAAGATGATGAAGAGCGGGACTACATGAAAAATGTCCCGTATGCAAGTGTTGTTGGTAGCCTAATGTATGTCATGGTGTGTACACGACCTGATATCTCCCAGGCCGTCAGTTTGGTCAGTCGTTATATGCATAATCCTGGAAACAAGCACTGGCATGCGGCTAAATGGATTCTACGGTATATTCTAGAGACCGTAGATCTTGGTTTGAATTTCGAGAAAAGTGAAGATAGTCTAGTAACTGGATACGTTGACTCAGACTATGCAGGTGATCTTGACAAACGGCGGTCGACAACTGGATACGTGTTCACTATGTCTGGAGCACCAGTTAGTTGGCGATCAACTTTGCAGTCTACGATTGCACTGTCATCCACAAAGGCTGAGTATATGGTTATAACAGAAGCCGTAAAAGAAGCCATTTGGTTACAGGGACTGGTAACAGATTTGGGAATTGAGCAACAAAACGTTACCGTTTACTGTGACAGTCAGAGTGCAATTCATTTGGCCAAGAATCAAGTTTATCACTCTCGAACAAAACATATAGATGTCCGTTTCCACTTCGTACGTGAGATATTGGAAGAAGGGGACATTCTACTTCAAAAGATTGGCACTGAACATAATCCAGCAGATATGTTGACAAAAGTTGTCACTGGAATCAAGTTCCAACACTGTTTGGACTTAATTAATATCTCACACTGCTGAGCACCTAAGGGTGCATTGGCACCTTAGGGCGCATTTGATAGCGGAAATCTTTCATGGCAAACGAACATTTCAATAAGGAGGTGAAATCATTGCAAGGATGTAACATTTAGTATCCTAGTATGGCACACTTGGGTGGGGGTGATTGTTGAGGACCACCCATGTGTTGATATGTTGAGTTTGTTCCTTGGCTTCAATCCCACATGGGTAGGAAGTGAAGCCACAATAAGCCTCTTGGGCTATATAAGGAAGCTAAGACTTCTTGGTTAGACACACCAACTAACAAGTTATCAAGTGAGAAAATTTTGTGAGTGTCATTTGTGGTGAGGAGAAAAATTGTGTGATTGTAACAATTTTTCACATAGTGTATTTTTCTTCTCTGGGTCTGCTGGTTTTTCTTCCTGCTTTGGGAGTTTTTCAGGTAAATTCTTGTGTTATTATTATTTCTGTATATCTCTTTATATTCCTGCATAGAGGTGGATCCTGTGGGTGAATTTGGGAGGTCCAAATTCCCAACAATTGGTATTAGAGCTGGGGTCCTCTTTCTTTTGTGGGGTGGAGTTTTGGTATGGTAGTGTGGATACGTACAGTCTAAGGAGGTTCTGTCTAAGGAGATTGGAAATTCTAAGTGTGTCCATTGTGACCCTCCAATCTTTCCTGGGAACCTTGAAGTTCTGTCTAGGAAAGAGAAATCTTTCCTGGGAACTTACTTAGTGAGTACTATTCATTCCTACGGTAAAAGAATCAAGAGCCAAGGTTCGGGTCTAAGGAGATGGCTGGAGCAGACGTGAAAGTATCAGGAATCGAGAAGTTCGATGGCACAGATTATGGATACTGGAGGATGCAGATAGAGGATTACCTATATGGGAAGAAACTTCATCTTCCATTATTAGGGAAGAAGCCAGAGACCATGGCAGTTGCTGATTGGGACCTGCTAGATCGACAAGTTCTGGGGGTTATTCGACTAACCCTATCGAGATCCGTTGCACACAACGTCATCAAGGAGAAGACGACTGCAGATCTCATAGCGGCTTTATCAAGTATGTATGAAAAGCCGTCAGCAAATAACAAAGTACATTTGATGAAAAAGTTATTCAACTTGAAAATGTCAGATGGTACGTCTGTTGCACAACATCTAAATGATTTTAATACTATCACAAATCAATTGTCATCTGTTGAAATTGAGTTTGATGATGAAATACGTGCATTGATACTATTGGCCTCACTGCCAAATAGTTGGGAAGCCATGAGAATGGCTGTCAGTAATTCTGCTGGTAAATCAAAATTAAAATATGATGATATTCGTGATTTGATTTTGGCTGAGGAGGTACGCAAGAGGGATTCAGGCGAAATCTCGGGTTCGAGTTCAGCGCTTAATGTTGATTCTCGAGGGAGATCACAAGACAGAAACTCAAACAGAGGTAGATCAAAATCAAAGAACAGGGGCAAGAGCAAGACAAAGCCTGGGCAGCAGGCAACTTGCTGGAATTGTGGCAAGACTGGTCACATAAAAAGGAATTGCAGAAATCCTAAAAAGGAGAATGATAGTGCTAATGTGGTAACTGAAGAAGTACAAGATGCACTATTACTTGCAGTTCATACTCCAGTTGATGACTGGATACTGGATTCAGGAGCTTCTTTCCACACAACTTCCCATCGGGAAATAATGCAAAACTATGTTGCAGGTGATTTTGGGAAGGTGTACTTGGCTGATGGAGAGGCTTTGAATGTGGTGGGAATGGGAGACATTGATATTGCACTCCCTAACAAGAACAAGTGGATCCTGCAGAAAGTCAGACACATTCCTGAGTTGAAGAAGAATCTCATCTCTGTTGGGCAACTCGATGATTGTGGCTATTCAGTAGTATTCTCAGATAGCACCTGGAAGGTCACTAAAGGGGCATTGGTACTGGCTCGGGGTAAGAAAACTGGTACACTTTATATGACTACTGGTTTGAATAATACTGTTGCTACTACCGTTGCAGAGAGCACAGCAGATTTGTGGCATTGTAGGCTTGGCCATATGAGTCAGAAGGGCATGAAAGAACTACTGGCAAGAGGCAAGCTACCAGAACTAAAGTCAGTTGATCTCAGTACGTGTGAGAGTTGCATTATGGGAAAACAAAAGAAGGTCAGTTTCTTGAAGAGTGGTAGAACACTGAAAACAGGAAAGTTAGATCTTGTGCACACAGACGTGTGGGGACCTTCCCCAGTTGCATCTCTTGGAGGTTCTCGGTACTATGTCACGTTCATTGACGATCACAGCAGGAAGTTATGGGTTTATTTTTTGAAGCATAAATCTGATGTATTTAATGTGTTCAAAAATTGGAAAGCCCTGGTTGAAACAGAGACAGACTTAAAGCTGAAATGCTTGAGGTCTGATAATGGTGGAGAATATATTGATGGAGGATTCAATGAGTACTGTGCAACTCATGGTATCAGAATGGAAAAGACCATTCCTGGAACACCACAACAAAATGGAGTTGCTGAGCGTATGAATAGAACCATTAATGAGCGTGCTAGAAGCATGAGGCTGTACGCTGGATTACCACCTACTTTCTGGGCAGATGCAGTCAGCACTGCTGTGTACTTGATAAACAGAGGGCCATCAGTTCCATTGGATTGTGGACTGCCTGAGGAGGCTTGGAGTGGGAAAGAGGTCAAATTTTCTCACCTTAAAACTTTTGGCTGTCTTTCTTATGTTCTTGTTGATTCTGATGCTCGTAGTAAACTTGAAGCTAAGTCAAAGAAATGTTATTTCATTGGCTATGGAGACGAGGCATTTGGCTATCGTTTCTGGGATGATCAGGGTCGGAAGATTATAAGAAGCAGGAATGTGATATTCAATGAGAAGATTATGTACAAGGATAAGTCCAGTACAGTTGCTGAAGCAGCTCCTCATGAGTTCGAGTTCGAGAACTTGGATGACCTACCAGAGACCACTGTGCAGTGTAGAGATGTGAGTGACGGGGAGAATGGGTCCGATGCACCCGTTCCAATTATTCCGCAATCAGAACCAGAGCCGTCTACTCCTGCAGCTGCAGTTCGCAGGTCAGTTAGGACTATTCGTCCCCCACAGCGTTTCTCACCTACTTTGAATTATATTCTGTTGACAGATGGTGGAGAACCGCAGAACTACCAGGAAACCTTGCAAGATGAACATTCTAGCAAGTGGAAGCTGGCCATGAAAGATGAGATGGATTCCTTGTTAGGGAATCAGACATGGGAGTTGACAAAACTTCCATCAGGGAAGAAGGCATTGCACAACAAGTGGGTGTACCGGGTAAAGACTGAGCAAGATGGTAGTAAAAGGTACAAGGCCAGACTTGTTGTAAAAGGCTTTCAGCAGAAGCAGGGTATTGATTACTCTGAGATCTTTTCTCCTGTGGTAAAAATCACAACCATCAGGTTAGTGTTGGCTATGGTTACTACTGAAGATCTATTTCTTGAGCAACTAGATGTGAAGACAGCTTTTCTTCATGGAGACCTTGAAGAAGACATCTTCATGCACCAACCTGAGGGGTTTGTAGTACAGGAAAATGAAGATTCAGTTTGCAGACTGAAGAAGAGCTTGTATGGCCTGAAGCAAGCTCCTAGACAGTGGTACAAGAAGTTTGACAGTTTTATGTGCAGTGCAGGATACATCAGATGTCAGGCAGATCACTGCTGCTATGTCAGGCAGTTTGACAATTCTTATATTATCTTGTTGTTATATGTGGATGACATGCTTATTGCAGGGGCTAGTATTGATGAGATCAATAATCTGAAGAAGCAGATGTCAGAGCACTTTGCAATGAAGGATTTGGGAGCTGCAAAGCAAATTCTTGGCATGAGAATTGTTAGGGACAGAGTCAGAGGCACGTTAAGACTCTCTCAGGCTGAGTATGTGAAAAAGGTACTCAGCAGGTTCAATATGGACAAGGCCAAACCAGTTGGCACACCTTTAGGCAATCACTTCAGACTCAGTAAGGATCAGTCACCAAAGTCAGAAGAGGAACAAGACTACATGAGTAAGGTTCCTTATGCTTCAGCTATTGGTTCACTTATGTATGCTATGGTTTGCACTAGACCAGATATTGCCCATGCAGTGGGAGTTGTGAGTAGATACATGAGTATCCCGGGAAGACAACATTGGGAAGCAGTAAAGTGGATTTTGAGATACCTAAAAGGCTCCTCAGAAACGTGCTTGTGTTTCTCAGGAGAGGGCTTAGAGGTGCAGGGCTATGTTGATGCTGATTTAGCTGGAGATGTTGATAGCAGAAAAAGTACCACAGGGTTTGTCTACACCCTGGGTGGTATTGCAGTTTCATGGGGTTCTAATCTACAAAAGACAGTTTCTTTGTCGACGACAGAAGCTGAGTACATTGCAGTTTCAGAAGCTGCAAAGGAAATGATTTGGCTACAGGGTTTCTTGGAGGAATTGGGCAAAGATATTCAAAAGGGCACTCTCTACAGCGACAATCAGAGTGCAATATTCCTCGCCAAGAACCCAGCATTTCATTCCAGGACTAAGCACATACAGATCAGGTATCACTTCATACGATCATTGGTAGATGATGGACAGTTGTTACTTGAGAAAATTTGTGGAAGTAAGAACCCTGCTGATATGTTGACAAAGAGCGTTACACTTGAGAAACTGAAGCTGTGCGCGACTTCAATTGGTCTTCAAGCATAAAGATAGGGGCAAAAAAAAAGGATAGCGGAAGCTATGAAGATCTTCATCCAGGTGGAGCATGGCTGTGGGATCAGCCAAAGTCACAAGGTGGAGATTGTTGAGTTTGTTCCTTGGCTTCAATCCCACATGGGTAGGAAGTGAAGCCACAATAAGCCTCTTGGGCTATATAAGGAAGCTAAGACTTCTTGGTTAGACACACCAACTAACAAGTTATCAAGTAATAACTTGTGAGTAAAATCCTCTATTAGCCTTTTCCTGTAAAAGGAAAAGAGGTGAAAGTTAAAGTTTTCTTAGTGAGAAAATTTTGTGAGTGTCATTTGTGGTGAGGAGAAAAATTGTGTGATTGTAACAATTTTTCACATAGTGTATTTTTCTTCTCTGGGTCTGCTGGTTTTTCTTCCTGCTTTGGGAGTTTTTCAGGTAAATTCTTGTGTTATTATTATTTCTGTATATCTCTTTATATTCCTGCATAGAGGTGGATCCTGGGGATGAATTTGGGAGGTCCAAATTCCCAACATGATATTCTCCAACTCATATTGAAATCCACCCATGTAGTGATATTCCACATTGTGATGAGAACTACCATGTGTATTGGAAAGATTGGGCATCTCCAGCTCATGTTACATGGAGGGAGAAGTCCAACCTCTCCTATAAATAGGAGAGGAATGTTAAAGCTAAAATCATCCCAACAAGAATAAGTGTTTGAGTTTGTGAGAGTGTAAGTACCATTTTAGAGATAGAGAAGCATTGAGAGTGTTTGTAATCTTGTACAAACATTTTGAATAGTAAGTTTCCGCTACAGTAGACGTAGACAAATTACCGAACCACTTCAATATTGTCTCTATCTATTTTATATTTGTTTTCTGGGCAGCATTAGGCACAACAATAATATATAGATAGAACATTAAAATGCCAATTAATTATGCAACACAAGACTGAAAAGGATTTTCCTGTGCTAAACCTCGATCGAGAATATTATAGTTTAAAGTATTTCTCTAAAATCATGCATATGCATTATAATATATGCATGCAAGTATACAATGTGCGAACGAACCCATTCCAAGATACGTGCAGGGAAACAAATCTAGTGGATAATATTTGCATCTTGACTTTTTAACTTCATGTTTCGGATGTTTTCGAAACAGTTGGATAATTCTCTTTTACAAGAATTTTCTTCAAATCGTCGTACAAAAGTGAGTTGTGTTTTTATTATATATTCATTTAATACTCTTATATATATTGGCTGTAAATGATATGAGTAGCGGCATGCATGTTCATTCATTCATGTTGAGTGAACCTACAGCATGCAACATAGGCTCGAAATGATCAGGCATATCACATTAATCCTATATCATTTAGGCCCCGCTTGGATTTGGAGATGAGATGAGTTGAGATGAGTTTAGTTTATTTTTTAATATTATTATTATTTTGGGATTTGAAAAAGGTGTGTTGGAATTTGAAAAATGTGTATTGGGATTTAAAAAAGGTATATAGAAATTTGTGTTTTGTATAAAAAATTATAAAAATATAATGATGAAATGGAAGTGAGTTGATAAGCGGGGCTTAAATACAAGCGGGGCCTCAACTCACTTCCCAATACAAGCGGGGCCTAAATGCTGCTTGTATAGATAAATTTGTTAGCAGTAATATGAAACTCACATAAGTATTTAACATTGTGTCTACGATCTCTACATTCGATGTGTCATTTTTATTATTTTATATATTTAAACACATGTATTTACATAATAATATGTGTAGAAATGTTATCCAGATTTTGAATTTGAAATTTTCTTAAATATTTTAAATAAGAATGTCAAAATTATTAAAAAATAAAAAATATTTAAAAATCAGACTAGATTTTCTCGACCCGGATAATCCGGCTTAAATATGTGAGTTAGTTAAACAAAAAGACAAAAATTACAAATCACATGATTTTCATATATGGTATAAAGTGAAATGATAACTAGAATCTTTCATTTTGATTTAGTCAAGTAATATCAAAGAAATCAACATGATATCCTTTATGGGGCCGGGAAAAGACTGATATCTTACTTGACAGCTTAAAACATCGGAGCTATGATCACCATGATCTGATCTAGAACATAGCAAGCAAGTTTTTTTTTATTTAATTATGCTTACCTTTTATGTTATTAATTTAATCTAATACAATAAGCTGGTTGATTTATGAAACTTATTTAATGATCAACGGAGAGGTACCTCTAATAAATATTGATACCTTTTAAATTCAGCACTCAAAGATATATGATATATTATGTACTCCTCTCTTTTCAACAGCATATTGTCGATCATGCATGATATTACTATATATTATTAATTAGGAATTATTAATTAGGAACAATTAATTAATGGCAATCATCAATTTCATGATCAATATTGTAGAAATATGCCAATATTATTATTGTAAACATGATTTACTGTTACATTTTAAATAAGTCAAGTCCATATCATGTATTGACTTTGGAAATATGAAGGAAAGCAACATTAATATATATGATAATAATAATCCATAAGTATTGCTACCATTTGGTGGGGGTCTCATGAAGAATCATGCGTGTGGGACCCTGACCAATGAACCTTCTTACTTTTGAAGCCCTCCAACTGGAAAGACACAATCTTCAACCCAAGAGATCCACTGAAGATTACATCAAAAAGATCTTCCAAAAACTTAAGATCAGATAGATCCACATAATAAAAAAATCACCTAATTAAAGAAAGAAAAGCACCTAATTCTTGAATCTTATTCGCTTATAATGGGTTTCTTCCACTTAATTATATTGTGTTGTCAATCTATGATACGATGCTAAATCATTGATCCATTTAGAAACATAATTATCATTATGTTGAATCTTGGAAGCTTATATTTTGGGAAACTTTGATACAGCAAAAAGTGATATGTTTTCACTGGGATACGCAATAACTGAGCTTGTAGCTAGTCTAAAGAATATATATTTTAAACCTTTTGTCTTAATTGGGATTGGGAATCTCTTTATTTAATGTAATGTGTGCAAATCTTCAGCAACATTTTAGAAAGCTAGTCAAGTAAAGCATGAAACCCCCGAAAAGCGAGATAAGCAGATAAAGTAGTAAAATGCAGATTCATAGCAAATCTACTGATCATGAGGAGGTTCGCCTAATGTATCACTTGGAGTCAACCTGGCCAACTGATAAATGGGCATTTATACTTAATTAATACTCTTAATTCATTGGATTAAAAGAATTTCATATGTTAAAATAAGAGTATTAATTAAACAATGTAAATTAATTAATTTTGATTAGATTAATTCAAAGTTGTGAATGACTCATTGTAGGTGGCCCACGTCCATTACTTGCAACTAAGGCCCACGTCCCAGACTTAAGCTCAAAGCCCACCTATGTGACTTATTTAAGTATGCTCTGTGACCCTGTTGTGAGGAATTGAAACTGGCCGTGTCCAGCCCATGAAGACATGCCCATGAGTCAAGTAGCCGTGACTATCATTTCAAGCCCATGCCCACAAGGGTATCAATAGCCGATAAAAGAAACGCAGCACTTAGAAAAAGAATCCTTGCGAGGAACATCTGGAAACACAGCAACAAACCAAGCGACGCAAAAGGGGAGAGAAGAGAAAGAGGCCGTATGCGCACGATGGGTCTAACGGCTTGGAGAGAGAAGAAATGGGGTGCGTGGAGGTACAAAAAGGGGAGAAGATTCTGAGTTAGGCACTCCGTTTTTGCTCGATTCCATTTTTCTTTTCTTTCTGTTCCGTTGAAGACGGAATTTCGCATTCTAGGGTTTACTTTGTTTGGGTATTATCTCAGCATCTTTTATGGAGTTGTTTGTTTTTATTTCACTTGTTAGAAACATTATGTGTGGCTAAATCCAAAACTTGGGTTGTGGAGTGAGACTTGATTTGTCTCGGATTCTAGTTTAATATGATATTTTGGTGTTAAATGTTAGATTTATTTTCTGGATAGCTGGATTTGAGTTGATAACAGGTTGTTGTCGTGTGTTTCTTTTTTGATTTGTTGTCAACGTAAGACACAACAAATGCTTGAGAAATATCAGGGCAGGGCTTTCTCCCTTTACTTGGTAACGTGTTGCAGCTAGTATGACAGTAAATCCTTTAGATGAATGTTGCATAGCTTGAGCATTATTTTTCTATTTACCGACTATCAATGCCTGAACTGGATTGTTAGTTGAGTTATTAACTGATAAATGAGACAGGAAAGTCCCACTCCCAACCCAAGTGTTTATTAGTTTGCTAATTTAATAGTTAAAAAAATTTCAAACTTTTCTTATTTTATACTTTTGATTCCAGTTAATTTTAGTTTATGATAGTATTAATTTTGTAGTAAACTTTAGAGATTTTTTCATTTTATTTGACATCACACAATCAGTTTTTATTCTAAGATAAAAAAAGGAAACACACAAAAACATTTCTTACATTTCATTTTATTTTCAATACATACTTTTTTTATATTAGAGTTCCACAAATACTTTGATAATCTTTTGTCCCTGTGGAATACGATCATGGACCTATCCTTAAATACAACTTGACACTTCTACGCTTGAAAGTGTTTTTGACACCACGTCACCAACTCATATTACAGGGCCATAACTCTTTCCATATTTTTATCTCATGAGCGCTTCTACCATCCCAATTAGTGTTAAAAAAAATCCTTTTTTTAATATATTTTTTTTATCATTTTTAAATATTAAAAAAATCAAAATATTATATTAAAACATATTCTTAATCATTAAATTAAAAAGAAATTATAAAACCACAGTCGAAAATTCCCAATCCGGCCCGTATGTAGCTTTAGTATTTGATCTGTTTTTATATAAACGCGTCGACCTGTAAAAGAAAAGTACATAACAAAGAACGAAAGAGAAAATTGGAACAATGACATATATAGGCCATTATTACAGTACCTATGCAATGTTTGGTCTTGATGATAACTGTTGATCAGAACTATAATTAGAATAATAATGATTAAATTTCACTGTAAAAAAAATGAGTACTTATAACGAATTATTTATGATTATGATAACAACTATTTACGACCAAAACATACTAATTTTGATAAGAAATATGAAATAGTTCACCACAAATTTACTACAAGAAATGTGGCCTTTAGCATCATTTTTTGACTTGCTACAATAACAATAGCAAGAATAAGTAGCTTAATGGCAGATGTTGAGTTCGCCGTTCAATTAATAGCGCCAAATGCCCCATATGTTTGCAGGATGTGTAAATTAAATTTAGTGTCAAAAGTTGGAGTTTTTACATCGAGTTTATCGCCGCAATAAATTTTGGTGTTCGCGGCATCCTTGTAATTCTTCGCTTTTAGGATGGTAGAAGCGATCATCTCTCACTTGGGTCCCCCCCCCCCCCCCCCCGGGGCCCCAACCCCTGCGTGATAGTTCTCGATCTAATCTCTCAAGACCCCAATTCCTAATCTCTCACTCTTTCTCTATCTCTTTCTGATCTCTCTCTCGCAGCGCGGCAGCCAACTGCCTCACACAAGAGCCCACGTTGTAGTCATACTGTGCTGTCACCACTCTCCTAGCAAGTGAGTGTAGACTTTTTCTCTCTCTCATTTTGTTTCTTCTCTCTCTCTACTTTTGATCTTGTCGTTGAATGTAGGGTTTATGTTTATCAACTATTGAGAAGATTAGGAGAAGATCTAGGGTGGATCCTTCAGGCGTCGCTCTCTTGGCCTCCTCTCTAACTCATCTCTTCATTTCCATATGGTAGAACCCTAGCCCATATCTCCTCAAGGAGAGGGATAAACATAGGTAAACTTCCAAATTTTGGCTTTCAATTTTGGGGATTTTGATTCTACACGAAACGGAAACCTATGTTTGCTCTGAAAACTTTGTTTTGCTTCCAGCTGAGAGTCCTTCATTTCTTCAGATCACACACTTCCATTTCCCTTATTTTAATGCTATGAACTTTAGGATGGCTTTTGAAGCAATTAAAGGTATTTCTGAGTTACATAAATTTTTGCAAGATTTTTTTTAATAACTCTCTTGTAAGATAGAAAAATCGAGCAAGTTAAAAATTAGTGCTTTGGAAAAAACTTGGTCTATATGTCACTGTTAGCTGAACTTAGTATGTTTAGTTTATCAAGTTGTTTTGGAAAATGTTGCAAGAGTCACCAAGAAAAATTATGTGAAGAGGAATTATGAGATTTTTTATTTCTCTTGAATTAATTTTTTTTTATTTTAAAAAATAAAGTTAGCTTCAGTATTATTTTATAATCTTTTGGGACCCTCGACTTGCTTGTTCCTTTTTCATTATGTTGCTTTAAAATTATGTTTTTGTGAGTATACATCCAGTGCAGTTGATTATCCATTGTAGTGCAGGAAGATGGGAATGCAATGGATTGGTTGAAACCCCAAAGCAGAGTACCTAAAATAGACTGCTTCAACCAATTCATTGCATCCCCATTTTTCATTTGCATCCTTAGCTCAACCAAAGTTATTTTTTTCATATGAAAAATCATTGAAAACAAGTGACAAAAACCAGCTATCTTGTGGACTTTAGCTCGTCATTCAATTTAATTCTGCACTACTGCACTACTTTTTCGCAAAACCTATTCTCCTTCAAATGTTGCATGAGCCTTTATAAGATTGTAAAACTAGCTTCATTGAAGTGTAATAATGTAGGAAGCCATATGCAAAAGATATTGTGTTTGGGTGTGCGAAGAATCCTATGCAGGCATGAGAGACTTAATTCCTGATTTAAAGATTTTGTCGAGGAACTGAGTGGGCATTAATTGAAGGCTTTGCCAAGAAATCTTGGCTACATAGATTGCTTATTTTCCTTGAAAGGTAATAGCTTTTTACTTATAATAAAGCTTTATATCAAAAGTGGTGACTCTCAAATAGGCTCTACATGATTGTTGTCATACACTCGAAAATGTTCTTTCACCTAATCAGATTAGAGAGGGAAAAAAATTATGTTGTCATTCTATTCATTCAATGAATCTGTTTTATGAATTAGGTACTAGAAAAAGTCTAGTTCTTTCTTTCTTGTTCATCCACTATTATATTGTGCTAATTTCATCTTATGGTTGTTACCTCTTATTGGCATTGGTTGATTTAACTTCTGCATATGTAAGGATCAAAATCATGTAGAAACGACGTAATACTCTCGCTCTATCATATGATGATGTCAGTACAAGAAAAATAAGTATTTGTGATATTTTAATTACAACCAGAATGATTATTTAAGATAAAAATAAACTGTTTTGATCGTAAATAGTTCTTATAGTTATGATTAAAGTATTATAAATACTTGTTTCTTTTATAGTGCGTATCGTCAATGACATCTTGGTGTAATTGATGACCAAGTCTGAGTATCGTCTCATCTCTATTCAAAGGCATTATAAGAAAAATGATTTTTGTGACTAATTATTTGTGGGGAAAAAATTATTTGTGAATTATTTTAATTATAAATAATCATTTTGTTAAAATTAACTGATTACAAATAAACACTTTTGTAGTGAGAGAATTATACAAACTTCACCATACAAATCAAAGCCGCCCCCACAATTTGAACAATGATCATATTTATTTAAAATTATCACCGCCTAAGATGGTTTATGACTTTCAGTTCATTCTTCCTTACAAACTTGTCTTGTGACATCTCCAATCATATCATTGTAAAGAAGACCTCTTGGTAGGACAATCCCACTTGGGTCCAACATGTCCCCCGTTTAAGGTCTCAATTTCTTTATATATATACACGTTTAGTAGAAATTACAGCCCAAATCATGCAAGATTATGGTCATCATGACTCAGATCAATTAACCTTTTACCAAAATCAAATCAAGATCGTGGATGCACTTGACAGATTTCATTAATTAACGAGAAGAGAGGGAGAAGGCGAAGGGGGGAGGAATATTTTGCAGATGATCATCCACAATGTCAAATAAAATATTCCATGCATGGGATTAATGAATAAATTGTCAATTCACTTATCACAGTTGATATTAGGGAAGAAATATAAGTCTTTTAATTTGCAACTTCCGAAATATTGTGCACACAACCCAACAAACATATGGTTGAAAAATAGTTGCTCAACAATTGTAGTTTGGCAAGATATGCAATCAAGTAGCCATAAATGCCCACTGTAATATATGGGTTATAAATTGTTTTCTATAAATCACTAACAAACATTGACTGAAATCTTAATGAGAATGATCAAGTGTGAACTTATATTCACCATAAGATTTTCAAATCATCTTACATCGGAGTACACGTGGATGGAGGATCAACATATTATAAGATTCGCAACGTATTATTGTCGGACCCAAAAACAAAGGAAGGAGCATGCATGCAAGCTTCTCTCGGAACAAATGCCGTCGGTTTCCTTCTTGGGGATTTTTTTGCCTCCTTTGATGGATACGCTCTGGGTAAATTCAGACTACCTTATTTTTTTTAATTTAGGGATCTAAAAGCAAATGTCAAAAGTAAAAAGTAAAAAATAAACTTGAAAAATTATTTTCTCTTTCTTTTTTTAGAGATAACAAATATGGAAACTCATTTTATTGAATGAATACTTTCTAACAATCAAAATTTTTGATTAATAGAGGAATAATCACTATAAAAAAAATAGGATAAATATAATACTTTAATTACGACAAAACATAAAAGATATTAAATATTACTACAAGAAAATTTTTATTGTAATTGAAATGTCATATCTATCTTTTTTTTTTTTTTTTTTTATAGTAAATATATCATTATTTTTATTCAATAAAATATTAAAATGATAGATGATTGACACATTTCATACTAAATATATAAATATATGTGTATTAATTTTGTCACACAAAATTAGCCGGTCGTGTGTTAGCACATCATCACTTGTACGTCGTAGGACCAATATAATTAAAAAAATACCATTAACTTTTTAGCATATATAGTTGATGTGGCGGAAAGCCACATCATACGTCATCAGCAGCAGTACTGTAGGTCGGTCAAAAATAAAGATTCTAAATAGATTTTTTTCACATGTGCCTTTATTATGTAATTTACCCATTTATGAATAGATACAATAATTCGTAATTAGTAAATTAATTTATAAGGAATCTGGTTATAAAGCAGAACAGAATATATAATATATAGATAGAACATTAAAATGCCAATTAATTTATGCAACACAAGACTGAAAATGATTTTTGTAACGTCCCGGTCCCGTAGAGGTCCGAGAGTTACTATTTATCACATATACTCACATTCAACACTATAATTATAGACTCCAAAATTCCAAATATCATATAAATACTTGGTTTGAAGATCACTTTCCTCAATATCACCAATTCTAGAAATGTTAAGTCACTAGACTACAATAATATTTTCATACTAAACCTTATCAATGTTCATATAAATTCTCTATACTTAATCAACCATTCTTGAGTTATTTCACCCAATGCTTCGTAATCCAATCCTTGGCTGAAAAATCTAAACTCATCTGAAAAAATATTCAGAGATAAGGGATGAGTTTAACCACAACTCAGTAAGCAGAGGACATATACAAGAGTGCAAACATGAGCATTTACAAAATATTGTATGCAAAACAGAAATAATTCTCAGAGTCAATATGCAGAATAAAACATATTTTCAAATGTAACAGAGCAATCATTTTTAAATGATAAGAAGTAAGGAATACTTTGGCATAACAAAACTGAGTATCATCGTCATATCCAAACAAAACATCTTACAGAGCAGAGACCATGTTTAACCCCCGTGGTAGGGTTGTGCTAATCCCGGTGGCCAAACCAGGCAGAGACAGAGGTGAAACTTTCCCTTATTCGTTCTCGGAGCTCCGAGTGTGCACACAGAAAAGTCCACAATAAACCACTTTGTTTCCAAAATGGGTGCACTCAGAAACAGAGAAGTTTGTACCAACCCAAACAGAGCAGAGACATAGCAGAGCAGAGCAAAACAAAAATAGAGTCAGATACAAACCAATATACCATGCCAAAGGTTTTCAGAGTCACACTAAAATAACATATAGTTTCAGAATATTTTCAGAATCCTTGTTATATAAATAAAATAGAGTCAAAGTATCTCTATAAAATCAATGCACAATTTTTCAGATAATCAACATCGCTCTTTTTCGCATTTTCAAAAACACATGACAAAAACTAAGCTCATGTCTACACAATGCATGATAGAAATATTTTTCTTTCTTTCATATAAGTTTCATGAGTAATGCAAATAACTGACTGAGGTTGGTTTTTCTCAAGTTCTCATTTCATAACAAAACATGCACAATTTTTTAGAAAATCAACCTCAGACTACATTTGGTATAAAACCTAGCATATGAACCCCGCTTACCTGAATCTTTTAGCTTTTCAAAATTATCCTCAACAATGCTGCACAAACTAAATCGCCACCTATAAGATAATTACGTACTTTCATAAATTTTCCAATTGATCACAAACTTCGAAAATGTAACCTAAGATATAGAATCTGATATCTTATCTTAACATTAACAGATCCTCAAATCTTGAATATAACTCTTAATAATTGAATTTACCAAAATCCTCCTAAACTCTAAAATTCTCCAATACCTCAATTTTCGCTAGAAAAATACTCAACCCAAATTTCTGCTCAAATCAAGTATCTTACGAAAATCAAAACTCAATCCATTTAATAGAAAGCAGCGTCATTTATCCATTTGAAAAAAAAAATCATTTAAAAGACGAGTCCAGAAATAATTAAAAAAAAAAATCGAACCCGACTCAAAATATTTTAACTTCAAAATACCTGAACATAGTCGTAATAATTCAAGACTCGTATCTGAAATAATTTAAAAACACGAATCCAAAATAGTTAAGAACCCAACCGAACCCAATACATTTTTCCAAAAACAATCAGAAAATCACGTAGCTAACCGGCTCAAAAGCAAACCAGACATACTAGCCAAAAACGATATGTACGGCTCAAGCCCAACACCAAAACCTTTAATTTTCAAAAACAAACTTAATAACATACTCAACTAACAAGTAATCCAGTAGAAAGAAAAAAAAACTTTAAAACTCACGGTTTGTGTTAAAACCAAGGGAGAAAAACGTAAATCCAATAAATGAACGCACCCTATGCTAAGCTTACAGAAGAAACAGTATCAGCGTGGTCGAAGCTTACCGAGAAGAGGAGTTGTGCACGGACTGGAAAGGCGGTGGTCACGATGGCGATTTAGCGACTGAGAAACGCAAGAAGACCGACAGACCCGGGGAAACGGACAGCGGTTGCTATGGTTTTCAGGATGGTTTCCGGTGATTTGTTCTCGGTTTGTAGTGTTTGCAGTGATTGATGGCAGGGGTGGAGAGTGCTCTGTTTCGAAAGATGGAAACAGAGGAGCAACTAGCCGAGTGTGGGGAAGAAACTGGGTCGTGAGTATTAAGGATTGCTCCGGTTTTAAGTTGCAGAAACAGGGGTATTGAGGGCATGCCATGGTGGCTCGCAGTGGGATTTTCCTGCGTGGTTTCCGGCGTGAGGTGTGTGGCTGAGGTGAAGTGTGCGTGGAGGGCAATAATATGGGATGCTCTGTTTTCGGGTGTCAAGAACAGAGTACTGTTTGTTGTGTTTTCGTTTGGAGGAACGGCGCCTTTTCAGGGTGGTGCAACAAGGTGGTTAATGGTCTGCATGGGTGTCTCACGGTGGCAGCGTAGTGGCGTAGGGTGAAGGTCCAAGACGTGGTTCAACGTGGAGGACTGGGCTGGGTGGTTATTTTCGGTAGTGGTGAGGCTTTGCAGCGGCGACGATAGTGGCTTTGCCATGGGTAGAGACGACTGAGGTATGAGCCGAGGTAGTTTTAACAAATGTATCTAAATTACCAATACACATATATATTTGTTGAGAGGGAGGTTTTAAGAGAGAATCTAAAACGGAAACCGCAGAAGTCGTGAGAATTCAAAAACTCGAAGGAGCAAAATCAGGAAGAGATGTGCCAAGTGATTGGTAACGTGCACGGTGCCTAAATAGGTGCTACTGGTGGTGGTGCAGGAACCTGGCAAGGGGTGCGGCGGTGATGTTTCTAACAGCAGGCGATGTGTATATTTATAAGATGATAAGGAACCCTAGTGACAATAAAGGAAGAGAAGAAATGCTACGTGAAACAGAGGCTATACGTTGTTGCCGTGATATCCGTGGGATGCATGCAGGACTTGGAAACATGCTTATTTATAGCAACAAAATCTTTAAATTCATATATATATATATATATATATACAAATACACACACGAATAAGTAAAAAAAAAAAAAATAATAATAATAATAAAATCAATTTGTCTAAAAATAATTTCTCAACCCATAAAAAGATTTTTAACAATCATCAAATCAAACGAGAAAAGACAAAAATTTACTAATATAACAACTTTACACTCGTGCTCAATTTTAAAATAAAAATTTGAATATCAAAAAATGAGTTTTTACTTAAATAAATAATTAATTAAATAAAACAATTTTTTTTTTTTAAAAAAATGTGTCGTTGGAGCCAGGTGTTACAATTTTCCTATGCTAAACCTCGATCGAGAATATTATAGTTTAAAGTATTTCTCTAAAATCATGCATATACATTATAATATATTCATCATCTTTTTTAAATATAATAAAAAATTTTGAGTAATATTATTCCTGTGCTGCAGCAAGTTAAGACCACTCTTCTGGGGCTTTCTGAGCAAGAAGCTAAGAAATACCCATACATTGCATCAATGGGTGTCTATGTATTTAAAACCGATGTCCTACTAAAGCTGTTGAGATGGAGATATCCTTCATGCAACGACTTTGGCTCTGAAAATATTCCATCAGCTGTGATGGAGCACAATGTCCAAGTAGAATAGAACTAATCAGGAATAGAACTAAAATTTAATATTTAGGAAGACGATCGATAAAATATATGATATGTGCAAATATAAATAGGGCAGTGCTACAACTACTGCTGTATTTGCACTGCCCAGTGCACTGTTAGTGTAATTTTAATTTTTTTATTTTAATTTTTTATCATTTTTTAAACATTCTAAAACATTTTTTTTAAAAATAAAAAAATTCAAAATATTATTAAATAATATTTACTTAATAATAAGTCTAAATAAAAAATAAAAAAAATGCAACGGTGCACACCAACAATATGCACCAAACAGTGCTTTTAATATTATCCATATAAATAATGTGTATTTTTTTTATATGTAACTATATATAAAAATAGAAATTATACGTTATAGAATTGTATTTACAATAATCTCACAATTATATAAATTAGAGTTGAATTAAATAAATATAATCAATCAATTTTAATAATTATATAAATTTATATAAAAATTTTGGGGAGACAATTTTATTTTATTTTATCAACTGATTGAGATATTTTAATTACATATATAGAAAGAATTGTAAATATTTATATACTATATATATTTTTTGAAAAAATTTGGGCGGCCCCCTACATATAACGTAGTTCCGCCCATGGAACTAACTGGCTGAGTTTCTGTATTTTTTATTCTCATTTTTATGGTTTTGAATATTCCCATACTAACATTAATGAATTATGTAAGCAATATTCCCTAATTTGCTTGTCAGGCATATTTATTCAATGATTATTGGGAGGATATTGGAACTATAAAGTCTCTTTTTGATGCCAACTTGGCCCTCACAGAACAGGTAATGTGTGCAAATCTTCAGCAACATTTTAGAAAGCTAGTCATTTTTAATTATAAGCTAGTCATTTTTAGGACAATGGAACAATAAAAAAAAATATTTTATGTGTAATATACTCATAACTTTATAAAATGAATTTCTTAAAAAAAAAACTTTATTAAATGAATAATCGACCAATATTGCTATTTATCCTAAAACTTATCTAGTTCATTCACACTTTTTGATTCGATACAATTTAAGTGATTTTATATGTGGACTACGACAGCATCCTAAGATGTACTGTTACATGATTACTAGAGTTATTGTTGATGATATAAGATTGAAGAGAAAAAATGACATTTCTCAAGAAAATTCTCGTTTTACAATTGGGACGTCCACTATCATCAAAACGGGAGTACTAGCGTAAGAGAGTTTTGGAGGATTTTTTCTGGGTTTTTTTTTCTTTTCTCTCTCTCTTGTAAATTGGTCTTAAAGTTTTGAAGTGTGCTATATCAACAAATAAATTATACAAAAATAATTTTACAAACTGACGTAATTTTATATAAATTACATATTTATATTATAATAAAAATAACTTTATAATCTGATAGATTATATTAAAATAAATTAAATTTTGAGATTTTTTTGAAAAGATTCGTGGGATTATTTTTACATAATCACTTTATAATTAAAGTATTTCTTTAAAATCATGCATATGCAGGTACAAACACTAAAATCGAAGTACCACTCATGTCTAAGGACTAGGAATATTATATAACATCATCTGCCACCACAAGAAAAATCAGAAATAAAGAACGAAGATAAAGGCCTTGAGCCCTTAATTTACATATAATATAGACACAAGGGCGCGCAAGTAATATAAATATATATATATATATATCTATATATATATATATGGCATGATCATGCATTAATAATGCCATGCATGCTAGCTAGCCTAGGGTGGGAATGGAAATATGTTGTTGTGATCCTTGCTGACATTTGCTGATGTTTGGTGGAATTGTCATTGAGCTGATGTTAGGGTTTGTAGACGAGGAAGAGGCCGAAGCACCACAAAGAGAACATGATGAGAGAAGAGTGGCAACAGATTGGACAATGGATTCATACATCAGCGTTTTCACTAGCCTCTTTTTTGTTGGAATTACACTTCCTTTCTTTGGTTGGAACTCATATCATTGTACTCATGTCACTGTCTTGTCCCTGACTGCTTCCAGTTCCATATCATCCTCACCTGAGTTCACCCTCTCCAACATCTCTGGCGTCATTGCTTTTGTCCTCATTTCCTCACTTTGGTTCATCTCTTTCACAATCCCTTCAGATTAGATGATTCTGTCCTAACTTTTCTAAAGAAGATGACTTTTCTAAAGAAGAATCTTAGAAAGTTGCATAATCTTCTCAGCCTCTCTTGCAAGTGGAATGCTTTTATGTACTTCTAGTTGTAAGAAAATGAAACTTGGAGATGTTATAATTAAGGCTAAATGTGATACGCCTCTGTGATGTGTAGTGAAGGGAACCTAGAGATCTATAGAATAAGAGTGTTGGCAGAGCAGTGTTGAGGATAGTGAAGCAAAGGAAGATCACGAAACCTAAGTGCCTAAGTGTTGTTAACGTGGGCCAGGTCAGCTGAGAGTTCGTAGCCCATAGGCCGTAAGCTGTAATATGCGCTGCCTGATGTAATAATAAGATTTAGGGATAATTTAGTCATTTACATGTATTAGTATAAATAAGCATGTAAAAGCAGACGGTTATTGTCTTTGATCATTTGAAACTTTCTGGAGTTTAGGAGGAAGTCTTCCCTCTAAGAAGACATCGTGGTTCCTGTTAAAATTCAATACAATACATTCAAATCATTCATCTTTCTTCCACAATTCAATTACATTAATACAAAGTGGTATCAGTTTAGCCTAGCTCCTGAAATCATGTCCAACACTCGTTTGAAAGATTTACAAGCAGAAGTTGATTCTCTGAAGAAAAAGGCTGAGATTCGATCCAAGCAACGTGATGTTCAAATGCAGTGTGTGAATGACAGGCTAGACTTATTGATGCAGAAGTTCTCCTCCATTGTCGTGAACTTGCAACAAGGAAATAATTCCAGATCTCATGAAGAACAGCCAAAAAATAATCTGGAAACTCAGATTCACAATCATCAAGGTCAGATTATTCCTAGCACTGTGAGAGTAACATTTCTTGTGTTTAATGGCTCAGATCCAAACTTAGATCCACAAGTTTGGATCTATAAAGTAAATCAGTTTTTTAAATTCCATGACACTCCTGTTTAGCAGCGTTTGAAATTAGTTTCTTTTCATGTTGAGGGAAAGGCTTTGCTGTGGTTTCAAGATATGGATGAGTCAGGTGTGTTATCTGATTGGGAGGGATTTGTGAAGGCTTTGTTGTTGAGATTCGGACCTAGTAGTTATGATGATCCTATGGAACAACTAATTAGGTTAAGGCAGACTGGTTCAGTAGAGGATTATAAGGCTCAATTTGAGTTCTTATCTAATAGAGTCAAAGGCCTATTCGAATCATGCAAATTGAGTTGTTTTCTTAAGGGATTGAGGTCTGATATTCGTTTACCTGTGAGAATGTTCAGCCCTAGCATTTTAATTACAACTTATGGTTTGGCTAAAATACAAGAGGAGAACAATGATCTGCACAAGAAAGTATATCCTAAACCATACACCATACCTTATACACAAACCAATCCACTCAAATTTAACCCTACCTTTTTCTCAAAACAACAATCAATCCAAAGTTATTGTGCCTATCCAAAATATTTGTCAAACTCAAATGAGGGAGAGAAGAGCCAAGGGCCTATGTTATCACTGTGGTTCTAAATGGAATCTTGGCCATAAGTGCAACAGTCCTAAGTTGTACCTGATTGAAGAAGTTGAAGATGATCATGAGGAGACTGAGCCTATTCCTGCAATGATTTCAGAACTTGAATCACTTATTGATTTTTCTGAAGAAGATAAAAGTCCAGAAATATCCTTGAATGCTATCTCAGGCTATGTGAACCCAAGAACAATGAGACTGATTGGCAGCATTAGTTCTCAGTCTGTATCTATCCTGATTGACTCTAGTAGTACACATAATTTTGTAGATCCAGTTATGTTATCTCAAATTCCTTTGTCTATAAATGAGCATGACAAAATTAGTGTGAATGTGGCTAATGGAGAATAGGTTAACAGTCCAGGCAGGATTAAAGGAGTTAATCTCAGTGTAGACATTTGTTCAGTGTAGACATGTATGTGTTGATCTTGGCTGGTTGTGATATAGTTTTGGGAGTTCATTGGCTGCAAAGTTTAGATTCCATTTTTTTGAATTTTAAACAGCTTTTATGAAATTTCATTATCAGTTAGAGTTGGTGACATTGCAGGGACTTAGTAGTGACTTGTTGATTGAAGAAAGTCACTTGAGTAAATCTAATAAACTGGAAAACAGGGGCATTAGTTTATAATTGATTGAAGACAGTCCTACCAACCCAAGCTCACCTATACCACCTGCTATACAGTCCCTTTTAGATCTTTACCAAGATATTTTTGACACTCCCAAAACCTTACCTCCTTCAAGATCACATGACCATAGTATCCCTCTCCAACCAAATACTAAACCTATCTCAGTCAGACCATACAGATATCCTTATTTTCAGAAGGATGAAATTGAAAAGATAGTAAAGAAGTTGCTGGAAACTAGAGTTGTTAGGCCTAGTCAAAGTTCATATTCCTCACTTGTCCTGTTGGTGAGAAAAGCTGATAAATCTTGGCACCTATTTGTGGATTATAGAGCCCTGAATAATGTCACTGTCAAAAACAAATTTCCTATTCCTGTAGTAGAGGAGCAGATGGATGAGTAAGTTGGTGCTAAGGCGTTTTCTAAACTTGATTTAAGATCAGGTTACCATCAAATTAGGGTGTGGAATAAATATACCCCAAAATAGCATTTAGAACACATGATGGTCACTATGAATTTTTGGTTATGCCATTCGGCTTAAGCAATACCCTGGCTACTTTTCAAAGCCTTATAAATCAGATTTTCAGACCTCTTCTTAGAAAATTTATCTTAGTTTTCTTTGATGACATCTTGATTTACAGCAAAGAAGTGGATGAACATGTGAAACATCTTTAGGTGGCTTTTGAAATTTTGAGGGAAAATAAACTCTTTGCCAAGTTGAGTAAGTGTAATTTTGGCTGCCCAAAAATTTCATATTTGGGACATTTAATTTCTGGCCATAGGGTTAGGGCTGAGCTTGAGAAAATTAAGGCAATGTTGGACTGGCCTACTCCTAAGTTTTTAAAGGTTTTAAGAAGTTTTTTAGGCCTCATTGGTTATTACAGAAAATTTTTTCAAGGTTATGGTTCTATTGCTGCGAAGTTGACCGGTTTACTTAAAAAGGAGGCATTTGTTTGGAATGATGAAGCATAAGCTACTTTTGATCAGTTAAAGAGAGCTATGACAGAGCCTCCTGTATTAGCCTTGCCTAATTTTCAAGCTTCTTTTGTAATTGAATGTGATGTCTCAGGTGAAGTCATAGGAACTGTTTTAATGCAAAGGGGCAGACCCTTGACATTTTTCAGTCAAGCTCTTAAAGGCTGCACACGTAATATGTCTACCTATGAGAAAGAACTATTTGCACTTGTATCCTCAGTGCAAAAATGGCATCATTATTTGTTGGGACAGGCCTTTGTGATAAAAACAGACTACCAAAGTCTCAAGTTTTTATTAGAGCAAAGGGTGGAAACTGTTATGCAACAGAATTGGATTTCAAAACTGATGGGTTATGATTTTTTGGTGGAGTATAAGAAAGGGAAAGAAAACCTAGTAGCAGATGCATTGTCTAGGCAAGGAAGTGCTAAGGAAGTCATGATCTCTATGATTTCTGTACCTAATTGGGATTGGTTGTCAGATATCCAAGTTTCTTATGCATCTAATCCTCAAGTGCAGCATTGACTAACTAAACAAGGTACAGATACCTTGTCTTCCTTGTATTCAATGAAAAATGGTACATTGTTTTACAAGGGCAGGGTGTATATCCCTTGTAACAATAACCTAATCCATAGACTGCTAGAGTTGATGCATAGCAATCCCTTGGGTGGTCATATGGGGTTTGACAAAACACTACATAGATTAAAGAGGGAGTTTTATTGGCTGGGATTAAAAGTTGCTATTAAGGAGTTCATTAGAGAGTACACAGTTTGTTAGACTATAAAAATGGACAACTCTTTACCAAGTGGACTTCTCCAACCACTTACTAAATATGACCATTTTGTTCCACTCTCTCATCCTTATACAGCTAAGTCAGTAGCCTATTTGTTTTTGAAGCATGTTATTAAGCTCCATAGTCTGCCTCACTCTATAGTCTCGAACAGGGACTCTACTTTTACCAGCAGATTTTGGAAATAATTGTTTGAATTACAGGGAGTACAGTTGGCCTGTAGCACTGCCTATCATCCTTAAATAGATGAACAAACGGAAGCTGTTAATAAGTGGGTGGAGAATTATCTTCGGAGTTATGTGGGGGATAGACCTAAGGAGTGGTCTTCGTGGATACCACTTGCTGAGTGGTGTTATAATTCAACACTACATGCTTCTACTCGGATGACCCCTTTTAAGGTGTTGTATGGGTATAAACCCCCTAAACTGGTCAGTTATACAGTCAATACAGCAAAGGTGCAAGAGGTGGAAGACACTCTCCAGCAACGTGACCAACTTTAGTCTCTTTTCAAACATGATTTGTTGAAAGCTCAAGAGCGTATGAAAAAATATGCTGATTTACGTAGAAAGGAGCTAACTTTTGAGGTGGGGGATTGGGTATACCTGAAACTGCAACCGTATCGACAAGCTTTTGTCCGCCACAGACAGAATCTCAAGCTTTCTCCATGATTTTTTAGGCTGTATCAGATCCTTCAATGGGTTGGAGAAGTCGCATATCGCCTTCAGCTACCAACATCTTCTCAGATCCATGACGTATTTCACGTCTCTCAGCTGAAAAGGAAGTTTGGTCAGTCACAGATTTCACTACCTACACTTCCACCCGTTGATAAAAATGAAGTCTTTAAATCAAAGCCAGAATAAGTTCTTACCAGACGATTGAAAAAAGTGAAGAACCGGCCAATGGTGGAGCTGTTAGTCCGTTGGCAAGGACAACAATCGGAGGAAGCCTCTTGGGAACCCTTATCGAAGCTAAGTGAAGACTACCCACACCTTATGGGCAAGGTGTTTTAGAGGGGGAGAGATTTGTGATACACCTTTGTGATGTGTAGTGAAGGGAACCTAGGGTTCTATTAAATAAGAGTGTCGGCATATCAATGTTAAGGATAGTGAAGCGAAGGAAGATCACGAAACCCAAGTGCCTCAGTGTTGTTAACGTGGGCCGAGTCAGCTGAGAGTTCGTAGGCCATGGGCCGTAAGCTATAATATGCGCTGCCTGATGTAATAATAAGATTTAGGGATAATTTACTCATTTACATGTATTAGTATAAATAAGCATGTAAAAGAAGACGGTTATTGTTTTTGATCATTTGGAACTTTCTCAAGTTTAGGAGGAAGTCTTTCCTCTAAGAAGATGTCATGGTTCCTGTTAAAATTCAATACAATACATTCAATTCATTCATCTTTTTTCAATAATTCAATTACACTGTTACACTAAAGCTGGAAATTAATGGAACTCTCATAGCATATAAGATCGTGAAGAGTTTGATTTGGATTAGGTAATATTGGTGGGCCAAAGTTAACTCCTTTATGTTCTTTGAAAATCTTTATAGCTAGTTTTAGCTATTATAACCAAATTTTTTTATAAAATTAAACTTATAAATTAATGTAATTTGATATAGTACAACATTAAATTATAATTATAAAATTAATATAACGTATAATCTTACAAATCTAAATTTTATTTTTTTATAATCTAGTTTCGTACATTACAAGAAAAAAAATATTATAATTGGCCATATTTAACCATTTTTCTTATAGTGGTATCACTCTTCTTCCAATATTATTTCTCTCTTTACCAAGTATACAATGTGCGAACGAACCCATTCCAAGATACGTGCAGGGAAACAAATCTAGTGGATAATATTTGCATCTTGACTTTTTAACTTTATGTTTCGGATGTTTTCGAAACAGTTGGATAATTCTCTTTTACAAGAATTTTCTTCAAATCGTCGTACAAAAGTGACTTTATTATAAACGAACGTCGGCAGTCGCCCCCTGTCCCACCACTAAATTATGTGAATGACCCCACCACTATTATTTTAAATCTGCATAGTGACTTACATAGTAACTTGTATAGTAACTTGCATAGTAATTTCAACGCCTATAAATATAGGCTTCAGTTGTAATGAAATTTATAAGAAAATATAGAAAGAGAAATAAAGTTTCAGTTCTTAAGAGTTTTTTTTCTCTTGCAATAGTAGTAATTTTATTTTTAGTTTTATAACACGTTATCAGCACGAGGTACTACCGATACTGAAGCTAGTGGTCTTCTATTTCAAGTAAGTTTTTCAATATATTATTTGCAGTCCTTGAGATAAATATTAAAGGTAATATTGCTGAATATTACTTGATAAAATTTTATTTTTATTCTCATGATAATGTGAATATATTTATTAAATTCACAGATTTATTTTTGTAATATAATGTCAAATATTGAGATTTATTACTATTGACATTTCTGAAAAATGTTATTTATCCAAATCCTTGATGAGATCTATTTGGATATGATGATGAACTTGAAAGATACAATCATAGAAGGAATTTATGTGTCCCTGAAGGACCGTGCTGTGTATCTCATGATGAAAGATCATCATACTGTGTAAAATAAATTAAGAGAGTGATATAAGTACCAGAAGATGTAATCCTCTCAAAAGATCATTATGATTTATTGCACTTGAAGTTGCAAGATTTTAAGAGTGGTATTGAATATTATGCACTCTTTAAAATCAGCTCAATATTAAAATTATACAGTGAAAATGTCACTGATGATGATATATAAAAGAAGACATTATTTTTCATACCTCGAATGTGCTCCTGCAGTAGCAATATCGAGAGTGAAAGTTCAACAAATATTCTGAACTTTTGTTTTGTCTTCCAGTGATTGAGCTAAATAATGAGTTTTTATTACACCAGTTACGTCCTATTAATGATATCGAATTTACACAATTCCCAGAAGTGAATGGAAACTAAGGGCGTAGACGTGGTAGAAAAATTATAGAAGTATTGGTCCCAAAAGCGACAACACTAAAGATGATAAAAATATATCGTATCACCAGAAGTGATCAAACTCAGAGAAGGGTAAAGGCCCTCAGAATAATTTTTCATAAAAAAATGAAGATGTTTGTCATAGATGTAATATGACTAAACAGTAGTCACGTACCTGTTGTACGGCCAAGCACTTGATTTACTTATACTAAGTTTTTATATATAAGTTTATTAATATTTCATCATGTTTTGAAATAATGAAATATCGGTGCCTGAAGCACGACAAGAAATTACTTGGGATAATAAATTCCTGTTTAAATTTGATCCTCTTACAAATAAATGTGAACCAGAAGTTCAGAGAATTATTTATCTGCAAAATGTTGCAAATCAATTACATGATGTATTTACTGACACTAAAGGTATTGTAAAATCATATATTACTGCTGTTAATGCTTAAGCAGGAATTGAAGTTCCTGAAGGACGAGTTGTTAAAACAGAAATAAATGAGTCTAAGATACACCTGAAGCGTTGAAGACCTATAGGTGCACAAGAAAAATAAAAATCGGTGCTCATGAAGAGACCGTATTTTCTGTATAAAATATAATCTTCCTGAAGAGGAAACCTCCTGAAGAGGTAACTCCTGAAAATGTAACTCCTGAAGAGAAAACTCCTGAAGAGTATAACTCCTGAAGAGAAAACTCCTGAAGAGTATAAACCTCCTGAAGAGGAACCTCCTGTAGAGGTGTTTCATGAAATGTTTTCCCCTGAAGAGGAACAATGAGATCTCAATACATTTCATGAGTACTGGAAAATTTATGGATAGAAATAAAATTGTTGTCGACAACATATATGATAACACTTGATATTACCAGAAGTAATGAGCCAAAAATCGTCGAAGAATGTCGACGTAAAAATGATTGGCCAAAATGGAAAGCAGTTATTAAAACTGAATTAAACTCGCTAGTGAAGCGAGATGCATTTGGACCTGTTGTCCAAACACCAAAGGGTGTAATATCTGTCAAATATGAGTGAGTATTTATACGAAAGCGTAATGCGAAATGAAATTGTGCGGTATAATTTGTCGCACAAGGTTTCCTGTAGAAACCCGAGAGCAATTATGAGGAAACATATTTCCTTGTTATGAATGCAATCACATTCATATTTTTAATTGATTTGGTTATTACAAAAGGATTAGATATGCAGTTAATGAATGTGGTCACTGCATATTTATAAGCATCATTAGATTATTACGATACTTGAAGCATCTAATCCAAGTACATTTAGGAGTATGTACTTTATAAAGCTTCAAAGATCTGTATATGGGTTAAAACAATCCGAACGCATGTTGTATAATTGAATCAACGAGTATCTATTGAAAGAAGGATTTAAGAATAATCCTATATGTTCATGTGTTTTATCAGAATCTGGATTCGTCATTATTGCAGTTTACGTTGATGATTTACCTTGTTAGAACTCTTGAAAAGATCACAAGGGTTGCTATAAATTCAAGGAATGCATTTGAAAAGGAAAGATCTTATTATTCAATTCATAGATGAGTTACAAGAATTTGAGACTTCTAGCCTCATCTCTCAAATGCATTTGCTTTTCATAAAGCAACGTACCATCCTTATCTAAAGGATTAGGCAGTCAAAATGAAGAGGCAAGTAAGGATTTTAAATCCTTATTCTCCTGCTTTAAGTCTGCAATTTTTTTGTCAGACTCTTGAACGAGTCGTTGAAGTACAGAAACCTTCTCGTTAAGCTCCTCAATCTCACGATTTTTGGATTGTAATCGGTTGGAAAATCCAACAATAGAAGAGGAGTATCGGGTGCCGAGAGTCACCAGCTCATAAACAGCTTCACGATCTGACTTATTAGCCAGATCATTTGCTTGCTGCAACATTGCACCTGCGGAAGATGCAGGATCAACTTGTAATTGATGTGAAGGATACCTCATATGTTGATTGTGAGAAATAGTAAAAAGAAATTGATGAGCCATTGGAAATTTGTAGAATAAGAATACAAATACAGATGAATTATAGATATGAGAAGAAGATTTGATGCGTACTAAATGAAACTAAAGACGGTTCTTATAGAATTGGAAATAAGAACAAGACAAACCATCATCTCTTCAAATCTCACTTTACAAGATATGCTGAATGCATAATTTCAAAAGCCAGCGAGATTAATTACAGTTATCCCTATTTTCTTGTAAATGCTGAACCTCTGCCGTTAGCTGCTGTTGTTGACTTTGTATCTGAGCTCTTTCTCGTTCCAGCTCTTCTACTCGTGTTTTCAGGTCACGAGAATACCAGTCTATAAGTTTCTTCAGGTCCTTGTTATCTTGTTTTAAATCTTTATTTTTTCTATCTTTAGTTGCAAGCGTTTGATGCAACTCAGATATTTGATTTTTAAGATGATCAACCTCACTCGTTCTCGCCAATAGTCTCTGAGACATGGTTGTAAGAGAGGCAGCATATTGAGCACTGAGAGTTCTTGATGCTGCAATAATTTCAGGATCAGATTTACTAGATAGATATATCTCTGCTCCTATCATGGTGTTTACAGCCTCAGGAGAAAATATAAGTGGTTGAGGTATAAAAGGTTCGTGGTTTAAATCTGGGACATTAGAATTTCTATCAGACATAATATCGTTCTGGATGAACAACAACTGAATCTATGAGGAATGCGAGATCTTTTTGCTGGAGTAAACCAATGGTAAAATTGGTTATATTTAAACAACAACCCGAAACCTTCAAATCTCTTCAAGATCTCGTTTGTCCACAATGTCAAGCGGATTTGATTTTCCGCCGAACCGATAATATTAAATCTCAAAACTTTTACAGCTTTTATCATACATAGATGGTTTCCAATATTATTTCCGCCGTATATAAACAAGTTCTTCCTAATAACGCCGAATGAGGGGGAGAAAATTTTAGATGAAAATATTATCATACTCTGTCTAATGCATTATTTAGTTGGAGATCGTGTTTGAATTCTTAACTTGTTATATATACTGAAATCATATTTGCTTATTACTTGAAACACTAACGCATATTATCAAGGGGAGTTTAAGTATTACTGCAGGTATCAGATTTCTATTAAGTTTGTCAACCAGATATTATTTTTCATTTTCAAATCACTCAGAGATTATTGCAATTCATGAAACAAGTCGAGAGTATATTTGGCTGAGATCAATGACTCAACAATTTTATACGAAGATAATGCTACTTGTATCATTCAAATCAAAGGAGGATATATCAAATATACGATCAAGTGATAACCTGGCAGATTTATTCACGAAGATATCACCAACTGCGACATTCAAGAAAATTGTGCAGAATATTAAAATGTGAAGACTCAAAAACTATTGTCATGCACTTTCCAGGGGGAGTAAAAGTCCTGAAGACTTGTGCTGATTGTACTCTTTTTCCTTCGCTAAGGTTTTATCCCATTGGGTTTTCCTTTGCAAGGTTTTAATGAAGCAATTTTAAAGCACTTGTGGATACATAAAGAGACTGTACTTTTTTTCCTTCGCCATTAGTTTTTCTTCCCACTGGGTTTTTCTTTGGCAAGGTTTTAACGAGGCAGATTCTTTATAGGTGGTTATTCAAGGGGGAGTGTTATAAACGAACGTCGGCAGTCGCCCCCTGTCCCACCACTAAATTATGTGAATGACCCCACCACTATTATTTTAAATCTGTATAGTGACTTGCATAGTGACTTGTATAGTAACTTGCATAGTAATTTCAATGCCTATAAATATGGGTTTCAGTTGTAATGAAATTTATAAGAAAATATAGAGAGAGAAATAAAGTTTCAGTTCTTAAGAGTTTCTTTTCTCTTGCAATAGTAGTAATTTTATTTTTAGTTTTATAACAGACTTGTGTTTTTGTTATATATTACTCTACATTTAATACTCATATATATTGACTGTAAATGATATGAGTAGCGGCATGCATGTTCTGAGTGAACCTACAACCTGCAACATAGGCTCGAAATGATCAGGAATATCACATTAATCCTATAGCATTTAATGCTGCTTGTATAGATCAAATTGTTAGCAGTAATATGAAACTCACATAAGCATTTAATATTGTGTCTACGATCTCTACATTCGATGTGTCATTTTTATTATTTTATATATTTAAACACATGTATTTACACAATAATATGTGTAGGCATGTTTATTCAAATTTTGAATTCGAAATTTTCTTAAAATTTTTAAATAAAATTATTAAAAAAATAAAAAATATTTAAAATCCAGACCAAGTTTTCTCAACCTAGATAAACAGGCCTAAATATGTACTGGGTTAGTTAAATAAAAAGACAAAAATTACAAATCACATATTCATAATATTCATATATGGTGTAGAGTGAAATGATAACTAGAATCTTTCAATTTGATTTAGTCAAGTAATATCAAAGAAATCGACATGATATCCTTTATGAGGCCGGGAAAAAACTGATATCTTACTTGACAGCTTAAAACATCTGATCTAGAACATAGCAAGCTTTTATGCTTACCAGCTTTTATGTAATTAATTTAATCTAATGGTACTTTACAATCTACCAAATGGTACTTGATTTGGTCTCTTAACCTTCAATTAGCTAATTGATTTATGAAACTAATTATTTAATGATCAAAGGGGAAGGTACCTCTAGCAAATAATACCTTTTAAATTCAGCACTCAAAGATACATGAAATATTATGTACTTCTCTCTTTTCAACTGTCTATTGTCGATCATGATGATATTGCTATTAATGGCAATCATGAATTTCAGGATGATCAATATTGTAGCAATATGCCAATATTATTATTGTAAAAATGATTTACTGTAACATTTTAATTAAGTCAAGTCCATATGTATTGACTTTGGAAATATGAAGGAAAGCAACAATATTAATATATATATATATAATAATAATTATCCATAAATATTGCCACTATTTGGAAGGGGACCTCATGACGAATCATGTGGGACCCTGACCAATGAACCTTCTTACTTTTGAAGCCCTCCAACTGGAAAGACACAATCTTCAACCCAAGAGATCCACTGGAGATTACATCAAAAAGATCTTCCAAAAACTAAAGATCAGATAGATCCACATGGGATCATATGTAGCTGTTTGAAGAGTATCTATCAGTGAAAGATTGTGGATCATTATGCATGTTGATGGATTTTTGTTCTCTAAGGTGGATCAATATTTCTTACTCAACTAAATTATAATGATCATCATTTCTTACCATCTTATTCGTTTCACACCTTCACCTTTTTCTTGGCATGATTTTTTAATTTAATTTGTCCTTTTTCAAGCATGTCATCAGACTATTTGGATTCTTAGTATCAACTAAGTAATTAGAGTGCTTAGGGTGCTTCGTGTTTAGTCAAGCATCCTTTTATCAATTTCCAAATTCATCACATGACATGTGATCCACACATCAATGCACTATTAATATTTGCAATTGAGAATATTATAAGTCCAAAATGGTTTAGATTTTCAGGGTTCAAATATATATAAATCGAGTATTTAAAATAAAGCAACTATTTTATAAATTTAAAAACTTGACGAATTTTCAAATTTTAAATCAATAATATTTAATTTAAAAACTAGAAACAAATGAAATATATATAGGGCCTCATCGATGGAGGCGACTCGGGTCGGAGTTGGTTTTAAATATTGTGATCTGACCGCAAAATATTAGGGTACAGCTTCTAATTAAGATTTTTTTTTTCACAAATCGACTTGTTATAAAAAAAAAATTAACATAATAAGATTCAATAATATAATAAGTTAAAATAAAGGAACCAATCCAAAAAAACCAAATAAATTAAAATGTCAATTGGAAAAAAATAAAGCATGGCAATTTAAACAATAATAAAATAAATAACTCAAACCCAAAGATAAAGATAGCGATTTGAAAATAATGATGAGCTAATAATAATAATTAAATAAAATAACAAATATTAAAATTAGAGATTTGGCAAACAATCAATAACAATAATAAATAAAATTACAATATAATCTGTAATAATAATAAGTAAAATAAACCATCAATAATAATATTAAAATAAATTAAAACGGCCAATAAGAGAATAAAAATAATACGTAAAAATACACAAATTTTGAAATCTCACAAGAGCCCAATTTTTTTTTTCAAATGATTTACATGTAACTTATATAGTTTAAATCTATATCTAACATTACTATTTTTCTTTTTCATTCCTAATTTAGTACTAATTATCTTTATTAAAATTATATTGTAGATACTAAAAACTTGTATTGAGCATTCATGGGTTGGTCAGAAACGCTGAACCATCTGCACCAAGCCCAAATCCATAGGGCTGAACTTGGACTTAATTTTTTGTGCGGGCTATGACTATCTACCTATCTATCTATCCATCTATCTATCTTAAGGCTTGCTCGGTAAAAGTTTCAATACCAACAGCCAGATCCCCTCCCACTCAGTCCAGTCCGGGTTTGATTTGTTTTTCTTTTTCTTTTTTCTCTGTCTTTTCTTGTATGTTAATGACGTTTTAGATCACCACTTATTTCAAAAATTTTAATTAATAAAAATTTTAAAATAAATGTTTAATTAATAAAAATTTAAAATTTTATTATTTAGTTTATATCTTAATAAACCATAATTTAATTTTTCGTTTCTCAACCTCTCCTAGAGGAGAGTTGAAGAGTCATGAACTTGATAGTTAAGCGTTGCACTGTTTCAAGAACTTCGTACATGATAATTGATGTGTCCAATTCATTGGATATGAGATTTGCCCAATTTGTCAAATTGATGTGAAAATCCAGTCATTTCATTTTCGCAGCATAAATAAGTTGCATCATAAGGACAAACTTTGAAAACCTTTTCCTTTTTTCTTGTTTAAAGCACAAAGAGCCAATAACAACGTCGAAGCGCAACTGGTATGAAGGAGGAGGAGGCGAAGGAGAAAGAACCTTTGGACTACATGATATAGCTTTCCTTAATAAGTAACCATGTTCTTTGTACCCAGAATTTGAATAATTAATTGTGGGAATCGGCCTGAGGATCTGTCGAGGCAGAGGGATGACCGAAATAGAAAACAGAGCCAACGTATTTGACAATGTAATCCCACACCATTATCTTCACCAACCTCTTCTTCGCTGGAATTACGCCTCCACCCTTAGTTCTGAAGCATTTCTCATTTGGCTTTGGCTTCAGCTCCTTCTCTGGCTCTGCCATGGCCACACCCACTTCGTCCTCGCCTAGCTTCAGTCTCATCAATGTCATCTCTGTCTTTAATTAACAATTCTAAACCGCATTGCCTTTTTTGTTCCTAATTAATAAAGATTTAAGCAGTGCAGTAGCTTCCTTTATAAGCTAGTGAATCAAGACTAAAGAGAATGATTAGAAAAAGATGCTGGGAATTTCTAAGAATTAGTTGTTGGAATCCATTCAAAAAGCAGAAGTAACCTTGAATAGACAACATGGGGACCGTCCAATTAAAGGTGCAAGTCATGGGAATCGATACGCGAAAAGGGTTCGAGGGACCCCATGAAAAGGCCATTAGATTTAAGATGAAAAGTAGCGGGAATGGATATTTGGAAACGGTCTTAACGATTGGTGTACCCTCATGAAAAGACCTTGGACAGATAATCAATTATTTTGACTTTTTATAGATCCCTGTTCCCTTTCTCGAGAGCACAATTTTGGATAGAACCGTGGAAAGCAGAACTAAAACAGAAAATCAAATAATCCAGTTTTATGTGGGATGAACTTTGAGGCTTTGCTTTATCATTCTTGTAAACTTTTAAAAAGTTGTCACGATTAGTTGAGTCCAAACGAGAGCATAAAAGGTAGGAGTATTTATTCGGATCGATTTTTTTTTTCAGTTCGATTTGAAATCCAAATATTCGGAGATTTAGTTCTGATTTTCAACCCATATTAAACTAGATCCGAAACCCATATTAAAAATGGTTTGGATTCCAATCCGGATTCATCCGAATTGAAATCCGAATTGGACCCGGATTAGAATCTGGGTTGGATCTAGAAATTCGATTTCCGGATTTTAAACCTTTTTTTTTTAGTTTGTATTATTACTTTTTTTATTGAGAAATTTGTTGATAATAAAATAAAAAAATTTTCATAAATATTTTCAGAACAAATTTCTCAAAAAAAGTAATAATATCGGTTTTATAAATTTAAAAAAAAAACGGTTTGAAATTCGGAAACTAAATTTTCGAGTCTAATCCAGATTTTTACTTGGGTCCAACGTGAATTTCAATCCAAGTGAATTCGGGTTGGAGTCCAAATCGTTTTTAGCCATTAGGTTCCGGGCCGAGTTGACCTGAATTTTCAGTTCAAAACCCGCTTGAACACCCCCAAATAAAAAGTATACAAAGTTAACGTATGACATGCAAATTGCTAGAAGGAAATATGTACCATTCGAGATCTTAAAGTTTGCTTCTGTACATAATCTGTATTTTTTTCCTGGAAATATTTAGCAGAGAATTTCTTAGGATTACCATCATTCTAGAAAGGAAAATTTTTATTGCAGGCAATATCGGCGCAGTCTTACACTTCCCTTGTGGCTTGTCTTATATATATGAAAGTCTCCAAATTGGTAGTTGCCTTGACTGGAAAGGGATGGTGTCACAAAGAATAATAAGTGGTCACATCCATGGAAGCAGTTGGGTGCGGTAATAGATATGTCTGCATCAATCAATATATGCCAGTATGAACATATATATTGATTTCTCAGCTAGTCGGCGCACGTTTTGACGCTTGCAAGCTCACCACCCCCTTTTTTATTAAGTCTTTGGTACGAGGAAAGTTGACCCATTAATTGAAACTATTTTTGGTTCCTTTAATGTTAAATGGATTGATGCAATACTGAATGCTACTGGTCTAGATTCTTCATGGTCAAGTCATGTTATTGAAGACATAAGGCATGCTAAGCTTCTGCACTCAAGACTGGAAAATGATTAATACAGAAGGCTAAATTTGGAATACAAAGATTGAGGGAGGATAAAACTGGAAAATAATAAATATCCACTCTAATCTATCAGTGATGATAGAATCACTTTTACATGGAAGAATTGTTTTCATTGCCCACAATAATGCACAAAGAGAAATTAAATTTACAATTTTATGCAAGTCTTTTGAAAAAATGTCAATAAATTAATTTAGAATACATATGAAAATTTTATTTTTTTAATAGTAGATTCAAGGTTTTTTCAAATAAAGTGTGTGAAATTTGAACACTCTAAAACAATATATATATATATATATAAAACATTACTCACGCATAAATAATTACTTTTTGACCCCAAATAATAAGATTATTTAGTGGCGAACCCAATAAGTTCTAACGCAAACTCTAAGAATTTATTCATCCAGTGACTACGTGTAGGCCTTGGATCAAACATTGTCTACACACCGTTCTAAGCCCAATAAACCTCCAGTAAACCCAAAACCCAAGTAGAGAAACTTGGGCTTCCTGAAGCAAAAACGAAAGGTCAAATATTTATTATTATTATTTATTATTTTATTATTATTTATTATTATTATTTATTATTTTTTTATTATTTTTCACCTATTTTTTATTACTATTCACAAACACTCTCAATATTAAAATGTAAACTTGAATCGACAACCATTAAAAATAAAAATTTCTAAGATAGCAATTTTAAAATAGCCAAAAGGCAAACTCACATTTTTATTAATATTTCATGAGTTTATTCTTATTTATTTCATTTAAATCTAATCAAAATCTATATATTTGATTATTTATTTATTCTTTATATATATAATAATAAAATATTATTAATTTAACTTTTTGTCACATTTTACAATTCTACCGATTATATATTAATTAATAATCATAAGTAAACTTTCGTGGAAACGGAAAAGCATAGAGAAAAGGAAAACGAAACTTGCCTGAAAATAGAAAGTAGAGAGAAATTTTGTTGGGAAATTGAGAGAACAGCCGGCAAGAAATCGAGGGAAAAAGACTGAAGAGAGTGTTTGGAGGAAGAATTAATTTTTTTTTTTTTTTTTTTAAGGGGGCTTAGTACTGTAACTCAAAATTTGAATTCCACTAATTGCCTGCCTAATCCTATGTGGGATATTTTTATTGTTTATTTATTTGCAATTACCTATTCCGTTAAGAATGTTCATAGGACTTGAATTGAAGAAATAGACATATATAAGAGGCAAATCTCACGTTATTTAATACAATCCATAATTATTAATTCTGTCTATGTTTGTCTGAAAGATAGACCCCAGAAATTCTAATGATTCATATCTTCTTTATCACAGATCCTATCTTGTCCGGCTGCATTGTTCTCTCCCTCACCGGAAGATTCGGAATGGGCACCCAGCCGGCTCCGTCGTCATTGCCAGAAGCTTCTGCAGTCTTAACAGCCTTAAGACCCCCATGATTGGTTTCACTCATTCCTGGCCTATTCTTTCAGTTCACATGCAGCAGAGCTATATCAAACCGAAGGTGGTCGAAATGCAACTAGAAAAAGGTTGACGGTGAAGAGAAAGGGAAAATGTTTTGGGCCTTGTGTCCTGCCCCACAACTGTGCGTGCAATTCACAAATAAAGATTTCGGTGTATTTAAATAAAAATGATTATTTACGATCAAAATAAATATATTATAATTAAAATAATTATTATAATTATTATAATCACAAGATTCACAAAATTACAAGGTTATGGCTTGTAGAGAGGATTCTTTACAAGTTTTCTTATCGTAAGAAATGGGTGGAATGAACTCTGCCTTAAACTAAAAACTGAACTCTCCTTATATAGATAGGGAGGCATTACAAAAGAAGCTCGGAGTTGATCACGGGAGACAAACAGAAAGGAAAAGCGGCCGAAAGTAGCCGAAAGCAAACAGTAACCACACCACGTGATTACTTTTTGAAAAAGTAAAACTGTCTGTGCCGAAAGCTGGGCAATCAAGAAAAGATGTTATCTGCACCGAAAGATGTTTTGTCTTCTAGTGCTGATTGGCTCAAAGGGTGTCGGTAGTGGGGACATCTTGTCTTCATCTGCTGACCGATCTTGACTTTTGTGGACTGGCAATTATGGCTCTCCGAGATCAGGCGAAGAGTATTCTTTGTCGTGTCCAAAGTATTTGTACAGGTCATCAGAGTCATGTTCTGACTGTTCTGATTCACTGCTGGCTTCTTCATCAATGGACTGCTTTAATAGCATCATGCTATTGTGTTGTCCTTCGATCTGTTTCTTGAGTATCTCAAGCATCTCTTTGTTTTGCTTCTTCTTGGAGTCTTTTTTCGAAGAGGCTGAACTTTCTGTATCTGAATCTTTCTTCTTTGGAGAAGAAGAAGACTTCTTTTCTGGTGAAGTCTTTTTCTTCTGTTAGGAAGATGAACTTGGGGTATCCTTAGGTTCAAGGAGCAGAAAAGGAAACTCGATCTGATTTTTTGACTTAGGTGATGGAAACTCCTCCCGGTCTTTTAGATTTGGTGCCGAGACAGGAAAATCCTTTAAAGCTTGAGTCAAAAAATTATCAGGGATCTGGGTTTTATCCCAGTATTTAACATAAAATCTGCAGACAAGAATGTCTGCAGTTTTCTCATAGGTTCAATTAAGGATCCATGGTAATTTGTAACGAGCACAAAAATGAATTAAGAATGGAAATTTAGAATGAGGGGAATCCATTTTCGGGGTTACCGATTTAATATGATCAAGGACAGGCTGGAAACCTGGCGGATAGATATCTGGAATGGGGCCAAAAGATTGCCACCATTGGATGAACCAAAGAGGGATCTTTGGAACGAATTTTTTATCAAAATTAAAGAACCAAGAATGAGACATACTTGGTGTCTGATAAAAAGGAAAATGGAGTCAGGCGTCGATATAATCATGATAATTATATCTGATCTGGGTATCCGGAATACTTTTAAGAGTATTCGGATTCTGTCCCCATTGATCTGGTGTCAGAATTCTGACAATAAAACAAGAATGAGAAAAGATCTTTGAAGGATCCACTTTATTATAAAGTGGTTTCAAGTAGATCGATCCTGTATGGGAGAGAATAGAAAGAAAAAATTTCAAATCTTTTTCTGGATTACGAGGAACCCAGTGCCATCCTGGCGAAAAATAATGAAAAGCGATTTGGAAAGGATCTGTTTCTACAATATTCTCAATGTAGAACAGACTTTGAAAATGTGATTTTTGAAAACTTTCTGCTCTGTTAGGAGCAGGGAATCTAGGCCTTGTTCTACCCAAAGGGTTGGACAAGGGATCATGTGGCATGGTTACTGCCATAGCAAACGAACTTGGGGTTACAGGTCTGGGCATAGTTCCCAGAACTGTGTATCTATTTGCAACTTCCAGTGGGGAAGTTGGCATCAGAAGAGAGGCAGGAGGTGCTGGGAGAAGTGGAGGCCTCTGGGAGCTCTCAGTCTTCTCTGATTTCTTTTTCTTACTCATTTTTTTTTCTGCAGAAATTCACGGGTAAGAAAATCAGGGATGGAGTTATCCGATCCTTTTATATACTCAATATCAAAATCAAAAATGCTTAAAATAGCTTGCCATCGTGCAAAAATTTGTTTAGATGCAATGTTTTCAACATCTTTTTCTAAAACATACTTAGCACTTTTGCAATCAATTCTCAAAAGATATTTTTGATTTAATAAATCAGATTGAAATTTAGAAATGCATAGTACTATAGATAAAATTTCTTTTTTAATAGTATTATAATTTAATTGTGCATGATTCCAGGTCCCGGAATGGAAACGAACAATTTGTTCGGAAGAACCTGGTGAAACACATTGTTTCAGAATGCCACCATAACCAATATCAGAGGCATCTATTTCAACGATTTTAAAATATTCAGAATCAGGGATTCCAAGACATGGAAGTGTTTTGACATATGTCTTAATTTCCCTAACAAGATTTGTGTGGATATCAGTCCACGGAGAAGGGTTGGTACGAAGTCTCTGGAAGAGAGGATGACACTGTTTTCTCAGATCTTTATAAAATCAGCGATATAATTCAGCGAACCAAGAAATCTCTGGAGCTGAGTTTTATCCATAATGACATCAGGAAATTTTTCAGCAAAATCGATTGACCTTTGAATTGGTTTGATCTTACTGGTAGAAATATCAAAACCAAGGAATCTAATCTTGGTTTGGAAAAGTTTAATTTTCTTAGCAGAAACCACTAGTCCATTTCTTTTGGCGATATCAAGGAATGCCAACAAATGTTTCCAGTGATCATTAATGGATTTAGAGAAAATTAAAATATCATCGATATAAACAATAGTGAAATGAGAAAAACTATTGAAAATATCGTTCATAATGTTTTGAAACTCAGAAGGGGCATTTTTTAGACCGAATGGTATCACGTTCCACTCGTAATGACCCAAAGGAGTACAAAACGCAGTCTTATAACGGTCCGACTCCTTAATTTGGATTTGTCAAAATCCAGACTTAAGGTCAAACTTGCTAAAGACTAGGCTTTACTCAACCTCTGAATTAAGTCATTTTTGTTAGGGATGGGATATCTTACCCATTCTAACACTTTGTTCAGGGGTTTGTAATTTATGACAAGGCGGGGTGAACCTCGTTCTAACTCAAAATTTTTCTGGACATAGAAAGCAGCACACGACCAGGGTGACTTACTATGCCTGATTAATCCTTTTTGAAGAAGATCAGAAATTTCATTTTTACAAAATTCTAAAGTCTCAGCATTCATTTGAATGGGCCGAGCTTTAGTGGGAATATTTTTCTCTGAAAAATCTTTAATATAAGGCAGAGAAACCTCATGTTTTTTCCGATTCTAAAAAGCATTGGGGAGATCAGAACAAATTTCAAAAACGAGTTTTTTATGAAAATCCTCAATTTTTGAATGCATTAATGGCTCAGTCAAATGCTCAGAAATTTTTTTAATTCTTAATTCTTGTTGAAGAGAGAGTAGATGGTGTTCCTTAGCAACGATCACAGAGATTTTTTCTCTTGAAGTATCAGCTTCAAGTTTGGAAATAAAATTAAATTTGACTTTCTGTCCGAAGGGATCAGTGGTGATCCCATCTTTCTCAGTCAAGAAAGGGCAAATAGAATTGATAAAAGGCATCCCTAAAATGACATCCCAAGTCATGTTTTTGACTAGGACGGACGGGATACGAAAACACACATTGTCTTGACAGACATGGGCGTCATTTAGCTCATAGTTGATTTTCATCTTTGAACCATTAGCCGCTGATAGTCTTTCAGTAGACTTTTCAAAATACTTGGTTGGAACTAGGCCTTCACGGATACAGTTAAGATCCGATCCAGAATCAATCAAAGCAATCATAGAGAACTCAAATTCTCTACAAACAATAATTTTGACTTTCGCATACCATTTAATAGGCATGGATTGTCTTATCAAGCAAACAGCCTTAGGACTATCTGAGGGCTCATCATGGTCAGGAACTTTTGTTTCTTCATTATCGGAAGGATCCTGATCAAGAGTATGCTCAATTTTAAGAGTAATAAAATGTTGTTTTAAACTTGAATTTTCAAGTTTAAGATTATTAACCTCATATTTGAGTTCAATAATCTCTTACTTGATAATTCCGATTTCATGTTGTAAATCAGAGGTAGAAACATTTTTCGGTTTCTTATCGAAACATTTTAATGTTTCTTGAAAACTGACTTTCTCTTGAGAATATGACGACTCTCTACGAGCCATAGTCTTTCTGAGCTGGGCGAGATATTTTTCTTTTAGTTCAGTATTCTCAAGTTGAGAAATTAAATCAAGAAGAAGGTTCTGCTGTTCCTCCTCTTTAGTTAAAACATTAATTGTTTTAACTTCAGAAGTTTTACAACAAGAACCACTGCAATTGCAACCAAGCTTAACCATTGTTTGAACTGATGAATCTGATTCTGAATGATAGTTACTATCACTAGAACTGTATTCATCACGTTCTGAGGATGAAGAACCAGAATTGTCATTGAGTAATTGAAATAATTCCTGTTGCTCATCTTCACCAATATTTAATGCATTAAGCTTATTCTTCAATTTGGTGGATTTTTGAGGGTTTGGACAATTATTTGCATAATGTCCTCTCTTTCCACATTTAAAACATCTCTGATTTGTGTTAGAGTTTTTCTTTGGAAAAGATTTTTTATGAGGAAATCTTTTATGATCAGAAGATTTTCTAAAGAAATCAGCACGGGTTTTTCTTTTCTTTTGAAAATAATCGCCGTGAGGTTTTTGGGAAAACCTTTTCAAATGTTTTTTCTTTCTCTCTTTGGATGGAGCAATAGGAGGAAGACCAAATTGTTGACAGAAATTTCCTATCTCATATTTGGCTCTCTTTCTATCTTTCATCTGCTAAGAGATGAGTTTTTGATCATTGCACATACTAATACCGAGTTTTCTAATTACGCTAGTAATATCACCATAGGTGTAACTATCGTAATCTACTCTACTGGTACTATCAAGTAGTGCCTCCTTAACCTTAATGGCAAACAAACGAGAGAGACCATCAATGAATCTTTCTTTCCAGTAAGGCTTATCAGAATCATCACGCATTAAAACTCGTGAAATAAACACGGTTTCATACCAATTATAATCTGACATGTTAGGACATCTCAGATTATTCAAATAATCTGAAAAACGATTAGTCACATTTGAAGGCGTACCAATAAAATGTTTTATAATCATATAAATCAAAGTATTAACACCATCAGAGACACCTCTTCCTATGGTGTTGTCAAAAACAGGGGTACCATCATCATTTTGCTTAACAGCAAATTGAATCATTTGTTTAGCTTCATCAGTAAGGTGTTTATCCCACCAAGATCGAAGCATACCCATAAAACCAGAAACTAACATCAAAACAACATCGGGTTATAAGATGTTTTTCTGAACATAGGCATCGGCGACCATGGACATTTTTTGTAGAGTATTTAGGACTTCTTGTTCAGAGAGTCCATCAATATTCCACTCATATATCCTGTCAGCAATAGCCGAAAACTGATATCTGAAAATACGTTCTTCGATTGCTAAATCAGGTGGAGTTGGCTTTGAAAACCAGTTCTTAGTAAAACCTGGGGGTTTTACTGAAGTGAGCTTGGCTATCTAAGCTGGCTCCGATGAAAACTGTTTTAAAACAGAATTAATGATAGAATCATCCTCAGAGGATTCATCTGTAGAAACAACTGAAATATAATCTGAATTAAAATCCTTTCTACTCCTGTCAAGGACACTTGTAGAAGGTTTTGATTTTTGTTTTTCTAGCTTTATGTCAGCTAGCATTTGATCAATTATATCTAGAGTACTGGCAGAATCCATTTTCTGTCTGTTCTCTGGTAGAATAATCAAAGGTTTTTCAATCAATTTAATTTTTGGTTTTGGAGGACTAATAGTACGTATTCCAGAGTTGGATTTAAAAACAAGTTTTTCAATATTCTCCTCAATACGGTCTAATTGTTGACCTATAATATGGAGAGCAGAGTTTGAAAAATTGTTTTTTTCAATAATCTTCTTTGTTTCAGAAGATAAAGGGAAATTTGAATCTTTAATAGTTGGGATTTTGAAAGGGGAAGCTTCAACTTCAGTTCCACGCACTGAGACCAACGTGGTTTCAAGTGGAGGATGGCTATCAGTTAAAACTGTTTTATCTTCTTTAACAAAGGTAGTTTCTAAAACATTTAAAAACTTGTCTTTGAAATTACAATTTTTGAAATCATAATGATTTTCAAGAAAATCAAAGAAAAGAATATGCCTGTTATGAGCATACATCCATTCTTTCCATTTGCGTATAACCCTTTGTTTTTGGGACAGACTAAAATCACGAGCATAAGCTATACGCTTAGGTCGGTTTTTTATGCTCTTAAATTCATCAACCAGTGAAATTATATCAATCTCAAAGGGTTTGCACATCATCATTAATTGTGGGTGCAAAACATTTGTGTTCATAACCAAATCTGAAGCTGTAGGGGACTCAGAAGAGTCTTCTTCAGTTTCTTCCTTTTTGGCTTTTCCCTTAGATGACGGAAAATCATCTTTGGTTGTGTAAAAAGCTGAAGTTACTTGAGACTCCGAAGAGACTCCCTTCAACTTGGACTCAGAAGAATTTCCCTTGGGAATTTCTTGGATAATAATTGGACGTTTAGGTTCTGTCATCTTGACAGAATCTTCCAAGAATGTTTCGAGATTTTTATCTCTACTGATTCTTGGGTCCGAAAAAGTAGAAGATAGGGGACCAGTGAAAGAGTATCGTCTTTCTTTGGTCGTGGAGGGTCGGTCAAAAGAAATCTTTACAGTACCATCAAGATACTGTTGAATTAAGTCAACATCTTTATTACGAGGCATGACTTGTCTCGGGGGTAATTCTTGGGGAAGAACCCACTCATCTGGAAAAGAAACATCTTTCCAGTTAATCATCTTGGGAGTTCTGATATCAGCGCTGGAAGATGAGCTCTGTATCAGAAGGGTCTGGTCTCTAGACAAATGTAGTTTAGCCTTAGGACTAAGGTTAGTCTTCATTAGTCTATAATAAATGCGATAAATTAATGCCAGAGGCTTACTGCCATTGGTCATGTCAATCCCAGAAGTCAAAATATTCAAGGTTAAAACATCAAGAATATTTTTATCATTTAAATCAATAGTTAAATCAGGATAACAACCAAAATGAACAGGACCTTCTGCAAGGGATGTTTGCACAATCCAGTTCTTCAGTAAGTTCAAAGACCTAGACTTAGGAAGTATCTGAATTTCTTAGGAAGTTGCCAAGAAGAACAGGATGTTTAGATCCAGTTCTTCAGTTAGTTCCAGGTCAAGCAAACCGCCTGATATTATTAATGAAGAAGATGAAATTTTAGAAATCAATTTTGATAAAGATCCCATGATTGAAATCAATCGATGGCGTTTGCCAAAGATTGGTATTGATTCTCTTTATGATAAAACCTGGAGAGAAAATGTTCATCTTACTGAATTCGATGTGAAAACAGTAGAAAGAACCTTTGCTATTTCAAAAACCCAGGAAAAATGCCGTCTGTTTCAACGTGATGTTATAACAGACATGAAGAAAAAAGATTTTTCTTTTATTCACATTGCATCTGTCCAGGTTGCCATCAAACCTTTAATTAGGAAAGGTGTCAATGCCTCTGTGCTCCTGTGCTTGCGTGATGCAAGATTCAGGAATTTTGATGACAGTCAGCTTGGGATTGTGCAAACATCCCTTGCAGAAGGTCCTGTTCATTTTGATTGTTACCCTGATTTAACTATTGATTTAAATAATAAAAATATTCTTGATGTTTTAACCCTGAATATTTTGACTTCTGGGATTGACATGACCGATGTCAGTAAACCTCTGGCATTAATTTATCGCATTTATTATAGACTAATGAAGACTAGCCTTAGTCCTAAGGCTAAACTACATTTGTCTAGAGACCAGACCCTTCTAATACAAAGCTCATCTTCCAGCGCTGATATCAGAACTCCCAAGATGATTAACTGGAAGGATGTTTCTTTTCCATATGAGTGGGTTTCTCCCCAAGAATTACCCCCGAGACAAGTCATGCCTCGTAATAAAGATGTTGACTTAATTCAGCAGTATCTTGATGGTACTGTAAAGATTTCTTTTGACCGACCATCCACGACCAAAGAAAGACGATACTCTTTCACTGGTCCCATATCTTCTACTTCTTCGGACCCAAGAATCAGTAGAGATAAAAATCTCGAAACATTCTTGGAAGATTCTGTCAAGATGGCAGAACCTAAACGTCCAATTATTATCCAAGAAATTCCCAAGGGAAATTCTTCTGAGTCCAAGTTGAAGGGAGTCTCTTCGGAGTCTCAAGTAACTTCAGCTTTTTACACAACCAAAGATGATTTTCCTTCATCTAAGGGAAAAGCCAAAAAGGAAGAAACTGAAGAAGACTCTTCTGAGTCCCCTACAGCTTTAGATTTGGTTATGAACACAAATGTTTTGCACCCACAATTAATGATGATGTGCAAACCCTTTGAGATTGATATAATTTCACTGGTTGATGAATTTAAGAGCATAAAAAACCGACCTAAGCGTATAGCTTATGCTCGTGATTTTAGTCTGTCCCAAAAACAAAGGGTTAGACGCAAATGGAAAGAATGGATGTATGCTCATAACAGGCATATTCTTTTCTTTGATTTTCTTGAAAATCATTATGATTTTAAAATTTGTAATTTCAAAGACAAGTTTTTAAATGTTTTAAAAACTACCTTTGTTAAAGAAGATAAAACAGTTTTAACTGATAGCCATCCTCCACTTGAAACCACGTTGGTCTCAGTGCGTGGAGCTGAAGTTGAAGCTTCCCATTTCAAAATCCCAACTATTAAATATTCAAATTTCCCTTTATCTTCTGAAACAAAGAAGATTATTGAACAAAACAATTTTTCAAACTCTGCTCTCCACATTATAGGTCAACAATTAGACCGTATTGAAGAGAATATTGAAAAACCTGTTTTTAAATCCGACTCTGGAAGACGTACTATTAGTCCTCCAAAACCAAAAATTAAATTGATTGAAAAACCTTTGATTATTCTACCAGAGAACAGACAGAAAATGGATTCTGCCAGTACTCTAGATAGAATTGATCAAATGCTAGCTGACATAAAGCTAGAAAAAAAAAATCAAAACCTTCTACAAGTGTCCTTGACAGGAGTAGAAAGGATTTTAATTCAGATTATATTTCAGTTGTTTCTACAGATGAATCCTTTGAGAATGATTCTGTCATTAATTCTGTTTTAAAACAGTTTTCATCGGAGCCAGCTTAGATAGCCAAGCCCACTTCAGTAAAACCCCCAGGTTTTACTAAGAACTGGTTTCCAAAGTCAACTCCACCTGATTTAGCAATCGAAGAACGTATTTTCAGAAACCAGTTTTTGGCTACTGCTGACAGGATATATGAGTGGATAGACTCTCTGAACAAGAAGTCCTAAATACTCTACAAAAAATGTCCATGGTCGCCGATGCCTATGTTCAGAAAAACATCTTACAGCCCGATGTTGTTTTGATGTTAGTTTCTGGTTTTACGGGTATGCTTCGATCTTGGTGGGATAAACACCTTACTGATGAAGCTAAACAAAGGATTCAATTTGCTGTTAAGCAAAATGATAATGGTACCCCTGTTTTTAACAACACCATAGGAAGAGGTGTCTCTAATGGTGTTAATACTTTGATTTATACGATTATAAAACATTTTATTGGTACGCCTTCAAATGTGACTAATCGTTTTTCAGATTATTTGAATAATCTGAGATGTCCTAACATGTCAGATTATAATTGGTATGAAACCGTATTTATTTCACGAGTTTTAATACGTGATGATTCTGATAAGCCTTACTGGAAAGAAAGATTCATTGATGGTCTCCCTCGTTTGTTTGCCATTAAGGTTAAGGAGGCACTACTTGATAGTACCGGTAGAGTAGATTACGATAGTTACACCTATGGTGATATTACTAGCGTAATTAAAAAACTCGATATTAGTATGTGCAATGATCAAAAGCTCATCTCTCAGCAGATGAAAGATAGAAAGAGAGCGAAATATGAGATGGAAAATTTCTGTCAACAATTTGGTCTTCCTCCTATTGCTCCATCCAAAGAGAGAAAGAAAAAACATTTGAAAAGGTTTTCCCAAAAACCTCACGGCGATTATTTTCAAAAGAAAAGAAAAACCCGTGCTGATTTCTTTAGAAAACCTTCTGATCATAAAAGATTTCCTCATAAAAAATCTTTTCCAAAGAAAAACTCTTATACAAATCAGAGATGTTTTAAATGTGGAAAAAGGGGACATTATGCAAATAATTGTCGAAACCCTCAAAAATCCACCAAATTGAAGAATAAGCTTAATGCATTAAATATTGGTGAAGATGAGCAACAGGAATTGTTTCAATTACTCAATGATAATTCTGGTTCTTCATCCTCAGAACGTGATGAATACAGTTCTAGTGATAGTAACTATCATTCAGAATCAGATTCATCAGTTCAAACAATGGTTAAGTTTGGCTGCAATTACAGTGGTTCTTGTTATAAAACTTCTGAAGTTAAAACAATTAATGTTTTAACTAAAGAGGAGGAACAACAGAACCTTCTTCTTGATTTAATTTCTCAACTTGAGAATACTGAACTAAAAGAAAAATATCTCGCCCAACTCAGAAAGACTATGGCTCGTAGAGAGTCGTCATATTCTCAAGAGAAAGGCAGTTTTCAAGAAACATTAAAAAGTTTCGATAAGAAACCGAAAAATGTTTCTACCTCTAATTTACAACATGAAATCGGAATTATCAAGCAAGAGATTATTGAACTCAAATCTGAGGTTAATAATCTTAAACTTGAAAATTCAAGTTTAAAACAACATTTTATTACTCTTAAAATTGAGCATACTCTTGATCAGGATCCTTCCGATAATGAAGAAACAAAAGTTCCTGACCATAATGAGCCCTCAGATAGTCCTAAGGCTGTTTGCTTGATAAGACAATCCATGCCTATTAAATGGTATGCGAAAGTCAAAATTATTGTTTGTAGAGAATTTGAGTTCTCTGTGATTGCTTTGATTGATTCTGGATCGGATCTTAACTGTATCCGTGAAGGCCTAGTTCCAACCAAGTATTTTGAAAAGTCTACTAAAAGACTATCAGCGGCTAATGGTTCAAAGATGAAAATCAACTATGAGCTAAATGACGCCCATGTCTGTCAAGACAATGTGTGTTTTCGTATCCCGTCCGTCCTAGTCAAAAGCATGACTTGGGATGTCATTTTAGGGATGCCTTTTATCAATTCTATTTGCCCTTTCTTGACTGAGAAAGATGGGATCACCACTGACCCCTTCGGACAGAAAGTCAAATTTAATTTTGTTTCCAAACTTGAAGCTAATACTTCAAGAGAAAAAATCTCTGTGATCTTTGCTAAGGAACACCATCTACTCTCTCTTCAACAAGAATTAAGAATTAAAAAAATTTCTGAGCATTTGACTGAGCCATTAATGCATTCAAAAATTGAGGATTTTCATAAAAAACTCGTTTTTGAAATTTGTTCCGATCTCCCCAATGCTTTTTGGAATCGGAAAAAACATGAGGTTTCTCTGCCTTATATTAAAGACCCTGGTCGTGTGCTGCTTTCTATGTCCAGAAAAATTCTGAGTTAGAACGAGGTTCACCCCGCCTTGTCATAAATTACAAACCCCTGAACAAAGTGTTAGAATGGATAAGATATCCCATCCCTAACAAAAATGACTTAATTCAGAGGTTGAGTAAAGCCGTAGTCTTTAGCAAGTTTGACCTTAAGTCTGGATTTTGGCAAATCCAAATTAGGGAGTCGGACCGTTATAAGACTGCATTTTGTACTCCTTTGGGTCATTACGAGTGGAACGTGATGCCATTCGGTATAAAAAATGTCCCTTCTGAGTTTCAAAACATTATGAACGATATTTTCAATAGTTTTTCTCATTTCACTATTGTTTATATCGATGATATTTTAATTTTCTCTAATTCCATTAATGATCACTGGAAATATTTGTTGGCATTCCTTGATATCGCCAAAAGAAATGGACTAGTGGTTTCTGCTAAGAAAATTAAACTTTTCCAAACCAAGATTAGATTCCTTGGTTTTGATATTTCTACCAGTAAGATCAGACCAATCCAAAGGTCAATCGATTTTGCTAAAAAATTTCCTAATGTCATTATAGATAAAACTCAGCTCCAGAGATTTCTTGGTTCGCTGAATTATATCGCTGATTTTTATAAAGATCTGAGAAAACGGCGTCATCCTCTCTTCCAGAGACTTCGTACCAACCCTTCTCCGTGGACTGATATCCACACAAATCTTGTTAGGGAAATTAAGACATATGTCAAAACACTTCCATGTCTTGGAATCCCTGATTCTGAATATTTTAAAATCGTTGAAATAGATGCCTCTGACATTGGTTATGGTGGCATTCTGAAACAATGTGTTTCACCAGGTTCTTCCGAACAAATTGTTCGTTTCCATTCCGGGACCTGGAATCATGCACAATTAAATTATAGTACTATTAAAAAAGAAATTTTATCTATAGTACTATGCATTTCTAAATTTCAATCTGTATTATTAAATCAAAAGAAAGATCAAAATAAATATATTATAATTAAAATAATTATTTTGATTGATCATAAATAAATAATTTTTTTATATTAATTAGACAAAAAAAAAACTACCTAATTCTTGAATCATATTCACTTATAATGGGTTTCTTCCACTTAATTATATTGTGTCATCAAAATCTATGACACGATGCTAAATCATTGATCAAACATAATTATCATTATGTTGAATCTTGGAAGCTTATATTTTGGGAAACTTTGATACAGCAAAAAGTGATATGTTTTCACTGGGATACGCAATAACTGAGAGCTTGTAGCTAGTCTAAATAATATAGATTTTAAACCTTTTGTCTTAATTGGGATTGGGAATCTCTTTATTTAATTTGAAGTGTGCAAATTTTCAGCAACATTTTAGAAAGCTAGTCAAGTAGAGCATGAAACCCCCGAAAAGCGAGAAAAGCAGATAAAGTAGTAAAATGCAGATTCCTAGCAAATCTACTCATGATAATGAGGAGGTTCGCCTAACGTATCTGGAGCATTTCTTCCAAAGCTTTCAGTATTGTATTGGTGAAAGTTTTAATTAAAGCATTGAAATAAAATATTTTAATATTGTTTTGATTGCTATTTCGAAATAATCTACATAAAAAATATATATATAAATACATTTATAAATTATATTTCAAAATAATAATCAATATATGAATAATTATATATATATATATATGTAATTAGTCTAATATGAATTGAAATTGAAAATAAAAACAAAAACAAAAAAAATAAATAAATTGAATAGCCGAATTCGATATAGTCGGTACCGATCGGTACGCGGTCGGTACGAGGCCCGTACCAACCGAAATATTGACCGAAATCGTTGATACAATCTGGTACAGTTAGTATTTTGGACGAAATGGTATATTTCTACAACATATATCGGAGAACCAGTCGGTATGGTACGAAATTATAAACTATGCTTTCACTATCTCGATTAGTGTTAAGAAAAAATCTTTTTTTTTATTTAAATCTCTTTTTTAATCATTTTTAAATATTGATAAAATAAAAATAATATATTAAAACACATTCTTAATCATTAAATTAAAAGAAATTATAAAACTTTAGTCGGAAATTCCCAATCCGGCCCGGATGCAGCTCTAGAATTTTAGTATTTTACCATATTTTTATATGAGCGCTTCTACCATCCCGATTAGTGATTATAAAAATCTTTTTTTTTTAATATTAAAAAAATAAATAAATGATGCAATATTATATTAAAACACATTCTTAATCATAAAATTAAAAGAAATTATAAAACCACAGTTGGAAATTTCCAATCTATTTTTTTTATCATTTTTTATATAACTCGTCCACCTATAAAAGAAAAGCACATAACAAAAGAACGAAAGAGCAAATTGGGAAAATGATATATATAGGCCATTATTACAGTACCTATGCAATGTTTGGTCTTGATTATAAGTGCTGAGAAGTATAATTAGAATAGTAATAATTAAAATTCACTGCAAGAAAATTAAATATTTATGACGGATTATTTGCAGTCATAATAATAACTATTTATGACCAAAACATACTAATTTTGATAAAAAAAATAATCATTTTAATAAGAAATAATTGGTCCAAAATAAATAAATTTCTTATAGTGATTATCTTATAAGTATATAGCATAACATTGAACTTGAGCACATAATTAATTGACACCTTATTTAATTTACTATATATATTAAGGGAAACGCTAGGGGGTCAGTCGGACCCACCCCCTACAAAAACAGTCCCTTATAAAATACAATAAAAAATTCTAAAAAATATATATAATCAAATGAGAAAACACAATAAAAAATACAATAAAAAAATAAAATGAAGATAATTTCTAAGGAGCGTTCAGCCCTCAGCCCAACGGAGCCGCCGCCGGCCATCGATGGCATCACCGCCCATGCCTTCCGGACCGCCCCCCTCCAGCAACCTCACCCTTGCGACGGTGACTCTCGGCAACCTCTCACATTCATCCAGCAGCCTTAAACCCAAAATGGTTTCATCTCAATCATGTAGAAACGACATAATACTCTCGTTCTATCATAGGATGACATTATTACAAGAAAAGCAGGTATTTGTGATACTTTAATTTCAACCAAAATGACTATTTGCGATGAAGATAAACTATTTTGATCGTAAATAGTCCTTATAATTACAATTAAATTGTTATAAATACAAGTTTTTCTTATAGAACGTATTGTCAATGGCATCTTGGTGTAATTGATGACCAAGTCTGCATATCGTCTCATCTCTGTTAAAAGGCATTATAAGAAAAAATGATTTTTGTGACTAATTATTTGTGACGAAAAAAATATTTGTGACTCATTTTAATTATAAATAATTATTTTGTTGAAATTAACTGGTTGTAAATAAATAATTTTCTTGTAACGGGGGAATTATACTAACTTCACTGTACGAATTAAAGCCGCCCCCACAATTTGAACAATGAACACATTTAATTGAAATTATCACCGCCTAAGATGGTTTATGACTTTGCAGTTCATTCTTCCTTGGAAACTTGTCTTGTGACATCTCCAATCATATCATTGTAAAGAAGACCTTCTAATAAGAACAATCTCACTTGGGTCCAACATGTCCCCCATTTAAGGTCTTAATTTCCTTTATATATACACGTTTATAGTAGAAATTACAGCCCAAATCATGCAAGATTATGGTCATCATGACTAGGATCAATTAACCTGTTTACCAAAATCAAATCAAGATCGTCGATGCACTTGACAGATTTCATTAAACGAGAAGAGAGGGAGTAGGGGAAGGGGCACGGGGGAGGAACATTTTGCAGATGATACCCTACCATGTCAAATAAAATATTCCATTCATGGGATTAATTAATTAATTAATTGTCAATTCACTTATCACAGATGATATTAGGGAAGAAAAGTAAGTCTTTTGCAACTTCCGAATTAATATTGTGCACACAACCCAACAAACATGGTTGAAAAATAGTTGCTCAACAATTGCAATTGGCAAGATATGCAATTAAGTAGCCATCAATGCCCAATGTAATATATGGGTTATAACTTATTTTCTATAAATCACTAACAAACATTGACTGAAATCTTAATGAGAATGATCAAGTGTGAACGTATATTCACCATAAGATTTTTAAATCATCTTACATCGGGAGTACACGCGGATGGAGGATCAACATATTATAAGATTCGCAAGGGATTATTGTCGGACCCAAAAACAAAGGAAGGAGCATGCATGCAAGCTACTTTCGGAGCACCACACTTTAATTTGTTTGACAATTACATGACATGATTGAACAAATGCCGTTGGCTTCCTTGTTGGAGATTTTTTTGTCTCCTTAGATGGATACGCTCTGGGTAAATTCAGACTACCTTATTTTTTAATTTAGGGATCTAAAATCAAATGCCAAAAGTAAAAAGTAAAAAGTAAAAAATAAACTTAAAAAATTATTTTCTCTTTCCTTTTTAGAGGTAAGAAGAATGAAATCTTTTTTTATTGAAGGATCATGATACTTCTCAGAAATTGAAATTCTTAATTAAGAAAAGAACAAGATCACCATTTTTGTTTAATAAAATATTAAAATGGTGGATGATTGATTCATTCCATACTAAATATAAGTGTATTAATTTTGTCACACATAATTATTAGCTGGTCATGTGTTAGCACATCATCACTTGTAGTAGGACCAGTATAATTTCAAAAATAAAAATACCATTAACTTTTTAGCATATATAGTTTATGTGGCCGAAAGCTTCCACGTCATCAGCAGCACTGTGGGTCCGTAAAAAATAAAATTTCTAAATAGACTTTTTTCACATGTGCCTTTAGTATGTAATTTACCCATTTATGAATAGATACAATAATTGGTAATTAGTAAATTAATTTATAAGGAATCTGGTTATAAAGCAGAATAGAATATATAATATATATAACATTATAATGCCAATTAATTTATGCAACACAAGTCTGAAAAGGATTTTCCTGTGCCAAACCTCGATCGAGAAACTAGTACTTGTACAAACACTATAAACTAAAATCGAAGTACCACTCATGTCTAGCTAAGGACTAGGAATATTATATAACATCATCTGCCACCACAAGAAAAATGAGAAATAAAGAACGAAGATAAAGGCCTTGAGCCCTTAATTTACATATAATATTATAGACACAAAGGCGCGCAGGCAATATATAATTAATATATGGCATGATCATGCATTAATGCCATGCATGCTAGCTAGGGTGGGAATGGAAATATGTTGTTGTGATCCTTCCTGACATTTGCTGATGAATTGTTTGGTGGAACAGTCTTTGAACTGATGTTAGGGTTTGTAGACGAGGAAGAGGCCGAAGCACCACCAAGCGAACATGATGAGAAAAGAGTGGCAACAGATTGGACAATGAATTCATACATCAGCGTTTTCACTAGCCTCCTTTTTGCTGGAATTACACTTCCTTTCTTTGGTTGGTACCCATATTGTTGTACTGTCACTGTCTTGTCCCTGACTGCTTCCTTATCATCATCACCTGAGTTCACCCTCTCCAACATATTCTCGGGCGCCATTACTTTCGCCCTCATTTCTCCACTTTGGTTTATCTCTTTCTCCATTCCTGCAGATGGGATCCTGATGTCCTGGCTTTTCTCAAGAAGAATCTTAGAGAGTTGCTTAATCCTCTGATCGGTGATCTCTCTCGCGCGCAAGTGTAATGCTTTTATGTTCTAGTTCTAAAAAAATGAAACTTGGAGATTTTATAAGGATAAAGCTGGGAGTAATATTAGTAATACGCGTGGGATGGTAAATTGGGACTTGCATAGCAGACAAGATGAAGAATTTGATGTGGATTAGGTAATATTGGTGGGCCAAAGTTGACACCTAGAAAATCTTTATATCTAGTTTTAGCTATTATAAACAAATTTTTTATAAAATTAAATTCATAAATTAATGGGATTTAATATATTACAACATTAAATTATAATTATAAAATTAATATAATGTATCATCATACGAAACCAGATTTCATTTTTTTATAATCTTTTGTATCACTCTTTTTCTAATATTAAATTAATGTATGTCAATTTATAAATTTAGTTTTAAAATATTTTTAGACCTATATATGACGGTCCATAATACGGTTTGTGCAATATAAATAATGGTCAAGATGAAGAATTTGATGTGGATTAGGCAATGTTGGTGGGCCAAAGTTAACTCCGTTATGTTTATATATATATATAATTAAATTTATAAATCGACATATTTTGATGTAGTATGACATTAAATTATAAATTTATTTTTATTATAAATTTAATATAATGTATACGTATTATATAAAACCAGATCAATTTATGATCAATTTATTTTTTTATGATCTTTTGTATCACTCTTCTTCCAATATTATTTCCTTGTTTACCAAGTATATATATAATGTACCAACGAACCCAATATTCCAAGATAGAATTTAAGGGTATCGATAGGGACACACTTCTTTTTCTAGTGGATGATATTTGCAGCTTGATTTTTTAACTTTATGTTTCGGATGTTTTCGTGAAAACAGTTGGCATTGCATTAATTTAAGGGTATCTATAGGGACGCACTTCTTTTTCTGAAATAATGATACTTCCACCATTCTATTTTACAAAAATGTCCTCCATTTTATAAATTGTTATAAAAATATAGTTGTACAAAAGAGACGTGTACATGTTTATATTATATATTACTCTACATTCAATACTCTTGTTGACAGTAAATAACTCTACAAAAAATAAGACTTTTAATTGCGTTTTGTTTAACTGAGAATTAAATTATGTCATAAATAGTAACATTTGTTACGTTTTCTAGCCGCAAATAGGAGTATTGTGGTAAGAAATTAGGCATTTACGACGAGAAATTAAGCTTATTATCACGCCCAAATAGTCGCGGTTAACCCACAATTTTCAAAACGCGGTAAATGACTTTTTGTCACAATTTTAAGGCTTTTGTGACAATTTTGAGACTTTTGTGACAATTTTAAAGTTTTTTCGACGACTTATCAAACGCCATAAAAAGTCTTATGTGTTGCAGTGTGATATGAGTAGCGGCATGCATGTTGTTCACTCATTTATGTTGAGTGAACCTACAACATGCAAAATAGGCGCAAAATGACGAGGAATATCACATTAAGCCTATATCATTTAATGCTGCTTGTATAGATCAATTTCTTAGCAGTAATATGAAACTCACATAAGCCTTTAATATTGTGTCTACGATCTCTCTCTACATTAGATAATTAAATTGAGAAATTAATGTTGCTTATAATCATCCAGTCCAATACACCTCATATATAGCAATATATGATTTGTCATTTTTATCCTTTTATTATATAAATTAAAACACACGTATTTACACAATAATATGTGGGTTAGTTAAATAAAAAGACAAAATTACAAATCACATATTTATATATGGTGTAGAGTGAAATGATAACTAGAACCTTTCAATTTGATTTAGTCAAGTAATATCAAAGAAATCAACATGATATCCTTTATGGGGCCGGGAAAAGACTGATCATGCAGTCTTACTTGACTTAAAACATCGGAGCTATCATCATGATCTGATCTAGAACATAGCTGCAAGCAAGTTTTTTTTTTAAATTTAATTATGCTTACCTATATGTAATTAATTTAATCTAATGGTACTTTACAATCTACCAAATGGTACTTGAACTGGTCTCTTAACCTTCAATAAGCTGGTTGATTTATGAAACTTATTTAATGATCAAAGGGGAGGTACCTCTAATAAATGATACCTTTTAAATTCAGCACTCAAAGATATATGATAAATTATGTACTCCTCTCTTTTCAACAGAGCCTTATTGTCGATCATTCATGATATTGCTATATATTATTAATTAGGAACAATTAATTAATGGCAATCATGAATTTCAGGAAGATCAATATTGTAGCAATATGCCAATATTATTATTGTAAAAATGATTTACTGTAACATTTTAATTAAGTCAAGTCCATATGTATTGACTTTGGAAATATGAAGGAAAGCAACAATATTAATATATATATATATATAATAATAATTATCCATAAATATTGCCACTATTTAGAGGGGGACCTCATGACGAATCATGTGGGACCCTGACCAATGAACCCTCTTACCTTTGAAGCCCTCCAACTGGAAAGACAAAATCTTCAACCCAAGAGATCCACTGGAGATTACATCAAAAAGATCTTCCAAAAACAAAAGATCAGATAGATCCACATGGGATCATATGTAGCTGTTTGAAGAGTATCTATCAGTGAAAGATTGTGGATCATTATGCGTGTTGATGGATTTTTATATGTAGCTGTTTGAAGAGTATCTATCAGTGAAAGATTGTGGATCGTTATGCGTGTTGATGGATTTTTGTTCTCTAAGGTGGATCAATATTTCTTACTCAACTAAATTATAATGATCATCATTTCTTACCATCTTATTCGTTTCACACCTTCAACTTTTTCTTGGCATTTTTTAAATTAATTTGTCCTTTTTCAAGCATGTCATCAGACTATTTGGATTCTTAGTATCAACTAAGTAATTAGAGTTCTTCGTGTTAAGTCAAGCATCCTTTTATCAATTTCCAAATTCATCACATGACATCTCCACACATCAATGCACTATTAATATTTGCAATTGAGAATATTATAAGTCCAAAATGGTTTAGATTTTCAGAGTTTAAATATATATAAATCGAGTATTTAAAATAAAGCAACTATTTTATAAATTTAAAAACTTGACGAATTCTCAAATTTTAATTCAATAATATTTAATTTAAAAACTATAAACAAATGAAATATATATAGAGCCTCATCGATGGAGGCGACTCGGGTCCGAGTTGGTTTTAAATATTGTGATCTGGCCGTAGTTGATGACAAAATATTAGGGTACAACTTCCAATCAAGATTTTTTATTGTTTCAATTTTAAACTAAAACTAATTTTCAAAAGATTATTCATGATTCAAAGGATTTTCATTAATGAAATTGTCTTTGTGGTGCATTACTCGCTTCTTGCTTCAAACCAAAACACATAAACCAACCCAACTTGTTAAAATAACAACTTTCCAAACTTTCCATTTAAAAATTATTTGTAAAACATTTGATGCAGGTCGAGGATGATGACCACACGAGTCAAACACTCCCATCATCCTATGAAAGTATGTGCAAACATGCAATGTGCACAATACAAAATATCGCAACAAATAATAAAATGATATTTAAATTAGTATCAGAAAATTTAAATCTATAACCCAATTAAATACTCCTTACAAGATTCTTGCAATTATCCAACTAATAAATAAAGAGAAAACAAACTCACAGCTCACAACTACAAAACTCAAAATCTTCATTCCTCGTGCAAAGTTAGTCCAACACTCAAACTCGATCTCTGTAAAAAACTTAAGGTTACATGAAACGAAATCGCAGATGGAAACACTACATGAGATTATGATATCTCAGCAAGTAAGCAGCCACACAACATCCAAGAGTCTAAACATACATTCACGCAACCAACACATTAACCAACCCATAATAAAACATGTAAGAATAATTCTATCACTTTTCCCCGAAAAGGACATTCTTACTCACACACCCTAAAAATCTCGCTTTTTAGCCCACAACACAAACCATTCACTAAGTGTACACCATGATCTCTTCTTTGGACCATCCGTATATCCTAGCTCTATTCGTCACATTATAAATGACGACTGTGCATGCGACTTCATAACGAGTGATGCCAAGCTCCGCACCCAACACATACTATGACCAAACATCCTCTAACTCCAGCTAGTAGATGGGTCATAGAATCGGCACAAGAGTATTATTGTCTCATCCAATCTTGTTGTCACTCAACGACAACCCAGAGGATATCATGTTAGTTTATTACACTCCCGAGTGATCAAATGAGTTTCATTGAGATAATACCCCATCTCAACTTGAGTCGTGATCCACACAATCCATATAATCAATTTTATTTACATGTGCAACATGATCTCCCCTAAGGACTATCTGCATACATTGGCTCCTTTCATCACACCACGGGTAACGATCGTGCATGTGATTTCGTAACAAGCGATGCCCAGCTCCACACCTAGCGCGTACCATGACTAAGCATCCTCTAACCCCCACCAGTGAAGAGCCAAGAAGTTAGCACGAGAGCGTCACCGTCTCACCCGATCCCGTTTAAGGGACACACAACACCCAATCCCGGATTGGGTTGTAATACACACACACTCACATAACCACCTACACAAGTCACCCTATCTCCAAGCCAACAACATGGCATCACAACATAGATTAAGTAATTCAAGCAATTAAATAACTATGTATATGCATGATAAGCAAATATTGGATGACATGGCAAATCACTCAACAAATAAATGCACAACACCACAACAAGCACCAAACTTAATCCCACTATCACAGTTTCACAAACAATTTCATAAACACAGTTTCACAAACATTTCATTAACACAATTTCACAAACAGTCAACTACATGCGTGTTTCCATCCTTCATTATCGGTCTCGGGCCCAACCAACGAAATTTCAACAAATCCCAACAATCCAACTAACTAGAAATCATAAAAATATTAAAGCATAAATATTATTTTAAACCCTAAAGTTGTGTTGGAAGATTACTTACGGCGTGCACAGGTAATCTAGATGATCGAGAGTGTCTCAGTCAACGAGTCCCGTGATCAAACAAGTATGCGTGTCGCAACTCAGACAAACACTTAGCTTTTAAAAAATCGTACAAACATATACAAAGATTAAATGTAACAAGAGGCATGTTAGCCTCGCTGAGGTGGCGACAAAAGCGATGAAGCGACGACGGGGCAAGGACGGTACACAATGGTAGCGGCCAAGAAGGACTATAACTCGCAAGTTGGAGTGAATTTCAAAGGAAGGGCTACAAAATGAGAGTGGCTGACTATTGAAATGGTCACATAACCTTTAGAAAGCAACTGAGAGTAGCTAATCACGGTGGCAAGTATGGTGGCACTAGGGCAAAAACACCCTTAACTGCGCGGTGTGGAAAACAAAAGGGGGAAACTAAAACAATCGGGGCTTAGGATGGGATTGTGGGGGAGGAAAGGGCTTGGCGAGAGGGCAGCAGCGACTCGACGTGGACAGCTACAACATAAAGATGTTAGTGAGAGGTACTAGTGCGAGAAACAGAAATCGAAGGAAAGAGAGACCTTACTGACACTTGGGGCGGTGGCGAGAAGCTACTGCTCGATGGACTGCTGCAATGGTGGGCCGGCGACGCTAACGACAGCGCATACAAGTTTAAGAGGGAGAGAGAGAAGGGCAGAAACTCATTGGGGAAACGGAACTGAGGATGGTTGACGGTGGAACAAGGCTCCGCACATCGCAAGGTGGCAGACGGAAGGCTTGATTCGGCATTGCAAAAAGAAGAAAATAAGGAGAAGAAGGGGGTCTGTGGCACTAGGAAGAACATGATGAAGCCTTAAATGGGGTGCCCCAAAAACAATGCCGTATAGAAGAAAAGAGGCTGGTTTAAGCACTAAAATGGGTTGGGCCATTATGTCTCACACGGGCTGGGCTCGATTCCAAGCCCATTTCGGCCCAACAAGATGAAACAACACAAACACCACACACACACACAATAGGCTCAAACTCAAAAATGGTTTGGACAAAACACATTGAAATAAAATCATACAACTTAGCAATAATAAAATCAGATCATTAAAACCCAAAATACTACTTAGTAAAATAATCTAAAGATAATTAACACAATAAAATAAAGTAAAATAAAATAACCAAACAATAATACAAATACACTACACAAAAGGACCCAGACTAAAGGAAAGACTAAAATAAATCAATGGCACTTTAAAATAGATTAACATCAACTTGTCATAATAATATAAAATAAAAAAAACATAATAAGATTCAACAATATAATAAGTTAAAATAAAGGAACCAATCTGAAAAATACCCAATAAATTAAAATGTCAATTGGAACAAAATAAAACATGATAATTTAAACAATAATAAAATAAATAACTGATACCCAAAGATAAAGATAGCAATTTGAAAATAACGAACTAATAATAATAATAATAAATAAAACAATATAACTAGCAATAATAATAAGTAAAATAAACCATCACTAATAATATTAAAATAAATTAAAATGGCCAACAAAAAAATAAAAGCAATATGCAAAAATATACAAAACTTGGGATCTTTTTTCAAATGATTTACATAATCAAGTATTAATTTTCTTGGGACGATTATAAATATTATATTGTAGATACTAAAAACTTATTTTGAGGACTCATGGGTTGGGCAGAAACGCTGATCCGTCTGCACCAAAGCCCAAACCCATAGGGCTGAACTTGGACTTAATTTTTTGTGCGGGCTATCTATCCATCTATCCATCTATCCATCTATATATCTTGGCTTACTCGGTAAGATCTGATTCTGAAGAACTAACTGAAAACGTTTCAATACCAACAGCAGCAACCCTCCCGCTCTCAGTCCAGTCCGGGTTTCAATTGCTTTTTTCTTCTTTTTTTTTTTCAGTCTTTTCTTGTATGTTAATGAGAAACATGTTAAATATAAAATAAAACATGTTAATAATATTACGTCAAATCATCACCTATTTCAAAAATTTTAATTAATAAAAATTATATTATTTTTTTTATATCTTAATAAAATATAATTTATTTTATCGTTTCTCAGCCTCTGCCGGAGAAGAAATGATGAGTCATGAACTTGGTAGTATAGTTGCTCTGTTTCAAGAACATCGTACATGATAATTGATGTGCCAATTCATTGGATATGAGATTTGCCCAATTTGTCAAATTGATGTGAAAATCCAGTCATTTCATTTTCGCAGCATAAATAAGTTGCATCATAAAGACAAACTTGGAAAGCCTTTTCCTTTTCCTTGTTTAAAGCATAAAGAGCCAATAAGAACATCAAAACACAACTGGTGTGAAAGAGGAGGAGGCGAAGAAGAAAGAACCTTTGGACTACATGATATAGCTTTCCTGGGTAAGTAACCATGTTCTTTTTACCCAGAATTTGAATAATTAATGGTGGGAATCAGCCTGGCCTGGGAAATTGCAGAGACAGAGGGATGACCAAAACAGAAAACAGAGCCAATGTATTTGACAATATAATTCCACATCATTCTCTTCACCAACCTCTTCTTCGCTGGAATTACGCCTCCACACTTAGTTCTGAAGCATGTCTCGTATGGCTTTTGCTTTAACTCCTTCTCTGGATCTGCCATGGCCGCACCCACTTCCTCCTCGCCTGGCTTCAGTTTCATCAACGTCATCTTTGTCTTGCCTTTCTTGTTCACTAATAAAGACTTATGCAGGGCGGCAGCTTCCTTTATAAGCTAGTGAATCAAGACTCAAGAGAATGATTAGAGAAAGATGTCGCGAATTTCCAAGAAGTTTTGGACTCCATCTCAAAAGCAGAGTAACCTTGAGTAGACAACATGAGAACCGTCCAATTAAAGGTGCAAGTCATGCGAATCGATACGTGAAAAGAGTTTGAGGGACCCCATGAAAAGGCCATTAGTTTTAAGCTGAGGAGTGTGAATGGATACGTGGGAACGGTTTGTTCGATTGGTGTACCCCACGAAGAGACCTTTGACAGATAATCAATTATTTTGACATTTTATGGGCATGATGGATCCTTGTTCCCTTCTTTGAAGCCCGAATTTCTCTCGAATTATTATTATTTTTATTTATTTTCAATTATTTTTTTGGTAATTTTAAATAATTTTTAAAAATAACAAAATTCATATCATTATTAAAAAACAGTTTTTTAATCATTCAGTTAAAAAAACTTTCGGTACACGAATTCGTCCGTGAGTGCACAATTTTATAGAAGGGTGGTAGCCAGAATTAGGTCACCATGATGGATCCCTGTTCCCTTCCTTGAATGTATCTTGAAAAGAACTGAGTGTTATTTTAACGTTTATCTTTGATGAACTTTGAGGCTTTGAAGTTTGATGTAGCATCCATCCATGATATTTCCTTAAAGGTACGTCCGGTTAAGGTACATCCAGAATGATTGTAATCCTAAGAAATTCTCTGCTAAATATTTTCCTAGAGCAAAGTGCAGATTACGTACAGACGCAAACTTTAAGATATTGAATATAGATAATTTGCCTTATATACATATATATATTAATATAAAAATAATTATATATAAGTTTATACATCACATATCATATATTTTTTATTTTTTTATTTTTTTCTTTTATAAAATATTTAATATATAAATAATAAGTTAAAATTCAATTAATATACAAATAAAAAATAATTAGAAAGAACTTTTAAAAAATATAAAAAAATTATATAATATATAATATATGAATTTATATGTAACATTCCTCAATTAATATATATGTCAAGTCTCCAAAACAGGTATTTTTTAGCTAGTATTGACCAAGGAACACTAATTGCCTTTTCATGGGGTAGTTAGCATAATCTGAGTTTTCTTGACTGAAAAACGGTCGGTGCCAAAAAGCATGATAAGTGGGTCACATCCATGGAAGCAGTTGGGTGGGGTTATAGATATGTCTGCATCAATCAATATACCACCGCATGACCATTTCTCATGCTAGTCTTTTCATGTTAGGATGTATGCAAGATTGGGATATAATTAGCCCACCCCCCGCTTTTTTACCAAGTCTACCAAAGTCGGATCCATTAATTAAAATTATATATTTTTGGTCACTTTAATGTTCAATATCTTAATCCGAGGGGAGAAAAATATGAAAAAAGGTAATATTTTTTTGAGCGATGTTCTCTCCAGAGATATAGGAGGGTTTGGAAATTAAAAATTTTCAAATATTTTTCAAATATTTTTTATTATTTTATTATTATTTTTCACTTATTTTTATTATTATTTACTTTTTTATTATTATTCAATATTTTATTATTACTTTTCACCTACTTTTTATTACTATTTACAAATATTTTTAAAGATTCTCAGCACCCAAATGCAATCGCATGTTTTGAGTGGTGTCAATTTTTTTCAATCATTTTTTATATATTCTTAAATATTTTTTAAGAATTAAAAAATTTACATCATCATTAAAAAATACTTACTTAATGACTAAATTAAAAAATATTAAAGAAATCTTTTTTACAATTCGAGACAAATTTTTTGTACATAATTTAAGACTATAAAGCATTTCTCATTTTTCCTTCCACCAAATGAATTATCCCTAAGAAAAAAGTATAACTTCAACTTGAATTTAGAAGTCTCGAATGAGAGTAAGATAAATGCATAAATAAAGATATTAAAGTTAGGATTATATAATTTTGGAACTAATAATAAAAGTAGAAAGGAAACTAATCATAACTAATTGCAAAGATGACTTATTTATTCATTGAATTAGAAGTTGGGTAAATGATAAAAAATCACGTACTATAATATCAACATAATTCCATGCTTCACAGTTAATTAAGACTTTATTTGTTTTCATAAATAAGATGGAATAAGATGAGATAAAAATTAAAAATTAAATAAAATATTGTCATAATACATATTTTTAATATTAGTTTTGTCCTGAAATTTAAAAAATCATTTTAGAATTTAAAAAAATTAAATTTTTATTTTATTTTGTATGAAAATTTAAAAAAATAATAATAATAAGATGAAATGAGAAAATATTAGATGAGAGTGTTTGTAAAAATAAATTAGGCCTAAAACTCCATGAGTAATTGATCTCAAAAAACAAAAAATGGGGATTGCAATATTAAATATTAGAATTTCGGGTTAGAGAGCAGAAGATATGATCAATATCCTGATAACATAATCAAACACAATATGAATCAAACCCAGCAGAATATATGGGTTAATGAGGCGGCACAAACAATAATCATGAATCTAAGAAAAGTGTTTATTTCTTGGAAAAATGATGGATTTTGTAATAATAATAATAATAATAATTAAACCATATATTATATATGAAAGCAGTTGGCATTACAAAAAAAATAGATAGTAATGACTTAATATTAGTGATAAAAAAAATTATTAATAATTAAAATTAATTATTAATAACTAAAATTAATTATTTGTGACTAAAAAAATATAACAAATAAGTAATTTTGGTTGGGTGGGATAATATATATATATATATATATATATATATATATGTGTGCGCGCGCGCGCGCGCGGATGAATCAATAGAATATGAAAAAAAAAATGTTAATTTAACGTTTAAGTGGGACGAACTTCGAGGCTTTGCGGTAGCATTCAGGATATTCTCTTAAAAGGCGCATAAGATTATCGAAAAATGTATTAAAACAAAGAATATGTATAATAAATTATTTCTGTTAAGAATGATAGTTTATAATTAAAAGAAATTTATTTTAATAAAAAAATAGTAATTTTGCAACATTTAAACAGTTATAAATAAATAATTTTTTTTTTGTAATGATGTGCATATTTCAAGAATGATGCTAAATATACTAAGAAATATTCTGCTAAATATTTCCTAGAAAGAAATGCAGATTATGTAGTACAGACACGCAAATTTTCAGATCTTGAATATATATATATATATATATATATATATGTATGTCTTATACATATGCAGTCAAGTCTCCAAATTGGTAGTTTTTAGCTAGTAATCAAGGACCACTAAAGGGTAGACGTCCGATTGGTAGGTTACGTGATAAGAACATAATAATTTGAGTTGTCTTGACTGAAAAAGATTGATTATAAGTGGTCACATCCATGGAAGCAGTTGGGTAGGGTCACAGATCTGTCTGCATCCATCAATATATGCAGCATTAACATATTGAATTCGTCAACTAATCTTTGCATGTTACTATGTTTCCAAAGATAACATTAGCCCGCCGCCCCTTTTTTACCAAGTCTACGTAGGAAAGAAGTTGGACCCTTTAATTAACCTTTTCTTGGTCACGTTAATATTCAATTTCTTAATCTAAGGGTGTGTCCAAAAAAAAAAAAGATTTTAATTTTCAAATTTTCTTTTCTTGTTTTGTAATTAAGAGTGTCAAATCATATTAATGAATCATCTTTGTATTGTAATCAGGGGCGAACTAGGATTTTATATTTAGGGAGACGATCGATAAAATGTGTACTATATATAAATTTTAAAAGGACATGATAGAAGTATCACATTTTTTTATTTTCGAACTCTCTAAATGTATTACTCTTCGAATCATCTACATTCTTTTAAAAAAAATCAATTTTTTTACTTGCACATATTATTTTTTTATTTAAAAAAATATACAGATCAAGAATAAACATAAAAAACTTCTAATAACTATTGATATACCGATGTTAGATTTTTAACAAAATATATATCATAATCATACAATCAAGTTAGAGTGAAACTATATAAGTAAGTATAATTAATCAATTATACTTTTTTTTTAGACAATCATATAAATTTATAACCATATTTTTTTTAGAATGAGACTGTTAAAGTAATTATGAGACTAAGTGAATTGAAATTTGAATTTTAATAAAGTTAAAAGTTAGAATAAAATTATATGTGTATTGACATTTGGGAGAATAATTTTAATAAAAATTTGGAGGGGTAATTTTTTTTTTTTTATAATTTGTGGGATAATGTAATATTATATATATAAATATATATACTTATATATTATATATAAATTTTTTGAAGAATTTTGGAGGGGTTGTAGCCCCCCAACCTCCTAAGTAGGTCCGCCCCTAATCGTAACAATACATATATATTATATTATAATTCAACCCGTTAAACTTATCATATCAAAATCTCAAATCTTGACATAGCTTATCAATATAACGAATTGTATTATGTCAACTTATTTTGATGCATTAATGAGTAGGGGTGTTCATTGGGAATCCGAAAGCCGGATTTAAATTTTTCTTCAATATTTTTGAAAAAAAAATTAAAATATTAAGAAATATATTAAAATTTCAAATCGGGCCGGGTGGATGAACAGGCCTATTAGTGAGTATTATAGTATAGGTTAATTTGATATAATATAATCTATTTCAACTTGTTTATAATTTAGTTGAAATATAGGTTTGAAGTTAACTTATTTAACTTGATTAAATTTGGTATAATTTTATATAAATATTGAAATTTCATTATCTATAAGAATAAATCTAATTACAAATCTAAAATTACAATCCAAATAATAAAAATATTAAAATTATAAATTTACCAATATTACTTTGAAGTATCAAGGTATAATTGTAACTTTAACTCTTTTAATATGTCATAATAGTTTAAAATAGATTAACACGTTATCAACCTGTTATATAATAGTATCTTAACGGGTTAACCTTTTTTGATCTGATTTCATTAAGACTAAATTCTAACTCATTATTATCGTATCGTATTTGTATTGAGTTAACGGATTGTGTAACATATTAATAGGTACTAGTATATCTAAATTCCACACCAAAGAAAACATAATGAGAAAAAAGGTGTATAAACGCATAAATCAAAATATTGATGTATAAAGTTACTTATAAGGAAATTCAACATAAGTAATTACAAAGATGGCTTATTTATTCATCGAACTAAAAGTTGGGCAAAGGATAAGAAATCGCGTACTGTAATATGAAAAATGATAAACTTACAACACTTTTTTATAATAATCTACACAATATATGTGGTAAAGTATGGATATTTCTGTAAAATGATATTAATTTTATTAGCCAATTTATAAAATTATAGTTATTTTATAACTTGTTTTATGTAAATGCTGTGAAATATATTCTGTATATATCAATTTTCTTGTAATATATATCAATGATCAATCTAATTAAAGTGTTTGTCGAAAATATGATCGATTTTGCCAAAAACGATACAGTACTACAAGATATAACCCCGGTTGCAGCACCTATTTTGGTTGGGAAAAGCAGTTAAAATTGTCGGCTATGGGCATTTTCGTTGATTTTCCCATAGATGCATAGTGGTTGCATTTGTTTGCACCTTTATACACTAAGTCGACTACCTAGGTAATTCGCTGGGATAAGTAGACCTATTTCTATGAATTTATGTTGTCACAATAACCAATTTAACTGCAGCAAATAGATATATAGAAGCCCCCTCCTTCGTTGGCAATTATTTGTTGCGGCAAAACATTTCATCATAATAGTACAAATTCTCGCCGCAATAAACGATAGACTTTTCCCGACTTGTCAACTTGATACGTTGACATTGGTTTGCCAGTTTGCCACAGCTATCTCAATCGTCGCAATAACTCAGTCCCATTGTAATTTGTTTTACACTAATATATTTTTTTTATCGGTAATCAAAGTATTCTATTCATTCTTTTACATAACTATATATTGAAATATATAACAAATATATGTATACTACAAATATCCAAGTTGAGGATAACAACTCCCAAACCTTATTTTACCTACCCATTATTTTCCAAGCCAAATATTGTGAAGTATAAATAGATTCAACAACTTGATCAACAATAACACAAACTGATTTCCGCTTTCCAAAACTAATATGTGCAAACCAAATTAGACAGAGACAAGCAATAACAAGGAAATCAAGATCCTCATTCATTCATCATGTAAATAATTAAGTCATCTAGGTGCCCCCCATAACAGTTACATCATGTAATTTGACACTTCCTAATAAAATATATATACAATCTTCAAAGGAAATATTTACAAAAGAACAAGTAGAAAAAAAATGCCCTATTTAAGTCTTACACATGAACTCAATGATCATGTGCAGCTTTCTCTTACACTACCAGGCTTCTCTAGATTTGATTGCGAGGTAATCTAGGGTGCAACCATGCTCTAGCTTCCATCTCTACCCAACTCTCATTCAACATTAATTTAGCATTCTTCATACCAAAACATGCAACGAACCAAAAAACAATTACTTGGTCTCTGGCATTGGATTACTAGGATATTGCAAGAGCAAGACCCAAGCTTGTGTCAGAGTAGTAATCAGTACATGAATCAATTTTGCAAGTATGCTGAATTAGTGCAAAGCATACAAATTGTGGTATCCTGACTATTTAGTTTCAAGCACGTCCTGCTAAGGTATAGGCTTATTATAACTCATCCTTATTTCTTACCACCTAGACAACCACTACAAGAAAATTAGTCTGTTGTGACATTTTTATAACAATCAAATAGGCAGTTGTGATATTTTTATCTCTCAAATAGTCTATTTGACTACTATAAAAATGTCACAACAAGCCAATTTTCTTGTAATGAACCTAATTACAAATTTGGCTTTCAAATTCTAAATTTGAACCCTGTACATAGTCCCTTATTACTAGGTATATATGTTTTCTTACTATTCAATTACTTCTCAGGCACTACCTAAAGCAATTTAGTTTCATGCATAACATTTATTCTGATGACATATTGCACTTTCTTCTTTATCTGTACTTTTGGCAAGTTCCAATGACCAAAAAGTCTACTAGTCAGCCAAAAGCCTTGCGAATATTTGTTCAATATATTAGGCATACATTTTAGATATTGCCTAAGTTCCATCTTCTTTTAACAACATTATGTTCAACAAATGTCCCTACATTAGCTTGAGTATCCCAAGATCCCATTTGAGTATGCATGATATTACTCAAGGATCACACCATTTTTATCTAACCCTTTGTTACACACAAACCACTTGTGATAAAAGCACTCCTCAAGAAACTTTGGGTTGAGATACAAGTACAAGACTACTCATATCAGTTGAGGTAAATGTAAATGATTAAATTTAGTATATCACTTTCTATAAAATTCATTAACGTATAAAGAATATATATATATATATATATCTAAGCCTTGTCATACTTACATTGTGGTTAAATTAATTCCTTCTCCATTTAATATCAAGTGTAGATATAATCAACAATACAGTATTAGGGTTGTCATCAATGTCTTAATGACAATATCTATATAATTCAAGGTATAAAAATATAAAGAGAACAAGTTAATTATAGAGTTGGTGATCAGCCAAAGCGAAGAATGAGTTGACAAAGCTATGAAAAAACAAACATCAGCAAATAACCACATAATAGAGACAATCGCAATAGCTATCTTGGATACCTTCTAACTTCCATGCCATACATAATCATCAAGAATTATTAACTCATTGATTATCTGCCACCAATAAGATGAAAGAAAGCATGAACTCAGAGAAAAAGAGTGCACCACCTACATCAGATATTACAACATGAGTGCACAAGGTAATTGTTGTCAAAAGAACAACATGCATAGAGAATGCAACGTCATTTGCAACCACAGGATTCACAACAATATATTATTGAAAATAAAACAAATAAAAGGGTTAGTACAAACAAAATAAAGGTCTGCAAGGATTTTACACCTCCTTTCTTTACAAGACATTAATAGTTAAAGACACAGTTTTTTATGAAACCATTACTCCCTATCCTTTTTCACTCATTCTTTAATGATCTCTTCCTAGATTGGGGTAAACATGTGTTTGGAGGTTTCACTAGCATAATCTTAATTAATAAGTCTACTCCATTTATAAAATATCAAAATACAAGGATTAGTATAATTGACCTAAAAGTGTAAAGAAACATGAACAGACCAACAAGCTGCATCCAGGACATATCATGAAGAACATATATGATACAACAGCACAAAAAGTGTTTATACAGCAGAACAAGATATTCAAAGTGTGATAGTCAATATTATAAGTATCAATTTTGAGGAGATAAGCTATAAACACTTACAAGTACATGTAGAAGAAATATATGTATGTCTTTTACTTTCCTCTCCTACAAGTAGTTAAGAACGAACAAAAATACTCCACTTTAATTAACACTTAGAATATTGCTTAAATTAAATTATTTTTAAAAGTAAACAAACTCAACATAAAAATATTGAGTTTGTTTTGCAAATTCAACCCACTACACATAAGATGTTAATTGACATTTTACCCTGAGGTGTTTTGCGATGTCCTTTTCATTATAATAGGTGAACAAGCCTAACAACTAATTAACCTAGCCAAACAAGAGAAAATAAACCGATGCAAGGGATTGAAGTTAGGGTACAGGACTTACTCCAAAATCCAGTAAAATCGAAATTAGGGTTATAGGATCAGACATTTTTGCCTATGTAAAGGGAAAAGAGAGAAAAGAGAGAGGGAGATAGTTGAGACGGATACCAAGCAAAGAGAGAGAGATTAAGTGAGATCATTTATAGATCTAGAAAGAGAGTGTGTGTGAGTGAGAGAAAGAGACACCCACCTTAGAGTTGAGGAGAAGATGGCATGGCAACAGGAGGAATTGCGAAGGATCTCAATCTCTGATACGTTTGCAGATGTAGTGCGAGTAGATTCGTTTATAGGTTGCTGCCAAAAATTGATGGAGAAGAATAAAATGGAGTCCGGAGTGGTTCACGGGTATTGCACTGGTGAAGCCAAAATCGAGGGTTAGGTGCTCAAGTTAATTTTTTGAAGTATTTTGAAATTTGAGTCTTAAGGCCCCCCTGTGTACGAGTTTTGTTAGATAATCCCATTAAAAATACAATTCCATCGTTTACTAACATTGCAATTGTGTTTTATTTCTTGTGGTGTTTCTTTTCATTGCAATTTGTCACAAAATCACTGCAAAAGGATATCATCCAACGCAAGCCTCATTTCCATGTAAAAGCACTGTGTCGAAAGTAATATAGCTGCAACTATTATTCTTTTGCAGCTATTTCTTTTTCATCAGACAAATAATCGGTGCAAAAACGAGTATTTCTTGTAGTGAGTACTTGGCCGGTTGGGGTAATATATATAAAAAATCAGTATCTCTTCGAATTGAATTTGATCAGGACCTCAAATGATAAGAGTGAGACGGACGCATGAATAAAGAGATACTGAAACTGGGAGGAAGGATAATTTTTGAGAGGCTTTATGCATTTTTAGGTTGGAATGAATATTTCATTAATAAAAAGTGATTAAAAAAATAGAATTATAAAACTAAAGAAAATGGGCATTTTACATAAACCACAACAACAAAGGACGTTCATATATAGAATGTTTTAATTAAAAAAGTGTATCTATAAATTTAAGGAATTACACAAATCATAATTATGGTTCAAAAAAATGTATAAAAAATTAAAAGACATTAATGATACCTACAAATCATAATATCTTATTTATCCTTTTCTATGTTTAAATTAGTTTAAAAGAATATATTAATTCTTCCTAATAAATAGATCGTCTAAAAACTGGGATTTTCTCTAGCAAGAAATTATTTATGAATCAAAATCGTATGTGAAATATTTTATTTCAATTTGCTTGAAATAAAATAGAATGGAAACGATAGAGTGCAGTACTTATAATAAAACTTTCTAAAACGAAAGCTAATTTAAAACAAGGTCGGCTCCCCTCGCCCCTCCTAATTGACTTCTTCTCTAAATGAACCATATCAAATTTATTTAAACATTTAATATTTTATGAAAAACTTGTACAGACAATAATAAATGTTACATATGTAATTCATTTAAAATCCTTAAATCCAATAAAACATTAATTATTAGATAATGATCTAGCTTGTGATCTCATTGTTTATTGCACTGCCACCTGTGTATATATCTTATATATAATAAGTGCCAATAACAAGGTTGATGTCGAACAAGATTTCTTACAGTTTTAACCCTGCTTTTATACTTCTTTTTCCTCTCTATCCCTCAATTTTATTTCCAAACTTTTACCGCTTGCTTTTTCTCGGTTTCATCAATAGCGACATTTTGGTCGCTCGAACCTGCCCCTCAGATCAATCTAAATGACGCAAAATTTCTACTTAGATCCAAGACCACAAACAAACAAATATGAGAACACAGATCCAAGATCGAGATTTACAACTACGAAATTAAACTCGACAGTGAAAAATACCCTAGCTTTGCGAAAATTTCTAGCAAATCCATCAACAAGAGAACACCAAGATCTACGTGCAGAAAGAAAGAAATCAAGATTAAAAAAAAAAGTAGTGGAAGAAAAACAAAAAATAAAAATGAATTGACAAGAATGAAAGACCAACAATCTATGAGATTATGACAAATGAAGAAAATTTATCCATTATTCTACACGAAAAAAAAAATTAAATAAATCTTAGAAGAATGTTGAGATCTAAACACGAATTAATGTAGTTTTATATAATTTAATAGATCTAATTTATAATAAAAATAATTTATATTTTAACAAATTACATGAAACTACATTAATTTATTAAATTATTTTATATAATTCATGATTTGTAATTAAAGTATTTCTCATATCGATTAATATAAAGAAAATGCTAAAGGCCGGGGTAAATGTTTTGCACCGATGAAATGCATGTATCGCGTCCTAGAATAAGGTATTTTTATTTTTATTTTTATATTTCAAAAAACAAATATAATCGATGCATACAGCCTGTAGGAGCCCAGAAATAGATTCGGATGGTGGGGGCGTGCTCGTTGTCAATGATAAATTGTCCCTTTCTTCATTATACGACCAAGTCCTATAATGTCCGTGATTTTTATATAATAGTCTCTTTGGTAAGAGGCTCCCCGACTAGCTAGCTATTTTCTATGATTTTCATTTAGAGTAAAGGTCCGGATGGGAGAAAAACGCCTTTTTACACCAGGCCTGTAATAAATCGCCGCGTTAAAGCTTAAGAAAATAAAATCTGGGGCAGCGGATGGAGAGGACCTCCCAAAACCAACCTTTACCTAATATAATATATATTTTTTAAATAAGAGAGGTTAAGCGCGTCCAAACTCCAAACCTTTAACTAGGGTTTTTTTGCAACACAATTTTTAATAATAATTTTAATAATAATTTTGAAAAATATAAAATAACATTAAATAAAATTTTAAAATATATAAAATAATATTATATATCATTTTAAAATGTACAAATCTAATTAGTATAAAATAAAATTATATTTATTGTGCATGCAATTGAAAATGAGTAAAAAAATAATATTTATAATTTTAAGATATGCAACACAATTTATATGATAAAATTTAATTTTAAAAATAAAGTTGAATTATTTTCAAAAAAATATATATAGAATTTATAGACCCTAAAATTATATATATTATTATTAAAAAAATTATATAACCTGAAAAAATAAAAAAAATAAAAAATTCAAATTGGTGGACTGAGTTCAACTACATTACCTTCAAACCCGACCACTATGTCAATGCCATTTGATCTGTATGCATACTACACCTCTCCAACAAAATTTTGTTATATTTAAATGTTTCATTTAGTTTAATTTTATCACTTAAATTTTTCTTCATTTGTAGGAATATACAATATCTGACACCTCTATATCCTTCCGCTATGTCAATCCCATTTGATATTATGTAGTATTAATCTTATCTTACAAATTACTGTTATATTTAAATGTTTGTTTTCATCTGATTGGGTCACTTAAATTTTTGTACTTCTGTAAGAATATACAATACCCGACACTTCCATATTTTCCTGCTATATCAACATCATTTGATATGTTCGAGTACTAATCCTATCTTATAAATTGTTGTTATATTTAAATATTTAATTTTGTCTGATTGTGTCCCTTAATTTTTTTTTTTATAAATAGAAATATGCAATACCTAACACCTCCAAACCCACCCATTATGTCAACACCATTGGATTTGTATGAATATTAATGTTATCTTACTCATGTGTTATATTTAAGTGTTTGTTTTCGTTACTTAGATTTTTTTCATTTTGTAGGAATATGCAATTTCTTACAATATCTCAATATAATTTTACGTATGGAGCATCGTGGAATTTTGACTACTCAAAAGATAATTAGTTATAAGCAGCTAACAGATGACAACTTTTGTTATATTTGTCGTTTCTTAAGTCTGTAATGATATTTAGGCATGATACTTAGGTAGATTATTTATTTTGCAGTGATATGCAATATTTTGGGTTATAATGATAAATCTGAACTTGTTCATTTTCAGGTGGAGATTGAATTATTGGCGGAGTTTTTTTTAATTTTTTTAAATGTTTATTTTAGGTGGAGATTAAATTATTAGCAGTTTTTTATTTTTTATTTTTTATTTTTTTAATGTTCATTTTCAGGTAGAGATTGAATTATTGGCAGTATTTTATTTTATTTTATTTTTTTAATGATTATTTTCAGGTGGAGATTGAATTATTGACAGTTTTATAATTATAAATAAAAGTTGGTTTCACATTAAATAAAGACATCATGTTAAAAAATCAGATTAATTGGGTCAACTAGTTGAACTTTTGTTATGGGACTAATAAATTAAATAATGCAGTAATTCAGCCAAAATAAATTGAAAGAATGCTTAAAAACAATAATAGATATAGTAATTCTAATACTAATACTATACTATAGATTTAGTAATATTAAATTTAGTAATATAGTAATATAATAAAACTAATATTATAAATTTAGTAATAGTAATAGTAATAGTAATACAATAATACTAATACTAATATTAAATTTAGTAATCTAATAATACTAATATTATAAATTTAGTAATATAGTAATACTAATACTAATACATTAGTAATAGAGTAATAGTAACACTACTACTAATAGTAATAAATATAGTAGTACTATAGATTTAGTAATATTAAATTTGGTAATATAATAATACTAATATTATAAATTTAGTGATATAGTAATAGTAATAGTAATACAATAATAATATAGTAATACTAATACTAATATTAAATTTAGTAATATAGTTAAATAATGATACTAGTATTATAAATTTAATAATATACTAATACTAACACTAATACTATACATTAGTAATATAGTAATACTAATACTAATACATTAGTAATATAGTAATATTAATATTAATAAATATAGTAATACTATAGATTTAGTAATATTAAATTTAGTAATATAGTAATATAATAATACTAATATTATAAATTTAGTAATATAGTAATACTAATACTAATACTAATACTAATACTAATACTAATATACTAGTGTTATAGTTATATGTATATAATATAATTATGTAAATCACTATAACTAATAGTCTAATACTAAAATTATAACTTTTACTAATATAATTATAACCAAATCACTATAATTATATATATTTAGCTTAATGTATTAAATTTTTCATATTTTTTAATGTACAACTTTATTATATAGTCGATATATAATAATTGTAGTATGATATATGTTATATATGTACACAGACTTCTAAATTTAAATAATTTTAAACGTTAAGAGTGTTGAACCCAAGGTTTCAAGTCTCGTATTTACGTATAAATTTTGATGATAACAAATAATATTGAAAACTCAAGCTCAAGTTGTCTATGCATGAAGGGAGCTAAACACATCAAGAAATCAAGCATGAGCAAGAAAGATATCAAGTCTACAAATGAAGCTCATAGATTATTTTTGTACATCTCTTGATAAAATTAGAAATTGGATTAAGGCTCCAAATTACTCTTTTTTCTCATAAAACATCAAATTACTTTTTCCACATATGCAAGACATTTTTAAATGTCTTAGTTTTGAAAATTATGTTTTTCACATGTGCATAACACCATCAAACAAAATAATTTCGAAAATTATATTTTTTTATAAAAACTTGATTTTATAAGATGATTGATTATCATATTTGACATGTGCATATTTTGTTTGAAAGTCTTGAAGGGAGGTGGTGTGTTTTTTTGACTAATGCAAAAAGTAGATGATTTTGTTTGAGAATCTTAAAGGGTGGTTGTGTGTTTTTTTGACAAATATAAAAGATAGATGATTTGTTTGAAAATCTTAAAGGGTGGTTGTGTGTTTTTTTGACATATGCAAAAAGAAGATGATTTGGTTTGAAAAATAAATCATGCTCATTTTGTCTTGTATGAAAAGCAAAAGATTAGGTTTGATTTCTTTGAAAAATGAATGGAGTTGTCTTTGACAAATGCAAAAAGGAAATGTTTTTATTTGAATTTTTTGAAAAGTGAATAGTGCTCTTATTTGACATGGGAATCTTTTCAAATTTGAAATTGAAGACTCATTTACCTATAAATAGCTCACTTGAGTTTTGCAAAAATTATAACAAGAGCTTACACATCTATTGCTAAATTTTGCATCATTCTTTCAAAGCTCTCATTCTCTCTTTTCTAAAGTTTTGAGCCTTAATTCTTGTTCTTGTTGAGAGAGATATAGTTTGTGCTGTATTGTTCTTATTTCACTCATTGAGGAGTGTTTTCTGATAGCCTACCCACTATCAATTCTTGTATCAGTAAGAGGGTGTGTATAACCCTTGTGTGTGTAGAAGGTGTTCTACACGGGGAATAGTTAAATCACCAAGTGTGAGGTGATTGGAAGTAAGAGGGTGCGTATAACCCTTGTGTGTGTAGAAGGTGTTCTACACAGGGAATAGTTGAATCACCAAGTATGAGGTGATTGGAAGTGTAGAGGGTGTTCTACACGGATTCTTTGGAGCGGTGCTGCTCAAAGGTGTAATAGATTTCTATCTCCACCTAAAGGAGATTGAATAGTGGATTTGGGAATCCTCAAGGGGTAGCTTGAGGCGAGGACGTAGGCAGTGGGGCTGAACCTCGTAAAAATACTGAGTTTGCTTTCTCTTACCCTACTCTTTATATTTCCTACTGCTTTATATTTTGGTTATATTTTATATTGTATATTTAGTTTATAAGTATTAATTTTTTAATATAACCCAATTCACCCCCCCTCTTGTGTTAGTCATCTGGGCAACAAAGAGAAATGATAGAATTTTTTTTTATATATGTAAGAGAAATGATAGAATATTACTATTTTATCACTTATTTACTACTTTTTTGTATTTAATTTTTTTTTTATAATTTTTAATTTTACTTAATGATTAAGGATGTAAGTATAAACAAAGTTGTATAATTTTTTTAAAATTTTTTCTTAATGATTAAAATATTAAAAAATGCTTAAAAGAAAATGATAAAAAAAAATTCAAATACACTATTTTTTTTACCACTAGATTAATAAAAATAATAAAGTATTTTACTTTTTGTCTATTTATTAAACATTTATGGTTTATTTATTGTGATTTTGTGATCTATCGCTCTCTTTTTCAAGCAACCTCTATTTTTAAGTTTTAAGTAAAACTGATAGTATCTATAATATATATATATATATAATATAATATAAATCATGAGGATTTAATTTGATTGTTTTATATATCCACATAATGTAAATAATAATATTATATTTAAAAAATTTATGCATAGTCACTTTCATATATTCTTTATACATTCCATAATTATGATTGACTACAATTTATATCGTTTTTAATATAAAATTAATTATTTTAACCAATCTAGATACTAAAAAATAAATGCACTAATGACACATAACATGACTCTTCTTCGATTTTATTGCCTTCTATCATCTCTCCCTTCCTCAAGTTGCATGAATGACATTGGACGGTTTGGATAGCAATTCAATTTTATTATTCACAACTCATGTTAACTCATTTCAATTAATCTCAACTTACACATCTCATTACTATTCAAAATTCATCTCATCTCATCTTCAAATCCAAACGAAACCTAAATATAAAGTATTTTGAGGTGCTCATTTCATTGTGAGCTGTCATTGGTACATGAGACACTATCCGTTTATCTCTTTCTTATATTGTTTTTTTAATTAGTAATTATTATTATTATTAAAATATAATTTAAATAATTAAACTTATATTTTTTATATATCAAATTAAGTTGTTGAAATAAATAATACTAAATATAATATGATGGATTTATTTATTCATAATAGAAGTCAGAAGTGATTCATATTTTATCTCAAATCTTATCCTTCTTGTAGATGTTCTTCTATGATTAGAAGACAGAAAAAATTGTGAGTATTGTATATACTGAAAAATAAAGATAAAAAAATGAATTTAACATAAAAAAATTATTTTTTATTAGTAAAATTATTTTTCTATAAAAAAAATGTGTAGAACTTATCTGTTTAAATTTAGAGGGCTACTACACGTTCGTAAGATTTTACGCACTGTTGTTTACGCATCATCGTGGCATTCTGTAGTGTGTACAATTTATACAAGAGTTTTTCGAAGACTTCTTATTTGCGGATATGAAATTTGTCCGTTTGTATATTGGCACGGCACTTTGCCATTGATCTAAGTCTAACGCCTAAAACTTTGTCTCAAAGTTATTTTGCAGGTGGCCGTATATCTAATTCTTTTTCTATTAATTTGAATTTTTATTTTTATTTTTTCAAGTTATATAAATTTTTTTAATAATAATATATATAATTCTAGGGTGTATAAATTATATTTTCTTTTGAAAATAATTCAACTTTATTTTTAAAATTAAATTTTATCATATAAATTGTGTTGCATATCTTAAAATTATAAATATTATTATTTTTTACTCATTTTCAATTGCATGCACAATAAATATAATTTTATTTTATACATTTTAAAAATTTATTTAATGTTATTTTATATTTTTTAAAATTATATATAATATTATTATAAAACATTGTGTTGCAAAAATATCCTAGTTAAAAGTTTGGAGTTTAGACGTGCTTAACCTCTTTTATTTAAAAAAAAAGGTATTATAGCATAGTGTATAAAATATAATGCATAAAATTATAAAATTGTTCGAACGTTTAATATTTCTCTTAAATTTATTTTGACAGTCAAAATTAGCCGCCCCACATAAAATCTGGTACAATTGTTTACAAAATAAAACTGATACGTGTTAATTTATTATTGATTTGGTGCAAAAACTGCTTTTTCTTCCATCCGAATGGGAGCATCACCCATTTTTTTAATGGATGTTATCATGATTTATCAGATTTTTCTAGTTTCTGACAAATCATGACAACGTCCATTAAACGGCCATGTTTTCAAGTCCTAAAGGTAGGAAGTATTAATATAATATTATAGTAATTTTTTTGGAAATGCCATTCATTCAAGAATTTTTACTTAAAGGCCGGTGGAGTTGATGAATCTCATAATTCAACGGAAAAAAGTGTTGAATTTATTTAAATTTAGAAATGAGATAAATTTAAATAAAAAATTAAAAATTAAATAAAAAAATATTATTTTTTAATAATATTATTATTGTTTGAGATTTAAAATTAATAGATATATTATTTATAATATTTTCTGTAAAATTTGAAAAAGATTATAATAATGATATTGAGGACCTACAATTAAGATTAAGGTATGGTTTAGATAGTGAATTGAAAAGATAGATAAATTTTAAAAATTTAATAAAGTATTATTAAAATAATACTTTTTAATTGGGAACTCATGAAAAAATTTAAGTTTTTATTATATTATGCATGTGAATTTGAAAAAATTATAATGATGAAATGAAATGAGATCATGAGATGAGTCTTGAATCCAAACAAGACTTGATTTATTTCTTAGTTTAATCTAATGTTATATATATATAGTAAATTTTAATTTTTTATTAACTTTGTTTATCATTTTTATGTCTAATATTATTTGAAACTAAACTCTGACTGCGCTTAACAGCTTTAATTATCTAGTGAAATCGATGCTTAATTTTCACCATTTTAACTGATCAGTTAGAAACTTAGTATAAGAGCACCAAATTTCACTCAATTCAATGAGTTTTTGTATTGTATTTCTATAGGTATTTATACACAAGTTTGTAGAATATCCTAGAATAACCAAAAAAAAAAAAACTGTTATACATTAATTAAGTTTAAAAATAGAAAAATTTTTGACTAAAGTTTCCCTCCAATAGGCTGTGATTTGTTTAGTATTGTTACTTGAATGCTAGGAAGAGTATTTTTTATATTTATATTTAGAAGTTATAGTTGGTTATTTCCGTATTTTTTAAATGTATTAGATTGATTATATATATATATATATTGAATTAACATGTACAGGATATTTTATTCTATATAGATAGTCACTGTCCCACAAATGACAATACCATAAATAATGCTTTTTTATTAGGTTTTTCAACTGCTTTCTTCTTTTAGGTTTGCTTAGATAAAAAAGAAAAAAATAAAAATAAAAAATAGATACTGGGGCCGGGATGCTTCGGCTCTGGACAATGCTAGAACGAGAATCTGAATATTCTGACCGTGTCCAAACGTCCGTGTACCTATTTTCCCGTGTCAGATCTAGTTTTTTTTTGCCCGTATCATTACTCTTCCAGGATTCGGGATTGGAATTTAGAAGTTTGTGTCAGATCTAGGTTTTTTATTATAAATAAGTAAAAAATTAATTAATTATTATTTATTATTATAAATCTTTATAAATAAATAATCGAATATAAAAATTTGATGTAAATAATTAAAATTAAAAATTAATTATATTATATTATTTTTTATATTTTGAAAAAATAATTATTTTAATATAAAGATTATGCAAAGATAATAATCAAAAATTAAAATAAAAATTATATTAACTAAAAATGTATTTTTAACCCTAGCCGATTTAATGAAAGTGATATAGCTCTGTCTGCAAGCACTTGGAGAATCTAGCCAAATCTAAAAGCGAAAACTCCAAAACGTACTGTAGCGTATTGGCAATATTCGAGTTACAAAGGCAATTATCACGACCAGCTTCATCCTTAAAAAACAGGAAACCAAGTTCTGATATAAAAAATAAAAAAATAAAAAAATAAAAAAATAAAAAAATAAAAAAACCAAGAAGATACGAAAACCGAAGTACAGTGATGTTGCTGTCGTTTTGGGTATGGATTAGTCATGAGAAGATGGACGGCCAGCACAGAAAACATGGGAGATGGAATTTGCAATATAATCGAACATCATACGCTTCACCAACTTCCGCTTCGCCGGAATCAGACCGCCGATTTTGGGTTTGAAACTCTGTACCAACTTCAACTCTGGCTCGACCTTGTTACAGACCACCTTCATCACCATCAATAGCTCTGTGTAAAGCCTGCGCTTTTCTTCTTCAGTTGGGCTCAGATTCACCACCTTCAACTCTGGCAACTCTGCCCTTGTGCAAACCACCTTCCCCCCATCTGGGTTCAGCATCTTCACCATCTTTGGCTGATCTGCCATTCTGCCCGTCGCCATTTCTTTCACTCTCTTCAAAAGCTCGAGCTTTCAATCCCTAAGGTGAGGGGCTTGATACACTTCAACTCTATATATAGACATTTTATTATTGAGCTCTTTTTTTTTTTTTTTGCCCCACACCGCACGCTCGTTTCTGAGATTTTCTTACTTTAGATTCTTTGACCGAAACTATAAATTTAAAAAAAAAACTAAAGAAAAAAGAAATCCAATAGCACGTAATCTGAATTTCCTCGAAGTTTCCTAATTGTGGTAGTATTTCTCATTTTATTTTCTATCCGGTAATGCTAGATGTAATTATAAATTGTGTTAGTATTATAAAATTTATTTAAAATTGAGTAAGATTTATTATTAAAAAATTAATTTTTTAAAGTAAATTTAAATTTATTCACTTTTAAAAAAATAGTACACAACACTTACGTGATCTATAACATGTAAATATAATTTATCTTGTAATTAATTATCTTCTAATGTCTCATAACTATATTACCATGTTCTGTCCATTTCGTCCTAGTTAGTTGGTTCCTCGGTATAATGCTCAAAGTGAAATGATCTAAATGATCAATACTTGTTAAAATCAGTCGTGATAGGTGGATTAATACATTGTGATGGCCGACAAGATCATGTTTAGTTAACTAACCCATACATCATTTTCCTTTTAATTAAGTTAATTATTGCCTACATAGTGGGTCCTATTGATTATGTACTATGCCACGATAATGATACATTCTTCTTTGCAAGAAAATGGACAGTATAAGCTCAATTTGGACTATATGAACTTTAATCATTCAGTTTAAAGTCAGCCTTTGGAAATCAATAGACACCAGCTCCAATTGATCGAATCGCCCAAATAATATGTAGATCAATAGAGAAATATTAGATATATTCTCATATAAAATATATTCTCTAAACAATATATATAACAAATAAGTTTAATAATAAGAATGGATAGAAGAATATTTCTCGCATAGATTATATTCATAAATTAGAGTTTCGTAGAAGCTTCCCAGTTCCCACTGCACATAATTAATTATCCTATGACAAAGTTAATGAGCTGTTGCTTCACTGTGCTAAATAAGACCCAATGCCACATAATGATTTATATGTATGCACTTCCAAAATATATAATTAAGTTAATGCATGTATATTGTGGAAACACATTATTCAATAGGATCAGCAGTGGGTCCTATTTTATTTCGTACTATGCTAGTTATAATGAAAAGATACATGTTTCAATAGGATCTTTTGCAATATAATAGAGTACAAATAGAAAGATTGCATAAAATTTATAATATGATCATAACTTACAAATAAAAAAAAAGATGTATAAATTAACTTGATTTTATATAATATATTAGATATATTTTATAATCCATCATGCTAAATTAAGTTATGTTAATTTATGAGTTTACTTTTATAAAATCTGTTCGTAGTTAAAATTCATTTTTAAAAAAGAAATATAATTAATTTCAATTATCTTTGTATACAATGAATCCAACTTTGTAGACTCTCATGCATATAATAATTAAGCTAAATTTGATGATACATAACGGCATGCAAATAGTTTTTGTTTTTTTGTGTTTGAGGCATATATGCATCAAATAGTTATTTGGAAAGAAAGAAAGAAAGTAGATATAAAAGACGAAGAAGATTGATAATGGTACTGATGATCGGGATGTATGTCGAATCAATTAAGGAGAAAAGAAGAAGGCTTCTCTTCCAATATGCGCCGTAGCGATGCCATCTCTTTTCGCTTTCCCCACGTGGAGTACTTTACCGGAAAGCAAATTAATGTATGATATCTTTTTAGACAAATTAATGATATAATATGTAATTAATATATAGTAGAAAGATTAATTAAGACCCCAATCATTTTAGATGGCCATGCAGTGTCGACACATGCGTGCTGTTAGAAACTACGTACATATGAATTTTTCTTTTTTCTTTTTTCTTTTTCTTTTCCTTCTTGACGGCACCATCCCTATGACTGAGATCCGAGTAATATATATGGATAAAATTATTAATATTCCTTTATTATATAAAGAATAAATATAAAATTAGTAATATCTTATTATTATATAAAAATAAATAAATAGTCTAAAACGTGGATTGAATTTAATGAGAATGCTTTATGAATTTGTGCGGAATTTCCAGACGGTGGGGCCAACAATATTATATCCAATAAATTATGTAAAGAATTGATAAGACATGATTCATTGATTTGATTTTTGCCGTGCCGGCACAAAATTAGAAAATTGTTGAAAGTTGTTCATGATGAACTAGACATGTGAACATAGGTACGTACTGATCAAGACGTACGAGACGGTAGGAGTAGTATATGATTTGTTTTTTTTCTTTTTGTGTATAATATTTTGCTATTAATAATTTAATAACCAAACATCTGTACTGCCCTAGCTTTACATGCATTTGTTCCTGATCTTGTATAAACCCTAATTGAAAATAGCGATTTAAGTTATTTGAATTGCGAATAGTAATAATTTATGAATCTCGTGAAGATATATATATATATATCTTTATACTTAAAAAGTCGCTATCCATTATCTACATTAATGAATAATAAAATTGAGATTAATTTGTTTAACTTTCATCTTCCCTTTATATCCCTCTTCATTTCAGACCACTCAAACTCGCTTCTCTCCCTTTCGAATTCTCTCCCAGCCAGACCCGTTATTACACGGGTTCAAACCCGTTTGGCTTCTCCTCCAAGCAACCCATGATTGTCTCTCACTGCCGGCCACTCAGCCTCACCGCCACTTCCGGCAACTTCCTCGTGGTGCATTGAACAATCCTGCACTGTGGACTGCCCTTGGCAGGCTCTCCCTCAGCCGCACGCGAGAAAAATCCGAAATGGGTTCCATACGGATTCCTCTGTATCGCGCATCCATACGCCACCGCAAGCAGCCACCACAACCACCGTCGAGTACTATGACCACCCCCTTCCTCCTCCCCTTGACCTGAAGCCCACAGCTTCTCCCTAGACCCACGCAATGCGCACATGAAACCCACGGCCTCCATTTCCACAACAACAACAATAAACTCCCAACAAAAATAATAATAACTTAGAAAGACCAAACGAAGAGGAAAAGATGGAGAGGAGATGGATCAGAGCTGAGAAGTCGAGAGCCAACAGGGATGAGAAATCCGAGACCGAATGAAGAAAGAAAGAAGACGGACAGAAAGATGGAGACTAAACGCAACGTATTAGATGACATCAAACGGTGCGTTTTTAATCCTTTAATGTGTCTGTGAAAAACGGTGTGTTTTTTTATGTTATTTGGTTTCTAATGTTTTTAATTAGTGCGGTGCATTTTAGTCTGATAGTGGCAGAATAATGCGAGTCATCTAATATCCTTTTATGCCAAACAGTTAAATACTCGTCCCTTATCAAATATCAATCTCTTTTTCCAGTCTCTTTAGTTCATTCATTTAATTCATTTGGTTGTAATCATTTTGATTTTTCTTAGTTCGGTTTCGTTCATCTGATTCTATTTACTATTTTGTAATCTGGCATTATCAGATGAAATGATGTTTTCGCATGATGATGGGAGAGACGACGGCAGAGTATTATCTTCATAATCTACTGCAGTGCGAGAGAGAAAGGAGAAAAAAATCACCGTTTGTTGCAGTGGTTGGAGATAACGCTGAAAGAAAGAAAGGAAAATTTGTTGTCGTGGTTTAGGGTGATTTACTGGTATGTTTTGTGATGATTATTCTCAATTTTTTTTTCCTCCGCTCATTTTTATTCTTTTTGTGTATTTATTTATTTTTTGGTGATAAATATTCATCTTTTGATAGCATTTGTTTTTGTGGTATTCTCTTTATGCATTTGTTCTTTTCTTATTTATGTTCTTGTGATAAGTATCTCATCCATTTATACATTTGTTTATTTGGGTCTATCATTTGAAATTAGTAGCTTGCGTTAGTGTCTGTGTGTGCTTCATTCTTATTCTTTTTATTTGTGCATTTGTTTATTTTTTGTGTGATAAATATTCATCTATGATGTTAGATAATGCTAGGGATTGTATGTTTCAAGTTATTGTTTTCATTCCAAAAAAAGTTCATATTTCTGATTCTCTTTCTTTCCCCTTCTTCTTATGCCTGTGAATTTGGTCATTTAGTTCTAGAAATGCTAAGAGAAAGACTACTTTGGTTATCTAAAGAATCAAATCAACAATATTCCTAGATGGAATATGTCCTTTGAAAAACCAAATACACATAACTTAGATCATTGGGCATTAATAGATAAAGGACTTTTTCCTTTAATAGTTGAAAAAAATTGCATTTTTTTTATTTGAGTTATAAAATTAGGCTCCACTTTTTACCAATTATATATTGGAAGCATTTGGGAATGCAAAAACATATAGGAATAACAACTCTAGCCTATTTGTGAGTTTCCTTCTTCCTTTCCTTCTTTCTCCTTTTGTATCATTTCTTGTGGATCCCGACTGAATAGGAACTGCCAAATCTGGCGAGACTCATTTGGTCACTGACTAGAGGAGGTTTCAAACAAGGTATACTCATTTATTTTGGAATTGTTTTTATTTTTATTATTTTTTTAAATTATTCTATGTATTCGCTGATCTGTTTCTCTTTTATGCGTTATTGGTTTAGTTGTTGTTGATGTTATTGCTTTTTAGTTATGTGGGGTTTTGATCTTTGATTGACAGGTCTCTGTTGTCCAATATTTGCCTACCGAACATCGTTTAAAAATTTAAATAAGAAATCTCTCTTTGAGTAGAATGTTAAGAGTATAGTGAAAGATGTCCATGAGGAAAGATTACAACTTGTACTTGGATTTCTTAAGGCATTGCGGTGAGAAATTTCATTTTTGTTACAAGAAATAAGTTATTTTCATTTTCCAGTTTTTGTTCGTAAAGGCACTAAAATCTGGTTTTTTGTTAGTAGATTTCTTTTTTTCTTAATTTCCTTTATGTGAAATATTTTCCCTTTCAGGCATTTACGTGGTCAATTAATTGTTTCAAATTGTTTATTATTTGTTTAATTTTTTGTGTGTATGCATGCAATCTCTTGTTTAGTTAGTTGTATGAATATGGTATTACTCCTTTTGTTCATGACAACCTTCTCAAGATATCTGAAAAATATGTCCTAGGATATTGAATTATTAGTCTATTGCCAGGATCTGTAGGTTTTTTTTATCCTTTTCATGGTTCATCGTATCTGTATGCTTGGCTTGTAATAAATGATGTTTACATTTCATTATCATTTATTCTTCATGTAGAAGGTATGGAGGTAATTTAAATTTGTTAGAAAATGGAGATGAATCCATAGTTCATATATTGTAGGCAGAAATTGCTTGTCATGGCTTAGAATACCCTATTAAAACTTGTTAATAAACATTGCTTTAAGTTAAAAATCGTTGGCTGTTGATACTATAAATTGGCTTGGGACAAAAGAATATTTTAGTTAGCATTTGTATTTGCTCCATAATGTTAGTAATTTAAAATGACTATGATATTTGCCTCCTAATGTTAGTAATGTCTAGGCCTTTGTGATTTTTTTTTTTTTTTTGCTTTCAAAAATAGATCAGGTTTATTGAGATCTATCAAAAATTGGCTATAAAGACTATAAGCTAAATGTTTGTGTATGCCTGTACTATAAATGACTTGATTTGTGGCCTTTTTGATATGTGTATGTTTTCATACATAGATATTGTTGTCATCGTTTTCCAATGTTAGATTGGAGATGTGGGATTTCTAATATGTTTTGGCATTGGTGACTTTGAATTTAGGCACGCTATTTTCGATGACTGTTTGGTTTCATAAACTTATAAAACAGGCGTCCATGGATGTGGCTTTGCATAAGCTGTAGACTGGATCCTTGGCTTTCATTAAAAAAAATGTGAAGAAAAAAGGAACTCATAGATAGATTAAATTATTTTATTATGCTTCTGAGAACCAGAGTTACTATAGCATATTTAATTTCCCATTCAAGCAACTATTTGCATGTACGTGTTTAAATTTCTTGTAATTTTGTGATGTATAGGTAGTTTAAAGGGTTGGGTAGATTAAATGGGTGACGTAATTGATCCAGCAGATAGTGATTTTGTAGGTTGCATTTGTGGTTGAAGTGATTGTATACCAAGTATATATGATTGTATACCAAAGAATTGGGTCTCACTTTTGGGTTAGGGATCTGACCCTCACTCCCCTTATGACATCTTGCTTAGTCATAAAAAAACTTAATTGTCTGTCGCTTCTTCTTTTTTTTTTTTTAATCTTTTTGTTACCCCTCCTTGAAACTTTTCTTTTTCAGTGGCTGATAAGAGATATTAACCTTTTTCCAAAACTTTATCTTATGAATGATACTGTTGTTTTCATTTGTTCAAATAGACTTAATACTCGCCTTCTTGAAAGGAGTATTGAATATAATGACTTGACTAAGAAGGTTTGGCTATTGATATTTGCAAAATCTTCTTATTGAAAAAAAAAAGACAGATTTGCAAAATCTTTAATGGTCTGTCAAAGGTAGAGTCCTATGTAGCCATGTGGTCATTTATTTGTGGGGAAGTTGAAATTTTCAATCTATTGTCAAAATTACTGTATTTGATTGACTATACACAAATGTTTTTGTGCAGTCATTGTGACTCATGATAGAATAATTGTGATGGAATAATTGGCTTGTACAGAGGTATGTTCCCAATGGTTTAAAAACCGTACCAAGTATTAGGTTCACATTTAGTAGCAGTTTCATTTTATAATAGAATGTAGCCTTGGATTTGTTCTTGTATTGATTGGTTAATAGAATAGCATAATTTGTACAGCACTTCTAAAAATTGCAAGCATTTTTGCTGCATAATTGAGTTGATTCTTTAATCTTTGGTCTCTTTCATTCTTTTTTCTCAAGCGAATGAATATAATTCTATCATTATCATTTTTCCTACACTTTGTAGATGATAAATTGTTTTCCCTCTTGGTCCCACTGTAGCATTAGGCTTACCGCCTTTTACATTGTTAAACGCCTAATTGCAGCCAGTGAGAAAGAGATTCAGAGAATTGTGGAGAAACATGGCAGCATATTTAGTCATGATGGCAAGATATTTAGCCATGATGGAAAGTAGTTGAGGAAGCCTAGGTTTTATATTTATAACTTCCTGCATATTGTTCTTATGGACATCATGTCCCCATTGAAGTAGCTGTTATTTTTGGAAACTGCATATGTGGCAAAAGTTCATGTGTTACTATGGTATGTCAGATTTTTTTAGAGATAAAAATCTCAGGATTGTATATTTGTGATTGTAAGGAATTAGGATGCTGATTCTCTCTGTAGACATTACTTTTAACAAAGATACAGCTCTATGTATGGATTAACTATGATATGTCAAGAATTTTTAACTCACACTGATATCTTATCTAGAGGCTCTGTTTTATCATCCAAATAAATATGCTCATTTAGAACTTCTTAATCAATTTGTACTATTATCTGCATTTACAAAGTACTTTTCAAACAATTAGGTGGTTTGATTTTTGTGCATATTTTTACAATATAATTTATCAGATTTGGTGGTTGTGTTTTGCAAAGACTTTGGTCTGTGTGTTGGTTTTTGTGCATATGTTTATGAGATTGTTACTTCTCTACTATTTTTGGAATAAAAAAAAAACAGGTGATTTTTTTTTTTTTGTTATTTTTATTTTGAAGTTTGAGGTGTTTAGGTTTATGCTTTGGAATTATTTTTTCTATGTTTATCATTTCTACATTTTTTTTGGCGGGTTGATGAGTTAAAATTGTGGCGAGGTTTGTTTACGTCTTTTTTGTGCGTATTTGTTTTCTAAAAAAGTTTATACACAGTGAGACCAAATTATATCAAACAATTATATTAAACATTAATTTATCTAGAGTTGGGTGTTTTTGGCATATATATATGAATTTTTTTTGCTCAAAAGCTGCATATTTATTGGTGATTTGGAGGAAAAAATGTAATTGTAGTAATTGTATATATTTTTTTTATATAAAAAAAATGGAAGTCTCATATAATCTTATAAATCTTTGCCTCTCCTGTTTTATGGCCAACTGTTAAACCTTCAAGACAGAGAATATGTTATAAAACTACAAATTCTTTTTTATTAAATAAAATGCTAAAAAATTGATGTACTTCGTCTTTGCTTATTCATGTAATAAGTTTTTTTTTATTAATTATAAGAAAATGCTAAAAAAAATGTTACGATTAGAATAAGATCGTAGTTGTTTTGAGAGGTACAAGTTTAATATAGTGAAAAACAATGAGAGCCACGAAAGAGTTGCCCTTTATAAATCTACCGAAGATAAAAATTTACATTCTATTTATGATACTAATTTGCAAGATATTAATAACTCTGTTCAAACTTTATATATTTATATATTTATATGTATATACTAATTCTAAGAATATGTTTTTGTACCTTTTTTCTTGTTAATCTTGTATGTTTCACATTTGTATATTTAATTGGACACTCTTACAAGAGAGCCAACAGTGCATATTCTGCCTTGTGAACTTGGTTACATGAGCACAACTTTCTCTTTAAGAACAAGTGACTTTTTTGGATATCCAGTTTGAGATATTTTTGTCTTTTAACAACAAAGTGCACATTGTTTTTTTTAATATGAAGTGTATCTAAGAACTTGTAATTTTTATGTATGTTTCTGACTTCTGAGCATTCTTGGAAATTTAATTGTATCTATAAAATAAATACCTTAGTTGCAAAGTTCTATAAGGTTAGAACATATGTGCACCATTTCTGTTGGGGCAGCAAGATTCCCTTTTCTTTTTGGCAAGTTTTTGTAGGAATCAAGTAGTTAAATTTATGCATATCTACTTGGCGCACTTGTTTTCTTTGTATATTTTGTAGGGGTCCAATTGATTAATTAATCAATAATTCATCATAGAAACTTCATCAAGCAATTAATAAATATTAAACTATATAGAGTTGAGTATTTTTGGCATATAGATGTGATTTTTTTTTTGCTCAACTCCTGCATACTTATGTATGATTTAGATGAAAATATGTAGTTGTAGCTTTTGTATACACCACCAATAAAAAGTGGTGTATATCTTGTTATCTTTATATGCTCCAACCAATTTAAAATATCTGGGTCATATTGTGAAATACAAGATCATGGTAGTCCAGTCCACTTGATTTCTTCATATTCTTTAATTTTTACTTAAAAATTGTTTATTCTTGGAAGTGTGCTATCATTCAATTATATAAACTGAAACTTGTATTAATGTCATAATTCTTGCTATTTGGTTCTAAATTCCTACAAATTATTATTAACTAACAACAACTAACAGTAATTGTAAATCTCCTAAAACTTTTGATGTATTTGAATGAAAATTTCAGCTACTTCAATTTTATTTTGTATTTTTTGGTTATTTTTGCATTAGGTTAAGTTTTGCCTCAAATTCAGTGCTTAATTTGACTCAAAGTTCATAACCTTGTGCCCAATGGTTATCAATACTGTTGAAAAAAAAAAGGAAATTGAACTAATCTCATCTATGGATTTATATTGAATATAACCTGACCTTTCTGATGGCATATTGAATTTGCAATGTGTTAAATGAAAGTTGATGATTAGAAATCTCAATGGCTGAAAGCTTGAAAGTGAAATAGGAGACCTCAAATGGTCATGCATCTTCCATGACTTAATTTACATGATTACAAAGAGGTGTTCATGCATGGTTTGCTACAAACCAGCCAGCATTTTGAACTTATCTTTTTGTTAAAATTGTATTAAACAAATTTAGCGAAATAATCAAAATTTTCAATATAACATACATGTATATTACTTACATTGATAAAGTTGTATCAAAATCCTGCATGATGTATATTCCACACTTGATCAATATATTATGCTATAATTGATTTGTATATTATTTTTTGCTACCTTTTTCTCAACTGGGCAGATTACGTCGTAATCTGTCAACATAGGCAATCTCACAAATTTAATTAATGAAACTGTTGGATGTTGTCATTTTATTGTTTTCTCCCTCTAAATCCAGCTTGTGAGGATTATTATATATTGTATATGCCAGCAAAACGTTTTTGTCAATTTATCCAGTATAAGCACCTACCTTGTAAATCACTACTAAGTTACTAACATTAGGTAGTAGCTTCTCAAATAACTATTTGCTTAGTTTAATTGAATTAATTTAACTGGTTTTTTTTTTTAATACAATGACTTTGCATTGTAATTTGGTACAAACTCATATTTTTATGTGATTGTTACTTCACAATATTTTTGACAAAAAGGGATCATTCTATTTTTTTAATGTTGCAATGTTTAGTTTTATGCTTTTATTTTTTTTTCTAAGTTTGTGACTTCAAATTATTTGTTTTCTTCTAATAATGATCATAGTTTAGAAACACAATCTATTTTGGTTGAAAGCAAGGTGTAGTTTAGAAATGTAATCTATTTTAGTTGAAGCAAGATAAAATGAGTAAAACTTTTTTCCCTTTTCTTTAGTAGATACCATCACGATATTATATGTAGCAAATGGTATAGTTAAATGCATGAAAATATTTTTTCTTGGTTTAAAAGCAAACGAAGAAGCAAATAAAATGAAAAATCTTCCTTTCAAATGAGCGTAACCTCAAAATGTCCTTAGTCATTAACTTAAGAGATTAATGTAAAATAAACGAAAGACCAACAACCAATAAATCCACTTTGAAGACACATTATTCGTTAACACAATTAATATTTTTTGCTTTTTTTTTCCATTGTTTGTTTTTGCCTTTTGCGATTCTTTTCTTTTCTTATTTTTCTTTTATCTTTTGTCTTTATTTTGCTTTCTATTTTAATGTAGTGTTAATAGGTGCTTTCATTTATAGGTTATTGTAATGACGTTAATATATTGATTATTAAAGTTTGATGTTAGTTATTATGCATTTATGGATAAGATTGAAATCTCATTCATTTTCTTAATAGAACTATATTAGTAATTCTTTCTTTCTTCTTCTTTGTCTTCTAACTCATTTTGGATTCAATGTATTGTTTCTTTTTTCTTTTTTTTTTTTTTAATTCTCTTCAACTGTTTATTATCATTGGCATATCTTGAAATTCTTGCAAATGTATTCTCTTTTTTATTTTATATCTCTTTCAAATGTCTAATATCTCAACCCAATTATGCACTTAGGATTTTGTTTTTCCTTTTCTCCCAATCCTGACAATCAATCCATGGCGAGTGGGAGTAGCAGCTTGCCACCACCAACACACTTCTTCAAAATAATAATACCTTCTACTTTAGCCAACAAAAGATTGGTAAGTAATACATATATCCATTAAATATTTTTTATTAATCAATTCTATAACTTCTATTCTGTTTAATTAATTCTATTATGTTTAAACAAAAGTAACTCTAAAATAACTTCTATCTATATGCGTGGAGTCAATGTTATTCCAATTACTGATATATTTTTGTAAAAGCATCTACTTACAATATATTTATGAAATCTTCACTTCGTTTGATCTTTGTAGAGCATCCCTAACAAATTTGTAAGACTGTTTGGTTCCGAACTTGGAACTATTATTACACTCACTTGTCCCAATAGGGACAGTTGGCAAGTGAGATTAGAGAAGGCTGACAACAAGATATGGTTTTATGAAGGTTGGTATGATTTTGTACAATATCATGCCATAAATATTGGGTATCTTTTAGTATTCAGATATGAAGGAAACTCTACCTTTCATGTCTTTATATTCGATAAGACTACTACAGAAATACAACATCCAGCAAGGGATATTACTGATGAAATAGCAAGAGTTATTTGTTTATCAGATGATGAGGAAAAATTAAGTGAAGATAATCGATCAATTTCTGAAACATCTGACCAAGAAAGACTGAGAATTATTAATGCAAGAGAGAGAGCAATTCAAGCAGCCAACAGACTAGAAGTTACAAATCCTTCATTTGTGCGTTCCTTGCGACTTCATAACATACAAAGAAGTTTCATGGTAAGTCTAAACTTATCATTAATGCATTCTATTGTTCAAATTTAATAACTTTTTAAAAATATGTACTTGATTTGAACTTTTTCTTTATTGTGTAGTATGTACCTGCTGAATTTGCTGCAAAATATCTATCGAAGAACCAAAAAGTCAAACTTCAAACATTTGATGATACAAGAGAATGGCATGCTATTTGCTCTTACAATAACAGTGATTGTTTATCAATGAGAATGATAAAGGGATGGAATGTATTTGTAAGAGAAAACAATTTGAAGGAAGGAGATGCTTTTGTTTTTGAGCTCATCAAAAGGAAGCATATTGTGTTGAAAGTCTATTTGTTTCGCGTAGCTGACTATATGTGAAAAAAATTTTGGTAAGTTCTTTCCTTTCAATTTCAGGTGACTTTCTTATTAATCTAGACAAATTAGTAATCTTCTTCATTCTTCTTCTGAACACATCATTTATTTTTCATATTTTGCGCAATTTAGTATTTTAGAAAACTTAGATAATTTAGCATTTTCGGTAATTTTATAATCTATATCTAGCATATCTGATGTTAAATATTTGAAATGTGGATTTTATTCACCATCGTGATAAATATTTCTAATCATACTTTGTGTTCTCAAAATATTTTTCAATATGCATTACTAAATCGTTTAATGTGATTCAATACTTGTGGAGACAAATTTCGTATAATGCATCACTATCGGAAATGATAGAGTTGGATATTTCTTATATAGTTTTTATATTTCTCACTATATTTTGGAGATTTTGGAAATATAGAAATCTTATATTGCTTTAAAATACAAATAGCTAACTTTTGATCCAGATCCCAAACTTGAGGAAGATAAATTATTATTCAATATTCTGTATTTATTTATTTATTTTGTCTTTGTAACTATCACTACACTTTGGTTTGTATTTATCATTTGGGCTTATTTTTTTCTTTTTCATGCCGATCAGCTTATGTATCATGAGATTTTTTTACTGTGAGGATTATATTTTGGTCTCTTTAAACATGTTTTTGTATTGTTCTTAGCAACTTCTGATAAATAATAGTTTTTACCCCACTTTTTGTATCTTATCTCTTTCTTCTCCCTATATTCTTTCCCCCGTCTTTCTTATTTTTTCCCATATCTTTCTTGCTTCTCTTTGTTCTAAAAATTATTAATCATCTCTTTTATTTTACTCTTAAAGTATGCTTTTCTATGCAGTCTTTAGGTTGGACAAAGACCACCAAAAAGATGCAAAGGATGCAATCCATGATTTAGACATGATATGGTTCACAATTTTAAAGTTCTTTCCATGACTGTGCCTTTTCTACTCTTTAATGCAATTCATGATATTTGTAAAAAGTTCTTTCACTGGACAACCACTACTTACAAAATGTTGAATTACTAACTTGCAACGTGATTGAATTATGTTGTTTCAATTCATTCAAAATTTCTCTATACTAGATGTTTATATTATTTTTATTTATTTTATAGTGATACAGGGCAACGTGCCTCACACGTTGCGCCACTCCTAGTATATATATATATATATATATATATATTTAAATTGAAATGAGTTTAACCTTTTCAATTAAAATATATAAAATCGATTGAGATGAATTTAGTATTTGTATGAAAAATTAAAAAATAATAAATTTTTACCATAATTTAATTTGAGATAATTAAACAACACTTTAATTAAAAGATACATTTTATGTTAATTTCCTTCAAAAAGCAGTGATAATGTTAATTTCCTGTACTTGTTTTCGTTGCCAATGTCGAATTTGACTACCATTCTTCCCACCTTTTTGAGTGTGAGATCAAGTATTGACCGATGACCACCATCAATTCGTGGGACCGAGAATTTTGAGATCGTGTCAGATCAGGTCATAAACGCGAGTTTCTTCATTTAATTGTTGAAACAAGGCTTAAGAACATAAAAGCTGAATTAACATTTCTCAAAGTGGGATTGGAAAATTACTACACCATGCATTAATGATTACTGTAAAAGCCAAAAGCCGAAACAAGATGAAAAAACCCCTCATATATCGTCTCGGAATATGCAGAGGATCACAAAGCTAGCTAGGGGGATAGATTCATATGAAAATCAAAGAAAATAAAATAAGAAATTTTACTTATATATGCAGTTGGGAAGTGGGAATGATCAGTAAAAGTTCTCCGCAAACAAAATTCAAAGTGCGAATCCCAGAGAAACTCAACAAGTGGAACGAGTACTACTGGAAAAAAGAAGCAGCAGAAAAACAAATACCCATAGATTACCGTTAATATTCGGAATATGCAGAGAATCACACAGCTTGGGATTACGGGCATGATGCTAGGGTGAGGACGGGTGTATAATCTTAGTCTGCTTTGCATAATTTGCAGATTTGGGTGGTCCAAAATTCTTGGATTGGGAGGCCGCAGAGGAAGAGGGACGGCCGGGACGACGGAAATAACGGGCGAGGAATTGGAGGAAGGAATCGAGCATCATGCGCTTAACCGACCTTCTTTTTGCTGGGAAAACACTTCCGGCTTTAGGCTTGAACGGCGGTGGTCCGACGGTATCTTCATCAGGTTTCGGCATCACCACTTTGTGATCCGGCTCTTTCACCTCGTAGTAGTGCACCATTTTTCCACTTTTGTTCATGATCAGCTAGCTTCAGTACTACTACCCCCTCCCTGTGATCCGGCCCTCTGTCTCTGATATGTTTTGTACTTTTGAGTTTTGGGTGATGATCTGAGATTCGATCTGAGTTTTGGGTTTAAATAAACGGCAAAATAGACAATCGGGTTGGGCCGGGAGGTTGGCTTGGAGGTTAAGCTTTGGTGACAAGCGTATACGTAAGGACACGTGTCATCCACCCATCTCCTACGGCGCGCCTTTTATTGGTTAGGATAGCAAAGGATCGAAAGAAACACCGCGTGGATACTTCCCACAACTAAAAAAGGTCTGGATATATTATAGATTCTAGATTCCATTCGGGCAAAAAAGTCTACGTTCCACGCGTTGATGCAACATTGGCAGAAAACTAATTTTTCAGATTCTCTGGTCGACAACAAGCAGATCATGCCAAAAGGCTCGTGCATGCTTTGTTTTCGATTTTCTTTTGGACCCTCCCGCCGAAACAGAACCAGATGATCCACTGCCTTCTGCTTTTCAACTTCAAGCTACTTTAATTTTTTCTATTCTTTAATTAATTAAAGAATAGAAAAAATTGTAGTTCCATGATTTATATATATATATATATGTATGTGTATGTGTTTCAACAGTACCTGTGCATGCTATAACCCTATATGTATGCACCAATATGCCCTTTTCGGCTGATTAATAATAAAGGTCATGCCTATGAAGAGAGAGAGAGGAAGAGAGTACTTTTCTCCTTAATTACTCAAGTTGTTGAATCAATACGCTGGTCTTAGGAGTTACCACTTACCAGGGTCGGTCCCATAAGCATGCAACTTTAGTCCATTAAATCTGTGGTCGGTATATATGGTACTAAATCCCAAAACTTAAGTTATATTTGGCCCCCCCACAAAAAGTAAAAAAAGTACACCAACAAATCGGTATCTTGTTTTGGCCCCAAAAACCAGTCTTCATTCACGAGGGTAAGAAGACAAAACAAAACCCTTTTTTCCGAGTTATTTTTTGTTTTCTGATCATACGCAAAGTCATGACCGACAGACCCTTAGGTAAACCAGTACGATATCATGATTAATTAACTTGGGTAATTCAGCAAAGTCATGATCTTCTTGATCAACGATCTAAATTTCTTTGGAGGAATTAAACTCCCTGGCTTTCATACAATTGGGTTTGAAGTACTATGACCGACCAACTTTAGCAGCTCCCACCATTAATTAATAATATCCGAGGCCTAAATATCATGGGATCATCAATTATTTCATGTGACCTCAAATATCTAGCTACAAGCACTAGCTTAATAGATTGTGATGAGCTGGACATAGAAAGACTTTAATAATGTTCTTCTCGTACGTACGACGTCGATGGAGATCGAGAAGACGCAGTAGTTGGATTTATTCAAAACATGGACCACATGAAAACTCTTGCTAGCCTTTACACGTCATATATACATGCCAATATATCATATTATTCAGTACAAAATACCTGCAGCTCTCTAATTGGACCAAAGTGGAAAGCAAAGTCGACGTCAATTTACGAATCATCTGAAACATGATCATGGGTGCAATCAAAGGATATTGGGATTAAATTATTAGCTAGATTATATATAAGTTATTTAATTTTCAACATTTAAGTAAAATAAATACATATTAATTAGGCTAATAGTATTTCTTGAAGTACGTATCTATAAATCCATTTATCATCTATTAAAATATAGTAATAATCTTTTTATTACAAGTCCCAGATTGCTAAATAGCTAGTAAAAGTTTATGATCAAATATATAATATATATCATGTCAACCTGACTGATAACAAGCAATTGACCTTTGGTTTCTTCATGATTGACTACTTCAAGTTTAGAATAAACAAAAGAAGAAATGGGTACAATTATTTGTCATCTTTCCTGCTATCTTGATCATGAAATTAAATATTAATAATCATATATATTCATGTCATCTTTCTGACAACCCAAGCATACAATACATACATATGGTCGGTCATGTGGTGTAACCCAATGATCACTTGGTCTAGTACTAGTGCACGTTACAATATATTTAGATTTTAATAACAGTTAAAAATTTATGATAGTCTTCAAATTATTATCAAAATTCATTTTTTATGACCATTTTTTAGAACCATCACTAAAAATAATTGATAAATTTTTTTACATTCGAGTTCGAATGTTGAATGCACATTCAAATAATAAGATTAAATACGTTCGAACGTGCATATTTCTTGCACCAATATTCATATTATATTAAAAAACGTTTGAACATTTAGATTAAATTTAAAAAAATATATATTTTTACACTTTATTTTGACACATTTAGTATTTTAATACATTTTAAAGTTTTTTTTCTACTTAATAGTAAATGATTTGATTATTGGTGTATTAGTAATAATTTTTTTTAAATATTTTTAAATAATTAAAATATGAATAAAAAATATATAAAAAAAAATTAAAATAAGATTCTATATTTGAGTTGTTGTCTTAGTTGACTCATCGTTCTTGTTTTCCTTAAGTAAGATCCACTCTATGTTTACATATATAGTTATTTATAAATACTTATTATTGATGCTTTTGGCCTGTGATACTTATAACTAGACTTTTATGAAGTCTTGTTTGCTAGGAGTCCTTGACCACTATGATACTTTGAATCTAGATTTATATTTTATATTGACACCTAACCTTAGTGTATAGAAGAAGAAAATTGAATTTCAATTAGGAGGACATGTCTGCGTCTTAAATTTAAAAGATATGTCTATTTGACATATAATCACTCCAACTTAGATATCGATTTGTGCATAAATTAGGTTAAAATCTTGTTCATATCTATGAGCTTCTGTGTTCTATATTCACTCCAGTTTGATTTGTGAGGGTGTCGGTGATGTGGTTTGTGAAGCATTGGGCCTTGTTGAGTGTTGTGTTTGATATGTATGATAATTGATATGGATAGAATTATGCATATTGAATATGTTGGTTATGATGAACTAAGAAGAAATTATGTGTTGGAATGAGAGTTGTAGGTGCTTTCAACATATTTTAGGTAGAGTTTATTTTTTAACAAGGTGGTATACTTCTTTATATGTGTCCATATGCTACATTTACTTGATTACAAGTTTATGCTTGTTAGAAACTTATGGCTCAATATGTGGACTATATTATTGTTGAAAATATTAATTTTTGCACACATATATAATTTAATGGGATAAATGTTAATTTTCTTGTTATATTCTTTACACGGTTTGAAGATGATGACAAAAGATACTGTTTGGAATTCAAGATTAAAATAATAGCTAAATGAGTTTTGCCTAAACAATGTTATGTTGTCTTCTATATTTTATTTATTTTCTATTTATTTTCTTTATGCTCTAACCACGACCCCAACAACTCCTAGACCTGAAAGAATATCTCATGTGGAATATGTACATGCATGTAAGAGCTTTGACATATATAAGTATCGCTAGCATGTATTGATAGAAATATTTAATTATAACTAGTGAGAGTACTTCTAAATTAGCAAGTAATTGATGTGTTGAACTCGAGTTCAACACATCAATTACTATATAGTAGAAGCTGTTGACTTTATATATATGTAGGGCTAATGTATCAAGTACTTTCTTCATGATCAATGAAATTAATCAGGTTATTTTGTATCATTTCCAGAATTGTGATATACACAAAATGTTGTAGATATAATATTATAGATTAATGATGGCATATCTTTATATGCATATGTAGTAAATATTAATTATATATATGCACCAAATTCATAACGCAAGGGATGATGTGAAAATCCTATATATATCATGCGTATACATGTAAAACCACTGTCTGGCCTACAAATTGCAATGTAATGAGTCAATTTATGCCAGTGCTACTAATCAATCAATTAGGGTATGTATTATAATGAAGCAATTCAGCAGTACCCCTCGCACCCAAAAAAGAAAAAAAAACTCCAAACCCCACTGTAAATTATATGCCCAGAATTTATAATTTTTGGCGCCTAATACGTTGGCGATTGGTCATGTTGCCCAGATGACTAATACAAGAGGGGGGTGAATTGAGTTGTATTAAAAACTTAACAATTATAAATCAAGTATACAATATAAAATATAAACAAAATATGAAACAATGATAAATATAAAGAGTAAAGGTAAGAGAGAAGCAAACTCAGTATGTTAGCGAGGTTCGGCCCCACTGCCTACGTCCTCGCCTCAAGCTACCCCTTGAAGATCCTCAAATACACTATTCAATCTCCTTTAGGTGGAGATAGAAACCTATTACACCTTTGAGCAGCACCGCTCCAAAGAATCCGTGTAGAACACCCTCTACACTTCCAATCACCTCACACTTGGTGATTTAACTATTCCCCGTGTAAAATACCTTCTACACTTCCAATCACCTCACACTTGGTGATTTAACTATTCCCCGTGTAGAACACCTTCTACACACACAAGGGTTATACACACCCTTTTACTGATACAAGAATTGATAGTGGGTAGGCAATCAAAATACACTCCTCAATGAGTGAAATAAAAACAATACAGTACAAACTATATCTCTTAAAATGAATAAGGGTTAAGGCTCAATATTTAGAGAAGAGAGAATGAAAGTTTTGAATAAATGTTGTATGCTCTTGGTGTTGTGAATGTGAAGCTCTCAAATGATCTATTTATAGGCATATGAGACTTCATATTCAAATTTAAAAAAATTCACATGTCAAAGACATCATCATTCACTTTTTAAAAATTTCAAATCAAATCTTTTTACTTTTTACATGTGACAAAATGAGCACACTTTACTTTTTAAAAATTTCAAATCTAATATTTTACTTTTTGCATATGACAAAAGGAGCACACTTTACTTTTCAAAATTTTCAAACAAAGATATCTACCTTTTGCATAAGTCAAGAAAAGCATCCATCACTTTTGAAAATATTCAAATAAAACATGCACATGTGAAAGATGACAATCAATCATCTTAATATTTTCAAAATTCAAACCTTTAATCATGTCATGCACATGTGAAAGATGACAATCAATCATCTTTCAAAATTTTCAAATTTAATTTTTAAAATATTCATGCACATGTAGAAAATGTATTTTAATACTTTATGATAAAATATTAATTTTGAGCCTTAATCCTAATTTTGAATTTTTAAGAGATTTACAATATTATTCTATGATTTTAATGTGAATTTGTTCCCTTTTTGCTCATGCTTGGTTCCTTGATGTGCTTGATTGTATTGTGTGGACAACTTGAGCTTGAAACTCCTTTATTCTTTGAATTCATTTGTTATCATCAAAATCCATGTGTAGATTTACACGAAACTTGAAATCTTGAGTTCAACAATCTCCCCCTTTTTGATGATGACAAATACTTGATAGAACCTGAAACCTGTATTAATACTTAAGCTCCCCCTAAGAATGTGCGTTAGTTTTTCAAACAAAAATATAAATATAATTCCAAGCATATATAACAAGTTTAGCAATTTAAACAATGTTAATGTTCTAGTCTAAAACTTCTCCCCCTTTTGGCATCATTAAAAAGGAATCATAATTAGCTCAATAAGATATATTCCTATAATAATCAATAGACAAATAAAACGCTGCATTAGTAGAGACTGTAGAGAATTCGGTGCGTAGCCACACGTGTTCGAAAAAACCTACAAAGGCTGAAGGCCTAGTTTCGGTAATTCGGTGCGAAAAGAGATTTTGTAAAGAGCTGAATAATTGAAACCATCCATGCCCGACAAAACCTGCAAAAGCTGGAGGCGTAGCTATGGCAATTCGGTGCAGAGATTTGATCCGCTTGATGTTACTGAAAAATGAGATATCATCATGATTTATAAGTTTGTCTTGTTCTTATTTCCGTTTCTATAAGAGTAATCCTTAATTTTATCTATTTCGCATCAAGCTTTCTTCTCATCTTTACAATTTGCTTGCATTCTCATTCTACAATTTTTCAATGGCTCGTAGATTTCCCTTCAGTGATTCTCTTAATCAAGATTTGAGGTATCCTTCACCTCAATCTCAATCTATTTCTGCATCTGTCGTGGGTGCCATGAAGCAACAAGAGACTGATTTAGCTAATAAATCAGATCATGACGCCATTTACGAGCTTGTGGGTCTCGAAACTCGATATTCATCATCTATCGTCACGTTTTCTACTCGGTTACAGTCCAAAACTCGTGAAATTGAGAAGTTTAGCGAAACTGTTTCTGTACTTCAACGACTTGTTTATGAGTCAAACAAAAAAATAGTAGAGTTAAAGCAACAGAATAAGGATTTGAAATCCTTGCTTACCTCTTCATTTCGATTGCCTAATCCTTTAGATAAGGATGGCATGATGATTTATGAGGAGCAAATACATTTGAATGATGAGGCTAAACGTCTTAAGTTTCTGTAGGTCATTTAAGATAATGAAATAAAAGTATCTAGCAGATATCCATGGCATGCATTATTCCTATTTCTCTTCTAATCATGCATAGTCTATCTTTTGATAGGGGTTTTGTGAAAATGTCTGCCAATTGATCATGTGTACTAGTGAATTCTAATACAATATCGCCCTTCTGCACATGATCTCTAAGAAAATGATATCTAATTTCAATATATTTGGTCCGAGAATGTTATATTGGATTCTTTGAAAGATTTATAGTACTTGTATTATCACATTTGATTGGAATGTGATTGTACATAAGTTTAAAATCCTCAAGTTGTTGCTTCATGTAAAGAACTTGAGCACAACAACTATCCGCAGTAATATATTCTGCCTCAGCAGTAGATAGTGCAACAGAATTTTGTTTTTTACTAAACCAGGAAACTATTGCACAACTTAAGAAGTGACATGCTCCACTAGTGCTTTTTCGATCTATTTTACAGCCAGCATAATCTGCATCTGTGTAGCTAATTAGATCAAAAGATGTGTGTTTAGGGTACCATAACCCTAAGTTAATTGTACCACTAAGATATCTAAAAATGCGCTTAACTGCAATTAAATGTGATTATTTTGGAGATGATTGAAAGCGTGCACATAAGTACACACTAAACATAATATCTGGTCTACTGGCTATCAAATATAATAAGTTACCAATCATATCTCGATATACCTTCGAGTCAACTGGTTTACCGGATTCATCTTTATCAAGTTTAGTAGATGGGCTCATTGGTGTTCCAGTTTCCTTAGCACCTTCCATCTCAAACTTCTTTAGCAATTCCTTAATATATTTTGATTGATTGATGAATGTCCCACTTTTTGCTTGCTTAATTTGTAATCCGAGAAAGAATGTAAGCTCTCCCATCATGCTCATTTCAAATTCTTCCTGCATAGTCTTAGCAAAAACTTGGTACATATTTTCATTAGTAGCACCGAATATTATATCATCAACATAAATCTGACTTAAAAGAATATCATCATTTTCGTATTTAATGAAAAGAGTTGTATCAATTTTTCCTCTTGAAAAGCCTTTTTCAATCAAGAAACCACTAAGTCTCTCGTACCACGCTCTAGGAGCTTGTTTGAGTCCATATAGTGCTTTTGGGAGTTTGAAAACATGATTTGGAGAAATATGATTTTCAAAACCTGGAGGTTGCTCAACATATACCTCTTCATTTATAAAACCGTTTAAGAAAGCACTTTTAACATCCATTTGAAAAGTTTGAAATCTTTATAACAAGCATATGCAAGTAGCATTCGAATAACTTCTAATCTTGCGACTGGTGCATATGTCTCATCATAATCGATTCCTTCTTCTTGATTGAAACATTGGGTTACAAGTCGAGCCTTATTTCTAGTAATGACTCCAGACTCATCTTTCTTGTTTCTAAAAACCCATTTTTTTTCAATAATAGTATGATTTTTGGGTCTTGAAACAAGTGTCCAAACATCATTTCTTTCAAATTGATTAAGCTCTTCTTGCATAGCTAGAATCCAAGATTCATCAAGAAGTGCTTCATCAATATTTTTAGGTTCAATCTGAGATTAAAAAGCAATATGATTGCAAATATTTCTAAGAGATGATCGAGTGCTTACACCTCGTGAAGGTTCCCCCAGAATTTGTTCCACTGGATGATCTTTCACAAATTTCACTATTTGGTTGCATCTTGTATTAAATTTTGATGATCTTTCCTGATATCTCCATGTTGGACTTCCTCTATTGTGTTCTCTTTGTTGAGATTGAGACTTTCCGTATTATCTATACCTCCTGTTTCTTTATCAATAGATTTCTATTCCCACGATCTTCCCTTTCGAGTTGTCTCCAAATGTCACGTGTCCTTCTTCTTTAGATCTAAGATCAAAGAATTTAGTCTTGTCTCCCGTTATTTGTCTTGAACATCCACTATCTAAAAACCATTTATTTTTGTTTGTGGAAGACTTCATGCACACCTATAAAAACAATTAAATTGATTTTTTTTGGTACCCAAGTTCTTTGGGTCCTTTATTTATTAGTATTAGAAGAAACAAGATTTTTAGGTACCCATATGGCCCTAATAGTCATTGTATGTTTTCTTCTAATAGGACAAGCATAATAATTATGACAATTTCTATTACAAAAATTGCAAATAACATGTGATATATATGAAGAACTTGAGTGATTATAATAGTATCATTTTTTAACAAAATTATTTTTATGAAAAAAATTTTGAATATTGGACTTTGATGTAGAAGGATTATCAAAGAAATTTTTATAAGGTTTGTATTTTCGTTTCGGCATATATCCCAAGCCTGCCTTGTCAAAAACACATCTTTGACTACCAAGAAATTTTTCAAAATTTATTTTTCCATTCGTAAAGTTTTCAATAATATTTTCTAAATCAGTTTTATTTTTCTTCAACTCAAGATTTTCATCTTTCAAAACAATATCTTCTTTTCTTAAAATATCAATTTCGTTTGTTAAAGAAAAATTTTTCTTTTTCAAAGCAGTATATTTGATACACAATTTTTCAAATTCCTCATATACCTCTTCTAAAACATTTTGCAATTCTTCATATGAAGGATTTTCAATATTATCAAGATTTGTTACCTCAATATCATCTTTAGCCATAAGACAAAGATTTGCTGATTCTCCATTACTTGCTTCACTATCTGAGCTACTTGAATCATCATCCCATATAACTTTCATTGCTTTTTTGCTTTGTTTCGATCTTTCTTTAGCAGAGGACAATCTAACTTGATATGACTAGGCTTATTGCATTTATAACAAATTAAAGTGTCATTTTTACCTGAATCTTTCTTGGAAAACTTTTTGAAAGATTTCCTTGAAGGAGTTTTATTTTTCTTTAAGAACCTCTGAATTCTTCTTGTTATCATCGCAACTTCTTCATTTTTGTCGTCATTTTCCTCATCTTCATCACTTTCACTTTCATGTGGAACAGTTTTAAGTGCCAAGCTCTTCTTTGGCTTTCCTTCTTCTTATCCTCTTTTCAATGTGTACTCATGGGTGATAAGTGACCCGATGAGTTCATTCACTTCGAACTTCTTAAGGTCTCTAGTTTCAAGAATCGCTGTCACTTTTGACACCCAACATTTTGGTAGAGAGTTGAGAATTTTTCTTACTATCTCCATTTTGGAATAAACTTTGCCAAGAGCTGTCAAGCTGTTTATGATGTTAGTAAAACGAGTGTGCATACTAGAAATAGATTCATCATCATTCATCTTAAACATTTCATATTCATGAGTAAGAATATAAATTTTTGATTCCTTGACTTGAGAAGTTCCTTCATAAGTAACTTCCAAGTTATCCCAAATTTCCTTTGCTGTAGCGCAAGTCATTACTCTATTAAACTCATTACCATTAAGAGCATTATATAATAAATTCATAGCAGTTAAATTCAAAGTATAAAGTCTATCGTCTTAACGATCAAACTTTTCTTCTTCCTTTTTGACCTTTACTCCATCAATCACTTTTGTTAGAATATAAGGTCCATTTACAATGCATTTCCAAATTTCTCGACCTTGAACCTGAATGAATATTTTCATTCTAACTTTCCTGAATGAGTAATTGTCTCCGCAAAAGAGTGGAGGCCGACTGCTGGATTGACCTTCACCAAATTAAGTTGCAATATTAGCCATAAGATCTTAACTCAAAAGATAGTTAATCTTATAATAGAGTTTTAACTCTGATACCAATTGTTGCCCAGATGGCTAACACAAGAGGGGGGGTGAATTGAGTTGTATTAAAAAAATTAATAATTATAAATCAAGTATACAATATAAAATATAAATAAAATATGAAACAGTGATAAATATAAAGAGTAAAGGTAAGAGAGAAGCAAACTCAGTATGTTAACGAGGTTCGGCCCCACTGCCTACGTCCTCGCCTCAAGCTACCCCTTGAGGATCCCCAAATCCACTATTCAATCTCCTTTAGGTGGAGATAGAAACCTATTACACTTTTGAGCAGCACCGCTCCAAAGAATCCGTGTAGAACACCCTCTACACTTCCAATCACCTCACACTTGGTGATTTAACTATTCCCCATGTAGAACACCTTCTACACTTCCAATCATCTCACAGTTGATGATTTAACTATTCCCCGTGTAGAACACCTTCTACACACACAAGAGTTATACACACCCTTTTACTGATACAAGAATTGATAGTGGGTAGGCTATCAGAAAACACTCCTCAATGAGTGAAATAAAAACAATAAAGCACAAACTATATCTCTCAAAATGAATAAGGGTTAAGGCTCAATGTTTAGAGAAGAGAGAATGAAAGTTTTGAATAAATGTTGTATGCTCTTGGTGTTGTGAATGTGAAGCTCTCAAATGATCTATTTATAGGCATATGAGATTTCATATTCAAATTTAAAAAGATTCACATGTCAAAGACATCATCATTCACTTTTTAAAAATTTCAAATCAAATCTTTTTACTTTTTACATGTGACAAAATGAGCACACTTTACTTTTCAAAAATTTCAAATCTAATCTTTTGCTTTTTGCATATGACAAAAGGAGCACACTTTACTTTTCAAAATTTTCAAACAAAGATATCTACATTTTGCATAAGTCAAGAAAAGCATCCATTACTTTTGAAAATATTCAAATAAAACATGCACATGTGAAAGATGACAATCAATCATCTTAATATTTTCAAAATTCAAACATTTAATCATGTCATACACATGTGAAAGATGACAATCAATCATCTTTCAAAATTTTCAAATTTAATTTTTAAAATATTCATGCACATGTGGAAAATATATTTTAATGCTTTATGATAAAATATTAATTTTGAGTTTTAATCCTAATTTCGAATTTTTAAGAGATTTACAATATTATTCCATGACTTTAATGTGAACTTGTTCCCTTCTTGCTCATGCTTGGTTCCTTGATGTGCTTGATTGTATTGTGTGGACAACTTGAGCTTGAGACTCCTTTATTCTTTGAATTCATTTGTTATCATCAAAATTCATGTGTAGATTTACACGAAACTTGAAATCTTGAGTTCAACAGGTCACAAACCCAATTAACGGCAATCCTTACTATGCCAAAAAACCCTTCAATTTCAAAGAAAGAGAGATAGCTTTCGATGATGTTAATCACCGTAAATACCTGATCTGTGGTGCACTGCGTCCTCGTTGGTGATTGGATGCTTGCCTTAAATATCATTTTGGAATCCGTAGATGAATTTCACGGTGACTCTGAACTGCCTGCTAAAACCATCCTTTGCGATGAATAATCCCGCAAGTACTACCATGAAGCTTCCGGCAAGAAAGTCAGTTGGGAGCAACAATTTCATGACAGCCATGTGTATCACTATTTCGCCCGGCCAAATCGCAGCAAACAACAACTTTATTTACGGAGGAGTGTTGCTACGAGAAATTCCGCTTATGTCAAGGTCAAATAGCCGAAGATCACCTGTGCCCCTCAAAATGCCGCGCAATTTTTTGCTATGATTTTGATGATTTTTGCGGCAGTAGTTCACCACCGTAAAAAGATCATTTTCTTGTAGTGTTTTATTACTATTAATTACTTTTTTACTGATATTCAATATTCTATTATTAATTTTTACCTGCTTTTTACTACTTTTTACATCTCTTTTTGACACTTCTCAATACCTAAACTTACCCCAATTCATGGTAGTGTACTTTCGGCCTGTTTTCACGTTTATTGTATACTAGACTTGATTTTAATTGGAGTTGGATTATGTTTTATGATGGTTAAAAGTTGGGTAGGTGCGTTTTTGGACCGAATTGTATTTATTTATAGAAACCCATTTCATTATGTTTTACATAGGCTTGGTTTTAATTAAATGAATGCGCATGTCAGCTCAGAGTTTTACTGTTGATCAGAAATACGTTAGAATTTTGAATTACATTATCAAGTATTAAATTATTTTTAAACTATAGTAATAGTTTGCAAGAATTTTAATATTTAATACTATTAAATCTATCTTTATTAATAGAATGTTTCCACTAGTTATTTTTATATACACTTAGCTACAAATATATATTAAATGATATTTGAAAGATTAGATTTTATATTAGTAGTATTTAGTAAGTGTTTTGTGAGAACCTAGATTACGTGTATTTTACGTATTGTCTTTATTCTTATTGTTGATTATTTTAATTTATTATAATAATATTATCGGTTGTGTTTTATTTGTTTAAAATAATTGTTTGAGCTATTAATTTGTTAATATTAGTTTTACGTTGTTTTTCTTATTAATTTTAATGTGAAGTAATTATTTTAATGATTTGAATTTAATTTCCTTTATTTTATTATGTAAGTTTATTTGATGTGCTTTTGTTATATTAATTATCGCTTGGTAATTAATTTGAGCTTGGGTTTATTTTACTTTATTGCTGGATTTTAAATATTTTATTTTATTGATATTAAATTGTAGTATTACCAATCGGCTTTTATTTAATTTATTGTATTTTTCTAAGTTGGACTTCTTTTTTTTTTTTTCTCTTTTTCTTTCCTTTTCTTTTTCTTTTCTTTTCTTCCTTCCTGTTTCGGCCCCAGACCTGCGTGACCCCCTCCCCTATTTCCCTCTCCCGCCCGTTTCTCCCATCAACACTCAGCGTCGTTGTCGGCCACCCTTCGACGACACCACCTAGCCCACGACCTTCCCCACCGGTCGGCGACCACCCCCTTTCAATTTCAGCCCAACCCGTGCCGCCGTTTGCCCCCACGCCCACCTCCAAGCCGCAACCTTTAAATGCTCCAGCGTCGCCGTCGCTCCACCACCGGCCACCATCTCTTCACCACTTCACCACTGGCCTTCTAGCTACCTAACCCACCTTTCCTTAGCCCTAATCTGCCACCCTTGAGGTCCCTTGAGCTACACCTCTATTTTATACTATTCGGCCTTCAACCACCACCAATTACTTCACCAACACCTCTACGTCATTCCCTAACCATCTCAAGTCTTAGTTTGTTCCCGCTCAAAAGTTGGGTTTTTAAGACCCACAGCCGTTGTTCGTTTTGCATTGTTGCGTTGCTTTGTCGCTGTCGCTTGCACCTTCGTGGTTCTTCAAAAATCATATTTTAGCACTGTAAATATTTTCCAAATGAATTTTAAGATTTAAATATATTTTTGCATCGACAAATATTGTATTTGCTTGACGTTGAGATTTATTGGTTGATGTTGAAATTTATTAATTGTTGGTTATTTTGTGTGTTGTAGTATACATTGTGTAATTACATGCTTAATCATTTGTATATTTGGTGTTTGAATTTTAATATGAGATGTGGTTATTGGGTTTGTGGATTTTAATGGTTTTTGACTGAGTCATAACGGGGACGACAATACGTAATGCCCGTTATGATCAGTGGGTGTGAATGACATAACAGGGACGACAATACGTAATACCCGTTATGATCATTGTGTATATATTTCATATCGGGAACGACAATATGTAACTCTCGCTATGAAATGAGTGTGTATGAGTTATAATGGGGACGGCGATACGTAATACCCATTATGATTGATGATCTGTAGATGTCATATTGGGGACAGCAATACGTAACGCCCAATATGATTAGTGTGTTTGTGTCATAATGGGGACGACGATATGTAATGCCCATTATGATTAGTATGTATGTCATATCGGGAACGATGATATGTAATGTTCGATATGATTGGAATGTTTGTGCCATAACGGGGATGGTGATACGTAACGCCTGTATGACTGACATAAATATAGGGATAAGTAGGGATGATGGTAGAGTCCCGTCTGCGATACCCGTCTATTGTGTTAATTAGTTTTATGTGGATTATTTTCTAGGAAAAATGGTTGTGATTTTTAAAAGATTTACGGATATCTTTTTCTGGAAAATGATGGATGATTTTATTGGAATTTTATCGTTGACCAAAATAAGATTTTGGCGTGTTGTTTTATTTATTTTAAGGAAGATGATTTTTGAGATTCATGCATACAGTGTCATGTTCATGTGTGAGGTTGTTATTGCTGCATGAGTATATTTTATATCTTGTAGTTTGTTTGGGTTGTACTTACTTGCAATGCCATTTTGGTATCGTAGTTTTTGGATGCAGTGTTTTGTACAGGCTGAGCCTGAAGATTCGACTCCGCTGTTAAAGTATTCATATTATAATTTGTTATATTGAAAAATTATTTTTCCCTTGTTATAAATATGTATTTGTATAATTTGTATTTCGGACGACTGTATTAAATTTCTAGTTGGAAAATTTATGTTAAATTAGTTTGTAAAATAATTCTAGAAATTCTGGTATTTAGATATTGATTTCAATTATCCGCTGTTTTTATTTATGCATGTCACGTATTCACACACTTAACACTTAATGTCGGGAATACGTGATCCGTGTTGTCAGCATTCCGACGTTTTTATTCCCGCGTTTCTATATGTAGGAGTTGGGGGCGTCACATGTTTAATCTTTATTTTCAAAGGCTTAAGTCCAAAGTCTATTGTATGAAGAGAAATTCAGTTATTGCAATAGGTTTGATATAATTATGCTATTTAAAGCGGTGGATTTAAAGTATAAAAAATATGTTAAGAATATTTAATTGATATTAGTATTTAATAAATTTCTTATCAGATTGTATAGTTATGTTAATCAAAAGGTAAACCTATTTTATGAGTTAAGGTTTTCACTTCTTGTTTTTATTAGAGACAAAGCTTAAGCATCTTCTAAAGTTTTATATGTTGTTAGTATAATTAATTTAAAATATCAATATTCATTGATCTTCGTGATAAACAAAATATTTACTTAATTATTTTCTACAATATGAATTTAATAAGTACAAATATCATAGCACGTCTTTTTAGAAATTTAGTGACCGTTTGTATTTCATATAGATGACGAGTTACGAAGTAAGATTTAAGATGCAACACAGTGATATAAATAATTTGATCATAAATTAGGATCAACACAATTTAACTTATATAGATTATTATTATAACCAGTTATTTTGGCAACCACTTTTTACATACCCCTCATGTCATTTAACATCATATTCATATTCAAGAATTTATAGTTAGTTATATCAATATGTATATCATGTATCTCACGTCGCATAAGACACAAAAACTATCTTAAGTTCAAATGTATGATAAGATCAGATCAATTAATCAGTTAATTAGATAGTCATTCTAATACATGATACAAATGCAGTTCAGATCGGGATAGTTGTGCAGGTGCAGGTTATGGATTCAAGTGTAGTATACCATAATGTGTCAAAGTACTATAAGTAATAAAAATGCTATCAATAGTAAATTGATAGTAAGAGAATAGTAGCTCTATCACCTATTAGTATTAGGTGCGGGATGGTTAAGATTGGCAATTTCGCAGAGCAGGCAAGATGAAGAATTTGATGTGGATTAGGCATTGTTGGGCCAAAGGTAGCTCCTTTCCGATTATGAAAATCTTTAGAAGTTTAGAAATTTTATAAAAATAAAATTATTAATTGATGTGATTTGATTTGATATATTATATTATAATTTTTTTTTATTATAAAATTATATTTTAAAATTTTTTATAACACTCTTCTTCCTTGAGTGCTGGGAAACAATGATCACCCATTCCAAGTAGGGGTGTAAATGGTCCGGTCCGGTCCGGGAAATTTGTGGACCGATTTCATTCGGTCCAAAAATTCTCTCACCCTGGACCGGACCGAACAGGAGTTCGGTCCATATCGGTCCGGTCCAATTCGGTCCAGGGGCGGTCCGGTCCGGTCCAGGGGTGCCCCATATGATTTAATGGACTAAATTTAATATATAATTCTACAATAATCAAATATTTTTTTGGTCCAAATTTAATTACTATAAATTATAATATGTTAATATTATAACAGTATATATTATATATTAATATGTTAGTATATATTATATATTAATATGTTAGTATATATTATATATTAAGTATGTTAGTAAATTATAACTAATAGTCTAATAGTCTAATAACACTTTCATATTAGTATATGTTAATAAACTATAACTAATAAGTAATAACATTATTACAATTTACATTAGTATATTATATATTTATATGTTAGTAAGTAGTGATAAATTATTAATAATATATTAAATAATAATAATACACTTATTATTTATATATTAATATATAAGAGTATATATTATTTATTAATATATAAGTTAATATTAAATATTAAGTATATTAGTAAACTATAACTAATAATCTAATAGTCTAATAATATTATTACATTAGTATATGTTAATAAACTATAACTAATAAGTAATAACATTATTACAATTTATATTAGTATATTATATATTTATATGTTAGTAAATAGTAATAAATTAGTAATAATATATTAAATAATAATAATACACTTATTATTTATATGTTAATATTATAAGAGTATATATTATATATTAATATATATTAATATTAATATTAATATTTTTATATTATTATTTTTATATACATATATTTAAAAAAAAAATAAAAAAAAAAGGATTCGGTCCGGTCCGGTCCGGTCCAGGGGGATGAACTCCTTGGACCGGGACCGGACCGAAATTTTTCGGTCCATATATTTTTTAGACCGGACCAGACCGAACTCCAACCGGTCCGGTCCGGTCCCGGTCCGGGATAACCGGTCCGGTCCGGTCCGCCGGTCCGGTTCGGTCTTTTTACACCCCTAATTCCAAGAGACCTGGGAAACAAATCTAGTGGATAATATTTGCTGCTAGCTTGACCTTTTACCTTGAGTGCTGATAGGTATAACCGGCCTCGCAAAATTGCGAAGAAACCGGTTGACACAAAAATAGGCGGTTATTCAAATTTACATTTGTGAGGTTTAAAATGAAAAAAGTTGAAATAGATGTCTGGTTGTCTAGCCAAGATTTGGCAAGCTGATAATTAACAATCACATCAACTTGGGAATGAGCCCAACACTAAGCAATATTTCTAAATTGGTAATTTATGATCGTAATCATCTTCTTCTTTATCTAATAAGATTTTTAGTGTGATGATGCAGGGGGATCCGAAACAGATGATGCTGATGGCGCTGAGGTACCATGAATTGGCAGATCAGCGTAAAGGCCGGAAGTGATCGTGATCTCTTTCTAATTGGGAGAGTTTTAGGTGCGTTTCAGTCTTTTGGCCATAATTTTGGCAGAATCGCGCATAAGACCCCAATTCGAAAAGCTCTTTTCGACGCGCACGCTATCCACATTGAGTATGGCTCCATGTGCCCTTTTTTCAACCTCAAATTCCACTATTTTCCCTTCTGAATCATTGTTTTTAGTTAATTTGTACTATTTTTGGTAATATTTCGTATGTTTGTTAGGAAGTCATTTTAAATCCAATTTGTTCCGGATTTTTTGCAGATTGCTTATTTTAATTTGAATTTTACGTTATTTTCGAGATTTTGCTATTTTTAGTAAAATTAGGTTACAGACGAATTTCAGCTATACAATCCGACTTGTGGACTGATTTCGACATTCTTTCATTTGATAATATTCAGTTTTTTTCTCAGAGACGTATTCTCTATATTTTGGGCGAATTTTTTTTGTTCTTCCCTGTGAATTCATCTATTGAAACTAGCCTGCAGAATAATCACTATTCTATTTGGCGTCACGTGAGTTCTGCAAATCATCTTAATTTGTCCCTGTTTTATTTCTGGCCTACCCCTTCGAAACCTCCACCACCGAACCCATGGCGTTTGTATATCCAAATATTTCACATTCCAGAAGATATATGAAGACAACGAACATCAAGCAGCTTAATTCTCAGGCTTCAGATTCTCAGCTAGTTGAAATAAATGCCTTTTTTTTTTTTTGGGTTGGTGGTGTCTTTGGTATTTTTGTAGAGGAAGTCGTTGATGGGTTCGATTCATTCTTTTCAACAATTTTCTGCAAATCCAAGTTTCAGAAAAGTTTTCTGGGCAGTCTATTGTTGGAAAGAAGAGAAAGGAATTGAGAATGTTGGAAGGGGTTTTCTGGAAAAAAATGGTTGTATTTTTCTACAATGGCTATAGATGGTAGAAGAACCGTAGAAGAAGAAAAATGTAAGAGAGAAACAAACATTTCGAAGAAATTGAATTTTTTGAAGTATTTTTAAACTGGGTATGTTTTTTCCTTTCCTTACATTCGTTCGTTTCCTGACATTCTTAATGAGATTGAATTTCCTTATCAGTACTAATTCCATTAACATGGAAAAATGGTTGTGAAAAGGCTAACAAAATATGAAGCTCAAAAATGGAAGAATTTGCGAGAGAGAGAGAGAGAGAGAGAGGTGTTTTTTGTTGTACACAATTGATAGAGAGGAAGAGAGGGGAACGAGATGGAAAAAAGGTATAAAAAAAAAAAGAAAAAATTATCAAAAGGTGTGCCTGTTACGCAAAGGTTGCTCTAGGCTGGTTGTAACAAGTGTTTTCCTTTCAGCTTATATTTCGGATGTTTTCAAAACAGTTGGCAATACATAAACTTAAGAGTATCGATAGGAACGTGTACACACTTCTTTTTGTTAAATAATGATACAGCTCCCACCATTCTTCCCTTTCTTTTTTTTTTTTTTTGTGAAAAATAAGTCAGCTTTCATTTAATCCAAAAATTCGAAATCTATAATGTGACTCATATAAGTCAACTAAAAAATAAATGAACGTACAGATTTTTAATTCTTTCAATTTGAAAGAACTAACACTACTTTTAAAAGAGGTATTTACAGCTCTCACCATTCTACTTTATAAAAATATCTTCTATTTTATAAAATAGTTGTGCGAAAGAGTACTTGTGTTTTTATTATATATTGATTGTGAAATGTTATTGAGTGTGTTCACTCATTCATGTTGAGCTGAGGACATTTAAGTCCAAAGTTAATTTATCAACGACGGGCGACGGCTAGTCCAGTTGATCATGGTGATCTTGCTATATATATTATTAGTTAGAACTTACGATCAGCAATTAATTAATGGAAATTAATCACCAATTTTATGAATATTGAGCAATATTATTATAAACATTATGTATTGTAACAATTTAATTAAGTCCAGCTTTAATTGGAAATATGAAGGAAAGCAACATTATATATGATAATAATAATCCATAAATATGAATGCCACTATTTGGAGGGGGCCTTATGACGGATGATCATGTGCATGGGACCCTCATGACCAATGGGCCTTCTTACTTTCCTGGAAAGATAAAATCTTCAAACCAAGAGATCCAGTTGAGTTTACATCAAAATGATCTTCCAAAAACTAAAGATCAGATCCACATGGGATCATGTAACGTCGTTTGACGACAGAATTTTGTAGAAAAGAGTATCTATCAGTGACAGATTGCGGATCATCATGCATCTTAATGGATTTTTGTTCTCTAAGGTGGATCAATATTTCTCACTCAACTAAATTATAATGATCATTTCTTACCATGCATCTTATTATAAATTATTCGTTTCACACCTTCACCTTTTTCTTGGCACTTTTTAGTTTAATTTGTCCTTTTTCATGCATGTGATCATCAGACTATTTGGAATATATTCTTAGTATCAACTAAGTAATTAGAGTGCTTAATTCGTGTTAAGACTCATTAATAATCCTTTTATCAGTTTCCAAATTCATCACACATCTCCACACATCAATGCATTAATGTAAGTGTAATTGAACATATTAGAATTCCAAAATGGTTAAACTTTTCAGAATTCAAATATAACTGGGTATTTAAATAAAGCAAGTATTTATAATTTTAAAACCTTAGCGGATTTTCAAATTTTAAATCAAGAATATTTGATTTAGAAACTTGAAATAAATCAATATATATACATATATAGGGCCTCATCGATGGAGGCGACACTGGTCGGAGTTGGTTTTAATTATTTTCTGGCATTAGTTGATGACCAAAAAAAATAATATTATATAGTAGATGATGCTTGTTTCGAGAATCCATGAGTTGGGCAGAAACGATGATCCATCTGAACCAAGCCCAAACCCAATATGGGGCTGAACTTGAACTTATTTTTTGTACGGGCTATGACTAATTTATCTATCTGTCTATCTAAGGCCAATGGAGAATTTACAGCCACCATCTACGAAGCTAATGCATTATATATGAGATTCGCCCAATTTGTCAAATGGATGTGAAAATCCAGTCATTTAATTTTCGCAGCATAAATAAGTTACATCATAAAGACAAACCTCGAAAGCTTTTACATTTTTCCTATTTAAAGCTTAAAGAGCCAATAACAACGTCAAAACACAACTGGTATAAAGAGCAAAGAAGAAAGAAGCTTTGGACTACATGTTATAACTTTCGTAGTTAATGAACTATGTTTTTTTCTTTTTTGACCCAGAATTTGAAGAATTAATTGTGGAAATCTGCCTGGGAATCTGCAGATGCAGAGGGATGACATGTATTTGACAATGTAATCCCACGTCATTCTTTTCACCAACCTCTTCTTAGTTGGAATTACGCCTCCATGCTTAGTTCTGAAGCATGTCTCGTATGGCTTGGCCTTCAGCTCCTTCTCTGGCTCAGCCATGGCCGCACCCACTTTCTCCTCGCCTGGCTTCAGTTTCAACAACATCTCTGACTTTGGTTACCGATTCTAAACTGTCCTGCCCTTCTTGTTCCCAAATAAAGACTTATTTAGGGCAGCAGCTTCGTTTATCAGCTAATGAATCAAGACTCAAGAGAATGATTAGAGAAATGATGCTGGGATTTCCAAGAAGTAGCTGGAATCCATTTCAAAAGCAGAAGTACAGGTAGTGCAAGTAATGTTTTGAATATCGTACTGGTCAAATCACTAAAATGAAATATTTCGATGTCGGTATCGTTTTGAAATAATTTATACATAAATAAATTATATATATAAATATAATTATAAATTATATTTTAAAATAATAGTCAATATATAAATAAATTATATAGATAAATATATATGTAATTAATTTAGTCTAAATTAAGGTTTAAACATAGTAACAAATAAAAAAATAAAAAATCTAGAAAGCCGAAATCCAGTACGGCCGAAACGAAATATTTTTTTTTTATCGGCCGACCGGCCGGTATGGAAAATTCCAACAATACGACACAGTATTTAAAATACTGAGTGCAGAATCGATACGTGAAAAGAGCTCGAGGAACTCCATGAAAAGGCCATTACGGTTGAAAAGTAGTCAGAATAATAGATACTTGAATCGGTTTGATCCATTGGCCATGTACTCCATGAAAAGACCTTTGACAGATAATCAATTACTTTTGACATTTTATGGGATCATGATGGATCTCTGTTCCCTTCCTCGAATATAACTTGTGACTTAAAACAGAAAATCAAAGAATTGATCAGTGTTAATTAAACGTTTATGTAAGATGAACTTTGAGGCGTACCTGTGGCACCCATGATATTTCCTTGAAAAGTACACAAGGTTAAGGTAAGACATGCATATTTCCATAATGATGCTAATCCTAAGAAATTCTCTGATACATATTTCCAAGAAAAAAATTGTAGATTATGTACAGACAAGAAAGCTTCAAGATCTTGAATATATATATATATACATATTTGTCTTATGTATATATATATAATATATATATATATGTGTGTATGTGTGTGTGACGTCTCCAAAGTTGTAGTTGTCTTGACTGGAAAAGGGATGGTGCCAAAAAGGATGATAAGTGGGTGACATCCATGGAAGCAGTTGGGTGGGGTAATAGATATGTCTGCATCAATCAATATATGCCAGCATGAACATGTTGATTTCTCAGCTAGTCTTTGCGTGCTATGATGTTTGCAAGATTCGGATATGATTAGCCCACCCGCACTTTTTTACTAAGTCTACGTACGACGAATGTCGGACCCATTAATTAAGACGTATTTATATTTTGGTCCCTTAATATTCAATATCTTAATCTACGGGGGTCCAAAAAAATCTTAATCCAAGATTCCAAATTGTCTTGCTCGTTTCCAATATCCGTTATTGAGACAAAATTATTAGGATTAGATCTGCATGAGATCTAATAGTTACTATACTATATCTGAATTCCCCACCAAACAAGACATGATGAGAAAAAAGTGTATATTTTCCTACCATCAAATGAATTGGAAAATAATCTCTAAGCAAAAAGTATAACTTCAAATTGAATTTGAGAGTCGAGACAGACTACAGAGATAAACGCATAAATAAAGATATTAAAGTTAGGGTTATAATTTTGGAATTGATCATATCATAAAAGTAGATAAGGAAATTAACCATAACAAATTACAAACATGACTTCTTTATTAATCATCGAATTAGAAGTACTTAGGTAAATGATAAGAAATCACGTGTAATATCAAATTAAATTACATACTTCAGCCACTGTTAATTACAGCATGAATTAATATAAGAATACGTACGTAAAGCCCTAAAGGTCTACCAAGTACAATTTTTTTTTTATAAGTTCTGAAGCATGTCTCGTGTGGCTTTGCCTTCATCAGCTCCTTCTCTGGCTCTGCCATGGCCGCAGCTGCTTCCTCCTCGCCTGGCTTCAGTGTCATCTCTGTCTTTGCTTAACGATTCTAAACTGTCTTGCCTTTCTTGTTCCCTAATAAAGACTTGTGCAGGCAGCAGCTTCCTTTATAAGCTAGTGCATCAAGACTCAAGAGAATGATTAAAGAAAGATGCTGGGAATTTCCGAGAAGTAGTTATTGGAATCCATTTCAAAAGCAGAAGTAATCTTGAGTAGACGACATGAGGACCGTCCAATTAAAGGTGCAAGTCATGGAAATCCATATATGAAAAGTAGGCATGTTCATCCGGGCCGGGTTGTACCCGGCCCGATTTTAAATTTTATTTGTTTATCAATACTTTTGAAATTTTTTTTAAAAAAAGTTTAAGGAAATTTTGAATCCGGGTTCCGGATTCTCAAATCCGGAACTCGGATGAACACCCCTAGTGAAAAGGGTTCGAGAGCTCCCATAAAAGGGCTATTAGATTTTGGTGGAAAGTAGTACGAATGGATATATGGAAACGGTTTGATCGATTGGTGTACCCCATGAAAAGACCTTTCACAGATAATCAATTACTTTGACATTTTATGAGATCATGATGGATCCCTGTTCCTTCCTTTAATATAACTTGTTGGAAGGTAGGCATTTTGAGTGCACAATTTTGGATAGAACTGTGGAGACGAGAATTATGTCTCGTTTGGTTATGCAGTTTAGATAAAATTAGTTGAGATAAGATATTTTGAATATTAATTATGAGATTTTTAAATTAAGATGAGATGAGATAATTTATAAAAAATATATATTTAAATAGTAATGAGATGGAATAGTCTTGACTTATAAATAAAATATAGATAAAATATAGATATAAAACTTAAGGTTTAAAAAGAAAAAACTATTCCATCCTTACATACCAAATGAAAAAACAATCTGATCTAGCGATCAGTCAAACAAAGCCCAACTGGGAAGTAATAGACTTAAACAGAAAAAAAAAAAAAATCAGTGTTATTTTAACGTTTATTGGGAAGTAGCATCCATGATATTTCCTTAAAAGGTACATATATAAGGTTAAGGTAAGACGTGCATATTTCGAGAATGATCGGCCTAATCCTATGAAATTCCTTGCCAAATATTTCCAAGAAAGAAATACAGTTTATGTACAGACTAGGACACGCAAACTTTAAGATGTTGAATATATATTTGTGAAGTCTCCAAACAGGTAGTTTTAGCTAGACTATTGGTAGGTAGCATGAGAAGAACATGACAGGCATGGAAGCAGTTGGGTAGGGTCATAGCTAACTAGATATGTCTGCATCAATCAATATATGGTAGCATTAACATATTCATTTCTCAAATAATCTTTGCATGTTATGATGTTTGCAAGATTGGGATATTATCCCAACCCCCCTTTTTTACCACGTCTACGTACCAAAGAAAGTTGTCCTTTAATTAAGCTTATTTTGGTCACTTTAATGTTCAATTTCTTAATCCAAGATTCCAAATTGTCTTGCTCGTTTCCAATATCTTTTATTGAGACAAATCATTCTATGAGTGCATAGATCATGATCATCATCTAACAGTACATCTGATCTTCTATTTGAATTTGAGGACCTCGAGTGAGAGTGAGATGGACGCATGAATATAGAGATACTGAAGGAAAGTGTTATTTAACAAAAATACAATAACATAAGGTTCATATAATGTTTTAATTGAAAAGTCATGTATCTATAAATTCAAGGAATAATACAAATAAGAATGATTGTTTATATATATATGTAAGTTAAAAGACAATAAATGTTGCCTACAAATAATCATATTTAATTTAATTATCATCTTCTGTGTTTTAAATTTAGTATATATTCTTCCTAATAAATTCAATATTTAATTTGCTTGAAATAAATAGAATAGAAACATAAAACTGTGGACAATATAATTGGTTCCACCTACAAAATAGAATACATTAAGTGCAGTTATCATAAAACTACAAAATTGGTCCCACCTACAAAATTGTGGACAATATTGTTTGAATGAATGGAATAGCAACGTGGCCAATACCAGCCACCCAATTAAGAGTATTTTGTTCAAAGCAAGGTCGGCCCCCTCGCCCCTCCTTGACTTCATCTCTGAATGAGTCATATAAAATTTATTTAAATATTTAATATTTTATGAAAAACATGTACATACAATAATAAATGTTACAGAATTAATTTAAAGTTCTTAAATCCAACAAAACATTAACGAGATAATGATCTATCTTGTGATATTCTCGATCACAGTATATATAACCATAAACAAAACCTATTAAAAATAATTTTATATAATCTTTTAGATTTATTTAATAATCTATCTCAAAAATTATTATTATTACAAAAAGATACATACAAACAATCTCATAAGCTGACGTAATTTTATGTAATCTGTTAGATCTATTTTATAATAATAATAATTTTATAATTTGATAAATTACATAAAATAAGATCAATTTATAAAATTATTTTATATAATTTATTTATTACTAAAGTGTTTCACATATTAATTATTTATAAGGAAAATGCTAAAGGCAGAGATAGATGGTTTGCACCGATGATGAAAATGTATGTACTAGAATAATGTATTTTTATTTTTTAAAATATTAAAAAAATATCTCGGAATTCAGTAGTGCATCGGAAAAAGTGTCGACCCAGAAACACTATTAGAATTAGGAAAATGCTATATTTTCCGTTCAAATTCATCCCGTTTGGTTTTCGTTAGATTTTTTATTTTATTTTTTAAGTTTTTTTATATAATTTTTAAATAAGCATTTTTAAATAATATTTTAATTTTTTATATTTTAAAAAATATTTTAAGATATCAAAAAAATAATTTAAAAATATATATTTTTTTAAATGTTTTTTAAATGATTTTTTTGATATCTTAGAATATTTTTTAAAAATATAAAAAATTAAAATATTATTTAAAAACACTTATTTAAAAATTATATAAAAAAAAACTTAAAAAATAAAATAAAATAAAAAATGAACGGGAGCCAAACGGGATGCTATTCACGTGATATATATTAAAGGTTTATTCTTCGTTTAATTTAACGTGATATATATTAAATTGATTTTTTATTAATTTTTTAAATCATTTTTATGTCTAATAATATTTGGAGAAAAATCTAACTCCTCTTAACAAGTTAATTATATATCTAGTAAAAACGATGTTTTATTTTCACCATTTTAAATCAATTAGAACCTATAGTATTTATTCAACTATTTATTTTAGATGCTTACTGTCCCACAAAACAAAATTAATGTTTTTTTATTAGGTTTGTGATCAACTACTTTCTTCTTTTAGGTTTGCTTGGATAAAAAGAAAAAAAAAAAAAAAAAGAGGATACTGGGGGATGCGTTGGCTTTTGAAATGCAAAGAAATATAGAACGAGATCTGAATAATCTGACTCTGGCCATACGTCCGTATACCTTTTCTTCTCGTTTCAGGATATTCCCGGAATCGGGATCAGAATTTATAACTTCCATGAAAATCCTATCGGTGAGATCTTTTTATTTTATTTATTTTTATTTAAAATAAAAACTCCCACAAAAGAAAAATGATTGCTTCCGTCCTTATAATCATAGGCTCAATTTAAATTTAAAAATAAAATAAAGTGAAATAAATTTAATTTATTTTTTAATATTATAATTATTTTAAATTTTAAAAATAAAAAATATATATTAAAATTTAAAAAACTTATATTAAAAATTATATTTTATATATAAATTTTAAAAAATATAATAATAATTTTAAAATAATGTTATTTCACCTCGACTAAAATACAAACCGACCCTATTACTGCATGCATTGGGAGAATCTAGGTAGGCGAAATCTAAAAGGAAAACTCCAAAACACACTGTATATATAAAAAAAGGCCAGACCAGCAGCACAAGTACACTGTAGCGTATTGGCAATATCGAGTTACAGAGTCAATGATCATGACGGCCTTTATCCTTAAAACACAGGTAAACAATAAAAAACAACAAGATACGAAAATCGAAGTACGGTGATGTTGCTGTAATTTTGGATATGGATAATTAGTCATTAGAGGATGGACGGCCAGCACAGCAAATTTGGGTGATGGAATTTGCTATATAATCGAACATCATACGCTTCACCAACCTCCGCTTTGCCGGAATCAGACCTCCGATTGTGGGAGGTCGTTCTTCACTGGAGCTGAAACTCTGCACCACCTTCAACTCTGGCACCTGATGATCTGCCCTTGAGCAAACTACCTTCCCCCCATCTGGGTTCAACTTCTTCACCATCTTTGGCTCTGCCATTCTGCCATCGCCATAACTTTCACTCTCTCAAAAAGCTCGGGCTTTCAATTCCTGAAGTGAGGGGGCTTTGGCTGCACGTTCAATTATATATAATTGATTTTATTTTGATTTAGCTTCATTTTTACGCTCGTTTCTTAGATTTTCTGACTACAGATTCTTTGACCCAAATGACAAAAAAGAAATCTAATAGCCCGCAACCGGTAAGTGGTTTCCTCGAAGTTTCCTATATTGGTCACGGTACTAAATGATCAATACTTTTTAAAATCAATGGAAATAAATGGATCTCCATGGATTAATACATTGTGATATATGGACAAGATCATGTTTAATTGACCCATAAATCATTTTTTCTTTTAAGTGAATTATATATTGCTCGAAGTACTGGGTCCTATTGATTGTGCACTATGCCACGATATACATTCTTCTTCTACAAGAAAATGGACAGTGTAAGCTCATGAATTTGATCGATTTCAACTTTAATTAATCAATTTAAAGTCAGTCTTTAGAAATCAATAGATACTTCCAATTGAATCACCCAAATTAATATGTAGATCAATCCAGCGATTTTAATATGTACTGACCTAAACAATATATATGAGAATAAATTTCATAATATTAATGGATACATCAAGATCCGGAAGACCTAATTAATCTTCGTATAGAAAATATTCCCCGTTCCTACTGCACAGAATTATCCTCTGACAAAGTGGATGAGCTCTTGCTTCACTGTGCTAAATAGGACCCAATACCGGTCGATCCATCTATATATATATATATATATATACACACACACACACACACGATATATATATATATATATAATAATTTCGATGTATTCACTTCCAAAATTAAGTAATTAGAAGTCTGTATCTACAAACACAATCAATAGGATCGCAGCGGGTCCTATTGATTGCGTACTATATACGCTAGCTATGTAAAGATACATATTTCTAATTTGGTAGAAAATGGGGGACAAAAAAAAGTTTGCAAAAAAAAATATATAATATATTCATGACTAAAGAAAAAAAAAAGAGTTATAATTATAAATTGATTTGGTTTTATATAATACATTAGTCATATTTTACAATCTAACATACCAAATTAAATCACATCATTTTATAAATTTAATTTTTTAAAATCTATTCATTGTTAAAGCATTTTTCTAAAAAGAAATGTAATTAATTTTAATTCTGTCTGTACAATGAATCCTACTTTGTAGACTCTCATGCATGCATCAAATACCTCTTAGGGGAAAAAAAGAAGATAGAATTAAAACAAGAAAGAAGAATAATGGTGATGCTAATGGTACTGATCGGGATGTATCATGCGGCTAGAAACTACAACATGTGAATTATTCTGTTTTCTTGTTTTTCTTCTTGTCGGTATCCCTACGAATGAGATCATGATCCGACTATATATATATTGCTCATCGACTGCTTCATTAATTTAATAAGAATTAAAATTACACGTACGATTAAGCTTGTCTTTGATAAATGAAACATGGTAGGCCAAGCACGAGTACTCATGTTTTATCCCTACTTCATGATTTAGCTAGGTGGGGGCACATCGGTCTTAACTCCTGGCCAAGTTGTATGTTTTATACGACCTAGCATATAATAAATATAAAATCTGAAATATTCTCGACGTACACTTGAGTTTGAATGAAAATTCTTAAAGAAAATAGTTCAATATTTCATGATACAGTACTCATGCGTGGGAACCTGGAAGCTTCTATGAAACTCTAATTTATGAACAAATTCTGTATAGAAGATTAGTCTTCTTAATCTGATGATCTCCTATATATCCATTATTAGGACGAAATTTATTCCCATATATATTGTTTTAGAGAATACTAATATTGCTCATGTGTAAATAGGTCAGATAAACAAGTTGAAGTTATAATCATGTGATCAATTATCCTATGCCAAAGTGGACGAGCTTTTAACAATAAGCTGCTTGCGTTCATCTAGTTATATATAGATCATTAATTTCTCACTTACCTAATCTGGATTAGTCCGAAGTTTCCAAACGGTGGGTCATATATATATATATATATGTATGTATGTATGTATGTATGTATGTATGTATGTATGTATATAGGGTACTATATTATCATATGGTTGGGGCCAAATTATGAGACATCATTCATATTCGATCTGATTTTTTATGTGCCACAAAAGTAGCTAATTGTTGAGACTGGTTCATGATGATCTAGTTATGAGAACGCAACTGATCATGATCAAGACATACGACGCAGGAGTACAATAATTTCTTTTTTCTGTATATAATATTTTACTATTAATAACCCAATATCTGTAATGCCCTAGCTATATATGCATTTGTTCCTGATCTTAAATAAACCCAAATCGAAAATGGTAATTAAAAGCTAGGTTTGGATATTAAAATGAGTTGAATTGAGTTATGAATAACAATATTTTGTAAATCTTATGAAATGAATTTAATTATTTTTAGATTGAGATGAGTTTAATTTTTTAAATTAAATTGCTGCATGAACTTGATTTAGATGAGTTGAATTTTATTCGGAATTTTGGAAGAGTAGTGAATTCTTTCATTAATTAATTTGAGATAACGTACACAAACTTAGTTAAAAGATTTATTTTATGTTTCCTTTAAAAGAAGGGATAATCAATTGGTGGATTACATCGTACGTCTGACACTGTTTTCTTCTTCGTCTTCTTTCTAATTCTTTTATTTAGTTTCTGTACTTGTTTTTGTGGTTGCAATGTCAAACTTGACTGCTTTTCTTCCCCTCTTGAGTGTGAGATGAAGTGGTGACTGTCATTAATTCGTATGCTCAAGAATTTTGAGACCGTATCAGATGTAGTCATAAACGTGAGTTAATCCTTCATTTGATTGTTGAAACAAGATGAAAAAACCCTCATAAATAGAGAACTACGGGAAGAATCGACGAGGAATCCAGAACATAAAATCGTGAATCAAAAAGCGTGACGAGAATTCTCAACCCAAGATTCTGTTTACTAATTGGCTTAGCGTGAGCTTCTGTTTACTAATGATTACTGTAAAATCCAGAAGCCGAAAAAAGATGAAAAAACCCTCATATCTATTGTATCGGAATACGCAGAGGATCACAAAGCTGGGCGGATAGATTATGAAAATCAAAGAAAAGAAAAGAAAATTTATACTTATATATGCAACTGGGAATCTGTAAAAGTCCCCCAAAACAAAATTAACCGTGCAGATAGTACTAAACCTTGAACGAGTACTATTGGAAAGAAGAAAAAACAGAAAAGAATACCCACAGATACCATTATTCGGAATATGCAGAGAATCACACAGCTTGGGATTACGGGCATGCACCTATGGTGAGGACGGGGTGTATAATCTTAGTCTGGTTTGCATTTGCTGATTTGGGAGGTCCAAAATTCTTGGATTGGGAGGCCGCAGAGGAGGAGGGACGGCTGAGACGACGGAAATTACGGGCGAGGAATTGGATGAAACAATCGAGCATCATCCGCTTAACCGACCTTGTTTTTGCTGGGAAAACGCTTCCGGCTTTAGGCTTGAACGGCGGTGGTACCGGCGCATTCTTCGGTCTGACAGTATCTTCATCTGGTTTCGGCATCACCACCTTGTGATCCGGCTCCTTCACCTCGTAACTCAGCATTTTTCCACTTTTATTCATCAGCTTCAGTACTAGTACTACAATCTCTCCCTATCTTCCGCTCTTGTCTTTCCCCTCTGTTATATATATATATATATGTATATATATATATGTATATATATATATATGTATGTATTTATGTATGTATGTATCATCCATGCATGACGCGCTTGCTTCTAGCTCCTGGCAATCTCCGAGAAGCATCCTGTTAAACCACAATTATATATACCAAGAGTGCCCCGCCCCATTTAATTTCTCATAAAGTGTTATGATCATAAAAACATTTTCAAATAGTGAATGCGTGCGCCTACATCAAGATATATATATATATATATATATGTATGTATGTATTGATAAATGATCAGTATCAATGGAAGTGCTTTTTCCTCTCATCTTCCATGCACTGAGTGTAACGCAAACCATGTAGTACTGCTGCCATATACAAATTAGATATATAAGTGTTAGATTATATATTTATTTTGATTTTTCAACGATTAAACCTTACAAATTAATGACCATCGATTATAAACCACTCATCATATATATAGAAATATTCTTGCTTAATCTCGGACAAATTATGATAAAAAAAGATAGAAAAATAACATCTAGCTGATTTTAGTTTTTCTTTGCTAGCTAACTAGCTTCATGGAATTAATCATGGCTGCTTCCTGGAGATTTCCATGACCAAAGAAGCTTCATGGATACTTCCTGGGATCGATCTACCCAATGAAATGGTTTCGAACCAGAACCAGATGATCATAAGGAACGTAATAGGACCCACTGCCTTCTACTTTTCAACTTCAAACTACTTTAATCGTAGACCAGGAAAGAATAGAAATAATTGTAGTTCCATGACTTATATACATGTTTCAATACTTGTGCATGCCATATGTATGCACCAATATGCCCTAAGTTTCGGGTGAATAATAAAGGTGCCTATGAAGAGAGAGAGAGAGATCATTGCCAGTACTTCTTTCCTTTTTAAGTGCTCAAGTTAGTTGAATGGATACGTACGATAGATTTTGGAGTTAATTAAGGTTCGGTCCTATAAGCATGCACGCCACTTTAAAAGTTCTTACTTATTTCTATATATCTGGATCATTAATTAATCTAAATCAAGATATCATAAATCAAGATACCACAAAAAGGAAAAAACCAGTACACAGCTTTGTTTTGTTTTTGTCCCCAAAAACGAGTCTTCAATCACGAGGGTACGTAAGTGCTTTTAACGGTAGATAACAGCTAAAAGTATAGCCATTATATATATAGTACGTAATAGAATACAATCTAATGGGAAAGAAGGCAAACAAAACTTTTTTTTTATTATTTTTTGCAATTAAACTCCCTAGATATATATCATGACTTGGGTAATTCGGCAAAGTCATCATGATCTTCTTGATCAGTACTGATCTGAATTTCTTTGGAGGAATTAAACTCCGTAGCTTTCTAATTGGGTTTGAACTCGGACCCACCAAGTACTTTAGCTCCCACCATTATAAATTCCTCATGTATCATGCTCAGCTGCATCTTATCCATCGATCCAATAAACTAATAATATAATTAAGAGGCCTAAAAACCATGAGATCATCACTTATTAGTTGTCACCTCAAATATCTACAAGCACTAGCTTAGATTGTGATGAGCTGGACACATAAATACTTTCTGAAAGTCGGAAATAATTAATACTGTTCTCTCGTACGTAAGATGGAGAAGACAGTAGTTGGATTTATTCAAAACATGGACCGCATCAAAACTATTAATAGCCTTGCACGTTATATACACATGCCAATATATAATATTCAATAAAATCTGCAGCTCTCTAAAATCCAAATAATATATTATTGGATGGACCTAAGTGGAAATCAAAGTCGACGTTAATTTACGAATCATGATCACGGGTGCATGGACCAAAAGTAAGGATATAGGAATTAAATTAGTAGCTAGATAATATATAGTTATTTAAATTTTAACGTTTAAGTAAAATATATTTAAGTATGTATTTATAAATCTTTTTTATCATCTATTAAAAAATTAATAATATAATCTTTTATTATTATGTCCCAGCTTGGTAAATAGCAAAAGTTTATAATGATCTATATATAAATCGTACGGACTCAGTTTGTTTAATATTGGTTTTAATTATGAACGCATGCCCAAAATGGTTCAAATGTATGGTTTCAATTATAACCATGTCGCTTCATACGGCCTATACGTCTCAGCCGAAAAATTAGAGGCCGACTTTCCTTTCCATAAATATATAATATCAGGTCAATCTGTCTGATATATAACAACATATATATATATATATATATATATATATGACCTTTGGTTTCTTCATCATGATTGACTACTTGATGAGAACAAACAAAAGAAGAAATGACCATATTGCCATACTAATATCATAGGCGGTAGTTGGCTCATTCGTCTGCATGTTGATGGACGTTATTTCGTGGTCGTTTCAATTTCATGCATGATATCTCTATTCGCGATCCACTTTGTCAGCCTGCAACGCTGCAAGCTCGTAGCCTCCATTAGTTTGTCTTTGGCATGCAGATTTCTGCTCTTTGATCATGGCTCGTTTCAAGTACGTACTACAAAGCTCCAAGTTTTACCTTCTTTATGTGGCCGGTATTAATATTTTGAAACCAAAAATCATGTACGCAAGTAATTTTTAACAACCAATAGAGGTGACATGCATTGAAAAAAAAGAAGAAGAAATCATTGACCATATCAAATTATATCATGTTAATATATAGTTACTTCGATGATGTTGGGAGATTCAAATCAGATGATGTTGAGCTATCAGATTATCCATTGATAATGCTAAAATACCTTAAGTTTGCAGATCTACACAAATATAGCAAGTGATCATGAATGTGATTTCTTCCCAATTTGGACAAGTTTTGGTGTGTTTCAGTATTTTGATCATGACTTTGGCTACGGGTATTGGAATCACGCATAAGACCTAAATCCGAAAAGCTCTTTTTGACGCATACGTTGTGGCCACCGAGCTATTATTGGTGTGCATCATTTTCAATATCAAATTCTGCTATTTTCTCTTTCAAATCACTATTTTTAGTTACTTTTTATTATATTTTATAATATTTCATCTATCGTTTAGGAAGTGATTTTGAATCCGATTTAGGCCAGATTGTTGGAAGATTGCTTATTTGATTATCTATATCATTTTGGTGTAATTTTTGACAATTTTGCTAAGTTTGATAAAATTTCGTATAAGACGATTTTCGATATTACTTAATTTGATATTATTCAGTTGAACTTCAGATGTGTTTTCTCTGAATTTTGGATGAATTTTTTGTATTCTTCCTTGCTATTCATCTGTTAGAACTAGCCTACAAAATAATCGTTATTTTAACTGGCGCTAGTTAACCTTAGTGCTTCAACATCTTTCGAGTACAAGAAACCAGCTTAACACTTTCTCTCTTTCACTCGGTTTCAAACCCTAGCACACAGACCTCTCACTTTGTCATTTCTCTCTATTTATCAATCTAAACACAGACGCACGAATACAAACTCTTAACCCTAACAAAGGGTAAAGCGATATATATTTATATATACATTCGCAAGATGTAGACATGAGTCCCTGACGAATGGTATTGATCCTTCCTTTTAAGCCGAGTTAGTAAGCCTCGTATATGTGGTGCAAAGGCCACATTGCCCCTCATGCCTTTAATTCTTCTAGTTTATCATCAACTGTCCAAAAACATCTTTTCCTGCACACACATATATATATATATTAACACAAAGAGAAGATATACACAGATATTTAAACACAAGTTTTGGCACTATATTCAACATTCTCCACCTTGGCAAACTTGAGTTTACCAAGAGTCCTAAGTCTCTTATTAGTTGTTCCTGCACCCTTCCCCCTAATGGGGACTTACACCAGATTTCATGCACACTAAGTCCAAGTAATGTTTGAACTTAGGGCTTGTGAGGGACTTAGTCATCATATCAGAGGGGTTGTTGTTGGAATTTTCTCCACATTAACCTCTCTAGATTCCATCACATCTCTGACAAAATGTATCTTGATGTCAATGTATTTGGACCTCTCATGGTAAACTTGATTTTTGGCTAAGTATATAGCACTTTGGCCATCACAGTGAACTATGATATTTCCATTATAAATGCCTATCTCCTTAGTTATTCCCTTTAACCAAATGTTCTTGTTTATTGCCTCTGTTAAGGTAATGTACTCGACTTCTATTGTAGACAGAGTCACAACAGATTACAAATTAGATTTCCAACTAATTGCCCCTCCAAAAGTTGTGAACACATGGCTTGTTAAAGATTTTCTTGTGTCTACATTCCCAGCAAAATTTGAGTCCACAAATCCCTCAACCTCACATCCTGCTTCAACATTTAAACCATAAACCAATCCTAAACTAACCGAACCCGAGAGGTACCTTAGTACCCATTTAATAGCCTGCGGGTGAGGCTTTATAGGATTACTTATAAATCTGCTAACCACACTAATGGCATAAGTTAAGTCAAGTCTGGTATAGACCATGACATACATCAAGCTTCCTACCATGCTAGCATAAGGAATTTGATGCATAAATTTAATATCTGATTCAACAACAGAGGATTGTATAGCAGACAATTTAAAATGTTGTCCAAGAGGTGTATTAACAGATTTAACATTATCTATACCAAATCTTTTAAGAACTTTACAAATATAAGAGTACTGAGACAAAATTAGTGTTCTGTTTTTCCTATTTTTTGTTATTCTATTCCCAAAATTTTCTTAGCTGGGCCTAATTTTTTCATTTCAAATTCTGTTTTTAACATGCATTTTACTTTATTAATCAAAGTAAGTGTGACGCCTCCAAATTTTCCTTAAAAAAATATGGGAATCGAGATGTCGAGATGTCGACAACTCGGATCACACACCCCAACGACAAGTGCTAAGTGTGTGTACAAAGCGATAGTGTAAAATTAAAATGCATAGCGAACGAGTTAAGTCAATTACTAAGCACCAGAATTTTCAAATATTTTATAAAACAATTTAACACTAATTCTCCAACAGGAAATTTAATATAGTCATCCCAAAGACAAAACATAAAGATACATAATTATCAAAAACGGGAATAACAATACCCAAAAATAATAAATTATAATACCATACTTCAACAGTGGAGTAACCTCCTCAAACTTAGTCTCCTCAACATCTGCATCCAAAATCTACGACGTAAAAAATGGTATCGCAGATAAGTACAACCCAAACAAATTATAAGATATAAAATATAATCATGCATTAACACAACACATAAATGTGACGCCATATACATGAAACTTGAAATCATCTTTCTCAAAATAAATAAAATAAATGCATGCCAAAATCTCATTTTAGTCCGAGATAAACTCTAATAAAAATATTCATCATTTCATAGAAAATGATACACGAAAATCCTTTAAAAACTACAACAATTTTTTCAAAAATGGTCCACATAAAACCAATTAACACAATAGACGGGTATCGCAGGCGAGACTCTACCACTATCCCTGCTTACTCCTATATTCATGCCAATCATATGGGCGTTACGTATCGCCGTCCCCGTCATGACATCCACATACTAATCGTATTGGGCATTACATATCACTGTCCTCAATATGACATCCACATATCACCAATCATAATGGGTGTTACGTATCGTCGTCCCCGTTATAATAACCACACACATCAATCATATCTGGCGTTACGTATCGCCGTCCCCAATATGATATACATACACACCAATCATAGCGGGCATTACGTATTGTCGTCCCCGTTATAATAACTACACACTAATCATATTAGGTGTTACATATCGCCGTCTCCAATATGACAACCACAGACATTGATCATATTGGGCGTTACGTATCGACGTCCCTGATATGACTCATTCAAAATCGTTTAAAATCCACAATTCCAATAATACTGTAGGCGGGAATCACAAGCGGGACTATACTACTATCCCTGCTTACTACCATCCCTACAGTACCTCACTTTTAAAACCATTCAACTAAATCATTTCAATATACCAAAAATAAAGTCTCACACTAAAACCCCAAATATCAAATATATACATGAACAAGTGTGCAATTACACAATATGTACCACCATGTACAAAATATCCAACATTCAATAAGTCCAATCATCAATCAAATACAGAGTTGTTAACGCAAAATATATTTAAATCTCAAAATTTATTTGGAAAATACTTACAATATGCTCTCTAAAAACTCCAGATGTTAGCGAAGATGCTGAACAACGACCTTTCGCTTCCACTCATAAACTCGCCGCTAAAGTCATGCCTATCGCGCCAACGTATATAAACATCACAAATAATTAAATATAGATAAGCGACATCAATAAAAATAATAAATAACATTAACAAATAAATTAACACAATTAACATAAATAAAATTATATTTATTTATATATAACCAACTCAGATAATAATCTCAATCATTATAAATTGAATAAATTAATCATCTTAATGTAGATAACTAAAATGCGATTATTATCAAATTAAACTAAACACTTGATCATAAATAAAATCACTCCACGGAAATAAATTAAGATCAACGCATGAATAAATTAAAAAAACACTTAAATTCATTAAAGGTTACATCTCTACTAACAATGCATTTTTGTCTATCCGGTTCATCTATCTAGAGGTTGTACCCCTTTACCCCATCCGGGTACCCCACAAAAATATATTTAATGAACCTAGGTCTAGCTTGTCCGTTCTGGAGTGTGCATAGGCAACACATCCAAACACTTTAAAGTAATCATAATTGGGAAGTTTCCCAGTCCACAATTCTTGTGGGGTTTTAAACCTTATGGCAAATGAGGGACATTTATTTATTAAATGGACTGCTGTGGTAGTAGCCTCTGCTCAAAAAGATTTTGGTAACCCTGCATTAGATAGCATGCATCTCACTCTCTCTAAAATGGTCATATTCATCCTCTCTGTAAGACCATTCTGTTGAGGGGTTTTTTTTTTACTGTTTTGTGCCTAAGAATCTCTTGTTTATTACAGAAATTATTAAACTCAGTTGATAGAAATTCTAATCCATTATCTATCCTTAGAGCCCTTAGTTTCCTTCCTACTTGATTTTCTACTAAAGATTTTCATTCTTTAAACTTATCAAATATATCACTTTTATATGTAAGAATGTAAATCCATACATATCTTGAGTAGTCATTGATGATGGAGAGGAAATAACTCTCTTCATCACAGTAAGGGAGCTTTTTGTAATCCTAATGATTCCTGCTTCAAATTTAAAGGAATAACCTAACTGATTTAGCATACTCAAAGAAATTAAATTTCTTTTAAGTTCAGGTATAAAGCTGACTTCCCTTAAAATCTTGTTCAAACCACCATGTAGTTTGAGTTTCACTGACCCTATACCCATGATCTTGTAGGTCCTGTTATTTCCTAGAATTACATACCCCCTTCCACCTTAGAGAAGGTTTCAAACCATTCTCTGATTGGGCACATATGAGACGAGCAGGTTGAGTCTAAGATCCATTTATTTCCTAAATCTATATTAGACACATTTAAGACCTCTGTACTTTCATAACCCTCTAGGACCACTGAAGCATCTCCTTCCTCCTTAACTTTGTTTCCAGAGCTAGTTTTCTTATTAGGATAGTCCCTCTTGAAATATCTTTCCTTATGGCACAAGAAACATTTAAGTTGCTTCCCTTTAAACTTTGATCTATTTCTTTTATTATCACTCTTACCTTTCTTACTTTTCTTTTCAGGTCTACCCCTGACAGACAAACCCTCTCCTTGTTCTTGTTTGGTCTCAGCCTTACTTTGAAGTTCTCTAGTGTGTAACACAGATTGAACTTCATCTAGGGTAAGATTGTCCCTACCATACATCATAGTCTCCTTAAGACTAAGATATGATGAGTCCAAAGAAGTCAACAACAAGATGACCTGATCCTTATCCTCTACTTTAATGTCAATGTTAGCAAGATCAAGTATGCTTTTGTTAAATTCATCAAGATGTTCCCCTATTGAAATTTCAGGGGACATCTTGAAGGTATACAAGTGAGTTTTCTTATGGAGTCTGTTAGCTAAAGACTTGGTGATGTATTGGTTCTCTAATCTCAGCCAAATTCCAGCAGCAATGTCCTCATTTGCTACTTCTCTTAGGACTTTGTTCCCAAGAGAGAGTATGAGGGCACTATAGGCCTTTTGGAGGATGTCCTTGTGGACATCCTCCTTCCCAGCCTTCAAAGAAGTAGACCCCTTCTTATCACTCTTGAAAGCCTCGTGCAAGCCTTGTTCGATAAGCAAAGCTCTCATTTTGATTCTCCAGAGACCAAAGTCGTTGTTTCCAGTGAATTTCTCAGCATCAAATTTTGTAGTCCCCATGTCAACCTGGCTCTGATACCAGTTGTGAATATTACTTATACAAGTTCTTATGGAAATACCCAAAACTAAAACCCAATAGATTTGATATTGAAAAAACTAGGGTTTCACAGAGATATTCAAGAACATAAAACATATCCAAGAAATTGAACAATAACGTGCAAATGAACAAGAATAATAAAATGAAATAGTAAAGTAAAGAGAGAGCATACGAAATTACGTGGTTTGGCTCTAACGGCCTACATCTATGGCAGGAATAACCTCAGAGATTCTCTTTGTTGATGAATTAGCCAAAGCCTCAAGTTCATACAGGTGGTACCAGCTTTCGAGTACAAGAAAACCAGCTTAACACTTCCTCTCTTTCACTCAGCTTCAAACTTCAAACCCTAGCACACAAACCTCTCACTCTGCCGTTTCTCTCTGTTTATCAATCTGAACATAGACGCAAGAATATACACTCTTAACCCTAACAAAGGGTAAAGCGATATATATATACATTCGCAAGATGCAAACACATGTCCCTGACGAAAGATATTGATCATTCCTTTTAAGCCGAGTTAATAAGCCCCGTATATGTGGTGCAAAGACCACATTGCCGCTCATGCCTTTAAGTCTTCCCATTTATCATCAACTGTCCAAAAACGTCTTTTCTCGCACAAATGTGTATTAACCCAGAGAGAAGAAATGCACAGATATTTAAACACAGGTCTTGACACTATACTCAACATCCCTAATAAAGACTTATCCAAACAGCTGCTTCATTTATGAGCTAGTAAATCAAGACTCAAGAGAATGATTAGAGAAAGATGCTAGGAATTTCTAGGAAGTAGTTGGAATCCATTTCAAAAGCAGAAGTAACCTTGTGTAGACAACATGCGGACAACCCAATTAAGTGTGCAAGTCATGGAAATCTATACGTGAAAAGAGTTCGATGAGGAGGGCCATTAGATTTTGGTGGAAAGTAGTGGGAATAATGGATACTTGGAAACGGTTTGATCGAATGGTGTGCCCCATGAAAAGACCTTTGATAGATAATTACTTTGACATTTTATGGGATCATGATGGATCCATGTTCCCTTCCTTAATGTTAAAATATAATAAAATTTATCTCTTTCTATCAATTTAACTTTTTAAGATAAGTAATAATTTCATATGGTATTAGAGTAAATGTCTTGGAATCGAATCTTGACTTTATACTCTACGCTCTACTTAATTAAATATTTCACTATTAGACCTATTAATTGAGAGAAAGTCTGGTCACAAGTGAGGGGAAGTGTTAAAATATACTTTCTATTAGTCCAATATCCTTTTTATTTTTAATAGAAAAAGATTTCATTTCATTTCATAAAAACGAGATTACAAATGTGACTGTAAATACAGGAAATACCCGAATTACAAACCAAACTACACATCTGTTTAGAGCCCCTTGCACACAAAATTCTGTGAAGAATATTGTCTAAATTTTTATAACCTCTCCAATGGCAAAAACCTTATGAGAATACAATCTCGATTTTCTTGAGAGTATACTACTCTACAAAAAACAGAGATAAACAATATCCACCTCTAAGGGAGGAGAGGGATGAAACACTCTATCCTCCAAAAGGAGGAAAGGAACAAAATACCACACCTTCCATAAGGAGGATTAGAATTAACAAGGACTAGTCAATTCTTTTTTATTACTACCTAATACAAGCTACATAACAATAGAAAACACAACACGTAAAAACAAACAGAATGTAAAAATACAACAAAAATGGAAATGAAAACAACACTAAATAGGGGCTATAATGGTGCGTGACCTCCTATAAGAATATCGAATTGTCGATTTTGGATCTATTGAAGATGCTGATCTCAAAAACACCGTGTGTGATAGCCAAGAAGTCATCGTTGAGGTGGTGCATGGCTATCGCGCTAATTAAAAAACCGTGCATGATGAGGCGCATGGTAGTTGTCTTTCAGCAAAATATCCTGTAGTCCAATAGATCGGCGGCGTACGTATTCCATGGAGGGGCGTGTGGTGGACTCAGGCTACCAAAATCATCGAACAGCCACTCATGTTCTTGGTGCACGGAAACATACTAAAACAAATACTAAAACCACTGGAAAACACTAGGGAGAAGGAAGGGGAGCAGAGGCTCCCACACCACCCCCAACCCTTTCCCTGGCGGTAAAACGACGTTGAGGATCAAGAGAGAAAACATTTTTATTTTATTTCCTAAATCGCCGAAGCTGTAGTTTTTCTCAGCGTGTTTTAATGTTAGTTGCTCGTTTCCAATATCCTTGACTGCCTGAATTCCTGCATGATCATATATATATATATATAAGATTAATTTAGACCATGATCTAGTAGTTAGTACTATATAAATTTTATATTATATTTTATATTATTTACCCATGCCACCGCCAAATCAATAAATTGAAAACTAACATCTAAGAAAAGAGTATCTCTTCGAATTGATTTTGAGGACCTCGACTGATCAGAGTGAGATGGACGCATGAATATAGAGATACTGAAACTGGGATAATAATTTTGGAGGGGCTTTTGTGTATTTTTAGGTTGGAACAAATATTTCAATAAAAAAGTGATTAAAAAGGAAGGAAAACAAAAAATCAAAAACGAAGGAAAAGAGGCATTTTGCAAACATACAACGACAAAAGGTTCTTATAATAATGTTTTAATTAAAAAAGTTTATCTATAAATTTAAGGAATTATACAAATTAGAATTATGGTTTAAAAAATATATAAAAAATTAAAAGACATAAATGATGCCTACCAACAATAATATTTAATTATCTTCTCCTACGTTTTAAACTAGTTTAAAAGTATATATTCTTCAATAAATTCTCATAAAACTGGGATAATCTTCTCTAGCAAGAAATTATTTATGAATCAAAATTGTGTGCGAAATATTAATCTTTAATTTGCTTGAAATAAAATAGAATAGAAACAAGAAAAGTTATCATAAACCTTTGTAAAACCGAAAGCTAATTTCATGATATAAAAAATGGTCCCACCTAAACAATTGTGGACAGGATTGTTTGAATCAAGCAACGTACGTCGTGGCCATGGTACCGGCAACCCAACTAATTAGAGTATTTTGTCCAAAGCAAAAGGTCGCCCCCACTCGCCCCTCCTTGACATGACCTCTCCATATGAGTCATATAAAATTTATTTATACATTTAATATTTTATGAAAAGCATGTACGTACAGACAATAATAAATGTTACATACAGAATTTATTTAAAATCCTATTAAGTCCAACAAATTAGAGATAATGATGTTGTGATCTCCTCGCAATCACGTATGAACGAGAAAACTAATATATTTGCTAATAAACATTTGTAATAATATGGACAGTGATGATGATGATTATGATAATCATGAATTTTATAATTTATTAGTTCTATTTTATAATAAAAATAATTTATAAATATTTAATAAATCACATGATGTGACGCTACATCAATTTATAAAATTATTTTATAAAATTTACGATTTGTTATTAAAATATTTCTCATAGTAATTATTATAAAGAAAATGCTTAAGAACGGGATAGATGGTTTGTACTGGTGAAATATACGCATCAGAATAATTTATTTATTTATTTATTTTAAATTTTAAAAAGTAAAAAAATAATCGCTGCATTAATTTAATCCATGGGAGCCATGAAAAATATTCGGATGGTGGGGGCTCTTTGTCAATCATAAATCTGAGTGTCCCTTTCTTCATTATACGACCAAGTCTCTGGTTTTTGACAAATCATGACAATGTTGTTGTGAATCCTTATTTAAAAAAAAACTCTGACGGTTAATAACTTCACATATTATATATCTAGTGAAATCGATGCTTTATTAATTATTTTCACCATTTTAACTCAGTTAAAACCTATATAGGGTATTTATTCAACTATTTAGAGGGTACTCACTGTCCCACAAAACCATATATAATGCTTTTTTATTAAGTTTTTCAACGACTTTCTTCTTCTAGATTTGCTTTAATAAAAGTTAGATACTGGGGCCTGGCCGGGATTCTTCTGCTTTGGAGAATGCAAAGAATATAGAAGGAGAATCTGAATAATCTGACGGTGGCCACACGTCCGTACCCCTTCTCTTTTCGTTTCTTGGTATTCCCGGAATCGGGATCGGAGTTTAGAACTCTGAGTCAGATCTAGGTTTTTTTTGTTGTTGTTTTTTTTTTTAACTTCCACAAAAGGAAAATGCTTGCTTCCGGCCTATGATTTTAACTGCACGCAGTTGGAGAATCTAGGCGAAATCTAAAAGCGGAAATTCCAAAACATACTGTAGCGTATTGGCAATATCGAGTTACGAAGTCAATTATCATGACCTTTATCCTTAAAAAACAGGCCGTAGGCCCGTAACCAAGTACGTTCTGATAAAAAAACAAGAAATACGAGAATCGAAGTACGGTGATGTTGCTGTTGTTTTGGGTACGGATTAGTACTCATGAGAGGATGGACGACGAGCACAGAAAACATGGGTGATGGAATTTTTTATATAATCGAACATCATACGCTTCACCAACTTCCGCTTTGCCGGAATCAGACCTCCGATTTTGGGTTTGAACGATGGCTTCTCCCTGCTGAATATGGGAGCTCCTTCTAGATCTTTGGGGCTGAAACTCCGTACCAACTTCAACTCTGGCTCGACCTTGTTATAGACCTTCTTCATCACCATCATTCGCTCTGTGTAAAGCCTACGCGTTTCTTCTTCACTTGGACTCAGCTTCGCCACCTTCAACCCTGGCACCTCTGCCCTTGTGCAAACCACCTTTTCCCCATCTGGGTTCAGCTTCTTCACCATTTTCGTCTCTGCCATTCTGCCCATCGCCATATCTTTCATTCTCTCAGAAAGCTCGAGCTTTCAATTCCTGAAGTGAGGGCTTTGAGCGGTACGTTCAACTATATATAAATTTTTTTTATTTTGATTGGGCTCCGTTTTTTTTTTTTTTTTTATGCCCCACACCACACGCTCGTTTCTTCTATTTTTTCTTTGACCCAAACTACAAAAAGAAAAAAGAAATCCAATAGCACGTAACTGGATTTCCTCGAAGTTTCCTATAGGTGGTAGCGTTGCTCATTTTTTGTTTTTTGTCTGGTAATGTAGATGTAATTATGGATTGAGTAAGTACTATGCATTCGGTTTAAAATCAGTGAGAATTATCATTAAAAAATTAATTTTTTCATATAAATTTTATATTTATTTATTTTTCTTAAAATTGTGGGCAACACTATTAATTCTGTAGGATTTATATATCTTGCAATTAATTATCTTCTAAAATCCTAAAACCAAAAAGCATATATATATATATATACACATGTATATTACTATGTTCTGTACTCCATTTCTTCTTAGTTAGCTAGTTCCTGATCTGTATTATCTTCTAATAATTTTAAAATCAGTGGTCATAGGTGGATATATCGTTATGGATTAATACATTGTGATGGACAAAGATCGATCAAGTTTAATTGACCCATAAATTAATCATTTTCCTTTTAAGTAAATTATTCATGCCCGCATGAGTGGGTCCTATTGATTATGTAGTACCATGTCACGATTATGATACAATATTAATTCTTCTTTCGCAAGAAAAATGGGCCCAGTATAAGCTCAATTTGGACGACTTGAACTTCAATTAATCAATTTAAAGTCAGTCTTTGGAAATCTATAGATACGGCCTCCAATTGAATTACCAAAATTAATATGTAGATTAATACAAAAATATTATAAGATATATTCTCTTAGTAAATATAATCATAGAGAAATTTTATAAAAGTAAACTACTTATGAATGAACTTGGCTTTACTTAATACGTTTGATATATTTTAAAATCTAATGTATCAAATCAAATCACATGATTTTAATTTTGTAAAAACTTTTCATGGTTAAAAGCATTTAATTTCTAAGAAGAAATGTCTAATTAATTTCAATTGTCTTTGTGTACAATGAATGCAACTTTTTAGACTCTATTGCATATCAATTAAGCTAAATCTCATGATAATATACAATATTGGCATGCATCAAATACCTATTTCGGAAAAACAATTTAGAAAGAAGAAGATATAAAGCTTCTTTTCCATGCGCCGTGGTGCCATGATATATTTCGCTTTTTCCAAGTGGATATAATAATGATACACGGACGAAGTACTACACCAAAAAGCAACTTAATGTATGAATATAACTTTTAGACAAAATTAATGATGTAATATCTAATTAATATATGGTAGAAAGATTAATTAAAGACCCAATCATTTTCGAGGGCCATGCAGTGTCGACACATGTAGTTAGAAATTACATTTTGTTTTTTTTTTTACAAAGAGTTAAAGTCACATGTCTAAGAATGACTCCTCTCCAAATTTATTATGAAACTCTCACTTAAGATGGAAAAATACTTTAAAAAGAATCAAGATGCAACGGTTCACATATAAACAATAAACCAGCCCAAGTTTCACTATCTAACTTTATTATCTGAAGCAACCAAAGAAATAATCCAGAATACCAACATTATTTTAAACGAATCAAAGAAATAGAACATGGAAAATAAAACAAACGCTCTATACAAAAAACTTATGCACACCCGTCTAAAGCAGCTAACCTTGCAAACCCGTCTGCCAAGCAATTTCCTTTCTTGAATATATGGCTAATCCTATAACTAATACCTTCTAGCAGCTTTAGAGTTTCCTCCCAAAAATCCTCTAAATACCAAAGTTCACATCGTTTCATTTTAATCCAATCGATAACGATTTTTGAATCCATCTCAATTTCCACATTTTCGAAACTTAGGAAATCTAACCATTCTAAGTCCCTACAACAACCCCATGAATTCAGCCATATTACTGGATTTTATCCCCGTGTGCGTGGAAAAAGCTAAGAGGATACCATCATGATAGTCTCGAAACACTCCAACCGCCCCTGAGGAACTTGAATTTTTCAAAGAACTCCCATCAACATTCAATTTCACCCAATCAACTGGTGGAGGATGCCATCTAACAATCTGATCAGATTTAGTGATTTTTGTTTTTACCAATAGATTTAATTGCCTCAGAATTTTCTCATCTCTATGACTAATACCTGTAGCTGCTTTTAATTTCTCCCCTATATATAACACCTAGTATTTAATCAATCTCACTACATCCTGCACCGATTCTTTTACCTTGTCCATTCTTGCTGTGCACCTTTGACACCAAAGTGATCTCCAAGCTATTATCGAAGGAATGATTCCAAGCAATTGGCCAATTTGTGAACTTGATTTAGGCGCCCTTCTATACCAGGTCTCGATTCTTTGTAACCAGGATTTACCTTCTAAAACAGGCATGTCCAATTGCAAAAAAAATATTACTCCATACCTGTTCGGCAAATGTCCCCAAAGCCAATATATGATTTTGGTCCTCATATCTTCCTAAATTACAACAATCACATTTAGAGACCAATGTATGAATTATTCTTTTTTCTTGTTTTTTTCTTGATATGGTATCCCTATTTTTATAAGATGTTGTGTAAAATATTATGTATGTTGTTGTGTGTATCATTTTATATATATATTGATCATCCGCTACTTCATTAATTTAATAGGAATTAAAAGTATACGATTAAGCTTGACGTCTTCTTGGTTTGGATTCAAAACTTATTTCAATTCAATTCAACTCAACTCATCTCCATTTCATCATTACACTTTTTCAATTTCTCATACAAAACACAAATTCCTATACATATTTTTCAAATCCCAATACATATTTTTCAAATTTCAATTCAATTTTTTCAATTTTAAAAATAATAATAATATTAAAAAATAAACTAAACTCATCTTCTCTCCGAATCCAAACAAGACAAATTGCTAAATGAAACATGGCAGGCCAAGCATGAGTCATGACGTTTTCTCTCTACTTCATTAATAAATTAGGTTGTGGGACACCGGTCTTAACAGCTCCTAGCCAAGTTGTATGTTTTTTCCAACCCATATTGTGCAATTACAAAATCTGAAATGTTCTCGACGTACTACGTACACTTGAGTTTGAATGAAAATTCTCAAAGAAATTACTTCATTTCGATCAGGACTTGAGTATAAGCTCAACTTGTTTATACGATCCAATATTTACACATTAGCAACAATAATATTGCCTAAATAATATATATATATGATCAGAATAAATTTCGTAATAATAATGAATATATTAGAGAGATTAGGAACAATATATCACTACAAAAAAATTAGTATTTGTGATATTTTAATTATAATTAAAATGATTATTTGTAATAAAAACAGATAATTTTTATCACATATAAAAACTACCGTACAAAAAACAATATAAATAAAAAGAATAAAATCTTGCTTCGAAAAGATTCCCAATGCCCCCGAGAAGAAGTTGAAGGAGAGAACATCCCCCAACCACAATTTCGCAAACTAACGAATTATATATGTGTTCTCATGATCTCATCCTCTATTACCAACCTCAGGTCCAATCAATCAAGATTCAACAGATCTCAACTCTAGTAGACTTGAGGCCCAATCTAATAAATCAGATAATAAAAAATATTAATGTATAAATATTATTCTAAACTAATTGTGTTAAAAGATTGCTTACAATAAAGATAAGCAATCTGATTCATCAAACATGCGCCCATCCACAGAGTCCTGTGATTAGACGAGCGCGCGCTGCAACTCGGACAAACACCCAAAATCGTTAGTAAAATACTAAGAGCCCAAACAATACTTAAATCAGCGATGCAAGTAGACTAGCTCACCAAAGTGATGCCAAACGCGGAGATGTAGCGACGAGACAAAGCAGCTGCAGGGCTCAAACCCACTGGTTGGATGGCTTGGCGGGCTATGGTCAACGAGGAAATGCGAAGGGTGGCTCAGGGAGGGTCACAAGGCCAAGTGAAGGTGGCTGGGTGGCTGGGTTCGGCAGCGGCGTGGGTTTCGAAGGGAAAGGCCGAGGGTTTACTAACTGAAGAAGGGATAGGGAAGCTCGACTAGGCTAGGTGATGGTTAGGGGAGCAATACATGGCCAAAGGGTGGAGGTTCGGTGTCATCATGATTGGCGACGCGCGGCTGGCGACGGTGTACCCAGGATCCCATACGTAGCCCATTTCAAGAAATAGCTACGGGGAGAAAAGAGGGGTTTCCAAGGAGGTCCTAGATGGTGGCTAGAGGTCTTTGGCGAAGGAGGGAGCTACTGATGGCCAGACGATGGCGGCACCAAGCGCGCGGTAGTGAACTCGAAAATGGGTCGCGATATATATATATATATATAGAGAGAGAGAGAGAGAGAGAGAGAGAGAGAGAGAGAGAGAGAGAGAGAGAGACCTGCGAAGATGAGTACCGGTGCCGAGACGAGGTGGCGGAGACTCGTGGCGACGTGCGACGGGCACGACCACTCTACAGCAGGAAGAAGGGTAGAGGGGAAGGTAAATGAAAATAAGATCGGGTTTTTTCACACTCCACACCAAAACGGTGAGTTTAAGGGGAAAGGGGCTGGGCCGCACAACACATGGGCTGGGCCCATTCACACACTTCACTCGGCCCAAACAAAGTAAGCACATCAAAACTCAACATAAACTCACTAAACACTAAGGGCCCAATCTGAAAATAATTAAACAAAGACATAATAAAATAAACCGCTCAACTTAGTAACAATAAAATAAAATAATTAAAAATCCAAAATACTACTTAATAATATAAACTAAAAAACAATTAATATAATAAAAAAATTAAAATAAATTAACCAAATAATAATATAAATAAAATAAACTACACAAAAAGCTTAAACTAAAAAAGGAATAGAGGCCAAATAAATATGAATAATCATATTTATATTCATGTCTTTATTCTGATGACAACGTCCCAAGCCTATATACATGTCATACATATGGTCATGCGGTCTAAAGTCTTAAGTCTAACCCAAAGATCACATGGTCCAGTAGTGCAAATGGAAAGATCACTCTTATGATCCGAATGAAAGAGGTCCAAAGTGCTAATTAATTAGGAAACTTATATGGGTTGGGCCATATTTAACGACGTTAACTAATAGCTAGACTCTAGCTAGTAAGATCCTTGTTTAATAATTGCTATGGGAAATATTAGAACTAATTTAAGAGATCAATGCATTTCTGTGTCCTTCGCACGTCCAACATTAATAAATTAAAGCATTAATGCGTCCTCTTTTTTTGTTAGTTTATATGACAAATTAGCTACTTTTTTTTTTTTTTACCTAATTGTGTTTCACAAAAATGAAATGTAATAATTCTCTGAGTTTAAGATATAATTAATGGACAATTCTTTTGCCAAATTCCAAAATTAAAAATATGAAAGAGAAAAGCTATATATATATATATAATGTTATATAGCGATGATCCAATGTCAAATTTATAGTAAGAAATAATTATAGCACACAATCAATCACAGATTAGCAGAATGTTTGCAACTAATCAATGAAAAAAAATTTATTCCAACAAGAAAGCGTTGAGAACAAAATTATTCATATATTAGTTATTCATCACCCTATGTACGACGCCTACTAGCTAGAGAAATGGTTGACTGAGACGAAAGCGTGTACATGGATTGTATTACAAATTAGGACCCTTTATTATTTTAAAAAGTTATTAATTAATACGAATGATCATCATCCAGTAATATGATCATATTATATAATTATTTGGTGATATTCCGTATTTACGTATATTAATATTTAAGAAGTATTTAAATTATTATAATTAATAGTTTTGTTATTTTAAATTAAAAGTGTTTCGTTGTTTTGTTCATGTTTTATTTTAAGTTGTAGAATTTAATTTGATGTGCTTTTTTATAATAATTGATGTTTTATATTTAAATTGCTCTTTAATTTAAATTAATTTAAGGTTGGGTTTTAAATATTTTATTTTATTGATATTGAACTGTAGTCTTTTCAGTTGGCTTTTATTTATTTTATCGTATTCTTTTTCTAGTTAAATTTCTTTCTTTTTCCCTCATTTTCTTTTCTTTTCTTTTTCTTCTTCTTTTCTTTTCTTTTTCTTCTTTCCTTTTTCTTTTCTTTTTGTTTTCCTTCCCCTATTTTCCCCCAACCCCATGCGCGACCCCCCTTCCCCCCCCCCCATTTGGTTTCATTCAGTAGCCTATCGCCACCACCGCCCACGTCGTCGGCACCCCCACTCTCCAGTGAGCTCCTCTGCATTGGTGGTGCACTTCACGACGACTCTCACGCCGTGCGTAAGCCACATACCCGAAATGGATTTTTTGCCCTTCCAAGCCACGCCGCGGCCACCCACGAGCACCCATGGCGCCGGTGACCTATCAGCACCCCTCCCCTCCACCGACGAGCATAACCTACCGCCGGCAGCCCCTCATTCCTTCCACACAAGCAACCCACGAAATGGGTTTTAGACCCATGGATTGAGCAACCTAGCCGCCGCTCGCCGCCACCGTTAGGCTCACCTATGCCACCAAAGTACTCCCTTACCTCAGCTAACCACCCCCTAGCTCAGCTCTTCAAACCACGGCTCCACTTTCCTTATAAAACCCCAAATCCAAAAATGAGTTTCCACTCATTTTGAACCCGATCTGCTACCTTCCGGTGGTTGTATCGTCACACCACCACTTTCATGAGATTCACCACCCTCTAATGAGTATTTTCCTAAATTTTGGTGTCAAACCAAATACCCTAACCCATTGTACGAAATGACTGATATGAGCGCTTTGGATTGGCACTTGTTTGAAGATTTTTTCTTTTACTCGTTGTAAGTATTTTTCAAATAAATTTCAAGAATTAAATATATTTTGCAAATTGTGTGTTTGGTTGATGATTGAACTTGCTGATGTTAAATATTTTGTATATGGTGGTACGCATTGTGTAATTGCACGCTTGTTCATATGTATATTTGATATTTAGGGTTTTAATGTGAGAATTGGTTTTTGGTATGTTCTAATGATTTAATTGATCGGTTTTAAATGAGATACTATTGGGATGGTGGTAAGCAGAGATGGTGGTTTAGTCCCGCCTGTGATCCCCGCCTACAATATTATTAGGATTATGGATTTTAACAGTTTTGACGAAGTCATAACGGGGACGGCATTACGTAACATCCGTTATGGTCTGTGTGTATATTTCATATTGGAGACGGAGATACATAACGTCTGCTATGAAAAGAGTGTGTGTAGGTCATAACGAGGATATCGATATGTAACGCCCGTTATGATTGGTAACGTGTGGATGTCATATTGAGGACGGCGATACGTAACGCCCAATATGATTAATGTGTGGATGTCATTACGAGGACGACGATACGTAATGCCCGTATGACTGACATAAATACAGGAGTAAGCAGGAATGGTGTAGAGTCCCGCCTACGATACCCGTCTATTATGTTAATTGGTTTTATGTGGACCATTTTCTGGAATAATGGTTGTGGTTTTTAAAGGATTTTCGTGTATCATTTTCTGAGAAATGATGGATGCTTTTATTGAGAGTTTATCTTAAGCCAAAATGAGATTTTGGCATGTGTTTATTTCATTTATTTTGAGGAATATGATTTTAAACTTCATGCATATGGTATCGTGTTCATGCATATTGTTGTTGCATGAATATATTTTATATCTTGTAGTTTATTTGGGTTGTACTTACCTGCAATGCCATTTTTGGAGTCGTAGATTTTGAATGCAGATGTCGAGGAGGCTAAGCCTGAGCAGGCGGCTCCACTGTTGAAATATGGTATTATAATTTATTATCTTGGGAATTGTTATTCCCATTTTTGATAATTATGTATATTTATGTTTTATTTTTGGAATGACTATATTAAATTTATTGATGGAGAATTTGTGTTAAATTGTTTTATTAAATATTTCTAAAAATTTTGGTACTTAGATATTAACTTCAATTATTCGCTGCTTTCATTTGTGCATGTCACATGTTCACACACTTATCACTTGACGTTGGGGGTGTGTGACCCGTGTTGTCATCATCTCGACGCCTCGATTTCTGTATTATTTTAAAGAGAATTTGGGGGCGTCACTATCATATTATATCATCATCATCACCATCATTTAATGGCGTTGTTGCATCCTAACGATCCACATGATCTAGCTAGGTTGCTGAATTTTAGTTTTTACCATATAATATTTTATGGGCTGATCAGGAAGCTTACTGGAAGTTTCCTGGGATATTCGAAGGAAATTTCCTGGAAACTACCCAAAAATGTGAATCAAAAGAAGAGTAGAAATTAAAGGACCCACTTTCAGCTTCTTGGTCTTTTGCTTGGATGAGTTTTACTCTATTTGAATTGGTCTTTTGCCGATAAATGAACAAAAAAATCACTTAATTTCTCTAACTAATCTGTCGAATTGGTTGAATGGATCGTATGGTATAGGTTATAAAGTTGGGATCGGGCCCCATTTTAAGCATGCATGCCACTTTATTTAAAAATGCTCATCTACTTTATTGATTGGCTCTGATTCTGAGCTGGCCGCCGGGGACTCATGTCTAGGTTAGACGTATATATCTGAAGTTCTTGATGATGATCGACTTCTATAAATATTTTCTTCCACTTCTTTAGCTGTGGGCTATTTCGCAGCTCATGAATTAGATTTTTCATTACAATTCCATACCGGCCAGTTGTTAATTACTTACTTTCCTAACGAATTAATGGAAAGACAGAAAATAAATTTTTGTGGCATAAGGGAAAACAAAAATGGGGGTTAAGGAAACTATATGACCAAATATGTTGAAGCCCAGAAAGGAAATATGACAACCACCATAATATTCTGGATATGATAAAAAATTTAATGGAGCGGATGATCCAACGGCCAGTACTAGGTTTCCAAAACCCAAATCATTGTTTAATATCTATAATTATCGTCGCTTCTCCAAAATTTAGTTGTCTTTGCATGAAAAGAGGTAGGAAATTAAATAATTGTGAAGTCTTGAACAATAAGGTTTCATCACTAAGTACCCTAACGCAAATCTGTTGCAATATATTTCATTTTTATTTGATCTGTTACGAACTTTTCTCAGCTCCCAATCAGTCGTGCGTAAAGTCTTAATTCATTGCTTCTGATCAAGAGAGAAACAAAATCATCAAGGTTGGAGGAACTTGCGGGCCCAATATTTGCTGTAGAAACCTGATCATGAGTAATATTTTAAGTATTTGCCTTTGACCAAAGGTGTTGGAGCCCAGAAAAGAATCTGGAAGAAGGCAACCCAACTTTAATGTACTTGTCACTACCCAAGACAGAAAGGTAAGTGCACGTGACAGAAAGACTAAGACACTTTTGATATCAAAGCACACTTTATGGTAAACAAATGTACGAAACACATGGGAAACTTTAAATATTCTGACACGTATCAGTGCTTAGACCCACCACAAAGAACCCCACAATAATGGCAGATCCTTGGACAAGGATTTCGTCCACTAATATTAATTTAGCTAGAAACTGGCAATTAAAAGTTCTTTGCCATTATAGCCAGGACAGATACAAGATAAATGGAACAGCAGAAACCCTAGATAGCCGGATCGATACATCGAATGAGGTAAAAGATACATAATCTTGAGCCATAATATTAGCCAGAAGGGGGAAAAGCCTACGTACGGATTGGTCGCACTTTTTGTGATCAAGTGATGGTGCTGATCATCATGTGTGTAGCAGAGTTAGCAGATATTGGCTGAACTTGGTGGGGAAATGTCTTGACCGTGTGCTTTGCATTCTTAAAAACGGTAGCAATTGATTTAAGCATGGAATCTAATATCATCTTCTTTACAGATCTTTTCTTTGGAGGAATTACACTACTGATTCCTTTCTTGGATTTGAAACACTGCCGCCCAACCTCGGCGCTTGTTCCCACCATGATTTTGATGTCACCCATATTTTGTATCCTCGGCTCCGTCTTCTCCTTAGCTAGTCTATTTAGGGAAAATTGGTCTAATGGTTGTTGTAATGTGATTAAATAGGAGGGTATTGTGCGGGTGACCAACTGATCTTGATCACCCTAAAACAATATCCATAAACAAGCACTAACATGCATAGTCAATAGGTGGCCCAGTCATGGCGAAATTGATCTGTCGGTTTTATTATAATTGTGGGTCCTACAAAGACTTCTTGAACATGATCATGAACTACTTTCTTTTGGCTGATAAAGCCTAGCTAGCTAGCTTTCTGTATCTAATTTTTGGCTGCTACGACCATTGAATTCAACTTATACGATTTAGCCCACATGTAGGCTGTCAATTATGTGCGTGCAAATTATGTTCTCAAAATCAGTGAGAAGATGTTGATCTTCTAGCGCTCAAAAATCAAATACCTTTAACAATGGTTTATGAGCTTAAACTTAGTGGGTGGCCAGTTACGTCTTGATGCAGCAAAGATTGCTATATATATATATATATATATAGGTATTTATAATCCAGCCTTAATAGTTAAAATGAAAGTTAATGAAGTATTTTGGGCAGCAAAATGCTCATTCGAACCTGCAAAGATTATAAATATTCACTTTAATGGGGCCCATGCCAATTGACTTTAATGGAAAGGCCAATACTATTCGATCGACTATGTGGACCTAACCACTTGGGGATGTTTATTCAAGTTTTAAATTTAGTAATCTAGATTTTGAATCTAAAATTTTTTTAAATTTTTTAAATAAAATTATTAAAATTATTAAAAAATAAATAAAATTTCAAAATTAGACAAGGTAAAATTTAGCCTAGATGAACAGATTTATTGTGGTCCCTTCATATAAATCTTTTTGATGGTCCACATTAATTATTATTCATCATCAGATCATGTAATGGCTACTACATATCTACACTTACTTGACTCAGATGGCAAAAATCCACCTTTTTTGTGCGTATATGATGGGCCAATATATATTAGGCTGTGGCTAAAGTCAAGAACTTAGAATGATTCCAGGATATTCTCTTTCTGGGTAAGAAAAGCTACAAGAATTAATAAAGGTGCATACATGCGTGTATATATAATGAACAATGGATATACGTGTTATATATATAAATATATATATATATATCGATCACTAGTCAAACAACACATGATGATATATATAAAAATGAGCATGCTAATTTGATGATGTGAAAGGGACATGAATTTTATACAAATGAAATAATATTTTAGTGAGAAAACAAATAAATTTAGTACATTGCTCGGCCTGCAATAATATCACTGTATTTTGATCGAGAACAAAGTTGACGGCAAAACAAAATAGGATATATTGTCCATCTTCAAATTATGATGAGTCAAGCCATATGCATGTAGCAGCAGGTAATTAATATATATATATATATATATATATTATCTTATAGGATAATATTGCAGATGCATGCAGATACTTACCCAATATTTAACCAAGTTTAATTCTTTACATAAGATCATATATTAATACAAAATCTCATGTTTGTATTAATTTTTTAGAAATGCATTGACCACAAAGGCATTTCACATATATATGTTAACTCACAAACTAACATGACTTGATGTCATACATCAACATCTTTATATATAAAAAGTGGTTATCTAACGGAAAATCTTGTTTTGATGGAAAATTTTATTTTTCTGTTAAAGTTAACATTTTCCATCCATTTTTGTTAAAATAAATACTGCATTTAATGAGAAATATTATTAAAAATACAATCCATTAATTCCATTAATCACCGAAATAATGTTCTTGACATTAAATTTAATTACACCACTTCAATTTTCTATAACGATAAACTTTTCATTTAAAACTTTTTTTTATGTAAAATAAATATAGAATAATAATAATAGTATAGAATGACATAATAATAGTATAAAATATATATAAATAAACCATTCATAACAATATAACAATACAATTTTCACTTAGAGATGTTAATTTATACGTTAGAGAGTTTAATTTTATTCATGAAAATTTATTCCTATTATATAATTAATAATTTCATTCTTTAAAAATTATTTTATAATTTTAAAATGAATGTGTTATTTATTTATTTTTTGAGATATAAATATACGTTATATACAATTAACTATAATTATATTAAATTGATAATAATAGACAACAAATATAATTAATATATTATATATATTTGATATTTAATTGAAATATATATGATCTAATAAATTTACATATTTAATATTAAAATTTCATGTTATAAATTATAATATAACATTCTTTTATATAAATTATAAACTACATAATTTATTTTTTAAAAAAAATTATATTATTTCTTAAAAATAATCACATAACTAAAAAAACTGTGAATGATTCAAGTTTATGTTGATCTAAAAAAATTCAAAAACAAAAAACATAGGTATTTTGATGTCTTTTCTTTTGAGGCTGTGCAAAATGACACAAATATTAGATCATCGTCTTAGAATTATAAAAATATAATATTTTGAACGAATTTTTTATTAAAGTTTCAATCAAAATTATTTCAAACAAATTTGATAAAACTATAGGTTATGTTTATTTATGAGACTATCTTATTATTTTTATTAATATTTTTTTTTATAATATATGAAAACGTGTAATTATTTATCAATCATTTAATTATGAATAATCTTCTAATTTTTGTTAGAAATTAAATTAGATAAACGTACTTTGCACGTTACTTTTATCTAATCATTAAAAAAACGAGTATTCGTGATGCATTATTTATGATGAATATATCTATTTGCGATGAAAATAAACTAATTTTGGTAATGACTAATCATTTTGACAGGGAATAACTGGCTACGAATAAACAATTTTCTTATATTTAAATTATAAATTTGTTTTGATTGTAAAATAGATTTAACTTGCATGATACACATGGTTTGCATTATTTATAATCCTGGTCTCATAAACTAATATGATATATTACGATAGTAGCTGAAGGTGCATGCATTGGACAAGTTGATGAAAAAGAGTACTTTTAAAACTAGACCTAATTATATGAAAAAAGAAAAAGTAGACCATGCATGGTTTAACGGTTTCATAAAGTCAGTACTTCCCACTTTTATTTTTAAGTTCAGTCGCGGATCAAATGGAAATTGCTAGTTCTAAATGGCTTACTAAACTTTAGAGAAGTATCATTATTCATATAATTCAAATATTAAATGAAATGGTGTCAAGCGTACATGCTTGATGGAAATGGAAATGGAAATTGCTTCATTCATTCAAGTTTTTTATCCAACATTCCTTTCTTGAAAGAGCCCTATCCTTGGTTTCTTTCTCCTCATGGCCCAGATTATTGATGAGCCCAAATCGTCCTCACTTACACCTATTTTAAGGCCCATTTTTGTCAGCTTCATTTCCTTCTCTGAAAAAAGTTAGCATCGTTTTAATTACCTAGCTGGTAGGTATATATATCCTAGCTGGTAGGTGTATATATATTTATATATATGATCATGCATGCAAGACTTCTGATCAGAAGCGTTCTACAGTAACATTACACAAAAGAAATTTTTATAAATTGATATGTACTTTTCATTTGATCCGTTAAATGATCTATATATATTATATGGCAAGACTACTGCTTTCTGCATTTCGGCATGAGTTCGGCGATAGAACATGCATTTGTTATTTGAGTTGTGATATAATTTCGTCACGTTTGAAATTAATGTATGATTTTAAGACTTACCTTATTAATATCTTAGAAGTGCTTCAATATTACATATATTTAGAGGAAATTCTATAATCGGCCACACTTTTATCTCTTTATATATATCATTCATTATGATGAGGTACATTACCCATCAATCTTTATATATTTTCTTCTTTGAAAAATATAAACTATTAGCTAAAGATGAGAAAATGCCACATTTTACTTTGTAGATGATGGTGACATGAAAAGGTAGTGTGATTTATAGTTCTATTATATATATAAATATGGAGAATGTGAGGGATGTCAGTCCCGCTTGGATTTGAAGATGAGATGAGTTGAGATGAATTTAATTTATTTTTTAATATTATTATTATTTTGAGATTTGAAAATTGTGTATTGGAATTTGAAAAATGTATATTGAGATTTGAAAAATGTGTATAGAAATTTGTGTTTTGTATAAAAAATTATAAAAATATAATGATGAAATGAAAGTGAGTTGAGATGAGCTCAACCCACTTCTGAATCCAAACGGGACCTTATTGGGATCTTCATGAATCTTGATGAGAAATTTTTTTTAAAGTTTTTTTTCAACATAATTTTTAAATAGTATTGTAATTTTGTTTATATTTTTTAAAAATATTTTAAGATGTTAAAAAAATTATATAAAAAAAATCATATAAAATATTAAAAAAAACCTCTCATCGGATCCATCGGAATCCAAATGAGAGAGAGACTTAGATTTTTCTGTATATATATATATATTATATGTATATATAATATATATATAAATATATCTTTCTATATATAAAAAGCGTGAATGCAAAAAGCGAAAGTGATAATATGGTCTGCTTAAGGTTAGTTTAAATTTGTAGACAAAATGAGCTCGTCTCAATTTATTTCAAACTTATTATTATTATTTTTTTAATTTTTAAATAAAACATAAATTTTAATATAGTTTTTTCAAATTCTAGTATATATTTTTTAAATTTCAATTTAATTTTTTTAAATTTTAAAATAATAATAATATTAAAAAATAAATTAAACTAAATTTATCTCAATTCATCTTATTTTTTAATTTAAATTGGACCTTAATTTGTCCCGTGCATCATTCCAAATGATGTTATCCTTGCACGGATGTATCCCTGCTACCTCTATATTATATTCATGCTTTTATTGTTTTGCCCCTAACAGAGTACTACCATTCCTCTTTACTTTTTTATCTGCCCAATGTCTTTTATTCTCCAGTTTCGCATACAAATTTTTGGGTTCTTTAGTGTCTTATAAGTTTTCTTCGTTTCTCTTCTCGCTCCAAGCTGTCATTGAAGCGGTACAAGGATCACAACCTCGCCATGCACGGCTGGGCCCACCTAATTTATGACCACAAGAGTTGGACGGAGCAACAATTAACGGACCTGATTTTCTGTATAAATCACATTCTTCTAGGCCACCAAAAAAATCTTCAACTACAAGAACAGAACACGAGAGGCAACGCAACAAACAGAGATCTCAATAGCCATTTCATCCTCTACACCTCGCAACCAACATATAGGCCACAACATTGGACTCTTCTTTTAAGATCCTAAAATAAAATAAAAAAATACACGCATTTAGAAATAGAATAAAATCAAAGGTGCTAAATGCTAAGGAGATTTGGATGGTTTTAAATGGAATGTAAACATGCAACATCGAGCATTGAAAAGCTAAAAGAGAACTTAAGGGAAAAGAAAGAAAGAAATAAAACTTGACTCATTTCGCTCAGAGATGTGCCTATATAAATGGAGGCTCTTTGCAGGACCCTCTATTCTGAGACGAGGAGGCTCTTTGCAGGACCCTCAGTGATGTGATAGTAAGGGTAGGAGTTGGAGAGAATGAGAGGAAAAATGGAAAAAACGAGAATGGGAGATGGTGAGGAAGAGTTCGAAGATTGGGAGAGTAGGAGAGTGGGAGTGTTGGCATCGAAAAAGAAAAAACTAAAGGAAGAATAAAAAAAAACTAGGATTTTTTTCTTTTAACAGCATTCACATTGGGCTCTATAATCAAAAACCCCCTATTAATTAGGATTTAACCACATTTGAATCCCACGTACGATCCTCCATAATGGGAGATGAATTGGGCTCATGTATAGTGGTCTCACATATATAAAGGGTCACTATACCTCCCCATCCTCCATCCTCCCATTACGATATATGCTATTCTTGAGTATCTTTTATTATCTTGTGATCTTGTCTTCACCCCTACCTCATTGGCCATCTTCCTTCGTCTTCTTCAATGGTTTCATCTTCTATAATCTCACCTCCTTCTTGTTCATTGTGAAAACTCCTTGCTTATTATTTGGAGGCCCTCATCTTCTCTTCCTTTCTCTCTCTCTACTGCACTATTATTTTTAATTTGTTTATTGCATCCTAATTTGAGCAAGTTTTGTTCCCATTGTATGAAGCAATATAGGGTTTTGAATTCTACAATCTCACTACTTGTTTTAGTGGAGAATTTTGGACAATTTTTGTGATTTGATATTATTGGCCTAGGGTTTTGAGTTGATTAATTACCATTTGTATAGGCCGACCAGACTTGTGGATCTTTTTACAAGTATGATCCAGAAATACCAACATATGGATAGAAAATAATAAATCGATTAAAAAACGAATGTCATAATATGCAAGTCTCGTTAGATGTCCAAACTAATAGACATCGCCCGAAAATTGATGTTATGAGGCGTAAACGAGTAGTAGAGAAGACTAGTTTTGTAATTTGTAAAAGGATGTCATGGTTACTTATAATAATTATGTAATTTAAAAATTATGACTGTTTCTCGAGCTCTTCTTTATAATTGTTATTAGTTTGGATTAATAATTTATTTCAAAGTATTTATTTTTTAGGATTTTTAGATTTTTCGATTAGAAAATCCTTGTAGAATACTATTTATTATAATCGTATTAAATTTATATACTTGCTTATGAGAAAAAATTTTATTTTGTTTAATTTTTGGGATTAATTTAAGTAGAAAATACTTTAAATAAAAAAAATCAACAAAGTAACTGATTAAGAATGAAAATGGAGGTGGGGGGAAAATATAATATAGAAAAAAAAAATTATTTTAATAAAAAAATGAAAAGTGTGAAAAACAAGATGTAGGAAATTTTCAAAAGATAAGTAAAATTTAGAAAAATTTATGAGGAGCCGTGCTCTAAACACGTCCATCAGAGGTGAGGTGAGGTGAGGTGGGAGGCGTTAGGAGAAAACATAAAAAAAATGTTTGTTTAATTTGGTTTATTAATTTAGAGGTAATTTGTTTTGTAAATTCATTTTATTTTATTTTTTATTTTTTATTTATTTTAATTATTTATTTTAAAATTTAACTTATTTTAATTATTTATTTTATTATTATTATAAAAATATAGAGATGAGATGAGTTTGGTTTATTTTTTAATATTATTATTATTTTAGAATTTGAAAAATGTGTGTTGGAATTTGAAAAATGTGTATTGAGATTTAAAAAATGTGTATTGAGTTTTGAAAAATGTGTATAGAAATTTGTGTTTTATATAAAAAATTATAAAAATATAATGATGAAATGAAAGTGAGTTGAGATGAACTTAACCCACTTCTCAATCCAAACAGCCCAGGCGTTTGATGCGTTTTTATCTGTTGTTTTAAATTAATAGTTTCCCACTGCAGTACTAACACGGATAATGATTGCTTTTCTTTGATAAAATTACAAAATTATCACAGGATTTATTAGAAGGGTTGAGAAAGTGTTAGGCAAAGAATTTAAAACCATCGATTCAGTAATGTCAGAGAAGGCCAGAGACGTTTAATTGGAATGTTTTGAGTAGTGGTAGTGGTCTATGTATATACATATATAAACTTATATTTGTATAATATAGACTAAAAATTCTTCATATTAAAATATACATATGTAAATATTTGTATAACTATAAATAATAATTATGAATATTTAGAGAATCACTATTCACTTATAAAAATATTTTTTTTTTCTCTCTCCTTCTACTATTTACCTATGAAAATGTATATTCTAATTTTATATATATTTCAATTTTATATATATTCCAGTTATATATATATATTATACATATAAGTTATATATATATGTTAATTTAACTATATATATATATAAAGTAGAACATTCCAATTTTATATATATTTTATATAAGTTATATATATATATATACATACATGCTAGCATTTTAATTTTATATATATGTTAACGTTCCAATTATATATATATATATATATGTGTATGTATATATTAATAAATGTATCTCATATATAATTTGAAAATTTTAAAAATTGGAGTATAATAATATTTTATTATTATTTTATCTCAAATTTATATAAACCAATGTGAGAGTTTTGCATATGCATATGCATATGACAAAATGAATCTCTAAAAGAGATAATTTTGCATATGCATATGCATATGCATAAACTAATGCTAATGCTCTTAAATAATCTTAATATCTTCAATCTAGACCAAAAATTCTTTACTAATAGTTAAGCTAAAAGATTTTCCAAGCACAATCATAAATTACAAAAATTAAACTGCAAAATCACGCACTTAATTAGATGCCCAATCACAAAATCTTGTAAAAAAGATATATATATATATATATTCCCTTCCAGACAATAATTTCTCATAGTTTACTTGTTTAATCATAATGAATTGAGGTAAAATGAGATAAATTAAAATTAAAAATTAAAAAAATACTTTTTTAATATTCTTTAAATATAAGATTTTAGAAAAAAACTTACTAATAAAATAAAATGAGATGAAATATCAAAATTTATCAGATCGTAAAAACACAATAAGGAACACAAAAAATATATATCATCAAACATCCAAAAATAGATCAAAATAACTCAACGGAGATCCTAAGAAAAATCCCTTTGAATTTGTACAAATTCACTAAATCTGCTTATATATCTTAATGTTATCGCTTTATTTAAATTAATTTTTGATTTTTAAGAATAACAAACAGATCAAATACATATGTGTCATGTTTTTTTAAAATATTTGTTGAAAGGAAATTATTAATTAAAATATTGCTTTCAATTAATAGTTTTAACATTTTTAAGAAAGGAGATTAATTAATACCTGTATTTAGAGTTAAAAAAATTCAATAATTAAAATAAACCATTTTTTTTTCATATTGATAGACATGCATATGGATTTAACAAAAATGTTTTAAATTACCAGGTATATTGTTTATAAATTGTAAAAATTCATAATAATAACTCTGTATTTATTAAACAAGGTGCTACGTGCAAGAATCATATAAAACTAATCTGTAGACATGTATAATTACCCTATAACTAAAAATCTTTTTAAAAAAAACAAAACAAAAAACTTCATGCCTGGACATGCGCGCATCAATGCGCTCTCTCTTACTGGTTTATATATTTTGTTGTTTTTTTCTTCTTTGTCCAAACCCTTTGATTCCGACCAACAGCATGCATGCATCCTTGGATATTAATCCTTGTGACAGCTAAACTACTTTGATGTTTCGGCCGGCAACAAACTTTTTTTTAAACACACTAAAATTATTTATTTTAAAGAATATATATCATCACTTTTGTATTTTATATTTTTATAAGTTGACTATTGTAATCAAGAATGAGTACCAATTGTCATGTGCATAAATTGTCATGTAGTGGGGGCGTATGCATGGCATAACGATGATATGACAAATTATACCTTATCATTATTAATTATACATATGATTAGAATGAAGAAGCTAATCGAGTCAAATCCAATCAAAATTTAATTTGTCAACCTCAACATTCAAAATATTCAAATTTAAACTCGAATTCGAAATTTTTATTTATTCTTTATTCGACCTCAACTTGATAAGTTAAATTTTCAACTCGAGATCGAGCTTATCCCACAAACAGATTATTTTTTTAAAATTTTTTGAATAAAATATAAATTAAATAAATAAAAAAATAAAAATCTAAAAAAAATTAATACTTAATATCTAACTAGTCAATATTTATCCATAATAACAATAAATTATATGTTAATATATATTATTAATAAATATACATAATATGATAGTAGATATGTATTTCATATATAATTCTTATATATTAATATATAAAATTATTAAATTTTATAGGTTAATTATTATACAAATTATATAATATAACTATCAAGTATAGTCAATATATTGACATAAATAATATATAGACATAAATAATTAGATTATATATTTTAAATTTATTTATAAAAGTTCTATGCTTATATTATTAGCAATACATATAATATATAATATATGTTTATATATTTATCAATATATGAATAAAATTTAATCAAGTCGAGCTACCAAGTCGACTCAAGCATAAATAAACGAGTCTAAATGAGTCTTAGTCGAGTCGAGTCGAGACTTGTTGAGTATATATCATTTACTATTAATCGAGTATCTATTTTTACAAACGATTTTTTTTTTCACGAATTAAGTTTGATTTGAGTTTAACTAAATAAATATCGAATAGGTTGTTAAGTAAATTAGTTCATTTATAGTCCTAGTTAGAATATAATAGATCAAGCTATCATTATAAAAAAAAAAAAAGATTATTTATGACAAATTATTTACGATAAAAATGATTATTTATAATCATTAATAAACTTATTTGAATAATAAATAATTTTAAATTAATCACAAATAAATATTTATTTTTGTAAAGTATGACAAACAACAAACATCGTGAGAAGGAATATAATCCTAAATTAGAGTTTCATAGAAGCTTCCCAGTTCCCACCGCACAAAATTATCCTATCACAAAGCTTCCCGTGCCCGTCCGTCTATATGATTTCGATGTATATGATAACTAAAATGGATATTTATCATTAATTATTTCTAATAAAAATTATTATTTATAATAAAAATATATTTTATTTTATTTAAAAATAATTATTTTATTAAAAATAATTAATTACAAATAAATAATTTTTTATAACAGTATCATTTTCAAAATAAATTGCATAAAATATATAATATATTGATCATGATTTAAGAAAAAAATAGAGATAATTACAAAGAAATTTTATAAAAATAAACTGATTAATTATAAATGAACTTGGGCTTTATATAATAAGTTTGATATATTTTTCAACATAAGGCGCGCGCGTATAATCAAATCAAGTCACGTGAATTTAATTTTGTAAATTTTTTTTTAATGGTTAAAACATTTTTCTAAAAAGAAATGTAATTAATTTCAATTTTCTTTGGGTAGATAATGAATCCAACCTTGAAGACTCTTATGCATATAAATTAGAAAGAAGAACATAGAAAACAAGAAAGAAATATACCTAACGGTTATGATAAATATGGTACTGATCATCGGGATGTATGACGAATCAATGAAGAAGAAAACTTAAAGCTTCTTTTCCATGCGCCGTGGTGCATGCCATCTCTTTCACTTTCTCCAAGTCAAGTGGATTTAATAATCATTCACGGTACACCAGAAAGCAAATTAGTTTACCATAATTTTTCAGACAAGATTAATGATATAAGTACATCTAATTAATACATATATAGTAGATCACAGATTAATTAAGACCCCAATATCGTTTTCGATGGCCATCCAGTCTCGACATATGCAGCAGCTAGAAACTACATATATATGAATTATTCTTTTTTCTTCTTTTTATTACAAAATATATATATATATTCGTAACAGATTATTTATAATAAAGATGATTATTTATAATAAAAATAGATTTATTTTAATAAAAAATAATTATTTTAATAGAGAATAATTTATTACAAATAAATAAATTTTTTATAGTAATTTTTTATTTTTATATTTTTGTAGTAAATTTTTGTAGGGCCCTACGAATGAGATCATCAGACTATATATATATATTGATCATCCGCTACTTCATTAATTAATTGGAATTAAAAGTACACGTAAGATTAAGCTTGTCTTTGCTAAATGAAACATGGCAGGCCAATTAAGCACGAGTCATGTTTTATCTCTACATCATTAATTTATTAGGTTGTGGGATATCGGTCTTAACTCCTAGCCAAGTTTTATGTTTTTTCCGACCTACCTTATAAACAACCCAGTTCCCACAGTACAGTACGTACATGAGATCAATTATCCTGTGAACAAAGTGGGATGGGATCTGGATTTCATTTAAATTGAGAGATAAAATGAGATAAGATAAATTTAATTTATTTTTTAATATTATTATTATTTTAAAATTTTAGAAAAATATATATTAAAATTTAAAAAATATATATTAAAATTTAAAAAATATGTTTAACATTTGAAAAAAAATATATAAAAATTTATATTTTATATAAAAAAAATTAGAAAAATAATAATAAAATAAAAATAAATTAAGATAAATTTAATTTAATTCTAAATTCCAACAGAACCTGATCTCACGTACCAAATCTGGATGTTTTCAAACGGTACTGGCCGCCTGGGTCATATATATATATATAATTTATTTTTTCCTGTATATTATTATAATATTTTACTATTACTAACCCAACATCTGCACTGCACTGAGAATCAGTTGGTAGCTTACCTTATCTGGCATTCTTCTTCTTCTTCTATTATTTATTTTAAATTTCTGCACTTGCTTTTTGTTTGACTAGCTAATATTTAAGAACAGGATTCACGTACAGTTTTCATGGTGACTACCATTACTTCGTGTGCTCAAGAATCTTGAGACCGTGCCAGATCTAGTCATAAACACGAGTTCCTTGATCATTTGATTGTTCAAACAAGGCGCGAGAACATAAAGCTGATTAGAATTAACATTTCGCAAACTGCGGAAATCTGCAAAAAGTTCTCAACTTTAGGTGTCCCCGCGAACTTAATCTACCATGGGAATCGCCGGCGATACTCAACAAGATGGAAAGTACTAACCAGCTTGAACGAGTACTAGTACTACTGGAAAAAAAAAAAAAACAGAAAAAAATACACACAGATTACCATTATTCGGAATATGCAGAGAATCATACAGTTTGGGATTACGGGCATGCTATGGTAATTATAACGGGTGTATGATTTTAGTCTGCTTTGCATTTGCAGATTCGGGCGGTCCAAAATTCATGAATTGGGAGGCCAGAGACGAAGAGGGACGGCCGGGATGACGGCAATTACGGGTGAGAAATTGGAGGAATGAATCGAACATCATGCGCTTAACCGACCTTCTTTTTGCTGGGAAAACGCTTCCTGCTTTAGGCTTGAACGGCGGTGGCACCGGCGCATTCTTCAGTCCGACGGGATCTTCATCTGGGTTCGGCATCACCACCTTGTGACCCGGCTCTTTCACCTCGTAACGCACCATTTTTCCACTGTTGTTCATGATCAGCTTCAGTACTACTACCTCTCCTTGTTGGGGTTTAAATAAATAAATGGCAAAAAGAGCCGGGAGGTAGGCTTGGAGGCTATGCTTTGGGGACAAGCGTGTACGTGATTAGGACACGTGGACGTCTCCTACCTTAAAGGTGCACATATATATATATATATATATGAGAGAGAGAGAGAGAGAGAGAGGTGAGAGAGAGAGAGTCCCACAGACCCACAGCATAACAGCTGATTACTCTTTGTCTTGTTTTTGCCCAAAAAACTAGTCTTCATTAACCATAACAGCTGAAAGTATAGCCATTATATATAGGTAATAGAATACAATCTAATTGAAAAAATTAGAATAATTAATTTTAAAACTTTATATTTAAATTATATTTAATATTAATTAAAATAAAATAATATAAAATGAAATAAAATTAGATAAAAAGTTTATATCTCATTTTAAGTAAAAGAAATTAGGTAAAATATTGATATGACTTACTCGATTTTTTCTTGCTGGTTCTTGATGGATGCTGTTACAGGAATTGAAGATCCCTACCCATTTTATATCGATCCAGCGTATTTTAATTTTATTTATTTTTTTAGTTTTATTTATTTTTTAACATTTTTTAATATTATTTTTATTTAAAAAAATACATAAATTTAATAATATTTACTTACTTAATCACTCAGAATTTTTATAAAACAAAAATTAAAATTAAAAATAAAATAAAATCGATCAATAATCGGTATAACAATCTGTTCAAGTAGCATTATCCTTTATTGATTGACACAACTTGATGAGAATAAACAAAAAGAAGAAATGGCCTAGCTACTATTATAGATTAGTAGCTCATTATTCGTCTGTATCATGTGAACACATGGTTATTTCGTGGTCGTTTCAATTTCATGCATGATATCTCCATCCGCGGTGGGTCCACTCTGTCGATTGCAAGCCCATTAGTTTCTTGGCATGCCTGCTATTTCATGACTCATTTAAACCACAAATTCTCCAAGTCTTACCTTTGTGTGGGTAATTATCATTTTGAGACGAAAAATCATGTACACGTGTCATAATTTTCAACAGGATGCCTTCAATTAAATATCAATAATCATATTTATATTAATGTCTTTATTCTGAAGATCACAACGTCCCAACCATATATACATGTCAAAGATATGGTCATGCATCGTCATGTACGTGGAGGTCTAACCCAAAGATCACAGGAAGCCAGTAGTGCAAATGGAAAGTCTCTTGGATTTGATTTCATAAATTAGCACTCCCATCTCGTATCATTTTATTATTATTATTTTCTTAAATCTTAATATAAAATAAAATAAATAATTTAATAATTTTAAAATAATTTTTTTTAAATTTTAAAATAAAATTAATAATAAAAAAATATATGATAACAATATTTTATTTAATTTTTAATTTTTACCTCATCTTATTTATGAAAAAAAATCAAATCTAATAGTCTCTAGCTAGTAAGATATTCCTTGTTTAATTTCTATGGGACTTAGAACTAATTAATATTAAAGCAATGCTTCCTGTTTTTTTGTTAGTTAATTTATATGACAAATTTAGCTTATACTCTTTTTTCTTTCTTTTTTTTTTTACCTAATTCAGTTTCACAAAAAATGAAGTGTAATAATTCAATGAGTTTAAGATATAATTAATGGACAATTCTTCTGCCCAAATTCCTAAATCAAAAATATGAAAGAGAAAAGCTATAATGTTAGCGATCCATTTTGAAATTTATAGTAAGAAATTATAACACAGAATAAATATATCAAACAGATCATCAGCAGATCAATGCTTGCATCTAATCATGAATGAAACAAAATTTATTCCAACAATAAAGCGTTGAGAACAAAATTGATCATAGTTATTCATCACCTTATTTGAGACGCATGCTAGCTAGAGAAATAGTTGACTGAGACCAAAGCGTGTACATGGATTATATTACAAATTAGGACCCTTTATTATTTTAAAAAGTTATTGATTAATATGAATGATCATCATCCAATCATGTGATTGTAATGAACGAACGAAATGCAGTCGCCCCCCTATCCCACCACTAAATTATGTGAATGACCCCACTATTATTATTTTAAATTTTGTATAGTGACTTGTATAGTGACTTGCATAGTAACTTGCATAGTAATTTCAAAGCCTATAAATAGGGGATTCAATTGTAATGAAATTTATAAAAAAATATAGAAAGAGAAAGAAAGTTTCAGTTCTTAAGAGTTCTAGAGAGAATTTCTTATTTCTCTTTTGCAATAGTAGTTTCCTTTCTTTAAGTTTCATAACACGTTATCAGTACGACGGTTCTACCAATTCTGAAGCTAGTGGCCTTATTTCTCTGTAAGTTTTTCAATATATTATTTGAAATCTTTGATATATTTTATTGATGATTATCTATGTGAATTTATAAATATATTTTCTGAGATACACATATTTATTATTTATATGTGTAGAAAATGACAAATCTTACAAAATTGGAATTTGTTGCTCTTGATATATCTGGGAAAATTATTTATCCTGGATACTTAATGCTGAAATACATCTTGATGCAATGAACCTGGGAGAAACTATTAAAAAAAGAAATCAAGCATCCTTGTAGGAACGTGCTAAAGCAATAATTTTCCTTCGCCACCATCTTCATGAAGAATTGAAAACTGAATATCTCATAGTAAAAGATCCCTATATTTTGTGGAACAATTTAAGGAAGAGGTATGAACACCAGAAAACTGTCATCCTCCCAAGAGCTTGTTCTCAATGGATGCACCTGAGGTTGCAAGATTTTAAAAGTGTTAGTGAGTATAATTCCGCACTTTTTAAAATAAGCTCAGTATTAAAATTATGCGGTGAGAAAATCACCGATGAAGATATGATAGAGAATATTTTTACTACATTTCATGCCTCGAATGTGCTCCTGCAGCAGCAGTATCGAGAGAGAAAGTTCAAGAAATATTCTGAACTTATATCATGTCTTCTAGTAGCTGAACAGAATAATGAGCTCTTATTAGAAAGCCACCAGTCACGCTCTACTGGCTCAATATCATTCCCTGAAGTGAATGGTAATAGGTTTGCATCATTCCCAGAAGTGAATGGTGCATCCTTTAGAAGAAATCGGAGGCGTGGACGTGGTAGGAGAAATTATAAAAATGTTGGTCCCAGGAGTGACAACATTAAAAGGGATTATAATATACCATATCACTAGAAGTGGTACAATTCAGAAATGGATAAAAATTCTCAGAATAATTCTTTAAAGAAAAGTGAAGAGGTGTGCCATAGATGTGGAATGACTGGACATTGGTCACGTACCTGTCGTACGGCCAGGCACTTAGTTGATTTATATCAAGCTTCTATTAAAGGAAAGAATAAAGTGCATGAAACAAATTTAGTAGAACCATCAGATGATTTATTAGATTCAGTAGATGTAGACGTTACTCATCTTGATGTATATGATTTCTTTAATCATCCTGATGGTAGTATTGAACACGTAATTGGAGATGGAAGTGTTCCACTCAATTAATGTATTTTCTTTCTATCAGTAATAAAAGTTTTGTATATTTTGTAGAATCATGGATCACATTGATGAGTTTTTTATTTCTGAGTTGAATGATAAAGATATATGTCTGGCTGACAGTGCTACAACTCACACAATTATCAAAGAAAAGAAATATTTTCAAAATTTAACACTAAGTAAAGCCTATATCCATACCATATTAGGTTCATCGGATTTAATTGAAGGCTCCAGAAGAGCTTATATTGTGTTGCCTAATAGCACCAAATTTTGTATTGATGATGCTCTATTCTCTTCACAATCCAAAAGAAATTTATTGAGTTTCAAAGATATACGTGGTAATGATTACCATATTGAAACGACCAATGAAGACAGTAAAGAGCATCTTCTTATTACTAAAACAGTATCGGGCCAGAAGCTCGTATTAGAAAAACTGACTGCTCTATGTTCTGGATTGTATTATAAAAAAATGAGAACAATTGAATCATATATGGTAATGCACCAGAAGTGCATTGACCCTAAAGTATTTATGACTTGGCATGATCACCTTGGACATCCGGGTTCTATAATGATGAGACGAATTATTGAAAATTCGCATGGGCATCCCTTAAAAAATCAAAAGATATTTCTACCCAATGAATTTCCGTACTCTGCATGTTCTCAAGGTAAGTTAATTATTAGACCATCTCCCTCAAAAGTCATTGTTGAATCTCCATCCTTTTTACAAAGGATTCACGGAGATATATTTAGGCCTATTCATCCATCAAGTGGACCATTTAAATATTTTATGGTTCTAATTGATGCATCTAGTCGATGGTCACATGTTTGTCTTCTTTCCACTAGAAATGTTGCATTTGCTAGACTTATTGCTTAGATAATTAAACTACGAGCACAATTTCCTGAGTATCCGATTAAGACCATTCGATTGGATAATGCAGGTGAATTTTCATCTCAAGTTTTTGATGATTATTGCATGTCAATAGGAATAGATGTTGAACATCCTGTTGCCCATACACACACACAAAACGGTTTAGCTGAGTTTTTGATAAAAAGGCTTCAACTAATCGCTAGACCTTTACTTATGAAATCAAGGCTACCTATTTCTGTTTGGGGACATGCTATACTTCATGCAGCATTTCTAATTCGCATTAGACCATCTGCATATCATAAATATTCTTCATTACAGCTTGCATTTGGTCAACAACCAAATATTTCTCATCTTCGTACTTTTGGATGTGCTGTATATGTTCCAATTGCACCTTCACAACGTACAAAAATGGGCCCTCAACGTAGACTTGGGATATATGTTGGTTTTGATTCTCCATCCATTATTAGATACCTTGAACCCCTTACAGGGGATATGTTTAAAGCACATTTTGACGATTGTCATTTTCACGAATCAAATTTTCCGTTAATGGGTAAAGAAAAGTCGGTGCCTGAAGCACGACAAGATATTACTTGGGATAATAAGACCCTGTCTCATTTTGATCCTCCTACAAATGAATGTAAACGAGAAGTTCCAAAAGATTATTCATTTGTAAAATGTTGCAAATCAGTTACCGGATGTATTTACTGACACTAAAGGTGTAGTAAAATCTTATATTCCTGCTGTTAATACTCCAGCAATGATTGAAGTCCCTGAAGGACAAATTGTCAAAACAGCAATAGGTGAATCTAAAATACGCCTAAAGCGTGGAAGACCTATTGGTGCAAAAGACAAAATTCCCAGAAGGAAAAGAATATAAAATGAATTTGGTGTCCCTGAAGAACACGTACCCACAATACAGGCCACAAATATAATTGGTGCTCCTAAAGAGCTTAAATCTTCTATTCCAGAACCTCCTGAAGAGGAAACTCTGAAGAGGTGTGTCATGAAATGTTTTCCCCTGAAGAGGAACAGGTACCTGAAAATAATGAGATCTCAATACATTTCATGAAAACTGGAGAAATTCTGGATAGAAATAAAACTGTTGTCGACAACATATTTTCATATAAAATGGCCCTTGACATTACCAGAAGTAATGAAGAAAGTGAGCCAAAAAGCGTCGAAAAATGTCGACGTAGAAATGATTGGCCAAAATGGAAAACAGCTATTGAAGCTGAATTAAATTCGCTAGCAAAACGAGAAGTATTTGGACCTGTTGTCCAAACACCAAAGGGTGTGATGCCTGTTGGATATAAGTGGGTATTTGTACGAAAACGTAATGAGAAAAATGAAATTGTGAGATACAAAGCACGGCTTGTTGCACAAGATTTCCTGCAGAAACCCGGGATTGATTATGAAGAAACATACTCTCCCGTTATGGATGCAATCACATTTAGATTTTTGATTAATCTGGTTGTTACAAAAGATTAGAAATGCAGTTGATGGATGTGGTCACTGCATATTTATATGGATCCTTAGACCATGACATATATATGAAAATCCCTGAAGGATATAAGATACTTGAAGCATCTACAAGTACATCTAGAAATATGTACTCAATCAGACTACAAAGATCTTTATATGGGTTGAAGCAATCCGGACGCATGTGGTATAATCGCTTAAACGAATATCTATTGAAAGAAGGATTTAGAATAATCTTATATGCCCATGTGTTTTTATTAAGAAATCAGAATCTGGATTTGTCATTATTGTGGTTTATGTTGATGATTTAAATATTGTGGGAACTCCTGAAGAGATATCAAAAACCGCTATATATTTAAAGAATGAATTTGAAATGAAAGATCTTGGCAAAACAAAACTTTGTCTCGGCCTGCAGCTTGAGCACTTGTCAAATGGAATTTTTATTCATCAGTCCATGTATACTGAGAAAGTCCTAAAGCATTTTTATATGGACAAATCTCATCCCCTAAGTACTCCAATGATTGTTCGAACACTTGATGTGAAGAAAGATCCATTCCGTCCTTGTGATGACGATGAAGAAATTCTTGGTCCTGAAGTACCATATCTAAGTGCAATTGGAGCTTTGATGTATCTTGCAAATTGCACTCGACCAGATATTACAATCTCAGTTAATCTACTTGCAAGATATAGTTCTGCACCAACTCGAAGGCATTGGAATGGCATTAAACATGTCCTTCGTTACCTTCATGTTACGGTTGATATGAGATTATTTTATCAACGTGGTTCAAGTCCAGAATTGATTGGGTATGCAGATGCAGGTTATCTTTCAGACCCACACAGAGGTAGATCTCAAACTGGATATTTATTTACTTATGGAGATACTGCCATATCATGGAGATCTGTTAAGCAGACACTATCTGCTATTTCTTCAAATCACTTAGAGATCATTGCTATTCATGAAGCAAGTCGAGAGTGTATTTGGTTGAGATCAGTTATTCAACATATCCAGGAAAAGTGTGGACTTCCCATGATCAATAATAGCCCAACAATCTTATATGAAGATAATACTGCTTGTATCACTCAAATCAGAGGCGGATATATCAAAGGTGACAGAATCAAACATATTTCACCTAAATTCTTTTATACTCATGAACTTCAAGAGAAAGGTGAAATTGATGTCAAGCAGATACGATCTAGTGATAATCTGGCAGATTTATTCACAAAAGCGTTACCAACTTTCACATTCAAGAAGATTGTGCATAACATTGGAATGCGAAGACTCAAAAATCTTTTGTCATGCACTTTTCAGGGGGAGTAAATGTGCTGATTGTACTCTTTTTCCTTCGCTGAGGTTTTGTCCCACTGGGTTTTTCTTTGCAAGGTTTTAATGAGGCAATCTTAAAGCACTTGTGGATACATAAGAAGACTGTACTCTTTTTCCTTCGCCATTGGTTTTTCTTCCCACTGGATTTTTACTTGGCAAGGTTTTAACGAGGCAGATTCCTTATTGGCGGTCATTCAAGGGGGAGTGTAATGAACGAACGAAATGCAGCCGCCTCCTGTCCCACCACTAAATTATGTGAATGACCCCACCACTATTATTTTAAATTCTGTATAGTGACTTGCATAGTAACTTGCATAGTAATTTCAAATCCTATAAATAGGGGCTTTAGTTGTAATGAAATTCGTAAGAAAATATAGAGAGAGAAAGAAAGTTTCAGTTTTTAAGAGTTCTAGAGAGAATTTCTTATTTCTCTTTTGCAATAGTAGTTTCCTTTCTTTAAGTTTCATAACAGTGATCATATTATATATTTATATAATTATTTACCATATATCTCATCATCATCAACATCATCATCATCCTTTATTGGCATTGTTGCATCCTAACGACATGATCTAGGTGGTGAATTTTAGTCTTTACTATATAGTATTTTATGGGCTGATCAGGAAGCTTACTGGAAGTTTCCTGGGAAATTTGAATGGAAATTGCCTGGAAACTACCCATAATTGTGAATCAAAAGAAGAGTAGAAATTAAAGGACCCACTTTCAGCTTCTAAATTTCAACTCTAAAGTTTCAATCTTCAAGCTCTTGGTCTTTTGCTTGGATGAGTTTTACTCTATTTGAAAACTGTCCTAGCTGTGAGGCATCCAACTATAAAAACAAGAGGAAAAAAAAAAAACCATATAATCTTTCCCTAGCCGATAAATGAATAAAAAAAATCACTTTTCTCTAACTTATCTCTCGAATTGGTTGAATGGATCGCATGGTATAGGTTATAAAGTTGGGATCGGGCCCCATTTTAAGCGTGCATGCCATGCATTTTATTTAAAACCCTTGAAAAATGCTCATCTCCTTTATATATATTTGGCCGCACTGATTCTGGGCTGGCCGCGGGGGCTCATGTCTAGGCCGTTAGATGTATCTGAAGTTCTTGCATGATGATGACTTCTATAAATATTTTCTTCCACCTCTTTAGCTTTGGGCTGGAGTTTTTCAACTCATGAATTAGATTTTTCAGTACAATTCCAAACCAGCTGTTAATTATTTACTTTCCTAAAGTAATGGAAAGACAGAAAATAAATTATTATGGCATAAGGGAAAACAAAAATGGGGGGAAAGGATTAAACTATATGACCAAATGTGTTGTACCCCAGAAAAGAAATATGATCACCACCAAATTTGTCCGGATCCCATCGGCCTCAATTTGATAGATATGTTGTAATTAAACCCTATCATGATTATCGTATAGACAAAAAAAAAAAATCTGGATGTGATAAAAAAGTAATGAAGTGGATGATCCTAGGAGTACTAGGTTTCCAAAACTCTCATTGTCTAGCTAATTTCTATAATTTTCGTCGCTTCTCTAAAATTTCGTTGTCTTTGCATGAAATTATAAGAGGTAGGAAAATAATTGAAAACAGCTTGAACAATAAGGTTTCATCACTAAGTACCCTAACGCAAATCTGTTGCAATATATTTCATTTTCTTTTGATCTGTTACGAACTTTTCTCAGCTCCCAATCAGTCGTACGTAAAGTCTTAATTCATTGCTTCTGATCAAGAGAGAAACAAAATCATCAAGGTTGAAGGAACTTGCGGGCCCAATATTTTTTGCAGTGAACCTGATCATGAGTACTATTTTAAGTATTTGCCTTTGACCAAAGGTGTTGGAGCCCAGAAAAGAATCTGGAAGAAGGCAACCCAGCTTTGTACTTGTCACTACCCAAAACAGAAAGGTAAGTGACAGAAAGATTAAGACAAACTTTTGTTATCAAAGCACACTTTACAGTAAACAAATGTACGATACATATGGAAAACATTGAATATTCTGGCACGTACAGTGCCCTGACCCCCCACAAAGAACCCCCACAATAATGGCAGATCCTTGGACAAGGATTGTGTCCACTAATATTATTATAGATAGAAACTGGCAATTAAAAGATCATTGCCATTATAGACAGGACAGATACAACCTAAATGGAACAGCAAGAAACCCTAGATATATATATATATATATATATTGCCTGATCGATATATCGAATGAAGTAAAAGATGACATAATCTTGAGCCATAATATTAGCCCAAAGGGGGGAAAACCCACGTACGGATTGGTTCCTTTTTGTGATCGATCAAGTGAAGGAGCTCATGTCATGTGTAGCAGAGTTAGCAGACATTGGCTGAACTTGGTGGGGAAATGTCTTGATCACGTGCTTTGCATTCTGAAAAACAGTAGCAATTGATTTAACCATGGAATCCAACATCATCTTCTTTACTGATCTTTTCTTTGAAGGAATTACATTACTGATCCCTTTCTTGGATTTGAAACACTGCCGCCCACCAACCTCGGCGCCAGCTCCCACGTCCATGATTTTGATGTCACCCATATTAATGTATCCTCGCGGGATCCGTCTTCTCCTTAGCTAGCTCTATTTAGGGATAATTGGTCTAATCTAATGGTTGTTGTAATGTGATTAAATAGGAGGTTATTGTGCGTGTGGCCAACTGATCTTGATCGCCCCAAAACAATATCCATAAACAAGCACTAACATGCATAGTCAATAGGTGGCCCAGTCATGTCGATATTCTATTGTGGGTCCTACAAATTAAGACTTCTTAAACATGATCATTAACTACATTGTTTTAGCCAATAAAGCCTAGTTAGCTAGCTAGCTTTCTCTATCTTTTTTGGTTGCAACGACTATTGGATTCAAGTTATTCCACGTAGCCCACATGTAGGCTGTCAATTATGTACGTGCAAATTATGTTCTCAAAATCAGTGAGAAGATGATTATCTCTGCTCTCAAAAATCAGATATTTACCACTACAAAAGAAAATAATAATTTATAAATACGTATTTTAATTATAATTAAAATATATTATTTTTATCACAAATAATTATTTAATTATAATTAAAATATCAGAAACATATTAACTTAAGAGCTTAAACTTAGGGCCCGGTGTGGTCACGTCTTGATGCAAAGCTAGTATAGCCTTTAAAGTTAAAAATGAACAAATTAACGAAGTATTTTGGGCAGCAAAATGCTCATTAATTCGAAACTGAAAAAATTACAAATATGTCTCTTTAATGGTCGGGCCCATGCAATTAATAGACTTTCGTGGATTCATCAATGAGATTATGGGTAGGGGTGTAAAAAAAAATCAAAAATAAAAAATTGATTTGGACTGGTTTAAACCGGATCGGTTAGATTGGTTTTGAATCGAACCAGTTTGAGACCGATTTTTAGAAAAACAAAACAGGTAAGTATTAGTCCGGTTTCGATTTCGAGTAATTTTGGACCGGACCGGACCGAATCGAACTGATCATATTACATATATATTTAAAATTATTTTTTAAAATATTATATATGATATTTTTTTATATTATATATGATTTTTATATATAATAATAGAAATTATAATTATGTATAAAGTAATAATGTTATAATACTTATAAAATAAAATTTTAATTTTAAACATAAAAATTTAATTGATCATATGTTTTAAACATATTTATAACAGTTTTTTAAACTAGACTTTTATTGTAGTTTTTTTAAATATATAACAAATTTTATTTTATAATAGTTTTTTTTATTGTAGATCTTTTTTAGTAAAACACATTTTTACAATAAACTACAATTTTTTTAATAAAGCAGATTTTTAAACCAGTTTTTTTTTTTCAAAAAATAGATTTTGTTTTTCAAAATTTACCATTAATTAAAATCGAAAAAGCAGATTGAATCTGAACCGGAATCGGTAAAACCAATGCTACTGGTTTTGAGAAATAATTGGAGTGTAACTGGTTTTACATTTTGTAAAACGGTTGTACTGATTCGGTTCTATATTTTGGTCAAAACCAGACCGAATCGGATTGGTTACACCTCTAATAATGGAGAAGGAAAGGCCAATATTATTCGACTATGTGGTCCCTTCATAATCTTTTTGACGGTACTCCACATTATTATTTATCATCTGCTCATGTAATGGCTACTACATTATATCTTACACTTTCTTGACTTAGATCATGGGCAAAATTCCACCTATTTTGTCATGCGTATATGATGATGGGAATATTTACTAAGGCGCTAGTGTGTGGCTAACTTTTAATGATTCCATGGGATATTCTCTTTCAGGATAAGAAAAGCCACAAGAATTAATAAAGCACAAAAAAAGAAAAAAAAATAGATTTTTGTGATCAATTAATTTTAATTAAAAGACTATTTACAATTAAAATTGATCATAAATAATCATTTTTCTTGAATTAATTAGTTGCAAATAAACATTTTTTTGTAATGAAGATATATATATATATATATTATATAACAATTGATCAATTGTTGTATAATCAATCTAATGTATCTAAAAGGAATAGATGCATTCAATTTAATTATTTCTATCTTTTTTGGATATATTAGCCTATTTTATTTTTTTAAGTATGACGTGCATGTTATCCATGGAATCAAAGGCCCTATCGATCCATCTAGATATATAGATCACTAGTCAAACAACACATGATGATGTATATATATATATATATATATATATATATTTATAATTAAATTTATATATATTTATATATATTATTTTCAGTTGGATAAAATTCACGTACCTTTCACAGCACCAAATTAGCATGCTGGCCTGCAATAATCTATATTTTGATCGAGGACAAAGTTGACGGAAAGAGAAAGGATATTGTTGACGTGGATGGCTGGTGTACGTCATGGCGATGAGGTTTCAGACCAAGTTGTTATTTACAAGAGAAATAGCCAAGAACGTCATCTCGATCGTGGAAGTACTAATGATGTCCCATATATTTATAGATTATTTATCTTGTGTTCCAGTACGAACATCGTATACTTTAAGTTCTTCCTGACATATTTTGTCCATAATTTTCAAAATTTTGATGAGTCAAGTTATATGCATGCTCCAGGTAATATATAAATATATATAACATGATATTAATACAAAATGTGTTTGTATTAAACTTTTTTGAAATACGTTATACACAAATATTTTACATATTTGATGTGGTATGTCAAATTATAAATTTATTTATATAATAAAATAAATTAAACATATCAAATGATATATATAGACAGTTAATATTAGTACTTCTCATGATATCAAAATAATACGATATATTATGATAGTAGCTAAATGTTCGATAGGTCGAAAGTTGATGAAAAAGAATATACTACAAGAAAATTATTTATTTGTGGTTATTTAATTGTGATTAAAAGATTATTTACAATTAAAATTGACTGTAAATAATCATTTGATCGTAATTAAATGGCCACAAAAATTTATTTTTCTTGTAGTGGTAGTTTTTAAATTAGACCTTATTTACAAAAAAAAAAAAAAAAAGGAGAAGGGAAGGGGGGGGGGGGGGGGGGGGTGGGGGGAAGGAGGGAGGGGACCGCGCTTTTGTGTGTAATGGTTTCATAAAATTCAGTCCTAGACCATGGAAATGGAATTATTTGCTCCATTCATTCAAGTTTTTTTATCCAATATTCGTCCATTCATTAAGTGTTTTATCCAACATTCTTTTCTTGTGAGAACCCTAACCTTGGTGTTTTTCTCCTGATGGCCCAGATTGCCCATGATGAGCCCAAATCTTCCTCACCCCATTTCGTTTTCTTGTTAAGTACATACAAACCAAAATGATCATGAGGCCGACTTGACGCCTATTTGCACATATTGTGGCTTCAGTCCCCCTCTGAAAAGTTCAACGTCGTTTTAATTAACTTGCTGGTATATTATATATAGGAAAATGATATTCACCCCGGTGAACAGCATCCCAATGCCCATCACACTTTTGTTTTGTTTTTTTCAGTTTTTTTTAATGTAATTTTTAGAAAAATGTTTTTAAATAATATTGTGATTTTAATATATTTTTAACATCTTAAAATATTTTTTTAAAATAAAAAAATACAAAATTATTTAATAACACTTATCTAAAAATCATATTAAAACAAAACTGAAAAACAAATAATAAAAGCGGGATGGGGATCGGGATGCTATTCACTGGGGTGAATAGCACTTCCCATATATATAACTCATACGTTAATCATTTGTTGCCAAAGTTATAATCGGAAAATATATTTCTTTTGTGGCTGTCGGTAGTAATAATTTCATAGTTCATAAGAAAAAAAGTATTATCTACCAAGTTTTTTTTATGATTCTATATATGTTAGGAAAAATGATTAATATTCACAGCTTTTACATCGTTAGAAATAAAATAATTCATTATAATTATTTTTAACAAAACATTTATGACAAGTAATTTTTTGTAGCAAAATATTATTATTTGCTGGTAAATTGTATTCGTATCTAAAAAATCTATCTCAAAAACCACATCTTTTTATGGTAAATGCTTTATCATGTAATTCGTTTGTAGTTAAAATATTTCTCATATTAATTATTATAAAAAAAATGCTAAAGGTCGGGATAGATGGTTTGCACTTATGAAATGTACGTATCAGAATAATGTATTTTTATTTTTTTAAATATTAAAACAACAAAAAAGAATCGATGCATTTAATCCGTAGGAGCCAAGAAAAATATTGGATGGTGGGGGCTCTTTGTCAATGATAAATCTGAGCGTTCCTTTCTTCATCATACGACCAAGTACTCAGCTCTTTGGTAAGGAGGCTGATCCCCGACTAGCTATTATCCATAATTTAGTTGTTTGTATTCTTTTTTAATTTCTGACAAATCATGACAATATCCATTAAAAATATCTAGACAATTATGAGGTGAGGTCCATTAAACGACCATCTTTTCAAGTCCTAAACGTAGGGATCGAGTATAATTAATATAATACTATAGTATTTTTTGGAAATGTCATTCGAGAATTCAGAATTCAACAGAATTCAACGGATCAAAAACGTGTCGACCAGAAACTTTAATTTATTGTTATATATATTTATAGTAAATTGTAAACTTTTTTTTAATAATTTTGTAGATGACTGCGCTTAACAACGTTAATTTATCTAGTGATGGTCAACTAACTAAGTACTTAGAACGTATATAGGGTATTTATTCAACTAACCATTTAGATGGTCACTCTCCCACAAACTATAAATAATGCTTTTTTATTAGGTTTTTCAACGACTTTCTTCTTCTAGGTTTGCTTTGATAAAAAGAAATAAAAGAAATAAAAGTTAGATATACATATATATATATATATATACATACTAGGGTCGGGATAGAAGAATAGTCTTTGTAAAGAAAATATTCACTACAAGACATTTGGACTTTAGTGACGTTTTAAAATTTGTGACAATCTCTAAACCGTCACCAAAACTCATTTTTAGTGACGATTTCTTAGAACCCTCACTAAGACAACTTCTGGACTTTTTTACATTCAAATGATAACGATTTTTCATTCAAACATTGAGTGTATGTTCAAATTATGTGATCAATGACATTTGGACGTGAATTTTTATGGCGCTAACATTCGAACTATATGAAAAAACGTTCGAACGTTTACATTAAAATTTTAAAAAAATATACGTTGACACCTTATTTTAACACCTTTAGTATTTTAATACATTTTTAATTTTTTCCTTTACTTAATAGTGTATGATTTGATTATTGGTCTAAATTGATATTTACTCTTTTAAAATATTATTAAATGATTAAAATATGAATAAAAAATATAAAAAAAATTAAAATAAGATTCTACTTTAGCAGACCCGATTAATATTATAGAAATTTTGTACTCCATTGAATTATAAAATAATTAAATCTTTGAAATATATGAAGTGCAATGATTTAAAATTAAATTTAGATAAACTAATATTAAAGAACATTGAGAATAGAAATTTAAACAAAAAATAATATATACATTACATGAGCAGTTAGTTTATTACATAAATTAAAAATTAAATACAAAAAGACTTCAAAAAATAAAATCACTAACTAGACAAGATTTTTTAATGCTTTGACCTTGTTAGAGAACGTCTCGACCTTGAGACGCAAGGTCTCTATATCAATGGATAGATGCCTCAATGCTCGATCTACATGCATAGTGATTGAGGTAGTATGTGCAGTGTGCTACCTCTCCCTGTGTGCCTGTAGCTGTCCGACCCAAGCAGATGGCACGTCCTCACCCGTAGTTTGTCCCGCACGATGCTGTTCACTAGTGCTAACAATGTCAGTGGGATCAGGCTGGACAGTCTGACACTGAGGAGGTGGCACTAGATCTGCTACAAGAGAAGGCACACGCCTCTTCTGCTCCCAACTCTGGTTATAGTTGCTGATGTCGAGAAGGCTGATCTGCTGCCGCACTGGCTCTGAGACCTGAGATGGCACACCATCTCCTAGGAGCAGCCGAGTGATGATAACTCTGTAGAGGAGGTTGTTTGCCGAGACAGTGCATGCCTCGTAGCAGATCTTCTCGAAGATCACCCACAAGAGGTCGATCGGGTCTCCACACGTTATCCTGATGAGAAACTGGCGGCATGTCCCATTAAAGGTTGTTGTGTGTGACAGCGGGTCTACATTTACTGCACTAATGAGATGCAGCATGCAAAAGAAACCGTCAAGCAAACTCAGGAACAAGGTGTTTGACATCTCGTGCGCCTAGTAGTCTCTGCCGGTGAGGATGTAGAAATCCTCATCCTGCTGTGAACCCTCTTGCTCAAATTCAGCATTGTTGCCTGAGTCGAGGTCGACGTGATAATTGCCCGTAGACGGAATTGGGCTAGTCTGGGACTCCACCATGCCAGTGTCAACATCTGGCAACAGAGCCTGTGCAGCAATTGCGTCCTCCATCTACTACTCAACTACTGGTAGTGGCAGTTGATGCCGAATCTGCAGCAGGTCGGCGATAACATCCGTTGAGACAGTGATCTACACCCCACGAATCTCGATGACGTGGGAGTCAGTTTCATGCGTCAATGTGGACATCGCCTGGTAGAGCTCGTGGACCAAGCTGATGTACACAGTTCCCTTTAGTGCACAGATGGGGATCTAGCCCCTATCCACGACCACGGACTGCAGGCTCCTATGTTGCCAGAATAACGAGTCGAACTTTGTAATTAAGACCTCCCGCTCCGATGTAACCGAGTAGGTGTTTCCCATGGGGCTCCTTCCCGACCTTTTCTTTTTGTGGTCTGAGGTTATGAGCCATTTTATATATATTTGCATAAATTAGATAAAAATTTGTGGAAATAAAAAATAAATTTTTAGTAGAACACTGGCATGGCGGAGTCCTAGATTGTTCGTAGACGGAATTGGGCTTGTCTGGGACTCCACCATGCCAGTGTCAACATCTGACAACGAAGCCTGTGCAGCAGTTATGTCCTCCATTTGCTGCTCAACTATTGGTAATGGTGGCTGATGTCGGATTTGCAGCAAGTTAGCGATAAAATCGGCTGAGACAGTGATCTACACCCTATAGATCTTGATGATGTGGGAGTCAGTCTCGTGCGGCAATGTGGACATCATCTAGTAGAGCTCGTGGATCATGCTAGTGTACACGGTCCCCCTTAGTGCGCAGATAGGGATCCAGCCCTTATCCACGACCACAGACTGCAGGCTCCTCTATTGCCAAAATAACGAGTTGAACTTTGTGATTAAGACCTTCCGCTTTGATGTAACCGGGTAAGTCTCTATCCGGTATGCCTCCCGTGAGACTCCTTTCCAACCCCTCCTTGTGGTCTGAGGTTACTGAGCCATTTTATATATATTTGCATAAATTAAATAAAAATTAGTGGAAATAAAAAATAAGTTCTTAATAGAACAATCTTAAGTCTAGACCAAAAAATGCAATTCTACATAAACATTCGAGTGCAAGCAAAATTCACATTCGAACTTGCCATGCAGTACGTTCTAACGTGATTATTCATGTTCCAACGTTCAAACAATTACGTTCCAACGTTGGAAAACTTATATTGAAATGTAACCGTTGGTATTCCAACATTCTTAAAGTCACATTCCAACGTATGAAATATACATTAGAACGTGACTGTTAGGCTTCCAACGTTGGAAATGTTACGTTCGAACGTACTAAGTTTATGTTTGAACGTTCATCTTCCCAATATTAAAACTTGGACGTTCGAACGTCGGTATGGAACGTTCGAACGTAAAATCAAGAATGACTAAGTCGACTCAGCATTCGCAAAACTTTATTTTGGAGAATTTTAGGGCCAAAATATTCCATAGAAATGAAGTTAACACTTTAAGAAATATTTCTACAGAGTCCTTTTGGCCAATGGAGATCTATGGTAGCTAGAAAATCAAAATGAAATTCCGGCTACCACTTTTTTAAAAAACTTAAAAAAAAAAGATCAAATTCAATACAAATTACATGAAAATAGCATGTTTAAAGTTTTCTATCTATTGGTGAGGGTTGCGGTGGCTTTGGTGACAATTAAGGCGGCATGCGTGGTAGAGAGAATTTGAGAGAAATAAGGGGTTTCGGTGAAAATGCCAACTGCCGTCGAGATTATTGTATATATATATATATATATACGTAACGTTCAAACGTTCTTTAATAAACTTTTGAACATAACATATGAACCGTCTTAGAAGTTTGCACGTATTGTTAAAACGCTCGAATGTCAACTACTTATAGTTCAAAAGTAGAGTTGAGTATTTTGCCGCCTAAGTATTCTCTACATTCGAATGTTCCTTATGAACGTTCTAACGTTTCATAAGAATGTTCGAATGTTAAAATGACACGTTCGAATGTAGTTTTGTATTTTTAAATTAAAATTAAAATTACCTTATAATATATTATAACGTGGTTAAATATATTATATTATATACTCTAAAATATCACTAAAATTCTCCAATGCTAACACTATATAAGACTATAGTATTAATTATTATATAATGTAATATATAGTATCACAATAGTCTACTATCTATCATACTATAGCACTTAGTATTGTATGATGTTACTATAGTAGAAAAAAATATATAAAGTGATGTTTAAAGTATGATTATTTAACACAATATAACGCTATGTTATTTAGTATTATATTATGTTGTTTACTTTGTTACAACACTAACACACACATATAGGCAGTATTATATAATACTTAACAATTTAGTATTATATAATGTTGACTAGATAATTACTACGGTATATAAAACCCTAGTTAAATATAATATTATATCATTATTGTTATATATATTTTTATATTTACTATAATTTTATTAAATGTTTTTAATATATTTTGGTTTAATAAATAAAGCAATCTGGAGATTTATTCATCAAAGAAAAAGTAAAAAACAAAAAATGTTCGAATGTCATCTAATTACATTCCAGCGATCAAAAACAAAATTTGAAAAATTTCATGCATTTTCTAGAACGTTCGAATATAACTTTATGATGTTTAAATATTTATGCCATAATTTAGGGTTTTTTAGCATTTTAATAGACGTTTGAACGCAAATTCCTGATGCTCGGATGTAACAAGTGAACGTCTGAACGTCATAAGGGACTTTAAGTACGTTCAAACGTTAGGGTTATAACGTTTGAATGTTTTTAAAAATTTAGATAGATTTAAATATAAACACGGGATGAAGCCAAAGCTCCCATTTCTGGCTTCATTTCGTGAGAGAGAGAGAGGGAGGGATGGAGAGAAATCCTAATGAGGTGCTTCTATTCTTCTCAAATGTAACTTCACAAGTCATTTTGTATAATTTTTTTTATTATGTTATTGATTTTTGTGTGATTTTAATGGCTCATTGTATATTTTTGTAGAGTTTGGTAGTGTGAAAGTTGAAATTCAAATGGAATATTTGAGCACTTGTGAAGAAAGTCTAGTGATTTTGCTAAATATATTTATCATTTACTTATTGTATATTTTAAGATTTTTTTATAGTTGTGTATGTTATATTTGTACAATTTTTTAGGTTTAACTTTAGAAGCATGAAATCTTGGATTTGTTTATTTTTTAGTGTTTTTTCTATGATGGGATTTAAGCATATTGTGTTGTTTGTATTTTTTTAATACTAGAGGTTTGCAAACATGTTGGGTGATTATTTCCATGTGTTTGATAATTTTTTTAAGGTGGATATATTTTTTGTGTGAATTTTTTCAAGCATATATATAGTGAAAAATATTAGGTACAATATTATTGATGGATTTTAGGTATAATATTATTGTTGAGTATGTTATATTTGTACATTTTTTTATTATTTATTGAGTGATTATTGAGTGATTGCAAATATTGGGTGATTGTGCATAGTTGGTCCTTGCGCATAATTGGTCCTTGCGCATACTAGTAGCATTAAATATTTGTATTTTCATAGTAGCATTAAAGTTTATTTCTATGAAAGGGAATTTTTCAAACATGCTTGAAGATTATTTCAATGCATTTTATGGTATATTGAATATGGATATATTTGCATATAGATGTGACAATTTGTGCCTTTTTTACATATTATGTCCGATTGTATAATTTTGTGCCTTTGTGCATTTTTTGCAAGCAGGTATTAATTAGACTCTAAATCCTAGATTTTGGAATCCCAAACCCAAACCCCAAACCCCAAACCCTAAACCCTAAACCCAAACCCTAGTTTCTAAATCCTAAACCCAAACTCTAAATCTCAAACCCAAACCTTAAATCCTAAGTCTTAAATGCTAAACTCTAAATACAAACCCTAAACCGTAACACAAATCTTAAACACCGAACCCTACATCCTAAACACAAACCTTAAATCTCAAACCTCAAACCCTCAATCCTAAACCTTAAACCTAAACCATAAACAGAAATCCTAAACCCTAAATCTTAAATCCTAAATTCTAAATCTTAGACCCTAAACTCTAATAGAGATTCATTTCTTTTTCTGATATTTAATGTTATTTAATTACTAATATTAAATTTCTCAACTGTTAATGTGTCTTTGTTAGAACGTGATAGTTCTGAATATTTTTTCCTCATTCATGTTGATGTTGCTGCTCACACCAATGAACGTAGTGAATGGATGGATTCTACAGTTGTGAAAAATTATGTAAGCGATATTAATTTTATTAAATTAATTATGCAATATATGAATACTTATTTTAGTTCGTATTTCAATTAATTTTGTTGCTTCATGTATGTTTTCTTTTAAATTACAGGACAGAATATTGGAGATGCATTCAGTTTTTAAAAAATTCTCTCCTAGTGATATAGACATATTCACGAAAGTACTCAGAGCCAAGTCTAGCATGGTCAGAGGACTGAGATGTTCAATCAAGCATTTAGCTAGTTCATCATCCTCCACGAGCTCTTTGACTTCAAAGATTAATAACCTCACCAATGATTTAGAAGTAGCATGGCGAGAAAACGAAATTATGATATTGAGACAGTAAGAGTTGGAGTCTTTCTTGGAATAACATTCTGATCTAAAGACACGTGTGCGCACTACAGTTCAAGAACAAGTACAGAGGGAGATGGCGGCCCAAATGGAGCGTGTTATGTCACTGCAGTAGGATCACAATAGACGAGAAAAAAAGAGAGAGACAAATTTAATCTTTTATTATTATTTTCAATTTTTAGTATTTAACTTTGATATGCTATAAGACATTATAAGTTGCTAGATTGATTATATAATATGAAACAATTTGTATACTTTTTAATTTTATTAAAGTTTACAATTTCTGACAAATACGTTCAAATGTGTTGAACCGATCAAAACATTCGAATGTCCGACAAAATGTTCGAATGTTTGTCAAATTAACGTTCAAACATACTGAAACCTAATGTTCGAACATTGGTTTAGGAATGTCTGAACGTCAAGATGTGAACAACGTTCGAATGACATTAATAACGATCGAATGTTGGAGAAACAAATGAAGTAGTATGTTATTCGAATGTCAGTCAGATAGGTTTACGTTCGAACGTGACTTTTGGTGACACATTTGAACCATTATTAATGGTTCTAACATTCAAACGTTACATCGAACAAGGCACCAACAGTCATAAAAATATTTTTTGTGATTGTTGAATAGTAAAGTGTCACAAATACTTATCTATGACGCACTTATTGTGACTCATACGCTTTCATTAACTAATAAGATTATTAAGTTGCTATGATGGTTTTTAATTATCACCAAAAATCTTTCGTGATATTTTGATAATTTTTTGTGATGCTTTTATCTGTTACTAAAACCCAAATTTGTTGTAATGATTCTTAAATTAGAGTTTCATGTAAGCTTCCTAGTTCCCACTGCACAAAATTATCCTATAAAAAAGGTCCCCATGCTGATCCATCTATATGATTTTGATGTACATAATAAGAAAAATGGATAGTTGTAATTAATTATTTGCAATAAAAGTAATTATTTGCGATAAAAATGATTATTTGCAACGAAAATATATAACTCATTTTATTTAAAAATAATCATTTCACTTAAAATAATTACTCGCAGATAAACAGCTTCATGTAATGGTACTCACTTCCAAAATTAAGTTAATGCTTGTATCTAGAAACACAATTATTAAGGTTAGCAATGGGTCCTACTAATCGTGTACTATGCTAGCTATGTAAAGATACATCATGTTTATTCGGCAAGAAAATTGGGCACACACAAAAAAAAAAAAAACAAAATTGCATAAAATATAGAATATGATCATGACTTAAGAAAACTAATACTTTGGATGGGGAGATGTTATGGATAGTGTTGGAAAATCATCTTTTCAGATGCAAGGCAGGGCCTTATAGAAGCAAATCTGGAAATTAAAGCTGCCTCAGAAGATGAAGACATTTGTGTGGAAAGCTTGTAACAATATACTTCCAACTCTGACAAACCTTAAGATGAGGAAGGTGGATGTGCAAAGTAAATGTGGCTTCTCTGATATTGATGAGGAAGATTTCTGTCATGTTTTTTGAAGTGTGCATCTATACATGATATGTGGAAGCAATTTTTACCATTTATTAAAATTTTTAATCCTACCTTGTCTTTTATTGAGACAGTGAGAAGGTTAGTGAGAAATGATCATGTATCTGTCCGTGCTACGTTCTTTACTTTATGCTAGAGTTTGTGGTATAGGCACAATAAATTTCAAATGGAAAATACTTTGATTCCACCTCAACAAGCAGCTGAGCATGCTTTGACCTTGGCTAAATCTTTTGTTGAAGCTAAAGTGGCAACATCAAGGAAACTTATCATACTGCAGCAGTGGCAAAAAACTCCTAATGATTTCCTTAAATTAAATGTGGATGGGCGATATTTAATCACCTCAAGAAAGTTGGAGTAGGAGCAGTATTGCGGGACTCTAATGGAGCAGTGGTTATGGCAGCAAGCAAAAGTGAGGAGGAAGTTTATGAAGCTGTGATGATCGAGTCCTTGGCAATTTTAAGAGGTTTGCAATTGTGTTTACCTCATAGAAACCGATTGCATGTTAGTGGTCCAGGAGATGATCAAAGCTTCGACAGAATCTAATGCTAGTGTAGGTCATATAATTGTTGAAGCAAAGACACTTATGTCACGATTTTAAGAGGTGGAGATCCTACATGTCAACAGGATGGCAAACTCTGTGGCACATACTTTGGCTATAAATGTTTGAATGATTTCTGATATTTCTATTTGGTGGGATCATCTACTATTTTTTATTCATGATGTTTTCTGGCTTGCAGATGCCAATTGATGTATGGATGATGATTATTTTGAATGAAGAATTTGCCGATTATCCAAAAAAAAAAAAAAAAAATAGAGATAATCACAAAGAAATTTTATAAAAGTAAACTACTTATAAATGAACTTGGGCTTTATATAATAAGGTTTATATATTTTTCAATCTAACGTATAATCAAATCAATTAAGTCACATGAATTTAATTTTGTAAAATTTTTTCATGGTTAAAGCATTTTACTGAAAATAAATGTAATTAATTTCAATTTTCTTTGTGTACATAATGAATCCATAATTTCAATTTTTAAAAATGTGTCGACACAGCAACATTAATATTCTCTAAACATGAATATATATGAGAATAAATTTCGTAATAATAATGATTATATAGGAGAGATCAGGAAGACTACAGAATATTCATAAATTATAGTTTCATAGAAGCTCCCCCAATTACCACATGAGATCAATTATCCTACGAACAAAGTGGGATGAGATTTTTATCAATAAGCTTGCATTCAGGCGCTTATAATAAATAGTTCATTTGTCTCACATACCAAATCTGGATGTTTCCAAACGGTACTGGCCTGGGTCATATATATATATATATATATTGTTATTTGTTAGTCAAACATATTGGTTATTATTTTTTAATTATAAATAATTTCTTTTAAATTTTTAATAACCTATTTTAATCGTTATTAAATTTTTTCATTATTTTTATAGTGTCAAGACATACGATGTAGGAGTACTATAATTTCTTTTTTCCTGTATATAATTATAATATTTTACTATTACTAGCCCAACATCTGTACTGCACTGAGAATCAGTGGTGGCTTACCTTATCTGACATTCTTCTTCTTCTTTTTTGTTTTTGTTTTTTTAAATTTTCTGCACTTGTTTTATGTTTGACTAACATTTAAGAACCGGACTCACGTCCAGTTTTCTTTGCTGGCAATGTCAAATTTGACCGCTTTTCTTCCCTTTCTAAGTGTGAGATCAAGTCATGGTGACTACCATTACTTCGTGTGCTCAAGAATCTTAAGACCGTGTCAGATCCAGTTACAAACGCGAGTTCCTTGATTTGATTGTTCAAACAAGGCGCAAGAACATAAAGCTGATTAGAATTAACATTTCGCAAACAACTGCGGAAATCTGCAAAAGTTCCCGACTTTGGGTGTCCCCGCGAACTTATTCTACCGTGGGAATCGCCGGCGAAACTCAAAAGGCAAGGAAGAATTAAGGTTGCACCATGCATTAATGATTACTGTAAAAGCCGAAAGCCTAAACAAGATGAAGAAACCCTCATATCTATTGTCTCGAAATATGTAGAGGATCACAAAGCTAGGCGGATAGATTATGAAATTTCTAAGAAACAGAAATAAAAATATTACTTATATATGCAACTGGAAATCTGTAAAAGTCTCCCGTAAACAAAATAAACCGTGCGAATCCCAGAGAAACTCAACAAGATGGAAAGTACTAAACCAGCTTGAACGAGTACTAGTACTACTGAAAAAAAGAAAAAACAGAAAAAAAAAACACACAGATTACCATTATTCGAAATATGCAGAGAAACACACAGCTTGGGATTACGGGCATGCTATGGTGAGAATGGGTGTATGATCTTAGTCTGCTTTGCATTTGCAGATTTGGGCGGTCCAAAATTCTTGGATTGGGAGGTTGGAGACGAAGAGGGACGGCCGGGATGACAGCAATTACGGGCGAGGAACTGGAGGAAGGAATCGAGCATCATGCGCTTAACCGACCTTCTTTTCGCTGGGAAAACACTTCCGGCTTTAGGCTTGAACGGCGTCACTCCGACGGGATCTTCATCTGGCGGCATCACCACCTTGTGATCCGGGTCATTCACCTCGTAGCGCACCATTTTTCCACTGTTGTTCATGATCAGCTTCAATACTACTGCCTCTCCTTGTTGGCCGGGGTTTAAATAAATGGCAAAAAGAGCCGGGAGGTAGGCTTGGAGGCTAATCTTTTGGAACAAGCGTGTATATATATATATGAGAGAGAGAGAGAGAGTGTCCCAGCATGTGTGTGTGTGAAGGATAGAGACAGAAGTTAGTTGAATAGATACCCTAAATTTTGGTGTTATTATTATAAGAAAAAAGGCTTTTGAGATCAGTTATATGCTGCGAACATAACTATTTGAGACGAAAACAGTACTGTTTTTGTCTCAAATAATCATGTTCGCAGCATATAACTGGCCTCAAAATCCTGTTTTTCTTGTAGTATATGGTCGGTCGGTCCCATAAGCAATATGCATTCCACTTTTGAAAGTTCTTGATTATTTCTATATGTATCTGATCGATCATTAATCCAAAACAAGATATGATCTCTCTGAAATGCCACTCTGTAACTTTGCAGTCCATTCATCTGTGATCGGTATAGTACTACTAAATCCAAAAACTTAGGTTATATTTTTCCCCCCACAAAAAGGAAAAAAAAATCTCCCCCGCAAACCTAGTCTTTGTCTTGTTTTTGCCCCAAAAACTAGTATTCATTAACCATAACAGCTAAAAGTATAGCCATTATATATAAGTAATAGAATACAATCTAATGGGAAAGAAGGCAAACAAAACCCTTTTATATATATATATATATATATATATATATTTTGTGATCATATGATGGTAGTCATCACGATTTATTTTACTATAATAAAAATGGTCAGATATAATCAATTTAATGCATTTAAAAAAAAGACAAAAATAACTAATTAGAAAAGGACACTTGACCCAATAATTAATAATATAAGAGGCCTAAAAATCATGGAATCATCAATTAGATTGTGATGAGCTGGACATAGAAAGAATTTTTGAAAGTCGACAATAATGTTCTCTCGCACATACGATATTGGCCGAGATCAAGACAGTACGTAGTTGGATTTATTCAAAACATGGACCACATGAAAACTATTGGCCTTTACACGTTATATATGTAACATGCGAATATATATATATATATATATATATATGCGTGTGTGTGTGTGTAATATTCAGTCAATTCTGCAGCTCTCTAAACTCCAACTAATTGGATCGACCAAAGTGGAAATCAAAGCCGATCGACGCTAATTTACGAATCATCCGAAACATGATCGATCACGGCTGGAATCAAATTAGGATATTGGAATTAAATTAGTAGCCAGCAGCCACTAGCTAGGTAATATGGTTATTTAAATTTCGACGTTTAAGTAAAATAAAAATATATATATTTTTTAGGCTAATAGTATTTTCTTAAGTACATATTTATTAATATATATTTTATCATCTATTAAATATATAATAATAATAATATTTTCATTATAAGGCCCGGCCAGCTTGGTAATTAAATAGCAAAAGTTTATGATCTATAAATCGAATGTACTCTATATTAATTGTTTAATGGTTTTAATTGTGAACGCAGGCCCAAAATTTACTTTCAAATGGTTTCAATAACCATAATGTCGCTTCATACGGCCTGACTGATAACAACTAATATGACAAGTAGGTTAAAAAAGTAAGATTAGATAAGAATTTTATTAATAGTATCATGATAGTTTATGAATAATAATAAATAATTTGAGTTGAGTTGAGGATTTTTTGAATTTTGTGAAAAAAGAAAATAAATTGAATAAAAAAAATATTATAAATTAAAAGATCATTGCCATTATTGGGCAGCAACCCTAGATAGATGACCTGATCGAGATATCGAATGAGGTAATTAAAAGATACATAATCTTGATCAGCCATCATATTAGCCAGAAGGGGGAAAAGCCCACGTACGGATTGGTTGCGCTTTTTGTGATCAAGTGATGATCCTGCTAATTATTGGATTTTTTGCTCCTTGAATCCTACATGAGAAAGGAGTGGGAGAGGGGCAATGCCAAATGGGTTATAAAATGAGGTCTAGCCTCCTTAGTTAATTACACCAGTCAGAAACTTATCTAATAATTTTTTACTTTAGTAAAATTCCTCTATTGTCTTTTTTATATGTAAAAGGAAGAGAGGTGAAAGTTAGAATTTTAATAGTGGGAGAAGTTTTTGTGGGTGTTGTTGGGGTGAGGAGAAAAATTGTGTGATTGTAACAATTTTTCACATAATGTATTTTCTTCTCTGGGTCTGGTAGTTTTTTTCCTGTTTTGGAGTTTTCCACGTAAATTCTTGTGTTGTGTTTATTTCTCTATTTTTCTTATTATTTTGTCAAAAGTAGATCCTGGTGAGAGGAATTTGGAAGCCCAGATTCCCAACAGTGGTATCAGAGCCACTAGGTTCTTTTTGCAGGGTGGAGTTTTGGTGTGGTAGTGTGAATACGTATGGTCTAAGGAGGTTCTGTCTAGAAGATTGGAAATTTTAAGTGTGTCCGTTGTGACCCGCCAATCTTTCCTGAGAACCTTGAAGTTCTGTCTAGGAAAAATTAGTCTTTCCTGGGAACTTACTTAGTGGGTACTATTCATTTCTACGGTAAAATTCATCGAAAATATGTCAAGAGGTAAAACTTCAAATCCTATCAGATTTGATGTGGAGAAATTTGATGGGAGAATCAATTTTGGCTTGTGGCAAGTGCAAGTTAAGGATATCTTGATTCAATCAGGATTACACAAGGTGTTGAAAGATAGACCAGTCCCTGAAGTCAGTAGCGGTCCAAGCACTACTGGTGAAATAAAGAGCAGATTTGGAATGAGCGATGAAAATTGGGAGGATTTGGATTTGAGAGCGGCAAGTGTAATTCGTCTGTGCCTAGCCAAGAATGTTCTTGCAAATGTGCATAGAATATTCACGGCAAAGGGACTCTGGGAAAAGCTCGAAGAGTTGTATCAAACGAAGGGTGTTTCGAATCGAGTGTACCTGAAGGAGTAGTTTCATGCACTGCGGATGAGTGAAGGTACGATTATTTCAGATCATTTAAGTGTTCTCAACGACATCGTCTCTGAGCTAAAATTTATTGGAGTTAAAATTGACGATGAGGATCAAGTCTTGAGGCTGATCTGGTCTATTCCTTCTTCCTATGAGCATATGAAGCCTATTTTGATACATGGGAATGATAAAATAATTTTTTCAGAGGTTACCAATAAACTTTTTTCTAAAGAAAGAAGGCTAAGTAGTGGAAGTAATGGTTCACTTGAGAACTTAGCAATGGTGACAGCTGGTGATTGGAAGAGAAAGAACTCTATGAAGAAGAAAGTAGTCTGCTGGGTGTGTGGACAACCTGGGCACGTTAGAAGAAATTGTCCAAGAGGTGGAGCAGGTTCGGCAAGAGGCTCCAAGTCAGTAAATGGAGATACTGACAATGAAACTAACATCGTGTCTCTCTCTACAGAAGATGACTTCTGTTAAAAGGAGACATGTACATCCTCGTGGCATGTCGCTAATCCTAAAGTTGCCATGATAGAGGATGTGTTAATATTAGTTATTCCACAAGTTTGCACAGGGCATTGGTTTGGCATTGATGCAAGGTGTGTGGTGGAAATTCATGTCGATGGCTGATGAACTTCCAGGAAAGCCAAACGTGGGAGTTGCACTATAATTTTTCAGCAAGGTTATTTTCGACATGGGCCGAAGTAAAATGCTTGGAATTGGTTTATTCTGAGTGGTTATGCTTTTATGGTGGAGCATGATAGCGGAAGCTATGAAAATCCTCATTGCGGTGGAGCATGGCTGTGGGATCAGTCAAAGTCGTAAGGTGGAGATTGTTGGATTTTTTGCTCATTGAATCCCACATGGGAAAGGAGTGGGAGAGGGGCAATGCCAAGGGGGTTCTAAAAGGAGGCCTAGCCTCCTTAGTTAATTATACCAGTCAGAAACTTATCTAGTAATTTTTGACTTTAGTAAAATTCCTCTATTGTCTTTTTTGTATATAAATGGAAGAGAGGTGAAAGTTAGAATTTTACTAGTGGGAGAAGTTTTTGTGGGTGTCGTTGGGGTGAGAAGAAAAATTGTGTGATTGTAACAATTTTTCACATAGTGTATTTTCTTCTCTGGATCTGGTGGTTTTTCTCCTGTTTTAGAGTTTTCTACGTAAATTCTTGTGTTGTGTTTATTTCTCTATTTTTCTTATTATTCTGTCAAAAGTAAATCTTGGTGAGGGGAATTTGAAAGCCCAAATTCCCAACACTAATCATATGTGTAGCAGAGTTATAAGCAGATATTGGCTGAACTTGGTGGGGAAATGTCTTGATTGTGGTCATGCGCTTTGCATTGTGGAAAACAGTAGCAATTGATTTAAGCATGTAATCTAACATGCATCATCTTCTTTACAGATCTTTTCTTTGGAGGAATTACACTCCTGATCATCCCTTTCTTGGATTTGAAACACAGCCGCCCAACCTCGGTGCCAGCTCCCACGTCAATGATTTTGACGTCACGCATGATGTATCCTCGGCTCCGTCTTCTCCTTTGCTGGCTCTATTTAGAGACTGGTCTAATGGTTGTTGTTATGTGATTAAATAGGAGGGTCTCGTTCGTGGGGCCAACTCCAGATCACCCTAAAACAATATCCATAAACAAGCACTAACATGCAGCATAGTCAATAGGTGGCCCAGTCATGTCGAAATTCTGTCGGTTTTATAATTGTGGGTCCTAAAAAGACTACTAGAACATGATCAACTACATTCTTTTAGCTAATAAAGTTTAGCTAGAGCTAGCTTTCTCTATCTTTTTGGCTACAACGACTATTGGATTCAAGTTACACCACGCAGCCCACATGTAGGCTGTCAATTATATTGCACGTGCAAATTATGTTCTCAAAATCAGTGAGAAGATGATTATCTTCTTCTCTCAAAAATCAAATATATACCTTAAACAATATTGGTTTAAGAGCTTAAACTTAGGGGCCCGGTGTGGTCACGTCTTGATGCAAAGTTAGTATAGCCTTAAAAGTTAAAAATGAACAAATTAAGGAAATATTTTAGGCAGCAAAATGCTCATTAATTCGAAACTGAACAAATTATAAATATTTCTCTTTAAATGGCTGGGCCCGTGCAAGTTATAATAGACTTTAGTGGATACATGAATGACATGTGGTCCCTTCATAATCTTTTTGACGGTCCACATTATTATTTATCATCTGCTCATGTAATGGCTACTACATTATATCTTACACTTTCTTGACTCAGATCATGGGCAAAATTCCACCTATTTTGTCTTGCGTATACGCAGATGATGAGAATATTTACTAGAGCGCTAGTGTGGCTAACTTTGAATGATTCCATGGGATATTCTCTTTCAGGACGTAAGAAAAGCCACAAATTAATAAAGCACATCAAAAAAATAATAAAGATTTTTATGACTAATTAATTGTAACTAAAAGACTATTTACGATTAAATTTGATTATAAATAATTATTTTATTGAAATTTATAATTGATTGCAAATAATTTTTTTTTTAATAAAGATGCATATATGCATGATATATATATATATATATTATATAACAATGGATGTACGTGTTATCGATCAAGATATATAGATCACTAGTCAAACAACACATGATGATATATATATATATATGTATGTATATGAGCATGCTAATTTTGTGCTGTGAAAGGTACATGAATTTTATCCAACTGAAAAATATAATATTTTAGTAAGAAATTAAAATAATATAAATAAATATATATTTATATTATTTTAATTTCTTACTAAAATATTATACTTTTCAGTGATAAAATTCATGTACCTTTCACAGCACAAAATTAGCATGCTCATATACATATATATATATATTATATAACAATGGATGTACGTGTTATCGATCAAGATATATAGATCACTAGTCAAACAACACATGATGATATATATATATATATAGTTCCTGGCCAAAAATGATCTATATTTTGATCGAGGCCGACAAAGTTGACGGAAAAAGAAAGGATATAATTGACGAGGATGGTTGGTGTCATGGCGATGGGGTTTCAGATCAAATTGATATTTACAAATAGCCAAGAACGTCATCGATCGTAGAACTCATGATGTCCTATATATATTTATAGATTATTTATTTTGTGCAGGTCCAGTACGAATATCGTATTTTAGTTCTTCCTTATATTTATAATATTCCTAGTATATAACTTAGGTTTACATATTTTGTCCATAATTTTCAAAATTCTGATGAGTCAAGTCATACGCATGCCCCAGGTAGTATATAAATATATATAACATCATATTCATACAAAATCTGTTTGTATTAAACTTTTTCGAAATACATTAAACACAAAAGTATTTCACATATTTGATGTGGTATGCCAAATTATAAATTTATTTGTATTATAAAATAGATTAAATATATCAAATGATATATATAGACAATTAATATTAGTACTTCTCATTATATATACTGATATCAAAATAATACGATAGATTATGATAGTAGCTGAATGTGCAATAGGAAAGTTGATGATTAAAGAGTGTACGTTTTAAATCAGACCATATTTACAAAAAAAAAAAAAAAACTGGACCTTGCATGTTTTATCCAACTTTCTTTTCTTGTGAGAGCCCTAACCTTGGTGTTTTTCTCCTGATGGCCCAGATTGCCCGTGATGAGCCCAAATCTTCCTCATCCCATTTCGTTTTCTTGTTAAGTACGTACCAACCAAAATGATCATGAGGCCGACCTGACGCCTATTTCTTCCTAGAAAAAATCTGAGTATAAGTGAAATTTGTACAAACTCTACTCATATGAATAATGAATAATAAAAATATTATTCATGTAAACGAAACTTATATAAACCGGACTTGCACTCAGCACTACTCTTCTTCCTATAGAATTTTCAATTAGAAGACCAAGAAATATTCCATCTAAAAAAACCAAGTAAAACATAGAGAGAAGGTTTGATAAATCCTTGAATCATGATATAGAAATTGAGAGAGAGAGAGAGAGAGAGAGAGAGAGAGAGAGAGAGAGAGAGAGAGAGGCAGAAGTCATATAATGAGTTAAAATAGAATTCTTAATAAAAAGTAAAAGAAAACAAATTGATGCACAGTACCATTGAGGGAGATGTGTGAAATGAGCTTTTATATGCACTAATATCATTTTTATATATTATATGTTTCCATATTACATCTTAATTTAAACTTAAACGACTTATAAAAATTCGAATCATATGCATTGTTATAAATAAATATGTTAAGAATCATGAGTTATATTACTATAAATATTTTTTTCTCATTATTATTATTAATATTACTTTTATTATTTTTAAAGTGATATTAATTCTCGGTTTGAAACTGATAATTAAATTTTTTTTACTACATAGTCATTATCCAAACTATAATAATTCAAACTTTTTCAAAAATCATTCTCTATTTTAGATTTCTAAATTGAAATTGAATCTCAACTCAAACACTTCAAAATTCTTATTTTTTTTATTTGAAATTGAATCATATTTATTTCTATAAGGAAACTATATATATATATAGGATTTGTTTTCTTTTGTTGAAAAACAAAATTACAAAAGTTTGTATTAATATTTAGGGTTCTTCCAAAAGAAAAAAAAAAACAATACAAATTAACAAAAGTGCAAAACTTCTTTTCAAAGGAGTCGATCATAATTTCATAAATTAGTTGTTACAAATTTAATAAAGTGAAGCCCATGCATAGATTCATTGCTAAGTTTTATATACGATCCTAAAATATTATATATATTACAAAAGGATGAAATACACACACACATATATATATATATATATATATTATATTATAATAAGTAGTTATTTAACAACTACTTAATGTGTTTTGTACGTTAAACAATACAAATTATATAATTTATATAATATACAAATTATTAATTATTAATCTTTTATTTGTAATAAATTATATAACATTCAAATTATAATATAACATTATAACATTACTAAACCTACTTCACGTTATAAATTAGAATATAATATTATTTTATATAAATTATAATTTATATAATGTATAAATATATATATATATATATGTGATTTAAAATTTCTATTCATTCTTTATATATATATATATAAAAGAGAAATTTAAAATAATTAAGTTTAAATCTATTTATCAACTACATGCATTTGTAAATATAATTATTTGAATAAAATATCATTTCCTTCTCAATTTAAATTGTTTATAATTTATTTGCAAAACGTGCTTTGCACATTTCTCCTCTCTAATATTAATATATATATATATATATATAGACACACACACACACACCCATATGCATCGAATCATTTTGCTTCGTTGGGTTTTTCTTTTTCTTTTTTTAAAATCTTTGATCAAACCCTTTGATTCCAAGCAACAGCATGCATCCGTGGATATTCCACGTGACGGCTAAACTATTTTGAGGTTTCCTGCAACTAACCTTTATCTTAAAAACACAATAATTATTCATTTAAAAGAATATTATCAGTACGTTGTTATTTTTTATTTTGATAAGTTGATCAAGAATGTGTACCAAATTAAGAAATTATCATGGTGGGGCGTATGCATGCAACCCGCGATGTTGTACAAATTACACACGGATGAGACTAGGGATCCCTCTCATCCATTTATTCCGGAATAAAACAGATTATACTAAACGATATTATTATATGGTTAGAATAAAACAGATCAAAGGGATTGAACATAATAAATTGAATATATTAGTGAAGAATATGGAGTATCAAAATAAATTGCGATGGTGGGGCATATCATCCCAATAATATTATGATGGATTAATGATTTTATTGGGTTCAATAATTTGATTAAAACCCACTCGATATTTACGGACCCTTTTAAATTGGTATTAGGCCCAATAAATTATTTAAAAGTCAAAATGGGTATTTGGAACTTTTCTTTTCTTTTTTTTCAAAGAAGGGGGATGGTACCCCAAATTAATTAATTAATATCCTTCACTTCGATAGAATAATACAATAAAAAAAAAAGAACTTTGGGGGTCAAAAACATCTCAAACTAATTTGTATTTTGTTAACATCTAAAACATGCATCTTATTCACAGATATTTATCTAAAATATTCTAAGGCCCCATTTAGAGAGTAAGGTGAGATGAAATAATTTTATATAAAAGTTGAATAAAATATTATTTTTTTAATATTATTATTATTTTAAAATTTTAAAAAGTTGAATTATTTATTATATTTTATATAAAAATTTAAGAATTTGTAATATTTATATTCGCAACGAAAAGTAAAAGACATACATTCTAGTATCAGAAATTTAAAATCTATAACCTAATCAAAAACTCCTTACAAATTTATTATAATTACCCAACTTACCAATAAGGTGAGGACAAATTCTCAACTCCTAACTACAACACTCCAGAACTTTACTTCTCAAGCGGAGTCTGTCCAACACTTAAACTTGACATCTGTAACAAATTTATTGTCCCATCAAATGGAATTACAGGTGAATAGAAAACACCATATGAGATTATAATATATTAGCAAGTAAGCAACAAATCACAATCAAGAGTTTAAAATCACATTTAAATAACCAACACAATTCACAATTACATAATAACACATGTACGAATAAATCTGTCAATTTTCTAAAAAATGATTCATTAATAGATGCAAGAATTATTTCATCATTTTTTTCAAAAAGGACGCATTAATAAATGCAAGAATAATTCAAATCTTTTTTTCCAAAAAAGGACATGAAAAGAATAAAGCTATCAATTTTTCTCAAAAAGGATACATTGGTTTCTTCATGATGTACTACTTGCTGTAGACAAAGAAAAATGCTATTTCTCGCATTTCCATCCATCCCGTTTTATTTTTATTTTTTCAATTTTTCTTTATTTACATAATTTTTAAGTAAGTAATTTTAAATAATGTTGTAATTTTTAAGAAATATTAAAAAATTATAATATTATTTAAAAATACTTACTTCAAAATTATGTAAAAAATTTTAAAAAAAACAAGTAAAATGGGATGGAATCGAAATGGATGGAAGCGGAGTATCTAGCCCATGGACAAAAGAAGAAATGGCTAGTCTACTTTCATCGGGTCGTTTCAATTTGTCAGCGGCTTGCAACCGCTTGAGCTGGTAGCCTTCTTTAATTAGTTTAGTTTGTCGTAGGCATGCTGCAGCTTTCTGCTGATCTTTCACGACTCATTTCAACTACAGAATTCCAAGTCTTACCTTTATGTGGGTATTATTTTGAAACGAAAAATCATGTACCCATGTACGTACGTAATACTAGTTCTCTACTCAAAATTCTACTAAAATTACGTACAAACCTTGTACGTACGTACCACGGATATTAAAAATATCTTTGAATGTTACTCTTTTGCTAGGTAGCTAATTTTCATCTTATTATAAGCTAAACCTCTTAATTTGTTTCAGAACTTACAATAAATTATGATATATGCGGCTACAATAATTTTAATCTTTTTCTTCTGTCGTGATCGTGAAATTAAATATTAATAACCATATTTATATTCGTGTCTTTATTCTGACAACCCAAGCATACATGTCATACATATGGTCATCAATATGTGGTCTAACCCAAAGATCCCCAGGTCCAGTAGTGCAAATGGAAAGACTCTAATGATCCGAATCCCGGAGAAACTCAACAAGCTGGTGGCAAGTACTAAACCTTGAACGAGTACTACTGAAAAACAGAAAAAACAGAAAAAAATACATACAGATTACCATTATTCGGGATATGCAGATAATCACATGGACAGCTAGCTTGGGATTACAGGAATGCTATGGTACTGAGGACGGGTGCGTGTATGATCAGTCAGAAATAGAAATAATATATGGATCACAAGGATACCAGCTCTCTCGTATGCATTCATATATATAGATGAGTACAAAACATTTGATTTACACGTTCCATATCAGTATGGATAATTACAAGTGTTTAAAGTTTAAAATTCAAAACTAAATGACTGTTACAGAATTCAAATAACCAACAGAAAATAAATTAAGTAACCGTATCAGTATATTCAGATTGACATATCTCTTCATCTTGATAAGCTGCTGATTTCTTGAGATTTATAGCTCTAGCATCCCCTTTCAAGGTGATGGGAAGATCTCGAACCATCAGCTTGTCACAAAGAAGCACAAACATTGCTGAAGGTAAACCTTTGGTAAAGATATCAGAAGGTTGAGCTGTTGTGGAGATGTATCGGGCTTAGATATCCTTTTTAAAAATCTTCTCCCTAATAAAGTGATAGTCAACCTCTATATGTTTGGTACAGGCATGAAATACTGAATTAGATGAGAGAGCTAAGGCGCCAACATTATCTACCCATAGGCATGGAGCAGTAGTGAGTGGTATATAAAGCTCTTGAAAGAGCATACGAAGCCAATACATTTCAACCACTGTGAAGGCCATAGACCGGTACTCTACTTCGGTGCTTGATCTTGCTACAACTGGTTGCTTCTTACCAGACTAGGATATGAGACAAGGGACAAGATATATGCAATATCTAGAGGTGGATTTCCTATCATCGGGAGATCCAGCCCAATCAGAATCACAAAAACCATTGAGATGGAGAGAACTTTTGCTGAACTGAAGGCCAAAATGTAAGGTACCTTTGAGGTACTGTAACACTCTCTTAGCTGCCACTAAATGATCAGTAGTAGGACAATGTAAAAATTGGCAGAGTTGATTCACACTAAATGAGATGTCAGGTGTGATGCCCCCAAATTCTCCTTAAAATAAAAACGAAAATCGAGGCATCGGGATGCTAACAACACGGGTCACGCACCCCCAACGTCAAGTGTTAAACGTGTGAATATGTGACATGCATAAATAAAAGTCGCAGTGGAATAATTAAAGTTAATAACTAAGTACCAGAATTTTTAGAAATATTTTATAAACCAGTTTAACATAAATTCTCCAACAGGAGATTTAATACAGTCATTCGAAAGATAAATTAAATAAATACATATTTATAAAAATGGGGGAAATAAATTTCCCGAGACAATAATTTTATAACAATAATACATTACCGGCGGAGCCGTTTCTTCAGACTCAGCCTCTTCATAATCTGCAATCAAAAAACTACGATGCCAAGATGGCATCGCAGGTAAGTACAACCCAATCAAATCAAAAGACAGAAATATACTCATGTAACAACATTATGCATGAACACGATTCTAAATGCATAAATCTCAAAGAACATCTTTCTCAAAATAAATAAGATATATATACGCCAAAATCCCATTTGGTCTACGATAAAATTCCAGTAAAATCATTTATCATTTCTCAGAAAATAATATCCACAAAACCAATCATACCGGGCGTTACGTATCGCCGTCCCCGATATGATACACATAAACACCCGAAATCATAATAAGCGTTACGTATCGCCGTCCTCATTATGATTCACACACACTCATTTCATACCGGGCGTTACGTATCGCTGTCCCCGATATGAAATGCACACCCAATGACCATAATGAGCATTACGTATCGCCGTCCTCATTATGACTGACACACATACAATGACCATAATGGGCGTTACGTATCGCCGTCCCTATTATGTCGTCCACACACACACATGCTGATCATAATAGGCGTTACGTATCGCCGTCCCCGTTATGACTTAGCTAAAAACAATTAAAATCCATAAACTCAATAAAAACTCAAATTTCCATTTCCAGCACATGAATATCCGAAATCATGCAAAAATCAAATTTCTAAATATTTTCATGAGCATGCACGTAAATACACAATGCAGACAACCATGTACCAAATATCCAACATTTAAATAATCCAATCAACCAACAAATACCAACATCAATCAACACATAGATGTTAATGCAACAATATATTTAAATCTTAAAACTCATTTGGAGAGTACTTACAGCAGGTAAAAACGTAAATCCTTGAACAAACGCCAATCTGCAGCGTTCGTAGTAGTCATCGATACGTTAGGCTAAAATATTCGGTTTGACACCAAAATTTAGAGAGATACTCATTAATGGGTGAGGAATCTCATAGAAGTGGTGGTGTGGCGGCACAACCACCGGAAGGTGGCGGATCGGGGTCAAAATGGGTGAAAACCTATTTTCGAGTTTGAGGTTGTACCGGGAAGGTGAGGAAAACTGGGTTAGGGGGATGACCGGCTGGGCGATGGGAGTCTTTTGGTGGCGGTGGTGAGGCCTACGGTGGCCAGATGGGTGGCTTTGGGCGGTGGGTTATGCTCGCCAGAGGGTGGGGAGTCTAGTGGGTGTGGTCGGAGGCCAAGGGGTGGCTGGTGGTGGCCGAAAAATGCAAGGAAAGACAAAATACCCATTTCGGATTTGTGGCCGTGGAGGGGCGGTGGGATGGCTAGAGGTGACACCACCGGTGCCCGTGAACTCGCCGGTGTGTGGAGGTTAGGTTGGGTTAGACGGTGTCGCCGGTGGGTGGCCGACGGCAGCCCTGGGTGGAGATGAGAGAACCAGTAAGAGAGAGGAGGCAGGGGACTACTAGAAAAGTACATTAAATTAAATAAAAGTTAATTGAAAATACTACCATTCAATATCAATAAAATAAGATATTTATAACCCATCAATAGAAATAAATTAAACCCAAGCGCAATATTAAAAATAAAACAATAATTAATATAACGAAATCAGATTAAATAAACTCACATAATAAAATAAAAGAATTAAATTCCAATCATTAAAATAATTAACTCATATTAAAATAAATAAGAAAAACAACGTAACTCGATATTAACTAATCAATAGATCAAATAAATATCTTAATAAATAAAACATGACTAATAATATTATTAAAATAAATTAAAATAATTAACACCGAGAATAAAATTACATATAAAAATATACGTAAATCTGGGATCTCACATCAGGTATAGTAAGTGTGAGGTATTGTAAAGTGCCCACTAGAGTTCTATATTCAGAGGCATCATTGAGGGGATCTCCTGAAAATTTGGAGAGTTTGGAACCTGAAGTTCAAGGTGTGGGAGCTGGTTTAGCCCCAGCCATCTTTGTATGATTTAATAGATCATTGGCATACTTGCTTTGACTGCGATGTAGTCCTTGTGAAGTTGAGGTAACCTGAATGCCCAGAAAATAAGACAGGGAGCCGAGATCTTTAATAGCAAAGTCAGCACCAAGATGAGTAATAAGCTGATCAATGGAAACGGAAGAATTGCTAGCAACTATTATGTCATCAACATAAATAAGCACAAAAACAGAAATGTTATTATGATGAAATGTGAAGAGAGAAGTATCCACTGATGAGCCACTAAATCCGAGAGCAAGTAAGGCTTGAGACAATCTTAGGAACCAAGCTCGAGGAGCTTGTTTCAATCCATAGATGAATTTACGTAACCTGCACACATAATCAAAAAATTTAGGATCCTTAAATCTTTTAGGTTGCTCCATGTAAACCTCCTCTTCAAGAAAACCATGTAAGAAAGCATTAGAGATGTCAAGTTGCTTGATAAACCAGTCATAATGGACAGCTAGTGCTAGCACTAGTCTAATAGTTGCTAGTTTAATAACCGGACTAAAAGTTTCATTAAAGTCCACACCATCTATTTGATCAAAGCCTTTAGCCACTAATCTGGCCTTATATCGATCAATGCTCCCATCTGATTTCTGTTTAAGCTTAAACACCCACTTGTTCCTGACAACTTTCTTATGAGTAGGTCGTGGACATAGGGTCCAAGTTTGATTGGCTAGTAAGGCATTGTATTCAGCTTGCATAGCATCACGCCAAAGCTGGTTCTTCACTGCTTCTATGTAGGTACGAGGCTCAGAGGGTAAGGTGATGGTGGAGAAGGCTTGGAGAGGGTATCTAGTGGTGTAGTAAAGCTGGTAGTCTAGAAACTGTTTAGGTTTTGAGGAATTTGTCTAGGATCGAGTGATGATTTGAGTTGAAGGGATAGCTGGGATGATTGTAGGGGGAGGTATATGTGAATCAAGGGAGGGAGTTGAGACATCACGTGGAGTGGAAATAGGTTGCGGTTTTGATAGAGGGTCAGGTTATGTGTCTGATAGAGGGTCAAGTTGTGTGTCTGATATAGGCAATAGAGATGGGCTTGAGTCATGAAGAGAAGTAGGTTCATTTAAAGCAGGTAAAGATGATATATTGTTAGGAAAAATGGGAACTGGAAAATCAGAAGGTGAAACAATGGGAGGTGTTGAAGCTGAAATAGAAGTTGAGAGAGTAGTACCAGATTGTGAAGAACCAACAGAAGAGGGAAAATTATCCTGCAAGGGTGAGGCGGCAGCAGCTGAAACCTGTGTAGCAGAAGCAGGGAAACTCAACTCATCAAATACAACATGTCGTGAGATATAGACTTTATGAGCTTTTAAGTCCAAACATTGATACCCCTTTTGATTTGAGCTATTCCCGAAAAAGACACACTTGGTGCTTCTAAAGGCTAGTTTGTGAGGTCTGTAAGGTCTAAGCAAGGGGTAACAAGTACAACCAAAAGTCTTTAAGAATGAGTAGTCAGATGGGGTATTAAATAAGAGAAAGAATGGAGATTGATTGTTGAGAACAGGTGTATGCAGCCTATTGATGACATAAATGGCTGTGAGGAAGGCATCAACCCAATAGCAGGAAGGGAGATGAGATTGTGCTAGTAGGGATAATCTTGTTTCAATAATGTGTCTATGTTTTCTTTCTGAAATCCCATTTTGCTCAGAAGTGTTGGGGCAAGTGAGCTTATGAAGAATGCCATTGTTAGAGAGAAAATGTTTGAAATCAGTGGAGAGATATTCTCCTCCATTATCCGTGAGGAGTTGCTTGATTTTTCTAGAGAACTGATTTTCAACAATCTGTTTAAATTTGATGAAAGAAGAGAACACATCAGATTTGCTTTTGAGAGGAAACAACCATGTAAATCTAGAAAAAGCATCAATTAATATAACATAAAATTTACATCCACTAATAGAAGAAATTGGAGAGATCCACACATCTGAGTGTATTAACTCAAGAGGATGTGTAGATCTATTATTGGACTCGGAAAAATGAAGTTTGTGACTCTTGGAAACTTGACAGGACTCACACAATTTATTGTGGGTTACAGAACTAGAAACTCGAAGCGAAGCTTCTCTAAGGACCCTGGAGACTATAGACTCAGAAGCATGGCCTAATCTAGAGTGCCAAATGGTGATAGGAGCTTTAACACCTTGTAGAGCAGTGAAGGAAGAGAGATGAGTAGCCTTTGGATTTGAATTGTTGAGTTCCAACTGCTTGAGATACATGGGATACAGTCCAGCTTCACTTTTTCCTTGGAGGAGTATTTCCTTGATCTGTAGATTCTTCACAAAAAAATGAGAAGATGTGAGTACAAAGTAACATTTGTTGTCACTGCAGAATTTTTGTATAGACAAAAGATTAGAGGATGCATTGGGGCAATGTAAGATATTGTTTAAGAGAAATTTATGTTTTGAGTTAAGAAGCATAGAAGAACCAGTGTTGGTGATGAGCAAGCCTCCTCCATTGCCCACTTGGACCTGATTAGTGCCTTGATAAGGTTGTTGATGCAAGGTCAAGTTGTCTAATGTAGCAGTAATATGATTGTTGGCACCACTGTCCAGATACCATGGTTGTTCACCATCTTGTGTAACATGAGTATGTACTATCATGGCTACTAACTGAGCAGGTGAGTGTCGACCCTGATAAGAGAAATCCATCCTATGATAGCAGTCGAGGGCCTGGTGGTTAGTTTTGCCATAAATTTGACAGGGTGGGAAATTGTTGAGGGAAAATGGCTCCCAGGTGACTGAGGTTTGGAGGAGTTTTCAGATTGACTGTAGGTAGGAGGTCTTGAGTAATTGGAAGGTTTGCCTTGCTGGTTGGGATATTTAGATTTTTTTCCATGGTTGAACTTGGGTTTGTTTGTGAAGAAAGCAAACTGAGTACGATCATGTGAAAGAGATTTGTTTCGAGATTCAAGTAGCTGCTCATAATTGAGTAGTTCAGCTTGAAAATCATCAAAGGTAATAGATTTGTCTCGGGTGGCAAAATTGAGTGAGGTGATAAATGGATTATAGATGCAGTTGAGAGGACCAGTGACATAGGAGATCAAATCCTCTTCAGCAACATGGTTTCCTACTGCTGCTAGCTAATCAAACCAGCTTTTGGCTAGGATCAAGTAGTTAGAAGGGGATTGAGAGCCCTGCTATAAAGTTTGTAGTTGTCTCTTTAAATGAGATATATGGGATTTGGATTGAGGAGCAAACCTGCTGGATAATGTGGTCCAGACTTATTTGGAAGTTGTCAGTCCATAGACTGTGGAGAGAATCTTTTCACTGAGAGTGGCATTAAACCAGGCCAGAATGAATTGATCTTTTTTTTTTTTGCCAAACCAGATAGTTTAGGTTGAGATCAGAAGTAGTTTTCCCAGTGTCATCAAGAAGGTATTGAGGAGGGCAGATTTCTGACCCATCAACAATGCTTAGCAAGTCATGGCTTCTAAGTATAGGAGTGAGTTGGGTGATCCAATTCAGATAATTGGTTCCATTTAATTTAATAGAAACCAAAGAGGTGATATTTGGAATGACAAATGTGGAAGTAGTAGAGGATGAGGCCATATTGGATTGAGTTGCGTGAGCAATTAAATTGCTCTAATACCAAGTCAGAAATGGAAATAATATTTGGTTCACAAGGATACCAGCTTTCTTGTATGTATTCATATATATATAGATGAGTACAAAGCATTTGATTTACACGTTCCAGATCAGTATGGATAACTACAAGTGTTTAAAGTTTAAAATTCAAAACTAAGTGACTGTTACAGAATTCAAATAATCAACAGAAAATAACTAAGTAACCGTATCAGTATATTCAGACTAGCATATCTCTTCATCTTGATAAGCTACTGATTTCTTGGGATTTATAGCTCTAACATGATCTTGCTCTGCTTTGCAATGCAAATTTGGATGGTCCAAAATTCTTCAATTGGGGGATCATAGAAGATCGAAGAGGGACGGCCAGGATAACAGAATTTACAGGTGAGGAATTGGATGAAGGAATCGAGCATCATGCGCTTAAATGACCTTCTTTTTGCTGGGAAAACGCTTCCGACTTTAGGCTTGAACGGCGGTGGTACCGGCCCTGTCTTCCGTCCGACGGTATCTTCATCTGGTTTTAGCATCACCACCTTGACCTTGTGATCCGCCTCTTTTACCTCGTATCTCACCATTTTTCCACTTTTGTTCATCAGCTTTAGTACTAGTACTACAATCTCACCCTGTTTCTGATATGTTTTATAATTTTGAGTTTTGTGTGATGATGTGGAATTTGATTTATTGAGGTTTAAATAAATGGCGAATGAGACACTAGGGAAGGATCAGGAGGTAGGCAGTTTAGAGGTTAAGCTTTGGTGACAAGCGTGTGAGGACACGTGTCACCCAGTCGTCTCATGCCGCCTTTTACGGGTTAGCATACCAATAAGAAAAACACCTTGCACATGGGTCCCGGCCTTGTGCACGTGGATATATTATGAATTCCAGACTCCAGATTCCATTCAGGCCAAGAAGTTCACGACGTCACGTTCCATGCAACGTTTCAATTTTCAGGGTGACAACGTCAAGTAGATCATGCCAAAAGGGTCCATGCATGCTTTCTTTTCGATTTTCTTTTGGACCCACCCACCACGATCAGCCTTTTGGTTATTAATTAAGCCATACGTCAAAATATTTAGACTTCTTTTGCCTGGGCCATGTACTAGGAAATAATGAAACCGATATCCCCACAATTATATATATATATATATATATATATATATATATATGGACCATGCATGACGCGGCTAGCTTCTAGTTTCGGGAAATCTCCGATCGCGAGCATCCTTAAAAACCATTCGGTAATAGAAAATTCATATCTATCGAGATCCTAGACTCCTAGCTAGCTAGATCATGTTTTCCCGTTGTGATGTTTTTCATCTTTGGAGTTTTTGCGGTGTTAGATAAGTTGTCAAAAAAAATTTTAAAATCGTCGTAAAAAGTTTCAAAATCATCACAAAAATTTCAAAATCGCGATAAAAAGTTATTTGTCGCGTTTTGAAAATCGCGAGTTAACTGTAGTTATTTGGGCGTGACAATAAAACTAATTTCTCGCTATAAATATCTAATTTCTCGCCGTAAATATCTAATTTTTCACCGCAATACTACTATTTACGACAGAATTTAACTCCCAGCTAAACAAAACGCAGCAAAAAATTTTATTTGTTGTAGTGATAGTACTATATATACCAAAAATGCCTCGCTCTCTTTAATTTTAATCTACAAGAAAAATAAATATTTGTAATATTTTAATTATAATAAAAAGACTATTTTACAATGAAAACAGATCATTTTATTACAAATAATCATTTTAATTGTAACTAAAATGTTATAAATATCTTTTTTCTTGTAGTGTTATTAACGATTATTTATTAGTTATAAATAATTAATTTTAATCGTTAATAATTTGTTTTAATAGTTATTTCATTACAAATATTTAATCACTATTATTTATTTTTATTGTAGTGTGCGTGCGTCGATATCATATAAATATATAAATATATATATATATATTAATTCCAGTAGTACCGGTGGCCCCCTTTTATTCTCTGCTCCTTAGAATAAATCAGTATTAATGTAAGTGCTTCTTCCTCCCACCTTCCACTGAATGCGGAATGCATGTAGTACTGCATGCTGCCATATACAAATTGGATAGATAAGTGTTGGGTTACTTATTTGATTTTTCACGATTAAACCTTACGAATTAATGACCATCGATTATAAACCACTCATCATATAGAATTCTTGCATGATCTGGGACAAATTATGATAAAAAAAAGATAGAAAAATAATATCCAGGAGCTTCATTTTAGTTTATCTTTGCTAGCTAGCTACATGGAGTTAATGGATGCTTCCTGGAGATTTCCATGATCAAAGAAGCTTCATGGATATTTCCTGGGATCTACCCAATGACATCATGGTTTTGCCGGTAATACTAGGACCCACTGCCTTCTACTTTTCAACTTGATCAAGCTGCATGCTTTGAATTGTAGTCTAGGAAAGAATAGAAAAGATTAACGTAGTTCCATGATTTATATATATGTTTCAACACTTGTGCACGCTATATGTATGCACCAGTATGCCCTTTTTGAGTTAATAATAAGGTGCCTATGAAGAGAGAGAGAGAGAGAGAGAGAGAGAGAGGTCATTGTCAGTACTTCTTTTCGCCGTAATTATTCAAGTTAGTTGAATGGATTGGCTAGGTTTTGGAGTTAATTAAGGGTTGGTCCCATGATAAGTATTGCATGCCACTTTAAAAGTTTTTACTTGTTTCTATATATATCTAATCTATCATTAATCTAAAACAAGATAAGATCTCTCTGAAATGCCACTGAAACTTTGCAGTCCACTAAATCTGTGATCAGTATAGTACTAAATCCAAAACCTTAGGTTATATTTGTCCCCGCACAAAAGGAAAAAAGTACCCCACAAACGGCCAGTACTCTTTGTCTTATTTTTTGCCCAAAAACTAGTCTTCATTACCCATAATAGCTAAAAGTATAGCCATTATATAGGTAATATAATACATTAATCTAATGGGATAGAAGGCCGCAAACAAAATCCTCTTTTTCTAATTATTTTTTGTTTTTGTGATCATATGATAGTCATGATTTTGGGTAGTTCAGCAAAGTCATGATCATCTTCTTGATCACTTGATCTAATTTTCTTTGGAGGAATTATACTTCCTAGCTTTCTAATTTGATTTGTACTATGACCGACCAACTTTAGCTCCCACCATTACAAATTTGTCACCCATGCTCAGCTCCACCTATATATGCAAGCTTTTGAAATCGATCTGATTGAAGATAAAAAGGTACTTGACCCATTAACTAATAATACAAGAGGCCTAAATATCATGGGATCTTCAATCATTTGTCACCTCAAATATCTACAAACACTAGCTTAATTATAATAAGATTGTGATGAGCTGGACAAAGAAACCCTAGACCTTTTGAAAGTCGAAAATAATTATGTTCTCTCTTACGTACGTCGATGGAGGATAAAGTAATTGGATATCTGCAGCTCACTGAATAAATTTATGATCAGTAAGATGATCTTCAGCTCTGTGAAATCCAATTAATTGGATGGACCAAAGTGGAAATCAAAGTACTCGTCGTTTATTTACGAATCATCTGAAACCTGATCACGGGTGGAATCAAATTTATAAGGAAATAGGAATTACATTAGTAGCTAGATATAATATGGTTATTTTTTCAACGTTTAAGTAAAATAGAAAAATATATATTTTAGGCCAATAGTATTTTTTATGTACGTATTTATAAATATTTTTATCATCTATTAAGAAATATTAATAATAATATTTTTATTATAAGGTCGCAGCTTGGTAAATAGCAAAAGTTTATGATAATGATCTATAAATCGTATGTATATACGAGGTACTGATCTATTTATTTAACGGGGCTTTTTTTTTTTTTGTTATAACTCTCTATTTGTTTACGGATTTTAATTGTGAACGCAGGCCTAAAATGTTTAAGGGGTAATGCTACTAATTAAGACCGATGATCAAACGATCAATTTTGACAGATAAGTGCAAATCTTTTTTTTTTTTTTTTACTTTTTTCTTTTATATTAATCATTTTTTATATATTTTTTAAATATTTTAAAAAATAAAAAGTATTAATTATTAATAATCACTTCCTTAAATATTAAATAAAAAAAGAAAAAATTAATTAATCATTTTATTATCTATTCAAATAGTATTTTTCATATTTCAATTAAATCGTTTCAATAACCATGTCGCTTCGTATATACCTATAAGTCTCAGCCGAAAGGCCGACTTTCTTTTCCATATATAAAATACAGAAATGCTATTTTTACCGAATTAGTCCACCAAAAATTTGTTCCGAATGTAAAAAATCTTTTTTTTTTTAATTTTCTCTATTGAGTGATTAAGAAAATAATTTTTAATAATACTGTGAATTTTTATTATTTTTAAAAAATATTTAAAAATACCAAAAAAATGAATAAAAATAAATCCAAGAAAATAAAAAAGATTTATTTTGTCTATTCGGGACATATTAGGCTAGCATTACTTTATAAAATATGTATATGTATATCACGTCAACCTGACCGATAACGATAACGATATATATATATATATATATATATTTATACAACCCCCTACTATTCAGTATTTATATAATCTCAACACATTATATATTTTTTTATCAAATATTTGATATATAAATAATGAATAAAAAATGAAATTAATTTAAAAAAGAAACCCATGAATCATGTATGCATGACCGTCAGTTTTTTTTTTTTTTTTCAAAAGAAAACCTAAGAAATTTATTAAACTAAATCAAAGAGTTGATACAAAATGAAAATGACTCTAAGCAAATACATTCCTCATCAAGATTTAATGTAGTTTTGGCCAAAACATGGGCTGCCGTATTTGTCAATCTTAGAGTATGGACAATAGAGTATGTTCTAAATCTCCTAGCTAGGTGTCTAGCATCTCAGATAATAAGACCAGTTGTGCTCCAGCTGTCATTTGTGCTATTAAAACCATCAACGACAAGTTGTGAATCTCTTTCCAAAATTACCTCTGATCTCACGTCTATATCCAAACAAAAGGTGATAACTCGCGTTACTGCTACAGCTTCCCCTATGAGGGGATGTGAGATCCCAGATTTACGTGTATTTTTACATATTATTTTAATTTCGATGTTAATTATTTTAATTTATTTTAATAATATTATTGGTTGTATTTATTTGTTTAAAATATTTATTTGATCTATTAGTTAGTTAATATCAGTTTTACGTTGTTTTATATTTATATTGAGTTACATTGCTTTTCATATTTATTTTAAGGTAAGATAATTATTTTAATGATTGGAATTAAATTCATTTATTTTATTATGTAATTTTATTTGTTGTGCTTTTTCTAGTTGGACTTCTTTTTCTTGTTCCCATTTTTCTTTTTCTTTCTTTTCATTTTTCTTTCTTTTTCTTTTTCCCTTCATTTTCGGCCCCAGCTCGTGTGGTCCTACCCCCCTTCTGATTCTCTTTCAGTTCAAGCAAGTCCAGCCACCGACCGCTAGTCACTGCCGGTCACCGCCCATGCCACCCGCACCTCCTCGCGCCGACGAGTCCACCGGTACCGGAGGTGACACCTCCGGTCACCCCACCTCCCTCACACGGCCACATACCTGAAAATGAGTTTAATGGGTTTTCACCCATTTTTCGACGTCGTCGCCGGTTACCTTGGCCTCCGACCACCGCCATTAGAATCTCCACCCTCCGGCGAGCATAACCCACCATCGATAGCCAACCAACTCCTCTCTCTCTCCTCCACCCGAAATGGGTCCTTAATTGAGTCTATCCTCGCCGTGCTGCCGTCCGGCAGCCATGTGTCTCACCTCCGCCACCAAAAGACTCCCCTTGCTCAGCCAACCACCCCCCTAGCTCAACTTCCCCATCCATGGCCTCACCTTCCTTATACAACCCCAAACCTGAAAATGGATTTCCACCCATTTTGAGCCCGATACGCCACCTTATGGTGGTTTCGCCACCACACAACTACCTCCATGAGATTCCCCACATTCGATTGAGTGTTTTCCTAAATTTCGGTGTCAAACCGAGCACTTTAGCCTAACGTACAAGTGACAACTACGAGCGTTGCGGATTTATGTTTGCTCAAGGATTTACATTTTTATCCGCTGTAAGTATTTTCTAAATAAATTTTGAGATTTAAATATATTTTTGGCATCAACAGATATTGTGTTTGGTTATTGTTGGAATTTATTAATTGTTGGCTATTTGGTGCATGGTCGTCTGCATTGTGTATTTATGCGGATATTCATGTGTTGGAAATAGAAACTGGGTTTTCATTATGTTTATGGTTTTTGGGTGCGTGTGTATCATGACCCCAAGTCGAGATTGTGCATTATCTCGATAGAACTCCTTTGGTCACTTGAGAGTGGAATATACTGAGTGACGTCTTCTGGGTTGTCGCCGGGCGACGATGGGATCGAACGGGATGGTAACGCTCTTGTGCCGACTCCATGGCTCTTCTGCTGGTGGGAGTTAGGGGATGCCTGGTCATGGTACGTGCTAGGCGCGATTAGCTAGGCATCGCCCGTTCCGAAGTCACATCCGTGGTCGTTACCTTCGGTGTGATGATGAAAGTCAGGGTATGCGGATGATCCTTAGGGGAGATCATGGTGCATACGGTTAATAAAATGGATATTTAGGCCATTTTCTGGAAAAGTGGTAGGTTTTAATTATTGGTTTTACGTGGATCATTTTCTGGGAAAATAGTTACGATTTTAATGGATTTACGGTCATCATTTTCTGGGAAAATGATGGATGATTTTATTGGAAGTTTATCTTAGGATTTTGAAGTATATGGTTTATTTATTTATTTTGAGAATGACGGTTTTAAGCCTCATGCATATGCTGTCGCGTTCTTATGTTACGTTGTTGCATGAGCATATTTTATATCTTGTGGTTTGTTTGGGTTGTACTTACCTGCGATGCCATTTTTGGCGTCGTAGTCTTTGGATGCAGATTTTGAAGAGGCTGAGCCTGAAGAGACAGCTCCACCGTTGATGTACTGTTATTATAAATTGATATCTTGGAATATATTTTTTTCCATTTTTATAAATATGTATTTTATGATTTATCTTTCAGATGACTGTATTAAATCTCTTAGTAAATAAATTGTGTTAAATTAGTTTGTAAAATAATTCTAAAAATTCTGATACTTAGATATTGACCTCAAATATCCGCTGCTTCTGTTTATGCATGACACTTGTTCACACACTTAGCACTTGACGTTGGGAGTGCGTGACCAGTGCTGTCAGCATCTCGACGTATCGATTCCCGCATTTATTTTAAGGAGAATTTGGAAGCGTTACAGGGGATCAGGATAAAGGGCTCGGGAGGCTTGGAGGATGCCTAATATCATTCCATCAGAATCTCTAGTACCATTCCATTGGAATCTCAAACTATCACGCCTATACCAATCTTGCAGTTTGTTGTGTCTATTGCTGCATCCCAATTAGCCTTGACATGGTCCCGGGGGCCGGGGGGCCCGTAGGGGGGGGGTTTGTCCATAGTGGAGGCATATCTGCCTACTGTCTCTTGGCCTTGAAGGTGTTGGTGCCTGCCAAGTAGATTTCCCAGTCTGCTAAGCTTGCTTGCACTTGTTGAACCAGCTGCTTTGGGGAGAGGAAGAGAGGCTCAAAGATTGACTTGTTCCTCCTTTGCCAGAGATGTTTGCAGACGTACACCGCTTTTGCCATAATGGATTTCTTACCTGTTGAAAGAAAGAAAGAAACTAAATCAGTAAATGCTCTTTCCTGTATGGAAAGTTTTTGGAGTTTTCTGGAGCAGATACTCCACACATGTTGGGCCGCTGGGGCAGGACCAAAAGATGTGAAACGGAGTTTCATCCTGTTGATAGCAAATCGGACACTCAGGTGACTTAATGATTTTTCTTTTGACCAAATTGACTTTGGTGGGTAATAAATATTTCACCGCACGCCAGAGGAAGGTGCGGGTTTCGTGGGGTAATTTTAACTTCTAGATATTTGCCCAGATTCCAGGATCCTTTGGAGGCTCGGATGATTGGCCTATTCGGTTGCTGTTGATGTCACCTTGAAGGTGGTATGCCAATTTTTCTGAGAATTTGCCGTTTGATGTGCATCTCCAACCAAGCTGATTAGCACGTAATATTACTAGTCATGACCGTCAGTTGATTATTCATATTACCCATGAACGTACCTAATATTACTAGTCCTGAAGATCTTCGCAATATACAACTAAATTAAAACAAGGGTAGTTCTACAAGACTACAATGCTGTCAGCAGTCATGATCGCTTGTGTAATTTTTTTTTAATGTATTTAAATATTAATAAAAAATATTAATACACTAATAATTATTTTTTTAATTACTAAATCAAATTAAAAATTAAAAAATTAAAATATAAAAGATAACAAAAAGAGATGTCAAACTTAATAAACATTTAGTATTACTCGTTAATACAAACTAGCTTGTACCACGGGTATTAAATTATTAACAATATCTTTGAATGTTACTTTTTTTTTTCTTTTTTTTTTTAGTTTTTTGAGAAATAGTGTCATTAATTGAAATTCATTGAACATGAAGCTTACAATGTGATCAAATGATCAATTAATTTCATACTTATGCACAACTTCTAACATCTCTCAGACAAATTCTCGTAAGAGAATTAACATTGCTTTCAGATTAGGCATTTACTAATTTTCTCCGAAGGAGAAAACTAAACTCCTAACGGACATAAAATTCGAGAAACTATTTCTCAATTTTACAATTTTCTCTATACAAACATTATATACAAAATCATAAAACAAACACAACCAAAACACCTTAACAAATATAGACAACCAAAAATCAAAATTGGCTGTGGTTGCACATGGACAACACGCTCCACTCTAAACTTAAAAATCGCCAAATTAGGTAGCTCAGCGACATAGAATCAAACCGGAACCGTGAACAACGGAAGGGTTGCCTGATTTGCGAGGCGCGTTGGAACACTGTTTGAAAACCATACCCCAGGCACTCACTCCGATCACCAAAAAGCCTTGGTCGACAGCAAGATCGGCGAGGCATGTGGTGGACTTTCGACCGTCAGACTACCTCAACCTGCTTCAGCCGAATTCACACTAAAAAACAAATGAACCACCATCATCCCAAAACAACCATGGTGGTCGGGAAAGGAGCAAAGAAAATAAAAGAAGAAAGAAGAAGGAGAGACAGAGGGGTGGACGAAGCCAAAGCTCCACTCCCCCCCCCCCCTCCCCCCTGACTAGAGATGGAGAGTTTTTTCGAGAGAGTGAGAGGGTTGTCTTTATTCTGACAACCCAATCATACATGTCACACATATGGTCATGCATAGTCATGTGGTACTGTCTCAAAACTTCTATATGCAATCATTTGTGTATACTCCTTTGTGTTCACTAATGATTGGCTGTATTACTTTTTTATAAATAAAATAAATGTTTTAGCTAATTATATGAATAGAGTACACAACAAGTGTGCAAAAATTATTGTACTTAACAGAACTATGCAAGATTAGCTAGGTACTCTAGTATAGTGCAAGTGGAAAGGTTGATCTTATGACCCAAATGAATGAGGTCCTGCTTAGGAAACTTTTATGGATTTGGCCATATTTAGCTAGCGGTGTTGTTTGATCTCTAAGGGAATTAGAACTAAGAATTCTGCTACATACAGTCATTATTGCATACTTTTCACGCACTCCACTAATATAATTGGACAAAACAATTATTTTACATTAAAAAAATGATGACGCAACCAATTACATTAATATAGTATGCAAAGAATACACAAAAATAATGGCCCATAGAGTTGTTGTAGAACTAATTAAGCAATTGAATGCAACATTTTAGTTTCGCAATAAATGAAAGATAATAATTCTATGAGTTTAGGATATAGTTAATGGAAAATTCTTTTGCTTAAACTCCTAATTTAAAAATATGAAAGAGAAAAGTGATATTAATGTTAATTCATGATCCATTTTGAAATTTATTGTGAGATCCCAGATTTTATGTACTTTTAGGTATGACTTTTATTTTTATTGTTGATTGTTTTATTTTATTTTTATTATTATTGTTGTTTGTATTTATTTCTTATTTTTGGTTTAATTGTTTTATTTTTATTATAGTTTAATTTGTTGTTTAAATGGATTATTTTATTTCTTGTTCTTTATTTTCATGTTTGGGTCTTTTTTCGAATTGGTGGTTTATTTTATATTATTCATTTTTATTGGTTCTTTTATTCTAAATAATTGTATTATTGGATATCTCATTTTAAGTTTATTATTAATATTGGTTGGATTATATTATTTTATTATGTTGTACTTTTATTTTAATGTGTTGGTTTCGTTTTATTTATTTTATTTACTATTTTCGGCTTGGCTTGTTTTATTTGGGGGGTTGTGTGTGTATTTTTCTAGGTGCTGTGTTGTGTTTGTGTGGGTATTTTAATTTGTGGGCCAAGTGTGTTGTATGAGTTAGGCCCAGCCTATGTGCCTTAAGAGAAGCTCAACCCCTGCTTGTGAAACAACGTTGTTTTGGCATGTTTGAAGCCAAACCCTTAGGGTTTCACCTTCTCCCCATCTACGCCGCACCCCTCTTCTTCTTCCTCTCCCTTCTTCATTTCTTTATCCACACAAACACCTGTGTCCGAATAATCAGGGCCACCCGTGTTCGACAAAAGTTGCAAAGGTTGATGCCTAACTCCCGTGTCCGACAAAAATTGTAAAGGCTGGAGGCCTAGCTCTGGCAATTCGGTGCGGAAAGAGATTCAAATCTGCTTGATGTTGTTGACCAACGAGATTTTATAAAGATTTGAAATCTTTCGAGTTGCTGTTTAAAAGACCATTTTTACCTATCGAATACTCACAAGAAAAATCTCACATTGCTCATTGATTAAGTATCTGTTTATCCAAAACGACAGAATGGCGAAGAAAATTTCTTCTGGTAATCTTCCGGATTTGAACCAAGAACCGTCTCAACCAGTCATTTTATCTTCTGATACTATCAATATCATGATAAAAGCAGAGATACATTTTTCTAGTAGGAATGATTCTGAGGTTGTTGCAGCATCAAGAACTCTCAATGCTCAATATGCTGCCTCTGTTACGACCATGTCTCGGAGATTACTACCGAGGGCAAATGAGGTTGATCGACTTAACAATCAAATATCTGTTCTACATTAAAAACTTGCAAATAAAGGTAGAAAGAATAAGAGGTTAAAGCAAGAAAATAAAAATTTGACAGAATTAGCTCGTATTCTGCAACTTCGAATAGAGGAATCGGAACGAGTGAGAGTTCAAGCACAGAGTCAAAATCTAATGGTAGCATTTCACGAGAAAAATAGGAATAATTGTAATTAATCTCGCTGGCTTAGCTCAGTAACTTTTGACAATATGCATTCGGCATATCTTTTAAGCTTGACTAAGTAAGATTTAAAAATATGACAGTTTGTCTTGTACTTATTTCTATCTTTATAAAAGCAATCCTTAGTTTTATCTAATTTGCATCAAATTTTCTTCTAATCTCTTTAGTTCATCTTCATTCGCACTCTACAAAATTTTAATGACTCATCAATTTTCCTTCAGTGCTTCTCGTGATCAAAATATGAGGTATTTTTCACCTCAAACTATTTCTGCATCTGTTATTGGTGCCATGAAGTAGCAAGAGACTGATTTGGTTAATAAATCAGACCATGATGCCATTTATGAGATTGTGGGCTCGGGACTCGATACTCATCTTCCATTGTTGTTTTTTTCGCTCGGTTGCAGTCCAAAACTCGCGAAATTGAGAAGTTTAGCGAAACGGTCTCTGTACTTCAACGACTTGTTTATGAATCAAACAAAAAAATAGTAGAGTTAAAATAACATAATAAAGATTTAAAATCCTTACTTGCCTCTTCATTTTGATTGCCTAATCGTTTAGACAAGGATGATATGATGATCTATGAGGAGCAAATGCATTTAAATGATGAGGCTGAACGTCTCAAGTTTCTGTAGGTCATTTGAGATAATGGAATAAAAATTTTCAACAGATATTCATGGCATGCTTCATTCATATTTCTCTTCTAATCATGCATAATTTATCTTCTGGTAGGGGATTTGTGAAAATTTCAGCCAATTGATCGTGTGTGCTTGTGAATTCTAGTACAATATCACTCTTCTGCACATAATCTCTAAGAAAGTGATATCTAATTTCAATATGCTTAGTCCTAGAATGTTGTATTGGGTTCTTTGAAAGATTTATAACACTACTATTATCACATTTAATAGGAATATGATTGTACATAATTATAAAATCTTCAAATTGTTGCTTCATGTAAAGAACTTGAGCACAACAACTACCTGCAACAACATACTCTACCTCAGCAGTAGATAATGCAACAGAATTTTACTTTTTACTAAACTATGAAACAAACGCATGACCTAAGAAATGACATGTTCCACTAGTACTTTTTCGATCAATTTTGCAATCAGCATAATCCGCATTTGAATAACTAATAAGATCGAAATAAGTGTACTTAGGATACCATAATCCTAGGTCATGATACCGGCAAAATATCTAAAAATACGCTTGACTGCAATCAAATGAGATTGCTTTGGAGATGATTGAAAACGTGCACATAAACATACACTGAACATAATATCAGGTCTACTAGCTGTCAAATATAATAAACTACCAATCATACCTCGATATACCTTTGAATCAACTGGCTTACCGCTTTCATCTTTATTAAGTTTGGTGGTTGGACTCATCGGTGTTCCAATTACTTTCACACCTTCCATCTCAAACTTTTTGAGTGACTCTTTGATCTATTTTGACTAATTAATGAATGTTCCACTTTTTACTTGTTTGATTTGCAATCCAAGAAAGAAATTAAGTTCTCCCATCATGCTCATTTTAAATTCTTTCTGCATGCTTTTAGCAAAATCTTGACACATATTTTCATTAGTAGTACCAAATATTATATAATCAACATAAATTTGAATTAGAAGAATATCATCCTGTTCATATTTAATGAAAAGAGTTGTATCGATCTTTCCTGTTGAAAAACCTTTTTCAATCAAGAAACCACTAAGCCTTTCATACCAAGCTCTAAGAGTTTATTTGACTCCATATAAAGCTTTTATGAGTTTGAAAACATGATTAGGAAAAATATGATTTTCAAAACCTGGAGGTTGCTCAATATATACCTCTTCATTTATAAAAACATTTAAGAAAGCACTTTTAACATTCATTTGAAAAAACTTGAAATCCTTATAACATGCATATGCAAGTAATATGTGAATAGTTTCTAATCTTGCGACTGGTGCATATGTCTCATCGTAATCAATTCCTTCCTCTTGATTGAAACCTTGGGCTACAAGTCGAGTCTTGTTTCTAGTGATAGTTCCAGACTCATCCTTTTTATTTTTAAAGACCCATTTAGTCTCAATAACAGAATGCTTTTTAAGTTTAGGAACAAGTGTCCAAATATCATTTCTTTCAAATTGATTTAACTCTTCTTGCATAGTTAGAATCCATTAATCAATATTTTTTGGTTCAATTTGAGATAGAAAAGCAGTATGATTACAAATATTTCTAAGAGATGATTGAGTACTTACACCTCATGAAAGTTCTCCTAGAATTTGTCCCACTGGATGATCTTTCACATGTTTTCACTGTTTGGTTGCATCTTATACTAAGTCTAGATGATCTTTCCTGATGTCTCCATGTTGGACTTCTTCCATTGTATTCTCTTTATTGAGATTGAGAGTATTTGTACTATTTGTACCTTATGTTTCTTCATCAATATATTTTTTGGAGAGTAGAGGGTTACATTCATCAAATACTACATGCATAGATTCTTGTACAGTAAAAACCCTACTATTGAATACTCTATAAGCTTTTACTATTTGTAGAATACTCAACAAAGATACCTTCATCAGATTTTGCATCAGACTTTCGTAAATTATCCCTATTATTAAGAGTAAAACATTTGCATCCAAATATATGAAAGTAACTAATGTTATGCTTCTTCTCATTCCAAAGCTCATAAGGGGTTTTATCTAATTTAGACCTTAATATAACTCTATTTATAATATAACATGCAGTACTTACCGCTTCAGCCTAAATATTATTCTCATTAAGCATTGTTCTTGCCATTTCTTGAATAGATCTATTTTTCCTGTCTACTACCACATTTTGTTGAGGAGTTCGAGAAGCAGAGAAATCATGCACAAAACCATATTCATCACAAAAAGATTCAATATCTTTATTAACAAACTCTTTTCTCCTATCGCTTCGGATGTTTGAGATAGTATAGCCCTTTTTATTTTGAATTCTTTTGCATAACTTGGTTAACGCATTATGTACCTAATCTTTATGAGCGAGAAAGATGACCCAAGTATATCTAGAAAAATCATCAACAATAACAAATGCATAATATTTTCCTCCCAGGCTGCAACTCTGTTTGGTCCAAAAAGGTCCATGTGTATTAGTTGTAATAGTCTAGTAGTGGAAATATGTTTCTTGGTTTTGTAAGAAATTTTTGTTTGTTTACCAAATTGGCATGCATAACAGATTTTGTCTTTGATAAAGTTTGTTTTTGGCAAACTTCTCACAAGATCATTTTTTGAAAGTTTGGAAAAAAGTTCCATATTTGCATGACCTAACTTTATATGCCATAACTAACTATTTTCATGTTGAACTAATAAACAAATAGCATTTTGTGAGACAATTTCTTCAAATGCGATTGTATAAACATTATTGTTTCTAAAAGTAATAAAACAAACATTGCAGTCATGATTATTCAAAATAATGCACTTATCCTTATTGAAAGTAACTGTAAATCCTTTATCACATAATTGAGTTATACTCAAAAAATTATGTTTTAGACCTTCAATAAGTAGAACATCTTCAATTATGAGATAATATTTATTACCAACTTTACTTATTCCCATGATCTTCCTTTTTGAATTGTCTCCAAATGTTATGTGTCTTTCTTCTTTAGCAGTGAGATCAATGAACTTAGTTTTGTCTCCTATCATGTGTTTTGAGCATCTGCTGTCTAAAAACCATTTGGTTTTACCTATGAAGGACTTTATGCATACCTATAAAAACAATTAAAATAATTTTTCTTGCTACCCATATTCTTTGGATCTTTTATTTATTAGTATTAGAATAAATAAGATTTTTTGGTACCCATATGACTTTAACAGTCAGTGTATGTTTTCTTCTAATAAGACAAGTATAATAGTTATAACCATTTTTATTGTAAAAATTACAAATAACATGTGACATATTAGAAGATCTTGAATGATTGTAATAATATCTTTCTTTGAAAATTTTATTTTTAGGAAAAAAATTTTGAAAATTTAATTTTGATTTAGTAGGTTTATCAAAGAAACTTTTATAGGGTTTAAGTTTTTCTTTTAGTATGTATCCCAATTTTACCTTATTAAAAACACATCTTTGACTGCTAAGAAATTTTTCAAAATTTCTTTTTTCATTAGTAAAGTTTTCAACAATCTTTTCTAAATCAACTATTTTTTTTTTCAGTTCATCATTTTCATCTTTTGAAACTGTATTTTCTTTTCTTAAAACATCAATTTCATTTGTTAAAGAAGAATTTTTCTTTTTCAACGCGGTATACTTGATACCTAATTTTTCAAATTCTTCATATACCTCTTCGAAAACATTTTGTAATTTTTCATAAGAAGGATATTCAATATTTTCAAAATTTGTTACCTCAAAATCATCTTTAGCAATAAGACAAAGATTTGCAGTTTTTTCATTACTTGTGTTGCTGTTTGAATTACTTGAATCATCATCCCATGTAGCTTTCATTGCTTTATTACCTTTGTATCAATCTTTCTTTAGCAGGGGACAATCTGCCTTAATATGTCCTGACTTTTTACATTTATAACAAGTTAAGGAATCGTTTTTATTTGTATTTTTGTTAGAAATTTTTTTGAAAGATTTTATTGGAGGAGCTTTATTTTTCTTTAAGAATTCCTGAAATCTTCCTATGATCATGAGGAATATCATTATCTTTGTTATCACTTTCCTTGTCTTTATCACTTTCACTTTCATGAGGAATAGTTTTGAGTGTCAAACTCTTCTTTTGCTTTCCTTATTCTTCTCCTCTTTTCAATATGTACTCATTGGTAATAAGTGACCCGATAAGTTCATTTACTTCGAGTTTTGTGAGATCTTTAGCTTCAAAAATCGCCATCACTTTTGATTCTTAACATTTTGTTAGTAAAACTTTTTCAAGTTAGGATAAACTTTTTCAAGAGTTGTCAAGCTATTTATAATGTTAGTAAAACAAGTATACATAGAGGAAATAAATTCATCATCATTCATTTTGAGCATTTCATATTCATGCATAAGAATATAAATTTTTGATTATTTGACTTACGAAATTCCTTCATAAGTTACTTCCAAGTTGTTCCAAATTTCTTTTACTATACTACAAGTTATTATTCTGTTAAATTCATTTCTATTTAGAGCATTATACAGATAATTCATAGCCATTACATTCACTATATAAAATCTATCGTTTTCACGATCAAACTCTTATTCTTCATTGTTGACCTTTACTCCATCAATAATTTTTGTTCGAATATAAGGTCTATTTACAATACATTTCCAGATTTCTCGACCTTGAGACTGAAGAAATATTCTCATTTTAACTTTCTAGAAAGTATAATTGTCTCCACAAAATATCGGAGGCCGATTATTAGATTCACTATTAGCGAATGTAGCTGCAGTATTAGCCATATGATCTTAACTCAACAGATAATTAATCTTATAATATAGCCCTTACTCTGATACCAATTATTGCCCAGATGACTAACACAAGAGGGGGGTAAATTGGGTTATATAAAAAATAATAATTATAAACCAAATGTACAATATAAAATATAAACAAAATACGAAACAACAAGAAATATATAGAGTAAGGGTAAAAAGAAGCAAACTCAGTATTTTAATCTCCCTCAACCCCACTGCCTACATCCTTACTTCAAGCTATCCCTTGAGAATCCCCAATTCACTATTCAATCTTCTTCAAGTGGAGATAGAAATCTATTACATATTTGAGCAACACCACTCCAAAGAATCTGTGTAGAATACTCTTTACACTTTCCATCACCTCACACTTGGTGATTTAACTATTCCATGTGTAGAACACCTTCTACACACACAAGAGTTATATGCACCTTCTTACAAATACAAAAGCTGATAATGGGTAGGTTATCATAATACACTCCTTAATGAGTGAGATAAAAATAATACAGCACAATCTATATCTCTCTCAAAATGAACAAGGATTAAGGCAGAAAACTTATAGAAGAGAGAATGAGTGTTTTGAAAGAAAGATGCAAAGGCTCTTGTTGTTGTGATTTTTGCAAAACACAATTGAGTTATTTATAGGCAAATGAGTCCCACTTAATCATCTTTCAAATTCAAAATTCAAATTTTGATGAAGTCATTGCATATGTCATACGTTTTGATGAAGTCATTACATATGTCATGCATTTGATGAAGTCATTGCATATCTTATACGTTTTGATGAAGTTATTGCATATGTTATCCATTTGTAATAAATAATTTTCGAAATTAAAGTTTTTAATGACATCATGCATATGTCATGCAAATGAAAGAAATAATTTTTGAAATTAAATATTTTAATGATGTCATGCATATGTAAAAAAATGCAATTTGATGATTTATGAGAAATTATTAATTTTGAGCCTTAATCCAATTTCGAATTTTATCAAGAGATGTACAAAATTATTCTATGAGTATCATTTGTAGACTTGATCTCTTTTTTGCTCATGCTTGATTTCTTGATGTGTTTAGCTCCCTTCTTGCATAGACAATTTGAGTTTGAGTTTTAAATATTATTTGTTATCATCAAAATCTATACGTAGATACAAGATTGAAACTTTGGGTTCAACATTTTTAAAAACTGTGAGTAGCCCTGTTTTCCTATCTTTTATGTTGCTAGAGTCGAACCTTATCAACCACGGTAGCTTGTCACTGCAATAGGTTCATTTTTGGGTGCCACATGTTGGCCTTTGCTAAGCCTTGCACCACCCTTTCCATCCTTTCACAGCGTCGGCTACGAGGTCCAAGAAACCCATCTCAACCTATAAATAGGCCAAGCTCCCCCTTTGAAAATCAATCCCAACTTGAGTTTCCTCCTCCACCTTAGCCTTTTGGTGAGTTTTCTTTTGTGTCATTGTGCGATGCCGCGAATCTCCACCTAGTACGGCCTTCGGAAGGCTGTGCAATCATCCCAAGCCACCTCATTTGAAAACCCACTCCCCTAAGCCTAGAAAATTGCCCAATTCTTGAGTTTGATACCCTGAAATTGTCGTTATCCCCTTATGCCATTGTTGTTTCGCCACTACGCTACCACCTTTGGCAACACCTCGTGAGCCAATCTGACTGTTTGGTTATTTTATTTAAATTTTATTTTGTATTATATATTGTAATGTTTAAATGCTCATATGCAACGTAGCGATGCGGCTGCTCAACTTTACTCAGGACTATAAATCGACGCACACGCAATCTTCCAAAACCTGCCCGACTGCATTGTAAGTAATCTTCTAACACAACTCTAGAATTTTAAAATAATATTTATGACTAATATTTTCTATTTCTTGATTTGTTGGACTGGGTCTCGAGCTTAGTGGATTGTTAGGATCTGTTGAAACTTGGTTAATTGGGCCTGAGGCCTATAATGGAGGGTGGGAATTCACGTGTAGTTGGTTGGCTTGTGAAACTGTGTATGTGGAACTGTGTTATGATTGATTGTGCTGTGTATTGCCTTAGGTGCTTCATACCATGTCATCCTATATATTGCTGATCATGCATTTGTGCATCTTATGATTATGTTAGTGGAATTGTCTTTATAACTATGTTGTGTTACGCCATGTTGTATGAACTAGGTTTTGAGCAATGTGTTGGTTTGATATGTGGGTGCGTGTGTATCACGTCCTTAAGTCGAGATGGGGTAATATCTCAGTGGAGCTCATTTGGTCATATGGGAGAGTATAAAATAGAGGGATGTCCCTTGGGTTATCGTTAGGCGACAACGAGATTGGACAAGATGGTAACGCTCTCGTGCCGACTCCGTGGCCCTTCTGCTGGCGAGGGTTAGAGAATACCTGGTCAAGATACGCGTCAGGCACAGAGCTGAGCATCACTCGTTATGAAGTCACAGGCACGGTTATTACCCATTGTGTAATGAAGGGAGTTAAGGTATGCGGATGGTTCCTAGGAGAGACCATGGTACATGTGACACCCCCAAATTCCCCTTAAAATAAATACGAGAATCGAGGAATCCGGATGCTGACAACACGAGTCATGCACCCCTAACGTCAAGTGCTAAGTGTGTGAACACGTGACATATATAAATAAAAGCAGCGGATAAATTAAGTCATTAGCTAAGTATTAGAATTTTTAGATTTATTTTACAAACTAATTTGACATAAATTATCCAACAGGAGATTTAATACAGTCATCCGAAATACAAATTTAACAAATATATATTTATAAAAATGGGAAAACAATTTCCCAAGATAACAATTTATAATAGGAATACTTCAACAGCGGAGTCGCCTCCTCAGGCTCAACCTCCACAAAACTCTGCATCTAAAAATCTACAATGCCAAACATGGCGTCGCAGGTAAGTATAACCCAAACAAACCACAAGACAACTCCATTCATTTTTTAAAGAAATCAAACATAATCTTTTACTTTTCATATATGACAAAATGAGTATGATTTATTTTTCAAACAGAATTATCTTCTTTTTGCATATGTCAAAAAAATACACAACCACCCTTTAAGATTTTCAAACAAAACTATATACCTTTTGCATTTGTCAAAAAAAATACACAACCACTTTTCAAGACTTTCAAACAAAACATGCACATGTCAAATATGATAATCAATCATCTTACAAATTTAAATTTTTATATAAAAAAAATATAATTTTCAAAATTATATTATTTGATGATGTTATGCACATGTGAAAAACATGATTTTCAAAACTAAGACATTTAAAGATGTCTTGCATATGTGAAAAAAGTAATTTGATGTTTTATGAAAAAAAAAAGTAATTTGGAGTCTTAATCCAATTTCAAGTTTTATCAAGTGATGTACAAAAATAATCTATGAGCTTCATTTGTAGACTTGTTCTTTTATACTTGATGTGCGCTTCGCTCCATTGCGTAAATAATTTGAGCTGGAGACTTGAATTTATTTGTTATCATCAAAATCTACGCGTAGTAATATAGAAATCTGCGACCTATATTAATACTTAAGCTCCCCCTAAAAATGTGCGTTAGTTTTTCAAATATAATATAGACATGATTCTAGCATATAACAGGGTAGTATAATACTAGTATAAGACTTCTCCCCCTTTTGGCATCATTTAAAAGGAACTACAATTAGCTTTAGTAAGATTTCTTCCCGCAATAACTAATAACCAAATAAAACGGTATGTTAGTAGAAACTGTAGAGTGTTGAATAATCAGAGCCAACCGTATCCGACAAAACCTGCAAAGGCTGGAGGCCTAGTTCTGGCAATTCAATGCGGAAGGAGATTTTGTAAAGAGTTGAATAATTGGAGTCAACCGTGTCCGACAAAATATGCAAAGGCTGGAGGCCTAGCTCTGGCAATTCAGTGCAGAGATTTGAAATCCGCTTGATGTTGCTGACAAATGATATATTATCAAGATTTGTAAGCTTGTCTTATTCTTATTTCCGTTTCTATAAGAGAAATCCTTAGCTTTATCTGTTTCGCATCAAATCTTTTTCTCATCTTTGCAATTTGCTTGTATTCTCATTCTACAAATTTTTAATGGCTCATCGATTTCTTTCAGTACTTCTCTTGATCAAGATTTGAGGTATTCTTCACCTCAGTCTCAATCTATTTCTGCATCTGTTGTGGGTGCCATGAAGTAACAAGAAACTAATTAGCTAATAAATCAGATTATGATGCCATTTATGAGCTTGTGGGTCTCGAGACTCGATATTCATCATCCATTGTTGTTTTTTTAACTCGGTTGTAGTCCAAAACTCGCAGAATTGAGAAGTTTAGCGAAACTGTCTCTATACTTTAACGACTTGTTTATGAGTCAAATAAAAAAATAGTAGAGTTAAAACAACAGAATAAGAATTTAAAATCCTTACTTGCATCTTCATGTCGATTGCCTAATCCTTTAGACAAAGTTGGCATGATGATTTATGATTAGCAAATGCATTTGAATAATGAGGCTAAACGTCTCAAGTTTCTGTAGGTCATTTGAGATAATAAAATAAAAGTATCTAGCAGATACTCATGGCATGCATCATTCCTATTTCTCTTCTAATCATTCATAATTTATCTTCTGGTAGGGGTTTTGTGAAAATGTCTGCCAATTGATCATGTGTGCTAGTGAATTCTAATACAATATCGCCCTTCTGTACATGATCTCTAAAAAAATGATATCTAATTTCAATATGCTTGGTTCTAGAATGTTGTATTGGATTCTTTGATAGATTTATAGCACTAATATTATCACATTTAATAGGAATATGATTGTACATAAGTTTAAAATCCTCAAGTTGTTGCTACATGTAAAGAACTTGAGTACAACAACTGCCTGCAGCAACATATTCTGCCTCAGCAGTAGATAATGCAACAGAATTTTACTTTTTACTAAACCATGAAACAAGTGTACGACCTAAAAAATGACATGTTCCACTAGTACTTTTTCGATCAACTTTGCAACCAGCATTATCCGCATCTGAATAACTAATAAGATCGAAAGAAGTGTGTTTAGGATATCATAACCCTAGGTCAATGGTATCGGCAAGATATCTAAAAATACGCTTGACTGCAATCAAATGAGATTGCTTTGAAGATGATTGAAAACGTGCACATAAACATACACTAAACATAATATCAGGTCTACTACCTGTCAAATATAATACACTACCAATCATACCCGATATACCTTTGAGTCAAATGGCTTACCGCTTTCATCTTTATCAAATTTGGTGGTTGGACTCATTTGTGTTCCAATTACTTTCGCACCTTCCATCCCAAACTTTTTGATAAATTTTGACTGATTAATGAATGTTTCACTTTTTGCTTACTTGATTTGCAATCCAAAAAAGAAATTAAGTTCTCCCATCATGCTCATTTTAAATTCTTCCTGCATGCTCTTAGCAAAATTTTGGCACATATTTTCATTAGTAGCACCAAATATTATATCATCAACATAAATTTGAACTAGAAGAATATAATTCTATTCATATTTGATGAAAAGAGTTGTATTGATCTTTCCTCTTGAAAAACCTTTTTCAATCAAGAAACCACTAAGTCTCTCATACCAAGTTCTAGGAGCTTGTTTGAGTCCATATAATGCTTTTGCGAGCTTAAAAACATGATTAGCAGAAATATGATTTTCAAAACCTGAAGGTTACTCAACATATACCTCTTCATTTATAAAACCATTTAAGAAAGCACTTTTAATATCCATTTGAAAAAGTTTGAAATTTTTATAACATGAATATGCAAGTAACATTCGAATAGCTTCTAATCTTGCGACAGATGCATACGTTTCATCATAATCGATTCCTTCCTCTTAATTGAAATCTTGGACTACAAGTTGAACCTTATTTCTAGTGATGATTCCAGACTCATCTTTCTTATTTCTAGCTAGAATCCATGATTCATCAATAAGTGCTTCATCAATATTTTTGGGTTCAATTTGAGATAAAAAAGCAGTGTGATTACAAATATTTCTAAGAGATGATCGAGTACTTACACCTCGTGAAGGTTCTCCTAGAATTTGTTCCATTGGATGATCTTTCACATTGTCCACTGTTTGTTTGTATCTTGATGATCTTTCCTGATATCTCCATGTTGGACTTCTTCCATTGTATTCTTTTTGTCGAGATTAAGACTATTTGTTTTATTTGTACCTTCTGATTTTTCATCAATAGATTTTTTGGAGAGTAGAGGGTTAGATTCATCAAATACTAAATGCATAGATTCTTGTACAGTAAAGTCTTTTTATTGAATACTCTATAAACTTTACTATTTGTTGAATATCCAAAAAATATACATTCATCAGATTTTGCATCAAACTTTCTTAAATTATCTCTGTCATTGAGTATAAAACATTTACATCTAAATACATAAAAGTAACTAATGTTGGGCTTTTTCTCATTCCAAAGCTCATAATGAGTTTTATCTAATTTAGACATTAACATAACTCTATTTATAACATAACATGCAGTACTTACCGCTTCGGCCAAAAAATAACTAGGTAAACTATTTTCATTAATCATTATTATTGCCATTTTTTGAATAGATCTATTCTTCCTCTCTACTACCCTATTTTGTTAAGGAGTTCGAGAAGTAGAGAAATTATGCAGAAAACCATTTTCATCACAAAAAGACTCAATATCTTTATTGACAAACTCTTTCCTCTTGTCACTTCGGATGTTTGAAATGGTATAGCTATTTTCATTTTGAATTCTCTTGCATAGCTTGGTAAAGGCATTATGTACCTTATCTTTATGAGCGAGAAAGATGACCCGAGTATATCTAGAGAAATCATCAACAATAACAAATGCATAACATTTTCCTCCCAAACTCGTAACTCTATTTGGTCCAAAAAGGTCCATGTGTATTAGTTGCAAAGGTCTAGTAGTGGAAATATATTTCTTGATTTTGAAAGAAGTTTTTATTTGTTTACCAAACTGGTATGCATCACAGATTTTGTCTTTAAAAAAGTTTACTTTTGGCAAACCTCTCACAAGATCATTTTTTGAAAGTTTGGAAATAAGTTCCATGTTTATATGACCTAACCTTCTATGCCATAACCAACTATTTTCATGTTGAGCTGATAAACAAATAGTATCTTGTGAGGCAATTTCTTCAAATTTAATCGTATAAATATTATTTTTTCTAAGAACAATAAAACAAACATTGCAATCATGATTATTCAAAATAATGTACTTATCTTTTTTGAAGGTAACTATAAATCCTTTATCACATAATTGACTTATACTTAAAAGATTGTGTTTTAGACCTTTAACAAGTAGAACATCTTCAATTATGAGAGAAGACTTATTACCAACTTTACATATTTCCACAATCTTCCCTTTTGAATTGTCTCCAAATGTCACGTGTCTTTCTTCTTTAGGAGTGAGATCAATGAACTTAGTTTTATCTCCTGTCATGTGTCTTGAACATCCGCTATCTAAAAACCATCTTATTTTACTTACGGAAGACTTCATGCATACCTACAAAAATAATTAAAATAATTTTTCTTGGTACCCACGTTATTTGGGTCTTTTATTTATTAGTATTAAAAAAAATAAGATTCTTTGGTACCCATATGACCCTAATAGTCGTTGTATGTTTTCTTCTAATAGGACAAGCATGACTGTTATGACCATTTCTATTACAAAAATTACAAATAACATGTAACATACTTGAAGAACTTGAGTGATTGTAATAATGTCTTTCTTTGACAAACCTATTTTTAGGAAAAAAATTTTGAAAATCTGGTTTTAATTTAATGGGATTTGAAGAACTTGAGTGATTGTAATAATGTCTTTCTTTGACAAATCTATTTTTAGGAAAAGAATTTTGAAAATCTGGTTTTTTAATGGGTTTATCAAAGAAATTTTTATAGGGTTTGAGTTTTTCTTTTAGCATGTATCCCAAGCCTACCTTATCAAAAATACATTTTTGATTACCAAGAAGTTTTTCGAAATTTCTTTTTCCATTTTTGAAATTTTCAACAATTTTTTCTAAATCAGCTACTTTCTTTTTCAATTCATCATTTTCATCTTTTGAAACTATATTTTATTTTCTTAAAACATCAATTTCACTTACTACAGAAAAATTTTTCTTTTTCAAAACAGTATACTTAATACCCAATTTTTTCAATTATTCATATACCTCTTCCAAAGCATTTTGCAATTTTTCATAAGAGGGATTTTCAAGATTTGTTACCTCATGATCATCTTTAGCCATGAGACAAAGATTTACAGATTTTTCATTACTTGCGTCGCTGTCTGAACTACTTGAATTATCATCCCATGTAACTTTCATTGCTTTCTTACTTTTGTATCGATTTATATCTTTGTTGGAAGATTTTTTGAAAGGTTTCTTTGGAGAAGCTTTATTTTTCAAGAATATCTTAAATCTTCTTGTGATCATTGCAATCTTTTCGTCATCGCTTTCTTCATTTTCATCGCTTTCACTTTCATGAGGAACGACTTTGAGTGCCAAGCTCTTCTTTTGCTTTCCTTCTTCTTCTCCTCTTTTCAATGTGTACTCATGGGTAATAAGTGATCTGATGAGTTCATTTACTTCGAGTTTTTTAAGATCTCTAGTTTCAAGAATCGCCGTTACTTTTGATTTCCAACGTTTTGGCAAGGAGTTGAGAATTTTCCTTACTATCTCCAAACTGGAATAAACTTTACCAAAAGATGTCAAACTATTTATAATATTAGTAAAACGAGTATACATAGAAGAGATAGATTCATCATCATTCATTTTGAACATTTCATATTCATGCGTAAAACGAATATAAATTTTTGATTATTTGACTTGCGAAGTTCTTTCATAGGTTACTTCCAAGTTGTCCCAAATTTCCTTTGCTGTCCTGCAAGTCATTATTCTGTTAAATTCATTACCATTGAGAGCATTATATAGAAAATTCATAGACATTACATTCACAGTATAAAGTCTATCGTCTTCGCGATCAAACTCTTCCTCTTCCTTTTTGACCTTTACTCTATCAACAGTTTTTGTTAGAATATAAGACCTATTTACAATATATTTCCAGATTTCTTGACCTTGAGACTGAATAAATATTCTCATTTTAGATTTCTAGAAAATATAATTATCTCCATAAAATAGCGGAGGCCAACTAATGGATTGACTTTCAGCGAATGTAGCTGCAATGTTAGCCATATAATCTTAACTCAATAGATAATTAATCTTATAATAGAGCACTTGCTCTGATATTAATTATTGCCCAGATGACTATCACAAGAGGGGAGGTGAATTGGGTTATATTATAAAAATTAACACTTATAAATCAAATACACAATATAAAATATAAACAGAATATAAAGCAGCAAGAAATGTAAATAGTATGGTACGGAGAAGCAAACTCAGTATTTTTACGAGATTCAGTCTTGCTGCCTACGTCCTTACTTCAAGCTACCCCTTGAGGATCCCAAATTTACTATTCAATCTCGTTTAGGTGGAGATAGAAACCTATTACACCTTTTAGTAGCACCGCTCTAAAGAATCCATGTAGAATACTCTCTACACTTCCAATCATCTCACACTTAGTGATTCAACTATTCCCTATGTAGAACACCTTCTACACACACAAGGGTTGTACGCACCCTCTTACTAATACAAGAGTTGATAGTGAGTAAATTATCAAAATACACTCATCAATGAGTGAGATAGAAATAATACAACACAACCTATGTCTCTCTAAAAAATAATAAGAATTAAGTCTCAAAACTTTAGAGAAGAGAGAATGAGAGTTTTGAAAGAATGGTGCAAAACTTAGCAATAGATGTGTAAGCTCTTGTTGTGATTTTTACAAAACTCAAGTGAGTTATTTATATGCAAATGAGTTTTCAATTTCAAATTTAAAAAGATTCACATATCAAATAAGAATATTATTCACTTTTCAAAAAATTCAAATAAAAGCATTTCTTTTTTGCATTTGTCAAAGACAACTCCATTCATTTTTCAAAGAAATCAAACCTAATCTTTTGCTTTTCATACATGACAAAATGAGCATGATTTATTTTTCAAACAAAATCATCTTCTTTTTATATATGTCAAAAAAACACACAACCACCCTTTAAGATTTTCAAACAAAATCATATACCTTTTGCATTTGTCAAAAAAACACACAACCACCATTCAAGACTTTCAAACAAAATATGCACATGTCAAATATGATAATCAATCATTTTACAAATTCAAATTTTATATAAAAAAAATATAATTTTCGAAATTATATTGTTTGATGATGTTATGCACATGTGAAAAGCATGATTTTCAAAACTAAGACATTTAAAGATGTCTTGCATATGTGAAAAAAGTAATTTGATGTTTTATGAGAAAAAAGAGTAATTTGGAGCCTTAATCCAATTTTGAATTTTATCAAGAGATGTACAAAAATAATCTATGAGTTTCATTTATAGACTTGTTCTTTTATACTTGATGTGCGCTTCGCTCCATTGTGTAAATAATTTGAGCTGGAGACTTGAATTTATTTGTTATCATCAAAATCTACACGTAGATATGAAATTTGAAACCTTGGATTCAACATATATATTTATTTATTATGTTTTCCCTCTTTCTTTTTTAATATAATATTTATGTGAATTACTAGAGTTTCACTTAGTGTTTGGGTTTCTTCTAACATCGTTTCAAGGTGGACTCGTTTTGGTAAGTGGTTGGTAGTCATTTATTTATATTTCTTCTTTGGTGTTTTATATGTTATCTATATACATTGCTTGAGTCTCATTTAGTGCTTGAGTATCTAAGTTCTAATATAATCATTTGGAGGAGGCTGTTGGAATTACGCTCTCGGTATTCTTTTGTAAGTGTTGAATAATTACCCTTTGATGTATTGTTGTTGTTTTGTCACTTGGAGTGCTTAGGTCGGTTGGTTGTAGTTGATCACTTGTTTGGTGGATTTTTAGTTTTGTTTGTGGATGTTTGATGATCATTGTGTAGTAATTGTGAGTGTATGAATTTGGGAGAGTAGAGGTCATTGTTTCATTTAGCTCGGCAGAAATTATTTTGGTAGGTGTTGAAGTGGATTCAATGTGATGGTATTAAATTCAAGAGATCTAAACTTTAAGTTTTTTGGTAAGTTGATTGGAGTGTACAGTTGAAGCTTGATACTTGGTGAATTTATTGGTTGGTACTTGGTAGCAATTGTTGCAGTTATCTTCAGTAATTAGTTATGACTTGGGTCACTTAGGAATTCAAATATTTGAGGTTATTCCTTCCTTTGAAAATTGAATGTCCAGTTAAGAGGATGTGAACTTTGTTAATTGACTTGTGAAGAGAGTGACAAGTCATTGATTCTTAGTGTACAATAAAGGCTTGGGAGTTGGAACTTAGGCGTTAACAATGGGTGGCATAGCTAGATTTATGAGATAATAAAGCCCTTAGGATTCAGGAGTGTAGTGCTTTAATGTCTGGTGGATTGGAGATTCGAATTGTAAGGCTTGCCTTGAGGGTTTAGACATGATGTATTATTGGAAGACTCCGTAATGTTAGTATTGGAAGAAGTTTGTAGCAATAGATTCAAACCGTAGGTTGACTTAAGAAATTGGTGGAGTGATTTGAAATATTGAGACTATACTTTCATTTGGAATTGATCTTTGTTGTGCAAATGATGTTTATTGATGGTTGACCCAAAAAGTGGTTGATGGGTCACCGAAGTAGAGAGTAAGATGTAAGTTTGAAAGTTAAATTTAGAAGTCAATCGAGAATGACGTGATTTGTTGTATGGAGCTAATGAGCATTAGGATTTTTGAGAGATTGTATTAAGGTTCTTGTGGATATGGAGATTTCATACTACATGGCTTCCCGAAGAGTCCTAGACATAGTATGCCATTTGGAGACAAATACGATTATGATGGAAGCATTTGATGGAGTAAATATGAGGGAACGTCCATAGGTGTTTGGGAAAATGAGTGATTGTCTAATTTTGTATCGAGCAAGTGAAGAGTGGTGTGGTAAGTGAATTGTTGGAGTTCTTTGATTGCAGCCTAGAAATCTTAAGGACGAAATTTCTTTTAAGGGTGGAGGATGTGAGATCCTAGATTTTGTGTACTTTTAGGTGTGGCTTTTATTTTTATTGTTGACTATTTTATTTTATTTTATTATTATTGTTGTTTTTTTTATTTATTTATTATTTTCGGTGGAATTGTTTAAATTTTATTATAGTTTAATTTGATGTTTCAATGGGATCAATTATTTCTTGTTCTTTATTTTCATGTTTGGGTCTTTCTTCGGATTGGTAGTTTATTTTATATTATTCCTTGCAATAGCCCGCAAACTCCAACCCTTGTCACCAATCCTCTCCGCCTCTCCTTTCGCGCCACACATCCCATGCCAAGAAGTCCACCCCAACGTCGGCATGCACCACCATTTCTCCTCCTTAAATAAAAACGAATAGCCCTGGTTTCCTATATTTTCTACTGCTAGAGCCGAACCTTATCAGCCATGGTAGCTTGTCGCTACAGTGTGTTCATTTTTTGGTGCCACGCAGTGGCCCTTGCTGAGCCTTGCACCACCCTTTCCATCCTTTCGCAACATCTGCTATAAGGTTTGAGAAACCCATCTCGGCCTATAAATAGGCCAAGCTCTTCCTTCGAAAATCCATCCCAACTCGAGTTTCCTCCTCCACCTTAGCTTGGATTTGAATTTCCCACCTTTCAAATATCATCCTTAAACTTTTCCTAGACTTTTGGTGAGTTTTCTCATGTGCAATCATCCCAAGGCTACCTTACTTGAAAAACTTGCACCCCTAAGCCCAGAAAACTACCCAATCCTTGAGTTCAACACCTTGAACCCATCGATGTCCCCTTATGCCATCATTATCCTGCCACCTTTGGCAACACCTCGGTGAGCCAATCTGACTATTTGATTATTTTATTTACATTATATTTTGTATTATATATTGAAATGTTTATATACTTATACGCGACGTAACGATGCACTTGCTTGATATTATTGGGGATCGTAAACCGATGCACGCACAATCTTCCAAAACTTACCCGACCGCGTTGTAAGTAATCTTCTAATACAACTCTAGGAGTTTAAAATAATATTTATAACTAATATTTTCTATTGCCTGATTTTTTGGACTGGGCCTCGAGTCTAGTGGACTGTTAGGATCTGTTGAAGGTTGGTTAGTTGGGCCTGAAGCCAGTAATGGAGGATGCGAACACATATGTAGTTGGTTGGTTTGTGAAACCTGTTTATAAAACTTGCTTGCAAAACATAGTTTGTAAAACTGTGCATGTGGAACTGTGTTACTTGTATTGCCTGAGATGCTTCATGCCATGTCATCCAATATATTGTTGATCATAAATTTGTGCATCTTATGATTATGTTAGTGAAATTGTTTTTATAACTGTGCTGTGTTATGTCATGTTGTATGAATTGGGTTTTGAGCGATGTACTGGTTTGATATGTGGGTGTGTATGTATTACGACCCCAAGTTGAGATGAGTCGGGTATTATCTCAGTGGAGCTCCTTTGATCACTTGGGAGTAATAAAACTGAGTGACGTCTCTTAGATTGTCACTAGGCGATAATGGGGTCAGACGAAACGGTAATGCTCTTGTGTCGACTTCGTGGCTCTTCTGTTGGCGAGGGTTAGAGGATGCCTGATCATGGTACGTGCTGAGTGCAGAGACGAGCATTGCTCGTTACGAAGTCACATGCACGATCGTTGCCCATGGCTTAACAAAATGAGACAGGGTATACGGATAGTCCCTAAGGGAAACCATGGTGCATGCGTAATAAACAGATTGTATGGATTATATATGGGTCACGACCCTAAGACGAAATGGGACATTATCTCGGTGGAGCTTCTCTGATCGCTCGAGAGCATAATAAACTAATGTGACGCCCTTTAGGTTGTCGCTGGGCAACAACGAGATTGGGTAAGATGGTAATGCTCTTGTGCCGACTCCATGACCTATCTACTGGTGGGGGTTAAAGGATGTCTGGTCATGGTACGCGCCGGGCACGGAACTAGGTATCGCTCATTACAAAATCACATGCAAGGCCGTTACTTGTGATGTGACAAAGAGAGTCATGATGTACGAATAGTCCTAAGAGGAGATCATGTTGTTCACTTGTTAATTGGTTTGTGTTGTGGGTTAAAAAATGAGATTTTTGACGTGCATTTATAAATGTGTCCTTTTTGGGAAAAAAAAGGTAGGATTATCCTTGCGTGTTTTATTGTGTCTGTGAATGTATTAGCTGCTTGAATGTCTTTTAAACTCTTAAATGTTGTTTGATTGCTTACTTGCTGAGATGTCTTTATCTCATGTGGTATTTCCACCTGTGGTTTCATCTCATAAAACTGTAGATTTGTTGCAGAGGTTGAGTTTGAGCGTTGGACTAGTTCTACCCTTGGAGTGAACATTTGGAGTATTGTAGTTGTGAGATAAGGGTTTGTCTTCACCTTATTTATTAGTTGATTAGTTGTAATAATTTTGTAAGGAACATTTGATTGGTTTATGGATTTTAAATTTTCTAGTACTAGGTTGAATACCTTTTTATTTTTTGCTGCGATATTTTGTGCTACATACATTGCATGTTTGCACACATTTGCACAAGACGATTGGGGTGTGTCACTTATATGGTCATCATCCAGGTGTCTCGACTTTCATCTCCTCACATGTGAGGAGCGAGGTTGCCACATTTATGATAAGAAATTATAGCCCACAATTGTTGGAACTTTGTGATCTGATTATTGATTCTGTGCAAACTGCAAACATTCAATCTGATGACACTACAAAAAAAAAGCACTTTTTTCTAGAAAATAATCTATTCAAAATACTCACTTTTGCTACCAAAAATAGTTTATTCTGCCATTTTTCATTCTCAGAAAAGTTGCAGGAAATAACTAGCCCAAGAAGTCTTTTTGCCGCCATTCTTTTAACTGCCAGAAATTTTAGTATTTCTAGCATCATTATTTGGCCGAAAATGATAAATTCTGGCAGAAAAAACTGCAAGAAATGACTTTTTTTGGCATTATATTTTTCCAAAAAATATTCTTTTATGAAATTAAAAAAAAATAGAAAAATAATATCTCTCTACTCACAACTTTTTTCCTAAAATATATAAAGAATGTGAACAATATATTAGTAAAAAATTATTAGAATATAAATAAGAATTTCTAGGTAGTTTGAAAAGAAATGAAAAAAATAAACACAAGTATTAAACAATGTAACATCACACAAGTACTAAAAAAATAAACACAAGTACTAAATAAGAATTTCTAAGTCAGTGTCTAAGGATAAACCAATCACGCACCGCCATGGCCACCAGTGAACAAGCATATTTGAAACATCTTAAAAAATTACAACAATCGATCATTATATTATGAGAAATACTGGGGGTCGGTCGGGCTGACCCCCCATTAAAAGCAGCCCATTGCTATCCATGGCGGTGGGCGACACGACCCATTTTAGATTTAAGGTTGCTCGGAGAAGGTGGGAGGTTTCTGGAGATCGCCGTCGCAGGGGTGAGCTCACCGGAGCCCGCAGGTCTTGATGGCATGGGTAGGGTTGCCTACCACTACCGGCGGCGGCTCTGTTCGGCTGAGGACCGAATCTCCCTTAAAATCATCTTCATTTTATTTTTATTATGTTTTTATTTTTTATTGTATTTTTTATTATATTTTCTTCAATTTATTTTTTTATTATATTTTTTATTGTGTTTTTTTTTTCATTTGATTATATATTTTTATTTTTTTTTATTGTGTTTATTGTGTGTTTAAGGCTGGGTTGCCTCTGATGCTAGTGATAGCCCGACTGGTCCCCAACGTCACTCTTATATTATAACATACAACATTTAGGGCGAAGCCACAAGACTTCATATTTTTGAATATTTCTACTACCATGTCACTTTGCATGCCAACCAAAAATGGAATGGGCAAACATGTTATAAATAAGCCTCATGCCTCAGGGAAATAGAACTAGAACAATCACATAGTGTAGGTACCACTTACGGCATAAAAGGTTCTCTGCCACTCGTAAATATTGCTTCAACTCTCGTATCATTCCTTCTGCCAAGAGCTATCAACTGGAGAGAAGAAAAAATGAATGAGTACAATAAATGATGTCCTGAACAACAACAGAAAGAAAGTCTACCACAGTACCATAAATGATGTCCTGAACAACAACAGAAAGAAAGTCTACCACATTAGCTTCAAGCCAAATTATGGTTGTGGCACTCTGTTATTAAAACAGAGGTGAATGCAAGCACGATGTAAAGGGTGATCATTATAAAGACAGTTGTTGTGCCCAACACCCTATGTCCTAATCCACAACTTATAGTTTACAAACCTAAGCTTCACAGAGAACTTATAGATTTTTGTGGGAAAATGAACATTTGCCAACATCTCTTTTGGAGCATCCATAGAAATAATATCACCAATTAGCATTGTGACCATTGTTTGTAGTTTCAAACTTGAACTGTTGAAAATAACTGTTCAAAGATAACAAGTTGCCATTGTGAAAAATCATACTTGGAGAAAATTATAGAAGCATAGAGAGAAAATATCTCTCATTTGGAGCATTGGCTTTAATTAAGTGACACTTTTTATTCAGAGATAATAAGTTGCCATTGTGAAATATCATACTTGGAGAAAATCATAGATTCATTACCTAATGCTGCACCTTCCCCAATTGCTTCAGCTCTTCCAGACAACATGTTTATAGATATAACAAACTTGATTATGTATACCTACCATATTTAATTAAACAATGTAACATTTCTGAAAAATGTTGGAAGATAAAAGAATTCCGCAATCAATTTTCTGCAATGCATGAAGAACAAGATGATGAAAAGAAGATATTAGGATCTATAACATACATAAGTTCTGAAGCAGGAACTTTGCTCCTGTTGAGCCACCTTGTTCCGTCTATAAGTTTAAACATTTAAATCTATACAAATGTTTTTTAGATGAAAGATCTCTTAATATTTTTAGCAATTTGATAGAATTTCCCATTTGCTTCAACTATTCCAGACTGCATGTTTATAGATATAACACTCTCATTGGCACTGAACCACCATCCACAAACTTGATCATGTATTCCTACCATATTAAATTAAACAATGTAACATTTCTGGAAACTAATGTTGGAAGATAAAAGAATTCCGCAATCAATTTTTTGCAATGCATGAAGAATAAGATGATACAAAGAAGATATTAGGATCTATAACATACATAAGTTCTAAAGCAGGAGATTTGCTCCTATTGAGCCACCTTGTTCCGTCTATAAGTTTAAACATTTAAATCTAAACAAATGTTTTTTAGATGAAAGATCTCCTAATATTTTTAGTAAATTGAAAGAACTCCCCAATTCCTTTCAGCAATTACTCTCGCTAATCCTCAGTACCCAAGCCATCAACTTAGGTCATAATCATAAGAATCACAAAGTTTTGCAACTTCGAAACCTTAATCCTTTGTTTTCATTCACAAAATACAAACTAAAAAGGATCAAAATTAGAGAGAGAAACACATGGAGAGAGGAAAAGAGAGATAGACAGAGAGAGGGAAAGACTGTTCAGACCTCAGATTTCCCAAGGATAATGGCACATGCACAGAGGTTAAATGCACAAATAACTTTCACTTCCATATAAGTTCATGTGTTCTTCAAGTGAGCATCTAGGGTTCCTAATAAAGGGAAAGCATATGAAGAAAGAGATAGAGAGAGATACTCACTTGCTAGAAGAGGCGTGACGGCGTGGGAAGGGGCGACGTGAGCGAGAGATAGCGCATGCGAGCAAGAGAGAGCACAGGCGAGAGAGCGAAAGAGAGCGTAACCAAGAGAGCGCAGGCGAGAGAGAGAGAGAGAGAGAGAAGAGAGAGAGAGAGAGAGAGAGAGAGAGAGCGAAATTAGGGATTTTTTGGGGGAGACAAGTATTCGGGGGGTTGTTTTTAAAAGATTATTGTGTGCGTTTTATTATCGTTGCAAATAGACAAAAATTGCCGTAAAACAGATGTTATTCTAGCACTTTCTACTACTGCAGGAACAAAGACTTAAACATCACTATTTCCTGTAGTATCTTTTTCCTCAGAAAAAATATGGCCATAAAAACTCTTTTTTGTTGTAGTGTGATCTGTTTGCATAGAAGCAATCAAACAAATCATCGTCAGAATGTTTGAAGCTAATCAATCAAACAAAATTTATTCCAACAAAACATGAGTGTTTAGAACAAAATAGTTGACTGACACGAAAGCGTCATGTCCATGATACATATAATATCCACTGGCCAGCAGTAATGAACAATGAAAATGGATTATGTTACAAATCGGGACCCTTTATTATTTTAAAAAGTTATTAATTCATACTCATCATCGATCCCCATCAGGTGATCATATTTTTTATATGTATATATATATATATATTATATACTTATAATTATGTACCATATATCATCATCGATCATGATCATCGCGACCGTCATCATTTAATTGCCAGCAATGTTGCATCCTAATGACATGATCATCTTGGTGCTGAATTTTAATTTTATCTATATAATATTTTATGCGCTGATCAGGAAGCTTAGTGGTAGGGGTGGGAAAATTTTCCAACTTCCGACTTCCGTCCGAACTCCGCTCCGATTTCGACTCCGATCGGTGTCGGAATTCGGAGTTAGAAATTTTCGACTCCGAATTCGGAGTCGGATTTCGGAATCGGAGTCAATTTCAATACCGACTCCGAACTCCGAAGTTTTTAAAAAAAAAAATTCGTTTTTTGTTTTTAGTTATTCCGATTCCGAATATCGGATTTCGAAATCGGAGTCGTTTTGCATCTTAGTTATTTGTTTTTTTAAATTTAGTTAAACTACGCCGTCCAATTAAATAGGAACGGCGTCGTTTAGTCCAGGGTTTCTTAAACCCCAGCGTGCCTTTTCTTCTTCTTTCTTCTTCTTCCTTCTTCTTTCTCTCGTCCGCGGTCTGAGAGTCTGAACCTTGCAGCGCAGCTCGTCTTCTCCAACGGCGATTCTGAACCTCCAATGGCTAGCGCCGCTTCCTCCTTCACTTTCTTACACCACCGTCGATTCCTCACCCTCAGAATTTGACCGTCACACCGTTGCGTTACAGTTGTCGCCCGCTAGCCCTCTGAATCGGCGAATCCAAGATTAATTGGGGTAATTTCTTGGTTTTTAATTAAAACTAATTAAATGTGTTATTTTAATGTGATTCTTTGAGTTGGTTGGCTTGTGAGTTGTGTATGCTATTATATTATAAAAAATTTGAGTTTATATTGTGTGCTTTGACAGTGTGTGTAAACTGTTTAATGAAATGTTATTGAGAAAAAAAAAACTCGAATTTGGCCTAAAATATCGCCCTCTCGGATGCTGAGGAATCGTAGGTGGTCTGTGGCAGCCTCTATGATGATGTGATTGTGTTTGATCATGTGCAGAAGGTGGTTTTAATTTGATAGATGTGCTAATTGTTTTTCCTCAGACAAGTAATTCATTGCAAACCATTTCACTTGCATTGTCAAACTGATATCTAATGTCATGTTCTCATCTTTCTCTGTGGGATTTATTCTATTCGAATATAAAACTCAGCAAGAAGGCTTACTCAAACTTGGACCATTTTTATTAAATATATATATATATATATATATATATATTGTAGGTAAAATAAAAATACACTACATGCTTGCTATGTTCCAATTTTCAAACATTTTTTTCCAAGTAATTTTCAAACATTTTTTAGAGTATAAAAGCTTATAATTACATCATTAAAGGCTCTAATGTGCTTTGTTTTGTTTCTAGAGTATTTATTTTCTCTCTTTTCCACTCCAGCTGTTTGCCATTAAAAACCATCATCATTCACCAAACAAGATGCGTATATTCAATTCCACAAGTTTTTTTTTTTTTTGTGCAGAGAAAATTAGATTACTGGGTCAGAACTTCAAACTTTGATTGCAATGGTTGGATGATTTCTTGATAATTAAATAAATGTGTGTGTAAACACTTAGATAGAAATATTTTACTCATAAAAAAAACTGTGTATCTATGTACTTATGTATGCATGTATATACTTGGTAATCAAGGACCATGTACTTTGTTGGTTTTCTTTCTCTTTCTAGCTAACTGAGCTTGGCAGCTTGCTCTATCGTGAGGTTTTGACCAATTTTATCTTGTTTGCTCTTTTTTTCAATTTTTTTTTTGTTTCATTTTAAATTGTTATTGTAAGTTGTAACTTATACTCAGATATCAACATGCTAGACCACAAAATATTATCCAATTTATTAATTTTTTTATACATTTTGGTTTAATTCTTGGTTGGTTTGCTGAAGTAATGTACATGTGCATCACAATTGGGTGGGCCATGATTTGTTTGAGATATCAATTTGGATATGTTAGAAAAAGGTAGAGTTGGTACCAAACCTTAATGAATACTCTAAGTGATTAGCCATACCATCTTGAATAATTAAATCATGGTACCAAGTCAAGATGGACCGTTTTTGTTTCTAAATTTCTTGGAGGAGATAAATTATATTATGTTTGGACCCATTTATAAAAAAAGAAAAAATATTTTATAAGTTGATGTGACTAAATATGATGCATCAAATTATAAGTTTTTTTCTTTTTTTAATTATATAATTTATCTAATGTACTATATCAAGATTAAACAAATTTTAAATTTCTCTTTTCAAAATACTCTACACAAATTATAGATCTATTACTATTAGCACATGTATCATGATTGAAGAGGTAGATATATACATCCGCATCGCCTAACCACCATTCAAAAGTACAGGCGGGTTATCCTTAAAATTATATATGATTGAGAGCAAGTTGGAATAAATTAATTAAGTCAATCATATCCTGACTATTTTAGAAATTAATGGATAATTAATTAAATAGTGATGCTACAATCACTACCGTTTGTCTTAATTAAATAGATAGTCGATGCATCTCACCCAATCACGATTACCACCAACACTTCTACTCATATGACTTAGCTTGAGTGCAATATAAGGATCTGCCATTTTAATGTCTTCGCATACAATCTTATTTAAATTGGGCAAATTGATAGGTATAACTCTTAGATTTATATTCACTATTAGTCACTGCTTTGCAGGTATTGCTCGGCTATCCAATGTTTTGCAGTAAATGTTGTAAACTAACTTTAGCACATAGAAATGTTCCAAAATATTGCTTTCATTTCATTCTTTTAAACAAAAAAAAATAATGTATAGAGAAATATGCATTTTTCCCACTTAGTAAACAAATTTCTCTATTCAATATAAGTCATGAACTTTCACCTAATAATAGTTTCCTAATATTGTATTTTGCTACACTATAATATTATAATTTTTAGGAATTTACTAACATTTTTTATATTGTTATACTTGAATTCTAGGTCTACAATTACAAACAGATGGATCCCTCACGCAGTGCTAGTGGGACTCCGACTCCACATGAGGCTCCGAATTCGGATGGTAGGACTCCTTCGGTGCTCCACGCTGCAGCTTCGAGCCGTAGTCGGCTACCCTCTATTCAAGCACAAACCTCGTTTGCTAGCAGTGGATTTCCACTTCCATTCAACATAGAATTGGAAGTGGAAGATCCCGACCAGTTTATAAAGGAGGAGGAGATGGGCCTTGGGGACGATCCGATTCAGGATTCGGATGTACCAGTTCACCCTGCAGCTGCGAGGTCACCTCGTCCACGGTCAAATAAAAAAAGATCGTGGACATGGGAACATTTTGAGAAGGTTGAGGGTAAGGATCCCCAGAACCCACGGGTTGAGTGCAATCATTGTGGCGCTCAAATTAGGTGTCATTCAAAAAGGCAAGGCACTTCTTGCCTTTCAGCACATCTAAACGGTTGCAAGCGCTACCAAATAGCAAAGGGGATGACATCAAGAGATTAGTGCCTTGCTTTATATGCTACTTAGTTTTGTGATTATAATCCCATTTAATTTTCATTTAAGACTAATATTGGTAATAAATTATCAAACGCAGACGCAGGTGGGTCTCAGACTGATCTTAGCTATGAGACTTCTACAACTACTGATGGGACAGGGACACAGATAAGAAATCTAGTTGTCCCTCAATACAGTGAGAAGATGTTTCGTGAGATGCTTGCGATGATGATTATAAAATATGAGATGCTCTTTACCACGGTTGACAAGGATGGGTTCCGGCATTTTGTGAAACTACTTGACCCAAGATTTCCAATCTCATCCCGTTATACAGTGATGCGAGATTGTATGAAGATGCATCTGAGGGAAAAGGCAGAAATGAAGAAGATGTTCTCCACCACTGGCCAGAAAGTATCATTTACGACTGACACATGGACGTCGGTACAGAATACCTCGTACATGTGTATCACAGTAAATTACAATTATAGTGAATGAAATCTTAAAAAAATAATTATTGGATTAAAAGAAATAGTTGACCATAAGGGTGCATCGATATGAGCAGAGATGGATAATTGTTTTGTTGATTCGGGCATCTAAAAAATATTATGCATTACAATTGACAATGCCGGTGCCAATGAGACCGCCATCAAATGGTTTATCCGAAATATGAGGGTGAGAGAAGATGTGATTAAAAATCATCAGTATATCCACATTCGATACACTGCTAATATAATCAACCTTATTGTTGGTGAGTCTTTCTGGTTTTAATTTTGTATTTTGTATTTTAATATTTTTATGATTAAAGTCTTTGAAAATAGTACCATTTTTTATATTATTATGATAATTAGATATTTTTCAATGATGAAACAGTTAGGGGTTGAAAAATGTAGACGACTCTATCAAGAAAGTCTGCAACATTGTGCGGTACGCAAGGGCTTCTCCCTAAAGGCTGCAAAAGTTCAAGGCAATAGCAAAACATGTTGGGGTTGAGTCTTCAAAGATGTTGTGCCTGGATGTTCCCACTCGATGGAACTCCACATATCTGATGTTGGATGTGGCACTAAAGTACCAGAAGGCATTTGAGCGGCTAGAGATTGAGGATGGATGTTTGAGGTATGCCCTGCTAAAGCCTGATGGAAGGGGGCTCGGTCCGCCAGACAACATCGATTGGCAACATGTATCCGAGTTTGTCACATTTTTACAAATCTTTTATGATATCACGATGCGGGTTTCTGGATCCGCATATGCGACGGCAAACATGTGGTTTAGCGAGATCTCTATGCTACACCACCACTTGAAAGAAGGTTGTGCTGACCCGAGTGGATTGTTATCCGGTATGGCATCACATATGCAATCCAAATATGATAAATATTGGGGGCAAGTTGAGAAGATAAATAGATTATTGTTCATAGCATCGATCCTCAACCCCCGATTGAAGTTGGCAGTAGTAGAATGGTGGGCAACAGAGGTTCTCGGGACAGTGAAGGCTAAGGCATTTATCACAGCACTCAAGTCAGATTTGAACAAGTTGTACACCCATTACAGTGCCAGTAGTCCTGCTTCATCCTCACGAGCCATGGGTACCTCTTGTTCGAGTTTGAGCTCAGGACCAGCTACAGATGCTCGTTCGAGTCAGGCCAGTGCAGCCAGTCGATCCCGAGGCTTCAACGTCATGACATCGTTTTATACACGGTCAACGAGAAATCCATTGCAGTGTACAAATGAGGTTAAGCAATATTTACTGGCAGAGGTCGAAGAGTCTAGTGAGGAGTTTCAGATCTTGATTTGGTGGAGAGCTAATTCACCCAATTACCCAATTCTCTCTCGCATTGCTCGAGATGTACTAGCTATTCCTATCACTACGGTTGCATCTGAGTCAGCATTTAGTACTGGAGGTCGGGTGTTGGATGCCTACTGGAGTTCATTGACTCCGTCAACCATGGAGGCCTTCATTTACACACAAAATTGGCTCAGTGATGTACCTATTAGACTAGAGATCATTAGCATCGATATCATGAGCTACAGACTTGAGTAAGGTAAACTTAAATTAATTTATTTAATTCTTTTTAAATGATTAAAATAACAAAGTTTATATAATTATTAAATTATTTCAATAATATTTTTTATAATTTCATTTTCATAAATCTATTTAAATTTAAATTTATACTGTTTATGATTTCACACATTTAGTTATCAACCCTACCATACTTGCCGATGACTGATGGAGCAATTATCAGTTACGTATATTTTTTCTCTAATTAATAGTTACTTATTTCATGTTTGGTTAATTTTAATTTTTATATAATAATACATTTTAATTTTATCTTAATCTCAGGTATGATTCCGTATAAGTTCCAACAACAAACTACTTTACTGCAGCAATTATTATTATTATTTTTTTGTAACATCGATATGGGTCCCATTGAATCAGAGTCATCAGACTATCAGTGATAATTTAATTTATATTTTGTATTATTTTTTGTATTAATAGTCTAGAGTCTTGGACTATTTTTTGTATTATGCTATAACGCTATTGGCTGGCAATAGCATTGTAATTATTACTTTGTATTTTTTGTTTAATTGTTTAAGATTAATTACTAGTGAAAACTGAAACCTGAATAGATCAATAATTGTGGCAACTCAATTGAACAAATGAGCTCATATGGAATTAGTATGGCCCAATTGGGATCATTTGGTTTCGGAATGAGTGTAATTTGGCCCATACCGAACTTGACAATACGATCAAAATTCAAAACTTTGATCGGAATCCCAAATTCCATATTCCAAATTCTGAACTCCGATTGGTGTCGGCCTTTGACAGTGTTTCGGAGTCAGAGTCGAACATTTTTTTGGCTCCAATGATTGTAGGAGTCGGAGTCGAAAACTCTGAACTCGACAATTTCGGAGTCGAAGCACACCCCTACTTAGTGGAAGTTTCTTGGAAAAATTTAAACGGAAATTTCCTGGAAACTACCCTTAAACACTACAACAAATAGTGGCATTTGTTGCATTTTTTTAACCGAGAGTCAAATTCTGTCCAAACAGTGGCATTTGCTACATTTTTCTATTGATAGTCAAATTCTGTCGTAAATAGTGATATTTTGCTACATTTTTCTAGTTAGGAGTCAAATTCTGTCGCAAATTTTTCGAGCCGGGAGTTAAATTCTGCTGTAAATAGTGACATTTGCTGCATTTTCTCTAGTCGGGAGTCAAATTCTGCTGCAAATAGTGACATTTATTGCATTTTTCTAGTCGAGAGTCAAATTTTGTCTATTTTTTGTAGCCGGGAGTCAAATTCTGTCGCAAGTTTTTCTAGTCGAAAGTCAAATTCTGCCACAAATTGAAGCAAAAGCACGTTTTAGCGACGTTTTTAATTTTGTAGCAAAAGCTTTAGCTGCCAATTGTCTATACTAGCGGCATTTATCATTTAGCATTGCTAATTTCACCGTGAAAATTATTTTGCGATTAATTTCAGTCTATTTGCGGCGATACTAAAGCTCTGGAAATAGTTACTTTTAAAAATTAAATCAAACTCGCATAACCTCCTAATAGCAAATCCGTGATATCCCGTATTTTTGTATATTTTAATTGAATGATTATTTTCTTTAATTTAATTTTGGTTCTTCTGTTTTAAATTTATCGAATTTCTCGTTGAACTTACTTTATGATTTTAAGTTATGAAATTTAAATTGATATGCTTTCTTAATATTAATAAATGTTTTGTATTTAAATTACACTTTAATTTAAATTAGTTTATTATTGGATTTTAAATTTTGGTGGTGTTTTTTTTTATTATTTTATTTTAACTAGTCATTGTGTTTAAATTAATTTATTCAGCTTAATGTTTTAAAATTCTTTTCGTTGAATCAATTCTATAACCAAATTATGAAAATTAGATCTCTTTTTTTTCCATTCCTTTTTCTTTTTCCTTTTTCTTTTTCTTTTCTTTTTCTTTCATCTCTTTTTCTTCTTTCTTTTCTTTCTTTTCTTCCCCATTTTCCCCACAGCCTGCGCGAACCCCCCCTACTCCTCTTGCGCCCATTTTTCCTCCTCTCCACCCAACGCCGCCGTGGCTGTCACCGCCCCTCCCCCATTAATATCTGCCTAGCCCATGCCGCCGATTACCCCCACGCACACCTCTTATGCTGCGGCCCTTTAATGCTCCAACGCCACCATCGCCCCACCATTGGCCACCACCTCTTCACCACTGTACCACTGGCCGGTGGGCTACCTAACCCACCCTTCCTCAGCCCTTGAAACCTTTACCGTGCGCTCTCTTTCTCCCTCCATTCGTCTCTCTTTCCTCTCTCTGTTAGTCTCTCTGTCTAGTTTTCGTTGATTTTAGTTTTATTTGGTGAATTGTTGATTTTTTCTATTACAGTTGCTGTTAACATGAGAATCATATATGCTCTTAAAGTCACTAACATTTCTTATTTTGGTTCACGGGAAGGATTAGGGTAGTTGTATATGCTCCTAAAGTCACTATACTAACTGCATCTTATTAGTATATTTCCTTCATAGAATAAATTGAATTTCCCAATTCATACGAAGTTTGATCAAAATGACTGGGTTGCTACTCAGCTTGAGTCTGGGTCCAGGGTGCATGCTATTTCCATTCCAAGTACAAGTCAAGCAGCTCGAGTACCTACAAGAAGAGTGGTTTGTATCAAGACTTAGGCTGGTTCTCCATATCTTTAAACTGTATATTTGCATGATTTGATTTTCATGACTTTATGGAATAGGAAAATTATATATACTTATAGAATGACACCTATTATTAATTCTTTCTTTTTTTTTTAAAATAGATATTGCGTTATGCATATCATTATGTTATGAATTTTTGTACTTTTCATCCCACTATGCAGCTATAAAAACTAACACATTACATTTTCAAGCTATAAAAAGAAATTATAATTTTAGCCTCCATGCAAGCATTTATATAAGTTCTATGAGTCAAAATTGTGTAACATCTCCTACAATTTTAAAAGCTCTACTATCACTTTCAGGTAGAGATAGGAGTAATATTACAACTACTAAAAAAATCAAGATACAACATTTATTTATGTTATCTAGCTATCTTCCACGTCAACATTAATAAACAAATAGATCAAAGTGCTATAATCACAAATAGATCTCTCAAAAGTAAAGCTGCAAATATATGACTTCATTAATAGATTTACTTTTTAATAGTGTGATCTATTTAATATCATGTCTTTCTTTAAGCCATTGGTAATTTGTTTTGACTTTGGTACTGTGTGAACTACTTCTGCATATCAGGAAGAGAAATATTTGGTCTACACAAAGCACAATGGTTTGTATCAAGCACAAAGATTGTATCTCACTAGAATAATGATGAGCCTTCTCACATTTCACCGAAGTGATAGGATGGGAATGGAATTCCAAATTCTACCAATAAATACAAGGAGGTATTTCTTTTGGTTGCAGTATTTTCTGCTTGCTGCCACCAACAATGAAACCTCCATTTAAGAAATGCTAGTTGTTTTTGCAGGACGAGAAAGTGAGTTGGCATGCTACACCATTTGAGGAAAGATTAGAAAAACCTCTGTCTGAAGAGAGTTTTATCACTCAAAAGTATGCTTGCTTCCTCTGTTGTGGTTTTCTGGGTGAAGATAACCATATACATTCTCATTGCCATTTTGTTAGATGTTGTTATTAGAAACCTGTATTTAGATAACTTGATGGTTTCCATGTTATTGAACTGCTAGATACGAAAGGGAGATGCCAACAAAGGGGTAGTAACATAAGTTAGTTTCAGCACTCCCTATAATGATATTTATTTGTACTTGTGTTAGATGGAAGTAGATGGATTATGTTTGAAATATGGTGGTTGCAATGTGTATGCTTCAAATATTAAACTGTTTCCACATATCATGGTTTGTGTACCATCTGGTGGGTAAGATGCCTCTTGATGTTTTGTCCTAGATATAAGTGAAAGAATGTGTAGTGGAAGATGTGATTGCAAACCTGTTATTATTTCTGTTTAAGTCATGGTTAGAAAGAAGCATGAAGTGAATAGGTATTGGTTTTATCATATATATATTGAAATAAATTTTGGTACTATTTTATTTGAAATTTGATAGGAATTGCATGCTTGATAGGTACTAAGCTTTTTGTAAATTTAATTTTTATTAAGTTTAATACCTATCATAAATAAATAACAGAGGACTAGATTAATGCATACAAACACTTGTGGGGATGGAAATATTTGATGGTAATTTTACTATTAAATGGTAATTGCTGTATGAAGTATATGTGGCTGGAAGATGATTACATGATAGCATATGCTTATTTATAACGTTCTGGAATTATATATAGAGTATTCTATTTATGTCATTTGTGCCATCTATTTTATGAAATATGTAGTGGGAGATGCAAAAAAGAATTGAGATTAGGGGGACTGCAACTATGTTGGTTTTATTTATGTAATAACAAAGGACTAGATTAATACATACAATAATAGTAAGCAAACTGACAGATCATATACATAAAGTTTCTATACATCTAACTTAATTTTTCCTATCTTTTTCTATCTAGGACTATATATGGTATAATCTACTCGCTTGATGGATTTATGTATAATGACTATATTGTTTAAGAATTTATAAGTCATAATTGGTTGGAATTCTATTTATCTTTTCTAGGAAATATGGAATATATAGCAGATTCTAAAAATGAACCATATGTTGCTAGAATATATTATATATATGAATGCATGACACCCTATTACTCATAATTTATAGACAATGCAGAAAAGAATACTGCTAATCACAAAAGGGAAAATCACTTATTGGAGTATAGCATACAATGCAGAAAAGGATTATTTAGAGTTAGTGTATTTGCTGTTTGGAGCCAAGAATATTGTTGATTATGTCAAATATTTTGTGTTTTATATTGATGTTTAATTGCATTTATATATTAAATTTTGTGTTTTATATCAAAATTTATTTAATAGAATTTCGTGATTATGTTTAATTGCATATATATATATATATATTTATTTATTTATTTTGTATGGGTCCATTTTTTACTTTTTATTAGTTGATTATATTTTTTTTAAAATTCTAACACTATTCGTGGGAAAAAGTCTTTGATTTTGATTTTATATGTGGAACATCCAAATTGCAGCAAATAGCATCTAATGTTTGCAAATGAACCATTGCGACGAGAAGTTAGGCTTATGTCACGCCCAAATAGTTGCAGTTAACCCGCGATCTTTAAAACACGACAAATGAATTTTTGTCGCGATTTTGAAACATTTTACGACAATTTTTAGTCGTTATAAAAAGTCTCATATATTGTAGTGTGAAATATGAATCAAATGAAGGGTATAATTTAAAGGTCAACCTACTTTCAGCTTCTAAATTTCAAGCTCTTGGTCTTTTGCTTGGATGAGTTTTACTTTAGTTGAAAATTGTCCCGTGAGCCATGAGGCATTCAACTGTAAAAAGTATGAGAAAAAAAAAAGTAAAGTACGTGATATTTCCCTAGTCGATAAATGAATAAAAAAAAAAAATCACCTTTCTCTAATTAGTCTCTCAAATTAGTTGAATGGATCATACGATACGATATGAAATTAGGATCGGGCCCCACTTTATTTAAAACCCTTGAAAAATGCTCATCCACTTTATTCTTTGGGGACTCTGATTCTGAGCTGGAGGGGACTCATCATGTCTAGGTTAGATGTATCTGAAGTTCTTGAAGATGATTTCTATAAATATTTTCTTGCACTTCTTTAGCTTTGAGCTGGAATTTCGCAGCTGGTCATGAATTAGACTTTTCAGTACAACTCCAAAGCGGCTGTTATTTAGCGATTGTTATTTACCTCCCTAAAGAAAATAAAAACACAAACAAATAAATTATTGTGGCATAAGGCAAAACAAAAATGGGGGAAATTAAGGAAACTATATATATATATGACCAAATCATGTGTTGTAGCCCAGAAAAGAATATGACCACCACCAAATTTGTTCCTTCGGCCTTGATTTGATAGATATGTTGTAATTCACCCTGTCTGCAATTTTGACTGCAACAGTCAAAGATGGTAAATAGTTATTTATTTATAATTAAATGATTATAAAAGTCTTTTTTTTTTATAATAAGACAAAAAAAAAATCTGGATGTGTGATAAAAATTAATGAAGTGGATGATCCTAGGAGTATACTGGGTTAATTTCCAAAACTCTCGTTGTTTAATTTCTATAATTATCGTCGCTTCTCTAAAATTTCATTTTTTTTATGTGAAAATTTTCGCTGTCTTATTTGCATAAAAGAGATAGGAAAATAATTGAAAATTTGAACAATAAGGTTTTATCAGAACCATATAATTTGTTGCAATATATAATTTCACTTCCTTTTCTGTTACGAACTTTTCTCTGCTCCAAATCAGCCGTATAGTGTTAATTCATTGCTTCTGATCAAGAGAGAAACATGAAAATTATCAAGGTTAAAGGAACTCGCGGGCCCAATATTTGCTGCACAGAACCTCATGATCAGTAGTAATATTTTAAGTATTTGCCTTTGACTAAAGATGTTGGAGCCCAGAAAAGAATCTAGAAGAAGATAACCCAGCTTTGTACTTGTCACTACCAAAAAGTACAGAAAGCTAAGTGACAGAAAGATTAAGACAAACATTTATTATTAAAGCACACTTTATAGTAAACAAATCATGCACGATACACATGGAAAACGTTGAATTCTGGCACGTATCAGTGCTTAGACCCACCACAAAGAACCCCACACAATAATGGCAGATCCTTGGACAAGGATTGCGTCCACTAATATTTATATAGATAGAAAATGGCAATTAAAAGATCATTTCCATTATAGACGGGACAGATACAAGATAAATGGAACAGCAAGAAACCCTAGATATATATATATATATATAGGCTGTTCGATATATCGAATGAAGTAAAAGATGACATAATCTTGAGCCATAATATAGCCAGAAGAGGGAAACACCCACGTACGGATTGGTTGCTTTTTGTGATCCTCAAGTGATGGTGCTGATCTTGTGTGTAGCAGAGTTAGCAGATATTGGCTGAACTTGGTGGGGAAATGTCTTGATCGTGATAATGTGCTTTGCATTGTGGAAAACAGTAGCAATTGATTTAACCATGGAATCTAACATCATCTTCTTTACAGATCTTTTCTTTGGAGGAATTACACTACTGATCATCCCTTTCTTGGATTGGAAACACTGCCGCCCAACCTCGGTGCCAGCGCCTCCCACCATGATTTTGATGTCACCCATGTATCCTCAACTCCGTCTTCTCCTTAGCTAGCTAGCTCTATTTAGGGATTGGTCTAAGCCCAAAGGGTTGTTGTAATGTGATTAAATAGGAGGGTCTCGTACGTGGGGCCAATTCCTTGTGATCATCCTAAAACAATATCCACGAACAAGCACTAACATGCATAGTCAATAGATGGGCCCAGTCATGTTGAAATTCTGTCGGTTTTATAATTGTGGGTCCTACAAAGACTTCTTGAACATGATCAACTACATTCTTTTAGCTAATAAAGCCTAGCTAGCTAGCTTTCTCTACCTTTTTGGCTGCAACGACTATTGGATTGATCAAGTTATACGATGTAGGCTGTCAATTATATGTGCGTGCAAATTAATTATGTTCTCAAAATCAGTGAGAAGATGTTGATCTCCAGCTCTCAAAAATCAAATACCTTTAACAATGGTTTACGATCGAGCTTAAACTTAGGGCGTGGTCACGTCTTGATGCAAAGCTTGCTATATATATATATATAGATATAAGGTATTTATAATCCAGCCTTAAAAGTTAAAATGAAAATTAATGAAGTATTTTGTGCAGCAAAATGCTCATTCGAAGCTGAAAGGATTATAAGTATTCGCTTTAATGGGGCCCGTGCAAATAGACTTTAATTAATGGATACATCAGACAAGATGGGGAAGGAAAGGCCGGCGGCCAATATTATTCGACCATGTGGTCCCCTCATATAAATCTTTTTTGACGGTCCACATTATTATTTATCATCTGCTCTATGTAATGGCTACTACATATCTACAATTTCTTGACTCAGATGGGCAAAATTCCACCTTTGTTGTGCGTATATGATGGGTCAATATATATATATATATATATATATATATTAGGCTGTGGCTAGGTCAAGAACCTAGAATGATTCCAGGATATTCTCTTTCAGGGTAAGAAAAGCTACAAGAATTAAAATGAGCATGCGCCCTTGATTCAAAGGCCCTATCTCGACCGATCTAGATATATAGATGATCACTAGCAAACAACACATGATGATATATAAAATGAACATGCGCGCTAATTTGATGATGTGATCAAAGGTACATGAATTTTATACAACTGAAAATAATATTTTAGTGAGAAACCAAATAAATTTAGTACATAGCTCTGCCTGCAATAATCTGCAGTATTTTGATCGAGAACAAAGTTGACCACAAAGCTATTAAACTTTTTAGAAATGAATTAACCACAAAGGTATTTCACATATGTAAACTCATAAACTAACATGACTTGATATAGTACATGAAATTGTAAATTTATTTGAATGTAAAATAGATTTAACTGGCATGGTATATATAGCCGGTTAGTTCTCATTATATATATATATATATATCCTAGTCTCGTAAGCTAATACGATATATATATATATATTATGATAGTAGCTGAATGTGCATGCATTAGACGACTTGATGAAAAATAGTACTTGTTAAACTAGACCTAATTAAAAAAAAAAAAAAGAAGAAGAAGAAGAAGAAGAGTAGACCATGCAATATGGTAAGGGTTTCATAAAATTCAGTACTTCCTACTTTTTATTTTTAAGTTCAGTCGTGGAAATAGAAATTGCTAGTTCTAAATGGCTTACTAACTTTAGAGGAGTATCATTATTCATATTCTAATATTAAATGAAATGGTGTCAAGCATGCAAATTTAATGATAGAGGTGTAACTGGTCCGATTCGATTTGATTTTAGTTAAAATATAGAACCGGACAGGTACCATCAGTTTTGCAAATTGCAAAATCAATTACGTCCCGATTATCTCCCAAAATCGGTAGTATCGGTTTTACCAGTTCCAATCCGATTTTCTAGTTCTAATAAGTTACAAATTTTTAAAAATAAATCTTTCTTTTAAAAAAAAATGGTTTAAAATCTATTTTTTTTATTATAAAAATATGTTAGACTAACAAAAAACTATTATATAAAAAAAAATCTGTAATAAAAGAATTGTTATAAAATAAAAAATATTATATAAAAGAATGATTATGTAAAAAAAAAATTGTTATATAAAAATTGTGATATAAAAAATTGTTTTAATTTCATATTTAAAATTAAATTTCTATTTTATAAATATTATAGTATTATTTATATATAATTATGTTATTATGTATTATATATAAAATATAAAAAAATATTATATATAATATTAAACTTAATTTCTATTTATATTGAAATATATTTAAGCACATTTTTATAATATTTTAAACCCCAAATGTTTTACTTTTGATAGATGAGAGACGTCTTGGACTTCATCACATGGGCCACGGTAATAAATGGAAATTGGACTTATACGGCACCTCACTTGAATTCAATTAGACCCCATGCAAGACGAGCCGAATCTCACTTGGGCCGCACTTCATCTTGGGCCACTTAGCTCATCTTGAGCCCACTTGCTAGCCCTTGGAGACGCTAGCCACACGGACAGCATTAGTTCATTTGATTTTGAAAAGGCCCGCACTTGGACTCCATTGGATTTGGGACGTTTGCTGTTGGGTTTAGTTCATTAGGGCCCACATGTGGGAACAATACACACGGCAACATCACTTTGAGGCAATGCACGGCATCATCACACATACATATATTTAGAAAGGAAAATAATATACACATAATATAAGTACACAATATATTTTACAATAACTATGAAATAAGGAATAATTCTATAAAATATTGTATATGTATAAAGTATTTTATAGAATTACCCCTCATTTAATATTTATTGTGAAATATATTGTGTAATTATATTGTGTGTATCACTTCCCATTTACAAATAGAGCAGCGCTGTTTTTACATATGCAGACGTAAATAGAGATACGAGAAAGAACAAAAACGGATGTCCGATTGTTCTTTGATTTTTCTTGAATAATTTATATTGTCCATCATATTTATAGGTAACTAAATTCTCAAGTAGCGTTAGAATTGAACTTGCACATTAGATTATATTTTTAATTTATTTTTAATTCATGTATTTTATTTTCAATTATTAAAACTTTTTTGTTTTGCCATTCTCAATTCATTATTGATATTTTCTTCTCCAAATAATTATATAATTTATTCTGCTTATGAATTCAGTCATGTTTTTTTTATTGAATAAATTAGTTCTTTGATTATGTAATTTAGATCAATTGATTGTTTATATTGATTTAATTATCTACTATAATATCGCTCCATCAGTATATTATTATTGTTGAGTTTTCTCAACGTAGATAACAATTTTCATGATTTAAAAGTGATTAATGATTTTTCAAAGGGTTACATTTGATTTAATTTTAGTTTATAATTATATATATTCCGATTGAGAATATTAGAATTGAATTATCATTTGAGTTATCAATAAACTAAGAATAATTAAAATACTGAATATGTGCAAGGGATTCTTGAAACTTTATTGTTTATCAAATTTGAATATTTGTTTTCGTTAATTGCTTTATTTCAATTTTAATGTATATTTAAAATTAATCTTTGTTCTAATATTAATCATTTAATATTCTTTTTAATTTTTTTGTTACGTATGTCTTTATTCTTTAATCTATTTTTTAGTGGAATTGACATTCTAAAATTACATTACAACTATTGCATTATACTTTTAGCGTAATCAGGGAGGCAGCACTTAAGGCGATCAAAGAATAGGGTCAACCCATCTCCAAAATTACGCACCTTGTATTCTGCACAATGATATGCCGGCGCCGGACTTTCAACTCACCAAACTCCTTAGCCCTAATCCATCGTTGAATAGATGCATATATACACACAGAAAGCGCAAGTCTATCTCGATTGTTTTCTTAAATAAGATGAGTAAGATTTTGAAAAGATTGTAATAATCTAACGAGATGAAAAGTTTTATAAAAGTGAATAAGGTGTCTATGTCATTGAAGTGAAAGATCAATATTAAATATTTGTTGATTATATATTATAATGACTGAACACGAAGTATATTCTTCAACTGATCATGTACCATATATATTTAGTACATACCTACATTTAAGGTAAGTCAAGTGGATATGGAGATGAGAGAAAAGAAATTAAATAAAAAAAAATGTTGAAGAAAAATCACAAAAAAGATATAATAAAAGAGACTATGATCAAGAACAAGATTAAAACTATATATAAAATCCCCTTTATTAATATTATTGCTTTTTTGTTTTTCCTTAAGATATAATAATAACATAATATTACTATATATATATATATATATATATAAGATTTTTACACCACAAAAGTAGGTGTGTTAACACATCACTTAGAATGAGATCCAATATTACAACTTAAAAAAAAAAAAAACCAAAACATCAATATATAATTTTTTAGCATAGTTGATGTTGAATGTTTTCATAAGTGTGATACATTACATATGTAACTGTTGGGATAAACTGATTATCAAAGACAAATTTGAAGTATAATAGCATAAGTAATTAACAAAAGAAGATGAGACAATTAGGTACAAAGACCACCAAAATATAGTGATTCGAATTAATGTGAAGCTACATCAGTCGGTCTTAACAAACTCACTATCAATAAATGTGAAGTACCAGAAATCAATTAACAAAATCCTCAATTCAAAAGTCTCCAACATTGAGAATTGCATGATCGAAGCATTCAGTTCCATGGGTATTAGTGATTGGAACTCCTTGTTTTTCATAGTTCATCCAGGTGGTCCCTTGATTCTTAACAAAATCCAAGAAAACTTCGGTCTAGACGAGGAAAAACTCAAGGCAAGCAGGCATGTGCTGAGGGAGTATGGGAACATGGCTAGCCCATGCGTGCTTTTCATCCTTGATAAGATGAGAGAGAAATCTATGGAGGAAGGAAAGACCACGACGAGTGATGGGTTAGAGTACTGGGTTTGGGAGTCGGATGGGAGTCGGCTGATGCGACAACACGCTACATTAGCCGATAAATGAAAAAAATTTATTTTTTAAAGAAAATATAGAAAATGTAGTTGAAAAAAGTACTGAGGAGAGAAAAACGTCATGTAAAGAGAAACGCCACATCAGCCGATGCCAATTAATTTTTCCACCCCCACCTCCCATCCTCAAATTTTGAGAATTTGATGAAAATTAAATTTTTAAAAATATTTTTAAAAATAAATTATATAGAAAATTAGTATTTAGCTTCTCCAAATTATTTTTTTGTAGTTTGATCCCCCAAACCAGATTTTCTGGTTCCACTCCTGAGACTTTGTAATTTGATCCCCCTATCCCCAGTGAACTAAGCGCAATTTGCACACTCATGAGACTCCTTCCCACATTGAGAAAATTTTGTTTTTTGTATTATATAACCAGCATTCTCATGTTTACAAATTAGTATAAGTTAATCACTCTTTTATCCAACTTTTATTTTTTTTATAGATGACTTTGATGGTTGTGATTGTTGGAATATATTATATATAGATGGCACGAGACGGGATTCTAAAATATTAAATGTGAGTTAAGTATCAAATGGCATAAGTGGACTTGTTTTAGTTAAGAGAGAATTTTCGATTATTTATTTTGTTTTGTTTAGAATAGTTTTTAGACGTTTGATTTCTGGAGAACTGTTTCTATTTAAATTCTTATTATTATAGATTTCAAGTTAAAAGGGCTCACCTCCGAGAACGGGGAGTGACACCATCTGATCACCTAATTACAATGCCCGCTGCTAAGTGTACTAACACTGCTAACAGATTTTTGGTAAACCAAAGTATAAATGACTTAAATCATAATCATTAAAAGAAAAATAGGTATTTATGATATTTTAATTATAATTAAAAATATTATTTGTGATAAAAACAATCTTTTTAATTATAATTAAAATATTACAAATATTTATTTTTCTTAAAATTGAGGATCCAGATTTCAGCATTTGCAATTTGGCAGTAGCTCGGTGTTGGGCAGCTTCGCTTCAAACGAACGGCAGTTTTTTTTTTTTTTTTTTTAATGTCCGGCCATTTTCTTAATCCAAACAGTTTTAACTACTTTATTTCAAGGCAGAAGTTATAGGCACTCCATATGTATGTACCACATTAACAAATAGAAGATAAGAAAATTTGGCTACTTGGAACTTTTCTTTTATTTATTTTTTCTTTTTTTAAGAGGGATTCTACGTACCCCAAATTAATTAATATCCTTGACTTAATTTCAGCAGAATAATACAATAAAAATAAGATCTTTGGGGGTCACAAACATATCAATCTAGCTAAGTCCTAAAACCAAAAGAAGAAATCTATTATATATATACGATTTAACTATTATATAGTTAGAAATCTAGGTTTTTGCCACTAGTTCTTTTTCTACAATATACATTCATAGTAAAAAGTAGCTTATTTACACCAAAAATGCTCGTAGGTATAAAATTTTACTTATTACCACGAATTTTTTGTTGTAGATAAAAAGCGGTAAGAAAAAATAATTTACCACGAAAAAATAAACCATTGCCACAAAAGTTAATTTCGTGAAATATAAAAGATACCAAAATTATAACGATCCCAGTTTAAAAAAAATTTTCCACAAGTTTAACTTTTTTTTCCACGATTCTTAGTTGCCACAAAAATAGTAATTAATCGTATGAGCTTCTGTTCGTAGTTTGTTATTTTTTGCCACGAGTTGTTTTCTTAATTGCCACGACTAAATTTCGCCACAAATACTCTACTATAAAATCACAAAAGCAGATATCCAATCTCTACCTAAATTCGAATAATTTCCCTCTGCTTCGACATTTTATCCACTCCCGTCTACCTCTAAACCCTAGGCAACGTCCATCACAGCCACAGCCCAACCGTTGTTGCCGTCGTGCCACCGACACCTCACCGTCGACCACCACCAACACGTCGCCGAACCCAGCCCCCCACGGTGCCCCTCTCTCCCTATCCTTCTTCCTCGAGACAAGCCTCCTTCCCTCTGGGCTTCATTTGTCGTCAACGGCATTGACTGCCCATCGCCGGCTTCCTCCGATCATCCCCCTCTCCCCTCAAAGCCCCCAACCTTGTTCACTGCGATTTCGGGTTCCTGAAGCCGAGTCCCCAACCACTCTGCTTTATTTTCGAGTTCCTGAGGACCCCCGAAGTCCCCAACTCCTCTGCACTCCAATTTCGTGTTTGGGATGCGATTTTGACTTCTTCTGCGGTGATGCTAACTACTTCTTTTGATTTCTTCTTTTCGAGTTCCTTTGTGTTTACAACATCTCTTTTTTCCTCTAGGGTTTAGTTATATTAGCTTTAACTGTGTGCATTTTGCTAATGGATTTTTTCCTCTAGGATTTCAAATTCTTCTGTGGTGATGCTGACTACTTCGTTATATTTTGGTTTCAGTTTATTTTGGAGGTTGGTGTTAACTGTGAGGAGTGCGGTTCTCCTTCATTTATTCATCTAGGGAAAAAAGTGTTTTGTTTTATTCTCTATGTAATTTTCTGTTGATGAATTTGTGTGAGGTCCATGAAGTAGTATAAACCCTTGCATTTTGTGACACTGGTGCATTTTTTTATTCTATTTCATTGTTAATCAAATGCATCCATACTTAGTTTAACTTTCAGCTTGAAAATTTACATATACTCATTATTTCCAGCACTTCATTAAGTGGTTTTATTTCTGTTTAGGTCCTTAGGATCTCTCAAGCAGCGTTTTGATAGTTTCATGCTAACTTTTTTCTGTGTCTATGAATAACTTGGTTAATGATTTTGTTGTAGGTTTTTTCTGTATCTTTGTTCAGCATCTTGAGGTAAACTTTGCTTTTTTTCCCTACATTGCTAACAAATGCCAAGTTGGATGCAAAAAAAGTAGTTAAATTAGAGGAATTGAGGTTTGAATATTGCTGAATGTTGTTTGCTACCTAGAAAGAAATCTTCCAAGAAAAAATTTGAAATGTTGGTTGTGGTTTTGTAAAGGCATGAATTGTAACTTATAAAGTTTTGTGATCTTATTAAATTTCCAAAATTACCTAAACCCAGATTTCCTGTAGTATATTGGTAATTTGGCATATATATTTTTGGCAAATATCACTCGCATAGCAAAATCAATGTAATTAAAACTTATAACTTATCAAGGGCCGGTACAGCATGGAATAGGCAAGTTCATCAATTTATAGATAAAAAAAAAATTGCATATATCATTAATTAGTTTTTTTAATCTTTGAATGCAAACATCATGTATAAAATACGTACTTAAAAAACATGGCTAATCCAAATATATACTCATTGGTTCTTTGAGCTAATACTTGGGGCATGCTTGAGGTTATGCTAAAAGGCTTCGAGTGTGTTTAAATAGCTTAAAAGAAATTTAATAGTAAGAAACTGGATTGCGTGGTTGACACATATTAAAATACTTTTTAATATAAAAAGTAAAAAGTGCATTTTAGGAAAATATCAAATTTTCTTCAAACATATTTTTTCCAATATATTGTGAAAGCCAGTACACTTAAAAAAACTGTCATTGGACAAAAATATCCATATAAATTTTACATAATTATAACTTTGACCTTGTCTTATTCATAGTTGTGTTGTCATTCAACTTATGCATCATTGTAGGGTTTTCTTTCGTTATACTTGTTTAAACTTGTACTAGATTATTTTTCCTTTTTTTTTTATAAAATTTGATTTTATATCAAGAATACAATCAAATCATGATATATAAAAGTCAAATTAATTCTTAATATATGGGTCTTTTTTGGTTAAATTTTATTCACTAATCAATCTTTACATTCTCATTTACTCTTCCTGGCAAGACTTTCTTGGTTGTCTTGAAACAAATCACTGCCCATCCAATCCCATCCCCACTTCCCATTGTGTTCCTTCTTCTGTCTCAGGATGCTTGTTATGCTATTGGTTTTAAGGTCAGAATATTAACCACTTTTGTGAGAACTTTATTAGATATTATTTATTTGATGTTATAGTTTTAATATAGCATCTTTGCTTTTGTATGCAATGTAAATGGTAATATCATTTGCATTCAATCCCATATTACAATATGTGTCGGAATTTTACCTTTAATCTTGCTTGAACTTGTCACTTGCCATCTTACCTTAATCATTTCTGAATACGGATGAACTTAGATGGACTTGATTGCAGGCCAAGTTGGAGCAATTCAATTGGGGATCGATAGGGCCTTGCAAAATTAGGAACCGGATATGCGCCCTGCACTCAGAGCTGGTACAATCTCCACATTTCATAATTTTCACATGTTCCAATTTTCATTTGAAATCATAAGCTCTTTCCTCTTTTCCTGGCCAGGATCCACCACATTATGTGGAAATCCATCTTTATAAGTCGTAACTTTGGTTTAGTTTCATCCACATTATGCTAACTTTGATTTAGTTTCATTTTTTTGTTTGAATTTTTTTTTTCTAAAATCTTTTAGCATTTGCCATGAATGGAACTCATGGCAATTTCTTTTTTTCTTTTTTTCTCTTTTTTTTTTTGTAGGAAATGATTATTTCCCATGACAAGAATTCTTCCTAAATAAGTATGTTTAAATAGCATTCGTGGCAAATAGTACTAAATACCACGAGAATTATACTTATTGTAGGACTTTTTACCACGAGTATTTATGTTTTATCCACAAATGGTCTAGTGGGAAAAACTACTTTTTCCCACGAGTTTGAACTTTCATGGGGAAAAATACTTTTTACTGCGAGTTTTATGCCACGAACGTCCCACGGAGCGAATTTGTGGCAAAAAACTACTTCTCACAAAAACTATATTTTTAGCCACCAGAATCCTTCCTGGAGAAAACCAGAAAATCTTATAGTGATATATCTATATAACACTAAAATGTAAACTCTATTAACAAAACTATACATACATTACAAACGTACATATAAAACGATACGACTTTTTCTAATTTCAAAACATGAGAAATAATATTAAAAATTCAAATTCAAATAATTTTTTAACTTTATAATATTATTATTCAACATTTTCTCTTTTATTTTTCAAAATCTAATTAATAAAAACCTTAATTCAAATCATTTATCTATTATTTATATATTTATCTAAAATATTCTAAATGTCCAAATGAGCCCAAGACTGATGATGAAGACCAACAAATGATCTTAATTGAGAGTTGCCCCAAGTTTTAAAATTTCAGATCATATAGTGGAAAGGCTGTAACGTCCCGTATCTAGAAGGGTTAGAGAATTACTACTTATTTATTATAAACATGTCTCCAAATACAATTTACATATCCAAATTAATTTTCTAAGTACAATAAATACTTCCCTATTTTCAAATCCACACATAATAATCTCTATAAAGTCATAACTACAATAACATCATAAGCAAAATGATTCACAATCTCCCAATAGTCTCAACATAATAAACTAATAATTTCTATAAATCTACTAACCCAAATACATAACAACCTCCACAGACATCAGAAATCCTTCAAACAACAGTTGTACTCTATCAGTTTAGCCTTGCTTACAATTTCTATTCTCGATTCTCAACTGAAATATCCACATCATCTGAAAAATATCTAAATATAAAAGAGTGAGTTATTAACAACTCAATATGCGGAGGGTATATACCAGAGTGCAGACGCTACAAGAAAAGAATTCGTTATGAAAACGTGGTTTCCCTGGCGATTTTACTTTCGCTGCATAGTTTTTACATTAATTGGTTGCCGACACTTTCTGCAGCAACTAAAGTTACATAGTAGCGATACAAATCGCCGTAAATAACAAGAGACTTGTTACGACGATTTCTTTTGCCTAAATTAACGCTACTTTTGGCCTTACTCTGTTACGACAAATATTTTTCACCGGAAAAATCATTTAATGAATGCGCGTACAAGCATAATTTCCTTTATTTCCCCACAAACATTCGAGTTTCCCCCCAGCCAACAAAATAGAGTCCCGCGAACCAAACGCAAAAAACCCTCACGATTTCTACCATCATTCAACACGCCCACGCCTTTACATCCACCTGCTTCGCCGAGAACAACCATGAGCTCTTCGCCTTCACGTGCTTGATTTCTGTATTAATGAGTTGCGGCATTTCTCAAATAGCCTAGGTATTTTTCGCTCTCTGTTTTAGGGATGATTTATAAATTTTTCGAATCTCCACATTTTCCCATGTCTTATCCTCTATTTTGTTGTAGGCTTAAGACAATTTTTCGTAGCTAAGACTAATTTCCTCCACTACGTTCTTGTCAATTAAGTGTGGTAAGTGTTCTTGCTGATTCTCGTGTGATCAATACAAGAAAATTGGGTATTTGTGGCCAACTATTATTTGTCTACATAACTATTTGCTACGAAAATTGATAGGAAATAACCTATTTGGCAGAGAATAGTTGGTCACAGATATTGGCAACATATGTGCATCTTAAGTAACCTATTTAGAAATTTGTAGCTGGTTGCTTCTAGGTTTGATCCTCTGAATTTGTCTCTACCCTTACCACTTATGAGTAATAAAGGGATGTTTAATTTTTTAATAACATTAAATATCTATAATTTGCTGATTTTTTTTTTCTTTTGGAGAAACGTGGTCTATTGAGTTGGTTTTTGGGGTTGGTCATTACAATAAAATAAAGTGAGGACTTACTATTCACCATCAATAAAGTGAAGAATAACATAGGGCAAAGGGTTCTAACACCAAACTAACTTGTTACAATAGCAGAAGAGTACTTTTAGGGCACATGACCAGTTCCAGATCACTTTAGCATGCTGCTTTTTAATTATTTTGGTTTCTAGATTTATATTAGTTTCCTTTGTTATAATTTATTTATTTAACTTCATTAGTGATTTTTAGGTTTTAAGAGTGTGAATAAGGGTTGGATTGCAGTGGATGTTCGAGACGCAAGAAGTTGATAGATGTAGGCAATACATCTCGTTTTCTTGAGCATCAAACACTTATTTTTTGGGTGTCACACCTTGGTGTATATTCCATTGCACAAATCTGGAACAAAGCATGGTTAGCTTTAGAAATTTTAGCAAAATCTTAACCCATTTAAGCTATGTATCTAAAATCGGAAATGGCTTAGGGCACCCATGGTTAGCTTTACAAATTTTAGCAAATGCTTAATTTACAATTAGCCAAGTCATTCTATAAGTGCTAGAAGCCTGGTTGTATCAAATTTAAATTTATAAAATTTAGAAATTTAGAAATTATTTTATAAATCAAAGTATGTCATATAAGCACTTTATCAAATGCTCTGAATGAATTTAAATTTAAATTTATGCTCTTCATATATATTGAAAATAAATACAACCATATCACTTAGGAGTGATGGAAAATGGGTGATAGTTTAGATTTGGAGTCATGGGGTTGTAATCCAATTTCTTTGTATAGATTGTTAAAAGTTGTAACCCCTTGTATGGTTTAGTTATTAGCTTGTAAGTAATATGTTCATTATGTCCTATTGCAAAATAAAATGGTTGGACAGTTCGAGACTCTAGAACTAGAGCAACAAACTAAGGAAGCAGCCGCGGGTTGGTGTCTTTAGGGTGGTACTTAATCATAGCCCAGGTTATACAAGGGGACTGGGAGAGATGGTGATCTCAGAGTCTACAAGACAGCGCGATTAGGCACGGGAGAAAGAGTACCTAGTTTCGATTGAGAAGCATAAGTAGCAAGCTGAAGCTTCCATCTGTGAGTTGGAGGCTATGAAGACGAAGATGGTTGCACTTGAGTAAAGACAAGAGGAAACCGACCGACTGATGCAAGAGTTGCTGGGGTAGCACCCATCCATCGTTGCATCTTGCCAAGAGACGCAGTGAGCTGGTGTTTGAGAAATAATCATATTTTGGAAGAATTTTTTGTTAGGTCTTCAGGTGTATTTTTTGTGTAGTGCTGATATATTATTGAAAATATACAAATATATATATATATATATATATATATATGTGTGTGTGTGTGTGTGTGTGTGTGTGTGTATATAACAATGAGAGGCTACTGATATATTTTTTGTGAGAGCGATGATAGAGTTTTTTAGCCATTCCCAGGAGCAATGCCTCGATAGAAGGTATGAAAATATATACATATAATACAACGATCTTAAGCCGTAAAGGTAACTTCGAACATGTAAGTATCTAAGTCTTCCGCTTGTTTTCTATAGTATTCTAAATTCCTCTCTGGGTCCCTCATTTTCAAGGCTTGTGACAGCAGCTAAAGAACATATTACTTAGGAAGCTCAGTTCTACCCGATCACCAGAAGTATCCATGGTATATAAGACTGTTAAGAGATGGTCCAGATGTTGGTATCTGTGGTAGGCTGGCATTCCATTGACTAGGATCTCCTATTTAGTTGATTCCTTAAAATAAGTATCTGGAGTAGGCTAATTTTCACTAAAACAAAATGGGTAGCTTCTATTTCATACCTTGAATGGTTGCCTCCACAACGCTTTATCAGAAGGTTTGTGTTATTATTGGTCCCAACTTTGGAGGGACTGATGTGGAACAGTTGATGTTTGTAAAAAAGTCCAAATGAAATTGGTAGCATGATTTTTTTTTTCCATTGTGGGTAGTGCTTTCCATTTTGATGTGTGTTGTGTGCTACCATAGTTGGAGGGTTTGGCGCCTTATGGTCGGAAGGAGAACATATTGTACCTCTCAAACTTGGAAATCTGTGCAAATTCACTATGCTTGAGCATGCTCATGTAATTTTATAGCTCTTCTTATGGCCTTTCATTTAGGTTTGGCTCTAGAGAAATATTTGTGGGTTCTTTCTACCTCCTTTTTATTCATAAATTATCAAGATAATTCGTTTATTGGATGATCCAAAGAGAGGGAGGGTTTTGAACCTCCCAATATAAAAGACTTTGAAGACCCTCATCCAAAAAATTGGTAATAAGCTTTAAAGAAACACCTAAAAAAAGATATGATCAAAATAGATTGATGACAAATTAAAATGAATATGTAGCTACAAAACTCTTATTTAAGGGCAATTTTGTCAATTTTTCCCCTTCCCAACTCAGGCATAGGGGACTGTACGTCATAGATTGGGCCAAGCAGCACATTTAATTAATTTATTTTTCTTAGCCCAAGCATTATAAAAATAATTTTGCAATCTGATGTGATTGGAAGGTTAAATCACGTTAATTTGTAGTTATATTTACTTTTATGCCATTCATTTGTGACTAAAATAATCTCTCTTAGAAATTAAGAAATGTATGCAAAGGCAAATCTCTCTTTGTATTGCATTTTGAACAAATATTACACAGAAAATCTTATATCCAGTCTGGTTGTATTATCCACTAATATAGCCAGTCATTCGCGTGACGCCACGTAGACGTCTCATCTTATATCTTGTAGTGATCAATCACATCTAATCAAAATCAAATTATAAACGCCCCTTCGCCCCTTCGTTCAGCGCCTTCGTTCAGCAAATGAAACCCAAAACATCCTTTGTTCAGCACTAAAACCCACCATCCCCACCCGTGTTCGGTACCAGAAAGACCTCCTCCCCCAGCCCAGTGTTCAGCAACGAAACACCCCCTCCCCTTTCGACGAAACCCCCATTTGATTTCGCAACAAATTCAAGCCCCACTTTGTTCAGCACCGAAACCTACCACCCGCACCCCGTGTTCATCACCGGAAAGACCCCCCAGCCTAGTATTCAGCAACAAAACACCCCCCGTTTGACGAAACCCACATTCGATTTTGCAACAATCACAAGCCCCATTGTTGATTTCGATTTTGATGAAATACCAAGATTTCTGTTAAAATTTATTTGGAGCTTCAAGGAGCTTCTATTTCTCTGATGGTATGCCCCTGTTAACGATTTAAATTGAAACCCCCAAATTACAAATTTCCTTTCATCTTGGTTGGGCAAAATCACCCTTCAATTAGCATTTGCTTTGCATTATTGTCAATGTTCTACTTGGAATAAAAAAAGATGCTTACCAAGTGTTTGATGAATGTTCTTAGAAAAAAATGTTTAGAATAGAAGTTACTCCATATCGATTTGTTATTATGTATTTCAATCTTGTGTATCAATTAGAAGGTTTGAAATGGAGTTACTCCATATCAATTTGTAAATTAATTTTTTGATGAATATTGAGACATTACTGACTCTATATGATTAGTCTTAGAACTGGACTTACTCCATATCAAATAAAAAATGTGATCTGATGTAATTCTTCAATCACAGTAACTCAAAATGGGCAGGGTTCAAAATATGTATACATGAATATTTACAGAATCTGTATGCTTTGGACCATTTTTTCCATTTTTGTTTGTGATTGTGTGGATGTGGGTAGTTAATCAATCTCTCTGTCATGGCTATTTATAGTTGAAACCACTATTCCCATTCCTATTATGACTCTTTTCACTTTCTATGATAGTTGTTGCCCCTATATGCCTTGTTTGAATTGTTCCTTTAGATTTGAATATGCTTCTAGTATTTATATATCTATAATTTGCTTATTTGTATTGTGGGCAATGCTACTTTTTGTTTGACACATTCCGATTCAAGTTCATCGACTGTAAAAGAGGATAATAAAGATAATCTAGAGAGGACACTTTGCTATTGTGGCTGTCAAGCGGAGTTAAGAATTTTGAAAAGATCAAATAGTTATGGTAGAAGATTTTATAATTGTCCAAATAGTTTATTGACTAATCAATGTAACTTCTTTAAATGGATTGATCTTGAAAGTGACCAAAAGAACTGTTTTTAGCTCATGTTGGAATTAGCTAAACGAAGGAATGTGAGGATGCTTCATGAGTGTCTAGGCATTGAGCAAGTCAAATTTAAAGCAATGTAGAAGAAATACAATAGTCTTAGGTGTGTTAATTTTTTCATAGCTTTTTTTTATGTTTGCTTTGTGCTGTAAGTTTGGACATGTTTTGGTTAGCGTAATGATTTTATCTTTTTTCTCCGTTGGTTTGGGATGATCAAACATATCAATCTGTTTTGGATGCTCTAATGAGAGCTTTGGACTAATTTTGTGAATCTTTCAATGAAACCTCCGATTATGATGAATTTGTTTATTTGCTTACAATAATGAATTGGCATTATTTGGAAGAAAAGTTTATGATAATGAGCATGGTAGTCTAAACAAAACCACGGCCTAGACAACATACTCGGGTCCTTCCATGAACCAAATGCATAAAAAGCATAAACTAGTGCATAAAAAAATCAATTTCAAAATTTTCCTTTCATATTTGGGTCCCTTCTTTTAACGTTCTTTGCCATGGACATCCTTCTCAAGTGCCTCAAAAAATCAATTTGGAACCAAATGCATAAATTAGTGCTTGGTCAAAACAAACAAAAAATCCATTTCCTTGTCTCGCATGCTTGATTCAATATTAGTCTTGCCATAATCCAAGAGTGACAAAAGGCATCATTTACTGCATCACCTTGCTATAAATGGCACATGAACAAATTAAAATGCTATTCTTTTCAAACAAACATGGTCTATCGACTTCTGAAAAAAGGCAAAGTCTCATGATAAATAACAAAATAACATCTTTGAATACCATTTTTTCCAGCCAACATCCTTGGCAAAATTATTAAAATATACCAACATCAACATCAAGTTGAAGATACAAAAAATTAAATCGTCATCAATCCACCTTTCCAAAGCTAGCAATCTTCTTCAGCTTTTCCCTATGACATTAAAATAAAGTCGGTTTAATTTAATTATGCAGTAAATAAGTTGGCGCATGAATAAATTAAACATACACAAAAGACAAATAACCTACTTACACAGTATCATAAAATTTTGCACTATGTATTAATACAATGTTGCGACATGTTGCACTAAGATAGCCCACTTTCCCTACACAAACAACAACAAATTACAAACTTTATTAACTTTTTCGATTAACAACTAAAAAATTCTGAATAATGCTAATGATACTATACCTCATTGAAGGACAATTGTTTTTAGCATGTCTCTCATTCTTGCAAATGTTGCAGTGTTTTTTCTTTGTTCTTTGTGTTTCTTTTGGATTATTTGCTCTCAAAGATTTTGGACGTCCTTTTGTTGGTACCAATGGATGATCCTGGACTATTTGTGAAAAGTTTGACATAGGCAAAAGTTTTTGGTTCTGATCAACATTGGGTATTTCTCGTGCTTGTGAACATTCTGCATTGGATACCTTTGCAAGTAACTCCTTGTACCTTCTCCAATGCAAGTGTGAGGTGAGTGTGATTTTCTACTAACTACAACCCAAGTTCTACAATGTCATACAATTGTAGCATCGTTTTATTCTTTCTCATCATCGCCTCATTTTGTCTTTCCAGAACTTGTCATTTAGAACACGGTATTTTAAGAATGAGTTGACTTTTGGCATTAATGGTCCATCTTGTTAAAACATAATGTTATGGCAACCTTTCTAACTTCATTTTCTTGTCAAAGACAAATAAGATATGTTTACAAAGAATCCCCGTAAACTCCCACATGTGACATATACATGTTGCATATCCCTTATCACCCATTAATGTCACATGGTAAATAGGTGTTTCTTTACCATAAGCTGTGACTCTATATGTCTTGGCCTCACCCTCAGTGGATAATTTTATTGTTTGGTACCGGAGACTATTGAACAAATCATTTTGAAATATCGTGAAAGACTTCTTATATAAATTAGTGCCACCCCCTCTTCAATTTTAAGTGGTGTTTTCATTATTGCTTTCGTAGATTTTGCCCAAACATCATTTTCTTTTTCTTTAAAGTAACAGGCATCTATACCTTCTTTATAGTGATATACAAAGTCACTAACCATAGTGCTCGGTTTAATATAATCTTTGAAAATTTTGTTCATACTTTCGCTTCTTTGGGTTGTTGACATATCGGAACAGAATGTTGAACGAAAGTAAGCTGGAACCCACCTATCCCGTCGAGCATATAGGTTTTGTAGCCAAGTGTTTTCTCCTAGCTCATACTTTACCATTATCGACTCTCATTCCTCCTCAAACTCCTCAATTCTAATTGTCTTATGTATGCAATGGTGGAAATCATTTTAAAAGTTTGGATATTTGTTGTATACATGAGCTAAATGTTTATGGAACTTTTGTAAAATGTGCCACAAACACAGCCTGTGAGTTGTATTGGGGAGTACATCTGCGATGGCCTTCATTATCGCCTTATCATCATCAGTAATTGTAGTTGCAGAAGCACGCCCAAGTATTGCTTCTTGCCATACACGCAATAACTATGTATATGTTTCAGCTGTTTCATTGACTAATAAAGCACAACCAAACATTACCGTTTGATGATAGTGCTTAACTCTAGAAAATAGGACAAACGGCATCTTATAAACATTAGTCAAGTACGTGACATCAAATGTAACAGCATCACCAATATATTGGTATGTAGCTCTTGATCGCGCATCAGCCTAAAAGCAACTTCCCATATGCCCATCGTTGTCAACTTGCATGGAGAATTGAAACCCAGGTTCTTTGCATTGTTGATCAATAAAGTAAGAATATAATATTTGTACATCTCCCTCTTCAAAGATTTTTATTCCTTTTATTCCCCACGTAATTCTCAACATCCTTGGCAATACAGCCAATATTAAAGTCACCACCAGCTTTTTTATCAAACTGACATAATGTTTCTTGTCGGTATACCAGCATCATTCAAAGTATCCACAAGTTTTCTTTGGACTTTTGTAACTCCCCTATGTTTGCAAAGGTAAGTAGTACTTCTCGGTGAAAGTAGTTCATGGTTATGTTCAACTTTCAGCTTGTTGACTATCCACATTTCACCATCTTTTTTTACTCCCATTATCGCTTTACACCCAATCATCGTCTAGGTCGGTTCAGGAATTTTTTGATCTTTTTATCTCTGATTTACCCGCCGATATCCCTCTCTTGAGCAAACATAGTATACTGCACAAAGGATTTTATCATCTTTCGATAGTCGAGTATGATCAGTCCTTATTGACAAACCTTTCTGTCTTGCATATGCCGTGTAAAATGCTTGAGCGTCTTCCAAATCCTCAAAAGACATACCAATAAATGGCTCACGAGGGGCACTACTAGAGAGGGATTGACATTGACTCCCACGTCCATATTTAATCCATCCTTTATATTCCCAAAATTTACTACATCATCTTCCAAATTCACAACATTTTCTACACCATCTTCTAAATCCACAATATTTTCTAAATCCACATCATCTTGAACATCATCTTCCAAATTCATAATAATATCTTCATTCCCAACGTCGAGAGAATTCAACTCATGGCTGTCAGAACTTCTTGTTTGATCCTTAAAGTAAGATACAAAAAGACATTATGAGTATTAAAATTAAAGTTATGCATTAAAATTAAAATTATGAGTATAATATAAACAAAATGCTATATCTTGAACATCACCCAATAATGCATTAAAATTATTACAAGGGCTTTTTAAAGCACAAAGTCATTCTCTAACTATATAATTACAATGATGCAGCTTAATGCTTATGAAAAACTTATAGTTTCTATACAATAGTTAATGATATAGTCTGTGAATAAACTCGAACTACGTTTGCAAGGAGATGCCATTTTTTTAAGATTTCTAAAGACAATTCCACGCTTTATTCTTTGGGATTGGCCTCCTAACCACAAATGAATATATAACCAAGAACATCATCGCAAAACAGAGAATCGAAAGCAGACACTCTACACTGTGACTAGCATAATAGGTTTCTAACGTAAAGTGCAAAACATAACTAATTGACAAAATACAATACAAATGACTATAACATTTCCCACCATGAAATGATAACAGCCCACCAAATTATCTATTCTCTTTATGAATAAAACGACCATAACTTTAGGCTGTATCTTCGTTCCCCTGTTAACCCACATTTTCCACCATCTAGCCCTAATCACATCAATTTGCATGAGAACAACACAAATAGAAAACATGAAATATATAAATTATAGAAGAAATACCATTTCAAATGCATAAGATGTGAGACGGTTTTGGGTCGATTTGTTGGGCAACAGAAGCAGGGGAGAAGCCGTGTCCTTTACGTTTCTGGGACTCAAATCGTTTAGAGAGGTTGTGTCGATTTCGTGTGTTGGAAGGGCAACAAGAGTTGATTTCGTGTGCATTGGAAGGGATGATTTCGTTTGCTGCAGGGGACGATTATGGAGGGAAGAAGGAGGAAGTTTCTCTTCAATCACATGCAAGCAAGTTCTTAGAAAATTTTGTGAAATAAGTGATGTGTCTAAATTTTAGTGGATGGCTGTATAAGCTTTGTGTACAACCCGTTCGAACCAAAGAGGGACATTTTTTATGTACAAATTAATGATAATATCAAACATGTCTATTTTCTTTGCAAGAAGATACAATTTTCAACCCTTGTATATGAAAAATATCTCTATTTGAAAGTGGTGTAGACTTGGGAGGCATTTTAGATGAAAGAATGTTTGTTTCCCATGCAAATTTTTCCAGTCAACTTGCTCTAAAGAGACTTGGAAAATATCAATTAGAAAATGTGGAAATTGTAACATGGAAATTGTGGTATAATTTCTCAAGACACAATGGAAAACAACTTTGGTGTACTTGGATTAACACCTTATGATACATACTCTATCACTAAGAAAGTAGAACTATTTGTGCCTCACGTTTTAGCTAATCTAACATTATCATACAATACACTATCCTATACAATACCTTTTAGAGTTGAAATCTCAATAACTGATTTCAAGTAAAAAAGTAGTGAATAGTAACTTATCAAACACAATCTTGGTGGTAACAAGTCTATAACCCACACAATGCGCAAATTATTGTGTATGTTATGTACAAGGTAGAGAGATCTAGAGAGAGACAGGGTTTTCTAGTAGAGAAATTCAAAACGATTTATAAGGCGGTTTATTTTAATGAAATAATATAAATATTGAAATAATGTTTTTGGATGAAGTCTTGAATCAGTTTATATCTTTATATTTAAGAAAATAAATGAAATTTAAAAGTTACAATAGTTAATAATAAAACGTTGTTTTTAAAATGATTATCTCTCCATAAAAATAATACTTCAAGATTCCAATTTTTATTCCAATTATTGCTAACAATAACCCACTTTTATAGGTAGGATGCCATGTTGGAGTCAAATGACTCCGCTCTTATATATAATAATAGATAACTTTAGCATTAAATTCTTTTTAGTAACCATAGAGGATCTCGTATTTTATTTCTCTTGAACAGTGCTCAACATCCACATTTGGTTTTGAATTCCTTAAGAAGGGAAAAACATCTTAGTTGCTGCATTCTTCTCTCCACTTCTATTTGGCTGGTTGCATTGGAGCAAAATCTTTAGAACCTTTTTCATGGATGGTCTGGTAGAAGGTTGTGTGCCAGTACAATAGAGTCCAAGTTTAAAAACATGACACATTTGATTCAAGTGAGAGGGTTCCTTGACTTCCTCATCCAAGGCATCATCTATTAGTTTTCCATCTTGACATGTTGCAATGCCCATTCGGCTAGCAATGTGTGTTCATTACTGTCATTGGCTTTCCTTCCGATTGTAAGTTCCAAAAGGATAACCCCAAAGCTGTAAATATTGATCTTTTCATTAATTCTTGTCGTGCGAGCATACTCTGCATTTCAATTCAACAACACAAACTAAGTCAAACTTCTAGTGATGGAAATAGAGGAAAACATAATCAATAAAAGGAAACTTGGAAATCTATACTGTCACATACCTAGAGCTATGTAGCCAAAAGAGTCAACCACAGCTGACATTGTAGCCAGTTCTCCCTCCTTGATCAACATCTTTGCTAAACCAAAATTAGCAATTTATGCATTGAAATTGAGATCTAAAAGGATGTTGCTTGACTTTATATCTCAATGAACAATCGGTAGTGAGCAGTCATGGTGAATAAAGGAGAGCCCCTGGGCAGTTCCTATTGCTATATGCAACCTCTTAGTCCAATCCAAGACGACATCACTGACTGACCCCTGAAAAGGTTGTTGTTACTCTACTCTTCCATGTAGCTAGCAATCCAGGCTACGATTCTCTAGATAGTTGTAGACAAAAAATTTTGAATTATCATTGGAGATACAACAGATCAACTTTACTATGTTTGCATGTTGAATTGAACTAAGTATTTTGACTTTTGCCATAAATTCTTTTTCAAGCTTTTCTTCTAGCTTTCAGTTATTCCAAATCTTCTTCCCAGCAACAGCATCATCTGAATGATGAACAACAACACGATAAACTTAACCTGATCCACTAGAACCAATCAGGTTGTTTTTTGTCAATCCCGACAAAATGTCTGATTCAGTAAAACTCAGCTTCCGGAATGAGATGAGCTTCCTTGTCAAATGCAATTCATGCTTTCTATTTTTGTAGTTTCTGATGACAAAGATGGAAACAAATAAACCTACAAGCACTACTATGACGACGGGAACTACAGTTTTGCACCAAACCTATGATCCAAGCAATTAATTGGTAAGAAGTTTTGCTCAACTTTTGACGACGGGAACTACAGTTTTTGAGGTTAAAGGATGAAGATGGTCTATTAGCACAAAGACCAAGATTGTTCAAGAAGCTGTCTGCATATCATCATTCTCAAATTCACTTGGGATGCTTCCACTCAGATGATTTGAAGACAGATTGAGTGAAATGAGCTTCAGGTGGCCAAGTTTGGATGGAATTAGGCCAGACAACTGATTTTGTGACAAATCCAATTCAATAAGGCTTGGCAAGGAACCAAGTTCTTCTGGAATGTGTCCAGCTATTGCATTTCTACTGAGGTTTAGAGTAGTCAATGATTTCCATGAATGAACATCTGATGGAAGGGAGCCCAAAAGTCAATTTCGATCAATCAAAAGAGTTGTCAAATGAGAAAGATCTCGAGGAATTGTGCCACTGAAGTGGTTATTACTAGCCATGAAAACCAACAAATTCTTCCAGGAAGACATTCCTTTTGGAATTTTACCAAAAAACCTATTGTTATTCATCTCCAACCGTGAAAGATTCCATGCCAATCTCTCAAGAAGCTCACCTGTAAAAGAATTATCACTTAACATCAATATAGTCAGATTCGATGATGTCCAAAGACCACTTGGAATACTCCCAGAAAATCCATTTTTGTATATCTTGACTATTTTCAAGCTGCTGCAATTTCCAAGTGATTTGGGCAACTCTTCAACGAGCTGGTTTTTATAGGCTACTACTTCCACCAACTTCCCATTGTTACACAAGTGTTTTGGCAGCTGGCCTATAAGTTTGTTGGTTGAAACCCAAAGCAATTCCAACATAGAATACCTCCCTAGTTCTGGAGGCAAAGTACCTGAAAAATTATTGTTAAATAACTTGAGATTTATCAGCTTCGGAAGACAACCAATGGTATCTAGGATTTTTCCAAATAGTTGATTGAGAAACAAAGCTAGACTCGTCAGATTTTTGAGCTTTCCAAAATCATCTGGAATTGTCCCATTCAAATTATTTTTCGATAAATCAATGACGTCGAGGTTCAAAGCCTCGATCACCCAAGGAATCTCCCCGCTCAATTTGTTTATGTAAAGGTAAACAATTTTTAGATTCTTTGACATAAACAAACTATCAGGGATCTTCCCGGTCAAGTTATTTTCTGACAAATCCAAATGCTCTAGTGCTGTCATTTCTCCAATCGTGTTTGGGATTTTTCCGATCAAGTTCGATGTGGCCATCCATTAATACTTCAGCTTCTTCAACTTTCCGAACTCCGGAGGCAATGTTGACACTATTTCGGAATTAAAGGCCAATTCTAGTACCTCGAGATTGGACAGGTTTCCAATTTCTGGCGGGAACCGGTAAACGGAAACTGGATAAGTTTGAGTATCCTCAATTCTGTCAACTGCCCGATATGCTGAAATGTTACCATTGTAGTTGTTGCCTATGAGGTAGAGCTCTTGAAGCCGAGACATGCGGTGAATATCATCGGGGATTACACCATAGAAGTAGTTTTGTGAGAGGTCGAGAACTTTAAGCTTCAAACAATTGTAGAGAGCTGTCGGGAACTCTGTGGAGTGAAAACTATTGTTATAAACATCAAATGTTTTAAGGTTCTTGAGATTGCAAACGAAGGGTGGGACTATTCCATTGATGTAGTAATCTTTGAAAGATAACCCAGTGATTGAGCCATTGGAGCAAGTGATCTCAGGCCAAGAACAATGGGAGGAGAAGTTTGTTGGAATCCAATATCTGAGAGATTCTGGGTTTCCCGTAGTTTCATGTTGAGTAGGATTCCTTGTTCTTGAGTTTGGGAGTTTGCATGCCGAAAAAGAGGGAAAATGTGATGTAGAAAGAGAAATTGATCAATATTGAAGCTGTTTTCGCCATTACAGGAGGTTGAGTTCCTTTGGCTCTGGCTTTCGAATGAGCTAATAAACTGATCATGAAGAAAATTTGAGAAAAAAGCTTAAGGAAAAACATACCTAATGGTGGAATGTTAAAACTTCAAATTAAACGTCATATCTGCAAATTTTCTAAGAGACCAATAATTGCAAGTTTAGTCCAGGGTCTTTGATAAGATGATAGGTACTCGTACCGTTGGGCTGGAATTTTCCATCCTTGTCAAGTAAATAAGAACCAAAACATGGAGTTCTTAAAAGAAAAAAAAAAATCAATTTTTTTTTTAAAAAAAATAGTAGATTTACTCATACGTTTAGAACCAAGAGACGGTTTCCTGCGAACTAGCCATCTTTCCCTTGTTTTGTCTATTGACTATGAAACCCATAAGAGTGTTTCGTACGTGCTTAAAATCCTTGTTTTCACCCAAAAAAATGGATTTTGTGGTATATTTATTTTGAAAGTATTGATTTTTAAAAGAATAAATTTATTTATTATTATTATTTTATAATTTCATGATGTGATATTAGATAATAGATTAATAAGTAAAATATAATAAATAATCTTTAATAATTAAATATTATATTATAAAATAATAAAAAAATAATGAAAAATTGAATGGCGAGAAGCAATTTTAAAATATAGGAGCCTGATGTTGAGTTTGTTGGTTGTATACGCGCTTTCCTGTGATTCTGTGAACTTCATGATTACGGTAGACAAGGACCAACTCGATGGTTCATTGGGTTACTTCCTCCTTTTTTTTTTTTTCACTTCCTTCCACTAGAGCATTCACACTGACATGGTGTAATTTGTTTTTTATAATTTTTTATAATTAATTTAATCATTCTAATATTTTTAAAATTTTTTTACTTTTGTATAAAATAAAATTTAATTTAATTTTTTCAAAATTTTTCAAAAAATAATATTTAAAAATATATTTTAATAATATTTTATTCAATTTTTAATTTTTATATACATTTATTTTATTTCATCTTAAAAACAAACCAGAGTCCAGACTAGTCAAAGCCAATAATTTCCACGGACCACAACCTTCGTGAAATTGGTTGAAATTAGATAAAAATAAAATAAAGAGTGATTATTACACAAAGATAAAATTACAATGATGTATTTGCCTGTTCTTGATGCTATCATGGCGTTGTGAAAATAATACGTTTGTCACCGGCAATAGCCCATCAGTTACGACAATTGAGAATCACAAGACCCAGATACAAAAGGCTTTTTAAAATTTTCATTTAAAAAAAATATATATTATTTGCAATCAAACTTGGCATCTTTAAATCCGAAATTATGCTATTTAAAAACTTTATTTAATTATTATTTATACATAAAATCAACACAAAAATTATTATTAAAAAATATATATTCAAATAAATTTCAATTTTATTGTTTATTTTCACAAACTTTAATATAGAACTGATTTAAGAAACAATTATTCTATTTTTTTTTCTCTCAACATCTAAAAACTTTCTTAAATGTTCTCAATTTTTTTAGTATCGAAATCAAGCAAACCAAACGTGTCCAAACCCCTTCCAACCAATGAGGAAAATGTTATATTATGCATGAAAAACTGTGGGAGGAGCATGCTACTGCTTGATCTACAAGAGTCTTTATAACCACCTAATTTAGGCCAACCCCATGATGGACATCCACCACGAGTAGCCAAATCAGGCCATCACGTGGTGGCTGGTGCCACCAACCACCAAGAGCAGCCTCAATATTTTTAAAAATGCAAAAACTAGTTTTTAATTATATAAATATAATAATATTTTTAAAAAAACATTTAATTAAAATCATTTTGTAAAAAAATCAATTTGCCACGTTACGCTCTCTTCTTGGTCAATGTGATTTCTGTTAAGAGTGATGGCACTCATTATTTTAATTTTCATCATCTCTCGATATTTTATGACGTAATATTAGAAAATTAAAAATTATTTATTATATTTTACTTATAAATGTCCTATCATTTAATGTAATATTATATAATGATAAAAAGATTATGATAAAAAAATTAGATGACGAATAGATATTTTCTTCTATTAGTACGAAAGTTTAGAATTTCATTCTGGTAATCGTTCTGGTTGAGGCACTAGAACGAAATATTTCGGTATCGGTCTGTTTTAGTGTGTCATATTTGGGATTAATTATATCTTATAATAAATAAATAAATATATATATATGAACTAATAACTAATAGAATAAAGACATATACATATAAGTGTGTATCATGTATGTGTGTACATATTGGAAGAATTGAAAATTTATAAAATAATTATAAGTTGAAAAAATACAAACTTGAGTTGAGATAAAAAAAATAAAAATAAAATAAATAGATAAAATATTAAAAAATAATGATATTTAAAAAAAAGATGTATTTAAAATTACAAAGTATATATATTTTATATTATAGAATTAATTAATATCATCTGAATTTAAAATTTTTTTAAAAAAATGTCATTCAAACACAAAAAAAAATATATATAAAAATAGTCTAAACCGGAATAGGGATCAAAATGGCCGAAATTTAAATCGAAACGGCCAGAATTCGATCGGAATGACCGGAACAGACTAAAACGGCTCAAAATTTAGACCTGAATGAAATAAGGAGGTATAGTGCATCAGTTGAGGTATCAGAACGAAAATTTCCGACCGTTCCGAAATGAAAAATTATGACCGTTCCATCCAGAACGGAACAGAATTCAAAACTATGATTAATACTAATGGTTGAAGAAATTTACGGGGGTTCTATGATATCTCTAATAAATGCATACCTCGTAAAGTTATGGCCAAGAATATATCACACAAAGAATAATGATAGATTTATCATTCTTCTACAATTTTTTTTATTACTCTTTTTAATTTTTCTATTTTTTTATTTTTTTATTTAATGATTTAAGAAGTAGTTATTAGTAAAATTGTCTATTTAAAAAAAATATTAATGATTAAAAATGTTAAAAAAATATTTAAAAGAAAAAAAAAATTAAATACAGTAAAAATAAAAAACAAATAGTAGCTGATAGGATAGCAAGGAAATCATCACTCATAATACGAGTATGATCTAGATTAGAGTAGGCCATAGCAGATAGCACTAAGGTGTTTTAGTCACTGGCGGAATTGGGAATTCTATTTTGCGGGGCCATATTGATCAATGCAATGACGACAATGCTTGCATTCACGCTTATGTTTGTGTGTGTGTGTGTGTGTGTGTGTGTGTGTGTGTGTGTATATATATATATATATATATATAAATATTACACTTTATTATTTATAATTATAAGAAAATAGATTATAGACGTAATTTAATTTCATATTCCTTCAATTTATAAGCAATATTTTTCGGATTGTATACTTTTAGCTCATATGCCCAAGTTTTTAAATTTTCGGTGGTATATTTTTGGTTTTTCTTTTCTTATGTGTTTACTTATTTTTATATTTTGGATGCAAAAATCATGAATTTAAAAAAATATATAGAACCCGTTTTTTCTTACTTTTAAGAAGACTCAAGAATTTTATATGGGTTTAGAAGAAGATTTTCATTTTTTTTAACAGATTTTAAGAAGTTCTAAATTTTTTAGGATCAATATTATTTTTTATCAATTTTTTGAATTCAAATAATAATAATTATGTTTTTTGGAAGGTTAGTTAGCGTTATTTTGCCAATGTGTCTAGTAAAAAATTTCTAATATAATTAAATGAATATGAAAACTATTATAGCCACAAAGAGATTACATAAAAGTAATTTTAAAAACTAATATAATTTCATTTGATCTATTAAATTTACTTTACAATAAAAGTAATTTTATAATCTAACAAACCACATGAAGCTACTTCAATTTGTAAGATTATTTTTATAATTTATTTGTTACTAAAATCTTTCTTTATATTTAATAGCACCCTTTTCCACCTGGCGATAGCACTTATCTTCAAAGAAATATGCTTCTCCAATATGAATTATATCTTTCAACACTCGTTTTAGGCTATTCTCTGCTTAAATTAAGTTGTTAAAGGAACCTGAACACTCTTAAAGGATATGGTTAAACAATTTGGTCAGCCTTCATTTAAGTAACCTTTCAGATGCTTAAAGTGTCGTCTTTGTCCATTTTCCTTGCATCACTTTCCAAGCATTTTCTTGAAGAAAAAATCAGAAGAGAAAATCAGAGAAACTCTTGGACAGTTTTTCTGATTAACCTTGCTTGACTTTTTTGAAGTTGAGATGTAATGTGTAAATGGAAAAATCTTGAGAGTAGAAGTCGATAATTGTAATTAGACTTGGCTGCAATTACAGTTTGGCATCATACTACAAGAAAAATTACAAGAAAAATTAGTATTTATAATATTTTAATTATAATTAAAATGGCTATTGCACAAATACTTTTTTTTTTTTTGTAGTGTCATAACTAACATGATTGGTACCTGCTTGAAATCCTTATTTTCACCCAAAAATATCGATTTTGTGGTATATTTGTTCAAAGTTTTGACTCGCTTTGGATCATGATGTTGAGTTTGTCGGTTCATGTATGGCGACTTTCTTCCACATCCACTCATGCAAGCAGTCAAGCATTCACTGGACTACATGTGCATGCTTCTCATCAACAATCTCTTTAGTCAAGGGCCAATGCTTTCTACAAACCCCCTGAAATGGGTTGGAATCAGAAAAATTAAGATATGACTATTACACAAAAGATAAAATATAATTATGTATGGGAGCTGCTAGGGCTACCGAGAGGATTGAATCTCCACAATTTCTATAGATATAAAACTATGTTTCTGTTTTGTATATTATTTTGTAAAATTACCAATATTAAGATAAAGTACATCAATAATGTATTTGCCTCTTTCCTGGTGCTAACATAATATTATAAAAAGAGTAATACTAAGTACAAGTTTCAAATATACAAATTTTATATAAACCTTTTGTAATAATGTAGGATAAAAAAAAATGAGTTTTTCAAGCTTTTTTATAGTTGAATTTACTTTTTATAAAATGCTTGCAGGATACTTGGACATTTAAAACTTGTATATATTATTTCTCTTATAAAAATATGACTTTTGTCTCCAGTAGGCACCCATCAACAAAGACTCAGGATAAGATTGCCAATTCAACATGTTTAGTTTTCCTTATTTTTTTAAGTTTTTTCTAAAGAATTATTCAAATTAAAAATTATTTTCTTTAGCTCTAAACTTTTGTTTTTATCTAAATCTTTTATTCCATTATTATCCAAATATAAGACCAATATTAAGAATTAGTCGAACAAGATATATTTTCAAACAACTTCTCAGTTTAATAGATCTATTTTTACAAATCTCAATACAAAATTGATTTAAAAATAAACACTACAAGAAAATTAGTTATTCATAGTCAACTATTATCTGCCAAAATGATTATTTCCTGTCAAAATGAGTCTATTTTCTAGCAAATAGTCATCTTCATAGCAAATAATCCATCAAGAATGCTCGTTTTCTTGTAGTGAAATTGTTGAATCCAAGATTTCAAACTTCGTATTTACATGTAGATTTTGATGATAACAAATAAATTCAAGTCTCAAACTCAAATTATTTACACAATGGAGCGAAGCGCATATCAAGCATAAAAGAACAAGTCTACAAATGAAACTCATAGACTATTTTTGTACATCTATTAATAAAATTCGAAATTGGATTAAGGTTCCAAATTACTCTTTTTTCTCATAAAACATCAAATTACTTTTTTCACATATGCAAGACATCTTTAAATGTCTTAATTTTTAAAATTATGTTTTTCATATGTGCATAACATCATCAAACAATATAATTTCAAAAATTATACTTTTTTATATAAAAATTTGAATTTATAAGATGATTGATTATCATATTTGATATGTGTATATTTTGTTTGAAAGTCTTGAATGGTGGTTGTGTGTTTTTTTGACAAATACAAAAAGTAGATAATTTGGTTTGAAAATCTTAAAAGGTGATTGTGTGTTTTTTTGACATATGCAAAAAGAAAATGATTTGGTTTGAAAAATAAATCATGCTCATTTTGTCATGTATGAAAAGTAAAAGATTAGGTTTGATTTCTTTGAAAAATGAATGGAGTTGTCTTTGACAAATGCAAAAAGGAAATGCTTTTATTTAAATTTTTTGAAAAGTGAATAGTACTCTTATTTGACATGTGAATTTTTTCAAATTTGAAATTAAAGACTCATTTGATTATAAATAACTCACTTGAGTTTTGCAAAAATAACAACAAGAGCTTACACATCTGTTATTAAGTTTTGTATCATTCTTTCAAAACTCTCATTCTCACTTTTCTAAAGTTTTAGGTCTTAATTTTTATTCTTTTTTAGAGAGATATAGGTTGCGCTGTATTGTTTCTATCTCACACATTGAGGAGTATACTTTAATAGTCTACCCACTATCAACTCTTGTATCAGTAAGAGGAAGCGTATAACCCTTGTGTGTGTAGAAGATGTTCTACACAAGAAAATAGTTGAATCACCAAGTGTGAGGTGATTGGAAGTGTAGAGGGTATTCTACACGGATTCTTTGGAGCAGTGCTGCTCAAAAGTATAATAGGTTTCTATCTCCACCTAAAGGAGATTGAATAGTAAATTTGGGATCCTCAAGGAGTAGCTTGAGGTGAGGACGTAGGCAGTGAGGATGAACCTCGTAAAAATACTGAGTTTGATTCTTCTTACCCTACTCTTTACATTTCTTGCTGCTTTATATTTTGTTTATATTTTATATTGTGTATTTGATTTATAAGTGTTAATTTTTATAATAAAACCCAACACCCCCCCTCTTGTGTTAGTCATCTGAGCAACAATTGGTATCAGAGTAAGGGCTCTGTTATAAGATTAACTATTTGTTGAGTTAAGATCATATGGCTAACATTGCAGCTATTTTTGCTGAACGTCAATCTAGTAGTTGACCTCTGCTATTTTGTGGAGATAATTATACTTTCTAAAAAGTTAAAATGAGAATATGTCTTAAGTCTCGAGATCAAGAAATCTGAAAATGTATTGTAAATAGGCCTTATATCCAACAAAAACTGTTCATGGAGTAAAGGTCAAAAAGGAATAGGAAGAGTTTGATTGCGAAAACGATAGACTTTATACTGTGAATTTAATGACTATGAATTTTCTATATAATGCTCTCAATGGTAATGAATTTAACAGAATAACGACTTGCAGGACAACAAAGGAAATTTGGAACAACTTGAAAGTAACCTATGAAGGAACTTCGCAAGTCAAAGAATCAAAAATTTATGTTCTTATACATGAATATGAATTGTTCAAAATGAATGATGATGAATCTATCTCTTCTCTATATACTCGTTTTACTAATATTATAAATAGTTTGACATCTTTTGGTAAAGTTTATTCCAGTTTGGAGATAGTAAGGAAAATTCTCAACTCGTTGCCAAAACGTTAGGAATCAAAAATAACGGCGATTTTTGAAGTTAGAGATCTTAAAAAACTCGAAGTAAATGAACTCATCGGGTTACTTATTACCTATAAGTACATATTGAAAAGAGGAGAAGAAGAAGGAAAGCAAAAGAAGAGCTTGGCACTCAAAACCGTTCCTCGTGAAAGTGAAAACGATGAAGATGAAGAAAGAAATGACGAAAAGATTGCAATGATCACAAGAAGATTTAAGAGATTCTTGAAAAATAAAGCTCCTTCAAGGAAACCTTTCAAAAAATCTTCCAACAAAGATACAGGTAAAAATGATTTATTAATTTGTTATAAATATAAAAAGTCAGGACATATTAAGGTAGATTGTCCCCTACTAAAGAAAGATTGATAAATACAAAGGCAAGAAAGTAATGAAAGCTATATAGGATGATGATTTAAGTAGCTCAGACAGCGACGCAAGTAATGAAGAATCTATAAATCTTTGTCTTATTGTTAAAGATAATCGTGAGGTAACAAATATTGAAAATCTCTATGATGAAAAATTGCAAAATGTTTTGGAAGAGGTATACGAGGAATTTGAAAAATTGGGTATTAAGTATACTACTTTGAAAAAGAAAAATTATTCTTTAATAAATGAAATTAATGTTTTAAGAAAAGAAAATATAGTTTCAGAAGATAAAAATAATTAACTGAAAAAGATTGTTGAAAATTTCACAAATGGAAAAAAAAAATCGAAAAATTTCTTGGTAATTAAATATATGTTTTTGATAAAGTAGACTAGGAATACATGCCAAAAGAAAAACTCAAACCCTATAAAAATTTATTTGATAAATCCATTAAATCAAAACCAGATTTTTAAAATTCTTTTCCTAAATATAGATTTGTCAAAGAAAGACATTATTACAATCACTCAAGTTCTTCAAGTATGTTACATGTTATTTGTAATTTTTGCAATAGAAATGGTCATAACTATCATACTTGTCCTATTAGAAGAAAACATACAATGACTATTAGGGCCATATGGGTACCAAAGAATCTTATTTCTTCTAATACTAATAAATAAAGGATCTAAAAAACATAGGTACTAAAAAAAAATATTTTAATTGTTTTTGTAGGTATACATGAAGTCTTCCATAGGTAAAACAATATGATTTTTAGATAGCAGATATTCAAGACACATGACAGGAGATAAAACTAAATTTATTGATCTCACTTCTAAAGAAGAAGGACACGTGACATTTGGAGATAATTTAAAAGGGAAGATCATGGGAATAGGTAAAGTTGGTAATAAGTCTTCTCTCATAATTGAAGATGTTCTACTTATTGAAAGTCTAAAATATAATCTTTTAAGTATAAGTCAATTATGTGATAAAAGATTTACAGTTATCTTCAAAAAGGATAAGTGCATTATTTTGAATAATCATGATTGCAATGTTTGTTTTATTGCTCTTAGAAACAATAATGTTTATACAATTGAACTTGAAGAAATTGCCTCACAAGATATTATTTGTTTATCAGCTCAACATGAAAATAGTTAGTTATGGCATAAAAGGTTAGGTCATGCAAACATGAAACTTATTTCCAAACTTTCAAAAAATGATCTTGTGAGAGGTTTGTCAAAAGTAAACTTTTTTAAAGACAAAATCTGTTATGCATGTCAGTTTGGTAAACAAACAAAAACTTTTTTCAAAATCAAGAAATATATTTCCACTACTAGACATTTGCAACTAATACACATGGACCTTTTTGGACCAAATAGAGTTGTGAGTCTGGAGGAAAATGTTATGCATTTGTTATTTTTGATGATTTCTCTAGATATATTTAGGTCATCTTTCTCGCTCATAAATATAAGGTACATAATGTATTTACCAAGCTATACAAGAGAATTCAAAATGAAAATGGTTATACTATTTCAAACATCTGAAGTGACAGGGGGAAAAAGATTGTCAATAAAGATATTGAGTCTTTTGTGATGAAAATGGTTTTCTGCATAATTTATCTGCTCCTCGAATTCCTCAACAAAATGGGATAGTTGAAAGGAAGAATAGATCTTTTCAAGAAATGACAAGAACAATACTTAATGAAAATAATTTACCTAGTTATTTTTTAGCCGAAGTGGTAAGTACTACATGTTATGTTATAAATAGAGTTATGTTAAGGTCTAAATTAGATAAAATTCCTTATGAGCTTTGAAATGAGGAAAAGCCCAACATTGATTAATTTCATGTATTTGGATGTAAATGTTTTATACTCAATGACAGAGATAATTTATGAAAGTTTGATGTAAAATCTGATGAAGGTATCTTTCTTGGATATTCAACAAATAGTAAAACTTATAGAGTATTCAATAAAAAAATTTTGATTGTACAAGAATCTGTGCATATAGTATTTGATGAATCTAACACTCTACTCTCTAAGAAATCTATTGATGAAGAATCAGAAGGTACAAATAACACAAATAGTCTCAATCTCGACAAAGAGAATACAATGGAAGAAGTCCAACATGGAGACATCAGGAAAGATCATCAAGATTTAGTACAAGATGCAACCAAAAGGTGGAAACATGTGCAAGATCATCTAGAGGAACAAATTCTAGGAAAACCTTCACGAGGTGTAAGAACACGATCATTCCTTAGAAATATTTGTAATCACACTGTTTTTTTATCTCAATTTGAACCTAAAACTATTGATGAAATACTTATTGATGAATCATGGATTCTAGCTATGCAAGAAGAGCTAAATCAATTTGAAAGAAATAATGTATGGACACTTGTTCCTATACCCAAAAATCATGCTGTTATTGGAACAAAATGGGTTTTTAGAAATAAGAAAGACAAGTTTGGAATCATTACTAGAAACAAGACTCGACTTGTAGCCCAAGGTTTCAATCAAGAGAAATGAATCGATTATGATGAAACGTATGCACCTGTCGCAAGATTAGAAACTATTTGAATGTTACTTGCATATGCATGTTATAAAAATTTTAAACTTTTTCAAAAGGATGTTAAAAGTGCTTTCTTAAATGGTTTTATAAATGAAGAGGTATATGTTGAGCAACCTCCAGGTTTTGAAAATCATATTTCTCCTAATCATGTTTTTAAGCTCGCAAAAGTATTATATAGACTCAAAAAAACTTCTAGAGCTTGGTATGAGAGGTTTAATGGTTTCTTGATTGAAAAAAGTTTTTCAAGAGGAAAGATCAATACAACTCTTTTCATCAAATATGAACAAGATGATATTCTTCTAGTTCAAATTTATGTTGATGATATAATATTTGGTGCTACTAATAAAAATATGTGCCAAAATTTTGCTAAGTGCATGCAGGAAGAATTTGAAATGAGCATGATGGGAGAACTTAATTTCTTTCTTGGATTGCAAATCAAGCAAGTAAAAAGTGAAACATTCATTAATCAGTCAAACTATATAAAAGAGTTACTCAAAAAGTTTGAAATGGAAGGTGCGAAGGTAATTGGAACACCAATGAGTCCAACCACCAAATTTGATAAAGATGAAAGCGGTAAGTCAGTTGACTCAAAGGTATATCGAGGTATGATTGGTAATTTATTATATTTGACAGCTAGTAGACCTGATATTATATTCAGTGTATGTTTATGTGCACGTTTTCAATTATCTCCAAAGCAATCTCATTTGATTACAGTCAAGCGTATTTTTAGATATCTTGCCGGTACTATTAACCCAGAGTTATGGTATCCTAAGTACACTTCTTTCGATCTTATTAGTTATTCAGATGCGGATTATATTGGTTGCAAAGTTGATCAAAAAAATACTAGTGGAACATGTCATTTTTGAAGTCATGCACTTGTTTCATGGTTTAGTAAAAAATAAAATTATGTTACATTATCTACTGCTGAGACAGAATATGTTGCTGCAGGCATTTGTTATACTCAAGTTTTTTATATGAAGCAACAACTTGAGGATTTTAAAGTCATGTACAATCATATTCCTATTAAATGTGATAATACCAGTACTATAAATCTTTTAAAAAATCCAATACAACATTCTAGGACCAAGCATATTGAAATTAGATATCATTTTCTTAGAGATATGTACAGAAGGGCGATATTGTATTAGAATTCACTAGCACACATGATCAATTGGCAGACATTTTCACAAAACCCCTACCAAAAGATAGACTATGCATGATTAGATGAAAAATAGGAATGATGCATGCCATGAATATCTGCTAAATATTTTTATTCCATTATCTCAAATGACCTACAGAAACTTGAGACGTTTAACCTCATTATTCAACTGCATTTGCTCCTCATAGGTCATCATGCCATCCTTATCTAAAGGATTAGGCAATCGAAATGAAGAGACAAGTAAGGATTTTAAATCCTTATTCTGTTGTTTTAAGTCTACTATTTTTCTATTAGACTCTTAAACAAGTCGTTGAAGAACATCGATCTTCTCATTAAACTTCTCTATCTCGCGGGTTGTGGACTGTAACCGAGCGGAAAAAGTGATAATAGACAATGAGTATCGAATTCTGAGACTCACAAACTTGTAAATAGCATCATAATCTGATTTATTAGCCAAATCAGTGTTTTGTTACTTCATGGCGCCTACAACAGATGCAGAAATAGTTTGAGGTGAAGAATACCTCATATCTTGATCATGAGAAGCACTGAAGGAAAATTGATGAGCCATTAAAATTTTGTAGAGTGAGAATGAAGATGAACTACAGAGATGAGAAGAAGAGTTGATGCAAATTAGATAAAACTAAGGATTTCTTTTATAAAAATGGAAATAAATACAAGACAAAATGTCATCTCTTTAAATCTTACTTAGTCAAACTTACAAGATATGCCGGATGCATATTGTCAAAAGTTAGCGAGCTAAGCCAGCGAGATTAATTACAATTGTCCCTATTTCTCTCGTGAAACGTTGCCATTATCTGCTGATGTTGACTCTGTGCTTGAACTCTCACTCTTTCGATTTCTCTATTCAAAGTTTCAGAACACGAGCTAATTCCATCAAATCTTTATTTTCTTGCCTTAACCTATTATTCTTTATACCTTTATTTGCAATCTTTTGATACAGAACAGATATTTGATTGTTAAGTCGATCAACGTCATTTGCCCTCGCTAGTAATCTCCAAGATATCGTCGTAACAGAAGCAACATATTGAGCACTAAGAGTTCTTGATGCTACAACAACTTCAGAATCAGCCATACTAGAAAAATGCATCTCTGCTTCTATCATGGTGTTAACAACCTCAGTAGATAAAATGACTGATTGAGATGGTTCCTGATTCAAATCCGAAAGATTATTAGACGAAATTTTCTTCAATATTCTATCGGTTTGGAAAAACAGATACTCGATCAATGAGCAATGTGAGATTTGTTTTAGCATTCGGTGGGTGAAAATGGTCATTTAAACAGAAACTGAAAACTTTCAAATCTCTACGTATCTTTATTTGTCAACAACATCAAGCAGATTTGAATCTCCTTCCGTACCGAATTGCCAGAACTAGACCTCCAACCTTTGCAGGTTTTGTTGGACACGCGTGGCTCCACACCGAATTCTTTACAGTTTCTACTAACGCACCATTTTATTTGTCTATTGGTTATTGTAAGAAGATGTCATATTGAGTTAGTTATGATTCATTTTTAATGATGCCAAAAGGGTGAGAAGTTTTAGACATAAATATTTAGATTTTTAACTCTGTTATATATGCTGAAATTATGTTTATCTTTTGCTTGAAAAACTAACACATATTCTCAGGGGGAGCTTAAGAATTACTGCAAGTCTCAAAATTCTACTAAGTTTTTGTTATCATCAAAAAGTGGAAGATTGTTGAATCCAAGATTTCAAGTTTCGTATCTACGTGTAGATTTTGATGATAACAAATAAATTCAAGTCTCAAGTTCAAATTATCTACACAATGGAGCGACGTGCACATCAAGCATAAAAAAAAAGTCTACAAATGAAACTTATAGATTATTTTTGTACATCTCTTGATAAAATTTGAAATTAGATTAAGGTTCCAAATTACTCTTTTTTCTCATAAAATATCAAATTACTTTTTTCACATATGCAAGACATCTTTAAATGTCTTAATTTTGAAAATTATGTTTTTCACATGTGCATAACATCATCAAATAATATAATTTCAAAAATTATACTTTTTTATATAAAAATTTGATTTGTAAGATGATTGATTATCATATTTGACATGTGCATATTTTGTTTGAAAGTCTTGAAGGGTGGTTGTATGTTTTTTTGACAAATACAAAAAGTAGATGATTTTGTTTAAAAATCTTAAAGGGTGGTTATTTTTTTTTTTTACATATGCAAAAAGAAGATGATTTGGTTTAAAAAATAAATCATTCTCATTTTGTCATGTATGAAAAATAAAATATTAGGTTTGATTTCTTTGAAAAACGAATGGAGTTGTCTTTAACAAATGCAAAAAGGAAATACTTTTATTTGAATTTTTTGAAAAGTGAATAGTGTTCTTATTTGACATGTGAATCTTTTCAAATTTGAAATTGAAAACTCATTTGCTTATAAATAACTCACTTGAGTTTTTCAAAAATAACAATAAGAAATTACACATCTATTGCTAAGTTTTGCATCATTCTTTCAAAACTTTCATTCTCTCTTTTCTAAAGTTTTGAGCCTTAATTCTCATTCTTTTTTAGAGAGATATATGTTACGCTATATTATTTCTATCTCACTCATTGAGAAGTGTACTTTGATAGCCTACCCACTATCAACTCTTGTATCAGTAAAGTGGTGCGTATAACCCTTGTATGTGTAAAATATGTTCTACATAGGGAATAGTTGAATCACCAAGTGTGAGGTGATTGGAAATATAGAGGGTGTTCTACACGGATTCTTTGGAGCAGTGCTGCTCAAAGGTGTAATAGGTTTCTATCTCCACCTAAAGGGGATCGAATAGTGAATTTAGGATTCTCAAATGGTAGATTGAGGCGAGGATGTAGGTAGTGGGGCTGAACCTCGTAAAAATACTGAGTTTACTTCTTCTTACCATACTCTTTACATTTCTTTCTACTTTATATTTTGTTTATATTTTATATTGTGTATTTGATTTATAAGTATTAATTTTTATAATATAACTCAATTCACTCTCTCTCTTGTATTAGTCATCTGGGCAACAGAAATTATTTGAAGTTCTTTCTCCTTTCACAATTCTTATTAATATTATATCTAAGAATTTCTCATATATTTTCTTTTTTTCTTTTTCTCAAAATAATGCAAAACCAAACGTGACAAAACCCATCCCAACGAATGAGGAAAATGTAGTATTATGTATGAAAAATTGCAGGAGAAGTTGCATACAACTACTTGATCTAGTTGAGAATTAACCACCTATAAGTGGCATCGTGTTTGTTTATTCTCAAACATGGCCCAAACCATCACAAGAAAAAAACAGTTCCCAATGACCATGGCCTAAAGCAAGAAAGAATGGCAAGCATTCATATCAAATTTGGACATATTTTCTTGAGTTGACTTGATTTACTATGAAAAAAACAAAGACCTGACTCGAATTAACCTAACGTTTAGATAGGACGCTAGAAAAGCACTTGGGAACAGCCTTGGGTGCATTAGCTCCGGGGTGCACCTGGCCTCTCCCCCCACTTGGGAATAGCCTTGGGGCTCTATACTTCTATCTCTATTTTATCTTTAAATTTTCAAACTTATCTCAAATTCTTTTTGATATGAACAGTAACAAACAATAAAAAATCATTTCATTTCTATTTCATCTATAACAATTTTCAAAATTATCCCAATAACTTCTGATATGAATTGTAACAAATAGTTAGTAGCATGCATCTCAAGTGTCAAAAAGTTAAGTGGAATCTACCTATTCATCAAATATCAAAGTTAAAAATATATCTTCTCATCTTATCTGAACTACGCAACTAAATATAGCCTTAGACTCAAGGTAGATGGAGAAGTGTGACATTTTTTGTATATTTCTTGTTTCACCCCTTTTCACTATTCTAAATCACTCGAAGCTTGGTTTTGCTCCTAACTCAATGGTTTTGCTCCTAGCTCAAGAGATCATGCCAACAAAACCTTAATTTATGGTGTTGCAAGGCATATTATAGAACAATGAATCATAATTGGAGGTTATGTAGGGCTCAAACTTACATGCTGCAGCCTCTAATTCTGCTGCTTTTGTGATGTTGTTGTATTTTGTTGGTATTGGCTTATTTTAGTGCTCTTGTACTAAATTATAAAATAAAATGGGATATGTTAACTATTCTTTCAAGAATCACTTTGACATAGCATTCTCCTATTTCTATTGCAAATAAAATAGGATGTGTATCAGAAATGTAGAATATTTGGAAATTGTTTTGTACAAACTTCTCGAGTAAGCCTTTTGACAAAAGAGTGAGGTCCACTTGAAAAAGTTTCACTTTCTCCGAAAGGTCTATACGTTATGTGTTTGTATTTAACATTACTCTTTTATATTTGGACATCAACAAAACGAATCAAATTGCTTTTTTTGCAGGAAGAAAATATCTTCGATTTTTTCAGTTATAAGTGGCACCTAATAAATACTTCTTTTAAGTTCGTAAGTCTGCTAATAGGATCTTTGTCGTTTTAATTAAATGTAGATTCCAATGTGTACCCTTTGTGTATTGTAATGGCTTGAAAGGACTTATAAAATTATCCATTAAAAATACAGGGAAGCAGATGGTAAAAAAAAGGCTTGAAGGGTGTAAATTACAATAAAAATAATTTTTATAAATGGGATATGAATCGGGAAGTATAATGAAATAGGGGATAATTTAGTATGAAAGTGCAAACACAAGAGTTGACTAATTGCTGTAAGCATTAAGTTTCTAGAAATAGTTAAGACTCTATTTATTACAATATTGATAATGCGATTGCAAGAACTTCCAACTCAGTTTTACAAGATTTTTTATGGTAAAAATCGAAATATTTTCAGTATCAAACATGTCTTTGGTCTTTACAAGAAGATATAATTGTTAGCCCTCATGTATGGTAAAAATCTCTATTTGAAAGTGGTGGAGACTTGGGAGGCACTTTAGATGAAAGCAGATCCATTTACCATGCAAAGTTTCCAGTCAACTTGCTTTAAAGAGACTTGGCCTATCAAGCAAAAGTAGCATTTTCTTCTCCTATCATCTTCATTTTCTAGAATGGAATGGAATAGTTGATGATAAAGTTAAGCCAAAATATAACAACTCTTCCATCCGTGTGGACATTAGATTGAAGTTGAGAAGAATATACTTTGAAGGATAATTTTCTTGACAAGTACTCACGATAGAAATAAGCAGTGGAAATTAGACAAAAGTCTTTGAAGTGTTCTAGATTTGGTTTATTACTTTTATAAATGCAACATGGAAATTTTCAAAACACTATGGGAAACCACTTTGGTGTACTTGGATTAACACCTTATGAAACATGCTCTATCACTAAGAAAGTAGAACTATTTGTGTCTCACGTTTTGGCTAATCTAGCATTATCATACAATATGCTATCCTATACAATACCTTTTAGAGTTCTTGAAATCTCAACTACTACTTTCAAGTCAAAAAGTAGTGAGTAGTAACTTATCAAACACAGTCTTAATGGTAACAAGCACATAATCCGTGCAATGCACAGATTGTTGTGAATATTGTATATGAAGGAGAGAGATCTAGAGATAGATATAAAAAAAATTGAAATAGTGCGATTTATTTTGATGAACACAATATAAAAGTTGAAATAGTGTCTTCCTGTGGAGTCTTGAATTGGTTGATATCTTTATATTTAAAAATAAATAAATAAAACTTAAAAGTTACAATAGTCATAATGAAAAATTGCTTTTAAAAAGATTATCGCTCCATAAATATAACACTTCAAGATTCTATTTTTTTATTCCAATTATTGTTAATAATAACCTATTTTTATATATAGTAATAGATAACTTCAGCATTGAATTCTTTTTAGCAACCATAGAGCATCTAGCCTTTTATTTTTGTTAAACAATGCTCAACATCCTCATTTGGCTTTGAATTCCTTAGGAAGGGAAAAACATTTTAGTTGCCTCATTCTTCTCTCCATTTATCTCTAGCTAGTTGCATTGGAGCAAAAGCTTAAGAACCTTTTTCTTGGAGGGTCTGGTAGAAGGTTGTGTGCCAGTACAATAGAGTCCAAGTTTGCAAGCATGACACATTTCATTCAAGTGACGTGGTTCCTTGACCTCCTCATCCAAGGCATCATCTATGGGTTTTCCATCTTGAACGTGTTGCAATGCCTATTCGGCTAGCGATGTGTGTTCATCACCATCATTGGCTTTCCTTCTAGTTGTCAATTCTAGAAGGATAACTCCAAAGCTGTAAACATCAATTTTCTCATTAATTCTTGTCGTGCGAGCATATTCTGCATTTCAATTCAACAAACAAACTAAGCCAAACTTTTGGTGATGGAAAAAGAGTAAAACATAATCAATAGAAGGAAACTTGAAAATCTACATTGTCACACACGTGGAGCTATGTAGCCAAAAGAGCCAGCCATGACTGACATTGTAGCCAGTTCTCCCTCTTTGATCAACATCTTTGCTAAACCAAAAGTAGCTTTGTAGCCAATTTTGGTGGAATTAGGCCTAACAACTGGTTTTGTGACTAGTCCAATTCAATAAGACTTGGTAAAGAACCAAGTTGCTCTGGAATTTATCTAGAGATTGCATTTTTGCTGAGTTTTAGAGTATGAATTGATTTCCAAGAACTAAGATCTGATGGAAGGGAGCCTGAAAGTTGATTTCGATCAAGCAAAAGAATTCTCAAAAGAGGAAGATCTCGAGGTATTATACCATTGAAGTGATTATTACTAGCCATGAGAACCAACAAACTCCTCCATAAAGACACTCCCATTGGAATTTTACCAGAAAACATGTTGTTATTTGTCTCTAATCATGAAAGATTGCATGCCAATCTCTCAACAAGCTCACCTGTAAAAGAATTATCACTTATCATCAACATTTTCAAATTCGATGATGTCCAAAGACCACTTCGAATACTCCCATAAAATCTATTTTTGAATATCTTGACTAATTCCAAACTGTTGCAGTTTCCAAATGACTTGGGAAACTCTCCAACAAGATGGTTTTCACAAGCTATTGCACCCACCAATTTCTCATTGTCACACAAGTGTTCTGGCAACTGGCCTGTAAAACTGTTGGTTGAAACCTCACAACAAAAAATAACCTCATTTCAAGCGAGCAAAATCACCAGAAATACTACAAAAAGTTGCAGGAAATACTTAGTTTCAGCTAATATGTGTCACCATGCCATAGCCGCCTATAGTGAGCCAAGAAAAGTTTTTCTTGGCTACATTCAAAGTTGACGGAAGTACTTTTTTTGGCGACAAAATACTGCTGCAAATAATAAAAAAGTGGTCACAAAAAGCCGTTAAAATTATAATGCCATGTCGCCAAAATAGTTTTTGCAACGAATTACTGAAAACCAGTTTTTTTTCCTGCCTGTATTTAAGAGACGGAGATCATTATATATTATATGTATGTATTATTTCATTGTTGACTGAAAAACTGGCGGAAAAAAGACGTGCAGGGCTGAGTTGGGATACAAATCCAAGATAATTCTCTACAATTTTACTTAAAGAGCATGACATACATTGAGAATACTAAATGTTCCACCATTTTAGTCCAACAAAAACCACCATAAAACTAAGATTCAGCCCAAAATTTCTCTATAGGCAAATACAACGAATTGCAATTTCTCTATAGTCCAACAAAACCTCTCCAAAAATAGGCTTTGCCAATGAAGAATACAACTACCAAAGCCACATCTGTACATCCCTCATCACTTCAAAGGTTGTTGGAAGTTCATTCATCATGTCAAAAGACAACTTCCTATACCATAAAAAAATCTTATAAAGAACCAGCCGCAGATAAAGTCAATGTCAAAATGAAAGAAGAAATGACAGTTCAACATCAATTTTTTTTATGTAAGAATTACTAAATTCTCAATATCCAAGCATATAAATGAGAGCAACAACCAATATTTTGCTAAATAAAAGCAAAGTTAAAACTCACTAACCCATTTTATAATTCCAAAGCAAATAAATTAGCTTCACATTTGTTTGTTATCATAGTATTTTTCTAAAATAAACCCACAATACATAAAGCATATATAAAACTTGAATTTTATAAATCTATGTCATTTACTAGCCTCATGTCATCTTATATGTGATCAATGCCTACATGAAGAAACCCAATGTCAATAACAAAAACTCAATAAATATCAAACCAAATCATTGAATTGTCATGGTGATGATCCTTAGTTGTGTACGAGCATTTGGTAGAGATTGCAACCAGCAAAATAAATAGAGTACAAATAAAAGCAAATTCACTTTTGAATCATATGAGCAAGTGCGAACACATCCCTTGATATTTCATTAATAAGAATTTTTCTTCGTCTTTTTGGGTGGCACCAGGTTATGTTTATGGGGGACATACATTGAATTTCAAGTTGTGTGCTTTCTTTTTATGTAATTATGATTTGGCTTCAAATACACTAAAAAAACTATAACTTTATTTGTACATTATTTAGATCTGATTTTGTTGTAAGTGTTGTCAATTGTTAACAAGTAAAACAAGTCCTTGTTTGAGACTTGCTCTAGTGAGCCTTGATTCATTTTTCTCAAATTTTTACCTAACATCCATCTTCCCAATCAGAGTGAAATGTCTAAAGTGCACTTGCTCAATATTGAAAATAAAACATAAACATTAAAATAATAGAACAGATAGCAATAATAATAAAAAAAATTGAAAAAAAAAAGGACAACCACCATGGAGGTAACGCTTGGGGTCACCACAACAACGACCCAATTAAGGTAGCCTTCATTCACCTTCCTTTCATATTTTTAATCTGCATAGATATATGTGTGGGTGTGTGTGTATATTTATGCTCATTTCTTTTTTGAATAGCATTTCCCATCCATCTACCACACATGCATAACCACCATCATTGATCCATTAAACTTCATTTCCCCTTCACCATATTCTAATATCACCAACATTCGACATCCTAGTTCTATCACAGTCGACATGTGAATAGTACCCAAATCAGCCTTGTTTTAATCAAATGCATTGCTCCATCCACATTGAGTTTGAGGTAACCATTAGATGGTGGTTCTAGTAACAAATGGTCTTCATAATTTTTTTTGATAAAGATTCCAAATCCTAGTGAATTTTCTATAGAGACAATGCATAATCAATCATAGTTGTATGTTCAATATAGATTTTTGCATCTAACATATTATTCTTCCTAAACCAAAATTCCTAAGCTATCAAGAAAAGAGTAGTTAAGTTATTTATATTGCCCTTGAGTTTGCTATTTTACAACCCATTATATTTCTGCATTACTACTGTAGAAGTAGTAACCAAGATGATTTTGGAGATATGTAGCCGACTACTAGTTTGGGTTTCAAAATGTTCTGCCTAGCTATGCAGAAAGTGCAATCTAGATACAAAAAGAAGTGTACAAGAAAGTTACCTAACTATGTAGGTCCCTGAGTCTGACTCTATGACTCATATCTTTTCATAAAGTAGTCATATTTGGCTTGTTTCTTGTGATGCCCCCAAATTCCCTTTAAAATAATATGGGAATCGAGGCGTCAGGATGATGACAACACGGGTCACACATCTCAACGACAAGTGTCAAACGTGTGTGCACACGTGACATATATAAAATATAGGTCGTAGCAGATAATAAATTATTATTTAAGTACCAGAAATTTTTTTAGAAATATTTTACAAACCAATTTAATATAAACTTTCCAACAGGAGATTTAATATAGTCATCCAAAATATAAATTAAACAATTACATATTTATAAAAAGGAAAAAATAAATTTCTCGAGATATCAATTAATAATAATAACACCTCAATAACGGAGCCGTCTCCTCAAACTCAGCCTCTCCAAAGTCTGCATCCAAAAAAACTACGACACCAAGATGGCATCGCAGGTAAGTACAACCCAACCAAACTAAAAGACAAAAATATATTAATGCCACAACAACAACCATGAACAATTACCATATGCATGAGACTTAAAATCATCTTGCTCAAAGTCGATGAAATAACCACACTCGTCAAAATCCCAATTTAATCCACAATAAAATTCCAATAAAATTACCCATCATTTTTCATAAAATAATATCCTCAAAACCAATCATACCGGGCGTTACGTATCGACGTCCCCGATATGATTCACACACACCCGAAATCATAATAGGCGTTACGTATCGTCGTCCCCATTACGATCCACACACACTCATTTCATACCGGGCGTTACGTATCACCGTTCCCGATATGAAATACACACCCAATGACCATAATAAGCGTTACGTATCGCCGTCCCCATTATATCATCCATACACTCACACGCTGATCACAACAGGCGTTACGTATCGCCGTCCCCTTTATGACTCAGCCCAAAACCATTAAAATCTGTTAAACTCAATTTAAATCCCAGTTTCCATTCTCAACACATGAATATCCGAAATCATGCAAAAATTCACTTTCCAAATATTTTCATGAGTATCCGCGTAAATACACAATGTAGACAACCATGCAGCAATTATCCAACATTTAATTAATCCAATCAACCAACAAATACCAACATCAACCAACACATAGCAACAATAATCAGACACAATAACTGTTGATGTCAAAAATATATTTAAATCTTAAAACTCGTTTGAAAAGTACTTACAGCGGTAAAAACGTAAATCCTTGAACAACGTCAATCTGCAACGTTTGTAGCGGTCACATGTACGTTAAGCTAAAATACTCGGTTTGACCCCAAAATTTAGGAAGGTACCCTTTAAAGGGTGGGGAATCTCATGGAGGTGGTGGTGTGGTGGCACAACCACCAAAAGGTGGCTGATCGGGGTCAAAAGGGATGAAAACTCATTTTTGGGTTTGGGGTTGTACCGGGAAGGTGAGGTCGTGTATGGGGAAACTGAGTTAGGGGGATGACCGGCTGGGCGAGGGGAGTCTTTTGGTGGCGGTGGTGAGGCCTACAGTGGCCGGACGGCGGCGCGGTGAAGAACGACCCGTTTAAGACCCATTTCGGGTAGAAGGGGTAACCGGCGGGGATGGGTGGCTACGACGGTGGGTTATGCTCGCCGGAGGGTGAGGAGTCTAGTGGTGGTGGTCGGAGGCCAAGGGGTGGCTGGCGGTGGCCGGAAAATGTAAGGGAAGCAAAAATACCCATTTCGGGTTTGTGGCCGTGGAGGGGCGATGGGGTGGCCGGAGGGGACACCACCGGTGCCGTTGAACTCGCCGGCATGTGGGGGTGAGGTTGGGCTGGGCGGTGTCGCCGGTGGGTGGCTGGCAGCGGTCCTGAGGCTGAAGAGAAGAAACTGCGAGAGGGAGAGGAGGCAGGGGTCGTGGGCTGGAGGAAGGAAAAGCAGAGGAAGAAAGGAAAAAAGAAAAGAAAAAGAAAAGAGAAAAAGGAAAAAGAATAAAAAATGGATCCAATTAGAAAAACACAATAAATTAAATAAAAGTCAGTCAAAATACTACAATCTAATATCAATAAAATAAAATATTTAAAGCCCCAACAATATAAATAAATTAAACCCAAGCACAGTATTAAAAATAAAACAATAATTAATATAACGAAAGCAAATCAAATAAACTCACATAATAAAATAAAGGAATTTAATTCCACTCATTAAAATAATTAACTCATTAAAATAAATAAGAAAAACAACTTAACTCAATATTAACTAATTAATAGCTCAAATAAATATCTTAAATAAATAAAACACGACTAATAATATTATTAAAATACATTAAATAATTAATACCGAGAATAAAATAACGTGTAAGAATACACGTAAATCTGGGATCTCACATTTCTACAATGGTAGCATGATAGTTTTTTCAAACCTTTTTACATGTTCAGTTAATTCATCTATTCGGGCATCAACTGCTTGTCTAGATTCTTCTATTCAAGTATCAACTATTTGTCTAGATGACTCGAGAATTACCATCTTTCTGAGCCCCCTTACATACCTTATTATGTGACCTAAAACTTCCTTAAAGATTGTCACTACAACCTCCTTAGTCCGCTCCTCAAGCTCCAGCTCTGACAGCTTTGCAGCCATTTTCAACTATCAACCATTAGAAAACTAAACAAGTTAGTAAAGGATATGCACTTATTCCACACAAAATTCCCAAGATTTTACCTTTACACTCACATATTGCTCTTCTCCAATGGGAATCACAAATTTGACTTTCTTCTTTGACTATCTCACTACTTTAAAAAAATCGACTAAACTCTCACCATTCCTAGACTGCAAAATACAAGCAAATTAGATTAAACTTATACTTAAACTTACAACCAAAACTATTGACCTACCCTCATCTCCATTAGTCGCACAAATGACATTCGTCCAGCCTTATGATTGTTTTGTTGTTTCTCCCTATTACCTTTATTTCTTTCATACATCCATTACACTCATACAGGACATGACATACATGAAAAAAGTCTAAGTTGTCAAGCTTAACATATTTTTAATATTATTTTATGACAGCAAGCTTACCATCCTAACTAACATTTATTATAGTTGATTATTTAAAAAAATGCCACGGTATGTTAATTAAATATTTGAATTCCAACTTACCTTAAAGTCCTTGCTTGAATATCGAACGCATAACTTCACCCAGGTGGCTAGTTTCACCAACGGTGGCACATTCGCAAGCGCTTCTTCATTACTCTTGTATTACTAGTAGGTTTTATGTAAATCATATCGAATATGATTAAACTGTTTGTGAAGTGTCTTCGTAACCGTCTCTCGATGATTCTTTTTGGTCTAGTTAAGTATGAAGTCATTCTAAGGATAAACAACAAACAAATTAATTATAATTGGTACTACAAGTTTGACAAATACTCTATTTCATCATGTATGAAATTCTTATACTTTTACCTAGACGCGTAAAATCAATTCTTTCTTCTCATTATTTGGTATGGCATGCCAATTAGCATGACTCAAGTCCACATGGTGCTTAACGAACCATATAATCCTTGTAGTAAGAATGGTTACATTTTCGCAACAAGGTGCAATCTCACTATCCTTTATTCTCAGGGGTATTTTTTCATACTTTCGTAGCTTTTCAAACTCTATATTTTTCGCTACTCCTTGCCTAAGCTTTCGACTAGGTGGTACTAATGTTTTCAATTGACATGTTAGCACCATATACATGAGAACATGAACCATACAATGTAAAATAATATAATTGAAAATTGGATTAATACCAAACCAATTTGTGCTTAGTGGCAAATCAACACTAGGTAGCTCAATTGAGTCATCTGAGCTTGAGTCTGAATCATCTTGGGTATTCAAGGCAGTAAGGGGTATTGCTTTGGGCATCCAAACTTCATTATTGCTTTGAGAGCTACCTCGACTTCTACCTGTCCCTCTACCCCTTCCAATTATCGTCATATCCAAGGCTAGCCAACCGAAATTATCCCTCCAATCATACTAAGTAGATACAATTATTTATATATCAGTATACTATACAAGGAAAATTACACAAACTAAACAATTCTATGACAAAGTAAATTACAAAAAAAATGATATTTAAACTAAAAAGAATATTTATATTCAAGAGAAATACAAAAAAGCTTTCTATGATAATTAAACTGAAAAGAATACCTGCTTTCAAATGGCTAGTTCATCTTACCTCCGTCAAAAAACTATCTTCTTCTATGCTACCCTCTAGTTCAGGGCTATAAGTAGAATTGACCTCACTGGTATTGTCGTTTATAAAATCTTGCTCAAAGTAGTCCCAATTTGACCTTTGCATTACTAATATATCAATATCAATTGCTCTGGCTCAATATTAGGCCTATGCATGTATGTTTGCATGGCATGGAATTATGAATCTCAAGAGGTGTACTCATCGGTGGAGCCGTGACCAGATTTGATGAGGAGACTTTTCCCCTTGCCTTATAATTTGGAGGATATCGTGGAGCTTACAGCACTTCTCCACAGTGTGATTAGTCATACCACAATGTGTACAGATAACCTTCTCTCTTCTGTACTATGTCTTGCCAAAACTAGGTTTATACTTATCAACTCTCTTATTCATAAATGCGACAGTATTATCAGTAGTAATGCGTCCTAAAGCTCCAATTTCTCGTTGTTTTTCTTCTAGAATTATTAGAGAATAAACCTTAGTAATCGACGGTAGAGGTTCTAGCATGAGAATTTGACCTCTAATATGAGAAAATTCCTCATTCAAGCCCATAAGGAACATCATTACATGTTGACACTACTGATAATCTAAAAACAACTTGACAGCACCACAGCTACACTTATTACAAGCAACACATGTGCAATTTGGCATTTGATTATAGTTGAGCAATTCATCCCACAAACAATTAAATTTGTAGTAATAAACACTCACCGAGAGTTGATCTTGAGACAAGAAAGATAAGTCCTTTTGTAATTGAAAGATCTGCAATCTATTACTTTAACTAAATTGATTACGTAGTTCCTCCCACATTTCAGGAGTTGTTCTGGCATAGACAATGGTTTTGGCTATTTCTCTTAACACCGAGTTCAAAATCCAGGACAAAACCATGCTATTGCACCTCTCCCATGTCAAAAATAGAGGATCTAAAACATTCGGCTGAGAAATAGCTCCAGTGACGAAACCAATCTTGTTCTTTGCTTTGAGTATCATTTTCATGGATCGGCACCAACTATGATAGTTATCCCCCATCAACAAGGCAAAAACCAGGGTAGAACCTGGTGAATCGCCACTTTGCAACTGGAAAGGACTCAAATCGTCCTTATTTTGCAAAACCAACTCCAAAGAAGAAGACATATTTCAAAGATCACAAGATGATCTTGAAGAAATAGGAAGAAATCGTGAGAAATTGTGCAGCGGAAAGAGAGGGGTGGAGGCAGAGACGAAACTCTAGGGTGTTCGCTCTGATACCATGTGACGACTCTCAGCTAAAACAGTCTGGAAGTCAAAAACGTGAATCATTATATTCAACTTACTTTATTACATCTGATGTGCTGGTATTTATACCAGACTACAAGTGTAACAAATCAATTGGTGCACCTAACTGAGTATCACAATACAAATGTAACAAGTGACTTCAGTTACAAAGTTTAAACTTAAACACTTTTAATATCTACTTATTTACATTTCAGTACATGAAATAAATATTAAAACTATTTATTACAATACAGATCACTTAATGTTTTTTTATTTTGAAGTGAAACAAGTAGTACTTTTGTATCCAAAACTTGACATGCTTGACTCTTAATTTTATTTTCCTCCCCTAGCTCTAGATCATGTCCATGTGGATGCTTTCTTGATACTTGATTATTTGCTTCTTTTTTCAATTCATTTCATATAGGCCCGCTGTAGATTTGGGGCCTTACAGAATGCATGCATGCATGCATGTTAAATTTCTCTCACAGGCGAGAAGTCATCGATAAGGAAACGTCACCTTCGCCTTAGCGAGGAGATTCTGGCAAATCCAAACATTGGGGGCTCTGATTTCGATCTCTGGAAGCACTTCATGCTATGGGAGCTCCTGAAGTAATCAAGCTCAGCAAGGAAGTAGCAACCAAGGCCATCAAAGAGTGGGGTCAATCCATCTCAAAGATCACGCACCTTGTATTCTGCACGATGTTCAATTTCGTCTATATATCCCATCCCCGCCTATCAACTCACCGAGCTCCTTGGCCTTAATGCATCAGTTGAGACATCCATGATCAAGGACCAATGCTACAATGGTGGGATTGGCCTTGGCCTTGCCATGTATATTGCAGAGAGAAATGCAACTGCACGTGTACTTGTGGTGTACTCCGAGAACACCGCTGTCCTTTTTCATGGACCCTCTGATCAAACTAACGTACAGAGACTCATGACAGAAGCACGTAGTGCAGATGGTGCTGCGACCGCAATCATCGGTGCCGGCTCTCCTAATACATGGACTGAGCATCCACTGTTCGAGCTAGTAGCGGCTTCCAAATCGGTTCTCCCTGACTCAGACGGCACATTGGCTAGTTTTTTACGTGAAATGCGCCATGTTGGATGGTAACAACATAGAGAAAAGCTTGGTTGATGCTCAAATCTGGGCTGAAAGATTGAGACAAACTGGCCTAAGTGATTTGAACTCCTTGTTTTACGTGGTTAATACTAGTTTTGAATATTGCTCGACGATTTCGCAGAAAATCTACGTCTAAGTGACGGAAAGCTCAGAGCAAGTTGGCATGTGCTACGAGAAAACGGAGACGTGATGGGCCCGGGCCTGTTATTTGTGCTTGATGAGATGAGAACGAGTTGGAGACAGTTGTGGTTCGCAGCATCCCCATAACTCCTAATCCTTTTGTTGGTGCTGTTAAATTCTGCCACCAAAAATTAATGTGGTGAGTAACAGCGAAGTCTCGATCGACTAAAATCATACTATGTGTGTGTGTGTTAAATAATCGATTAAGATCATCTGTGAGAGTGCAGTTACTATACTATTTTGATTCAAATCATTAGATTAGTCTCGACAACAACAAATTATACGCCAATCATTTACCGTTAGGCCTACCAAATTATACTCTTGACTAAAATCGCTCATATTCCGCGATTTAGGACTCCAAAGTTAAGCCAGTCTGCTTTCCCTCTGTCTCCTGCACATACATTGAAGCAACCTGCAGCATGCATTCGAACTCAAAAAGCGGCATGAACCCAAATTTTTCTTAGTGAGATTTAAACAAAGTTCATCGCTGTTCGTAGGACTTCAGATTAATACATTCTCCCAAGAAAAACCCTTTTTCTTTTGGAACATATTTTACTCGCACAAGATTTATAGCTAAGGATGAGGCCGGGCCACAATCAATTGTAACATAATACATTCACAGTAGTATAACATTCAGGAATAAACCCAAATATCATATACATTAGACTTTAAAAAGTCAGAAAAATATCCAATGACCCAATATCCTAACTCCCAAGACATACCGAAGATTTCAAATAAAACAGATTCAAATAGGACAAGATACAAATGAACCATATCCTCTACTTCAATAGTCAAGAACTGTTCTTGGGATTCTTCTTTTTATTTAGACAACAAAACTGCCATCCCCAAAAATTTATGTACACATACAAAGCAACAAATTAAACAGTGGCTCTCTGAACAATCACTTTTGGACTAAATGGTATCATGTTTCTGTTCATTGCAATTGATTCAAGCTACATATATCGTTTCTGGCTCTGCTGACCAGTAATATACAACCTTCAGAATCATATTTCCCCAGTTTAAGCATCCGAAAGTCAGCATGATCTAACATTCCACAACCTACACGTACAAGTCAATTTAAAAATGTAGTGAAAGTAAAATTCTTGGCATTGAGAGATACAAGTAAAATCAAAATCAATACTTGCCCAAAACCATTGACTTTGCGTCTCCAAAAAATTCATGATTTCTATAGCCCGATCTCAATGGCACCCAAGTTCTCTTCAAACTTCAGTGTCTTTGCTGCAGTTAAAAGCATGTCCATCCCTCCACCTTTTTCTGATGCCTCTTCTCCTTTACCATTCCATCTCTTTTCATGATTTTCAACTGGCATAAACCCCCTTACATCTTTATTTCTATGCTTCATTTCTTTAGTCTCGTAAGCTCTTTTCGCTCTCCGTATTGCCTGGATCCCTGCATTACATTTTCTACAGAACCATTTCCCTCTTGGAATTGATGTGCGTGGTGGTTTCATGCAATACATGTGGTATGCATGATCACAACCATCACATAGAATGATCTTATCATCATCTTGATCAGTGAGGCAAACTCTGCACAGACAAGAAGGGCAGTACCAACGGGGCCCATATGATTTTAACTGCTTAGTTGTCAGGCACCTAGAATGGTAGTATTTATTTGGGCAAAAGCTGTGACCACAAGCCATCAGCTTTTCACCATCTTCTACCTCATTTCCACAAATTTTACAGGGGAAAGAGTTCTTTCCACCTTTAGATGGTTCAAGCCCATTGTCCATACTACAATTTGAGTTCTCTTCCATGTCAATAGAAGTTTCTTCATTTATGGCAGAAGTCTCATCATCACCTCCATTACTTAGGGACTTTGGAGCAATAAGCCTATCACACACTTCACAATTGTGATGGGGTGATGCGACTCTACTTGCAGTGCAAACGGCACAGTACCAGCTTTTAGGGGGAATCTCTTTGATGGCAGGTTCAATGCAGGAGACATGGTACATCTCCTCACATGAATCACATAATAAATAATCCCTTCCATCTGCCTTGCCTCCACATTGCCTGCAAGTGCAAGCTTTGAACACACCACAATCTTCTGTTTGCACTGGTTTAATCGGAGAGTCTGATTCCCGGTGAAGAAACTGTTTTGCAGTGAAAAATAATTTATTTTACGTATTATCCAGAATGCATATAGGACAGATGAAGATATTTGAATGTAACTCAAAGAGGAGAAGAATATGCATGATTTATCACTAAAATTGAGATTTTACACCGTAAGGGAAACAAAAAAAAAAAGAAAACAAAAACAAGAACATGAGACTCTGACTCGCTTATACCAAGCAAAACTCGAAATGCCAGAGGGGATTAGTTATCCAGTCTTACAGATAAAGTAACAACGTAATAACTAAAACCAATGCACACCTCACGTGTAAAGCAGGGAAAAAATGTGACCTTAGTTAAAGAAGAAATTATTTAATTGCCCAAGATGAAAAATAACCCCATGGCTTTTAGGCAAAATGGCTCTAAAGGACAAAAGTTAAAATGCTCAAGTACCGCCCCCATTGAAAACCTTGCTGCTAACTCTTTGGTAGCCACTTACCGCATACAGGACAGGGATCCACGTGTATGGGATTTAGTTCTAAGTGCAAAGAGCACAGGAAACCCTTGTAAGAAAAAAGGGGAAAAATGAGCGCAACAGCTTCTTTTCATTTTATTATTATTAGTTTTTGGAGGAAAGTAATTCAGAGTATAAAGATATTTTGTGCTTGCAATCAGCTCTACAGAACATATGACTTTCAATTGTAATGGCAGCTCAAAACATGACATCATCAGGAGTTTCCAGAAGCTTTCCAAAATCTCTACTTCAAAGAATCAAATTCATCTAGAACCAAATGCAGCATGTTAATATTAATGCTGATGTTGTTGAATAAAGCACATAGTAATGCTATAATACGTAGAACCCCCTTACCTCATGTTCACCATCTTCATATGTGCTGTGTATTCGTCCTCCCACCTTGAAGACAAAAGTTAAAAAAGTGAGTTGAGATAAAAAGAATATCAAACCATTTCATAATGTATAAACTGTAAATGATAATACCAAAAATAAATATATGGAACCAAAATTCAAGGCACTTGGATTGGCTTGGCAATCTTTGGAAGTTGGTCTGTCTCACCTGCTCATGATAGGCAGTCCTTGACATGTCTGAAAGGCTCTTTGCAAAAGAAACAAACTCACTTCCAATCTCTTGAAGCTTTCGCCATACCTAAAAATATTAATCCAAATTTCAGGCATATCCAATGACTCAATACACCTGGTAAAAGCATATGTCCTCATTGTAGAAACTAAACATTGCAAATGTAGCATGGTAGCTTCTAGATGAATATGCTTGTGAACTGGGTCTATTTCGTGGAGCAGCATCAATGCAACACAGCAACATCCAGAAAATAACATTTCATTAGGTGTCAGTTCTCATGGATACTTACACACCCCAGATCCAAGAAAAGATCAGAAAAAGATACGTGCTTAAAAATTTTAATCTGACTGCAGGCTTTACTACCCCTTTCCAGACTTCTACACCAATAGTTAAGGAGCTTTCATAATTGACATGGTAAGTGTTTCAACACTAACTGGTTCTATAATCAAGAGAAAAATTAGGGTAACGAAAGTTCCAAAAAAAAAAAAAAAGAATCACGGTCCTATACTCTGCGTAGGAGGCATATTGTAGTATTTGGGATGATGTCGTATGAGAAAGGAAGACTGGAAAATTTTGATAATCTTCGATGAGATGGCTAGGAGCTTATGGTGGAGTTGTTGAGTGGATTATACCCTTGAGGATCGTGGAGTTGTTGGCTTGTTGGCAGTCCTTATGATGGTCATAAAAATTCAGATGTTTGGAGGATGACTCCTTTGTTCTAAATGTGGCAGATTTGGCAAGAACACAAGGCCCAAAATCCTTAAGACCAGGGGAAGATGAATTTGGAACTAAAAGCCATCATTTTCACCAATCTCTATCTTGAATGAGTGCTCACAACAGCTCCCAAATCTCTATGTTTGGATGAGTGCAGACAACAGCTTCCAAATGGCAAGGTGTTTATGGAACGAGATCCTTAATAGGACAGGGGTGGCTTGAGTTATGCCCAGAAAAGTTAGGGATATTCTGGGGTGTTGGACAGGAATTAGGGGGGTTTCACAAATAGCTGCTGTGTGGAGAATGATCTCTCATTGCATTATGTGGTGCTTGTGGCTAGAGAGAAAATAAGAGGTGCTTTGAAGACATGGAGTGTTCTTTGGATGAGCTGAAGCGCTTCTTCTACGATACTTTATTTTCTTGGGCTTCGGCCATTATTTGTAACATGGAAAATTTTCATGACCTGCTTGTATCTCTCTCACTAGTACCTACATGTAATTAGGTTTCATGACCTGCTTGTACACTTCTACTGCACTTTGTTACTATCCTTATTTCAAGAAAATTTTACTTTTACCTATATAAAAACAGCTCCCAAATCTCCAATTTAATATGTTGTGAGGAATTTTGCTAGCTTACTTCTCCTTGCTAGATGGGTGTATCCTTTTCTATGCTTCTTGTGTAAGTACTCAACTTGCACCCCTCTATGCTTTAATAAAATTTCCATTGCTTGTCAAAAAACAATTGACTTCCAATGGTAAAGAAACAAAGCCTTCATCAATTCAGAACTCCATTAATTTGGGCCAGAGCTCACAATTTTGTTTTTTGTGAGAATAGGTATTGACCAAGTACACAGGGGTGTGTATACTTTATGCTTGGAGTTTGTGAAAAGTTGTTTAAATGCAATTTTTAAGAGTATTTTTATTTTGGAATTTGTAAAAGTTGTAAAGATTTTTGTGTTTGGATAACAATTGAGCAATAATTGGATAAAATTTGAAATAGAGATTTCTTTGAGCGGCAGAGATGTTTCATTTGATTTGATAAAAAATTTTAAACATTTTAAAAGTTTTGTGAAACCAAACATGGCCAAAGTCTTCTTTATGAGATAAAACATTATCACCACACAATTACGAGATATTGATACAATATTTCCCTAGCATAAGAACCATGAAGCATGGAAAGTATCAAATATGACCAAAGAACTTTTGAATGGGCTATGAAACCAAAAACGTGTATTAATCAATACATGCATCAGGCAGTTTTGCTATGCAGTCATAGGGCAGAATGAAGGACTTTTAGAAATTATTATAATGAAAAGATTTCCAAGATCTAAGGCCAACAATTTATTTCGGCAGTGCAAAATTGTGGACACGTAATTTCTTTTCCAAACAAAAAAAAAATTCCTAATGAAAAAGAAAAGAACATTTATTAATACACTGAAAACAAAAGGCAAACATCAAGAGAGTGAAGTTGTATATGCCTTGAACTATTATTTTGACATTGTATACAACACATAAAAGAGTATAACATATACTTACCAAAAAAAAAAAAAGAGTATAATATATAAGAGCTTAACGCAAAAAGGATCTTGAGATTACCTGTTGGATATCTGAAGAGAAAAGGACAGGTGAATGTTCATAAGCTCCCTCTTGCATTTTCAAGTTCATGATGCTAAAGTCAAAAAAGTCAGCCTTGATGCCTTGGAAATTCTCAAACAGCAGCTTGCACAATGAGGTGAACTTGTCCGAAATTAAAATATTAAACAAAGCACGCTGACACTTCTCAGTATTGTTATTGTGATCAGATTCATTTAAACATCCACTAGATATATTGAATGCATGTCCATTAGCTACTTTCTGGGATCCATTCGGCATGCACCCTGTTTGTGAAGCTTCAAGTCTGTCTTCATCACAATGGCCAGATTCCTGCAAGACAACCATGAAAGAGAACTAATTATAAATACAAATGATGACTACTTTCAGTAAAATGCTGCAACTATGGTTACCTTAACCACCATCGTACCATCAGTTCCATGATTAAATACAAGTGCCTTCCAAATGCACCCCCGTATACAACTTTCATCAACGCTTGAGGACCGATACATGTGCTCCAGTATAACATTTCTCCAGTGCCTCTGTGAAGAGTCATCTGAACCATCCATGGGAAGATGGACTTCTTCAATAGAATTCTTTTGTATAACTGTGCGACCAGGTTCTTTTAGAGTCTGCAAGATTTTAAATATAATTTGATAAAGGGTAACAAGGACCAAACCACAGGCATATGGTACCTTATCCTAATGCGTTGCCAATTTCTATTCACCGTATCCACATTGTAGCATCCCCTTGTTCCCCGTCAGTATTTATGCTTCTAGGTATGTATGGATAACATCATTGACTTAAAACCTAAATATATATATGCATCAAGTTGCATGCTTATTTGAGTAAACAATAATGAGTACACTAAATGTTTGGATCCTGCACTCAACGCCTTCCATTTCCATAGTTTTAGAGATTTCATGGAATAGTTCTTTTTCTTCTTTCCTTAGTTGGGTGCTTCATATTGTATACTCACTATGCCCTTGGGTTGCACCCTTCTGAGCACTAAATAAGATTGCCCCACTTATTCCAAAAACACCCACTAACGATATTTCTTAGAAAATTTCAGTAAGCTCATGTAAGAGTCTTGAAAAAACATGCAAAATAAATGTTTTGTCCAAAATGCACAAACATTCATGTTTCATATCGCTAAAATATTACCACCAGTCCTAAAGGAGGTGATCACATCTACCTTCAGTACAGAGATCTCAGTTCAGAATCTTCAGATTCAACTTGGGATTTAGCATCCCCATTTAAAAAGGTTACATTTGGCCTAAGGCTCCATCCAATTATAAGACAACATGCAAATTCCAAACCAGTGATTATCCAATGCACACAAATTCTAATTCCAATCGTAATTTGTAATATGACACCTCTAATAATACCATATTGTACATGTCCTATGTACTTGGGCTATTATTATCAATAAAATTGTTATTTACTAAAAGAAATTATAAAATATCATGAAAACTAAAATGCCAATTTAATGGACTTAACGTTCATGGTTTCATCATATTTATTTCTTCTTCTTGCTAGGTATTTTCACTTCTATACATCCAGTATACTTGGAATAGCTATTGATGTTATAAGTTTTTTTAATAGCTGGATCATCATCGAATTGGGTTTTGCAAAAAGTTAATGAGATTCAGCATATCATGGGACTATCACATGGAGGATGTGAAGACCTGTGTGAAGACCATTTAACGTACTACTCACTGCGATTGAGGCAAGCCACTCATGTTATATCAAATCAAGTTTCAAGAAAAGTAGAGAGTTAAAGCATCTTTCTTGGGGAATCAATTACGAAGGACGATAGCTCAAGTTGAGGTTAGACTAAAGGGAGGGCATTATGAAGACGATCTCATAGAAGGTGTTTCGGGTGGTTATTAGTCTACAGGAACAATGGGTTGGGGTTGGGGAGGTGTTTTGTATTCCAACTCGGCTTGATGTATTTTGGGTAGTTTTTCATCGGCTTTTTGGGTCATTAGGAGCTCTCTAGTATGGGCAAGGTGTTTTTTTATATACATCTAGTGTACTTGTTTACTCCTATTACTATATATAATATTTTTAATTATAAAAAAAAAAAAAATTGCAGAAACCCCTAAGAATTGGCTCAAGTGGTAAAGGCCTTGAGTTAAGGGTATGCTCCCCTTAGATCTGAGGTTCAAATCCCTTTGAGTACAAACAATCTCTAGGGATCATCAGACTAAGGGATTTTTTCCTTGAATTAACCGAAGTGTACTTGCAAGAAACTCCTTATCGAGGGCTTGTGCACCTAGTTGGGACGTTGTGCCGAACACCCAGTCCCAATCAAAAAAAAAAAATTTAATTGCAGAAAAAAATATATATCACCACAATGCCAATCTAAAAGGTCAACATAAGTGATTCATCTGATACGTATGCCAGGGAGCGTATGCGTCAATTCGTCGAGAAGGAAGGCCCATACTAGAAGCATGCCCCATAACTGACCACTGACAACATTTCTGCATGAATTAGGCCATTAGCGAACAAGGCATGTCTTTGATGGTATATGGCTTAATACAACGACTAATCACATGGACTTGGTTGCACATCACAACCATTTTAACTACTGTGCTAGCTGGGAATAGAAAGAAGCCATTTTCCTCAATTCCATCTTAAGTTCAATTTTGAGGGGAAAAACCCCATCTAGTTCACAATACTGAGGTAAAAGCTCAAAACATGACTTCAAGTTTTTCTGCTTCCACTTCAGGCCCAAGGCTTTAAAGTATAAGCCACTGGTGTTGATTGATATGCGGACTAGAACGTCCTTTCAATTCCTTATTATGGCAGAAAGCAAAATGTGTACACATGTCAGAGTTCTTCAAAAGTTTTAGGTGCCTAATCACAATCAGTTGCTTCGCATACAGTCACTGGGCAGATTTTTTCTCTGAATAAAAGCAGCTTACAATATTTCAGATAGGAATATCAAGGTACAGCACCAAATTTTAAGCCTTGAAACTTGAGTTATTAACTATTGATCAAACTGTTTACGTACTTGGAAAAGAGTTAGCAAACACATCTTGCAATTGAACTAGATATGTGCAATATAAAGTGGACGAGCAAAAACCTGTTCCGTTAACTGACTTGCAGCTTCTGAAAAGACTCTCCAGTCTTGTTGAGCTTTGCCATCTGAACTTGATCTCACATGTTTCCTCCTCTTGTAAGTTCGAAAGTGCTTGCTTCCACCAGAGTTCCACTCACCACTATCATTCCCATTTCCAATTGCAGACCCATTATTCACTGCTTCACTCTTCAAGCCCTCTGTGCAGTATGTGCGATCACCAGTACCAGTTCCCTCTTCACCACCCATTCTCTCAGTACTAAAAAGAAGTTAACAATTAGGGTTTCAAAGTCATTCTCACTTTCTGATATTAAAGATGTACGTGAAGTACAGCCACTACCCAAAGCCAACAATAATAGCCAAAACAACCACACACTAAACCAATTTTGTAAATGAAAAAGCTACTCGGACCAAGATTTCTTACCGAGAAAGCCGACTGACTGAAGTGAAAAAGCCAGATAGCTATTTACGAAAAAAAGACAAAAAAAAACCCTTAGCTCCCCGAGACCCTCTCTGCTCCACATTTGAAAACCAAAGACAAAACAAATTACAAAAGAACAGTAGCATACACTCGCCGTTCATCTCTCTCTGTCTGTAAAGCCTCTCTTTTTTTACTTTGCTTCGAAATTCAAAGTATGTACCTCTATCTATCTCTTGGACTATGCGACATCAGAGATCTTGAAGGATTCTGTGGGTGATAGAGGGAGGGGGGAGAAAGAGGATTTAGGGTTATGAGGGAGAAGGACGGCAAAATGAGGGATAAACTTCGCTTTCCCAAGGGTTCAGGCCAGAGACCAGAGACGGAAAAATGAGGGAAAAATCTGTTTCTTTGTAAATACCCTCGAGCACCGTTTGGTAGAGAAAAACGCAGGAAAGAAATTAACATGGAATTTCGAAAACTAGCGTTTTCTGTTGCTTTCGGTTTCTGGGGAAACTAAAGTTCGACTGAAAAGAAAGCAAAAACACTTGAGCCTAACTTCTAAGAAACTAAGTTCGACTGAAAAGAAAGCAGAAACACTTGAGCCTAACTCCTATGATAAAGAAATAGCTTTCTAGAGTCGATAACACCGAAAAGCATACATTTCTCAATTCTCACTTGTGTTCTTTTCTTTTGCTACATTTTTCACAGTGCCATGGAAATTAATAAAAGAAATTGAGAGTCCATGAGGATAACACACACACACACAGAGAAACGCTTACCTGAGTGGAATTTTGATTCTTGAAGCCCTAATGAGAACTTTTTTTTGCTCTTCTGGAATCCCTAATGAGGAAAAAAAATCAGAACCCCAAAATATAAGAAATTGGTGGCGTTGCCGCGTTGGAACTCTGCCGTGGCTCTTCCGACGACCGGTGCTATGATCCAAAATATTTTTAATCAAAATTTTCAATCAAAATTTAAAAACATAGAGAGCGGTCTTTTTTTCGATGGTTCCTATTTTATTTTGATTATTAATATTTTTAACATGAAAAATAAGAACGAAATACAGGAGCCAAGTGGAGATACTCTTATGAGCCAACCCACCATCCACTATTCTTAAGTTTGCAAGTACTGCTCACTTTTTATTTAAATAAATAAATAAATCATCTTTAATAAAAAATAATTTTTTCAAAGAAAATGTGAAATACGTGCACACTTAGGTCCTATTTAAATTGAGAAATAAGATTATTTTAATTTATTTTTTTAATATTATTATTATTTTAAAATTTAAACAAATCGAATTAGAATTTTAAAAAAATGTATTAAAATTTAAAAAATGTGTATAAAAATTTGTGTTTTGTATGAAAAATTAAAAAAATATAATAATGAAATGGAGATAAGTTGAGATGAGTAGGACTGTTCATCCGACCCAACCCGAACCATTAGATCCAATTCCGATCCAACTCGATTACAATGGCATTACGAATTTTTGATACCCGTTTGGCCGATAACCGACCGATAAGATTTTCATCAAAAATAAGAAAAGCTCCTAGAATTGCACCAACTTCCCTTGAAGCAGCTGGAATACCATGGTAAGTTGATTGAAGTCTTGCCAAGAAGATCTCCATCGACAAGATAAACATAGTTCTTAATGAGAGAGAGAGAGAGGCTAGAGATTTCACTTACTATGACTTCCACGTCTTCAACTGGACCTTCACTGTCGACTCGTTCTGTCACGACCACTCTACATTCGAATGGATGACTCGCATTCTCGCTATCACTGACCGCTTCGACAACCTTGGATTCCTACTCCAATTTGTGGCTTTTAACTCCTGCCCCTGCTCCGATGGTATCTTCTCCTGCCCTCAAATCGAACCCATCTTTAGATTTTTTATCAATGCTTATTCAAGTTGGTTCTTTTCGCAATTTTTGAAAAGGCAAGATTGAAACCTGTTGGTTATATGTATAGCTAATTTTCAGGTTTTAATCTAATTTGGAAGGATTAGTCTTTTAGGGCACAAAGCGGGTATCGATAAGGTTAACTGATACCGATTATATGTCTAGTAGGTCGGGCTAGTCGGTTCGATTCGGGTCGAAATATCGAGTAAGTCGAAATATCGGATTTTTTGTACAGTCCTAGAGATGAGTCTCAAATCCAAACTGGGCAAATCTGTAAATATTATTTCTCATTATTTTTAATTGATAAAATTGATTTTCAAATTCAAATTATATATTATCTTTCATCATTTTTAAATTTATGTAACTATAAATATAATTTATGGCATTCATAACCTTAAATAAAAATTTTAAAATATTAAATATAGAGCTTTTTTTTTGTGACATTGGACTGATTTTGATAACAAAGCACTCCAAATTATCTCATTCTATTTCATATCATCTCATCTCATTTTATATCTTTTCATTTCACTATTCAAATATTACAAACACATTTTTCAATTTTAAATCTTTAATTTTTTCATCTAATCATTATCTAATCATTGTAACTTTCTTAAATTTAAAAAATAATTCAACTTTTCAAATCTCAAAATAAATTTTATATTTAAAAAAAAATATTTTAATAATATTTTTATCAACTTTTTCTTTCTTATCTGTCAAAACTCCATTAAAAAGTTGAATCCCAATACAACTCACCTGTTTGGTTACCAAAACCCACATTAACTTACTCTATCCCATCATTACGATTTTTTATTCACTTTTCTAAATTTTCATATAAAATATAATAAATAATTTTATTTTTTCAAATTTTAAAACATTTATAATATTAAAAAATAATATTTTATTCAATTCAACTTAACCCAGAACATCCAAACATAGTTAACATCCAATGACCCCAGACCCCAACTCCCAAGGCATACTGAAGATTTCAAATGCAACAGATTCAAATATGATAAAAGAATCATATCACCTACTTCAATCATCATGAACTGCTCTTGAAATTCTCCTTTTATTTAAACAACAAAACTGCCATCCCCACAAATTTCTGTACACAGATACAAAGCATCAAACTAAACAGTGGCTCTCAGAACAATCACTTTTGGCCTAACTGATATCTAGTTTGTGTTAATTTCAGCAGATTCAAGCTACATGTATAGTTTCTGGTCTGCTGACGAGTAATATACAACCATCAGAATCATATTTTCCCCAGTTTATGCATCCAAGAGTCAGCAAAATCTAACATTCCACAACCTACACATACCAGTCACTTTGAAAATGTACTAAAAATAAAATTCTTGGCATTGAGAGATACAAGTACAATTAAAATCAATACTTGCCAAAACACATTGACTTCACATTTCCAAAAAAATGCATTATTTCTATAGGCCGATCTCAATAGCACCCAAATTCTCTTCAAACTTTAGTGTCTTTGCTGCAGTTAAAAGCATGTCCATCCCTCCACCTTTTTCTGATCCCTCTTCTCCTTTATCATTCCATCTCTTTTCAAGATTTTCAACTGGCATTGACCCCCCTACACCCTTCTTTCTATGTTTAATTTCTATACTCTCATAAGCTCTTTTCGCTCTGCGAATTGCCTGGATCCCTGCATTACATTTTCTGCAGAACCATTTCCCTCTTGGAATTGATGTGCGCGGTGGTTTCATGCAATAGATGTGGTATGCATGATCACAACCATCACAGAGAATGATCTTATCATCGTCTTGATCAGCGAGGCAAACCCTGCACAGACAAGAAGGGCAGTACCAATGGGGGCCATATGATTTTAATTGCTTAGTTGTCAGGCACCTAGCATGATAGTATTTATTTGGGCAAAAGCTGTGACCACAAGCCTTCAACTCTTCACCATCTTCTACCTCATTTCCACAAATTTTACAGGGTAAAAAGTTTTTTCCATCTTTTGATGGTTGAAGCCCATCGTCCATACCGCAATTTGAGTTTTCTTCCATGTCAATAGAAGTTTCCTCATTTATAGCAGAAGTTTCATCGTCACCTCCATTACTTGAGGACTTGGGAGCAAGCCTATCACACACTTCACAATTTTGATGGGGTGACGCGATTCTACTTGCAAGGCACACGGCACAGTACCAGCTTTTAGGGGGAATCTCTTTGATGGCAGGTTCAATGCAGGAGACATGGTACATCTCCTCGCACGAATCACATAATAAATAATCCCTTCCATCTGCCTTGCCTCCGCATTGCCTGCAAGTGCAAACTTTGAACTCACCACAATCTTCTGTTTGCACTGGTTTAACCTGAGAGTCCGACTCCCGGGGAAGAAACTGTTTTGGAGTGAAATCCTAATTGAAAATACGTATCATCCAGAATGCATATAGTGCAGATGAAGATATTTTAATATAAGTCAAAGCGGAGAAGAATATGAACAATTTATCATTAAAATTGAGAGATTTACACCGTATGCAAAAAGAAAGAAAACAAAAACATGAGACTCTGCCTTAGCTTATACCCAAAACAACTCAAAACACCAGAGGCAATTGGCTATCCAGTCTAACAGATGAAGTAACAACTAAATCCATTGCAAACCTCTCATGTAAAGCGGGGGATATCAAAAGAAAGCTAAACTAGGATTTTCTTTAATAGGGGAATCTCTCCAAGGCAGGGCCCTTCAGACCCACCCCTATAGAGTAAATCTTGGTTCCGTGCACCACGCCCTCGGAAGTTTCTCTACACGGAACCGGTTAAATCGCTGGCTTTTCACCAGGGAGTGTCGTAACAGCTACTTTTTGTTTTTGTTTTTATTATTATTATTACTAGTTTTTAGAGGAAAGTAATTCAGAGTATAAAGATATTTTGTGCTTACAATCATCTCTACAGAACATATGACTTTCAATTGTAAAAGCGACTCGAAACATGACATCATTGGGAGCTTGCAGAAGCTATCCTGTATTTTCTTCTTCAAAGAATCAAATGCAGCCTATTTATCCATATTAGTAGCTTAAACATCAACCCAAATTCATCTAGAACCAAATGCAGTAAGTTCACATTAATGCTGATGTTGTTGAATAAAGCACATAGTAATGCTATAATACGTAGAACCTCCTTACCTCATGTTCACCATCTCCATATGTGCTGTGTATTCGTCCTCCCACCTTGGAGACAAAAGTGAAAAAAGTAAGTTGAGATAAAAACAATATCAAACCATTTCATAATGTATGAACTGTAAATGATAATACCGGAAATAAATTTATGAAACCAAAACTCGAGGCACTTGGATTGGCTTGGCAATCTTTGGAAGTTGATCTGTCTCACCTGCTCATGATAGGCAGTCCTTGACATGTTTGAAAGGCTCTTTGCAAGAGAAACAAACTCATTTCCAATCTCTTGAAGCTTTTGCCACACCTAAAATTAATAATTCAGATTTAAGGCATATCCAATCACAAAAAGAAACTAAGCATATGTCCTTATTGTAGAAACTAAACACTGCATATGTAGCATAGTAGCTTCTAGATGAATACACTTGTGAACTGGGTCTATTTTGTTGTGCAGCATCAATGCAACACAGCAACATCCAGAAAATAGCATTTCATTAGCCATCAATTTACAAACACACCCCAACATCCAAGAAAATATCAGAAAAAGAAATGTGCTTAAAAACTTTAATCTAACTGCAGGTTTTTACCCCTTTTCAGACTTCTATGCCAATAGTTAAGGAGCTTTCATAATTGACATGCTAAGAAGTGTTTCAACACTATCTGGTTCTAGAAATCAAGAGAAAAGAGAAAAATTAGAGTATCGAAAGTTCAAAAGAAAGGGAACGAGGTATGAGAAAGCAAAACTGGAAAATTATTGATCATCATCTACTCCAATGTGAGATGGGTATGAGCTTGTGGTGGAGTTGTTGAGTGGATTTTCCCCTATACGATGCTGCAGTTGTGACTTGTTGGCAGAGTCCTTTGATGGTCACAAAAATTCAGATGTTTGGAGGATGGCTCCTTTGTGCTAAATGTGGTGCATTTGGCAAGAAACACAAGGCCCAAAATCCCAAAGACCATGAGAAGACGAATTCAGAACTAAAAGCCAACATTTTCACCAATCTCTCTGTTTGGATGAGTGCTCACAACAGCTCCCAAATCTCCAATTTAATATATTTGAGGAATTTTGCTTGCTTCTTCTCCTTGCTAAATGGGCGTATCCTTTTCTATACCTCTTGTGTATACTCAGCTTCCACCCCTCTATGTTTTAGTATTATTTACATTGCTTGTCAAAGGACAATTGACTTCCAAAGGTAAAGATACAAAACCTTCATCAATTCAGTTCTCATTAATTTGGGCCAAACTCTTTTTTTCTTACAATTAAACAATTGTATGAGTGAGAATAGATATAGCCCAAGTAAACAAGGGTGTATAAAAGAGGTAACACCTATTTAGGAGGAAGACAAAACAAAACTTCAAGCTTAGAGGTTACGCTTGGTTATGAAAAATTTTAAGAATATTTTCTTTTTCTTTTTCTTTTTCTTTTTCTTTTTCTTTTTCTTTTTTGATAAGTAAGAGAAAAACTTTATTGAAATGAATGAAAAAGGCATAGCCCGTGTACACATGGAGTATACAAAAGAACACCTAATATATTCCATGTGCGGTTAATAAAAGACAAGAAATCATGAACATTGTTCCCATTTAATACAATAGCAAAGAACCAAAGCCATAAAGTGTGGAGAAAATTTTAAGAATATTTGAAGAGAGTTTTACATTAGGTTTTGAAAAAGGTGAGAGAGAATTTTGAGTGTGTGTGTATATATACACAGAAGATACGTGTTATATTGGAGTTTGTGAAAAGTTATTTGAATACAATTTTTAAAAGTATTTTTATTTTGGAATTTGTAAAAGTTGTAATGATTTTTTCCTTAATCAAAAAAGTTGTAATGATTTTTTGTTTTTGGATAAAGATTGAATACTAATTGGATAAAATTTGAAATTGAAATTGCTTATAAATTTAAAGGTGTTTCATTTGATTGAAAAACTTTTTGAAAAATTTTAAAAGCCAAAGTATTCTTTTTGAGATCAAGTAACCGTAATCATCCTAGTGATGGATATTCTTAGTAGAATGTTGGAGAGGGTGGTGAATAGGAGTTTCATCTCAGGCTTCTCAGTGAGTAGTTCATTGCATGAAAGCATATCAGTTGCTCACCTTCTTTTCGCCGATGATACGTTGATTTTTTGTGACCCAAATTCACTCCTTGAGAGCCCTCCTTTGTTTTGAAGTTGCATCCGGTCTTAAAGTGAACCTATCAAAGTCCAAACTTGTTCCAATTGGCTTGGTTACTAATTTAAGCGATTTGGCTTCCATCTTGGGTTGCAAGATATCATCCGTGCCTATGAAGTATTTGGGACTTCCTCCGGGAGCTCCTCACAAATCTAAGGCAATGTGGGATGGAATTGTTGAGAAAATCGAAAGCAAACTAATGGGTTGGAAGAGAATCTACTTGTCTAAAGGTAGCCGAATCACGCTTATTAAGAGCACACTTTCTAATCTCCCAACATATTTTTTACCTTTATTCCCTTTGCCTACAAGGGTGACAAACAGACTGGAGAAGATTTTCCGTGACTTCTTGTGGGGAGGGATAGAAGATGAGAAAAAATTACATTCGGTAAATTGGGATAATGTTTGCACCCCTTTGTCTTGCGGGGGTGTGGGGATTAGAAAATTGAGAACTTTTAACAAGGCTTTACTTGGAAAGTGGCCACGGCGGTACCGTCAGGAAGGGGAAGCTCTTTGGAAAAGCATCATCGATAAGAAATACAGGAGCATTTAGGAAGATTGGTGCCTAATTGAGTGAGAGGGGCTTACAGGATGGGTGTTTGGAAATTTATTCGGAATGGATGGGAAGACATCCTCGGTAATTCTAGACTTGAGGTGGGAAGGGGCACACGAATCCTGTTCTGGCATGATATTTGGTGTGGCGATGTAGCCATGAAAAATGCTTTCCCCTCACTTTATAGGATTGCATCAAACAAGGATGCTTCTATGGCTGATAATATGAGCTTCTCCGCTAATTCTCTTCATTGGCTATGAGTTTTTCTAGAGCTGTACAGGATTGGGAGGTGGACACCATTGCTGATATCTACAATGTTCTATACACACTGAAAGTACAACTTGGTTGGAAGGACAGATTACTATGGTCACACACAGGGAACAAGAAATTTTCAATCCACTCCTATTACAAGCTTTTGACGGCTCACCCCTCCAATGCCTTCCCTTGGAAGAGCATTTGGAGGAGCAATGCTCCCCTCATAGTGGTTTTTTTTGGCTGGTTGGCATCCCATGGAAAAATATTGACTATCAATAAGCTCAAAAAAAGCGGCCTCTACTTAACCAATTGGTGCTTTATGTGCAAACACAGCAGCGAATTAGTGGACCATGTGCTTCGCCATTGCGAAGTAGTCAAGACTTTATGAGACGACATCTTCACTAGGCTTGGTATTACATGGGCTATGCCTAGGAGGGTTTTGGATTTATTGTCATGTTGGATAGGGATTAGGGGCCACTGCCACACTGTAACTATTTGGAAGATGGTGCCTCTATGCATAATGTGGTGCACATGGATTGAAAGAAATGGTCGATGTTTTGAAAATAGGGAGCGCTCTCCAGATAGTTTTAGGGCCTTTTTCTACCACACTTTATTGCTTTGGGCTTCTTCTATCATATTGAACGGAGTGTGTTTAATGACTTTTATGCTACTTTCCGTAGCGAGTAGTTTGTAACTAGGTTTTTTCTTGTATACTTCATGTGTACTCGAGCATTGCCTATTTACATGGATTAATAAAATTAGTTACTTATCAAAAAAAAAAAGTAACCATTATCACCACACTATTACTAAAAATTTATCCCATATTTCCCTAGCATAAGAACCATGAAGCATAGAAAGTATCGAATATGACCAAAGAACTTTTGAATGGGCTACCATACCAAAAAAAAAAGTGTATTAATCAACACATACATCAAGCAGTTTTGCCATGCAGACTCATAGAGTGCAAAATGAAATAATTTTTAGAAATTCTTACAACAAAAAGTTTTTCCAAGATCTAAGGCCTACAATCTAAAAATGAATAACACTAATCAAACTCCACAACACAAGTACCAACGAGATAGAAAAAACAATCTGAATAAAAAATCAATTTTAAAAGAAGGCATAACCAGTTGTTTATCAATCTCAGATCTCAGGAAGAGCATAATTTTAAATTACCATTTCGTATGTCTAAGGGCAGGCATTTGATACAGAGACATCATGCTCAGAAGATAGAAACATACAAGAGGAATAATGGATTGTATATCAACCCAAAAATTGTAAACGCGTAATTCCTTTTCAAAAAGAAAAGAACATTTATGAATACACTGAAACAAAATGCATACATCAAAAGAGTTTTTTTTTTGATAAGTACATACATCAAAAGAGTGAAGTTGTATAGACCTTGAACTATTATTTCGACAGCGTACATACCAAATAAAAGAATATGAAATATAAGAGCTTAACCCAAAAAGACTCTTGAGATTACCTGTTGAATATCTGAAGAGAAAAGAACAGGTGAATGTTCATAAGCTCCCTCTTTCATCCTCAAGTTTATGATACTAAAGTCAAAAAAGTCAGCCTTGATGCCTTGGAAATTCTCAATCAGCAGCTTGCACAATGAGGTGAACTTGTCCGAAATTAAAATATTAAACAAAGCACGCTGACACTTCTCAGTATTGTTATTGTGATCAGATTCATTTAAACATCCACTAGGTATAGCATCTGCATGTCCATTAGCTGCTTTCTGGGATCCATTCGGCATGCACTGTGTTTGTGAAGCTTTGAGCCTGTCTTCATCACAACAGCCAGATTCCTGCAAAACAACCATGAAAGAGAAACAAATATAAACACAAATGATGACCACTTTCAGTAAAAAATTGCAACTTTGGTTACCTTAACCACCATCGTACCATCAGTTCTATGATTAGATACAAGGGCCTTCAAAATGCACCCCCGTATACAACTTGCATCAACACTTGAGGACCGATACATGTTCTCCAATATAACATTTCTCCAGTGCCTCTGTGAAGAGTCATCTGAACCATCCATAGGAAGATGGACTTCTTCAATAGAATTCTTTTCCATAACCATGCGACCAGGTTCTTTCAGAGTCTGCAAGATTTCAAATATAATTTGATAAAAGGTAAAAAGAGGACCAAACCACAGGCATACAGTACCATATCCTAATGTTTTGGCAATTTCTATTCACCGTTTCCAAATTGTAGCATCCCCTTGTTCCCCATCAGTATTTGTGCTTCTAGATAAATATGCATAAGATTTTTTTTATAAGTAAGAACATAGTTTATTGATATAAAGATAGGCATAGCCCCAGTACGCATGAGGTATACATGTGATTACACCAATTTAGGAACTAGAAACCGTTATAAGGAAATCATGGAAGCTAAGACCATTTAAATCTATAGCAATGGCCCACATAAATAAAGTCTTCCAGAGAAAGCTCTTAAACTCTTCCAAAGAGCGCCTCAAAATGTCTTATCATTTCTTTCACTCCAGATGCACCAAAATATACAAATGGGAGCCATCTTCCACACGGCTGCAATTTGTGGTGTCCCCGTGATCCCTCACCAACTTGCTAGTAGTTCAACCACCCTCGCCAGCATTACCTATGCTAATCCCACTTTGCCGAAAAAGTAATCCCATATGGCCCGAGTAAAGTCACAACGTAGGAGTAAATGATCCACTGTTTTACCACTATTTCTGTACATACCATCATTGACCTAAAACATCACCACCAGCCTTAAAGGTGGCGATCACAACTACATTCAGCACAAGAGATCTCTATTCGGATTCAACTTGGGATTTAGCAGCCCCATTTAAAAAGGTTATTTTTGGCCTAAGGCTCCATCCAATCATGAGGCAATATGCAAATTCCAAACCAGTCATTATCCAGTGCACACAAATTCTAATGCCATCTGTAATATGACACCTCCCATAATTCCACATCGTATTTGTCCCATGTACCTGAGGTATGCCTATGATTATAAATATACCTTCTATTAATTCATAAAAAATAATAACATGTCATGAAAGCTAAAATGCCATTTTAATGGATTTAACAATCATGGTTTCCTCGTATCTAATTCTTCTTCTAGCTAGGTATTTTCTCTTGTATATATCCAGTGTACTTGGAATACAGCTATTGATGTTATATATTCTTTTAATTACGGAAAAAAAAACATATCACCACAATGCCAAATCTAAAAGGCCAACATAAGTGATTCATTGTGATACGTATGTCGGGGAGCAGATGCATCAATACATCAAACAGGATTACCCATACTAGATGCATGCCCCATAACTGACCCGTGAAAACCTTTCCCCAAGCCACCCTCTCGAAATGAGGAAATTAGTGAACAAGGCATGTCTTTGATGGCATATGGCTTAATACAACGACTAATCACATGGACTTGATTGCACATCACAACCATTCTAACTACCGTGTGAGCTGGGGATAGAAAGAAGCAATTTTTCTCAATTAGAACAAAAAAAAAAGAATAAATTTTTCTCAATTCCATCTTAAGTTTAATTTCCCATCTTAAGCTCAAACTTTTTTTTTTATAAGTAGAAGATAAATTTTATTAATAGGAATGAAAATGGCATAGCCCGTATACACAAGAAGTATACCATCTTAAGCTCAATTTTGAGGGGAAAAACTCATTTAGTTCACAGTACTGAGATAAAAGCTCAAAACATGACTATTAAGTTTTTGTGCTTCCACTTCCAGCCCAAGGCTTTCCAGTATAAGCCACTGGTGTTGATTAATATGCTGACTAGAACGTCCCTTCAATTCTCTATTACGGCAGCAAGCAAAATTTGTGCGTCAGTGATAGTTTTTTTAAAAGTTTTAGGTGCCTCATCACAAGCAGTTGCTTCGCATACAATCACTGGGAAGATTTTTTCTCCGCATAAAAGCAGCTTACAATATTTCAGATAGAAGGTACAGAACCAAATTTTAAGCCTTGGAACTCGAGATTTATTAACAATTGATCAAACCGTTTTACGTGCTAGAGAAAAGTTAGCAACCACAGCTTGCAATTGAACTAGATATGCGCAATATAAAGTGCAGGAGCAAAAACCTGTTCCATTAACTGAGTTGCGGCTTCTGCACAAACTCGCCAGTCTTGCTGAGCTTTGCCATCTGAATTTGATTTCATATGCTTCCGCCTCTTGTAAGTTCGGAAGCGCTTGCTTCCACCAGAGTTCCACTCACCACTATCATTCCCATTTCCAGTTGCAGACCCATTATTCACTGCCTCACTCTTCAAGCCCTCAGCGCAGTATGTGCCATCACCGGTACCAGTTCCCTCTTCGTTACCCATTCCCTCAGTACTAAAAAGAAGTTAACAATTAGGGTTTCAAAGTCATTCCCACTTTCCGATATCGGAAATTTACGTGAAGTATCAGGACACCCACTACACAAAGCCAACAATAATAGCCAAAACAACCACAAACTACAACAATTTTGTAAAAGGCAAAAGCTACTTGGACCGAGATTTCTTGCCGAGAAAGGCGACCGACTGAGGTGAAAAAGACAGATGGCTATTTACGAAAGAAGAAAAACAAAACCCTTAGCTCCTCAGACCCTCTCTGCTTCACATTTGAAAATTAAAGACAAAAAAAAATTACAAAAGAACAGTGCGGGAAGTAGGAAGTAGCACATACTCGCCGTTCATCTCTCTTTTAAAGCTGAGAAGGAAGTGAAGGATATTGTGGAAAAGAGAGTAGCAGCACTGCACTTGAAGAACGAATGGAAAAGAACTATCGGGCTCGAAGGATGAAGAATGATGCGCCTGTTTGGGTATTGAGATGATATTAGATAAGTTAGGTGATTTACAAATACAATAATGATTGCATGACTATTATTTTATTATTTTTTTATAATTTTTTTTTATATTTTATTTAATAATTAAGAAAATAAATATTAATAGAGTTATATATATTTTTTATTTTTTCTTAATAATTAAAAATATTACAAAATACTTTAAAAAATGATAAAAAAAAATAAAAATATTCAAATATACTAATAAGTTGTAAATGACAGTACTTCTCTCCCTACTCTTATAAATAATAGTGAAAATATTAAATTAAAATGAGGTAGGATGATTTAGGAGAGACACATCTAACTGGTCCGACTTTACAAGTCCATATCAGATATTACACTCAACAAATACTAAACACACCTATTGAAAATTGGAAATTATGTCAGCCCATTTCGAGTCGCTCCCAAAGTAGCCTCATTAGCAGCTACCTCATCTTCTCCAACTTCGTTCTCAACTACAGTCTCTGCCATGGATGATCTCAAAACGAAGGTTTGATGAAAATGGAAGACGAAAACGATGGTCTTTGCCGAGTGACTTTTGAAACTACAGGAGATTGGAAGACGAAAATGGGAAAAGGAGATCAGGGCACCTCGCTGGGAGGGAGGGGAAGAGGGGTTTTCGCATTCGCGGGGGGAGGGGGGGTTGCATTGCGGGGGGTTCGCATAAGTGGGGGAGGGGGTTTTCGGATTGGGAGGAGGAGACGCCAATGCGAGAGTTGCGGTGGGGAGGTCGACGTCGTTGCCAGCGAGGGGAGGTCGCATAGCATAATCGCCGGGGGAGGGTGTGGAGAAGATTTTAGGAGGGAGGGGGGAAGAAGATTCTTCCTAATATTACATTTAGGTGCAGTTTTAGTGATGAGAAAATAAAATTGATAAGTGGCATGTTTTTATTGGAGGGCTGTTATTTAAAAAAAAAAATAGATTGGCCGGTTATTAGGATTTTTTACTAAGATAATCTCACTTTTATATTCAAACGGACCATGCATTACATGGTAGCACAAGTTCATAATGAGAGTATTTTTACAGATATCCATACTAAATTTATTGAGCTTATCATTTCATCCTTAATTCTTGTATCAAAATTAACGAATATTTCAATGTATAAGAGTAAGAGGGAAGAACTATAAAGGAAAGTTAATACAATTTGTTCTTCTTGGAGAAGCTGATCCCTCAAAGATCAGATTGTGTTCTTTCTTTTTCTTGAATTTTTAGCATGTGAATAACAAACTAGCATTAAAGCAATTCGCATTTTTTAAAGAAAGTAGAGTAGTGCAGCAGAGTTCTTAGAGAAATGGCAAACGCGATGAGATATAAAGAATTAGAAAAGACAATAGTTCAATCAAGACAAATGTAATAATAGCAAGAAAAGAGAGTGGAAGACCATCAAGGAGCTTTGATGGAGTTGTGTCCTAAGATGATTTTATTATTGGAAGCCATTAATAGAGGAAGAATGGGTTCAAGCAATAGAAATGACAGACATGATGATGGGATGAACATTGAAGATTTGAGTGTGTTGGGTGGAATGCCTTTTCGTTCTATCAAAATTGAGTTTTCCAAATTTGATAGGGAGAACCCACAGGATGAATCTATAAGTCAAATCACTAGTTTCTCTTAAATCACTATTTCTATATGGAAGGCAGTTGCATTGGTTTGGTCTCAAGATGCTAAGGAGACAGGAAATTTCAGCACTTATAAATATTTTATAATAGCTTTAGAAATGAGATTTGGTATTTCTTCCTACAACAATCCCATAGAAGCTATTATTAGGCTGAGGCAAACTACAACTGTGTCAACATATAACTCTCAGTTTGAGGTAATCTCTAATCTTTTGAAGGGATTGCTTGGAATTACAAGTTAAGTTTATTTTTAAGTGAATTAAAGCATGAAATTAAACTTCCAATTAGAAGGTTGCACCCTCAGAACTTGAATTTTGATTTTGGATTGACTAAGATCCAAAAGGAGTATATTTAATAGTACTCGAGGCAATAATAGGGTTGTCGTCGGCATCCATACCTCTTATATGTTTGCACCTTTGGGTAGCAATGTAGCAGTTCCTATGGGGATAGATGTGGTTGTCAATAATGTTGTGAGAAAAGATTTTAATCCTAGAAGTAAAGGAAGAATTTTAAAATAGTTATCCTCATTTAGAAAGTAACCCCAGCAAAAATGAAAGAGAGGAGAAAAAAATTCGTGCTACTTTTATGACAAAAAGTAGAACACGACTCATAAGTATAAAAAGGCAATAATATATGTGATAGAGGGTATGAAACTGTTTCAAGAAGACCATAAAAAATGGAAGAAATGATGAAGAATTGGAGGATTCTATTGATTTCAAATTAGAGTGTAAAATGCTAGAAATTTATTTACACGCTATTGTTGGTTTTTTGAATCCAAAACTATAAGAACCAAGAGTCATGTGAAAGGGTGTTCAATGGTGATTCTGGTGGATACTAGAGGTATTCACAATTTTCTTGATCTGATGGTGGTTAGGAAAGCTAGAAAGGAAGTGAATAAAAAGAAGCAAATTGAGGTGAATGTGGCTAATGGTGAAAGAATGAGAGGTGAAGGTATGGTAGAAAATGATGATTTTCAAATGCAAGGCAACAATTGTCAAACTTTTTTTTTGTCTCTAAATGGTGTGATGTAGTGTTGGGAATGGATGGCTGAGAACTTTAGGTCCTGTGTTATGGGATTCTAGTAGCCTTTATTATGTCATTTGGAGACAATAAGAAGTCGGTGCTTTTGAGGGGTTTGAGCCCTAGTAAGACAGAATTGTGGAAGATGTGCAAATATGCCAGCTTACTACAGTAGAAAGGAAAGGATATTGTTGCAAATTATGTCATCAGATTCAAAAAATAAGGAGGAAAAAATGGACTCGAGTATAGAAGTTGTGTTGTTGAAGTATGAGTGAGTTTGAAGAGTCAAAAGCATTGCCACCTAAAAGAAGTAATGACCATCAAATTAAATTAAAGGAAGGGACCCTACCAATATCTATAAGACCATACAGATACCCCTTCTTCTAAGAATTTCAAAATGCAAAAATTGTAAAAGAGTTGTTAGAAGCTAGAGTAATCAGAGATAACCAATCTTCTTTCTCTTCACTTGTGCTGTTGGTGAGAAAATCATATGGTACATGGTGTATGTAAATATATTATAGGGATCTCACTAAGAGAATTGTGAATGATAAGTTTCCAATACTTGTGATAGATGAATTGTTGGATGAGTTGTTAAGGACAATGTTTTGAATACCGTATCGGTGAACATACCGGTCAAAATACTGGAACGAAATATTTCGATATCGGTACTATTTCGTATACCTTTTCGGAATATGCTATACATAAAAAAATGATATATATAAATACATATATAAATTATATTTCAAAATAATAGTCAATATATGAATAAATTATATATATGTAAATAATCTAGTCTAAATTAGGATAAAAAAAATAGCTAAAAATGAAAAAAAAAAATCTCAAAATCTGGTACAAGCCAATACACATGGCCGGCACAACCGAAATACCTGCCAATACAGCAGATATTTGGGCCGGTATGAAACAAACCCAATTTCTGTATTAGCTACTGTTTCGATATGACATGTACCGGTCGATATGGTATGAAATTCAAAACTATGGTATAGGGCCACCATTTTTTCAAAGTTAGACCTAAGATTAGATTATCATCATATACGAATGAGGGTTAAAGACATTGAAAATATTGCATTCAAGATACATCAAGGTCACTATGAATTTTTGGTTATACATTCTGGTCTAACCAATGCTCCAGCAACTTTTTAAGGGTTGCTGAACTTATTATTTCAGTCATTTCTTAGGAAGTTTGTTATAGTCTTTTTTTTTTTTTTACAATATATTGGTTTATGGCAAAACAAAGGAATATCATTTACAACACTTATCATTAATGTTGCATATCTTAGCAGAAAATACTCTTTTTGCTAAGAGGAATAAGTATACATTTGGGTGTAGAGAAATTAAATACTCGAGATATTTAGTTTAACCCACCTGTATTAGCATTGCCTAACTTTAGAAAAACATTTTCTAGTTGAGTGTGATGCATTAGGAAAAAGGTATGAGTGCAAAATTAATGCAAAATGGCAAACATTTGACTTTGTTAAGCCAAGCTTTGAAGGGTAAAGCATTGTACTTACCAACCCATGAAAAGAAGCTATTGGCCTTGGTGTTGGCAGTGAAGAAGTGTAGACCTTATTTAATAGGGGCCACTTTTGTTATTAGAATAGATTAACAAAGTTTAAAATTTTTGTTGGAACAAAAAATAGGCACTCCAACTCAGTAGAAGTGGTTGAGTAAGCTCTTCGAATATGACTTTATAATAGAGCAAAAAATGGGCAAAGAAAATATGGCTATAGATGCACTTGCAAGAAGTTGTGTTGATTAAGCTTTTGAGGTTGTTTTGTCTACAATTACATTCTTTAATCCACTTTGGCTAGAGGAACTGAAGGCTTCCTACTTGTTAGATGAAAAGATTTATGCCATTTGTGCTAAGTTACAACAATGGGTTCAAACGGATTAGAAACTCTATATAAAAAATCTTTTTAAGGTCCTATTTTGATACAAAAATAATTTTATCTCATCTTATCATTACAAATTTTTTAAATCCTTATACAAAATATGATAAATAATTCAACTTTTTTAAATTTTAAAATAATAATAATAAAATTAATATTCTAATATATTTTATTCAATTTTCAACAATTATTTAAAAGTATCTCATCTCATTTCATCTCATCTCATTATTCAAATGGAACCTACGAAGGGCAAGTTTTTTTTTATCAAAAAACTCTTTTAAAGCAACAAGTTTTAGAATTTATTCATGGGAATGCAATTGCTGGCCATTCAAGATATAAGAAATTTTTTGATAGGGTAACATTAATTTTGTTTGGGCTGGTATAAGAACAGATATTAAGAAGTATATTTGAGAGTGCATAGTATGTTAAAAGTGTAAAACTAACAACCTATGACCAGCTGGATTGTTAAGTCCATTGCCAATTCCAACAAGGTTATAAAGTGATATCTCCATGGACTTCATTGAAGCATTGCCAACATCTCAAGGATTTTCTACCATTCTTATGATAGTGGACAAATTTACAAATTATGCTCATTTTGTACCCTTGTCTCACCCTTATGTTGTAGTTATATTTGCTAACTTGTTCATTTCTCAAGTTTTTAAATTGCATGAGATGCCATTGACCATTGTAACCATATAGGAATGTACTTTTTACCATCAATGTTTAGAATGAGTTATTTAGAATTTATGGAACACATTTGTATTTTATTTCTGCATATCATCTACAACCAGATGATCCAACAAAAATAGTTAATAAATGTATCCAACAGTACTTGAGATGCTTTGTGAATGAAAGGCGAAAACAGAGCGTGCATTGATTGCCTTAGGGATAATTGTGATATAATACTTCCATTCACGCCTCAACAAAGATTACAACTTCTGAGCTATTATATGGTATTCCACATCCATCTTTGTTGCAGTATATGGAAGTGCATCTTGTCCTAAAACCACTCTATTATTTCTCCTAAAACCATGAGCTTCCCTTGGTTTTCTCATTTGGTTTTCATCTACAAAGGCTAGAAATCTCGGCCATGGCAGTGCATCTTTTCCTAGCCGAGTTGTAAAAGGCCACATGGTAGCCATTTTTGTACCCTTTTCATGATATGAGCGACTCACTTCGGGCTATAAATAGCTTGAGTTTCATCATTTGTAAATTACTCTAAAACCATGTACTATCTTCCCTTAGAGTTCGGATTCGTGTATACCCACCTCAAAATCGAGTTATCTTCTTCCTCCTAACTCAAATTTAATCTTCTTACTTTATTTTCTTCTAGGTGCGAAAATCTGAGAGTCTCCAGTTGCTTTTTTTTTGTCACATTTTGGTGCCAATTACATCATTGTACGATACCCTCGCGGCGTGCTTGTTGATTAAGGTGCAGGTTAATATTTTCACATTTTTTTTTATCATCCAAATTTTTTACCGAATGTGTAGTAAATAGCGGTCATGTGTGATTTGTGCTTTGTTTCGATTTATCACTTATTTCTTCATGTGCTAACTTTCTTTGGTAGTTTATAGTGTTAATTAATTGATTATTAATAATAATAAAATTTGGGAGTAGGTTGATTGGGCCCAAGATCGTTAAATGAAAGATGGGATCACCCCGTAGTTGAATGATTGTAATTGGATTGTTGTGAAAATTATTTGTTGAATTTATAAATGTTTGGTTGGATGTTTTTTACTCATGTGTAATATTGTAATACCATCCAATAATTGTCTATCATGCATATATTATTTTTTGATTAGTCTGATTATTTGTGGATTGTGAAGAGTTATGAGAATGGTATTGTTGGGTGGTTTATAGTCTGGTCTAATTGTAGTGGTGAGTGCGTGTGTATCACGACCCTAAACCGAGATGGAGCATTATCTCAATAGAGCTCCTCGAGAGCGGAATATACTGGCATGGCGTATCCTGAGTTGTAGTTGTTGCTGGGCAACAACGGAATCAGACGACACGATAATGCTCTTATGCCAACTCTGTGGCTCCTCTGCTGGCGGGGACTAGGGAAGGTTTGGTCATAGTATGCATCGGGCGTGGTTAGCTGGGCATCGCTCGTTATAAAGTCACATGTACGGCCATTACTTGTGGTGTGGTGAAGAAAGCCAAGATGTATGGATAGTCCCTAGGAGAGACCATGGCATACATGTATTAATAAAAATGGAAATGCATTAAGAGCTAGGAATTAGGTTTTTGGCATGCTTATTTATGAGGTCCTTTTTGGGAAATGATGATTGTGGATGTGTTCCTTTATGTAAAATAACGATCCGTAGACGAATTTTTTTATGAGAAATGATGGTTTGATGATGAGATCCTTTTTGAGAAATGACGGTTAATTTTGTTGTGTTCATTTTTAGAAAAGAACGCGGTGTGTTGTGTGCGCCCCTTTCTGTGAAAAGGCAGTTGGGTGTATTTGTGGACTTCCTTTTTGGAAAAGGAAGTTGGTGTGTGGATTTTATTTTGCTTGGTTGAGAATATTTGAGCATATTTTTGTTTTTAATTCTTTGTTTGTGTTGACTGCTACTTACTGAGATTCGTATCTTATGTGGTGTATTTGGTTCATCTACAATTTCATTTTATGGAATCGTAGTTTTTGATACAGAGGATGAGGATGACGATGAACCCAAGGGACAGGCTCTACTAGAGGAGTAGTCCTATGTGATGATGAAGAGAGAGATTTTAATCCCGGATGTTATTAATGTTTTATTACTTTTCTAATTGAGATGACTGTATAATCTCCACTTAGAGAATTATATTGCAGACTGGTTTATAAGTTTTTAAATTTTCTAGTACTAAAATGAATGACTTTTTATTTTTCAGCCGCGATTAATTTTAATTGTACACTTATGAATGCTTCACACACACTCTTGAAGCACTAAGCAATGAGATGATTGTTACATATAATGATCATCCCGGTGTTGCGAGTCCCCTTCATTTCCAAGAGGAATCGTGGGCGCCACAGATAACTTAGATTATGCTAACTAATATCAAGAGAGGAGATTCTTGCCTTATTAAACAAGAATTTGTTGGTTGCATAGTCATCTATGAAACAACATTATGACAAGAAGCACATTGATAAGCAATTTAAAGTGGGGACTTGGTATATCTCAAACTGTAGAAGTGTAATCAAAAGAGTATTGTTGTTAGACAAAATTTAAATTAGAAGCTAGACATATATTGTGGCACATTCAAGGTGTTGAAAAGGATTGCAGAAGTGGTTTACAAATTAGAGTTGCCACCTAATTCCGTAGAGCATCCAGCTTTTCACGTGTCAAAATTGAAGAAGTTTGTAGAATTAGATGCAAACATGTCACATTGAATTCCTATAATAGATTCACATGAACTTATGAGATTTGAACTTGAGGCTATTTTGCAAAGAAGGATGACAACTCGTGATAACCAACCATTTATTTCATTGTTGATGAAATGGAGAGGATCTCCTGAGGAGGATTCTTCTTGGATCCCTGTGAAGCAACTGAGGTTTGAGTACCCGACCTTGTGGGCAAGGTCTTCCGAAAGGGGAGAATTGTTATGGTTGTGAAGGAAGTGAAGGATGTGAAGGATGTTGTAGAGAAGAAAACACCATTATATCAGAAGAATGTATAAGGAACAATTATCGGGTTCGTAAGATGAAGAATGAAATGGCACATGGTAGCACGTGTTCATTAATGAGAGTGTATTGTCATAAATATCTTACTTAAATGAACGAAGTTGACCATTTTCCTCTTTATTCTTATAACAAGATTAACAAACATTTCAGCATATAAGATGGGAGGACTCTAAAGGGGGAATTCATTTGGGAAGTTTATAAAATTTCGTTTTTAGAGGTGCCGATCCCTTGAAGATCAGACTAGGTGTTCTTTATTTTTCTTGAATTTCCAGTGTGTGGATGACACTCCCTCCCTATCTATGCATAGCCCCTCTTTTTACTTTGCTTTCAAGATTTAAATGGATGTACCTCTATATATCTCTTTGAAAATGTGACTATCAGAAGTTAATTTGAGAGTAGTCGAAGGGAGAAGATAAGGGTCAACATTTATTCTTTTGGATTCGATGGGCTCAAGGCTTAGGCCAATACAACTACAAGTTCTTTTCTTTATATACTAATGTAACAGGTGGGATGGGCAACCCAAATTAGTATTAACTAGTAAATAAATGGTCAAGACTCAGGTCATTGTTATGATCTTTTATGTTATTATTATTACATGATTGTAGTAAGTGCATGGATGAGGACAAATAAAATATTTTGTAACAAATTGTTACAAGTTTGTTGCCATTGTCTACTATATGGATGAATTTTGGTTGACTAAAAATAATTAAGAATTGAATGGCAATGAAATCTTCTTCTTTGCTCCTTGACGCTACTCACTTTCCAAGTGAGTCAGACATTTTCTCTTCCTCTAAGCATGTAACAGAATTGGTATAAAAAATTAATCCTTTTTAGATCGAATGTGATGCTTCAAGGAAGGCTGTGGGAGTTGTCTTTATTCAAAAAAAAAAAACATCCCATTGCTTTTCTTAAGTCAAGTCCTAAAGGGTAGAGACTAAATATGTCCACTTACAAAAATGAACTATTTGCACTAGCACTACAGTGCAAATGTGGGAACTTTACCTTTTAGGGAGGATATTAACAATGAAGAATGGTCATCAAAGTTTAAAATATGTCTTAAATTAGAAAATAGAGATTACCATACAGAATAAATGGGTGAGTAAATTACTAGGTTTTGATTTTCTGGTTAAATTTTAAAAAAATGGGCAAAAAATAGAGCTATTGATGCTCTTTCAAGAAAAAGTGAAGAAGAAGATGAATTTGTCATACTTACTATGGTCTTTATGCCTACATTGGAGCTCTTGGAAGTAGTTAAGCAATACTATTATGAAGATAACAACTATTGCATAAAGTATCTAAGGGGATGCTAGCCCAAAATACTCTATAAGGGAAGGCTTATATTACAAGGATATCTTGTATACTCCAAAAGACCCTACTAAACTTCTCCAACTGATTCATAGCAATTCTACTAGGGTCATTCGAGGTTTGACAAAATAATCCACTGACCTAGTAGGGAGTTCTACTCAGTATTTTAAATTTAGTTTTGGTGATCATTCTGATTTAAGTATTGAAATGTAATATTTTGATATTAGTGTATTTCGGCATACCGTTTCAAAATTAATTATATATAAAAAATTATATATACGTATAAACTAACAACTAGTAGAATAAATGCATATATATGTGTGTGTATCATGTATAAGCATATATATATATATATATATATATGAAAGAATCGAAAATTTATAAAAAGAGTATACGTTGAAAAAGTTACAAACTTGAGTTGAGACACAAAAATAAAGAACAAAAAAGAATAAAGAAATTATTAAAATAATGATATTTAAAAAATAGAGAATGAGGAGACATTTAAAGTTACAAAAAAAGTTAAAATTATACAAATACATTTTATATTCTAAAATTAATTAAATACTATCAGGGTTTAGAATTTATAAAAATACTATTCAAGTACAAGTATAAAATGAGTATACTTTGTAAAATTTATAGACTTTGAGTTGAGACACAAAAATAAAGGAAAAAAATAATAGAGAAATTATTAAAATAATGATATTTAAAAAATAGAGAATAAAGAGACATATTTAAAGTTATAAAAAAGTTAAAATTATATAAATACATTTTATATTCTAGAATTAATTAAATACTATATGGGTTTAAAATTTATAAAAATACTATTCAAGTACAAGAAAATTATAAAAATAATCTGAAATAGAATAGGGATCGAAATGCCAATTCCAGCCAGAATTAAGAATTTAATTGGAATGGCTTAAATAGATCAGCATGAACTGAAATTTGGAACGAAACAAAAACGAGAAAGTATAATGGATTGGATACTTTATCAGAACGAAATATTATAGCCGAAACAGAATGAAATTTAAAACTTTGGTTCTACTAGCTCTACCTAAAGGTTGAAGTCAACAACTTTGTGAAGGGGTGTGACACCTAGTCACTTAACAAAGTGTAAAACTAGAAAACTACCTGCCAAGAGTCTCTTGCACTCCTTTAAATACCTTCTAAACCTTGGACCAATATTATTATGGATTTTATCGAAGGCCTTCCCACCACTCATGCATTCAATTACCTGAGGGTAGTCGTAGACCGCCACACAAATACAGCCATTTCATCCCTTTCCCACCATTACACTGCATATAATCTAGCCCACTCCTTCCTAAAAAATCTTTAAACTCGCGTGCCCCATTCTATTGTATCCAGCAGAGACAAGACTTTTATTAGACAGTTTTGGATATAGTTGTTCAGAAAACACAGTATGGAACTAGTTTTCAGCATAGCTTACCACCCTTAGAATGATGGTCAGTTTAAGGTAGCTAATAAAACACTGAAAAATTATTTGGGCTATTTTGTGGGTGAGAGGCAAAAGGATTGTACCTTAACCCCTTTTGAGGCCTTATATGGGTATACCCCTTACCCTTCAATTGTTGAATTACATGATCTTTGTAGGTAAAAACCATGGACTCTTTCCATCACTCCAGAGAATAGATCAAATAGTTGTTGAAGTAGAACCTGTAAAAGGCACAGAGGAAGTTGAAGAAATATTATACTTTGAAGCGAAAGGAAAGTAATTCGAATTAGGGGATATGGTTTACATGTGGCTTCAACCCTATCAATAGTATTCTGTATCCCAATGTCGTAATACCAAACTCTCATCGAGATTTTATGACCCATTCAAAATGGAAGAACGCATCGGTGTCCTGGCGTACTTCCTAGGATTATCAGAGACAACACACAAATACTATGTATTCCTCATTTCATCGCTCAAGAAGAGGTTGGACAGCTCGATCACACCCATTCCCCTACTTCCCCTAGTGGGTTCACATGGAATACTCATACCAGAATTCGCAAAGATCATGCATCGACGCATCAGATAGGTTCATAAGGGATCTATAATCTATATCTTGGTGTAGTGGCAATGGTAGACAATAGAAGATGCCACATAAAAACTTTACTATGGTCTAAAGAACACCTACCTCCACCTTGTGGGCAGAGATAGGTGTTCTAAATGAAGGGGGTGGTGTTACGAACTAGTTTGGAAGTCAAAGCCAAAATGGAGAAGATGAGGGTTAACATTTTGGCTTTTGGATTTGATGGGCTCAAGACTTGGGTTAATGCAACAATAGGCTCTTTACCTTATGAATAATATAATATATGGGATGGATAATCCATCTTAATATTAACTAGTAAATAAACGAGCAGAGACCCAAGCCCAGTTGTTAGGATCTTTCTCATTGTTTTTACTATGTGATTGCAATAAGTGCATGAATAAGGACAAATAAAATGTTCCATACTAGGTCATTACAAGTTTGTTTCCACTGTATGCTATATGGATAGATTTTGGCAAAATGGAAATCATTAAGAATTGAATGCCAAAGAAATCCTCTCTTTTTTTTTTCTTCACTTCTTGAGACTAATCACTCTCCAAGTGAGTGCCATTTTCTTTTCCCTTGAGCATGTAACAGCAATATCAGAAATCTTGAAAGATTTTATAGGTGATGGAGAGAGGGATGAGAAAGAGGATTTAGAGTTATGAGAGAGATGGACAACAAAATGAGAAAGAAATTTCATTTTCCCTAGGGTTCAGACCAAAGACGACAAAATGAGGGAGAAATCACATGGGTTCAGGTCTTTTCACCAGTTTCGTTTTTAATCCTTTGTTTTTTTAGTAGTCATGTGGCTTGCCAGATCATTTGGTCGATTTCTCAATCTTATTACTCGACACTTGTAGTATCACCCAAATTTCCTTATAATTTGGTTAAAAAACACATTTCTTTGAATGTTTTTTTCAAATTTTACTTATCTTTCAAAAATCTCATATAGATCACTCCATGTTCTTTTTTTATTCTATTAAAATAATTGTTCTCTATTATTTCTTTATTAGGTTCCTACTTAATTTATATTAGTTTCTCACTCAATGATTTGTACATTTTTAATTAATCATCTTTTTGTCTTATGAGAAAAGAGCATAGGAAAACTTTTTAACTTTTTTTCTCACATTTTTATAATGATTTATTTTACCCATGTTTTCAAGTTTTCATTTGTAATGATTTTTTTAAACTATTTGGAGCATTCACATCCGGATGAGCAACTTTTCCTCCTAATTTTAGCCAAAAATTGTCTTTTTTTTTTTTAATTCCTAAGTTTATCTGATCTTACTAGTACTTCTTATGTCCAACTCTTTATTATTTTTTATTGTATTAAAATAATATTTTCTTATTATTTTTTGATTATTTTTCTATTAATTTATTTTTCACATCTTTAACTACTCTTTTTTTTTGGTCTTTCAAAAAAAGTTCGGAAGAAAATTTTAGGGGTGCAACCTGCATGGTGCGGGGCGTGGGTACCCAATCCTGCACCTCGCCCGCACCAGTCGGGGGGGGGGGGGTTTGGGGATTTTAACCCTGCCCCGCACCCCACTCAATAAAGAGAACCATTGGGTATTTAAATTATTTTTTAGTCTAAATTTTTTTAGAGCTAGATTATAATATAATTTAAATAATAAATTGAAATTTATACATCCAAAAATAATATAAACTCATTATAGTTGTATTTTGGATTGTTTTGACCTCTAAGATCAAGCTTTATATAGGAGGTCAAGACAATACAATAGTGAAACTTAAACAAAAAATTGGCCTAGGAGGTTATACAAATTATTGTACAATTTATAGTTATACCAATTATTTATATGAATATATGAAATATTTTTTTTTAAATAATGAAAATGTGAAGCAGGAGACGGAATCCCGCAGGAGTTATCCTGTCCCCTGCTCCCCTTTGGATTTCTCAGGTGGGGGACCCATCCCTACATGGATAGAGCGGAGTAGCCCACTTCACCTTGCAGAGGCGGCAGGACGAACGGGGCGGACAAGCGGGGTACGGAGATGTCCCGCTGCCCACCTTTAAAAAATTTGATAACTTTTTTTTTAAAACATTTTCTTAATTACTAAATTATTTATTATACCTATGTTTTTTTTATTTTCATTCGATTTTCTTAAAGACTACCCATCACTTTAAATGATAATATATTTAAAATCAGTGCTTTTATAACAATAATATTTAAAAAAAATCAAATTTTTTCAACAAATGGTCAATTACTTTTTCTGAAAAAAATTGGATCATCTCAATTGTGATATTTTCTTAAATTTCAACTATAACAAATATGAGTATGAGATATATATTTTTTTTTTTGGTAAGTATATGAGCATGAAAGAAAATAACCTATAGATGATTGAAAGAAGAAATTGGTTTATTTGTTAGAATAAAATATTTATAAAACTGATTTAGGGATGAATAATAGCTTTCCATATTTAGTGAGTCACTAACATCTCAAAACCTTTTTCTAAAATAAGAAACCAGATAGAGAGGAGTTTTCATAAGAAATTATTATTATTATTTTGCTAAAATTTAGGGAATTGGAAGCTCAAGACATCCTGCTCTTATCTCTCTAAATAATACCATTTTCAAAATCAGAATTAATACTTTAGTAACAATAATATTTATAAAAAAAATCATATTTTCATAAATAGTTAATATTTTTAGAAAGGATCATTTCAAATTTTCAATGGTGTCATTTTTCTGTTTTCTCAAATGAAAATTCTTATTCATTATTTTTGTACATCATGTATTATTTTTTCTCTTATCAAATTTGTGATATATGAGTAATGAATAAAAAAATTAATAAATTTAAGAATAAATTTTAAGAAATTTAAAGACAAAAAATATATATAAAGATAATGAATAGTAAACTCTGCAAAATTTCAAATTCTAAATCCTTATCGTAAAATAAGCAGCCGTATAGAGATGAGACTTTGTTATAAAATTAAAAAAAAAAAAAGTTAAATTTTTTACTTAAATTCAGGGAATTGGATAGATAAAAATCATACCAAAAAAGATTATTAATTTATTATGGTTGGCCTTCTCAAAAGAAGGACAAGTCTTTGGGACCAGGTTTGAAGCAGTGTCTGTTGCATCAGATTCGAAGGTGGAAGACGATGAGGTGCTTGTCGTGTACGGAGGTGTACGACACGAGCATCGCGGGGACGTGCAAGGAGTGCTACGAGGAGGCGAACGAGACGGAGGAGGAGCTGAAGAGTGAGATCGATGACTTGAGAGCCAAGGTTGCTTTCCTCAGATTCTGGTCTCCCCTTGACCACCACTACCACGGCCGTCCCAGTGTTCCCGGCTTCACCGACGTCGTCCTCGTTGCCTCCTCCGATGACCCCTCTGCCGCACCCGCTGTCCCTGTCCCTGCCCATAAGGCCCTTCTCGTCAGTAACCAACTCAAGTCCTCTCTTTTTCTCTCCTCCTACTTATTTGGTCTGGGAAAATTTTGTTGGCATTGATTATTCGTATGAGTTTGAAATTGTAATTTGTATACCAAGTTTCTTGCTTTTTGAGTTGGTGAAACTGGGTTGATGATCTTGTTGTTTGATCTGTATAATAATCAACTTTATTTGCTGTGTTTAGTTGCTCAATCATGCTTGCTGTGAATGTACTAACTTTAAGTAGTGGAGAAGACCTACGTTTGGTTTTGGGTCCGTAATCATATTCTCTTAAACAGTGAACAGTGTGCATAACCGGGCTGCTCAACTATTTGCACTGTAATCTGTGTATAACATGGGTTGTAAAGTGTATTGTGCGTGGATTTGAACTTGACTAAAACTCAGGTGCAAAGAGTCCATATAAGGCCTTATTTAGACTGAGAAACCATCTTCAACTCATATCATCTCAATTCATTATTATAATTTTCTCAAATTCTCACGCAAAATATAATAAATAATTCTTCTTTTTCAAATCCTAATTCAATTTTTTCAAATCTTAAAATAATAATGATATTCTAACAATATTTTTTAACTTTTTATCTAAAACCATCTCATCTCATTTCACCATCCAAACAGGACCTAAAGCTGTAGGTAGCAAAGTTGTTATCTCCTTAGTGCAAAATCCCTTGGCAAAAGTATACTCTGCTGACTTACTTAATTTTTTACCTTTGATTATATGATCAGGTTAGCCGTTCCCCAGTGTTCAGGGCAATGCTCGAGAATGAGATGGAAGAAAGCCGTACTGGCACCATCAAGATTGGTGATGTGTCGTATGATGCCCTTCGTGCCTTTGTCAACTTTTTGTACACTGCTGAAGCATGCCTTGATGAGCAAATGGCTTGTGACCTTTTAGTATTGGCTGAAAAATACCAGGTAAAGCATCTCAAGGCATATTGTGAGGAGTTCTTGGTGTCAAAACTAAACTGGGATAGTTCCATCATGAGCTATGCCTTTGCACACCAGCACAATGCTAAACTTATGCTTGATTCGGCTTTGTCATTGATCACGGACAACATGGATAAGCTTACTACAAAACCGGAGTATGCGGAACTTGTGGAGAAGGATCCTCGACTTGTAGTGGAAATCTACGAAGCTTATCTCTCCAAACAGGTTAATACTGCTGCTCACAAGGATTCTTCAACCAGGCTATAGGCAAGTACAAGATTTTTTTTCGTATGCTGATGTGAAGCAATGGTTACTCTTCAACTTTGAATATTTATCCATTTTCTAATGCAATATTGAATGTAGATGAGCTTCTTTTGTTTGGATGTAGAGAACTATCTGGTTTGGTTGGTAAGCTTTCTAATGGTTTTTGGTGCCTAAATTTGAATTTTCCTGGCTTGTTTTGCTTCTTTCAGTTTGCAACCCCAAATCTCATCTTTTTTAACCTCTCTGGGAACAATCTGTGTATATCTCAAATTGAACGGTGGCAAACTCCCTTTCACTACATCTCGTCTATAGCATAGATGCAAATTTTCTCAAGAATCGGATGAAACATGAAATCATAAAGTGTGAGACTCGGGTTTATTAAGCAGCTTTGTAATCTTCAGGGTTTATTAAGCAGCTTTATGCAAGCTGGTATCTCATTGGCTTATACATTCTAACAATGTTATGTACAAATTCCAAATAGACAAACTTAAAAAAATCGATCTCACTAGAAAGAAGTATTTTTGGATTTACTTCTTTATAAAAAGATTGTGCAGGACGTGTTTATTTAGAACTTGTGCAAATCATTATTCTATACATCATAATCATCTGTAAGTTACGTTCTTATGCTAACAAGAGTCTTTTTCGTTCTCGTTTCCATCATTTTTGATCCATGAGGGTGCTTGGATCTCTGACAAAGTATGCTTGTTGGGAAATATTAAAAAATTGTACAAGACAAGATGGAACTATAAGGGGCATTCAAAGAGGTGAAATAAAATTTAACAGCGTTCAAGGAAAGGAGGCAGCTTGACCCAAGAAAGCCTGCAGATGACGGTACCCACCTAATTGAACAGCTCCATGTACAACCAGCCCTGCTTCTAACTGACTTTAGGTTTCCCCATCCCCTTGTTTTTTTCCTTTTTTCCCTTTTCTTTTCCCCTTCCTCTCTTCTGGGAAAAATGACAAGAAAAACAAAACCCACCTTTATATATAAGAAAGTCAGTTTCTATAGTACTAAATATATCTAATAAAATCCTATGCTGTAAGTTTCAGGATAACATACATTGTTATATGACAGAACCTTTCTTGTTACTTTAATCGTATTCATAATTATGTTGCAAGTTTTGAACAATCATGTTAATGTTTTCTATGTTTTCCATCTTGGTGAGACTGCAGAGGAAGACTTCTTTCACAGAGCAGAGTGAATGACAATTAGGGGAAAAAGACATTGTAAGTGCTTACTACCCGCTTTCCCATAAGCAACAAGCAGTTCACATACGTTTATCGCCTATTAAAATAATCGTGCTTGAATGAGGCCCCTCTTCAGTTTCATGTAGTGCAGATGCCCATCCCAATGCAGATGCAATTTCTTTCACTTCCCCCATAACTGATACCTTGTCACGTATATAAACACGCCCGTCCGGTCTTAGCATTCGATCCATCTCAAGCATGATGGTTGAGATATCACATTTTTGCCTGAGACAAGATAACATTTTAATATAATGCAAGCTTTGCAAGAATGAAACAAATGCAGATGTGAGAAGAAAGCATAATTCCTACCTCTTTTTCTCAACAGTGAAGAGACCATTTGCATGCAACAGGTCATACGTTCTAGGGTAAGTGTCAAATGGCTCGCACCTGGAAACAAAAGCTTGAGCATCGTAACTAAAGTCCAAAGTTTTAGTGACAAGAGTAAGTCCCCAGAGTTATTTATCAGAACCTTTTCAAGCTATCCACCAACAAATCTTGTACCGGTTATTGATCTGGGATGGTGAATATTGGTGGCATATGATATTCAAAACACTGGATTTTTCTTTTTTATTTCGGGGGAAAGGGAAAGGAGGAGGAGGAGGAGGAGGAGGGGGGGGGGGGGGGGGGGGGAGGTGCACCTTTGGGCGGCTGTATAACTAGTCAAGTTGGGTGTTTGGATATTAGACTTAAACTAAAATTAAACTGAATTGAGTTCAACTCAAAAGATTCCAACAGCCAAATGGGGCCTAGTCATCTTGATGAACGATGGTCAATAGATTCCAAGAAAATGCTACGAAACTACCTAAAAATGAACAAAAGAATCAGCAATTTTCAAAAATACAGTTTAAGGGGCATAGCACATACCAGTCATGCCTAACTCCTATAAGTCCACGGTCATAGATAACAGGCAAGGTATTGGGGCCACTAACAGGAACAACGTTCATAACCCAGCAATCAACTTGGTGATCATGCAATGCTGCCGCAAACCTGCAACATGCAATCAGAATGATTAAAATTCTTTTTGAGCGTTCGACGAAAGAGTTATAGGGCTTTATAAAACTTCCCCTTTACTTTGCAATAGTTTGTCGTAAGTATCTAGAGTTATTAAATGATGTACCCTCCATATCCAGCTCTCATGTCAATCACGTTTCTTAGTTTGAAGTCTTTCCATCGGTAACCACGAACATAGCCAAATATTATCTCATTCCAATACTTTGACTCTGCCATGAAAATTTCCTTTCTGGATATGTAGGCGTCCATTTCTATGCTCTGAAGCCTGTCTGGTGGATAATGAAGGCGTGCAGGCCATTTAGTTACATTAGCTCCATATTCATTCTCTGATAGTGGAGTGATGCATGCCTTCAGACCAACGTACCTGCAAAAAGTATCACCACGATACCCTCATACTGATTGATAAGTGTGGTGGTTCATGGGAATTTACATTGTTTTGTTTAAAAATGAGTAGTTATTGTTCTTTATAATAATTTTAATAGGGCTTTAAATTGTACTATTGACTAATTTTTTGAAATATTGACCTAGATGGGATTTGGGTCTCTCTAAAAGCGTTAAAAATTATATAGAAATCTTATCTCAACCAAAAGTGAAGTGGGGAGATTGTGATACCTCATACGTGGTGTATGAGATCCACATTGTACCATCGTCCAGATGTGGGTTGTAACTCCCTAAATTTACATGCAAAATTTCAATCAAGATACTGAAGTTAACATCATTTGGTATCTTTTCTCTGCCAGAACAATGTTACAAAAATGCAAGAAATCTCATCAGTTCCAGCAAAGTTTTTTCCTTTCATAAAAGATATCTAACAACAATAACATAGATTTGGGTACTACGTCGATCTTTTATTCATTCTATGGGCTATCAGCCAATTTGAGAATTGAAGTCCAATTCTTTCTCTTAAATCTCATCAATTTCCTGCACTGCAGTTTGTCCCATAATTTTTGCAAGACTGAAATTCCATTAGGAACATAGAAAGGACAGTGAACAGAATAAATTATATTCCATGCCCTACAACTCAACTCAACTAAAGACAGGCTAAAATTTAGAGTCCATGAGCCAAAATGTGGAGATTGTTATAAATGAACAAGCTAGGACTCCGCTATGATTTTAATGGTTGGAAAAAAATTGAGGAAAAACACAACAGCATCACATGTCATCTGTAAAGGAACAGTTCTGCCATCTAATTGTTGATTTTGATTGGCAATATGAAGATTTATACATTATGTTATTTCACTCAACTATAATGTAAACCAAAAGCAGGGGAAGCGGGTCATACCAAACATTGTCTGGATCATCATTGGAATCACATAATGGAGGCTGCACTCCACTTTCACGATTAAGATAGCAGCCGTTGTTCAAAGGTTTTTTCCATATAGCAATGTATCCCTTCTTCTTTACTAGTTCCCAACAAATGCGAGTAGTCAGATCCTCCATTTCTGCATATAACAGTACTATGTTCCTCAATATCAAAGGAAGATGACAATAGTGGCAACAAAAAAGGTATCACCAGAAGAAAAGGCGGTGAAAAGAAAATTAATATTTGGAGTCACAAGTGTACAAACGCTACGCAATCACTTTAAAAAAAGTGAATAAATATGGGAGTTACATGAAAGGGATTAATTTTTTAATAGTAAAGCTATTCTTTTTCAAAGTGATTGTACGGTTGGTGCTTATGCACTCCATGTCTATATGTAGTAATTCTCAAAAATAAAAAGGAAACTCTTGGTTGTGCAAGATTATCCCGGGGAAGGCATTACAAACAAAGATTACTTAACTGTATAGCAACACACTAATGATCACTAGCAGCTCGAAAAGGTAAATTTCAAAGTAAAAACTTCATGTTGAGTTACCTTTCCATTGTTTCTTTAGGTTCTCTTCATGGTTATAAACAGGCTCTCCTGCCCACACAAAGTACCCTCCAGCCCTTAGGATCCTGTTGGCCTCAAGAAGCAGCTTTCCATCTCCATGACAAGCCAAAGAAAAATGGAATATTGGTGTTAAAGAGCTTTGGCTAACAAGCTTCACATACGGTTACTTTCATGTTTTTACTTTCCTTTGATTCAATTTGTAAAGAAAATCACCAAAAACTTGTGATAATGAACTCTATCAATACCGAACATCTCAAAATAAATACTTCTTATATATTGGAGGCCAGATAAGGCTCCCATGCTATATGTAGGGGGAAAAACAAGTACCATCAAGGGTCCAATTAACTCCACAGTCTAAACAATGGATGAAGTCAAAAGCCTGGCTTGGATACATTAGACGTCGAGTACCAAATGTTGCCACCATGGCAGGAACACCACGCTCTAAAGCAAAATGAATCTGGTTCTTATGGACATCTTTCCTTGCTATTGACAGAGTAGTCACATTATGCTGCATCAAAAAGGCACCAAAATCTGCTACTTCACTCTCAACATCCAAGGCTACTCGGCTCTTTTGGCCAAAAGCAATTTCAGGAACCATCTACCAATTAAGAGATTGCAATCAATGCCATGCAGATACAAACAATACACGTGGAAGGAAAATTTTATATACCATACTCTTATCTTACTTAGCCCATTAAATAAGATGTAACACATTCATTATCGTCGAATGATCATTTATTGAATGTTTCTTTATTATCTATTAGTGATGAATGTAACATATCATATTTAGTAAGATGCAAGTATGATAAGAGTGTGATGTATAGAATTAATAGAATTACTCCACGACAAAAAAAATTTCAAAACAGAGTCAAAGACTAACCTCAAGAATCCGATTCAAGTGTTTATCTGCCCTGCCACCACCCAGAAAAATGTACTTGTCATTTCTTATTGATATCCATTTGTAGCTAACTTTATTTCCAACCAGACCTGTACGTGGTACATTACTCGACCACACCTGCAATTATATCTCATAATCAGCCCAAAAAAAAGCCCTCCTCAAAAAATTTATACTGGATGAGCCACTGATAAACTGTAGACTGAAAAACAAGGGAAAATGTGCTAATAAAACAATCCGCAATGCATTAGCAAGCACCAATTTAACCGGGTCCTAACCCACAAAAATCTAGAATGCAAAGAACCCATAAGATTTGAAACCTCAAAATCTCAAGATCTAAACGTAATCCAATTAAAAAAAAAGGACCATTAATTAATTTATCTCGAAAAAACCCTTCATTAATCCTTTTATCTAAATTCCACTTCCATTAGGCTAAGCCATAAAAAACACCATGATTTGTACATTTCTTAACACTAAATCCCACAAGAAAAAAAAATCTGGAAATTACATAACCCTCTCATGTTCAAACAAACAAGCGAAGACAAAATAATAATGATATTATTATTAACAAGCACCACCACCACGGAAAGAAGGTAACCACAAATGCACACAACATTTGGGAATCAACAGTACCTCGTCTCGACTCCTCGGCCAAGGTATTCTGACCTGATAACCCTTCGGCCTCGGCACCAAGCAACCCAACCCCTTCCCTTCCTCAGGGCAATGCCGCTCGTATTTCTCCACACTGTCACCCAATTTCAGCCGCCTGATCACATCCATATTGTCCATACACGGTACATACTCACTCATACTCTGCTCACAAACCTCGTACTTCTCAACCTTAAAGCTGCCATGGCCACCACCCTTAATCTCCGCGGCCTCCCCCTCTCTCCCACGGTTCATGCTCCTCAACTCCTCCTCTGTTACACTCTCGTCTATGTCCCCAACCTCGAACTCCAGCGACATGGCCCCCGTCTCGTCCACTATGCCCATCCTGATCATCATGTCCACCGGCGCCGGCTTCGGTGGCGGAGAAGGAGGAGACGGAGGCGGCGTCGACGACAAAGATGGCGTTTGATCAGTAGCTAGTGGCAGTGGATCATGAGTAGAATGAGGAGACGGTGGCGCCTTTCTGGTGACAGGCGAGAGCGAGGAGAAGATAAGGGAAGGGTAAGTGGAAGGGAAGCGGTCGAAGAGGAAGAAGATGGGGAGGCAAAGGATGGTAAAAGCCGTAATCTTGACGAAAGTCGGAGCTCTAACAGCCTCGCACAAGGCAGTCATGAACGTTACGGGTTTCATGGATTCAGCTTATAACACCCGTTTGTTTCTCGGGAAAGCATGGGAAAAACGAAATGGAGATGGATTAATCAATGTTAAATCGAGAGGTGCAGTATTGTGAAGGGGATGAGATGGATAGCGAGAGCGTGGCTGTGATTTTGTTTGGATTTCAGTGAAGGTGATCACCTCTCACGAGGGACCTGCCGCTTGTCCGTTAAAAGTTAATAGTACTTCAGTCCCACGTGCATGTTTTGTGATACTTCAGTTGTCTGCATTACATCCGTTACTTGCTCATCAGCCCCATGGTTTAACGTAGCAATTGATCCACTCAGATGCTCGAGTAATTCCGAGTAGGCTGGCAAAGACGTCCGCCTGCCAATATACCTCTAACTCATATGCATATAAAGCTCGAGGACCATGGATAGGTAGATCTTTTTCCTCAATGTGCATACAAAAATTAATATTTGTGATAGATTATTTTTAATAAAGATGATAATTTGCTGTATAAAATACTCATTGTGATAAAAAATAATTATTTTGATATAAAATAACTAGTTACGAATAAATTATTTTTTTTGTAGTAATATCACGGTGATCCACGTTCTGGTGATCACGAAGATAAACCTCAAACTCCACCCCTCTCAAGTCACTAGTCATAAGGTAGTCGAGCTTGTTGATCTGATCTCGCATTCGGCTATAATCACCCAAACGCAGACCCGTGACGTGTTGCGAATTGATGAGACATGTCCTGTAGAAACAGAAAATAAAAATAAATGATTGAGCTCATGATATTATGCTGATTGAACACATTCGAATGTATAATTCTAACTATGTTATTTATTTTAAAGTTCAAAAGTATAAGTACTATACGCTCGATCGTATGTGTACATACATGTTCAAACATGACACACTAACATTCAAACTAAATAATTTCAAGATCGAACGTGAAAAATAACGTCCAAACATAACACATGCAAAACATTCGAACGAACCTACGTGATCACTGTTCGAATGTTAATGGCATTACAATTTCAAGATATAGTACTATATATTATAGTATAGAAGTCTACTATATGTAATATAATAATATGCTGTTGTATGATATAGTACTACAATATATAGTGCTATCATATATATATATATATATGTATCATGTATGTATATAGCGTTGAGGGTATGGCCTATTAATTCTGAAAGTCCCTCGAGTGTTGCTTTAACATGTAACATAATCATGACCATTCGAATGGTATGAATGGGGATAGTCTTGAGTTATATGTACGTAATATAAGAAAAATTGATAATAATGACTAAATATTTGTGACGAAAAAGATTATTAACAATTAAAACAGATTATTAATGATTAAAATAAATTATTTAATAATAAATAAATAATTTTCTTATAATACTGACGAGACATTTTTGCGAGAAGTGAGAATCTTCGTTACTCCGTAATATTAGTATCCTGATCAATTGAGTTAATAATTTGTGCAATGGCTTGAAGTACTTAAACCCTAGATAGCACGTACGTACGATTAATTCTGTACCATATATGGCCCCACGTACGTTGACATGCATGCAGCATGCATCTGCATGATGTGAGATTGACATTATTTTATGAATATCATTAGTCAATAATATTAATATTATATTACTCGATGGGAATTTCGCAGCAATTCACAGATTTATATAGTTTTCAACCTTAGACCTGATCAACATGCATGATGATCATATGTTGATAGAGCAAGTTCCAAAAAGGCACAATATTCAACCCATTTTCAACAACTTTAACTAGCATTTACACGGCCACAACCGACTTTCTCAGCTGCTGAAATTGGAAAAATAGGCCCCATTTTGAGGTCAGGAAGGCCGGGCCGCGCGCGGCAGCTTATAATTTGTACGTACGTAGATATATAAGCTCAGAAAATCATGTCACGCGTACTGTTATTGAATGCATGGGAAGAACATAGCTAGCTAGCTAGCTAGGGCAGACTTGACTTTCATGTGATCAGGACACTATTATTAGTCACGAAGAAGAACGTAATATTAATGTGAGCTTTCCTCGAAGCTTACTAACCTTAATTTTCAAGAAAAATAATATTCCCTGATCTAAAGATCGATCAGTACAAGCAAATTAATAAAACGTGGAAGACCAATATATATCTATATCAATATAATTATAATTAGCTAATTAAGCTGCATGCGATTCATACCCGCGTGTTGAACGCGCTATATGATCATGAATACTGTGAAGTTTATATGTATGCATGTATGTCTATTGATATTATTATTATATATATGAGAAATACTATAACTATAAAGTAATTATATACATGTAATCTCACAAACTAGTATATGGGTTTGTTGTGATTTATCAGATTATAAAGTCACTTTTATTATAACACATATTTGATCATGAACCACATTTTTGGATTTAAAAGTGAGTTGAGTTCATCTCAACTTACTTCTATTTCATCATTATATTTTTATAATTTTTTATATAAAACACAAATTTCTATATACCTTTTTCAAATCTCAATATATATTTTTCAAATCTCAATACACATTTTTTAAATTTTAATACACAATTTTCAAATTCCAAAACAATAATAATATTTAAAAATAAACTAAACTCAGCTCAACTCATCTTATTTCCGAATCCAAACGGGGCCAAAATCATGTCAATTTATAGAACTTAATTTTGTATAATCCCCAATTTGTAGCTATAGCACTACTTTATGCATATACTAGTTGATGGTGCGTGCAAGACACCTTTTTTTAGTTATGAAAAAAATTATAGAAATAACATCTATAAACAGTAATTAAAATATGAATGAAAATAGGATAATGTAGAGTAGCATAAAAACTTGATAAAAAATTTTGAAATTTGTTAAATTGAATAGCAATAAGTTAATATTGAATGAGGTGGATGAAGAAAAGAACCGAAAATGTATTTTTTAGCATCTTGGCCAAAGCCTTTAATTCGACAATTATTTGCATTGAAAAGAATCAAAATGTCATCACACCAAAATGCAAAAAATTATGTCTACATGTGCAACGTAGAGAAGGGCAATAATAATTTTATATTATATAATAAAAACTAAATTCTATCACTTGAAATTCTAAACTACTATGTACTGAAAATAGTCTATTCTAAAAAGTAATATATATATATATATATAGTAATGTTACATATAGTCGTAGAGTTGCAAACGACGTGCAGTCACTTTAGAAAAAAGTTAATTTTTCTCACGTGAGTCTCATATATATTCATTTTTTTTTCAAAGCGACTGCACGCAGCTTACAATTCCATGACTGCATCTATCATTTCTTTTATATATATATATCCCAAAATTAGTAGTCATTACATTTAATAGCCAAACATTCATAAAAGGTGATCATCTTTTCTAGCATTAGCATCATTTATCCTGAAGCAGTCCAAAATTGAAAAAAAGTTGAACTATTACCCAATAATCTCCTAAAACCATCTTGTTACGAATTCAGTCTATAAAGTATCACATCTTGTCAATCAAATATATATTATGCAGATCTATTGTATGAATAGAAAGGACATTGAATTTTTTGTTGCGTTGTTGCCTCCATTGGTCCATGTCTATAATAAGTTGCATGGTTCATTGTTTTTTAGAAGTTCTCGTTGCCATGTTTTGCAAATAAAGCAAATGCTCCTGCATGGATCGAATTTTTAGTGTTTGTATAATTAATACAAAAATAAAATCTTTAATAAGCATAAAAAATAGCAAGCATAATAAATAAATATACATGGTGTACTTTTGTGATAATTGTTGTCAGCTTGGTTTAAATATTAAAGATGTGTCGACTGTATTGAAAATACTAATTTTGTATATTTGGTTGAAAATTTTATATAATCAAAAAGCATGCTATTGGCGCATTGTTATCAAGTTTTTTGCGGAATGATCAAAAGAGGGAAAAGAAGTTCTGATAGCTTAGAGAATACTCACTATAAAAAAAATTGGATATTTGTGACTAATTATTTATAAAAAAAAATGAAACATACTTATTTTAGTCGAACCACTGGAAATATCTGGTCGCAAATAAGATATTTTTCTTGTAGTGACTTATAATAAAAGAATTAATTATATTGTGAGATCATCACGTGCTAGATGGGTTGCATGATTTCAAGACAAAATATTGGAATTGCTTGTTCTTTTTAATTCTGATGTATTGATAGGTTCTTTTTTGTTAAAAAAAAAAAAAAAGGATCTTATGATTTGGAATATTTATTGCATTCTCCAAACAAAAATTCGAGGAGTTACATTTTTGTAGTAAAACAGAAAATCCTATCATATTTCTCTTGTTCCCAAAGAGAAGGAAAATATAGACGAAGAAAACTTTTCTAAATTAATGGAACAATGTTACAAGGATATTTATTTGCATTTATTGGTGATAATGGTGTGAACAAAAGATCGATAGTTTAAACCCTTTTAAATCCGTTTTAACAAATTAAATTACAATATAAAATGTTAAATTCAGTAAAGAAATGGATCGTTCTATGCAAGAAAAAAAAATTGTGTACAAGAAGGTGCATAAACGATAAGACAAATCATCAAACAATGGTAGAAACATAAATAAGAAAAATATTGAGGGAAAACGGAAAGCAAAGAGGCAAAAATAAATGTTCAGAAACAATAAGACAAAATCAACAAACAAGGGTTACAACGTAAATAAGAGAATCATAAAGGGACAGAAATGAAAAGTAAAAATCCCCTAAAAAGAGCTAGCACTTCATTTATGGCCGATAGACTCTTTTATAATAGATAATAGAAGTACATATATATATATATGAACTAGTTCGGCTAAACCAAATTAATATGAAACCAAATATTGAATTTATGGAATATCATTTGATGATGTATTACATGAGATTACAGATAGATAGATATTGGTCACTTATACTTATTTCCTTGTGCAGATAACTTTCGCATGCATGCAAGTCATGGACAAGATCAAATGATCTTGATTGAGATTCGATATTCGAGTTTTGGGGTTATAAAATGTAATATTGCCCTTTGGCTAGCTGACGTAGTACTACTTCGTGTGCATGGTATATTATTAACGCCGGAATATCAAGCTTGCGGCGCCGTACTTTTACATTTTCATGACCCTTAACTATATACAAACGGGTTTATATTCATTGCATGTGTGGCCTAGAACGAGAAATTCTACAGTGGGGACTACATATTTTTATTAAAGGAGAAAAAATATCATTGTGATTATAAGGATATTATAATAATTTTTAAAAAAAAAAAAATTAAATAAAAAATTATCTAAACTTGTATAAGCGGTCTTCATTTAGGGATTGTATGTAGTATTAACACGCCGAACATATACTAAAACATTCCTTAATTGCTCAGAAACTTCATATTATTACATGGTTCTTATTCTTTGTTTGCAGGATTGAATTTCCATTATTTGAAGATTAATAGCAATCATAATATAAAGAAGATTTTCATTGAGACAAGTAATTGAAAGTACTAAATAATACATTATAATGAAGTACATATTAATTAATAAGAACAACGCGTGTACACGAAATAATATTGATCGATCAATACTAATGATCAATTAGAAATAGTAAGAAACATCATGTTCTTGAATTCCTCGAAGTCAAGCCGGCCATCCAAGTTGGTGTCGTAAACACGAATCATAGCCCGGCAATCTCGTCCGCTGCTCTCGTCCCAAAGCCCCAGCCTTGACAACACGTCCTGCAACTCCTCGCTGGAAATGAAGCCGTCACCGTTCAAATCGAACACTTGGAATGCCTTAACAAGGTCGTCTTCTTTATCGGCCTGATCATCTAATTGATCGGCGACCAGAACTTCGACGCTAGAACTGCTGCTGCTAATGTTATTGTTCTTCTGATCTGATGATATGGAAATGGAATCGTAAAAGAACAAGAACTCGTTGAAGTCGAGGCTTGGTTTTCCGACGAGCGGTTGGAGTTCCTCTAAACTGAATTTGACGCCAATTTTCTCGAGAAGCCAGTTGAGTTCCTCTACACTCACGAACCCATCTCCATTCTTGTCGAGCTTTTCAAAAATCTGTTGTAAATCGTTGGTGTTGAGGGGAGACATGATCATGAAGAAGTCACCATAAAGATCAACACATGAATTAGCAGAGAATTACGAGATATGCTTGCTTGCTGTTCGATCAAGTATTAATTTTGTGGTTGCTGGCCTTCAATGTTGATCAATACGGGTATAAATATATGTTCTGCATGCTAGTTAATGGGTATAAATAGCCCACAAATAGTCGCTGTTCTTGCCCTTCCACGGTACGGAATGTATGTACGAAATGATATATTTTCAACCAAAAACAATGAATATATATATATGTATATGTATATGTATATGTATATATATATATATATATATATATATATTGGCGCTAATGGCGGCCTCGCGTGTAGATGGGGGCGTTTGACGAAGGAATTATTAAGTTGCCAAGAAATTTCGTAGGAAGTGTTGCGAAAGACAACTACGATCATTCAATTTTAGAACTAGCTAGAATTTTCCAATATATAGCTGCTTGGGTTGATTTTTCAGTTTTCACAAATGTTTTAATCATAAAATATTTTTATAAAATTAAACTTACAAATTGATATATTTTAATAATATTATACGTCACATTATAGAATTATTTAATTTTATTAATTATAAAGTAAATTTTTACATATAAAATAAAAATACATCAATTTATTTTTATAAAATATTTTTATAATTATAGGACTTCTTGATCTTTCTATAGTAATATCGCACCGTCCTGCATGCATCTAGTGCGTACAACAATTTATTCTTGGATATTCTAGGGCAAATAATTCAGTCTTGGGTAGGCACAATCGGACAAGTTTTTGCGTTTCCGATCATGCAGTGCCAAATCGTGAGTCTATGAAATTAGAATTTTATGGTGGATATATATACTAGTTGTTCACGTAAGATTAATGTCCTTTTCTTTTCTTTTCTTTTCTTTTCTTTTTGAATAATTATTGTCCTCTAGTTTTCTTGGTAATATGATAGGTATTAGGGACTCGATCGTGGCACGTATATATATGATTTAATATTCTTAAAAAATTAATTTGAATTAGATCATGATTAATCATATATATATATATAGTATCTTACTTGTCAAGCTGAAGGCCAGGTACTACTTCACCATAATTTCGATACATGTTTTATTCATTAAGATTTGGATTTATTAAATAAAATATGATCAATCTAATTTTTCTTTCCCACTTTTTTTCTTGGACATACTTATAAGGTCATGTACTTTAAATGTAATTACATCATTTCTTCACCAAATTTTGGTGCTTGTTAATAAAATTTAGATATTATATTATTTTTTAACTAGCACACAAGAGATCAAGTAATTAATGGATGAAACTTAAAAATTTCATAACTATGTGCAATCATTGATTTCATCATACTTATAATAATTCATGGCCTCTCTTCTATATATATATATATATATATATATACATTTGGCTGTCATGTACGTAATAGAGATATCCCCATCAAATATATTCTCTCCACTAGAGTTACATCTTTTTTTTTTTTTAAAGATTTTATCTTTAAGCAATGAATTATATGCTTCATATTACATTCATGACATGCACACATTTAAATTATTATAAATCAATCGCTTAAATAAAAATAACTTAAAATATAGTAAATAGGCTGATTGTGATTTAAAATGACAAAATTGGAGTATATATATTTATATATATATCATCATTTCTTCTTTAGCCAGCACCTTAAGTATTTGTGGAGTTTATCCCTTTTTGCATCCTTTGCAAAAACGATGCAATAACTTTCATCCCAATAAAAAAGACTTCCAATTGGAGTATATATATACATATATGTATGTATATATTGTGTCAACTTCACAAATGGCCATTTGTAAAATGCAACCCTTGAATATCATGAAGAGCCATATATATATATATGAAAGTGATCATGTGATAGTGATTATTAATTCATATGCTCACATTTCTACACATCGTATTTGATTTTTCAAAATCAATGGTCGAAAGAGAGAAAAATAAAAAATCACAACATTTTCGTTTCCACAAGCCTGTGTGCTGAGCAAATAGGATCTCCTTGCCCTGTACATGAGGATAGATCTACAGGTTTTGACCCATTAAGCATCTTGCCATCAAGGTTAATTAAATCCAATAACGTGTTTTGAAAACTCAACCTAAGCCTTTTGGATATATATTGTATACCAGGGCCAATAAAATTTATGCACCAAATTGGATAATATTGTACATGTTTCTGACCCTGTCTTTAATAAATGGGGAAAAGTCTTTGCAAAAATTGATGAGGAAATTATAAATATTAAGGAAAAAACAACTCTAACCCCCTAAGATATCCGAAATATTCAATTATTCCAACTAACCTTTTCAGACCCAGCTTAATCTATATGAGTAAGTTGTAGAAGATAAAAGAAAAATCAAAAAGGAAATTATTTCTGGCTTGAGATATTGATATGTTTGGATTAGTTCACTTTCATGGCTCCAAGCAGAACTCGCCAGGTTCTGTATAATTCTTTTCAAGATGCTCTATCTTGTTTATTCTGAAACCCCTGATTCTTAGTTCTTCAGGCACCGAAGCATCTTTATAATCAATATTTTCAAGAGTCCATCCTTTGTTCTGTACCGAGCCTCGTACTTTTACCTGTTTAAAAAGATCATGTTAATAAAAGTATTTATTCGTTTCTAAACATACTAAACCATTGACATTGTCACCCATATGAAATTAGTTTAAATAACCAAACCAAATGGCGAACAGCAGAAAGCACATGAGATGAACAGGAAGAAATAGAATGAGAGCATATATCAATTGTTTCTATATGAACTTTTGGTGAAAAATACTATCACGAAAAAATATTGAGTCAGAAAATGCAACAGGCTTAGAAAGCATCCATATTGATGTCTGGTATATCTGGAATCCAGGGATTTATGACTAACAAGGTAATAGAAAGAGAATTTTGGGAAAATTTACTTCAAAGATGCAAACAATAATGTTCACAAGGTTTAGAGGAAGTTGCATCCAACTCGACACCATTAAAAAAAGTGAAAACAAAGAGCAAGCTGTGTCTATTCGCAGTTTTCAAAACCATCTTTTTTTATCATCCTGTCCTGGCTTACCTTTGCATCATCAACAGCATCGATGAGAAGAGCTCCATCCAAGGAGAGATCCTCAAGAAAGACATCACAGCCCTTAATGACCAATGTGGACCTCTGAGAAATGGTGCAACTTCCACACACTTTCCTTTTGATTTCTGCAAAAGTAAGACCCCATTTTGGCTTCCATGTGGTACGAGGCCAGACTTCGACCTCTTGCCCATTGAACACCTGTTCTACTGGATCAGCAACTTGGGCACCAGCCTAGCAGACAGACAAAAAGCAGAAATGCCATAATTTCAACAATGGAGAGAGAGAGAGAGAGAGTCATTCAAAATCTATGAGCACTTTAGATTTGCACAGATTGCTTGCAATATTATTCGGGTAGTTCCATTTACAAAACAGATGTATTCAAACGTCTGTACATGTATAATATCAATGCATATATATGTTAGGTTTGTTCACATTACTGAGAGAGGTGAAGTTTCAATAAAAGAAAAAAAAATTGACCTCCTTTAGACATTGAAACCACACATATACATGGAGTAGAACATATTTTGGGTTTTGGCCATTTGGAAATAAAGGTAGCTGGAGATTATTTAGTAAAATAGAATACAAGGAGCTAGGGATCACTGCAGAGTATGTCCACCCAAAATGGAATCAGTCAAAAAAGTAGGGCTTGGTGGCGGGGCATGGCCCCCCGCCACCTTGCCCCACCCCTCCCCCCACAGCATCTCTCTCTTTTCCCTCTCTCCCTCTTTCCCTCTTTCCCTCTTTCCCCTCTCAATCTCTCCTCCTCTCAAGGCCTCGATTTCTCAAACCTCGTTGTCTGTCATTGTGTCTCTCTCTTCCTCTCGGCATCGACCCCGGCCTCCCAGCCCTAGGTATATCTCTGTCTCTCTCTCTCTCTCTCTCTCTACCAAAGTGGTTTTGGATATTTGTATTTTTTTTATTTTTGGTTAGTTTGAGCTGTGGTAGAGCCTGAGCTGTAGGCGTCAAGGCTTGGGCAGGGGAGAGTACAGCCATGAAGGCCATTCCACCCTCTAGCATACGGACGGGATGGGCCCGGGCGGAGGGAGCACCCTTACAAAAAGGGAATCATTGCAGAGTGTCAAATATGGTTATTATAAAGACCAACTATAAAGTGGAAGGCTTGCCCAAAAAGTGCATCATGGAGAAAAACTCATGATGTGGGATTAGAGAATATATATAAATTGTAAAATAACCACTTCTCCTATAAACCTAAACTTAAATTAATGGGAAGTGGTAGAATTTATGAATTGTATTATATCTTAATACTCCCGCTCACATGTGGATCAGACTTTCACTTCATAAGTAGGCCAAACATGGGAAATATTTAATTAAATTGGGTGAACTGTAGAGTCAGGTTCAAACAAAAAGACCTCTGCTCCGATGGTATTATTTATGTACCCTTTGTACACTTTCCTATACAAGTATGACAAAAGGATTGTCACAATTCCCTGCAACTTTGAACTATTTTTCATCCTGTATGATCTTTAAACTGTTTCTGTATGCATATGTAATCAACAAGTAATCTATACCATTCTCCATCAGAATGCCACTTCTTCAGAACAAAAGAAACTCAAATGAGAATCATGTTTCATGATACCCAAACAGCCCCCAATGAGTCAGCCAGGTCCCTGGTTCAATCGGTAGAGCCATCTTGTTATTTGGTTGTTCTGAGTACAAGTTGGATGTCCTATTTCCCAGTCAATAATGATATAATCTTTGACCCTGACTGGCAGTCGAATTAGAGAAGCACCAACATGGGACTAAAGAAGACGCCATATATTGATAAGCTGACAGAAGCGAAAATGTAGGATGAAAATCTGGCCATATCTAGTACACACTGATCATGTATGCATTGGCATGACCACTTCCCCTGGGGTCACAGAGCTTGAGTGAACGGATTCGTTCAACCCTTCTCTAATGTAACAATCTCAGGTACAATCACGATTTATGATGCTTAACAAATTTAAAAAGAATTAAAATATTAGTTACCTTTTTAAGAATAAGGCAGTTTGCACGATAGATGGCCATTTCTCCAGAAGTTGCACTATGATATGGATTTCCTTTTGGTACCTTCAATTAAATTCAAGAAAATGAATAGAAACAGAATAAAAACAAACTGGTAAGCCCAGGTCTCGTTTAACCTCAATTAGGTATAGAAGATAAAGGATAAAGAATTGTTAAGTGCTTAAAACATCTACTGATAGCCAGAAAAAACTAATAAAATTGAGTAAAAAAGATAAGAATGGAAATGCATGCATAATAACCAATGAGTCCTTAAATGGAAACCAGGCATATCTATAAGAAACAAATGAGTGGTTCACTGCGCTTCATGCTCAATAGATCGGAGTTATAATCACAAATATACATAAGCTAGAGGATAAATTACAGGCGTTTATTAGGAGAACAATAAAGATATCACCATATAAACACGTCTTTTTTAACAGGCTCTTGAGCCACCAGGATTCTAATGCAGCCCTCTAGACTCAAAAGGAAATCTAACAATATGCAGACCAAGATGCTTCATTACTCTAAACACAAACTTCCAGGGCCAATTTTAGTTTGGGCATCGAGTAGCTAGACCAGATATGACTTCTCAGTTTGAAGACTGGCCAAAGTGTAGAATCCATAAATGTATACTTCTAATTTAAATTGGTGTCTAGAACTTCTAATACATGGTATCTTTTCTTGCTCTTAATATATGAGATTCTGCAAGACTAGTCCTTGTTTGGTTACACAAATGAGATGAGATGAGAAATCTGTGAATAGTAAGATAATTGTGAATAGTAGTGAGATGATTTGAATTAAGTTTTTATGGGGTTTTGGGAAAGGAGAGAGAGTTTTGAATAAAAAAATTATAAAGTTAAAAGAGGGTTAGAATATTTTTTTTGATAAGTAATAAAATATTTAATTCCAAAGAAGTAGGCATAAGCCCTAGTACACGGGACATATACGAAAGAAAATACCTATATCTTCCAAACAACAACAAAAAAAACAACTGCAAGAAACTAAAACAGAATCCGAAAATTATCAACCAATATATAAGATTTGACCCAAAAACCCAAAGTGCTCAAGAAGAGGCCCCTTAAATCACCCAAAGAGCACTCTTTGTCTTTGAAGCATCTCCAATTTTTTTCGAGCCATATGCACCACATAAGACAAAGAGGAATCATTTTCCAAACAGTTTTCGCCTTCTTGCAGCCCTTAAACAATTCCACCTTGCCAATAAATACTTCACTTCTTTGGGCATTACCCACTGAAAACCAGTCCAACTCAATACCTCATTCCACAATAATCTTGCCACTTCACAGTGAAGAAAGAGATGGTTAACTAATTCTCCATTTCTCTTACACATAACATGCCAATCAGCGATGAATATGCCTTTCCTTCTAAGGTTATCAGTTGTCAACACCTTGCCCAAAGATACCACCCAATAGAAAAAAGCAACCTTGGAAGGAACTTTCATTTTCCAAATATTTTTCCAGGGAAATTCACAAGAACTATGACTGGACAGTATTCTATAATAAGAAGAAACTGAAAATTGTCCATTTGCAGCAAGATTCTACACCATGTTGTCCTCTCTTTCTACCAACAGTTTTGAGCTATAGAGTTTGACCAGCAAAGTCTGAACATATTCCACTTCCGAATCATTAACATCCCTCTTGAAAACAACATTCCATTCAAGATTATTATTACCATGAAAATAAAATTCACAAACAGCAACATACTGGCCCCTTGCAATTATGAAAAAGGCAGGAAATTGCAACTTTAGAACAGAATCCCCACACCATAGATCTTGCCAAAAGAGAATCCTTTTCCCATCTCCCACCTTTAATCTGAAATTTTTTGAAAAAGAATCCCATCCTATTCTTATAAATTTCCACAAACTTACCCCATAAGCTCCACTAGATTCATTAGAACACCAACCACCACACCCACTTCCATATATCACATCTATCACTTAAAATATAATTTTTTAATATAATTGTTGTTTTGAAATTTGAAAACGTTGAATTGTTTTTTGTATTTTGATTGGAAATTTGGGAAATTTGTAATGATTAGGTAATAATTAGATGAAAAAGTTGAAAATTTGAAATTGAAAAATGTTTGTGTTTGAATGGTGTTGAGATGAGATGAGATGAGATGAGATGAGATGGGATGAAATGGTTTGAAAGGTTTGTGAAACCAAACCAGGCTAAATGAAATGGCTATAACTACCCTGTTAAACAAGCTTTTGTATAAATGGAAAGGCATGGCTATGGGCAATACAAGTTTTAAGATAGCTTAGACAATTATTTAAACAATGGAAGTGTATCCCGAGCATAAATTTCCACACGATAGACCAGACTACCATTACCATTATTACTATCTTTGTCAACAAAATCACGGGCGATCCTACTAAACAATTTACTGTGTTTATCACTTGATCTTTGAGGAGCTCTTGCATGCAGGGGATTAAAAAATATGACATAACCATATATCCAGCAGCCATGAAGAAAAAGGGGCAGTCTGTTTTATTATGGCATGAGTTTGACGGTTGACCAGTTCCAACGACATAAAATCCTCATCTTGTTAATTAAGAAAATGCACTGTACCACTTGAGTTTTCAAAACTACTACATTATCAACCAACAAACTTCTCAAACTTTAGAGCAAAAAAAAAAAAACTTGGCAAACTTGGGAAAAATATAATTTGTTGAAAACCACCCAGTATACTCTTACCTTAGCAGCATCCTCAGGGTTGTTCTTCACAGGTGCATAAGCAATGGATGCATCCATGACCTAATCATCATAGTACAAGTACCAAACAATGAGGGCAACGATGAAGAACTACCCTAATAGCACACGCTATCACAAAATATATATATATATATGAGGAGCATTCTTCAGATAGCATTAAAAACACCAAGTAGATCTAAACATCTAAGACTCAAGATCAAGGAACGACAGTGAGTGGCTTGAACCCTCACCAAGGAAACCATAAATTACCGTAAATCCAACCCTTGCTGTTGGAGGCAAAGTTTTCGGATAGTCTTGCATCATACACTCCAAACGAGTTGAGGATTTAAACGAAGTTTTGCTAGCATCTTTGTATCTGCAGTAAAATTGGACATGAGGAGGATGGTAAATAAATAGGAAGCACTAGCTTATATTTGCAACATCATGTGTGTGTGAGTGTGTGTTGCCGAACCTCCAAAAAATTGGAATCATGCTTTGGATTAACTTTTCCAACATGAATAATCATGCTGAATCTAACTTCTATAGCCTTCAGAATTAAAGCAGCTTTCTATTGAAAGTAGGACTTAGCTATTACTACCTTGATCCCTAAACATTGCCGTGAGCAAACTAACTTAAGCAACAACACCATCTCTCCAATGCTTGAGGGTCATAACCAGCAAATAGAAAATTTATAACATGGAATATATGAAGGTGTGACTAACACATATAATCGACTAGTCAGGTGAATTATTGTTAATATATCAATTCAGAGTTCCTCTACTAAGCAGCCCTACACCACACACTTGTCGAGTGGAAATAAAATATAAAAAGATGGAAAATAAAAGCAGGTGTGTGGTGTAGGGCTGCTAAATAGAATTTTCTTCAGTAAGAGTTATGAAGCCCAAGTGAAAAAGTTCACAGATTAAACAACAATTCAAAGAGCAGAAAACTTGATCATTTTTGTAACACTTGATCACTGCAAGCAATTAAGCACAAACAATAATTTAGAAGTAGGACTTAGCTATTACTACCTTGATCCCTAAACATTGCCGTGAGCAAACTAACTTAAGCAACAACACCATCTCTCCAATGCTTGAGGGTCATAACCAGCAAATAGAAAATTTATAACATGGAATATATGAAGGTGTGACTAACACATATAATCGACTAGTCAGGTGAATTATTGTTAATATATCAATTCAGAGTTCCTCTACTAAGCAGCCCTACACCACACACTTGTCGAGTGGAAATAAAATATAAAAAGATGGAAAATAAAAGCAGGTGTGTGGTGTAGGGCTGCTAAATAGAATTTTCTTCAGTAAGAGTTATGAAGCCCAAGTGAAAAAGTTCACAGATTAAACAACAATTCAAAGAGCAGAAAACTTGATCATTTTTGTAACACTTGATCACTGCAAGCAATTAAGCACAAACAATAATTTAGAAGTACTAACCAAACTTTGGAAGTAAATAGAGAAGGTTTACTTTGGGTTAACAAACTCCTTTATGGCACCTCCTGTTTTTGTGAGCTCCTCTATGTACGGACCAAGTTCCAAAATCAACTGGAAAATGAGTCATATAAGTCAAGCCTAGGCATATGACACTTCCATTGTAGAGATTGTGCATGTGAAACTTAGGAAACTCTCAATCAAATGCTAAAGCCAAGATACAAAGTCTTATAATGGATATCGAAGATGGCAGAAATGTATAGTCAGCACCCGGTAACTTTTATCTAAAGAAAAAACAGATGTTGGTAGGACTGCTAAAGCCTAGGCATGTAACAGTTTCATTAAAGAGAATGTGCAAGTGAAACATAGTAAAATCTCAATCAAATGCTAAAGCCAAGACACAAAGTCTTATAATTGATATTGATGATAGCTGAAATTATGATGAAGCACCCGGTAACTTTTACCTAAAAGAAAAAACAGATGTTGGTAGGACTGGTAGTTTACCAAAACCAACGTAACAAAAATTCTCAAACCTCCTTTTCTATATTATTCCTGTGATTTCATTACAATGTACGCCCAGAAAACTTAAGTTAGTAGGTCAAGAGGTCTAGCAGATACTTCTAATCATAACAAAGTATACATCCAACTGGTATGGATTCTTTATGATCACAACCTATGTCCAGGAGGAAGCCAATAATTTGCACATGCAAAGCACCGAATAGGAAGCTGTAGTATACACGAAAAGAAGTTGCTTTTTTTTCCCTTTATGTAGGCATTGGGAGATTGGATCTAGTATAACAAGAATGCTTGATAAAATAGAAAAAAGTACCATTGATGACCCAATTAAAACAAAAACACTGCTTGACGACATGTAATATACAAGAAAATAAAAAAACCAAGCTCTGATACCATGGTAAATGATGTCACCCATAAGCTTAAGCTAGCAGGTGGAGAAGCCTAATAAGTACGTATACCATTAATCAAGCATTCATGCATGCACACACACAACTAAGAGAGAGAGAGAGAGAGAGAGAGGGAGGGAGGGAGAGAGGGAATAAAATAAAACACCACTTCACTCTACAGACTAGGCACTAATTTTATATTTTTATGCTCTGGTAACCAAATTTATGAATAGTAGTGATACAGGCAATCCTTTCCTTTGTTTTAAATGGAGGGCATTTTTGTAAAACAATAATACTTCTATAGCGATTTTACAACTTATTTACAAAAATATCATTTATTTAAAACAGAGGTATATAAAAGGTTGTGTTTTAATCATTTTCTATTTAGAAAAATTTTACAAAGGTTGTGTAAAACGAACAATGGATGAAATTAGGGAATTTTTCTTCAAAACTGTGTCTTTGGGCTAAGGCTAATGTAATGAATGGTGATGATGTGTTGGAGTTTTTCTCTCTTTTTAGTCACCATCTGTAGGTATTTCCTCTTGTATACTTGAGTTATGCCTATTTATGGTAATAAAACTCTTATTAATTATTCAAATATATATATATATATATATGAAAACTGCTGTTACTTTCTATAAAGGTACTTTACAGGACATCCACCGACTTTCCCTTGCCTTCTGATGGTGGGGAAATTTTGAAAATTAATTTTGATATTTTCATCAGAAGCTGAAAAGATCCAGTGCATTTTTCAGTATACTTGGCAGCATTCACTGTAAACTTAGGTATGGCACACTCCAATAAAATCCACCAGAAATTTGAGGAGATTAAATATAGGGGATAGGCACCCTATCTGATCAGAAGTGATGAGTTATCCAAAAGCTTACTTGGTTTATATTTCCTGGGAAAGGAGAATAGCCAGTTTCATCGTTAACATCTCCATCATCATGTCCTGTTGCTCTTAGTAGGGGATCAAGCTGATTGTATTCCACATTGATCACCATTGTCCTCCCTAAAGCAATTTAATTTGTAGAGGAATTATTAAAGACTAGACTAGAAACAAATTCACCGCATGGACACCACAATAAATTTCGCATGTGATTACCTTTTTCACACAAGTTAAGCAAAGTAATTAACATAGCGAATAACTTCCAGGCAAAAAAAGCCATGATACAGGTTGAAAATTGTGAACCAAGTACAACGAATGTATTTAATAAAACAGCAAAATACCATCGGCATGAGTAAGTTTTGTAATTCCTCCAATAGCTTCTTTTGCTTTACGTGGAACAGCAAGAGAGTTAACATGGTATTGTCTGGTAGCACTTACACCTAGAGCTGCTGGGATTGCCTACATTCAAACAAGAACCAATGCTGAGAATGTTTATTTTGCAACAAGCACAACCCTGCAGAGACATTCTTTTATATTGGTAACCCTACCAGAGAGGTATATCAACCAAAAATAAAACATAACATTGAAGCAACAAACCTTGAATAGAAGTCCATTTGTATCTTGGAAAAACAGAACCCATCTCAAACCAGCATTGTGCCTGAAATAATCATGAACTACCATAATCATGAAAGTACCTTTTTCCAAGCCCATTTTGAAATAAATGCATATCATGGGACATAACAATTTATCCAGTGCCACTTGCTCTTGTATATGTCCCGTGTACTTGGTTTATGCCTATTACCATCAATAAAATTCTTGTTTATTCATCCAGTACCATGAATTTCCAAAGGTAACTTTAGGCTGTCAAACTTCCAGAAACAAAATTTTAGGGAGAAAGCTACAGTCATTGTTGATAAAAAGATTGCAAACCTACTAATTCTACTTTAAACAGAAGCAAAAAAAGGATGCCAATAAACAGAAATTTGAGGTGTAAATTCGATTAGCTATAGTTTTACGTTATGCAGTGGCTTTCTATCTGCTATAAGTCCAGAGGTTGTTTATGCGACTCAGCCAGCAAAGAATGAGATGCAAGTGAGGGCACATGCATAGATCTCATATTTGTACAAAAACAGGCAATCAAGATCAACAGTAAAATTACGAGGTTTAAAATAATGATGAACACATAAGCATAAAAAAGAAATTCCAGAGTTGAGATGAGATTTTAAGAATTACCAAACTTTCAGAAGGCCACTAGAAAACAGAAGTGAATGGACATCACCATGGCCATGAGGTTTTGTCTACCACAAACAGAAAAGGGTTAAGTAATGAATATGAATAAAGTTCCAAGATTAAGAATTTTATTTGATGCCAACGACTAAATTATCAAATCTATTTAACACCATAGCTACCTGAATCCTGTATTTGTTACGTGGTTCAACTGCAAGCCTGGCTTCATTATCATCCAAGCACGCAACCTTTTCCTGTAATGAATGGAAAATTGAGTACTGAATGAACCCATTCTACTACTATAATGAGCTTTGCCCCATAAGACGTCAACAACCAATCAAATATCTGTTTTAAAATACCTGTTTTAGAAGTTTTACTTGTGTAGGTTCCATACCAAAATACAAATTTGATTCTAAAAGCTCTACAGTGCGTGTATGTGTGTCATCTGACGTCATTATAACCAAAGGAATCTGTGTTTGACAATCACCTACAAAAATATCATAAACGTTATTACTTTAACCAAGAAGCAAAACCAAGAAAGTAGTTTAATAAAAGTTTTGTTTATTCATAAAGAAAGTAGTTTAATACGATAATCGCCCTTGTTCACTAGTTTTCATTGACTAAGTGATATCCAATAGCCAATGAAATGAGACATTTAATACAGGTCAGAGGGGATGTCTTGGAAAATAGAGTAAAAATAAAAATATCAGTTCAGAGGTGGAGATATAACTTATTTAAGGAAAAGATGAGAATGAGCCACCAAAGGTGGTTTGCCAAGTGCATAGGAGATAGATGAATGGACCGATGAGAAAAGTAATTTAATTCAAGTTCAGAGAAGGCGGTGCTGAAGACAACTATGACTAGAATTGACAGAATAAGAAATAATCGTGCAACCCGCCCTAATTTTTTAGGTTAATCTTTACTTGCACTATCTGATAACATGCTTGCATTCCCTACCTTGCAAATTGTAGAAATTTAGGCATGTAATGTTTGACAGGTTTAAGTAATTTAAATGACTTATTGGCAGCACAACTGGTGTAATGAGGATTATCTAAAGAAATTAGCTTCTGTTTAAAGGGTTTAACAACTCTTGTAGTGTCCTAACTTACAGATGCATCATTCTATGAGTATCTCATTATGTGTTAAAGTTCATGAATTATTGTCCACTACATAAAAGAAATGAGCCAAACAGCAGAAGAAAGATTGGAGACTGGAAATTTTTTCATTCCGTCTTTCCATACATTTGCGCCAAATAGGGTTAGCCACTTTTCCCAACAGAAATGACTCATCAGTCTTCGAATTTCCAGAAGCAGCTTTCTTTGTCTATTCAATATCTTGGAAACATTCCTAAGGTAAAACATTTCATTATTGGCTGTTCATTTGCCTCTATCATCTGAAGCTGCTTCCCACTTACTTGATCTTACATCATGCAGCTATTAGTTCCTTTCATTTAACAGAATTTTCTGAAAGAAGACAAAACTCGAGGAGAAATGATGACACTATCTCAAAATATCAGAAGCCATCCAAGGGGATGGTCGTATGTCCTGTTTTATTCCTAGCACCAACTTAAAGTTTTGTTAGATATGATTTTACAGGACCCCAGATAAGCACTTCAGAGATAATTGATCCTCTTTCCACATAATACCTAAATTTCCTGTAGATCCAACGAATGGTCCATAGAAAACCAGGAAAAACTGACACTAAATTACCAAGACAGTATCTTATGCAATCTCTAATTTGCATGACAATTAGCATTGGTTGGAAACAGACCTTGTGCGAGTCTTCCACTAGCTTCTTGAAGAGCAAGAATAGACTCGATGTACTGCTGTAAGAAACATGTCCCAGTAGTAATCTCTGCCGGAAGAGCCACCTGCAAGTCATAAAGACAATTTAGCTTAAGATTCGCACCAATATTAATCAAAATATGGGAGAATAAAATCATCAGCCCCACTAATCCGCTGAGGTCACATGCATCTATTACTCCAGAAATGAGATCAATTACACAAACAAAGACACGTGTGCAATGAGATTTCAATCAAACAATCAAGACAGCCACATGCCAACCATAACTGACTTGAAGGAAGTACTGTGTCAATAAACATGTCCTTACCAATGAAGATGCGAAACAATATAAATGCATTAATAATATGTTTTAAATTGCTAGAAATTAGGTACAAAATGAAAATAATAATAATAATAAGCAACATAATGTGACCTAATGAAATGTAGACCGACAGATGATCACTTGAGACGTCCAATTGAAGACCTTTATATAAAAAGAAGGAAATAGACATTTAAAAAAGACAATTGATGGTTAAGCCAAATCTATTTAAGATATGTGTCATGATAGATGAAACATAAGAACATTAGGATCAACGAAAGAACTAGATGCAGATGTATTTAAGCAAGGATTAGTTACCTTTATTCCATTGTATCCCAGACGTTCCCCAAGTCCTCCAGCAACAAGGACAAATGCAGCCTTTTGGGCCTCCCTGACCCCTAACTCCTCAAAATTGATAAAGTTTTCATCACCAAAAGTCAAAACCTCACCTTTCGGAACCTGCAAAAATTATTTTTTTTCATGCATCCACAAAGATTGCTCTTGGAAAAGAGAGATTAACAGGTCAGCACATCTTAAATATTGTGTATGGGATGAAGAGTTCAAGAATGGCCATGCATGGTATTGCCCCATAATCCATTCCATTCATTTTGATGAGCATCAAGAGATTGTATCAGAGAAATAAAACAAAGGCCTTGTCCCTCATTGGTATCCACAGTCTTACCAAATTAGCACAGGTCTGAAGGCAGGGAGTTCAAACCACAACACTACACAATGACAATGACTATAAACATCTAGAGAAGTAATAATAGTCCCATAAAACCAGCAGTTGAGTGCAAGCATGTAATGATATACATATAACAAACTACTGATATTTTCTATTAGGAGCTGAGCACTGAAGTGGAATTTGAAGCTATAGAATTGCTAGTTTACAAAAATGTCAAGTTTGCAAGTCTTTGTGCAGATGGTAAGATGCAGTTTCCACACATACAGTAGGAACTAATTTGAGGGAGAATAAATTCTAGTTATTTGTGCCTATTTACATTGAATGGCTCACAAAATGTAAGATGATTGTAGGTCATAAGTTCATAGGGGTAATATATATATATATATATATTCACTTACAGAAGGTGTGAAGCCATCAAAAGGGTTCTTTCCTGCTTTTGAATCTGCTAAGAGTTCTCTGGCAGTTTTAATATACGATTCCAAACCCCCAGGATAGCTTGAATTAAGCCGAGCCACCTGAAATAAACTTTCAATGAGAAGAAGAAATGAAAAGCTGTATAGTTAGGTTAGAACTGATCAAGGCCATTGATAATTTAAGTTTAAAAACCCAATAGCAGAGCTTAAAGGAAGCGAGAATGAATTGAATAAAAAGCAAGTTTGGAGTACAAAACCGAACAAATTGGCAGTTATTAGAAGGTTCTCACTTCACTCATGCACCAGGCCTTGGATGCATCAATTCCCGCACAAGGCCATTGCCCGCACCCATCTTCTCAGCCTTCCACTCTACCCTATGTCTTCCAAGTTCTCACTCTCACTCATTCTCAAACGCAACATTTTCCGTCGCTCATCCTACTGTTTGAATCAGCCCGATGCAGATTTTTCAAATCCAGAATCATTTGCATATCAATTTCCTCAATATTTTTCTTCTTTAACATTTTTTTTCGCAGATACGTGGAATGTGCATAAAATTCACATAAATTAATCATGACAAAAAGAAACAGAACCATGAGCTATGCACAAGGACCTCTACAATTACACTCGACAAGACTCAGTACTAATTCCAAAACATTTCACAGAGACTCAACTTCAAATACAGATCCAGTAAACAGAAATAGACCACACAAAAAAAATTCTGAGACAAATCACAAACAAAAAACCGAAATATCTATCGAATCCAAAATTTAAACATCATAAGCAATGAAAAAAAACCAAACCTGATCTAAAAAACCTTTCTTTTCCTCATCATCGAAACCGGGCTCAGCCCAATGATCAAACAAATGACTCTGGCCCATCTCCACCAGCAACTTCGCCAGCTCAATCTGCCCAACCACCACCATTCCCAGGGAAAGAAAAGTGAAAACCCCCCAAAATACCGAAAACTATAACACATATATGAACATATACAAACTGGCGCAAACGGACCTTATCCGGGGAGAGAAGGTGGAGGTTCTCCTGCAATTTAGGAGCAGAGGAGGCGAAACTCGCACTGATGCCAAGCCTGGAGAGGCTGTCAGCGGTGGATTCGAGGGTTGTGGAAGACATGATTGCAAGAGAGAAGTCGCAGAGATGTTGCGGTGCTGATAAAGAATGATGGTAGGAGTAGAGTTTTACGTACGCAGAGAGAGAGAGAAACGGAAGCAAGTTAAGCACTGCACGGTGGATCACACTCAGAGAGATAGGAGAGAAAAATGTACGTTATATTTTTGTTTTTTGAAAGCAGTTGAAAATGAGCCGGTGGCCCAGTAATGCAAGAGCTTACTGATATTATTATTTTTTATTTAATAATTAAATAAAAATAAAAAAATGCTAAGAATTCCAATAATGGGTCACGAACATTTCATAACTTGCTAAAGATAGATTGTGCAAATATTACCAAGTCATTTATTAAAATATTGAATCTTACTAAAAGCAAATATTCTTTTAATTCTTTTTTCAATGATAAAATCATTTTTTTCAAATAGATTTGATTGCGCGAGACTTCAATTATGTTATACCGGAATTTGTACAAATTCTTACAATTTTAATAGTACCTTGTAGTTGTCATAAGATGAGACTATTAGCTTATTGATATTTCAGAATTACTTTGTAATTAATTATTTTTCATTTTAATACATGTTATAATAAGGTTGATACTCAACTTCGAAAATATTGATACTTATATCTCTTGAAAACATGTGATTTACATAGATGGACGGAAAATCACATTGATAAATTTAATTTCAAATACTTAAAACACTACACATAGTTTATTTTTATAAAGTTTTTCAATTCATTTCATATCATCTATTCTCATCTAATTATTATAAGTTTTTTAAATTATTATATAAAATAAAATAAATAATTCAATTTCTTAATTTAAGAATATAAAAAAAAATATTTTAATAATATTTTATTTAATTTTTAACTTCTATCTTAATTCATCTTATCTTATCTTATATTATTTCTTAGACAAAAACAAACTAGATCTAAATAGAAAGGTTGTTGTTTGAGGATAATAAGGGGTGATTTTCTCTTGGTTATATAAATTAAAAGAGGAAAAAAAAATCGCTAAGAGTTTATATGAGATAGAATAAATATAGACAATGATATTAGTGATTATAAAAGATAAGGTTTTTGAACGAATCTCGAATATGTGGGTCCATCGAGTCTCACTCAATTCTTGCTTTTTTTCTCGGGTTTTTTCTTTTAGGCGAAAGTCACGCTTATCATGAACATTGTAATTTGTAATGGAGGGTCCCCAATCATATATATATTTTTATTTTTTTATTCCCCTTGTTTATGCAACAAAGACTGGAGCCTGGAGGGATGAAGCATATTCTTAGCCACGCATAAGCATATTCTCAGCATGAATCTTATCTCTTTTCTAATGGGAATTTGTACTTGTCTTATACAAAATGCCTGATTATACTTTTCCAAATTGGAAATAGAATCTGTTTTTCATCAAACTAAGAATTTTTTTATTGCAAAAATAATAATATATAATTTTTTCTATTTATCTATTTTAGTTAGACTTGCACCAATCAAACATGATTCTGGTTCCTCACTGATTCCAACAAGTAGGGATTTGAATATGGAATGCGCTGGAGAGAGATTGAGGTCATTGATAAAGTATCTGTCTTGATGATTTTAAAGGTGAGATCATTGATAAGTGCTTCGCTAATATCATCTGCAAATTATGAATGAACGGAGCATTCGCATTAAAAATTAGCCAAACAATGAAAGGGGACACTGGAATTTCTAATACTAAATTCTATATGATATTAAAATGCTTTACTGCTTCAGTATCTTTTGTAAATGTACAAACCGAGTAAATGCCCGAGCGGCATACAAAACTGTTCTGCAATGGCAGAAAACAAGAAACTGTCAGTTTAAAAAAAATAGAAAGAAAGAAAAAGAAAATTTGCTTTATGGTATTTATAACACACTTTCTCCATGGTGTTTGTTGCATGCTTTCACTTAGCAGTCACCTTCTGGAGATACTTCAGTCGTCAAATTTGTTATTCATTATACGAACTGGTTTTATTTGCTGATCAAGATCATCAAATTGTACATCTGGCAAATCACTGTCACAAAATGTTTGCTCGCTTGCTGGATCATTACTTTCACCAAATTCTTCATCACTGACATCGAGGCCGATGTAATCAGTAAATTTTCCTTCAAGTAAAAGGTCGTCATTGTTTTGTGAAGAGTTTTTTTCAAAAACTGTTGTTCCAGGCTCAGAAACATTGGTATGCATAGAACCAAAGTAACGCCCTCGAGCATTCTTCTGTGCTACCACCCGTTTCCTTTTCTTTCCCTTGCTTCGGTTTTTTGGGTGATGAAGTTTGCACTTGGACCCTTGAGGACAGGTTCCCGTTGCTTCAAAAACGGGGCAGACATAGCTGTGCTTCTTCCGACACTGAGTGCAGAGAGATTCCATTTACTCATTCTAAAGTTAGTGAGGGCTTGTGTGCATGAGGATGTGTTGTGTGTGGGTGGGTCTTTTGTTTTTTTTTTTGGGGGGGGGGGGGGGGGTGGGAAATCAAGTATTAAACAGAAATCCAGGGTTTATAAGAATTGTCAAGACAAGATGCAGAGAGTATCAACAATTATAGAGCCTTCCAGAATAAACACCAAAGACAGCTGCTAAGGATTGGGAAATAAAAATGTTTGACCAAGGCGAAAAAGAAAAGTACATGCTCATCCCTAAGAAATCAATTGCTTGAGTCAGGTTGGACCAGATAAAGCATGATCTACCAAATATTAAATGGAAGAGATTCATATCCTAACACTTGGAAGGAATTAAAGATGTGATCCAAGAAGGTTGTTAACATAATCTATGGCATGCCTAAATGCATATTCATAATCCCCTCATAAACCATAAGGCATAAGCACCTTATAAGAAGCAAGAAAGAAAACTTCAATATGCCTATTGTATAAAGATTCTTTTCTTCTTTTTGATGTTGGGGAATCTCTCCAAAGCAGGGCCCTTCGGACCCACTTCTGCAAAGTAAGCCCTAGTCCCATGCACCATACCCTTGGAAGTTTCCTAACACGAAACTGATTAAATAGCTTTTCACTAGGGCGTGTGATCCCAAAGGATTGTTTGCACTCATAAAATGTTGAATATTGGACCTTGAAGGGAATAATACTCCAAAACCAAGGTCTTCACCACTTGGGCCAACCCCTTGGGGTTGTACAAAGATTCTTACTACAAACAATTTGAGGAAAGATCGTGTAATGGTATTGGACTAGTTTTGCATGTGTAAGAAGGATGGGGAATCTGTAGATTTCCTGCTTCTACATTGTTTGATGGCCACGACCTTGTGAGATAGTTTTTTGTGGGGAATGGGATTATTATTAGTCATGCCTTGTAGGTTGGTGGATTTGCTAGCAAGTTGGGGAGAACTCCAAGGAAATCCACAAGTGGCAGCAACATGGAAGATGGCCCTTATATGCGTGTGTTGGTGCATTTGGCAGAAAATAAATGATAGGAGCTTTAAAGATCGCAAGAGAATAATGGATGAGCTTAAGATTTTCTTCTTTAAAGCCTTGTTCTTATGGGTAGGGATCATTGATTTTAATGACAATGTCCATGATTTTCTATTTCCGGTTGCAAACCCTAGTTAGGTATTTCTCATATATACATCATGTATACTTGGGCTATGCCTCATTTTCCTAAAAACAAAATTTCTTGATTACCTACCGAAAAACATATTGTATAATTGATATCAATAGGAGAAGAAAAAAACCTCAGTTTACCTCGTTACCATCAGCGCAATAGCCCCTTAAAAATCCTTCACAAGTAGAGGCCTTTGGATTCACATTCACGTGTCTATAAGGACAACTTTGGTTGTTGCATAAACCTGTGAGGACATCTATCAGAATTCTGAATGCATTTAAATACTTCAACTAGAGCAAATTTTGCAAAAAGCACCTTGTAAAAAGTAAGAACAATCAGGCATTCTTTCTGGAATGACCTGCATCAAGATATACCGTCAACAAACAAGTATAGAATTATCAAGTTGGACCACAGCAAGTTTTTAACTGAATATGTAGTTAGACCTTATGAGTCAAATTGCAGTTGGGATTGGAACATAAGCCCTTCAGAAACTTTGTGCAGACAGCAATCTTGGAGGAATCATGGATATAGGGACATTTCCCATCATCTTTATTGCATTTCCCAAATCTCGTAAAGAACTGACAGTACTTTCGTTTTCTAGCTAACCTAAGTCTGGCAGTATGCAAACTCCATCTAACTTTCTCACTTGCCAATTTGCGAGTTCGTTTCTTTGGATCTCTAATAAGCTGGTTACCATTGCCAATCCGGACATACCTGCGAACATTGGAACACATATCCAACTAACTAATATATTCAAAATGGTGAGACATTAAAATTCACATTTTTTTGCACTTCAAATATGAGTGCGCCAATATTTACTTCCATTAACTGGAGAAATCGATCGTAGGATTAAAAAAACAACATACTCATCATTGCCAATCACTAATCTCCTTGGAATGTAAGATTTCTTAGCATCTTTTTCTGATGGAGCAGAAGTAGAACCTGTACACTCATCATCTATATCACACATGCAAAAACCGGTAAGAGTAATTTAGAGACTACTTATGCGCACGTGTGTGGGGGTGTGTGTGTGTAAAGAGACTAACTAGTGAATACAACGTGACAACTTTCCATAGAAAAACAAAAAACCCGAGCACAGACAAAGTAGAAAACTGAGGCCCAAGTTCATCAGTGACCAAAGAAACCAAGAATAGGCCACCTGATATCCTCTGAAGCGTCTGCTTTGTGGGATCCATCTTGTAGCGAACTGAACCAATGCGGAATATCCGTTCTCCTACAAAATCATTGGATATATGAAATCTCAATTTATTTACAGTTGAAGGAAGAAACTTTGCTGAATGTCCAATTTGTGACAAAATTCATCATATCCAATAGTACAGATATCTTGGAGATTTTTTTGATCAGTTAGAGAAATATAATTGTAATATATCCTTGAGACAAAAATCTCACAGATTTCAAAAAGTGAAATTGCATCTGCACACCAGAATTCAAAAATGGCCAATGTGGGTTATCTCTATAATATGAAAAGACTCACGTGAAGAATGGTTTCTATTCTTTGTCTGAGAACTACTGCATGCAGCGCCATTCTGTTCTCTTTTCTTCCTCTCAACCGCAGCAACTGCCAGTGTAGCTTCCTACAGAAAAGATGAGTAGTACTTATTAAGAAGCAATAAGAAAGCTCTTTTGTGTGAGAACCAACCATTACTCAAGATAACTATAAAGGGTGAAATAATTGGCCACATGGGTTGCAGCTAAACTAACCTCATTAGCTTTCTTTGAGTTCTTCTCAATGGATTTTGACCATTTAAGACTAGACCCACCAACACTTAATACCTTAAATTTACGAAGTGAAAATCCATTGATTGACCTTGTATAAACGGTATCCCTTCTCCTCAAGAGCAACAGTTTCCTACTGAAAGAAGGAATATATTTTCTTAGGCAAACAGAAACAGGCATGATAAAAATGCAACCAGGTACAAATATTTCTTTCAAACGAAAAAAAAAAAAAGTACCACATGCTGATGTACCTGATCAAAGATAAGGAGCTATTATTGGAAATGGGAATTTGATCGTGCATGAAACTCCTCCAGTATGTTCCTCTTTTCCAGGGAAAGAGGTGAGGCAAGACCTTCTGATGATGCAAAGAATCATGTTCATCTTTTGAGGACTGCATGCCACGTAGTGTCCACACCAAAGAGGATTTTATAGGTTTACATGTCTTTGCCACAACTGCAAATAAAAACATAACTTGTGCCTTTCAGTAACTCCTGACCATGTAAAAAGCCAACTAATATTTTTTCTACAAGTGAAAAAAAAAAAAAGGCCAACTAATCTATGTGAAGGCACCAATGTTTCTAAAATTCTCCATCAGTAGTAAGTTGAAAATTTAGAACACTTGGGACTGGTGCCACATGTGACATTTAGTGAATTTGCAAAATAACACCACCAACAAACGTACAGCTTTGAATAACATTTTTACCAAATCAAAAACAATTGAGATATGATGTCTATTGTTAAAGATCATAGTTCACTCCTCAAATCTGGCAGAGGTGGTGATTTTATATCATAATACAAAGTCATGGCCAAGATAAAGGTCAACATTTGCATAATGGACATTTAACATTTCTTTTGTTAGTATTATGGTCATTTAACTGAAAAACCAAATGGCACCCCAGAACCAAAATAAGTATCTACAATAGGTAATTACCAATATAGATAAACAATTTATGTATAATATACCACTGAAAAACAAATACAATAACTTCCATCATGAAGTCAGATTGCAAAACATCATACAAATTCTACTGGGAATACATAGTATCAGCCATGCCAGTGCTCGTGCTCATTGGTTGGCAAACACATTGGAAGAGTGCTCTCTGTCAGATGGAATGAAGGATTCTTTCAAGACTTATCGTATTGGGTCTTTGTCGTTGATTGCCCATCAGCTTTCCAATTACTATAGACATTCTTTAGAAGTCATTGAGTATTGTGACAATGGGCGACGAGGTCCACTTGTGTACTGGAAGGGATGGAAGGACGGGGTTGGAAAAGCCTTTCCATGGAGATGAAGCATTCTCTGTCTCGCCTTTTGAAGGCTCCAGTGATGGATCAGGGTGATGGGAAAGGGAAAGAATTGGGTAGCATGCTAGGACAGATGATGCAACTGCGAAGGGTAGTAAAGTGGCGTTGCAAGGTGGTACAGGCCATTCTTTTGTGTCACAAAATGGAGAAAGGGACAAAAAGCATTGGGTAGCAGGGTAGTGTTCTATTGCAGAAAGGGTTGGTCAAAACTCTATACCTGAAAAAGATAGTGGTGGTCTGTCTGATATCTGCACAATGGAAAGTGAGGGGCAGAGAGTCCTGTTTGGGCTGAAGGAGGACTTGCCGGCGTGAAGGAAGAGTTGTGTTGTCTGAAGAAATCTGTTGATGATTTTTCTAGGCAGGGTGGACTGGGAATTACATCCTAGTCAAGGCCTAGAAGCCTACACCTGGGCCAAGGTAACTCTGGGTTTGGGTCAAGGCAATATATGAGGCATGAAAAAGGCAAGGCAAAGATGGGCTTGGGCTTGGGCTTGGGCTTGGGCCAGGGCCAGACAGGCCCAACTCATCCCAAAATGGGAGGTGCCTGAAATGAAATGGGTTTACGCCCATCCAGGCCCAAAGGAATACCCAGTTTAAAAAGGGTTCAACGCCCTCCTCTGTGGTCGTGGCTACGCTGCCACAATGTCCAGGGGTGTCAGCATTCCCTCAGTCAGCGCTGTCTGGGGTAGTTCCCGATGAACCCCATGCCGGAAACCTAGTGCCGACGCTATACAAGAAGGATGGGCAATTGAGGGTGACATCTTCTGGTGGGCCGATGCTCTATTGGATGATACAAACTAATGTGCCAAGGTTTACTTATCATAAAAACAGACTAGTGCGCCAGTTTGGGTTTGGGAGGTCAGGAGTGAGGGGGTTAACACAGTAAATGTCACAGGAGACATTTGGGCAAGAGCCCAACCTCAATGCTGCGCAGAGGAATATTTCGATGTCAAAAAAAGTTGTAGCAATTGACAAAAATCTTCCTGATGAGGGTGCAAGCGTGGCATCTATGGTTGACAATGTGCAGACGATAGGGGAGGCAGAAGTGAAAGGAACTATGGTTCTCTTTGGATCTAATTTGGGTGAGAAGTACAACAGTGTGAGAAAGGCAGTTTGGGTCATACAACTGGAATTGATCCTGTCCCTGTTTGTACTGTACCACCTAGTTCATCCTCAGATTGGGTCACTCAAAAAGTGGAAGACTCAAAGTTGTGTAGGAATCTCGTGTGGGTTTTGAAGACCAATTTAAGGCTCTCCTCGCAGTGATTGAGGCAGGTCACTATCATCATGATACAGTATCTAAAAAATAGAGAATCAAGAAGACTTACACAGTCTATCAATAATGAAGGGAAGGAGGGGAGTGCAAGCCAAGGCAGTCTATCAATTCTTTAACTTGTTATACAACATGGGAGTTACTACAGGGGCGGAAAAGTTGGTTTGGTCGCCTTCCAGCAAAGGGAAATTTTATGCATGCTCTTTCTGCAAGGTCCTCACTACTCAAACTAATAATCACTTTCCTTGGAAAAGCATTTGGAGGAGTAAAGCACCTCCTAAGGCTGCCTCTTTTCCTTGGACTGCATCCTTAGGGAAGATTTTGACAATTGATAATTTATGAAAATGTGGGCTTATCCTTATGGATTGGTGCTATATGTGCAGAAATAGAAACAAGATGAATCATTTACATCTATATTGTGAGTTTGCAAGGGCCATATTGAAAAAATTCCTTTACAGGAAAATTCAACATTTGGTGAGTTTCCTTAATCAATCAGAGTGGGTCATGCAAACGTCTCAAAGAATTCAACATTTGGTGGGAATAGATGTGTGGGCTATGAAGAACAATTTTTGGCACTATTAACTACCATGGATGAGGGTCACAACAGTAATCGTAGAAGGGATTCCAGACAGGTTAGAGAATTAAATCGGTTGACTGGGGCTATGAACTCAGAAGGTCCTTCAAGTAAAGGAAGGGCAAAAGGAAAGGGGCCGATTGTTAACCAATGAATCTAAAGATCGTGTCATGGAACGTCCGTGGGCTTAATGAAGCAAACAAGCGTCTTCGGATAAGGCATTTGCTTTGTGAGTGGAAAGTGGACATTGTATGTCTTCAGGAAACTAAACTGAAGATTGTTGAAAGAAGTTTGGTGCGTAGTCTGTGGAGCGGCGTTCATGTGGATTGGGTTTAAATGACGCCATCTGGGGCATCAGGAGGAATCGTTATGATGTGGGACCGTCGTGTGGTTGAAAAAATGGAGGACTATGTCGGAAGGAATATGGTAGCTTGCTTATTCAGATGTGTATCTGATAATTTTTTGTGAGCTTTTGCAGGTATCTACTGGCCAAATATTGATGCTGATAAAGGCCTTCTGTGGGAAGAATTAGCAGGTCTACACAATTGGTGGAATATTCCGTGGTGCATGGGAGGCGACTTCAACATCGTTAGATTTTCCAGCGAACTCTTCAGAAATAGAAGAGTGAGGCTGGCTAGGCTGAAATTCCCAGAGTGTATTTTTTAGCTGAATTTGGTGGATCTACCACTTGTTAGGGGGCCAACTACTTGATCTAATAATCAAACGTGGTCCAGGTTGGATCGTTTTTTAATTTCTCCAGAGTTGGAAAGTCATTTTCCAGACATGTGTCAAAAGCGATTAGATCGGGTGTTCTCAGACCATTGGCCTATTATGCTTGATTGTGGGGGTCTTCAAAGTGGATGTCTTTATTTCAAATTTGAGAATATGTGGTTGAAGTCAGAAGAGTTCGTGGATATGGTTAAACAGTGGTGGACTTCTTACCAATTCCAAGGCTATCCTAGTTTTATCTTTGCAAATAAGTTGAAAAGCTTGAAGAGAGATTTGAAGTTGTGGAACACTCAGTCTTTCGGCAACCTTAAGGATAATAACAAGGCCTTATTGAAGGAAATCAAGGATCTCGAGAGGGTACTAGAGGGCCAACCACTCGCGCAAGAAGAACAAGCGCGGAAGATTTGCTTGACCACAAATCTAAAGCAGGTGATCCTCCTTGAAGAAGTGTCCTAACGACAAAAATCAAAAGCTCTATAGCTTAGGGAAGGAGACCGAAGCACTAAGATTTTTCATAGAGTAGCAAACTCTCTTCGGAGCAACAATAACATTGAGGTCCTAAAGATTAATGGGATAGAGTGCAAGGATGATATGGTTATTCAAAATCACATAGTGGACTTTTACAAAGATCTTCTTATTAAACAGGAGGGTTGGAGACCTAACCTAAATGGATTAGTCTTTGACACTGTTGAACCAAATGATGTGACACGTTTGGAGTGTGCTTTTGAGGAAGAATAGGTGTTCATGTTATTCGGCATATGGTAAAAGACAAAAGCGTCTGGGCCAGATAATTTCTCTATGGGCTTCTTCCAGGAATGTTGGGGGGTGATTAAAGATGACTTTATGAGGGTATTTGTGGAACTTCACACAGTTGGAAAATTTGAAAACAGTCTCAACAACACTTTTCTTACCTTAATCCCTAAGAAGGTGGGGGCTATAAAAATTAAGGACTTTCGGCCTATTAGCCTTGTGAGCGGAGTATATCAAATTATAGCAAAGGTGCTTTCTAATAGGTTAAGCAAGGTTATTGGAAAGATTATCACGAACCCACAGAATGCTTTTGTTAAAGGAAGATAAATCCTAGATGCAGTACTTATTACTAACGAGTGCATCAACAGTAAATTTTTTTGATAGGTAATCAAAAAGATTTCATTAATAGAAAAAGGCTAAACTCAAGTATACCAAAAGTATATTTGAGAAAACTTACTTAGTGTTACAAAGAAGAAAGAAGTTCATGGACACTAAGTCCGTTACAAGCAATAGAACCCGCCTAAGAAATTTCTTCTCTACCCATCACTTATTTGGGACTTCCGTTAGGATCAGCTTCAAGGGCGGCGGCGATCTGGGATACGGTGATTGAAAGAACAGAGAGGAAACTAGCAAGGTGGAAGATGATATATTTGTCCAAAGGGGGTCGTGTTACTTTGACCAAAAGTACCCTCTCCAATCTTCTCACGTACTCTTATCACTCTATCCTATTCCAACTAGTGTAACTAGGCGCTTGGAGAAGCTACAGCGAGACTTCTTGTGGGGTGGCTTGGGTGAGGAGTTCAAGTATCATTTGGTAAAGTGGGATACAGTTTGTCGACCCATTTCAAATGGCGGATTGGGTATCCTAAATTTGAAGATGTTCAATCAAGCGTTGCTTAGCAAGTGGTCATGGAGGTATCACAAAGAACTAGAAGCCCTTTGGAAAGCAGTGATTGAGCATAAATATAGGGGTTATTGAGGACGGTGAAGCCCTCAAGAAGTTAGAGGGGCAAGTGGGACAGGGATATGGAAAAACATAAGTGGGTGGGGGAATTTTTCATCGTCACGCTAGGCTTCGTCTGGGCACCGATACTAGGATTCGATTCTGGAAGGATATTTGGTGTAGAGAGGGGCTCTATGTGATATGTTTCCTTCCATTTTTCAAATCGCAAATGACAAAGATATCATGGTGGCGGAAGTCATTGGCGTAGCTGGGGGACAGATACATTGGAACATAACCTTTAATCGGGCAGCACAAGATTGGGAATTAACCAGTTTATAGCCTCCTATACTCACAAAGACCAAACTTGCAGTCAGAAGATAGCCTATGGTGGATCCCTACTGTGAGAGGAGTTTTCACAATTCGCTCCTATAAGGTTCTCGCTAAAGGACCCGATACCCAATTTTCGTGAAGACAGCTTTGGTGTCACAGGGCACCTCCAAAAGCGGCATTTTTTGTGTGAACAACCTCCCTAGGCAAAATTCTCACTACGAACAACTTGAGAAGAAGAAGGGTTATTATATTAGATTGGTGTAGCATGTGCAGAAGTGAAGGTGAGTCGGTAAATCACCTCCTTTTATACTGTGAGACTACCAGGGTTCTTTGGGACGGGGTGTTTGGCAGACTGAATTTAGCATGGGTCATGCCAGAGACTGAGGTGGCAGCTATGGCGTGTTGGATTTCTATCCGAGGAGTTCGTCAGATCAATGCTGTTTGGAAGATGATACTCATCTGTATTATGTGGTGTTTATGGCAAGAACGCAACAATCGGACATTTGAAGACAAGAAAAGATCTCGAGAGGAGCTGTTAGCTTTTTTTCTTTGAATTTTATGTACATGGATCATGGCCGTGGATTTTAATGGAATGGATCTTCATGAGTTTCTTGTTTCTAATGTGCCTAACTAATAGGCCATACACCCTTTGTAATTGGCTTTGCCACCCTTATAATTAATAATACATTTTTACTTAACCAAAAAAAAATCAGCAAAATGGGTTTAGCATGGGTTATACCGAGTGGGGTGGTCGATCTATTAGCTAGTTGGAGAGGGATTAGGGGATACGCCAGATTACAGCTGTGTGGAAGATAACTCCAATTTGCCTACTATGGTGTACTTGGAGTGAAAGGAATCACCAAAGTTTTGAGGATCAAGAGCACTCTTTGGAAGAGTTGCAGTGTTTTCTGGAAGACTATTTATGTGGGCAATTGCTATAGATTTTAATGGTCTCAACTTTCATGATTTCCTTGTAACTGCTGCTAGTTCCTAACTAGGTGTAATCACATGTATACTTCCTATGTACTTAGGTTGTGCCTATTCTATATCAATAAAATTATCTTATTACTTATAAAAAAAAATACATAGTATCAACCTGCAAATCTATCTCTTTATCTAGGATGATGTATGTCATCAAATGGGTTGCACAACACTTCATTACATAACAAAAACAATGGGAAAAAACCGGCACTTATTTTTTCAAATATTGCACGTAAGCAGCTATGTACAATCAGCAAGGGAAGAATATGACAATATCAGCGGAGGAAAGATAGGTTCTTGACAGATTATATGGAGTCAGAACATACGATGGAACAAAGCTACCCATTCACAAAATACATTCCAAAATTCCATGCAGTAATTTAACCCAGCACTGAAAAACACTAACTCTATGTGAGTGGATTCTTTACTGCCAAACACTACTTTAAACTAAATGCCAGCATTTGTGTGTGTGCGTGCAGACTAACTGGTTGGATCAGACAATAGTAGTTTGTAAAGATAAAACGGACAAAACACATGACTAATAAGTTCTTCAAACATATTTCTTTTACACACCTCGTTGTATTTGGATTACACCTTTGTGCTTATAATAAATTCTGACTAATAAAAAAAAAGTTCTTCAAACATACCCTTATGCATTCGCCTCTTACTAAATTTTCGGCTAGAAACAACCTTAGGAGCCTGTTGCCTTTCTGAATTTAAAAGGTCATCACACACGGCAACTGATTGATTGATCTGATTTTCCAAAGAGGCCCTAATAAGTTGATGTTTCCTCCTCTTGTAATATCCCTCAGAGCCTGCTTGAACTTTACTGCCATTTTGTATAGACAGATCACAGGGGCTTGAGGTTGCAACCAGCTGATTTGATTTGCGTTTTACATATACTATGCTCCTCATGTTAAAAGAAGACACATTCCCGTCACTTAGTTCGGTTTGGCTTTCCAAGTTGTTTGATGCGCCAGCAAGATTTTCAAAAATCTTCAAAGAATCTTCAGCAGTCTTTGTCGGATTGTTAGCTTCTGTAAGTTTCATGGGATCTGATGTAGTTTCACTGCAAACACGATAAGCATGCTCCACCTGTGAGGAAGATGATTTATCCCCAGAAGAAACAGCATTTTGAGTAGGTAATTTGGCGACATTGGGTAATGGAGGTGTCCCAGGCCTCTCAATAGGAGTATGCATTCCTGTTCTCAGAAGGTTCTGTGGGTCAGTATCATCAAACCTACAGTCAGACCCTGTACTCTTCCTCGACTCAACTGTAACCAAAGAGTTCGCCCGATATACAGATGAGCTCAAACCATGAGAACCCTGGTGTTGTGCAGCAACTAGAGCAGGTTTTCTTACAAGACTGTTGCCTTTACGAATGTAAGAAGTACTTAGAGTCTTCCCATTATCTTCCACCAACTTCCTTCTGGGAGGAAAGGTATTTGAGAAAGGCTTATTTCCTGACAGAGGAGGAACAGAAGGATTACCAGTTCGATGCCAAGTTCGGGGCTTTCCAATATGGGTAGAAGAGGCTGTCTTCTTTGAATTGTTTGAAAAAAATGATGAATGGCCTGGAAAAGTCTTAGGAAGGGAATGAATCAGCCGTGTCTTGCTTCGCATTAATTCTGCACTTGTGAGATTTCGACTGTGAGATGTAAGCTTGGCATCTTGTGATGGTAATGGCACTGTCTTCCCCATTATTGGGTGGTCAATTTCAGTTGCAAGGTTGACCTTGGTGGACTCTGGAAATGAAGTATGAGCAGGTGCTTTGGAACTGACTTCAACAACAGTTTTCTGATTAAATTTTTGGTCATCCCCACATACCTTCTCATTGGAAGGTTGGCCAGGTGGTGCTTTGTAACTTATGTGTGTGCTCCGGACTTCGGCCAATATTTCTGGAAGACCTACATCTGAAAGTGTTCCAGACACAGCATCCATAACGTCATCATTAGTGTTAGATGAAGAAACTCCAGCACCATCATCAGATAAAGACAGATAGTTTGACCCTGGAGGTAAATCATCCTTCACAAGAAGATAATCAGATTCCATATCTGAATTGGAAAGCCTTTGATATAAGTCTGGGGACTGAGGTTCAGAAGTAACTTTGCACCGAGGCATCTCACCATAAATCAGAACATTATTTTTTGCTTCACATGCCTCCATTTTTTCTCCACCAATAGTGTCTATATCCATAATGTCATTTTGATTAATGTTATCAGCTATAAATGGAGCACCATTTTCTTTCTGCTCACTACCAAACACTGATGGACAAGGGGACTGTGCATTTGGATCCCCAACATGTGAACAAGATTCAACACCTACATTGAAAGGTTTCAAATACTCGTCTGATGAGGCATCCCTTGTTGCACCCACAGCCTCAGCAAATCGTACCTCTGAGGTATTCTCAATCAACACAGTGAAACCAGTACTACACATATTGTTTACGCTAGACATCACAACTTCCCCTTCTTGTTGTGTTAGATCATCACTGCTAGTTAAGGACACTTCTGCACAACATGCCGAGATGCCTGTGGGTCCCTCATTGGTCTCAGATACAGTTGGCCTAGATAATGCTGAATCAGAGACAGAAACCCCTCTCATCTTTTTGTATCTGGGTGAATTCTCATTCAGATAATCATGAACATCATTTTTTAATGTGAACTTAGCTTCAGATAGCCCAGGTATTGAACTTTTTGCATGCAGCACGCTGATGCCATCGGCACCAGGTAGTACGCCAACATCCAAACTTCCAACATCAGAAACTGCAACTTCTGCAGGACATAAACCCCTAACAGATAAATTTAAGGTTGTATTCGCTGGGGTTTCAGGGCCAACTGCATCATTGACAGGCTCTACATATATGTCAGTCAAATTGGAGAGATCTAACTGAGTCCTTGTATTTCTCCTCTTCTTAACCTTAAGTGTGTTACCCTCACAAGCTCTGGCCAAAACCATGCCATTTAAAGATTCTTCTACTTCAAATTTCTCATGTGACACATTAGCCCCACCTGGAGATGGATGCTTGCCAGCATTATTGACAGTCCCTCTGTTGAAAACATTCTTCTTCTTCTCTTCCAAACTACTATGACCATTGTAAGAATTCCTGGTGGCATCTCTGCCATGGTTGGAGCATTCTGCATAAACAAGACCCTGGCATATATCAATTTCTTCTGAACTTGATAAACCAAGTATCGCACTGCTTGCCACCAGTCCCTCATGAATCTCTTCCACAGTACTATTTACAAATGATGTGGTGAACTGATTTGTACCGGGCTCTTTTTCAATCGCATCCTTGATGCCAATGTCACAAACTGTACTATTCTCTTGTGACTTGACCATATCATTTTCAAAACCCAATTTGATACCTGTACCATGGGGTGATCTACACGAATTAGTTATACCCTCATGAATTTTGATTTCCTCTGAACTTAAAAAGGCAGAATTAACATTTTCATCAGTAAATTCTTTTTCTCGAACTTTCTCAAGCAATAAAGGGAGTCCCTCATGATAAAACTGCTTGCTGACATTTTCCACACTACCAACGCCAGAAAAATATATTTCATTTGATGGCTTACATAAATCATTGTCAGAATTTGAGATGCTTTGCGATCTCTGAACTGAATTATCCGCATTTACAGGACTCTCATCAATTTTATTCTCTTTGCGACTTGAAGAAACTAATGGAGAAGTTGAATTGCTCAAATTTCTCTTGATGCTAGGTACACATAACCTACTAGAATCAATATTAATTCCACAATCATATGATACTGTGGGCAATGAAGATGTATCTGCCACGTCATTTTCAGGCAAAACATTTACCTTATCTGTACAAGGCTGCAAAAACACATTGGACCTTGAAGTCATGCCATCAGATGTACTCATCTGTTCCAAAGGTGTAGCATTCTTATCAGACCCAGAGGCAGCAGCTGGACTGTGAGTGAAGCCATCTGCTTTAACGGGTTCATCAAAATTTTTTGTTTCTTGTGAGCTAGAAATACGAGATTGACGGTTTATAACTTTCTTCACAACTTTTCTTACAACTTTCTTCTTCTTTATAACCTTGGGGACAGTTGTTTTACCACAGCCAGCAACAGTACCATCTTTATGTGAAACCAGACCCTTAGGAGACCTTTCCACTGCACTCTTTCCTAGTGGTACACTGGCTCCACTGGAGCAAGGCTGTGAATTACCATCATGAACACTCCCAACAACAGAAGTCATTACTCTCTTTTCAAGCTGTTTCGAGTCATTTCTAGAAGTGGAAGCCTTATTAGCAATACCTGTGGAGCTATCCGTATTGACAGCGCCCACATTGAGTTTACTCAGTCGGGCAGTTGAACAATCTCCATCAGAGACTTTCCTAGTTTTTTCATTTCTAAGGGTCAAATCTGCATCAGAAACAACTGCTGAGCTAGAGGGTGCCACAATTGCCTTGGCCACCAGTGAGTTAGATTTGAAAGAAACATCGAGCTCTACAGGGCTTCCCTGTCGCTCCTGTTCTTCTTCTTCCATCCCATATCCCGAATTCATATATTGATCTCTACTTCTAAAGGAACCAGAGGTGGTTTTATCAAAATAACCAGAATAATGTGACCGCTCACTCTCTCTACTCCTGTGATTAGGTTTGGCCATCTGAATTCTCAGAAAAGCACTCTTCTTCTGTATTTGTTTCCTCGGGGTGTGATTAAAATTATATTCATGACTACCCTCCCTGCTCCCTCTATTATGATTATATCTTCCAACGTCCAAACCGTAGTACTCATGCTTCGTTGAACCAATGTGAACTCCTTCACCATCACCATCACCAATCTCATTGCTTCCCATCTCATACAACAAATCACTTACTTCTCTGGAGGCTTGTCTATCATGACCTCTATCACTTCTACCACTCCTATATTCCTCATTATCATGAACCGAACCAAATCGGTAATCATAAACACCCGAATCTGGTTCAATATCCCTTGAATTAGAAACAAATCCAAAATCACGAGAAGATGTATCAGACTTAGATAGAACATGACCTCGGCGATGAAAATTGTCATCGCCAGGACCCCAAACCAAGTTTTCATGTCTGTGGTTTGGGTCAAACCCATCATCATATTCTACTCTGTACCTGGAACTACCCTCTGAATCATGCCTAAACTGCTCGGGCAGCCGATCAAACAAGCGCTGACGCTGATGTGCGTCGTTTCGATCCAAAGCCAGAGGCGGGTGGTAAGGCTTCTCAGTGGAACGGTGGCGGCTATCGGCCAGAACCCTAGACGGGTCAGAAAAATCGGGGCGGGTATGGTCTAATTCTGACAACCGGTGACGAGGGCGGTCGTCAATACGGCGAATTTGGGTAAAATCCTGAACTGGGTGGGCATAAGTGACGGAGGAGAAAGCGAATTGGGGCTGATTAGGATTGTATTGTTTGTGGTGGTGGGGGTGGAGGTGATGTGATGGAGGAGGAGGAGGAGGTGGGGGAGGGAGGGATTGATGGTAAGAACGAGGAAGAGTTGAAATATGAGGTAGAGGCGGCGGTGGCGGTGGCAGAGGCTGAGGCTGAGGCTGAGAAAGGTAGCGGTTGTGGTGGTGGGGACGGAAACTGGAGGTTTCGGGGAACTGAGGGTGAGGAGTGGAAGCAGCAGAAGCAGGAGGAGGAGGAGGTCGAGGAGGAGGAGGAAGAGGAGGACGAGGATGGGGAAGAGGAGCATACCTGGAGGAATGGTGGAGGAAGTGAGGACGAAGATCCATGGAGGCGGGCGGTTGTTCTTGGTTTTCTTTACTTCGATGCCTATGATTCCTTGCGTATGTGCGGGCGACCCAGTTCAAGAATTTTGACTACTTGCCGGTTCCATGAATTTAAAAGATTTTTTGTCCAGTCAAAACACTTCGATTCGACGTGCCCACGTTTAGTCTTATCCGATGGCTATCAGCAGGCCACGTTATCGAGCAGTTTCAGACCGTGTTTCCTTACCGTATAAGAATATTATTGGATAAAATTTTAATTTTATTATTTATAAAAAAAATATTTTTATTCTATTTTTTTTATTTTTATTTCTTCACTTTTAATAAAATATGATCTATTTTTTTAATAAGTATATAAATTTATAATTTTTTAAAAATAATCTTAGACAATCAATAAAAATACTCTAAAAAAATATCACTAATTATCCTTACACTACATTTTAATATATTATTTATTATTTTTATTTTTATTTAAATATATATATGTTGATTACAAATATATATTTAATAAAATAATAAAAATAATAAATCACATATCTATATAAAATAAGAGATTATAAATAGATTTTTTCAAAAAAAAAAATTCCGCTTAGAGCCAATTCACTTATAGCTAGCATACCATTTGGAAGAACCACGACACAATTGTGCTGAGCTAAACTGTCAAATCTTTTAGGAGAATCGTTTAAGATCAGGCCCGGACTCAAGTCTCGGAAAGTCAGGATAGACCTTTGGCTAGTCTGCATGCATGCCTTGACATGCTGCAAGCGCCCGGTGAAGCTACTGGTCGTGCGCACCCCTTGCACGCACTCATGCATGTGAGTGCGTGCCTAACAGCGCATCCACCTGCGTGCGCTTGCGTGTGCGCATACGCCTCATCACCCGCGCACCCTAGCAGCCCTTAGTGAGGTTAGTAGCGTGTCTTCACAAGCACGTCATCCAGCGCGCGGCACCAGTCTACACCTTGCAGAGCAGGCCAATGGCATGCACATCATGCATGCCATCCAGCGCGCGACCCCAACCCGCGCCATGCAACCAGTGCATAAACCGCCAGCTTGGATCATACATGCTCATCACCCCGGCATCTAACTCAAGCCCTATAGGACCACTACCCAAGTAACCTGACTAAGCCACATTAGAGCGGCGTAACTTGACTTTATGTCTACCACCAGGACCATGCATAGCACACTGTTATGACCACAATCAGTTGGCCCTGCACAGCGCCATGCCATGCGCACCACCAAACATCATGCAGTCAGACAACGTGCATAATATGCATTGATAGGGTAAGTTAGGGCTGTAATCAAGCCGATTTTTGGCTTGTCGAGCTCGACTCGATTCGAAATACTCGAGCTTGAGTTCAAACCCAAGTTCGAGCTTTTTATTTATCTCTTATTCAAGCTCGACTCGATAAGCTAAAATTTCAATTTGAGCTTGAGCTCGAGCTTGTCCTGCAAACGAATTCGAGTCGAGTCAAGTTCGAATTCGAATGTTTTTAAAATTTTTTAAGGAAAAAATAAAAATTAAATAAATTAAAAAATAATAATCTAATAACAATTAATACTTAATATTTAACTAGTTGATATTTATCTATAATAACAATATGTTTTATACTTACATATATTATTAATAAATATATATAATATGATAGCATATATGTATTTCATACATGGTTTTCATGTACTCATATATAAAATTATTAAATTTTATAGACTAATTATTGTATAAATTATAAAATATAGTTATAAGTATATTCAATATATAGACATAAGTAATTAAATTATATTTTACATATTTAATTATAAAAGTGATATAGTTATATTATTAGCAATACATATAAAACATAATATATGTGTATATATTTATTAATATATAAATAGACTTTAATCGAGTCAAGCTAACGAGACGACTCGAGTATAAACGAGCGAGTCTTAACGAGTTATAGTCGAGTCGAGTCTAAATTTATCGGGTATGTTTCATTTACTAATCGAGTAGGAATCTGCTATCACAAGTAATTTTTTTTTTTGTAAGTTGAGTTTGATTAAAGTTTAACTACATGAATACCGAGTAGGCTATTGGATAGACTGATTCATTTGCAGCCCTAAGACAAGCAGTACTTTCCACCACTTTCCTTTTTCATAAATTTCTTTTTGTAGCTAGAAGGTCGTTACCCAATTTCCAGAGGAAGATCTTGACCAGTTCAGGAATATTAAGGCCATCTTGTACCACCTTATATCTTTAACCACTGTTGTTGAAGTCTCCTCTTTTGATTTCTTTTTTTATTCTGTGCCACATAATATGCTCTCACTGAAAAAGACCCTTACTAGCTAGAAGGCTCTCTTGCAAAAATCTTAAGGTACTACCATGTGAAATTACTTAAAAAGAAATTAATTTGAAACAAGAAAAGAAAGACCACATTGGGGGGCAGAAATCCATCAAGTATTCCCAGCCCCCAACCCTATAAAAGCAAAAGAATCAGTAAGCGAAAGAAGGCACAACGAGAAACACCAGTAAGAAAAGAGTGAACTATAAGAGAAAATCATAGAAAAATCACTCCCTCAATTTCTTGATGTTATTTTGAATAAAATTAGAATTTTATAGTTTATTCATTGTTTATTTGCTTAGGTACTTTATATATTATGTTGATGTTTATTAATTGCTTGCTTTTAAGTGTTATGTTTACTGATTAGAAAGTCATTAAAAGACTGAGAGCATACATGCCTCACCTACATCATAAATTGAAGTCTATTCCCTCCAATTTCAAAATTTTTTCCTTAATCTCCGAGTTACTCAATGTCATATTTGAACAAGTATCTTCCTCTATGACCGAACATGTCATATAAATATATATATATACCCATATATATTAAATGATTTTATTTTTTTCAGTGAAAAAAGTAAAAATATCCAATTGTAAAATTAAAAAGTTCAAATATTGAAGTGGTAGATCATATAATAAAATGTCAAGGTTGGAAACTCCCTGTATATATTGGTGAAATACATAATAATAAAACAAAATTATAAAGAAATTATTTAAATGAAATCAATTTAAAATAAAATACAAAAATTCCGCTCTCTTTAAAAAGATTTAAACTCTTTGCAATAGATCATATAGTTTCAAATGAACAGATAGAGAAACTCTCTGTTGACTTGTCTTTTTCAAGATGTAACAGTGTAACAATTCATCTATTTTGTTTGAAAATTTCTCAATAGTTTCTACACACTTTTTCTTTTCGTTTTTATTTTATTTTATTTTATTAAACTTCTCGCTTGGACGTATAAAGTTGGCAATTACCACACTTCTATGTTTGGAAAGAAATTAAAAAACCTCCTTTTCTTTTTCTTTTTTTCATTTTTGTGAAACAACTTATCATATTTTCATTGATCAACAATTAACTAAGTACATTACAAGGTTTTTCATCCTCTACCATATACATTACATCCAAAGGAGCCTCTTCTAACCAATGCTGCTCAGTAATACGTTTGACTGCCTTTTTCGGTAATGAGAGAGCTACCTGATTAGCCTCTCTTTAATCTTTATACACTACTAATTTTCCATAGAGCCTATTAGAAAGGGCTTTTTTGATATCCTGTACAAGCTAACTTGTGCTTCCTCTGTAAACTGCTTCGCTTTGAATGGCTTTGGTAAATGCTTGTACATCTCCTTCAAACATTGCCTCATTAACGTGCAACTCCACAACTATTTTTAATGCTTGCCACAATGCAAATGTCTCAGTCATTTCACTGTCCCCTATGAATTCTCTGCTAACACATGAAGCAAACATAATATCTCCTCCTTCATTTCTTGCTATCACCCCTGCACTAATAAGCTTTGATTTGCAATCTAATGCGACATCATAATTAATATTTATTTGGTAAGCTGTAGGTGGTACCCATTAGGTATTGTCTCTGCTTACCTAATTACTATGATTAGAAACTCTCTTATTTTAGTGGACTTCTTGATACAAGTCCAACATTTGTTCAGCTCTTTTAATAACTACTTTAGGGTTGTCAAACTTACCTTGAAACACCATTCGATTTCTCCTATACCAAATAGATGCCATAATCACTGCTATCTTATGCATTTGATCTTGAGTTAAGTTCAATTGTATCTTCAACCAGAGCTGAAATAGGTCTATCTCATCAGATTTCCATTTAGACATTTCACTTGATCTCTCAGCCCACACATTTGATGCTGCTGAACAAGTCCATAGAGTATGGAGGATTGACTCTAGCTATTGATAGCAAATAGGACATATCCTATGAGATCCCAGATTACATGTATTTTTACTTATTGTCTTTATTCTTATTGTTGATTGTTTTAATTTATTTTAATAATATTATTAGTTGTGTTTTATTTGTTTAAAATTTATTATTTGAACTATTAGTTAGTTAATATTAGTTTTACGTTGTTTTAGGTTGAAATGTTGAGTTATATTATTTCCTTATTAATTTTAATATGAGGTAATTATTTTAATGATTGAAATTAAATTTCTTTATTTCATTATGAGTTTATTTGATATGTTTTATTTATTTTAATTAAATATGTTTCGGAATGGGTTTATATATATATATATGTTTATATTGTGATTTTAAGTGATTTTGTAATTCTAGTAATGAGAATTGGACTTAATTTCTTTTCTTTTCTTTTTTCTTTTTCCTTTTTCTTTTTCTCCTCTTTTTCTTTTCTCTTTTTCTTCTTTCTTTTTCCTTTATTTTCTCCCATGCTTCCCACCCCAACCCCACGCGACCAGCCCCCCCTCTGTTTTTGCCCGTTTGGCCTTAAGTCTAGCCAGCCTCCACCGCCGGCCGCCAACCCTCACCGCCCCTCCACCTGAATCCTCCACCCTCCGGCGAGCTCCCATGCACCGGTGGTGCACCTCCGGTAGCCTCCTACACTGTGTGTGGGCCTTAAACCCGAAATGGGTATATTGTGTTTCTAAACCACGTCGCCGCCACCTCCGGCCACCCATGGCTCCGGCCATCTCCTAGCACCCTTCCCCTTCACCAACGAGCATAACCCACCGCTGGCAGCCCCTCATTCCTTCCACACAAGCAACCCACGAAATGGGTTTAGACCCATGGGTTGAGCAACCCAGCCACCGCTCGCCGCCACTATTGGCCTCACCGCCGCCACCAAATTACTCACTTACCTCAGCCGACCACCCCCCTAACTCAGCTCCACAAACCACGGCCCCACCTTCCTTATACAACCTCAAATCCGAAAATGGGTTTCTACTAATTTTGAGCCCGATCCACCACCTTCCGGTGGTTGCACTACCTCACCACCACTTTCATGAGATTCCACACCCTCCAATGAGCATTTCCCTAAATTTTGGTGTCAAACCGAGCATTCTAGCCCAACGTACGAAGTAATCGCTATGAGCGAGGTGAATTGGCGCGTGTTCAAAGATCTTTGCTTTTACCCGCTGTACGTATTTTCCAAATAAAATTTTTAAATTTAAATATATTTTGCAATAACAAATATTAGATATTAGTTTATTGTTGGTTATTTTTGTGTATTGTCATATGCATTGCATTGTACACGCTTGTTCATGTTTGTAAAGGAAAACTGGGTTTTCGCATGATTGCATGCATGTTCATGTGTTGAAAATGAAAACAAAGTTTTCATGTATTAAATGGCTTTCGAGTGAGTTTGTATCACGACCCCAAGCCGAGAAGAGGCACTATCTCGGTGGAGCTTCTCTAGTCAATCAGGAGTGAAATATACTGAGTGATGTCCCCTAAGTTGTTGTCAGGCGACAACGTGATCGGACGGGATGATAAAACTTTCGTGCCGACTCCGTTGCCCCTCTGCTAAGGGATGTCTAGTCATGGTAAGTGCTGGGTGCGGTTAGTTAGGTATCGCTCGTTCCGAAGTCACATGCGTGATCGCTACCTTCGGTGTGATGATGAGAGCCAAAATGTACGGATGGTCCCTAGAGGAAATCATGGTGCATACGGTTAATAAAATTGATATTTAGGTAATTTTCTAAGAAAATGACAGGTTTTGATTTTTGGTTTTACGTGGACCATTTTTTGGAAAAATGGTTATAGTTTTAAAGGATTTACGTGTATCATTTTCTGTGAAAATGGTGAATGTTTTTATTGGAGTTTATCTTGGACCAAAATGGAATTTTAGCATGTGTTTATATTATTTTTTTTTTAGAAAAGATGATATTTGAGTTTCATGCATATGGTGTCGCATTCATGCATATTGTTGTTGTATGGATATATTTTATGTCTTGTGATTTGTTTGGGTTGTTGTACTTACCTGCGATGCCATTTTTGACGTCGTAGACTTTAGATGCAGATGTCAAGGAGGCTAAGCCTGAGGAAACGGCTCCGCTGTTGAAGTATGGTATTATAATTTATTATTTTGGGAATTGTTATTCCCGTTTTTGATAATTATATATTTTTATGATTTGACTTTCGGATGACTGTATTAAATCTTCTGTTGGAAAATTTGAGTAAAACTGTAAAACTAATTTGTATTATTTTAAAATCCTGGTACTGAGTTATCGACTTAATTTATCCGCTGTGACTTTTATTTTATACTTATCACGTGTACACACTTTTAGCACTTGATGTTGGGGTGCGTGACCCCTGTTATCATCATTCCGACACCTCGATTCCCGTATTTCTTTAGGTGGGAGTTGGGAGCGTCACACATCCTATCTCAAATCACCTGCTTCTTATACAGAGCCTCCTTAGTGGGAAGTATTTCATGTAATGCTTTCCACATGAAGGGTTGTACTTTTCCTGGCACCTGAAGTTTCCAAACTGATCATTTCCACATAGATTGAATTTGCTCCAAGTTTGAACTTTGACCCTTTTTAGCTTCAACCAAAGTTTTACCAGCATAATATGCATTTTTAACTGAGAAGTTACCATCTTTGATGTATCTCCATGTAAATTGATCATCTTTTCCTGTCTAGCTCAATGGAATGGAACAGATCTGAATTGCTTCTTTTTCAGCAAAAATTCCTTTTATCATCTTTTCTTTTCAAGTACCTATCTGTTGATTTATCACTTCTTCCACTCTTGCATTTTCAAACAACACACTGACTGGTAACATTATCCTGTGTGTATCAGTTTGAGGTAACCATTGAGCTTTCTATATGCTTACTTTTTTTTCATTCCCCACTTGCCACATCATTCCTTTCCTTACTAGAGACTGAGTAGCCAATAAACTTTTCCATATATATGAAAGTCTATATCCCAATTTTGCACCACAAATTGACCATTTCTAAAATATTTCTCTTTAAAAACCTGTGTGACTAAAGAGTCATGCTGCATTTGAAGCTGTCATCCTCGTTTAGCAAGTAAGGCTTTGTTAAACATCTCAATATACAGTTAACCCTGTGCACCTGGTATCCGAATCTGGAAATCCAGGTATCTTGATCTGGAATCGGATTTCAAATCCAAATCTGGAAATCCGAGTTTTTAGATCCTAAACTGGATTTTAAATCTGGGTCGGAACCCATATGAATCCGGGTTTTAAAAATCCGGGTTCCGGATTTGAACCCTGGTTTCGGCAACTCTTGCTCGTCGAGCAGTTTCCAGACATTGCCGGTTCCATTATTTCTTTCAGAATTGATTATGATATCATTTCCTTAGATGGGAAAGAACCACTTGAAACCAAAGCTGAAATTGGTGAAGATGGAAAACTCCATGTTGTTGTGAGAAAATCAGCTTCTTCTCGCTCAGAAATCTTCTCGCGACGATCTCATGGGCTTAATTTCGGCCTTTCACTCACTCCTTGGCCATCTAATTTGACCAATGCCGAGATTTACTCGCTCCAATCATCAAGAAATCCAACTTCTAGAGATTCCAGTTTCAACCACGCTGATTTGTACTCCATGGTGAATGGTAAGAACGCAAGCAGTGTGAGCCCGAGGCAGTCCAATTTCTGTAATATGAGTTTCGACGAGGAGAGCGGGGTAGGCGTGATCGAGAATCCTATGAAATTGAATGTGGCTTATCCGGCTTCGACGAGTGTAGGTATTTTATCTCCGGTCACGAGGAAAAAGATGAATGGGTTTGGCGATGAAGGAGGTAAGGACCTTCACATGTTTGTTTGGAGCTCAAGTGCTTCCCCAGTTTCCGAAGGTGGAATCCATGCTTTTAGGGGTGAAGGAGAATATGGGAACGATTCCCAATGGACGATGTTGTTTTTAATAAAGTTGGATATGGATTTTTAAAAGCGGGTTTCGGATTGAAGCGGGTATCTGGCCCATATTTATCCGATTCACAAAAAGCGGGCATCTGACTTGTATTTATGTGACCGAGAAACCGGATTTAGAATCCAAATATCCGGTTACTAATCTGGGCCGGGTAAAACCTAGCCCATATGAGCACTCCTATATACAGTAGTAAAATTATTAATAAATCACCAACCATCCGGTAGAAAATTTGAACGTTAGAATAATTGAACAGTGGAATGGTGCATAATCAAGGTAGTAATGAAGAGTGAATGACATTAGAGCGATAACGTTAAAAAAAAAACTTACCTACTTAAAAATACTAAGCAAATGAAACTATAAACGAAACCAATTGAGAGTGGAATGATAACCAAAATAAATGATAATAAAAGACAATTCTAACAATAATAAAGTCATGATTGTAGGATTTTGCTTTATTGTAAGGCCGACAAAGCTATCAACGGTTTAAGAATTAATTTCACACCATACTCTATCTGACATGGCAGATGCCAACTCATTTTTTTTTATTAAAAATATGCAAAATATAAAATAATTAAAATTAGATCTTGCCTCAAACAATCTCTTCCAAAATTTGAAGTCGTCGTCCCCAAATCCCAACCTCCCCCAAATGCAGTCTCCCTTCTTCAAACTATTTCTTATCTTCCACTTCTCTTATATATTCCACTTCCCATAGATCCAACACTGGTTCCATTTTTCTTTTTCAAATTTTGAGGCTTGCTTACTTTTTCCCTAAATCTCTCCAATGGAAAGTGCAAAAAATTGCAGACATTGACTTTAAGATGACTTTCCCCCCAAATCTCTTCATTGGCTTGCTGACTTTTGAGCTCCATTATCAGATCGAGCATGTTATGGTCCACGGGGAAGACAAGAGCCAGAAGGGACTTTGAGATTTGAGTTTTGGAAGACAAGTGAAGAAGTTTCGAGATATTGAAAAATGAATAAAGTTACACTAGACAACACTTCCGTGACTAGTATAATTTCTATATGTTCATCTCCACTTTTCTTCAAACACTTCACATGCATCTTGCTATATATACCCACATCGATCACATTTTGCCTATAAATTCATCTTCTTGATTACAATCAACAACTTAGTATTTTACAATTTCGTATTTTTGAACAACCATTCTATTTCTTTTTCATTTCTACTGCATCTTATTTCGGGAACCATAACAGAATAAAATCTACCGAGAGAGAACATGGGGAGAAGGAAGATAGAACAGAGGGGAGAGAGAGATTCGCCTAGTTAGCCGTTTTTGAAATGAACCGGATTTGCCACGTATTAAGTGTGTAGAGTGTGATCTTTGAATCGACTTTTGAACTGGCTCGAGAAAAGCATTACTCATTATAAAATCTGGTGACAATTCGGGTCGGGTCGGAAAAGGCCGGACTGGTAGCGAATCTGGGAGCCGTTAAACCCTCTCATGCCATCTTAAACCCTCCATTTCTCTATTTGTGTGTGTGAGAGAGAGAGGAAATTCGTTTGTAGGAGATGGCCACCATGAACGCTTTCTTCTCCTTCCAGAAAGCTCTCATGTATCAGCTTCCCTAAACTCAAGAGGACGTTCCAAAATCGTTTCTTCCAAAATCTTTGGCTTCCCTAAACCCTAGAACTTTCAAAATTGTTTCTTCTCCTCCAAAATCGGTTTGAGATGTGAGATGTGAGTCGGCTTCTTTCCAAATAGCAATCTTCTCCAGCGTCGGCAACTTTTGGTCTACGCCTTTTTCAAATGCTTCATTTATTTCTTTTGTGATCTACTTCTAGATTTGTTTGGGGAATAATGGTGTACAAAATTCCAAATATCAATTGAGAGGTCACTGCATATTAGTTTCTTAACGTGTTTTCTTTCTCTTTAATTTTTTTATTTTTTTTAAATTTGAGTGGGATAGAAGAAAGGGGAGAGAAAATTTACATTTGTTTACTGTTATGGGTCGAGTAGTTGAATAAAGAATTGAGGGATTGTAAAACGGTGTGTTTTGTTTTAATGAAACAAGGCGTTTAAGTAGGGACTTAAATAGGAATGAGTTGTAAATTTGTAATGGCTGAACTGTACGCAGTTAGTCTATACGATGCGTTTTATTCATTAGTAGAAATAAGGTGAAACATGGTCGTTTATTGTTGAAGTCTCTATATAAGGCTTCACATTCCCACGTTTAAGGCATTGAAAGTTCATTTGTGTGATTCCCTTTGGAGGTGGGATTTACCTCGAATAAATTCAGTTCAGTTGCTCCAAGATTATGATTATTGGACACTTTAGTGAATTTCTTGTGTTCACTTGATTTTTATTCAAGTTTTCTTCTGATTTCTTATCTGGAAGGTTAGTTGCTACCTAACATTGGTATCAGAGAGGCCGATCCTCTCTTGAATTTGACTCTGATGGCGGAAGGTACAAGATCGACGGTTTCAAAGAACCAGCAAGATGTTTTGCAGAAGCATGTGGACGGGCATGAAGAAGTGTTATAAGTGATGGTTGAAAGGTTAGATCAAATACAGAATATGATATGCACTTATTTTGAACCTAGTCATGCTTTTCGTAATAATGAAAATGAGCAAGAGTCTCAGAATAACGAAGATAGAAGTTGTATTCCTAAGGGTATTTGAATAGAATTTTCCCATTCTGATGGAAGTAACCCAGTAGGTTGGGTTTTTAAGGCAAATCAATATTTTGATTTTCATCAAACTTATGAAAATCAGAAGTTGTTGATAGCTTCTTTCTATATGGAAGGTGATCGTTAACTTGGTATCAAGATGTCAAAGATACTATTCAATTTGTTAACTGGGATACTTTTGTTAGAGCCTTGCAAATAAGGTTTGGTCTATCTTCATATGATGATCCAATGGAGTCTTTGACTCGGTTGAAGCAAGTGGGGTCAGTTTTAGCCTATAAAACTCAATTTGTAGTTTTATCAAACAGATTGAAAGGTTTGTCAGAGAAGCATAAGTTGAGTTGCTTTCTTAGTGGTCTTAGAGATGAGATTCGATTACCTGTTCGAATGCTCAATCCTATGAATTTGAGTGATGCATTTGGACTTGCCAAGATTCAAGAAGAATATGTTCTGAGTTCAAGAAATTTTCAAAATCCTTGTCAACTAATGAGCCACAGTTGGCATGGTCTAAGGAAGACCCTAATAAAAAAATTCGAAAGAATTTTGTTCCTAGAAAGAAATTTTCCTCTGATTATTTAGATGAAAATAGAAGAAAGGGGTTATGTTTCAAATGTGATGAAAAATGGAATTCAGGTCATAATTGTAAGAATCCTAAATTGTATTTGTTACAAGTAGAGGATGATGGGGAGACTAGTGATTAGAGTAAGGAAGAGTTTCATCCTCAAATACTACTGGACACAGTAGATAATGCCAAAGAAAAATTGAGATTTCGTTGCATGCAATTTCTGGGTTTCCTAGTCAAAATACAATGAGGTTAGTAGGGACCATTAGTGATCAACCTGTGGTTATATTGGTTGATTCGGGGAGTACACATAATTTCCTGGATCCAGGAATAGCAAAGCTTGCTAATTTGACTATTGAAGATAGTAATGGCTTGAATGTAAGGGTTGCTAATGGTAAAAGCTTATGGAGCTCTAGAATATGCCAGACTGTAGTAATCAAAGTACAAGGTAACATATTTCCTGTGTCTTTTCATTTACTCACTTTGGGTGGGTGTGATGTAGTATTGGGGGTGCAATGGTTAAAGACATTAGGACTAATTATATGGGATTTCCAGCAGTTAACAATGCAATTTCAATTCAAGGGCACTACCTTGTTGTTGAAGGGATTATTTGCTAGTAGTTTTTCAATTGAAGATACTTGTGATTTTAAACCCTCAGATGTGGAAAAAATAGGGTGTTTTTTATAGTTGATTTTGCAGAATGATGAAACTGAGGCAATGCAGAATACTGAACAGCAAGGAATCAATCAGTTATTATACCAGTTTCAAAAGGTTTTTGAGGAGCCTTCTAGTCTACCTCCTTCCAGAAATTGTGATCATCGAATGGTCTTGAAGAAGGGTACACAACCAATTTCAGTTAGACCTTATAGATACCCTTTTTATCAAAAGAGTGAAATTATAAAAAATAGTGAAGGATTTGCTGCAATCCGGGGTAATCAGGCCAAGCCAGAGCTCTTTTTCTTCACCTGTTCTCTTGGTTAGGAAAGCTGATGGCAGTTAGCGAATGTATATGGATTATAGAGTTTTGAACCAAGAAACAATTAATGATAAGTTTCCAATACCAATAATTGATGAACTGTCAGGGGCTAAGATTTTTTCTAAACTAGATTTGAGATCTGGTTATCATCAAATAACAGTTAAAGAAGAGAATGTCCTTTGGCCTCTATAAGGGCCACTATGAATTCTTAGTGATGCCCTTTGGCCTCACAAATGCTTCGGCAACTTTTCAGAGTTTGATGAATGAAGTCTTTAAAGCTTTTTTGAGAAGGTTTGTCTTAATGTTTTTTGATGATATTCTAGTCTATAGTCGAAATATAGAGGAACATTTGTTACATTTGAAGGAAGTATTAACTGTGATGCAGCAACACCGTTTATTTGCTAAAAAATCAAAGTGGAGATTTGGAGTATTGGAGATAGAATATCTTGGCTACATTATTTCACAAGAGGGTGTCAAAGCAGACCCTGCTAAACTGTCCTCAATGCTGGATTGGCCTGTTCCAAGTTCTCTTAAAGCCTTGAGAGGCTTCCTTGAGTTAACTGGATATTATAGAAATTTCATAAGACATTATGGACTTATTGCAACCCATTAACCTCCTTACTCAAGAAGAACTCCTTTCAGTGGACTGATGATGCTACAACCGCTTTTAACAAACTCAAGGAAACTGTAACAAAGCCACCTGTGCTCAGACTTCCTGATTTCAGTAAAGAGTTTACAATCGAATGTGATGCCAACGAGATTGGTTTGGGTGTTGTATTGATGTAGGAAGGTCAACCAATTGCTTATTTTAGTAAAGCATTGAAGGGTAAAGCTTTAGCCCTCTCAACATATGAAAAAGAATTACTAGCATGAGTGAGTGCAATTCAAAGGTGGCGTCCATATCTTCTTAGTCAGAAATTTAAGATCAAAATTGATCAACAAGCATTGAAATTTTTGCTTGAGCAGAAAGTGGGAACAGAAAGTCAACATAAATAGGTTACAAAACTTTTGAGATATGATTTCTCAATTGAGTATAAAAAAGGGAAAGAAAACAAAGTGGCTGATGCTTTGAGCAGGAAACAAGAAGATGAAATAGCCACTTTAGCACTTATTTCTTTTCCTACCTCTACCTGGATAGAAGAATTGAAGAGCAGTTATACTAAGTGTCCCAAAATCCTGGAGGTGATTTCTCAGTTAAACCAGGATTCAAATGATGTTAAGAATTTTTCTATGCATCAAGGGCTGTTACTCAGAAAAGGAAAGATGGTAGTTGTTCCTAATTCAGAGTTTAAGCACAAAATATTCCAGTATATCCATCACAGTCCACAAGCTGGACATGTTGGTTACCATAAAACCTTGAAGAGAGCTAAACAAGATTTTTATTGGGAAGGCATGAAAAGTGACATAAAGAAAACTGTGAAGGAATGTGAAGTCTGTCAAGTCCAGAAATATGAAGCGGCTTTTCCAGCAGGGCTTCTTCAACCTCTGTCTATTCCTGAATTGCCTTGGACTGATATATCAGTTGATTTTGTAGAAGGGTTGCCTTCATCAAATGGGTTTAGTGTAGTCTTATCTGTTATTGATAGACTAATTAAACATGCCCATTTTCTCCCTCTTGCTCATCCTTACACAGCCATTAAAGTGGCTCACATCTTTTTGACAAGAGTCTTCAAACTCCATGGAATGCCAAAGTCTATCATTTCTAATAGAGATCCCACTTTTACAAGTGCATTTTGGAGAGAATTGTTTCAATTACAGGATACTGTTTTACCCTTTAGTTCTGCCTATCATCCACAAATGGATGGGCAGACTGAAAGTCTAAATAAATGCCTTGAAACATATTTGAGGTGTTATACAAGTTCAAGACCTAAGGGCTGGAGTGACTGGTTACCCTTAGTAGAGTGGTGTTATAACACCACTACTCATGTTTCTTCGAGAGTGATTCATTTTGAAGCATTGTATGGATATTCACCTCCAAAACTACTCTCCTATGTTCCTGGCACTACAATGAATACTGCTGTTGATGGACAATTGAAGTCAAGACAAGAAGTTTTATCCTTACTGAAAAAGAACTTACGAAAAGCTCAAAAACGAATGAAATTCTTTGCTAATAAAAAAAGAAATGAGAGGGGTTTTCAAGTGGGAGATTGAGTTTATTTGAAGCTACAACCCTATAGGCAGCAATCATTATCCTTGAGGCATAATTTGAAATTGTCTCTTCGATACTATAGCCCATTTCAAGTATTAGCAAGCTTGAGACAAGTGCTTACAGATTGAAGTTGCCTACAACGGCTAAAATACACCCAATTTTCCATGTTTATTATCTTAAGAAAAAACTTGAGCAGAAAGTTATTCCATTACCTACATTACCTCCTGTTGATGTTGATGGAAACATACAACCAGAACCACAAGAAATTCTTGACAAACGAATGGTTAAAAAGGGAAATCAAGCTGTAACAAAAGTTTTGGTGCACTGGATGGGAACTCCGATAGAAGATAGCACTTGGCAAAATTTTTGGAAGCTTAAAGAACTTTACCCATGTTTTGTGGACAAGGTCCTTTGAGAAGGAGAGACAGATGCATGCAGCACCTGGGAATTGTGGAAGAAGAACAATATCAACAAGATAGTTCACAGCCTTCAGGTCAAGGCTTTCGAAGGAGGAGGCATTGTTATGGGTCGAGTAGTTGAATAAAGAATTGAAGGATTGTAAAATGGTATGTTTTGTTTTAATAAAACGGGACGTTTAAGTAGGACTTAAATAGAAATGAGTTGTAACGGCTAAATTGTAAGCAGTTAGTCTATGCGATGCGCTTTATTCATTAATAAAAATAAGGTGAAATGTGGTCATTTATTGTTGAAGTCTCTATGTAAGGCTTCATATTCTCGCATATAAGGCATTGAGAGTTCGTTTGTGTGATTTCCTTTGGAAATGAGATTTACCTTGAATAAATCCAATTCAGTTACTTAAAAATTATGATATTTGGACACTTTGGTAAATTTTTTGCGTTTGCGTGATTTCTATTCAAATTTTCTTCTAATTTCTTCTCTGGAAGGTTAGTTGCTATCCAATATTTACCACTTACAACAACAAAATATTGGTGGTTTCCTAGACATCTTGACTTGACATCTACTCTAAGGTCACAGAATCTGTAGAAAGTATTGCTGATGTAGTGAGAGAACTTGGACAAGGGGCGAGCGCCGCAGGCACTGCTGGATGAGCGACACTAGATCGAAATGGGGGCAAACTCTAGAAACTGATTTGGGGATGGAAACTGATTTGAAATAGGAAGTCAAACGCGTTCGTTTTACTGTGTACTTAAAAAAAAAAATTTCCAGGTAGGCAGGCGTGTGGTGTCGGTAACGTTGTGTGTGTGTGTAGAACTACCCTTACCTTCAAACAATAAATAAATGCCAAATAGACTTTCCATGTTAGCTATCATGTGTGCGCACAAGGGAGAATAAAGAAACAAAAAACCCATAAACCTCTCCAAAAACCCTTCCCGTCTCCTCCCTCCCAGAAATCTCGAGAGCCCCCCTCCCTCTTGCACGGAAACTTGCTCTATTTCGGCTGGTTCACGGGTTTGGGGAGGAGACAACGGTGGCGTAAGCGACAAAAGGGACTCTCGATTGTGGACGATTCTTGCGATTGGACGTGGCTGGTAGGAAACTTGATCCGCTACTGCTGGTGGTGCTGCGACCGAGGAAAGGAAAACGTTTATTACAAGAACCCTTCAACATATGATTAGGTCTGTGCTTCTTCTTGTGTTTCGATTTTCATCTGAAACTGTATGGCTATGTATGGTTGCCAGGTTATCGAGGAAAAGGGAAAATTTTTCATTCCTGACATTTTTTTCTGTTTTGTTCCCGTAGAAACGAAGACTAGAAAACTTATGTGAATAACTTAGGCAAATTTAAATCTTTATTTTATTAGGTCAATGAATGGGGTTTTAATTCACTATGATTACCATCAAATGCAGTTGTTTATTTATTGTTAATTGTGTAAATACACGAAACTTTCGCCAAGTACACAACTAGAACTGCTTTTGAGCGGCCATTACTGAGTGGGGTAGCCTATGCACAGAGAGTGGTTAATTCAGAGAGGAAACTTATTATTATTATTATTTTTTATCAGTAAAACAAATTCAGAGAGGAAATTTTGATAGGCAACATGGTTGGACAATAAACTAAAGACCATGGAGAGGGAGCCCGGGCCTTCATCGGCGTCTGCAATTTGTGAGGAACAAAACACTTTTGATTTTAAACGGCGTGATAACTCTAATGATTTTAGTGTAAAATTACTGACGTTGCAAGCTTTTATTAGAGGCTGTTAAAACCTTAGTATTGGATGGACCGCTCCAAAGCGTTTTTCTTTCTTTTATCTGAACTAAGGGTTTCATCAAAGTCACTATGCGCCAGATTCCTCACAAGCTAGCTCGGTCAGTCCTTTCTTTGTTTCTAACTTTTCTTACTTAAGCAAGGAATTTACAAATATATATATATATGCTTTTTGCCACACTGCAACAATTGTCTTGAAAATATTTCTGCAATTCTTGGCTCTTTTTGAATGGACAGAATTTTTTTTTCCCCTAAAAAACAACTTTTCGTAGAAACAGACTCTTGTTTTGGCAGATAATTGTTTGCTTGATGATGAGAAGGAGAAACTTGATTGTATCTGCAAACACGCCTTCGGCACTGTAAGATGAACCCATAGATAATATATCATGCAGATTCCAGGCACATACTCTGCTTGATTGATGGTCTTGCCCTATTTCTGCTAAAGCATTAGGTTTTTTATGACCCATTCTTTGTAGGGATTGCTTCAACTATAGAGGCACCTTTTCAAAAACAAACTTATGTCACTTTAGTCCATGTTTTTGGTTTGAAAGTTTTATGATGGTTTTCATGTTTCTGTGCTATGTTGACCAGCATGCTATGTATATAAAGTTCCATATCACTTCCACATGTTCATTTTGCTGCTAACATTTACCATTTGGTATATTTCCCCTTGTTTAAATTATACATGTTATAAGTTGACTGCCTTTTGAAATATTTTTCACTATGTATTCTCTACATGTTTTGCTCCCACAAACGTGTTTTTCTTTGGCGATGAAGAACTTAATTTTTTCTCCCACCATGTTTTCAGATCAAACTGGAAGAGTAAGAGTATCCATTGCATAGTTGTGCTCTTTACAGATCCTAGCAATAGTAGGGGCTACACTAGCCAGGTTCTAAATCATCCCGCTGGAAGAATCTTGACTCAATCTGATCACCCTCTTAAATATGCGTCTGGTGAAACTTATGCTGTTCTTCAATCAAGTAGTCTTCAGCACTGGTTCAAAAACTGGCAAAAACTCAGGGTGCATAAACTGACAGCGAGCACTTTTGCTGCGGCTATTGGGTTTTGGCATCGCCGAAGGGTTCAGCTGTGGTTAGAGAAAATTGGGGCAATTGAGCCATTTTCTGGAAATCTGGCTACCTGTTGGAGCAATATTAAAGAAGAGGAAGCACTTGAAAGATACAAGCTCATAACCGGTAATACTGTTTTGTTTCCTGAATTTCAGGTCTATGGTGAGAGAAACCCAGAAGATGATTGGCTAGCAGGTTCACCAGATGGAGTAGTTGACAGGCTAGTTTATGATTTGCCTTCACGGGGAGTGCTTGAGATAAAGTGTCCCTTTTTCAATGGAGATATGAGCCAGGCTGTCCCTTGGTCACGAGTCCCTCTTTACTGTATTCCACAAGCTCAGGGTTTAATGGAAATAATGGACAAGGATTGGATGGATTTCTATGTTTGGACTCCTAAAGGGAGTAGTCTATTTCGGATATACAGAGATATAGAATACTGGGATGTGTTGAAAATGGCACTCTCTGATTTCTGGTGGAAACATGTCCGGCCAGCCAAGGAGTTGTGCAGTAAATCTGTAATCACGAATCCTCTCACTCAATTACGTTCGCTTAGGCCAGCTCCTAGGCATGAGTTATGTAGTTATATAGTTTATGAAAGTAAACATGTTGTCGATAACTCCAAGTTGCTGATGCGTGAAATTTATGGAAAACTCCAAAACTGATGCACCAAATGTATCTATTTTGGGTCTTTGAACTTCTATTGCTTTAAGTGGATGGGATTCTTTATCTCTGTACGAGCTAGTTGAAGTATTGTTTGCACAAGTTTTTTGTAGCACTTGAAGTAAATTTTTATAGGAACTGTCATCTGCAAAAGGAAGAGGAAAAATACATTGCTGGTAGAAGCAGAAATTCTCATATTAGTCATGATTAATCAGATATATGGAAGAGAATACAGTGATACCATCCTTGGTGTATGACTACAAGAGAGTGGATATATTTCCCTCTGCACGGGCCATGTGATAGATGGCGAACGGGAAGCTCTGAATGTTCATAATTTCATCAGTTACTGACTAGCTAACGTCTGTGGTGCAGAGGACATGTAAGCTTTGCTTTTCTTTTACAAATACTCTTGCTTTTGGTTCTTGTTAAGTATCCTTATCCAGTATCGAACCTGTAGGACATAGGCAGATGCATAGGATGTACCACTGAATATGCTCTCCAAGCACTTCCTATGAGCACTGATTCTCGTTCCACTGCTTGCTCTGGTTTCTGAGCTATCAGCCACATCCTAAACTAATGGAAAATGGTAGAGTTGGTCTTATGGCTAGGACTAACCCAACTAGGAGGTTTTGGTGTTGAACAAAGTGACTTCCACTTGGACAGCTTCGGTCAGGTTGAAAGGTGACCCACTGGCTGCCAGCAGCCAAACCTAGTCTTAAAATGGGATTTGAGGTCTGAAATCAGGCCTGGGTTTTGTAAGGTTTGGGTGGCTCTGGTTAGTGGGAGGGTTATCCCCTTTAATGTATTTCTCCCACAATATAACATCAATTTCTGTAACTGGGTTATCGATAAACCTTGATGAACTTTACATTTTGAGGTTTGAGGTCTAAAGGCAGGCTTGGGTTTGGTCAAGTTTGTGGTTGTTTATTTATGAATGGGTGGTGTCCCCCCTTTACCGTGTATTTTCAACATTTTAATTTTAATTACTTGCCTCAGTGCTTATTGATAAACTATGCCTTAGAAGCAATTTAGTTTTTTGATAAGCAGAAGCAATTTAGTTTATGATATATGAGTGGAAAGAGATCAGTTTGATGGGAGTTATGCTTAAAACGTTGGATCATATGTCTTCTTGTAGTCGTAGTTGCCAGGGGCTGTGTTTAGAGTGTTGTGTTATTGTGTATACGAAATTTTACTTTATAGAGTTGTCCTATTATTGTTCCATGGATGTGAGAACTTGGGATAAGCTTATATGTTATTGTGAGTGTGTATTTTGCCAATGGTCTTTGGACCAAATGGAATCTCCTCCCCCATAAGCTAAATTGGAGGGAGGACATGGCCATGGGTTAAATCATGTACTAGCGTAGGAGTTGCATTTAACTACAAAAACAAGGTATAGCTCCTTGTGCTCGTGTCCTTGAACGTTTGTGGAGAGCAGAGTTACAACCAGTTAGTTGCAGTGTTGCATATGCCTTGATGCATTTAGCAGTTTTCAATGCACATTTATATTTACAATTCTGCTATGTACAGTTGCTGCGCAGTCGATTATGCCATGTCAGCTTATCAAAAAAAAAACAAAAAGAACAAAACAGAGAATGCATCTTCAGTTTCCCGCTTCCTGCTTGTGTTGGTGCTCTGGTCAGTGGTCTTCGAGCTCGTCTTGGGCTTCGTGATGTCACTGGTGTGGTCTTCCTGTCGAGCTTGTCTTTGGCTTCATGGTCTTCAAATCTTCAAGTGGATCTGTGCTGGTATTTGCGTGGGTCATCTTCCTTATGGGAATGATAGTTATTTGCTTCCTGAATCTTTAACCCATTAGCTTCACTGTCTTGTGTCATCGTTCATTTCTGTTCCCTTCAGTTCCGCCTATTGTTGCTACTGTTATTTTTTGCTTCTTTGAAATTACCAAGTTTGGATCTGAGGGAAGCTAAGGTTAGCTTTCTCATTTTATTAATTTATTTGCATGGATGGGGTTAGCTTTCTTATTTTATCTATTTGCATAGATGGGTTTCTTTTCCCTAAATTTAACTTGTGAAGATTTTCAACCATTCTTGTGCTTCATGGATTGCTTTGCTGTAATAAATTTCACTTGTTCCTTGCAAGTATTTTGTGAACTTGTTTGCTACAATGATAATGATAATTGCATGGTCTATACAGGTTGAGCACAAACAGGAACATTCATTGCGGCCCTTACCTAATTCTTTGCTACGCAGAGTTCTTGAACTAGCCAAAGTTCATCCACATCCAAGAGTGCGCATCTCGAAGAACTTATGTGTAGGACAAGTTGCCCTGCCATGGTTTCTTCTGCAAGTAAAGGTGCTCCTCCATCAAGTCTTGGCAGGAGAACTGTAAGAAGGAAGAATTATAATTGAAGCAGCATCATTAGATGTGATACTCGGGAATTTCACGTTTTAATTTTAGTTGTAAAAAACCTGCTTTCATTTGCTAGCTATGCTCTGCCCTTAAACACCCAATTTTCCAGATATTCTCAATATTAGCATCAAAGGAAAAACTGCTCCAGCTCAGCACTCTCAAGTGCCACTCGACTCCAGCAAAGAAGAAGACTCTGAAATATCTTTCACTCAAAATTCTGGTTTGAGAATGTGATGTATGACAGCATGTGTGCGTCCAAACATTAAATTATAACAGCTGTGAAATATCTAACTGATGTTTAAACAAGAATAGTTTATCTTCTACCATCTCAGCTTTTCTCATAATGTTTCAAACCTGGAGGTGCTGTTGCACCCTCATGTAAGTAGTGTCCATTTTTGTTGTAGGAGTATTTTCTAGGTCAAGTGAAATGGATGGTATCCATTTAGCATAAAACATTAGATACTTCGATCTGTTTTTGGATGCCTTATTGTTTTGAGCATTTTTCTTGCTTTTTTTTAATAAACCACATGGCATTATATGTGATATGTCAAGAGGGCCATCCTAGCCCAATCCTTTTGGTGCTTGGATTATTGTGGTTGATGGGTATTGGGACAGTGGGGTTATGTTTTGCTTCGGTTTGGATTGAAAGATGAAATAAGATGAAATGAGATAAGTTTAGTTTGGCTTATTTTTTAATATTATTATTATTTTGAGATTTGAAAAAATTGAATTGAGATATGAAAAATGTGTATTAAAATTTGAAAAAGCTATATTGGAATTTGTATTTTGTATAAAATTTTAAAAAGTATAATGATTAGTTTGAGATAAATCGTTATACAAATGACAATTAGTATGGAAAAACAAAAACCATGATTTCTCCACTAAGAATTAGACAAGACAGAGGGATTCATATATTATTTGACTAAAAAATTAGTTTTGTTTAAAAGTTAATACATCTCTCATGTTAGTTAGGGGAAATTGTGTTTGTAGTAGCAGCAACCTCAATAGCAAAACTCCACTTTCATTAGATCTTATGAATGAAAATTAAAAAGTTCATGTTAGGATATAGATTACTTCTAAAGGTGTCCCATAAAGATGTCTTCCACTATTCTAGATGCATTTCATTCCAATTAAAAAGGGTTAGTGTGCACTTACTATTATTGCCTAAGAATTGGAAGCTTTATCATGCCAGGGATCATGAGCTAAAAATCTAACAATTTAGAGGTGGGTACTTATTCCAAATATTATCGTTAGATTTAACCAATAGCCTCGGCAGCTTCACATTCTATCACTATCAAATCTCTCCTAGTTTTTTTTTTCTCTCCAATAAAATTTAGATTGTGGGTATATCGTGTAAGATGCCAAGTTTTATTCTTTGATCCACTCACAACATTAGAAGCGTTGAATCGAGCTGATGGCAAAAATTTGCACTCAATTCTGTTAGTTTGAAAGAAACAATTGAATGGAAACTACTAAACAAATATTATAAACAAACAAACAAAATAAAAATAAATAATTCAAGAAAATTATCAACTGAAATACCTGGAAGCTGTACTTTATGAGTTCTATATTTTGAAATCATTGCATTATGTTTTCATTGCTAGGGTTAGGATTCGAGATAGGAAACTGAGGAAGGATTAATTTCTTGGGAATGAGCATTTGATGTCATCAAGTTAGAAATCTATGTTAGCATTTTACAGAAATTTTCAGTTTGAAATCTATATATTTTTTATATTTTTTAAAAATGTGTAAGAATACTAAAAAAATGATGTAAAAAAATGGAAAAATAAAAAATAACACTGTCAGTGCACCCCAATGCATGTAGCATCCGTCTTGAACACGTTATTTGAAAGTTTTTTCATTACGTTCAAATGTTGTAAAGTTACGTAGTAGTGCCAGTGGCGGAGCCACATATGGCTTGAAGGGGTAGGACCTCCAAACTTTTTCAAAATTTAAAATAATTTTAATTTTTTTTAAAATTCCAAATAATCTTTAAATCTTATTTATAATTATCTATATATAGAAATTGGCCACAAAAAAGATTTATAATTTCCTTATTTCTATATATTTTCAAAAATTTTAATATACATAAAAATGTCTCTCTAATTTTTTTTTTCTATAATCCTTAGGTTTTATATAATTTTTATAAATTATCTATTTTTTTCGGATGTGTCCACACAAAAATTAAATTAAACAATAAATTATTACAGTATGTTAGTTTTATATTATACACTATTGAGTTTCTTATTATAAAATTTAAAATGAAAATATCAAAAAGTTCATTTAAGATTGATGATTTATATAAAATAGAGATATTGATTTTTTTTTTTATTTCATTGAGTAAGCAAAAGTTTATTTACAGTCTCATTTGTAATATACTTGATGTGACACTAAAATAGATAATATTTATATTAAATTTGATCAAGTGGACATTAAAATAAAAAATGACATTTTAAAAAATAACTTGATAATTTTTACGAAGAAAATAATTTTTAAATATTTTGTATTTATAAAAATAATAATGGATGAATATTATTCTCTAAAACAAACAATAAGTCATGTATTTTTACGTTATTAGACAAATTATCAAAATTTAATTATATATATATTATAATTTTATAACATTTTTTTATATTTTATATAAATATTTCGTATGATAAAAAAGCTAGCCCCTTAAAAAATTGTTGGTTTCACCGTTACGTACAAAGTTATATCAGAAAAGTAAAAGATTTCTTTCTTTTATTCGTTTTTAGAATATCACAATTTCTTGCAGCTGAGCCTCCATGACCATGCAATATTCTTTTTATTAGTTAATAAATTATGTATAAATTGTGAAGTTAATTATATTATAAATCAGATCTAATATATAACATAAAATTATCTCAATTTATGAATTTACACACTAGTAATCTGAATCAATTCCTTTATAGGCTACGACAGCCAATGAGATATTTTCCAATAAAACAGAAAGAAATGAAATCTCGAGAAAGTTAAGAATATTTGCGATTAGGTTATAACATTTTAGCAGTCTGTTGCTCTTTAGTGTTATGGTTTTCTGCAATGTAGTGGTCTATGATTGAGTCACACTTTGCTACAAGTTTACATGCTGAGGCCTTTATGTGATCACCTCGATTCAAGCAGCACAGGTTGAATGGTGAGGTTTGAATGAAAAGAAGAGAACCTTGCAGAAGAGAGTAGTTTGGTGAGGATGTCTGCAAGCTAATCATTATTTGATACAAAGGAGACTTGTAATATTTTAGTAGCTACACGCTCCCGTATAAAGTAATAGTCTAACTCTACGTGTTTAGTTCTTGACTGAAGGACTAAATTGATTGATAAATACATGGCCCCAATATTGTCACACCATAGATTAGGTGGCTAAGATAGGAAAATGTCAAGTTCATTCAATAAGGACTACAACCAAATAACCTCACAAGCTGTGTTGGCCACAACTTTGTACTCCGCTTCTATAGAGGAGCAAGAAATGGTGAACTATTTTTTGGACCGCCAGGAAATCAAATGTGAACCAAAATATATACAGAAACCTTCTATTGATTTTCGATCATTCGAACAATTGGCTCAATAAACATAAAAAAGGTCGTAAAGTTAAATAAAGAAGATAAAGAAAAATGCAAAACAAAATGTGCAGTATGATGCAGGTAATGCAAAATGCATTTGACAACCTGCTAGTGGCGAATGCGAGGAAAATGCATAAACTAACACACGATTCATAGTAAATGAAATGTTCGGACGAGCTAAGGCATGATATTGTAGACTGCCCACAACACTTATGTAGAGTTGGGGGTCTTCAAATGTCATGCCTTCAAGTGCTAAGTGTCTAACAGTGTTGGACATAGGAGTTGAGACAGGTTTTGAATCTTGCATGTTACTACATTTTAACACTTCATGAATATATCAAGTTTGACTTATAAAGAGACCATTGGATTGACGACTAACTTCAATACCTAGAAAATAGTAAAAGGGGCCTAAATCCTTTACTGGAAATGAAACACACAAGTCAAAAATAAAGTCAGTGATAAGAGAAGGATTGGAACTATTAACTATGATGTCATCTACATAAATTAAAACATAGATACAACCAGGTAGACTAGAATAAATAAACAATGAAGAGTCAGACCAAGACCCCTGAAACCCTAATGAAGACAATTTAGTGTTTAATTTAGAAAACCAAGCTATATGAGCTTGTTTTAGACCATAAATAAATTTTTGTAATTTACAAACATAAGAGGGATGGTCAGAGTTGATAAAACCTCGTGGTTGCTACATGTAGACATTCTCCTCCAAGTCACTATGTAGGAATGCATTTTGCACATCTAGTTGTTGAAAATGCCACTAATTTGAATGGCAATGCACACAAGGAGGCAAATTGTTGTAAGTTTTATGATTAGACTAAAAGTCTCATTGTAGTCCAAAATAGCCTGTTGATGGAACTCCTTGGCCAAAAGGTGAGACTTGCAGCTTTCAAGGGTTCCATCGGCATACCGTTTTGTTTTATACACCCATTTAGCACCTAGAACAGTTCGATTGGGTGGAGATGGAAATAGGATCTGAGTACGGTTGTGAAGTAGAGCTTTAAACTCGGTGGTCATTGTATCACACCACTCAGCATATCAAAAGGCCTCTGTGTAAGAGGATAGTTCCTCAGTTATGAAAGTGGCAGCTACGACATTGAGAGAAATGGAGGACTTCGATTTTGGCCAAGTAATGGTGTTGTCAGTTCGAATAAGGGGACGAAGAGGTTGTGCGTTTGATCGGGTAACCATAGGGTGATGTATTTCAGGATGTAGTGCGTTAGAGGTAGATGATGAAGTTGGCGAAGGAGGTGATGTCGGCGAGCTAGGGTTTTCATCAGAAAACGAATGAGAAGGAGATGAGGGACTCGGCATAGAAGACTCTAAAAGAAAAAGAATGAATGGGTTTGAGTGTATAGGAGAGGGAGGTGGCATGGGCTAATGGGCCTAGGTTGAGTAATAAGAGACCCAACATCTGAGTTGAAGGGTCGAGAGAAGTGAAATATGGGAGTAGGCTGAGACTAAGGTGAAAGGCCATTTGTGATGTGAGGGTCCTTTAAAGCTCTGATGCCATGAACATATACACAGTGTTTGATAAAATTCTTTAATGAAGAGACAAAAATAAAAGAACTCTCGACTTTGATATTTCTTCCTTAATTACAAATAAACAGTTTCACAAGACATTTATAAGCTATAACAGTCAATGAGATATTTTCCTTTAAAACAGAAAAAAATGAAATTAAGAGAAGGTTAGGAATATTCGTTTTGAGGCAAAGTTTGTTACTCTGTAGTGTTGCGATTTCTACAATGTAATGGCTAGGTCACGATTTGCTAAAGATTTATATGTTGAGGCGTTTGTGTGATCATCACGTGTTAAGGAATGTGCCTTAGTATATCCAGGATTTTTTACTAAGGATTTGAAGACGAGGCAAGTGCTGTTTAAGGCCTTGGTTGAAGATGGTTTCTACTATTTACGTGCAAAATCCACATCTTTTTTCCCTTTTGCATGTCCACCTACCAAGATTTTCAGCAATATTTGGTATGCACGTTCGAGCTATCCGAACTTTAACATTCTTAAGTTTATGCTTCCTTGTTAACTTACTTTAAATAAAAGTATTGGTTTTTGTGAAAGTTGCACTCTTGGCAAGTCAAAGAACTTTTTTCTCTAGTATTTTCCATGTGAAATTTTCCTATACCATCCTCCTGTCAGACCCTTAGACATCTAACTCTACTCACACTCACCCAATGGTTACTAGGATCCAGGATGGTACACAGAAGCCTAAGGTTTTCTTGTCTACTCGCCATCTCATTCCCACTTGTTTTGTGGCTAAATTTATAGCTCGACCATAGAACCTCACACTTATAAATAGACCATCAAAAACCCTATTTGGCAATAAGCCATGCAATCTAAAATTGAGGCTTTCCATGCCAATAAGATGTGGACCTTAGTTTCCAAAATCGCTTATATGAATTTGGTGAGTAACAAATGGGGCTTTAAAGTCTTGATATGGTTGATGGATGTATCAAACGATATAAGGCTCGTCTTGTTACAAGGGGTTTTACTCAACTTCCGGGTCTTGATTATGATGAGACTTTCAATCTTGTTGTGAAACCTGCTACTATTTGTCTCATCTTAACATTGTCACTCTCTCAAAATTGGCTGCTGGATCAACTTGATGTAAATAACCCATTTTTACACGGTGATCTACAAGAAATTTTTTTATCACTCAACGACTTGGCTTTGAGGATTTTATACATCTTAACTATATTTGTTGCCTTCACAAGGTTCTCGATGGTCTCAAGCAAGTACTTCGAACATGGTACATGAAGTCTAGTCCTTATATTCAACAAATGGATTTTCAAAGATGTCCACATGATAATTCTCTATTTTTTTATTGTCATGGTCAAGATATATTGCTTCTCTTAATTCACGTGGATGACATCGTTATAACAAGTTCTTTAGTTTCTTTTTTCAATGATTTTCTATCTCATAAGTTACAAGATTCCACATAAAGAACTTGGGAACTTTGCATTACTTCCTTAGTTTACAAGTTGTGCGTGACAACACTACTTTAACTCTTAGTAAAATTCGTTATCTCTTGTCTCTTTGTCCAAAAATTAAATATTGATGGAGCAAAGCTAGTTTTCACTCCCCTAGCATCTGGCACTCATGCTCTGCATCTGATGGTCCTTCACTCACACATTCAACTTTATATTGTCTGATGGTTGGCTTATTCCAATATCTCACATTAATTTGGCCCAATGTTGCTTATGTAATACATTTTGCATGTTAGTTTATGTAAGCTCCATTTGCACCACATTTAGTTTTTGTGAAACGCATTTTCAGGTACTTAAAGGGCACTATAAATCTTGGTCTTAGCTTTGTCAGGAGTCCATTTTCCGCTCTCACTGGCTACTGCGATGTGGACTAGGTTGGCTCTCATGATGACCATCGATCGACTATTAGGTTTGCCAATTTTATTGGTGAAAAACTGTTATCTTAAGAACAAAGAAACAAGCTACATCTAGAGCTCTTTCGTTGAAGCCGAATATTGATCCCTCGCTTCCACCATAACCGAGCTTATGTGATTTATGAATTTATTTCAAAGTCATGGCTACTTCATTGCATGCCTTACTTTTCATTGTGATAATAAGAGTGCTTTGAGTAGTACTAAAAACCTTATCTTCCACCATAGAACAAAGCACATCAAGATCGACATTCATTTTGTCCGTGAGCTAGTTGCTCATGAAGTTATCAACCTTGCACATATTTCTAGACAAGATCGAGTGGTTGACATCTTCACCAAGTCTTTGTGCAGTCCTAAATTTTTACTCAATCGTAACAAGGTCTGTATCGAACCAATCCCACCTTGAGCTTGAGGGGGAATGAAGTGACATAACACATGAAAGCGACTGAGATATCTCCATTATTTTGACAATGCCTTATTCTTGCATTGATGTACATAGCATGTTTATAGGCTCTATTTCACATACGTATATTTTATGTTTTACAGTCGTATACCTTTTTTTTTTTCTTTTTGCTTCTCTATAGCTGGAATTTTATGTTATTCCTCTGTAAATCTTTATATAAGTAAAACATGAGCCATGCACAAACGTAGGTTATTTTTCCTTACAAATTGCAACAACAAACATAGTTCGAGTTTTATAATACTAAGCTTGAATTTTGAAATACTTTTAAATGTTTTTATGTTATCATTTTTTGAATGTATTTACAACAACTATAAATATTTCTATAAATAACAAGTACCAATCTCACCTAGATTTGTGATCTTTTTACTTTTACAGAGAACAGTAGATAGGGAAAGAGAGGAGATTGAGGGCACGTTTGAGGATTGTATTACAAGATATAAAGAGGTGAATGTGGGTGTCGGTGGCCATGGTTGGTGCATGCACGAGACCTCTTGACCTGAAAGTCTGATACTGTGACAGTAGACTAGGACATCACTACAGAGCAGTAGTTCTAATTTTTACAGCAGTCGCTTTCGTGGGGAAGACACTGATCTTCAGACTTTTAGCATTAGCTAACACTATGTTTGGGAGGCATTATTCCTTTTCTTGGTTGCAATTATATTTTTCCTGAAAGATGGATTCTTCTGAAAACATTAAGTTATTTAGAAGATGGTGATGGAAAGTGGAGAGATCCAAAATTTCATAAGGTTCATAATCAGGAAGATATATTACATTAGCAAAACCCCACAATTTAAAGGAATAAACACAAAGGGTTAGTACCACGTGAGGTTCAAACATGCTTGGGCCCAAAAAATGTGGAAATGCAAAAGAAGATGTTGATATTAGTGGAGAGGAATCTTGGGCGAAAGCGGCTTTGGAAGAAATAAAGCAGACTGAACGTGGTTAGACAATAATTGCAGCAAGTTGAGGGACCATGACTTTTGAAGATAAGAGTTTTTGAGGTATTGTGAAAACAGTGAGTCCCATTAAATATATATTTGGATTCAAAAAGTTTTTAAAGATGTTTCTATTGAGATTTAAGAAAGATAGAGAGGCCTAGTAAAAGTATGTTTTGGAAGAAGAATATTCTTGTGAGGGGTTTTTGAGTTTTAGGAAAATGTTTTTGATTTTTATTTCTTTTCAACATCGAGATGTATTAATGATTGGGATAGTTTTAGCTGTTTGGATTTAGAGTAAGAAAATTTTAAACACTCTTTGATCCTGAGGATAACTTTAGGTCTAGTTTATTTTCATAAATAATATGAAATAAAAATTAAAAATTGAATAAAATATTATTATAATATATTTTTTTAATATTAATTTACTTTGAAATTTAAAAAATATATTTTATGATTTGAAAAAGTTAAATTATTTATTTTATTTTATATAAGAATTTGAAAAGATAGTAATAATAAGATGATATGAAATTGCCTATAAAAACAAACCAAGCCTTAAATTATTTTATATGAAATGAGATAAGATAAAATTAAAATTAAAATTAAAATAATATATTGTTATAATATATTTTTTAATATTAATTTTTTTTTTGAGATTTAAAAAAATTGTTTTGAAATTTGAAAAAATTAAATTGTTTAGATTATTTTATATAAGATTTTGAAAAAAATATAATGATAAGTTTGAGATGAAATGAAATAAGATAAGATGATTTTGAAAAGCAAACAAGGCCTTAGTGTAGTCCAAGGAACAACTCCTTTTGTGAGCAAAATAATCACATCATAGTTAGCATGCATCAATGGCCAGATAACAAATGTAAATCTGCATTCAAATCATTAATAAATTCAAGCATGAGAACAGCCGAATTTCTCTTATTAGCAATAACTTCTGCTCACTTCAGGAGAGAGTTTTCTAGAATCACATGTCCATCCTACAAAATTAACATATTCCACTCTCGATCTGCTTGAGATCTAGGAATAAAACTGACACTCTTTTTGAGTTTTTTTTTTTTCCTCTCTTTTTGTTAGAGGATAGACAAACCTCCAACAAATGGGGACAAATTTCTCACACTATTAAGGGAAGGAGGAGGGCACACCCATAAACAACCTCTCATCCAAAACCCTGCAAGATGAAAGAAATCCAGGGGGCCAATTCCAAAGGCCAATGCAAAGGAGGGGAAAAAGCAAGGATATACAAAAGAATCACAGAAACTGAGATGAACATTTTTTTACTAGGAAATTGCCGGTAATGTGGTTAGTCAAAGCTCGATGAGCGGCTCCACCTGCCTTGTAAGTAGTCCTCTAATGACACACTTTGCTCAATGCTGCTTAAGGAGAGTGAGTCATCCTCCACGCCGAGGAGTGCAAGGTTCAGATGCGACTGCAGGTTAGAACGTGGACAAGCTTCACCATCAACCATGTCTGAATCCTCTGCAGCATTAACTTGTAGCCTTGCCCACTTGGTAGCCTCAATGTCACCATGAAGGAGCTTCGAAACCTGTGGCCAAGAGGAATACCGGATCTAAACTTGTTAGCGATATGTTTGTCCCATGAGGAAACCAAACATTTATCGAGAGGGTAAACCAAATTTTATGTACTAAACTTGAGAGCTCAATTGCTAGAGAACTATGAAGAAGAATAAGAGATGACTTACAAGCCTCATTTGTGGCCGCGCTCTTGGAGCACGCCTGATACAAAGTCTTGCTGCCATAACCATCCTCTCCATCTGCTCCAGATTGTACTTAGTCCCCAAACTTGGATCTAATAATTGTGACACTTTTCCATCATTTAGAATTGGCCTAGCCTGGACAGGGAATGTGGATATATTTAAGTGAATCCATCTTTAAGAGGTACTATAAGAGGTGAATTCAGTCCTGTTAATAGATCCATGAGTAAAAAAGAGGACATACCCACATGACTAGGCTTTCTTGGCCTTTTGGATAGTCATTGCTTATAGGCTTTCTTCCAGAAAGAAGCTCAAGGAGTACAACACCGAACGAATAGACATCAATCTTGTCATTCACTTTTCCATACATAAAGTATTCAGGAGCCAAGTAACTGCAGCAAGAAGTATTGTTACAAATTAGTTAGTGATAATTTTCATTGTTATCTAGGGGCAAAAACTCAAAATAGGGACTGTTATTTCATCGTTACAAACCCAAAGGTGCCAGCAACATCGGTGCAGGTTATGTGTGATGAAGAGGTTGATGCCCATTTTGCAAGTCCAAAATCACAGAGCTGAAGAAACGAAGTAGGATAATAATGAGCATTTCCAAACTCAAAAGAAACGAAGTAAACAATTTTGACAAATACTATATACACCACCTGTGGCTCAAAGTCATCAGATAACAGTATATTTGAAGATTTAACATCCCTGTGGATCACAGGTTGAGCACAGCCACTATGCAGATATTCTAAGGCCTCAGCTACACCCACAGCCACTTTATACCTCTCACTCCAACCAAATGCAAGCGGGTCTTTCCTATTCCCTGATTTAGAAGAAATCAGAAGCATTCAAAAGTAAATTAGAAACCATCCAACGATGAAAATAGCCTTATACTTCGTATAGCTTAGAATAATCACAACAGGTACCATGAAGGTTCTCTTCAAGGCTTCCTCTTGATAAGAAATCATAAACCAAGAGAAGATTGCGATCTTCAAAGCAGAACCCCAGAAGAGAAATGATGTTCTTATGGTTTAAGGTAGTAATAATCTCTATTTCCAAGACAAACTCTTTTAAAACATCTTCAGATGGCTTTAAGATCTTCACAGCAAGTTCCTTGCCATCAGGAAGGCAGCCCCTATAAACCTGACTGCTGCCTCCTTTTCCAACCAAATTATCTGGAATTAAAAAAGGAAATTAAACCTTTGTTAAGTAAACCATATTAACAGAAAATGGACCTCATATAAACTATTGCAAGTACAAATTGTAATCCATGACAAACCTGTCAAGAAATTTGATGTTGCTGAGATAAGTTCCTCATAATTAAACAATCTGCAAGTGGATGAGTATTTCTCATGAAACCCCTCCAGCTCCTTTGGTAGCCTCTTGGAATTGTGTTCAGGAGAAGGAGCAGTCAATGTCTCAGTACCCACCAGAACAATTGCCCCACTTTCACTGTCTAAAGTCGATGACTGATCTTCATTTTGATGACAATTAACTTTTTTATGATCCGAATTACTGCTAAATGGATAATGCCTGCTTGGCAACCGCAATGCCCACTGCACCACCGAAATCTGCCGCACCAATGACCTGTCCAAAGCTTTCCGATCTGGCATCGTAGCTCGCCGGAGTAGTGGCCAACCGGGTTTTTGTTCTGGCAACTCTTTGATCAACATGGAAATTGAACTACAGGCAACCTCTTCTTTCTGAACTGGGACTAAAGCCAAAGACTTATCTTCACCGCCCAAAATGGAGGGCTCTTCTGCAGATTGCCTACAAGAGTTATCTGGAAATTCAGAGTTAGGTTCACAAATTGAGCACTTCTGCTTCACGGGACTGTTTGTAAGAGCCAGAGCAGCTTTAGCAAAGCTTTGCTCTAAATCTTGCTCCTTTAAGCTCGTGTTGGCATTGCCCTCGTTCGCTACTTTAGAATTTTTACTCCATGTCCCTTGCATCATGATGCTCATTAAACTATGGGGGCCATATTCTTCATTTCCTGCATTAAGTACATAGCTAAGAGAAGTGTACTATAAACACGAAAAAATTAATTAAAAAGGACAACAACAAAGTACCAAAGATACACAAAACCTTTTGAGTGACCGACAGTTTGTGGAGAGCCTTCTCTCTTGAACACAACTTTTCCATTATTAACAGCAAGAACCCAACAATCCTTGGACAATTTTCTAGCACAGTACTTAGCCACCGAGGTTGATGACCGGATTTTATGGTGGTTCCGAGCTGTTCCAACAATAATCTCAGTAGCAGAATAGGATTTTGCTTCCCGAACTAAAATTTTTCGAGCCGATGTACCTCTGCAAATCTTAAGCTTGAGATCCACCTGCAGCATTACCACCAATCTCCACTCATTAAACTGTACGCTTTCAGGTTGATAACTGCAATTTATGTCTTTGTCCAGAATGGGGACTAAAAAGAAAATATACGAGAAAATATGCTCGGTTTTCTCACTAAACAAAAAACAGAGTAAGTAAAGTAGAAAACTTCTATGGAAGAAAAACAAAACTCAGAAAAAATTATCGAGTTTCAAGCTTAAAAATTCGCAATAAACCCTACCTGTTTCAGATTGCAGAAACCTTCATAGACAGCAAGAACAGAGTCAAAGGCTTTGACGAGCGAAAGCAGAGACGACTTCCCATCTCGATCCACAATTTCTACACATTTTATCAAATTGAACCAAAACCAGTTATTCCCACATTCCAACTCAAAAAAAAAGAAAAAAACTATAAATTCAACGAAACGATAAAAACAAAAAACAAAAAAAACCATGAAACAGGACGTTTTTCATTTTCCTTTACCATTCTTCCCAAGGACGTGTAGAGCAACGACAAGGTCACCAGGCTGAGCCACCTTGACAAGAGCCCACGTCAGCAGCTCTCTGCTCGGCGAGTCCAGTTTCACCCCCACGACTACCGTCCGGCCACCAGAGTAGCCCGAAGCCTGGGCTTCCGCTGCTAAGCCTGTTTGCAGCATTTTCATCAGGTGTTTCTTCTCCAAACGCCGTAATTTTCCGGGCCCAATTCCGACCAACTCGTCGTTTTGCTGCCGATGATCACAGTCATAAATATTTGTGCACTTTGATGAGTTTGGTTCTTAACATTCAAGTTGGTTTGCTTTTCAAGCTCGCGCACCAGACAACGAAAGAGAGAGGTAGGGGAGAGGGGATCTTTAGTTTACACTCCGTTCCATTTTAACTTCGAAAGATCCCTTTCGGATTAATATATCATCACCGTTGCTTTAATTAGTCAGTTTATAGCTTTCGGCCAATGGATCCGTGTTCATCACCTTTTTCTTTTTTTTTTTCAAGTAATAATTATTTAATTTATCATTATAAAAACGAATATAAAATTTAATATTCATTTTTCTTATAATCTATCTTCATAATACAGAACATTAGAGAACTGAGATTTGTATATCTTAAAAATTTAGATAATTATTCAATGGGATTCAATGTCATTATCCTTATAAATATCCTTATAATTATTCAATATCTTTTAAATATTTAATATTCATTTAATGCTAAATATTAATAATTTTTATCAATGTATTTATAGGAAGAATTAGATTTACAAGTGAAACAATTAAATATCCAATTTTTTTAAATAAATAATTTCTATGTTAAGGGAAATTGAAAAGATCTTATTCCTAAAAAACAAAATGTTGGGCCAAATCAATACAATAAATATCCATGGATTTTGATAATGGTAGGTAAAATTCATTAACTTAACTTAAAACCCATGAATAAATTGATAGCCAAAAAAAAAAAAAGAATAAATATAAACAATTCTCCCTGACAAAAAAATTAAAAATTAAAAAAATAAAATAAAATCCTCTACAAATTCTCAACCATTGAGATAGTTTCATAAAAAATACTTCCCATTAATAAAAAAAAAAAATCCCATCTATTTATTTATTTATTTATTTAATGCATCCGATAATCGTAAGACTGAGATTTCTCATGGGCCAGGGAGGGACCAATAGAATGCGTTCATTTTACCTTATAATTCTATAGAGTGCGGCGTTTTAAGGTTTTTTTTAAAAAACATTTTTATCTTTATTTTTGCAAGAACTGTTTGATTTGGTCTATCTAATTTTCTTTTATTATTACTATTAAGTAGTTGAGAGATTAATTAACTCTTTTACTATGTACAACTTGACAACTTTGCTTAGATAATCTTGCATTATATACATGGTTGGTCCATAAACCATTATATATGATCAGTACTTGGAACCTCTTAGAATATATGCCAACTAGCTTTAACTTTTATTATTATTATTATTATTATTATTATTATTTAAACATCTTTAGCACCAACTTTCTAGGCTAATTAGCTCCTAAAATTGTCTTTTGTGACAAAAAATAAAAAAATAATAATATATATAATCGTAGAATTCTACGTAAACGCCACATAATTATTTTGAAAAAGAGTGATATTTTTTAAAAAATATTAAATTTTTATGTGAACTTTGTATTTATTTACTTATTTTAAAAAGGTTTTACAAAATTTTCGTATTTTACAATTATAAATATTATTTTTCAAAATATAATGAGAGCTGGAAAATACAACCGTAATTAAAAGCATTATTTGTGCGTACAAAAAGACGCGTGAATGAATGAAATTTTTTAAAGGATCTCGACAAATATGGTACTCTCATCCTATTATAGATATCATATCATTTAAAATTAAAAAGTTCTGAAGTAATTATTTTAATGATACGACCTTTTATGATCAATTAAAAAATATTACTTATTCGAAATTATCTAATAATTTATTTAGGGCTTGTTTGTTTTAGGAAATAAAATCAAAACCTCAAATTTATTATTATATTTTTTTAATTTTTATATAAAATATAATAAAAAATTAATTTTTTCAAATTTTAAAACCAATTTTTTAAAAGAATATATTATAATAATATTTTATTTATTTTTATTCTTATTTTTATCTTATTTTATTTCATTACATTTTTAAAAACAAACTGGGCTTAAAATATGGAACTTATAATGATCATATAATCACGATCTACTTCCAATTATCTACAGGAACTCAATTCATGCTCTCTCTCTCTAGGGGTTAGATGATTCTTTATTTATAGTTATAGAGTAATGTTATTTATTATTTATTTATTTTTTTATAATGTGATATTAAATAATTAAATATTATTTATTATATTTTATTTATTAACTTATCATCTAATATCACATCATAAAATAATAAAAAAATAATGAATAAATTTATTCATAATTATAAATTATGACTTGATGCCTTCAGAGAATTATGATAAATTAATCACTAGTGAGTCGTGCACGTAATTTATTCTTAAGACATTGCCCGGCCGTCACGCAAATCACGTACAAAACGCTACTTAAATTGTCATGGCACTGCATGCGTTTGCTTGTGGCAAAAACTAAAGGCTAGCAACATGCATGCATTAAGATTGTTTTAAGTTAAGTAGTTTTAGTCATCTTTGTCTCTTATATAATAATGTTAGATAGAATCTTAATTTATACAAATCAGTTATGTATTTTCTTTAAAATAAGTAAAATTTATCATTAAATTTTGATTGTTTCACGCAAATATCATATCTATCCATGTTTTTAAACAAAAAATGCACGATACTTGCACAAAATAGAACTGCAAATATTATATTTTAATATATTATTCCCTTAATAATTTGACCTATTTATTATTTCAAATTCGAGTAATGCTACTCTATTCATTATTTTAGATTAGATAATTGGAGACTATTTATTATATTTTACTTATGAATATATTATTTAATGTCTTTTTAAATAATGAGAAAATAGATAATAAATAGATTTTTTCTTCAAATTCATTTGTTGTATTTTCATTAAAGAAAAATGTATTTTATTATCATTTTCAGCTTCATCATTTAATTTAATTTGTTGACGTAATATTACATAATTAATAAACAATATATAATTTTTCAATTGTTGCATAAGGGAGGCAAAGAGGATTGCAACTTCGAAGTAATACATATTTGCTGTATTAATGATTTGTTTTAGTAACATTATAACATTCTTTGTATATAGAGATTTTTCAGAATTCTTGATCAAACTTTAAAACCTAATATTAAAAAGAGGAAAACATATCAAATGAATCTCAAAAGACTTAACGTGTTCAAAGTTATTAGAGTAAATGAAATGTTGTGTAATACACAATATAAAACTATCTTATCTCATTTTATATAATTATTATAATTTTTTAAAACTCTCATATAAAATATAATAAATAATTCAATTTTTAACAAAATATTTCTTCTTATCATATCTAATTATCTAATCAAGTTAGGCCAATTTACGTATTATTCTCTTTCCTCACAAAATCTAATGATTAATTATAAGAAATACAAATCCTTCGACTAAGACTTTTTCTCCATATTAAAAAATTAGAAGAAAAGAAGTATTCAAGCATAGATAGATTTTTTTATTTTAAGAGCACTATAATTAGATTAGTCAAAATTTTCTTTTAAAAAATATAAATTTATACATATATAAAAAAATTGTTATATTTAATTAAAAATAAAGAGAAAAAGTGAGAGAAAGGAATAAAAACACTTTTTATTTTCAAAAATAAATAATAATTCTTCAAAATTTCTTATTTTTGAAGGGTTATTATTTATTTTTGAAAACAAAAAATATGTTTATTTTCTTTTCTAATTTTTTTTCATCATTTTTAATCAAATATGATAAAAAAATTTAATGTATACATATTTATATATATATATATTTTAAAATTAATTAATACAATACCAATACTCTACAATTTACAACGGCAATAATTGTAGAGTTTGGTCGGTGGAATGGATTGAATGTGCCCCGTGAGTGCACCCCACCTTAAACGTACCACGCCCCTTTGGTTGTGTTTCATATTGTGTTCACGTGATTTCCCGATCAGATCTATGACACGTGGCAATTTTCGAGCTTTTGAATCCCACTCATTAATCTTTACCTGCCCCAACACGTGCACCACAATCTGACTGCCACGTGCTCACCTTTAGGGGACAGTAGTAAGTACGTCTAGTTTAAATTAACAGATTATGAAAACTCAATCAAATGTTGTTTTATTATTATTATTATTATTTTAAAATTTATAAAAATTTAATTATTTATCATATTTTATATAAAAATTTATAAAAATTATAAGAATGAAATTAAGCATTTTCAAATCCAAACCAAGGTTTTGTACTACACAAAAAAGAAGTTAATTTACAATATTTTTTTATAGAAAATAATGCCCATGTCACGTCTATTCTTTTAGTACATTTTATTAATTTTTTTTAAATTATGATTTTTGGTTAATCGAATTTAAAAAGATAAAATACAATTGTGAGTACATTATTATAAAAAAATTATTTATTTATGATTATTTAATTATAATTATAATTAATTATAATTAATTATAATAATCATTTAGTCATAATTAAATAATAATATTTTTTTTTAGTTCCTATCCAATAGAATTATAGGATAAATAACACGTAGTACTTTTATTTAGCTGATTTTTTCGAATAAAAATAGTTCCTTTCTTTAAATTAAATACAGATATATATGTCAAGAGACAATGGATATCTTAATTAATATATCAATTTTTCATACAAAAATAGAAAAAATGTGGTAGGCTTTGATTTCAAACTTGTGGTCCGGAAGGAGGCAATGAGACATAAACGTTGATTTTTTATTTTTTATTTTTTATTGGTTGGAACTATTATAGAGAAAAGGAACTAATATAGATTCCGTTTGAATTTAAACTCAAAGTTTCGGACTTGAGTTTGAATTTAAACTCAAGGGTGTCGGTGCTATATAACTATTTCCTTTTTTTTATTATTCATTTTTAGCATGATCACCATCAAACAACGAAAACTCATGTTCTTCCATTTTAATATATTATTCTCTCTTTTCTTTTCTATTTTAATTTTTTTTTTGAATAACTATTTCTTACCTAATTTTCTATGCTTTTTAATTAGTTTTTATTTTCAAAACTCATTTACCTTTTCCATGCTTTTTCAAATATTTATTTCATCTAATTATTAGAAATTTATTAAATTTTTATACAAAATAAAACAAACAAATCAATTTTTTTTATTTTAAAATAAATTAATATTAAAAAAATATATTTTAACAATATTTTATTTTATTTTTAATTTTTATCTCAATTAATCTTATCTTTATCTCACATTTCAAAATAAACAAAGTCTTAGGTTAGATTTAATTTTAAAAAATTTGTAAATATTCTCAAACACTTTTTATTACTATTCATTTTTTTATTATTATGTTTCATCTATTTTTATTATTATTCATTATTTTTTTTATTATTATTTAATATTTTATTATTATTTACCATCAAGCTTAAATACTCTAAACATCTAAACATAACCTCAGTCTCGAAATCCAACCTTGTCTGTTGTTAGAACTTCGTCGTTCCGTTCCTTGTACTTTTTTCTATTCACTAGCTGCAGTATAACCAACCAACCTAGAAATTACAAGAAACGTTACAAAATTAAAACCAGCTGACCCAGCATAAAAAATCATAGAAAATCACAAAACTAAAAATAGAGAAAGGCTATAAAAATCAATCGAAAAATGGGTATGGTTTTGAACCAATTCGGTCTAAAACATTTTAAAAACTACCAAATCTAGTCCGGTATCAAGAATCGATACTACATCAATTTTAAAATTTGTTCAAAATCAGATCAAACAGAATCAAATAGGCAAATACACCCCTAAAACAAAAAAAAATAATATTGCACCTCTTCTCGCTCGGATTTTTACTTGGAGTTAGCAAGAGTTTTAACTTTGTTTGAATTTGGAGGTGAGATGAGTTGAGATAAATTTAATTTAATTTTTAATATTATTATTATTTTAGAATTTGAAAAAAATATATTAGGATTTGAAAAAAGTGTATTGAGATTTGAAAAATGTGTATAGAAATTTGTGTTTTATATAAAAAATTATAAAAATATAATGATAAAATGAAGATGAATTGAGATGAGTTGAGCTGAATTACGAAAATAAATGAACCTTAATTTGTTAGGTCTATTGGCAATTATTATGGTGACGGAATTGGATGAGGTCTAGCACTTTTATTGGATTGTTTATTGGTAGAGACTGATAGTTAATTTAGCTAAAGTAATATAGATTTTAGTGTTTGGCCATTCTATTTACATAAATTTCTACATTAGAATAGTTATTTCTTTATTATATAACAATAAAATAATATAATAATAATTTGACTTTGATTATTCATTTTAAATTTTCATATTATATTATCAATTTATAAATATATATAATAATGAGTAATTAATAATTAATAATTTATTTATTATTTGTAATTATTAATTTATTTTATCTTATCATTTTTATTATTCTTATTATATGTTAATTAATAATCATATTTTAATTAAATTATGAGTTTAAAAAATTAATTAGTAATCATGTTCTAATTAAATTAAATTATTAATAAAAGTTTGGCAAGTGAGAGAGAAACTAATAAAAAATTAATTAATAATCATATTCTATATAATAAAGAAGAAAAGAAAGAGAAACTAAGAGTTTATTTATTAACTGGAATCTTCTAAATTTAAAATTTTGTTTGGTTTTACTGTAATACTAAGTTTAAATTTTTGACATTTAAATATTTTAACATAGGCTTATTAAAACTCTTAATAACTAAAAGTATATTGGATTTAACATATAATTAATCCAATGAAAATGCTATAATGAGACTCTAATTTTCTATCTGCAGAGGTCTAGGCCAAAAGAAACTATTAAGAGGCACTCCTGCAGAGGCAGGGGAAAGAAAATGGAAAAAATAACTGGGGATTTTTTTTTTTTTTTACGTGTCCATTACTTTCAATCTAAATTACAATGCTTTGTTGTAAAAATAAAATTAATAATTTAGGAATAATTATTTTTATAAACCTTAAATATACAAACCTTGTAATGTTTGTTTCAATCTAAAAATGTGAAATTTTTACTTTTTTTTATTAAATTTGACGTAATTCTTTTAAAAAAAGTAAATTTATTATTAAATTTTTTTTATACAAATTTTAAATTTACTGAACAAATGTATTCTATAATTATAAATATTATTTCTTCTTTTTACAAATTAGTTAGAATCTACGCAAAACTTGCACGTACCTAGCTAGCAATATTGCTCGTAATTTAATACTTCTGTATTAAAGTCATGGGGTCCACGTAGGATGGATTCGACTGCCCATGCATGTGCCCTGGTTCACTACCTTCCCCTTCTAGGACATGACTAGTCCCGTTAGGAATATTTTATTATATAGTTTATTAATTTGTTAGTGGGGTTACATATTGCACCGTTAACATCATGGTACATGCCCTACTGTCGGTGGCTTAAACTACGGGAGTTTCAATTGTCAATTAGGCATAAATATCTCATTTAATTTTATATTGTTATAAAATTAAAAAAAAAATTACTATTATTACAAAAGAGAAATATAAAACTCTCAAAAATTGAAACTTTCTTCGTTCTATATATTTTCTTATGAATTTTATAACAAATGAAACTTCTATTTATAGTTCTTGAAATTACTATTCAAGTTACTATGTAAGATTTAAAAATAATAATGGTATAGTCATTCACAAAATTATTGGTGGGACATAAGGCCGCGACCGATAGATCAATAATTCATAATACTCCCCCTTGAATGACCACCCATAGAGAATCAGACTCGTTAAAATCTTGCCAAGGAAAAATCCAGTAGGAAGAAAAATCAATAGGGAAAGAAAAAAAGTACAGTTTTCTTATGTATCCACAAGTGTTTTAAGATTACCTCATTAAAATCTTACAAAGGAAAACCTAGTGGGACAAAACCTTAGAGAAGAAAAAAGAGTACAATTAACACAAGTTTTCAGGACATTTACTCCCCTTGAAAAATGCATAATGATAGATCTTTAAATTTTCGCATTATAATATTATACACAATCTTCTTGAATGTTATAATTGGTAATGCTTTGTGAATAAATCTGTCAGATTATCATTTGATCGTATCTGCTTGACATCAATTTCACATTTCTCTTAAAATTCGTGAATATAAAAAAATTTAGGTGAAATATGTTTGATTCTATCATTTTTGATATATTTTCCTCTGATTTTAGTGATATAAGCAGTATTTTTTTCATATAAAATTGTTGAGTTATCATTGATCATGAAAAACCACACATTTCTTGGATATGTTTAGTTATTGATTTCAGTCAAATATACTCTCTATTTGTTTCATGAATTCCAATAATCTCTAAGTGATTGGAAGATTTGACAGATACATGCAGTTCCATATCCTTATCTGATATTATCCTATTTGGTACTTCAGGGCCTTATGAGTTTAAAATGTGTCAGACAAGATAAAGGGAACCTCACATATAAGACGCTTGACAGACTTAGTAGAAATCTGAAACCTGCATAATACTTAAACTCCCCTGAGAATATGCGTCAGTTTTTCGAGTAATAAACAAACATAATTTCAGCATATATAACATGTTAAGAATTCAAACATGATTTCCATCTAAATAGTACATTAGAGAGAACATGATAATATTTTTATTTAAAATTTTCTTTCCCTCATTCGGCGCTATTAGGAAAAACTTGTTTATATACAGCGAAAATAGTATTGGAAACCATTCATGTATGATAAAAGCTGTAAAAGCTTGAAATCTAATATTATCGGTTTGGTGGAAAATCAAATCCACTTGACATTGTTGACAAACAAGATCTTGAAGAGATTTGAAAGTTTCGGGTTGTTATTTAAATCTAACAATTTTACTATTGGCTTATTCTAGCAAAAAGATCTCACATTTTTCATAAATTCAGTTGTTATTCATCTAGAACGATATTATGTCTGATAAAAATTCTAATGTCCCAGATTTGAATCATTAACCTTTTTATACCTCAACCACTCATATTTTCTCATGAGACTGTAAATACCATGATAGGAGCAGAGATATATCTTTCTAGTAAATATGATATTGAAATTGTTGCAGCATCAAGAACTTTAAGTGCTCAATATGCTGTCTCTCTTACAACCATGTCTCAGAAGCTACTGATAAGAACGAGTGAGATTGATTATCTTAAAAATCAAACATCTGAGTTGTATCAAACACTTGCAACTAAAGATAGAAAAAATAAAAATTTAAGATAAGAAAATAAGGAGCTGAAGAAATTTGTAGACTGGTATTCTTGTGACCTGAAAATACGAATAGAAGAGCTGGAACGAGAGAGAGCTCAAATACAAAGTTAACAACAGCAGCTAACGGCAAAGGTTCAACGTTTACAAGAAAATAGGGATAGTTGTAATTGATCTCGCTGGCTTTTGAAATTATGGTATAGCATATCTTGTAAAGTGAGATTTGAAGAGATGATGATTTGTCTTATTCTTATTTTTATTTCTATAAGAACCATCTTTAATTTCGTTTAGTACGCATCAAATCTTCTTCTCATATCTATAATTCATCTGTATTTGCATTCTTATTCTACAAATTTTTAATGGCTCATCAATTTCCTTTCAATATTTTTCACGATCAACATATGAGGTATTCTTCACCTCAATTACAAGTTGTTCATGCATCTTCCGCATGTGTCATATTGTAGCAAGCGAATGGTTTGGCTAATAAGTTAGATCGTGAAGCTGTTTATGAGCTAGTGACTCTCGACACCCGATACTCCTCCTCTATTATCAAGTTTTCCAACCGATTACAATTCAAAAATTGTGAGATTGAGGAGTTTAATGAGAAGGTTTTTGTACTTCAACGACTCTTTAAGAGTTTGACAGAAAAATAGTAGACTTAAAATAAGAGAATAAAGATTTAAAATTCTTACTTATCTCTTCATTTCGATTGCCTAATCCTTTAGATAAGGATGTCATGTTGTTTTATGAAAAGCAAATTCATTTGAGAGATGAGGCTAGAAGTCTCAAATTCTTGTAATTCATCTATCAATTGAATAATAAAATCTTTCATTTTTAAATGTATTCCTTAATTTATAGCAGCCCTTGTAATCTCTTTATGAGTTCTAACAAATTAAATTATCAATGTAAACTGTAATAATGACAAATGCGAGTTTTGATAAAACACATGGGCATATGGGATTATTCTCAAATATTTCTTTCAATAAATACTCGCTGATTTAATTATACCACATACGTCCGGATTGCTTTAACCTACATAAAGATTTTTAAAATTTTATAAAGTACATACTCCTAAATGTACTTGGATCAGATGTTTCAAATATTGTATATCTTTATATATGTAATAATTTAATGATCCTTATAAATATGCAGTGACTACATTCATCAATTGCATATCTAATCCTTTTGTAGTAACCAAGCCGATTAAAAATATGAATGTGATTGCATTCATAATAAGGAAATATGTTTCCTTATAACTACTTTCGGGTTTCTGCAAGAAACCTTGTACGACAAATTGTGTTTTGTACCGCATAATTTTATTTTTCTCATTACGATTTCATATAAATATTCATTTATCTCATAGGCATTACACCTTTTGCTGTTTGGACAACAAGTCCAAATACCTCTCGTTTTGCTAGCGAATTTAATTCAGCTTCAATAGCTGCTTTTCATTTTGTCCAATAATTTCTACGTTGACATTTTTAGATGGTTTTTAGTTCATTTTTTTCATTACTTCTGGTAATATCAAGTACTATCTTACATGAAAATATGTTGTCGACTATAATTGTATTTCTATCCATAATTTCTCCAGCATTCATGAAATATATTAAGATATCATTATTTCAGGTACTTGTTCATTTTCAGGGAAAAAATTTTATGAAACACATTTTCAGGAGGTTTGTACTCTTCAGGAGGTTTGTACTCTTTAGGAGTTTCTTTTTCAGGAAGTTCTCTCTTCAGGAGGATTTATACTCTTCAAGAGTTTTTTCTTCAGGAGATTTCCTTTTCAGGATGATTATATTTTATACAGAAAGTACGGTCTCTTCAAGAGCACCGTTTTTTTTTTTTTTGCACCAATAAGTCTTCAATACTTCAGTCATATCTTAGACTCATCTATTGCTGTTTTATCAACTCGTCTTTTAGGGACTTCAATTTTTACTTAAGCATTAACAGCAGTAATATATAATTTTATAATACTTTTAGTGTTAATAAATATATCATGTAACTGATTTGCAATACAAATAGATAATCCTCTGAACTTCTGGTTCACATTCAATTGTAAGAGGATCAAATTTAGATATAGTTTTATTATACCAAGTAATTTTTTGTTGTGCTTCAGGTACCGACTTTTTGTTATTTCAAAATATGATAAAACTTTACTATAATGTATAAAAGTTTAGAATAAGTAAATCAAGTGTTTGACCATATAACAGGTACATGACCACTGTTCAGTCATACCATATCTATGACAAACATCTTCATATTTCTATGAAAAATTATTCTGAAAGCTTTTACCTTTTTTTAAGTTGGATCACTTCTGATGATACGATATTTTATTATCCATTTTAATATTGTCACTTTTAGGATCAATATTTCTATAATTTCTTTTACCACGTTTACGCCACTGATTCCTTTGAAATGATGCACTATTCACTTCTGGGAATGATGTAAATTTAATATCATTTATTTATGGGAATAATATTGAACTAATAGGGCTTAACTAGTGGTTTTTCAATAAGAGCACATTGTTCTACTTAGCTACTAGAAGACATTATATAAGTTCAGAATATTTCATGAACTTTCTCTCTTGATACTACTGTTGCAGGAGCATATTCAAGCATGGAATGTAGTATAAGTCTTCTCTAATATATCATCGTCGGTGATCTTTTCACCATATAATTTTAATATTGAGCTGATTTTAAAGAGTGTCGAATATTTAATACCACTCTTAAAATCTTACTATTTCAGGTGCAATAACTCATAATGATCTTTTGAGAGGATTACATCTTCTGATGCTTATTTCTCTCCCTTAATTCATTTCACACAGTAAAATGATTTTTCATCATGAGATACACAGCACAATCTTGTAGGGACATATGATTTTCTTCTTTAATTGTATCTCTCAATTTCATCATATTCAAATAGATCTCATCAAGAATCTTAAATAAATAACTTTTTCCAGAAATGTCAATAGTAATAAATCTCAATATTTGACATTATATATATATATATATAAATCACAAAAATAAATATGTAGATTTAAGAAATATATTTAGATAATCATGAGAATAAAAGTAGAATTTTATCAAGTAATATTCAGCAATATTACCTTTAATATTTATCTTGAAAACTACAAATAATATATTGAAAACTTACTTGAAGTAGAAGATCACTAGTTTCAGTATCGGTAGAAACTTGTGCCGATAACGTGTTATAAAATTAAAAAGGAAACTACTACTATTGCAATAGAGAAAGATAAAATGAACTCTTAAGAATTCTCATGAACTGAAACTTTTTTCGTTTTATATATTTTCTTATGAATTTTATAACAAATAAAGTCCATATTTATAGGTCTTAAAATTACTATACAAGTTATTATGTAAGATTTAAAAATAATAATAGTGGAGTCATTCACAAAATTATTAGTAGGATATGAGGCAATGATAGATAGATCAATAATTCATAACACATATACACTAATAGAATTAATGACATATATGGTCGTGTGCAATACTTGTACGTTAAATTTATAGGTTCATGCATATATGCTTCTGCCCAATAATACCACAAAATTCAATTATTTTTGTTGTGAAAATAATTCATAATCATAGAATGCAAAAATACTACACATTTTTTTGAAAAAAAAAAAAAGTAAGAACAGTGCAATTCTATTGCCTAAATAGCATCGCTCATTTTGATTCTAGGCAAAATTTTTTCTTTTATTTTTTCTTTTATTTTTTTATCATATTAAAACATTTTAAAAAATAATAAAAAATAACAATAAACTAATAATTATTTCTTTAATTATTTAGTAAAAAGAAAAATTTTTGAAAATTAAAATATATGAAATATCAAATTAAATTATCAAAATGAGATGATATATTAGCATTTTTCAATAAATAAATAGGAGCTAACCGTGCGGCATTTTCAATGGCTACTATATCCACTAATATTACTTTTGAATATGTATGTCTCTTCCAAACTAACTTCATGTTTTATTTACGATCTTAATTTGTTATATTAATATTGCATATAATTGTGAAGTATATAATTTAAAAAAACTAATAAGATTTATTATTAAATTTTTAAAATTTTTTTTTTTATGATTTCCATATTTATTTATTTTTTTAAAGTAATTAAGTAATATTTATGTAATATTTTACTATGAGGGCCGGTTTCCCATACAAGTACACGGCAATAACAGTGATCATATGTAAGATCATATGGAAGTGCGCATGATCATGATGATTTTATGAAATAATTAACGGGAATGTTCTGATCATTGTATTTCTTACAGTAGTTATATATCTTTTATTCAAGCATGGAATTAGTTGTTCGTACGGATCATGGACCCATGGTCCTACCAAGAGTACAATTCAGACAAACGTATCAATTTTGATTCCATGAGATATATTGAATGACGCAGGGCCTTACAAAATAAATTAATCTATGGACGTTCCCGATTTTTATAATAATAATAAAATAGACCATATATAACTTATCATCATGTATTGTGGGGTTCCAATAATTTTGGCCTTTGCATACGGCCATCATTTCAATGACTTTCCTTTTCATCACGGACAATACAGCCAAGAAAATCTTTGGAGTAGCAGGAAAATCCCTCCCTCCCTCCTCTAAGCACTGCATGCATCTCTCACATTTCATTGGCATGAATGAGTCATCCATCTCAACTTTTATTTAAAATTTCTTTCTGAATTATAGCTATTTAATGTTATTTTCGCTGTTATTTACAGATTATCTAAAATATTTATATTCAAATAGAGCTTTAGAGTGGCCAAGAGAAATCAATAAATAAAGTGAATCTTACATTACACTACTATAAGAAAAAAAAGACATTTATAACTAATTATTTATAATAAAAAATTGACTACTTACGATAAAAATAGATTCATTTTAACGAAAAATAATTATTTTATTAAAAATAATTTATCATAAATAAAACCAATACTTACATATTGAGACTTGAAATTTAACGAGTCGATCAGGTTCGGTGAAAGATTGGAAACTCTCAATATATATTCATGTACATAAACAAATTGTATATACTGGCTGGTCAGCCCCAAAACTTTTGACATACACTATTATTCATGATGTGCCCCACCAAATTAAGAATCAAATTATATGTTTGATTTAGTTCTTTGCAAGAAATCTTGCAGCAATTTGTAACCCTAAATTAACTCCATTAATGTGGGTTCTCTCGTCCCTTCTAATTAAAGCGTGCATTGCACCCACCAACACACTTTTTAGCCAAGAGGTTACTCCATCAACATATATATATATATATATATATATATATAGGATCGATAGAGAGCAATAAAAAGAAATGCAAATTTTACACAAATTAATTCTCATAGCTTTAATTGGATTTCACCCAACCACAATACTTTCACATGATGATTGATTTAAACCTGAAAAAACGACACTACTTTTGGGGGCATACCCAAATCTCTGCCTAATATCAGGAAAAAAGCAATATATATACATATATATATATTTATATAATTTAAGGAGAAAAATTCTAAATACAAGTAACTTTGTGCACTCATATGCACATTAATATTGAGGTAAAAAGATAGACTTTAATGAAATACTTACATTTAAAATAACATTAATATCACAATATACAAGTACTAGATTTTTGCATTAATAGATTCTTATTAGCTCCCTTCATATCTTTTTATTTTTATGATTAAGTATGTGTGTATGAGTGTGTAAAATTATTTGTATTTAGATTTTTTTTTTTTAAATAAAAGATATAAAAATAACTAATAGGATACAAAAATAATCGATAAATTTACTTGCATGAGCATTAATCATTGAAAAACACTAGAGCCACACATAAATTCTACACACAAATCCCACACAATGACATGTCACTTTTCATTTGCTATTCTCCCTCTCAACTTTCTTCTTCATTTACTCTCCTCTCCCCTGCGCTCTCTCTCTCTCTCCCCCTCTCTGTCCCTGTCCCTGTCCCTATCCCTATCCCTGTCTCCCCTCCCCAACTATAGAGTTTTTTTTTTCTTGTATACATGACTCTCTCTTTAACAGTTAAGGGATGATTAGTTTCACACATTAATAATGAAGCTATGATTGGGAGCGTAGCAGTCAAGGGGCGACTACAACCACACTTAAAGAAGACAAATTATAGAAAAAAGAAAAAAAAGCAGCATAAAGAAACGAAATGTAAAGTAAAATGTAGTGATGATAACTCACGTATTTACAAAGTGAAAATGGTAAAAATAGAGCCAGAGATCAGTCACGCACGAGAGTGAAAGCAAGAGAAAGCAAGCGTGTTGATGAAGAAAGGAAATATTACGTAGAAAGATCCAACTGGCAAAAGACTATTCATATTCTAGTATAGAAAAATAAAAAATAATAATAATAATAATATGCCATAAATATTACATCAATTTATAAAAAAAATTTATAAAATTCTTCTAAAAATTTATAAAATTCTTTTATAGCTGTAGCATTCTTAATCATTTAAGAAACGGTTGCATATATGAATGTGGTTTCTTTCTTGAGGCGAGAAAGACGGTTACGTGTAATGATTCTTGCTTAGATCGATGAAACAGCTCTAAGTGTGTACGAACCCCAACAATGGCCGTTAGAAAAAGGTAAGTTGGAAGAGCAAAACGACACATTAACCTCAAAAGAAAGAAATTAAAACAATTAATAATATAAAAATTAATTCAACAGCAGCATGCATCATTCAAAGAGACCTGACGTCCAAATCCTCCTTTTTCGTGCTCACCACCTTTAATTAATTCCTTCCCCTAACATTTCTAACTAATGCAGAAAACGAAACGTAACTTGACAGTTGGTGGGCTAGCTTCAGCTAATAACTTCCCATGGCGGTTAAATTCTCTTTCGTGTTTCTCTATAATAAGATCATAACGTAAGTTGCAGACTTTTCTTTTCTTTTGTGTTTTTTTTTTGTTTTTAACTTGTCTAAAACGTAATCTACAGAGTCAACTGTACCTAACTTAAGAGTTGGCTCTGTCATTCGGGCAACAAATTAAGTTATAATTCATGATTCATTGCATCTTAATTAAGAGATGAATTTAAGAAAGGTATTTTATATATAATTTATGTTATTATCATGTATATGGATGTTGAGTTATTTATTGAGCAATATTGTAGCTTCTTTTATTTATTTATATATATGTTGAGTTTTCAAAGTCAAATAGTCTACAAAATACTTACATATAGAAGAAGATGTAAATTTAATTATTTATATTATATTTTAATACTCTTCCTCACGTTTGGGAATAGACTCTCCTTAATAAGTTAGTTCAATATATGAAATATTTGATTAAATAAAATAAATTATAAAATTAAGATTCGAATTTAAGACCTTTGCTCTAATATATACCATGTGAAATAATTAATTATTCTAAAAGTTTAATTTGTTAAAAAAATATAGATTTAATTATTTCTATTATATTCTTAACAATTTATTTGAGCATGTAGAGAATTGTTGGCTATAAACCCACCATATGAGATTGAAGAGAAATGATAGTTGTAATAGTGAGTGCTGAAGCACTATAAAATTATTTTGAAAAAAGTGAATAGATATGAGATTTATGTGAAAAAAAGTTTATTTTTTAATAGTAAATTTTACTCTTTTTAAAAATAATTATACAATTTTTGTGCATTTTACAACTATATGTAACATTGCTTTTATCTTAAATGGGGTCTAGTACAACATCCAGCTTCAATAATTTTTTTTTATAATTATTTTCTTAATCAATATTCTTAATTTTTTTGAAATCCATTTTTTTTATGAGTCATGTTACATAACTTCTCAAACCTCTTATATACTATATTTTTTAGTTTTTTAATTTAGTTTTGAGTTTGTTCTTCTTAAACTAATTAAAATTTTCTATTCATTACTCATATATTAATTATTTTTAAAACAATAAAATAATAAAAATTAAAAAATATATATTGTGTGAGAGGTTGATTTGTTTTTATCGCATGTAGACATGATAAAAGTCCACCGCCACTTCGAGCGTAGCCGCAGCATTTGAAATTTATGGTCCTAGAACAATGTCTTGTCTTGGACCCAAAAGAAAGATAAGTAGAGAAGATATGATACATAAATTGGTTGGAGTGATCTTTTTCAAAACATTAGATAGGAGAGGCCATAGAATCAATGTGCCCACGTTTTTGTAGGTTATGGGTCACAGCATGACATACATTTATTGTCCAAAGCCATCGGTAGGTTTAACTCTTTCTCAATGCAGGTGAGATTTTAGATATTAAATAAAATTATTATATATAGTTATAGAGTCCGTAAATGATGTACACTTTTATTAAAAAAAAAGTAAATAAATTCGGAAGTCATATAAGAAAATTAATTAATTTTTTTTTTCATATCGGGATTCCATTTTTTTAGATAAAATGCGCGGCATTTGTATATTCTAAGACTATATATATATTAGGAGCAACAAAATATATCCTTTAATAATGTGACTATGATATAACTTGTTATTGGATTGAGATGTGTATGTCGTGATAGTTAATATTATTGATCATCACGTGATTATAATAGAACTTAATCTTATTATAGTTTTACCGAGAATGTAACAATCAATAATGATTTGAGAATGTGTATGGCAAACACAACTTTCCTCTTTAATAATATTTATTAAAAAGATTCAAATTCATGACTCTAATGTAGTACTAGTTCTTACGATAGTAATAACCTTATTGAGCCATAACTCAATTCCTTTGTTGATGAACTTATAATTAATTGAATGATATTTGATTGTTATATTTCATGATCTAGATCAATTTAATCATATTATTTCCTACTGCAAAATGCACCATTCTTAACAAGAGTGGATATAAAGAAGAATTAAATGGGGATGTGACAGGTTTAGGATTTATCCAACAAGCTCCACGATATTGATTGGATTCATTTTGTGAGGCCCTGAGGTACAGCTTTGGAATTCTGTCACCCACTGTAAGGCTAGGGCATCACCAAAAAGCCCATCGGTGAAGTTGCATCTGGGCCACTCGTTAGGACGCCAATCACTGGTTTTGAAATATATATATATATATATATATTTTAAATTTTATATAGCAATTATTGTCACATAACTCATGGAACAATTTCTTACACGCATGCACCTAAAACCTAAGTATAGGTATAGTTTTTTTTTTTTTTTTTGAAATGAAGTATAGGTGTAGTTAAATATGAGGTAGAAGAAATTATTAATACCACTATAAGCTTATGTATAATTGATATTTGAAGTGTGTAATAGTTCAAAATGGCAGTTTTAATATTTGGAAAACAATTTATACAGTTATATAGGGACAAATCTTTTGATGATGGTGCACATTTTTTTTTTAGAAGTGCACGTAAAATGATGTGGCATTACTATAAAAAAATTATTATTTATATACGTCTTATATACCTTTTAGATATATGTCGTATATAAATATTATTTTTAAACATCCTCTAATTTAATTATTCGTATTTTTTATTTTTATTTTTATTTTTTTCTCATCATATTTTTATCTTTTTTTAAAAATATTTTTTTAATATTTTGATTTCTCAAAAAATACAAGAAATCCTATACCTCTAACATTACTCAACAAAAAATAACCAAGGAAATATAGCCACATGCACGAGAGAATCCATTGAATTTGTAGCATTTGTTAGGTACTTACCTAACTTGAAGAAGTGTCTAGATTGGGTTTCTTTGACCTAGCTAGGTACCTGTTCCAACCATATATCTAATTATCAAAGACATAATTGTTATAAAACTAAAAATAAAATTACTATTATTACAAGAAAAAAGAAACTCTTAAGAACTGAAACTTTCTTTCTCTCTCTATATTTTCTTATGAATTTCATTACAACTGAATCCCATATTTATAGACGTTGAAATTACTATACAAGTTACTATACAAGTTATTATGTAAGTCACTATGCAGATTTTAAAATAATAGTGGTGGAGACATTCACATAATTTAGTGGTGGGACAAAGAGCGACACCGTTTCGTTCGTTAATTCGTAACAATAATAACAATAATTTAATAGATACACTGTCCCAATAAACCTTTTAATCCGGAACATTTACGCTAAGATTGCGTATGTGAGCCCCCAGAATTTGCCCCACGAATCACGATGTTCCACATGTGTCCCAACTCCAACCAAAGCTGTTTGGTGGCTTAGAAAAAGTTATAATTCCTCCTTTCACCTTTTATATCAGCACTGTGCCATCCTTATTTCTCACTGGTGTTAGCAAAAGAACTTAATTCCACGCGGGATCCCTCCTAATCAATATTATAATCATCATAAAAGTATGAGATTTTAAGAGTAGGGCAAAATCAATTTAATCCTTCAGACATTATTCCAACCGGCCAGGACAAAAGCAAGAAGAATATATATCATGATCACACCATGTGTTGATCTAATGATAAAAACTTGATGGAATGTATGAGGTTATTGGATCAAGAAAAGAGTTTCTTTTTAAGTTTTGGTATTGGCAAAACAATTGCAATCCATTGTATATTTCATATTTTGAACTTCATTTAGGATACTGAATTTTATATTAAAAAATGTAATAATCAATCATATTAATATTAATAAAGTTTATAAAAAATACGTAAAAATGAGCATAGGGAGTTTTGTATTAGTAATTATCATTTTTTTTTAGCAAAAGTAAAGAGTAAATTAGTTCTCCAAACCAAGATTAATATGTTAATTAATGCATGTTTAAACTACTGGGAACTGGTTGGATTTCAGTAGACCTTTACAGTAGAAGTTACCATGCAGAGAATCTGGGCAACACGTACACGTGTTCAATCTTCAGTCAATCTAAGCGTATAACTCCTCGTAGCCCTACACTATCTTCCTTCTTGCCTCTTGAGGCATTAGCGTATGGATCATAGTAGATTCCCTCGCTTTCCTTTCTTCCTATTCTATTCTTCTCTCTCTGTTACCTTTTTATTTTTGGCTCTCTCTCTCGCTCACCCTTTTTAATGCCTTTCTGAGTCCTCCAGAAAGGGGTCTTTTTACTAACAGCTCTTAAAAGGGGGTCTTTATTTGTGTGCTTATCTCATGCCCGTCACCCTTTCCAAGTCTTCTGGGTAAGTCTCTCTCAGTCTCTTGCGCAATTTCAAGCCATAGATTTTCCAAGTGGTGATGTAAAGTTGATTACTTTACTACTTGTGTTTCTTGGTTTGTGTGCTTTGACTTGAATTTTGCTGTGAGTTTGACTGTTTCTTATTTCTGAATCTTTCTCCTGGTTGGTTTAAGGAGGTTAATCTGTGATTACTTTTTTGTTTTTCTTTTCTCGTAACTCCCTCTGGGGAAGGTTTTAAACTGTGATTTTGCATTTCTATTTTTGTCTATTGGGTTTGTTTATATATGGCTGCGAGTAATCTTTGTCAATCAGTTCCTGCTTATTGGGAAAAGTATTGTGTTTTGCATGATATGCCATTGAATGTATTTCTGAGTCGCGGGTGCTATGTGAATTTGCATTTCTAAACTGTAATTATTGTATCATTGGTGTGTATTTTTCGCATGAATTTGCTTTCTGTATTTTCGTTAATGACATTTATTATTTTCTTTCTCACTTTGATCGAACTCATGCTCGTATCACCTAGAAATTCCTCTTCCATTCTGGAGTTGATGCAGGATCTGTATTAATCCTATGCTTGGTTGATGGAAAAGTTAAAAAATGAACAAAAAGAAACGAAGAAGAAAACAAGATTCTCATATTGCAATAGGGTAGATGCATTTCTCTAATTATTGACTTATTTATGGAGGTATTTGGAGTCGAGGAGAATTCTGATTGATCATCCCTGATTGGTGCAGACTCCTTGTATGACCCTATCTTTACTAGATTTCCAGTAAATGAAATCCTTCTTAGGCTGCGTTTGGATATTGAGCTGAGTTAAGATGAGTTGAGCTCTTTATAATTAATAATAAGTTGAGATGATAAAGTAAGTTTTGTGGGACCCAATTTTTTTTTTTTGAAACTCACTTAAGATAAGTTTATATGTATTTAGATGTTAAAATGAGTTTAGATATGTTTGTGATAATTTAAAAAGGTTGTGAGTCTTGCGTGTAAAGATGTGTTGAGTTGAAAAATGTTGTGGGCCTACATGTAAAGAGGTTTTGATTTGAGATGAGTTTAGTAGTTTGAGAGTTAGATATTTGGATGTTAGACAACTTGAAATTAGATTGAACTGAGCTGATCTCAGTACAATCCAACAACCAAACGGGGCCGAATCTTCTCACCTTTTGTTTTTTCTTATTAGCCGCTATAAAATGAAGATAGAAGAAAAAAGTCTTAAGCTACAAAATATTATGATCAATGATAATAACATATTCTAGGCCTTCATGATCTCCCACTTTCTATTTCCTTAGTAGAAGCATATTTTATGACATTTTTGGAGATTTAGACTCAGAATGAAGAGATGATCTATAGAACTTGTTCTGCTTCCTCTCCCTCTCACATTTCTCTGCCCCTCACTCACTCACTCACTCACACTCTCTCCTTCCTCTTTTCCTTTTTAGTGGTATATCTATTTTTATAAATTTATGTTTTGCAGAAGAAAGACACAATGAGCACAGCTATAATTTGTAAACTGTTGCAGTAATCTTATTTGCAAGCTTTATATTAATTGAGAATGTTATAGTACAATGTGTTATGTCTCCACACTGTAATTTCTTAGGGTCTGCTTTAACAGAAAGATACAATGAGACCAACTGTATTACAAAAGCTCTAACTTTTAAGCGTGCAAACTGTCTCTGAAGTCTACTTATTAACTTAATATTACCCAAGAATCCCATAGTGATAAGTTGTTGAATTCATAGGTGTTGAGACTGATAGAATGCCTTTTTTTTTTTTCTTTTGTGGATAAAGTACGATTCCTTTACTAAAACAGTACATGTAAAATGAAGAAAACAATCTTTGAATGGTATTTGTTGTTTTCTCCACTGCTACTTTGGAAATATTATTCCTTAGCACCATATTTTCTTATTAATATTTGTGGGCTTATGTGTGTAGTATTTTAATTTCTTATCCATTTGCTTGGAGAAAAATATATGCTAATTGATCTCCCTGTTATCGTTCAGTTGCAGACTTTTATTTACTCCCTTTTCTTGATCCCTGTGTATGACGTCTGAAGTTGATATAAAAGAGCTCGACTTATAACAGTTCCTGTTACGTCATAGGAGCTGATGTTAATAAAATCATGCAGCTATATCATCACCCATACTCTTTGGATAGCCAAAAGGTGAGACTTGCTTTGGAAGAGAAAGGCATTGATTACACATCATTCCATGTCAATCCCATAACAGGCAAGAATATGGACTCCTCATTCTTCGGGATGAATCCGAGTGGAAAACTTCCAGTTTTCAAGAATGGCTCTCATATCATTTTCAATACTATTGACATAATCCAGTATGTCAAATCCTTTACTTACCCTTTACTGATCTTAATGTCGAAAATAAACATCATGACATTTTAACTTAGTTAGATTTTTATAATAATAATAAATAGTTATATTTTATGATGATAATAAACAAAAAATAACAACAACAATAATAAACTTTAAAGCCGTTAAAGAGAATTGAAACATGTCGATGAATAGGCATGGGCCTGGAATTGGATCCTCTCAAGTTATTCTATAATATGATGAGTCATGTTTGTTGAATCTCTTCAATGTCTTCATACAATGTTAAAACTAAACAAGTCGGGGGGAAATTACTCACCAACAGAACAAAGCTTCACGTAAAAATAATTTCTCCCACTGAAATATGCAGTAAAGCATCTCTCTGGTACTCTCTGGCCCTGGAACATACTCTTATAGACTCAAACTCTGTTTTGCTGTACTTTCTCACTTCACCTCAACCTGCATATTGTAGCTTGCTTTATTCTATTAGAGGTTTTGGACTGGCTTCATTGGCTCTGTGGTTTCCGGAAATGCAAGTGCCCACTGCATGTCTTCTGTAATTCTTGATTATGTTAATAATCCAGTAGACAGTTGTCCATTGTGGTTGGTTTCCAGTTCAGTCAGCTTATCTACTATGATGAAGTTGATATCGTGGGGGAATCATATTTTCCATGAAACAACTAGATAATTTCATTTTAAATTAAGAACTTTTTTGACCAAGCTTTACCTATAGATAAACTTTTGCATGGCTGAGATCAACCAAACACGAATTTCTTATGTTATAGGCTAACATGATGACACCTAAATCAATACAGTAACTTTGCGGTTATATTTATTTCCATATTGAATTACCCTTTTCAGTGAACTTCTACCAGGAAATAAGACAAACTTGTTGTGTTACAACTTAGCTCTGAGTTTCGTTATTCAGTATGCTTGCTATTACCTTTAAATGGCTCCCTCTCCTCTCCCATATATCTTGCTTCTTTCTTATTTTAGGTGTGTAGAAGGCATTCATACTTGAAGTTGTCTCCAATTTTACTTTGCCTTAATCAAAGATGGGGAGATACTAAGTTAGAGAATTTTTCAGGTATATAGAAAGAATTGCTATTGTCTCATCGGGCGGTGGTGTTTCCTTTAGTGGCAGAGAAGTTGTTGAATGGATGCAGAAGATACAAGAATGGAACCCAAAGTTCTTCACACTTGCCCACATCCCAGAGAAGTACCGGTTCTACGTGTCCAAATTCATAAGGCGGGTGGTGATTGCTCGGATGGCTGATGCTCCTGATCTAGCAGGAGCTTACCATCATAAGCTGAGAGAAGCATACGAGACAGAAGACAAGTTGAAAAACCAGGATGTTTTGCAAGTGAACAAGGAGCATTTAATTAGACTTCTTGATGAAGTTGAAACACAGTTGAATGAAACAGCATATATAGCAGGGGAGGAGTTTAGCCTGGCAGATGTAATGCTCATTCCAGTACTGGCTCGCTTAGTACTCTTGGATTTGGAAGATGAGTATATAAGGAGCCGACCAAACATTGCTGAGTACTGGCTTTTGGTCAAGCAGAGGCCTAGTTATAAAAAGGTTATTGGGAAGTACTTCGATGGCTGGGGAAGGTACAGAACGCTAATAAGAACTTGGTGCTTTGTTCGTATCAGAAGTATGCTAAGAAGATATTGACTTTAAGTACTAATAGCTCTGGGGTGATAGAATGAATAGTGAGATAAATGGAAGGGAAAATTCTGAGCTCGATTTTCTTCTTTTATCTCTTTCTCATGGAGTTTTTCTTTTTTGGTGGTAAACATGGATTTGAGTCAGTAATTAGAGATGGTGTGAAAAGAAGGTGGGTTATTAACACCATATTGGAGGGAAGATCTTGCAGCAAAATTTTTTATGTTCTCGTGAGATCAAATACAGAAAAAAAAAAAAGTGCTCGGAGATTGTGTATTTTCCTTTTTGTTTTCTCACAAAACTGAAGAAGGACAGGTGACAATTACCAAGGATAAAATCGATTGATTGCTCCAACCTGATGGATCACATTTCTCTGTTCCCCATCTCCCCTTCATTGTTGAATACAATCTTATCATCCTTTTAGCATTCGTTTATTTTAATTAAATATTTTATTACATATTACTGTTATGATTGCTATGTGATTTTCATGCCAGACAAAATGAATAAGATTGAGATGGTTTAACCTAAAAGCTTGTTGTATCAAGGTTTTGAGCTGAGATGGTACTGTTATGATTCCACATTAGTTAGGAGTCAAATGGTATGTGTGGATATAAGCTTGGGGGCACCTCCCCCTAGTAAGTCCGTTTTCTAGGGTATGAATCCTTGGGTCTTATATAGGCACATAACAAATGGTATCAGAACCAGTTGTGAGTTTCCATGCTGCCTTGCCTAATGAGTTGGGTTTGTGGAGTGGCCAGCTATGGATCCAATGGGTAGGGTTGTGTTGCCCCCGTATGGTGAAAACCTCCAATAGTGCTCGACCCACATTGGTTAATGAGTATTTTATCTTTCTTTTTTATTCTCTCTAAAAAAAATGAAGGACAGGTAACAATTACCAAAGATATAATTTATTGATTGCTCCAACCTGATGGATCACATTTCTCTGTTCCCCATCTCCCCTTCGTTGTTGTATACAATCTCATCATCCTTTTGGCATTCATTTTTTATATTAAATATTGTACTTATTACTGTTGTGATTGCCATGTGATTGAGTTTCATACCAGACTAGCAATAAGATTGAGATGGTTTAACTCAAAAGCTTGTTTTATCAAGGTTTTGAGCTGAGATGGTACCCAACTGTTGTAGTGAGTTTGTGACTCCAGAAATCTCAAGCTGTCAGCCCTCGCACTTTGAATCTCATTTCAGCACAATCTTCATGATGCTATTCTACGTTAATTTACCATAGAGATTAGCCTTTCCCACCTAGATCTAACGAATCGAATGTTCTTCCCATGTGCATACCAGTAAAGCATGCTTGCCCACATGTATAATATGATATACTGTAAAGGCATGTAGAAAGGCATTTGTTTCCTGAATGCTGCAAGAGTTGCAGTGGTTTTTTATTTCAAAAATTCTATGTGCAATCAATTTTGTGCATTTTTTTTACACTTCATGAATGTGATTAGTTGCGTCACTTTATTTTAATACAAAATAAATATTTTGGCCAATCATATGAGTAGAGTGTGCAGTGTGCAGGAATATGCAAAAATGACTGGGCACATCACAAAGATTTGGTAGATTATTGGTTGTGTGATTTGGCAGATTATTGGTTTTTCACCGCTCTTAGATATTGTTTGCACTTTTGCATCCAAGGGTTTGAACTTGGAAGCCCCAAGATTCTACCCATTTGAGCCGACTCCGGTTAGTTTTGACACCATAATTTGAGTTGAGCCTGATTTAGATGACTACTTACCATAAATTGGCTGCTGATAAGACCTAGGTGAACTTGCTTTCTCTATCTTTTTGTGTAATTAGTTCCTCCATGTTCCCAGTAGAGAATTGATCAAATACATCAGAATAATACGCCAGATTAAATGGAAAAAAGGAAGGAAAAAAAAAACATAGTCTTGTCACAATCATTTCATTAGACAACAGCATCCTTTTAATCCCTTTACAACAAACTAGTCAGTGAAACTGATCAATAGTACTGTTTTGAGTCTCAACAGGATATTAGAGATCCAAACTCTGTTTGGAAACAAATCCTTCCAACATCACAACAGTCAAATAAATCCATCTTCTGTCCTGTGCATCATAATGCCCCAAAAAATAGGAGCATAACTTGAAGACACAAAAGAATCGATCATGGTCTCTAGTTCTGCTCATCTTAAAAATGCACGAGCCTTCCAAATTTCTGAGAAAATGATACATACACATGAATGACTCACTTCGAGGGGCGGACTCATGAGTTTATTATGCGAATTGGGGTAGCTTTTTTGCCTGGGTATGGTATGACGGACTAAGAGGACTGGAATTCTGAAATTAATTAACATTTCATTAGATATAAACTTGGAAACCAAAAGAATTGAGAAAAGTATAGAAGAAATCAAGTGGATCTTCAGAATTTGTTCTATAAATCAATGATAAATCAATCAATGATTATTGCCAGCTTTTTCTCCTCTACAGCTCACATCCTCTGGTAAATATGAGTTGGTCGCCTCATTTGCTACATTTCCTATATGTTTGCTGCACGAAGAACCTCTCAAGCTGTCCGCCGCCACTTGTCCCCACCCATTCCTTTTCCAAGGCCATGGGGGCCCTGTTTTTGTAGCATTCCATTTCTCCGGCCTGAAACACCTCCTTCCCGAGGTGTATGAGGATTCCCTCGCTCGCTTAAATGGCTGTTGGCTATATGAACTTGGAATGTCCAAATTGTTAAGGGTTTCATCTGCGTGGCAAGGGGTGGGATAATGGCGATCCCTTTGTCCTACTGCAGGTTGATCAATCAACAAAGGATTAGAAGCATGAGAAGTTGGACGATCTTTGTTATCCCGGGGAAATGGAGGCAATGGAGGAAAAGGATGAAAAGGCATGCCAGGAGCAATAAACCAGCCATCTACACTTTCTGCATTGGGTGTGCCAAAATTCTGTACGATTGACAAGGGCATTCCATACGAGACAGGCAAGTGAGAAATGAACTTCCCCTGTGGCTGTCCAACAACTGCGTCAAAAGCATGCTTCATATGGCAAACATTTTGTCGATGGAGATCTATAGCAGCTGATGAAGCATATGATAAACCCTGAGCTTGGGGAGATGAAAACCCAGGTGGAACATCGTCAGGGATGTTCTGCCTTCCATGGTCAGCCCTAAGAGCTTCATCTTGCTGAGAGTGATCATCAACGCAACCATGGAAATTACCATTCTTTCTGCTTACTGTGTCCGTATGACCCAGAGCCGCCTCAACGCTGCCTTGTAATGGCCAGGATTCAAATTGCTGTATCAATGAAGGCTCAATCTTCTGTTCCTTCAGGGGTGATCTTGAGCCTGGGTTTGTCTCTGCTGGCTGATCCCATCGGCTTTTACGTTTACGTGTTTTTCTCTCAAGAGCCAGGCAACCACCTACACAAGGAGCAGAGCAACCCTCCTGGTTACCAGAATCGTTTGAGGGCATTGCAACCACTGATTGCTTCACACAATCAATTGCCTCCGTAGGTCTTGCATCTTGATCATGCCAATAGCTGTTTGATGACAAAAACCTGTTGCAGTTTGAACCCCGTAAAATCTCCATCCTCCCATCATCTCTGTCCAAGTAGCTAAGTTTTCGAACAGGTCTAGGAATCCATCTATCTCTGAATTTCCGTGCAATTTGATGTACCTGCATAGGCATATATACAGTGAACATTCAAATCTCAACCAAGGTAATGCATAGACAGATACCAGTTAATGAATTCCGAAACGATCTGACCCAGAAATATAAGATTAAACAAATGACACATTATTGCATATTAGATGAAATTCAAAAGGCTAAGGAATTAGTTTGCCAAAAAAAAAAAACCTGTTTGTCATCATGCTCTGTCACTGACAAGATTGACTCCCTAAAGCTGCACAGAAACGCGCGTCTCAGGGATATATAATAATAGCAGCATGCCCATCATAATAATTCATTAAATAAGTAGGACCAAATATCATCAGTTTGAGTTGCCACGGAAAATCTATGATTTGGCCACCCTCACACCCATACATAAAAGAATTTTTTTATTTATCTATTGGCACCAGCTGTCCAGAAATAATGTCCCGACTAATTCCGGGAGTGCACAGGCCCTCAGCATAGAGTTTCCTACAAGTACACCTCGGATAATTCAAGGAAAAAATCTCACAATCCGATGGTCCTTAGAGATTGTTTACACTCGAGGAGATTTGAACCTAGACCTAGGGGGGAGCATACGAAACCCAAGGCCTTTACCACTCGAGCCAACCCTTAGGGGTTCATACATAAAAGAAAGTAAACAGATTCAAATGCAATGTCCTTCCAGCAGCCACTTTAGTTACAGTTAACATGTGAGCATCACAGTGATACAAACTATGAACAAAAACATGTTTCAGTATAATCTAAACAAGCAATAACATTTGAGCTTTTGGAGAGCACTTGGATGCCATCACATCTTTGCATAAAAATATTTATATTCGACATTCACCAAAGATCCGGAAATTCTTTGTCCTATTCTTATTTCTTTTTGGCAAACATGTATCTTTACAGCCAAGAATAAGCTGGGGAATAATTATGGACATAAAGAAGTGACAAGGCCGTTCAGAATTCACTGGGGGATGGCAATCAGCCTACCTCAACAATTTAAAAATGCTTTAGATACAGTAATTTCAATTGGCAATTTTTATTCCTTGACATATAGGCTTCCCGAGAGTCTCATGCTTTTATGCCTATTTATGTTCAACAGGCTAGCAGTAATTCTTGGGTTATGACCATGGTGAAAGAAGCCTATATATTTTCTTTTTGATGAGTAAAAGTTTTATTGATCAAATAAGAAGGCAAAAGCCAATTACAAAAGAAAACAATGGCCCATCAAGACGGCGCATTGGAGACAAGGAAATTATGAAGGTCCATGCCATTAAAGTCCGAGGTGAAAGAAGCCTATATATAGGCACAACCATTAAAATATTTCTGAATTTGGTTTAAGATACCAAAAATTCACTTCCAGATTGAGGCCGATCCCTTTAAAGTTGTCAAAAGCTAAATCATCCCCCCCCCCCCCCAAACGTTATATTTTAAATTCCGTTTCCAGAGCAAAAAGTAATTAGGAAATTATGAATCTCTTTTGCCAGTATTAAACAGCACAATGTGTGCTTTTCTGCCTTTGCATTGTGCTACCTGTCTCCTGGTACATCTCAACATTCCTTCTCTCTTTTTACTTACAAAAAAAAATATATATTTTAAATTTCCATACTCTTCCCCATTTGGTTTTCAGTTAAATGCCCCTTGAAAAAGTTCCTCCTGTGCATGTGAAAAGTGGAGAAAACTTGTAGAGCCATAAGTTTTAACCACCGTAATGTAGTTGGAAGGATCTTATAAACAAACATATTAACAAACTAACAATCCAGATTCCAGGGGCAAGGCCAAAACATCATAGTAGGAAGATTCAATTTAAATAATTAGAAATTATCTTCTAACCTCTCCATTCCATGACAAGGTGGACCCCCATTAATGTGTTCAGATGTAAGTATGTCTCTCACTGCCAAATACTCTAAGACCTGCACAAACGTTAACGTCAGTTTTCTATTCCTCATTCAAAAGCCTAAAGACAGCGATCCCATTTATTAGCTTCTACTAAAGCCCAATCAAACTCTTAAAAAAAGCCACAAAGACAAACATACATGCACACACGCAGAAGGTTTCTCAGCAACAAATTAGAACAGGCAAAATATTGGCCAGTCATTTGAAAAACAATTTAACCCTCCAGATTGAAGTCCGACCCATTTACAAACAGCACACATCATTTAGTCCATTGGTAAGACTAACACAATCTTTTAAACAATTATTTTACATGTTTTTTATTTTTTATGTGGTGATGGAGTGGCTAGCCAGCATTATACTTTGATACCATCAACTATTATTATGAAAAATGGAATCTTATCAACCTAATACAATGGTGGTCATAAAAGATTCCTTCATCATCAGAAAACATAGTATGATGCAACTTTATTCTGCCAAGCTATAGAAGACATTCATATTTTGACCATTTTGGTAAAAGGCATGCTTATGTGCTGTTCGTTTTTTGTTTTTAATAAGTAACCTCATGTCATGTTCAAAAAAAGAGTTCTAAGATGGTATTATAGGGTCGAAATAAAATGCAAAAGAAACTTCTATGTTACCTCATATGACTTTTACAGCCATAAAACCCCATTTTAATGACGAGGAACCTTGGAGACCATGCAAACGCAAGATGTCTTTTCCTTCCAAGTAATGTGTCAAAGTCAATCTTTTTCATTCTTTCCTAAAATTATCCCCTTCTTCTTACAGCTTTTCTTTTCTTACCAATTGACAAAATGATGAAAGTCTGAGGTATATGCCAGGAATCAAATTTCTTTGAGAATTATGCAATTTCCAAAGAAAGCATTCACTTCTCCACTAACAGATGCAACCAATTTTTCATGCAAAAGACTCTGATATTCTAATTCCATTGTCATGATCAGAGAAAACTAAATCCATTGAGATATCCAGAGTCCCCAATGGACTCACCTTGAGAAGCTTCCGGAGAATAGGAATCTTTTTGAAATCCCTCCTGTATTGCTTCATTATGTTGTGCAGCATCCGCAACCCTGAAAAACAAAGCAACAGTAATCCTTTAAAGGAATGCAGCCACCACTACTGTATCTTTAATTCCCTGAACAACGCAGAAGCTAGTTGTAGAGTACATGACAAAGCACAAGATAGGCTACCATTTTTGTTAATTATATCGATCAATACTGCACGCGATTTTGTTTTCAGAAGAGCATCAAGGATCATTGAAAGATCTCGATTACTACAACAACAACAACAAAAAACAGGAAAACAATTGATAAAAAGTTATCAAATAAACAATTGCACACGCACGTGCACACACACACACATATACATCAATGACCTATATACCATGAGAAAGTGAAGTAAATTACAGTATAACAAAATCCAATGAAAATGAAAAATATACAATTTACCTCTGAATTGCTTCACCATTGCCGCTATCACCTGATGCTGCAGTGAGAAGCAGAAGCTTCAAATAGCCTTTAGTGGCATCCTGCAAGAAAATAACATGGCTTAAAACATTGAGTACCCACAACTTCACATGCATATATGAGGTACAAATGCAAAAGAGGTACATATATTTGTAGTGAGACTAAATGCTTCAGAGAAAGTAAGTAAACACAGGGTTCAGCAGACATAATTAATAAATATTGGGGATATAAAATTATGAGTTATACAGAGTAACAAGACATGGAAACACACGTTTTATTGTCAACATAAACACCCTTGAGGTGCAATAACGATTTTTCAATTATTTAGACACACAATAGTCATAAAATAGTAAAAAAAAATGAAATGATAATAATAAGGGATATAAAGAATGAAACAGGTAAAATAAGCATACACCAAGAACCTCCCAAAATTCTTCTGCCAATATTTAAAGTGAATGGACCAGTAGTAAAGTGAGAGACACGGCATAAAAACAATCATCTATGCAAAATTGTAAACATCATCCTTTGAGCTGCCTAAATCAAAACTATCAAATCAAAGTATCAACTTGAATGAATAACATTAAAATTGCATACCTTTCGTTTGCTAATCCCTCCATCAATATCCAGCAGCTCGTTAAGTTTCTCTTCAACTGTGAGCATCGCAGGGCACTAACCATTAATATGGTATCCCTTGTGAAATTAAGGAATGGTCAAGACAAGTGAAATAGAAAGTTGCAAACCTGCTTCACAGCTGCCGTTAGAACTTGCCAGTAATTTTTTTGGTTTAATAGACAGCAGCTGAGATTTGGTGGCTGTCACCAGAACTCTTTTGGTATTCAGAGAATTGCTACTCACTTTCCCTTTTTTAACAGAACTAGATGATCGAGAAACTCTCATCTGAGAACGTGATTTTGATGAAACCTGCTTATCTTCAACTGTGTCAGATTTGGATTTCAAATTAGCATCAGTCCCATCAAATAACGATTTGCTAAGAGTCAATGTTTGAGAAATTTCTAATCCATCTGCATAGGATGAGGCTTTGTTCACAGTCTCCTCTTCTCTGGAATTCTTTTTCTGAACAGCAGGCATTGGATTGCTGGTTACATCTTCAGTTTGTTGGGATACCTCTACTGGTTGAACAAAAGATGGTAACCTTTCCTTGGAAACCTCCAGATCCAATGAGCTGTGTAATTGGGAAGCAGCAGATTGATTCATAGCATCCTTTTCTATGGTACTTTCCAATTTCCCAACATCATTTGTAGCTTTATGCATTCCACGTCTAGCTTTTAATATACTCTTGCAAGTTTGAATCTCGGCACAATCAAAGGTACTTGCCCTAAGCATCTTATTATCCAAGCTATCTAAGCTTTTACCATCTTCAAGAAGCATCACAGGTTCTGGAAATTCCTCATCCGAATCACCTTGAACAATTACATCAGAATTAAGAAGATCACCCCCAATATAGCCCCTACATTGAGGTGCACCACAATAACACTTTTTGGCAGCAGCCCCAAACACCCTGACATAATTGTAGTCAAATGTCACCTCTTCATCCTGACACAACAAGTCAAAGCTTAATAGGGGATGATAGCTATGAATGCAAACAACAAAGGGAGAAAAAGATTAGGCAGTAACAATATCTCCAAAGGAGAGACCATGAAGAGCAGCATTAGACTTCCAAATGTGTCGACTACAATTATAACCTCTCAGTCTCAATTTGTCTTCTTCATGGCACCCCCAACTATTCCCCTAAAAAATATCTTTATTGTATACAGATTTCACTTGTTTCTTAACCAGAATATTTTACAGAAAGATCCTAGCACCGATCCACATCATAGACTTAAATTCCTTGATGGATTCTTGGTTGGTTTCAATGTTAAAAAATTGAATCTTGATGGCTTTTCTAGCAGCAGGTTGTTTGAAACTAAATTGAAAACAAAAGGAGAATCTAGTAAGGCAATCACACCGAGTTGTCTTAGGCAATGAAACCTTTGAGGGTGAGGAAATCACACCTTAAAAGCTTCGGAAAATTTTATAAATTCTTATCTGAATCACACATATATATCTCAAAAGTAAAATTCTCTGAAACAATCCCTGCTGATATGTGAATGCAATCTGTGGGATTGAGATATGGCTATACAGAAATGTCAACATAGAAATATAGTGTGTTCATGGGGACAACAACCAAAGATCTAGGGATGAAAGTAACTAATGCAAGGTGCAAGCATACCTTCTTAATATCCCTTAATGCAAATAGTCCAATGCAAATTTCTCCATTCACCATCCACTGCTCAGAAAGCACTTAAGTAAATAAGTACTATAAGAGAGTAGAAAAATTGATTAATGATAACATTTGGGGATTAAAGCTCAAGCACCTGAGACTAATGAAATGAGGTTAAGAGGTGCATTTCAAAACAAAAAAGAAACCCAATGTTCTTACATATCAAAATGCGATAATGGGAGGAGAAAGCGCATCACAAATAGCGTTTTTGCATAGTTCATCAGTGACAACTTTCAGCTACCTTAATTTTTTGTGATAAGGAAAGTTGATGCAGTAACGAATAACAAGAATGTAATAGCAGAAAGTTTCTTCATCCTTAAGTCAAGAGTATAACACAATTCACCTTTTCTGTACGGCAATTAGGATCACAGCTATGGTTAATGAAACGGCCCAAATTTCCTTTTGCACATGCATCTATTACCTGAAATAATGGAAATCATGAATAACTGATAATCAAGAGAGAGAAATGAACTAAGCACATTTTATGCACAACGTGATGCAGATCAAGATATGAATAGCTAATGCCAAAATATGTTATTCTTATTTTGATCCACATGTAGAAAAGCAAATGGTGAAGAGTAGCTGTATTTGTGGAGGGGTACAATCTACCAGTTAGCATTAGCTGTTCTTACTTTGCTATCAACGTCATATGCACAATTTATCCACAATGTGATGCAGATCAAAAGAAGAATAGCTAAAGTAGGGTGCAATTGAAGAACTTATGCATACCATTACATGTAGTAAAGGTCATGGTGGAGATTCGACTTCAAGAGAACTTGCTATCATTTTCATAAGAAAGAAGGTTGTTAACAAATATATGTTTTCTAGCCCAAGGTCCATGTAGCAAATCTCGATCCATGGTCTTACCATTGTGATTGTGCATATGACAACAACCAACAATATGATACATATCTTTGAAAGGTTTTTATCATTAGTAACTTGCCTAAAGAAACTGTCCACATGGATAAAGCTAGGTTGGAATCTTACACATATATAGGTCCTACGTTGTCCCCATCAAATACTAGTATTCAACTTAAAACTGCTCAACCTGTCACCATCCTCCCACCATCCTCACCAATCTCAGACCCCAATAAAGTTTTCCCATGAGACCAACTCATGTAATAGTCACTATAACATCAATGACAGAATCAAATAAGAAAATACCACAACAAAACATAAAATCCAGCTGAGAGATCCAAATATAGCTCCAAATATATTGCCCACTGCTACCAATGCCTGAAATCTCAGCACAAAGCCAACTTCCTAATACTTGTCTCAAAATTACTAAAGTTGACACCAACATGCTTCTCTCATTCATGGGAAAAATAAGCATTTAACCAACAAAAAAGTTCTTTGTGCAATATCGTACCCCAACTACCACTTTTGACTCATTGAACAAAAAAGTTGTTTGTTCAATATCACCCTCAATCCAATTTTGGATGTTAAGATTGAGGAAAAATACGTGATGCAACACAATTTAATTGTTGGATCTTAATGCAGGGTGCATATTGTAACTTTTGTGCCCCACACCTGTACCAAAAAGAGAGTGCAATGAGTCAAAAGTGATAGTTTGGTTACTACATTGCATAAGGGATGATTGAGAGTGCACAGTGCATTTTCTTGATCAAATACATCTTCAGAATGGTCCCGTACATGCTTTAACCATGTAAAATGACTTAATTTGGTAATTTCTATAAATTTTATTAGATGACAAATGAACTAAAGTTTTAATGAGTAAAAGTAGAGTTTGATTGATAGAGAAGGCATAGCCCAAGTTCAACCGTAGTATATAACGAACATGCCTAATTACAACTACGCACTAGTGAGAGATACAAGCAAATCATGAAGGTTATTAGTATTACAAATAACGGCTGAAGCCCAAGAGAGTAAAGTACAGTAAAAAATATTTCAATTCATCCAAATAACGCTCCGTGTCTTCAAAGCACCTCTTGTTTCTCTCCATCCACAAACACCACATAATGCAATGGATCATTCTCCACATGACAGCGACATGGGCATTTCATCTAATTCCTGTACAGCACTTCAGAATATTCCTAACTCTTCCAGCAAAACCCATGCCACCCTGGTCCGATTAAGAATCTCATTCCACAAACACTGGGCCACTTTACAATGTAACAAAAGATGATCCATTGGTTCCCCGTCTTTCTTGCACATAAAGAACCAATCTAGACCATGATTCCTCAAATTATCCGAGGTGAGAATCCGCCCAAGAGATGCAATCCACATAAAGAAAGCAATCCTAGGAGGTACCTTGCATTTCCAAATAGCCTTCCAAGAGAAGCAATGATCATTAGAAAATCCCAAGAGAGCCTTTTGGAAGGAGCGCACCGAGAAATTTTTATTACCACTCAGATTCCAAATCATCCTATCCTCCATCTCATTGTCAATCGGCATAGCATACAATGAGTCAAAGGAATCAGCAAACATATCCAATTCCCAATCTTGAACTCCTCTCGAATACTTACATTCCAATAGACAGCATCAATAAATCAGCCACAACAGTCTATTTGTCACTAGAAATTTGGTAGGGCATTGGAAACACCTGCTTTAGAGCCCTTTCACCACACCAAACATTATGCCAAAAATAAACACCATTACCTTTTCCAATTGTGAATCTGGAAATCTTGGGGAATCTTTCCCCATCTAGCTCTAACATTTTTCCACAATCCCATACCATATGTCCCCCTAACTCCATTAGAACCCCCCCCCCCTTGCTCTTTTTCTCTTCAAATGCTCCCATACTTAGATTCTATGACTTCCTTCCACAAACCATCCCCTTCCTTATGATATCTCCACAACGATTTCCCTAAAAGTACTTTGTTGAAAACCCTCATGTTTCGCACTCCTAACCCACCGCAAGGTATTGGTCAGCAAACTTTATCCCAACTAGCAAGATGGAACTTACTTTCCTCCCCCAATGCCTGCCCAAAGAAAGTTACCAAAAGTTTCCATATGCCACACTTGCAGGTAACGAAATAGTAATAGAAAATAAGTAGGAAGATTAGATAAAGTGCTCTTGATGAGAGTTAATCTTCCACCCTCAGACAAAAATAATATTTTCCAACCATCCAATCTTTCAATTTTTCTAGATTTTGCCTTGAAAACAGCCCTCAAAGGAAGACCGGGGTATTTCAAGGGCAGCGAAGCAACCTTACAGCCCAAGATACTTGCCAACCCCTGAATATTGTTCACGTTACCCACAGGAACTATTTTAGACGTTGAGAGATTTACCTTCAGGCCTGAAACAACTTTAAAGCCAAGTAATTCAGCCCTCAAATACTGCATATGATCACGGTCTGACTCACAAAATAGTAGTGTCATCAGCAAAGAGAATGTGCGATATGCTGACACCCCAAAGAAAATCCAGCAAGGAAACCTCTATTAACAGCCGCTCCCAACATACGACTCAATACTTCCATAACAACGACAAACAACAAAGGGGAGAGGGGATCCCTTGTCTTAATCCCCTAGAGCTGTTAAAAAAGCCTTCTAGTGCTCCATTCACAAAAACTGAAAAATGAACAGTAATTATACAATGCCTAATCCAAGAAATCCATTTATCCCCAAAACCACACATCCCAAGTAAATAAGACAAAAAATCCCAATTAACATGGTCATAAGCGTTCTCCATTTCTAGCTTGCACAAGAGACTGGGTGTACCCTCCTTGATTCTATAATCTAGGCATTCATTGGCAATTAATACTGAATCCAATATTTTTCTCTCCTTCACAAAAGCAATTTGAGTTTTTGAAATAATACTACTCATAACAGTACTCATGCAATTGGCAAGCCCCTTAAAGATAAGAGCAATAAAAGAAACATTAGTACTTTTTTCAAATTTACCAAAGGTAGTATAGCTCTTGAAAAACCTGCATAATATCCTCCCCCACCACATCCCAACAATCATGATAAAAGGACATCAAGAACCCATCTGGACCCAGGTCTTTATCTTTAGCTATCTCACAAATCACCTAAAGAACTTCCTCTGCTTCTAAAGGTCTCTCCAACCCCATAGAGCTTAATTGGTCGACAGTCTCAAAAGGCAAACCATCAAGTTTGGGTCTCCATGGGGATTTTTCAGCAAGGTCTTTGTAGAGATTGATAGAATAGTTCTTAATAGCAACAAAATTAGAGCATACCTGTCCCTCAACCTAAAGCACCTCAATAGCAATATTCCTACAATGAGAATTAGCCACCTAGTGAAAACATTTAGTACATCAGTCTCCTTCTTTCAGCCAAAGAGCACGTAACTTTTATCTCCACGAAATTTCTTCCATTAGTAGCATCTTCTCCAATTCTGAAGTGATAGATAATTTCCTGCAAGAGTCTGAGGAGCGCTCACCTCCCTTTCCTCCAAATCCTTTAATTTTTCCGTAAGGGGCTGTTTTTACTATTAATATGTCCAATCACTTCTGCATTCCACCTCGTCAAGTCCCTCTTCAATGCTTTAAATTTCCCAACCAATATAGAACTTGGTGAACCTTCTAAAGAATATAAGGAAGACTATGACCTAACTTTCTCCACAAAACGCTCAACTTTCAGTCACATATTTTCAAACTTAAAGTATCATTTACCCTCATGACTCCGGAATCCAGTACAATAGGGAAATGGTTTGAACAAACTCTATTGAATCTCTTTTGTAGCAAGGTAGCGCAATGAGCCTCCCACGAAGGAGACACCAAGAATCTGTCCAAACAAGACCAAGCCCTATTATTAAACCAAGTGTGTGTACGCCACCAACTAGTGGTAAATCCACCAGATCCATATCAAAGATGAATTAAGAAAACTCATTCATTGCCTGGCTATACCGGACTTTTCCCGATCTTTCGCTAGGGAACCAAGTGATACTAAAGTCATCACCAATACACTATGGTAAGTTCCATCAACTACCCAAACCTGCAAGCTCCTCCCAAAAAACCTTCTTATGGTTGTTCACATTTGGCCTATACACACCAACGAAAGCCCAACAAAAATCATCTGCCACATTTTCAAACGACACGCCACCATATAGTTTCCAACACACTCCTCGATAGACCCAACCACCCTTGAGTCCCACATAATAAGAATACCCCCAGATGCTCCCTTAGAAGCAAGGTACACACATCTCCAAATGAACAGCCCCAAATACTAGTGATGATGCAACGATTCATGAATTCAATCTTGGTTTCCTGCACAACCAATATCCAATTTCTAGTGTCGTAAAAGATTCTTAATCTAAATGCACTTATTGGGATCATCAAGATCCCGAATGTTCCAAGAAAGAATTCTAGACTTCATTCGAAGAAACAATCTTTCCCATAAATCATTTTTTGCTCATACTCCCCTCCCATCTGTTATAATTGATTGAACAAGTAAGATGCTTTAGCTCCCTCTTTTTCCTAGAAACAGATTTAGGGGATTGAAAATGACCCGCCTTAACAGCAATGAATAATGCCTTGAATTTCTCCTCAAAGCATAATAAGAAATCTCGACACAATCCTAAAGATTGTTCACTTTCTGAGTCACCCAATCCGATGGCGAACCTCCCGTTACAAGCAAGGGAGATAAGGTGCATAACAACTCTGGGTCCACCTCAGCCTCCTTATACACCATCTGAAGGATATAGTTCACATGCTCTGACTTAAACGAAAAGCCAAAAGTCATTGGCTTCTCCTCCCAAATCCCCATATCACTCTCTGCCCTATATACTATCCCTTGCACTAACTGAGCTGCCCAGAGATCTTCACTGGAGAGAAAACCCCCTTGAGCCTCTTACTTATCAGGGAAAAAAAAACTGAGCCTCTTCCATACTACCCATATGCCTTTTCTATGTGTGATGTGCTAGAGATCCAATGTCCGCCACTGAGAAAATTTTGAGATCCATTTCTAGGTTTCCTATCAGCAACTCCATGTTCTCCTTTTGGGCCACCGTTGATGGTTCCTTAGCCACCCGCTAGTCTAATGGGTTGACTGACTCGTGAGCGAGGTTCCTTGGCACCTCAGTTCCTTCATCACCTTCTCTCATGTCCAATGGGTTCCTCGGCATCTTCGTCACCATATTGCAAGTCCAATGGGTTCCTTGGCACCTTGTCCAATGAGATTGACTAACTCCTGCTTGTAGAAGGCCTAGCCTCTCCCCCCCTCTCTAATTCTCCACACGAGCTAGGTTCCAGCCCTAGCGTTTTCTCTATTTTGCCCCACAACCTGAACCCCAATTGAGCAAAGCGGCCCATTTGCTTTGAAACTAACCCAAATGACCAGACCCCAGACCCTTTTAATTTCCCACTTATTTCATTGGAACCCTGAACCTCATGGCCCCAAACCTTCTTATTTTCGTCCTCTACGCACCGTATTAGAGAATCAACCTTCGCATGCATTACCAACAATTGCATTCTCACATCTAGTAAGGTACTATGCACATCCTCCTTTGCTCGACTAGGGGTGGGCAGCATGGCACCGCCCCCCGCCACCATGTGTCCACCACCCCCCTCCTGGGCGGCTATATATATATATATAACATTTGTTACTAAATGTCGTTTTAGCGATGAATATTTAAAAAATAAAAGGGAAAAAAAGGAAACGGCATCGCATTTCGAAACCACCATATTGTGTAGTCTATAGGTTTGTTTGCAATTTTAGTTTTTTTCTTGTTGTTTTCGTTGTTCTGATTCAATTTCTATTGTTGTGGATTTGATTTGTATTTTGTAACTTTTTTCATTATGTTGTATTTTGAGGTTTCCACTGTGTTTGAATTTTTTTTGTGGTTTTTTGGCTAGGATAGTCATGGGTGGGCGGTGGATGAGGGGTGGACAGGGGCCCCAACCCTAGGTTGCGGTGGCGGATTCCAAGAGACAAACTACCCCCTCATGGTCCAAGTAGCACCCTTATGCCTGACCCATCAAAGTTTTAAAAATCGTACTGTACCGAACGGTACACCTGGTATATGTCATACCGGAATAGTAACCGGTACGGGAAATGACTATGTTTCATACAGGCTAAAATACAAACAGACCGGTGTGTTTCGTTCGGTACTAGCTAATATTTTGGAATAATAGGTCTGAGTATCAACTCCTGAACTAATGTTATTGCACTACCGTGATGCCATCTTCTCCCACTCCAACCTCACAATCAAATCCCTTCACTTACTCAGTTTCTCCCCCTCACTCTCTCTCTTTCTCTCTCTCTCTATCTCTAGAATCGAATTCCGCTTTATAGAGCTTACGGATCAAGACCTCTTCTTCTTGCAGGGTTGCCATACCTGAGACTTCGTCATCCTAAATTTTTCCTCTTTGTTTTTTGAAAACTAAAATTCAAACAGAAACCAAACGGCCTAAAATCTGTCTTAATACCCCTAATGAAAATCAAACTCGGGCTTCTAGTTTTACTCAGAGAGACGAAGGGAAGACACTGGGCTTTGAATCAGACGTAAACCCCACGAATCCAAATCCAAGAACGGGGAAAAAAAACTTGAAGGCTGTAAAAAAACACGCTATGGAAGAGTGATTGAATTAACAAGAAAGAGAAATGAGAGTCCGAGAAAAGAGGAAAAAAAACGAATTTTACGAGTGGTAGAGAGCTTGAGGGAGATAAGTTTTTGGATTTGGAATATAGTTTGTGTATATACATATATATATAATTTATCCATGTATAGACTTTTAAGAAATAGTACATGAAATGATACCGGTACAGAAATATTTCGTTCCAATGCCTTAACTGACATGATATTCAAAAATATGCAACCCACAACAAGCATGCCACCCCCCCACCTCTCCACTCCTGTCCCAAAGGTAGGTTGAGCCTTTCCACCCCTGTTTTGCATGATCGGATGTATTGGTACCTTTTGCTACACCAGAGCCTCCCTACACGAGCGACTATGGGTGGTTCACTGCCACAATGGCCTCTACACTACCCTTCCTCTGCTTTGAATCCCATGCCTTCCCTCCTTAACAACCTCCCACAATGCATCCGCTGTTCTCCTCCAGCCCTTACCTCCCAACTCTTCAATTATGAAAATGAAACTACATCTGCCACCACCATATACTCCACTAAAGCCATTTAGCAGCTACGGGCATTTGAACACCTCTGCACAATGAAGCTTCCAGTACCCTCCCTCAAGGTTGTGTAAAAATCCATATTTCACCCCTTCAGGCATTACTCCAGTGTTTTGGCAAACCATTGCACCATAGGGATTCCCATCCCCATCCTTTCACCACCCTCCAACTCCTCTCAATATGAACAAGAAAATTTCCATCCTTTAACAAGGCAAAAACCTTTGATTCTATCAAAAGTGTTTCGGAAGCCCCAGAATCCCACCAATCGGGCTTGGAAACATTCAACTCAGCAGTAAACACACAAGGTTGTATGGAGAGAAAATCCAACTCTAAAAGACCATATTGTTAACCTAAGAAATTGAATATATAATTCCAAGAGGCATAGCGTTAAGTAGCAAAGCAACTGGACATCTTGAAGAATAACATATAGATCATTGCTGAAGTTTTTTTTTTCGTAAGTAAAATAAATTTTATTAATATGGAGATAGGCATAGTCCAAGTACATTGGTAGTATACAAGAGAATGCACCTACTTAAGAGCTATAGATAGATACAAGGAAATCATGGAAACTAATACCATTAAAATTTATAGCAATAGCCCACATAAATAAAGTCTTAAAGAAAATAATTTTGCTGAAGCTTCCACATAAATGTTAGTATTTAGAACTTAAGGTCATGAAACTTCTCTCATTGAGGACTAAACCTTGAGAAGTTCTAAACATGATATAGAAGAATTTCGAATCACAACATGCTACCAACAAATTTGAATCAAACAAAAATGTACTTGAATTAACATAATAATAACAATAATAATAAGGAGGACAGATCCAAACCTCACTGCCATTCAATGTCATGAAATAGAAATGTCTATGACCCTTAAAAGCATAATCCTTTTGCCGTGCTTCATAAGCTTGCATATCAAGCACCTGTAACCATATAACAGAAATATTTTTCAGAGAAAGCCATGTTACAGATACACACTACACCTCCAAGTCTACATGTGTGCACATACACATCAAAGCATTTGAGTAGTTGGCACGTGAGTATATATAGCTGGGTCAAAGATAAATTCCTATCCTTTTAAATATTCCGCTCTTATAAAACACTAACAGATTCATTCCATCAAGGAAGAAAATCCAGTTTTGTGCCAACTTGATTTATGGAAAAGAGAATTGAGCTTATGTTGGTAGCCAACTTAACTAAGCCTTGACCCACTTAATTGGGCTACATGAATTCTCCTTTCACCAATTGATCTGTTTGGTGCATGCAGGTTAACTCTGCAGAAAAAAGTTAGGGGGGTAGGTCACCACCAAGTTCTCATTCTACTTATAGACAGGTTGGAGAGAGAGAGAGAGAGCTCATGTAGAAAGCAAACAAACCTTCATATGAACTGGTCTTGTTCAATGTTTGCAGAAGTATAGCACACCACGTTAAATTAATAATTAGTGCAAAGAATCAATATATTGTATTTCATCCACCAATAAATTCGAGGTAAGATTTTAATCAAATGGCTGCCCACATCATCTACTCCATGCTAGTGGGGACTTATCACAAGGAAAAGACACCTCCAGACTTATGTTTAGAATAACATGGAGAGAGTGAGAAAGAATTCCTTAATTACCTCTCCAACATATTCAATAAGAAACTGCCCTTTGGATATATCCTCCACCAACTTTAGCCCATAACCCTTCTTCCCACTTCGAAACCATTCCAGCTTAGCATACCTCTGTTTTTGGAACTGCAAACAAGCAATTGGACTAAATAATGCCCCTTGCATGCAACTAATTTCACTAAGAAACACATTGCTAGCAGTAATAAACAGCTAAAATACCTGTTGATTTGAACAAAACTCCCCACATGGGCAGGTGCCTTGGACGCATTCAATATTAAGCACTCGGTTCAGGCATTCATCTCCACAACCCAATAGGCCTTTCGAAGATGGCTTGCAGTGACAAACCATTATCTGAAGAAATTATAAAATATATAAACATAGAAAAATAACTGACCTAAAGAGCCATGCCTATAAACTCACCTAAAGAGCCATGTCTTTTGCATGTAACAAAACCATCATATCAAGAGCACACACCCAAGTTTAGACAATGGGAAAATTAATTAAAACAAAGTAAAGTTAGTGATGTAGTCAGGATAGATAAGTGATTGACTATGCTGGAATATAAAGAATAAAGAAAATGTACAGTATAACCAAAAATATCAGCAAAGCAACATCCTTCACAGAAAATTCATGAAAGTATAGAATACTCAAATATCCATGAAAAGATAAAAGAATGAGGCAATTGAGGATGATCTGAATCAGTAGTGAAATATTTCACGCACAGAGAGAGAGAGAGAGTAACTGCATCAAGCACAATATTTTCTGCATGAGGGGAAAAGGAATATCACTTATTTGTATACAAATTTAAACCATTGATCCTTTGAAGATAATAATTGAAAAGCGGATCACATTAACCAAAACCTATTGGCACCAGCTTCACTAGTTGGGTTCAAAATTAATCCATCAAATTGCCAATTAACTGTACCTTTTTTATTCCTTTATCAACAAAGGGTACCTTTTTATTTAATATTTTAACAAAGCAAAATTTTAAATTGGTATGCCACAGGACATTTCAGTCCACATAAAACAATACCTTATACATATTTCATTGAAGTGAAAATAATTCTCACAAATTACACTAGTTAAAATGGAGGCAATGTCGAAATGTTTTGTGCAAAAATTGGATGTTGAAAACTAACAGATGGTTTGCTTTGTTAGCAGTATAGATCATGCCACTCAATTACAGTACATATCCTTTTTAAGGAAAGCTAGAATCTTGGAAGATCTACTGAAAAATGATACATGAGTATTGAAATGAAAAACAGCCCAATAATTCAAATTAAATGTCAGTTACATACCTCGTCAATAGTCTGAGTTTTACGCCGACGATGCAAAAACTCATTAGTAGAAATACGCTTAAAGGTTGACTCTTGGTAACCTGAGGGCAATAAAAAAAATTGTCACAAATCATAAAATATAAAAAGAAAAGGATGGCATAAGACCTCAATATAATCCTGGCTTCAAGCTTGTATTTGATCTTACCAATCCGCTATCACTAGCAAATACCACATACCTGTTGAATGCTTACATTCCAATCCCTTATAATTTTTAGGTGCATCATTAGAATCTTCTTCACCAGAAGCATCAGATATATCCAACTCTACATTAATATCTGCATTTGACTTCTCTTGAGGTATTGAGCAATCAGCAAAGGCTTTATCCAAGTTGTCCTTACATGTCCTTTAAATATAAAAGTACACAAAGCAAAATCAAATGCTCAATTCTAAATATAAGTTTGAAAAGACAATAATATACTGGAATGGATATTAACTATGTACGCCTTAAAAGTTGAAGGTAGTACATATAACATACTGAAATGATGGACCACTAATGATTCCATGTACCAAAAGTGAAAGGCAAAAACATATACCAGATAGAAATAATGAATTGCATCTGATTGGATGTACATAAGTACTTAAATGAATGAAACGACATCAGACCAAATTGTACCAATAGTTTCGGGATGGCAATGAGATTTGGAAGTTCTAAAACGGGTGAACTCCAACCAGCAAGGAGGGAACTCTCTTGTGCCCAAGAAATTCATTGTTTGAAACTTTATTTTCTTTTTGATAGGTAACATGTTTGAAACTATATATTTTAATAGGTAATCAAAAGGATTTCATTAATAGAAAAGGCTAAGCCCAAGTATACTAGAAGTATACTTGAGAAAACTTAGCTAGTGTTACAGAGAAGAAAGAGGTTCATGGATACTAAGTCCGTTACAAGCAATAGATCCTGCCCAAGAAAGCAATGTCCTATAGAAGAAAAGTTTTAGTTCCTCAAAGTTCTCTCACAATCTTCGAAGTTCCTTGCATTTCTCTTTCTCCATATGCACCAACACATACAAATAGGAACCATACGCCATATAGTCGCCACCTATGGGTTACTTCGGATACCTCTCCAACTAGCTAGAAAATTCATCAAGTGAAGAGGCAGGACCCAATAAAGAAACTATATATACCTAGCTTCTTTTTAACTCTAGCTCCAAGCATTTTTTCTTCCCCGAGAAGCAGGCACTCCTAAAGAAATTCTCCTCTCCCTTAAATGAGATTTCTAAAATTATGGGAATGGGTCGCCATTATGGTAAGATATCACATTATTGAATGACCTCGCTTCAAACACCCCATGCTTTGAAGGGGCCCAACAAAGTTTTTCTTCACCATTCCTTCTCAGCCCCCCAATCTTGAGCAACTCTGGATAAATCCACATCCCACCAAGAAAAAATCACTAGGAAACTGCAACTGACCCACCACAAAAGCTTCCTTAAAACAAGCACAGTTGAATAACTTCGGTTACTAGTAATGGGCTTCCTTACTAAAAAATTAGATAAAGCCTGTGTGATAGGAAATTTGACATACTGAAGTTAAAGAATTTCCATTATTATCTAGCTACATCATGAGATAAGTGTTTGCTTGCCTGGGTTATCTTTTATTTAGTTAGTCAATAAATCCTACTTTCATTCAGAAAATTTCAGCCATCTCTCATGGATTGAAAGGATGTAATTGCCAGCACCAAACCTGAATTGAATCAAATTATTCCCATATCTTCCCTCCCAAGTGATTTCATCCCAAACGTTTTTTGGTAAGTAATCACTAAGCCTTTTTACCCCAAATTATAGATAAAAACTCATCAAAGATACTGTCTCAATCAATAAAACATGTATGACAATCTACTTATAAAAAGTTTGTATTAGAATATATATATTTTTTGATAGGTAATAATACACTAACAAAGATGTGAATACCATGCTTCTTAAGGTTTCTACATTAATATAGAACATTTGTAATGGTAAAGACAGGTATAAGAAATGGTGTACCATGTGCAATTTTTTTTATCAATTAAATCTGCAAGCAGAGCTGGTATTCGACGCCATTTATGACACACGTCACATAGAACCCAGGCCTTCCGGGGGGGTGGATGCTGCTCCTGTAAGCTACCTGGTACCACATCCAAGTTAGATTTGTTTGTGAATGCAATGTTGTCAGCAGTTTCAGTTTTTCCAATGCTGTCAAGATTGTGATCTCCTACAACATCAAGTCATGCTAAGTAAGAAGCAGACTTTGAACTGCCTAATTTAAAAGTATCTCAAAGAGAAGAGTTAAACAACATCTATTGCTGAGCAAGTGTACACGGTGACGACACATTTATAAAATTATTATACATTCAGGGGAGGCATTGCCAGTCCTAATAAGGATTAAAAAAATGACATGGCCACAGACAGAGTATTACCGCCTTCTGGGTAACTTTCCACTTTGTGAAAGATTTGATTACAAACAACCTTCTCCTCGACTTTGCACTTACTGACAGACTTCGGCTGCTTCTCCCTTTTCTGTCTATGCACATTCCCTCTCTTGTCAGCCGATTCAGAAGCTTTAGACCTGCCTTTGCTCACTCTACCAGATTTCGAAAGTTTACACCCCATAGCTTTCGTGGTAGGAGGCAAATCCTTGGAATCATGTGACTCTGATATTTCAACATCAACAGGTAGGATGTCACTCATTTTGGTTTCCACAGCTCTTTCCTCTTTCCAAGCCTCTCCAAGAATTATGTGTTCCATCTCTTTTGGAAAAACCAATGGTTCCATAGACAATTCCTTGTTCCTTGCCGAGTTGCCTGAAGCAATTGCGCTGGTGAGTGAGGTGAAAATCTCTCCACAGCAAAGTCTATCGCCCATACATTGTCTGCATCCTTGTTTCTTTGATGTTTTAGCTTTGTTTATGCAAGTTGGACCAGGTGATCCATCCTCCAGAACAAAGTTACGTGAACGATGGATCCTGTTCTTCTTACCTCTCTTACTGTTAGTACGATGTTCTTGAGCAGCAACATCTTTGGAGGAACTCAAAAGAGCGTCATGCAAATCTAAATGATGTCTTGTAGTGACTTGGGCCTCTGGAGTCAAATTGATAACTTCTGAATCAGGCGAAGTTCCAGAATCTATACACCTATTCCCAATTGCCCCTCCCAATGCATCGACTAATACATGGGAGGGAACCCCAAGATAATTGTCTGCATCACCAGGTGCCTTATCTATAATATTGGCTCCCTCAGTGTCTTTATTTGCAAGTTGTCCATCTTCCTCTAATTTATCTTCAACAGAAACGGCAAATTTCGGAGGTTCTAAACCTGTTCCAGAAAACAAATCTGTCCCATAGTCACTAATGGCAACATTGGAGGATACTGAAGTATCAACAAACTTTGGATCTATACTGTTCAGACAACTTTGAGCTGCTACTTTTCCCACTTTAACCTTCAAACGAACACGACTAGTTGAAGCACGACAATTTCCCCTTGACCCTTGTGAGCTTCTTCTTGCTTGCCTCTTGTTCTGCTTTCCACTTTGTCCACCACCCTTTGCTTTTCCCAGTCCTTGCTTCTGTACTTGATCGACCCCATAGATCCCATTACTCTGCTCAAAAAATTGTGTGATATTCTCCAGCGATCCCCAAATAGAAGTACGAGCTGTTTTTGACAAAGAGCTTCTTTTCAGTCTTGCAGTATCCAAAAAAATTTTGATACTTTCACACGGGTGTAGAACATGGGATGTGTTCTTGCGTTTCTTTTCAGCTCTCTTTTTATTGATCTTTTGGCTTGATTTATTTCTCTGGACCTTCCTTCGAGAAGATGAGGACACAACTTCAGGACATTTGGTTTCAAAACCACAACCAACACCAACGGTATCTTTTCCTTCATTATCTGTATGTCCAGAACATTCAGCCACACTGCTAGAATTAATAGAAGCAATAATATCCTCATCTGATTTGTCCTTTGATGTATTAGGATTGGCAATACTAAAGGGTTGACAAGATGGGGGAGAAAATGATTTCTCACAAGTACAGTTATGACTGATATTGGCAGCACCCTCCTTTAAATTGCAGGAATTTTCTTCCAATGGTAATATGGTGGTACCCAGTTCAACAGTTGTAATATCACTTTTATCCTCCACAACCTTTGGAACCCTTTCTGTACAGACACCACAAACACCTTTATCATTCTTCCAATCATTTTGTTGGGCAGAGATGCTTGGTAATTCAGACATATGTGAACTTTCCAAGGCGCTTTGGCATCCCTGTGGAGACAATACTTGAAAGGATGTATCAATATCAGTTGTTCTTTGAAAAATCCCTCTAACCCCTTCTACAGAGAGATTGTCAACAGTCTCTTCATCACTCTTATCACACTCCTGCTCGACATTGCTCGCGGAGTCACCTGCATGTGAGACTTGCAAAGGAATTTCACCTCCCTCTGAAGGCGAAATCCAGTTGAGAACGTCAGCTTCTGTCCTTTCTGAAGCATCCCTTTTCCGATCCATAACCTCCAAAGGAAGATGACCATTGTTCTCAGTGTCCTCCTGCTCCTGCTGCTGAGCATAGCCGTTGGGGAAATCAGTCGTCGGTATTAATTCCAAGGGCATTTCACGACCATCTGAAGAAGATATTTTATCATGAGTATCAGTCTCTAACCCAGCTAAATAACCACTCTTCTCATCAATAACCTCCATGACACCTGGAGATGAACATCTGACAATCCTATTATCTGTCTCATCCAGTTGAGAATTCCCCCATGAACCAGTCATCTGTACAGATTCGAAGGGCGTTTCACAGTCATACTCACCTTGAGATTCCCTATTCTCTAGCCACGATGCACCATTTTGAGTCTGAATCTCAATCATACAGTCCCCCCGGATACTACATTCACTGCCCTGTACATTCTCCAGTATCAAATCGCACACATTCTGTCTCTCAATCACCAACCCATTGCTATCAGAAGTAAAAGCCTCCTTCACCTCTGTAACCTCACTGGAGCTCACACAAGCATCACCAACCATGCAAAAATCCGGACACCTATCCACAGCATTCGGGGGGTCAGCCTTAGATTCAAACAATCTGTAAGCCACCTCCAAGCCAGACTGCTGCTCCGATGCAGAAAATTCTAGGTCCAAATTCTGCTCAAGAACTGACCCACATAACGGTTTCTCTATTATAGCCAAATTTTCATAAGAGCCCATCTCAAACTCAATAAATTAATCATAATCCAATGCAAACCCAGTACTTTATCGGAAACCTGATCAATATAATATTCCGAAACCAATAATAATCGGTTCCCAATAAATGCAATGCCCCAATCACCGTTCAATAAAGCCCTGACCCTGTTAACAATCACCAAACTTCTTCAAATCCAAATAAAACTATAAAATCACCACCTGCAACGAATCCGTTTGAATTCTAACCGCATAGGAAAACCCTAGAAAAAAATCACTCTGCATATTAAAGAAAAGAAAAGACCGAAGTCAGATTGTAACCATAATGCGGTTACTAATACCGACATATATATACACATGGGGATTAAAAAATATAAATACAAAGCCCCACCAATCCCAAAAAGAACAAAAATATGATGCGCAAATAGAATTGAGAGAAGCAAGTACCTGTGCACCCTGCAGGCAATAGATTGAAAGCAAAAATAACGAAACAAACAAAATGGGTTTCCTAAATTATGCTATCTCTTCTTCTTCCTTTCAGCGCGCGCGCGCGCGCGAGCGAGAGAGAGAGATAGAATTGGTTGGGGTAGGACGTCGGGGTCGTCGACAAAAAACGGTCAGAAGAGAGCAGAATGCCAGAAAGAGAGGTCTCCGACGGTCCGACCGGTCACTAAATTCTGATGCTGAATCTGCAGATAGACCGTTTTAGCCCTATACAACCAATTTCTTAAGGGTTGTCTGCGTGGATTTTGGGACTTGGACGACACGTGTCCTACAATAGCTTTCTAGTCACTGCAGTCTGCACTTTATATCATTGCCTTCGGCTCTCTTTTTTTTTTCTTTTTTCTTTCACTTTATGTTTGTTGGCGTCAATTGTCAAATTCTTTTGAAGACTTTGAGAAAGTCATGAAAAGTTAAAATCTAGAATAAAAGAAAATAAATAAATAAATTTTATCAGATTTATGTAATTTCCTTACTCCCTTTTCTATAGTTATAGAAGTATTTTTATTGACTTATGTATATGCATATATAAAATTATATTTGAATAATATAAGTTTAAAATTATTCATATTAGAATATGTATATCTAAATATTTAAATATTTATAAATAATAATTATGAAAGTTTTAAGAGTTACTATTTAAATATGAAAAAATATTTTATTATTTTTTCTCTCTTCTTCCACCTATAAAAATATGATTTATAAATATATATATTTATATATAAAAAAATTATATTTATAGATATATGATTTATATATATAAATCATATAATTGTTAACGAAATGCATCCCATGTATATATATAATATATATGTATTTTTTTCTCTGAATATATATATGTATGTATATGTAAACTGGAATGCATATATATATATATATATATATGTGTGTATTTACATATAAATATATGCATTCCAATTTATATATATATATATATATATACATATGTGTGTGTTTTAACAAATTAACTGCAATTGAAGTAAAATAATATTTTATTATTATTTTATCTCAAATTTGCATAAGTCAATATGAGATTTTGGTCAAGGTTTATCAAATTCAGCATTGCCAACACTTCACCACCATAAACGCCTATAGGTTACATATATCCCCTCCTCTCAATATATCAAAATGGTCAATTTTACTCCATTTTTGTCGTGTAAGTCTCACGTGCCTCTTGTAAAGATCATCATGTATGATAGGAGGACATTAACTATCTTCAAGATGGCTATAGATCTTTTGATCGATTGGTAATCAAAATATTTTATTCATATAAGTAGATGACTATAGTGTTATATATATATATATATATATATTCTATTTGCAGTCCAGACTTGAGACTACATGTGCAGACCCTTTATTAAATGAGAAAAAATATTATTTTGATTATAAGAATATTATTATAATTTCTTAAAAAATTAAAGATAAAAATGCCTAAGCTTATATGAATTGTCCCCAAATAGAGACTGTATATAGCATTAAACATATTATATATATAAGCATTATTCTTGATTATATTTCTACCAAACTTTGAGTTGACTTGTTCTTCATCATGATCAATTAACTAGCCATTCCAAGATTACAATTGATATTGTCTAGATCAAATTATTAGTTAGTTTAATGGACAACTAGGAGCTAGCTAGTTAGGACTCTAATTGGAACAGTTTAAATAAAACTTATATCAATTATAAACTACACTTGGAATAAATTTTTAGGAAATCCTCATAATCAAATTGTCAATGAGTACAACAAATATTTGAACAAATAAATTGAAAGAAAACACAAAGTGGGAGAATTAAAACTTGTATTGATCTGTTTGTACAAGTCTAAATTTATACAGAATATAATGTAACGAATAAGATACAAATTTACAAAATTGAAATCAAAGAATTTACAGCACATTAAATCCTATATAATTGAAGATACAAAACTGCCTATATCAGATTATGATTCTTCTAAATCGAATTCCTTGATCTTAGCTGTATAGTTTTCAACTTTCCATTTCAAGCTTAGTATCCCTTTCTTCATATCAACACATTTATTATGGTTAACATCCTCCCTCAAGCTTATGGGTAACTCTCGAACCATGAGTTTGTCTCTTAAAAATAATAACCTTGCTACAAATTAACCCTTTTGTGAATACATCTGCTGGTTGATCATTGGTACCAATATGTTACAAAGAAATGTCTTTGTTTAGCACTTTCTCACAAATGAAATGATAGTCTACCTTTATGTGCTTTGTTCTAGCATGAAATATTGGATTTGAGGCTAGAGTTATAGCACCAACATTGTCACACTAAACAGTCGATGATGCTGCTCAATGAACCTGCAAGTCTATGGGTAACATTCTCAACCAATAGACTTCTACAGTGACTAGTGTCAAAGATTGATACTATACTTTTGTACTTGACTTGAAGACTACTGCTTGTTTCTTAGCACTCCAAGACACTAGACATGGACCTAAATAGATTCCATAGCCTATGGTTGATCTTCCATCATCTTTTGACCCTGCCCAATCCGAGTCACAAAATGCATTCAGATTTAAATTGCCTCAACTAAGATGAAATCCATGGTTCATTGAACATTTGAGATATCTCAAGATTCTCTTTGCAATTGTCCAATGTGTTGTAGTAGGGCAATGTATGAATTGACATAGTTGATTCATCGTGAATGCTAATTCTGGTCTTGTCAAAGTACAATATTAAAGGGCACCAATAACTTGTCTATACTCTATTCCATCTTGAAGAGGAGTGCCATCAGTTTTTGAGAGTTTTGATCCTGAAACAATAGGAGAAGAATAAGGCTTAGCTCATGCCATTTTTGTTCTGTTGAGAATGTCCAAAATATATTTAGCTTGGTACAGATTAATTCCATCTTGATCACGATGCACTTGAATCCCAAGAAAATATGATAGAGACTCGAGATCCTTCATTGCAAACTTTTCACTAAGATAAGAAATTAGTTGATGTATGTGGCTTGAATGAGATCTTGTGATGATTATATCATCAACATACACAAACACAAAAATTTGAATGGAATCCACATGAAAGGTAAATAATGAGTGATCAACTTGTGATTTCTGAAAACCAAGCTCGGTCAAGACTTGTGACAATTGATTGAACCAAGTTATAGGAATTTGTTTGAGTTCATAGATGGGTTTTTTGAGCTTGCAAACATATTGTGGGAATTGTTGGCTGATAAATCCTTATGGTTGCTCCATAAATACATCTTCATTGAGTTGTCCATGCAAGAAAGCATTTGAAACATCCAGTTGTTTAACTGGTCAGTTATGATGGACTGCAATGGCTAGAACAACTCGAATTGTTGATGGTTTAATAACTGGATTGAAAGTTTCAGTATAGTCAATACCATCTCTTTGCTCATGCCCATTAACCACAAGTCTAGCTTTATATCTATCAAGTGTTCCATCTGATTTTTGCATTACTTTGAACACTCATTTGCAATTTAATACATGTTGGTGCAATGGTCTTGGAAATAGTGTCTAGCTTTTATTTTTTTACAAGGCATCAAATTTAGCTTGTATTGCATCAATCCATTCTTGAAATTCAGAAGCTTGCTTTAATGTAGTAGGCTCTATGGGAATCACTGGTGTGTGAAGGGTCATGATTGGATGCTTGCTCGAGTAATATAGCTGGTATTTAAGAAATGTTTTGGGCCTGGAAGTCCCAGTTTTTGATCTGGTTTGCATTGGATGAATTGTCTGAATTGGTTCATTTGAGACTTGTGGTGATATTGATGAAGATGGTTCATGATGCTAAGTTGAAAGATTATTTTCTGCAGTAAAAATATTTGAGGAAGCAATTTCTAGTGAGTAGAAAGAAGTAAATGATGGAGGAGAAATGTTAAAAACACTACCTAAGGAGAATCCTTTGTCTGAAGGCAGAGAGAAAATATTTAGAACTTTTGTTGGAAAAGAATCTTCATTAAACATCACATGCCTCAAAATGAAGACCTTATTAGTGGAAATGTCAAGGCCTATATACCCTTTTTGATTTGGACTATAGCCAATGAAGATGCACTGTTTAGTTCTGAAATCCAATTTATGCTTGCTAGAGGGTCTAAGCAAAAGGAAACAAGCACATCCAAACTCTCTAAGTGAAGCATAATCAAGCTCATGATTTAGCATTTTCTTGTATGGAGATGTGAAATTAAGCAAAGGAATAGGAAGTCTGTTTATCAAATAAACATATGTTAGAAAAGCATCAACCCAATGATTTTTAGGAAGACCTGAAGTTGCCAAAGTGTCAATCATGTCTTTACAACACGTTTATGCTTACGTTCAGCCAAACCATTTTGTTGAGCTGTGTGTGAACATGTCTATGAAAAATCTCATTTGATTTAAGAAAGCTTTTGAACTTATTTGAGAGATATTCTCCCCCCCGCCCCCCAAAAAAAAAAAAACCTGTTTGTAGAATATTTATCTTTGAGGATAACAAATTTTCTATGAAACATTTGAATTTAACAAAGCATGGAAGGATATCTGATTTTTGTTTTATTGGAAACAACCAAGTGAACCGAGAGAAATCATCCACAAAAAGAACATAGTATTTGCAACCACTTAGTGATGTAATGGATGATGTCCAAACATCTGAATGTATTAGTTGAAGTTGTGCAATGCTTTGTCTATTTGAAATTAGAAATGGTTGTTGCTTATGCTTTGCAAGTTGACAAGAGAAACATAAATGCATTTTATTAATAGAATTTGTAACAGATAGATGATAATCATGCAATATTTTTTGAGTTACAGTTTGATGGGGATGACCTAGTCTAAGATGCCAATTAGAGGTTGATATCTTGATGCCAAGAAGAGTTATGAGGTGACTGGTTTTGTTCTTTGAAATTCTTCCCAGCTTTATTGGATACAAATCATTCTCACTCTTGTCTTACAGTAGGATCCTCCCTGTGTTGATGTCCTTCATAAAGAAATCAGTAGAAGTAAGTAAAAAATAACAAGAGTTGTCATGACAAAACTGTTGAATGAAAAGTAGATTGATAAAAGCTTTTGGACAGTGAAGAACATTTTGTAAATGAAAAGAGGAACTATTTGCTTTAAGAGTTGTTGAGCCAGTATTTGTAATGTTGAGATTGGAACCATTTCTCACAGCTACTGATTCATGTCCCTGGAAAAGTTGTTGCAGCGTGAGGTTTTCAATTGAAGCTGTGATATGTTGGTTTGCACCGTCTGCAAACCAAGAATTAAATTCTTCATATTGAGAATTGGTTTGAGCAACCATAACAGCCAATTGTTGAGGAGGATGTTTTTCTTGAAAAGCATAATTCACCCTATGATAACAATCAAGCTGGGCTTGATGATTAGTTTTTCCACAAATTTGGCATAGTGATTTGTTATTGTTCTGGAAAATAGAACTAGATTTAGGTTGGGTAGGATTGTTGTTTGATGAACTGAAGTTGTGGTTTTTGGGTAGGAAATATTTTTGAAAGTTTTTTCGCTTGAATTTGCAATTGTTGAAATTTTTGTTGTTCTTTGGAGTGAAGAATGCAAAGTTGCCAGTTTCTGGTGGAACATATTTTATTTGATTTTCAAGAAGAATTTCATAATTAAGTAACTCAGCTTGAATATCACCAAATGTCATTGGATTAGCACGTGTAGCAAATGTAAAAAAGCCACTGGTGATAAAGGATATCAAATCATCATCTTCAATTGGTTTTCCTACTGCGGCAAGTTGATTAGCATATGATTTTGCTAGGAGCAGGTATTGAGAGCAAGTCTTGGACTCCTACTTCAGTGTTTGTAGTTGCCTTTCGAGATGATTAACTCTTGATTTTGAATGAGAGGCAAACTGAAAGGATAATGATTGCCATGCTTGTCGTGAGGTTTGAAGACCAAACACAGTAGAGAGAACACTCTCTGATAAAGTGGCATTAATCCAACTTAGAAGGTATTGATCCTTCTTATTTCAGAGAACATATTTTGGATTCAAAGTAGTTGTTGGAGTCCCATCGGTTGTAGTAAGAAACTTGGTGGGACATGGCTGAGAACCATCTACAAATCCTTCAAGGTCATGTGTTTTGAGAACTGGAAGAAACTGGGAAACCCACAACAAATAATTATTTGCATCGAGTTTGATGAAAATGAGTTGGGTAAAGTTGGAAATGAGAAAGGAAGAACCAGAGTTTGAATCTAGCATAGTTATATTTCGATATTAGCCTTTGCTGACTCTGATTACCATGGAAGAAAACACAAAGTGAAAAAAATTGAAACTTGTATTGATCTATTTGTACAGGTCTAAATTTATACATAATACAATGTAACGGCTAAAATACAAATTTACAAAATTGAAATCAAATAATTTACATTACATTAAATCTTATGCAACTGAAGATACAAAACTGCCAATATCAGATTATGATTTTTCTAAATCGAATCCCTTAATCTCAGCTGTATGGTTTTTAACTTTCCATTTCAAGCTTGGTGTCCCTTTATTCATATCAGCACATTTATTATGGTTAACATAAATGATGTGAATAACTTAAATGTTTTTGGGTCAACATGAAGCTACTAGCTAGCTAGATACGAGCTGGATGTCATGTATAGTTCATTTCACACACAACACGCACCAATATATTATATGTATGTATACTAATTTAGTAGCCCAAAACAGGTAATTTATATATATAGTTAATCTAGATTATAAAATTAGGTTGAACATACCAATACCCTATATAAAATTAATCTAGTAGCTAGTTGCGGAGCCACTATAAGAAAAACTAGAAAATTATAAAATATATCGCAAATAGTCTTTCTAGTTCCTATTAATTGATTATAAATGTTAGTTTTTTTTGTGATGAGCCACATTGGGACAAGGGGTGCCATGACCCCTAAAAATTTGAAAATGTTTATTTTTTATGATTTAGTAGAATAATATTAATTTTATCATGTGTTGGTTTTCTCTCTAAAAATCATTTTGGCCCCTCTAAAAAATTTAAATTGATTTAAAAATAAAATAAATAAAATAGTACATCTCATTATTATGAGTGTCTTTATGTTATTTCAATAATATAGATTGTTCTTAACCTATTATATACTTTTTTAATACATAAGTTGTATTAAACGTATTTTATTTTTATTGTAAATCTTACTATCAGATTGTTTTATACCGCAAAAAAAAAATTGTATAGAAATAGAAAAGAAAATATTTTATATATATTATTTTAGCTTTGCTTGGCCTAGCCCCTCTAAAGTAAATTCCTGACTACGCCTCTGCTAGTAGCCGTCCATCCCACAATTCAAGTTTACACACAACTATATATATATATATATATATATAGAGTAATGATACATTTACTATTAGTTTACCACATGTTTACCACTCGCAATGCATTCATTTTTTTATTATGCTTTTTTAAATATATTTTTAACATATTTAATCATTAGGAAAAAAATTTTAAAAAATTATAATTTCGCGAATGATCATTTTCTTAATTATTAAATAAAAAAAATTAAAAAAATTAAAAAAAGTGATAGAAGAATAGTAATTGAATAATAAGTCTATCATTATTCTTATATATAAGAGGCTAGCTAGCGAGGACGTTTAATTTAGTAGTAAGTACTTATGATAAGCTTAATTAGAAGCTAGCACAACGGCTAGCTAGGCATGCATGAGCAAGTCTATAGCTAGCTGGCTATTACAATCCATGATGGAAATAAGGCTACTTTAAAGTTATTTTTCAAAAGATAATGTAGCTAGATCAGAGCTTATAAATTAGACCGATTACATCCTTTCTTGTAGATTCGGCTGAATTGGCTGCACACGGAAGGCAAAAGGCATCTGAGAATTATACTCCCTCATGATCACTCGCTGCTCATAATCATTCTCCACATCTCTGCTTGTTCCCATGGCCATCTCCTGTTGGTGCTGAACCCAGAAAATTAAGCAGGGAATTAGTGATTATCTTTAGGATCACTAAAAAAAAAAACAAACATTTATAACAGATTATTTACGAGAGAAAAGTAATAATCGTTTCTACAAGAAAGAATGGTTGGTCAAAAATAAGTAATTTTCTTTGTAGGGGGTGTCAAATATTTGATAGATATGATATGTGCAGATCACAGCCTTGAAGAAAAAATGGGGATTAGAATGATGAATACCAGAATCAAATTAAGGTGCTTATTCTCCTCTTCCATGATCTTCTCCTGCATCATGCCCAATATCCAGGTAGAAATTTCAAGGACAATACAGCAAAGATCATGAGCAAATATTTCATATATATACATACTTTAGGAAGATTGACAAGCTCTTTTGCATAAGTAACTTCAGACAAAATAATAATATTGCTAGTAATTAATTCCATCATTCATATATAAGGTATAAAATTAGCTCAATCAAGGCAATATGGTGAAGCCGTTCATTGATGATCTTCACGTACATTTTTCTTAGCCATCCTCCAGAAATCCATCTGCCATGCATGCACACCCAAAAAAAAAAAAACAAATGGCAGGGTTAAATTAAACCTCTCTTTCATTATCTATGCCCTATTAAGACCTTAGACCAAATAACTAGTACTTGGATTCGAACCTTCCTCTCTCGGATACAGGAAAGACCATTTTCAAGGACTTCTTCCAGGAGCACGAGCTCTTTGGGGTCGTTCATTGATGAGATATCCTCCCCCTTCAAGTGCCTGAAACACACAGCTTCAACAAGAATAAATGAGAGAAAGAGAGAGGGAGAGCTAAAGTACCCATAAGAGGGGAAAAAAAACAACCCACCTCAGCTCAATCTGCTTGTTGTCGTTCTCTTTCTTGATTCTATCAATTTCATTGCTGAGGTTCTGTGAGTTTGACATGGTTGGAATCCCTAAAATTTAGCGCGCTTATCTCAACGGCAAAAAGGAAAAAATACAAATAAAAATACAAATTCTTGGAGTCATATAACTTTATTCACCAGATCTGCTGGTTATTGTTATTATTATTATTTTGGAAAAACCAAATTGCAGATCTGTTAATTAGAAGTTGTGTATCTGCTGTTTACTACGCTTCTAGTCAAGAAACTGCACAAGACAGACGTAGATCTTCTTGTCCACGAATATAATATATTTATTATATATATCTAAGGGCAATCCATGCATTCGGTTATGGCAATGTTTTAGCAAGGATAAGGAAGGTGGGGGAATAATGTCTTGTTACCACTAGATCTGTTTATTGATGTTACAATTCTTCTGGTTTTTAGTTTTCTTTCTCGATCGGTGAAAGACAATATTGGAATATTGTGCAAGTGCGTTTGTGAGAGAGAGAGAGAGAGAGAGCGCATCCCATTTATGGATCTGTTCATAAAATTCCTAGTTCATGTTTCTTAACATACTTTTAGCAAAAAAACCAGATCGATCATCTTCCCATGGACAAAGCAAGAACCATGCATTACAAATTTTTTAAGTAAAAGAATATTGACATGAGATCAGAGTATCGAAACCCACCTCATGCTTCGCAGGCCATAACCTCTTCTTCCCTGAATTCTTATGGTAATCGTCCAAGATATCAACCAGCCTTCATCATCAAAAACCCCCCACAGAGAGAGAGAGAGAGAGAGAGAGAGAGATAGATCAATCAGAAAAAACAAATACCTTTTTCTCCGATCGGAAAACAAAGATCAAAGAAAACCCAAATCACCCAGAGATCAATATATATATATATATATAGGAAAACAAAAAGTTAAGAAAATTAAAGGAGTTCGTACGGAGTTGAACAGTAGTCATGTATCTTTCCTGAGCTCCCGATGATAACAAGGGAAACTTTAGCATCGCATAGAACACTGATTTCCTTGGCCTTCTTTATGATTCCAGTTTTCCTCTTTGAGTAGGTGACCTGCCTGTTGTTTGAGTTCTCTATCCTCTTGATCTCAATCTTGCCTCTCCCCATATCTCACAATCTTATTTCTCCTCCTCTTCACTCACCTGATCTTCTTCTTCTCCTAGTTTGTGAAATGTACGTAGGAAGGAGAGAGAGGAAGATATAGAACTTAATAAAGAGAGAGGCCAGAAAGCAATAGAGGAGCATTTTCTAGTTTGAGCTGGTGGACAAAGAAACTTTCTAAGTGATACAGACGGGAAGGTTTTGTTTATGGGTCTGAAAAAGCTAAGCCAACTGCTTTTATCTGATGTTCATTGGCCTTGTTAGTTTCACTGCACCTTCTTGACCATTGGTCACTTATTCTCTCTATCTGACTCTTTCCTCTTAACTACGTGACTGATATCAATTTGATTGTTTTTTAGGGTTTCAATGAAACCAACAAAAAAACCACTTTTTGACTGGAACACTTTTTAGTTTTTAGGGCATAATTAAGTGAGGCTGCTTTAAGCGTGTCAAGTTGGGAACTACTTCATGTCATCATCAGGGGATTGTATGCATGTTGTGAAGGGGATCATGTCTTGCATTTGAGTGATGGAACTAAATAAGGTAGAACAAACAGATCTAAACCATCAAATCAAAATTATAATTTTGTACACCAGTGGCAATATTATTAGTGACGTGATAATATATTGACAAACGCCTTTTAAATGAGAAACCCCAAATTCAAATGAAAACTCCAACTTTCTTAAAAATTCTCACAAAATTTTATTTGGAAAACTTTAACAGCTAGCGGTACTGACAGCATGACAAGAAAATTTTTAGGGAATTATAAATGGGAGCTAATAACTGGTGCAATGCGACTCGTTATGTATGCTATGTATGAGGGAGAGAGTTTTAGAGAGAGAGAGTTTTATAATGGAGAAATTTGAAATGGTCTATAAAGCAATTTATTTTGACAAAATAATATAAAGATTGAAATAATATTTTTGAGTAGAATTTTGAATCAATTTATATCTTTCTACGTAAAAAAAATGAACTTAAAAGTTACTGGTTTATATATTTTCAAAACACTTAATTGTATATTATATTTATTAATAATATTTTTGGGTTAATTTTAGAAATATTTGTGAATTATCTTAGAAAGAGAATTTATAAAAAGTTTATAAGGTTTACTAAATTTTGGATCTATTTCTAAACCATCAGCCATTAACTGGCTTGGTGGTATTTATAGTCCTGATTTACTCAAAGGGTATGAGTTTGAGCCATCCTCATATCATGAGTTGGGTTTTAAATATTTTTTGAAGATCGAACTGGTGTCAACCAGTTGTAGTTATTTTTGGATTAATTTTGAAAGTTATGAATTATCTTGAAAAGAGAAAATATGGAAAGTTTATAAGGTTATTAAATCTTGGGTTTATTTCTAAACCATCAGCCATAATTAATTGGCTTGGTGGTATGATATAATTAGTATTCCAAACAGTTTAATAATAATTTCCGATATAATTAAATAGATACGTACTGCAGCTATTTTACTATTATTTTTGGCGACTTCTTATGGCCGAAAGGAGATTTTTCTTGTAGTTTTAGATTACGCGTTGATACAATTAGACCAGCTTCATTGGAATTATTATAAAAAGCAATAACTTACTATTCTCAACTATGATAAGGGTATATGTGATTTTATAGACTATCTATCCTAACTTAGGTCTGGATTATTGTTATAGATGAGATGAGATGAGATGAGATGAGATAAAAATTAAAAAAAGAATAAAATATTATTGTAATATTTTTTTTAATATTAGTTTTATTTTGAGATTTGAAAAAGTTGTTTTAGAATTTTAAAAAGTTGATTTTTTTATTATATTTTATATTTTATATGAAAATTTGAAAAAGTGTAATGATGAATATGAGATGTATTTTAAGTTTTTGGTTTCATCTCCATAAATAAACGGGGCTTAATCAACATGCATATATGAGACATCACAATAAAGATCACCTGACTAAACCCTAGCTTTGGCTATTGGCAACCCCGGCCCATAGCAAAGCTATATATTCGTGTTCTGTAAAATTCGTGGGGGTCTGATCAACACTTTGCAACCCTGTTTAGTAACACTATGAAATGGATTATGATAAGGTCCCAACTTGTTTTCACATGAAAGAGAAATAATACGGGATGTATATGGAGAGAGAAACACGTACGCGAGGAATGAGCGATGCTATGTTCCTAATTAATAGAAGTTTGCGTCACTGTATACCTATAAAGAAAGCCTAAAAACTAATGGATTACCACGTAATGATTAGGTATTGGTACTTAATTAAATGGAATGAAGCCACGTCATGATTAGGTATTGGTACTTAAATGGAATGAAGTACGGAGTCAATATATATTCGAATTCAAGATCGCTTCCCTAGCATATATGTTGGGAGCCTTGTTATGTTTTGTGGTGACCTAGTTTGATGATTAGCTCAAACGGATAAGAATTTGTCGTGGTTTTTAAGTAAATCTTCAATGAAGCTTGTGCTATGGAGTGCAAGTTTGAACCGATAATTTTTTACCAAGTTTTAGTTTTTGGACCAGTCTCACCCAACTCTAATTAGTGCTCACCCATTAATAACCTAATTAGAGTTTTGCCATATATATATATATATACACATACATACATATATATATATTATTTCGTTCAATCGCATATTGTACTGCCAACTATGTACGTATTTAACTTTCAAGCTGATAACAAAATCTTCTCCAATTTCGTGGACGTAGCTAGGTATATTATCAAATCCCGTAAAACTTGTGTTTATGTATGACGATTGATTTTGTTTTTATTTTTCCTTTTCTTCTTATCGTTCGTAACATAATATTACAAACTAATGAGTATCAATTTGCAATAGAGTACTATTATATATGGCTTGTTTTATATATATAACAAACCAGTCCGTACTATATATATAATATGTCTACATGGCAGTTCCACACATATTGGAGAGTATAAATTGTAAAATGCTTAAATAAAAAGATAGTGACCAACATAATGATAATATAGATTAATTTAACTTGATCAAGCTTATGTTATGTTTATTAATGTGCAAGTTTTGGTGATCAATTCTTCCAATTCTTCTTGATTTTGAGCTTTTTTACATGATCTTGCTTGATCGTCGAGATAATTACTTGCATGCTAGCTCTTGTCACACGCGATCTGATCCTCATTTACGTGCGAGACATGCAAGAACTCACTCCCATGCTGATTCTAACTCACTCGATCCACATGATAAGGCCAAGTTGCTCCCTTGCGTGGTGAGGCGTGCACCTCTATGAAGTTGGTGGGTACATATCATTAGATATTGATATAAATATATATATCCCCCCACGCCATCATGTATATAGTTTGGCCACATGATCATATGCAAATATGCAAGCTGGTTCGCATGCATGAAAGGTAGGTCGATGAGTGATTTAAGAGAGATATTCTAACTGCAAAAAAATTGTATAAAAATAATCTTACAAAATGATATGATTTAATATAATTTGTCAGTTTTTACTAAAGTTATTTTATTGTAAAACACTAGATCAAATAAATCAGATAAAATTACGTTAGTTTATATGATTGTTTTGTATAATAATTTTTTTGTAAATGTAACAGTACTCATAATTTAATGATAGATATATCTCCTTCTCTATCAAAAAAAGAAAAAAAAAGATATATGCCCCCTCCACCCGTCGCTGCGCATGCCCATCCTGTGAAGTAACATAGACGTGGAGGAAACCGCCTAAACCAACATGTATTATATGACATCTCCATCCGGCCATTAATGCAGATTATGGCTTAAAATAAGGAATAACGTCGTGCATTTGAAGTCCGCCGAAGGAAAATCGCTACATGATCTTCAGTACGACGTTCTTCCTTTTCCGGCCAGTCAATAGAAGATGTAGCTAGCTTCTCCAAAGAGACCTGAGAATATAAGAAAGCTCTAATTAATCCAGCTAGCTTTACGTGCAATCTCAACTTTATAAGGACGAGTAGTACTATACGTACTCAGCATGCAATAATATTTCTTCCTGGTTTTCCGCTTTTTTTAATAATTAAGCGGCCTGCTGATTCCCCATGCATGCACTTGCCTTGCAGCTTATAATAATTAAAGCCAGCCCCTTGAATCTCGATCGATAATCTTCAAAACCCAGATCGAGCATATCAATAACCCATGCAATATTGTTTCTTTTCCTATATTTGAAGTGAATTTTTAAGGAGTTTTTTGTTTTTTTTTTTAAGTCATAATTTAAGTAATTTGAAGCTTCTGGGAAAGTGCGCGTGTGCTGTCTTGTTGCGTAGAAAATAGGTTGCTTTCTTTTCAGAACTACACTAAAATAGAAAACGTTTTCACAGATAACAAAAATAATGCAAGTAAATTCTCCATTAAACCGCTTAAAATCTAAAGTAAAGCTGTCTAAATCAGAACTATCACAAGTTGGAAAGTTTTAGATAAATGCTCACGTAGATAATAATTAAATTATTGTTTGGACCTATTTTTGTATATAATTGTCAGATTTTGCACTGTTTAATTCGAAAATGAAGACACATGAATCATGATGATATTCAGGCTGACAATTCCAAATCAACTGAAATTCGTGCCACCCTTTCTTTACTAGCAACTACTATTTGTCGTAGAAATTATAAATATTAATTAAGGAAATGAATAAAATATATTAACATATGTAAGAGACGATTTGATATTATAGACTATAAATCATAATTTTCATTGGTACATTTATATGCATATATAATCTCTTTATCATTGAAGCTAGCTAGCTAGCTAGCTTTTATACATATATATATATATATTAATATAATACGTGTGTGCGCGAATGGGCATCTCACATATCCCAAAATTACCTCTCACTACACTTCGTTGCAGCAGTAAAAGCATCAAGCAGTAATATTGCAGTTAAGAGTGCAACCGCACCATTCGATACGGGTAGCTCCCACCCCATCCCTCACTCCATCCCCCATCTTCCATGGAGTGATTAGTTATTTATGATAAAAAAAAATTATTTATTATTAAGTTTAATTGTAAATAATTATTTTATTAAAATTAATTAATTACAAATAAGTAATTTTCTTATATGAATGGAATTTTTATCCCCATCTCCCAATTTACTTCGCCTCATATCCACATAAAAAATAGACTATATTTCACTGGATTTAAAAATCAAAATTATTTTTAGGTTCAAAAATGATGAAAAACATATTTTTAAACTCAAATTATAAATTTTAATTTTGCAAATATGACTATAATTAAGAATTATGTATTTTTTTAAATTTATTAGTGTATATTTTGTGTAAGTTATAGCGTAGTAGTTTTTAAACTATTTGCTAGTATATATTTTGTAAAAGTTATAATGTAGTACTAGCTAGCTTTTAAATTATGTAATTTTTAAATCTTCTATTATATACTTTGTGAACAAATCTAATAAATTGTTATATATATATATTTGTACATACACAATTTATAAAATATAAACATATATTTATATATATAATTTATGTTGTTATATATGTGTATAAATATAATATATATATATATATATATAAACATATGAGAGGGGTTGGGGCGGGGAAGTATGGGACTCACTAGGGGTCTAGATGCAATGCAGTGGGGGGCCCGCTTCCGCATGAGCAAGGCAGTGGGGTGCGAGGCCTCACTGCCCACCCCTAATTGCAACATCAATTGGTAGAGTAAATGATGGTTTAATAAAGTTTGTGATTACAAAATTCATGAATACTAGCAATCCAAATCAAGGGAAACAAGTGAGGAATGTTATCGGGGGATTCTCAAATGGTCATTATAGCTTTAGGGCAACTCCAACAAAATTTAACTAGACCATAAAAGCAACAATCAGACCTACAAGAATACTGCTTTAAAACTTTGTAAAATAGAAAACGGTTGAAATATCCCGGTCTCATAATTGATGAGCGCATTTCATTGCTTAGTGAGCAATTTCAAACCGCATATTTTGGAAACATACCTTTAATTAAAGTACCACAATGTATGTTGCAGGCATACAAGAATACTACTTCAAATTTTGAAAAATGGAAAAGAGTTGAAATATACCAATCTTATAATTGACGAGCACATTTCATTTGCTCAATGCGAACAACATGTTTGGAAACATACTTTTAATTAAATTATTACAATATATGTTGGGTTTTTATAGTGGAAATGATACACCTATAATTTAGACTTTTTGTTGTAAGGATAATGAAGTCTATATTTGCTGAGTAAAAAAACTAATACTTCATTAATTGAAACATTAGGCCGATTTGTTTTGAGAGATGAAATCAAAAACTTTAAATTCATCTCAAACTTCATTATAGTTTTTTAAATCTCTATATAAAATATAATAAAAAATTTAACTTTTTTAAAATTTAAAATTATTTTTTGATGCTTTCCCTTTCTCTTCCTGAAGCCCCTATCTCCCTCGAGGCACTTCACTCTCTGCTCTTCAATAATTTCCTAGTAGTCTTTCTCTCTCTCTCCTCATTGACACAAAATACTTGCTTTTTTGGATCTGCAAATTCATACTATAGCATTTTCGTCAATATCAATGTTAGATATCAATGCATAAATATTATTCGGGTTCATTAGAAATTATTTACTATGCGACCGATTTTCCTTTTTTTTATTAACGATTTTCCTTTTCTAAGTTGTTCATCGTTTACCTTTATTGCTACAGCTTTCCTTCCAGTTAATAATTTCACGCATTATAGCACCATTGGATCTTTGATTTTGCTCTAACAAGTGATTTCTTCAATAATCAATGGTTTTCAGCCAGTTGGAAGTAAAAATGTTGGGTGCTTCTTGTAGAATATGGGAAGGCAGAATACTGAGTCTGATTTGGTGTAGATGGGTTCAACGATATTAAGTTGAAATTGTCTACGTGTTGAGTTGGGATTGATTGGTGCGAAAACTACTTTCAAACTCATCTGAACCCAAGCATTACTCTAATACAAAACGTTAATTAAATTAATAAAATCAAAGTTAAGTTATCTCTTTAATATTTTATATAAGTTTAATGAATATTAAATAATTTTATTGTACATATGGTCAATGGTGATCCCTTAAACGAAAATTACACAATTTACTTATACAACTACTACATTAAGTAATATTATATATACACAATATTTAAAACATATGCACATTCGGTCGATCTCGATTCGGTTTCGTTCGATCTAAAAATTAACTACACCTAAAGACAAACTAATAAGTCTATTTTTCTGGTCCAAACTGTTACTCTTACACTCCTAGTGGTGAATACACTAAACGGTCATTGATGTGTGAAATGAAGGGGGAGAAGAGAAGATGAGAAAACAGAAACTGAATGGTAGACAACGGAGAAGTTGGAAAGGAGAGATATGAGGGGAAGGAGAAAATTTTATTTATATACTTATATTGAGTCTAGTAAATGAGTGAGATTTGGGTAGGGTTTTGTTTTTTAATCTATATGATATATATATATATATTATCATATGATAATATATGTATATATTTATATTAGGTCTAGTAAATGAATGAAATTTGGATAGACCCAAGACCTAACCTCGCACCCACCCCTTGACATTTTAACCGGCATCAATCCACCTGTTCGCTTGCTGTATGCGAGTGGATGCCCTTACCTGCATTAGGCGATGGCCTAAAGTGATGGATGTAGGGGCTTGCCATGTATGCCTAATTCTTAGAGTGTGTAAGTTCTACATACTCTCTTAAAAAAGTAGATAAAATTGAGATTCTTAAAACTTAATCTTTAGCCCGAGTTTGACTTATCTCTCGAAGGAGAAGAGAAAGTAAGAGCAATAGAAAAATAAGAAAATGAAGTTTTTGCTCCTGGAAGTGATCCGACTCTTTTAGAAAGATGGAACTATTGTGACGCCCACAAATCCCTCCTGGGATTTAGAAGGACTCGCGACATCAAGACGATCATTTCGTGGATCAATCATCTCATCGAATAGTGTTTGAAGAGTGTGTGAAGCATGCACCAAGTGTACAATAAATATTCGCATTAAAAAAATAAATAAAAATCAGTCGTTCTAGTACCAGAGATTTTTAAAACTTACAAATCAATTTAAAACAATTTTTTCAACAGGAGATTATACAGTCTTTCAAAGGAAAATGATAAGCAACACTACTTTCAAGATCATAATTTCGATTTTCATCCTCTCAACAAATTTTTTTTCCTGTAAAGTCTGTATCTCGGGTCAAATTTCATTTTCTGCAATCACAAACTGCGATCCCGTAAATTGGGACCATAGGTAGACGCAATCCACCGAAGTGAGATGTGAATCCCAGTAAGCAACAGATAACATACAACCAATTCATACAACAGAACATCATCAACATATAAAGTGAACTCAATGGGTGCATGTACCATGAATATGAGACTTGCAACATGACTTATGCACATGTACTTTCATATAAAAACTTTCATAATCCTTGATAGTCTTCAAAACTTTACTTCGTGTACGTACTTTTCATAAAAATGCTTTCATATAACTTTGACTTCTTTTATATGTACTGTTTGAACTTCTTTTCAAAAGTCATTTTTTCAAAAATGTTTTTTGTTTTTTCTTATCTTAGGTGCCATTTATCATATACATATCATTCTTGTGGCTCAAAATCTTTTTTTTTTTCGTCATGACTTCTTATTTTGGACACCTCACGGTTCCCTTATGCACTGTGTGCTCCCCGCTAGTTACCGTCATACCTGGCAACCGTGTCAAATCTGGGTGAACACGTTTCGCGCCCTTCGCGCTCCTCGTCACTCGGAGATTTTTTCCCGAATAACTACAAACTTCTTATATGGTGAGGCTGAAACCAACACCGTTCTTAGGGCATCCACTAACATTAGGTGCGACCATGCTCCGGACACCTTCTGGAGTTATACATGGTCTGCCGACGGTTCTTTGTCGACCCAAGAGTTTTCACTCGACTTTAATCACTCCTGAGTGAATAGGGAGTTCCACTGGGGCACGACTCCGTCTCAGCCTTTGGGGTTCTTCTGAAACTTTAAATTATTTTTCGCTTCTTTTGAAAACATGCTTGACTCAAAAACATATTTTTCGTGCTTCATGCATGGGATATGCATGCGACATGTGACTTCTTATACAAAACATGTAGATCATGAAACATATGAATCATACATTCACAAATCATATCTCATACATATTAACATATGAACATACTTCCCTTTTTAATTTATCTTCTATCCAACACGTTGTGCATATTCCAATGAAGAGATAGTCAGAACCTTAAGTCACATCGAATCAAACCAATACTGTCTTATAGGGGTTAAAGATACAACTTATGATAGAGTCAAACCTAACTTTTCTTCTATTTTATCTTTACCAAAACACGCATATTTCCTTAAAATCTTCTCAAAACTTAATAGTTGTATCATAACCAATCATTAATCACCACATTTACATTGTCTGTATAGTTATTCTCTTCAGCAAATTATCATCATATAATATTTTCTCTAAACCCAAACATTTCTCAATATATCCATCAAGGGAATCTAAGAGTACACATCAATATTTTATTCAAAAATTCAAGTCATAACTATACATCATATCATAAGTTAAAACCTAATGTTTTTCCAAAGAAATATACTAGGATTGAAACTTATGAACTCCCAAAAAATAAACTTTTCATCGTCCAACATATTATGCCATTGTTTAAACCCTTAATTGAATTTTACTTAATTGTACTTATTAAGTTCCCTCCTCAAATTTTCACCATATTCTTCCAAATATCTCTTCGATTAAAATTATAGTGTATCACCTTATTAAAACACAGTGAAAAAGTAATGGAATCATTCAACCAAACCATTATATCACCGATAATTACTAAAGAGTAACGGAGTCATCCAATCAAATCATTTTATCACCAACAAATACTAGAATAATGGAGTCATCTAACCAAATCATTTTATCACGAATAATCACTAGAATAACCGAATCATCAAACCAGATCATTTTATACCCAATAATTACTAAAATAACAGTCATCTAATCAAAACATTATATCATCAACAATTACCATCCACACAATATTCAATCATAGTAAGATTAACTCGGGATAATATCAATCTCCATTAAATGGCCTCAGGCCTAACCAATCTACTTTCGAATTATTTATCATCACTAGATAACACTTCAAGTAAACAAAATAGAGATTAGCACACAATCAAACAATCAATCAAATAATCAAACAAATATTTGTTACTTACAGCGCACAAACGAACGTCAATCGAACATTGGGGTGATCCACGATCCATAGCGGGTAAGTCGTGCATTATTCGTCTCCAGGCACGGCAAGTGACGGGTTGGGCTCGAGTACTCTGTTCGACACCAAAACTTAGGGACTACTCCTTGGAGGATGAAGAATCTCTTGGTAGTGGTAGTGAGGCGGTGCAACCACCGGAAGACGGCAGATCTGACTCGAAAGAGTGGAAACTCATTTTCGGATTTTCTCTTGTACACGGGAGGTGGAGCCATGGATGAGAAAACTATTTCAAGGGTGTGATAACTGAGATAGGGGAAACTTTTGGCGGTGGAGGTGAGAGTCACGGTGGCTGGACGGCGGCGCGGCAAGGAAAAGTCCCTTTTTAGATCCATCTCGATATTATGGGAGGAGAGAGAAGGTGAGGGCTCTATTGGGGTTGAAATTTCTGGTGGTAAGTCACCTATGAGTGGCGGACCAAATGACAGGGGTGGTGTCATGATACGGTAGCTGATGGCGGAGTTATGGGTGGAGCAAAGTGCGGACGTGGAAGAGAAAACCAATTTCGGGTTTGGGGCTACCGGCGGGAGGTAGGGCTGCCGTGGTTGACACCTCCAGTGGGATTGGACTCGCTGGAGGCTGGTGGTTTAGGCGGGACCAAAGGTGAGGCTTGGCGGCCGGGGGTGGCGCCGCCACAAGCTAGAAACCGAACTGCCCTTTAGTGGCACTGTAGCATGCGGGATAGAAGAGAAAGAAAAAGGAAAGGGAGAGAGAGAAAAGGTAAGGGATTGGGACCCATTTCGAGTTATTTATAGACCCGACATTTTGAGATCTTCAAACGGATAACAGATCAATTTAACTTCAAAAGCTCAAGTTAATTAAATAAAATATTATTTCAACTTATTTTATTCTCAACATAATATTTTTCATCAATACTTAAAATGATAAAGTTTATTTAATTATCTAAAAGGAATAAATTCATATATTTAAATCAGATATTTAAAGTACGTTTAAAATCTCGCAATATTTCAAATAACTAAAATCAAGGTAATAAAAGAATCCTGCATAATATAATATTTTTTTGGAGCTATTCAAAAGCTACCAAACCAAAATAAAATAAACATAATAAGACTTAATGATTTAATAAATTTAAAATCAATAAATTAGATAATGTCAAATAAAATAGAATCAATACTTATTAATAAAAATACGACAAATCAAACTATATATTATAATAATTAAAATCAAAAATACTGAAAATATCATTTCAGATGGAAAGACCAGTAGCAACTATTAATTAAAATAATTAAAAGCACTATTATTCAAAAATCTCACAAAAACTTATAACAATAATAAAATCAAAACTACTAAATAAAAATAATATTGATAATAATTCAAATGATAAAACCAATAATAATTATTAATCAATTAAGAGTATTAAAATCGTAGATCTCACAAATAACTAACTTTGATCGTAAATAAAACGTACTCGAAAAATTTGTGAGATAGTAATCAATTTATAAAAATAAATTAAAATATCTAATGATAAAATATAAGTAAATACAGATATGTGAAAATTCGGAATCTCACAACTATTTAATGGTAGGTTTAATTTTTTTTTTAAAATAAAATGCGTACAACTTGTATGCTTCATACTTCAATTAAAGATCTACACGCAACTACTCCATTTTATAAACACTAATGCGCACCACAGACTAATGGTTCATTTTTCCCTCTCTAGGCGATTGTGCTCCCAAGTTCCACCTTCGGCCAAGATATACCAGATGAGGAAGTCCAATCCCCTTAGGCAAACTCCCCCCAGGCGAAACCCCCCGGAGGTGAATGTCCCTCCCCTCACCTTTTGCAACCAAGGCCTCCTCTCCACTTACAATTTCATCTATAAATTACGTCTAGCTTTTGACACTTTGGCCTTCCTCCATCTTTGGTGAGGGCACAAACTTGAACATTCTGATCTCTATTCTCCTCACCGTGACGCTTAAGAGCCTAGGTCATATGGAGTAGAAGCTTCATCGTCACTCGCCAGTCCGCTATAGATCTCTGCCATTCTTAATAAAAAATTAAGCGCTTGTTGAGTTGAGGATGAGACTCTGGCATCTTCTTTTCTTTTTTAGTTTCAGATTTGTAGATGATGTTGCCGAACATGAAGTCTTACCCACATAGATCTATTGAAGTTTTTGTCAGAAGTTTTAGAATTCAAAACGTTAAAAACCTGCAGTTACATGGTAGCTTTTGTAATTATTCTGAATTAATTAGGCCCTCCAATGCCAGTGCAATGCTAGTTGGAGCCTTGGATACGGATATAGTGTACAAGTAGCGGCAATGCGCGAGGAAGGTGCGAACAAACATCTTAAGTGTCAACAACAGTTGGAAATTGTTCAGGATCTTCATGGCCAAAGAAATGAGAAAGAGAGACATGAGAGAGATAGAGAGCAAGAGAGAGATACTGCAGAGTGCAGACAAGAGAGAGGGAGAGGAATCCTTTTGTTTTCATGTGGACACATGTATTTAGAATTGGGTGACGATGAGGTCGGTCCGATTGTCTTTAGTGTCAAAAATAACCTTCTTATATTTTTTATAAAAACATAATAAATAATTTTAAAAAATATAATAAATAAATAAAATAAATTAAACATAATAACAAATATAATAAAAATCACAATAAAAACTAAATGAAGATGAATTTATAAGAGGCATTCGGTCTCAATCTGGTGTCCTCTGTCTTTGCTGGCCACCGTGAGCGATACCGCCCATGTCATCGGGACCGGCTCTTTCTGGCGACCTCACTCTTGCGACGTCGACTCCCGACAACCTCCCACCTTCTCCTGATAGCCTTAAACTCGAAATGAGTCCTAGGAGCCAGTTTCAATGGCATGGGCGATGTTGCCCACGGTGGCCGGCAGCGGTGAGAGTTGTTATCTCCGACCAACCTCCAACTTTTCTCTTTAGAATTTGGTATAATTTTTGAAGCGACATCATATTAGTGGAAGGCTGTTAAATAAAGGAAAATAATTAGACTGGTTATAAATGGTTATTTTTGCATATAAGTTTGAGAACGTTGTAATGATTAAGTAATGATTATAGGAAGAAGTTGAATATTTTAAATTGAAAAAATTTTAAATTACAAATTTTTTAAATAGAAGTTGTGCTAAGATAAGATTAAATGAGATGATCCACTACAAAAAAAAAAAAAAAAAGATTTTCTCAACAACAATAAGCCACTAAAAAAATCCAGCTATGTCTATTTTCTCATTCTGCAAGGACTTAGAGGGTGGAAAGTGGTGGGTCCATTTCTTTAAATAATTCAAGGTTGTTTAATAATTTTTTTTGCTAATTTTTTGCCCATAGTTTGGTGTTCTATTAGATATGATTTTGCTACATTTAAGATATTTTTCCATTTGAAAATTAGAGGAACCGAGTTTTCAAATTTTGTTAAGTGGTTTAAGACATTAATAACTATTATGTAATATACTTTTTTTGTTATGAGACATAAAAATTAGAATTTTTTTTTATAAAAAAATAAAAAAAAAGTCTTCCTTATTCATTTTTTCAATGACTTGGAAATTTTAAGAAAGAGCTGTTTTTTTTTTTTTAATGTTTATGCCTCAATCATAACTTTAGTTATTTATTTACCTTTTGGATAATAAAAAAGAAATGTTAAAAAGAAGAAATGTTAGGAATCATCTCCTATAACAATTGCGTACTGCACGCACACTCGAGTTTAATGGTTAAAGAGGGGGCATTTTGGTCATTGCAATGTTATAACTTTCAGACTTTAATGGTAGAATAAGGGGTATTTGCTCTTGATTATTAAATAAATTTATTCATTATCTTTATTTTTATTATTTTATAATATAATATTAAATAATAAATAAAAATATATTAAATAATATTTAATATATTTAATATCACATTATAAAATAATAAATAATAATAAAAAATAAAATAATAAATAAAATTACTCTAGATCATTGAACATTTAGGTCCCGCTTGGATTTAGAGATGAGATGAGTTGAGATGAGTTTAGATAAGTTTAGTTTATTTTTTAATATTATTATTATTTTGGGATTTGAAAAAGGTATATTGGGAATTGAAAAATGTGTATTGGAAATTGAAAAAGGTGTATTGGGAATTGAAAAAGGTATATAAGAATTTGTGTTTTATATAAAAAATTATAAAAATATAATAATAAAATGAAGATGAATTGAGATGAATTGAGGTGAGCTGAGCTCACCTCTGAATCCAAGCGGGGCTTATCATGTATTTTGAGCTGATTCCAAACAGAGGCGGCTCCCAATTATTTTTCTAATAAAAATATGTAATGGCATATACTGGAAGTTAGAAGCGGCCAGATTCTAACCGGGTCTGGACTTTGGACTCACCCCATTCTCACTTTCTCGGGAAACAAACGGCAAGAAAATGTTGCAGTTAAAAATCATTTTAATACTCTTTCTTTATTAATCAAAAATTAGAACCCTCCACTAAAACATTTTGTATCCCGCGCAATCTCTCTCAAAACCAATTGCCTTTCCCTTCCTTTCACTTCGGTCTACCTAGGGCTCTCGTATGTCGTCTCATATACCAATTTTCGAACCTTAGATCCGAACGCCATAGAATTCTTGACCCGCCGCCGTCTGTTCCCTTTTTATGGAGGAAGAGAAGGCAGTTGGCGGTGGCGGTGGCGGTGGAGAGTCGTCGAGGGCTTCGTCGTCGTTCGTCAAGGCTGGAGACCGGCAGATTTTCACGGTGGAGCTCCGACCCGGGGAGACCACCATTGTATCGTGGAAGAAGCTTCTGAAAGACGCTAACAAGGTCAATGGATCTACCTCCTCCTTCGTTCCGGAGCCGACCGCCAACGTCCACCCCGCCCTCGAGTCTCGCATCGTTCCGGTGAGTCGCTCTCAACCTAATATCTGCACATACATGTATTATCTACGTACACTCACACATATGGATTCATCCGTGTAATGTCTTTAATTGTGTACATAATTGGGTTTTGGTATGTTTGGCATGGGTTTGCATGGGGATACGGTGTAATTGAGCCTTGTCCCGGAAGACGTAATGTTTGACTTGTTTTGGCGAAACATTTATGCCAATTATCGTCAATTGTGTTGCTGTCGATGGGGAATTGTTATTCTCATGTATTCGTTTGGATATAAGGAAACTAAGTCCAATGCTTAGTTTGTTTTGTTATCGTCTCTGAGTATGTGTAGTATTAAGGTATTGTTTTGAAGTTAACCGGAGGGATTGCTATTGTGAATAGAGTTGGGATAAAGAAAACGCCTTACTAGAAAAAAACGTAGTATTTTTTTTTTCCTTTTGGCTAGCTTAAACTCAACTCAGATTCATGCAACTAAGCCTTAATCCCAACTTATTGGGGTCGGTTTAACATATATCTCTTCAAGCAATAGGTGTCAGTTGCATATATCTCCATAAATCAAGCTATTTCAGCGATTGATTTCAGCAATTATACTGTTAGTCCTTTTTTTTACAAGTAATTATACCATTAATCCTACTGATGGAGCTTTATGGCTGAAATGGAGATTGGTTTGGCATGTTATGTCCATAGTGATCAAGTAGTTTTTTTTTTATAAGTATAGTGATCGAGTAATTACTGAATGGTTCTATATAATTTTTTGGGACTTGATATTCCCAAACTTTTAACCTAATCCCACTTTCTGTCTACATAATACTTATAAAAAAATGATCTTCTCAAATTCTTGCCAAGTGATTTGTTATACATCAGGTATTGGTGTTTTTACTTTGGATGGCTATATGCATATACGGCAGCGTGAAGACATGCATTTGGTCTTTACACAATTCTATATGGTTGCATGCTTGACCTTTTAGGTGTTAAGAGTGTGAACTTATCTTCATTTACATCAGTGCAGACACCATATTGGTTACAGCAGACATTGTTGTTCATTCATCTGCTTTTGTGCTTTGCTGTACACGAAAACTTGGTTTGATTATGCACTTTAACTTTTTAGTTGTGCCTCACCTTCTAGGGACAGCCAACTGAGAATGAAGAGAATGATGCAGCTGCTCCAAATCGTTTTAGTGCCGTCATTGAGAAGATTGAACGTCTCTACATGGTATGTGCATGTCCTTTGCATTTTGTTCCCATTGTTATTCTTTTATCTAGGATGCTTTTGCAGAATCATTGATTCTGAGACATATAAGATGAACAATTGATTCTGAGATATTTATCTGTCTGATCTGCAAGAGAATATTAGCATATGTGCCATATAATATGATAAAAAGAATATGAATAGTTAACTATCTAAAATAATAATAATAATATGAATATGAATATGAATAATTCTCAGGGTAAGGATAGTAGTGATGACGAAGATTTACGCAATCTTCCTGATGATGATCAATATGATACGGAAGACTCTTTCATAGATGATGCTGAGCTGGTGAGTATTATCACTTTTTTGTATATATGGGTTTATTGTCTTCAGCTCTAAGTGGTAGGATTCTTCTGATGACATTGATGTCTTTAAAGGTATATAATGCTTATGTAATGTCTCTCTCTCTATCTTTTCTGCAGGATGAATATTTTGAAGTTGATAACTCAGCTATAAAACATGATGGGTTTTTTGTTAATAGGGGGAAGTTGGAACGCACGTGAGTTTCTATGAACCTTTTCTTGACTCTATTTCTCTTATCAGAGTCCCATTAGTTAGCTATACTCTATTTTTTTTCCTGATTATAGGTTAGGGCACATTACTCAAACAGTAGATCTTTTCCTATGCATTAGTATGTAGCCTTAAGATATGGTTTGGATAGTGAGTTGAGATGAGATAACATGAATTGAGATAAGTTTTGAAAGTTGAACAAAATACTTTTTAATATTATTATTGTATTGGGATTTGAAAAAGTTGAATTGTTTATTATAAAAAGTTGAATTGTTTATTATATTATATATGAGAATTTGGAAAAGTTGTAATCATGAAATGAGATGAGATGAGTTTTGAATCCAAACAGGGCCCTAAGTTTGAGGTTACATTGCCCAAACAAAGTAGAGGGGGGATGTTGAAGATTTAGTTTAGCTATCAGGTATAGTGGAGCAGAGTGGAAGGTTGAGGACAGAGCAGATTCACCACTGAATTGTTAGTTTCGCCCCTTTTTTGCTTAAATCAACATATTAAAAAAATTTAGGGACCTTTTAGTTTGTCAAAAAGATGAAAAGAAATCCTGGTGTGCCTTTTGTATGACAAATTGTAGTCAATGATCAATGTGTCTATTTGGGCTGATCTGTATAAGGTGTTCAAGATCGGAGATATGCATGCTTATTATGGTGGCTAGCTGCTTCCCCCCCCCCCCCCCCCCCAACACACACCAAACATAGATGATGGATGGCCATATATTACCATGGTGGACATTTTTGGTAAAAATAAAATCACTAAGATAGGATATCCTATGCTCACACAAACAATAAGCTTCAAGTACAATAAATCCTTAACCATAGGGAATTCACAAGGTCTGAAATAATTTTTCAATTTCTTGGCACCCTCTCAGCTTTATACTTGAAGCTTTTTCTACAAGAATATGGCATACTCCTTGCATTCATTGTTCTCCTACATCTCTTCCCAAGTGTAACAATTGGGAGCATGCAGAACTTCTTGTCAGGAATTAGTATTTCAAATGGCAGACAATCATTTCAAATCACCCGAGTTACTGTCATTCATCTTTTTATGTTTCCTTTGAAGTTGAGTTTTGGTTAATTTATTATATGTCATTATTTTACCTAACTCCTCGAGTTACTTGTTGGTTATGTTACAAATGTTATTGGTTTTTCTTTTCATTTTTTTTTAATCTTTACCAAGATTCTGTTTGACATTTTGTGGATTCTGAATTAGTTGAATCAAAGAAAGTGAAGCTCCGTTATCTTTGGCTTCTTTTTTTCCAATATAACTGAACTTTTTTTTTTCTTATACAAGAAACGAACCTACTGTATTACCTAACCAGCAACCAAAGAAGAGGCGCAGAAAAGATTTGGGAAAGGGTCATGGTGGAAATGATGAATTTCGTGCATCATCTAAAATAAAGAAGGACAAGACGGCAGCTGCAAATATGAAGAAGGACTCTTCTAGTCCCTCACAAAATTTGGCTGTTACAAGTGAACATTTTCAAGATGTGAAAATCCAGAATCAATTGGGTGCTACTGGAATTTCTTCCAAAAAGAAATCTGTTGATGCTGATACCAAAATGATATTTGATCCCTCTGTATCTCAAAAAGTTTCTAATGGTGATGCTTCTGTATCTCTAGCTGAAGTAAGGGATGTTGATAGGCAGAAGACGGGAGTTGTTCAATCTAGGAATCTTGGTGACAAATTGAAAGAAGCAAGTGCATTTTTTGAAGCTTCCCAGCAGAAATACCTTGACAATAGTGATCATGTACAATCTAAATCTCTATCTGGAAGGCCATCAAACAATGATGATCAGTTGGAATTGTCAATTAGGCCAAAAGAAAAGAATGGCATCCGTGAACCATCTGACAACAGTTTTTCTGTGGATAAGTATGCCATGCAAACAACAGTAAGTTACTACTTATCTGATTAAAACAAAACATTACCCTTTTCCTTTATTAATGCATTGATGGCCATAATATACAGACCATGCATCATAATGGGGACATGTTGTACCAGGCTAGGCAAAATCTGAAAATCTATGTACTGGGATGAGGATTCATTTGTATCCACTGCATGTTTGCGTGCACACATTTCTATATCTCAAACACATTGGTATTTTAGCTGGTGTATGCTTGATTGAAACACATTAGTACAGGAAATGATAATCCCCCGCCGAGGAGGGGGGGGGGGGAGAGGTCATACAGACATAGCTGTTAGTGCGGTCGTGGAGGCTAACATGTCTTTTTGAGATGTACAGATCATATTTTGATCTCTTGATGCATTGGTTGATTTTTTATGTTATTTAAAAACATCTGCCATTTATATTTTTGTTTTTTGTGCTCATAATTCTGTTTTAATTTCCAAACTAAAGTGTGGAAGGTTTTTTTTTTTTAATTAGATTTGAAGCTTAACAAGAAACAGGTTCATAGAACTAGTGCATCAATTTGTCAGAAGAGAAACTAATATATGTTATTTTTATGTACCTCGTCTTCCTTTTATGAATGACTAGAGAAGAACATTTATGCAAGGTTTCAAGAAGAGCTAGTCTATTTTTTTTAGGCGAGGTCAATTTTTTTTTTTGGATTAAAATCATCTCCTTCCTCCATATGGAAGGATGGAAAATGAAGCTACAGTGTCAATCCCATATGGTTCCATGAGTCATATTTACTTATCAAAATATTTGATTTTTTCTGGGCTTTACAGAGAGCGACTGAGGTCTGAAGAAATTGACATATGTAAATCATGTAAGGACAGTTTTGTAGAAGTTTAGGTTTTGAACCCGACCATGGAAAGGGCACGTGAAGCTGCGGGAGCCATACTTTCTAACCTGGCATTTCCTCGGTGCATTCTTGAAACAAGCATGTTTTTTTTTTATCTCCTTTTCTTTTATTTGGTTGAGTTCAAGGAAATCTAGAATATGCCGCGAATAAGTTTTGGATATACTGACTCTTTCTGACAAAGTGCTACATTATATTCTTCTTCAAAAAATCATGGTAGTTTTTTCCTTGTATATCATGTCTGTGTTAGTGTTGATTTTGTTTCTTTACTTTATGCAGAAATCAACAACACATAGAAAGGATAATACTAGCGCTAGGCCAAAAAATTCACTAGAAAAAGCTATCCGAGAGTTAGAGAAGATGGTTGCTGAATGTAAGTCTTGAAATTATCATGACAACTCTTTATCTTTTACAAAAGTTAATTTTTTGAACTTCTTGCATATAACTAATTGCTGTTTGTGTAACTTATTACAGCGAGGCCACCAGCTATTGAAAATCAAGAGGCAGATTCTTCGTCCCAGGCAATTAAAAGGAGATTACCTAGAGAAATAAAGCTGAAACTGGCAAAAGTTGCTAGACTAGCGGTATTTAAAAAAGAGCTAAAATTACTTTTAACTTTTTGGCTCTTGGTTTTGTGCTGTTCTGAGAATTTTCATCGTGGCCGTATATTTGTATATCCTAAGCCTTTGAGAAAGTTCAATAAGCTTATTGTTATTAGTAATATTATTTGGTTGCAGCAGGCAAGCCAAGGGAGAATATCCAAAGAGTTACTTAACCGCCTTATGAGTATTCTTGGACATCTAATTCAGCTCAGAACATTGAAGGTATTGCCATCCGTTATAAAAATGATGTCGCTCTTGGTATCTAGTGCTCCATTTTCCATTTGTCATGTAAAGGCTAGATTATTTAGGTGTTTATGTTGTATACTCTCTGTGTACATTGATAAAATCTTTTTATTATTAAGAAAGTCTTTCTTACTTACGACTTACAAGAAAAATTCTTTCTTATAAAAAAAATAGCAATATTATGTCTCTTTTACTATCTACCTATCAAAAAAAGATTTTTGATAGACTTCTTTCTTAAATTATGGAACTTTTTGAATTTGGTAGATAATATAGTTTCTTTGTTATTGTTGTTTCTCTAGATAAAGTATTGTATTAATCTGCATGTGTGTGTGTGTGTATGTTTGTGTGTTTTCCTACTAACTAGTGGTCTTCTTTGATTAACTCATTTTGGTTTCATTATATGGGTTTTTAATTCTTATTAAACAACTGAAAAATGGCTAGCACTTATTCAATGCTTTTCTTCTACAGAGAAACTTGAAAGTCATGATTAGTATGGGTCTGTCAGCAAAACAGGAGAAAGATAACAGGTTTCAACAGAAAAAGAAGGAAGTAGTTGACATGATTAAAATGCGGGAGCCCTATTTGGAATCGAAGGTATGATTGTTTTGTAATGTCCCCCCCTCCCCTCCTCTTTCTGCCCCCCCCCCCCATCTACACATGTGCCAGGAGTGTTGACGCATGTGGTGTGTTTTACTGCTAATAGTGTTTTTTTTTTTCCAATCTATTTTCTTTTAAACCAATGAGAGTAAATATATGACAGATAATAGTGGACTGAGCTTCTTTGTCTTTATGTATCTATTTACTTTTGAGGTCCACTTAGCTCACAAAGCATCTCATGTCCAGCATAAATTCTTTTTTCCCCTTTTTGGCTTTATGTAGGATCCTGCTCTTATGCTAAGTTAGAGGCTATTGTGTCTTTCACAGTTGGAATGTCTTCTTTCTGGGTTTTTTTTTTTAATAATCCTAGAGGAGTGTCTGACATTGTTTTCCCTTACTGGTGCAGTCACTACTCTTTCTTTCATCTTTTTATTTTATTTTATTATTTTTCTAGTTACAATTTTTGATTAATAATAAAATAGGCATTGTCCAAGTATATAGGATGTATATAAGAGAAATCACCTATTTAGGAAGGAGAAATAGATACAAGAAAATTATGAAAGTTCAGCCCATCGAAATCAATAGCTACTGCCCATAGGAATGATGTATTGAAGAAGAGATCCTGGCCAAACCATCTAAAATTGATTTCTTTCATTTATCACTAGTGAAGTAATAGTAATTTATTTTATTTCTCTGTAAAAAGATGTGTATATTATTGGAGCAATGCTGGATAGATTTTTTCTTAGGTACTGCTACCCTGCCGCCTAGCGGTCAATACCGCTAGTGCATTTTTTTTTAAAAATTTTCTTTGCATATTTTTTTAATAGGTTTTAATATTTTTAAAAAATAAAAAATATCAATACACTACAAATCACTTCCTTAATCATTAAGTAAAAAAAAAAAAAAAAAAAAAAATTTGAAAAGCGGTCAAACCTGGCGGTCAAACCCAGGTGGCCGAATATCATTTCCCTTTTTTCTTTGATGCTTGTCTGAAATCTGAGTCTTGATTTTTCTTTCTCAGGCATTTGTGCAGCAAGCTGGAGCATCAGATGATTTTCAAGAATTTTGTTCTGAAGAAAAAGGAGCCTTTAGAAAGAAATTTAGAATGGATGCTGCATTAGAAGACAAAATTTGTGATCTCTATGACCTTTTTGTTGATGTACAGATCTCTGTGCCCTTGCCTGCTAAATATGTTCATTGGTAGTGGAGGGAACGTTTCTTATTTTTTCTTATGCTTAATCTAGGGGCTGGATGAAGATGCAGGTCCACAAATTAGGAAGTTATATGCAGAGGTAATTCAATTTTTACTCAACTGTCAGTTTCATTGTCAGCATTTCCAGACTTGTGCCTATCTTGCTGCTTCTGTCACGTAACGTCTGAAATTTTAATGAAGCTACATGAAATGACCATAAAAATGTCCAGACAATTAAGAAGTCCAAATCAGCTCCTCAAGTTGTTTCGTTGTGAGTTTATACATGTGTTGTGTTTCAGCTTGGTTTACTTGCACAAAAAATGTCTTTTGCTTGATATTGAACGAATGGTCTCTCTTGTCACAAAATTTGAATAAAGTTGACTGGCAATTTCGTTATACAAGCTTTCTGATTTCTCTCTCCCTCTTCATTTCTTTTTGTCTACCTTGTCACCTAAAATTTTTGATATGGTTAGTTTTCTTTTTTTGTGAAGGGAGAACTCCCTATACTTTCATTTAAATACTCTTGAAAAACACAAGACTCTTTCACGTTATGATTTCTGTGCTTTTGAAGTTGGTTTCTCTATGATTATTGTGTCATTATAATTGTTAACATTCCTCAGTAATTTCCAAGTTTTTTGAGTCAAGAATCCTCTCTGTGGTCCAGCTTGCAGGATTGTGGCCAGTTGGTTTCATGGATAACCATGGGATCAAAAGAGCGATCTGTAAGGCAAAAGAGAGGCGGAGGGCACTGCATAGCAGACATAAAGTACGTGTTCTGCATTCTGTCTTGTTTGATGTTTGCACACTATTCACGCTTCAAGTCGATTAAAAAAAACTGGTATGCTGTTAATATGTATTCAGGATGAGGAAAAAATCAGAAGGAAGAAGATGCTGGCACCTAGAATAGAGGAGACTGTTCGAGTGGAGGGTAATTCAATTGCGCAGCCGCAGTCTATGCGTGAGCGCATATCTTCAGAAACTGGCAGCCATGGTTTAACTTCAGCAGACAGGCCCGTTTCTAGTTCAACGGCAGCAGTCAGGATGCAGAGTCCCTCAAGCAATGGTCCTCTTATCTTGGACAGGATTAAACAAGAGAAGTTAAAGGGAACCTCGAGCAATTCCCCGGATGATGCAAGGGTGTCTGATGGCGGAATGATAAAGAAGAAGGTAAAGCGGAAGCCAGAAATTGACCTAAACGAAACCCATTACCGACCCGAGAAGTTACCTTCTCAAACGGGAGAGGAGAGACACAAGTCCCTCAAGCAGGCTGCTGCAGGTCTTCCCCATAAATCAAACGTTCAGACAACTACTCCTCCAAACGTTGAGCAGTCAAGCTGACTTGGATCATAGCTCGATTAGAAGTTTACACCTTAATATCTTCGTGTAACACAAGTATTTTTCTTTTCTTCTCCTTTTCTTTTGGTGCATGGGTGCGTCATTCATTATCATGACCATCAGATTTTTACCATTTTTGTAAGTATATGTTCTTCGATGGAGCCCCGTGGATTAAAGATTTTATCTTCTTACAATAGAGATAGCAGCAAGCTATGATTTTCTTAGCAGAGATGATCTTTATTCAATCCTATCAATGTCAAATGATAATATTCCATGATGTACAAAAATAATGGTCAATAATTTCATTCTTGAAAAGGGTCAATAATGGGATAGACACGTGCTTTCATTTAGAGACATGATGAGTTTTTATTTAAAGATAGACATATATACAATATTTATTATTATATAAATTTACTAAACAATATTATATGCTTAATAAAATTTATAAATTCAAGTTGAGAATTTTGATACAAATTCACGAACTGTATATGAAATTATGAATTATAGTAGCCAGTAGGGAACTCTCATCGGTGTCATTTGAATAGATCAAGTTAATATAAACTTATTTAAACTGAATTCAATTTATAATTTGAGCTCCGAGCCGAGCCGAGCCTCCGAACATCATATTCAAAATAAACGAACGCCCAAATTTATTCATCTCACATTCCTCTTTCAACTTATAAATTTTTATATTAGCTAATAACACTTAGTAAACGTCCCGTCAATAATAATACATGTTTAATCTTTTTTGATAATTTTTTCTATAATAATGTTTATATATTATAACCAATGGCATGTGGCTTGATGGTAAAGTCCCAGGTCTCCAAAATGAAGATTGTGAGTTCAATCCTCTCTCTCTCAATAAAAAAAAAAAAATTATCAAAAAAAATTATTTTTATTAAATTTTTTAAAATAAATATATTTTATTTAAATAGGGTTGTGTAAAATATAATGAAAATTACGTGTATTATTTCCTTTGAAACAAAGTTCACGGTTGGGTCTGATCGCAGAGACACGTATGTATGTATGACCCGTCGTTAGCATCACGCCAAGAGACTGGATAATGCCAATCCAAAACTCGAAAGGAAGGAAGAATATGAGCGCGAGCAAGCCAGAAAGCAACGAAAAGCAATCAACCAATAATGTTACAAAAATCCAAACTGCCAACGGTATTATCCACATCTTGAATTTTCTCATCTTCCAATCACCAAATTTTCTTACCATATATATATATATATATATGTACGTACATATTATAAAAGAGTATTCAAGAAAAAAGAAAACGCATATAGAAGTTGATTCACACATGGTGGCACGTTGTTTTTTGTGCCACGTGACGATCTCCGTCGTCGACATGAACCACTCCTCTCCGGCTACCGGGATTTCATCACGATCATCATCTCTAGCATCCCATTTTTGTCCAACTAAACCATCCCAGTTTTCGGTTGGTAGTCTAAAGTTTTGCGGCTTCGGGTTCGAATTGAAGAGGAAGGACTTACTGAAGAGACGGCTTAAGTTCGTAGTCAGTGCGGAGCTCTCGAAGCCATTCGACCTCGGTTTTGGGTTGGACTCTCAGGTTTGTTGCTTTCCCTGCCACCCATTCAGCTGTTTGTTGTTGTGTTGTTGGGTTTTCTTTACACGTTCTAGATCTTCGAGCTCGTGGATATTTGATGAATTGACTGAGTGAGCTGATAATGAATTTTTTGGGAAATTTTATTGCTTGAAGATGTAGGTTGTGTGTTTGTTTTGTGAAATTCTAACGGGTTCGATCAAGCCTTTTTTTTCGTCATTGTGGGCGGAGAAACCGTAGGCCGATTGGTGCTGCCGGTTTTGGTGACAAGATATGATATACTTGTGGTCGATTTTACTAATGGAGGCCATGGTTGGAGAGCAGTTTTGAATTAAAAAAACCCATTCGTTTTCCAGGCACTTATGAACTAGTGGCGCTGTAATTGGGTGTCTTTGCATTGTGATTTTTTCTATTGCATTAGCCGATGTTCTGTTTTTTAAATGTTCGGAAGCCCAAAGTGAGCTATTACGCCGCTTTGCTTTGCTTTGAATTGTTTTTGATCATCACAAGACACAAAATAGAGCAGTTGTCTGTTTTTGTTATTTATTTTTTCTGCAATTCGTCGTAAACAATATGATATGGCCTTCATATCTGAGATAAAATGCAATCTCCACTGGTCTGACAAGAAAGTTTGCCATGCTGCATCGGTGCCTTATAATGCTATTGTTGGTAAGCCCTAAGATTGGTCAAGTGGTAAGGGCCTTGGTCTTGTCTAAGGTTCGAACCCTTGGTGCAAAAATTTCTAGGGGCCACGTCCCATTTGTAAAAGTTTGGTAATTTACTTGATCTGTGTGGTTTGGGTGCATTACATGGATTTGGGGTTGAATTAGATAAAAGACATGTTATTGCATGGTCTTTAGGTTTCCTCATCATAAAAGAGAGGACTGTAATGCTGTTGTTGGTCATTTTATCTTAGTTTTAGCACTCATTTCCTTCTTCTGAATGGTATATCAGTTTCCAAAATTTCCTGGTTTGATACTTGATCAGTTGCTTTCTTTCTTATTTTTAATGGATATTCAATCCCTAAGATGAGTTTCATGTCATAGACTGACTGCTTTATTTGCATGCAAAGACCTTTCGGTCTCAGGACCCATCACAGGCGCCTTGGATCGGTCCAGTTCCTGGGGATATTGCAGAGGTTGAGGCATATTGTAGAATCTTCAGAGCCACTGAATGGCTTCATACTGCACTAATGGATACCTTGTGCAATCCATTGACTGGAGAATGTAGCGTTTCATATGATTTCACACCAGAGGAAAAACCACTATTGGAAGATAAAATAGTCTCTGTGCTTGGTTGCATGTTGTCCCTCCTTAACAAAGGGAGAGAGGACGTCCTTTCTGGAAGATCCTCGATTCAAAAGTCCTTTCGGGTTGGAGATGTAAGCTCAGTTGAAGATAAACTTCCCCCACTTGCCATTTTCAGGAGTGAGATGAAAAGGTGTTGTGAGAGCTTGCATATTGCTCTCGAGAACTATCTGATGCCTGGTGATGATCGAAGCCTGGATGTATGGAGGAAACTTCAGAGACTGAAGAATGTCTGCTATGATTCTGGTTTTCCTCGGGGGGAGAATTATCCATGCCATACACAGTTTGCAAATTGGAATCCTGTTTATTTTTCGACTTCTAAAGAGGACATATGGTCCAAAGATTCTGAGGTAGCTTTTTGGATGGGTGGTCAGGTAACAGAAGAAGGCCTAAAGTGGTTAGTGAAGAAAGGTTACAAAACAATTGTAGACCTTAGAGCAGAGACTGTAACGGACAGCTTTTATCAAGCAGCCCTAGATGATGTTGTTCTATCTGGGAAAATTGAACTGGTCAAAATTCCTGTCGAAGTTGGGACCTCACCTTCAATGGAGCAGGTCGAGAAGTTTTCATCTTTAGTTTCGGATTACAGCAAAAAGCCCATATATCTTCACAGTAAGGAAGGAGTAAAGAGAACTTTGGCCATGGTCTCCAGATGGAGGCAGTACATTTCTCGCTGTTCACAGCAGTCTGTCTCTGGTCAACCAGTAACTTCCAATGGTTTTTTATTACAAGATGCTGATGGAATGAGAAAAATGCAGGAGTCTTGCATTGTTGAAGAAAGCTCTCTGTTGGAAAAGGAGAGTGGGTTGATGCAGGAGTCTTTGGGTTCAAATGGTGTACCCTATGAAAATGTCTCTTCATCTAAGGGCACGGAGCATCAAAATAGTAATGGGGCCCTCAGCAGCCTTGTTTCTGTCCAAGGTATGCCATCAGAATTAGCTGATAATGGAGTAGGATCCCCAGCAAACTTCACCATGGATAATGACCCTCTGAAGGCCCAGGTTCCTACATGCAACGTTTTCTCCAAAAAAGAAATGTCTAGGTTTTTTAGGAGTAGAAAGATCTCACCTTCTACTTATAAAAATGATCAATTGAAAGGATTCCAAATATTACCAACTTCTAGAGATGCGCATAATGGAAGAATGTGGAAAGGTGATATTGTTCGTACTGACACTATGTCACAGCCTCTGGAGTCAGGAGGTCCCAATGGGTCACTCAATGGAAAGAATCTTTCTCCAGAGACCCGGAAATCACCTGCTGATGACGAGAAGTATTTGATTGGTGATAGTCTGGTTTCTGTTGGTCCAGTTGTGAATGGACTGGACCAAATGGATAGGCCTTCTGTGATGACAGAAACTAATATCTCTACTGTTGTGAATACTAATTTTGATGAGACTGTGAGATCCCAATCAATACTAAAGGATCGGAAGAGCAATGGCGGGGCTGCCTTAACTTCAGCTAATGATGATCCGGGCCCAGTTGAAGGTAATATGTGTGCTTCTACAACTGGTGTTGTAAGGGTCCAATCAAGAAAGAAAGCAGAGATGTTTTTAGTTCGGACAGATGGACACTCTTGTGCCAGAGAAAAGGTGACTGAATCATCTTTGGCCTTCACTCATCCTAGTACCCAGCAGCAGATGCTTATGTGGAAATCGACACCAAAGACTGTATTGCTGTTAAAGAAACTAGGGCAAGAGCTCATGGAAGAAGCAAAAGAGGTACCATTAGAAATCTTGTTAGTAAATGACATTCTGGTTATGTACAAGAATATGTTTCTGCTCATTTGATTATTTTTTTCTCTTTCTTTCACTTTTATGTTTGTAGATTGTTAATGGAATTTTTCTTCATGGTATAGTAGTTTTTTTAAATATATGTTTTAACCTTCCAGTCATAGATAGAAATGTACTCACTTCATCCAATAGTTGATGGTAGTTCACAAATGGCATACAGTTTAATAAAGAAAAATAAACATTATATTTCTTAAAATACCTATAAAAAAAAAAATACTGTGGTTCAAATAAATATGAAAAAATTGGCTTAAATTATAAGGGTAATATGGAAAGTTAAATGGATGGAACCTCAATATATTTTGGGCCACCTCAAAAAGTAAAGCACCTCATTTTTGTTTGGAACAGAGAGGGTTGGATACACATAAAACAAATCAAGCAATAGGCACGTGACCACTTTATTTGTAAAACTGAAACGAAGGACTATATTAATCAGCAGAGGTTCTTAGTAGTACTTCTGTCGGGTATGGGTATTTTGCCTAGCAACTTGGTATTCAAGAGGAAACACCATTAGCCAATTCTGCAGGTCCAGTGAAAGATATCTGTCTATTTATGTAAGTGGTTACAGTTTCCTCCACAATCACTTATTCAGTCTTTTCATGGCTATTTCTTAACTGTATTTATTGCATTGGGTTTTCAGGTTGCCACTTTCTTGTATTACCAAGAGAAAATGAATGTTCTTGTGGAACCTGATGTGCATGATATATTTGCTAGAATTCCGGGGTTTGGATTTGTTCAGACCTTTTATAGTCAAGACACCAGGTAGGGAACTCTTTGATTTAATAGCAAATAATTGAAGATTTTGTTGAGACCCCTGTACTTCTGGAGCTTGCTGACCTGTTGGATGCCCTTAATCTAGTGATCTGCATGAGAGGGTTGACTTTGTGGCATGCTTGGGCGGTGATGGGGTTATTCTCCATGCATCAAATTTATTTAGAGGTGCTGTGCCTCCTGTTGTCTCATTTAATCTTGGATCTCTTGGATTTTTGACTTCCCATGCTGTAAGCTTCTGAACTCAACTTTTATGTTTTTCTTTTCCCACAATCAGCTATATTTTCTGACTCATAGTATATTTCTTTTGTTATAGTTTGAAGATTATAAGCAAGACTTAAGACAGGTCATCCATGGAAACAATACTCTGGATGGTGTCTATATAACTCTCAGAATGCGTCTTCGATGTGAAATTTTTCGAAATGGTAAAGCGGTGCCTGGGAAAGTATTTGATGTTCTAAATGAGGTTGTTGTAGATCGGGGTTCTAATCCATATCTTTCTAAAATTGAATGCTATGAACACGACCGACTCATAACCAAGGTGAGATTATTTGAATTCATTTCTTAAGTAGAAAAAAGAAATTCATGCCCTTGACTCTTATGTGAACTGAGGAGTTTTTACCTGCTCTCTCCAATTACGAAGTCCAAGGTTCACTTAATCTAAGCAGTGGTCACCACTTATGCCACATATATTGTTTGAAACTTTGATGCAAATAAGAAAAGTTTATGAAATTGGCAGGCTTTTAATGACAAATACTATTTCTTTAGGTACAAGGTGATGGAGTCATTGTAGCCACCCCTACAGGAAGTACTGCTTACTCTACAGCTGCAGGAGGTTCCATGGTAAGCTGTGCTTTTTATTCTAGTCACAGTTTTATTATTATCGGTCAATGGATATATATTGATTGTGAACTGCCTTTTTTAGTTTTCACTAGACCTAAGCTTTTAAAACAGCCATTTGTTTGTTTTTCTTGACCAGAAGATAAGAGGTCAGAACTACCATTGTGTTAGAAAAAGCAATTACATTGTGTCGGTGTATAATTTAAAAGCAAATTAAACATCATTTGGTCTGGGAGCCATCATTTGGGTTCAGCTTACTCCTTAATTTTGTTTGGTGGCTATGAATCTTAATGGCCACAAGTTCTTGATGACATCAAAGATATCTAACCATTATGGGAACCCTAGTGGTTCAATGTCTGCAGAAAAGGCCTTCATCCTCCTTATGCACAGGCTTAGCAGATATTTCTCTTCTAGTTGATTGATCTTCTTTATTACATTGTGAGGTGGCTAGTGTTTAATGGAATGCTATTTTTGGAACACTCTGAAGATCAACCTCGTAGGGTGGTTGATCTTTCAGAGCATTGGAAAGATGGTCTTGTCTTGCCTCTTTTGGTGTCTTTGGAGAGAAAGCAATGGCTGAAATTCTAGGACAATGAGATGATGGTGGTGGAACTACAATATTTCTTCAATAGAACCCTTCACATTTGATGATTGCTTATTCCACGTTGGACATGTATCTGCATCACCAGTCAATTTCTACCGTATGACTGGTAGAAGTCTTTATATTTATGTCCTGTGTACCTGGGCATATGCCTATTTCTTGGGAATAAAATATTTTATTACTTATATAAAAAATTGTAACGTATGAAAAGCACTTTTTTCTTGGATCTATCATCCGAAGGTCTTGAATTCTCTGCAAAGTAGGAAGGAAGAAGAATTATCCCTTCAGCAGCTACATATCTACTGTCATTTTGTCACATTCTAATTGCATATATTAAATTTCAGACGTGTGTGTTTTACGTAATTCGAGAAATAAATTCCACCATTGTTGTGCCTCTCATACTCATTGCAGTGTAAACAAATGTTCATATTGAAAAATATATAAGTTCAATATGGCAATTACAAATACTATCACTGGTTGTTGTTCGCTCTTTCACTTTGTTACTATTAGTAAGGCCATTATGCAAATCTAAATGCAGGTGCATCCAAATGTTCCTTGCATGCTGTTCACGCCAATATGCCCGCACTCCCTCTCATTTAGACCAGTTATACTTCCAGATTCTGCAAGGCTGGAATTGAAGGTATGCTATTGATTATCTAGGAACCAGATATTTTGGATCTGTAGCTCTTAATCTGGAGATATCTTAACGAAAATTTTGGCTGTAACTAAGTACTATCTTTCTTTTTGCCACCTTTACTTCTTAAACTGTAGAAAAGGGATGTTGCTTTTGTTGCACTGAGTTGGCACTTAGGAGCATAGTATGCTTTTGATGTCGAGCAAGAAAATTCTCGCCACCCATTTCTGTTTATTCATCTCTTTTCGAATTAGAAAGTTTTTTTGCAAGGGTGATGTATGCACTTACGAGAAAAATGGCGGTTATGTACAAATTACAATGCTCACACTTAAATTGAAAATCAATATCAGATCACTGTGGTCCCAACTCCCAAACCATAAGAGGGAGCTGCTTTATTTCGTTCAACGAAATGTCACATTTTGGAAGAAGCAAGAACGAACATAAATATTTTGGTTTCTTTAATTTTCTGCTATTTTTTGTTCTCTTGACATGTTTATAAAGTTCTGTAAAATGTCTGCGTCTTAGATCTGGGGATCCAATCTTGGAGTTGCCTTTTCCGATGCCCATGCATGCTAACATCTTTTTGAAGGGATATTTTCCAAACTCTTTGATTCTGATGTTGCTTATTTCCATATTAAAACATATATCAGGAATCGATGAGTGTTGGAGAACCAAGCTAGTTTGACTTGGTTCCTTAAATAGTTCTAAACAGTATGCATTTAGAGCTCTAAATCATGCAATATCTGTATGTGTTCCTGGATAGCAAAAAGGTATATACAATTATTAACATAATGACAAAGTCCAATTTTGAAACTCAACTTGGGAGGTGGAGGGCTTTCTGAGGGAGGCGTGTGGCTTTATGGGAATTCCATGTCTAATTGTGGATTTTCTGAGCTAGATATATGCCAAACAGTTTGGGATGAATCCAGAAGTATGTCCTTCTGTCAGTCATCTGCCAGATCCGGTTTTCCCCCAGGAATTTCATAAAAATATGTTCCAAGAAATTACGTCCAGTATCTTTGTAGAAAGTCGTTAGCCAAATTAAAATAGATAATCATTTCACTCTCTTTTTTGGCTGGGGAGTGCTAAAAGGTTTACGATGAGGGTGGGACAAGCAGTTATGACTTGGTTCCTCGATCTGGAAGAAAAAACCATGAGATGAGGCCTAATAAACTGTAAGAACAAAGAATAATCTTTTGTTCCTTTGTAAAAATTAAGAAAATGGTTAGAAAACAGAAGGCCAAATGGGGGTGTGACCCAATACACAAAAGAGTAGTTCAAAGTATTCTGTGTTCTGTTACTTGTATACACAAAAAAAGTTGTTATTCTTGTATTCGTATGTGTTTGGTTGTTCAATTTCATCTTTTATGAATTCCTATTTCTTTTAGATGGGTCTCTGGGAAGAACAAAAAATTCTTATGCCAATTTGATCTCAGGTCTAAAACCCTTCCACATCCCATGAAGTTGCCTCAAATATGATATGATAACTGCCATTCCATGTTTTACGTTGACGTGAAAGTTTGGCTTATTGATCATAGTTCTTGCCAAGTTACACTCTTTGTTAGTAGTATTAACGTGGGTGTATTTGACAGATTCCAGAGGATGCTAGAAGCAATGCGTGGGTTTCTTTCGATGGGAAGAGAAGGCAGCAACTCTCCAGAGGAGATTCCGTACGGATACATATGAGTCGGCACCCACTTCCAACAGTCAACAAGTCTGACCAGACATTTGATTGGTTTCACAGCTTGATTCGCTGTCTAAATTGGAATGAGAGGCTTGATCAAAAGGCCCTTTGAAGAAACCTAATCTCTTGCCATACCAGAGTACAGAGGTTCTTGTAAACACTGTACATATTATAAATTGAGATTAAAGAAAGAGAATTTGAATTTACACATTGTAAATACGATCCATTCCCACATTGGCTCCCACATGAATGTGGGGTTTGCCACTTACCCCAGTTTTCCTCTTTCCAGTATGACAAAATGTAATTCATGTTAACTGCCATGATCTGTTACACAGCAATAAAGATCTAATTTTATAGGTCCTCTGTGCAACTGAAAGTTGATCGATGTTTGTTTGATCGCTACTTGTATTATTAACTTTATTTTTTTTGTGAAATATTATTTTCAGGAGTTTTTTTTTTTCCTTTTGTTTTTTGGTTGTGAATTTCACGTTTTGGTTGCAATTGCATTTTTAGTATTTGATGCCTGCTTACCTTTCTGTAAAATTATCTCTTCCTTTCAATTTCCTACAATCCAAACAGTTCTATCTGATTATTATATTTAGTATTTTTGCAAACTGAACAGAGCTGATTCATTTCCTATTCTCAGTTTTTCCATATTTCTGTTGCTATTTTTCAAATTTTGGCTGAGCTGCAAGCTGATGAGGTACTGGAAGAAAATCAACTTGTTCAACAAGTGGTTAGCCAGGTACGATAGTTTTACCCTATCTTCCTAGAAAAAGACCAATTAAATTTGTGTTGAAGGTAACATACCCTGATACTCAAAAGAAATGTATGTGCGGGCAGTCTTTATATATTATTGCTAATGAAAGAAAACGACCTTAAGATGGTCCTTTGAGCATATTATTATTTCATCATCTGTAGCAAGAAAAAGAAACCCTGAAAAGCAATATATACCCAAAATCTCAATTTATATATTATATTATACAAAGCAAACCTTGGCATGTGGATTTAAGCATCCCATGATTACATAACGAAGAAAGAAAAGCAGCAATCGAAAAGAAACACGCTAATACCCACTTTAGCTAGCTTTCTGTCCTCCCTTAAAGAACGTACAGAGAAAGACAATCCAGTGGTATCCTCTTCATCACTAAGCCCATAATAAACTAAAAAAGAAAAAAAAGTACATATATGTGTTATATATATATATATAATCTTGTAGGAAGATTAATGTTTTTGCTTCTTAGATGGCCCTCACAGCTTGGAACCTTGGTTCCTTTGGGAGGAACTTCTGCTCAGCATAAACTGACATATAGTCACCAAACACAAACTTGGGGTAAGCTTGATCTGCCTCTTTCTTAAGATTCTCCACCAGCTGAGGTGCAGGGGATATGGTGGCCTTAAGGGAGGGATTGTAAAATGAAGCAATTGATCTTCTGTTTCCATTTGGTGTGGCCAAAACTCGGTGCCAGACACTCTTATATCGACCATTGCTTAAGACCTCAATCTGATCTCCAGTGTTGATGACAATGGCATTTGGCAATGGCTGAACATTGATCCATTTGCTGTCTTTGAGGATTTGAAGACCTCCCACCTCGTCATCTTGGAAAAGTAGGATGACGCCTCCAGCGTCGGTGTGAGCTCGGAGACCATTCACCAGCTCTGGATTTGGACATGGTGGGTAGTGGCTTACCTTGGTGCCAAAGAAGGCACTGCCTTCTTCACCATCAAATGCTTTCTTGATGAATCCCTTGGGTAAACCTAAATTCTCATCCATCACTTCCAAAACCTTCACGCCCAATTTCTTCAGTTCTGCTCGGTATTCAGCCATGGTTTCCCTGTCATCAGTGTCACAGGCAAATGATATCAGCATACTACTGCACAAGTTATTCGAGGATGAGCCATTTGTAACTACTAAAATGAATTCCTATAAAAGTTTTACATGCAGTACACTGCTTACTTGAATCCTGGGGTATCAGATATCCACTCGTTATCGTCTAGGAGAGTGAAGACATCTTCCCAGTCCTCATTCTCCAACTTGTTGCCGCTTTTCTTTTCAACTAATTCATTCAACAGCTTCACTGGTGTTGAGTTCTTGAATTTTTCTTCTCTTTCCTGCTTATAGCACTTGGAACAGACCTTCTTCACCCTTTCAAGGAGCTCCTCTGGAATTCCATGGTTCACCAGCTGTAACAATAATGTTGGTTATGAAACCTTAAAAATTTTTGTAACAATAATTATGTTCAGGAATTAGTGATAGAGAAAAACACATGAAACCTGGAAGAATCCCCACTCCTCGCATCCGTTATCGATCTCAGCCATTGTCTTGGCCCTCTCCTCGCCGTCGAGCTTTGAAAAATCAATCACTGGGATCGTCATTGAAGCAAAACAAGAAGCAGAGAGGTACCAGAGAGGGAGAAGAATATCTAAGTTTGCTTGTTCTAATGAGTAGTACTGAATGTGCACGTACAATTTTGTGGTTTGGAAGAGAGGGTCCTTGAGCCTATTTATAGCAAAGCTTGCCGCCATGCATATATATTAATTGGATGTCATCCACTTAATTTTTAAGCATTTGTTGTTTATTATTTTACAAGTTTATTTTGTTAGGGGAAAGGTGTGGGACGGTGACAAATTAGGTTTTAAATAAGATAAAAGGTCAATGCCGTTTGAAGTACTACCTGGTAACCCACAACACATGCATAACTGCATATATAGTCATGCTCTTCAATTTAATCCATAACATGATGCAGCTCATTTTCCTTAATTAGGTCATTAATTACATAACCCAATTTGATTAACTGACACGTGGAGATCAATATATATCATGATATATATTCTCTTAAGGTAGTTCATATATATAATATATCCTCTAATGGGGTGCATATATGCATGGTCACATCTAATATTGGATTTCAGCCCTCTTTTTCTGATAAAATGGGTTGAATATAGAACTAATATAGATCGGAAAGTTTCCCTAACTAGCTAAGAGCATTCACATTTGGTCCCTACAATTTTTCCTAAATTTTAATCAAAAATCCCACATATTATAGAGTTTAACCCATTTTGGTCCGGATGTGAGTACTCCAATTATATAAAAAATGTGAAGCCACAGATTAATTACATGGCACAAACTTAGGGATTGGTTTATTATATATATATATATATATATATTTATCTCTAGGCATGATGACATGCATGCATGCATGTATAGCAAGTTTTCAAAGAATCTGATCCCATAAGCCAGGGTTTTCCTACTAATCATTATCTTCACACACACCATACATGCACCATATATATTTTTATTTGAATTATTTGAATTCGAATTTTATTCTTTAATTAATTAAATTTTTATAGTCATTATTCATACACCACATATTTAATAATAAGAGAAATAAATAAAAACTAGGAATGATATATGTGATGTGTAGGGATGATCATGATTGAAATAATATATATTTATATATATATATATACACACCATTATTAATATTGATCTTGCTGAGGATAATCACCTGCATCATGTTTTAACTTTTCAAGATGTACACATATATGTAGTTTAACTTGTAGTTTAAACATCTGCCGACTAGCTAGAGCTAGGGTTCATCGATGATCGATATCGTACTGTTGACTACTAATTGCATGCATTATATATATATATATATATAAAATATAGACATATATGATCTTGTATTAAGGCCTCCCTCTGACTTTTTAGACGTTGAAATTGTTTTATGATGAGGAGTTCATGTACTTGCAGTATCTTTAATAAACTGATCATGATCATATACCGATTTGTAGGCGCATTGTTTGTGGGTTAAGGAAGGCAGCATCATTAAGGTGAAGACTTTAAAAAAAAAATAAAAATAAAATAAAGCTGTATATTAATGATCTAATTCATATATATATATATATAGATAGATAGTCAACTTAGCTCTGTATAATATATATTATACTAAATGTGATGATGATGATGATGATTTGATGATGATGATGTGGGAGAGAATAATTTTTTTGTCTTTGTTTTGTATTAATTAATCAGAAAATTAAATGATCTTTTAATTTGCTCGAAGCAGCGGTTAATGAAATGCATGCATCATGAGCAGTTGGGCAGCGTATCGTTGACCATGTTCGATCGGGTACTTGTAGTACGTAGTACTGCTAGACTACCCTATATAATATATATATATATATATATATATATATATATATAGGGTATTCGATCCATGATCTTTTAATATATATAAAACTTGTGCCACGTGGATATATGTTCTATTTCCGCAATCAAAATTACGTACCTTACAAAAAAAATTGGTATTTATGAATAATTAATTATAACTAATATAATTATTTGTGATAAAATAATATTATTTTTGTCACAAATAATTTTATTAGTCACAATTAATTGATCATAAATATTTATTTTTCTTGTAGTGTTATTGGAACAATTTTATATAAAAAAAGCTAAACATATCTCAGTCTAATTCATACATTATAATCTAAAAAATTAATTAATACATCTAAATCTTAAAAAGTTTAATATATAACAAATTAGTTTGATGGAACTTACAAAATACTATGTACTATTCAAAACTCGATCAACTCAATCCACCTAATTAACATTTGGTAAGATCATGAGATTAATATATAACAAGTTAGGGGAATTCTACTCATCAATTGATGATAGTTTGTCATGAAATTACCTCAATGGATCATCATGCAGATTAGATAGACAAATTAGATCAAACACGTGTTTCTGTAGTACACGAGTTTTACGAATTAAACTCACACGATCATATAGGTCTGTTTATCTGGATTAGATTTTGTCTAAACCCTAGACCCAATTCTGAAATTTTCTATTAATATCTCAAATTAATTGAATTTACCTGAAATAATTTTGAAAATTAATCATCATTTGAATCCTAATTTTTGGATCCGAAATCCAAATAAGTAGGCTTATGATCATGAGTTTCCTTTTGTTGACTCTAAATTAGTTATAAACTTTGGTCATGATTAATTACAACAATTAGCTAGCTCATTGTTTTCTTCCGATTCCAAGGCATATTATACTTTGTTTGCCATCAATGATACATATTAAAGCCTCATTATTTATATTGTTTTTATTAATTGATTTTTGTCTACGACATGGTTTTTTTTTTAATAATTGTCTACGACATTATTGATAATGATCACAATTATTGAAAGAATTAAGCTATTGGTGTAGAGCAGAAAGTCAAGATCAGATCGATGCAACCTTTTTATTTTTTATTTATTTTTTTTTTACTTTTGAAATCATTTTAATGCTCGAGCCAAAATCGGATTAAGGGCATGAACATTGGATATTATCGAATAGTAGTGATATAGGACTAAATTAATAATTGATTAATAGTAATAAAATAGTAACGAATACCATTGTACACTGTTTGTGAATATAGTAGATTCGTAAATAGTAGTGAAGCATTCTCAAATGATCTCAGCAGCCAAACACATTAAGACGTATTAGAGTTAATTTTTCTTCTAATTCTAAAGTCTAAAACAGGGAAGAGATAAACTTACACATAAATGCTAGAGCTACGTGCATGATATCATTTCGAGCAAGAATTAATTTAGTAGATATATATTAATAATGAATCCACAAATTAGATTTTACTATATGAGAGAATTAAATTTTTTTCCCAACTTTAACACAAACCATGCGTTAATGTGCACCAAATTTTCATTGGCATTCATATTTCTATGATTTTTCTTTTTTAAATTACGTATTTAAAGGGGTAATATATTCTTTCATGGGCAAATTCCTAAATTTCTAGCTAGCTAGCTAGTGATCTCCCTTCTACTAATAAAAGGCTAAAAAGTAAAAATAAATTCCTTTTGAGAATCGTCTGAGATCTTAAATTAGCTTTTACAAATGATGGCCAGGTACCCCTACTCCAAAATAAATCCGAGTGCAGCCTGCCCCAGCTTCTCGATTAAGCTTATTTTATTTTCTCTCTCAAGACGTGACATGCTAGCTTATAGCTGCATGCATGTCTTTCTAACAACGACATACGTACAAATTAAAGTGGTCATGATCATATGTTATTGCAATTAATGCAATATATAATATTGTGACAAACAAATTAATTAGCACATGATGGAATATTATTTGAATAATGCACAAATCTTTATTAATTTATATCATGATGAACATTATATACAGTTTCCGTGAACAGTATTGGTATGTTTTCGTGGAAAGAGATGTGTTGAAGACGTATCTCGTCGTCCTTCTGTTTCCATTATTTGCAAGAAGAACTAAGAAAAGTCGGTGGTTTTCCACCTAAAAAAATTCTGATGCTTAAGTTAATAATCACGTATTTATAGAAAAGAATCATATATCTTTTTATAATTGAGGTTTACCTGGTATATATAAGTCTCGGAATAGTACATATCCTATGTAACATCTTCCATAATTATCGTGATCACGTATTTGCATGAGATATCTTTTCGAATTTGGCGAAAACATGTATCTGCGTAAGATCCCATGAAAGCTGGCAATGGATTAGTATGTATTTCAGACTCTACAGGGTTGGGCTCGCTGTATATCTTTCTTTTTTTTGTGAGTTTTTATTGTTGGTGGGCTTTTGGGCTAAGACAGATCCTACAAGATGCATATATATATATATATAATATAATATGTATAGTAGTGATCAGGCAGCCATAATCCATATGCATATATCTAGGGTATTCTGTATGCGAAGATACATTCTCCCTTAATGGATCATAACTTGCTCGCTAGCTACCTAATTATAACTAGTGGTGGCTTTGAAAGATGTGAAGAATAAATAAGATAACGAAGCAATTTTAATAATTAATTGGTTTTATTTAATTAATTGAGAAGTAGTGATATAGTCAAAAGAGATCACTTAAAAATAAATTTATAAATTGATGGCATGATTTCATAGAATTATATGTCAAATTTATTAATTTACAATAAAGATCATAATTTATTAAATTATATCAAATTATATTAATTTATTGATTTAATCTTACGATATCTCTAACGTGTGACTAACTAAATGATCATTTGTCTAATTCATTACGGCCTATTGTAATTCATTCCCTAACGTACATGCAAAGGACTCTCTATTTATAGATTCCTATCTTTGTCTCTGATGATGATCCTCGATCTCTCTAGCTGATCTGATCACCCACTACTCTCACTCACACATATATGACAAGGCGCTGAGTAATTGTGTCAGCTCTGACAAGGTATTGATAATGAGGGTGACAATGAAATGCCGGTAACCTTAAAAATATAAAATATAATTAGATGATATTTAATTAATTCTAAAATATAAAATATATTTAGATGTTTTGTAATTTTAAAATTGCCCTTCTTTTTTTTTTTTAAATATTATTATTTTTTAATATTTTATCTATTATTTTTATTTTATTTTATATGTTTTTGTGTCTCAACTCATATATTTTGTATTTTTTCAATCAATATTTATTTTATAAATTTTCAATTCTTTCAATATATACATATATACATAATACATAATACACATTTACATATATATATATATGTATTTATTCTATTAGTTGTTAATTTATATATACACATAAATATTTATGTATAATATATAATTAATCTTGAAACAACACATCGAAACAGACCGATACTAAAATATTTCGTTCCATTACTTCAACCGAAATAAAATTCAAAATTTTGATAATATTGCTACACTCACAAATGAGTTATACAAAAATAATTTTATAAATTGATATGATTTTATTAGATTCGTTATATCTAATTAATAATAATGGTAATTTTATAAACTGACAAATTACATCAAATCACATCAAGTAATAAGATTGTCTTTATATAATTTACATATAACTAGAATATTTTTCAATTTGATTTCATGTGATCATGATTCTCTTTGTCATTCACTACTTTAAAAAAAAAATTAACTAATTAATGATGACGCAAATATCATTGGGTAATATTTTATAAGAGACAGAAAAATTAATTAAAAGAAATAGATTAATTAAGTTAGCAGATCAGTCATGGCCTGGCCAGCTAGATTAGATTATATGGGTTTTTTTTTCTTTGCTAAATTTTCGGAAATTATTGTACTATCAGAACCAATATTCACATTGGATTAATTATACACAATTGGTTTAATCGAAAAAAGCAATCATGCATTAATCTTGTTTGAAAAGTTTAATCAATGAAAATACTTAATTCAATGCAGGTTATTATAAAAGCACTTTATTATATATTAAATTTAAGGCCATCGCTCGTTGTTAATTGGTAACGTATATATAACTACCCATGGGATCACAACCGTTAATTGAGTAGTTTGGGAATATTGAATCAATGATTATGAAATAATTAGGTTATATAATAATATAATTAAAGAAATTATATCTGAAAGTCTTAGGCGTATACATGAGGTATTTTAATGCTTAAATATATGTGTGTTTAAATATAATGACAAAAATAACAGATCACATGATATTAGTTAGGTGAAAGTGATCATGTGAGTGGTACGTAAGGTTTTCTTAATAATATATGATGTCTTTTATTTAATTAAAGGTGACCATGCATGCATCCTAGCTAGCTGATCATCATATATCATCGGTGGAGATTAATTGTTTTATTTTTCTAAATTTCATTGTTAAATGATCATATATCATAATTAATTTAAATATATATATATAATATCATAATTAATTTAATATTTCTATATATCTTCTGCGAGACGACTTTTCTAGAAACTCTTTTTTAGTTGTTCAATTAAGGCTGTATTTATAAATATGTAATTACTTCACTATTATTTAATATTTTATTATTATTATTAATTTATTTTTATTAATACTATTCATAACTAACGATGTTTTATTATTATTTTTTATCCATTATTTTTTATTATTAACAAATTATCTGAGATTAGTTCACTATCTAAACATAATCTAAGTCAAATTTGAGTGAGTCGTAAGATAGAGAGAAAAAAAACAAAAAAAACAAAAAACAAAGACGTGCCCTTGACTTCATACTCTTCATTAGAATTTAAATTTAGATAAGAGTAGTGCTGGCGTGCCTCTAGCTTTGACTGCTTGGCATGTCCACTAGCTCAAGTTTTACAATTTAATTTAGTTTTTCTTTTTCTTTTTCATATTTTATAAATAATTTTTAAAAAAATAAAAAAGAATACATCAATACACTAAATGTCATTTCCTTAGTCATTAAATAAAAAATTTTTAAAAATTAAATATACGAGTGGTCAAAATGAGGAGACAAACGTCTCATATATGGGTATAATAACCGCATTTTCCTTTAAATAATGGGGCTTTTTTATTTTATTTTATTTTTTAAATTAGATCATTATTTTTTTTTGGAGCATATATCATTATTGTTAGACATTAATATTTGAAATCTTCCCACAAGTTTATTTTCGTAAATTAGATCATGATATTTAATTAATTAGAAAAAATAGACTAATTATTCCCTTTCATTTAAATATTTCATCATTAAGATTGCAATAAGCAATCCTTTTACATGTACATGATCACACTCGTCAGTACGATTCTTATATAGCAACTAAGGTTCCATTTGGCAACACATGTTGTCAAGTGTATATTTTAAAATATCTCAATACAAAATACTTTCAATCTCAAATCTTCAACCTTTTCATCACATATATAATAATCATTACAACTTTTCATAATTCTAAAAAAAAAAAAAATACAAAAATTAATTTTTGAATAAAATATTAAAAAAATATATTCAAACAATTTTTTAACTTTATAATATTTTTATTCAATTTGTTTTCACTTATTTTTCGAAATAAATAAAATATCTTAACTCAAATTTCTATTTCACTACTATTTATGCACAAATATTATACTAATATATATTCTAAATTAATATCCAGACGGCCCCATATACAATATATCAAGAAATGAAAATACTAATAAATGCAAGTCAACAAATACTAATTAATCATGATTTTCCAAATATTTCACTAATTAATTGTTTCTTTTGTATTCTTAACTTACATACCGATAGATTGAGATCAGACATTTGGAAGTATATGGTCTCGCAGCCCTTTACATCAATCGATCATTTTCATTGATTTGTCATAATCGTCAAGTAACTAAGTTGATCTATATAAAAGTTTTGTACTTAAGTACGTAGCGAGTCTAGATCATTACATCACTATAAGAAAATTAGTTTTTTGTACCATTAGATTTTGTCACAAAAAATAGAAAGAATGCTGCAAAAAAATATTTGCAACAAAAATAATCATTTTGGCTGCAATTAAAATGTCACAAATAGCTATTTTTCTTGTAGTGCACTATGACTCGAATATTATTTTAACATGAGTATCTTTTTTTTTTCAATTTTTTTTTTCAATTTTTTTAACACGAGTACTATTTTTAACATGAGTAGCATGAGTACCATTGATCTCCATATCGTGTACATTCTTGGATAATGATATTTCTATTTAAGAGAAATGCCATTTTACATAATGATTAAGAAAATGCTTTTTAATGATGTTGTATTATTATTTTTTAAATATTTAAAAATACTAAAAAAATGAATGAAAACAAATAAAAAAAACAAGTTTTGTCATTTGGGAGATTTATTCGGTTTACATTTTTGATTGATGTAGCATGACTCTTCTATTGAATTTGAATAATGTGAATATGCTATCTTTATTTTTTAAGATTAAGTTTTAATTAAGTCATGAGAATTCTCGACAATTATCTACCTCAAATGCTTTATATCTGTCAGCATTTCGACATTTCAATTCCCGTATTTATATACGTGAGAGTTGTGGGCGTCACAATACCTTATTTGATTTGAGAGAGATTAATTTTCCATCTCGTTAGAAATTATAGAAAGTGTTAGAAGTAGTAGGAATTAATTGTAATATCAATTCTAATCCGCCGGATTAATATATAGCCTAATTAAGCCCTTTTTGTATCAACATGATATAATATAATTTGTTATTAAAGAAAAGAGAAATACATGAGTAGGGAGCGAGATTCCGAAACCATCAAAAATACTAAAAATAATGCAGAAAATAGAAATTAAATTGTACGTGCCATGTCAAGAGGATCATCTGAGTGGTAAGTTTCAGATGACACTACAACACATAAGCCTTTTTGCAGCATTTGATAAGTCGTCGTAAAAAATTTTAAAATTGTCGCAAAAAGTCTCAAAATATCAATAAAAGCCTCAAAATCGTGGCAAAAAGTTATTTGCCACATTTTGAAGATCGCGGATTAATCGTGGCTATTTGAACGTGACAATAAATCTAATTTCTCGTCGCAATGCTACTATTTACTGCTAGAAAATGCAGCAAATGGTACTATTTGCTACAGAATTTAATTCTCAATTAAACAAAATGCAGAAAAAAATCTTATTTATTGTAGTGTAATGATTATTATTTTAATGATCTTATATATGGATATGATCATGAAAATGGTTGTTGGAGCAATCTATTAACTAGCGGGACTACTTCAAATTAATGACTGTTATTGGTAGATCTTGGTCCCTAATATAATCCATGCATGACCTTATAAGATTAATTATTAGTGAATAATATGGGCAAGAAAAATAATATTTCAATAACGTGCGAGACTTTCACATTTTAAGACTATATTGTTCTTTGTTCACGAAGTCATACAATCGATAATTCCACGGCCATCGTGAACTTGATCAGTAGCACAATTAAAATGTTAAAGGAAAGAAAGTATGTATAATACCAATGCATGTGCTCATGACCAAACCCAAGCATGTGCTTTGAATTTCATACTCAACTGCTTTATTCAGATTGTGCAACATCATGTCAGGATCAGCTCAATATATATTAAGGTTTAAGGTAAAATTTAAGTAAGTTATTTATAATTATATATAATATAATAAAATATAAATTATTATATAAAAATAAAACGAGATTTTATTTAAATTTATAAATAAATTGTTTTTGAATTTGTATTTAATACAACAATTTATATAAAATAAGGTTTTAATGCAAATTTTGTACCTTAATTTAATATGATCTAAAAAAAAAACTAAAAATATAAATAACTTATTGTATTAAATATTAAATTTATTGACAAATATAACTAACTCATTATATTAAATATAAATTTAGTATTATGAGGCCTTGAACATATTGAAAAATATATTTATCTAAATTTTAATTAATGAAATAGTTTTTTTAATTTTTTTTTTTCAAAAAAAAAAAATTTTAATCACTTTTATTTTTAAAGGTTTTGTATAAAGTGGAGACCTTAGAAAATGACCTAAATGGCTTAAGCATTGAGCCGGTCTTGCATCATGTGCTGGCAAAAGATGGTACTTGGAGTTTCAAGATGTACATTTGAAAAAAAAAAGAAGATAAATATGAGATTGATTTTTTTCTATTAATAAATTCTATTTCTTTAAAAGGTAAAATGTATGAAACTTATAAGACTGAGATGAAATGAGATGTGTTGAAATATTTTTTAAATAAGAAAATATAAATGTAACTGTGAATTGGGATATCGTCGTATAATCTTTTTGAAAAAAGTGAATAAAATATAGGATTCATATAAAAAAATATTAATTTTTTAATAGTAGACTTTATTATTTTTTAAAGTGATTTTGCAATGATTACGCACTTACGGTTGGTAGAATTATTTTTTATAAATAACAGTTAAATTGTTAATTGAAATGAGATCGATATCTCACCTCTAAGATACTGCAACGCGTTATATAACAAACATATTCCGCCTCACTCTGATGATGGGCTGAGTGGCCCATTGGACTAGAAACATAAAAGATAACTGGACTTAACATACTTGGACCTACTGCAAATCATGGACTCAATTTATAAAACAGTCACCACTCGTCGGCCTATGAACAAAATCTCAGCCCAGAAGCCCGCTTCCTCATCAGAGGACATGACCCAAACTCTTTTAGTTCTGTGTCTCGACTCTCGAACTCAACTGTCCTTCGAAGTGTGACACCAACGGCCAACCCAACCGGAAACGCCGAGCCGTCGCCGTCTTCCGTCTGCTGTTCGACTTAAGGCCGCCGGCAAGTACTTCAATCTGCCTTCTTTCTCTATCTGTCAACTGTGTCTCTCTTTCTCACTTCTCTGCAATCCAATCTCCGTCGCCACCTACGTCGCCCGCCCTCAGTTTCCGTCCGTCCGTGCTGCACTGCTCTCTCCGGTTCCGACCACCACACGACGCTTCAGATCCCCCTTGCGTCGAGGACCTCTCCCTTCCGTCCAAGAAGACAGGTGCCACGCCGTCTGTCTTGGTCTATGCCCCTGACTTCTCCTCTGACCCTGCGCCGCCGTGTTCCACCAGGCAGCCGCCATTATTACTTCTCTACCCTCTGTTTGTCCCCTCTCCGGAACCGCCACAGTGACCAAACGGATGCCGCCACGAGCATCAGGGCAGCAACCGGGAAGCACCAACCAGCTCCTTCTCATGGCAAGCCCAGATCACTCAGTGAATGAGTTCTTTGATATATTGCTTTGTAACGTTTCTCTTGTAAATTGTAAATTGTAGATTTCTGCCTCTATCTATGCTAATGAATGAGGCCATTGCACTCTCTCGTCGAGAGCTCTGCATGTGCTTTGTTCAAAGTTTTAGAAACCCATTGTCGGGCAATCAAATTAGGTGCCATCGCGGACATCTACACCGCGAACAATATTATAAGTTTGTATGCGAAATCCAAAGAAATATGTCTTGCCCGCAGGCTGTTCGTGGAAATTGTTGGGATCGGCAGAAGTTCACAAATAATATGGAGACCAGAATATAACGTGGTTCGGCTAATTTAGCCTACGTCCACATACACAAAGAGAAGAATTTGTATTAAACAACAAACCAATTATTTACAATGGTTTCTCTCTTCTAATCTCTCCAACGGACCTCACCTCCGATTCTCTGCTTCTCATTACAATCTTACATGTATTTATAGGAGAAATAAATAATGTGAACATGTAATGACGGTGAAATTCGAAATTTTGGCGGCCTACATTTTCAGGCTGCGCCTACCTTCCGGCTGCTTCTATTCGGTGCCTAACTTCATCTTCCAGAAGCCTCCAGCTTCTTCATTTGCATGTGTTGATTTCTAACAATCTCCCTCTCAACACCAAATGGAGGATATCCTGACACATTTTAGTTCAAGGTACTTAACCTGGCTACGTTTCTACATAACTCAAGTTTTTCGTATGTGACTACCTTTGTTAGCATGTCCGCTAGATTCTCCTTTGTATGGATCTTTACAAGCTTCAACAGCTGTTACTCCATTACTTCACGTATCCAGTGATACCGAATATCAATGTGCTTTGTTCGGGAGTGGTACATCGAGTTTTTACTCAGATCAAGAGCACTTTGACTATCACAATAGATTCTGTACTCTTTTTGACTGAATCCCATTTCTTGGAGGAACCGCTTTAGCCACAACATTTCCTTTCCTGCTTCTGCTATAGCAATGTATTCTGCTTTTGTTATAGATAAAGCCATACATTTCTGCAATTTGGACTGCCATGATACAGCTCCACTTGTAAATGTGTAAATATATCCTAATGTAGATTTTCTACCATCAAGATCACCTGCCATATCAGCATCTGTATAGCCATCCAAGACTGGGTTAGCTCCCCCGTAGCACAAGCACAACTTTGATGTACCTTTAAGGTACCTGAGAATCCACTGTACTGCTTTCTAGTGTTCTTTCCCTGGATTTGAAAGAAAATGGCTCACAACTCCAACAGCGTGAGCGATGTCAGGTCTGGTACAAACCATAGCGTACATTAAACTTCCTACTGCTGAGGAGTACGGTACTGTAGCCATTTATTGAACCTTTTCTGGTGATGAGGGACATGAGCTTTTGCTCAATTTGAAGTGATTAGCCAGTGGAGTACTGACTGGCTTTGCATTCTCCATGTTGAACCTTCTTAGTATTTGTTCAACATACTTTTCCTGTGACAGCCATAACTTCTTTTTCTTCCTGTCACGAGTGATCCTCATGCCCAAAATCTGATGGGCAGGTCCTAAGTCTTTCATCTCAAAGACTTTGGAGAGATCCTTCTTTAGCTTCCTGATAATGGATGGATCTTTTCCAATAATCAGCATGTCGTCAACATAGAGCAGTAACATCACGAAGTCACCTTCTGAAAATCTTCGGATGTAAACGCACTAATCTGCAGCAGTTTTCTTGTAGTCATGACTCATCATGAATGAGTTAAACTTCTTATACCACTGTCTGGGAGCCTGCTTCAAACCGTAAAGGCTCTTTTCCAACTTGCAGACCAAATGTTCATTTCCAGGAACTTGGAAGCCTTCTGGCTGCTCCATGTAAATTTCCTCATCAAGGTTGCCGTGAAGAAATGCTGTCTTCATATCCATCTGTTCAAGCTCCAAGTCAAGACTTGCCACCAATCCGAGTACCACTCGAATTGAAGTCATCTTCACAACAGGTGAAAATACCTCATCAAAGTCGATTCCTTTCTTCTGCTGGAATCCTTTGACGACCAAGCGAGCTTTGTGCTTCACCTGCTTGCCATCATTTTTCAGCTTGAACACCCATTTGTTTCTCAGTGCTCTCTTATAGTTTGGAAGTTCCATCAGCTCATAAGTTTGATTCTTCTGTAACGAGTTCATCTCATCCTGCATAGCCTGCATCCATTTGTTGCTATCTGGATGAGATATTGCCTCCTGGAAGTTTTTTGGCTCCCCCTGATCTGTAAGAAGAATATAATCTGATTCCGGATATCTTCGTGACGGAATCAACAATCGCCCTCTAGAGGATCTGTCCTGCTGAGGTTGATCACCTGACAACTCTGCAGTTTCTGATGGAAAAGGCAACTGCTCCCCCTGCTCAGTAATGGTTTCTCCGTTGTCAGTATCCTCTTCTTCTTCTGGGGAAACTTCCTGTCTATCTTCAGTGTTTGAAACAGACTGAAGTGGTAGTGAAGTCGGAGCTGGTTCTGGAGCACTTGGAGTTGTTTGTTCTGATCCAAACATCTGGTCTTCATGGAACACTACGTCCCTGCTTCTGATGACCTTCTTTGCTTTTGGATCTCATAATCTGTATCCAAACTCTTCATCTCCATAACCGATGAAAAAACATGGAGTAGACATTTCATCAAGTTTCTGTCTTTTTTCCTTGGATACATGTGCAAATGCTTTGCACCCAAATACTCTTAAATGAGAGTATGAAATCTTGCGGCCTGACCACACCATCTCTGGGACTTCAAACTGCAGTGGAACTAACGGTATTCTGTTGATCAGGTAACAGGCTACTTTTACTGCTTCACCCCAGAATGGCTTAGGCAACTTTGCCATACTCAGCATGCATCTGGTTCGTTCCACAATGGTCCGGTTCATCCGTTCTGCTACACCATTGTGTTGTGGGGTGTAGGGGACACTCTTCTCGTGTCTGATGCCATGTCTGGAGCAATATTCTCTGAACTCTCGAGAAGTATATTCACCTCCATTGTCTGTTCGGAGGCATTTCAGCTTCTTGCCAGTTTCTCTTTCTACCATGGCATGAAAGTTTTTGAATTGCTCAAAAACTTGATCTTTCCTTTTTAGGAAATACACCCACACTTTTCGTGAAGCATCATCAATAAAAGTAACAAAATATTTGTTACCTCCAAGTGATTCAACTTCAAAAGGACCGCAAACATCAGAGTGTACCAAGCTCAATAACTCTGATCTTTTTCCAGCAGATGTCTGGAATGAAACTCTATGCTGTTTACCAAATAAACAGTATTCACAAGGATTGAGAGCAATACCTTTGTTTACTGTAATCAATGCTTTCTTTGCAAGCATAAACACCCATTTTTTCTCCCATGTGGCCAAGTCTCCGATGCCACAAGTTTGGTGATGTATCATCTTCAGCTACATTGAGACTGCTTGCACATATCTTAGCACTTGATTTATACAAAGTGCCACAAACATGTCCCCGTGCAACAACCATTGCTCCTTTCTTCAATTTCCAAGCATTGTTGCTGAAGATGCTCTCGTAACCCTGTTGATCAAGGGTTCTTATAGAAATTAGGTTGAGTCGAAGATCAGGTACGTGCCAAACGTCATTTAGCACCATAGTACAGCCAACACTGGTTTTTATCCTGACATCTCCGATGCCCACGATCTTTGAGAAACTCGAATTTTCCATCTTGACTGTACCGAAGTCTCCTGCCTTGTAAGTACTGAAGAAATCCTTACAAGGAGTGGCATGATAGGATGCTGCTGTATCTATTACCCACTCGGCTTCCTCGTTTGAAACGTGCAAGCAAGATTCTTCACCAGCGGAAAGGAGTACACAATCTCCAGAAAGCGTCCATGCATCTTTGCCTTTTTCGTACTTTGACTGATTGCTTGGCTGATTTTGCTCCTTCTGCAGCTTTCGGCATTCTCTTTTAAAGTGGCCTTTAATATCACAATAAAAGCATTTTCCCTTCTTTCGCTGTTTACCGCGACTTTGGGATCTCCCTTTACTTTGACTTCTGTTCCTTTCTCGACTTCTACCTCTACTATTTCTCTGATGCCTTCCTTCTGTTACAAAGGCATCTGTCTCGTCTCCTCCAATCTCCTTTCGTCTAGCCTCTTCATTAAACAAGGCGTCTATCACCATTGACATGGCAAGCTTTCCATCTGGAGCTGAATTACTAAATGAGACCACTAGCGTTTCCCAGCTATCTGGTAGGGAACTGAGGAGTAGTAGAGACTGCTCTTCATCTCCGAGCTTAAAATCTACGGATGCAAGTTGATTTACAAGATTCTGAAACTCGTTGGTGTGTGCGGCCACTGAGATGCCGCTTTTGAGTTTCAAGTTGACAAGGCGTCTCATTAGTAATGCCTTGTTCCGAGCAGTTTTTGCCTGGTACATGCTTTCCAGCTTTTTCCATAGCTGATAGGCATCCGTTTCCTGTGCAACATGATGAAAAACACTATGGTCAATCCACTGCCGTATCTGACCAATAGTTTTCTTATTTAACTTATGCCAGTGTTTTTCCGCTACATCATCTGGCTTTACGCTTTTCTCTTCAATTGGATCGAAGAGATTTTTACAATTCAGGAGATCTTCCATTCGAGGTCTCCATAGTGCGTAATTTGTAGATGTTAGCTTGATCATCGCACTTGCTCCCGAGTCCTCCATCAGTTCGGCTTTAATCTTTGATATGAGTGACCGTTTCTCAATGTTCGGAGTTGAATCTCAACAAACGGAGCTCACCGTTGCGTCCGGAACGGTGGAAAACCTTGGAAACGACTCTTGTCTCGTTCCAAACCGATCAAAATTGTGCCGAAAACCTGAAAAATAAGAAAAACGAAATATTCTCTCCGGCCACCGGAATATTCCCTCCGGTCACCAGAATATTTTCCCAGTCACCGGAATATTCCTGCACTAGAATATTCTTGCGGACGACGGAATATTCTTTCCGGTGACGGAATATTTTTTCCTGTGACGGAATATTCCTTATCCGTTTAGTTACTGTAGCGGGTCGGAAACCGGGTCAAACCGGTTCGGGTCGGATCACCCGGATTTAACGGGTCGGAGTTTGTCTTCTTCACTGCGCGCGCGTGTGGCGCGTGGGTCCCGTTGCCGGCGCGTGCCGTCGCCGAATCGGCGCGTGTGGAGCGTGTAGCTTCGTCCGGTGTCCGTTTGAGACAAAATTTTCACCAAAATTTTCGTCTTGACCTGAGGAATCTGATGGTATCCTCCAAACTTGATTTCGATCAAGTTTAAAAATGGGTCTTTTACGAAAATTCACAAATCCGGCCTCCTACCGGCTCTGATACCACTTGTTGGGATCGGCGGAAGTTCACAAATAATATGGAGACCAGAATATAACGTGGTTCGGCCAATTTAGCCTACGTCCACACACACAAAGAGAAGAATTTGTATTAAACAACAAACCAATTATTTACAATGGTTTCTCTCTTCTAATCTCTCCAACGGACCTCACCTCCGATTCTCTGCTTCTCATTACAATCTTACATGTATTTATAGGAGAAATAAATAATGTGAACATGTAATGACGGTGAAATTCGAAATTCTGGCGGCCTACATTTTCAGGCGGCGCCTACCTTCCGGCTGCTTCTATTCGGTGCCTAACTTCATCTTCCAGAAGCCTCCAGCTTCTTCATTTGCATGTGTTGATTTCTAACATAAATTCCCTGCAGAGACACTGTTTCTTGGAATACAATGATCGCTGGGTATGTACATTGTGGGAACTTTGAGACTGCGTTCGAGATTCTAAGAACCATGAAGATATGTGGCTTTGATTTTGATGGGTATACATTTGGAAGCATACTCAAGGGGGTTGTTTCTGCTTATCGGCTTGATATTGGGGAGCAAGTGCATTCGATGATTGTCAAGCTGGGTTATGCTGCAAATGTTTATTCGGGTAGTGCACTTTTGGACATGTATGCAAAGTGCGGGAGAGTTGAGGATGCATATGTGGTGTTTCAGTGCATGCCAGAGCGTAACTCAGTTTCGTGGAATGCACTGATAGCTGGTTATGTGCAGGTGGGTGATCCTGGGACTGCATTTTGGCTGTTTGATTGCATGGAGCGGGGGCATGTGGAACTTGATGATGGCACATTTGCTCCGCTTTTGACATTGCTCGATAATACTGAGTTTTACATGCTAGCAATGCAGATTTTCATGGTAAAATTATAAAACTCGGGAAGGCATTTGACAATACTGTATGCAATGCCTTAAATCACTTCATATTCAGAGTGTGGGTCCATAGAAGATGCCAAAAGAGCATTTGATGGTGCTGTTGGCGACCGGGATTTGGTGATATGGAATTCCATGCTCGCTTCTTACCTTGTACACAATAAAGAAGAACTTGCATCTAAACTCTTCTTGGATATACAATGGCTTGGGTTTGATCCAGACATCTATACTTACACTATTGTCATCAGTGCTTGGAACAATCAAATAACAGATCAGTACCGATAAAAAGGGGTTGTTGATAAAAAGGGGACTGGAACAATCAGTACCAATATCTAATGCATTAATAGCCATGTATCTCAAATCAAATAACAGATCCATGGAAGAAGCATTGCACATTTTCGAAGCCATGGAGTCCAAGGACCGTGTTTCTTGGAATTCTATTTTGACTGGACTTTCACAAATTGGCTTGAGTGAAGATGCTTTGAAATTCTTTGGGCTCATGAGATCTGTGGTAGAAGACATTGATCACTATACCTTTTCAGCTGTTCTCAGATCTTTCTCAGATATAGCAACCCTCCAATTGGGTCAACAGGTTCATGTCTTGGCACTTAAGTCAGGATTCGAGTCCACTGAATTTGTTACTAGCTCATTGATCTTCATGTATTCCAAGTGTGGGATCAGTGAAGATGCTAGGAAATTCGGCACCCCCAAAGACGGCTCAATCACTTGGAAGTCGATCATTTTTGGGTATGCACAACATGGGCAGGGAAATGTTGCACTTGACCCCTTCTACCTAATGAAAGAGAGTAGGGTGAAACCTGATCATATAACATTTGTTGTGATCCTAAGTGCATGTAGCCATATTGGTTTGCTAGAGGAAGGATGCAGGTTTCTGAAATCTATGGAATCAGAATATGGGATTCCACCGAGAATGGAGCATTATGCCTGTGGGGTTGATCTATATGGGCGTGCTGGGTGTCTGAGTGAGGTAAAAGCTTTGATTGAGGCAATGCCTTTTGAACCTGATGCAATGGTATGGAAGACTTTACTTGGGGCCTGTAGGATTTGTGGTTACATTGACTTAGCTACTCAGGTAGCAAGACTTTTGCTAGAGATGGAGCCCGACGAGCACTGCACTTATGTTCTTCTCTCAGACATGTATGGGCGTCTTAGGCGGTGGGATGCTAAGGCTAGTGTGACTGGGCTTATGAGAGAAAAGGGGGTAACAAAAGTCCCTGGTTGGAGTTGGATAGAAGTTCACAATGAGGTGCATGCTTTTAATGCAGAAGATCATTCCCATTCCCATTGTGAAGACAGATAACTTGCATTGGGTGGACTAATGGAGGAAATCAAGAGCTTGAGTTTTGTTACTAGTTCAAAGGTTTTGATGCATGATGTTGATCATGTGGATGAGTCTATTGATTCAACACTTTGCTTGGGTTAGCTGCTGTGACTAATGGTAGACAAGTTGTAGTTCAGAAGATACTAATTCGTGTTTTATTTGAGAAAAGATCATTCCAAGTCCAAATTTTAGAGCTTAGAGTTTAACAGTGGGAACTTTTTTTTATGGCATCTTCTGCAATAAAGTTTCTCTTATGTATAGCCTGTGGATCAGCGAATGGGGTGCCTCTCCATTAGTGTTCTGATTTACTTCTGCTTGTTTTCATTGTAGGGCTCTGATTTAGTTGCTAAGCTGCAGAGCTAAACCAAATAGCATGCCAAGGAAGAAGCGATCGGGGATGGAGACATCGCAGTTTGAGATCGACCTTGGCAATCTCTTTGCCTTTAATCCTCACCACCAATTTCACTCCCTACCTTCATCCAGGTTAGGTTTTAAGAAAAGAAGCTTCTCTATGCACATGATGATATCGAAATTTATTACCTCGTGTTTAATGCCTCAAATAATGTGCACATGGATATTAGGAAAAGTTATTTAACCTCTATGTACTTATCAAAAAGTTATTTAACCTCTATGTGGTGATAACCCTTTTTATCTTCCACTTTTAAGAGTTCCGCAAAGTTTTTAATTTTTCAGATCATCATTCTGTGTGGAACTTTGCATCTTTGGTCTGAGTTGGGAATTTTATATATGTGTTTTTAATTAATGTTTTAAACCCTATTACACTTATCAAAACATTAATATTTCCAATCATCATGGAGAGGAGTTAGTGAAGGAATGTCTAGAGAAGGGCACTGAGTTAGTTCAAGCCATTGCAAATAATCTGTTCAACTTACCTTCAACTGTGGACATAGATGGTCCCTGGTCAAGTTTCCCCCACCAACAACAAGACTTCCCAGAGAGAAGCCTGTGAGTTCTTCCTTTTATTTATATATATATGTATCTCTATTTTGTCTTTCAGATATATGTATTTCATAAATCCGGACAGCGTCTTTACCATATAATCGATACCGTTCTTTGTGTTCTTCGGTTTGGCTGAACGTGAGAAAGCATAGATCATAACTTTTTTTTGTAAGTAATCCGTAGTTCGTATGTAGTAAGATGGCTTATAATTGGCATCGTTAGAACTTTCTACCTTGTTGGATTCCTGTTGCCAAAATGCACTATATTACAGTAACTTCTGCAACTTGCTAGGTGGGGAACAAGGTTTTTTATGGCAACTATTTTGAGAGAGGTGGATATGTGTTAATGGCACATGGTTTGGTTGCTTAGGAAGCATGAAGACCACTGAAGGAAACTACTTCTGCAACTTAACATATGAGAAGATGCATGTTCCTAGTAGAAGAATCTGTATTTGTTCATCTCATTTTTTAGAACTAAATTGTACAATGTGCCAGCTAGTTCTTAATTGTGTATATATAGGATACACTTGATAAATTACCTCCTACAAAATGGGAATTGTTTGCCAAAGTGAGAGGTTAGCATCATTATAATCACATTCAAACTGTATGGGTTATTAATTATGTGATCTATCATGGGTGAGTTTTGATGTCCTTGGTTATGAATTTTTGAGATACCTTCGGGTATAAAGACGCACAAAAAAGGCAAGATATCATATGATGAGCCAACTGGTACTTGGAAACTTCGTTATGGATATGATCGGGCAAATGAGGAGGAAAATATACCAATCATTGAGGCCAAGATAACTGATGGGAAATAATTTAACAAGACCTTACTGCGTTAAAGAATCATCATTTGTTGTAATTAATAGCTGTCTATTGTTTTTTTTTTTTTTAATCTAAATGGTAAAAATAACTACATTTTTTTTTATAATTAAAAAAAACAAAAGATTACTGTACTGAAGAATGATATCTAACCGTTATAGCATAACTATAAAGCAATAATCAAATATCCAATAATTTACAAGCATGAAAATATCATATCACATTCTTGCGTTATGGCATGGTAAGCACCTTTTTTGTAGAGCTAGGGAAAGATCCTTTTGCCAAAAGTCAAGCAGATAATAGAAACGTGTTGAAAAGCAAGATAAAATTGGCTGCAGAACTTGAAACAAGCAGCAAAAGTTGGCGCTTTACCAAGGTTGTCCACTTTGTAACCTTTCTACAGATCTGAAAGGATATATATTTTCTTGGTTAGTACAAGTAATTTCCTTTGATTAACCCCTTGTCACTCCTCTTTTCCATTGCTGGACTCCCTTAGACACAAATGGTGCTTTCACCTTTGCAATTTAAGAGTGAATCACTGATCATGCAATCCCCAATGTTGTTGGTGCTTATAGCCTAGTTGACAGCCTTTACAAGAAAATTTCTTTGATGAGTAGCTGAATTCTGGTTGCTTTCATGTCACTGTATTGGTTACACTTACAGTTACAACCCACATAAGACAATGCAATTATTCGTCAGTATTATGATGGAATGCCCTACTTATTAAAGAAAAATTGATGGAATGCCCTAGATCACCTCCACTGAACACCATAAATCCTTTTCCCAACTATTCAAGAACAACTTACTGGACCTTGTGGAGTATCAATTTGAAAACCCTGTTTCTCGTCCATTCCGATGGCCTGACTATCCCAATTGATCCTTCGTCTTGACTTAGTCAGGACTATCCCAAGTTCTCGTGAATCTAGTCATTGTCAGCCCAGTCTTCCTTCTGTTACCCATAATAAAATATCTCGTTGGCTTCTGGCTTTTGTCATCTTGACAATGCTGTAGGAGTAGTTTTTGGCTTAGTTACTTTGGTCAAATAGGTTTTTATGTTGTGTTTTCTTATTATCTTTCCGTTTCTTGTATTGCAACACTGGACTTTGAGGAAACTTTTTCTGCAGCCATGTCCAACTAGCTGCGACAGCGTTGCCTATAATAGGAACCCAGACTGCACCCCAAGAAAGTCACTAAAGATGAACTAGTGAATGTAGCAGGAATAGCAGCAAGTGCAACAGCCAGCGGTGGGAAGTTTGACAAGAAGTTGCCCGGAGAAAAGCCTGCACAACATAAAGGGAAATATCGCAAGGTTTGTTAATTTTACCTGCAAATGCTTCTTCACCAAAAGTTGTACTCGGTAATGGAGTGGTTCAACATCTTGTATATGTCCTTTCAGTTCCTACCTGTTGTGGAAGGAAAAGGAATAGGCTCACAAGAGGAGGAAATTGAGAAAGTCCTGAACAAGCTAATCTCTAAGAATTCCCACGAGATACTCAATGTAGATAAGGTAATCGATCAAGTGTTGGAGAACCAAGCTAGTTTGACTTGGTTACTTAAATAGTTCTAATCACTATGCATTCAGAGCTCTAAATTATACAATGCCCGTACGTGTTCCTGGATAGCAAAATGGAATATAGTATTTATGAAAACTGAACAGAGCTGATTCTTTTTCTATTCTCAGTATTTCCATTTTTCTAGTGCCACTATTCTAAATTCGGTCGAGCATCCCGTACTTGTTCAACAAGTTGTTGGTCAGGTATAATAGTTTTACTGCGTCTTATTAGAAAGAGAAATGATATTTACAATTATGGAATGCACAAATACATTTGAAAAATGTAAATAAATACAAGATCTATAAAAAGAAAAACTAATTTTCAATAGTAAATGAGGCTGCATATTTTATGACTATATGTAGCATTGCTTATAATAAGAAAAAAAAAACCACCCAAAAGCTCAATTTATATAATTATATTATACAAAGCAAACCTTGGCATGTGGATTCAAGCATCCCAATATTACATAACAAGAAAGAAAACAGCTAGCAATCTCAAACAAACACACTCATACCCACATTAGCTTTCTGACCGCCCTCAGCGAACTTACTGAGAAAGACAATCCGCCAGTGGTATCCTTTGCCTGTTGGCAAATCTTCATCACTAAGCCCATAATAAACTAAAAAGTAAAAAAAAAAAACCATATATATGTAATCCTGCAGGAAGATTAACGTTTTTGCTTCTTACATGGCCCCCACAGCTTGGAACCTTGGTTCCTTTGGGAGGAACTTCTGCTCAGCATAAACAGACATGTAGTCACCAAATACAAACTTGGGGTAAGCTTGATCCACCTCTTTCTTAAGATTCTCCACTAGCTGAGGTGCAGGGGATATGGTGGCCTTAAGGGAGGGATTGTAAAATGAAGCAATTGATCTTCTGTTTCCATCTGGTGTGGCCAAAACTCGGTGCCAAACACTCTTATATCGACCATTACTTAAGACCTCAATCTGATCTCCAGTGTTGATGACAATGGCATTTGGCAATGGCTGAACATCGATCCATTCGCCATCTTTGAGGATTTGAAGACCTCCCACCTTGTCATCTTGGAAAAGTAGGACGACGCCTCCAGCATCGGTGTGAGCTCGGAGACCATTCACTAGCTCTGGATTTGGACATGGTGGGTAGTGGCTTACCTTGGTGCCAAAGAAGGCACTGCCTTGATCTTCACCATCAAATGCTTTCTTGATGGATCCCTTGGGTAATCCCAAATTCTCATCCATCACTTCCATGACCTTCACGCCCAATTTTTTCAGCTCTGCCCGGTATTCAGCCATGGTTTCCCTGTCATCAGTGTCACAGTCCAAATGATATCAGCATATTAATACTCAAGTTATTTGAGGATGGATGATAATGCGATATATAGTTGTAAATTGCACAAATGCCACGTCATAAAAATATCAAGTAAGTTTTACTATTAAAAAAATAAATTACTTTTTATTATTATTTAAATCTATGTTTTAATCACTTTTTTTTAAAACAATTATACAGTGCTTATATACTTAACGACACAACTATAAATATTATTTCTCTGACAACATATAATTGCAGTAGTGCTTACTTGAATCCTGGGGTTTCAGACGTCCACTCGTTATCATCTAGGAGAGTGAAGACATCTTCCCAGTCCTTATTCTCCAACTTGTTGCCATTCTTCTTTTCAACAATCTCATTATAAAGCTTCACTGGTGTTGAGTTCTTGAATATTTCTTCTCTTTCCTGCTTATAGCGCTCGGAACAGACCTTCTTCACCCTTTCAAGGAGCACTTCTGGAATTCCATGGTTCACCAGCTGTAACAATAAGAACGGTAATGAAACCAGCTTAAAACTCTCGGAAAACATAAAAAATATGCATCGATCAAACAAAATAAATCTACAAGCAGAGGAAGTGTTAATGATAGAGAAAAGCATGCATGCACGTACCTGGAAGAATCCCCACTCCTCGCATCCATTGGCGATATCAGCCATTGTCTTGGCCCTTTCTTCGCCGTTGAGCTTTGAAAAATCAATCACTGGGATCGTCATTAATGAAGTAAAACAAGAGGCAAAGGTATAGAGATCTAGAAGATATATATCTAAGTTGTTTGTTCTAAGTTTTGAGGTTTGGAAGAGGGGGTCGACCTTGAGCCTATTTATAACAAAGCTTCCCGCCATGATGCATATATATTAATGGACGTCAACTACTTAATTTAAGCATTTTTTGTTTATTATTTTAGAATTTATTTTGTTAGGGGAAAGGTGTGGGGCGGTGAGACATTAGGTATTAAATAAGAGATACAAGGTCAATGCCTTTTGAAGTACTACCTTTACCTTTACCTGGTAACCCAACAACACAAGCATTCTTATCATGATCTTTAAATTTTAATTTAAATCCATAACATGGTGCAGGTCATTTTCCTTTAATTTAGGTCATTAATTACATAATTCAATTTGATCAACTGACACGTGGAGAGAATGTATATCATGGTTCTGATTTTACACTTGATCATCATGATCCTCTAGCTAATGGCCAATGGGCCGGGGTGCGTGCATGAATATATTGATCATGCATGACTTGATCGGCCCTGTTTTCTGGTCAAATATTATAGCTTGAATATATAACAATGGAGACCAGAAAGTTTCGGCCCTAGCCGATTAATTACTAAGAAGGGTGAAGCCATATTGGATCAGTTACATGGCACAAACTTAGAAATTGGTTTATTATATTCTTTAGGGTATCTCTGCCCCCTTCATATATAAATTAAGGGTAATGCTATCCACGGCACTTTAATCTTACTTTTATCCTATTATGTAAGATGTCCCATGTACAATTATCAATATTGGATGAGAAAGAATATATCATTTAATAAAGGATTAATATCTAACTGTGATAAATGTGACACATTTTATATAATGATCACATAAAAGTAAGATGATAATATGATGTATAGAATTTTTTATAAAATAACAATCGAGCTAGATGATCCTCTTAGCTAGGCATGGTGACATGCATGCATGTATAGCTAGCCCCAGTTTGATCCATTGAATCTGATCTCATAAACAACTGGTGAAACATATAATATATATATATATACACACACACACACACCCCATTATTAATAAATCTTGGTCTTGCTCAGGATAAACACCATGTTTAACTTTTCAAAATGTACATATATATGTAATTTTACTTGTAGTTTAAACATCTGCCGACTAGTAGATCATAAGCTAGGCCAGGTTCATCGACAACCAATCGTGTTGACTAATATTGGATGCATTATAATATATATATATATATCTTATATTAATGCTACCCTCCCTCTGACTTTCTAGACATTGAAATTGTTTTATAATGAGGAGTTATACATGTTGCATCATTAAACTCATATACTGATTTGTAGGCATTGTTTGTGGGTTAAGAAAGGCAGCAGCAGCAAGGTCATGAAGACTTTTTATAAATATATAAACATGTACATTATGAGTAATTAGCTTTGTATAACATATACATTATGAGTAATGCTATAATATATAAACAGATCATTTGTAGATTAATAATCTATAATATATAAAAGCAACTAATAGAATTGAATTGATGTGATCTGTACATCAATTCAATTCTATTAGTTGCTTTTATATCTATTATTTTAAATATATGTTTTTTTATTTATTAAAATCTACTTTTCTAGCTCAATATTAATGCGCATATGAACGTGTAAAATTACTTGTATTTAGAATTGCTTATATATATATATATATCATGATGATCAGTGTTTTCTTTTTTTCAAAGTACTTATTGTGGGAGAGAATAATTTTGTGTTAATGCTTTTAATTTATCAGAAAATGATAATCTGCACCTTTCTTCGAAGCAGCGGTTGAATGAGCAGTTGGCGTATGGTTGGCCGTGCATGTTCATGTACTTATAGTTGTTGTTGTCTTCCAAACCAAAATATAGTTGAATATTAATTCGTGGCGTCATGCATGCAGGATCGATCCTATCTGTAATTAATTAACTTGTGCCACGTACTTGCGTTGAATATATGGCTGAGATAATTGGAACATTAATAATGTTTCCTAAATTATATTATTTCTCCAACATATTTACATATTATATATGATGGCAGCGTCTGGGGACTCTGGATTCTAGTCTAGGGCTCATTAATCTTTTAATTCATATATATATATAATTATATTTTATATATATATATTATATATAATGATCAAATCAATCATGATGTAACGTACTGAGAACATCCTGAGCAAATTATAAGACATAGAATGATGTTGGGGGCACATTTAATATTTTTTAAGATCATGATCAGAAGAACAATTTTGTGTAGAAATCTTCGAAACTAATGACACACATCAGCCTAGCAGCAGCTTCCCAGTGAAAAATTATCTACTTTGGTCATGATTATAACAACAATTAATTAGCTTATTGTTTTCTTCCCATTCCGACGCATATAATATGTTTGCCAGCAATGATCATTCTCAACATTATTGTTTAAGTATTAAATATGGTTTCCTCTTCAAAAAAAAAAAAATGTATTAATGATTTCTGTCTATAACAGCATTTATATATAACGGAAATTATTGAAAGAAATAAATGTTTTTATAGTTTTTTTTTTGAGAAATGAATTTTATTTATTTATATAAGTGAAGTTACAATGGTGACTAATATAATTAAAAAAATCTCAGAATACAAGTCAACTAATTAGATTAGGACTCTACTACTAGTACACAAATTCCTTTGTGACTGATATGATATCTTAATTTCTATAATTCTCTGCAGATGATCTGTCTTTTGTGATCATATTTTGCCTAAGGCAGATATTTCAAACCTCTTGACCCTCCAAAGGAGAAGAGGACTTTCACTTTTCGGATAAAATGTTCAAGATACTATTTCTATTTTTAGTTTTATCTAAACAAAACGAAAATACAACAAACATATATATAAAAAAAATACAAAATACAAAATACAAAATACAAAATCAAAATTCAAAAATTGACTATGGTGTCGCGTGAGGAACATGTGCCATACCAGGAGTGCAGTCAGTCAAGTTTGAAGAAATCGGAGTCATTGGTTCCAAGAAAGCTACAACAGTAGAACCTCTTGTAGCAAAGGCACATGGATCTCACGCGCTGCTAAGACCCGTGTGTGTGGCTCACGTGCTATTTCGTTCGACAAAAACTTCGATCATCCAATAGATCGGTAGCCTAGGAACTAATGGTGTGGCACGTGGTGGGTTTGAGCTCTGCAAAGTATCAAACCTAGCTACAAAATACCTACGGAAAAATAGAAAAATAAACCCACAACTGAAAAACTATACATTAGTGGTGGATGGAAGGAGGACAGAATGATGGAAAGAGAAAATGAGAGTGGAGGGAGGGCAGAGTTGAAGCTCTCCTCCCTCTCCCTCTCACTCTCCCTCTCCCTCTCCCACTCCCAAGTTGGGATCTTTTGAAGATTTATTTATTTATTTATTTATTTTAAACAAAAACTATCATACTTGTAATTGTGACTCAAATGAGGATGGAGTTGATGAGTAAAATGTTTGTGTAGTTTAGTAGAAAGTCGAGATCCAACTTCTTATTTTTTAATTTTGGAATTTTTATTGAGTGCCAACTTCAAATTAAAATCACTTCTTAAAATAATTTCTTTTAAAACTCTAAGTTTAAACTAGGAGAGAGATAATTAAGGTACACATGCTGGAGGAGAACAACCTATCCCTACCAAATATTTTTAAAAATTTCATATGGTATATAAATCTATATAGTTTTTTTTCATATAATTAAAATTGCCACCCAATTTATCAAAAAAAGAAAAAATTACCCTCCTCATACTTAGGTCTCTAAAAATTTTATTAAAATTGTCCTCTTAAATCCCAATACTCATCTAGCCCTACTCTAACTTTTCCTTTCATATGACAGTTGACACCCAAATTGTCTTCCCTACTCTAGCTTGATGTGCTGACGCATCTAGATTTTCAAAATATATCTATGTCATCTAAATTATTTAGATAACTAGTAATTTTAGAAAAATCAAAGATTTATTACTTGATTGACTTGCTAATTAACCTTCTAATATTAATTCTTCTTGCTTCTATTGCTACTATTGAACGATCATTTATTGTCATAAAATTTATAAAAACTAGATTGCGTACTCGAATGAAAGATGGACTTTTTACAGATCATTTGTTAGTTTATATTGAGAAAAAATTTGTCATGAATTTTACTTCAAAAATGATAATAAATGAATTTTATTTCATAAAAGATCATTGTTGAGCTTGATTTGAATGAGAAATCCTAAGTTCATATATATATATATATATATATATTATTTTATAATTGTCTTTAGCAAATTACGAAATTCTTAAGAAAGAAAATGATTTGTTGATTTATAAATATGTATTTTTATATACAATTCCATGCCTATGATTATTGTTTTTATATATAACTACGTGTGAAAGACACATTATTTATACTTACACATATCACATACTTTGTTGATCCCCCCAAACACTAAATGTTACTTCCACTTCTATACATCTCATGCATGGATGTGTTGAACATTTATAAAGTAACTGTGTTGTGCACTAAACTGTCATAACATTCGTATTTAAATGATCATGGCATTCATATTTAAATGATGAATTTAAAGAGATAATCTTTCAAGGACAAATTCCTAGAATATTCTAGTGATCTAAACTTGAGGACTCAAAGTAGGATGCAGAAAGACTCAGTAAAATATTTTTATTACCACTAATTAATTATGTGTAGGGAAAAGGAAAAAAGAAAAAAGAAAAAAGAAAAAAGAAAAAAGAAAAAAGAAAATGAGAAGGTGTACTGAGGGGAAATATTGAATGGGAAGGAGCCATACATGACGTACTGGGATTTGGGAAGGAGCTATAATACGTAATACCAAAATATTTTAATTTAGTCTATTGGTCGCCCCTTCTGTGACTTGAATTCGTGATGTGATCCTTGCTCTAGATACATACTAATTATTAAAAACTCAATCATTAATCCAAAAACTCTAAGACTGTTAATATTGAATGAACGTAACTATACGACCTTTAGATCAACCACCTTCTCATGATGATGTTCCTTTTCCTCTAATCTCAATGCACTCGATCGACCGATGAAAGAAAAATGGGTATGGATTCTTACAACTTCCCTAGAATTTACATGATTAGCCATATATATTCATCATGCATATTTAATTAGCAATATTCTACACACATATATATGTATATATGTGGATGTATATATAAGCACCTTCTCCCTTCTAAAAAAAAAGTGTATGAAGAAATTCTTTTTGGAATACTTTTAAGCTTTTTTAATGGCATGGGTGCCGGCCCTCCTAAGAAATTAGAGTAAATTAAATATTTCTACCTAATTATCAAGATCTCTATCAATTAACAATAAGAATATCTTCCTATAGGTGTCACCTGTAAAGTCTAAATAACGGAAGCCAATAAGAAATTGCCACGTAGGGGATTCGTGCAAAAAAATAAAAGTCGCGCACCAGTGGATTCTTCAACCCACCAACCCCCCTTCTCTCTTACTACAAAAAATTTTAGTTTTTTCAGCAATTGATTTAATTGCAAAAACATTAAAAAATTGATGCAAATAGTCTTTAGCATCAGTTTTTGATGGTCGGCAAATGGATTCTGTTATTTGCTTATTTATAAACTTCTGCATCCATTTTATAACATTGTTACAAAACTAAAACATTTGTTGCGATTTACATTCGCAGCAAATAATGAAAAATCTAGATGGTAAGCGACACCAATCCACATTAGCATCCAGAAGGGCTCAACTCAAATAACTATTTGTTGCGATTTCCAGTTGCAACAAATAATGAAAAAAAATGCAGCAAATGACCATCCATTTCCCAGTTGGAAAGCGACGCCAATGCACATAAGCATCCACATGGCTCAACTCAAATAAGTATTTGCTGCGATTTTCAGTGGTCCCAAATGACTAGAAATCTAATGAAATTTTTTTTGGCATTCAATTCTTCTCGCTGTTATAAAACTTTGGCATCACATCACAACTTATTTCATCCATCATAACTCGTGTAAAACTATGAAGAGAACAACGCAAATTTTTGTTTTTTTTTTCTTATTTTTATGTTACTTAATATCTTTTCAATCCAAAAGTATGTCAATGCAAATGGATTAATATATATTTTTTTTTTCTGGAATTTGCATATTTTTTGACTGGTACCTCCATTGTATTAGTTATCAACCCTGGCCTTTGTTGAGAAAAGGTATTACTTCCAAATTTTCAGTATTCAAATTGCCCCTTAAATACACATATAGATATATGGAGCACTTCAATATTTAGTTGTTATTGGCTACCTATATGTATAAACTGGTACATATATACATTATATATAGCGGCAGCCGATCAAATGAAACTTTTGGGGACATGCAGCCGACTCAATTACTATGTATAATGTATATAGCACGGTGCAAATTAACCCAAAGCTCCTCCAAATAAACCCAAAGTACCATACAAATAGCTACTGAATTTATACTGGAATTCTTTGATTAACCCCACTCGGCAGCCACATAATCATCACCAATATCCATGTACACTGCATTTCCACTATTTTGTAATTATAGTACCTTTAAAAATAGACCCTGCAAGTGATTGGAATTGTGTTGGCCGTTTGGATTTCCTTCTTTATTTTTAATTGGATTTGGCCCAATCTGGCTGCCCTGCTGCATATTGAGACTGGTAATTACTACGTGTTTTGCATTTTTTTAGGCTTTGATCATTGGTTAATTGTATGCTCTATTTTTCTCGTTGGTAATTTATGTTTACGTTAGATTTTATTGGAAATTGCTCGTTTGGATTGTCCTTTTGCATCCTAAGGGTATCTATTGGAAAATGCTCATTGATAATTTGTCGACTCCATTACGTGGTTTTCAATAAACATCATATATAAGTGTCATATGTCCAAAGAGTTTCTCATCTACAATATCATCACATGGAGCTAGAAAGCTAATACTATATATGCAACTTTTTCATTGAGCAAGAATATTATTTTTAGATGAGATGTGATGATTTTAGATAAAAACTAAAAAGTTGAAAAAAATATTATTACAATATTATTTATTATTATTATTATTTTATAAATTGAAAAAGTTAAGTTTTTTATTATAATTTGTATGAGAATTTGAAAAAATTATAATAATAATATGAGATAAGATAATCTTCGAATCCAAATGATGGCTTGATCTATTTCTTGTAGTGTTAGGCTAAGTGAATTAATCTCATACTACTTTATTAATATTTTATTATTATTTACAAATTATTTACTATTTTTTATTATTCTTCACAGATAGATTACTTCATACTAGAAATAGACCAATTAATATGGATTTTGTTTTGAAGATTAAATATACTCAAAAGAATTTACTGTATATACGGATCGCCTTCATATTCCTAATGAAAGAAAACGACCCTCAGATGGCGATCATATTAGCATCCCATCATCTGTAGCAAGAAAATAATAATAATAATAATACACAAAAGCTGAGTTTATATTATTATATTATACAAAGCAGAACTTGGCATGTGGATTTAGCATCCCATGATTACATAACAAGAAAGAAAAACAGCTACAATCGAAAATGAACACACTAATACCCACATTAGCTTTGATCTGTCATCCCTTAACGAACGTACAAGAGAAAGACAAGCCAGTGGTATCATTTGCCTGTAGGCAAATCTTCATCACTAAGCCCATAATAAACTAAAAAAAAAAAAAAAAAAATCCATATTTGTGTTATATATATCATGTGATCTTGTAGGAAGATCAATGTTTTTGCTTCTTACATGGTCCTCACAGCTTGGAACCTTGGTTCCTTTGGGAGGAACTTCTGCTCAACATAAACAGACATATAGTCACCAAATACAAACTTGGGATAAGATTGATCAACCTCTTTCTTAAGATTCTCCACTAGCTGAGGTGCAGGGGATATGGTGGCCTTAAGGGAGGGATTGTAAAATGAAGCAATTGATCTTCTGTTTCCATCTGGTGTGGCCAAAACTCGGTGCCAAACACTCTTATATCGACCATTACTTAATACCTCAATCTGATCTCCAGTGTTGATGACAATGGCATTTGGCAATGGCTGAACATCGATCCATTCGCCATCTTTGAGGATTTGAAGACCTCCAACCTTGTCATCTTGGAAAAGTAAGACGACGCCTCCAGCATCGGTGTGAGCTCGGAGACCATTCACTAGCTCTGGATTTGGACATGGTGGGTAGTGGCTTACCTTGGTGCCAAAGAAGGCACTGCCTTGATCTTCACCATCAAATGCTTTCTTGATGGATCCCTTGGGTAATCCCAAATTCTCATCCATCACTTCCATTACCTTCACGCCCAATTTTTTCAGCTCTGCCCGGTATTCAGCCATGGTTTCCCTGTCATCAGTGTCACAGTCCAATTGATATCAGCATATTAATACTCAATTTATTCGAGGATCGATGATAATGCTTCATACAGTATATTGCGTAAACGCCGCGTAATAAAATTATCGAGTGCGATCTATTATAAAAATATTAACTTTTTTATATATAGTTATATTTTAATCAATTTTTTTTTTAAAACGATTGCGTACTGACTTAACAACTACTCTAAATATCATTTTTCTAGGAACATATACATGCAATACTGCTTACTTGAATCCTGGGGTTTCAGATGTCCGCTCGTTATCATCTAGGAGAGTGAAGACATCTTCCCAGTCCTCATTCTCCAACTTGTTGCCATTCTTCTTTTCAACAATCTCATTCAACAGCTTCACTGGTGTTGAGTTCTTCTTGAATATTTCTTCTCTTTCCTGCTTATAGCACTCTGAACAGACCTTCTTCACCCTTTCAAGGAGCTCCTCTGGAATTCCATGGTTCACCAGCTGTAACAATAATAACGGTAATGAAACCTAAAAAACTGTCGTGAAACATAAAAAATATGTATTAAAAAAAATAAAATCTACAAGCAGATCAGGAAGTGGTGATAGAGAAGAGCATGCACGTACTTGGAAGAATCCCCATCCCTCGCATCCATTGGCGATCTCAGACATTGTCTTGGCCCTCTCCTCGCCGTTGAGCTTTGAAAAATCAATCACTGGGATCGTCATTAATGAAGTAAGACAAGAGGCAAAGGTATAGAGAGGGAGCAGAAGATATATACACTACAAGATATTAGCTCATTTGCCAAGAGTGCTTATTGTGGCTAAAAGCATATTGTTTGTAGGAAATGAGTATTTGCCACAATTTTTAGTCGTGGGATGCTTGTGGCATATGCTCCGCGGCTAAAAGTATATTTACCCACGAGTAGGAAATTCCGTGGCAATTAGACACTTATTGCCACCATTGAGTTCGTGGCTAAAAGAAAAATTGGTAATAGGCAAAAGTCTAAAAAAGCATTTCATCTTGTGCAAAATACTTATTTCCCACAAGTGTCATCTTTAGCTATTAAATTTTTGCTAGAATGCGATTGTGTGGGGAATCGATATTTACTACCAAAATAACAGTATACTTTGTACCAACAAAGGTTTTACCACCAATTCCATTCATAGTTAGTACTTTATTCACAAGAACATGTTTCTCTCTAAAGGTATATGTATTCATAGTTAATACTATATTATTTACCACGACTCTATCTCGAAAGAAATTCTCTTTGCCCAGGATTGGATACCTTGCCATACAACCTGTCCATAATGCTCTAATCATCCAAGCTTTAATAAGTTAATTACCAATATGATAATTTAGTATGTGCCAGTAAACATCCATATATATATATATATATATATAAGCAGCTAGTCATTCATCAAGTTGTAGAATAAACATACATAGACATGTCCATTTAACATCAGCCTAACCATGCAATTATATTAACATAGCATGGCTATGTACATTCATCATCCTATACAGTCAATTACAAATATAATCCTGATGGCACATAATGTGGCATCCAGGCATTGATCAATAGCCTCGACCCCCATCTTCATCTTCATTGCATGTAATTACATACACAAGACTCAAGCTCCTTTGAGTTACACTGCCTTGTTACCAAATTAGAGCTTCAAAAGATAAACTAGAGCTCCTTTGTGTTTGCATATCTTGTCATCCAGGCCTAAACATTATGGAAGTGATGTGTCAATTTCATGCAAAGGAATAAATATTATCATTTGGAGAACAAATGAGCACTCTACTTGAGCACAAACAAGCATATAATCCAATGTAAAAGTAATGTAACTTACTCTAGTCAGTGCAACATTCCTATTTCTTCTTAAAAAATTAATGCTATAAAAAATAAAAAATAAAACTAGGATATAAGCAACTTTTTTTTTTTGATAAGTAACTTGGATATAAGCAACTAATCTGCAACTATTTGTTTGATAACACCTTCAACTTGAGTCTCCTTATTGCTGGGATACATATATAATAAAATTTATATAGTCAAAACCAAGCCCATATATAGGAATGAATTATTGCAGTGCCATGTGCCAAGTAGCTAATACAAACAAGTTCATACTAATAAAAACCCCAAAAGACAGCCATGATTAAATTGATATTTCACAACCCAAGAACATTCAATAATATACTTCTTCTAGTTGACACCAGATTTGACCATATTAATTATCATATGCCATAAGCATTGTAAACAACACCACTATTATTTAGATATTTTGTAAAAATATAATTGAGACCAAATTAATGGATAATAGAAGAGTATGATCTCTCAGCCAGAACCTAAGGTGTGGTTTACAATATCACCTAAGGAGCTATTATGCCACAACTATATAACCCCAACATGTCCAGCATTTTTGTCCAGCATGCCCTTCTATATTCATTCGTTATATAACCCAAAATACAATGAAATACCAGTGAATAGTATTCATAAAAATCCTTTGGCTAACCAAATTCAATCCAACTATAACCCTAGTTATTTATATAAGTAATGATCAAACCCAATTAAAGTGTACACCTCATATCCAGCAACCAATTATCTAGTAGCTACTAAAAGTCCTAATGCAGTTCAGATCTCTATAAAAGTCTCTAGAGATGACGAACTGAGGAACTATAGAAAAATTGGTAACTTACTCTGTTAGTTTTCAGTAATTATTTTGCTGAAACCAATCTGATCTTACTGTTGATATCAAATCATGTGTCATCAGGGGTGTACACCCAAGTATGGAAAAGATCTCCCTCCATTTGTGGAACCTACATAGAATAAAAGTATATAAACTAATAGAATACAAATATTAGGCTAAATTATAATGATGCTAAAATGGTGAATTAATTGAGAATAGGCAAAAGCTGAAGGACAAAGAAATGTTAATCATGTGTCTCATAACAAAAGAGTAGCTAAATATATTTTTTATACAAGTACACTGATAGTTAAATTATAATGATGCTAAAATGGTGATTTTGCTGAGAACCAGCACAAAGCTAAACCACATATAATTCAGTTAAATCACTAAAACTAGGTACTTTACTTCATAAACTACAACTAAATCTCTCCCAGTTACAGTCCCAACTACAAATTCATTACCCTTTCTCCATACACAATTAAACCCATTCCAACACTAGTTTAACACCAAATCAAGTTCCGTTTATTTCCTTACAGGGGTCGATTTCAATAATTGTAAATTCAAAAAAATAAATATGTCCAAAGCTGTGAACTATTATTAGCAAGCTACAGCTGTTTGAAGTCCCTGTTTGGTTGCACAGAGTATAAGGAACACAAATAAGACCACAAAATTTTATAAGTTACAATTCATGGCTTCACAAAACCACAACCAACATTCAGCAATATTCAAACCTCAATTCCTCTAATTTAACTACTTTTTTGCACCCAACTTGGCATTTGTTGGCAATGTAGGGAAAAAAAGCAAAGTTTACCTCAAGATGCTGAACAAAGATGCAGAAAAAACCTACAAAAAAATCATTAACCAAGTTATTCATAGACACAGACAAAAGTTAGCATGAAACTATCAAAACACTGCTTGAGAGATCCTAAGGACCTAAACAGAAATAAAATCACTTAATGAAGTGCTGGAAATAATGAGTATATGTAAATTTTCAAGCTGAAAGTTAAATTAAGTATGGACGCATTTGATTAACAATGAAATAGATTAAAAAAATGCACCAGTGTCACAAAATGCAAGGGTTTATATTACTTCGTGGACCTCACACAAATTCATCAATAGAAAATTATATAGAGTATAAAACAAAACACTTTTTCCCTAGATGAATAAATGAAGGAGAATCGCACTGCTCACAGTTAACACAAACCTTCCAAAATAAACTGAAACCAAAATATAACGAAATAGTCAGCATCACCGCAGAAGAATTCGAAATCCTAGAAGAAAAAACTCCATTAATTTGTAGCAAAAGCACAGAGTTAAAGCTAATATAACTAAACCCTAGAGGAAAAAAGAGATGTTTTAAACACAAAGGAACTCGAAAAGAAGAAATCAAAAGAAGTAGTTAGCATCACCGCAGAAGAAGTCGAAATCGCATCCCAAACACAAAATCGGAGTGCAGAGGAGTTGGGGACTTCGGGGGTCCTCGGGAACTCGAAAATAAAGCAGAGTGGTTGGGGACTCGGCTTCAGGAACCCGAAATTGCAGTGAACAAGGTTGGGGGCTTCGAGGGGAGAGGGGGATGATCGGAGGAAGCCTCCGATGGGCAGTCAATGCCGTTGACGACAAACGAAACCCAGAGGGAAGGAGGCTTGTCTCGAGGAAGAAGGATAGGGAAAGAGGGGCACCGTGGGGGGCTGGGTTCGGCGACGTGTTGGTGTTGGTTGACGGTGAGGTGTCGGTGGCGCGACGGCAATAGCGGCTGGGCTGTGGCTGTGATGGACGTCGCCTAGGGTTTAGAGGGAGACGGGAGTGGGTAAAATATCGAAGCAGAGGGAACTTATTCGAATTTAGGTAGGGATTGGATATCTGCTTTTGTGATTTTATAGTAGAGCATTTGTGGCGAAATTTAGTCGTGGCAATTAAGAAAACAACTCGTGGCAAAAAATAACAAACTACGAACAGAAGATCATACGATTAATTACTATTTTTGTGAAACTAAGACTCGTGGCAAAAGAAGTTAAACTCGTGGAAAAAAAATTTTAAACTGGGAACATTATAATTTTGGTATCTTTTGTATTTCACAAAATTAACTTTTGTGGCAATGGTTTATTTTTTCGTGGCAAATTATTTTTTCTTACCGTTTTTTATCTACAACAAAAAATTCATGGTAATAAGTAGAATTTTATAGCCACGAGCATTTTTGGTGTCAATAAGCCACTTTTTGCCATGAACGTATATTGTGGAAAAAGAACTAGTGGCAAAAACCCAGATTTCTTGTAGTGATATCTTATAAGTTGCTTGTTATAAGTTTTGTGGTTTGGAAGAGAGGGTCCTTGAACCTATTTATAACAAAAGCTTCCCGCCATGCATATATTGGATGTTAACAACTGAATTTTTAAGCATTTTTTTGTTTGTTATTGAAGTTTATTAATTTGTTAGGGAAAATGTGTGGGACGGTGAGACATTAGGTTTTAAATAATTGGATACAAGGTCAATGCCTTTTGAAGCACCACCGGGTAACCCACAACACAAGCATGTGATCATGATGATCTTTAAATTTTAATTTAAATCCATAACATGGTGCAGGTCATTTTCTTTAATTAGGTCATTAATTACATAAGCCAATTTGATTACACTACAATAAATAAGACTTTTTGTTGCATTTTATTTAGCTGAGAGTTAAATTATGTTGCAAATAATAGTATTTGTTGTGTTTTCTCGTCGCAAATAGTAGCATTGCGACGAGAAATTAGATATTTTCCGCGAGAAATTAGACTTATTGTCAAGTCTAAATAGCTACAGTCAACTCGTGATTTTCAAAATGCGGAAAATTATTTTTTGCCACAATTTTGAAGTTTTTGTGACGATTTTAAGACTTTTTAAAATGATTTTGAATTTTTTATGGTGACTTATCAAACGTCGTAAGAAACCATATGTGTTGTAGTGTTAACTGAAAAGTGAAGAATATATATCATGATTCTGATTTTACACTTGATAGCTAATGGGGGTGCGTGTATGAATATGATCATCATGCATGACTTCGGCCCTGTTTTCTGATCAAATATATATAGCTTGAATATATAATTAATGGAGATCAGAAAGTTTCGGCCCTAACCGATTACTTTTTAAGAAGGGTGAAGCCATATTGGATAAGTCACATGGCACAAACTTAGGGATTGGTTTATTATATTCTTTAGGGTATCTTTGCCCCTTCATATATAAAATAAGACTATCCACTTCATGACTTTCATGATATTTTTATTCTATTATGTAAGATGTCACATATTTATTATCATTGGATGAGAAAGAATATATTATTTAATAAAAGATTAATATCTTATAATTATAATAAATATGTTACATATTATATAATGTGATAAAAATAGAATGCTAGTACAGTGTATATAATTTTTTATAAAATAACGATCGAGCTAGATGAACCTCTTAGCTAGGCATGGCCGTGGCATGCATGCATGCATGTATAGCGAGACACCATTATTAATTAATCTTGATCTTGCTCAGGATAATAACCATGTTTAACTTATCAAAATGTGCATATATATGTAATTTTACTTGTAGTTTAAACATCTGCCGACTAGTAGATCAGCTAGGCCAGGTTCATCGACTATCGATTGTACCGTTGACTAATATTGGATGCATTAATATATATATATATATATATATATATATATATTAATGCTACCCTCCCTCTGACTTTCTAGACATTGAAATTCTTTTATAATATTAATTAGGAATTATATATGTTGCATCATTAGACTCACGTACTGATTTGTAGGCATTGTTTGTGGGTTAAGGCAGCAGCTGCAAGGTCATGAAGACTTTTTATAAATATATAAACAGTCAACTAATTAGCTCTGTATAAACATATACATTATGAATAATGTTATATAGAAGAAGATAATTTATGAATTAATTTGTGCATCGATACAATTCTATTGGTTGTTTTTTTAATCTTTTATTTTAAATATAAGTATTTTATTAAAATTTACTTTTCAATCTTAATATTGGTACACATATAGATCATGTGCAAAGTTGCTAGCATTTTAAAATTTTCATACAATATTATATATATATATCATGATGATCAGTGTTTTTTTTTTCTAAGTCCTTATTGTGGGAGAATATAATTTTGTGTTTATGTTTTAATTAATCAGAAAATGATAATCTGCACCTTTCTTCGAAGCAGCGGTTGAATGAGCAGTTGGCGTATATATGGTTGGCCGTGCATGTTCGGGTACTTGGTAGTTGCTGTTGTCTTCCAAACCAAAATATATTGAATATTAATTCGTGGCGTCATGCATGCAGGATCGATCCTATCTGTAATTAATTAACTTGTGCCACGTACTTGCGTTGAATATATGGCTGAGATAATTGGAACATTAATAATGTTTCCTAAATTATATTATTTCTCCAACATATTTACATATTATATATGAAGGCAGCGTCTGGGGACTCTGATTGTACTAGTCTAGGGCTCATTAATCTTTTAATTCATATATATATATATATATAATTATATTATATATATAATGATCAAATCAATCATGATGTAACGTACTGAGAACATCCTGAGCAAATTATAAGACATAGAATGATGTTGGGGGCACATTTAATATTTTTTAAGATCATGATCAGAAGAACAATTTTGTGTAGAAATCTTCGAAACTCATGACACACATCAGCCTAGCAGCAGCTTCCCAGTGAAAAATTATCTACTTTGGTCATGATTATAACAACAATTAATTAGCTTATTGTTTTCTTCCCATTCCGACGCATATAATATGTTTGCCAGCAATGATCATTCTCAACATTATTGTTTAAGTATTAAATATGGTTTCCTCTTCAAAAAAAAAATGTATTAATGATTTCTGTCTATAACAGCATTTATATATAATGAAAATTATTGAAAGAAATAAATGTTTTTATAGTTTTTTTTTTTGAGAAATAGATTTTATTTATTTATATAAGTGAAGTTACAACTGTGGCTAATACAATTAAAAAAATCTCAGAATACAAGTCAACTACTTAGATTAGGACTCTACTTGTACACAAATTTTTTTGTGACTGATATGATGATCTTAATTTCTATAATTCTCTGCAGATAAGCCATCTTTTGTGATCATATTTTGCCTAAAGCAGATATTTCAAACCTCTTGACCCTCTAAAGGAGAAGAAGACTTTCACTTTTCAGATAAAATGTCTAAGAGACTATTTCTATTTTTAGTTTTATCTAAACAAAATGAAAATACAACAAACATATATATAAAAAAAATACAAAATCAAAATTCAAAAATCGACTATTGTGTCGCGTGAGGAACATGTGTCATACCAGGAGTATGCAGCCAGTTGAGTTTGAAGAAATTAGAGTCCTTGGTTCCAAGAAAGCTACGCGTGGCAATAGTAGAACCTCTTGTAGCAAAGGCACATGGATCTCACGCGCTGCTAAGACCCGTGTGTGTGGCTCATGTGCTACTTCGTTCGACAAAAATTTCGATCATTCAATAGATTGGTAGCCTAGGAACCAATGGTGTGGCGTGTGGTGGGTTTGAGCTCCACAAAGTATCAGACCTAGCTACAAAATACTTACGGAAAAACAGAAAAACAAACCCACAACTGAAAAACTATACATTAGTGGTGAATGGAAGGAGTACAGAAGGATGGAAAGAGAAAAGGAGAGTGGAGGGAGGGCAGAGCCGAAGCTCCCCTACCTCTCCCTCTCCCTCTCCCACTCCCAAGTTGGGATCTTTTGAAGAGTTATTTATTTATTTATTTTAAACAAAGACTATCATACTTGTAATTGTGACTCAAATGAGGATGGAGTTGATGAGTAGAATGTTTGTGTAGTTTAGTAGAAAGTCAAGAGATCCAACTTCTTTATTTTTTAATTTTGATTTTTTATTGAGTGCCAAATTCAGATTAAAATCACTTCTTAATATAATTTCTTTTAAAACTCTAAAGTTTAAACTAGGAGAGAGATAATTAAGGTACACATGCTGGGGCGGAACAACCTACCCCTACCAAATATTTTTAAAATTTTCATATGGTATATAAATTTATATAGTTTTTTTTTCATATAATTAAAATTGCCACCCAATTTATCAAAAAAAGAAAAAATTACCCTCCTAATACTTAGGTCTCTAAAAATTTTATTAAATTTGTCCTCTCAAATCCTAATACTCATCTAGCCCTACTCTAACTTTTCCTTTCATCTGACAGTTGACACTAAAATTGTCTCCCCCACTCTACATTGATGTGCTGACGCCTATAGATTTTCAAGATATATCTATATCATCTAAATTATTCAGATAACTAGTAATTTTAGAAAAGTTAAAGATTTATTACTTGATTGACATACTAATTAACCTTCTAATATTAATTCTTGTTTCTATTACTACTATTGAACGATCATTTATTGTCATGAAATTTATAAAAACTAGATTGTGTATTCGAATGAAAGATGAACTTTTTACAGATCATTTACTAGTTTATATTGAGAAACAATTTGTCATGAATTTCACTTCAAAGATGATAATAAATGAATTTTATTTCATGAAAGATCATTGTTGAACTTGATTTGAATGAGAAATCTTAAATTCATATATATATATATATATATATATTATTTTGTAATTGTCTTTAACAAATTACGAAATTCTTAAAAAAGAAAATGATTTGATGATTTATAAATATGTATTTTTATATACAATTCCATGCCTATGATTATTTTTTTTTATAAATAACCACGTGTGAAAAATACATTATTTATACTTACACATACCACATACTTTGTTAATCCCCTCAAACACTAAATCTTACTTCCACTTCTATACATCTTAGCATGGATGTGTTGAACATTTATAAAGTAACCGTGTTGTGCACTAAATTGTCATGGCATCCATATTTAAATGATCATGGCATTCATATTTAAATGATGAATTTAAAGAGATAATCTTTCAAGGACAAATTCCTAGAATATTCTAGTGATCTAAACTTGAGGACTCAAAGTAGGATGCAGAAAGACTCGTAAAATGTTTTTATTACCACTAATTAATTATGTGTAGGGAAAAGGAAAAAAGAAAAAAGAAAAAAAGAAAAAAGAAAACGAGAAGGTGTACTGAGGGGAAATATTGAATGGGAAGGAGCCATACATGACGTACTGGGATTTGGGAAGGAGCCATAGTATGTAATACCAAAATATTTTAATTTAGTCTATTGGTCGCCCCTTTTGTGACTTGAATTCGTGTTGTGATCCTTGCTCTAGATACATACTAATTATTAAAAACTCAATCTTTAATCCAAAAACTCTAAGACTGTTAATTACTAATTAATTCTGTTAAGTTTTTAACCTTTAAGATCATAATATTGAATGAACGTAACTATACTACCTTTAGATCAACCACCTTCTCATGATGATGTTCCTTTTCCTCTAATCTCAATGCACTCGATCGACCGATGAAAGAAAAATGGGTATGGATTCTACAACTTCCCTAGAATTTACATGATTAGCCATATATATTCATCATGCATATTTAATTAGCAATATTCTACACACACACATATATATATATATATATATATATGTGTATATATGTGGATGTATATATAAGCACCTTCTCCCTTCTAAAAAAAAAGTGTTTGAAGAAATTCTTTTTGGAATACTTTTAAAGCTTTTTTAATGGCATGGTGCCGGCCCTCCTAAGAAATTCGAGTAGATTAAATATTTCTACCTAATTATCAGGATCTCTATCGATTAACAATGAGAATATCTTCCTTTAGGTGTCACTTGTAAAGTCTAAATAACGGAAGCCAATAAGAAACTGTCACGTAGGGGATTCACGAAAAAAATAAAAGTCGTGCACCAGTGGATTCTTTAACCCACCGACCCCCCTTCTCTCTTCCTACAAGAAATTTCAGTTTTTTCAGCAATTGATTTAATTGCAAAAACATTAAAAAATTGATGGAAATAGTCTTTAGCATCAGTTTTTAATGGTCGGTGAATGGATGCAGTTATTTGCTTATTTATAAACTTCTGCATCCATTTTATAACATTGTTACAAAACTAAAACATTTGTTGCGATTTACATTCGCAGCAAATAATGAAAAAAAAAACAGCAAATGACCATCCCTTTTCTAGATGGTAAGCGACACCAACTCAAATAACTATTTGTTGCGATTTCCATTTGCAACAAATAATGAAAAAAAATGCAGCAAATGACCATCCCTTTCCCAGTTGGAAAGCGACGCCAATGCACATCAGCTTCCACATGGGCTCAACTCATATAAGTATTTGCTGCGATTTTCAGTGGTCCCAAATGACTAGAAATCTAATGAAAAGTTTTTTGGCATTCAATTCTTCTCGCTGTTATAAAACTTTGGCAACACATCACAATTTATTTCATCCATCATAACTCGTGTAAAACTATGAAGAGAAAAACGCAAATTTTTGTTTTTTTTCTTATTTTTATGTTACTTAATATCTTTTCAATCCAAAAGTATGCCAATGCAAATGGATTAATATATATATATATATACATTTTTTTTTTCTGGAATTTGCATATTTTTTGACTGGTACCTCCATTGTATTAGTTATCAACCCTGGCCTTTGTTGAGAAAAGGTATTACTTCCAAATTTTCACTATTCAAATTGCCCCTTAAATACACATATAGATATATGGAGCACTTCAATAATTAGTTTTTATTGGCTACCTATATGTATAAACTGGTACATATATACATTATATATAGCCGCAGCCGATCAAAGGAAACTTTTGGGGACATGCAGCCCACTCAATTACTATGTATAATATATATAGCACGGCGCAAATTAACCCAAAGCTCCTCTAAATAAACCCAAAGTACCATACAAATAGCTACTGAATTTATACTGAAATTCTTTGATTAACCCCACTCGGCGGCCACATAATCATCACCAATATCCATGTACACTGCATTTCCACTATTTTGTAATTATAGTACCTTTAAAAATAGACCCTGGAAGTATTCTACTTGGTAAAATAGAGCCCCTAATAAAAAGCAGATAAGGCAAATCCTACGTAGAACTATTGCTGACACATGACACATAATGAGCAGCCCCAAGACCTACCAAAATATATCATGAGCAGTCCTAAGACCTACCAAAATCAGATCAGCAATATGTATACATTTTTTGCCAATTGATCATTCAGCCAAGTGAAACTCCACATTGTTATATAAATATATAAGCATCTTTCATGTGATGGGCAGTCCACCTAATAAGCTAATTTAAACATGCTACGAAAACCACATGTGATAATAACATGTATAAATATTTCATATATATATATACGTAGAAACATTACTCTCTCTACCCCTCCCTCCCTCCATCTCAACTTAATCTCCGTCGGACCTCTCTCTCTCTCTCTCTCTCTTTCCCTCTCTATTTTGTTTTCTCCTCCCTCGCCCCCCTCTCTATTTTGAGGCACCTCTCCCATGCTTACTCATCGAAATTTGATTGTCTTGTTTTTTTTTTCTTTAATTGGAATTCCATGCTTGGAATTCGAAGGACTACTCGAGTTCAAGAAGGATGAAATCTTCGAATTCGTGAGAAGATCTGCAAGGTTCCATTGTCGTAGATTATGATCATTTGCTTGGGGATCCCAAAGGCTTTGTTTCATGACTCAATCCTGAGATTTGAAACAACTTGTAGCATGGAGATTCGATTGTGGAGTCTGGCTCACCTTTTCTTTCTGTAAATCTGTCGGGAGATAGTGTTAGAAATCAATACACGCAAATGAAGAAGCTGGAGGCTTCTGGAAGGTGAAGGTAGGCACCGTCAGTAGCAGTTGGAAGGTAGGCACCGCCTGAAAATTCAAGAAAGTAGGCCGCCGGAGTTCCACCGTCTTTTACACGTTCACACTATTTCTTTCTCTTATAAATACATGTAAGATTGTAATGAGAAGGAGAGCTTGAGGTGAGGTCCGTTGGAGAGATTAGAAACTGTGAGAGTTGAGAGAAACTATTGTAAATAATTGGTTTGTTGTTTAATACAAATTCTCCTCTTTGTGTGTGTGGACGTAGGCTAAATTGGCCGAACCATGTTAAATTTTGGTCTCCATATTATTTGTGAGCTTCCGCCGATCGCAACAAGTGGTATTAGAGCAGGTAGGAGGCCGGATTTGTGAATTTTCGTGAGAGGCCCATTGTTAAACTTGATCGAAATCAAGTTTGGAGGATACCATCAGATTCCTCAGGTCAAGACGAAAATTCTGGTGAAAATTTCGTCTCGAATGGACACCGGGAGACGCCGCACGCGCCGACCCAGCTCCGGCAACGCGCCGGCCACTCTCCTCACGCGCCACACGCGCGCGCTAGGGAAGAAGACGAGCTCCGACCCGGATTCCAGGTGATCCGACACAGACCCATCACCGACCAAGTTCGCGACCCGCTCCAGCAACCCATTAGGGAAGGAATATTCCGTCAGCATATTCCGTCGTCGGCGGGAATATTCTGTCACCGTTAAGAATATTCTAGTGCAGGAATATTCCGGTGGCCGAAGGAAATATTTCGGTGACGTCATAGAATATTCCGACGACGTCATAGAATATTCTGGTGACGTCAGAGAATATTTCGTTTCAGAAGGAAATTTCCTTTTGTCTTATTTTTCAAGTTTTCGGCATAATTTTGATTGGTTTGCAACGAGACAAGACTCATTTCCAAGGTTTTCCACCGTTCCGGACGCAACGGTGAGCTTCGTTTGTTGAGATTCAACTCCAAACATTGAGAAACGGTCACTCAAATCAAAGATTAAAGCCAAACTGATGGAAGATTCAGGTGCAGGTGCGATGATCAAGCTAACATCTACAAATTACGCACTATGGAGACCTCGAATGAAAGATCTCCTGAATTGTAAAGATCTCTTCGATCCAATTGAAGAGAAAAGCGTAAAGTCAGATGATGTAGCGAAAAAAGATTGGCATAAGTTGAATAAGAAAACTATTGGTCAGATCTGCCAGTGGATTGACCATAGTGTTTTTCATCATATTGCACAGGAAACGGATGCCTATCAGCTATGGAACAAGCTGGAAAACATGTATCAGGCAAAAACTGCTCGGAACAAGGCATTACTAATGAGACGCCTTGTCAACTTGAAACTCAAAAGCAGCATCTCAGTGGCCGCACACACCAACGAGTTTCAGAATCTTGTAAATCAACTTGCATCCGTAGATTTTAAGCTCGGAGATGAAGACCAGTCTCTACTACTTCTCAGTTCCCTACCAGATAGCTGGGAAACGCTAGTAGTCTCACTTAGTAATTCAGCTCCAGATGGAAAGCTCGCCATGTCAATGGTGATAGACGCCTTGTTTAATGAAGAGGCTAGACGAAAGGAGATTGGAGGAGACGAGACAGATGCCTTTATAACAGAAGGAAGGCATCAGAGAAATAGTAGAGGTAGAAGTCGAGAAAGGAACAGAAGTCAAAGCAAAGGGAAATCCCAAAGTCGCAGTAAACAGCGAAAGAAGGAAAAATGCTTTTATTGTGGTTTTGAAGGCAACTTTAAAAGAGAATGCCGAAAGCTGCAGAAGAAGCAAAATCAGCCAAGCAATCGGTCAAAGCATGAAGAAGGCGAAGCTGCAGTGGCGCTTTCTGGAGATTGTGTACTTCTTTCCGCTGGTGAAGAATCTTGCTTGCACGTTTCAAGTGAGGAAGCCGAGTGGGTAATAGATACAGCAGCATCTTATCATGCCACTCCTTGTAAGGATTTCTTCAATACTTACAAGGCAGGAGACTTCGGTACAGTCAAGATGGGAAATTCGAGTTTCTCAAAAATCGTGAGCATTGGAGATGTCAGAATAAAAACCAGTGTTGGCTGTACTATGATGCTAAATGAAGTTCGACACGAACCCGATCTTCGACTCAACCTAATTTCTATAAGAACCCTTGATCAACAGGGTTACGAGAGCATCTTCAGTAACAATGCTTGGAAATTGAAGAAAGGAGCAATGGTCGTTGCACGAGGACATATCTGTGGCATTTTGTACAAATCAAGTGCTAAGATATGTGCAAACAGTCTCAATGTAGCTGAACATGATACATCACCAAACTTGTGGCATCGGAGACTTGGCCACATGGGAGAAAAAGGGGTATTTATACTTATAAAGAAAGCATTGATTACAGTAAACAAAGGTATTGCTCTCAATCCTTGTGAATATTGTTTATTTGGTAAACAATATAGAGTTTCATTCCAAACATCTGCTGAAAAGAGATCAGAATTATTGAGCTTGGTACACTCTGATGTTTGTGGTCCTTTTGAAGTTAAATCACTTAGAGATAACAAATATTTTGTTACTTTTATTGACGATGCTTCACGAAAAGTGTGAGGCTTCACGAAAAGTGTGAGTGTATTTCCTAAAAAGGAAAGATCAAGTTTTTGAGCAATTCAAAAACTTCCATGCCATGGTAGAAAGAGAAACAGGCAAGAAGCTGAAATGCCTCCGGACAGACAATGGAGGTGAATACACTTCTCGAGAGTTCAGAGAATACTGCTTCAGACATGGCATCAGACACAAGCAGAGTGTCCCCTACACCCCACAACACAATGGTGTAGCAAAACGGATGAACCGGACCATTGTGGAACGAACCAGATGCATGCTGAGTATGGCAAAGTTGCCTAAGCCATTCTGGGGTAAAGCAGTAAAAGTAGCCTGTTACCTGATCAACAGAATTCCACTACAGTTCGAAGTCCCAGAGATGGTGTAGTCAGGCTGCAAGATTTCATACTCTCATCTAAGAGTATTTGGGTGCAAAGCATTTTGTACATGTATCCAATGAGAAAAGACAGAAACTTGATGAAAAGTCTACTCCGTATTTTTTCATCGGCTATGGAGATGAGAGTTTGGATACAGATTATGGGATCCAAAAGCGAAGAAGGTCATTAGAAGCAGGGACGTAGTGTTCCATGAAGACCAGATATTTGGATCAGAACAAATAACTCCAAGTGCTCCAGAACCAGCTCCGAGTTCACTACCACTTCAGTCTGTTTCAAACATTGAAGATAGACAGGAAGTTTCCCCAGAAGAAAAAGAGGATACTGACAACGGAGAAACCACTACTGAGCAGGGGGAGCAGTTGCCTTCTCCATCAGAAACTGCAGAGTTTCCACGGTTGTCAGGTGATCAACCTCAGTAGGACAGATCCTCTAGAGGGCGATTGTTGATTCCGTCACGAAAATATCCGGAATCAGATTATATTCTTCTTACAGATGAGGGGGAGCCAGAAAACTTCTAGGAGGCAATATCTCATCCAGATAGCAACAAATGGATGCAGGCTATGCAGGATGAGATGAACTCGTTACAGAAGAATCAGACTTATGAGCTGATGGAACTTCCAAACGATAAGAGAGCACTGAGAAACAAATGGGTGTTCAAGCTGAAAAATGATGGCAAGCAGGTGAAACACAAAACTCGCTTGGTCGTCAAAGGATTCCAACAGAAGAAAGGAATCGACTTTGATGAGGTATTTTCACCTGTTGTGAAGATGACTTCAATTCGAGTGGTACTCGAATTGGTGGCAAGTTTTGACTTGGAGCTTGAACAGATGGATGTGAAGATAGCATTTCTTTACGGAAATCTTGATGAGGAAATTTACATGGAGCAGCCAGAAGGCTTCCAAGTTTCTGGAAAGGAACATTTGGTCTGCAAGTTGGAAAAGAGCCTTTACGGTTTGAAGCAGGCTCCCAGACAATGGTATAAGAAGTTTGACTCATTCATGATGAGTCATGACTACAAGAAAACTGCTGCAAATCAGTGCGTTTACATCTCGAGATTTTCAGAAGGTGACTTCGTGATGTTACTGCTCTATGTTGACGACATGCTGATTATTGGAAAAGATCCATCTATTATCAAGAAGCTAAAGAAGGATCTCTCCAAAGTCTTTGAGATGAAAGACTTAGGACCTGCCCAGCAGATTTTGGGCATGAGGATCACTCGTGACAGGAAGAAAAAGAAGCTATGGCTGTCACAGGAAAAGTATGTTGAAAAATACTAAAAAGATTCAACATGGAGAATGCAAAGCTAGTCAGTACTCCACTGGCTAATCACTTCAAATTGAGCAAAAGCTCATGTCCCTCATCACCAGAAAAAGTTCAAGAAATGGCTACAGTACCGTACTCCTCAGCAGTAGGAAGTTTAATGTACGCTATGGTTTGTACCAGACCTGACATCGCTCACGCTGTTGGAGTTGTGAGCCATTTTCTTTCGAATCTAGGGAAAGAACACTGGAAAGCAGTACAGTGGATTCTCAGGTACCTTAAAGGTACATCAAAGTTGTGCTTGTGCTACGGGGGAGCTAACCCAGTCTTGGATGGCTATACAGATGCTGATATGGCAGGTGATCTTGATGGGAGAAAATTTACATCAGGATATATTTACACATTTGCAGGTGGAGCTGTATCATGGCAGCCCAAACTGCAGAAATGTGTAGCTTTATCTACAACAGAAGTAGAGTATATTACTATAGCAGAAGCAGGAAAAGAAATATTGTGGCTAAAGCGGTTCCTCCAAGAAATGGGAGTCAGTCAAAAAGAGTACAGAATCTATTGTGATAGTCAAAGTGCTCTTGATCTGAGTAAAAACTCGATGTACCACTCCCGGACAAAGCATATCGATATTCGTTATCACTGGATACGTGAAGTAATGGAGCAACAGCTGTTGGAGCTTGTAAAGATCCATACAAAGGAGAATCCAGCGGATATGCTAACGAAGGTAGTCACATACGAAAAACTTGAGCTATGTAGAAACATAGCCAGGTTAAGTACCTTGAACTAAAATGTGTCAGGATATCCTCCATTTGGTGTTGAGGGGGAGATTGTTAGAAATCAACACACGCAAATGAAGAAACTGGAGACTTCTGGAAGGTGAAGGTAGGCACCGTCAGTAGCAGCTGGAAGGTAGGCGCCGCCTGAAAATTCAAAAAAGTAGGCTGCCGGAGTTCCACCGTCTTTTACACGTTCACACTATTTCTTTCTCCTATAAATACATGTAAAATTGTAATGAGAAGGAGAGCTTGAGGTGAGGTCCGTTGGAGAGATTAGAAGCTGTGAGAGTTGAGAGAAACCATTGTAAATAATTGGTTTGTTGTTTAATACAAATTCTCCTCTTTGTGTGTGTAGACGTAGGCTAAATTGGCCAAACCATGTTAAATTATGATTTTCATATTATTTGTGAGCTTCCGCCGATCCCAACAGATAGGAGGAATTTTTGGTTCCTCCTCTCTCATTCATTTTTGTACTTGACTATTGTGGATTGGAATTGTGTTGGCCGTTTGGATTTCCTTCTTTATTTTTAATTGGATTTGGCCCAATCTGGCTGCCCTGCTGCATATCGAGACTGGTAATTACTACGTGTTTTGCATTTTTGTAGGCTTTGATCATTTGTTAATTGTATGCTCTATTTTTCTCGTTGGTAATTTATGTTTACGTTAGATTTTATTGGAAAATGCTCGTTTGGATTGTCCTTTTGCATCCTAAGGGTATCTATTGGAAAATGCTCATTGATAATTTGCGGACTCCATTACGTGGCAGGTGGCCATTGGTTTTCAATAAACATCATATATAAGTGTTATATGTCCAAAGAGTTTCTCATCTACAATATCATCACATGGAGCTAGAAAGCTAATACTATATATGCAACTTTTTCATTGAGCAAGAATATTATTTTTAGATGAGATGTGATGATTTTAGATAAATAATAAAAAGTTAAAAAATATTATTATTTATTATTATTATTATTATTTTATAAATTGAAAAAGTTAAATTTTTTTATTATAATTTGTATGAGAATTTGAAAAAATTATAATAATAATATGAGATAAGATAATCTTTGAATCCAAATGATAGCTTGATCTATTTCTTGTAGTGTTAGGCTATGTGAATTAATCTCATACTACTTTATTAATATTTTATTATTATTTAAAAATTATTTACTATTTTTTATTATTCTTCACAGATAGATTACTTCATTCTAGAAATAGACCAATTAATATGGATTTTGTTTTAAAGATTTAATATACTCAAAAGAATTTATGTATGTACGGTTCGCCTTCATATTCCTAATGAAAGAAAACGACCCTCAGATGGCGATCATATTAGCATCCCATCATCTGTAGCAAGAAAATAATAATAATAATAATAATACACAAAAGCTGAGTTTATATTATTATATTATACAAAGCAGAACTTGGCATGTGGATTTAGCATCCCATGATTACATAACAAGAAAGAAAAACAGCTACAATCGAAAACGAACACACTAATACCCACATTAGCTTTGATCTGTCATCCCTTAACGAACGTACAAGAGAAAGACAAGCCAGTGGTATCCTTTGCCTGTAGGCAAATCTTCATCACTAAGCCCATAATAAACTAAAAAAAAAAAAAATCCATATTTGTGTTATATATATCATGTGATCTTGTAGGAAGGTCAATGTTTTTGCTTCTTACATGGTCCTCACAGCTTGGAACCTTGGTTCCTTTGGGAGGAACTTCTGCTCAACATAAACAGACATATAGTCACCAAATACAAACTTGGGATAAGATTGATCAACCTCTTTCTTAAGATTCTCCACTAGCTGAGGTGCAGGGGATATGGTGGCCTTAAGGGAGGGATTGTAAAATGAAGCAATTGATCTTCTGTTTCCATCTGGTGTGGCCAAAACTCGGTGCCAAACACTCTTATATCGACCATTACTTAATACCTCAATCTGATCTCCAGTGTTGATGACAATGGCATTTGGCAATGGCTGAACATCGATCCATTCGCCATCTTTGAGGATTTGAAGACCTCCAACCTTGTCATCTTGGAAAAGTAAGACGACGCCTCCAGCATCGGTGTGAGCTCGGAGACCATTCACTAGCTCTGGATTTGGACATGGTGGGTAGTGGCTTACCTTGGTGCCAAAGAAGGCACTGCCTTGATCTTCACCATCAAATGCTTTCTTGATGGATCCCTTGGGTAATCCCAAATTCTCATCCATCACTTCCATTACCTTCACGCCCAATTTTTTCAGCTCTGCCCGGTATTCAGCCATGGTTTCCCTGTCATCAGTGTCACAGTCCAATTGATATCATCATATTAATACTCAATTTATTCGAGGATCGATGATAATTCTTCATACAGTATATTGCGTAAATGCCGCGTAATAAAATTATCGAGTGCGTTCTATTATTAAAATATTAACTTTTTTATATATAGTTATATTTTAATCATTTTTTTTTTTAAAACGATTACGTACTGACTTAACAACTACTCTAAATATCATTTTTCTAGGAACATATACATGCAATACTGCTTACTTGAATCCTGGGGTTTCAGATGTCCGCTCGTTATCATCTAGGAGAGTGAAGACATCTTCCCAGTCCTCATTCTCCAACTTGTTGCCATTCTTCTTTTCAACAATCTCATTCAACAGCTTCACTGGTGTTGAGTTCTTCTTGAATATTTCTTCTCTTTCCTGCTTATAGCACTCTGAACAGACCTTCTTCACCCTTTCAAGGAGCTCCTCTGGAATTCCATGGTTCACCAGCTGTAACAATAATAACGGCAATGAAACCTTAAAAACTGTCGTGAAACATAAAAAATATGTATTAAAAAAAATAAAATCTACAAGCAGATCAGGAAGTGGTGATAGAGAAGAGCATGCACGTACTTGGAAGAATCCCCATTCCTCGCATCCATTGGCGATCTCAGCCATTGTCTTGGCCCTCTCCTCGCCGTTGAGCTTTGAAAAATCAATCACTGGGATCGTCATTAATGAAGTAAGACAAGAGGCAAAGGTATAGAGAGGGAGCAGAAGATATATATCTTATAAGTTGCTTGTTATAAGTTTTGTGGTTTGGAAGAGAGGGTCCTTGAACCTATTTATAGCAAAAGCTTCCCGCCATGCATATATATTGGATGTCAACAACTGAATTTTTAAGCATTTTTTTGTTTGTTATTGAAGTTTATTAATTTGTTAGGGAAAAGGTGTGGGACGGTGAGACATTAGGTTTTAAATAATTGGATACAAGGTCAATGCCTTTTGAAGTACCACCGGGTAATACACAACACAAGCATTCTCATGATGATCTTTAAATTTTAATTTAAATCCATAACATCGTGCAGGTCATTTTCTTTAATTAGGTCATTAATTACATAAGCCAATTTGATTACACTACAATAAATAAGATTTTTTGCTACGTTTTATTTAACTGAGAGTTAAATTTTGTTACAAATAATAGTATTTGTTGCTTTTTCTCTCCTCAAATAGTAGCATTGCGGTGAGAAATTAGGTATTTGTCGCGAAAAATTAGGCTTATTGTCACGCCCAAATAGCCACGATTAACCCGTAATTTTCAAAATGCGAAAAATTAATTTTTGCTGTAATTTTGAAGTTTTTATAGCGATTTTGAGACTTTTTGAAGCGATTTTAAATTTTTTACGGCGACTTATCAAACGCTACAAAAACCCTTATGTGTTGCAGTGTTAACTGAAAAGTGGAGAATATATATCATGATTCTGATTTTACACTTGATAGCTAATGGGGGTGCGTGCATGAATATGATCAAATATATATAGCTTGAATATATATAATTAATGGAGATCAGAAAGTTTCGGTCCTAACCGATTAATTATTAAGAAGGGTGAAGCCATATTGGATCAGTCACATGGCACAAACTTAGGGATTGGTTTATTATATTCTTTAGGGTATCTTTGCCCCTTCATATATAAAATAAGACTATCCACTTCATGACTTTCATCATATTTTTATTCTATTATGTAAGATGTTACATATTTATTATCATTAGATGAGAAAGAATATATTATTTAATAAAAGATTAATATCTTATAATTATAATAAATATGTTACATATTATATAATGTGATAAAAATAGAATGCTAGTATAGTGTATATAATTTTTTATAAAATAACGATCGAGCTAGATGAACCTCTTAGCTAGGCATGGCCGTGGCATGCATGCATGTATAGCGAGACACCATTATTAATTAATCTTGATCTTGCTCAGGATAATAACCATGTTTAACTTATCAAAATGTGCATATATATGTAATTTTACTTGTAGTTTAAACATCTGCCGACTAGAAGATCAGCTAGGCCAGGTTCCTCGACTATCAATTGTACCGTTGACTAATATTGGATGCATTATAATATATATATATATATATATATTAATGCTACCCTCCCTCTGACTTTCTAGACATTGAAATTCTTTTATAATATTGATGAGGAGTTATATATGTTGCATCATTAAACTCACGTTCTGATTTGTAGGCAATGTTTGTGGGTTAAGGCAGCAGCTGCAAGGTCATGAAGACTTTTTATAAATATATAAACAGTCAACTAATTAGCTCTTGTTGAACCCAAGGTTTCAAGTCTCGTATTTACGTATAAATTTTGATGATAACAAATAATATTGAAAACTCAAGCTCAAGTTGTCTATGCATGAAGGGAGCTAAACACATCAAGAAATCAAGCATGAGCAAGAAAGATATCAAGTCTACAAATGAAGCTCATAGATTATTTTTGTACATCTCTTGATAAAATTAGAAATTGGATTAAGGTTCCAAATTACTCTTTTTTCTCATAAAACATCAAATTACTTTTTCCACATATGCAAGACATTTTTAAATGTCTTAGTTTTGAAAATTATGTTTTTCACATGTGCATAACACCATCAAACAAAATAATTTCAAAAATTATATTTTTTTATAAAAACTTGATTTTATAAGATGATTGATTATCATATTTGACATGTGCATATTTTGTTTGAAAGTCTTGAAGGGAGGTGGTGTGTTTTTTTGACTAATGCAAAAGGTAGATGATTTTGTTTGAGAATCTTAAAGGGTGGTTGTGTGTTTTTTTGACAAATATAAAAGATAGATGATTTGTTTGAAAATCTTAAAGGGTGGTTGTGTGTTTTTTTGACATATGCAAAAAGAAGATGATTTGGTTTGAAAAATAAATCATGCTCATTTTGTCTTGTATGAAAAGCAAAAGATTAGGTTTGATTTCTTTGAAAAATGAATGGAGTTGTCTTTGACAAATGCAAAAAGGAAATGTTTTTATTTGAATTTTTTGAAAAGTGAATAGTGCTCTTATTTGACATGGGAATCTTTTCAAATTTGAAATTGAAGACTCATTTACCTATAAATAGCTCACTTGAGTTTTGCAAAAATCACAACAAGAGCTTACACATCTATTGCTAAATTTTACATCATTCTTTCAAAGCTCTCATTCTCTCTTTTCTAAAGTTTTGAGCCTTAATTCTTGTTCTTGTTGAGAGAGATATAGTTTGTGCTGTATTGTTCTTATTTCACTCATTGAGGAGTGTTTTCTGATAGCCTACCCACTATCAATTCTTGTATCAGTAAGAGGGTGTGTATAACCCTTGTGTGTGTAGAAGGTGTTCTACACGGGGAATAGTTAAATCACCAAGTGTGAGGTGATTGGAAGTAAGAGGGTGTGTATAACCCTTGTGTGTGTAGAAGGTGTTCTACACAGGGAATAGTTGAATCACCAAGTGTGAGGTGATTGGAAGTGTAGAGGGTGTTCTACACGGAATCTTTGGAGCGGTGCTGCTCAAAGGTGTAATAGATTTCTATCTCCACCTAAAGGAGATTGAATAGTGGATTTGGGAATCCTCAAGGGGTAGCTTGAGGCGAGGACGTAGGCAGTGGGGCTGAATCTCGTAAAAATACTGAGTTTGCTTTCTCTTACCCTACTCTTTATATTTCCTACTGCTTTATATTTTGGTTATATTTTATATTGTATATTTAGTTTATAAGTATTAATTTTTTAATATAACCCAATTCACCTCCCCTCTTGTGTTAGTCATCTGGGCAACAGCTCTGTATAAACATATACATTATGAATAATGTTATATAGAAGAAGATAATTTATGAATTAATTTGTGGATCGATACAATTCTATTGGTTGTTTTTTTAATCTTTTATTTTAAATACACGTATTTTATTAAAATTTACTTTTCAATCTTAATATTGGTACACATATAGATCATGTGCAAAGTTGCTAGCATTTTAAAATTTTCATACAATATTATATATATATATATATATCATGATGATCAGTGTTTTTTTTTTCTAAGTCCTTATTGTGGGAGAATATAATTTTGTGTTTATGTTTTAATTAATCAGAAAATGATAATCTGCACCTTTCTTCGAAGCAGCGGTTGAACGAGCAGTTGGCGTATATATGGTTGGCCGTGCATGTTCGGGTACTTGGTAGTTGCTGTTGTCTTCCAAATTACCAAAATATAGTTGAATATTAATTCGTGGCGTCATGCATGCAGGATCGATCCTATCTGTAAATAATTAACTTGTGCCACGTACTTGCGTTGCATATATGGCTGAGATAATTGGAACACTAATAATGTTTCCTAAATTATATTATTTCTCCAACATATTTACATATTATATATGAAGGCAGCGTCTGGGGACTCTGATTCTACTAGTCTAGGGCTCATTAATCTTTTAATTCATATATATATATATATATATAATGATCAAATCAATCACGATGTACGTAGTGAGAACATCGTCATGAGCAAATTTCTTTATCAAAAGTGGTGGTTATGTCCAATGGAGCCTGCTTAGACTCTCCCCGTGTTAGCTCTTCATCATCACCATGATAAAACTTTAAATAGCTTACATAAAAGACAGGATGAAACTTAAATTTAGGGAGTAAGTCTAGTTTGTAGGAGACATTCCCTATTTTCTTGATGATTGGGAATGGTCCTTCGTATCGCCGTACAAGTGTTTTGTGCAGTTTTCTTGTAAACTTGTGTTGGCTTGACAAGATCTTTACCATCACCAAGTCTCCTATGCGATACTCCATGTATCGCCTCTTCTGATCGGCCCCTTTTTTCATCTTCTTGGTTGCTTTATCTAAGTAGGAACGAGTCACATCCAGCTGTTCGTTTCAAGATTTGGCAATCTTGAAGGCTGTTGGGCAGTTTCCCTCATAGCTCGTCTCTAACGATTGAGGAGTGAATGGTTGTTGTCCCATTACAATCTCAAATGAGTTTTTGTTTGTGGACTCACTCTTTTGTAAGTTGTAGGAGAATTGAGCCACATCCAACAATTTATTCCAGTCAGACTGGTTAGCACTCACAAAATGCCTCAAGTATAACTCCAACAAGGCATTCACCCTCTCAGTTTGCCCATCTGTTTATGGGTGAAAGCTGGTGGATAAATGTAGAGCTGACCCCATGAGTTTGAACAGTCTTGACCAGAACTTTCTTGTGAAGCGAGGGTCTCGATCGCTGATGATGCTTTATGGTAAGCCCCAGTACTTAACCACATGTTTGAAAAATAACTTGGTTGTCTCCTGAACTGAACAATTTTTGGAGGTAGCAATGAAAGTGGCATATTTGGAAAACCGATCCACCACAACAATGATGGTGCCACATCCTTTAGATTTGGGGAGAGCTACTATGAAGTCCATACTAACACTCTCCCACGGACGGGAAGGAGTGGGTAATGGTTCCAACAAACCAGCGGGGTTTCGGTTCTCCACTTTGTCTTGTTGGCATACAAGACAAGTCTTCACAAAAAGCTCCACTTCGTCTCTCATCTGAGGCCAATAGTAAGAGGCTTCCAACGAGGCTTGAGTGTGACGTTGGCCGGGATGTCCAGCCCACAAGGAATCATGGCATTCCTTGATAAGATTCCTCCGTAACTTCCCCCACTTCGGAACATATAGTCGCCGTTTGGTGGTGTAGAATAAACCATCCTCTGCCCAAAACCTCTCGGTTTTCCCCTCCTTAGCCAAGTTCATCAAGTTTTTGGCTAGGGGGTCATGCTCCAAGCCTTCACGGATCATCCCTAATGTCTCTCCTTGTACACTAGTGATGTGGGCAAACTCACCTTTCCTACTAAGGGCGTCAGTAACGACGTTGGCCATGCCAAGTTTGTACTCCAAGACATAGTCAAATTCTGCCAATAAGTCTTGCCACCTAGCTTGCTTTAGGCTCAGTTTCTTCTGACTTTGGAAGTAACTGGTGGCAATGTTGTCGATCTTGACTACGAATCGAGAGCCAAGCAAATAGTATCGCCAAACCCTAAGGCAGTAGATAATGGCCGTCATTTCCTTCTCCTACACCGTGTATCGCCTTTCAGTGTCATTAAGCTTGCGACTTTCATATGCAATAGGGTGTCCTTCTTGCATAAGAACTCCCTCAATGGTGAAGTCCGAAGCATCCGAGTGCACCTTAAAAGGCTTGGTGCAATCTGGTAGGGCTAAGACCGATTCCTCCATGATGGTGGTCTTTAGATCATCAAAGGCTTCCTGACACTTTGATGTCCACTCCTATTTTCTACTTTTCTTGAGCAAGTCGGTGAGAGGGGATGCCCTTGTAGAGTATATCTTTATAAATCTTCTATAGTAGTTGACTAGCCTAAGGAAAGATCGAAATTCGGTAACCTTGGTGGGAGGATCCCACTCCTTGATGGCCTACACTTTCCCCTCCTCCATGCTGAGTTTTCTTCCTTGGATCTTGTGGCCAAGGAAATGGACTCCGTTTAGTGCAAACGAGCACTTCTCCTTCTTGACATAGAGTTGGTTTTCTCTTAAGACACGGAAAACAACCTTTAAATGCTCTATATACTCCTCGAGGGTAGAATTATAAATGACGATGTCATCTAGATAGATCACCACGAATTGATCGAGATAGGGGTGGAAGATCTTGGTCATGAGGGTGCAGAAGGCGCCTTGAGCGTTTGTGAGGCCAAATGGCATCACTAAGAACTCATATGCTCCATATCGAGTCACACAAGTTGTCTTGGGTTCGTCTCCTTCCGCGATCCTCACTTGATAGTAGCCCGATCTCAAATCAAGTTTAGAAAAGTATTTTGCATGGCCTAATTGATCAAACAAGTCAGCAATCAAAGGAATAGGGTACTTGTTCTTGATTGTTACCTTATTTAGAGCCCGATAGTCGATGCACAGCCGTAAAGACCCATCATGCTTCCATTGGAACAACACCGGTGCCCCATATGGTGCCTTGGAGGGTTGAATGAATCCAGCATCAAGCAGCTCTTTAAGTTGCCTCCTTAGTTCTTCGAGTTCTAGAGGCAACATACGATAAGGCGCCTTGGCAGGTGGTTTAGCACCAGGTTCCAGCTCAATCATATGATCCACCTCTCTCCTAGGTGGTAGTTGCTTGGGCAACTGTGGTGGCATGACATCTTCATAATCCTTGAGGACCTCTTGGATTTCCTTAGGTGGAGGGGAGGATATCTTTACTTCACCTTCCTCCAATGAAGCTAAGTAAGACACCTCCCATTTCTTCCAACCCTTCTTGAATTGCATGGCAGACAAGAGTTGGGTGGTGTTTGGCTTAGACACGGTGGGTATCATGCAATGACCACCTTCTAAGATACACACCGAATTGTAGTGGAGAAGAGACACTACGTTGAATTGTCTCAAGAATTCCATCCCCAACACGATGTTGAAGTCATCCATGGATGTGACGGAAAATTCTACTTTCCCCTTCCATGTGCCAAGTTGTAGATTTACGCCACGAGCTACACCATCAAGGGGTTTGGCTTCAGAATTCACAGTTTTCAGCCATCCTTAACCCTTCTTGAGAGGAATGCCTAGCCGTGTGGCTTCCTCCTTCTTGATGAAGTTGTGAAAAGCCCCTGAGTCGACCATGGTATGGGTCTTCTTCCCGTTGACAATCACCTCGACAAACATCAAAGACCCATCCTTGGTGGTTGGCTTGGTGTTTGCCTTGAGTGAGTTGAGAAGTTGCAAACACCCCATGTGTGACTTCTCTTGAACTTCTTTCCTCCAGCATGGCATTGAGGGCCTTCCTCTTAGGACAATCTCTAGCCCAGTGTGGTCCGTCGCAAAAGAAATAAGCATCCTTTGGCTTCTTATCTTTGGAGTGCTCCTTCCTACCTTCCCTCGATGTCGAAGACCTGTCTCCACCCTCTTTGTGCTGTGGGGGCTTGAACCCCTTTACTCCCCCACCTTTGTTGTAGTTATCTTTCGAAGACTTGGGCTTTGAAAAGTTATCACTCTTGTGATACTCAAATTCTTCCAAAGTTTCAGCTATGGTTAAGGCGGTGGAGATGTCGTTGACCCCACGACACTTGAGCTCTTGAGCCACCCATGACTTGAGGCCATCGATGAAATTGAAGAGGAGATCTTCTTCGCTCATGTTTGTGATTTGAAGCATGAGTGCGGAAAATTCCTCCACATAGTTATGGATAGAAGATGTGTGTTTCAATTCCTTCATTCTTTTTCGCGCATACAGGGCCACGTTCTCAAGATAGAATTGCCTCTTGAGTTCATGTTTGAACTCTTCCCATGAGTTGATTGCACACGTACCCTTCTTTATTTCACTATACTTACGACGCCACCAAGTACTAGCAAGATTAGTGAGGTAGAGAGAAGCAGTACGTACCTTTACATGATCGTCTTTCAAGTTTAACGCTTCAAAGTATCGTTCCATATGCCATAGGTAATTGTCGAGTTCTTTGACATCCCACTTGCCGTCGAACTCCTTCGGTTTAGGGGTATCTACTTGTGGTGTAGCCACCATTCCTACTCCGATGGTGCCCCCATTGGCCACAGCTCGCTTGCACATGGCCCAGTCTGCCCTGGTCTCCTCCAGACTGACGCGGTGTTCCTCTATTTACTTCTGGAGTTTGATTAGTTCCCCCAAGACCCGGTCTTGGAAGGCAACATTCTGAACACGCTGTGCTTCAAGGGTGGGGTTGATGGTGCTCAGAATAGACTTCTTGAGCGATTTAGATTGGCCCTCCAATCCTAACTCTTCCAAACTTTGCTCCACGATGTCAAGACGGTCCCTAACATCCGCCACAGCCACCTCCACCCTGGTCACGGTGTTGTCAAGGGTGCTCACCTCCCTATGAGACTGATCCCATTCTTCCATCTTGGCCAGTATCTTGGTCATGGTCTTCTCGATGTTATTGAGGCAAGACTCCATGGACGAGGTCGACTCTTTCGACCTCTTGCTCTTTCGAGTCTCGTGGTGCTCCATAGTGATCTCACTTGGATTTGCATCTGCCATCCCAAACTCGATGCTCTGATACCAACTGTCACGGATTTAGAAAATCTTCACACGTCTCGTGTGGCCTTAGGAGGTTTTGTCCCGGACAAGACTCCCAAGTAAGCCTTCTAAGCGACTCAAGACAAGAGAGAACAAATCTATAGAAAGAGAGACTAGAGAGAGAAGCTCTAGAGAACTTGTTATCTCTTATTACTTGGTGATTTACACAAATGAGACTCTTTCTATTTGTAGGGAACTTTTGGTACAAAGAATGGCTAGGATTGTGACAAGTATCACAATCTTAAGGGTAAAGAACATTCTAGACTACTTCTAAAATATGGTTAGGATTGTGACAAGTGTCATAATCTTAAGGGTAAAGAATATTTTAGACTACTTCTAGAATTATCTATACCATTCTAGGGTTTTCTATACAACTTTACCACAATCTATTACATTCTAGAATATTCTACAAGGGATTAGGAGATTTTAGAAAGTGGTAATATTCTCTAGAAAAATCCAGGTGGTGACACTAAGTATTAATGGTTTATATCTACGACATGGATATATAAAGAAAATTATAGAAAGAAAATGTTTATATAAGTTCTTTTATTTTATTTTATTTAAATAGACTTCATTCATTCATGAAAATGAAGTTATAATTATGACATATACAAACTAAAAAAATCCCAAAATACAAGTCAATTATTTACGATTGAGACTTTACCAATACACAAATTCTTTTGTGATAGACCGTATGATCATATTTTGCTTATAATTCTCTGCAAAAAATCCGTCTGAGAGATCACACTCTGCCTAAGGCAAAGATTTCAAACCTCTCATTTCAAAGGAGAAGAGGACTTTCACTCTTCAGACAAAATGTTCAAGAGACTTTTTCTCTTTTTAGTTTTATCTAAACAAAAGGAAAATAAAACAAATATATTTACAAAAAAAAAACAAAAATAAAATACAAAAACCCATTATGGTGTCGTATGAGGAACATGTGTCACACCAGGAGTGTGTAGTTAGTCGAGTCTGAAGAAATAGGAGTCATTGGTTCCAAGAAAGCCGTGCATGACGGCAGTAGAACCTCTTGGAGCAAAGGCACATGGATTTCATGCGCTGCTAAGACCCACATGTGTGGCTCATGCACTACTTTGTTTGACAAAAGTTTTGGTCGTCCGATAGATTGGCGGCCTAGGAAATCAATGGTATGGTGCGTGGTGGGCTTTGAGTTCTGGAAAGCATCAGACTTGCAAAACACCTACGGAAAAACAGAAAAACAAACCCACCACTGAAAAACTATACAATGGTGGTGGTTGGAAGGAGGGAGAGAGTGATGGAAAAAGGGAATTAGGAGAGCGGAGGGAGGGCAGAGCCAAAACTCTACCCCCCTGTGCAGAGGTAGACCCACTTGGAACGTTGGGGGGGCTACAGCCCCCCAAAATTCTTCAAAAAATTGATATATAATATATAAATATATGTATTTATATATATAATATTAAATTATCCCTTAAATTATAAAAAATTAAAAATTGCCCCCCAAAATTTTCATTAAAATTATTCTTCCAAATGTCAATACACATATAATTTTATTATAACTTTTAATTTTATTAAAATTCAAATTTCAACTCACCTAGTCTCATAATTACTTTAACAGTCTAATTCTAAAAAAAATATGGTTATAAATTTATATGATTGTCAAAATTGATTAATTATACTTACTTATATGAGATATAGTTCGTTAAAAATCTAACATCGGTATATTAGTAGTTATTCGAAATTTTTTATATTTATTCTTGATCTATAATTTTTTTAAATAAAAAAATAATATGAGCAAGTAAAAAAATTGATTTTTTTTAAAATTGATTTTTAAAATCGATAACGAAAAAATATGATATTTTTATCATATCCTTTTAAAATTTATATATAGCACATATTTTATCGATCGCCCCTCACAAATATAAAATCCTAATTCTGCCCCTGCCCCTGTGAGTTGGGATCTTTTGAAGAGATATTTTTTTTTTTTTTTTTAGGGACAAAAACTATGTTACTTGTAATTGTGACTCAAATAAGGATGTAGTTGATGAGTAAAAGGTTTGTGTAGCTTAGTAGAAAGTCAAGAGATGCAACCTTCTTTATTTTTTAATTTTGGCATTTTTATTGAGTGCCAAAATCAGATTAAGACCACTTCTTAAAATAATTTCTTTCAAAACTCTAAAGTAAGTTACCGAAAAAAAAACCTCTGAAGTTTAAATTATGAGAGAAATAATTAAGGTACACATGTAGGGGCGGAATAATCCCTACAAAATATTTTAAATTTTTCATATAGTATATAAATCTATAAAGTTTTTTTATGTAATTAAAATTGCCACTCCAATTTATTTAAAAAAGAAAAAATTACCCTCCCAATATTCAGATCTCTAAAACTTTTATTAAAAATTTTTGTCATATCTTAATACTCACCTAATCCCACTCTAACTTTTCACTTTATCTGATAATTGACACCCAAATTATTTTCTCCACTACGACTTAATGTATTGCCGTATCTAAATTTTCAAAATATGTATATATTATATGAACTATTAAGATAATTAACAATTTTAGAAAAGTTAAATATTTATTATTTGATTGACATGTTAGTTAATCTTCTAGTTTAATTCTTTCTGTTTTTATTGCTATAACTAAACATTTACTAGTTTATATTAAAAAGAAAATTATCAAGAATTTCACTTCAGAAATAATAATAGATGAATTTTATTCTATAAAAGATCATCGTCAAGCTTCGTTTGAGTAAGAAATCCAAATTTCATATTTTATTTTATTTTCTTTTAATTGTCTTTAGCAAATTATGAAATTCCTAAGACAAATGATCTTATTAGATGATTTATAGACATATATTTTTATATACAATTTCATAACGTATGACTATTATTTTTATAAAAAGTCACATATAAAAAACACATTATTTATAGTTACACATAGTACACACTTTGTTAACTGCCTCCAAATACCAAATTCTACTTCAACCCCTGTACATGATAAATGCTACATGATACATCTCATGCATGGATGTGTTGAATATAAATAAAGCAACCGTGTTGAGCGCTAAATTTTCATGGCATTCATATTTTATTTTTTTGATGTTCATGGCATTCATATTTAAATTATGTATTTAAAGCGATAATCTTTCAAGGACAAATTTCTAGAATTCTAGTGATCTAAACTTGAGGACTCAAAGTAGGATGCAGAAAACACGTAAAATGTGTTTAGTACCACTTAATTATGTGCAGGGAAAATGAATAGAGAGAGAGAGAGAGAGAGAGAGAGAGAGAGAGAGAGAGAGAGAGAGAGAAGGTGTACTGAGGCAGGCAACAGCGAAGAGTCCCTCACATATCCTCCTCCTCCTCCTCAAGGTTCCATCACTTGCTACTCAATCTTTTTTATTTGTTAGTATTATATCCTTTCGTTCTCTTTATTTCACTACTCCACTAAATGTTAGACTCCACTAATGATCTAAAAGTTTTAAGACTCATGTTAGATACTAAATTGGTTAAGTCTTTACTCACAAGATCATAATTATATTTCACCATGCTTTCGAATCCTACGTACGTCTATCGTGGCCCACTAATTGATACTGATCCGATGATAGCCATTTTTCTTTTGGCGGCTTCATTCATTCCATGTACGTATTTTAATGCAGCTTATTAACGTTGCTTCTTTTGTAACTTGAACTCGTGATGTACTGGTCTTTAGTCTAAATACATACTAATTATTAAAAATTCAATCATTGATCCAAAAACTCTAAAAGTACTGTTAAATACTAATAAATTCGATAAGTTTTTAACCTTCAACTAGATTATAACATTGAACGAACGTGCGTATACGACCTTTAGTTCAACCACGATCTCATGATGATGTTCTTTTTCCTCTAATCTCAATGCACTCGATCGATCGATGAAAGAAAAATGGGTTTGGATTCTTATAAATTCCCTAGAATTTACATGATTAGCCATATATATTCATCATGCATATTTAAATATTGGCAATATTCTACATATATATATATATATATATATATATATGCACCTCTCCCTTCTAAAAAAGTGTATGAAAAAAATTCTTTTTGGAATACTTTTAAAGCTTTTTTAATGGTGACCGCCGGCCCACCTAAAAAATCCGAGTAAATTAAATATTTCAACCTAATTATCAAGATCTCTATCGATCTACAGTATCATCACAATCAACTAGCTAGCTAATACCATTATATATGCAACTTTTTATATGGAGCCAGAAAGCTAAAACGATCATAGGCATCTTTTTCATTGAGCAAGAATCACTGACATTTATATTATTTATTATCATTATAAGAAAATTATTTATTTATGAATAGTTATAATTTCTTGTCAAATTGATTATTAATTTTCTGACAAAATGAGTTTATTTTGTCACAAATAATCATCTTAATTATAAATAATATGTCACAAATATTCATTTTTTTTGTAATATATGAATGTTCACATATAATATTTATTTTTTTATAACAACATATACAATAATTAATATTGTAATTCCTAATTTGAGGATCGAAGTTGATCGTTCTATAAATATATATATATATATATATATGTCTATGGTAAATTATATATTATAATATTTTTTGGTACCTATAAATTATAATTATAAATTAATTAAGTACATGAAGATCTAGATCTGATCTGGCGGCCAAAGCTTTAAATAATTCAACTTTTTTTAACTACTCATGATCAACTTGCATTAAGTATTTGAAACTCGATCAGTTTTTTTTTTTTTTAAAGAAAGATCAAATATTTCAAGTTTTCTTTAGACCTGATTTGTTTTTATAGATAAAATGAGATAAAAGTTAAATATATATATATATATATATATATATTGTTATAAAATATTTTTTTAATATTAATTTTATTTTGAGATTTGAAAAATATGTTTTAAAATTTAAAGAAATTGAATTACTTATTTTATTTTATATGAAAATTTTAAAAAATATAATAATTAGTTTGAGTTAAAATGAGATGCTTTGAAAAAAAAAAACAAAGCCTTGGTTAAATATGTTAGAAATATTAATCCATATAAAATTTTAATTTAGTATGATTACAAGGCCATGGTACTTTTTAATTTTCTCAAGACACATGCAGCCTTAACAAAAAATTGGCTTCTTGATGACGTATTTCATAGCTCAGTCTTTTACGATGGTCCAATCGACTAGAACCTGCAAATTGAGAGAGAAAGTGGGGTCGGGGTTCGAAATTTCTCCAATGCCAAAATTAGTTTCTAGGAATAAAGGTGAAAATGGTATTTGTGAGAGAGTATTTAGAACGTAACCTCATTTTACGATGTGTTGGGTGCTATTTATAGGTGTCCTCATATCGAATTTGTAGATGGGGATGGTTGATAACGTTCAGTGACTCTATTTGATTGTCACTCAGTCGATGATAGCCTGGTTCTTTCCATCCCATCTCAACCGTATTAATTCCCATCATCAATGATTGATAAGGCTGGATCCTGATTAGTAATTAATATGGCTCACTACATCCAATCTAAGTAATAATTTTAATATGGCATATCTGGCCTGACCTTGCATTTAATGTGACACTTTACTCGGTGAAGTTGTGTCTCATTTTTTTTAATGCGAAGACAGACGCAAGGAAGGAAGGTCTAGGCTGGATGTCCTGACACCTCCTTGAATCCTGTGGACGCTTAGAATTATCCGGGCTCACTTTCCCAGTTGGAGGGATGGTCAGGATTACTTAGGCTATTCCTCCCAGCTCTTTCCCTTTACTTCTCTAGGCTTGGACTCAATCATAAAGATCGTGGGCTTTATATTACGAAATGGGCTAAGCCTGTTCGGGTTCCCTCTCTCATGATTTTTTTTTTCCAATGGAAACTTGGGTTGGATACCAAATTTGAGATAGCTTTTAAATCTGAAGATCTTGTACCAATTTAAACATTGAACATCATCTACAATGAGGTAAAACGGAGTTGACTCTAGAGTGCCATTTTATGCATATAAATAAGTTATTATTGATTATAATTAGAATAAAAATTAGAATCTTGAAGTATTATATAATTTATAGAATAAAAATATTTTTAAAAAGTAATATTTTAATATGAATTGTTGTAATTTTTAAATTTTAATTCTTTTCTTATATACATATAAATACATAAATTGATTGAAAACTATCTAAAAAGACTATTTTAACTTTTATATTACTTCAATAAAATAAATCTTGCTATAAACTATTTTAAATTTATCCAATGTAAAACTCTATTTCTTTCAATATCTCTTTTCTTCCTATACCATATATAGAACGATCCACTCATTTGTGCGGGATATAAACTCGTTAATATAAGCACCAAAACTTTTCTGGTGCAACGCAATTAATGTGCATGAAAATTAACAAAGCAAATGGAATATTAGTGAATCTTTTACAAGTTGTTTAATTTAGATCATGATGAACATGTACATTAATTAATTCAACCCTAGATGCCACATAGTACATATTCATCGATAATAATCAGAGATTATATAAAAATAAATTTATAAACTAATATACGTAATTTTATGTGATCTAATATTAAATATATTTTATAATAAAAATAAATTTATAATTTAACGAGTCAGTATATAAAATTATGAATCTTTTATATAATTTATTTTTAACTAAAATGTTTCTCATATCGATACATGTGCAGTCATGGTCAGACGTTTGACGAAAATTAACCCTATTTTCGAGCCGGCCGGTAAACGTACGTTACGTACCCATTGTATTTTTTAACTATTAATTAATAACATATAGATCAATGCCTAGCTTTTCGCAATTGCATGTTTTCATGGAAAGAGATGCATATATATACTGAGAACACATACACATAATCATACGTATTGATCATGAGGGTGACAAAGAATATTAATGGCCCGCAGGGGGAATGTACATCATCATCATGTACATATATAGCTTTGGACGTTTCTGGTCTTTGTCATTCAATAATACTACTTTTAAAAAAAAAAAAAAATTAACTAATGAATGATCTCGAGTACGCGGTAATCACTAGAAAAAAAAAACTATCTTTTCCTGCATATTTTAGTATATATTTCTGTTAAAATAATATTTTTATCATCAAATTAGATCGTAATAGACTCGCAAAAATAAAGTGGTAACTTTAAGGGGGCTTAAAGTTACTATCGTAAAATTTGTAAGAAATGTATTTATTTCTTACATTATTTATGGTGAAAAATGGTAATATTATCTGTCACAAATAAGTAGGGCACAGTATTCATAATGGTGTTGGAAAATATTTTGTACAACCAAAGTCTCTGCAGGAAAAAGACATTTGGGACAAAAATTATTTTGTCAGATTTAAACCAATTTAGATGACAAAAAATATTTCTAAGAAACCATCTTAGTGGGTAAATGTAGACATGCATCCAGAACTAATAAGTTGTTATATACTTATCTGGTTGAAAATACTTTATTATGACCAAAACAATCATTAGAATAATGCTTTTGTATTTTTCTGACAACACGGAACAAATAGTAATATATATTTCTGATTAATATTTTTATTGAGAATAGTTATTACACATAGATAAATTTTGGTAGAAAAAATCTATTAGCAAAGAAATAAATTAATAAAAAAATTACTTTTTTGTCACTATTAATTTTGCTCACCAACTTCTTCGTTAAATTAAAGTTCAACTTCTTTATTTCAGATTTTGTCTGTTAACTCAATCTTTGTATGTTAGCAGACTTAATATTTCAGTTTGTATATGTCATGTGATGCAAACCAAAACTTGGTTAGTTTGCAAGTTTTTTTTCTTGGAATGTAACACCTGCTATATTACAACTAGACAAACTCATTCATCAGCAATCAATGATGTACCAAGTTGTAGAGTATTTATATGTAAACCATAGTAGATCCTTGATTAGTTATATATACACAATAACCAACTACATATATACTTTCGGCCCTTCGCATACCATAAACTGATGGAGGTTTCTTCTTTTTTTCTTTTTTTGCTGCATGCATGCCTGGAGGCTTGGCCCATTTCCAATTGCGTAATCCAAAAAACAGAACATTCCCATATGCCAAGTTGTGATGGGAACTGCTAGTGCTAAAATATGTTTACTGTATGTTGGAAATATAAATGCCCAAGATTAGTGTATGGTCAATCTTGCCATTAACCAAGACCATCCCAAACTAAATAAATAATCTTCTATTACAATTAGCTATGTAAATTACTCCAACAATCGTAAAACAATATTGCCTAAATATCCAACATCTGATTAGCAAGCTTTTACAGCTTAAAATGTCACTTAAATGTTACCAAAATATCTCATTGTTTGAATGTGTTTTCCTAGCAAAACAGTTCATGAATAAAAAGGTATAACCCATCCTCAACCTATTTTCTTGAAAAAATCATAATTGGATCTGTGTACACAACCATAAGAACCTTTTATGCCTCGTTCATACACCTACTTCAAAATATTATAACTGAAATTATCCTTGTATAAATGGCATAGGCAATTATGTTACTCATCTTATCCACCCATAGACAGCATAGACAATTTATGTATGTAACTACAAGCATTTCCAGCAATGTGACTAATGTATATCATGCTCCCAAACATTTAAGTATGGTATTTGTTGGTGTTTATGATTGATACTCACAATTGTATATTCTTTTTAACAAACATATGGCAGTTTTCATGCCATTATTGGTCTATATTGCTGACACATTTCATCCAAGTGACATATAGGAAATATTCCATAACTTATGAATGGAGTATAAAAATAAGTGAGGCCATACCTGTTCCACTTCATATCTACGTCCACCTTTATGGATTGCTTTAATTGGTTCTTTCTAATTTCCAATAAAATCTGCAACTAAATTTACATCTTGTCCCTATAAGGTACACATACAAGAAGCACCATCAAGAGCTAATGATCCATAACAACTATAGCATATATAGCAGTTTAAAACCTCCATGGTCTAAACTTCGTTCAAAAAATTACCAATAAAAAAAAACTTCATTCAAAGAATTATTTCTAGCCAAAAGAGCAACAAGGAAGAGGAACTGTGGCATTGTCCCTTCATTTCAGGCAATCAATATTATTTAAAAGCACAATGAAGATGAAAATGAGATTTTCCCTTACCTCTAGCTCATTCCACACAAAGGTCACAGCATGTGTAGCTGGACCATCATGACTTCCTTTTTCCATCATAGCTACAAGATCCCATGTTGCCCAAGCAATTGCTGGTCTGTATAAAGATTTTCTTTAGATGTTTTTTAAAGTTAAAGGATCCTGATATTGATAATCAAATCTTTGTTCTTAGTTGTTTGGCATAACAATTTTGGGCAAGAAATCCACCAAACTAGTTAATAAAAAATTATCTAAGCAAGAAATAAATCCTAGAAGCTAAAACAGGCTATAATTTGTATATGCATATATGAGCTCTAGAAAATAATAAAAATAAAAATTAATGACAGATGATAAAGAACCTCAACTACAAGTCAATTATTTCCCATAGGAGTTTTTAAGTCATAGTTGAAAGGAGCCATGATATTTCAATTGTTATCTCTTGGATCTTTAAAGTTGACATGCAAACCATGACGAAATGCTCCTTGGCATTGCCAACAATATAGCATAAACATGCAGGAAGGGAAGGAAGAATAAGTGAATACCCTGTCAGGTCTGCAAGAATGCAACCCGGTGACAAAATTATCCGCTGCATAAAGGGAAGTGTCCGTCATCCAATGCAGGAATGCAATCACACAAGCTGGCGATCGATCAAAACCAGTTGTACAAGTAACAAAAACACAATGGTTCTTTTTTAACAAGCATAATAGATGCCCCACGCAAAACGGTAACTTCTTCCTCATATCAAAAGAGTCTCCATCCTTGCAAAATAAAACCAAGGCAAATTTACCGTACAATAATTAGTTAGGAAGCCTTAAGAGTGGTAAAAATTAAAGGATGACCTACTCAAAGTTCCCATTTCCATTTCCAAAAGTATGAAGACATCAAATTTCTGGAATCATTCACAGATAAGAGGAAAATGTACACAAACAAGCCAAGTGTAGAATACTCTCAAAAGTCAATCCACAAAGCCTAAATATCTTTCTGATGAAGCATGAGTGAGTGCTCATAGAAAACCACAAGTACACGCACTCAGCACAAGGATACTGTTAGCAAAAGCAGTATCCTGATAATTTGAGAAACTTCTTTCATTAACAAGTTCATGCACACAGAAAATGCCATAGCTAATATACATATTATTGTATATGCATGGGGATATATATAGTTACAGACTGCCATGGATCCCCTTGGTTACCTTATAGGATAGTTTATCAGGAGAATATTGGATCTTTGGCATGATTTTTTGATTGAAGTGGAATCAATCCCCCAATTTTCAGCTTCAGTTCCACTTTGGAAATACATGATGGCAGTCACATCCTGAAACAGAAATTTGAAAGCTTCTATAAGAGAGAAATGGATTGGGAAAAAAATGGCCCTTGCTATGAGCATTTGTTGAACATGATAATGATATGTAGATGCAAATTAATTGCAGGCAACATCCAAAAAACACTTGCCCATTCAAATAGAAGCTTAAAAAGATGTACAGAAAGAGAAGCAATATGCCGTGAAAAGCAACAAGTGCAACAGACAAAAGTGCTACTTATAGCAACATCTGACAAAGTCTCTATGTCAACTTCTGTTTGAATACATAATCCCACGTATATTTGCTCTGCAACCTAAAAATAGAAACAGCAAAAAATTTCATGTAACAAAAGTGATGTGCTAACAGACTAAAAGTTATCATCAAAAGCACAACATTGAAGTAAGATCCACAAATTAGTTAAAACTGGACACCATCCCGTCCTGTTTCCTTCTTCTTCTTCTTTTTTTCCAAATTGCACCATCCAGTCCTTGAATATACCAAAAGTATAGAAATTAAAAATTGATGAACATCACACTAGCTTGCTATAGCGCATGCCATGTGAGTGATTATAATATAGCTCCCCTTTAGAACGATCTAGTGCCTTAACATATTATCTAAAACAAACCCAAATGCCTGAAACACAAGTCCAACAGAACTCGCAAAAATCCAAGATAGGGAGAACCAAAATCAGGATTTTGTAAAAGGTATAAATACAGAACAAAAAAAAAAAAAACAAATTCACAAACAACGAAAACTGTTTTTTAACAAAACTGTAAACCACAAAACCAAACATAAGTTTCATCACAAATTGAACATACAAGGACACTAAATCGTACAAATCTATTTAAAAAAAACTGCAAATCTACAAAAAAAACCCATCTAATTTGTTAAAGAAACTGGAAAAAAAACCGTACCAGCTTCTCTTGCTGGCGACCTGTTGTGCCGTCAATCACCGCACCAACTTCCCTTCGTCGGCGAGCAACCCCAGCCACCGTTTATTACTGTTCATCCACGTAGACGCTTATATTATAGTAATTAGATATATATATATATATATATATATATATATATATATATATATATGAACCTCATGTTGAGGCTCAAAAAATATATAGTTAGAGACAATGTATATACTTTGCAGGTAAAGGGGGATCATATATATAATTATTAATTATATATAATCCAATTTTTTTTTGTTATCATCCATTGCCTACTTCATTACAGCCTTATTTCAATAATTGCTGGTACAAATTAGGCAAAAAGATCATTTTCAACTTAGACATAATTTATGCCCCTAGATAAAAAGGTTATTATCTTGGGATGTCCCAATTGAGTCTTGGAAGAGGTGGCTTGGATATGGGATCCTACATTTCAACATCTATGTGCTTGAGGTAGCTACCCTTGCACTTAATAGCTGTTCATATCCTTAAAAATGTGAAGTTCCTAGATATCTAACCCCTTATCAAAAATCTGGAATCCTCATACATTGTGGGTAAAATTCTTTTATTATTTATATACTCTTTTCTTTTAGTTTTTTAATTTCAATGATGAAGTTTTTCTTAGTGCAGTCCAAGATATGATGCATTTAAAAAAAAAACAATCGTTCAAGTATCTCCTAGCCTCTTAAAATTCAGTCTCTCATGAAACTAAACTATAAACCAGAAAGGAAATGAGATAAATACAGCGTATCTCACTATTTCTAATTAATGGGAACCCAAATTCGATTTTACCATGAATATTGAACGGATATTTAAAACTGTATCAAGAAAAAATTCGCAAGCTTTTACACAACGATATCATAACATAATTACAAATTACATATCTTCACAATTCCTATTTTCCATTTACACTACCAAACTACACAATCAGACACAGAGAAGCCGATGGCAGAAAAGAGAGAAAACGGAAGGAGAAGAGACAATGTCACTTACGTGCTCTAGCTGACCGTCGGCGTGATTGGAGCCAGAGAGACTCACAGGGACTAGGAGCCAGAGAGAATCGCACCGTACAAAGGTTCGGTGGGGCGGGGAATACCAAAACTGAGAGATTGGAGCCACCGGGGGGGAAACGGGGCGGGTGGTTTGGGTTCTCGAAAACGCAGCTTCGATATTCTTAGAGAAAATAAAAAGCTCTTATCAGTTATACGCAAGGGGATGCTATTCTTCGCCTATTCGGGGGGGCAAAAGGGGAAAAATACACGATCAATTAATATTATTATTGTGAAATATAGGGGGATGAAATAAATAATTTTATACTTATATTTTTCAATTTTTTTTTATAATTTTTATTTGTGAGAAAAAGTGTTTAATTTTCATAAATTTTAATTCGTGACAAATAAATTTATATAATATAATTATCTAGGACATCAAATTTTGTAACAATATAAAATGGATAGAAAAAAAAAACTATTTGCTGTCAAAGATGTAATTGAAAAATGTAATTTTTTTTTGTCACATAATATGATCGTCAGTAATAATTCTATAGTTCGTAAGAAAAAAAATATTATTTACCAAGTTTTTCTTATGATTTTATATATGTCGGAAAAAGTGAATAATATTCACAGTTTTTATCTCGTCAGAAATAAAATGGAATATTATACTTATTTCTGATGGAATAATTCTGACAATTAGTTTTTTATGACAAAATGTCATTATTTACTAGCAAATTGTATTCGCAGAAAAAAAAAATCTGTCCCAAAAACTACTTTTTTTTGTAGTGAATATATTTATAATAATCATGGGTAATATTTAATTTATAAGAGCTAGACAGAAAGCTAACAAAAAAATAGTGTATATGTGTATATATATATATATATATATTAAGCTAGCAGATCAGTCATAGGTTGGCCAACTTAGATTTGATTAATATATATTCTTCTGAATATTGGATTAATTATATTGGTTTAACCGAAGAAAGGAATTAACATATATATATATATATATATGTATATATTTAAAAATCATGCATTAATCTTGTTTGAAAATATTAAACAATTAAAATATTTAATTCAATTGTCACTATTATTTTAGTAGTTAATTTGATATTTTAGAAGTTATTTTTTTTATTAAATTTAATTTAAGGCATGCATCGATCCATCGTCGTCGTTTGGTAACATATATTACTTATCTACAATTAACCCGCGTAATGGGGCTTGGTGTATAAATGCATGGGTACGTACCCATATTGCACGACTAATTCTCTTCATTACCTAGGAAAGAAATTATGGGAATTTTATTATTATTATTTTAAATCAGATAATTAATTAAGTACATCATGTACTTCACTTTAATGGTGTAATATTATCTTGTACCAACACAAAGAAAAATAAAAAAGAAATTAAATTGTTAGACTATTTAAGAGTTGATGATCCCCACAAGTTTATTAGCTCATATAACTTAGATGATATTCAAGGAGAAAAAAAAGACGTCATTTTCATTTAATTTCATCAACAAATTCACTACACGCGGGACATGAGCAAGACTGTATATTTATTTGTACTGGTGATCAAGTACTATAATTTCTTTCAAAAATGATCATTTGATCTTGTGATCATCAATATGAGTATTTTTATAGCAAATAATTTATTATAAATATGCGTTTTAGACATGATCATCAATATACTTGATCATGATTATTTATATTATAGTATTTCACTATCTGGCAAAGTTAACTACGTACAATATCTAAATAAATAAAAAAACTATAAATAGTAATTATAAATGCAAGTCAACAACGTCTAATCATTTTCCAATTATTTCACTAATTAGTTTTTATATAGTTATTTTGCATTTTTCTAATTTATATGCCAATATTTGAGATCATCAATATATATCAGACATTGACGGGAAGTATATATATAATTATATAATATATATATATATATATATATATATATATATATATATATTAGTAGTCTCGCAGCCCTTTACGATATCAATCAATCATTTTCATTGATTTTTCATCATGACCGACGTCAACTTATACTTGATCATCTAAATAAAACTTTTGCACTTACATTGCATCGGTTCGATCGAATATGATTTTAACATGAGTACCATTGGATGATCTCCATTTGTACATTCTTGAGAGCATTTTATTGAATTGTTTAAAATTATTTTTTAAAAAGTATAAATTTATATATTTATAAAAAAAAATAGTCATATTTGATCAAAAGTTGGAAAAAAAAAATAAAAGTAATTTTTGTAAATAGTAAAACTAAAATTTTATCCAACAAAATTTAAATTTGAATTTCGTTAAATAAAATTTTAACTTTTTTATTCACAAAAGTACTTTTATTCATTTTTTTTTTACTTTTATATGAACAAAAGTACTTTTATTCAAATATGATCAAATTTTTTTTATTAATATGTAAATTTATATTTTTTCAAAAATAGCTTTAGACAATCTAATAAAAATATTCTGAATCTTGAAATATATATCTAAGATATTTCTTTTTAATTTGAATCATCATGTGCGGGCTATTTTTATTTATTTTTATGATAAATCTTATTTTACGCCATACATTAATATAAAAAGATATATATATATATATATATATTATAAATAGATCAAATTCACTAGATTATAGCCTAGCTAGACAAGTCTTCACATGGCCTAAATGAGGATTCCTGACATGAGTTCTGTCTTTTGCGTATTTTTTTTAATGTATTTTATTAATATGATTGATTAAAGTAATTATTTTATATTAAAAAAATAATTCGGTCAATAGAGTGCATAAAGAATCTGTAAAAATAACTACACAAAGTTTTGCTACGTTTGATAGTGTTGTGTTTACATGTTGTGTCCATATCTGTCTCAAAATTTTATATAGGAAGCGTTTGAAGTAAAAATTAATGGTAAGTGATTCCTAATGATCCTACTGACCTCGATCAATCTTATATATAACTTAGGCTCGATTTGTTTACGGAGATAAAATCAAAAATTTAAAACATATTTCAAACTCATTATTATACTTTTTCAAATTTTCATATTTCAAATTTTTTCAAATTTTAAAATATATTTTTCAAATTCTAAAATAAAATTAATATTAAAAAAATATATTACAACACAATTTTATTCTTTTTTTAACTTTTATCTCATTTCATTTAATTTCATTTCTGAAACCACAGACCTTAATTTATGTGTATGGTTTGAGAGATACACTACTAAATTATAGCCTAATTAGCCCTAATTTTAAGTTTTTATGTCAACATATAATATATATATAATATTATTATTGAAGGAAAGATCATAAATACATACGTTATAATTTATACTTAAAGGAGATGGTGACCTTCCACAAATCACCCCAGCAACACTACTAAAAACAATGCACAAAATAAAACCAAGTCAATAAATGACACTAAATATATAATTAGTTGGATCTCATATATAGTTGGTTGTCGTATGAGATTTCTTGGGGATCGGTCCAACCAACCTCCTTGAAGGTGGCGGTGGGCAACACCACTCACCCCATTGAGACCGGTGGGTTCCGGCGACCTCCTGTGTGTGTCACGGAGGCTTAAATCCGAAATGGGTTGTTAAATATATCATTGTGGATTTTCAATAAAATATGGTTGTTAAATATATATCATGTGGTTATAAGAAAATAAATTATTTTTGCAAAGATCATTACCAATGAAAGAATTAATATGGTTGCGGATTCTCAATTATTTAACAACCAATGAAAGCACGATCTATATATCGTTGTGGACTTTCAATAAAATAAATAAATAAAAATGAGGGGGAGTGGAATTCCAAAGATCATTACCAATGAAAGAATTAATATGGTTGTTATATATATATATATATATATCATGTGGTTATAAGAAAATAAATTATTTTTTCTGGGTAATTAATCTTCTATCCAATACAATAGCTAGCAGAAGTATAAAACAACTTTGAAAGCCAGGTGTGCAGTACCATGGACTTTGAAAAATGGAATATTTGGGTTTTGACCCATTATAAATCCGAAAGTCTTGGGCTGAGTATGGGTGTCGAACACAACTTCAAAAGTTGCTGAAAATTGGGTTAAAATTGGGCATTACTTTTACACTTATCGTCTCATCCTAGAAGTTTTTAGTCAATGTGCATGACCTATTGGGTCAAAGGCCCAACATAGTTATAGCCTATAGGCCTAAAAGACCTGAAGCTGGGCTCAAGCTGTGATCCAGAATCTCGATGTTACAAAATATTGGGGAAAGAAATTTGAAACCTTAATTTACATATTTAGTGATAGTTGAGCCAGCTGAAATTCAAACTTCCAATGGCTTTCCGTCATTTTGGTCACCAAAACATAGAGTTTAGATGGGAATATGGGACAAAGATTATGTAGAAGTCTTCATCTCTCACTCCAGTTGCTGATCATGACAATTTTTTTATTTTTTATTTTTATATATTTAAGGAAGGGGGGTTTCGAACTCCAAACCTCCATTTTGGAGGTTGGGAGTTATGCCAATCAGACTTGTAGCCTTTGATAGCTGCTAATGAAACATCTAGTTTCTTAGTCAAATTAAGCTACAAATCAGATAATTTTCTCTTAATGCAACCTTGACAATAGGTCATCTGAGGCTACTTTGTCAGGAATACAATCAAGGAGATGTAGATAAAAGGATTGCTGTCATTGTTCCCTTTAGTTAATAGAAGAAACTATAATATTGAAACACAACATTCTATCAATGAATATATGGACACATCAAGGAATTGGTGCCTTAATTCCTAGTTGTCAAAAAGATAAGTTAGATCAAAAGTCCAGGTTCTTCAACTTCTAGATAGATCATAATGGTTTCGAGCAGCTATGTTATGGATAAGTTGTAGCTTAATTATAATTTCTCATCTTATCTAATCATTACAATTTCTTTAAATTTTTATATAAAATAAAATAAATAATCCAACTATTTCAATTCTTAAAAGAAAAATAATATTATAATAATATTTTATTCAACTTTTAACTTTAATCTCAACTCATCTCATCTCAAATGCAAAAACAAACTAAACTAGGCCAGTTTAAACTTACCACCAACAGTAGGTTAATTTACTCCAAAATAGAGTTCTAAACTTCGGCCTTTTGACATCTACAACAAGCATCCCAAGCTGCTCAATGATCAGCCTATCAAAAGCAGAAACTTTACTTATGTTTATTTTTTAATCTACATCTCCGTAATTGTCTCTCCCTGCCCGCAGGGAATGGACTCGGCACTATCATTTTAAAGTGCTAATTAAAACAAAGTTTTTGTTCAAATAAAATGTAAGTTGACTTTTCCGTACAACTTGTTGGCTGCAATTTGTTTAGTCTAGAATTTTTAAAATGTAAACTATGAACAGGTGGGGAATCATAACATTGAAAAGAGGGGGAAACTAATACAAGAAAATGGCAGATCTCATTTTGTTGTGATCGTACGACAATTATGATGAATAATATGGAATTAATCAAATAAAAAAATAAGATAAAAAATCACACATAGAAATTTACGTGGTTCGACCATATGTTTACATTCTCTATAAGAGTGAGCGACGATAATTTCACTATTATCTAAAATATGATTACATCATATGTATTTATACTAATCAAATTGTACGAACATACTTAAGAAAATTTATAAAAATATCTCTGTATTGTACCACTTGTTGCTTGTCGCTTGTCACTTGTCACTCGTCACTTGTCACTGTATACTCATCAGATATAAGCCACATACTTCAACACATTTCATATTAGTTTCATCAGATGACTTCAAATAAATTTGCAGAACTTTGAAAGATGCATAACAAGAGCTATATATGGATATTTATTCTGGAGAAAAGTTTCTCAATGAGCGTGGATACATCATACAAGCAAGAACTCAGAAGAGAAATGGTATATGACACCAATCTTTTGAATTAGTCTTTTTTTGTGTTCATGTTCTTTGACCTAAAATCTTTACCCAGAAAAGAACACACGGTTTGTACCCAGAAAGTTTTTATCTCGCATTGACTATTTTGATGGGAGGTTTGTAAATGATATGGACCTTTTGACATAAATATTCCTATATTTTTGGACCTTTTGCAGAGTTTATTCAAGGCATTTGTAATAACATTCTCGACCTTGGCACTTTTTGTTGGAACGCCACTGTAAGATATAGCCTACTCTATGCAGACCCTGCAAGCATGATATGGGTTATGTTGTGGTCATATTCTTCCCCTGGTTTGTAGGATTCATCAGAGCTGATGAGAAGGGATAAGTTTTTTATTATATATTTTATTTTAACAATCACACTCACCTTCATGTGTAGGTTAGACTCATTCTCAATGGATGACTTATTATATGGAATATTTAATTAAATGAGATAGAGTATAGAGTTAAGATTCGAGTTCAAGACCTCTGCATATCATGTGAAATTATCATTTATCTCAAAAAGTTAAGTTGATGAAAAGGACAGTACTAGTACGTACAGTCCATAAAATTGGACACATTTGCAATCCAAATATAGAAAAGACAGAAAGGGCCCCATTTTAAATATAAATTTGATTAAAATATTTTTATTTACAAATCAAAAACTCTCATAATCTAGAAAACACATTTAATTTACACATGAAACAAGAGCATTTAATTAGGTCTGCAATGCAGTTCACCAATAAGAATTATTCAATTTCTAAAATGATAGTAAGCTTCATGAACTTTTGCAGGTGATCGGTGCATTGGTTATAATTATAGGTCTTCCTCTGGTAGCAAGCACAACACAATCTGCCTCATACGTCTTTGCTTATTTTAAAACATCTCCTGAAGCAACTGGAATACAGAGTGAACCCAATGCAGTAATAATGTCAGTACTTCTTTTTTAGTGGTCTCTCTCTCTCTCTCTCTCTCTCTCTCTCTCTATATATATATATATCAGTTTTTAGTAGGTAGGGATACGATTTTTATCAATTATTGAGTAATGTCACAGATGATCTTGGGATGTGTAAATATCATGCAGTCATTTTGAAAAAAAATGTAATTTACATACTCACGTGACTACAATTATCATTTCTCTTTATTATTATTGAACTGAAATTCTTAAATGAAGATGAATAAACATATTTTACTCCCCAGGTATATGCTCTATCAAGTGGTGGAGGAATTTTCACCAGACAGGAGAAAAATAAATCCAAAGCACAAAGTTCCACTGAATGCAGTCTGGTTGTGTACAACAATTGCCATTGTCATCGGACTTCCCATCTTGAAAATGTAGTTTACTCTGCTGTTGTGTCCATTGGCACGATTGGATGATATTAGGACAGAAATTTTTACTTTTATGCTTTAAACTGATTGAAGGCAAAGAAGACGTCTACCACTTCAACTGTAATAAGCCTTAATAGGTATCAATATAAAGCAACAGGTGAATGGAAAATGCCAATTGAAAAGAATAGAGTGAAAAATTTTAAAAATAAATTTCTAAAATTGTATATTCATCAAGTAAACTACTGTGGTTTACAACTTGGTGATTACTATTGAACCAAGCAACAAGAAGAATTTACTTGGTCAAATGAAGCCACTGCCTTCCTTTCTATTATTTTTGCTAATGAGTTATCACTCAAGTTTACATATGAATACCCCAACACTGCTAGTGATAAAATAATTTCCAATAGGTTCCCTTTTCTGTTTTAAACAAAGATTATGTGTCTAAATTTATATGGATGATGACCAGAGATGAAAATGTAGGCATCACTCACCAAGCTTTGCAAGCGGATTGTGCAGAAAAGCGTTTCAATGAGCTCGAATACAAGCAAAATTGAAAAGATAGAGGCTTATCTATTCAAGATGCTTGCACAAAAAACAGAAACAGTCTCCCCACTAAAAACCCAACAGGTTTTGTCCTGCTGAAATGGTGAAGTAAAAAATATCAATTTAGAACATCACTCTCCCCTGTTTTTCTGCTCTGTTCTTCGACAAAACTCTGCAGAAGCGTTCTGTTCTTTATTTGGTGATTTGCTTCTATTCTTTACCTCCCCGAGTATTACACTTGCTTGAATTTCCAGACATCAAATTACAACATATGTACATAATTTCTTCACCCTAAGTTTATGCCCTACCAAGGGATGGAGGAATTCCATTTCATCGCTCTGGAGAAAGTCACGTCCAAAACTTTGTAAAGATATAAAATAAATAATAGAATCTACATATTTCCATCAATTTAAACTTTTGGATTAAGTGATAATTTCATATGGTATTAAAGAAGAGGTCCTGAATTCGAATCCTAACTCTGCACTCTAATCTATTTAATTAAATAGTGCACGTGTTGGGCCACCCATCGAAAAAAAGTTTGACCCATGAAGGGAATGTAAATATATAAAATAAATAATAAAATCTACTTCTTCTTTATCATTTGGACCCAACGTGGTTGTGTGTAGCCAGTACCAATATCAAGGGACTTCCTGTCTTGAAACTCAATGTAGTTTTCACTGCCGTCATTTCAGTTGGCACCATTGGTTAGGTGGGAAGCTATGCTGTCCCAATCTTTGCAAGGCTGGTCGTAGATGAGAGAAGAATTTCAAACCAGGTTCCCTTCTATTTGGGAAGAGCAAGCAAACTAGTTTGCTTGATAGCGTTCTTATATGTAGGATATCCTTTTTCAGTCTTTTTAATGCCAACTATTTACCCTCTCCAATTGATATACTCTCAACTATGCACCAATAGCCATTACTGCACTATTGACACTGATAATGCTTTGGTGGCTCTTGGGTGCAAGGAAATGGTTCAAGGGGTCCGCCAGGGATATGGAGGTACAGAATTTAGGCGCTTAGAACTGTTCTACATACACGAAGGGCATGAACTTCATAAATCATATAAAATTGTTAGTGTGCTTCATCAACTTAAATGATTTTGTTTTTTATTTTTTTGGGTTTTTTATTTTTGTTTATGTGGCCTGCTCATTGTAAACTCGTTGAATGGCTGAGCAATACAAGTCTGTTTTGTACCAGCTATTTATTAGGAAAAATTATATATATGTGTGTGTGTGTGTGTGTGTGTGTGTGTGTGTGTGTGTGTGTTTGTTTATATTATGAAAAAAATTTGTGGACTTTCTGATTATTTTATGAATATGACATCTACTATCTATTGATTAATTACTATTTTTGTTAAAGGCATAGTTTAATGCTAAGGGTAGCTTTGCTTTTTAGGACATATTTCCATCCAAATTAACAATGGTAGTTTTTGAAGAAGGGGGCCAAATGATACCCAAACTTTAATAAGAGAAGTTCAAAATTTTAATTTTTAAAGTTTTTTAATGTCACATCTCAAAGATGCATATGGAGAATGATGACTCCTCTATGCCAATTTATAAATAGAATTTATCATAATTCAAAGTTTTGCCGGCCTTTTGATTATTACAGTAAGCCAGAGAGTCTGCATAAGACAAAAATTACAAGTGGCAACAAGAGAGAATGGCGTGCGGTGTTTATAGTAAGTAGAGTCAACTAAGCAACAGAGATTATTTTTCACTCATATGATCTGCTGCTTATTATGACTGATTCATCGATTACTTTCTTATTCAAATAAGCTGAAAGAGATAAGTTTTATTTTAATGCAACTTTAAATATCTGGCATTGGTAAGTTTTATATATTTTGATGCAACCTTGAATAACTGCCATTGATCTAAATTAGTAAAATAATAGCAGAAAACCAGCATTTAACCAGGCCAAGTTCTTGCCATAAACGATGGAGCATCTAGAAAGGAAACCTCAAAAACTAGAAAGCTTGTAAATTAATATAATCAGTCTCATTTAGCTGTTCATTCAATAATATTATAATTTCTCTCAATTATTCAGTCAACATTCTTCTTCTCTCTCACAGTGCTTACTGCACGTGCAAAATAGCTGTGGGCGTAATACTTCTATTGGCTAATTTTAGTACAATCTTCTAAGATCTGATGTATTTGACTTTTCATACACTTTGTTGGCATTCATTTAAGATGATAGAGAACCAAGTCATACATGAATTCTGACCAAGAAAAAAAAGATCTTAGTGGAAAGCCTCAGTCAATAATTGAGTAAAAAAATTATGGGTTAGTGTGGAAAACAATTTGGGGGACCAGTACTTGAACTTCTACGTGCAAGGATCATGCATGAAAGTCAACACCCAAGTTTTTAAGGGTTTATAAGAAAATCAGCTTCACCATGTGTCTTGACATTCATTTGATGAACTTGGTCGGGATCAATGCATGCATGAGAGTTCGACTTTCTCCCCTTTTAACTTGTTTTGGTAGATAAGATACTGATACCCATTGAAGCACAGCACATATGGCTTTTAGAGAGGCACTTGTTGGCTTCAATCCCAGAACCATGGAGACTGATTCAGGAGAAAAGCGGCTGAATGAGCTTGGATACAAGCAGGAACTCAGAAGAGAAATGGTATATGACAGTTTTTTTCAGTCCTTTTATCTGTTTGTTTCCATTGACATGTTTAATTTCAAGATTATTGACATGGGTTTTGCTCTCTCTTTTTGGGGTATTAATGCAGAGTTTATTCAACACATTTGCGATAACATTTTCGACCATGGCACTTTTCATTGGAACTCCAATATACGGATCTAGCCTACTATATGCAGGCCCTGCAAGCATGATATGGGGTTTTGTTGTGGTCAGCTTCTTCACCTGGTTTGTAGGATTTGCCATGGCTGAGATCTGCTCATCTTTTCCAGTATGCATCTTTCTTCTTCCTCTTCTTAAGGAATCTTTTGTCTCTAAGATTCCATGTATTCTCTTTATCATGTCTTGATTACTAATGATCAGTCAATCATGACATTTATAATTAATAAAATAAATATATATTATAAATGTTACAAAAATCCTTACTGCAAATAGGTACTTGGAATTGATATTCTATTTTAGTATATTCTACCCCCCACCCCCCCTCTCTCCCCACCCGACCCCACACTGATATATGTAGATATGGCATGATGTCAATAAACAGCTTACAAAGGGGATTTCCTTCTTAATCAGATGCTATAATTAATTCAAATGCTAATATTTTTCCTCAGTTGTTCCTCAAACAGTTACATAACAAGGGATGTATCATAATTAATGTAATAAACACGCAAGCAAATTTATAGTGGATGGAGGCTTTTGATTCAACCGAATCGGTCACTCATATCTCCTGGTGTAATTTTTCTATATGCTGTTTGATATTTGTACATATATATTCACTTTCTTTTTCAACTCAAGCAAGATTCTTCAGATATATATATATATATATTTTAACCAAATAGCCGGTAGTCACTCGAAGATTCTTCAGATATATGAACTAATTGGAAGTCACTAAAACAGACTACTGGCTCCCTTTATTTTTGGGCTGCACACTTAGCTGGACCACGGTGGGGGCCATTTGCATCCTGGTGCTGTGCTTGGCTAGAAACAATCGGTCTCATTTCTGGAATCGCCACATCGGTACGTGCTTCATTCTCCCCATTTAGCACTGAAGTCTAGGGTGAAAAATGCACTTTTCATTTTGTCTCCCAATTCAAATCTATCAAAACCAATACATTGCATCCTCAAAACTATTATATAGTCACAATGTGTCAAGCCAGTGATCTTATTTGTCAGGTTTTGAAATTGAAAGATGCAATATTGTATCAGTTTTAGTAGTTTGTGTTGATGTAAAATGCAGACATCTATAAGAGGATGGAAATTATACTTTTCAGGAAGTTCAGTGATAATGTTAAGTAGTTGGTTATCAATAATGTGTTCATGATTTCAAATGACGTTTGGTTCTCATCACAAAGTTTCTTTTTTGATCTTCATCTTCTTCTTCTTTTCCTTGCTATCAGGCCTACTCTGGAGCACAGGGATTGCAGATAATACTTCTTTTGTGCACTGGGACAAACAAGGGTGGAGGCTACTTTGCAACAAGAAGCGTATTTTTATCTATGTATATAATTCTTACCTTAATATGGGCAGTGCTGAACTCCTTTGCATTGCAAGTGGTTGCATTCCTCAACATGATTTCTGTATGGTGGCAGGTGTGGTCATAATTTGAGGTTCTGCTTCTACATACATACTGTTAATATCAGAACTATTCTGAATGATCCAATTCTGATGAAAAACAAAGTGAAATATGTTGTTTGTGCATAGCTTAAAAGAAAGAATGGATATTGCTGCTCTCCAACAAATCAGTTATGTTTCATATATAGAATATGTTTTAACTAAATCAAAGTAATTAAGACTCTATACAACTTGAACTCTAAATTGGAATATATAAGCAAATTAGCTACTCACAATCATGTCACCAAAACAAATTGCAGGTCATTGGCGGATTTGTTATAATAGTAGCTCTTCCCATGATAGCAAGCCCAACACAATCAGCATCATACGTTTTTACTCATTTTGAAACATCTTCTGAGGAGACAGGCATACATAGCAAACCTTATGCAGTAATAATGTCATTACTTATAAGCCAATTCTGTTTGTGTGGCTATGACACTGCGGCTCATCTCACTGAGGAAACCAAAGGTGCTGACAGAACTGGTCCCATGGCCATTCTTTGTAGCATAGGAATCATTTCAGCATTTGGATGGGCATATATCTTAGCCCTTACTTTTAGCATCCAGGTATATATGCTTAGTTTGAAGATTTTCTGGTAGATTTTTGTTTCGTTTTTAGGAAGAGAACATTAGATAGATAATATTAAGGTTAATATTGCAGGATCCTGCATATTTATATGATCCAAACAATGAAACAGCAGGTGCACTGGTTGCTGCACAGATAATTTATGATGCATTTTATGGAAGGTATCACAGTGGTATTGGAGCCATAATTTTTCTCTGTATCATTTGGGGAACCTACTTCTTTGCAGGGCTCGCAGTCACAGCTAGTGCTGCTAGAGTAGTAAGCAAACCTGAATATCTCTCTCTCTCTCTCTCTCTCTCTCTCTCTCTCTCTAAAAATGGCCATCCATTCATACTCTCTACTTTCTAGGTCTATGCACTATCCAGGGATGGAGGAGTTCCATTTTCAAAAGTCTGGAGAAAACTACATCCAAAACAGAAAGTTCCAATAAATGCAGTGTGGTTGTGCACAGTCATTACCATTATCATAGGACTTCCTATCTTGAAAGCCAATGTAGTTTACTCTGCCGTTGTTTCCATTGGCATGATTGGATGGGTGGGAAGCTATTCTGTCCCAATTTTTGCAAGGCTGGTCATGGATGAGAAGAATTTTAAACCAGGTCCCTTCTATTTGGGAAGAGCAAGCAAGCCAATTTGCTTGATAGCATTCTTATACATATCTTATACTTGTTCAGTCTTTCTGTTGCCAACTCTTTACCCTATACAATGGGAAACTTTCAACTATGCACCTATAGCTATTGCTGTATCCTTGACACTGATAATGCTTTGGTGGGTGTTGGATGCGAGGAAATGGTTCAAGGGACCAGTGAGGGATATTGAATTCCAGAATGGAGCCATTTAAAACTGTTCTATCATTCAAAGAGGACAAAGTTTCTCATAAACAGAGAAAGAAAAGAAAGTAAAGGTTGTAACATGTAGTAGTCCAGTAGATGTACTTCAATGCCTTAAAATGATCTTTTCTATGTCTACTTTATGTAAACTGGATGAATAGATTGCCATTACAGCTACACTTTGTACAATGATATTTGTTGGATTTGCGTTTTTATTTTCAATGGTGATATGATGATCAAGTTTTTTTATATTTCCACAGAGGGGGAAGCTACAGGGGTTGAGGGGATCCTCCCTCAACCTCTGTTGAGTCTCGATCACTGACCGTAGAGTAGGGAAAAGCGATGACCCTGGATTGTTTTCTAGAGTAAGAGGTATGAGTTAGTTCACCTCTTTTGGAGAGGGCGAGCATAGTGAAGGAGGGAAGTTTGTTTAAGACATACGAAAGAGCTCTCCCTAGAGAAAACTGTATTGGTTGTTGGACCTAACTCAACTTATCTCAAACTAATCACATTGATGAAATTCACTACCTTTTCAACTTTCTATAAAATAGTTAAACTCATTTCAACTTACTTTATACATTTCAACCTAAAAACTTAAATTTATCTCAATTTAAAAAAGTTAACAAAAGAGCTCTCCCTAGAGAAAACTGTATTGGTTGTTGGACCTAACTCAACTTATCTCAAACTAATCACATTGATGAAATTCATTACCTTTTCAACTTTCTATAAAATAGTTAAACTCATTTCAACTTACTTTATACATTTCAACCTAAAAAGTTAAATTTATCTCAATTTAAAAAAGTTAACAAAGGATCACTGAGGGGTCAACGGGCTGCTAAATGATAGAAAAATAAAATATAATATAAAAGAAGTTGGAGAGGAGAAAAAGGGCAAGAAACTTATAACATCTACATCTTTGTTTTCTCACTTGTTATTGCATACAGAAAAACACATTAAGATATAATTAGAACATATTTTAAACATTATGAAAATCAAATCAACATCAAATCAAATCAAAGTAATTTGATAAATATGAATATCAAATCAAGATAATATCAAGATTATCATGATTTGATATTATCTTCAACATTTTCCCTCAAATTCAAGATGGAGAATTTTCGAAACTTTAGTTTGAAGTTCGAAAGTAGTGTTCATATTCATTAATTACGATCTCCAATGAGATGATGTTGTTGGCGATGAAGTGATTAGCAATTGGAATATCAAATCTGGAGATGTGGCAAAAAGTGGCTATATATGGGCTTGGTTAACTATTGGACCAAAATCAAAAGGCCAAAATCAGATTTGGGATTTCAAACATGCTCACAACAGATCAAAACACAATAAAAAAAAGTCTCACAGCTAATAGAGATACTTCAAATATATTGATTTGAGATGAGACATAATTGAATGACGATGAAATTTTTGTGAGAGATAAAACTAACAGAAGATAAGTATTTCACAGGATCGAGCCTAGCATTAGCCAATGTATCTAATACTATGATAGAAAAATATAATATAATATAATATAAAAGAAGATGAAGAGGATAAAGAGGGCAAGAAACTTTTAACGGCTACATCTTTGCTCTCTCACTTGTTATTGAATACAAGGGATATATTCATATTTATATGATGAAAATTACATTGAGATAAAATAAAGTTAATATTTTAAATATTATGAAAATCTAATCAAATCAAGATAATATCAAATCAAGATTATCTTTATTTTATACTATCTTCAACATTTTCCCTCAATTTCAAGGTGGAGAACTTTAAGAACTTGAGTTTGAAATTGTGAAGTAACAAAGGTAAACCAGCAACGATTGAGGGAACTCGCCGCCCTGACACCTCTCCATGATGCCCATTCACGTGAACTTGTGATAATAGATAGGAAAAAACGTAACAAATCCTCTCTGATCTCTTGATAGCAGACAAAAGAAGGGCTAACAAGAAAAGTCAGTAGAGTAAACCAGGAAGCCACGCCACCTTAATGACATCGCTCAAAAAGTCATGCCGCATTAAAGAGCCCTGTCTAAAATGAATAGCTGAAAAGATATAGTCGCACGAGGACATGCATGACCTTCCCCACCCTATATCCTAGTATAAATATCAATCTCCAAATATGAAGAAGCTCTCACAAAGCACCTCCGAAAGCGACATTATTTGTTTGGACAGCTTCTTTAGGGAAAATCCTTACTACTGATAATTTGAGGAGAATGGGAGTTATTGTTGCAGATTGGTGTTGTATGTGTCGTAGTGAGGGCAAGTCGGTAAATCATCTTCTTCTACACTGAGAGATAGCTAGAACTCTCTAGAACGAGATTTTTCGACGATTGGAACTAGCTTGGGTCATGCCAGAGACCGTAGTGGCATTGATGGCTTGCTGGACTTCCATAAGGGGCGAGCGTCAGATCATAGCTATATGGAAGATGATCCATATATGTATTATGTGGTGCATTTGGCAAGAGCATAATGAATTGACCTTTGCAGATAATGAGAGATCACAGAACGAGCTAAATGTGTTTTTTTTTTAGAACTTTTTGTACATGGTCCTTTGCCGTTGATTTCAACGGCACGAACCTTCATGATTTTCTTATAACCAATGTGCCCATTTGATAGGCCTATGTACCTTGTATATCGGCTTTGGCCTTCTATTAATATATTTTACTTATCAAAAAAAAAAAAAATTAGTTCTCTCTAAACTCTTATAGGTCAAGCACAAATTCTTAAAACGATATACTAATTTAGGTATCGAAGACTCCCTAGTCTCACGAAGATATTTATTATCCTTGTCTTCTTTGTGTGTGCAATACCAAGCCCATAAGACCTAAGTTGCTTGAGCTTGACCCAAAAACATACAAAACATAATATTAACACACCTCAATATCCATCTAGATGGTTGACATGGAGCAACCTTGTAATGAAGAAGCTAGGAAAAGACTGTAGGTTAAATGTAATAACGATGCATAGCTGCCATCTTTCACGCTAAATTCTCAACACTACTTGACGCTGCTAATTTTGACACCCCATGCATTTGTTGCCACCGCTTTGTATGCTTGTCATCACCTACCTACCTGCTTAAGGAATGAAGATCTGGAACAAACAAACTTCACCTATTTCCTTTCCTTTGGGTCGACATGATCACCAATTTTACTTTCTTTTTTTTAGAGGAGACGGAACCACATGTTCAAGAGTAATCTAGACCCAATTCTATGGATAACTCTAATTTATGGCAGAAAAAAATCGAGATTACAAATAAACACTAGGGGGTATACATTAAGGCATGAAAAAACCAAAACCTAGGTATCAAAAAGTACTAGAACCAATAATCAAAAAACGTTCAAATACATAGCCAAAAGATCTAAAAGACAAACAAGCCAGAAAATAACAAAAAAACCTGCAATAAAAAACTCACACACAGTAAGCTAATAATAGATAAAGTAAACCAAGAAAAATTACTTACCAAGCCACCAATAAGAGAGCCGCCGAAACCAACATAGGGATAGCTTATGAAATGCCAAGTCTATCCATACGAATGAGACCTCTTAATTGACTGGGAAGATCACTATTAGCAAACCACTCCATATCAAGACCTTCAGCACCCTTTTTAGCAGAAAGTCAGCCACAATATTCTCTTCATGATCAACATGATTCACACGATATTCCATTCGCTTAAATGAGAGAATAATTCGTCTCAATAGTCTTCCAGATACCAAATATTACAATCACCTTTAGTAATCCAATTCACAAGAAGTTGAAAATCCATCTCAATCTCAACCCTAGACAAACCAAGCTGAAGGCAACTCCTAACCCCCCCTCCAACAGACTCTTCATTTTCAGCAAAATTATTGGAGTCTTGACCTAACGAAAAGGAATAAGCCATCTGAAGCTTGCCACTATTATCACGAATAACACCACCACCACCAGACGGTCCAGCATTTTCCAAACTACTGCCATCAGTGTTAAGCTTCATCCAACCAATTTGAGGTCTAGTCCATTTAATTGCATGAACCTCCTTAGGCTTAGGAAATACAACCGAAATATCCAATCTCTTTAAAATAGCAATATCCTGATTGAAAATTCGAGAGACTTTCATGATCTGTGGCAAAATCCGTCGAAACAAAACTTTGATATCTTGCCAAACCGAAGCAACTGAATCAAGCTTATCATCATACCTAGCTTTACATCTCCTCGCCCAAATCTTCCAAGAAATAATAGAGGGGGTTTGACCAAAAATAATACGAAGTTGAGAAGAATTTTTTGCACGACAAAACCAAAAATTAATCTGCTTAGTCCAGGCTTGGAAAAAGTTAAAAACCCCGAACTTTAATAAGAGAAGTTCAAAATTTTAATTTTTGAAGTTTTTTAATGTCACATCTCAAAGATGCATATGGAGAATGATGCCTCATCTATGCCAATTGATAAATAGAAATTTTCACAATTCAAAGTTTTTCCGGCCTTTTGATTATTATAGTAAACAAGAAAGTCTGACAAAAATTACAAGTGGCCACAAGAGAGAATGGCGTGCGGTGTATATAGGAAGTAGAGTTAACCAAGCAACAGAGATTATATTTCTCTCATATGATCTGCTACTTATCATGGCTGATTCATCGATTACTGCCATTGATCTTAATTAGTAAAATAATAGCAGAAAACCAGCACTTAACCAGGCCAAGTTCTTGCCATAAATGATGGAGCATCGAGAAAGGAAACTTCAAAAACTAGAAAGCTTCCAAATTAATATAATCAGTCTCATCACATGGATGAAATTTCATTCAATAATATTATAATTTATCAATTATTCAGTCAACTTTCTTCTTCTTGCTCGCAGGGCTTACTCCACGTGCAAATTAGGTGTAATGCTTAGAAGTGATAATATGTTATACCATCTAATAATTTAACATAAACAATATAAGATGACAGCAGATTACGATTTAGTATTAACGGACTCAAGTTAAAATGGATTGATTCGTTAAGCTACGAATGCTTAAGAGTATTAACAATAATCTTGTTAAAAAAAATTTTCAAAAAGTATAAATTTGTATATTTTTCAAAAAAATTAATTATACTTGATTAATAGTGGAGAGAAAAATGTGGAGAGAAGAGAATAAAAGTATTTTTTTCCATTTATGAATGGTAATCATCCAAAACTCTCCAAATTTTGAGGGTTACTATTCACTAATGAAAAAGAATAGAATATTCTCATGTTATTTCCTTCTTCCCACTTTCTTCTCCTCACAAATAATCAAATATAATGAAATTTTTTTAAAAAATATGCAAACTTGTATTTTTTAAAGAAAAATTTTAGCAAAACTATTACAAATGCCTTAACAGGTTGATAATGGGTCAACTAGTTTTGACCTATTATAACCCGCTAATACAATAAGAAAATTAAAATTAAAATTATATCCTTATATCTAAAAGTAAAATTGTTAAAATTTAAATTCGATATTTTTATTATTTGGATTGTAATTTTGGACTTATAGTTAGTTTTTTAATTTTTATGAATATTGTGATTTTAATATTTATATAAAATTATGTTAAATTTAATCAGAACAAATGAGTTTATTTTAGGTCTATTCAACCCATATACATAAAAAAAAATTGGAACGAGTCATACTTAATGTGTCGTGTTAACTTATTTTGTAATATTCATTAATTGGTCAAAACGAGTTGACCGACACATTATATTAATGAGCTGTGTTAGAATTTGAAATTTTGACACGATAAGTTTAACATATTGAGTTAGAGTTAACCCATATAAAATAATACAAATGCTTTAATACAACATGAATACGACTCATTAACCTAATGACACTTCTAGTAACACTCTAAAAAAAGATTCAAATCATATGGTTTATACTTTATAATGACTCAACACGTGAAATATTTAATTAAATAGAATATAATGTAGAGTAAAAATTCAGATTCAAAACCTCTGTTTTGATATCACGTTAAATCAATATTTGTTCTGAAAGCTTAAATGGATAAGAATATTATTTATTTTTTATCGGCATCCCTCAGCAAACTCTGCAAGTGGATTGTGCAGAAAAGCATTTCAATGAGCTCGAATACAAGCAAAAATTTGAGAAGATAGATGCTCATCTATTCAAGATGCCTGAACAAAAAACTGAACCAGACTCCACACAAAGAACCCAACAGGTTTTTTATTGCTGAAATGGTGAAAGAAAAAAGATCAGTTTAGAACATCAAACTCCCCTGTTTTGCTGCTCTGTTCTTCTGCAAAACTCTGCAAAAGTGTTCTGTTCTTTGTGTGGTGATATTCTTCTATTCTTTACCTGCCCGTGTATTAATCTTGCTTGAATTTACAGCCATCAAATTACAACACATGTACATAGTTTCTTCTCCCTAAGCTTATGCTCCATCAAGGGATGGAGGAATTCCATTTCCATCAGTCTGGAGAAAGTTACATCTAAAGCTCAAGATTCCCATTAATGCAGTGTGGTTGTGTGTAGCCATTACCATCATCATGGGACTTCCTATCTTGAAACTAAATTATATATATATATATATGTATGTATGTATGTATATATGTGTGTGTTTATTTATATTATGACAATTTTTTAGACTTTGTGATTATTTTATGAATATGACATCTACTATCTATAGATTAATTACTATTTTTGTGAAAGTTATAGTTTAATGTTAAGGGTAGCTTTGCTTTTTAGGACATATTTCCATCCAAGTTAACGTAGTACTTTTTGACGAAGGGGGCAAAATGATACCCAAACTTTAATAAGAGAATGACGACTCCTCTATGCCAATTTAATGTCACATCTCAAAGATGCATATGGAGAATGATGACTCCTCTAAGCCAATTTATAAATCGAAGTTTTCTTAAGTCAGTTTTGCCGGCCTTTTGATTGTTACAGTAAGCAAGAGAGTCTGCATAAGACAAAAATTACAAGTGGCAACAACAGAGAATGGCGTTCGGTGTATATAGGAAGTAGAGTCCACTAAGCAACAAAGACTATTTTTCACTCATAGGATCTGTGCTGCTAATCATGACTGTATCATCTATTACTTTCTTATTCAAATAGGCTGAAGACATAAGTTTTACTTTGATGCAACCTTGGATAACTGCCATTGATCTTAATTAGTATAATAATGGCAGAAAACAAGCACTTAACCAGGCCAAGTTCTTGCCACATATGATGGAGCACCTGAAAAGGAAACTTCAAAAACTAGAAAGCTTTCTTCAGTCTCATTTGGATATTGATTCAATAATATTATAATTTCTCTCAATTATTCAGTCAACTTTCCTCTTCTCTCTCACAGTGCTTACTGCACGTGCAAATTAGGTGTGGGCTTATTACATGTATTGGCTAAATGTAGTACAATCTTCTAACATCAAGTTTTATGTACATATCAGATGTATTTGACTTTTCATACACTTTGTTGGCCGTAATTTTTGTGGGGTTTAGTTGGTTTACGTCAAATTTAGAGGATTCTAATCAGAGGGTAGAGAACCAAGTCACACATGAATTCTGACCAAGAAAAAAAAAATCTAAGCGGAATGCCTTAGTCAATAATCGAGTAAATTAATTATGAGTTAGTGTGAAAAACAATTTGAGGGACCAGTACTTGAACTTCTAATTGCAAGGATCGTGCATGAAAGTCAATACCCAGAAGTTTTTAAAGGTTTATAAGAAAATCAGTTTCACCGTGTCATTCGTTTGATGAAGGATCATGCTTGAGAGTCCAACTTTCTCCCTTCTTAACATGTTTTGGTAGATAAGATACTTCTACCATTGAAGCACAGCACAAATGGATTTTAGAGAGGCACATGTTGGCTTGAATCCCAGAACTATGGAGATTGATTCAGGAGAAAAGCGGCTGAACGAGCTTGGATACAAGCAGGAACTCAGAAGAGAAATGGTATATGACAGTTTTTTTCAGTCCTATCTGTTTGTTTCCATTGACATGTTTAATTTCAAGATTATTGACATGGGTTTTGCTCTCTCTTTTTGGGGTATTAATGCAGAGTTTATTCAACACATTTGCGATAACATTTTCGACCATGGCACTTTTCATTGGAACTCCAATATACGGATCTAGTCTACTATATGCAGGCCCTGCAACCATGATATGGGGTTTTGTTGTGGTCAGCTTTTTCACCTGGTTTGTTGGGTTTGCCATGGCTGAGATCTGCTCATCTTTTCCAGTATGCATCATTCTTCTTCTTCTTCTTCTTAAAGAATCTGTTGTTTTTAAGATTCCGTATATTCTCTTTACCATGTCTTATTACTAATGATCACTCAATCATGACATCATAATTAATAAAATAAATATATATTATAAAGGTTTCCAAAATATATTCCCTTGCGTGAACACAATGGATTTTATTTCAGCAATGTCTACCCCACCCCCACACATGCAAACATGGCATGATGTCAATAATCTACTTACAAAGGGAATTTTCTTCTTAATCAGATGCCATAATTTATTCAAATACGAAGTAAATTTATCATAATTAATGTAATAAACAACAAGGAAGTAAATTTATGGAGGATGTAGGCTTTTGATTCAACCGAATAGATCACTCATATCTCTTGGTGTAATTTTTCTATCTGCTGTTTGATATTTGTAAACATATATATTCACTTTCTTTTTCATCTCAAGAGTCCCCATTCTTCATATATATGAACTGATTGCAAGTCATTAAACAGACTACTGGCTCCCTTTATTTTTGGTCTGCACACTTAGCTGGACCTCGGTGGGGGCCATTTGCATCCTGGTGCTGTGCTTGGCTAGAAACTATCGGTCTCATTTCTGGAATCGCCGCATCGGTACGTGCTTAATTCTCCCCATGCAGCACTGAAGTCTAAGGTGAAAAACACACTTTTCATTTTGCTTCCCACTCTCAATCTATCAAAACTGATACATTGCATCCTCAAAACTGTTATATACTGTAAAATAAAATTGTTAAGATTGTGTTAAATAACTTTTTTCTTTATCTATCTTAACAATCAGAATTGGACAGTGATGTTATTTTTCATGTTTTGAAGTTGAAAGATACAATATACACTTTTAGTAGTTTGTGATGATGTAAAATATGTAGGAGAAATGATGCAATATACACTTTTAGCAGTCGTATATTATGCAAACAACGTGCAAATGCTAAGGAAAAGAAGTGAATGAGTATGGGACCCATATGAAAATAATTGATTTTTTAATAGTAGACCTCCACTCTTTTTTGAAGCATTTGTACGACGTTTGCACACTCCACGACTATACTTAACATTACGCAAACTACAAACATCTAAGAATGGACGATGTAAAGTGTACTTTTCAGGAAGTTCAGTGATAATGTTTAGTTAGCTATCAATAATGTATTCATGATTCCAAATATGATGTTTGGTTCTCAGCGCAAAGTTTCTTTTTTGATCTTCATCTTCTTCTTCTTTTCCTTGCTATCAGGCCTATTCTGGAGCACAGGGATTGCAAATAATAATTCTTTTGGGCACTGGGACAAACAAGGGTGGAGGCTACTTTGCAACAAGGAGCGTATTTTTATCCATGTATATAATTCTTACCTTAATATGGGCAGTGCTGAACTCCTTTGCATTGCAAGTCATTGCATTCCTCAACATGATTTCTGTATGGTGGCAGGTGTGCTCTTAATTTGAGGTTCTGCTAGTACATACATACATACATACATACATATATATATATATATATTTTAGTATCAGAAATATTCTGCATGATCCAATTCTGACCAAAAACAAAGTGGAAAATGTTGTTTGTGTGTAGCTTAAAAGAATGTATCTAAGACTGATCAAAGTAATTAAGACTCATATAAAACTTGAACTCTTATATTGGAATATATATAAGCAAATTAGCTTCTCACAATCATGTCACCAAAGCAAATTGCAGGTCATTGGCGGATTTGTTATAATAGTAGCTCTTCCCATGATAGCAAGCCCAACACAATCAGCATCATACGTTTTTACTCATTTCGAAACATCTCCTGAGGAGACAGGCATAAATAGCAAACCTTATGCAGTAATAATGTCATTTCTTCTAAGCCAATTCTGTTTGTATGGCTACGACACTGCGGCTCATCTCACTGAGGAAACCAAAGGCGCTGACAGAACTGGTCCCATAGCCATTCTTTGTAGCATAGGAATCATTTCAGCATTTGGATGGGCATATATCTTAGCCCTTACTTTTAGCATCCAGGTATATATGCTTAGTTTGAAGATTCTGATAGATTTTTGTTTCTGTTTTTGGGCAGAGAACATTATATAGATAATATTGGGGTTGATATTTCAGGATCCTGCATATTTATATGATCCGAACAATGAAACAGCAGGTGCGCTGGTTGCTGCACAGATAATTTATGATGCATTTTATGGAAGGTATCACAGTGGTACTGGAGCCATAATTTTTCTCTGTATCATTTGGGGAACCTTCTTCTTTGCAGGGCTCGCAGTCACAGCTAGTGCTGCTAGAGTAGTAAGCAAAACCTGAATCTCTCTCTCTCTCTCTCTCTCTCTCTCTCAATGACCATCCACGCATGTTAAGATATAAAATAAATGATAAAATCTATGTAAAATCATCACTTGTTGAGACAAGTGGTGATTTGAAATTGTATCAGAGCAGAGGTCTTAAGTTCGAATTTTGACTCTATACTCTATCCATTTTTATTAAATATTTTATTTATTGAGCCTACTCATTGAGGGAATGTCTAGTTCACAAGTGAGGGGAAGTATTAATATATAAAATAAATAATAAAATCTAGTTTAAGCTTTTGGGACAAGTGTTGATTTCACACGCATACTCTCTACTTTCTAGGTCTATGCACTATCCAGGGATGGAGGAGTTCCATTTTCAAAAGTCTGGAGAAGGTTACATCCAAAACAGAAAGTTCCAGTAAATGCAGTGTGGTTGTGCACAGCCATTTCCATTATCTTAGGACTTCCCATCTTGAAATCCAATGTAGTTTACACTGCTGTGATTTCCACTGGTACAGTTGGATGGGTGGGAAGCTATGCTGTCCCAATTTTTGCAAGGATGGTCATGGATGAGAAGAATTTTAAACCAGGTCCCTTCTATTTGGGAAGAGCAAGCAAGCCAATTTGCTTGATAGCATTCTTATACATATCTTATACTTGTTCAGTCTTTCTGTTGCCAACTCTTTACCCTCTCCAATGGGAAACTTTCAACTATGCACCTATAGCTATTGGTGTATCATTGACACTGATAATGCTTTGGTGGGTGTTGGATGCAAGGAAATGGTTCAAGGGACCAGTGAGGGATATTGAATTCCAGAATGGAGCCATTTAAAACTGTTCTATCATTCAAAGGGGACAAAGTTTCTCGTAAATAAAGAAAGAAAAGAAAGTAAAGGTTGTAACATGTAGTAGTCTAGTAGATGCACTTCAATGCCTTAAAATGATCTTTTCTATGTCTACTTTATATAAACTGGTTGAATAAATTGCCATTACAGCTACACTTTGTACTATGATATTTATTGGATTTGTGTTTTTATTTTCAATGGTGATATGATGATCAAGTTTATATTTCCCCGGTTCTTTTCTCTCCTTATTCGTTTTTGTTTCTAAGATAATGGAAAACCTCACAAAGTTTACATTAGTGGAGAGAGATTTGAATTGACATAGGATGCGAAATAACTGATATAGTCATTAAAAAAAAAACAAAAAAGTAATAACTTTTGAATCCATCTGTTGAGAAAACTAAAACAACACGTACTAGGAAAATTACAACCCTTCAATGAAAATTACTAATGTAATTAGATAAACTCTTGAATTTAAACTACTGATGTAATTGGATATATTATTTTTCATTTAATTTTGTATTATTTGAAGCGGCCCCAGTGGCGGTAGCCACAAAAGGGGAAGCTACAGGGGTTCAAGGGATTCTCACTCGACCTCTGTTGAGTCTCTATCACTGACTGTAGAGTAGGGAAAAGCAACGATCCCGGATTGTTTTCTAGAGTAAGAGATATGAGTTAGTTCACCTCTTTGAAAGAGGGCGAGCATAGTGAAGGAGGGGAAGCATGTTTAAGACAAACGAAAGAGCTATCTCTAGAGAAAACTGTATTTGATTGTTGGACCCAACACAACTCAAACTAATCACTGACGGAATTCACTACCTTTTCAATTTCCTATAATAGAAATAAACTCATTTCAACTTACTTCATGCATTTCAATCTAAAGCAAATAAAGCAATACAATCAGCTTGGTAATATGTTCTGCATAAGAGTTTTTTCCCTATTATCAGTGGAAATCCCCTTGTTGAATCCACAAAAGAGGCTGGAATTGCATATCCACTCTTAAGTCAGTGCATAAAAAATCTGCACATATTTGACCATGATGTTTTTGAGTTTCAGTTGTGATGGAAAATCTCACATTCAGTAAAAAGAACACAACTAAGTACTGATATAACATAATCGAACCAAAACTTCAAGTCAGCTTTTTTATGAAGTTTGTGTCCCATCATGTCTTGTGGATGTTTTATGAACAGATATTTAGCTTACTTTAGTTTCTTAATCAAGTTTTTCTAATTATGCTAAGCTTGCATTACTGATTAGGTGGCATAGCTGATTAGTTTCATTGTTTTGCTAGTTGCTCTGGTTTTCTGTTGTGCTATTCTCTGTTCTGCACAAATACATTCTTGATAAGTTTCTTTTAGAGACCCCTAACTATTTACCTTACTAACATATAAATATAGATAGAAATATCTGAATCACTTTGATCAACATTTTGAAAGCTAAGTATTAATCCATAAACTCCTTATGTTTAGATTCTAATCCAATATAGAGATTTTTGGGTTATTGAAAGATTTGCATTCCCTGGTCCACATCTACAAATGTTGTAAGGGACAGACTCTTTCATCAATGATATTAGAACAGAGATTTTTATTTTTATGCTTCAAACTGATTGATGGCAAAGAAGACTACCACCACATCAACTGTAATAGCCTTAATAGGTATCAATCTAAAAGCAACAGGAGAATGGAAAATGCTCATTAAAAAGAAAAGAGTGAAAAATTTTAAAAACAAATTTCTAAAATTGTATATTCAACTACAAGAATTTCCTGGGTCAAATGAAGCGGCTGTCTTCCTTTCTATTATTTTTGCTAATGATTTATCACTCAAGTTTACGTATGAACATCCCAACAAGTAACAACACTGCTAATGAAAAATTAATTTCCAATAGGTTTCCTTTTCTTTTTTAAAACGACCCGAAAAGGATGCTGTCTAAATGTCAAACAACTAGTATTATTTTTCTCCAAAGAAATCGAAAAGATATTTAATGGTTTTCATGCGTGTCTCCCTGATAAATTTATGAGAAATTCTACATACAATTATGAGTGCATAACTATCGCGTAATCCAAATTTATTTATTTTTATTTTATTTTTTATGTGAGAACCATGTTTTATTCACTTTTTTAAAGCAATTACGAGACAGTTATACTATTTAAAATTGTAAATATCAGAGATGAAAATACAGGCATCACTCAGCAAGCTTTGCAAGCGGATTGTGCAGAAAAGCGTTCAATGAGCTCGAATAGAAGCAAAAGTTTGCGAAGATAGATGCTCATTTATTCAAGACGCTTGAACAAAAAACTGAACTAGACTCCACACAAACAACCCAACAGGTTCTTTACCGCAGAAATGGTGAAGGAAAAAAGATCAATTTAGAACATTAAACTCCCCTGTTTTTCTGCTCTGTTCTTCTGCAAAACTCTGCAGAAGTGTTCTGTTCTTTGTGTGTTGATTTTCTTCTATTCATTACCTGCCCGTGTATTACACTTGCTTGAATTTACAGCCATCAAATTACAACACATGTATATCATTTCTTCCCCCTAAGCTTTTGCTCTATCAAGGGATGGAGGAACTCCATTTTCATCAGTCTGGAGAAAGTTACATCCAAAGCTCAAGGTTCCCGTTAATGCAGTGTGGTTGTGTGTAGCCATTACCATCATCATGGGACTTCCTATCTTGATACTAAATTATATATATATATATATATGTATGTATGTATATATGTGTGTGTGTGTGTGTGTGTGTGTGCGTGCGTGTGTGTGTGTGTGTGTTTGTTTATATTATGACAATTTTTTAGACTTTGTGATTATATGAATATATGACATCTACTATCTATTGATTAATTACTATTTTTGTGAAAGTTACCCAAACTTTAATAAGAGAAGTTCAAAATTTTAATTTTTAAGTTTTTTAATGTCACATCTCAAAGATGCATATGGAGAATGATGCCTCCTCTATGCCAATTTATAAATAGAATTTTTCATAACTCAAAGTTTTGCCGGCCTTTTGATTATTTCAGCAAGCAAGAGAGTCTGCATAAGACAAAAATTACAAGTGGCAACAAGAAGGAATGGTGTGCGGTGTTTACAGTAAGTAGAGTCAACTAAGCAACAAAGATTATTGGCGGATTTGTTATAATAGTAGCTCTTCCCATGATAGCAAGCCCAACACAATCAGCATCATACGTCTTTACTCATTTTGAAACATCTCCCGAGGAGACAGGCATACATAGCAAACCTTATGCAGTAATAATGTCACTTCTTCTAAACCAATTCTGTTTGTGTGGCTACGACACTGCGGCTCATCTCACCGAGGAAACCAAAGGCGCTGACAGAACTGGTCCCACGGCCATTCTTTGTAGCATAGGAATCATTTCAGCATTTGGATGGGCATATATCTTAGCCCTTACTTCTAGCATCCAGGTATATATGCTTAGTTTGAAGATTTTCTGGTAGAGTTTGTTTCTGTTTTTGGGCAGAGAACATTAGATAGATAATATTAAGGTTAATATTGCAGGATCCTGCATATTTATATGATCCAAACAATGAAACAGCAGGTGCACTGGTTGCTGCACAGATAATTTATGGTGCATTTTATGGAAGGTATCGCAGTGGTACTAGAGCCAAAATTTTTCTCTGTATCATTTGGGGAACATTCTTCTTTGCAGGGCTCGCAGTCACAGCTAGTGCTGCTAGAGTAGTAAGCAACCCCAAATCAATCTCTCTCTCGCTCTCTCTCTCTCTCTCTCTAACAATGACCATCCATGCATGTTAAGATATAAAATAAATAATAAAATCTATATAAAATCACCACTTATCCCAAAAGTTTAATCTTTTTAGAACAGGTGGTAATTTTACATGGTATCAGAGTAGAGGTCCTAAACTTGAACCCTTACTCTATACTCTACTCCCATTTAATTAAATGTTTCACTTGTTGGGTCTAATCATTGAAGGAATGTTTAGCCCACAAGTGAAGGAGAATGTTAAGATATAAAATTAATAATATAATCAAGTTTAAATTTTTTGGACAAGTGCTGATTTCACATGCATACTATCTACTTTCTAGGTCTATGCACTATCCAGGGATGGAGGAGTTCCATTTTCAAAAGTTTGGAGAAAACTACATCCAAAACAGAAAGTTCCAATAAATGCAGTGTGGTTGTGCACAGCCATTTCCATTATCATAGGACTGCCCATCTTGAAATCCAATGAAGTTTACACAGCTATCATTTCCACTGGTACAGTTGGATGGGTGGGAAACTATGCTGTCCCAATTTTTGCAAGGCTGGTCATGAATGAGAAGTATTTTAAACCAGGTCCCTTCCATCTAGGTAGAGCAAGCAGACCAGTTTGCTTGGTAGCTTTTTTGTATATATGTTATACGTGTTCAGTATTTCTGTTGCCAACTCTTTACCCTATACAATGGGAAACTTTCAACTACGCACCTATAGCTATTGCAGTATCATTGACACTGATAATGCTTTGGTGGGTGTTGGATGCAAGGAAATGGTTCAAGGGACCAGTTAGGGATGTTGAATTCCAGAATGGAGCCATTTAAAACTCTTCTATCATTCAAAGAGGACAAAGTTTCTCATAAATAGAGAAAGAAAAGAAAGTGAAGGTTGTAATATGTTGTAGATACACTTCATTGTCTTAAAATGATCTTTTCTATGTCTGCTTTAGGTAAACTGGTTGAATAGATTGCCATTACAGCCATTACAGCTACACTTCGTACTATGATATTCATTGCATTTGTGTTCCTATTTTCAATGGTGATATGATGATCAATTTCATATTGCCCCTGTTCTTTGCCCTCCTTATTCTTTTTTTTTTTTTTTTTTTAAGTAAGATAATGGAAAACCTCACAAATTTTACATTAGTGGAAAGAGACTAGAAGTGAAATAGCATGCAAAAGAACTGTTACAGTCATAAAAAAGAAAGTAACAAATTTTTAATCCATCTGTTGAGACAACTAAATCAACACGTACTAGTAAAAAGGTGACACTGGGGTGCAGTTGGGCTGCAATCCAGCGCCTTTACGGCCCCCTTTAATTCCCTAAAAAAACACAATAAAAAATATTAAAAATTTAAAAAAATATACAATAAAAAGAATAATATTTAAAAAACATAATAAAAAATATAATAAAATAAAAAACATAATAAAAAACAAAATGAAGATGAATTTTTATAGTAAATTCGGCCTCACCCAGCCCTCGCTGGCGGCGGTGGGCGACACCGCCCAGCCCATCAGGACCGGAGGGAGTCGGCGACCCCATCCCTGCGTGGCGAGCTCCGGCGATCTACGGTGTGCCCCCGGCAGCCTTAAACCCGTTTCGGACTCGGACCTGCCGTCGCAGGGGTGGAATTGCCGGCTCCCTCTAGTCTCGATGAGTTGGGTGATGTCACCCACCGCCGCCGAGAACGGCGGGGATTGCAAATGGGGGGGGTTTAGTCGGACCAAACCCCAAGATTTCTCCTAGTAAAATCACAACTCATCTATGAAAATTACTAATGTAATTGGATAAATTCTTAAATTTAAATTACAGATGTAATTGGCTATATTATTTTTTATTAATTTTTTTTTATTTGAAGCGGCCCCGAGTGGTAGTAGCCACGGAAGGGGGAAGCTACAGGGGTTTGGCAGATCCTCCCTCGACCTCTATTGAGTCTCTGTCACTGACTAGCGTAGGAAAAAGCGTAATAAAGGAGGGGAAGCAACTCTAGAGAAAACTATGTTTGGTTGTTGGACCAAATTCAACTCTAGGAGGGGATTCACTACCTTTCCAATTTCCTATAAAAAAAAAGGTTAAAATTCATTTCAATCTATTTCATAAATTTCAACCTAAAAAGTTAAACTCATCTTAACGTAAAAAAGTTGACCAATCTCAATAAAATTCACAAAATAAAACTATTCAAACGAGACTGGTGGGCTCCTGTGAAAGATTATTTCTAAGGGCAAAACCCATCTGTGAAGTAATCCTTACAAAGGCAAACCAGCAAGGATTGATGGAACTAGACGTCTTGATGCCTCTCCATGACACCTACTCATGTGAACTTGCTATAATAGATAGGCGAAAATGTAAGGAATCATCTCTGATCTCCTAAAAGCAGACAAAAGAAGGGCTAACGAGGAAATCTAAAAAAGTAAAGTAAACCAAGAAGCTACTCCATATTAATGGTGTTGTCCCAGAAGCCATGCTGCATTAAAGAGCTCTGGCTAAAGTGAACAACTAAAAAGATATGACCCCATGAGGACAGGCACGACCAGTCCCACCCAGTATTCTAGTATAAAAACTAATCTCTAGATACGAAGAAGCTCTCTCTGAATTCTTTTAGCTCAAGCGCAAACTCTTAAAATAATATATTTAGGTATCGAAAACTTTCCAACCTCACCAAGACTCTCATTCTCTATCTTCTTTGTGTGTGCAAGACCAAACCCAAAAGACTTTGAGTTGCTTGAACCTGACTCAAAGATGTATAAAACACAACATTAACGCATTTCATTGTCTCAACATCCAAACTCAGCTGGTACCACTCCCTTAATGAGTTTGAAACACACCATCTAGATGGTTGACATGGAGAATCCTTTCTTAGAGGCAATTTTGCTTGTAACTCATATACATACTATTATTAGTGAGGATAAATATTGTCTTAAAAAAAAGATATTCATAACGTGCCTTAAAACAAATTTTTTTCTCAAACTACGTGCCAATAATAATGCAAATATTGTCATGAGATTAATAAAACACCAAAAGTCGCATATGTTGGGTTTCAGACCCGTGCGAAATGGTTGGCAAAGTGGCATTGTGACTGCTCGACCAAGTCCAAACTTATGTGTTGGCTAGCAATAAGTATAATAAATATACACGTTCGTATCAAATTACATAAATTAATGAAAAGTGATAACTTTTTAATCACATTCTTTGGTCCTCTATAAATAGATTCATTGCTATACGGATTTTATGAGATTCCATAAGGCAATTTCAAAACTCTTTCTCTTCTAAAATTTTTCATTTTTTTTAATTTCTTATTAGAATCTATTTGTTCGTTAGAGAATAGATTTCTAATCTCTAAGTTGAATAACAAAATCTAAAAGTACTTATGATCTGATTTCGTTTGTGTATATAATGCAGTTAGACAAAGACTTGATCCGAGTTTCATTGTATATATTAATAATAAATATATTATAATAAATATAATATTAAATTATTTTAAAAATATTTCCAAACATCCTTGTAATGAGCAAGCTAGGAAAAGACTGTAGATCAAACGTAATAACAATGCATGGCTGCCACCTTTCACGCTAACTTCTCAACACCTGACGCTGCTAACTTTGACACCTAATGCTTTTGTTGCCACCGCTTTGTATGCTTGTCATCACCTACCTACCTACCTGCTTGAGGAATAAAGATCTGGAACAAACAAACAAACTTCACCTGTTTCCTTTTACACTGGGTCGACATGATCAGCAGTTAATTTACCTGGTTGGTCACCTTCGTAGATTTAGACATAATCAAGAGAGCAACTTTATGTTTATTTAATTGCATATATAATCAAATTTAATTTTAACTTCAATGACAAATAGTGGGATCAGGTGAATAAACAGGAGCGAATCTAATCTGTCTTCAAGATAATATTTAAGGTTCTCTTTTCTATGGCACAGAAAATTAAATATTGATCATTTTCTGTTTGACTTAGCAAATAATAACTGGTTGCAAACCTTTAGATTTCAAACTAAAAAAAAAAAAAAAACCTTTAGGCTTCAAATTTATGTAAAAAAAGAACTTAAAATATAATCTTCTTCAAAAGCATATATATTTTTTACCATATTGCATTTGCAAAATCAAACAACGAGAACGGCCCGGCATTGGACTAATTTACACATTTTTTTCATAAGCAAGAGTGCTAAAAGTATAAATGATATTTGCATGATCAAATGTGTAAGTGTCACATAATTATTTAAAAAAAAAAAGTAAAATACGAGATTTACATAAAAATAATAATAATAACTAATTTTTTAATAATATTTTTTTTTCAAAATGAATACGTAATATTTACGTACTCTATGAAAACTATACCTAATATTACTCATTTTATTTTGAAGTCGTAAAATGTTGATATATTCCCTCACCATGAACTCCAGTGGCAATTTATAAAAATCTTTTTAAGAGAAAGAAAGCAAACCAGTGTGAGTAAACCAGTGTGCTGATCAAATCGAAGCATGCGCGTTGAATTTCAAACTGTGAATATGTACACACTTATATAAGAGCCTAGCTAGCCGGCTATATAGATATATGATTATACATAAATAAGGTACGTAATATCTTGGTCATGAGTGGATATGCCAAAAGTTAAAATTAGAAGAGATCCAATTTGTTTGCAAGCGGCCAGAATAATATTTTATGATCTGTTGAACCTTATTGCTGAATTCTTTAATGGTATCTTTGCTCCACCGCTAAGCTTTCTTCATCTGAGTAAGCATGGATCGTAGACTCCTTGCCTTGGCCACTTCCATTTTATCGGTCAAAAAAAGTAGCGTATACAGTTCTACTGCTTGTACTTTCTTAGTCAAATTAAGCCGCTACATTCCTTTCCATAATTTTTTTTTGCTTCAAAAATAATATTTATAATTATAAATTATGCAAGCATATCCGTAATAATTTTGCAAAAAATAAATAAAATATGAAATTTATATAAATAATAATAATTAACTTTTTAATAATAAATTTCACTCTTTTTTAAAATAATTACAAGACGATTATCCGCTTTACAATTGTAAATAATATTACTCTAATTATATAATATCAAGCACTGATTCTCATGACCACCAATCAAAATATGGAACCTAGTCATGACTAGTACACTCGAATACTTTACAATAATAGATTTTACTAAACATAACTCTCCAGTAATTACTTGTATCCTTTAGTATTTATTTCTCTACGATCATTTAATCTTATTCAAGTTTCTTACTCTTAAATATTTTTAACTAAACCATCAATATTATTTAAAAAATATTAGAGGGAGAGGAGTGATTAGTTATCAACAACTCAGTAAGTAGAGAACATATATATAAATTAATATTATGAACATTTTCAGACATTCAAAATACAGAACAGAATATTTATTTTCAAAATGCAAAATTACAAACATTTAATTTCAAAATGCAAAACCAAAACATGTTATAAACAAAATATATCACACTTCATTCATAAATATCAACCGAAAATAACCTAATTATTAAGTCTAATAAAAATCTATATTCCATCATTAAAAAAAAAAAATAGGCTCGAAGTCTAATTCCAAAATTTGCTCGTTAAAAAAATCCAAGTGGACCTTTCATCCATATAAATAAAATAAAAAAATAGACACAAATTTCGTACTGGACCAGGCGTTACAAATACACTCTTAACAGTACTGTTAATTAATTATTTGGTCATTAGTTTCCATCTGATATTCCTCCATCTTTTCTGTTTTTCAGATACATTGACTCGAGATGCTGACTATTTCAAAACAACTAGTCTTGTTGTCTGACTTTCCCTGGAGCATGGAAATGTATTTAATGATTGTTCTGTCTGTATGCCTAATACAAACCTTGGTAACAGTACAGCAAGTATGAGTTCCAGAGAAGGACATGATGGATTAGGCGTCAGACAGCAGGCTTTGGAAATGGATTCTGGAGAGAAACGTCTCAATGAGCTTGGATACAAGCAAGAGTTGAGAAGAGAGATGGTTATAATCTGAATTAAACCTTCCTTTCCTTAATAGTTTTATAAAGAATCTAACACTTTCAAATGTTTTTGTTGATGATGAAAGATATAAGCTTGAAACTAATTCCCAACTCTTGTAAAGAATCTAACACTTTAAACATCCACCCTCTTCATTTTTTTCACTCTTGGGTTTCTTCAGAATCTATTCAAGACGCTTGCAATAACATTTTCGAGCATGGCGGTTTTTACTGGAACGCCGCTATATGGCCCAAGTCTACGATATGCAGGTCCTGCAAGCTTAATATGGGGATGGGTGGTGGTCACCTTCTTCACCTGGTTTGTTGGACTAGCCTTGGCTGAGATATGCTCTTCCTTCCCTGTATGTATATCTTAATACCAATTAGTAGTGGCTATTTTCATGAATAATCAATCGTTTAGATTTGTGGTAAAGAATCTTACTGTTCCTCCAGACAAAAATCTTCATTTTTTATCATTTTTTTTTTTTCAAATGATTATAACAATCTCAACTTTTGTGCCCATGTTGGTCACTCGTCAAAGGAGTTGCTTGTTTATTCTTTTTTTTTTTTAAGGTTTCTTGTTTCCCCAATTTTGAATTTGCTTAAGTTGAGGTGATCTTGAGCAGACTACAGGTTCTCTATACTTTTGGGCTGCCCATTTGGCTGGACCAAGGTGGGGTCCATTTGCATCATGGTGTTGTGCATGGCTCGAGACCATTGGTCTTATTTCTGGAATTGGAGCACAGGTTTGGCAACTTCCTTTCCACATATTTTCAGTACTGAGAAATATTTTAGTAGTGATTATATAAAAATAATTTTATAAATTGATATATTTTAATGTAGTTTGTTAGATTATAAAGTTTATTTTATTATGCAAATCTGATTGTTCACACGAAGCCCATCAATTTGTAGAATTATTTTTAGTAAATTCATTGCAAATTCTGAGTTTTTTATACATTTAAGTACAACAACAATCCAGAATAGAAAACAATAGCTTGAAATGCTATCAAGAAATGCTTCTTTCTCCACATTAACTTAATGTCATCTTTTCTCCACATTAGGCCTATTCAGGAGCGCAAGCACTGCAGATGATCATTCTTTTGTCCACTGGAACAAACAAGGGTGGAGGCTACTTTGCATCAAGAAGTGTATTTTTGGCCATGTATATGGGCCTTAACCTTATATGGGCAATTCTCAATTCATTCGCCTTAAAAGTAATAGCATTCCTGGACATAATTTCCATATGGTGGCAGGTGAGGCCATTTAACCATTCTATTTCTCAAATATCTTCGTTTGTAAAAGCATGTTTAACTTCATAAATAACTTCTTTTATCTTTGCAATCCTTTATAAGTACTAGTTTGTGTCATTTTTTATTTTTGTAAATAACTTCTTTTTATTGTTGTGCTGTATTCATCTTTTAGAAAAAAATTATCAGAGAACAAAATAGAACCAATTGCATCAAGTAACCTAGTTATAAATTTAGGAGTTCGTTTCAAATTTCTTGTGATTTTCATTCTGTGTTCATCTCGAAACGCTCGTTCGGCGTACAGGTAATCGGTGGCTTAGTGGTGATTATAATGCTTCCTCTAGTGGCACAGCAAACACAACCAGCTTCTTATGTGTTCACTCACTTCGATACATCCCCTGAGGCAACTGGAATACGCAGCAAACCCTATGCAGTGATACTATCTGTGCTTTTAAGCAACTACTGTCTATATGGTTATGACACTGCTGCTCATCTAACTGAAGAAACAAAAGGGGCTGACAGAACTGGTCCTATTGCCATTCTTTCCAGTATTGGGATCATTTCTGCATTTGGGTGGGCTTATAACTTAGCTCTTACCTTCTGCATTCAGGTATGCCTTTAAAAGTAATGCTAGATACAAGTTATAAATATACAGGTCTTTTGTAATAATGTGGACTCGATCAAGAAAGGGCTTGTCTTGTTCATTTAGGACTTACATATCATTTTTTTGCCTTTAATGGTGGTCTTTTTTTTGTTTTTGTGATAAATTTGGGGAAATACAGCTTCAAGATGACTAGTATTGTGATTTTAATGCAGGATCCAAACTACTTGTATGATGTGAATAATGAGACAGCTGGTGCCCTTGTACCAGCACAGATAATTTATGATGTATTCCATGGGAGGTATCAAAATTCCACTGGAGCTGTTGTATTTCTATGTATAATCTGGGGATCGTTCTTTTTTTGTGGGCTTTCAGTTACTACTAGTGCTGCCAGAGTTGTGAGTATAAGTGGATCTCCAGAATTGATACATTCATAGAAATTACACAAAATAAACTTCCAAAATGATGTATCTTCATAAAATCCATTAAATTTACTTTATAATGAAAATTACTTTACAATCTGATGTACTATATCAAGCCATATCAGTTTATGAATTTATTTTTGTGTAATTTCTTTGTGACTAAAATATTTTCCATTTTTTTGGCATATTTTAAGAATGAACTAAACAAGAAGGTTTCTTCTGTTCTTTCTAGGTTTATGCACTATCTAGGGATAAAGGAATTCCATTTTCACCAATATGGAGGAGACTTCATCCAACGCAAAAGGTTCCGAGAAATGCTGTCTGGCTATGTGCAGCCATAAGCATGATCCTCGGCCTGCCCATCCTGAAGTTAGATGTAGTTTTCACTGCCATCATCTCCATAAGTACAATCGGATGGGTAGGTGGCTATGCTGTCCCAATCTTTGCCAGGTTAGTCATGGCAGAGGAAAATTTCAAACCAGGACCTTTTTATTTGGGTAAAGCAAGAAGGCCAATTTGCTTGGTAGCCTTCCTGTGGATATGTTACACCTGTTCAGCATTCTTACTGCCAACTCTCTATCCTCTTCAATGGAGAACTTTCAATTATGCACCAATAGCCCTTGCTGTAGCTTTGACTGCAATAATGCTTTGGTGGGTCTTGGATGCAAGGAAATGGTTCAAGGGGCCAGTTAGGAACATTGATATACAAAATGGAGACATTTGAATGTATTACAGTATCTAAAATGGAAAAGCTTTTCCATGGAGAAGTCTGATGTAACCAAATTTAAGAACTCATCATCTTGATTGAATCACAACTCAAGTCTCAAAATTGCTATAATGTTCAATTTTTTATTGTACTTTTAAATTGGGGGCGGGGGTTTGTTCTGAACATAAATTTCTTGTTAATAAGCACAACAAATTGTCTACCTGCATTTTGTTGACGCTGCTGATAAACTCACAAAGGATAGTACCTCATAAAAATAGTAACAATAATGATACATTTTAAAAGTTCTACAACACTGCCCAAGAGAGAATAATCAATGTTAATATATGAGGAAAAATCTTGCACATATCTGTGGCATTCAACATAGGTGAGATTCTAACAAGTTTGACACGACCAAAGCTATATGCAAGACACTGGAAAGACATAACAGCTGTAGGCGTGAGCTGTTCTCAAAGATCATAACTCTAATAATTGTTCAACAATTGTTAGCTCCTAACTCAACTATTGACTTCTAATCCCAACGATTGTTGGCTCCTAATTCCAACAACTCTGGACTCATAATCTCAACAATTGTTCAACAACTGTTGGCTCCTAATTTCAACAACTCTTGACTCTCAATCCCAACAATTGTTCACAATTGTTGGCTCCTAATTCCAACAATTCTTGATCAATTGTTGATGTGATCTAAAATCCCAAGATTGAAAAAACTTGTAAAATTTTCTCATATAATCTATACAAACCAGCATATGAATATATTGAAGAATTGCACCCGAATATCTTCTCTCTTATGTTTTTCATGTTATCAAAACAAGACAATTCCTGATTCTCCACAACCCCACCTCCAGATATGGCCAACCCCGAAACCCCAGAAGAAACCAATGTTGTTGATACCACCACCATCCTTACCCCAACCATCATTACAGAAACCTCCGCTACACCAATAGGCATTAAGTTAGACGGTTCTAATTATGCTTTATGGTCCTAAATTGTCGAGATATATATCTCCGGCAAAGACAAATTAGGATACATTACACGCGACACTCATCAACCCTCTCAAACCGACCCATCCTTTCGCAAATGGCGCACAGATAACGTCATTGTCAAGGGATGGCTGCTCAACTCTATGGATCCCTCCCTAATCGAAAATTTCATCCGATTCCAAACTGCTAAACAAGTCTGGGATGCGATTGCCACCACGTACTTTGATGGTTGCGATTCATCCCAGGTTTACGAACTCTGATGTTGAGTATCTCGTCTCTGAAAACCTGGCGAATCACTCGAAAGATATTACAGTGGTTTACAAGGATTGTGGCGCGAAATCGACTTTCGTCGCCCCAATCCGATGCGATGCACAGCTGATATTCAACAATACAATTCACTGGTACAAGAGAATCGGGTTTATACCTTCCTAGACGAGCTCGACGACTGGCTGGATAGCGTGCGACGTGACATTTTCCAGATGAAACCCTTCTGACTGTGGAGCAAGCTTACGCTCTAATGCGTCGGGAAGCCACCTGACAATCAATGCTAAAGGGAGGCGATGGTGATAGCATCTCTGGTGCTGTTATGGTGTCCCAGGGTGTGAAACTTGGACTCCATAGCTCAAGTTTTTCAGCCAAGGCTCCTGTCAAGCCCCGTGGCTCCACCGACAGCCTGAAATGCTCCCATTGTGGCGGCAACAAGCACACCAAAGACACCTGTTTCCAGCTATACGGCTACTCGGAGTGGTAGCACGAGTTGCAAGTTCGAAAAAAGAAAGATGGCACCAGAAGCGCAGGAGGCTTGGGGAAGGTTGCCGGCGATGAGGGAAGCACCTGGAAGGTGGCAATTGCTGCTGCTGAACCTACTCTCTCCTTGATACCCACAGGAATTTTGACCCAAGGGCAATCCACTTCTTTGGGAGAAGGTAAATATATAAGTTCAAGATTTACTCCTGATCCAGATGATGAACTATATATGCTACCCCAAACCATATTTGATTGTGTGGATGAAAGTTTTTTGGGAAATTCTACACTGATGGCTTCGGGTTTGTTGGGTGAGGGGACAATTGGAGTTTCTTGTTTTACACCTGCTGCTGTTACATATGAAAACAGGGATTCCTGACTTCTTGACTCAGGAGCAACTGATCATATGACTTTTGATGCGATGGATTTCTATGAAAAATCATCTCTCCGACGTATAAATATTGCTAATGCTAATGAAAATTTATCTCCAGTCACAGGGGCCAGATCTGTGTTCTTACTCCTTGTCTTCAATTGAAAAATACTTTACTTGTTCTCTCTCTCTCGCATAAGTTATTATCTGTCAGTCAGATAACTACAGATTTGAATTGCGTGGTCCTTATATATCCTACTTTTTCTTTACTCCAGGATATTCTCACGAAGGAGATCATTGGGCGTGGTATTAAGAGAGGGGGGCTATTCTACATGGACGATTTCAGTGCAGGCCATGCGAATCACATGTATAATCCACTGAGCAATAAGAAATCACATGCATCGTCGCTTGGGGCACCCCTCATTCAGCTACTTAAGGCATTTACTTCCTAATTTATTTTCCCAAACACAAGCTTGTGATCTAAAATGTAATACTTACATTTTAGCTAAGAGTCATCGAGCTACCTATCCTTTAAGTTTGAATAAAAGTATTATCCCTTTTACTTTAATTCATTCCAATGTATGGGGTGCTTCTCCAAAATCTTCTATTTCTGGCATCCGTTGGTTTGTGATATTTGTTGATGACTGTACTCGCATGACTTGGCTCTACCTATTAAAACACAAGGATTGAGTATTCTCTGTGTTTCAATCTTTCCATACTATGGTTCAAACGCAGTTCTCTGTGAAGATTCAATTTCTTCGCTTCGACAATGGTGGCGAATTTATAAACCGGCAATTTCAGGAATATTTTCTGAAACATGGTTTTCTTCACATGACCTCGTGTCCCCAGACTCCTCAACAAAACGGCATTGTTGAGAGAAAAAATCAACATATACTTAAAACCACTCGAGCCTTACTCCTTGGAGCAAATGTACCCACTCAATATTAGACTAACTCAATTTCCACCGCAGTTCATCTTCTCAACCACATGCCATCTAAGGTTCTCGAGTTTCGAACTCCCCTCCAAACCTTGTCCACTTATGTTCCGCTTCCGACGGTCATGATGCTTCCACCCAAAGTCTTTGGGGGTGTAGCTTATGTCCATCTCCACAAGAATCAACACACCAAACTGGAGCCGTGTGGCCTCCGATGCGTGTTCCTGGGATACAGGATTCACCAAAAAGGATATCGGTGCTACGATCCCATCACTCAGCGCACCTATGTGACCATAGATGTAACTTTTTTGGAATCCGATAACTTCTTTCCTACACTGGCCTTCGATTCTTCGCTTCAGGGGGAGACACGAAGTGAAGCGACGAATTGGTTGAGATTCGACTGGCGTGATGATCAAAATAATGAAATAGTGGTTAGTGTGGAACCATCAAGGGACAATCCAATACCATCAGAAACACCTCCCAGAATGACTGAAACTACTACAGACCCCTTCTTTGTACTGACAGACCCATTTCTTGAGAATACCCCTGAGGAAGGTGATCTCCCCACACCCTCTCAACATAGTATAAATACATCCACTAGATATATTTTACCTTACAGGCACAATCGTGGCAAGCTGCCAAATCGATATTCGTCGGATGTTGAAGAACGAAGGTCAAAATACCCAATTGCCAACTATGTCTCTATCAAGGAACTGCCCGAACCCCTCAAGAATTTTGCGAGGGAACTCTTCACGTGTTAGATTCCCACTAATGTCCAAGAAGCATTGGTCGATTCAAAGTGGACCTAGGCAATGAAAGAAGAAATGGAGGCCCTATTGAAGAACAAAACTTGGACTCTGGTCCCATTACCAGCAGGAAAGAAGATGGTGGGGTGTAAATGGGTATTCTTCATCAAACATAAAGCTGACGGATCCATAGAACGATATAAGGCAAGGCTAGTCGCAAAGAGGTATATGCAGACTTACGGTGTAGACCATCAAGAAACCTTCTCACCAGTTGCCAAGTTGAATACAGTCAAAGTACTGTTGTCACTTGTAGCCAATCTTGACTGGTCTATATATCAATTCGATGTTAAGAACGCCTTTCTACATGGCGATCTCGAAGAAGAAGTGTATATGGATACACCACCCGGATACACAGCATCCTCAAAAACTGAAGTTGTGTGTAAACTGCAGCGTGCACTATACGAACTGAAACAATCTCCTCGAGTATGGTTCGGACGTTTCAGTCAGGCAATGAAGAAGTATGGCTACCAACAAAGTAACTCAGATTATACGTTGTTCCTAAAACGTCAGAATGGTAAGATAACAACCTTGATAGTTTATGTGGATGACATGATCATTACAGGAGATGATGAGGAGATTGCTCAACTTCAAAAACAGTTGGCAATGGAATTTGAAATGAAGAACCTCGGAGGACTCAAGTATTTCCTAGGAATTGAGGTCGCAAGATCTAAATAATGAATATTCCTTTCTCAACAGAAATATGTGTTGGATCTGCTATCAGAAGTTGGAATGTTGGAATGCAAACCGGCCAAGACTCCAATTATTCAGAATCACAAACTTGGAGAATTTCTGGATCAAGTACCAACCAATAAAAGAAGGTACCAAACATTAGTTGGCAAACTAATCTATCTTTCACACACCCAGATATTACATACGCCGTGAGTGTTGTAAGTCAATTTATGCACCATCCTAGTAAAGATCACATGAAAGTAATGATCCAAATCCTTCGGTATCTAAAATCTTCCCTAGGGAAATGACTTATATTCTCAAAGAACAATCACCTCGGAGTAAATGGCTACACCAACTCAAAGTAGAAAAGTGGCGAGATGTGTGTAGATGGGTATACAGATGCTGACTGGGCAGGAAATATTACAGACAGAAAGTCTACCTCAGGCTACTTTATGTTTGTTGGAGGGAATCTTGTTACATGGAAGAGTAAGAAGCAGATGGTAGTGGCATTATCAAGTGCAGAAACTGAATTTCGTGGAATGGTAAAAGGTTTGTGTGAACTCTTTTGGCTTAGAAAGCTGCTAATTGAGTTGGGTTTTGCATCTACCATTGAAATGAATCTCTTTTGCGACAACAAGGCCGCTATAGCCATAGCACATAATCCAGTCCAACATGATCGAACCAAACATGTGGAAGTAGATCGACATTTCATCAAAGAAAATCTTGAATAAAAAACAATCTGATTTCCATTTGTAAAATCCAAGAACCAACTAGCTGATATACTTTCAAAAGCCATATCAAGCAAAGATTTCTACAACTCACAAGACAAGTTGCGCTTTAGAGATCTGTACGTACCAACTTGGGGGGAGTGTTGGCGTGAGCAGTTCTCAAAGGTCATAACTCCAACAATTGTTCAACAATTTTTAGCTCCTAACTCCAACAACTATTGACTTCTAATCCCAAAAATTGTTAATTGTTGGCTCCTAATTTCAACAACTCTTGACTCATAATCCCAACAATTGTATTGTTGGCTTCTAAGTCCAACAACTCTTGACTCTAATCCCAACAATTGTTGAACAATTGTTGGCTCCTAAATTCAACAACTCTTGATCAATTGTTGGCATGATCTAAAATCCCAAGATTGAAAAAACTTGTAAAAGTTTCTCTATAAAATCTGTACAAACCAACATATGAATATATTGAAAAATTACACCCGAATATCTTCTCTCTTATTTTTGTCAATAGCATGGTGTGGCATTTGATTTTATAGCTGAGCTGAAAAACCAAAAAATGTAAATAAGAATAAGATAAGAGACTTTCTTATGGAAAATCCATAATTGCATAGGCAGATAATGTATCACGAAGGTAAAGGCTAGCATGCATGCAGCTGCAAAACCGCTTTCAAGCATTGCCATGACAGAAACCCATGTCTTTGAATTAACAAAGTAACCTGACCAGATTGTCTGATTATGTGGAACAACATTATCTGAGCTCTCTTATATTCATTTACCAACCAAAAACGGAGTTATTGTCATTGCAATCATCTTCACTCTAAATCCTATAGACAAATTTATTTCTAAAGGACAATCGGAAATTTGTAACCCCAATATCCTGCAGATACAAAAATTTCCTGAAGCGTGGGGTGAAACTTGGTTTGAACTACGTTCAGAATACAAGAGTACCAGAAAGACAATTTTTTTTAGTACATTGAACCTCACCAAAGCAGAGCCCTTGGGACCCATCCTTGGCGAGTAAACTCCAGATACACGACCAGGTAATGCGTGGCAATTCTTAGTGCCACAACGAATCCAAGATATGTGAGTCTACAGTTCATTCCAAGCCCACCCTTTGACCGCTAGGTTCCATCCTGCTGGGTACCAGCCAGAGAAACTACATACATTTTTTATGAACTTATACCAGTCCAATGCAGAAGTTGCAGGACCACAGAAGAATATCATCTGAGGCACGCCGTCCCACCAACAATGTCCCATTAAAATCTCCAAAGCATCCTGCCAACCAATAAATAATGGTTCTCATCTAGACTATGACATGAGCTTTTGATCAGGGTCGTGCAGAGAAAAAAAAATGAAGAGTTAGCGTCCTTAACTAGATACTTCATATAGAATGAACCCAACTGACAATATTATGGGGCACACTAACAGAACATTGAGTTCGCATGATCTTATGATAATTTCTATTTGAAAAAACCAGAGACAAAAGTAGAAACTGAGGTAGAAGCAGCACTTATACATACTAATAGCATGGAAAATATTCTGACTATGAGAAGAATAGTTTTTAAGATTCTGATGGTGATGACCAATATCGCAAGACTGTTTCTACAGTTAGCCTTCGTGTTGCACTGAGCATGGAGATGAAAAATCGACAGCCATCAATTTTGTATTCTTCAAGAGGATTCCGGTGCCCAAAACTCCTTACATTTACCTGCCAGAAAGTTCATGTAAGCCTTGTGCTCACAGGAAAGTCAAGAGATCCAAATTAACAGGAATGTGTACATTACCGCTGAACTAAGCCTGTTCATATTTATAAGATGATCTCTCCAAAAACTATCTAGAGTCTTAACAAGAACTTCTCTCTGCAATTCAAATATAGAAAATTATGGAAGTGAGAAAGAAAACTTATAAAACTTCTTCAAGCAGGAAAAACAACAATCAGGAGCATCTCCAAGAGCAAGAAAGTTTTTATCATCCTTTATTTTCCCCTTTCATGGCTTTCTGGAAGTTGTTACAAAGTCACTAAGCTAAAACAAAACTGCTTCGCTATAATTTGGCAATCAATAGATAGCCAAATTCACATCTCAACAGTTCTAGAGAAAAAAACCTATTGGAACATCCTCTAAATTTTGAATGTTTTTCAGAATTGTTGAGACATGCACACCAATTCCAGTCTGAGTTTAACTCATTTCATCCAATGGAAAGATGCTAATCTATCTATTACATTATAATTTTCAAAGCATGGAGCTTTGGTCCAATGAAGCTGTTGGTATTTTTAGTATTGGCTAAATTCGGTTTCAAAACAATGGTTAAGGTTTGTTATTTGGTTTGGATTGATAGATAAGATTTATCTATAAGGATAATGGGTAAGGGTTGATAAGAGATTAAATTTATCTACAATGCTCCATTTGATGAGATAAATTTGAGTATTGGATAAAGATGGCGATTTGAAGATTGCAAAATTCGAAATTTGGATAAAGGCCACACTATCTGGAATTCTGAAGAAGAGTTCATGTTCCGGTGGGAACCTGTCACGGCAGGCCATATGCACATTTTCAAAAATACAATTTTGAAATTCAAAAAGAGTTCGATCAATTCAAGGACCCTTCAAGGAGCACAAATTGGCTATAAGGTTACCCAATCAGATATTTATATGGTATCCAAGTGTGCCACGAGAGAAAATGAATTTTGGGACTTCTACAAGAATTATCTCTCTTAGAGCTTTTGTAAGCCACACAAAATACAAGGATATTGATAGTGTGCTTGCAGGAGAATTCACCCACTAGAGGTTCTAGGAGAAGTAGCCAGGTTTGAAAATTGCTAGATATTCTGGCTGCTACTGCACTAGGGACAAAGCGGGTTGTTTTGTCATGGCAAGGAAGGGATTCATATTACAGATGGTTTGTAAGAAACTTACTTGCATTAATCTTCAAATAGTGTAATTGGCTTGTTCTGAGAACACTGCCCCGGAGTGGTTTTACCTCTAAAGAGTTCTTTAAGGGTTTTCCTTTGTCACCAAAAATCATTGCCTCATCGTTGGCTTGTTTTGCTTTATCATTCATATTTATGCTTCTATGCAATATTGCGATTGATGCATGTGAGCTAATTCAGAATTTCATAAATTTTATTAATCTTGACATGAGTTAAATGAGACAAAGAATTGTGACATACACCTATTCACCCCCTCTATGTGTTATTTAGGGTAAATCTTGTAATTTCAGAAGCCACGTTATTAACTATCCCATCACATTGTTATTAAAGGAAAACTAGTGCTATAAAACCACATCATCCACTCCCCATTAGTGTTATTTTTAAATAAAAGTTAAATTATATATATTAAGTCAAACTTATAAAATGAAAATTGATATATCTCATTATGTTACAAATTTTTTAATTAAAATTAGTATTCTATAGTTTTCTCAAAGCAATGTTTTTTGTCAACTTATACCTTTTAGTTTTTATAACCAATAGATTAAAAAGTGTTATTGAATTCTAAAAGGTTAAAGAACCTATACGCTATGATTCTTGAGGATCAAAGTTACTTTAGCACACTATATAAATAGATCTTGGTCTCTCTTCCTTGAACCAAAGTTTGTGACGTTTCTCAGCATGAATATCGAAAAAAAAGGAGAGTATGAAAATAGAACACCAAGTTTCTCAACTAACATTTTGGAGATCAAAATGCTAGTACAGACTTTCTTTTTTTTTTTTTTATAAGTAGCACTGACACTCTTTTAAAGGTTCTATCTATTATATAATGCATCAAGGTACACTAACTTTCATTTAACAAATTTGACTATTTTTGTGCATGCTGCAGGTCTACGAATAGTTACATACAACTATAATGTACCAACTATTTCCAGATCCAATTTGCATCAAACATTTCACTTCTAGTTGGTCTCACTCATGAATGATCAGGAAATAGTGATTAGCCAGTTATACATGTGCAAGCCCACGGGGAAATCAGTCAATAAATTCTTCTAGCTTACATGGTTCAGTCCTGCTTTTATATATATTTTTCAGTGTTCACTGTTATATATATATTTTTCAGTCGTCGCTTTTATACATATATAGTGTATCTTAGATTACTCCAAGAACCTGAATGATTTGAAAGCTGGAAGGGGGTGGGTGGAAAGAGATAGGAGGTATTCTGTAGTGAACTGCACTGTTATGCTTGATGTGGAGCATACAAAAGGAGCAGACTAACAGAGATTTTAAAGTCTTTCAGATTATCGTGCATCCAGCACATAAGCTTGAGATGTTCTATTCTAACCATTTGTTTCTTGATTTTCGTATAATCCCAGATCCGGCTCCTCATCGTTTTCAGGAATTTTTTGATTATTTACGATGCTAATCTATCTAATACATTATAATTTTCAAAGCATGGAGCTTTGCTCCAATGAAGCTGTTAGTATTTTTGGTATTGGCTAAATTCAGTTTCAAAACAATGGGTAAGGTTTGTTATTTGGTTTGGGTTGATAGATAAGATTTATCCATAAGGATAATGGGTAATGGTTGATAAGAGATTGAATTTATCTATAATGCTCTATATGATGAGATAAAATTTGAGTATCGGATGAAGGTGAAGATTTGAAGATTACAAATTTAAAATTTTGACAAAGGCCACGCTATCTGGAATTCTGAAGAAGAGTTAATGTTCCAGACAATATTTTTCATTTGCCAAATTTAATTATTTTTAAGTGTGCTGTAGGTCTACAAATAATTACATACAACTACAACGTACCAACTATTTCCAGATCCAATTTGCATCGAACATTTCACTTCTAGTTGGTCCCAATCATGAATGATCAGGAAATAGCAATTAGCCAGTGTTACATGTGCAAACCCATGAGGAAGACTGTCAATAAATTCTTCTAGCTTACATGATTGCTAACAAGTTTCAGTCTTTGCTTTTATATATATTTTTCAGTCTTCTGAATATATTTCTAGTAAGGATTACCGGCCCCTTAGTCTTGTGAATGAAGTGTATAAGATTATGTTCAATGTGCTTGCAAATCGTTTGAGAGGAGTTTTGGGGTGGACCATTACAAAACCCCAAAAAGAATTTATTCAGGGAGATAGATCTTGGAGTCCGTACTCATAGCCAATGAATGTAAGATAGTAAACTAAAATCCGGCAATCAGGGTCTCTTGTGTAAGTTTGATATGTAAAAAGCCTATGATCATGTCAACTGTGACTTCTTATTATATATGCTTGGGAGGTGTGGTTTTGGGAAGAAATGGTGCACATAGTTTAGGTGGTGCATACTAACTGTATGGTTTTGAGTATTCGTGAATGGCTGCCCAGTTGGATTTTTTAACAACTCCTGAGGTTAAAGCAAGGAGATCCCTTATCCCCACTTCTATTCGTCATAGTCACAGAGGCATGTAGCAAAATGATTTCAGTGATGGTTAACAATGGGTTCTTGACTGGTTTTTCGGCTGGTGATATACATCGAGGTACTCTTCACATTTCTCATGTGTTGTTTGCAGATGACACCCTTATTTTCTGTGGGCAAAACTAAACCAGATTCGGGCACTCGGGGCATTTCTACTTTGCTTTGAGGCTGTTTCTGGCTTAAAAGTGAATTTATCCAAGCAAAGTTGGTTCCAATTGGCAACGTTTGTAACATTTGGACATTAGCTAACATCCTTGGTTGTAAGGCCTCTTCTCTCCCTATGAGGTACCTTGGTCTTCCTTTGGGGCCACCCCCAAGGCTAAATCTATTTGGGATGTACCATTGAGAAGATAGAGCGAAGATTGGCAGGTTGGAAGAAATTGTGTCTGTCAAAAGATGATAGGATCACTCAAATCAAAAGCACTCCAATCAAATCAATGTTTCTAATTCTCGTGAGTGTTGCGACACGTATAGAAAAAATGCAGTATGATTTCCTGTGGAGTGAAATTGGAGATGAATTCAAATTCCATCTGGTCAAGTGGGATAAGATCTGCTCCCCAATTTCTACTGGTGGTTTGGAAATTTTACCTAGCGCCGCTATCCACACAAAACAGGAGACTTTTAGGGGTGCCTTGTGCTTCCAAATCTTCTTCCAAGGAAACCAAATGGCAGGCTCTTTAGTGAGCACATTGTAAAAGGATCGAACTGAAAAAGACACATGTAGGGCATCTTGTAGGGCACTACTACCACACCAAACATCTCTCCAGAATCGAATCCTAGATCCCACACCCAATTGTGCCCTAAAGTGGTGATTGAAGACCCCCACCCTTTTTTAATATGTTTCCACAAGCCTACACCAACGGCCCCTCTAACTTCTCGAGTACAACCCCCCCCCCATACTGCCATATTTGCATTCTATTACCAACTTCCATAAGATTGTTAGTTTTTTGTTGTATTTCCACAATCATTTACCAAGTAGCGCCCGATTAAACATCCTTAGATTTCGGATACCCAAGCCACCATTAGCAATTGGGCAGTACACCGTCTCTCATTTAACTAGATGGAACTTGAACTCCTCCTCCATGCCTCCCCACTGGAAATTTCGTTGTAGCTTCTCAATGCGGGCCGCCACACTTGCCGAGAGAGGGAAGAGGGATAAGAAGTAAGAAGGTAGGTTAGAGAAGGCACTGTTTAGCAGTTGTCATTATGTATTCTCACCAATGAGACATTGCCCCCCTTAATTGTTTGCACCAAGGGTTTGAATCTTAGACCTAGGGGTGGGGTTTAGGGGGAGCATACTCCCAAGACGACCCTTACCATTTGAGACAGACAACCCTTAGGGATTATCTATACATACAGATTAAAATAAAGTTCTGTATTGATTTAAATGCAATATTGTGGGATAGAGATGGAGATTGGAGAACACAAAAGATTTCACACAGTATTTATAAGGTAAAAGGCAAACCTATGAGACTAGAGGAATGATGGAAGGGAATTTAAAAAACATGAAAAAAGAAAAGAGAGGGAAAGTATGAAGAGGAACTGCCAAAGGGTATTATTTATACAGATAACAAAACCTGGGACAGATTCTACAAGATCAAGCCTAGGAAACTTAAGGAATGATGGGAGGGAATTAAAATTAAAAAAAAATAAGAAAAAAAGAGGAGTAAAGTATGAAGACGAACACATTTAATATTTATACGATTAACAAAACCCAGATTGAACAAAAATCAAAGACAAATTTTAAAATATACCTACTCAGTTAGGTTGACTGATTATAATCCACAAGTGAATCACAATCAATTCGTGGGGGCATGGTCAATTATTACAAAGGAACAAACTTTGACTCCATCAGAAAGAGTGCATTAAAAAATGAAGGAACTTACCTCAACTTCCTTCACATATGCATCATCATAACCTGATTCTTGTATAGCATTTAAATATGAAGCAATTAGAACATCACCAAGGTACTTGCGAAGAAGATTAATAGTAGTCCGATACCTTCCATTCCTATATTATGCATAACAGTGTATTTCAATAAATTGTAAAAACACATAATTGAAGGCCAAAAAAAACTCAATTATCTGTATATTATCAAAAGTACTCACATAGTCAAATCATCAGAGCATATAGCAAGCCAACGTCTCAATGAAGAGCTCTTCCTACGTATTCCTCTGAAGGAATTTGGAGGTCTTGGCAAGTTTGGAAGAAAAAAGTTATCAATATCAATTGAACTAACTTCATGTAGTTGTCCAAGAGATCTTAGTAATGCATCCTCAGTTACCCCTGCAAATGAATCTTCAAAAATTCCATTGGTTGGGCATATTTTAACATAGCATACCACCTTTCATAATTAAAAAACAAAAACAAAAAAGTGAAAAATTCAGGACCAATTTATTGTCAAAAATCATCTCACCATCCAACTGTTTCCCCACTATTGAGGTGAACTCATTCAAGAGCTTACCCAAGCTCCATCTCCTTGGATGCTATCAAACAAAAATATGAAGATAAGTAAAAAGTCTCAGCACACAGCAGTATGTAGAACATTCACAGGAAAATCTCAACTACCATCAGCGGATCAACATTTCCAGAAACAATTTCATCCACCACTGCTTGCATGTACCTATATGCAAAATCTTTCAGAGAACTGAAGGGAAAAATAATCTGGAAAACCAACATCAAAATAAATATACAGCGATCAAAATTCAGATCTCCTAGGACTGACTGAGACCCAAAAGGCACTCACTGGATAACGTGTTGGGAACAACTTTCACTGTCACCAGTTAAAATTAATTGCCTAAGGTCATAGACATGCTTTCGCTGCACCTGATATAAGAAAATCAAATAAATTAGTAACCCACCAATAGGTGACTTGAAGAATTTCTTAAGAGCCAATGTAGAATCAAAAGATTGTTTTCCAAATTGTGAATGAAGAATTTAGTGGAATCAAGTATCTTTTGCAGAGCAGAAGTCATATTAATTAAAAGAAGAAAAATAAAGAGGTGTATGTTATATCCAGAAAAGGCATGCAGACCTCTAATACTTCATCAAACTCAACCAGGTTCTTCCTTATGGAAAAGTAGAACTTCTCCACGTTGATTTGCAAGGACAAGAGCTACAAGTATTTGATAATTTCATGTTAGAGGTAAAAGAACGATTCTAATGAAACATGCAACAAAAAGTTAATGAACAAATAAGAAAAGAAAGATAGTATACGAGAACAAGTAAATAACATGGAGAGATAGGACCATAACCTGCTTAACAACTGCTTGGCCCTCAATTGGTAGATCCTCATCATTTGTAATCTTGGATATAAGTCTCACTGCCCATTCAGTATCCAAATCAAACTTTTGAAACATCTCATCCTGCAAGCTGTCACATGAATACTTAAGATAAGACTTCATCTAAGGTATGTCACAAAAAAAAAAAGAACCAAGAAGAAGAACAAATGGTAGATTATCAGGAAGACAGGAACATCATGGACCCCAAATAGATACTAGAGCTTTACTACTCGAAGCATTAGTCTAGAAAGTTAGTATAGCACTAAACATACGGTACTAACAGTTTGAACCCCTTTTAACTCAGGAAGGTTTTTTCCCCTGTTTCCATATTGTTCAGTGCTAAAAAGAAAATGGCAAAAGCAGAACTCCTGTAACCAGCTCCTATTCTTAGGGCAAGGACTTGTTGAGTAGCACAATTAAGTCATCCCTTTTAGCCCCAAGTTAATAGTTTATATTATGATGTAGGGATCAGTACCATAATCGCTGACTAAAGCCATTTAGATTTAGAGAAAAATAAACTCCATTGAACAGTATGCTACCTCACCATAAACCGTGTCGATCCAGGATCCCCTTGCCTTCCTGCTCTTCCACGAAGCTATAGAAATACCACTTACATATCAAATCATGTCATAAAATGTAATGCATGACAAAGATCTAGGATACTATGATTTTTTGGGAGTGAATAAGTCACCAGAGCACCCAGGCACAACCCAAATATAAAGATAGCACAGTTAAGGACTCACCTGGTTATCTATTCTCCTTGATTCATGCAAAGACGTGCCAATCACATGAAGCCCTCCTAGTTTTTTCACCTCAGCACCTTCGCAGGAACAGTGTACTTCACTATCCTTCAGGACTAACAGGTAAGCTAGTGCTATAGTAGGGCCAAGAGGGTACATCTCGGCCTCTTCATGAGCAAGTTTTTCTATTTCTTTCAGATCCATTGACTGACTCAATTCCACAGCTTCTGAGATCAAAGACTTAGCCTTCTGATATGTCCAGCTCTTACTCTCACTTTTGCGCACATATTTAGCTGAGTGACCCAATTGAAACAAACAGAACATATCAAGCCACATACACTTGCACAAAAAGGTAACAAAAATACGTATTTCATCCAAGATGAGCCTTTAAAATATTCCATGAATAAACAATCTTTTACCTAGGTTTTTTTGCATTGTTAAAAAACTTTTTTCTCTCCGTAAAGTTTTTCTCAAACAATACAAGACACTAAAGAGTGATTTCTCTCCGTACACTTGCGATTTTCGATTTCATTTTTCTAGTTTACTCTCAAGCGTTATGATCATCTTCGATGATTTTTGTCATTAAGTGTTTTATTAGTGGAAGACCCTGATGAGTCGTCTATCAGTGGTAGAGATAAGAGTCTAAGAGCTTTATCTTTGCCAATGACAGTGGTCGCTGCTATATTACTGAGAAGAGGTGGAAGTCCAAACACAATGTAGTGTTTGGAACTGCTTCCATTCAATGGTTGCTGAAAATGCTTGAGGATTGTCTGAAAGGGGGGAAATCGAAAGACGTATACTTGGCTATTAGGGAAGGCTATAATAGCCTGATTGCTCAGCGTTGTGAAAATGGCAGAGGGCGTTTCCTAGAGGTATCTAGAATACAACCAAGGGGAAATGAGGAATGTCCTCTGTTTCCCCGAATGGAATGGTGGATGGGGTTGGCGCAAGATTAAGGAGGAGCTGTTGGCATGGCGCAATCAAAAGGGAGGAGTTAAAAGAGATAAAGGAGACCTGGAACACAGATATGTTCGATGGGAAAGGGGGGATCATTCGCGGTCACATAAGCAAGCTTTGGCTTCAGAGGAGCCGTCGTAGAGGAAGGCATCGACCGTTAGAAACCCTAAACCAAAAATTAAGAAGACGATGCCGAAGGACGCCTCGAGCCTTGCCCTCATTAGGTCTGAGGCCTGGTATTTACGCAGAATGTTGATGGAGGTCCAAGGTCAAATTCGAGCATTGCAAAGGAATATGGCCTCTGTGGTACAATTTATCGGGCTACTAAAGGAAGGTGATGACATGGATGGCAAGTTTGGTAATAAGGTAAAATTGAAGGGCATTTCTTTGGGGCGCGGTAACGTTAGAGGGCCAGGTAATAACAAGGGCACTTCTAAGGGGCTCGGTAAACATAAAATGGAGGCCCATTTGGAGGTAAAAAGTGGAGTTGTTCAGCACAACTCTAAAGGGTCTGGGTTACGGCCCATCTCTAATCCATCCAAGCCTGCAACTGGGGTTGAAACATCTTCAACAGGCATGTTGGACTCTAGGATTGGGGCCGGGGTTTCCAGGCCCTGTGGTGGGGGCCGTGTATAGTCTCGGAACCGCCCAACGAAGGGGATGTTGGGTCTTACCCAGCCCATGGAGCGACCCGAACTCCCATCATGCACCAAAACCTTTGATGCTCTCCAGTTCGTGCCAGCAACGGTGCAGACAACGAAGCTGCTGGTGGGAAGGTCACAGACATCGCCGATCATGCCAATGACGATCTCCAATGACCACCCGACGGCGTTAGGGAGTCAGAACGTCATGGCTAAGTTAGGCAAGTCATGAATCTCTTCTGGAACTCCAAGTTTTTCCTTATGGAGGGGCTCTACACTCATCGACAGGGAGAAAAGGAGTCACTATCTCACTGGAAAATCCCTCAATGGGTCCCAAGATGGAGCTGACAGAAGAATAGTCCAAAGACTTGCTGCACTCAGTGGAGGACGAAATGTTCTTGTCAGATTCTTTGCATGGTTTGGAAGTTTTTCTGTGGATGAAGATTTTTAGAACCCTGGCCCTTTAAACTTCTTCTACCCAAAAAAATCTGATTGGTTATTGCAAATGGCTAAAGGTATCCATTAGTTGATAGGAATTAGATGCGTTGGGTATGAAGATTAATTCATGGCCTTACTAACGGCCATAGAAGCAGAGCATCATAATAATCGCAAAGGGAGATCGAAACAAATCAGGGAGCTTAATCGGTTGACATGAAATGTGAGGGAGGATCCAAGCCTCAATACCACTTTTCTCACCCTTATCCCCAAAAAAGTGCGGGCTATAGAAATAAAGGACTTCCAACCCATTAGTCTAGTGGGTGGGGTATATAAGATAGTAGCGAAAGTACTTGCTAATCGCCTTAGTGAAGTCATTGGAAAAATTATCACCAAACCCCAGAATGCTTTTGTTAAAGGCAGGCAAATTCTTGATGTTGTTCTTATAACCAATAAATGTATCGACAGCAAACTAACAGCAAGCAGTACGGGGATCTTGTGCAAATTAGATATGGAGAAAGCAAATGATCACGTCAATTAGGATTTCCTCTTGTATCTTCTTCGCAGGTGCGGTTTTGGAGAAAAATGGAGGTTGTGGATAAGGTGGTGTGTTTCTACTGCTAGATTCTTCGTACTGATCAACGGTTGCCTTGAAGGTTTCTTCCCAAGTTCCCGAAGTTTAAGACAAGGCAACCCGTTATCCGCAATGATGTTTGTAATTGTCATGGAAGCTCTTAGCAGAATGCTTTTGGCCTTAGTGAAAAATGGTTTGGTAAGTGTGTTTCTAGTCGGAACACCAATCCAAGGTTATACTAATATATCTCATTTGTTGTTTGTAGATGACACGCTTATTCTCTATAAGGCCGAGAGAAGGCAGGTGGGAGTTTTGAAGGCACTATTCCTTTGTTTTGAAACTATGTCCGGTTTAAAAGTAAACTACACCAAATCGGAGATGGTACCGATTGTTGATGTGTGCAATTTGCGGGATTTGACTAGTATCCTTGGATGCAAGACTTCTTCACTCCCTATGACCTATCTGGGACTTCCGTTGGGTTCATCTTCAAGGGCGGCTAGAATCAGGGACACTGTGATAGAAAGAGTGGAGAGAAAACTAGTAGGTTAGAAGAGAATGTATTTGTCCAAAGGGGGACGAGTCATTCTTATCAAGAGCACTCTTTCAAATCTTCCTATTTACTTCTTATCAATGTTCCCTATACCAGCAAGTGTGGCAAGTCGTCTTGAGAAGTTACAACAAGATTTTCTGTGGGGTGGAATAGGGGAGGAGTTCAAGTATCATCTGGTAAAGTGGGCGACAGTCTGCCGTCCCATTGCTATCGATGGATTGGGCATTAGGAACTTGAAAACATTCAACTGGGCAATGCTTGGCAAGTGGCTATGGAGGTATCATCAGGAACCAAAGGCTTCATGGAGAATGGTGATTGATCTTAAATACGGCGGCACTTGGGGGGTTGGTGTTCGGATGAAGTTAGGGAAGCCGGTGGCGTGGGGGTATGGAAAAATATCGGGAAAGGTTGGGGGATCTTTCATTGGTCCACCAAGATCCAAGTGGGAGTTGGCGCTAGAATTAGTTTCTGGGAGGACGCATGGTGTGGTAACAGGACACTAGGCGAGCTATTCCCCTCCCTATTCCATATGGCTAGTGACAAGAACATCTCGGTGGTGGAGGCAATGGGATCACTTAGGGGTCATTTGAATTGGAACATCATTTTCTACTGGGCGGTGCAGGATTGAGAATTAAGCATGTTTGAGGACTTTTACCGCATTTTATACTCCTAAAGATCGAACCCCCAGAATCCAGATGGCCTGTGGTGGACCCCCAACAAGAGGAACTTTCACAGTTAGATTCTTCTATATGGTACTCACTGGCACCAAGACTCAGTACCCGTGGAGGAAGATTTGGCGACACAAAGCACCCCCAAAAGCGTCGTTCTTCGTCTAGACAGCGTCATTATGCAAGATTCTCACAACAAACAACTTGAGGAAAAGGGGGGTCATCCTCGCAAATTGGTGTTGTATGTGCCGTAGCAATAGTGAATCGGTGAATCATCTACTCATACACTGCATGACAGCCAGAGTTCTTTGGAATGAGGTTTTGAGTAGACTAAATTTAGCATAGGTCATGCCAGAGATCATGGTGGCAATAATGGCAGCTTGGCCTCCCCTACGTGGCACGAGACAAATTCAAGCTATATGGAAGATAATTCCTATATGCATCATGTGGTGCTTATGGCAGGAGCGAAACAAGTGAACTTTTGAAGACAATGAGAGATACTTAAGAGGAGCTAAAAGTCTTGTTTTTTAGCACTTTTTGTAACTGGACTACTGCCGTGGATTTCAATGGCATGGGTCTCCATGATTTTCTTGTTTCAGCTTTACCTAATTGACAAGCCTTATATTCAAACTTTTGTAAATGGTGTTTTGCCTTTTCTTTATGATAAAAGAAAATCTTACTAATAAAAAAAAAAGTCTTTCTCATCTCCTATGCTACATGTTTTTTTATGATTATAGCCGTTGATCTTCACCACGTTTAGCATTTTTCTGGTCAATTAGGAGGTGTAATATTTTACAGATGGAATGCTCGAAGGTAGTCCTCATGGGGACAAAGATATTTGAGATTTCATTTGCAAGAAGTCATGCAGTGCGCATCATAGAGAGAGGAAGGAAGGTGACTAAAGAGTTAGTGCTAGGTACTCCAACAATGAACTGGGTTGTGTAAACTTTGGATGAACGCTCTCGTTCGGATGGTAACAAGGAATTTCTCAGAACAACCAGCCTAGGCAGCAGTGCTTACAATGCACAAAGGTCCTAATGTATATGGTCGAAACCTGACCATAATAGAGTGCAAAGGAAGTGGAAGGAGAAGTCTCATCATCATCCCTGAAAAAGTGGAAGGTAAAGGTTGGAGGAAGATGGCAATGTAGCTTTGTTCGATGTATGGCAGTGTGGAAAAAACTGGAGGGAAGGAACAGAGGTTGTAACTCTCAAACAAAAACTATGCACAAAAGTTACACGCAGTGGAGTTACCCCTAAATCACATGTGAAGGCAGTCTCACATTCAGCTGCAGCTACTAAAGGCTGTCAGGAGAACAGAGGAGATATTGAGAAGTGTAAGGTCACCAAACCAGGGAACGAAGGGCAGAATGAGTATTTTAAAGGAGATAGAAGTTACCATTAAGGAGAAGAGTAAAGAGCAGAAGTATGTTGCGCCGAAAGCCTGAGGAGTTTATGCAAGACAGGACAATGGCTCTCTATTCAAGGCGTGCAGTGTAGAGAAATTTTTCATACAGAGAATCAGAGAAGAAATGATAGAACTAAGGGAGAGGGTCACTGTTTTAATCCATAGGATAAACCAGGATATGGGCCTTGGCGTGGGTCAAGGAAGACAAGTGACCTGTCATGAGTTTGCTAGGACCATGTGGACTCAGGAAAAACAAGCGGGTGCAGGAGAAATAAGAAAAATGTGGGGAGAGAGAGGAAAGATGAAATTTCAGGACCCAACAGGCCATTCGGTCCCCCAATGACTGGTCAAAGATACAGGTCACTATGTCTATGAAATCAGGTCTTCCTCTCAAGCTGCAACCAAATCATTGGACAGGGACATCACAGAAACAATTGACCGAGGAAGGCGAGCCGGTGGCCAGCATTCAAGCCAATGGTGGTGGTGCTAGCAACAAGAACGGTAGACACAGGGCTGGTTTTTTAAGCAGAAATGTTTGGCCGATATGTTGAAATCAGCGAGAACACCTTGATTTCATCAAAGACAGTGCCATCCAGGGAAATAGAAGGTATAAGGAGCCCAGGTTTTCTTCAACAAGTGAATGGGAACTGTGAAGAGTGTATTTGGGGAGGAAGAAATTCCGAAAAATGCAATGGTAGTGTTTGACTCGGTTGGGGCTCAAGGAGAGTATTTGCAGGTGTTGCATCATGACTCAGGCAAGCTGGGGGAGGCACAAGCATGTCCTTTGGTCAGCGAAGATGTTCACTGGGAAGAACTCGCTCTACTGTTTTCTCTACACCCAAGCAACAGCAGCAACAAGCAGATCTCAAATTGGGCATTACACATGGCAAAGGAGATTCAACATTGTGTGGGAATCTTTTTTTTATATATAAGTAAGAAGTTTTATTAATCCACATAATTAGGCAATGCCCGAGTACATAGGAAGTATACAAGAAAGAGCCAAGTTACAAATTACTCGCTACGGAAAGTAGCGTAAAAGTCATTAAAGCTCACTACATTCAATACAATAGAAGAAGCCAAAGCAACAATGTGATAGAAAAAGGCCCTAAAACCATCCGGAGAGTGTTCCCTATATTCAAAACATCGACCATTTCTTTCAATCCATGTGCACCGCATTAAACATAGAGGCACCATCTTCCCAACCGCCACAATGTGACGATGGCCCCGAAGCCTCTCCAACACAACAATCAATCCATCACCCTCCTAGGCATAACTCATGCGATCCAAGCTGGTGAAGATGTCATCCCATAAAGCCTTGACTACTTAGCAATGGAGAAGTAGGTGGTTCGCTGCTGTGTTTGCACATGAAGCACCAATCTGTTAAGTAGAGGCCGTGCTTTTTCAGATTTGTGTGGGAATCTTGCGTGAAGGTTTTGAGGACCAATTCATTGCTCTCCTTGCAGCAATAGAGGCCGGACAGACCCATCATATCTCACCTAGTGAGCTCAATTCAGCTAAGAAGAGAGCTAGAGAATAAGTAAGGCTTGACTGGACGGTCAATGATGGAGAAAAGAGAAAGGAGCCCTGAACGTTAAAGACAAAAGGGAAGAGCAATGGAGATTATTTTACAAAATCAGAAATTGTTTGATGGAATGTAAGGGGGCTGAACAGAAGAAAAAATGCCTCAAAGTTAGAAATATGCAAGAAACGAAGCTGGAATTTATTCCTCTTTGCAATATAAGGAGTTTGCGGGGTTGTAATCAAGTGGGGGTGGCCTTCCTTACCATCCCAAGGAGCATCAGGTGGCATCTTAGTGATGCGGAATAAAAGAGTGGTGGAAATGATGAAGATTGTTCGGTGGACTTTATGAAATAATGGTATCTTGCTTGTTTAAGAATATTGCAGATGGATGTCAGTTGGCTTTCATTGGAGTCTATGGTCCAAATCTAGATTGTACTAGAAGTCTATTACGGGATGAGTTTGTAGAACTACATAGCATGGGACTTGGTGTATTGATGGTGATTTTGATGTCAATTGGTTCCCAAGTAAAGATTCGGTGGCTCTAATTTTAACCCAGCTATGTTAGATTTCTCTACTTTCATCTCTGAACAACATTTACTAGATATTCCTCTTGCAAGTGGCTCTTTCAATTAATCAACAACCAAGTAATCCCGTCTTGATCAAGGATCAATAGAATTCTAGTATCACCGGGACTGGAACTTTCTCAAAAGAGACTCCTTAGGTTGTGTTCAGATCACTTTCCTATCCTCCTCGATTGTGTAAGTCTCCATAGAAACCTAAGGTACTTCAAGTTTGAGAATATGTGGTTGAAGACGGGAGAGCTTAAAGTTTTATTTTTTATAACTCTTTGTAATTAGGTCACTGTGGATTTTAATGGCATGGTCCTTCCTGATTTTCTTGCCTCTAATGCGCCTACCTAGTTAGGGCATCAGAGTTTTGTAATTGGCCTAGCCATTCATCAATAAAACTTGTTTATCTATCAAAAAAAGAACATGTGGTTAAAGACTCATTGATGGTCTTCTTATCAATTTTATGGAAAACAAAGTTACATCTTGGCTTGCAAATTGAAGGCCCTAAAGAAAGATTTAAATGTTTGGAATGGGCACGTGTTAAGTGATGTGGGAGGTCAAAAACTACTCTCTTCGAGGAACTCAAGGGTTTGGGAGGAGCGGAAGAAGAGAGGGAACCATTTGAAGCGAAGAGGGCTCGCAAAATCCCAAGTGACAACGGATATTGAAAGGGTCTCTCTATTGGAAGAAATATCCTGGTGACAAAAATCAAGAGCACTATAGTTGATGGAAGGGATTAAATGCACTAAGTTTTTCCACTAAGTGGCTAATTCACATAGGAGAAACAATGTCATAGAGTCATTGATGGATCGATGGGGTGGCTTCCTCAAACTAACACGAGATCTCCTATCATGTTGTCAAATATTATGAGAACGTGCTCTCAAAACAATTCTCTTAAAAATCGAGATTAGATGGGCTTACTTTTGATATTCTTGATTCACACGAAATAGAATAGCTTGAAAGCTCATTTGAAGAGACGGAGGTCAAGGAAGTATTAAAAAGCATGGCGGTCGACAAAGCTATATGCCAAGATGGCTTCTCTATGGCTTTTTTCCAAACATATTGGGAAGTGCTCGAAGAAGACATAATGGGGGTCTTTCTTAAATTTCATGAAAGTGGAAGGTTTGACAAAAGCCTTAATGCAACTTTTATTGCACTTATACCAAAAAACCCTAGAGTTGTCGAGGTAAGAGATTATCGTCTCATTACCTAGGTGAGCAAGATATATAAGATTCTCTCCAAAATTTTGGCAAATAGGTTGAGCAAGGTGATGGAGAAGTTAATAGCAAAGCCCCAAAATGTCTTATTGCCAATGAATGCTTGGATAGGTTCAAGTTAGGAGAGCTAAGGCTTTTGTACAAAGAAACTTATCCACAAGTTATGGTATAGCAAGTATGAAAGAAGCCTCAATTGTGGACCTCTTCATACTCTCTAATGGCATCCCTAATGGAATGTTACATTCCTTAGAGATGCAAAAGATTAGAAAATTGATGCTTTTTCAAAGTTCTATGACCTAGTGTACTCCACTAGTTTGTTGGGGGGAGTCGGAGACAAGATCTTTTGGTGCTCCTCTAAGAAAGGGAAGTTTACAATCAGCTCTTTCTACCAAGCCAAAACAACGCACAATACAAACCCATTCCCATAGAAGAGTATTTGGAAGAGAAAGGCACTCCTTAAGGCAAAATTTTTGGTATGGTCCTTAGAGAAGATCCTCACTCTAGACAACCTAAAAAAACATCGAACCATACTCATGGATTGGTGTTGTATGTGCATAAAGAGTGGATAGTCTTTTAATCATCTACGACTTCATTGTGAGATTGCCAGGACATTGTGGAATGAAGTCTTTGCTCGGATGGGATTAGCCTAGGAGATGCCAAGACGGGTAATTGCTCATATTGGACCAATTGGGAGATGGTTCCAATATGTTTATGGTAGCGTATTTAGAAAGAGAGGAATAAAAGAAATTTTGAAGATCAAGTGTGGTCAACGGCTGAGCTTATAAATTGATTTTTCAATACTTTACTCAATTGGTTGATTGTAATTGATTTTCATGGCATGCCTTCACGAATTCGTTGTATCTCTAAACTAGCACAGATAGGCATTGTTCTTGTATATGTCCCATATACTTGGGCTTTTGCCTCTTATTTTGATCAATAAAATCTTCTTTACTAATTAAAAAATATATATTTCATGTAGCGCTTTGCTACTCATCATCCCCACACATCAGTCATCACACACCACATTTTTTTTAATTTTTTCTGGTCACTCACCCATTAAGGCTGTCTTTGCTAGCAATGCTGCTGATGATGATCCAACCTTTATCTTCGACAATACCTACACCAAAAGATTGATTAAACACATAATTTATCGTTTACAGGCACTCAGGGACCACAATGAATTACCTTCTGCGAAATTGCCTCACCATCAACTTCAACATTAGGAGCTTCTCGTGTCAAAGATGAAAGTAAGTGGTCCTCAAGAATTTCTTTTGCAAGCATCTTTACACATCACAGCATTAAGACAACTCATCGTCAGAGTGTACTCCAAACGAGGAAATATGGAACTAAAATTGTGTACATAAATAAATATGCCCATAAACTGTGCACCTCAAGCACACCTACTTTTGGATTTCCTCCTAGGATTATATCCGTCCCTCTACCTGCCATATTTGTGGAAATGGTGATGGCATATTTTCGCCCTGCCTGTGCAACAACTTCGGCCTCCTTTGCAGCATACTGATGAAAAAAAAGAATTGAAAGGTAACAGGAGTATTCTTAAAAGAATAAAATAAATAAACAGGAGAATCCATAAAGATAAAAGAAACGGCACATAAATAAGCATTATTTCACAAAATGACAAACTGTGCATTTAACACTTAAAGTTCACAAAATCAACAAACCTTGGGTCGTGCATTCAGGACATTGTGAGGTATATTCCATTCCTTCAGCAGATCACACAAATGTTCAGAATTCTCGACACTGCATTATATTAATCAAGACTTAAATGTTTTTTCTTCTTCTATTTTTCGATAAGTAATCAAAGTTCTATTAACAAAGAGACATAACCGTGGTGCACTGGACACATACAAGAGGAACACCTGACTTGAAACAGAAAAATATATACAAAAATAATGGAAAGTCGGCCAATTAAAATCTAGAGAGGTGCCTAAACGAACAAACTATTGAAAAATAAAGTTTAAAACTTTTCCATTGTCCAATTACGATCCTCAAAATTTCTATTATTCCTCTCCCTCCAAGTTCACCACTCTAGATAGACTTAAAATCTTACACAGTAATTTCATGAACGATAGAATTTCATTATCCAAACTAAGCCCAAGTAGCATCCAGCAGTACTAAGGCAAAAAAATCCACTAATATAGCTTGATGGGCCTAAAGGTAAGAACTAATGGCATTAAACAGGCCTAAAGGTAAGAACTAATGGCATTAAACAGCTACATATGACACATCCATTAGCAATTCATTATTTAAAAATAAGTAACCTGGAAAGGGATCCAGTCATATCACAAAACACATTGTCAAATCAAAAAAGGGAGGAATGTCGTATTCTTCCTTCCTCCTGTATATTCCACTTCCAGTCAATTTTGTATTAAGGAATTCCTGTAAGTGCTATTGATGGGGAAAGGATCCACTCATGCAATGTTCTTCCTGTTGATAGGTGTCTTATTAAAAACAAACGATTTCAAGATTTAACTTCACATTATCACAAAAACATCAACCTCATCTTATACTTGGAATTGGTGGAAGGCACTCAGGAGGATATGGGTGCTCTTGTTGCTGTGACCAAGTTATTATATTGTCAAAATTGGATTGCCGCTATTTACAGAAGGGCTGGCATTCCATAAGGTTTAGGTCCTTTTCTCAAGGGTACAAGATATCAAAATATTTCAGAACTTGCTAGCCCCCTTTTACCGTCTCCTGCAGAAACTAAATGCAGCAGCATGCAACATACAGTATATTGCAATCAAGTTAAGAGCTCCAAAACATTAGGATATAAAAAACATCAAGGCAGCTTAAATTAGTCACATTCAAAGCCAGGTGTAAAATTATTAAACAAGTTATATTGAAAGGTAAACCAGAGATTTACCTTGTGGTTCCAACTAAAACTGGACGGCCCAGTGCAAACATGTGTGCAACCTCTTGACGAACATGTTCCCATTTTCCACGGGCAGACTAAATAGCATGTGACCGAATGGGCTAGTCAAGTTTAAATAAAGCAAACCTAAAACAAAATCAAGTATAAAGATGGAAAGCCCTACAGCAAAAGCTTGGATTGGTAAATCTTTACGAATATTTGGAAGATTAGTGGGCACTTCAATTACTGGTGTCTGGAACATTTTCAAGAACTCTTTCTCCTGCAATGATAAGAATGCAATTCTTTTACATGTGATCTCTATCACAAAAATAAGCAAAACAATGGATTCAAAAAATGGTAATTTTTTATAGATAATTCAAAAAAAAGGATAAATACAATGTCATGATCCCTATAGAGGCCATACTTCCGTTTTTGCAGTCCCAGTCATCCCAGACAGTTTTGGATAAAGCTTAAAGAGTGATTGATAGGTGATTTGTGCCACAACAACTGAATCAGCCTAAAAAACATACAAAAACTAAGCTCGAGTCAGATTCCTTTCATATATATATATCATGCTGTGTATGTGGGTTATATCTCTCGTTTTCATCAATAAAATTCCTGATCACTTATAAAAATAAAATGTCTCAATATACTCAGTGTGCAGATCAAATTTCTTAATCAAACATTGAAGATCAAGAGATACCTGAATCTTCAGACCTTCTTTAGCCTCTACAGCCTGATGAATCCCCTCGGACCATCTCTTTTTTTCTTCAATTCTGCCTGTCAGCTGCAAATTGTTTTTGAAAATTTTGTTCAGACATAAAGAAGATTCCTTCAAATACTATTTGCCATTGACATATCCCACCAACATTATCACAATCATCATTTGTAAAATATTTAATGCCTCAACCGTCAAACGAGGTAACATATTCAATCTCTCAACCAAGCAGATATATGGAGCGAGTGTTAGTAAGTTGCATTTGAGATCTTCAATGTAATAATTATATCATTTGAGACATGGGTGAAGAATACAATTACAGAGCATAATCATAATTTACTTTTTCAATTGACACCAGGTGTCCGTAACAGCATCCCAACTAATCCCCAAGGTACACAAGCCCTCGGAAAGGAGTTTCCCGCAAGTGCACCTCGGTTAATTTACTGAAAGAACCTAATCAAGCCAGTTTTATGAGAAGGCTTTGGAGCTTTTGGGTAATGGTTATGAATAGTCTTGACAAAACTCCATTACCTTAAAAGGCAATGATCTAGTGGTACAAGCTGAGCCATCAGAAGTATTAGCTCCAATCGTCTAACTCATACCGTCACTCTCTATCTCTCTCCATGGTTCTGTTTCAAAATGCTTCCACATCCAATTTTATCCCACTTCCTTGATCAAGGTCCAGACCAAGAATTATACCCCTTAATGTACCTAGCTGAGCTAAAGCCAGAGTCCTAATAGAAGCAGCCCTCATTCTCTGAGACTAAATGAATCTATCTGCTGCAAACCTGCAGTTCATTTTGAGCAACAAATTCTTTGATGGAAGATTACCATGAAAGTATTTCCTCTAAGTTTAACCGGTGCATATTGTTCATCTCATGCATATGGGATCTCTTATGCAATACATGGTCTCATAAAACGATCCCAAACTTAACCCTCTCCAGATTTCAAAGGCTTTAAGAAAACATAATTTATACTTACAAAGTAGTGTTCCATCTAAACAAAAGTCCAAAGCTCAATCGATTTTCAAATTAGGAAGCGAGCAATGTTAAAAAAAACTTGTGTTAGCATGCATATTTTGCTTCTATTATATGCTTCGATTAGTTTCCTTCTCATTTTCCTTAAACTAAGGGGACCATTTGCCATTTGTCAGTGATTAAGCCTAGGGCATTTGATATTTTTATTAGTATTATTTATTGGCACCGGGTGTCTGAGAACAATGTCCTGACTAATCCCGTTAAATACATGCGCCAACTAATTTTTCATTAAATAATTATCACTGATTGTGGCGTACTAATATTGGAGATCTTCGCATCCCTCCTGTAAATGTCTACAGAAATTGGTTATCAATTAAAAACATTTTATTTACTGATGCTGTGATGAGCATAGATGAGGTAGACTTCAGTTAAGGGTAGGGTATTTAGAAGTCGAATTTGATCTTAATCACTCTTACTAGAAATATTCCCTCTACTGTAGTAAAAACACCTCAGAAAAATATGTGCCAGGCAAATCTAGCATAATCTGAGCACAACATGCATGAAATTTTATTGTAGAAAAGTTATAGCAACCATAACTCAAAACACAAAGACAAGCAAATAACACAGGTTAAAACAAAAGGAATAGCAGCTAATTATCTGATAAATAACATTCCAAAGAAAATAAAAAATGCTGAACTAAATATAAATAATACCTCATTGATTATGAGAGCCTTCCCATCTCTAACAATATATTCGACATTACGCCGAAAGAACTCTTTAGCTTTCAAAGCATTCATCACAAACCTGTGATAATTCAAGGCTAACTACAAAGTTGGAAGTTGAAATACATAAACCATATTTGCCAATTGATAAAGCGGCTAGCATGCAATACATGTTCAATTAAGTTCAATCACCAAGGGATTGTGAATCAAACAAATTAAAAGTTGCTTGCAAATCCCCAGGGAAAAAAAAAGACAAAAAAAGTTGGTTTATAAACAGAACAAGCCAAAAACAAAATGGTAGAGAAAGATGCAAGAACAAACATATAGAGGAGGTAATATTGATGTGCAACAAAATATCTAATAACAACACCAATAATGCTTAGTGACCACAAAAGCAAGAGAGATCAAATTTCACCTGGCCCAGGGATCATTTTCATCCCATAGGTCATTGGTATCAAGAGCTGTCTCTGCAAGTGCAATCCCTTCCTCGGTCAACTCCACGGAATTATCTTTAAGCACTACGTTGTAATGCTATCAGAAAAATTGTTTTATGAGAGCACAGTTTTGTTAACATATAATACGGTGCACTCCAAAATGCAATTCTCCTGAACTGCTTGAGAACAGCAACTTTGTAGTTTAACAAAACATAAAAGCAAATAACTAGACTCACAAGCCCCTGCACAAGCAGCTCAGCCACTTTCGCAGCAACAGGATATCGGGCGGCATCTTCACTAGCCTGAGATGCAGGAAACAAAGGATAAACTTTCTTTTATATCAGGAAAACAAAGGACCAAACGCTAACAACATGCTTCAATAAGTTTTACCATTGTATTGACTTATGCAAATACATATTTTTTTTACTTAAATAGCCTCCACTAAAAGAGTGTCCCAGTATTACCTCCCCACTGATTAGCAAAGGATTTCTTCCATCATCTATAAGGACTGAATCAACTTCGTCAACTATTGCAAAATGAAACGGCTTTGGCCTGTTTTGCAGAGATTACTGTGCTACTTTAATAACACAAATACAGATGAAAATTAATTAATTTCATGAAATATACCATCTCATCACAAGTTGTCCACTATTTCTCGCAAGATTATCTCGCAGATAATCGAAGCCAAGTTCCTGAAAACACATTTAGAAAAACACAAAGTCAGAAACAAGGAAAATAAATAAAGGATATTTAATCAACTGCACGAAGACAATTTTAACACGACTTACTGAGTTATTGGTGTATGTTATATCACATCTATAGTTGGATCTTCGCTCTGAAGATTTCATTCCCCTCTATATATGCAAGCAACAAAAGATCAAAGCTAATATCAGAAAAAAATAATAAGTTGCAGTATAGATCTACATTTGTGTGGTGATCTACACCTATTCTCAATGTAAAAGATATGTACTGTTAATCAGAGCGTTTTTAGGTCCCAACATTACATTAGTAGTACCCAGGTCCAAGCCCAGCTTGCCTCAGCACTTTTGAAAATTCACATTTACTCATAGGAAATAACTTATTCATTTATCATCTCTTCTTTTCTTTTGTCTTTTCTTTTTTGGTTGGATTCACAGGAAACTACCTGAATAAGACCCACAGAAAGACCTAAGAAACGATGAACACAACCCATCCACTCAGCATCACGTTGAGCTAAATAATCATTGACAGTTACCACTGTGAACAGAGAGGGCAAATAACAACATTAGCGTGACCTAGAGAATAAAAAAACATCATCAGCATTAATTTAAAGAAACGACCCAATGCAACACATCCTGCCAAAGCCTTGAAATGATCATAAAACCAAATCATTTCTTTTTTTATATGCAAGCAAGAAATTTTATCAATGAAAGCATTAGGCATAACCCATGTACAAAGAACATATACAAAAGTTGCACAAAGTACCAAATCATTTCTTCAAGACTGCAGGAGAGAGAATTCAAACAAATTACCAATAACTTTATTACCCATAAGAAGAGAGACGCCAAGCACTCATCTTAAATTCTTCTAAACATTAAGCATTTTCCTTCCTTTTATAAATATTAAGAACTTGACTTTTAAAGAAAATAATAAATACACGCATACACATGCTTTTGGGCAATTTTTTTTTTTTTATAAGAGTAAATTTATTAAATGGAATGAAATAGGCATAACCCATGTACAGGAAGTATACAAAAAAAACACCTACATACTTCTAAGAACGAGTGACTAAAGACAGGAAGTCATGAGCACTGTTTCCATCAAGTACAATAGCTGAAAACCAAAGCATTGGTGTGTACAAAAAAGTTTTAAAGCTCAGACAATGTACGCTCCCAATCTTCAAAGCACCGATTGTTTCTTTCCAACCAAATACACCACATGATGCGCAACGGAATCATCTTCCACATTGCTGCCACTGGAGGACAACCTTGAATCTTCTTCCAATAGGCCAATAAATCCACCACCCTCAAAGGCATTACCCAAGCAAAGTCGACTCTTCTAAAGATCTCATCCCACAGCACCCTTGCCACCTCACAATGCAAAAATAAGCGGTCCACTTATTCTCCATTCTTTTTACACAAATAACACCAATCTATCACGATACAACCCCTCTTCCTTAAGTTGTCTGTAATCAAAATCTTACCAAGAGTAGCAATTCATACAAAGAAGACTACTTTGGAAGGCACATGAGACCTCCAAATATTCTTTCAAGGGAAAGGAACATTTACTTGTGATACCAATAATTTGTAATACATCTTGATTGTATACTTATTGCTGCCATTAGACCTCAACTGCATCCCATCTCCCTGCGTTGTGGTGTTTCCCATGGAGTATATCAAGATAAAATAAAAAATTGAAATTGTGGGTCATTCCCAACCATGAATATCGCGATTGAAGAGGATATTCCACTAAGGAGGGCCCTGAGATGATACCTGCAAATCCGCCACAGAAGCTTCTTTATTAGCTGATATACAAAAGAAAGCAATGTGGTCTCTACTGGGGGTGGGCAAAATTTTCGACTTCCGACTTCCGTCCGAACTCCACTCCAATTCTGACTCCGATCGGTGTCGGAATTCGGAGTCAGTTTCAATACCGAATACCGACTCCGAACTCCGAAGTTTTAAAAAAAAAAAGTCGTTTTGCATCTTCCTTTTTTGTTTTTTAAATTTAGCTAAACGATGCCGTTCCAATTAAAAATGAATGGCGTCGTTTAGTCCAGGGTTTCTTAAACCCCAGCAATCCATTTCTTCTTCTTTCTTCTTCTTCTTTCTTCTTTCTCCCGTCCACGGTCCGAGACTTCGAACCCTGCAACGCTGCTCGCCTTCTCCAACGGCGATTCCGAACCTCCAGTGACTAGCGCCACTTCCTCCTTCACTCTCTCACACTGCCGTTGATTCCTCACCCTCAGAATTTTGCCGTCGTGCCGTTGCGTTACATTGTCGCCCGCTAGCCCTCCGAATCCGAGATTAATTGGGGTAATTACTTTTATATTTAGAGTTTTTAATTAAAACTAATTAAATGTGTTATTTTAATGTGATTCTTTGAGTTGGTTGGCTTGTGAGTTGTGTATGCTATTATATTGTGAAAAATTCGAGTTTATATTGTGTGCTTTGACAGTGTGTGTAAACTGTTTGATGAAATGTCATTGAGAAAAAAAAAACTCGAATTTGGCCTAAAATATCGCCCTCTCCGATGCTGAGGAATCGTAGGTGGTCTGTGCTTTCTTGGTTTTCTTTCTCTTTCCAGCCAACTAAGCTTGGCAGCTTGCTCTATCGTGAGATTTTGACCAATTTTATCTTGTTTGCTCATTTTTTCAGTTTTTTTTTTTTTCATTTTAAATTGTTATTGTAAGTTGTAACTTATACTCAAATATCTACATAGTAGACCACAAAATCTTATCCAATTTATTAATTTTTTTTATCCAATTTATTAATTTTTTTTTATTCATTTTGGATTTAATTCTTGGTTGGTTTGCTGAAGCAATGTACATGTGCATCACAATTGGGTGGGCCATGATTTGTCTGAGATATCAATTTGGATATGTTAAAAAAAGGTAGAGTTGGTACCAAACCTTAATGAATACTCTAAGTGATTAGCCATACCATCTTGAAGAATTAAATCACGGTACCAAGTTGAGATGGACCGTTTTTGTTTCTAAATTTCTTGGAGATAAATTATATTATGTTTGGACCCATTTATAAAAAAAGAAAAAATATTTTATAAGTTGATGTGACTAAATATGATGAATCAAATTATAAGTTTTTTCTTTTTTTTAATTATATAATTTATCTAATGTACTATATCAAGATATGTCAATTTTTAAATTCCTCTTTTCAAAATACTCTACATAAAGTTAATACTTCTCTGTATAAGAATATGAAATGATTCCATTTGAGACACTATTTTCACCCATTCCCTATGTTACCATTTTGCTGCATGAGCTGGGTCTAAATTTTCAATTCCGCCGCAATAAATTGATCACCTTATAACTTCAGATGGTTAGTTATCACATGTCATGTTATTATTGAAGTGGTCGTTGTTGGTTAGTCTAATCTGGCTTGTCGATGATCTATTAGTACACATGATATATATTATAAGATCTATTACTATAGTTTTTTTTTAATCACAGATCATCTATTAGTACCGTTGCGGCGTTGACTAAATATATAAGATGATCTATTAGTATAGATCTATTACTATTAGCACATGTATCGTGATTGAAGAGGTAGATATATACATTCGCATCGCCTAACCACCATTCAAAAGTACAGGCAGGTTATCCTTGAAATTATATATGATTGAGAGCAAGCTGAAATAAATTAATAAGTCAATCATATCCCAACTATTTTAGAAATTAATGGATAATTAATTAAATAGTGATGCTACAATCACTACCGTTTGTCTTAATTAAATAGATAGTCGATGCATCTCACCCAATCACGATTACCATCAACACTTCTACTCAGGAACTGATCAGGGAGAAAAGGAAAATTGCTAACTTTAATTTGAGAAAATTTTATAAAATATTTATTTATTAATCCCCTATATATCCTAACTGAAATTAATGTATTTATATCCATATTGATTACTTGGTCAGTAATAAGTGGGGTTTATATAAGTATTGAATATCATTTATTTCTCAATGTTATAATTTGGTCCTAGATTAGACACTTCTTTCAGTTATTTAAAACCAGTTGTCAAGAGAGAGAGAACTCACCAATCTCGCCCCATCCTGGCATTAGTGCAACGCTTAGGAGTTGATGATAATTTTATTTTTTTCCCCGATACTTCCTTTCCATATAAACTTTAATGAATAGTATATAGTCACAGTGAACTGTAAAGGATCCCTATGACTTAGCTTGAGTGTAATATAAGGATCTGCCATTTTAATGTCTTCGCATACAATGTTATTTAAAGTGGGCAAATTGATAGGTATAACTCATAGATTTATATTCACTATTAGTCACTGCTTTGCAGGTATTGCTCGGCTATCCAATGTTTTGCAGTAAATGTTGTAAACTAACTTTAGCACAGAGAAATGTTCCAAAATATTGCTTTCATTTCATTCTTTTAAACAAACAGAAAAAGTAAATAAAGCATAGAGAAATATGCATTTTTCCCACTTAGTAAACAAATTTCTCTATTCAGTACAAGTCATGAACTTTCACCTGATAATAGTTTCCTAATATTGTATTTTGCTACACTATAACATTATAATTTTTAGGAATTTACTAACATTTTTTATATTGTTATACTTGAATTCTAGGTCTACAATTACAAACAGATGGATTCCTCACGCACTGCTAGTGGGACTCCGACTCCACATGAGGCTCCGAATCCAGATGGTAGGACTCTTTCGGCGCTTCACGCTGCAGTTTCGAGCCGTAGTAGGCTACTCTCCACTCGAGCACAAACCTCGTGTGTTAACAATGGATTTCCACTTCCAGTCGACATAGAATTGGAAGTGGAAGATCCTGACCAGTTTATGGAGGAGGAGGAGATGGGCCTTGGGGACGATCCGATTCAAGATCCGGATATACTAGTACACCCTACAGCTGCGAGGCCACCCCGTCCACGGTTAAATAAAAAAAAGTTGTGGACATGGAAACATTTTGAAAAGATTGAGGATGGGGATCCCCAGAAGCCACGGGCTGAGTGCAATCATTGTGGCGCTCGAATTGGGTGTCATTCAAAAAGGTAAGGCACTTCTTGCCTTTCAGCACATCTAAACGGTTGCAAGCGGTACCAAATAGCGAAAGAGATGGCATCAAGAGGTTAGTGTCTTGCTTTATATGCTACTTAATTTTGTGATTATAATCCTATTTAATTTTCATTTAAGACTAATATTGGTAATAAATTATCAAACGCAGACGCAGGTGGGTCTTAGACTAATCTTAACTACAAGACTTCTATAGCCACTGATGGGACAGGGACACAGATAAGGAATCTAGTTGTCCCTCAATACAATGAGAAGATGTTCTGTGAGGTGCTTGCGATGATGATTATAAAAGATGAGATGCCCTTTACCACGGTTGACAAGGATGGGTTCCGGCATTTTGTGAAGTTGCTTGAGCCAAAATTTTCAATCTCATCCCGTTATACAGTGATGTGAGATTGTATGAAGATGCATCTGAGGAAAAAGGCAGAAATGAAGAAGATGTTCCCCACCACTGGTCAGAGAGTGTCATTTACTACCGACACATGGATGTCGGTACAGAATACCTCGTACATGTGTATCACAGCACATTACATTGATAGTGAATGGAATCTTAAAAAATGATTATTGGATTTAAAGAAATAGTTGACCATAAGGGTGCATCGATAGGAGCGGAGATGGATAATTGTTTGGTTGATTGGGGCATCCAAAAAATATTATGCATTACAGTTGACAATACCGGTGCCAATGAGACCGTCATCGAATGATTTATCCGAAATACGAGGACGAGAGAAGATGTGATTAAAAATCACTAGTATATCCACATTCGATGCACTGCTTATATAATCAACCTTATTATTGGTGAGTCTTTCTGGTTTTAATTTTGTATTTTATATTTTTATATTTTTATGATCAAAGTCTTTGAAAATAGTACCATTTTTTATATTATTATGATAATTAGATATTTTTCAATGATGAAACAGTTAAGGGGTGTTGGAAAATGTAGACGACTCTATCAAGAAAGTCCGCGACATTGTGCGGTACGCGAGGGCTTCTCCCCAAAGGCTGCAAAAGTTCAAGGCAATAGCAGAACAGGTTGGGGTTGAGTCTTCAAAGATGGTGTGCCTGAATGTTCCCACTCGATAGAACTCCACATATCTAATGTTGGATATGGCACTAAAGTACCATAAGGCATTTGAGCGGCTAGAGATTGAGGATGGAGGTTTGAGGGATGCCCTGCTGGAGCCTGATGGAAGGGGGCTCGGTCTGCCAGACAACATCGATTGGCAACATGTATCCGAGTTTGTCACATTTTTACAAATCTTTTATGATATCACGATGCGGGTTTCTAGATCCGCATATGCAACGGCAAACATGTGGTTTAGCGAGATCTCCATGCTACACCACCACTTGAAAAAAGGTTGTGCTGACCCGAGTGGATTGTTATCTGATATAACATCACAGATGCAGTCTAAATATGATAAATATTGGGGACAAATTGAGAAGATAAATAGATTATTGTTCATAGCGTTGATCATCGACCCCCGATTGAAGTTGGCAGTAGTAGAATGGTGGGCAACAGAGGTTCTCGGGACAGTGAAAGCTAAGGCGTTTATCACAACACTCAATACAGATTTGAACGAGTTGTACATCCATTACAGTGCCAGTAGTCCTGCTTCATCCTCACGAGCTATGGGTACCTCACGTTCGAGTTCGAGCTCAAAACCAATCACAGATGCTCGTTTGAGTCAGGCTAGTGCAACAGTCGATCACAAGGCTTCAACGTCATGATGTCATTTCATGCACGGTCAACGAGAAATCCATTGCAGTGTACAAATGAGGTTGAGCGATATTTATTGGCAGAAGTTGAGGAGCCTAGTGAGGAGTTTCAGATCTTGATTTGGTGGAGGGCTAATTCACTCAAGTACCCGATTCTCTCTTGCATTGCTCGAGATGTACTAGTCTTTCCTATCACTACGGTTGCATCTGAGTTGGCATTTAGCACTGGAGGTCGGGTGCTGGATGCCTACCGGAGTTCATTGTCACCGTAACAATGGAGGCCCTCGTTTGCACACAAAACTGGCTCAATGATGTACCTACTGGACTAGAGAGCATTGGCATCGATGCAGTAAGCTACAAACTTGAGTCAGGTAAACTCAAATTAATTTATTTAATTCTTTTTAAATGATTAAAGTAACAAAGTTTATATAATTATTAAATTATTTCAATAATCTTTTTTATAATTTCATAAATCTATTTAAATTTTAATTTATATTGTTTATGATTTCACAGATTTAGTTATCAACCCTACCATACTTGTCGATAACTGATGGAGCAATTATCGATTACGTATATTTTTTCTCTAATTTATAGTTACTTGTTTCATGTTTTGTTAATTTTAATTTTTTTTTATATAATAATACATTTTAATTTTATCTCAATCTCAGGTACGACTCCGTATAAGTTCCAACAACAAACTACTTTGCTGCAACAATTTTTTTTTTTTTTGTAACATCAATACGGGTCCCATTGAATCAGAGTCATCAAACTATCAGTGATAATTTAATTTATATTTTATATTATTTTTTGTATTAATAGTCTAGAGTCCTGGACTATTTTTTGTATTACTATTTTTGTATTATGCTATAACGCTATTGGCTGGCATTAGCATTGTAATTACTACTATGTATTTTTTTTTTAATTGTTTAAGATTAATTAGTAGTGAAAACTAAAACCTGAATAGATCAATAGTTGTCGTAACTTAATTGAACAAATGAGCTCAATTGAGCTCATATCGAATTAGTATGGCCCAATTGAGATCATTTGGTTTCGGAATGAGTGTAATTTGGCCCATACCGAACTCGACATTACAATCAAATTTCAGAACTCCGATCGGAGTCGGACTCTGACTGTGTTTTGAAGTCGGAGTCGGAACATTTTTTGGCTCCGATGATTGTCGGAGTTGGAGTCGGAAACTCGATGTTGGAGTTGGAGTCGAAAACTCGATGTCGGAGTCGGAGCACACCCCTAGTCTCTACATCAAACATCATGTCAAAACCTTATTCTAGTACCCTTTCCAGCCACAAAATGGAGATGACTAACGAAGCTTCGCCATCCCTTCCAAATAAATTTCCATAATCCCACCCATATCCCCCCTCACTTCATTGGAGCACCAACCCCCTCAAGCATTTTTGTGTCTACAATCAATAATTTCCTTCTCTCCCTTTAAATGATAACTCCATAACCATTTCTCAACAAAGCATTATTGAAGGTCCTCAAATTGCACACTCCAATCCTCCATTCGAAATTGGGGAACAAACTTTATTCCAATAAACAAGATAAAAAAAAATTACCTTCCCCACTCCCAAAAAAAAAAAAGCCCAAAATAATTTTTTTTATCTCGGTCGCCACCACTGCAAGTAAAGGAAACAAAGATAAAAAATAGGTGGGAAGATTTGTTAGGAAACTCTTAAGTAATGTGAGCCGACCTCCTTTTCGATAAGTATATCGTTTCTAACCTGCCAGCCTCTTTCTCTATTTTCTCCACTACTCCATCCTAAATTACCCTAACCTTAAAAGTTGCCCCTAATGGGAGACCCAAATATTTCATAGGTAGCAAGGACACTTTACAATCCAGAAGGCTTGCCAAGTTATTAATATTGGCCACCACACCCACCGCAACCATCTTAGACTTACCCAAGTTCACTTTAAGCTCCGACACAGCTTCAAAACATAATACGAGTGCTTGTAGAGTTTGAATCTGATCATGGTCCGCTTCGTAAAAAAGTAGAGTATCATCTGCAAATAAGAGATGTGAAATTATGTTAGAGCCATTATTACGATTACCCACCAAGAATCCTAAAAGAAAACCACCTCCAACAGTCGCCTTAACCATCCAGCCAAGTCCTCCATAAGTATAATAAAAAGAAGGGGAGAAAGAGGATCTCCTTACCTCAATCCACGAGAACCGTATATTAAAAAAAAACAACAGGGGTGTCATTCACTAGCACTGAGAATCGAGCGCTGGAAACACAATAATTAGTCCATAAGAGTCCACCTATCACCAAAACCAAATCTCCCGAGCAAGTTTATAAGAAAATCACAATTCACATGGTCATAAGCCTTTTCCATATCAAGTTTGTATAGAATACCAGGAACTCCCTCTCCCAGCCTATGATCCAAGCACTCATTGGCAATAAGAACCAAGTCTAGACTTTGTCTCCCACAAACAAAAGCATTTTGAGGATTGGAAATAATTTGTTCCAATATTGTGCTTAGACAATCAGCAAGAACCTTCGAAATGATATTGTATACTCCACTCACAAGACTTATGGGACAGAAATCCGCAATTGTCATAGCTCCATGTTTCTTTGGAATAAGAACACTAAACTTCACATTGAGGCGCTTTTCAAACTTTTTAAATGAGTGGAATTCATCAAAAACCTGCAATACATCACATTTTACAATCTCCCAACAAGTTTGAAAGAACCCCATCAAAAAGTCATCCGGACCCAGTACTTTGTCCTTTGTCATACCAGAAATGACCTTATAAATCTCATCTTCTTCAAAAATTCTTTCTAACCAACTTGCACTCTGCAAATCAATCAATTCAAACAGCAGGTCATCAAGTTTCGACCTCCAACAAGTCGTTTCAGTAAGGAGGTTCTCATAATAATGTACAATATGGTTATTTAGTTCAGAGGGGGAAGTGAGCACATAAGTACCTGACTGAAGAGTATCAATGGCATTACTGTGCCTATGTGATTCAAACACTTTGTGAAAGAATTTTGTACATTTATCACTTTCTTTCAACCAACGAGCCCTGGATTTTTGTCGCCACGAAGTCTCCTCCATCAACGATACCTCCTCCAATGATACCTCCTCCAAAGTGTCCCCCATCAACTTCCTCCCTCTAACTTACACCAATTCCTCCATAACAGTAGTCTTTTGGTTGTCAACATTACCAAAAACTCCCAAGTTCCACTTTTAGATATCGTGCTTCAAAACCTTAAGTTTGCCTGCGAGAATGAAACTATGAGTGCCTGTAAAATGATAAAAAACTCACAAAGGCACACCTTCTCTACAAAACCATCATTTGCTAACTACATGTTTTTAAACTTGAAATACCAGCAACCCCCATGAATACCCCCACAATCTAACAAGATAGGAAAATGGTCCGAACATACCCAGGGCAACCTCTTTTGGCACAACTCCAAAAAGTGAGCCTCCCACAAAGGAGAGATGAGAAATATGTCCAATCTTGACCAACCCCGACCATTAGACCATATGAACTCACCCCAACTATTTGGGCATTTTTTACATAAACTTATCTCTACATATGGATTTTTTTTTTTTATAAGTAAATAATCGTATTAATAGAGTAGACAAAACCCAAGTATGCAAGATGGTATACAAGAGACAAGACCTAAACTAGGTCGAAGGTGAAATGTAAGATATAAGGAAATCATGAAGAAATAGACCATTGAAATCTACAGCTATGGTCCATAATAATAAGGTACTAAAAAAGAAGGATCGAAGCTCCTCCAAAGTCCTTTCCTTATCTTCAAAAGTGCAATCATTGCGCTCTCGCCAAATGCACCACATGATACAAATAAGGATCATCTTCCAAATTGCTGTGATGGGGGTAGAGCCTCCAAGCGATGTCCAACTAGCTAAAAGATCCACCACTGTAGCTGACATTACCCAGTTCAACCCAACTCGACTGAGTACTTCAATCCACAGGCTTATAGCTGTCTTGCAGTGTAGTAAGAGGTGATTCACAAACTCTCCAGAATCCTTACACATGCAACACCAATCTAGGATTATGATCCAGCGCTTTCTCAAATTGTCAGTGGTTAGGATCTTACCCAAGGCAACTGTCCAAGAGAAGAAGAGAGCTTTGGGTGGAGCCTTATTCCTCCAAATTTTCTTCCAGGAAAAGTGAGTAACTAGAGAGGACATTAAGGTTTTATACAAAGACTGCACAGAGAAAATTCATTTACCCGTCAGGTTCCACCATAGTTTGTCAACGTTCCTTCTAGGCAGTCTTGTGGAGTAGATGAGAGTGAAAAAAGCCTCAAAACTGTCAACTTCCCAATCTTGGGCCGCTCTGCTAAACGTTACATTCCACTGAATCTAATCACCCGAGCGAATCATAAGATCTACCACTGAAGCTTCTTTGTTAGTCGCCAACTGGTAAACAGAAGGGAACGTGATCTTGAGAGTTTCCTCTCCACACCACTTATCCCTCCAAAATTTTATCCTCGAACCCACACCGAGCATGAGTTTGGTGTGGCACTAGAAAACTCCCCAACCCTGTCTAATGTGTTTCCACAAACCCACTCCATGCGCCCCATTCACCTTTCTAGTACACCACTACCCCCACGCTCCTCCATGTTTACACTCAACCACCAATTTCTAAAGAGCGTCTGGTTCCAAATTATACCTCCATAACCATTTACCAAGAAGGGCCTGGTTGAAGAGTTTTATATTTTTTATGCCCAAACCTCCTAAGGATAATGGTCTACACATTTTATCCCACCTGATGAGATGGAACTTGTTTTTATCTCCCATTCCCTTCCATAAGAAGTCCCAATAGATTTTTTCAATCCTCTTTGCCACGGAAGCAGGGATGGGAAATAAAGATAAGAAATTCGTAAGTAGGTTGGATGGAGTACTCTTGATGAGAGCAATCCGACCACCTTTAAAAAGGTACAATCTCTTCTATCCTGCTAGTCTTCTTTCTATCTTCTCTATCATTGTATCACATACTGCTAAGGCTCGTGATAATGTCCCTAAAGGCAAACCCAGGTACTTCATCGGAAGAGAAGCAACTTTACAACCCAGAGTTCTAGCCAATAGATGAGGGTTGGTGACATTCCCAATTGACGCTAGCTCGGATTTATCAAAGTTATCTTTCAAGCCTGAGGCAGCCTCAAAGCACAATAACAAAGCCTTCAGCACCCTGAGATTGTTCTGGTTAGCCTCACAAAAAATTAAGGTATCATCTACAAATAATAAGTGAGAGATAGAAAGAGTGTCTCTATTGGGACTGCCGATAGAAATACCAGCCATGAAACCATTATGGACCACAGCCACCAGCATCCTACTAAGAGCCTCTATGATAATAACAAATAGAAGAGGAGATAAAGGGTCTCTTTGCCTTAAACCACGGGTACTGCTGAAAAAACCAACTGAACTGCCATTTACTAGAACTGAGAATTTTGCTGTTGAGATGCACCATCTGATCCACTTACACCATCTACCCCCAAAACCACATCTCTCTAACAAAAAGATAAGGAAATCCTAGTTTACATGGTCATAAGCTTTCTCCATGTCTAATTTGCAGATGATCCTGGAACCCTGGCCTTAAGTCTACCATCCAGGCATTCATTAGCAATAAGGACCGAGTCCAAGATCTGGCGACCCTTCACAAAGGCATTTTGTGGCTTTAAGATGATTTTACCTAAAGCCTTCCCAAACCGGTTTGCAAGTACCTTAGAAATAATTTTGTAGACTCCATTTATCAAGCTAATGGGTCTAAAGTCTTGCACCTCAGTAGTACCACTATTCTTTGGAATCAAAGCAATGAAAGTAGTGTTAAGACTTTTCTCAAACTTGCCTGTTTAGAACAATTCCTGAAAAACCTTCATAATGTCCTCTTTCACAATCCCCCAACAAGTTTGGAAGAAACCCATCGAAAAACCATCCGGTCCTGGGACTTTATCATTCGCCATTTTTCTGACAACCTCATAGATCTCGGTCTCCTCAAAAGGTCTCTCCAACCACGAGGCTGTCTGTGGATCGATCGAATCAAAAGCAAGCTCATCCAGTATTGGCCTCCACCCCTCTTGTTCTGTAAACAGCTGTTCATAGAAATCCACCACATGAGCTTTGATAGTGGAAGCCTCTGTGCACTCCACACCATTGATATTAAGCATTTCAATGGTGTTAGATCTCCTGTGAGAGTTAGCCACCCTATGAAAGAATTTTGTGCAGCGATCTCCTTTCTTTAGCCATAAAGCTCTTGATTTTTAGCACCAAGAGATCTCCTCAAGTGAAAGAACCCTCTCCAATTCTGAAGTCACCACTGACTTGCAGACTACTTCCTCTTGGGAAAGGGCTCTGGCCTCAAGTATCCTCTCCAAACCTTGAAGCTCTTCTGCTAGGTTTTTCTTGCGTTCCCCGATATCTCCGAACGATTGGAGATTCCAAAGCTTTAAGTCAAACTTAAGCGCTTTTAATTTCCCTGCAAGAATAAAAGATGGAGTACGTTGGAAATGATAAGAAGACCACTAATTTCTTACCATGTCCACAAAACTTTTAGACTTGAGCCACATGTTTTCGAACTTGAAGTAGCGACGCCCACTTTGAATGCCTCCACCATCCAACAAAATAGGAAAATAATCTGAGCATAGGCGAGGCAATCTCTTTTGGCACACCTCGGGGTAGTGACATTCTCACTCTGGTGAGATAAGAAATCTGTCCAACCTAGACCATGTCTGGTTGTTGGACCATGTGAAAGAGCCTCCTATTAGGGAAAGGTCTACCAGGTTCAAATCAAAAATAAAAGCAGAAAACTCCTCTATAGCAATGCACAAACGACCGTCGCTAGATCTCTCGCTAGAGAACCTTATTATGTTAAAATCTCCACCTATACACCAGGGGAGATCCCACCAGCTATGTAGAGCAACAAGTTCATTATCAACATTTGGTCCGTAAACACCTGCAAAGGCCCACAAAAAATTATCCTCCACAGACTTAAAGGAAGCGGCTACTGAAAATTCCCCAACAAAATCCTCGACTTTTTCCACCATTCTTTTATCCCATATCAATAGAATACCACCCAAGGCACCGATCGAGGCCAAAGACACCCAATCAATATAAGGACAACTCCAAACACTTTTCACTAGCGTCCTAGAAATCTTTTTCAACTTAGTCTCTTGCAAGCAAACAATATTTGTCTTCCACCCCTTGAGTAAGATTTTAATGTGCTTACGTTTATTAGAATTGTTCAGCCCCCGCACATTCCATGACACAATTTTTGGCTTCATAAAGACAAGATCGTACCCTTCCCTTGAGCGGCTTCGACTTATACTACCATCATTCAAGGACCAAGTTAATCTCTTGAGCTCTCTGTGAACCTTGGGCTCCGCTTTTCTTAGATTGATTGTGCCCAGTGTCAATAGTGGTGAGGAGGGCCAAAAACTGATCTTCGTACCCAACACATTTCATACCAATACAGTGTTGGATCATCCTAACGCTGCTAAGTACCCATTTAGATACCTGAAATTCAGGGAGTACCTCAAAGTTAAGGGTTAGTGGCTCATTGTTTTTTAGTGCCCCCCCGCGATTGGGTGGAATCTCCCCACTCTATAATAGCACCCATCTCAGTTGCAAGAATAGCTGAGGAAACAGTTTCTAGAACCATAGTGTCATCACAATCCTCAAGGTGGAACAGCTGTTGGGAGTGGTCTTCGAAGGAGGAAAAGCTAAACCCATCGTCTTCCTCCACTATAGCCTCCAAATGCTCGACTGCTAAGGAGTACCCCTCTATTTGGTCCTCAGCACCCACCAAGGTGGTTTTCGGCACTGTCTGGCCACAAGAAGAGTTTGCCGACATCTTCTGGGCCTCTAGGATGTCCTGCGATGCAAACGGGGTTGAACACACCTCTCCCTCCTCGCTCTGCCCTGGCTCCAGTCCCACCTCCAACCTCACCGGCATTGTCTAATCCACTGGCGAGATCAAATCCGTTGGGATCTCCACTTCCGGTGCACCGATGGAGGAAAGGGTCCTCCATTCCTAGAAAGAGGCCTCAAACCCGGATTCAAGAGTTTGGACTTGATGCGCAACAAGGGTCGGACTTGTTGCTGCACCTAGCCCGCTGGCAAGAAGAATGACTATTGATCTTTCCTCATTGCAATGTCTGTTGATGTCTGCCAAGAAGAATGACTTTAAATCTTGGGCATCAATTTGAGCTTCCAAAAATCAACCATTACTTGTGTGGCATATTGATTACTTCCTGAGTTCATCTTGTTAGGTATTTGATAAATACGAAAGCCTTAGCCCACAAACTTACTAGAGGAAAAATTCCTAAGTTCTGCTAGGCCCATCCTTTTGTCTCTCTCCTCTTCTCTCTCCGTACACTTGTTTTCAAAAAAAAAAATGTTTTCATTTTCGTCTCCATGGATTCAACTGTCGTAGCTGGTGATTGTTGGGGTGTCTTAAATCAGACTTTATGGGGTCGATCAAGAATGTCATCATTGAACATAAATATTTCGAGTTTAAGAAAGAAAGTGATAATCGGTGGAGGATAACAGAGAGCAGTCCTCGTTTTGTGAAGCATCTCCTCATTGATCATGACGAGATGGTATGGCTGGCTGCCATGGTGAAGGAAGGTCTAGCTTTAGAAGTTCCCTCCGAGTTCATCAAAACACGTAGAAGGGGGTCTCAGGTGCTGTTGCTGTAGAAACAGCATAATTCTTGTGGCAGGTTTCTCAACTTATCGGACTTTGGCCCTGAGAGACGTCGATATATGCTGCTGGTGCCAAAAGGGAAGGCCGGCATTGGGTGGAGAAATTTTGCAGAAACCTTAATGGAGCTTTCTGGTTTGGAAGGGAACAACTCTTCAACGGACAACCATGGTGGATATCTAGGTTGACGCAAAGGAGCTTGGTGGACTGCCAGGTCAAGGCAAGGATTGGACCCTCCATCGCGCTCCCTCAGGTCGCACCATGAGGCGCTGCAACAAGAGAAGGTCGTGGGTGGGGCTTGAGAACCACTTGCTGGTTCCAGACCTGTTTTCGACGTCAGGATGCAGAGGAGAAGGGAAGGTGACAGTATTGTCTACCCAAATAAGGAATTTTTTATGGGAATGATTTGTGTGATGGAAAAGTAGATACCAAGATGCAGTTTAATATCTCGGAACTAAAACGCTGTGTTGAGGCATTTGATGGGCCTAGTCACGTGGGCCAAGCCTCACAAGCAACCGGGGCTCAAGCTGTGGCTTTTAATGTCCACTCGCCAAAACGGTGCGTCGAGGTAGTGGTGGGGGAAACGCATGCTGAGGGGGCTTTACAAACAAATGGGCCTAAGCATCTGGGCCCCGGTTGTGTGTCTCACACACATTCTCCTTCTACAAAACATTCCTATCAATAATATGCAATAGCATTGAGGATCTAATACCAGCTACATTAGAAATCAATGCAATCAATAATATATTAAACCTTAAGGGTTGGCTCAACTGGTAAGGACATTGGTCTTAGTGATATGCTCCCTCCAAGTATAGGGTTCAAATCCTTGAGTGCAAACTAATTCTAGGGATCATCGGACTGGGTGAATTTTCCATTGAATTACTTGAGGTGCGCTTGCAGGAAACTCCTTGCAAAAATCCTGTGCACCCACTAGATCAATTAGGACTTGTTCTACGGCACCCGGTGCAAATAAAAGAAAAAGAAAATATAATATAACAACAACTTCACTTGATAGGGAAATGCATGTTTCTCTTTCCATTCGACAGCATGGAAGGAGCAAATCCAGCCAATTGCTTCTAACTCATGCTTTAGCTAATAGCACTCAAATAGATTTTTCCCAAGGCTAGATTGATAGAAGATTGGCTAAGTTCTATCAGCTAGAGTTCTGGTAATATAACAGCCAAGATTTTGTGAAAAGCTAATAGCACTCAGCCAATCATCTATCAGTTTTTTCTAACACTCCATCATCAAATAGATTTCACCTTGAAAGCAGTCCCCAAGACCAAGGTATTTGATGGCCAGCGAAGCAACCATACAGCCCAAGATATTTCCCAAGCCCTGGATATTGTTCACAATACCCACAGGAACCATTTCAGACTTAAATAGATTCATCTTCAGGCCCAAAACAACTTCAAACCAGAGTAGTACAGCCTTCAAATATTGCATATGACCATAGTCCGTATCACAAAAGAAGCGAAAGATCATCAACAAAGAGAAGATGAGATATATTAACACCTCCCACTGAAAACCAGCAAGGAAATCTCCATTAACAGCCACTCCCAACATGCAACTCAAGTGCATCCATAACAGTGACAAATAGAATAGGGGAGAGGGAATCCCCTTGTCTTAAACCCCTTGAACAGTTAAGAAAACTCTTTGGTGCACCATTCACCAAAACCAAATAATTGACAATAGATATACAATGCCTAATCCAAGAAATTCATCTATCTCCAAAACCACACCTCCTAAGTAACACAAAAAATACCTAGTTAACATGATGATAAGCCTTCTCTATATCTAGTTTGCACAAGAGTCCATGTGTAGTCTCCTTGATTCTACAATCTAGACAATCATTGGCAATTGAAACCAAATTCAAGATTTGTCTCCCATTCACAAAAGCATTATGAGATTTTTGAAATAATCATAACAGCACTCATACGATCGGCAAGCACCTTTGAGATTTGTCTCCCTTCACCTCCAATGCTTATAAACTTTCCTGGACCCTATGTTTTCCATATATTTACAGCATGATGTGGAGTGGATGGAACACTACAATTGCAGCTGCAGTATGTGAAATAGTTTTTTATGCAGTTTGCTAGAAACGTTAAACTAATTTTCTTCTAGAAGCAAAATTAATCATGACTTGTTTTGCAGGAAACGGCATCTTGCAAACCAAAGGCTGGTTTTTCTTGGGTGATGCCTTTGCATGTGCCGGATCTTTTTGCAATCTGGCCAGGCATTGTGGGGAAAGATATTAACTCTATTGTTATGAGGATCATTCCCTTGTGTTTATTCTGGTGCCTATGGGCAGAAAGAAACGGAAGATTTAGTCAATTTGAATTTAAATTCATTGTTCGGAAGGAAATGAATGTACTGTTTTGCTTTAGTTTTCCATTTCTAGCTTGTAAATAGGTGTTTCTCCATTGTATACTTCCTGTGTACTTAGGTTATGTCTATTTCCATGGAATAAAAATTTTCTTTATACTTATAAAAAAAACAAACTCTTCCTGAGTAGCTGGTTTTTTCCCCTGTTATCACTATCATTGTTTTTGTTGGTTGTTATAGCAATATTACCTTTTCCTTTCCCTAGTATTTAAATCCAAATGATTGGCACATAAAAAAACACGTCTAGATAATGCTAAAACTATGCTTTATCACTGGTATGTAGAAATTTTTGCATAACATAATCTAAATTCTCAAAGAAAATAAAACCATCTGCTCAACAGATTATGATAGTCTACGTACCATGAACACCCTCACCACTCAGGGCATTAAGATATGCTGCTAATGTGGATACCAATGTCTTTCCCTCCCCTGTTTTCATCTCGGCAATAGATCCATCATGAAGCACCGCTCCACCAATAATCTATCGTGAAATGTGAAACATATATAAGCCTCTATGCACATTTAAGCAGATTTGCATGCGTGTGTGCATGCGCGCGTGAGAGAGAGAGAGAGATGTGTATAAGAGAGACCTGCACATCAAAGTGACGCATTCCAAGTTTCCTCCTTGCAGCTTCACGAACAACAGCAAATGCCTCTGCAGAGATCATAATTAAACAAACATCAATATTATTTTTAAAAGATTAATATTTAGCTGTTTAAAACTGTGAAACTGAAACAGAAGTTTGACCAGCTTGAATGTGGGCCAGCGTCTCCCCTTGCTTCAATCGACCTCGAAACTCCTCAGTTTTTGCAGTCAGCTATCACAATAAATGCAACCCCCTTATAAAGTAGTACACCCAAAAAAAAAAAAAAACACACAGCTTAGCGAAACCAATTCAAACCCAGAAACCTGCTCATCGGAGAGCCTCTTAATCTCTGGCTCGAGAACGTTCACGGACGCCACTAGACGGACATAGTCGCGCACAACCCAGTGATTTAAACTCATGACATCAGTCCATGTCTTACTGAGACGACCCAAATGCTCCTAAACAGAACAAAAGGAGCGGTTGAATATATACACAAACGTATGGACAAACAAATGGTGGGCACGAACAGAGTAGGACCTTTACTGACGCAACAATTGGTCTAGTTGCTAAAACTCGTTGTTGCAGCCGACAAAAAGAACGACGGGGAGGAGGAGAACGAAGACGTAGGGTGAGAAAGGGGTTGGGAAGGGAGAAAGTGGTTCTTATCTCGGGAGGTTTTGGGGAGAGGAAAGAGGGGTTTAGGAGGGCAGGCACCGTTGCCATGCGTGCGGAGTTGGGTTTCCTTCTTTTTTGTGCGCTTCGATGGGCGGCTAACAAAGGAAGCTTGCAGTTGCTTACAATTTGCATGTCACATTTTAGTTTGTGGCTATTCTATCTTTCCGAAACTTTTACCGATTAATATTTTTTCTTCGAGAAATGATCATTTTAATCGTGAACACGTAAGTGATGTAAAATCATTTAAAAAATAAATTAATATAAAATAATATAACAAAAATAATAATTTTTAATAATGAGTTCCAATCTTTCTACTCTTTTTTTTTTTTTTTTTGTGAAATCAAATGAACTTTCTTTCAATCAAAAGATCAACAAAAGATCTAATCCAGCTTGAAACATCTTCAAACTCTACCAAAACATTATCAATGGTGAGAGTATTTTGTACAAGAATATGAGCAATCTCATTAAATGCTCTAATTACATGACGAATTAAAAAAGACTGAAAATTAGTTGAAACATCTATTGAAATGAGACGAGCTTAATTGTCGGCATTTCCTTTAAGATCATTAATAGGGATGTCAAATCGTGTTAATAGATTTTGTTCGTGTCGTGTCAAGACATGTATATTATATTATATAGGTCAATCTTAATCCGACCCGTTAAATTTATCGTGTCAAAATCTCAAATTCTAACACGACCCGTTAACATAACGTGTCATATCGTGTCAACCTGTTAGGACCCATTAAGAAATATTATGAAATAAATTAATACAACAAAATATGATACGTTTAACTTATTTAAGTAAATATATTGAATATGTCCGAAATTAATCCGTTTAACTTAATTAAACTTAGCATAATTTTATACAAATATTAAAATCACAATATTTATAAAAATTATAACACTAACTACAAGTATAAATTACAATCTAAATAATAAAAAATCAAAATTAAGATTTTAACAATTTTACTTTTAAATATAAGGATATACTTGTAATTTTAATTTTCTTAAAATGTCATAACGTGTTATAATGGATCAAAACAGGTGGACCCGCTATCAACCCATTCAGCAATCGTGTCGTAACGAGTCAACCCATTTTGACCAAAAATCCATTAAAACTAAACTCTAACCCGTTATTATTGTACCATGTTCATATTGAGTTAACAAGTCGTGTAACATATTGTCACCCCTAATCATTAATCACTTATAAAGCATCTCCTACAAAAATAATTTGTCTAAGACCAATGTTGGCTGCCAAAATAACTGCTTGGAGAGCTACATAAAATTCTAGCATATATGGATTTGGAAACATCATTCTTTTCATTCTCATTGTGGCCATAAATCTACCTTGCCAATCATGTATAACCGCTCCAATCCCAATTGAGAAATCATGTTCTCATACATTTGCATCTCAATTGATCTTATGAAAGCCTTTAAGAAGGGATTGCCATCGGGAAACATTTCTCTTATAGTAATGGATTGGGAGGAAGTGGGCAGATTTTGATGCAGGGAGTTCAACGTCTCCAATTCCTATTTGACTTAGTTCACGATCACTGCTGGATTAGAGAATATTTGAAGATCATCTCATTTCTTCTTTTTCAAATTCTTGAGGTTACCACTGCTAGCTCGGCTAAGAATTTCTCCTCCAATTCAGCAAGCATATAACAAACCAGTTCTCTTAAATAATGAAAATTGGTATTGATTTTTTGGAAAATCCTAGAGCAACCAGACCAAACATCAATCACATATGAACACTCCCATAGAGCATGAGACACATCTTCCACTACTAAGCAACATATAGGACATGATGGACATAATGAGATCATCAAGCACTCTTCTATTTGTTAAGTTAGTTTTGGTAGGCAACAAGTTTTGACAAGCCTTCCATAAAAATAACTTTTTTGTATTAGTAAACTGGGAGCTTCCACTACTTTTGTCATTTTTCTCATGTACCAAAACTTGAAGAAGATTGCCCTTGCATTGACAGTTGGATTTCAACTTGAAGATGATAAGCACTTTTGATCTAAAATATTCCATTTTGAGACCATTTTCACACTAGTTTATTTGATCTATTACACACACTGATAGGTATTTGAGAGATAAGTCATTTAACATTTTTAATTTCTATGTCTTAGATTGGTGATCAATTAAGTAGGCCACTTTTCCCTCTAAATGTAATGTAGAGACTGGACTTTGCACTTTGAAAGATGAAGGATAGGGGAGCCACCTATCTTGCTAGGTTTTGACTTTAGAATCATCTCCATTGCACCATATCAAATCAACCTCCAATAATGGCTTTGCTGCCATGACACTCCTTCAAATGAATGAAGAACTCCTTTTTACCTTTATTTGTAAGAAATTTCCATATGGGTAGTGCTTTACAAACAACACTTTGGCAGCAAAAGAATTCAAATTTTGAAGTAATCTTCATCCTTGTTTAGCAGGCATAGCTAATTAAATAACTCCAAATTTCTTAAGCTTAAACCTCCATTTGTTTGAGAGGTTTTCATTTTATCCCAAGAGCACCAATAAATTTTGCTTTCCTCGATCGAGAATGTTTTTAAAACCTTTGGTTTTGTTCTTCCCCATCATCGTTAGAAAACCAAGATATTTATCATAAGGTTGAGAGGATTTAACACCTGCCACTTGAATGATTCTCCGCCTGATTTCGTCTTTGGTATTCTTCATGAAAAAATTTGAATTTTTATCTATATTCAACCTTTGTCCAGAGCTCTTTTCATAAGTGTTCAACAAATTCAGGAGTTTGTTCCATTCATTACAAAACAAAAGGCAATCATCAGCATAAAAATGTTCATCCTAGATTGAGCAACAGGAACACCTTTTATTACCCCTCTAGGTTCAGCATCTTGAATCATCTTGCCAAAAACTTTAGCCCTGATTATAAAAAAGATAAGGCGACAATGGGTCATCTTGTCTTATACCACAAGTAGGTTTAAAAGCTCTTTGAGGGATACCATTAATGAAAACTAAATAGGAAACTGAAGAAAGACATCTCATTATCACTTATGTCCATCTTGGTGCAAATCCCATTTTGGTCATTACATCTGGCAAGGAAGTCCATTTGAGTTTATCGTAAGCCTTGCTCATATAATGTTTGATAGCCATATATCATTCTCTCCCCTTTAGGCCATGGTTCATAGTATGCATTGTTTCAAAAGCTACTTTAACATTATTTGTAATCAGACGGTTTGGAATAAACGTACTTTGTGATGGTGAGATGATCTCTGTGAGAAACTTTTTTAACCTGTTAACAAGGACCTTGGCCAAGATTTTATATAAGACATTGCACAACAAAATTGGCCTAAAATCTGAGACTTTAATAGATGTCTTATCCTTAGGAGTTAATGCAATATGAGTAGCATGAAAATCCTGTAGCCAGACACCCGAAGAGAAAGCCCCTTGGACAGCTGACCACATTTCGGCCAACTATACTCCAATGTTTCTAATAAAAGATGGCAGGGAAAGTATTTGGTCCAAGAGAACCTAAACCATTCATGTTAAAAACAGTCTTTTCTACTTTAACATTCGAGATGTTTTTAGTCAATCCACAGTTCATCTCAGCAATAACAACAGGTTGTATAACTCGAATACACTCATCAACATTCATAGGCATAGAGGGAGTAAAAAGAGATTGAAAGAAATTTTGAAAGTGAGCATTGACCTCCTCAGGTTTAACAACAATCCAACCATCCTCACTTGAAATTTTCTTGATAGCATTTGATTTCCTCCTCTGATTTGAGCTATTGTTCCATACCTCGTTACTTTCACTTTGTATGCTCTTCTTCCAAAAGTCTACCGACTTCTTTTTTCAGCCTGCAAATCTTTGCATTACAATCTCCTTTGTTTCTTTCTTGCATTAATTTCAGCTGTGCTAACTTCTCATTAACAAGTTTTCTCTGATTCTTGAAGGTATTAGTGCTCTATATAGTCAGCCAATCTTTCTTAAAATAACTACATGATGCTTGCAGAGTCTGTAAATATATCTAGCATAATTCTTTCGCAAATTAAATAGATGAATTCAATTTAATAATCAATAAAGTATTGGCCAATCCCTTTTTCTTATTAAAAAAAAACGAAGAATTCAAAAGAGAATAAAGACCATAAACCTCACATTGCAAAACATAAAAGTTAAATAAAAAATCAATATTTGGGCTTTTACCTTTTTTAATCGATCAAAGTGACATTTTTTAATTTCTAAAACGTTAATGCTGAATATATATATATATATACACATAAAAAAAGTGCCGAGAAAAATATATATATATATATAAAACTCACAATCAGATATATTTCTTATATTTTTTTTCAATTAAGAAATTAATATAAAAACTGTCATGTGACATCAATATGCAAGTAAGCAATTTATTTACAAAACTTAAAAAATATTAATGTTGTCAATATCAATATGTTAGTATTAGATGTGGTTTGGATAATGAGTTGAGATAAAATAAATTAATATAAATTTTGAATAAAATATTATTAAAATATTACTTTTAAAATTATTATTATTTTGAAATTTAAAAAACCGAATTATTTATTATATTATATGAAATTTTAGAAAATTATAATTATTAGATCAGATAAATTGAGATCATCTCTCGGTTAATCATTTTGTTATTTTTTTAATAAAAATTGATTAATTGCGATTTTTTATAAAATTATTTAAGGTAGTAGAACGCAACTAAGTATGTAAGCCACATGTTATCAGCGACACGTGTTATAAGGGGATTTTCCCCTAGGGCCCAAGAGGTGAGGTCCAATCTAAACAAAAAAAAAGAAGTTGAAGTGAGAAAGTCTAATCCAAAACGGGCCAACCCATCAGCCTAATCTAAGGGGGGAGCCGACAACCCTAGCACTTACACAACACGACCCACACTAGTTAGGAGACGTCATAAGAGATGTGACTTGCTATCTTAGAACACCTTCCACACAACGCTATACACTTAAGTATCCGTCTAATCAAGCAAATATAGATAAATGAGAGCCTTTGATCTCTTAACATGAAGACATCAACGAACAATTAGAGAAACTTGCATAATGGAGCAGGCAAGGGAAATACACCACATTAATGAAAAAGTCTAAGGAAACTAAGCCGCATTAAAGACTCCACAAACCGAACTATACACTATATTAATAATACTATCAAAGAGGTCATTCCACATTTAAACAATGAAATAGTGAAAAGGATGAGAGCCCCATAGGGACAGGCATAATCTGTCCCCTCAAGCTTTAGGTATAAATAATAGACTCTTAGGTACGAAAAAACTTAGGACACTTTACATTTTATGCCCCCATAATACACAAACTTCCAAAACTCTTACTGAATTAGGCATTAGAGACTTCTTGGCTTTTAAGGTTGGCCTCTCCCATCTTTTTCTTTTATATCATTTTTGCATGCCCAAGCTGTTAAGACATAAACTTTTGAAACTCGACCCACAGACGTGCGAACCATGACGTTAACACATATGGCCTAACCACAAGTCAAAATTGCAGAGGTGCTCGATGGGGGAGGAGAGATGGAGTTGAACACCATGAGACTCCGACTAAGGTATCTTGATGGTAGTGAGGGGCAGTTGGAGGCAAATATAAAAGTCCTTGTTAAAAAAAAAGAAAAAAAAAAGAGTGCCCTTTTTTCTGCATTAGCTTTGAGGTTGGCGAGAGTGCAAGAATTAGTTTTTGGTTTGACAAATGATGTGTTGAGAGTGCCATTTTTTCTGCATTTTCAAGAGTTTTCAGCCTAGTTGAGGATCAACAAGCTGTTGTCTCCGATGTGCTGAGAAGAGCCAATGGCACAATGTTTTGGAACTTGACTTTTTCTAGAAATCTCCAAGATTGGGAAGTTGAGGAGATTGCTGGTTTTTACAACTTTCTCTATTCTAGGCAGGTTGGAGGACATGGGAGGGATAGAATGCTGTGGAATCACTCTAGGAACAAAAAATCCAGTCTCAAATCATTCTACAAGGCACTCCAAACCGGCTAGCCGCCAGGTGGGTTCTCCTAGAAGGGTATTTGGAAAGTTCCAGCGCCACCTAAAGTTGCTTTCTTCGCCTGGACAACGGCTTGGGATAAGATTCTGACGGCCGACAATTTAAGAAAAAAATGGATGATAGTCATGGAATGGTGCTACTTGTGCAAGAATAATGGGAAGTCGATCGACCATATTTGTAAGGTCTGATTGAGTTGGATAATGCCCAGGGGAGTGGCAGATCTTCTTGCTTGCTGAAAACGATACCATCAGTGCAAAAATTTGGCTGCGATGTGGAGGATGATTCATTTATGTCTACTGTGGTATCTATGGATGGAAAGAAATGAGAGATGCTTTAACAAGAATGAGAGGACTATGGGAAAAATCTGAGACTTTTTTATATTTTCTTTGGTTCAATGGTTTTCCGCCATTGTGCTCAAAGGAGGAAATGTTAATGAGTTTTTGAATGCTTTTCAGCTTGCTAGAGTGTAATTAGGTCTCATTGATGTACTTCCTGTGTAATTCGTCTTTGTCTAGTTGCACTCATTCAATAAAGTTATTACTTATCAAAAAAAAAAAAAGGAGAGACAAGAATATTTTTTGCAAAGAAATATGAAAACAACATGAAATGGTGGCTTCAAGAAAATGAGAACAAACTAGGGAAAAATGAAAGAAAAATAAGAGATGAAAGAAAAGAGAGAACTGTTAAAGGAAGAGAAAGGGTTAATTCTTCCTTCCTCTAGCTGGGTTGCTATTTGTGAGGGTTTTGGGTTTTTCCTTTTTTCTATTTTTGGGGGAGAGGTCTTGACTCTTTCAGCGTTCTTTGGGAGTTCTTTCTTGCTTATATTTTGCAAGGGTGTTCAAGGTTATGTTCTCTTGAGTAATCCCTTCAATACATGCAGTTCTTGTTTCACATGCATAGGATAATTGGCCAGATCATGGAGGTAGTCCAAGAATATTATAATGCAGTTGAAATCTCAAACTCTTTATCTACATTATTTGAGATGTTTATCGAGTCTCGATTTGTTCTATTTTTCATTAAAATTGTACCTTTGATGTTGTTGAAGCACACTAGGATTGATCTTTTTTTGTTAATAATTTCTTTGAGCTTGCTATTATTTCTCAACGAAGAGAGAAAAAGGCTGGAATTGTATTGTAGTTTACATGAATTTGCATATCAATGGGGAAAACAAAACAAGGCCTCAAGATAGAAAACAGTTGGGGTGGGGGGGGGGGTGGCGCAGGAGGAGGTGGTTATGTCATAATTCTCATCCTAAAATCTCAAACACCCAAATTCTAAATTTCACAAACCATTTGAAATCTCTCCTGTCAAACAAATGACCTCCAAATCTCTCTTCTTGTTTCTCTATAAGAAGTTCAAGGGGTAAAAACTAAGCAGTAAATGTGGAGGAAAATAGTATTTATCTGTCCACTTGTGTTAGCTTGAGACAATATTGTGGTGCTTTATGTAATTTGGTTCCATGCCTGATAACATACTTACAAAAAAAAAAAAAAGAAGCATAAATTGGTCTATTTGTGCGCACAAGTTTAGATTTATGATAATTTTATTTCCAACTTAATATGACTCCTGTTAAATTAGGTGATCCATAACCTAGGAATAGCGGATACGATCACATAAATCATGTTAATGGAAGACTCAGATAGCATCAGATTGATTCAAATGCTCGCATCCTTTTTTTTTCCCCCTTTTTGTGCATAAATGCTTAAAGATTGAAAATAATTCAATAGACTAGTCATGAACAATGAGTCTTTACAATCTTCTATTATTTTCATGTTACACTTTATATTCACAATAGAGAAATGTTTGTTATTCATCCTGAAATTTTATAATACTCAGTCACACCAGTTAATGTGACACATTTCATATGACTTTTCATTGAGTGGTTGACACGAGAAGCCACCAATGATACATTGAATTGCTTGACTAAATTGGATAATCCAATGAAGAGATAGACAAGGCATAGCAATTAATGCTCATGTAGAGTCCATATTGCCTGAAAATCCTTTACGGCAACTTTCGGACAACATTCTACACATATGTCTATTTCTCTCCAGAATTGGAATATCCAATTTGGTTAGACAATTGAAGAAGATCTCTATTTAATTTGGAAGCCATTTAAAATGCCCCACATTAACCGGTGTGACTGAAAATGATAAAATTCAGAATGAGAAAAATACCTCACATCTTAACATACTTTGCTTGGGGAAATAATTACAGAACCTGGCATTATGCTATAACCCACTGGATCTAGTGGTCGTCTTTCGGTAACATCATCAAAGTGCAATGATCACATTTGACGTAATAACCTGGAGAGTCAAACTGGGATTCACAAATCCAGCATGAAACTGAAATTGATCAACTCAATGAAACTGTGAAGAACTGAGGCTGGCACTGCTCAATGATGTAAAGGAAAGAAACAACAGCATGCTAGGAGACACTATGATCACTTTCCATAATAATACACCTGGGACAATTGAATTAAGATTTAGTGACTTGGCATTAATATGTAGCAAAATCAAATGTCAATCTCCAATAGAATGGCTATATGGAATGCTTATCTCAACCAAAACTTACTTCAATAAAAAAGCTCAAATAGTTTTTTTCTTTTTGAATTCCTTTTCCAAGCAAACTACAAGAAATTAACAATGAAATTTGTTGTTTCTTGCCAAGAGCTAAGAATACAAGCTCAGGATATTCATTTCCATCTCTATTTCCTATGTGGTATTAACTCTCTCTCTCTCTCTCTCTCTCAAGGTCCTTCCTTTGAACATATAGTCTAAAGACTTTCTCTTGAACACCAAATAAACCAAAATGGAAGGACTATTTCTTCAAATGATATTTAACTTTAGCAGAATAAAAAAACTCCAATATGAGCAGTTAAAAAGGAAAGGACAGAGAGACAAAGAAAGGAAAAATAGACAAAAACCAAGTGTGTAGGGTTACCATCAAATTCCATGATCAGATAAATGTATTATATTGATTAGTTTCTAGAGGACACATTCCACAAAGGGAAAAATAGATCAGAAACCAAGAAGATTTGTTATGGTCATCCAGGAAAAAATGTAGGTACATATCTGTAGATATTTACATCTCTTTTAGATTGCCCAAGAATGCCAGAAGTGTGAGTCTCTCCTAAATTTATATAGCATAAAATGTAGCATGCCTTGATAGAGCTTTTTTTTTCCATAGTTAGCATACCTTGATAGACCTATCAGCATATCCGACTATAAGCTTTCCTTTCCAGCAAAACAAAACTGTAATTACAGAATCGCCCGGGATGGACACGGTTGGTATCACATCTATTTGAAACTCATCTCCTGATAATTCCTACAAGTCAATACTAAGTTAATGAGTCTCAAAAACCCAGAAAAGAACTCAAATTCATGGGTGAAAAAAAGCTAACAGCAACAAGGGATAAGCTACATTTGAGAGTTCATTCTGTAATATTTAGTTGCATCTGGAAATTCTTTTAATTCTTTTATGCTACCTGTACTTTGACACTTTTGTCCCAACCTCCTGTAAATAGCCATTTGCCCTCCACACTAGCAGTAAATATAGCACCATTGTGTAATTTTGTTGATTTCATTAGTGCGTCATTCTTCCAGACCTGAATGGAGTGGCAAAAGCATATGATTTCTTAGCAATGAAGTCCATCAGTAAAAGAAAAGGAAAAAAAAAAAGAAGAGAGAAGCAAATCCTTATTAGCTTTGAAGGGGAGGCTAATAGGCATACCAGTCAACAAAACACAAATATTTATGTTTTAAGTGCTAGAAATTTCCATCTGTTCACTAGAGTTTGGGCAGTTCATAGAAGAAAGTTTCTACTTTGTCTCATAATTAATCTGAAATGAGTTTAAAGATCCTATAGCACTTAAACAAACCTACCTTGCTTTGAATGTATAGAATGCAATTTTAAGGATGTTGACAAATGGAATGACTTATTATTTTAGACAGGCCATTGAATGACCACGTTGAAAGTCTAAATTCACATCCAAGTGAAGTCAAACTACCCAATGACTAAACTAACCCAGCTTATGCAAGGTTTGAGAATATAAAACCTTGATACATCCATTTTCATGAGCTGCAACTAGCATGTGCTCAGTAGCAGCAAGGGCCAGGACAGAGGTCACATTTCCAGGCATATCTTCCCCCAATACTGCTAATGGACTATGATCACTAAGACTCCATAATCGGATTGTTCCATCCCAACTTCCACTGTAAAGAATCCCATCACATACTGCAAGTGTGGAAACTACCGATTTATGTCCAATCATTGTGCATGATAGAGTGCCATCCTGGGAAAGACCAGAAAAAAAAAAGAGTTCATACATCAGACATATCATTGAAATATATGCATGCAAAATCACATATCACGTGATAATACAAGGAATCACCTGCAATGACCATCCTTTTATCGATTTATCTCCACTGCCAGAATAGACATGGCCATTTCGTGAAATGGTCAAGGCATGAATACCACTATAGCGCCAATCTTTCTGCTCATACCATTTCTTTAAAGGATCCTGCCCTAGAGGGACAGTACTACTCCAGACAAATATACCGCCACCACTATCACCACTTATGCACACTTGTTCTTCATCCACATAAACTAGAGCCATGACTCTATGTTCATGACCTCTAAATGTGTGTACATGAGAGAAGTCCTGCATGATATAAATGCCAAAGAAAATTATTAGAATTGCAATCACCAAAATTTAAAGCAATCAGCACAGATGCAGGGAGATCAAGACCCATTATAAGCCTTCTGTTCAGGTTGAAACTCTTTCTAGTAATGCAAAGCAAATCTCAAAAAATGGTTCTAAACTCTAATATTATGTTGTAGGCTTGTAGCTTTCACATATCTAAGTCTTTCTAGCTTTCACATATCCAAGCTTTCACATATCCAAGTTACCAACTCCCTCTTTCATTCTGGAAAGGCAGTGTCCCCAATAAGTGTGCAAGAACTCATCGCTAAAAGAAAGTAAAACCATATGCCAATACTGCATTTTATTTTATAGGGCTTTACTTACTGAATCCACTTGACTGAGATGCCAAATATTACGTCTAAGACAACTGAAAATTTTACTTGATAAAAAAAGTTTTGGAAACTGAAAGTAAAATAAATTACTTAACGTGATTCCCTACAAGTTGAACTAGTAGTAAAACTGGTAACTTCAAAAACTGTGCTTTAGAGTCTTTACCTGCAAAGACCATACACGCACAGTTTTATCAAATGAGGAGCTAAACAGAAAATCCCCTACAAGATCAGAGTAAAATTTGTCATTGAAAGCAATATACTTGAAACAACAAAAGCAGTGAAGCACCACAGTGACTCAACATGATTCATTTTTCCTTTTATGTAAGCACATAAAAGTTTCAACACTGTGAAGTCACAGCTTCTAACCTTAAAGGATTAATTATATGGGTTTGAAGTAGAATATTATAATTAAGCTTACAAAACCAAGCTCAAAGCTTGCATTTGTATGCATGTAAGAGTTTCATTAAAATTCCCAAGCTCTGAATGCAAAATAAAGAAAGGTGGGTGATCTCCTACTTATAAGCCTCTGATTCATCATGTTTCTAATAAACGAGAACCACCCTATGTCAAGACCCACGTAGCTTTTCCCACGCTTTCACCATAATTACAGACACCAATATAGTCCACTACTTGTCATAGAAAGTACGGGGAACTAAGAACAATTACAGTCACCCTGTGCCCATTTGCAAACATCTTTATTCTCAAGTTCCAGATTTTGAAGGAAGTCTTAACAGCCAAAACAACTGAATGGGTATGCATGGATTCTTGTCTAGGAAAGAGAATAAATTAGAGAGAGCATATTTGGAATTATAAAAATCCATTTACAACTCATACCTCCAACTGCTAAACCTGTAATACAATCAAGATGGCCCCGAAGATCTTTAAATTTGGTAACTCCTTTGGAGAGAACTTCAACAAAGTTTTGGTTAACCCCCTCATCACCTAGATCAATATCTTCCCCACCATCTGTTTTGTATATTTCTTCACTGTTAGGGGGCAACCGACACAGTTTCCCAAGAAGCAAGCAATGCAAAGTCCTGTCCCCTTTTACATCCTCAAGACCACCTAAGGCATCAAATTGAGGCTTGATTAACAATTCCCTTAGGCATCTTCTCACCTCAGTTGCAAGTGGGCGACTTTCTGGATCCAAATTCAAACATTTACAGAGGATCTGAGTGAATGAGTCATATTCTGAACCCAAATTTTTCTCCAACAAAGAACTAACTTTCTCCACCCACCTCAGGTGAAAAGTAGAATAATCAGAACCTTCTATGCTTATTTCTGAAATCTGTTCTGTGAATGATTTTCCAAGAATAACCATCATTAGCACACAAGCTAATGACCAAACATCTGAGCTAAAACTTAACGAATAACTTGAGGTTCCACATTCTACTGCAAGTCCCTCTTTTTGCAATAACTCAAGCAACAGCTCCAGGCTCACAAAAACCTTGCTTTTTAACAAACGACTGAAAATCACTCCCAATGCATCATCATCAATTCTTGACCTACCAGAAACGGCTTCTATAACACTCTCATGAACCTTCATTCCTGCCACCAATACCCCACTCAAATCAACATGAACACGACTGAAATTGTCGAAACTAAAGCATGAAATATCCAAACTACCCAAAAGCAACCCTTCCAAATGCAGACTAATTACTGCATCACAAATTCCAGCACCGACTAGCGAAAATCCAGACATCCCATCTTTAGTTAAACCCTCCCCGTTACTGAAGTCACCCAACTTCTCCAACAAATTCCCTCTCTGTCTCTCACACACTAAATCCAAGAACCCACCACCCAAATCACCCCACAAGCCATAAACTTTATGCATCCCACTCTGTTGTCCCAAAGATGCTCTCAAGATCAAACCTAATTCATCTCTTTCCCTCTCTTCCATTCCACTCAAACATTTCATAATCCGCGCAACATAGCTATAATCAAACACAGAAGAGTCACTCACAGTAGGTAAAGAAACGATCCGTACAAGACTCACCCTTTGGTTCTCTCTGAACCAACCTCGAATCGACAATGAAGATGCAGAGGCAGTTCTCCCATGTACCACAGTACAAATACCTTTGCCTTCGTCTTCATCGGTTGGTTCAACCAAAACGGACTCGTACGGGAGGACCCAGTCCTTCCAAAGAGAATATAACTCTTCAGACCAAAATCGAGGTAAGAACTGATGGCGATCACCGTATTTCTGGGAGCGTTCCTTGTTTTCAATTTGGGGTTTGGGATTCGGGTTTTGAGGAGGACAGAGACGGAGGAGGTCGATGTTCTTGGGCAGAGCGGAAGGACCTTGAGCAGGGTACTTGACAAGCTGGTTACACGCTGGGCAGCGAATCGTCTGTGGAAACCTTTGGGGCAGGTTACCGAGGCATGCCTCGCACGCCGTGTGCCCACAGCCGAGCACGCGTGGAACAACGCTCCGGTCGTCGTAGTTCTGGAGGCACACTGGGCACTCCGGCCATTCCATTTCACACGACTCCATTACTGTCGGAGTGAGGAGGAGGGAGGCAAGGCAACGATAAATCTTACAACTACGACGCCGTTTGCTAAACCAATTTAGATTTTCATTTGGCAAACGACGCCGTCTATGGAGCATTAGTTTTCTTGGACGCGTTTGCCCCCCTACATCTCGCTTATTTCGAAATAGCCTCTTAATATAGAGGAGAAGGGGATCTGGGATTCTGAGGTAAGATCCTTCTCGCTCTTCCTCGCCGAAAACCCTGTCTCGTTCCGAGGAAAATGTAAGTGAATATAATTTGACAAGCTATTGCGTGAAATCTCATATTTCTTGCACTCTATTGGGCCTGTGAAACTATTTTTTGTGATTATTGCAGCTGGTTTTACTAATATTGGAGTTGCTTGTTATAATTAATCGTCATTGACTGATATGTGTGATTTTGTTCTTTTGATTGTCTTTGCAAACCGAAGTCCATGGCGGGGCCAGGGAGTTCTATGCTCTATTCCATCCTTCTCTTCACAGTCATTCTCTCGCTTCAAGAAGTGTATAGAGGGAAGTTAGCGTCGTCAGAGATGTTCACCATACTGGGGGGGTTCACCAGTTCTCTTCTATTTCTCGTGCTCCTAACAGTGAGTTCTGAAGCTCCTCATTGGCTTTTGTGTTTTCATGAGGGAAAATATCACACTGATGTATCCGCATGAAACCAAATTTATTTCTGATTTGAATCCTACTTTATACAATCAAAAGATAGAAGAAATTAATTGACTTGTATTATTACTCATCGAAGAAAAAATTTAATTGTGTTGTCGTTTTCATGGGCACTTTTCAGAATCATATCTTAATGTGAGATTTAGTTAGAAGGTCCATCCCTCGTTTTAAGTTAATATCAAAGTAACAGATTATAGAGGTGGGTGATGGGATAGAAAATGGTAAGAAATATTTTTTTTGGATAAATAAGAAAATTTATTAATTCTCATGATTAGGCAAAGCCCAAGTACACAGGTAGATTACAAGAGAATATACCTAATTACAGACTACTAGCAAAGAAAGAAGCATACAAGCCACTAAAGTTAGCCCCCACTAATACAATGGCCTTAGTCCTAAGTTCCCCGCCCCCCCCCCCCCCCCAAAAAAAAAAAAAAAAGTAAATGAAATATCAATTATGGCAGAAAAAGTAATCAATATATTTTGATCTGTTAATTATATGAGATTTGTGCACCCACCACCATGCATGTCTACTAATCTGTTAATCTTGATGCTAATAATTTTGATGGTGGGATAAACGTTGCAAGTTAATAGAAAACTAAGAGTGCTTTACTTATCAAAAACAAATAATGGCGTTGATTGCAAAGTTGTTGTTTTAGGGGTCTCATTGCAATTAACTCCGTGCATTAGGGTGGATTGTTGTAATTAACGATATATTTTATGTTGTATTGTATATTTTGTGTCTTTAACGAAAACGCTTATGTTCAGAAAAGAGGGGGAAGTGGGGGGAACCGCATGTTCACAAGTTAGAAAGCTGTACCCTATTGTTCTTGGGAAGCGTGTCTCCATGCTGCAACATTTTGAATGAATGTTTAAGAATGGGAACAATAAAATGCTCATTGCCACCCTATATACAAGTACATGCATACGTTAGCATGTAGATAAATAGATGTACATGCTTTATCATGAATGCGCGTGTATGCTTTCTTTATTCTACATTATTTATTTGTATTGTAGAATAAATTGGTTTCTATTCCCTTAGTCCATCACAAATAAAAAAAAAAACTTGAGCTTGCATAGTCTTTTATTGTGTTTGACTCAAATAATTGGTAGAACATATTGATGTGTGTGTGTGTGTACATATATTGATTGGTGCTGTTCCTGCAGTTCATCGGAAATTTCCAGGAAACATGTGGTATGAAGACTGGGTGGGGTGCTGGTGAGTGTGCTTTATCTTTGTATATTATTTGTGCATCTTATTGTTAATGAGATAATATTATGAAAGCCTTCTGAGTGATATAGAATGGAGCCTTTTCAGTTTTCTGCCCATGCAGTTTCTTTTGTCAAATCAAAGAGATTTGTTCATGCAATGTTGCTCAAGTAGGGTCTTTGGCCTTGTTTGGTTTCACACATGGTCTCAACCCATCTCATCTCAAGATCCAACCCATCTCATCTCAAGATCCAAATACCATTCAAATGCAAACACTTTTCAATTTCAAAATTTCAAATTCTCAACCTAATCGTTACCTAATCATTACAATTTTTCCAAACTTCCAAACAAAACACAAAAGCAATTCAACTTTTTCAAATTCCAAAACAAAAGTAATATTAAAAAAATTATATGCTAACAATATTTCAACTTTATAATATTTTTATCTAACTTTTTCTTTCTCATTTCCCAAAACTCCATAAAACAACTTAACTCAAACCATTCCATTACTCTTCACAAATTATCTTACAACCATTCACAAATTCTCATCTCATTTTATCTGTGTAACCAAACAAGGCCTTACTTTTCTGGTCTGTTGGGGATTTCACATGCTTGTCTGCAAGCATGGCACGTGTATTTCTTACTGGTCTGACTCAGGGAAGGGTCAGTCTCCTCTAGAGCATGCTGCACAGCCACTCATTGGTCCCAAATGACATCTATCAAGCCCACTTTTCAATCCAAGGTTTATCTAGTGTATGTTTGTGTACGTGTGAACCATCACCCATAAGCGTGCTTTTTGTCTGAGTGCGAATGTCTTTAACTATCTGATCAATATAACCAAGTTCACTCATGTGCCTGTCTCATTTGGTTCACCTTTTTTTTTTCGCGGGCAAGTATTTAGTCCACTTTCACCATCCTACTTGTTCTAGTTTCAGACAACTTTGTGTATGACCTGGTATTTAACTAAGACAACTTTGTGCATGACCTGGTATTCTACTAATTTTTGTGTATATTTGCATTGTGGGGATGGAGGTGTTAAAGATGAGAACCACTGTACAGATTCATTAGAATAATAGTAAGACATACAGACTACAGAGATTTTCCAAAGCATGAAGACCCTTATATATATAATCTTTTCTCAATATATCTTTCTAACTGATGGGACTGTTGCCCCAGTTGTTGTTTGCTCGTGTTGAGGCCAGTTGGTTCTAAGTTTTAGAGTTTTTATGATCCCAAGTACTCAAGAAGAATTGTGTGAAACAATTGAATTTGTCCAGTTGAATCCTTGTATTTATGATCACTGGACCTATAAGCTTGTTTCAAGTATGGCCCACTTGTGATCAAAATGAAATCAGCTAGAGGATACCCTTTGCAAAATGAAATTGTCCCAAAATTCAAAAGGCTGGGCATTAATGTTGTCATCTATTTTTCAATATTGATTTGTCATTAATGCTCTTTCCTTACATGTATTAAACGTACCTTATTTCCTTGAAATGTATTTTGCATATGCATTCAATCGCAACTGAAGGTCCAGTGAAATTGGCCATGAAAAGAAAGGGGCTTGAACTTCATCCAAATTGTTGTTATCTCTATGTATTCTTGATAGGTTTGTAGGGCCTTTTACCTTCTAACAATTTTAACAATCGCATGAAGATTAAATGGCATAATAGGACACTGGGCTTAGTTTCACTACATACAGTTAAGAAAAGGGGGCAAAATGTTTCACTGTATACAGACAATTATTACTTGTAGGCTTCTGATAGTAGATATATTATACTTGGAAGAATAACTGAACCGTTTACCACTTTTTGCAGTCATTATAGCAGAAGCCGTTGCTCTGATTGCTGCTAGCACAGTCCATCGAGTTTGCATTACAACATGGTATGTAATAATTATGGGACTAGATTTTACTACTTGTTCTTAGAAAAATCTATAATGTAGAAGTTAGTTATTGTAGAAAAGAATAAAATAGAGCCCTTGCAAAGAGTGAAATTGGAAAATTGTTGGTTGTTGATTATGTGCTAATCTACATTTTATGTACAATCGTATCCTTGAGTCTGAATAGCTTCACATCCTTTTAATTGCAACAAAGCAATGTCTCTGTATTAGTAATTGAACAAAAGGAGTTACACTTACAACATGCTACATTCTAGAAAAATAAGGCCAAGCAGATGAACTGGCGAGGTATACTCGATCAATTGAGTTTAGAACATCTATTGAAATTTTGAGACTAGGAGTTATACATATGTTAATGAAATATTTAATGTTATCATTGCTCGGTGCAGTTTTCTGTTCTCAGCTGGATTTTTGTATGAGATCAACAAGCTTTCTGGGATGACTCTCTCCAAAAGTGACTCGAAAACAAAAAGGCTCTGAGTGGGGAACCAAGGTTATGACGATCTTGTCTTTTATTTTTGCCGTTCCTCTTTGGTTTCAAGTATCATATGGGCATTGTACCCAAAAGGGAATATCTTAGAGATTTATAAGATTTTTATCAGCTATGACCATTTTTGTTCATAGGCGATTACAGACTGCGAGAAAGCTTTATCCACTCTGTTTTGAAATTATTGATCATCGAAAGGTTGATAGAGAACTCATTTACTATAAGCTCTCTGATAAGTCAATAATTAACCCTCATAGCCACATACTTATGCCCTATTAGCACTTTTATGATAAGGCTAAGCCTCTCCAGCTAATCTGTGTGACATGGCCCTATGCGAGCTATCGATTGGTGGCACGTAAGGGAGCAGGTGCCTGACATGGTGCATGAGTGAGATTTTGAAAAAGGAAACATTACTATTGTAAACCCGAAAGGAAGAGAGTAAGCAAATAAATCAAAGTCTATCAAAAGTCAGAATTTAGTGCAAGGTTGTGGTTTGGAAGAGAATTGTGTTAGCGTTGTGGAAATTTGTTGTTTTTAAAAGTTATTCTTCAATTTTAAATCAGGAATGTAAAAGTTTAGACGGTGCTTGGTCAAAGATTAAATATGTAAATGAACCAGAGATTTGTAAAATCAGAATCTGATACGAGTGATTGTCTCAAAAAATAAAGAGTGCTCGAAGCTTTTCTCAATGAATGTGTGAAGATTGATATATTAACATAGGGTAGCAAAACGTGACACGATCTGGGTATTCAACGTAATCGCAACATGAAGTTAACAGGTTTGGATTATATATAAATGGATTTGAATTAACCCGATAAGATGCTAATAATTAACAGGGCAATCTGCTTAACCTGAAATTAATTTGCAATAATGTCTAAATTTTATTTGAAAATTATAATTTTATTAGTATTGATTTTATTGTTGGAATTGTAATTTTGAACTTATGCTCATATTTGTTATTACTGTACTTGTAATATTAGTTTTATTATAGATTAAAATATGAAATATTAATATTTTTAATTAGTACGTAGTCTTATTTTTCACGTATTAATAAATATAAATTTTAATTTTTATGTGAAAGTATGTTAATCAGGTCAAATAAGTTATGCAAATTACTTCAATCTATTTACATGAAATGGTTTAAAATCAGTCGTGTTTGTCGCTCCTATGTCAACAAGTGAAAATAGTAAGTTATAGACCCAAAAAAAACAAGTGAAAATAGTCCTATAAATTCAATCATAAAGTACAGTAAATATAGAAAGAAAATATGAAGATGAAAATTATTTGTATAGTCTTAGCGTGTGCAATCTATGCGCATTTCTTTTCAAAAACATGAAAAATGTTTTATATGAAAAAATCTATGTTTTAAAGGCATGCCCCAATGAGAATGCGCAGAATTTACACACTTGTCACTAACATTACAGCTAGTATGAGAAATAAACCCCATTTATTTGATTACATATTAAATGACAATTAAAAAAGTTACAGATCTGAATTTCATTGAAAAGTATAAACACAGCAGTCCAATTAAAAGCATCTATTGCTTGAGCTGAGCCTTGATCTCTAACTTCTTGATGTACTATTGCTGCGGAGAAGATCTAAATGACTGGCGACCAAGTGGCAATGGCCTGTCTGGTAAGCTAGGAATATCAATGTCACCCTCCAACATTTTAAGCGCCTCAGATATAGTAGGCCTAAAAGCAGCCATAAGATGAGCACAAAGCATTCCAACAAGAACAAACCTCTCCATCACACCTTTTGGACCTTCTTCCCTTATGCACTCATCATAAATTTCATTCACATTTCCTGATTTTGAAAGCATCCAAGCCCAATCAGTGATCAATGGCACTGTTGAATTTGATGTTTCCAACACTTTCCTTCCACTCATGATTTCAAGAACAACAATCCCAAAACTATAAACATCACTCTTCTCTGTTAGTTGCCCATACAGAGCATACTCAGGTGCTAAGTAACCAAGCGTGCCAGCAACTCTTGTGGTGAGATGAGACTGGCCTTCACTGCTTTGCTTGGCCAACCCGAAATCACCCACTCTAGCTTTCATTTCAGAGTCTAAAAGTATGTTGGTGGCTTTTATGTCTCGGTGATAAATGGCGGGTTTGATTCCATAATGCAAGTATTCGAGCCCCTTGGCCACATCAAGGATTATGTTCTTGCGCTGAGGCCATGTTAATAATTTCTTCCTACCATGTTCACGAGCTTCAGAAATGTACAAATGGTCGCTGAGATTACCATTTAACATGAAATCATAAACCAAAAACCTCTGATTCCCTTTCAAAATGTCACTTGTAACGCAACATCCGCGAAGAGAAAGAAGATTTCTGTGCCTTATTTTGCTAATTATCTCAATCTCATTCCAGAACTCTTCTTCCCTTTTTGACTCCAAATCAAGAATTTGCTTTACTGCAACCCAAGTGCCATCTGCAAGAGTTCCTCTGTACACAATCCCAGATGAGCCTTGACCAATAAAATTCATCTGAGAAAATCTATTGGTGGCTTGTTCAAGCTCCGATACATGAAACCATCTTGCACCTGTGTTGGGTAACATGCTCGCTTTCAAACTACTCACATAGTTTTCATTCACACCATTTTGCCTTTCTTTCTTGTTCCATCTCTTATACATCATGATGACTATAAAGGAAATCAATAGACCAACAATCGCACCCAAGCATCCAAAAATCAACGTCATTAAAGTTTTTCTGCTCCTTTTTCTGCTCAAACTGTTTGATGTTTTGTCTGCTGAGCTAGACAATGGCAAGCCTAGAATGCAAGAAGCAGTCCCTACATCCTTTGGACCGAACTCGTTAACAATTCCTGCAGCATATAAGTCTACAAAGTAAGAACAAATTGTGCCATTTGGGACTAGACTGTCCAACATGTAACCCACCTTCGTGCGAGCATCCATGCAGGCGCTACATTGAGTTAGCGAGTTTATGTCTCCTCGGCAATTTTCGTCCAATGCAGTCTTTGGACCGAGCTTTTTAGTCCAATCTGTTGAAAACCACCAAAGTGTGAAACCATTTGCAGCTGCAGTCCTCCTTGGCTGCACCGTCCACCCTCCTTCAACAATGGCTGCACCACCTACCTGCAGAGTTTGTTCAACAATGGCTGCACCACCTACCCCAATGTTCAAGTTTGGCTGCACCTACCACACCAACCATTGGCAATCCTCTCCTATAAAAGGAGAGCTCTGATATTCGAAATAATGTGTGCAGAAGAGAGCAGAGGAGAGAAGAGAATGTGGTGAGAGCATTTGAGAGAAACGTGAAGAAATTTTTGAGTGATTTGTAAATCTCAGAAATTATAGTAAATTTGGCACCTGTGGATGTAGGCAAATTGCTGAACCACGTTAAAATCGTCTTGTGTGATTTTTGGACAGGTTTGAATGCTCAACAATTGGTATCAGAGCTCTTGGTTCATGCTGTCCAGAAATCAAATTGATCAAAATTGATTTTTGACAACTCCAGGCTGTTCCTTGCGTCGAGACGAATCCGTAGGCGCAAACGGAATCGAAAACGGACGTCGGAGAAGCCCGTACGCGCCGGTAGAAGGTTCGAGCGTGTACCCACGCGCCCCACTCGCAGCTGGAGGTTGAAGACGACTGGAAAACACGCTCCACGCGCCCCCACGCGCGTCCCGAGGAAGAAGACGCGTGCAACGCACGCTCCCACGCGCCTCCCACGCGCAGCACGCGCTCCCACGCGCTACAGGAGTGTTCTGCGCGTGGTTCTCACGCGCGCACGCGCCGCCACGCGCCTCACGCAGCTCCCGCGCGTGAATCCCACGCGCACACACGCGCCTCACGCGCTCCGAGCCCCTTCTGGCGCGTGAATCCCACGCGCCTCACGCGCCTCTGCCCTCATCCAGCGCGTGTATCACACGCGCCTGACAGATCTGACCGTCCGATTTTGTGATCTGATTTTGGGCTTGATCTTAGCCATTTGGAGTCCGATTTCGACGATCAAATAGTGCTTTCCAACTATTTGGATCATTCCGGACTCATCCGTACGGTTAGAATTTCGAAATTTGTCTTCTAAAATTTTTTAATTAATATGGAAGGTGTTGGAGAAGTTAAGAACTCTGGAAATGCCAGCAGTTCAGGGCGTAGGTCCACAGTTTCAAATGCCAAATTTGAAGTTGAGAAGTTTGATGGAACTTCTAACTTTGGAATGTGGCAATGTGAAGTGATGGATGTTTTGATCCAACAAGAGTTGGATATGGCGTTGGGAGCAAAACCCAACGATATGTCAGAAAAGGATTGGAGGAAGCTTAACACCCAAGCTTGTAGTACAATCCGTTTATGCCTTACCAAAGATCAGAAGTATTTTGTCATGAGAGTGACAAATGCGAAGGAACTTTGGCAGAAATTGGAGGATAAGTTCATGAAGAAAAGCATTGAGAGCCGTTTGCATCTGAAGAAAAAGCTCTTCAGATTCCAATTTCGTGAAGGTATTAGTATGTCTGAACATTTAAATAGTTACAATCAAATTCTTGCTGATCTACTAAACTTGGATGTTGAAATCCAAGATGAAGATAAAGCTTTACTTTTGTTAAATTCCTTACCCGATACATATGATCATTTAGTTACAACATTATTGTATGGGAAGGAGAAAATTAGTTTTGACGATGTATCTAGTTCTCTGATTAGCAATGAGTACCGGAAAAAGGATAAGAAGGTACAGCAAGATACATCAAGTGAAGCACTGACAGCAAGAGGGAGATCGCGGTCAAGGTATCCCAAAAAGAAGAAAGATTTTCAATCGAAAACTCGGGCCACATCACGTGGTTCATCAGTCGGCAGAAAACTCGCCAAAGATGAGTGTTCCTATTGTCGTGACAAAGGACACTGGAAGAAGGATTGTCCTAAATTGAAGGGACAACAGAAGAATCAATCCACCACAGCAAATGTCGCGAATAGAGATGAAGATCTAGACATTGCCTTGACAGGTTCATCATTGATTTGTCATCCTGATGAATGGATTCTGGATTCTGGATGCACCTATCATATGTGTCCCAACCGGGACTGGTTTACTGACTTCACAAAGATTGAAGGTGGAGCAGTACTTATGGGCAACGACAGTGCCTGTAAGACTCGAGGGATAGGGAGCATTCGGTTGAAGCTGCACGATGGAACTGTCAGGATTTTGACCGAAGTTCGGTTCGTTCCGGACCTGCGGAAAAATCTTATCTCATTAGGATCTCTGGATTCAAAAGGATTCAGAATCACTATTGAAGATGGAACTCTCAAAGTGTTAATGGGAGTTCAGGTGGCTATGAAGGGTTTGAAGCGAGGAAATTTGTACTTCTTGCAAGGAAGTACGATTGTTGGAAGAGCTTCTACAGGCTGTGAGAAGCTAGATGAGACTGATGCTGACACCACCAGACTTTGGCATATGCGAATGGGACACGCTGGAGAAAAAGCTTTGCAAACACTCGTAAAACAAGGCTTACTCAAAGGTGCCAAAACTGGTAAATTGTCTTTTTGTGAGCACTGTGTATTGGGGAAGCAGACACGGATCAAGTTCGGAACCGCTGTTCACAATACACAGGGAATACTTGACTATGTACATTCCGATGTTTGGGGACCTACCAAAATTGCATCTTTGGGAGGTAAGCATTGGTTTGTAACTTTTGTAGATGATTATTCTCGTCGTGTGTGGGTGTACACAATGAAGAATAAAGATGAAGTGCTGAACATCTTTCTTGCTTGGAAGAAGATGGTTGAGACTCAAACCGGCAGAAAAATTAAGCGGCTCAGATCAGATAATGGAGGGGAGTATACTCTAGACCCTTTCATGGAAGTATGCCGGAGAGAAGGAATAGTCAGACACTTCACAGTACGAGGAACACCGCAGCAAAACGGTGTGGCAGAACGGATGAATCGTACTTTGCTAGAGAAAGTACGATGTATGTTACTGAATGCTGGATTCAGTAAACAATTTTGGGCTGAAGCTGTGACATATGCATGCCACCTCGTCAACAGATTACCCGCAGCTGCCAATGGCGGGAAAACACCTATTGAAATGTGGAAAGGTACACATGCTACTGATTATGACTCTTTACATATTTTTGGATGTCCTGCTTACTATCATGCAAAGGAAAGTAAGCTTGACCCTAGAGCCAAGAAAGCAAAATTTTTGGGCTTTAGTTCTGGTATAAAAGGGTATAGACTCTGGTGCATAGAGTCTAAGAAGGTAATTATCAGTAGAGATGTTACTTTCAACGAATCTGAGATGCTTAAGTCACATAAGCATAAAGATTCTAGTGAAGGCAGCTATGATGGCGAAACACCCGGTGATTCGCAGAAGGTGGAGTTTATTACTCCAAATGATTCAAGAGAAGACAGACATGAGGAGGTTGATAGTCCAGTCACAGCACCTCCAACTCAAATTGAATCAATAGCAACCAGCAGATCGAGACGAGAGAAACGTGTGCCGACACGTTTTGCAGACTACGTGACATATGCACTACCAGTTGAAGGGGGTGAGATCCCCACCACTTACAAAGAAGCCATACAATCCAGTGAAAAGGATGAATGGATAAAGGCGATGACAGAAGAGATGCAGTCTCTTCATAAGAACCAGACTTGGGAACTTGTACCACTGCCACAAGGAAAGAAGTCAATTGGTTGTAAGTGGATCTTTAATCAGAAAGATGATCAAGTTGCTAAAAATAGAATTCGATACAAAGCTAGATTGGTAGCCAAGGGCTACGCTCAAACAGAGGGAATAGACTACAGTGAAGTATTCTCTCCTGTTGTGAAGCATTCATCCATTCGGATATTGCTAGCTTTGGTTGCACAATATGATCTTGAATTAGCACAACTTGATGTGAAGACAGCTTTCTTACATGGTGATCTGGAAGAGGAGATTTATCTGTCTCAACCAGAAGGGTTTAAAGAAACTGGTAAAGAAAAACTGGTTTGCAGACTGAAGAAATCTCTCTATGGACTGAAGCAGTCACCTCGACAATGGTATAAGCGGTTTGACCGTTTTATGATGGATCTGAAATACACTCGTTGCCAATACGATTATTGTGTGTATTTTAGAAAACTTGCAGATGGATCTTTCATTTATTTGCTTTTATATGTAGATGATATGTTGATTGCATGTAAAAGCAAGGTGGAGATAGATCGTTTGAAAACTCAGTTGAGTCATGAGTTTGAAATGAAAGATCTAGGAGAAGCACGAAGAATATTGGGGATGGAGATCAGCAGAGATAGGGTGAAATGTACAGTTCACCTTACTCAGAAGCAGTATCTGAAGAAAGTATTACAACGCTTCAATATAGACTCAAAGTTGAAGCCTGTGAGTACTCCAATGGCCCCACATTTTAAGCTAAGTGCATTACAGTCTCCTAACGATGATGAAGAGCGGGACTACATGAAGAATGTCCCGTATGCAAGTGTTGTTGGTAGCCTAATGTATGCCATGGTGTGTACACGACCTGATATCTCCCAGGCCGTCAGTTTGGTCAGTCGTTATATGCATTACAGTCTCCTAACGATGATGAAGAGCGGGACTACATGAAGAATGTCCCGTATGCAAGTGTTGTTGGTAGCCTAATGTATGCCATGGTGTGTACACGACCTGATATCTCCCAGGCCGTCAGTTTGGTCAGTCGTTATATGCATAATCCTGGAAAGAAACACTGGCACGCGGCTAAATGGATTCTACGGTATATTCTAGGGACCGTAGATCTTGGTTTGAAGTTCGAGAAGAGTGAAGATAGTCTAGTAACTGGATACGTTGACTCAGACTATGCAGGTGATCTTGACAAACGACGATCGACAACTGGATACGTGTTCACTATGTCTGGAGCACCAGTTAGCTGGCGATCAAATTTGCAGTCTACGATTGCACTATCATCCACAGAGGCGGAATATATGGCTGTAACAGAAGCCGTAAAAGAAGCCATTTGGTTACAGGGACTGGTAACAGATTTGGGTTTTGAGCAGCAAGAGGTTACCATCTATTGTGACAGTCAGAGTGCAATTCATTTAGCCAAGAATCAAGTATATCACTCTCGAACAAAACATATCGATGTCCGATTTCACTTTGTACGTGAAATATTAGAAGAAGAGGACATATTACTTCAGAAGATTGGCACTGAAGATAATCCAGCAGATATGTTGACAAAAGTTGTCACAGGGATCAAGTTCCAACACTGCTTGGAATTGATCAATATTGTAAGTTGCTGAGCACCTTCGGGTGCGTTGGCACTTTTGGATGCATTTGGCGTCTTATGGCGCATTTGTGAGTAGAAGACACTCACGTCAAAGAAGGAGGTGCATTCATTTGAAGAATGAATCAGTTTGGAAGCAGCCTAGTATGGCACACTTCAGTGGAGGGGGTGATTGTTGAAAACCACCAAAGTGTGAAACCATTTGCAGCTGCAGTCCTCCTTGGCTGCACCGTCCACCCTCCTTCAACAATGGCTGCACCACCTACCTGCAGAGTTTGTTCAACAATGGCTGCACCACCTACCCCAATGTTCAAGTTTGGCTGCACCTACCACACCAACCATTGGCAATCCTCTCCTATAAAAGGAGAGCTCTGATATTCGAAATAATGTGTGCAGAAGAGAGCAGAGGAGAGAAGAGAATGTGGTGAGAGCATTTGAGAGAAACGTGAAGAAATTTTTGAGTGATTTGTAAATCTCAGAAATTATAGTAAATTTGGCACCTGTGGATGTAGGCAAATTGCTGAACCACGTTAAAATCGTCTTGTGTGATTTTTGGACAGGTTTGAATGCTCAACACAATCTTGGGTTGTCACGATTCCAGCACAAAGAGAAGGATTAGCAACGAACCGGAACTGGGTTGAGTCTTTAAAACAGTGTGGGACCAAAGAGGGCTGGATCGACATGGCGGCGAGCTTGGTTTGGAGATTGGAAAGGCAAGAAGATAAAGAAGCTGCATCAAGGAGTTGGAACAGGAAGGTGTCTTTGAGGTGCTGGGCAATTCCTACGTCAAGAAGTCTGAGAAGGGTCCAGCAACAGTCTTTAGGCTGTCGGCACTTTGTAGCGTTCCATGGGAAGGTTTCGACATAGCTGAGATCTATCGGACATGATGAAGTGGCTAAATCAATTGAAAACCCGATGCAGAAGAGGAGAATGGTAAACAGAAAGGAATTAGGAAATGAAAAGGATTCACCCATATCCACAAACTTTGTGTTAATGCAAAACAACAAAACAAAGTGCAAGAACAACTTGATATCCTTGTATTAGAGAATGGGGTTTTGAGCAATAAACCATTAACGTTGAATTGGGAGGACTTGAGAGATTTTTGGATATAAACTAGATTGGATTCTGGGGCAATATTTAATAATGTTTTCTCTTGAACAGGATGGAGATTTTTTCAAAAGAAAGAAAAGTACAAACTCAAAATTCAATTTTTAACCATCACTCATGCATTGAGCAGACTTATGGTCAGTCAACCCACGTTATTGCTTCGTTTTCATTTCCCATCCATGGAAAACCTTTTGACTCCGCTTAGTCCTATCCCCTTCTAGGGGTATTTTAGTGATAGGTTCTATAAGAATTGGACGATCCTATTTGATTAAATACTTAGCAGAAAACTCTTATATTCCTTTCATTACAGTATTTCTGAACAAGTTCCTAGATAACAAGCCTAAGGTTTTTTTTATTGATGATAGCGACGATCCTGCATTTTTCCATGAATGGGAAGGGAATAAAATTCATGTGGTTATTGTTGCCTCCCTCTTGATCAAGATTCCTGACTTTTTTGTCCCAACCTCACTTTACTTGCTCATTTAGAATATTTTTATTGGTCTCATCAAAAAAATTATCAAAATTTAATAAAAAATATAAATTTAATGAGATAAACATACCATACTCACTATAATTTTACATTAAATTACTTATCAAAATAATGATATAATAATATTTTTTAAAAATATTTTAAAATTTTCTTCAATATTTTATAATTATACTAATTATATGTATATTAATAATTTAATTTGATACTTAAATTATTATTTTCAAATTTTTTTTAATAAAACTAGAATTAAAAAATATAATAAACACATTTATTCCATATAAAAAAGAAAAATAAAAAGAAAAAAATGTGTAAGGAAAATAAAATATATTAAACTAATAAGATGAAAGGTGAATAATAACCCTTTAAATTTAAAAGATTTGTCTACTTTTACTGTAATTCAAAATTTTAAAAATATAATTTGATAAAATCAATATAGGATAGTTTTTAACATAAATTATCAAATTTATGTTTGATAATTAGTTTGATGAGACTAATAGAGATACTCTAACGTGATATTATTGTGTTACATAGTTTAGTAAAAAAAATTAAAAATACAAAGGTAAAATGAACAAATAGAATTTAAAGTTTCGATCTTTATTTATTTATTCATTACATTTTCAAATGTCAATTTATTTTAAATTTTATTTTTATTTTTTTAATAAATGGTATTACTCCTCAATGAGGTAAGGATTGTTCTATACAATTTTCCTAATCTTTATATATCACTATTATTTAGTTTTTTTTAATTTTTTAATTTTTAATTTATTCTTTTTAAAATAATTTTATTTTTTATTCATTATTTATATATTAAATATTTAATAAAAATATAATATAATATATAAAAATTATATAAATAATAAGAGGTTATATAAATTTTTTCATGAGATAATTCCACAATTTTCCCTGCAATTATTACGGTGGCAGTTGGCACAATAATGGTCACAAATCTAATTAGCTCGTGAATCCGTGATAATGACCTCCCATCTATCAAATTTGATGAGAATGTAATTTATTTCTAGGAAAACGCTATTTCACCCGAACATATCATCCGAAATTTTCTCCGGATGCCATTTTTTTTTTCACAGAATGATTGAAAATGTGTTTTTGAATAATATTATAATTTTTTTTTAAATTAAGTATTTTCCTGAAAATGCATTTGGAAAACAAAAACATCTAGTAAAGCTGTCTTTTATTACTGGTTGGTCTGTCTTCAAAAAGTTTTAATTATTAATAATTTGAAGAAAATGGGATTGCCTTTTATTGATGGGTGCTTTTTATATGTAAGGTAGCTGAAAAATCTATTTGTCATCCTTTTTTGCATTGTGAAGTTGCGACAATTATGTGGAATGAAGTTTTCAATAAGACTAGTTGTTTGGGCATGTCTTTGCGTGTAGTGGACTTTTTGAAAAGCTAGAATGAATTCCTAGTTGGAGAAGGCTTTGTTGAGTCTTGGAGAATTGTTCCTTTGTGTTTGTTTTGATGTTTATGGTCCGAAAGAAATATAAGATGTTTTGATAATTGTGAATATTCTTTGAAAAATTTTAGGATATTTTTCTTTAATACCCTCAGTTTCTGAATTCGAAATCTTGTAAAGGATGAGAAGTCTTGTAATGCTTTGTTTCTTCCTTTCTTAGCTAGTAACTAGGTACTTGCCTTTGTACATATTTTGTATACTTAATTTTGCTTATTTATTTGAATAAAATTTTTATTATTTATCCAAAACAAAAAAAGAAAGTATTACTTATCAAAATGAAATCAGCTAGAGGATAGCCTTGCAGGATGAAATTGACCCAAAATTCAAAGTGCTGAGCATTAATGTTGTCATCTATTTTTCAATATTGATTTGTCATTAATGCTCTTTCCTAACATGCATTACACGTACCTTATTTCCTTGAAATGTATTTTGCATATGCATTCAATAGCAACTGAAGGTCCAGTGAAATTGGCCATGAAAAGAAAAGGGCTTGAACTTCGTCCAAATTGTTGTTATAACTTATCTCTATGTATTCTTAGTAGGTTTGTAGGGCCTTTTACTTTCTGACAATTTTAATAATCGCATGAAGATTAAATGGCTTAATAGGACACTGGGCTTAGTTTCACTACATACAGTTAGGAAAAGGGGAGAAAACGTTTCGCTGTATACAGACAATTATTACTTGTAGGCTTCTGATGGTAGATATATTACTTGGAAGAATAACTGAACCAGTCCTGTTTACCACTTTTTGCAGTCATTATAGCAGAAGCCGTTGCTCTGATTGCTGCTACATGGTATGTAATAATTATGGGACTAGATTTTACTACTTGTTCTTAGAAAAATCTATAATGTAGAAGTTAGTTATTGTAGAAAAGAATAAAATAGAGCCCTTGCAAAGAGTGAAATTGGAAAATTGTTGGTTGTTGATTATGTGCTAATCTACATTTTATGTGCATTAGTCATATAAATTCATTCATAAAGTACAGTAAATATAGAAAGAATATATGAAGATGAAAAGGATTTGTATAGTCTTAGTGTGTGCAATATATGCGCATTTCTTCTGAAAAAGTTTATAAATTGAGTGTATTATATGAAAAAAATCTATGTTTTAAAGGCATGCACCAATGAGAATGCGCAGAATTTACACACTTGTCACTAACATTACAGCTAGTATGAAAAATAAATCCCATTTATTTAATTACATACTAAATGACACTTAAAAAAGTTACAGATGTAAATTTCATTGAAAAGTATAAACACAGCAGTCCAGTTAAAAGCATCTATCGCTTGAGCTGAGCCTTCATCTCTAACTTGTTGATGTACTATTGCTGCAGAGAAGATCTAAATGACTGGTGACCAAGTGGCAATGGCCTGTTTGGTAATTCAGGAATATCAATATCACCCTCCAACATTTGAAGCGCTTCAGATATAGTAGGCCTAAAAGCAACCATAAGATGAGCACAAAGCATTCCAACAAGAGCAAACCTCTCCATCACACCTTTTGGCCCTTCTTCCCTTATGAACTCATCATAAATTTCATTCACATTTCCTGATCTTGCAAGCATCCAAGCCCAATCAGTGATCAATGGAACTCTGGAATTTGATGTTTCCAGCACTTTCCTTCCACTCATGATTTCAAGAACAACTATCCCAAAACTATAAACATCACTCTTCTCTGTTAGTTGCCCATACAGAGCATACTCGGGTGCTAAGTAACCAAGCGTGCCAGCAACTCTTTGTGGTGAGATGAGACTGGCCTTCACTGCTTTGCTTGGCCAACCCGAAATCGGCCACTCTAGCATTCATTTCCGAGTCTAAAAGTATGTTTGTGGCCTTTATGTCTCGATGATAAATGGCGGGTTTGATTCCATAATGCAAGTATTTGATCCCCTTGGCCACATCAAGGATTATATTCTTGCGCTGAGGCCATGTTAATAATTTCTTCCTACCATGTTCATGAGCTTCAGAAATGTACAAATGGTCGCTGAGATTACCATTTAACATGAAATCATAAACCAAAAACCTCTGATCCCCTTTCAAAATGTCACTTGTAAAGCAACATCCGCGAAGAGAAAGAAGATTTCTGTGCCTTATTCTGCTAATGATCTCAACCTCATTGCAGAACTCTTCTTCCCTTTTTGAGTCCAAATCAAGAATTTGCTTTACTGCAATCCAAGTGCCATCTGCAAGAGTTCCTCTGTACACAATTCCAGATGAGCCTTGACCAATAAAATTCACCTGAGAAAATCCATTGGTAGCTTGTTCAAGCTCTGATATATGAAAACATCTTGCACCTGTGTTGGGTAACACGCTTGCTTTGAAATTACTCACATAGTTTTCATTCACACCATTTTGCCTTTCTTTCTTGTTCCATCTCTTATACATCATGATCACTATAAAGGTAATCAATAGACCAATAATCACACCCAAGCATCCAAAAATCAACATTATTGAAGTTTTTCTGCTCCAACTGTTTGATGTTTTGTCTGCTGAGCTAGACAACGGCAAGCCTAGAATGCAAGAAGCAGTCCCTACATCCTTTGGGCCGAACTCATTAACAATCCCTGCAGCATATAAGGTTGCAAAGTAAAAGCAAATTGTGCCATTCGGGTCTAGACGTTTCAACATGGAAGTCACCTTCATGCCAGCATCCACGCAGGCGCCACACCGAGTTAGCGAGTTCATGTCTCCTTGGCAACTTTCGTCCAATGCAGTGATTGGACCGAGCTTTTTAGTCCAATCTTGGGTTGTCATGATTCCAGCACAAAGGGAAGGATTAGCAACGAACTGGGTTGAGTTTTTAAAACAGATAGGGACCCAAGAGGGCTGATTGACATGGCGGCGAGCTTGGTTTGGAGATTGGAAAGGCAAGAAGATGAAGAAGCTGCGTCAGGGAGATGGAACATAGAGGTGTCTTTGAGGTGCTGGGCAATTCCCATGCCAAGAAGGCTGAGAAGGGTCTGGCAACAGTGTTGGCCATTAGGCTGTTGGCACTGTGAAGTGTTCCATGGAAAGGTTTCGACATAGCTGAGATCTATGGGACATGATGAAGTGGCTGAATCAATTGAAAAACCGAGGCAGAAGAGGAGAATGATAAACAGAAAGGAATTAGGAAATGAGAAGGACTCACCCATATTCTCAAACTTTGTGTTAAAGCAAAACAAAGTGCAAGAACAACTTGAAATCCTTGTGTTAGAGAATGGGATTTTGAGAAAATGTTTTCGGTTGAGAAAAAGAAAAAAGATTTTTTCAAAAGAATAAAAAGGGTACAAACTCAAAATTCAATTTTTAACCATCACATGAGCAGACTTATATTCAAAGTCAACCCACATTATTGCTTCCCCCCTGTGTTTTTCATGAAGGGGAGGGAATAAATTTCCTGTGGTTATGGTTGCCTCCCTCTCGATCAAGATCCCTGACTTTTTTGTCCCAACCTCACGTTATCTGATCATTTTCGTGGTGTTGCTGTATTACATAGTTTATTAAAAGATGTAAAAATATAAAATAAATAGAAGGGGGCTGTTAACTGACTCTGATACCAGTTGAATCGGAGTGTTTTTTTCCTTCCTACAGTTGAAGTCGGAGGCAGAGGCAGAGGGGGCACCTTCACCAACTCCAACTCTGACTCTGACTCCGACTTTGACTCACTACCTCCAACTTAACTTCTGACTCCAATTCCAATATTTTGCGTATAAATATAAAAAAATAGATATATCATATTTATATAAAAAAAAGATAAATAATTAAATTAACTTATAAAATAATCTACTTCCAATATAATAAGCATCTAATAATATATCATGTATAAATTAATGTTATGATAAGTTATAATATTTTATAAGTTATAATATACATCTAATATATGTTATAAGTTATAAACATCTAGATGATTAGTTCTACTTATAATAGTTTTAATTAGTTATATTAGTAATGTATAATAAGTTATAATATGTTATAAGTTACTAATGTATAAGTAATATAAAATTATAAGTTAGTAAAATTACTAATATAATAATTTATAATATAATAGACATCTACTAGACTACTAATAGTTAATGACATAAATTAATACAATTAGTTAGATTACTAATGTATAACAAGTAATGCTATAAGTTACTAATGTATCTTTATACTTAAAAAGCATCTATCCAATTTGAACATTAATAAACAGTCCTAATTATTTAACATCTATAATCCAAAATTGCCTTTCAACGAACTCACGGCAACAGACCAACGCACAAACTGAGTCTAGCACAAACCCACACACGGTCAAGCTTCATTGCAAGCTCCCACCGTCGAAACCCATGGCCTTCAACTATCTTCGACAGCTCCCCGAGTTTCTCGAAACCCACAAACCACGAGACTACATCCCTGACTTCTCATCTCTAAAACCCACAACCATTGATTTCATCCCCGATTTCATTCACATTTCTTTAATCATCCCCGATTTTGGAATGGAGTTTTGCTCTCCGAAATCCATGAACACGTCCATGAAACCCACGAAATGGTAGGTGCCAAAACGTGTCCACAGACCCATGCACGGCCAAGCTTTCACCGCCGGCTCCCACCGTCAAAATATATGGTCTTCAACCATCTTCGACAGCTCCCCTATGCTTCGGCAGCTCCTCAAGTTTTCCGAAACCCACAACCCAAGAGACCACATCCTTGATTTCTCATCTCCAAAACCCACAACCACCGATTTCATCCCTGATTTCATCCACACTTATTTAATCATCCACACTTCTTTAATCATCCCCGATTTTGGAATGGAGTTCTGATCCATGAAATCCATGAACACGTCCACAAAATCGAGGAAATGGTAGATGCCAAAATATTGAAATGGAAAACCCACCAAACCCACGTTACCTATTTGATTGCCAAAATATTGAAATGAAAAACCCAAATCACCGTTAGAGGAGGTGAGAGGAGAATCGACCTGATACGTGATCGAGGAGGCGAAGGAGAATTTGAGATGAGAACTGATGCGGTGCATTTTACAATTTTAGTGTTTATGTGATAGATGCCAAACACATCATTTTAACTAAGTGATAGATGCGGTGCGTTTTAATTTTTCTGTGATTTCTCTCTACGCATCGTTTCTTTTATGCCTTATTACATAACATCTGCTTCAGATTGTGCACAGTAGTGTTCTCGTCCCTTACCAAATATTAATCTATTTTTCCGATCTCTTAAGTTCATTTCGTTATAATTATTTTGATTTTTCTTAGTTCGGTTTTATTCGTCTGGTTGTATTTGCTGTTTTGTGGTGTGACATTGTCGGATGAAATGATAGTTTGGGTTGTTGATAGGAGTGATGGAAGACACAGTATTGTCTCTACTTTTTGATTGTCGGTTGTTGTACGAGAGAAAGAGGGAAAAAAACTCCCGTCTGTTGCCGTGGTTGATTTTCGCTGGTATGTTTGCATGATCTTCATTCTCATTATTTTTTTCCAATTCTTTTCCCAGCTCATTCTCATTTTTTTTAATTTTTGCATTTGTTAATTTTTTTGTGATGAATGAAACTCGTTGATATGTTTTCTTGATGTTCATTCTCATTATTTTTTTTCTTTTTCTTTCTTAGCTCATTCTCATTCTTTTTTATTTGTGCATTTGTTAATTTTTGTGATAAATAATGATTATTTGTTGTAGTGCGAGAGAGAAAGGAAAAAAAAATTCTCATTTGTTACCGTGGTTGATCTCCACTTGTATGCATTTGTTAATTTTTTTTTTGTGATGAATGGTGCTCATTGGTATGATTTGTTGATATTCATTCTCATTATTTTTTTTTCTTTTTCTTTCCCAGCTCATTCTCAATATTTTTATTTATGTTTTTGTTAATTTTTTGGTGATAAATGCGGCTAATCAAACATTTGACTTATGAAAACTAATAGCGAGAGAGAAATGAGAAATTATTTATTAATTTGTTTATTTTTTGTGATAAATATTTGATTATTCTAGCTCATTCTCATTCTCATTTTTTTTTATCCCAGCCCATTCTCTTTCTTTTTATTTATGCACTTGTTAATTTGTTGGTAATAAATGGAGTTATAAAATATCTGACTTACAAAGATTGATAGCGAGACAAAAAGGAAAAATTATTTATACATTATTTTATTTTTTTGTGATAAATATTTTATCATCTGTTGCAATGGGAGAGAGAAAGGAAAAAAAATTCCCATTCGTTGCAGTGCAAGAGAGAAAGGAAAAAAATATTTATGTTTTTTTAATCTTCGTTCTCATTATTTTTCTTTTCTTTTTTTCCCAGCTCATTTTTTTCCAGCTCATTCTCAATATTTTTTTTCCAGCCCATTCTCTTTCTTTTTATTTATGCATTTGTTTATTTATTGGTAATAAATGGAGTTATAAAACATCTGACTTACGGAGACTGATAGCGAGACAGAAATGAAAAATTATTTATGAATTTTTTTTTATTTTTTTCCTGATAAATATTCGATTATTCGTTGCAATGCGAGAGAAAAATGAAAAAAAAATCCCATCCGTTACAGTGCGAGAGAGAAAGGAAAAAAATATTTATGTTTTCTTAATCTTCGTTCTTATTAATTTTTTTCTTTTTTTCCCAGCTCATCTTTTTTCCAGCTCATTTTGTTTCCAGCTCATTCTCAGCATTTTTATTTGTGCATTTGTTAATTTTTTGGTAATAAATGTAACTAATCAAACATTTAACCTACGAAAACTAATAGCGAGAGAGATGAGAAATTATTTATGAATTTGTTTTTTTGATAAATATTTGATTCTCCCAGCTCATTCTCATTTTTATTTTTTTTTAATCCCAGCCCATTTTATAATTTTTTTTTATGCTGACGTGGTTGATCTACGCTTGTATGTTTTCGTAATTTTTATTCTCATTTTTATTCTTTTTTTTACCAACTCATTCTTAATATTTTTATTTGTGCATTTGTTAAATTTTTGGTGATAAATGCAGCTAATCAAACATCTGATCTACAGAAACTAATAGCGAGAGAGAAATGAGAAATATTTTTATGAATTTGTTTCTTTTTTTTTTAATAAATATTTGATTATCTCAGCTTATTCTCATTCTTATTTTTTTTATCCCAGTCTATTCTCTTTCTTTTTATTTATGCATTTGTTAATTTGTTGGTAATAAATAGAGCTATAAAACATCTGACTTACGAAGACTAATAGCGAGACAAAAAGGAAAAATTATTTATGCATTATTTTATTTTTTTGTGATAAATATTTGATTATCCATTGCAATGCGAGAGAGAAAGGAAAAAAAATTCCCATCTATTGCACTGCAAGAGAGAAAGAAAAAAAATATTTATGTTTTCTTAATCTTCGTTCTCATTAATTTTTTTTCTTTTTTTCTCAGCTCATTTTTTTCTAGCTTATTCTCATTATTTTTATCCCAGTCCATTCTTTCTTTTTATTTATGCATTAGTTAATTTGTTGGTAATAAATGGAGCTATAAAACATATGACTTACGGAGACGGATAGCGAGACAGAAATGAAAATTTATTTATACATTTTTTTTTATTTTTTCCTGATAAATATTTGATTCGTTGCAATGTGAGAGAGAAGGGAAAAAAAATCCCATCCATTGCAGTGCGAGAGAAAAAGGAGCAAAATATTTATGTTTTCTTAATCTTTGTTTTTTTTTTCTTTTTTTCCTAGCTCATTTTTTTCAGCTCATTCTCAATATTTTTATTTGTGCATTTGTTAAATTTTTGGTGATAAATGCAGCTAACAAACATTTAACCTACAGGAACTAATAGCGATCTAAACTAAGGAAACTAATAGCGAGATAAATGAGAAATTATTTATGAATTTTTTTTAAAATATTTGATTCTCTCAGCTCATTCTCATTCTCATTTTTTTTTAACCCCAGCCCATTCTCATAATTTTTTTTTCTATTGTCGTGGTTGATCTTCGCTTGTATGTTTTCGTATCTTCATTTTCATTATTTTTTTTTTCAGCTCATTCTCAATATTTTTATTTGTGCATTTGTTAATTTTTTAATGATAAATGCAGCTAATCAAACATCTGACCTGCGGAAACTGATGGAGAGAGAAATGAGAAATTTTTTATGAATTTTCTTTTTTATGATAAATATTTAATTATCTCAGCTCATTCTCATTCTCATTTTTTTTTATCCTAGCCCATTCACTTTCTTTTTATTTATGCATTTATTAATTTGTTGATAATAAATGGAACTATAAAATATTTGACTTACGAAGACTGATAGCGAGACAAAAAGGAAAAATTATTTATACATTATTTTATTTTTTTGTAATAAATATTTGAGTATATGTTGCAATGCGAGATAGAAAGGAAAAAAAATTCTCATCCGTTATACTGCAAGAGAGAAAGGAAAAAAAATATTTATGTTTTCTTAATCTTCGTTCTCATTAATTTTTTTTCTTTTTTCCCAGCTCATTCTCAATATTTTTATCCCAGCCCATTCTCTTTCTTTTTATTTATGCATTTGTTAATTTGTTGGTAATAAATGGAGCTATAAAACATCTGACTTATGAAGACTGATAGCGAGACAGAAATGAAAAATTATTTATGCATTATTTTATTTTTTTGTGATAAATATTTGATTATCTGTTGCAATGTGAGAGAGAAATGAAAAAAAAGTTCTCATCCGTTGCAGTGCAAGAGAGAAAGGAAAAAAATATTTATGTTTTCTTAATCTTCGTTTTCATTAAAAAAATTTTCCATTTTTTCCGAGCTCATTTTCGTTAAAGCTCATTCTCAATTTTTTTTTATTTGTGCATTTGTTAAATTTTTGGTGATAAATGCAACTAATCAAACATCTAACTTACGGAAACTAATAGCGAGAGACAAATGAGGAATTATTTATGAATTTGATTATTATTTTTTTGATAAATATTTGATTCTCCTGGCTCATTCTCATTCTCATTTTTTTTAATCCCAGCCCATTATCATAATTTTTTTTTAATGTATTTGTTGATTTGTTGGTCATAAATAGAGTTATAAAACATCTGACTGACTTACGAAGATTGATAGTGAGAGAAAAAAGAAAAATTATTTATGCATTTGTATATTGTTTTGTGATAAGAATGGAAAATATTTGATTATTCATTGTAGTGCGAGAGAAAAATGAAAAAAAAATCCCATTTGTTGTCATAGTTGATCTTCACTTGTATGTATTTGTTAATTTTTTTTGTGATAAATGGAGCTCGCTGGTATGTTTTCTTCATGCTCATTCTCATTATTATTTTTTTTTTCGAGCTCATTCTCAATATTTTAATTTGGGCATTTATTAATTTTTTGGTGATAAATACAGCTAATCAAACATCTGACCTATGGAAACTAATAGCGAGAGAGAAATAAGAAATTATTTATGAATTTGCTTTTTTTTTTGTAATAAATATTTTGATTATCCCAATTCATTCTCATTTTTTTTATCCCATCACATTCTCTTTCTTTTTATTTATGCATTTGTTGATTTGTTAGTAATAAATGGAGTTATAAAACATTTGACTTACGGAGACTGATAGCGAGACAGAAATGAAAAATTATTTATGCATTATTTTATTTTTTGTGATAAATATTTGATTATCCGTTGCAATGCGAGAGAGAAAGGGAAAAAAATTCTCATCCGTTGTTACAGTGCAAGAGAGAAAGGAAAAAAATATTTATGTTTTCTTAATATTCGTTCTTATTAATTTTCTCAATATTTTTATTTGTGGATTTGTTAATTTTTTGGTGATAAATAGAGCTAATCAAACATCTAACCTACAAAAACTGATAGCGAGAGAGAAATGAGAAATTATTTATGAATTTATTTGTTTTTTTTTTTTGTGATAAATATTTGATTCTTCCAACTCATTCTCATTCTCATTTTTTTTAATCCCAACCCATTCTCATAATTTTTTTTTTATGTATTTGTTAATTTGTGGGTATTAAATGGAGCTATAAATCATCTGACTTACAGAGACTGATAGTGAGACAGAAAGGAAAAATTATTTATACATTTTTTTATTTTTTTATAATAAATATTTGATTATCCGTTACAATACAAGAGAGAAAGGAAAAAAATTTTCATTTGTTGCCATGGTTGATCTCCACTTGTATGTTGTCATGATCTTCATTTTTAGTATTTTTTTCTTAGCTCATTCTCATTCTTTTTATTTGTGCATTTGTTAATTTTTTGGTGATAAATGGAGTTAAAACATTTGACTTATTGAGACTAATCGAGAGTGAAATAAAAATTTATTTATACATTTGTTTATTTTTTTGTGACAAATATTTTATTATCCGTTGCAGTACCAGAGAGGAAGGAAAAAAAAAATTCTCGTTTGTTCTCGTGGTTGATCTTCGCTAATATGTTTTCATGATCTTCATTCTTATTATTTTTTTCCCTTTCTTTTATCACTCATTCTCAATTTTTTTTATTTGTGTATTTCTTAATTTTGTTGTAATAAATGGAGCTAATGAAACATCTGACTTATGAAGATTGATAGCGAGAGAGATAAGAAAAATTATTTATGCATTTGTTTATTTTTTTGTGACAAATATTTATTTATACATTTGTTCTTTTTTTATTTATGTTTTTTTTTTTGTGTTTTGAGACTTTTTCACCATTTATTTCTCATAATTATGTTTCTTTGTTCTCCTTCAATACTGATTTACAAACCTCCTGTCAATTTTTTTTTTATATTATTGTTTGCTCATACTATCTATAAGTTATTTCCTGATTTAGGCAAAATTTACAATCTTTATCATTTGTTGTCATTTGAGAGACTCAACTTACTTTCTAATTCAAACTAAGTCAATGTATTTAATTTCTCACTTCTTGGAGTTGGATCATAAAAGACCAGCGCACTGCTTTTGAACTCTAACAAGATCTAGCCATTCTTCAAAAAAGCATAAAACTTGAACAAACCATCATTTGCAAAATATCTTAGAAATCTTGAAAGATTGGTTCACGTCTTTTTTAAGTAGGGGTGTAAATGGTCCGGTCCGGTCCGGTCCGGGAAATTTGTAGACCGATTTCATTCGGTCCAAGAATTCTCTCACCCTGGACCGAACCGAACAGGAGTTCGGTCCATACCGGTCCGGTCCAATTCGGTCCAGGGGCGGTCCGGTCCGGTCCAGGGGTGCCCCATATGATTTAATGGGCTAAATTTAATATATAATTCTACAATAATCAAATATTTTTTTGGTCCAAATTTAATTACTATAAATTATAATATGTTAATATTATAAAAGTATATATTATATATTAATATATTAGTATATATTATATATTAAGTATGTTAGTAAATTATAACTAATAGTCTAATAGTCTAATAACACTTTCACATTAGTATATGTTAATAAACTATAACTAATAAGTAATAACATTATTACAATTTACATTAGTATATTATATATTTATATGTTAGTAAATAGTGATAAATTATTAATAATATATTAAATAATAATAATACACTTATTATTTATATATTAATATATAAGAGTATATATTATCTATTAATATATTAGTTAACATTAAATATTAAGTATATTAGTAAACTATAACTAATAATCTAATAGTCTAATAATATTATTACATTAGTATATGTTAATAAACTATAACTAATAAGTAATAACATTATTATAATTTACATTAGTATATTATATATTTATATGTTAGTAAATAATAATAAATTAGTAATAATATATTAAATAATAATAATACACTTATTATTTATATGTTAATATTATAAGAGTATATATTATATATTAATATATATTAATATTAATATTAAAATTTATATATTATTATTTATATATACATATATTTAAAAAAAAATATTTAAAAAAAATAGGGATTCGGTCCGGTCCGGTCCGGTCCAGGGGGATGAACTCCCTGGACCGGGACCGGACCGGAATTTTCCGGTCCATATATTTTTTGGATCGGACCGGACCGAACTCCAACTGGTCCGGTCCAGTCCCGGTCCGGGACAACCGGTCCGGTCCGATCCGCCGGTCCAGTTCGGTCTTTTTACACCCCTATTTTTAAGTCCCTTAGGCACGAACTTTCCTATGTTGTATTTCAAAAATACATATATTTTAAAATTTACTTTTTTTAACACTTGAGATTCTTTCAGTTAATTAATACAATCGATTTATTTTTCTTATCTATTACATTTTTGTTTTTATCTTTAATGGTTTTTTTTAATCTTTGAAAATTTTGGAGTGTCAATTTAATATTGCTATCCAAATGTAAATGTGATAAATTTATAAAATTTAGATTGTTACTACTTGTTGGTCACATTCTTTCTTTGCAGGTCGAATCTAATAATGTATATAGTTAAAAAATTGTAATTGTTTTTGCTAATATTTTTTAGGTGTTATTGTTGCATTTAGTTAATATCACAGGAAAAAAAATTAAGTTTCAGGTATCTTTTATTTTTTTAACTTTTTTTTAATTCATAATGTTGATGAAGTTTACTATGTTTTATTTTTTTGAGTCAAATGTTTACTAGATGAGAGTTTATTTTGCAGTATAACTTTGCAAGGACTTGAAGAGCCATCATTTCTTTCTTTTGATTTGATATGTGTATATTCTTTGATCATCATAAGCTTTTCTTGTCAATTGAACAAGATTTATTATACATAATTACAAATTGTATAAAGAATAACGTGCAAATTATATTGGATATATCTATATTCTTTCCTATTTTCTTTCAAAGGCAATTTTTTATTTTGTCTGCTATGCATTAATTATGCTCCATGTGATTTTAGGCTATTCTATCCAATTGTCAACATGAGTTATTTTATTGCATATATAAATGAAGAGTGGTAAGCCTACATTAGTAAATCAATACAAATCAATCAATATATCATCAATTACCTTGTTTCTATTCTTATAACATGAATCATTGTTTATAATGATTTCGAAGGTGCTGGAAAACATTCTAGAATAAACAATTAGTATATGACTCTTTCATTAGAATAAAAAGAACATAAACAACGAAAAATGAGAGAAAGATATTTTCAACAAAAAAATTCTACGAACGATGCTATTCAACAAAAATAACAATATGTCTCTCAACCAGTCCTTCATGATGAAACAAATATGTTTGAAGTTGATGTCAAATTCATGCACAATATTGAGGACGTCTTGCCACATTATACAAAAAGGCAGCGCATTTTTCGTGATGATATTAGGACCAGTGACAAATCTTCCATAATGCAAACTAAATATTCTTCTAATCTTGATAATAGTGAAATTTCCTATCAAGAAATTAACATTATTATAAGTGTGTCAACAAAAGCTCTTCTTTTGGACAATATCACGATGTCTTTCACACCTAGGACAGCAAGTACGTGTAGTTTATTGTAGTAAATGTGTAGAGACCTGGTGACCTTCCGATCGAGCATGTTTATTGTACATCATTTACTTTTCACTTGTAGTTTGCAATCAAGCCTTCTATATTTCATATTCACATCCTCAGTCTTTTATTCAATAGACTTTTTTTTTAATGCCAGCCCAACTTTGAGACAAATATATCAATAACTTCTTAGGGTAAGGAAAGATGTATAGAATTTGGTGATATTTCTCTTTCTTTGATTTTTTTATTATATGTAGTATTCTCTTCGACTCATAGCATCTTTAAGAGTTTGCTTGATTTCTTTGGTCTTTATTTGTTTATTTAACATAAGAAAGCGGCATCAACGATTGGCTAGCCTTAGAAAAATACTACAAATAGTGTCATTTAAAGCAACTTTGTTACCGCCTGTTCCATTTTGTAAATATTGTGAAGTAAAAAGATTTCAACATGAGATAAATGGTTTTTGTTATGTCGATGGAACAATCTCTTTAACTACAAATAATGTTCCAGAACAGTTTTACTATTTGTTTACTAGTAACACAGGAACACATAAGCTTTTTTACCTATGTACGCACATATAACAAGAAGTTTGCTTTTACCTCATTTGTGGTTAAATTTGATAGGGATTTATGCAGAAGGAATCGAGGAATTTATACATTCCGAGCTCAAGGTCAAATTTATTATTATATTAATGACTTGTTCCTTTGGATGGACCCCCTTCGTATCTACAACTTTATTTTTATAATACTAAACATGATTTAGATAATCGTGTTCATGACACTGGGAGGTTGGATCCATCAATTATTGGTCAGCTCATGGTCATTCTTCATGTTAATCCTTACTCAACTTTCTTCCGAAGTCTTGGAGATTTGCCCAATTTGGAAAACCACAAAATCCATATTAGATCATATGCTGGTTTAGATCAATGTGTTTTCAATGCCCCCTCAGCTTCCCAGGTTGTAGTCATTTGGATTGAAGATGATGATTCAGAACACTTGAGAGTATGTGATATTGTGGTTTTCAATCATGCAAGTGTGAGTGATATAGTCCAATACTATTTTGGATGTTATGATTCACTGCAATATCCATTATTATTTCCTTTTGGTGATATTGGTTGGCACCAAGGAATGCTAATAGTGAAAAAATGGGAAAGACCACCACAATAAGTAATAAGATCAGTGATTAACCCCCAACAATCAATATCAGTAGAGCAACTGCTTAAAAAGGAACAACAAGGTTAGAATAATTCTTCTTATTCTTATTTTTAGTTCTAAAATAAAACATATAAATTTTGACTTGTTACCGTTTTCATCTTATAGTGTTAAAAAAGAATAGAAAAGAACATGTTGTCTCATGCTGCGAATACTATTGTTACAAGTTTAAAATCAAGAAAAATTATAAGTCTATTTTATTGTTCTCTGACCATTTATTACAACAGGTTGTTGTTGATATGTATGACAAAATTGAAACGTCGAGATTGGATTATTTTCGTAGTAAGCAAAAAGAGATTTAATCTGAGGTGTACCAAGGCATAGTTGACAACATTTCAATTGGAGAAAGTAGTGGTTCCAAAGTTGTCAAGTGCATTATTTTGCCGCCTTCTTTTACTTGAGGTCCAAGAGATATGCGCAAAAGATACATGGAAACAATGGCTTTAGTCCAATGCTTTGGAAAACCTGACATCTTTTTAATTATGACATGTAATCCAAGTTGGAAAGAAATATTGGATGAATTGGGTTCACAAGATGAAGTACAAAATCGTCATAATTTAATTGCCCGAATCTTTAAGAAAAAATTAGAAGAACTAAATGATGAATTATTCAAAAGGGAGGTCTTTGGAAAAGTTTCAGCATATGTATATGTGATTGAACAACAAAAAAGATGACTTCCACATGCACATTTTTTAGTCATACTATAAAAATATTTGAAAATCTATGCTCTCGAATCCTTTGATGAAATTGTATCAGCAGAAATACCTAAGAAAGATGTAAATTTATATATGTACAAAACAGTAATTAGGCATATGATGCATGACCCTTGTAGAGTATTGAATCCAAACAATGTGTGCATGAAGGTAAATGGTAATTGCAAGAATTATTATCTAAAAAATTTTGCCTCTAGCACAACTGTTGGAATCGACTATTTCCCACAGTACAAACGTCGTGATAATGGTGTAACTATCAGAGTTCGAGGTAAAGACTTAGATAACTGTTGGGTTGTTCCACATAATTCATATTTTGTTGCAAAGTTTGATTGTCACATCAATGTAGAAATATATTCAACAATCAAAGCAGTCAAATATCTCTACAAATACATTTATAAAGGTCATGATCGTATTGCTTTAAATCTAATTGTTGGACAAAACATCGAAGAGATTGATGAAATCCAACAATTCCAATTAGCTCAATGAATTGCACCACCTGAAGTCATGTGGCGAATATATGGCTTCATTCTTAATGAGATGTATCCATTAGTTTATAGTTCACATTTACATTTTGAAAATCAACACCAAGTAACTTTTCGTGCACATGAAGACTTGAACAATATTTTGATATCTGACTTCTTGACAAAATCAATGTTGACTGAATTCTTTTAAACAAATAGAGTCAATGAAAATGCTCGAAAGCTATTATATAAAGAGTTTCCTAAGAATTTTGTTTGGAGCCAACAGTATAAAAAATGGACTTCAAGGAAGAAAAAAACTGTTATCGTCCAAATTGTTACAACCAATTCATTTGAGGAGGAAATGCACTACTTACGGATATTATTAAATCACATAAGAGGTTCTTTGTTATTTGAGCACATCAAAACAGTTGACTGTACTATTGCACCAACCTTTGGTGAAGCAACTACATTACATGGTTTGTTAAAAAGAGATACTAGCTTATATGATTGTATGCAAGAGACTTCATTGTACCAAATATCACATAGTTTAAGAAGGTTATTTGCAACGATCTTGGTATATTGTAACCCCTACAAATCTTAGAGAATTTTGGGAATGTTTTGAATAAGATATATCAAGTGATTTCCAAACCAATGATGCAACATCAGCCAATATTAGGACAAATGTCTTATGGAGCATTTCTTCTATACTTGAATCAAGGGGAAAAGACATAATCATATTTCATTTAATTGAACATGATATTTCTTTTGATGAGAATGAAATTGAATTGAGAGAAACAAATGATGAATCTTCAGTTTTGATACCAACGGAAGATCTTTTGGCTTCAACGACTCTTAATCTTGACCAACAACATGCATACGAATCACTTTTAAAAAAGTCCTTTTAAATGAGCCTGCTGCAATTTTTTTATTGACGGTCCTGGTGGAATAGAAAAAACATTCATGTATAGAGCACTACTCGCTACTATAAGATCAAAAAATTTAATTGCATTTGTAACTATATCCTCTGATGTTGGTGCATCTATCTTGCCTGGCGGTCAAACAGCACATTCACGCTTCAAAATTTCATTAGATCTTGATAAAAATAGCACTTGTAATGTAAGCAAACAAGGTGCTCTTGCCAAATTATTGTGTATTGCAAGATTATCATATGAGATAAAGCACTTATGTCTACAAAATAATGTATGGAAGTATTGGATAAAATGTTGCGAGATATAACTGATTTAAGATTGCCATTTGGTGTAAAAGTTGTGTTTGGTGGAGATTTTTGTCAAGTTTTACCTATAGTTCATAAAGGCATAAGACAACAATAAGTTGATGCCAGTTTAGTATTTTCATACTTGTGGTCCACTTTAAGTAAGATTGAGTTGAGTGAAAATATGCGGACAAGATTCGATCTAAGTTTTTTAAATTATTTATTTCAAATTGGGAATAGAACAATGCCTATCACAATTGACAACAAAATCACGAATCTTAATGAAATGCTTATACCATACAAAAATGATGTTGAGTCCTTAGATAATCTGATCGATGTAGTCTTATAGGATATCGACAGTTATTCAAAAAACTTATTCGAAATGATCAATCGAGCAATCTTGACACCTAAGAACAATTCTGTTGATGAAATAAATGCAATACTTATTCAAAGATTTCCTGGTGAAGTCACAAAATACTAGAGCTTTGATGAAACAGTTGATGCATCAGAACAAGGTATTATAGAAGATTTCTTAAATACATTAACACCAAATGGACTTCCACCTCATAAACTGTTATTAAAAGAAATAGTCCTATGATGTTACTCAAAAATGTGAATCCTTCCGAAAGCTTGTGCAATGAAACGTGCCTTATTTGCCACAACTTCGAACGAAATATCATTGATGCTAAAATTGTAGTTGGTCACCACAATGGGAAAAGAGTTTTCATACCAAGAATTCCCTTTTTGCCAAATATAGACGAGAGTATTGATTTTCCATTCAAAAGAACACAATTCTTATCAGATTAAGTTTCGCGATGATAATAAATAAGGCACAAGGATAAACATTAGATGTTATTGGTGTATACTTACCTCAACCTGTATTCTCTCATGGACAACTCTATGTGACATTGTCAAGAGCCAAGAATTCTGTTTCAATAAAAATTCTTATAAGACCAGTATCAACTAATAGCTATGAAGAAGTTCAAACAGATAATATTGTTTATAGAGAATTACTAGAACAGACATATGCATCATGAATTTCTGTGAGTAACTAATTCCATTCTAATATATCTCTTGACTAAATGAATTTTTTTTCATTGTGTACCTTTCTTAATTTCTTAATTTTTAATTTATTCAAATTGTTTCATCTCAATTTAATTGTTTAAACTAATATTCTTTTTCTTCATGCATTAGTAGCCTTTAACATACGGACTCTCCATACATCAATCATGGATATAACTCTAAGTACAAGAAATTAGAAAATCAAGATGATGGTGTCCGACAAGCCTCCTAAACGTACTACATAACATTCGCCAATAAAATATCAAAATCTAACATTGATAGATTTCAAGGTAATACAATAACGTTACTATCATATTTGAAAAAATAAATTGAGTTCATATCATTATTCATCCATACAATATTGTGTCAGAAAAATCTTAATTATATTTTCAAATCAACTCCTAAAATTATATATAAGTTATTTTAAAAATCAATTCAATACACATATCTATTAAATTATATGATATTGTGCAGAACAACCGAGTGAAGATAATGATTTTTGAAAATGATATCGACTTGCATAGTAACATATTACACATCTTCGGTCATATTATATTAGTAATGCCTATGTGAAGTGTTTGGATCCCAGATTTAATAAAATTGAGGCATATGGATATTAATGGACCTTAAATTCAAGAACAATAATTAAAGACATTGCAGATGATGAGGAAAAATTATAACCACCAGAATATAAATTATCCCGTTCACCAATTTGCATACCTACATGAATACTGATTCTGGAATAAGTAAATGTCATTTTAACATATTTAAATTCTTTCTTAATACTCTTATTTAGTTTTACACTAAAAAAATTAAATACAATTATACAGATATTCTGGTGATTGTAATACACATGAAACTTCTTAGAGAGATTAATACAAAAGATGAGCAAACAATAATCCAAAAAATCTATTTGATCGATGAAAGGTAAACAAAATTTCTCAACTACATTTGTGATATCAATAAGTCTAAAATAATTATTGTTAATGCTATTTTATTATATTTTAAATTTTAACATTTTTCCTTAAATTTTACAGCCTAATGCCCGTATGCCTAACTATGTAGGGTCGATTTGTAGAGGGTGAATGCCAAATAATCTCTTATGTCATTGGAGTTAAACTATCTCTACTTGCAACACGTTTGAAAGTTAGTTCATATATGTCAGCATGATACGTTCATATGAAGATAATTAGGTATACATAATCTAACTTATGTGAAAATTGTTAAACGCAAATATTGAAAATAGCAGTCAATTAGGTGTAAGTAGGTGTAAATATTTTGAAATATTTGTCTTGATAGCATTTTAGGCGCCACCAATTATGGCAACAATTATGTACAATTCCTCTATGTAAATGAAAGAAAATCCTACAAAAAGGGCATTCAGACCAATTAACATAGTATCAGAGCATTTTTTATTTCTGTTACCTTTGTCTGTATCACTCGGTGCGATTTTTTGATCGTAATTCTTAAGAAAATTTTCTTTGGTATTCTACAAGTTATTTCTTGCTATTAGTAGGTGTCGATACCTTCTGTTAAATCAAACTGCGTGAGTTTGAGCTTCTCGGTAAGTTCTGGGGTGTTCTTCATACACCGACATCCCAGTTCTTCCATTTTTTCGATCAGGTGTTTTTGGGTTGCCATTATTAGCAACTTCTGTCCATATCTTAGCAATTATTGGTTATAGCAACTTCTGTCCACATCGCAACTCGTGGTTCTCGACAACTCTATAGCTTGAAGGCTGTCGACACAGCCTTATCTTAGTCCTTTTGGCATTTCTATGGTTGTGTGCCTCTTGGAACAGTGAGCTTCTTCATTTTGGTGAAGCCTGTGCAGTTTCTTTGTGAAGCTGATGTGAATCAGACGATCAATCTTGGAGTTTGGCAGTTCTCTGTGTTTCAGCACAGCTACGATATTGAAGTGTGTTTCGGCACAGCTCTGTGAATCAGACTACGCTACTTAGTCTATCGGTACAACTATTTTTTATTCATTTGGTTTGTCTTAAGTTAAAAAAAAAACTGGACACTGTTTATTTCAATATATACCAGTATTTCAATCTATCTAGTTTGGTTGTTTTTTGTTTTGTTTTGCTTTATCTTAAGTTTTTTATTTTTATTTATTACAATGGACTCCGCATCAGTGTGTGCCAAGTTTACGGGTAACAATTATTCTATGTGGGCTTTTCAATTTGAACTATTCTGAAGGGAAAAGACCTTTGGGGTCATATTGATGGCACATATGTCGCGCCATCATTCACTTCTGACAAATCTAAGGATCTCAGATCTTCTCTTTCATGGGCTATACTTGATGCATGGATCATATCTTGGCTTTTTAGTTCAATGGAGTCACATATTCGTTCCAACATGGTAGTCTTTCGATCCAAGACTAATACTCAGAATTTCTAACACTTTGGAACGAATATTCTAAACTAGTTACGGCAAATGTTCATATTGACACCCTTTCAACTATTCAAAATTTTCATGAGACTACTCGGCGTGATCAGTTTCTCATGAAATTACATCCCGAATTTGAGTCTATTCGTTCCTCTTTGCTAAATCGATATCCAGTTCCTTCTCTAGAGGTTTGTTTCGGTAAATTATTTCGTGAGGAAAAACGTCTGAGTACTCAAGTTATTCTAGAGTAATCTCATGACAATTCAAGGTCAGCAACTGTGACTTATGCTGTCCAAGGTCGAGAACCGCCTAGGGATTCTAAAAACTAGCAATGCTTTTGCTGCAAGGCATATGGACATATTGCTACGAATTGTCCCAAGAAATATTGCTCATACTGCAATAAAAATGGTCATATTATCAAAGAATGTCGTCTTCAGAATCGGCACACTCTAGCATTTCAAACTTCTGTTCATGACTCTCCAGCAGCGGCATATGTAGGACATGACTCTTATCTAGGTACCTCCTCTACTCCTACAACAAATTACTGCACACCTGAAATGGTGCAGCAAATGCTTGTTTCAGCATTATCAGCAATGAGGTTCCCAGGTAACAATTATACTAAACTCTAGTACGTAGACTCGAGGGCCTCTAAACACATGACTAATAATCCTACTGCTTTGTGTCATGTTCGGCCCTACGTTGGCCAATCTGCTATTCAGATTGCCAATGGTAGTTCTTTGCCAATAGCTGCTGTTGGAAATGCCTCTTCTAAGTTCACTGATGTGTTCCTTGCCCCTCAACTTTCCACGAAACTTATTTCTGTTGGTCAATTAGTTGATAACAATTGTGCTGTTAATTTTTCTAGTGATGGTTGTGTTGTGCAGGACCAGGTCACGGAGGAGTCGATCGCAAAGGGACCTAAAGTGGGGCGCTTGTTCCAATTTCTTCTCCAATTTCTCCTATTAAGTCTTTTGCTTATAGTAATATTTCAAATCTTAGTCTGGTGTGGCATCATCAATTAGGTCATCCCAATATTCAAATCTTATCGCATGTATTAAACTCTGGTTTACTTAGTAATAAAGACCGTTCTTCTTTATCTCTTGAGTGTGCTTCTTGTAAACTTGGTAAAAACAAAATTCTTCCATTTCCTTTGCATGCTAGTAGAGCATCTCACTGCTTTGATCTTATCTATAGTGATGTTTGGGGACCTTCCCCAGTTAGTTCACATACAAAATTTAGCTACTATGTGACTTTCATTAATGATCATAGCAGATTTACTTGGGTCTACTTCCTTCACTCTAAATCTGAGGTCTTCCGTACTTTCATTGAGTTTTTAGCGTATATCGACAATCAATTTTCTACTTCTATTAAGACATTATGCACAGATTCCGGTGGTGAATATTTATCTACTGAGTTTCAAGCATTCTTGGCTTCTAAGGGAATTATTCATCAATGTTCATGTCCCTCTACTCCTCAACAAAATGGAGTAACCGAACGCAAAAATAGTCATCTCTTAGATGTGGTACATACTCTTTTGTTAGAATCTTCTGTTCTATCCATGTTTTGGATAAAGGCTCTAAAAACTACAACTTACTTGATTAATCATTTACCTTCTTAAGTCTTACATATGGAGTCTCCCTATTTTCACATATTTGCTAAGCTATCTAATTATGATAACCTTCGTACTTTTGGTTGTGTATGTTTTGTTCATTTACCTCCTCATGAGTGACATAAATTATTTGCTCAATCTATCTGATGTGCCTTCTTGAGATATGATATGTGTTAGAAGGAATTTGTTTGTTATGATCCAACATTACATCATACATGTATTTCTAAGAATGCTATTTTTTTTGAAAATCAACATTTCTTTCCTGTATCTTCTATGCCATTCTCTTCTACTGTAGTTTTCCCCCCTTTTGAGCAGCAGTCCTCAGGTCTTCCTCCTGTCAGTTCACACTTTAAACCAGGTATTGTATATACAAGACGTTTTCGCCCACAGTCTCTTTCGGTGGTTCACCCGATATCTGATCCTATCACGCTCCAGATTCAGTCAGTTGCAGCATCTCTAGCGTCTTTGGTACGTTGCTCTTCTCGAGCGTCTGTACCTCCTGATAGGTATGAATTTCCCTCCTTCAGTTCTGGCAATTCTATTTCAGCTCTTACTGCTGCATTGTCCAACTTTGATATTCACACATGCTATCACACGCTGCCAAGTAGGGTTGTTGGCGACAAGCTATGCAAGAAGAAATTGCCGCTCTAGAGGCTAATCACACCTGGGACATTGAGTCATGTCCTCCCACTATTGTTCCTCTGAGTTGCAAATGAGTTTATTCCATCAAGGTCTGCTCTGATGGGAGTTTAGATCGTTACAAAACTCGACTTGTAGCACTTGGGAATAATCAAGAATATGGTGTCAATTATGAAGAAACCTTTGCTCCTGTGGCTAAGATGACTACCGTTCGTACTATTCTAGGTCTTGCTGCTTCTCAAGATTGGCCACTTCATCAGATGGATGTCAAGAATGCTTTTCTTCACGAGGATTTTAAAGAGTGTATTTATATGAAACCACCCCCGGGGTTGTTTTCCTCTTCGACTTCACAAGTGTGTAAGTTTTGTCGTTCTCTTGATGGTCTCAAACAAGCTTTGAGAGTTTGGTTTAATAAATTTTGAACCACTTTATTACAATTTTCCTTCAAGCAGAGCAAGCATGACACTTCATTATTTTTTTGAAAAACCAACATGGGTCTTGTTGTTCTTTTGGTTTATGTTGATGATATTGTGATTATTGGTTCTGATTATATTTTACTTGGTCAACTTAAGACTCATCTCTCTGAGTCTTTTCATATGAAAGATCTTGGGTCTCTCACATATTTTCTTGGTCTTGAGGTGTATCGTAATCAACATAAGTATGTATGTGACTTGGTGGCTACATCTGGCCTACATGAAGCTACCTCTGTTGATACTTCAATGGAATTAAATGTCAAACTTCACAAAGAGGAGGGTGACTTACATCCTGATCCCAGTTTATATAGGAAATTGGTGAGTAGCCTGGTCGATCTATCTCACCATTACTAGACCTGCCATTTCTTTTGCCGTATAACAAGTCAGCCAGTTTCTTCAGACTCATCGTCATCTTCATTTGGTTGATGTCCGTAGGATTATACGATATGTTCAAGGAACTTCTTCCCATGGCTTAATCTTTCCTACAATAAATTCTCCTAACCTTGCTGCTTATAGCGATCCTGATTGGGCTGGTTGTGCTGATACACGTCGCTCCATCACTGGTTGGTGTGTGTTCTTAGGTGATGCGTTGATCTCCTAGAAGAGGAAGAAGCAAGATAAAATTTCTAAGTCTTCTATGGAATCTGGGTACAGGGCAATGTCCCTTACTTGTTTCGAGATTATTTGGTTTTGAGGATTATTTGCTGAATTAAAATTCTCTCAGATTAATCCTACACCTTTGTATGTCGATAATACAAGTGCTATTCAGATCATGGCCAACCCTATCTATCATGAGTGCACTAAACATATTGAAATTGACTATCACTCTATCTATGAGGCCTTCGAAGCTCGTGTTATCACTCTATCTATGAGGCATTCGAAGCTCTTGTTATCACTCTTCCACATGTTTTTACTAAATTACAAATTGCTAATATCTTCACCAAGACTCTTACTCGTCATCGACATTGCTTCTTAAAAAGCCAATTGATGCTCATTGATCAACCCGCATCAATTTGAGAAGGGATGTCAGCATGATACGTTCATATGAAGATAATTAGGTGTACATAATATAACTTATGTGAAAATAGCTAGACGCAAAGATTGAAAATAGCAATCAATTAGGTGTAAGTAGGTGTAAATATTTTGAAATATTTGTCTTGATAGCATTTTAGGCGCCACCAATTATGGCAACAATTATGTACAATCCCTCTATATAAATGAAAGGAAACCCTACAGAAAGGACATTCAGACCAATTAACAATACAATGGTAGATTTCTCAATTTACAATATCACCATTTATTTAATATTCAATATCAATTAGTAACAATTTTTATTTGTTTACAACATAGGTCTCTCTCTTTCATCTCAACCTTCAAATATTTTTACTTTAAATCCTGTTATTCCTGGTGCAACCTCCTTATGTCGATGGTAATCATTTCTTAACTTATTATTAAGACAATCTATATTTGTTATAAAATTCTCAGAATAAATGCACAAAATGTATACTAACTTTGAAAATGTTAGTTCTTTTATATTTTTTCCTGAATGATTTTTGTTACTTTTTAAACTTCTCTTAAAATATTAAGGGCAATACTTAATGATGAACTACTTGAAGATATTATTGGGAACATTCTGAATGTCACATCAGCAGTAGCATCAGTTACTAATGTCCAAAACATAATTGAGATTAATGATGTTCCTGGCTACCTCAAATCATTAGAAACAATGAAGGTAAATTTCTACAATCTTCTTTAACCTTTTTTCCTAAATATATATATATATTGCTTATAAAAATTATTCCGCGTGTATTTTTAGAGTAAATACAATCTCCTACTAAGATTTCATACTATTTATAGCCATATAAAAACATGTGTTTTTTCTAAATTTAATGCAGAATGCAAGATTGTGGATTAAGGCAAATATTTTCATTGTTGATCTCTGTCAAGATTTCTATTACATGTCCTATACTGAATGTAAGAAAGTGATAGGATATGAATAAAATGAACAGTTCAAATGTTATCATTGCAAGAATATAAGTATTGTACAACCACGGTATGTATGTTGTATTAATATTTTTGGTCATAATACCAAATATCATAAATTCAAATTACTATTTAATGATTTAAACTTATAAATATAGTTTGTTTATACAACTCTCGAGCCTATGTTGAAGTTAATGATGGCAGTGGACGACTACCAGCTGTGATGTTTGCTGAAATTGTAGAACAAGTTCTGGGTTGCACAGCAATTGATTTCGTAAAGTATGCAGGTGAGATAATCAATTTGTTTATATTCATCATGATTGCCTACTACTTTGAAATTTATTCGCTTAAAATTTATAGAGAATGCAAGAACTAATACTAGCTAGCTAGAAGTTGTAGAATTCATAAATCTCATAACATAATATTATATTTTTTTAAGGACTCAAGTGTTTGCTACATGCTTTGAAATAGTTTTATTTCTTTTTACTGTTGCACTTTATTAGAAAAACAACTTGTCTGCTTACTTGATGAGAAAAACAGGAAATAAAGTGAAATATTCAACCTTATAATTTTTTTTAGACCTAGAAATTGATGCAAAGTGGCTAGATTCATTTTGTCCTGCTTTGGTGTTAGAACAAATAAAAAACAGATTCTTGCCATACCAATATAAATTCCTACTATTTATTTTTTCATTATTAATCTTCAAGTTATGATTCAAAGGCAATAGTAAAGTTTTTTTTAAGCATTATTTTTATGGGGCTGCCCCTTTTTTTCCATAATTTTATTTGTATAACCCATTTAGAGAACTCAACCCAAAAGAATTTGAAAAATAAAAACCTATAAATGATTGGCTTGATTTAAAAATTTATACAACATACTCTAACTTAACCTGCAAGCATAAATAACTCATAAATTAAGGGCTTTTTCAAATGTTTGGCTACTTATAATTCATTAAAAGGTGTAGAAAAAACACCTCATGTGAGGTTTGTCAGATTGGAGAAGTAATGAGAGTAATTAGCAGTCACCAAACCAATAAAACATCTTATTTTGGGATGGATCTCCACCTACGAAGCATAAGGGATGTGGGTGTCGGTATGTGTGTCACAGATTACTCATATGTGACTCAATAATCACATAAAAATGAATAACAAAAATTTAATGGCATAAGCTATAAATAGATGCATTAAAAAAATTTTAATTACTCAACTTAGCAATTTACAATAGGATTTTTTTTTTAAAGAGTGGCTTTAGACATATGTACATGTCAAGGCAATTTATAAGAAGATGGTAGACAAAAGTTTCCATGACTTAACTAGATAACTACCAACGAGCATTAATGTACAATTATACTATTTTTCTAGAAGGACATGAAGCATCAAAATGATTCTTCTTAAACCTTATTCCACATACAGTTATTAAATTTCTATTAAGAAAAATATTTCTTAGCTTTGAATAGATCCCACACATATAGCTAAGTACCATTATTTCTTAACTTTTGCTTTGTAGTTTTTTTAAATATATTATCATATCTTTTGAAATACACTAGATTTCTTTTTGGGTTAACAAAGATGGTTCTGAAAGCAATATTAACCCATTAAAAGATAATTAAAAGACTTGATTTTTTTTCTCAAAAAATTATATAATGATGATCACAGGATGAAAAAACTTTCATAATTAGATCAGAAATTATATGATCATATATATGGATTTCAATGCAACATTCCATTATCTTATATATAGCTATTATATCAATTAGACAAAACAATATTAAATTTTCAATAAATAATATTATGGCACTCACTTCATGACCATTTATCTCTCTTTTATTCATCACTTACATGGCTATTGTAGACAAAACTGTAGCATTCACTTAAAAACAAGAATCATGTCATCTAACAAAAGAAGATATCCCATATTCATCAATATCACTGTTGAAACTCAAAAGATCTAAACCTTAAAACACAAGCATTTTTAAGATCCTTCACATATTTGTTAAAAAAAAAAATGCCAATCTAGCATACATACAATATTTCACCAAAACCTCTTTGGGCCTACATCATTCATGAACCCTCCCAATTATTGTTTTTGCCCAACATACATATATATAAATATATGTATGTTTGAATGTATATCACGCATGTGTATTTACATATATATAAAATATGTTATAATTTCAAATTTACCTGTTTAGGTCTAGCTTACATTCATTTGTCTTGAATCTCTTTGGCGACAATATTCATGAACCCACCCAATTACTCTTCTTGTATTTTGCCTAATATACACACATACATATAAATCATTATAACAACTATATGTCACTCATGAACCAAATAAAATTCTAAGCACTACTACTAGCTAATTAGATGATATAATCCTCTTTTGATTCCATTACCTTTAAGATTATTATTTGATCAAGCACTACATAGTCTACATTTATATTTGTCACTATACTTTATATGATATATATTAATATACTTCTAAATCTTTGATAATTAAATTTTAACTTCCAATTTCTTTCATGCAAGAACATTTATCGTATGCCCAAAATATTGCAGCACTATGTTCAAACAAAAAATGGATAATACAATTGGGTACAGACGGAGATCAACTTCAAAAGTAACAATAGAAAAACTTCAATATTCTCTCCTTAAATGCTATGAATGAAAACAACATACTACCTCCAAATGCATATTCTTCAAAACTTTTTGATTGTTATTTCAATGGCAAAAAAAAAAAAACAAAAAACAAAAAACAAAAAAAATCTTATTTTGTCTTAAGAAACAAACTATAATATGTATTTTAAACATGATGTTTTATTTCCGAAATTTGCTTGGATCTATAGTTTGTTTAAACTTATTACTGTTTGAATTACTAGCTTACAACTTGAATGAAATATGTTATTCTCATTCACTTTAAGTTTTTTTTATACTAGATGTTTATATTTTTTTAATTTATTTTATAATGATATAGGACAACGTGCCTCGCACGTTGCATTCCTCCTAGTAAGTGATATAAACTTATAAGCTAGTAAAGTTACTAATATAATAATTTATAATATAGTAGACACCTACTAATAATTAATGACATAAACTAATGCAATTAGTTGGATTACTAATGTATATTAAGTGTTAATATATTATAAATTACTAATGTATAAGTTATATAAACTTAGAAGTTAGTAAAATTACTAATATAATAATTTATAGTATGGTAGACATCTAATATAGTTATAATTTACTAATATAATAATTTATAAGATAGTAGACATCTATTATTATATCATGATATAAACTAATGTAATAAGTTATAATACTAATGTGTGAGTGTTATTAATTATTTTTTAAAAAAAAGTATTATAAGTTACTAATGTATAAATGATATAAATTTATATTTTACTAATATAATAATTTACAATATAATAAACATCTACTAATGCAATAACTTGTATAGACTATAGAGTAATAAGTTATAATTTACTAATAAGTATTAAGTGTAATACTAATGTTGAGGAGACTATTACATAAAAACTAAATAAATTTAATATAATATTAGCTAATGTTTTCATAGAATCTACTTATAAGCCGTAAATCCAAAGCCATAAATCCTAAACTCTAGTAAATATAGATAAAAAAATTAAATTAATAGACATTTACTAATTTGAAAATAAACTATTATAAAGTAATGTATAGTAGACATCTTCAAATATAATACTGTTTTTTAGAGATAAAATATAATACTTATAACTTACTTTATGTGACGACCCGATTTTTCGCATCGATTACAACGTAAAACGACGCATCTGGACAAGTAACCCAAGGCTACTTATCCTACGTAAACATAAAAAGCAGCATGCATGCATATAAGCTTACTAATTAAATGCAATGCCGATCGCAGCCGGAAGAAGTAAATTCCCAGTATATGTAAAGAGATCTAACTCTTGCATCAATAGACCACATGGCATACTATAATTACACTTCTCATAACATTGTATTTACAACAATATTCTGTATTAACTCTTACATAACCCAGTTAGTTTTCTCTAAACAAAATCTCATATCCTACCATCATCCAGTACTCTTACATCTTTACTTGATCACGTACATGGGATCATCTCAACTGGAGAGGAGCATTCCATAGGACCCTCAGGGTACCTCAGAATCTCCAGTGCTGATCGGGTCTCAATGTAATTTATCTATCCCTGCAACAACATCTATCGTTCCATAAGGAATGATAGATAAAACATATAAAACATAAAAGAGTGAGATTTACAAGAAATCTCAGTAAGTACACAGTTAACGAAATAAAGCATAGATAACCTCAACTATCATCATACATAATCACACTCACCAACATATCACTTATAAGCATACATTATGGAACTCCACAAGTCAATTACCCATCTTACCATACAAACTTAGATCTTGGCTAGACCCATCATCACATACAACCTTAGATCTTAGCTAGACCCATCATCACATACAAACTTAGATCTTATTTATATCCATCATCACATACTTAATACTTATACTTATACTTATACCTATATTTTCCACTTTATTTCTTAACCTTATAAGTTTCTTTTATCTCTTATCCTCGATGGGCGTTACGTATCGCTGTCCCCATCGGGATCTACTTAATGCATTACCTCGATAGGCATTACGTCTCGCCGTCCCTGCCGGCACGTCAGTCATACGGGCGTTACGTATCGCCGTCCCCGTCATGACGTGACTAACTCATCAATCATACATACACTCATCAATCATCCGGGCGTTACGTATCGTCGTCCCTGTTATGATGAGTCTCGTATCAATCGTCCGGGCGTTACGTCTCGCCCTCCCCGTCATGACACGGAACATATTTCACATATATGACAGGCGTCCCCGTCAACTTACCAGTCATTCGGGCGTTACGTCTCGCCGTCCCCAAAATGACGTAAGCATTCTTATCATAGCGGGCGTTACGTCTCGCCGTCCCCGCTAATCATGTCAATCCTACGGGCGTTACGTATCGCCGTCCCCGTCATGACATAATTCTTATTCTTACGACAGGCGTTACGTATTGCCGTCCCTGTCGGCACGTCAGTCATACGGGCGTTACGTATCGCCGTCCCCGTCATGACGTGACTAACATGTTCATGCATATGCTTTTCATTCTTATCTTAAAACCTTTATTCTCACAAGTCATTACTAATATCCACTATTATCGCCCGTGGTCGGGCCATACCACTATTATTATTCGTAGTCAGGCCATGCCATCATTATTACTCGAGATCGGGCCATACCATATCTTTTATTATTCTTATGAGTTTATCACCTAAAACTCCTTCCATTTGAGATACTAATTCTATTCCAGGAAAAATCCTGAATCTAAGCAAAACAAGGCATCTCGCTCCAGCGGATGTCGAGCGACAGTCGAGCGAAGTCACGGGTTGGAACTCGCTCGAGTGGGGTGTCGAGCGACAGTCGAGCGAGATCACGGCTCATGGGGTTTTTCAACCTAAACCAAGCAATCTTCTCACATAAACCCTATTTTTACTTATTAAAACATAAATCTAGGTCCTTACAATTTTCCTAACATTTTACCATCACCAAATCATATCCAAAACACCATAGATTCCAAACACATCATATAAGCCTAATTCAAGCTCCAACTAACAACAAACTTAATTCCATCAACAATCTACCTATTCTATGCTAAGATTAAGTTAAATTGTATACTTACAAGTTTCTCCAAAGCTTGGTTGAATGATCCAACTAGTCCTTGCAACATTTCTCCTCAAAGCACTCACTTAGCTCACTTAGGAGATGTTTGGAGGTTCAAAGGTTAAGGAGGCTTTTTCTTTGGCTTCCTCTCTAAGTGAACGTGGGTCTCTTCTCCCAAAAGGTCTCCTATGATCTGAAGATGGCTATATATATATAGAAATAGATGGCTTGGGAAAGAAGAGAAGGAAAACAAACCAAGGCAATGGGTTAACCCAAACCGTGTGAGGTGTGGTGTGTTGTCCAGCTTTGGTTAATCTAATCCTCATCCATATCTCCCATGATCTCCAAGGATATTCATCCTATGGCTATGCTTCTTCCTCATCTAAATCATCTTAGATCAATGGCCCCAAATAATTACCAAATATAGATATAAAAGTAAACTCCAAAAAGTCTAAAATGTCCAAGATGAGCTTAGCTGGCCATTGGCCTTCCTTGCATCCTCAAGGCTTCTAGAACATTTTCTCCCTCTTTGGCCACACGTCCAAGACCTCCTTAGCACCCTTAGAGTAGCTGGAAAATATCTCATCACCTAATTCCCAAGGTTTGGTTACCAATTGGTTGGAAACAAAGGGGATAGTTGACTGTTTTGGCTAATCAGATTAGTCCTTCACTCTTGCTTGGTTTTAAACTAATTATTCTTCTAGAAGCTCTTCCTCCACCTAACACATGCTCTCATACGTGTATCTAGTAGATAAACATGAGGAGAACCAATCAAATTCGAACATCTAAGGTGAGGTGGTAAAGTGATTTATTTTCGGGCTCCAGTTTACACTTAAAACAGATTAGTCCCATTCCAGCCCAATTAATCCATTGATACACTTCGATTCTCTAAAACCTTCAGTCATAAAAGTTATATATCTATGTCTTAGGGTTCTATAAGAACTAGAATCACTTCATTTGGAGTTCATATGACCAAGTTATGATTTTTCTAATAAAACTCGACAGATAAGCCCGAGAACACCAATCCGGGTACACCAAATGTTGGATAGATGATTCCTCTTATTTCACACGAAATTCACTAAATAAAATCTCCTCATTTTCCACATCTCTACACACTTGTACAGATCTTAGGATAATTGATAAAATAATCCAAAGGCTTAATCTTATCCAATGTTCTTAGTCAACTTCAAGTCAATGCTCATCTATCTCCAATTCAGACCTGATACTTCAATCTCTATTTCTTATTTGATTAAGTCCATATCTCTTAAATCTCAAAACATAAAATTTGTAGATATTCCTCTTAGCTTTCCATAGCCTCTTGAATCACTAAAATCCGACATCAAATGAGCAAGTTATGACCATTCTACTAGAAGACGTCTGTCTGTCCCTGTATTTCGCTCGAGCCAGACATCAAGCGAGAGTTGAGCGAGATCTCGGGTCTAGGCACTTTTTCATCTTAACACAAGTCACATTTATACCCAACCTTATTCCCAACCTTTCAATCTAAAAATCCTATACATATATCCCAAAATTCCTAAAAATAGTCTTGGAGAGACATAATCATTCCACATATGAAAATTAAGCGGATGTCTAAAAATCCGGGTTATCACACTTTATCTTAAAAAAAAACATATATATATTTATGAAATTGTCCCTGTAGTGCCATAGGCCAAGTGTAGAACTTAAATATGAAACAACATCGTTTCTAGGAGGGAACTTTGTTTAGGAGAATATCTTATGATGTTCTTAAATCTATAATTTTATATGTAACTTTTTTTTTTATATTGCTCATATTTATTGTTGAGAAGAACATTATAAGGTTGAACTTTGTTGTTTTAGTAATATGTTTGTTGGGAGTTTATCACTTTTAATTTGATGTTTTATTTAGTTGGAAGTTGGTACTTGGTTTGTAGTATTAATGTTTGATCTTTTTGTCAAAATTAGAATTAAAACATGTTTATTTTAATCATTGTAAACTTGTAAAAACCTATTATTATTAGTAATGTGGATGATGGGTGTGGAATGTGGATGTGAAATGTAGTGGTTGTGATTTATAAGGTGGATGTTTAGATTTGAAGTGATATTTAGGGGTTTTTTTTTTTAATTTAGAAGTGATATTTAAATGGATGTGGATGTTTAGTTTTTTCTTTTATTTGATGTGGATGTGGATTTTTTTTTTATTTGAATTGATATTTAGTTGGATGTAAATTATTTTGGATATGATTTCATCATATTAATTGTGTAGATTATGAGTAATGTGTATACTTTACATTTAAATGATCAAAGCAATTATTAAAGAGGGCTAGAGGCCTAGTAGATCATAATTTTTTTTTCCAAATTTCCCATATTCATGATTTATTCTAGAATAATGCAATTGCATTTTTTCAATGAAAACTAATGAGAGGCATATTTCTAGTCTAGACATAATAGAAAGCATTTTCTGGCATTTTTGTGTGCTAAAGGCCTAAGTGTAAAAGGTATAAAAAACTTAAAAAAAAAACAACAAATAAGGCTCAACAAAAGCCCAAAACAGAGAAGATCCAAGAAAGCCCAATCCGACTCAAACCATCAACAAGTCGGAGGTGGAGGCAGAGCGGTGGTTCGATATTTCGAAGGCGGAGTCAAAGGTGTAACACCCTATTCCCGTAGGATAGATATATTATTAAACTTGTATAACAAGAAACCAGGTAAAAATATTCAATTCCTAAGAGACCTCATTTATTGAAAATCTCAAACTGAACAAAATTGTTTTTGAAACATAAACTAAAAACATAAAATGAAAATTCTAACTATTTCTACGTGTGAAAATATTTAATGCCTTCTAAGCCTTTTGCACTAAATTTACATCCTTACCATCAAGCTCAACGTCATCACAATCTTCATCTGTGACAAATAAACATAGGACAAAAAAATAGTTGAATATTCAGTAATAACACATCATACTGTAAGAACATAACCTAGTATGAATTTAATTTTGGAAGACTCTACATAATATACATAAATCAACATGGATTCACATGGCATATTTATTCATAAATCAACATGAGCGGAAACATATATAATCATGGCAATCATGTAACTTAAATGTATGAATAACTTGTTAATCTTGTCTTTTATTTATTATATGATGAACTACATTTGAGTCCGTGACACTCAATAACTTGTCTGAACATAAAGTAAAATACACTTGAGTCCATGTCATCCCATAACTTGTTTGAATATAAAATAAAACACGCTTGAGTCCCTTTATACTTAACTTGTCTAATCATAAAGTGGAACACATTTGAGTTTGTGTTATACCTGACTTGTCTGACCATAAAGTGAAATACGCTTGAATCCGTATTTCACTTAACTTGTTAGAACATGAAGTGAATTACAATTGAGTTCGTGTTTAACCGTGAAACACGCTTGGGTCCGTGTTTCACTTGACTTGTCAAAATATGAAGTGAAACATGTTTGAATTCGTATTTCACTATGAAACACGCATGAATTCGTGTTTCACCTGACTTGTATAATCGATCTGAATAAGAAGCGAAACACGCTTGAGTTCGCGTTTCACTTATGGTGAACACGTTTGGGTCTTTGTCACTTTAAAACTTATTGTCTTTCTTAATGCATAAGAATTTGTTGAATTTGATTAACCTTTCTAACATGACATTTACTTGTACATGACATGTTTTAACATGTCATAATATTGCATGACATGTCATTTTCTTGTGCATGAGATGGCATAACATGGCATGTTCTTGTTCATGACATACTCTTATATATGATATGACGTGACATCTTTTTGTACATGATGTAGCATGACGTGGCATCTCTTATAGATGACATAACGTGTCATATTTTGTACATGACATAATATGACTTTCTTACACATAGTATAGCATAACATGACATGACATAGCTTAATCTAAACATTTTATAATGTTTCATGGCATATATGATCTGAGTGCTATATGAATATGGCATATTTGAACTAAATACTATATGAACATGGATACATGGTCTATGTACTACATGAACATGGCCTACATGATTTGAATATTTTATTTTATGATGCACTTGAATGCTACAAGAACATTACATGGCATTTATTCAATCCATTTATAAACAAATCTATACATACAAACATAATATCATAATTCATCCAAGATTGTGATAAGAATCTGATCTTCACTTGGCTTGTAGCATAGCGTAGACAACATTGCATTTTCATTAACAATTCCAATAATTACAGTATACATATAAATTATATGATCAAACTAATTACCTCTTTAATATTGTTTCTTGGTTTCTAATTCGAAACGCTTTACCTAAACGAGGTACTAAGCATTATTGATTATCTAGAAAAGTGTATCGTACTGCTCTATATATTTGAAATCATAAATAGGAATATTTTGATAAATATTCAATTATACTAATATAATAAAATCATTAAACCCATAATATAATCCTTATTTTCTATTTAAAAATATAACTCTATGAAAGTCTAGTTGGAATCGATTAGAAAGTTAGCTATTAATGGTATAAAAGAATACTTTCACAAACCTGCTTTGAACATGCGTAAAACTTATTCTGTAAAAGTGAGTCTAGGGGTTTGAAATTGCTAAAATTTATAACACAGGTTACTAGAAATATGCCCGAAGTCAATAAAAGCAAACAACCCACAAACATATTGTGAAAATCAATCCAATATGATTTAACAAAAGTGGAAGGAAATAGCCAGCTAAGGGAAAAAAAAAATAATAAAAAATATATGTGAAAAAGATGTGCAGAAATTACTACCAATCACGTCCCATGATTGAAATACCAATTTGGTTGAAACAAGCCAAAAAAGTATACTTGAAATACGCTCAACAAGTACATTTAAAACCAAAAATAGTTTCTAAAACTGAAATCTGCCCAATTAACGATAAAACACAGCCCAATATACAACTAGAAACAATTAATAAGATCTGGCCAGAAGGGGGTTTAAAGCCCAAGGGTCCGTTGAAAATCCAAAACTTGAGAATAAAACAAAGAGTTCGGGTAAGGCCCATATGGCTTAAGGGCAAAACACATAATTCTAGAATTAAGTGAGGGGCTTTTCGGTTAAGGTAGAACAAAATTCAGAGAAAATAAAAAGAGAGATGCGAAGACCAAAACCAGAAGAAGATCTGAAATCTCCGTGTAGGCCAGGACGCGTGCGAAAGAGAGAGGACTCACCGAGAGAGAAAACTGGTGCGACGGCATTCTGGGTTGCTGACCGAGATTCATGGTGGCGGGATTGGCTCTTCGAAAGTAGGAAGTGGAAGGTGATTGCTGGTCGACAGTTTCTGTGCAGTTGTGAGGTGGTCTGGCGTCCTACAAAGGTCGACGGTAACTGAGCAAGGTGAATTTCTGTTTTGCTGGGAGTGGGTTTTATTTCCTCTGATTCCGTTGTGATCTTTCTGAGGAGTCTCGGCGTGGGTTTTATAGACTGAAGGAAGGGAGAGAGTTATCGAGATGATCTGAGGATTAGCTAGGATGTGAATTTGAAGTTGAGTAAATACCAAAATCTTAGAGATCTGATTTATTAGGAATGCTGAGAGATACGGCAGAAACATGCGATTAGAGATAATCAAGATGATTGAGGATATGGTTGAATATTTGAATTCGAGATACCCTCAGATTTGGAGATCAAACCGATAGGAATAGGAATTGCTCAAGGAGATCTGATTAGAGAAGAAATCTAGTAAAAATTATCTAGACTTTTAAAAAAATGATGCCAGAGGATAATTACTAAAAATAATAAAATAAAATAGAAATAAAATACTGAATTTAAAATTTGGATCGGGTCGTTACAGGTCATTTCAGACCTCTGATTAAGTTGGAGTCGGAGTCGGTAAATGCCCTCTCCGACTCCGCCTAGGGCGGTGCTCAGCCTTACGGCCATCCTGAGTTCATCATATCTGCCACCCACAAATTTTCCCACGTTCTTTGAATTTCTCAAATTTGTTTTTTTTTTTTTTTGGTAATTTGCAGAAGTGTCCCTCTCATTGTCCTTTTACAGATTCGTCGTTGTACTGGAGCTTTGGATTTGTAGGGAAGGAGGCCAAAATGATAACGATCCCGTATTTGACTGCCTTGACCACCTACTTCAGCTATGGCTTGCTTTTTGCCTTCGGACAATTCCGTGACTTTTTTAGGAAAATCTTTGATTGGTGGCGCGCTAACAATCTTCAGGTCCCCATTAATTTTTTAGATTTCCACTTGTTTGACATTTGAGATTGAACGTCCGGCTCAGATTTGATTCGTATGTAATTGATTTTTGTACTTTCTAGGGATACGCACCCATCTGTTTAGGACTAGAAGATTTCTACACTCGTCGACTGTATCTTCGTATCCAGGTAGGCATTTGGATTAAATTATTTTCATTTCAATAAGTTATCTAAAACTTGAGCTTCTATACATGTCCGTTTTCTGTCATATGAACAAAATCGATTATATATGGACTAACCATGAGATGATATCAACATTTGCTTATGAGTAATTTCTAGGAGTTATTAGAATTGTTTTTTATTTTATTTTTTAAATTGGGTGTTAGGAATAGCATCTCCACTAATCCTGGATAGAGTTGTTGGAATTGTATTGCAAATATGCATAAAAAATGAATAGAGTCCCAGAATCTATATGTAAAAACTATATCCTAATCGATAACTACAAATAAAGGTTAACGAATTAATGTCCAGAGGAAACATTGAAGCGGTGGTTTGGGTAACCACCCGTTTCAGCTGATAGCTCTATTCTAAAGCGGTACTTATAAGATTTCGATGATTTTTGGTTTTCCTTTTTGATGTGACATTGTTTATAAAAGGTTTACGGTGCATTTGGATGTTGAATTGTTTTGAGATGAGTTGAATTCTTTATAAATAGTAATGAGTTGAGATGGTGGAGTGAGTTTTGTGGGTTCTACCTAAGATGAGTTAAATGTGTTTGGATATTAAGATGAGTCTAAATATATTTATAGGAAGTTGTAAGTGTTGTAGGTCCCACATGTATAGAAGTGTTGAATTGAAAAAAGTTATGGGTCTCACATGTAAAAATGTTTCTAATTGAGATGCGTTTAATAATTTGAGAGTTGAATATTTGAATGTTAGACATAGCTTAAATTTAGACTGAATTGATTTGAACTTTGATGAGTTCAACAACCAAACGGAGTTGAGTATCTTCCATAGGATTGTTAATAGGTTCAACAACTTTTTCAGTCACTGCTGAGCTTTGGCCTCTAGTACTAGCTCCACAAAATGTTTTGTTTTGGGGTAATTTCCATTGTTGTGTAGGTCTTATATAAGAAAAAGCTTCAACCGTTTGCAGGACTGTTTTGGACGACCGATAGCAAGTGCTCCAGATGCTTGGTTTGATGTAATTGAGCGTTATTCCAATGACAACAATAAGACATTAAAGTGAGTCCTTTTTTATGTGCTTGGAAGCTTGTAGGTTCTTGTTTAAATTGTGTTTTTATTAGATGTAACTTACATGCTCTCATGTTAAGCATGAGCCCTTTGTTACACATGCATGTGTGTGTGCTTTTCTATTTTTTGGGCATTATCTAACACATTTCAATATCATACAATGAATGAAGCACTCGGTAATTTTTTTTGAGAACTTTTTGCTAAGTTGCAAATGTTTTGGAATTATCTACTGAAGGAATCACATGCAGGCGAACCACGAACATAAGTCGGTGTCTCAATTTGGGATCGTACAATTATCTAGGTTTTGCTGCATCGGATGAATATTGCACACCACATGTGATCAAGTCTTTGAAAAGGTTCTCTCCAAGTACCTGTAGTGCTCGTGTGGATGGAGGTATGCAAGTACCTTTTTGCAATTTGTACCCTGTAATGTAGATAAGCAAGAACTTATGCATTTTTTGCATCAGGAACTACAACATTGCATACTGAACTGGAGGAGTGTGTTGCAAACTTCGTTCGAAAGCCTTCTGCCATAGTCTTTGGCATGGGATATGTGACAAACTCTGCCATTCTTCCAGTCCTGATTGGAAAGGTTTCCACATTAACATTTAAGGGTACCCTGTATATAAGGTTGAAATAGAAATCATTTTTGTTAACTGCTTTAATCCAACAGGGAGGATTGATAATTAGTGATTCTCTAAACCACAACTCAATTGTGAATGGTGCTCGGGGTTCAGGAGCTACAGTTCGAGTTTTCCAACATAATAGTAAGTATATGGCACCGGTTTTTCCGTTAGCTCATCTTTTGAAATAAATACGCGATTTTATTCAATTCAATTCAATGATTCTTTTTCTTTCTTTGTTTTTGTTGGTTGTAGCTCCATTGCATTTGGAGAAAGTTTTAAGAGAGCAAATTGCTGAGGGACAACCCAGGACCCATAGACCTTGGAAGAAGATTATTGTTATTGTGGAAGGGATATACAGTATGGAGGGGGAGCTCTGCAAGCTTCCAGAAATTGTTGCTATATGCAAAAAGTACAAGGTGATATTTACAGTGTAAATGTTATAACCTCTAAAAACTGCATGCCAATTAGCATTTGATGCTTGACATATTTGTGATGAAGGAAACTTTTATTATTAATTGCAGGTTATCATGAATCACTAGTTAACCTTTAAGCTATTATAAGTAGTTACCTGGATTTTTGTGAGGTTTCTTTCTGATTCTTGTAATGGTTTAATGATGCAATTTTCTTTGTGGGTTAGCAAATGAGGACCATGATTAGCAGTTTACTGAAATTTATCAAACTCTTTTAGAGATATGTTCAACTTTTTTTAAACCCTAGAGGTTGGTTCAAGTAGTGAAGGCCTTAGTCTTGGTTGTATGCTCCTTCCAAGTCTTAAGGTTTTAATTATCTTGGGTGCAAACAATTTCTAGGGGGCATTGGATTGGGAAAACTACCTCTTGAATTATCCAAGGTGCACTTGTAGAAAACTCCTTGTCGGGGGTCTATGCACCCCCGGGATTAGTTGGGATGTGTTCTCCGACAGCCAGTGCTAATTAAAAACAGATATATTCTGCTTTTTTTATTTCCCTTTTTTCCGCATGAGCCCGTGCCAAGTTAGGACTGGAAAACAATAGATATTTATGTCATGTTTTTCCTTTATAAAAAAATATATTATTTTTCCTTGTTTTATTTGCAGTAACTTTTTTGTTCATTTTTGTCCAGGTCACTGTTATCATAAATAGAAGTTGTGTTGACTTTTTGTTGTCTTTGTTACAGGCTTATGTCTACTTGGACGAGGCTCATAGCATTGGAGCAGTTGGAAAATCAGGGAGAGGTGTTTGTGAGCTCTTGGGAGTGGACACTGCTGATGTAGATATCATGATGGGAACATTTACAAAATCTTTTGGGTCATGTGGTGGTTATATTGCTGGATCCAAGGTTTGATACTTACCTTTGCTCGGTTTTGTTGACAACCTCTATTTATACAATATAATGCCATGCTTCTTATTTTTCTTATTTGTCTTGGTAAGTAAATAGAGTAATGTCAGGAGTCCTCTGGCGTGCTACCCTTGTTTATGCCAAATTCATTATTATATTTGGTCAGGATTTCAAATGGAATTGAAATTATTATTGCTAATTGTGGGAACCCTTTTTTACCATGTGAATTTACTTAGAAATTTAAGTACAGATGTAACGGTGACTGTTTTAATATTCCTTTATCTGCCAAAATAAATGATTGGAAGTTATTGAATCTCGTGTATGTCCCCCCAGCTGGTGGTTCTTTGAATTGCTAGACATGACTGAATTGATAGGTTATTCTCCCAGAAGGATCAGAAATTACGGGATTATGCTCTTTGCCATGCATAACAATTTGTTGGAACATCAATTCTCAGTTTTTTCATTTCGTGTTGACATCTATAACCTTGTATCGTGTGGATCAAGCAACTTATGGAAATTGCTTGGACATATTAATGAAGTTGTTTTTTTTTGGGGGGGTGGGGATGCCAATTTCAGGAGCTTACACAATATCTTAAGTACTCTTGCCCAGCTCATCTTTATGCAACATCCATGTCACCACCAGCTGCACAACAAATCATATCTGCCATAAAGGTTATTCTTGGAGAGGATGGTACAAGCAGAGGTTGTAAAGGATTCTTACACTTTCTCTTCACTTGATTGTTTGTCTTTTCATTGCTGGACTTCAAGTGTACACTTTGCATTCAATTACTAATGACTTGAATTTATGTGATGTAGGAGCTGTGAAACTGGCACAAATACGTGAAAACAGTAACTTTTTCAGATCAGAGCTGCAGAAGATGGGCTTTGAGGTTCTTGGAGACAATGATTCTCCTGTAATGCCTATAATGCTTTACAATCCAGCAAAAATCCCTGCCTTTTCTCGGGAATGTCTCAGGCAGAAGGTGAGTTTCTCACTAATATTTGCATGACTACCATTCTCAAATTTGTTCTGTAATAGTCTGTAACCGCAGATTTTCTATATATTGCCATTCTTTTCCCTTGGTGCTTATGTGTGTTTCTATTCAGTTATGCTTATGAAGGCTAATCAACATTATGCATCACAGGTTGCTGTTGTGACAGTTGCTTTTCCAGCTACCCCTTTATTGTTGGCCAGGGCACGTATTTGCATATCAGCGTCGCATACCAAGGAAGACCTTGTCAAAGCCTTGGAGGTAAATTTCTATCTTTTTGTCTGAAGTGAATTTTCTCATTTTTAAAATACTCCCTAGCTATATCTTTGAAATCAACTTTTAAGTTAACTAGTTCTAAACCTGTGTGATGTGAAATTAAAATACCATATGTAATGAGGATAGCACGCCTTGAATCAGTATACAATTAATAGAACCTTTAATAAAGTTAAAAGGTTAGTATTTCATAAACTTTTGATTGACTAAGAGCCTGTTTGAGATTGCGTTTCGAGATTTAAAAAGTGGTTTAAGTAGTTAAAAACACTTTTAAAGAAAAAATGACATATTTGGTAACATTAAAAAAAATGTTTAGGTGATTAGAAAAGCTAAAAATTAGCTTATTCAAAAAGCACTAAATTGAAACTTTTATCAAAAAACTCCTGCAGATAACTATATATTTTAAAAAATTACCGTAACTAATTCTAAAAAGCGCTTAAGATATATGCATCTTAAACAGTAAATGACTTTTTAATAGTAGAGTTTATTACATTAAGTTTTAATTTATAAGTCTTAAGTTAAAAGCAATATTTTCTACCACAATCTCAAACATGCACTAACTCATATTCAAACCTCACAATCTTTTCTTTTTTATTTTATAAATTTAACTTGGTTAGTTATGTGGGATGGTTGACATGGTTTTATACGGGCAGAATCCCAGACTTTGGAAATTATAGTGTTTGATTTTATATAAAATCATTTATTAATTTGTAAGTTTAACCTAAAGAAGATATTTGTCTGAAGAGGATAATGTGGCCTTCTTCGATTATTAACAGCAATAAAATAGTTACATAGAGTTATAGTCTATAGAGGAAAACTGACGATGTGTTTCAATTATTGAGAAGTGCTATGATCACAAAGAGATCTTATAAAAATAAATCCATAAACTGACTTGACTTTTTATATGATCTGTTAGATCTATTTTACAAAAAAATAAAACTTTAATTTATTGTACAATTTCAACATGACAGTTTGTAAATTTATTTTTGTGGGATCTCTATAGCTAAAACATTTCTCTATCTTGTTATAGAAGTGGATAGTTAGCATTGATATACCTAAAAGTCTTTGCAGCATGCAAAGTCTTGGTGTGCCATCAGACACATGTTAAATCTTGAATTGCTTGTATTTAGGCGTACTAACTTGTATACTTCCTATAGACTTGGTTATGCCTATTTGCATGAAATAAAAGTTATTATTAGCTATTAAAAAATATAAACCAGAGGAAGTGTGCATCCGGACCGGATTTTTCCGGATCCAGATTGAAACCCGGAAATCCGGGCGATTATCTGCCCGGATTAAATCTGAGTGGGTAAAATGATTATCTTATCCACCTGGAACCGTTACGGATCCGGTTATATAACCGGATATTCGTAACCGATTCTGATTTGTAAAAAATTTCCTAGTCCATCTCAAAAACTCAAAATTTCCGAACCATTCATTCTCTCTCTCATCATTTCCCCACCCCCCGCTCTCCTCTCTCGCCCTCCCTGCAATGCAACCCTTTTGAAATAAGAAACTCTTTCTCTCTCTCTCTCTCTGTTTCCCTCTCTCAAATCAGAAACCCTAATAACAACCCTCCTAGGCCCAGAACAATCACTTTCTTTCTTGGACCAAGGTTCAACATCTCCAGAGAAAGACCGAAGTTTTCTTCTGCGTTGATGCTTTCATCTTCACTATCATCATAAGCAACGCATTTGTTTTCAATGTTTGTAGTTTTTCAACCATCTTCGACAATAAACGAAAAAATGTATGGATGTTCAGAAGTTGCTAAATTCTTTGCTTATATGGTCAAAGGTTGCCAACTTTTGGGCTTCTGTTAGTTAATTTCCAGATTTGTTTCCCCTTTTTTGGTTTGGATTTGGGTTTTAATTTATTTTTCTTAATTCTAGTTTATTTTCAGCTTTTTTCTTGCTATTTTCGGATTTTTTTTAACTATTTCTGGATGCTGTGTGTCAAGAATCGTGTTTCTATTTCTCCACTGCAATATTGTTTTTTTCCTACTATTTGGTTTGGATCTGGATCATCTGGTTTTGGTTTTATTTTGTTCTTTTCTCTAATCTAAGTTTATTGTTATCTTGATATTAATCTGTGACGAAACTGTTTTTTCAATATATATATAATCCGGATATCCAGTTTCCACCCGAGTTCTAATCCGCTTTAGCCGGGCAGATATTTGCCCCTTTTGTAAAAACCGGATCAGGGTCTCCCCGAATATCCGGGTTCAGATCCGGGTGCACAGCCCTAGAGGGTATGGGGAAGTGGAATTATTAACTTTTGGTCAAATAGTAAAATATGGTAAAAAGTTGTGTAGCTGTAGCCTGCCCAGTCCATCTAGGGCTGAATTGAGGTTTTATTGATATCCCTTGAGTGGGAGTAACGTGTTTTGGCCATGAATGATGAATGTCGTTGTTAAACCTTCAGAGTAATATAGAGGTACAATATAATTAATCGGGCATCATGATGCAGAACCAATTCAACATGGAAGGGAAAATTTTAGGATCATCTGGCCATACTTGTGTGAAGCTCTCTTTACTTGATAATGGTCGTTATGAATGACACTTTTTTCTTTGGAGGGGGGCAGGTTATAAGTGAAGTCGGTGATTTGGTGGGGATTAAATACTTCCCTGCAGAGCCCGAGAAGCAGGAGGAGCAGAGGGAGATGATCAAGATGGATTGAACACTTGGAAGTTATTTGAAGGAGGGAGGATCAAACTAATAGTTTTGAGTAATGTATTTTTTGTACAAGCTTTTAATGTCGGAGATAAAGGGGTGTCTTAAATAGAATTTTTTGGTAAATTAATAATGTATAGGCACTGTTGTCTTTCTTTTTTATTTACATCGATTTTTATATCCAGTGCTCATGTAATAGCCTGGGTTATAAGTTATTTGTCTAATTATACTGGATATTTGGACAATAATTCGTGAATTATTTCTCGTAATTCTTTGAGTCAATTAAATTTGATTAGTAATATTGTGGTTGCTGGTTAGAAGGCTACATTCCACGTCATTTTGATCTTATGTAGCTGCTACCTTCGATTTCCTAACAAGACATCGGATGAGAATGAGATCCTCTTCTTCTAATTACTCTTTTACCAAAATTATTTTTCTTACGTGCACTTACACATATTTCATTATTCTAAAAAAGAGAAATACCATGTAAAGCATCGACAAATATTCCATTATAACAAATTCGGTACATTAAAAACTGCAATATATAATAATGATGCATTAAAGTTGGGAAAGAAGGAACATGGATCTGGTGGCGGAGGGGATGCAAGTGAGCCACACTCAATTGTATCGGTCATTCGGATGGCAAGGGCGTGAATGTTTTTATAGTATGCGAGTGCATCAGGCCCAAACCAAGTAGGAGGCCATGCTGTGAAGTAAAGCCCAGCCCTTAATCCAAATCCAATTTTTATTTTATCGTCAGCTTGCCCGCATAGAAGTCCAAAATAAGAACAAAAACTCACTCATATATTTTCTCTTTAGCTTGATTAAAGTTCAATATTTATTAAAAAGTTCAATATATTAAATTAGTAAACTAGCTCATGCATGATAATATTGCACCTGTTAAGGACTTCATGGCCTACTATATTTTGGAGTGTTAAGATTTATGGCAATTAAAGTTTATCGTATTATTATACAATTAAATTAGTTCGGAGGATAAAGGGGCAAAACAATAGTCAAATTGAGATCAACATGATAACATGCCCAATTTGGGATTGAGTGCTATATTATAGCACTTGTGTATCATTGTTTGACCTTTAACACCTTACCATTCATTATTCTTGTCATGAGAAAATGATGATAGGAGTAGGGTTTTATGTGAAAATTAAGATCTAACTTTTGGTGTTTGAAATCAAGGAGTTTTTTTTATGGCCTATCTTGATTTAATAAACAACCAAAAGACCTGGGAAAATACATTTATAATAACCCAAACAGAGGAAATAATAAGAAAAACCAAACCTGTACCTATACAAATCAATAAAACTTACAAAAGACCTACCTATGGAAACAAAATCCAGTGCACCTCACGAAAAACAAAGACTAACAAACCTGTGCCTATATCGATTCATGTTTCCCTATGTCGATAATGCAAATACAAAGTCTAAATAATATCAACATTTATATTGATTCATGTTTTGTGGAACTTAGGAGTTAATATTTATAAACTATGTTTAATAATATTTATTGTATATCAAATCTTGTTTAATATTTGAGATAATATATTAGAATACATTTTATAACAATTTCCCTATGTTTTGCATCTTCCTATATAGTCCATCAATATGGTTTGGGTACAACAACAATACAGTTTTGATTCCTATGTTTTGCATCTTCGTATATAGTCCATCAATAAAGTCCATTAATACCATTATCATTACGCACTGGACAAAAAATACCATTGAAATATTCAGTCAAACATAGTATATGTGAAAAATAAAAAATACTTAAGGCACATAGGGGGCACTAGAATCATCCATGAAAAACTGTTGGTTGGTGTTTGGCAGCTCAGCGACGGACAGAAGGATGCTCGACGAATGTTGCAGCAGGGAATGCTTGGCGATGGGGAAGCTAGATGCTCGGCGACGGGGGGAAGCTGGAAGCTCGGCGATGGGGAAGTTGCGATGGCCGACGGACGATGGTCGACGTACAGAAGTTTGCTTGGCTTGCAGGGGAAGTTTGCTTGATTCCGCACACGCAAAATTAGTTCTCTGTTGATATCAGTTTACATTCTATAATCGGGTGTGGATGTTTTTTTTCTATTTTTGGTGTAGTCAACGTGTGTGATGTGTGTGACGTGTGTGTGTTAGATTGTTATTGATTTAAATAAAGAAAGATCCTGGGGTTTGGTCCGACTAAACCCCCCTCATTGCAGCCCCTGTCATCCCTAACAGTGGTGGGCGACATTGCCCACCCCATCGGGACTGGAGGGAGCTGGCGACTCCACTCCTGTGACGGCGAGTCCCGACAACCTCTGGTGTGCCCTCAACAGCCTGAAAACTCAATAATTAGGTCCAAACTAGCGCCACCAGAGGCGGCTGAGGCTGGGCTGAGACTGAAAGTACTTAAAAATTCATTTTCATTTTATTTTTTTATTGTATTTTTTATTATATTTTGTTCATTTTATTATTATTATTTTGTTATGTTTTCTAAATTTTATTTTATATTGTATTTTTTAATATTTTATATTATATTTTTATATAAATTATAGAGGTTTAGAAGAAGGACTGCAAAGTAGGGGTGGCAATTTGTGACACGACACGTTAACACGAAATGAACACGACACGATAAAAGCGGGTTAGTGTTTAGCCTTAACGGGTTTCGGGTCAATTCGTGTCAACCCGTTAAGACACAATTTGATAACGGGTCATAACGGGTCAAACCCATTATGACCCGTTAAGACACGATAAGAAATTTGAATTTACTTTTATACCCTTGATCTAAATTTTAAAAAATCCTAATTTAAAATTAGTTTTATACTTTTAGACACTTTACTATCCCATTTAAATACTTATTAAAAAGTCATTAACAAGTTAACCCATTATTATTTAATATGTTTGGATTATAATTTTAATATTTTATAATATGTAGATCATATTTGTGTATTTATCATATTTTATAATGTACTACTTATTGAATTGTAATTTTAAAATTGTAATTTATAATTAATTTTTTATGGTTTATAACTATTATTTAAGTTTTAATATTTATATAAAATCAATTAAGTTAAACTCAAACGGGTCACTAACGGGTTTGCGGGTTGAAACGGGTCAAATTGTGTTATATCGTGTCGTGTCATATAGTGTCAAAGGTTTTAACGGGTCTTAACGGGTCGTGTCGTGTCAACCCGTTATTTTAATGGGTCGTGTTAGGGTTGAAGTTTTTAATATGAAATCCTTAACGGGTCGTGTTCGTGTTGACCCTTTAAGTATTATGCACACGTTCTGACACGACACGAACACGATCCGTTAACATGTTTTGACACCCCTACTGCAAAGACGTTGGATTGTAGCCTACGTAGAGAGCCTAATAAATATGAGATAAAGGGACGCATTGAACAACCACACAGAGAGCCTACCAAGGAATCCAAATTCTATGAATAATTCTATATAGAGTTGGGAATACGGGAGTCGAGTGGGAGTCAGTGATGTGGCTGATGCCACGTCACTCCTGATTTAAAAAAAATTGAAATCAACTATAAAAGGTAGTCGAAGAGAGAGAAACACATTTCATTTCTCAAATTTAAATCTCCAACGTAGTTGAACCCTAGATCCCTCCGTCGACTAGTTTCCAGCCATTTTCCTCCGTCCACTCCCTTCGGCCATTCCCAGCATTCAATCTCCAGCCATTCCACTCGACTCTCAAGCTTGCGATAGGGAGTGAAGAGAGATAAACCGATCCTCACCACGATTTCTAACCATTTTCTCAATACTGACTCTCACACTTCGATTTGGTAAGTAATCATCGTCATTTCGCTATTTATTCAATACTCATTTCCATTTCTTTCTTTTTTATGTTAATTTCTCCATTTTCTGGTTAGGATTTCTCTTCAAAGGTTTCGTCCTAATTTCTCCGCATCGTCTTTAACCATAAAAGAGAAACCCTAACCATCTCCTCCCCTGGACTGATTTCAAAAAACCTTAACCCGAAAAATCCTAATCCAAGTATCCCCCCCCCCCCCCCTCTTCACTCTGGATTAGATAATTATTTTGAGAAATTTTCACTTTTTTGAATTTCTAATTTCTTGTAATACGTAATTTTTAATTATATGTTTTTTGTTGTAGGTCTTTCTCTTCATTTTTTCCACTGTCACGACAACGAATAGACCCTCAAAAAATGGTACTCTGTTTTGGTCTCCGTTTGTGCTTGTTAGAATTGGCTTAATATTTCTTGGTTGCATTTATGTGAATATTCCAGCGAGCATTTTTGGTATGTCTGTGAAAATATTTTTTTGTAAGTATGTTTGTGAGAATATTTAGTAGGGTTCAATTCATGTTCTGGAATAGTAAGAATATTAATGTTTAGGGCCTTGAATTAATGTTTATGAGGGCTCAATTCATGTTCTGGAATAGTAAGAATATTAATGCTTAGGGCCTTGAATTAATGTTTATGAGGGCTCAATTCATGTTCTGGTATAGTAAAAATATTCAAAGAAAACCAAGAAAATACTACAAGAAAATAGGGTAGATGTGGTACTTTAATTGCAATAAAACAGAGTAGATGTGGCACTAAAGTGTCATATCTGTTCTGTTTTGGCGCAATTGAAGTGTCACATCTGCCATATTTTCTTGTAGTGAAAATTAGGACTGAATTCATTTTCTGTATATGGTTCAAATATGTATGGTTGATTTTCCCTCTCCCCTCCACTTTTTTGAACTAATCTAATGCTTAAGTTTTGACAAAACAAGCCACATCCTTTGAAAAGCATTCCCATATCTTTGCCCATGCTAATTGCTCCATCAACGAGTTGAAATGTTTTTAGAAAAATTATATTTACAAGTTGATATAGACTCATTTTTCACACTACTGATAAAATACGATTTAATTTGAAAATTAGTTTATGTTTTAACTTCTTTTACATGTCATCCGTAGTATGGAGAATATGATATCCACACCAAATTGTTTTTCTTAAAAATTATATTAACTTACGACTCCCCAATCAAAAAGACATCAATAAAACTATATATTCTCATGCCAAACTCAAAATCACGCACACTCACCCTCTTTCTCCCTCGACACATCATCCGTTTTGTATTATATTTGCATTGAAGTACAAATGTTGAACTTGATAGCTCAAGTATCGTATGGCAGCTCAAGACTCACATCATCTACTTTGTTGAGAAAAGAAACCACAACTGCCCACATATAACCAGATAAATATTCCTCTCAAAACTATCTCAACAAATAATTTTATTTATAAGTGGCATAAAAAAATACACAATTTTCATCGTTGATGACTTGACCAAGATAATACTTAATTTCCAGACTACAATATAGACTACAATACAATTTCCAATATTGTGATTGAAAACCAAACAAAATCCAGCAGCCCCCAATATTGGAATTGACATCAAACCTGCAAATTTCCAGTATTTGGAAGGAAGATTGTTGATGATGTTTGGAAACTTACCAATACAATGGAGGTTCTTGATGATGTTTGGAAACTTACAAATACAATATTTTTGTATTGGTAAGTTTCCCTTCACCTTGTTTCTATAAGGGGAGTTGCTTACAAAATCTTGGCTTGAAATTACTCAGGGATGAGGTGACTTGCATAAATGAGGAGCTCCATATCCTTTCCTGTTTTTCGATCAACTTTTTAGCTCTACTGAGAAAAAATCTTATTTCTCTATCTTTGTTGATGTCAAGTGCCCAGAAATGTATCCACCTAATTTCATATTAGTTAAAGAGTATTATGTTACCGTATTGATGGTATTCTCAAACTTGAGGTTCATCTCATATACAATTATGTACGCCTATTGTGGCAGCAAGCTTCCAATTTATAATTTAATGATTTACACAAATCTTTATGTAACGTGATGAAGCTCTTATTGCCAAAATTATTTGATTTTTGTTTTGGAATGTTACGGGAAATGTCTATGGAGATACATGCATTGTTTCCATGGTTATTTGGAGCGGTTGAATGGAAGATATTAATGTATTTGGACTGATTTTATAAGAACTTATGTATTTGGAGCCTCTAATGTATTTGTTTACCTAAAGGGTTTGATTTTGGGACCTATGTATTTGGAGCCTCTAATTTATTTGTTTACCTGAAATTAGTGTTCGGGTTCAATTTTGGGACCCATGTATTTGGAACATCTAATGTATTTGTTTACTTGAAATAAGTGTTCGAGTTCAATTTTGAGTCTTATGTATTTAGAGTCTCTAATGTATTAATGTGATTTGGACTGATTTCAGTCTTTAAAAACAGGTCATACCTGAAAAATAGTTTAGACTAATCTGGAGAATGGTCAATACTGATCCCCATATAGGTACCATTTTCAACTACATAAGAATTTAATCTTCTACTAGCTATAAAAGATTAGGGCTGTAAACGAGTCGAGCCAAACCGAGTTTTGGCTTGTCGAGCTCGAGCTCGAGCTCGACTCAAAATACTCGAGTTTAAGTTTTTATTTATTATTTGTTTGAGCTCGACTCGATAAACCAAACTTCCAACTCGAGCTTGAGCTCGTCTCACAAACGAACTCGAGTCGAGTCAAGTTCGAGCTCGATTATTAAAAAAAATATTTGAATAAAATTTAAAAATAAATAAAAATATTAATTAATAAATATTAATATTTAATATCTAACTAGTTGATATCTATTCATTATAACAATATGTTATATGCTTATATATATTATTAATAAATACACATAGTATGATAGTATATACATATTTCACGTGTTAATTCTCACGTACTAATCTATGAAATTATTAAATTTTATAGGCTAATTATTATACAAATTATAAAATATAACTATGAAATATATTCATCATATAAATGTAAGTAATAAGATTACATATTACATATTTAATTATAAAAATGTTATATTTATATTATTAGCAATACCTATATATAACATATTTATGTGTATATATTTATCAATATATAAATGAATTTTAATTTAGTCGAGCTAACGAGTTGAGTTGAGCATAAACGAGCAAGCGTTAACGAGCCTTAGCCAAGTCGAATCGAGTTTTGTCAGGTATGTGTCATTTATTAATGGAGCGGATATGTGCTTTTACAAGCAAGATTTTTTTTTTCACAAATCGAGTTCGATTCGAGTTTAACCGAGCGAGCATCGAACGGACTAGCGAGTAATTTGGTTCATTTACAATCTTATAAAAGATTGAAAATTCTTATTCAAAAGTCCACACTATCCATCAACTCTAATATGTATAAAGGTCATTACAATAAAACAACACTCCTCATCCCAAAATTTATTACAATACATGATTATTGTTCTAAAAAATAAAATAAGACATGCTATTCTGTAAGAAGCAAGAGTGTACTACGCATCAAGATTTCATCTTTCATTCAAAAAAACTAGGTAAGTGCCCCGTTATGCCCGTCTGTCTCCAACAGCTGCAACACATTGCGCGATGCAACAAAATGACAAGCATTCTCTTCCTTAAAACAACAATAATTTTGCAAAAAAAAATTAATTTTCTTATTATTAACACATTTACATGCATGTAAAATGCCAAAAGTGCTAGAAGTTATTGTAGCATAAAAAATTCAATTAAAGTGAAGAAATGAGTCATTCAAATTAGAAAACTGAAGTTGGAATCTATTAATGATGCCAAGAATAAAGGACTTGAATTCCAAGTCCAAATACCATAATTGACAGAACCAATTGAGTCTAATCCAACTAATATTAACAAAATCAGCAGTTCCTTTGAAATCATTAAGCAAAATGGCAAGCATTGTCTTCCTCAAAACATATAATATTTCTGCCAAACAGGAAAACCTATTGGTTACTACATGAATCCAATTTCATTTTACCCAAGAAAATACATCTTTCTTCAATAGAGATTTTAAGAAAGACGCTTCAAGCATCCTATAATTCTTTGAAGTCACAAGCTTGTGTGCTCAGTTTGTAGAATGTGTTATCGTGACTTTATCAGGTAGCATGGATTCTTCTTCTCTAAAAAAAAAAGGTAGCACTAATTCTGACAAAGTAACAATATATTTGGACAATGTTTAAGAATTGAATCAAAATATGAAGGTTACCTGCTTCAGTGAACCAAAAATTTATACCTGAAGGAGGCAAAGCCTGCAAATAAAATAAAATTTGATAAAAAAAAAAAGAGTGAAATTATAAGTTACTGGTAGTAGATGTTCTTACTTTAGTTCACACAACTTTCAAGTATTATTTAAACCAAGCAAATTATTGTGGAATAATCTCGTAAAATTGTTCATTAACCTCATACAAAAGCGAGAAGGAAGTAACTTCCCAAAGCAAATATGTTTGTGGCTATTCTCAACACAATAAACACTTAAAAAGTAGAGAACGAAAGATAGAAAGGACAAGTCCTATAAAGAAAATTACATTTCCTCTAAAACAAGTTGTTTAGGCATCTAACCCAAGTAAGTGTCTATTATATATCTTTAAGCCTAATGCAGTCAATTACTCTCTCTATACAAACACAACGACAACAAAGGACTGAGGATTAAACTAATTCTATAGAGGACTGAGGATTAAACCCAAGTGTCATCTATATTTTTCTTGGTTTCTTTTAAATATTCTTACTATACTAGAACATGAATTGAACCTCTTAAATATTCTCACAAACATACCAAAAATGCTCACAAAAATACTAATATAAATGCAACCAAGAAGAAATATTAAAGATTTATATTAATCCCAGTCATAAACCAATTCTAACAAGCACAAATAGATTTTATCAAAAAAAAAAAAGAACCAAGCACAAGCAGAGTTCAAACCAAAGCAGATTTTACCATTTTTTTATGGTCTATTCATTCTTGTGATAGTGGAAAAAATAAAAAACAAAGACATTCAACAAAACACAGACAACTAGAAATTAGGTAATACAAAAAATAAAGAATTAAAAAAAAGTGAAATCTATGAAAAATAATCACCTAATCCAGCACGAGTGAGGGGAATGCTCGGGTTAGCATTTTTCGAGTTAGAACTTTTCAAAAATAGTAGTGAGTGATGTCGAGGGAAGGAGATAGTTAGGGTTTCTCTTCGAAGGTTGAAGATGATTTGAAGATGGCGATGGAAATGATTTTCACTCTCTAAATCAAGAAGCGAAGCCTTCAACCTCTACGCGAAGAGAGAGAAACTTCTCGAATTGAAGGTTTCGCTTTTGGTTTAGAGTGAAAATCGTTCCCTTTGATGGTTGAAGATGATGCAGAGAAATTAGGACGAAACTTTCGAAGAGAAACCATAACCAGAAAATGGAGAAAATAATGTAAGAAAGAAAGAAATGGAAATGAATATTAAATAAATAACAAAGTGACGACGATTATGTGTTGAATCGAAGTGTGGGAGTCCATATTGAGGAAAGGATCAGAGGGAATGGCCAGAAATCGTGGTGAGGGTCTGTTTCTCTCTCTTCACTCCCCCTTGAAGCTTGAGAGTCGAGTGGAATGGCTAGAGCAAGGGCGGAACCAGAATTTAATATTTGAGAGAGCGATTGACAAAATATGTAATATATATAAGAATTTTTTTGGCACATAATTATATATAATAATAATATGTTATAAAATTGTATACAAAAAATATATATTTATAAATCTTATTTTTCTTAGAATTTTAGCAATTTGCTAAAGGCTATTACAAAAAAAAAAAAATGAACTTAGGATTATTTCTCTTACAAATTAAGCTCGACGATGATTTTTCATGAAATAAAATTCATCTATTATCATTTATAAAGTAAAATTATTGACAATTTTTTCTCAATATAAATTAAAAAATGATTTGTAAAAAAACTCAACTTTCATTTGAATAAACGATTTAGGTTTTATAAGTTTCATACTAGAAAATGCTCGCTCAATAGTAGCAATAAAACATGAAAAGTTAATATTAGACGAATTAACATGTCAAATGTCAATCAAATAATAAATATTTGACTTTTTTAAAATTTCTAGTCATTTATATAGTTTAGATAATCTAGACATATCTTAAAAATTTAGTTGTGTCAGCACATCAAATTAGAGTGGGGGAGACAATTTGGATGTCAACTGTCAGTAAAGTAAAAATTTAGAGTGAGACTAAATAAGTATTAAAATTTGGAAAAATCATTTTAGTAAAATTTTAAGAGGTTTAAGAATTGGGGGGGGGGGAGAATTTTTTATTTTTTGATAAATTGGTGTGGAAATTTTAATTATGTAAAAAAATTTATATATATTTATATAGTATGTATAGTTTTTTAAAAAGTTTGGGGGGGGCTACAGCCCCCCCTAGCCAAGGGGTAGTTCCGCCCCTAGGCTGGAGGTTGAATGCTAGGAATAGCCGAAGGGAGTCAACAAAGGGAATGGCTAGAAACTGGTTGACGGAGGGATTTGGGTTCAACTACGCGGGAGCTTGAAATTTGATAAATGAAATGTGTTTCTTTCTCTTCGACCACCTTTTATAGCTAATTTCAATTTTTTTTTTTAAATCAGGGGTGACAAGGCGTGATGCCAACTCCTACTCAACTCTCATATTCCCAACTCTGTATAGAATTATCCAAATGTATCCACATGAGTAATCGTGAATCTTCCTGAATAGGATAGCCATAAAAGATAGTTGCTCAAGATGGGCCAAGAAGGTAGCTCCTTCCAAGATTATTATCTATCCAAAGCATGATATTCAACACTCCCTGCATCATCGGAGAGGATCATGTAGTTATATACAATCTCCATCAATTAAATAATTGCTTATATAAATGATAAGAACAATCAATTCGAGGTATTGGCTAATGATCCTATAAATTCTACCTTTTTTTCAATTTTAAGCATTGACTCAGACATTGGAGGTGTCCTACCCAAAAACTCTATGCCTCTTTCAATATAGTTTGATTGAGATCATTGACAGTGGTACAAAACATGTCCTTAACAAATAGATCATATTACATATTGCAACTGACACCATCACTTATGTTTCCTTAACCTCTAGGTTAAAGTATTTTTTTTTTTAATCTAAATGCTACTTGTCTATTCATCACATGTTTGTAAGGTGGCAAATTGATTTGCAATGATTTATTGGTTGATTCAAGAGAATTAGATTTGGAATCAAGCAAAAGAAAATGTCATTTACTCTTTTTAACTAAACATCTATTGTTTAAGTTATCATATTACCACATAACTCATTCTTCCCTACACTCACATGCAAGATAGATAATAAGTGGATGCCATAGCAGCATGTGCACCTAACACTACCACTTATAATAGATTTTCTTAACCTCTAATATTAACTCATTGTTTTGTTTAAATGCTGCTTATGTGTGGATATATGTCAGTACTACATATTTTATCACCTAGTGGTCACCCTTTTGGTAAGGTGGAAAATCAAATTTGCAATGATTTATTCATTGATTCAAGCAAATACTCAATTCAGCTTCAGACTATTTTCCACGAATCAGTGCCTTGGTTAAAGAAAAACCAGAAAAATGACAAAATGGTGATCGACTAAATCATCATGATCTATGCTCTGGCTTTATATATTCGAACATTAACAAGTTCCAAGTCAAACTCTACAGTACATTTGGAAAGAAGTTTTTTTAGCTTTCCCTGAATCTTGGAGATTCTTGTTTATCACTCCACTACTAACAAATAATTATGATTACATAAATACTTTAACTATAAATAGATTATCAAAAAATAATCTCACAAATTAATATAATTTTTTATAATTTATCAGATTGTAAAATTATTTCTATTTAAAAATAAATATAACGAATAAGATGAAATTACATCAATTTATAAATTATTTTTATATAATCTTTTTGTGATTATAATTAAGAAAAAGAGAACATTTGATCATCTTTACAGGCAAAGGAGGAAGGTACTTCCTAGAGATCAGCCACCCCACCAACAACCCACTAGGTGTCACGAGCTTGGAGTCTGGACCCTTAAAAAACCTATTAGAAAAAATATTTGGAAGCACCAAATGTCTGCTAATAGAAACATGCCACTTGTCTTCCGGTGGCGGCAGGCAGGGTTGGCCGCCTTTCTGCACTACCGCCTTTTTCACTACAATCAAAGAAAGCTTTTCAAATTCAAAAGCACTTCAGGCACTTACTTTAATTACATGATATATACCACTTTTTCTTCTTTTTTTTAATCTGTGTTAGAAAGGGCAGTTCTTATTTTTCTTAATATATGGACAGTTCTTTCACATGCATGTATATCATTACAGAAGAAGCTAAATTTGGTTGATGTACCTCAGAGGTTATATTGATAAACTCTACATATACTTTTCTGATAGTTTAATGGGGAAGTACCTATCGCAATCTGATCATGCATATTCATATCCATATGCAGTGCGGATCCAAAGGGTGTGCTTACTGTATAAAACTAATGCAACTGTCACGAGCACTTTTTGCTAAGGCCTGAGGTGTTCTAACAAGACTGTAGTCTAGAAACCCGAGAGATGATATTTTTGAGTTCGTGTAATGGAGCCCTAGGACCGGTTGGGCTGTTTATATTAGAAGAACAGTACTCCAATAAAATAATGATACGTAGAAAAAAATACATCATAAAAATGAAAATGAGACTTCAAACCTCACCACAAAAAACTCATGGTCGAATCTTCTCCTTCAAGCCTCACCGCTGGCCACTGGCACTGTCGCCGATCACCACCTCACGCCAGGAGCACCTCCCTTCGCCGGTGAACTAAACCCAATCGCTGATGAACCCCACACAAGTCCCCTTGTGCGCGCGAAACCGGCGAGCCCGAGATGGATTTTTCCCATCTTCCACCTATCGTAGTTTCGCCAGAAGCCACTCAACGGCGTCACCGCCCCCTCGCTGACACTCCCCTTACGCCGGCGAATATAACCTTTTGTCGGCAGCCTCCAAATGCGCATCCTACCCCTTAAACCCAAAATAGGTATTACCCATACCCATTTCGAGTTTATGTGGGAAAGATGAGAGGTCGCGTGGAGTCGCCGTCACAAGGGAAAGATTGCCGGAGGGAGGCGGTGCCGATGGTGTGGGCGGTGACATCTCCGGTGGCCGGCGGCGACTGCATCTGAGCTGAGACCGAATGGGCAAGAGTGTAGCCTGTTTCTATTCTCTATTTTTGCTGACATGTCCAGATTTAATTGGAGAGCTGTTTTTTAACATAAAACAGCCCATCCAATTCCCAGATTTTCTCTTGGGTAATATTAAACAGGAAAACTGGTCTAAATTTCCACCCATTAACTTTTCTCTCCCTTTTTTCTCAGTCAAATAGTACTTTAGCACAGAAAAGGAATTATTATGGCCATGAACGGATGTAAATGAGTTGGCTAGATTCACTGATCTGAAGGTTAAACAAAGAAAAGGTGGAAGTAAAGATTCCAAAACCTGTAAATTCTCCATATATTTTGTAATTTGCTGTATAATATTAATTACATCTCGGGCTAGATTCCTGAACCTGTAATCTCGATGAACATGTAGTAGTTGACTGTAAATTACCGAGTAGTGCTTTCATGTAATGCTTTCATGTCTCAAGATCCACCACTCAATCGAAAGATTCTTTTTTTTTTTTCATTTCTTTGTTATATTTTATAAGTAACAATGCATTTCAAGCCGTTCAACTATGATTAGAGGTCAAGGCAATTCTCACCTTGGAAAACTATCATCCCTAAACGGAAAGTATTCTCTAATACTTTCCATTTTCATGTTGTATTTCTCATCCACCAATATTCATATATAGTGGTGGGTGGGGCTTCTCATTTTAGACGGATGAAGCTGAGCTGAGCCGTCTCTTACTGTTTGTGGTTCTACCAATGACCCACCTTTTGGATTCTCCTAGTCTAGACCCATCTCTTAACATCCTATCACTTGTCCATTGATCTAAAATCGAACGAGCTTTGCTAGTATTCATCAGAGTATTGTCTTGATTCTACCAAAATTTGCACTTTAAATGGTGCTTATAAAGGAGGTGCCAATTCTGCCACAACTTTACATTTATGCTGGCCATGTGATGGGACCTTTAGGGCCTTATATGACTCAAACATATAGTGTACATTAAATTAATCAGATGTTTGTTGGATATTTTATTCACCCTTCACCAATAATTGGTACCAGGAAATAGGAATCAGCATCATAAGGTTTAAACCAGGACATATTTGAAACCCCACCATCAGAGGCCAAGACAATGAATAATAATAATACAAGACCATGAATTTGCATTTGGATAGTAAGATGATCTCAAATATTTTGTAAATAATAGTAAAAAATAATGATAATATATTGACTAATAATAAGAGTAAGTAAAACATAATAATAAAGTAATTAATAGTAATGAAGTATTCTCAATACTTGAATATCCAAACTGTTTGCAGTCACAACATTTCTTTACATACTAATTTAGGCCTATTTTATTTTCAAAGATGAGATAAAAATTTTATAAAAATAATATTGTTATAATATATTTTTTTAATACTAATTTTGTTTTGGAATTTGAAAAAATTATTTTGAAATTTGAAAAAGTTAAATTGTTTATTTTATTTTATATAGAATTTTGAAAAAGTGTGATATTAAATTTGAAATGAGATAAACTAAGATTTTTTGAAAAAATAAACAAGACCTTAGTGTTTGCCAACCCCTTAACGGCCTTTCATCAACAGAATCAAACCAGAAAGATTAGCTATTAGAATGAAGATACGTGCAATGAAAATTGCTCAATAAGTCTAAGACAGGGAAACACTTGGTCCTTAGGATTTTAATAATATTTCAATAATTGTTACACTGTTAATATATAGCTCAACGCTGACCCACTTCTTGGATGCTTCGATAGTGGTACTTATGGTCTCAGCTAGCTAGCCAGGCCATCCCCCACCATCAGATCATGATATGTTGAATGGCCCCTTCATCTAACAGCTTTTGTTTGATCGAACAAGCTTTGGCGGTATACATTGGAAGGTCTTGATTGTTCATGCCATGTCCCCTTGTTTGTCTGGTGTATCTAACAATTATTGCACTTTCATCGGTGCTTATAAAGATACCAATTCTTCCAGATATATTTAGCCTTTTAGGATTGAAACATTGTGTGCGCATTCAATTACTTTGATGACTAGAAGGATTGGTACGCCACCAATTAGTAGCAAGAATCAAGCATCATATTCCCTGTAATCTTGTTACCTACACCAGCAACTTGATCAAAAGGATCTGAACCATTTATTTCATGGAGAAGGATTTTTTTTTTTTTTTTGGTGTAGTTTTACAATGGTGGGTATTAGACATTGTTGGCGATGCCAATCTGGGGGAAGTAAATTAGCTTTGGATAGAACTTTTTGCTTAATTCCAATATTTTACATACAGGGCGCCGTCTTTCTTTCCTTGAAAACAGTAAAAAGTACAGAAATGTGCTAAACAATAACCATGATAGTTAACAACACCCATTTAAGCTTGTTATGACCATGAACAAGAATTGAAATTCGAAAGACTTGTTTTGTTCTTTGCTTTGGATCAATTGCTCTGCAATGATGATTGCGTTGAACTTCAACCTAGTAGCTGGTGGCGAAAGGCTTATACGACTTGAGATCGAGAACAACTCCGGCAATTGAGCCAGCAGCAGCAGCTATGGTGATGATGAGGCAAGCAGCACTCAGGATTTGAAGGCAAAGCCATTTTGTGGTCCATTTGGGTATCTTCTTTTGCACTATATACATCTCCACAGGGAAGTAAACTGTGAGAGGCCAGAAACCAAGAGCCCCAAGAAGTCCCACCACATCATTAAAGAAGGGTAGAAGCATTGATATTACAGTGGTTATGATCACAAAAATTGTCCTCCAAACCAACCGGAAGAGGTTGAGTCTGTAGGGATGGAGGAAACCCGGGATCGGGATTATGATATCTTTGTTGATAAAATCACTATCTGGGAATTTTTCTTTTGCGCCTTTCTCAATGAATGCATAAAGGGGTTGGCAATAAACTTGATATGCACCAACAAGATGTATTACTATGGCAACATTTGCTATGTCCAGAAGCCAATATGGGTTATAAAAACCGAAACCGGTGAGAAGGTTTCCAGGGGCGAGGTCTCCAAAAGCAGCATAACCCATGCAGCCACAGAGCATGTAGAAAAGGGTTGTGACTGCAACACTAAGTAGTGTGGCCTTCTTCATTGTCTTGGACTCTGAAGGTGGGGATTTAACTGTGTCCTGTTTTCCGACAGTGTTGGTTAGTTCAACATATAAACTCAATTATAAATAGAAAATAAAATTTATGAAAAATTTGGCACAAAAATATACCTGAATTTCAATAAGGATCATGGAATAAGAGTATGCAAAAGCTATGTCCCCTAGTGCTTGGAAGCTCCTCCATATCTTCTGTGTTTGAGTCACTGTGCCAATGCTTATTCCAGTCAGACTTCCCCTGAACTTTCCAGTTTCTGACAATTGAGCAAGTAAATAAAAAAAACCCAAGTTATAAATATGTCAAGTTTCTCCAAAATGAAAAAGTAAAAAAAAAAAAAAACTAACATAAAGGAAGTTAATATGTACCTGCAACTTTGGCTATACCAAGGCCAAGACCAATTGTTGAATAAGTGAAGGACATCACAGCGGCCACAATGGAGAGCCACCACAACTGATCGAAGTCCGGAATTTGAGAGAAAAGTATTTCAACAATGCCAAAAGCAATCATATATGGGTTGCTGTTGATTTGGCATGGATTTTTTCCTTCGCTGCTGTGAAAGCAATTAGACCTTTTGATTGCCCTGTTTGATCAAAATCAAGAAGACCCATTAAACATCACTATTAACAACAAATAGAAATCCTATCTCCACATGATTTCAAACTTACATCATGCTTATGGATGATGCTATGGTGTAGCCAATGGCTACTCCAAAGAGATTCAAGTACTGAACTAGCCCACATATCTTGACTTTTGCTCCACCTAGAATATTAAAAAAAAGAAAAGCCCACAAATAGATTAAGATTCAAAACTTCAAAAGCAATCACCTTTTTTAGTTTAAGCCAAAAAGAAAATAGACCCAAACACTAGAAATTTACCGAGGTTTGATCGCACAGCATCCATATAGGTATAGTTTCTCTTGCCAGTGTGAAGGTCCCCAGAACGATAACATGCAGATAGGAGTGTGGAAGTGTAGTAAGTGACAAATGAAAACAAGAACATGACTGCAGGACCAGCAATCCATCCGAGCTGACCAATGGCCCAAGCCAAGGACAAAACCCCAGACCCAATCACAGCTGTTATTATGTGAGCACTAGCCGTCCAAACCGTCCCTGGATGAAGAAATCACAAGGAAAACAATCAAACAGTAAACAAACAAATTCAAACTAGAACTATTTTTAGTTAGCACTTATGGGATATACTTTTGCTGCTTCAAAGAAAGAGCCCAAATCTTTAAAATTACTAAAGATTTTGTGCTATGGAAATTTACCTGTCCGCTTGAGACGACCATCGTCGTCAAAGCACTTGGAGCCGCCTTGTGGATGGACATCAACTGAGACATCGAAAACTTGGTGGTGGGAAAGCTGGCTTTTTGCTCCAATGTTCTCACCCATCTTTGTCTAGGAAACGAAACCAACACAAAACAAGCCCTTTTGTGTGAGATACAAAAGAAGAACCGACGTCCCCCTTTTTCTTTTCTCTAATATGCAAGTGAGAGAGAGAGAGAGAGAGCGAGCTGAGACAGCAATTTATGTATGTTTTTAACTCTTCACTGATATAAACTGACACTGAGATTGATACACAACCCAAGACTCACAGAAACCCAAAGAGATTCAGAAAACTTGAAAGGGTTTGCTGCAAATTAAGAGACTTGAGATCAGCTTGGTGTCTCTAAGACTCTACGCATGCAGTTGAAGAGTGAATTGAATTTGGGGAGGGGGGAGGAAGGTGTATTACTATTTATAGCTGTAGATCTACTACTGCGAATGTGAGCTTGAGAGGTGGGGACAATGGCATAGACCCACGTGTTTAAAAGACTCCAATGAGTGCGCTGTCTTTACGTCAACGACCGCCTCTGTATTTTCGCGTTCCTCACATACGCACGCACCGCCTACGGCCATAAGGCCACCCCACTTTGACTCCAATTAGCGTAAATTTTCTCTCTTCCTTTCATTTTTCTTTTCGCTTCTTTCATGCTCTGGAAATACCTGAGTGCCCATAGCCTTCACGAGAAGGCGACTTTTTCCTGCCTAAGCACTCTACTCTGATCCGAACCGTAGTATTATAATGACACTGTTAAATCTCTTTTAGAAAAACATCCATTTTTTAAGCTCTTTTCGAATACTATAAAATATTTAAATAAATATTATAAGTCTCATTTGTTTGTGCTTACTGCTTAGACAGGGAACCAGCTTGACTTTAAAGAGAGATTCCTTAATGTTAAAAAAGTGTGATTGAATGTTTATTTTTATTTATTTAAAGTAATGCTTACAATTTTATATCTTTCGTATCTTTCATGATAAACATGAAATTTTTTATGCTTCAAAATCACAAAACCCTACTTAGACCAATCTTTATTCGTACTTAATTCGTCACTTAACATTTAAATAGAAGCTTCTGCATTTGAACCAACCAAAGATATCAATTAGTAATTAATCTTTTCTATTTCCACTAATAATAGAAGCTCAACCAAGTTGGATTTTACAGCTAAATTGACCTCTTGATTTGACAATTTCAAGTACTTTTTCACACACTGAATAATGCTAGAGAGCAACCACACTGTATACACTCATATAAACAGTAATATGTTACTATTCATGTGAGTATGTGCACTTGAATGTAGTTGCTCTCCATCATTTTTATTTAAGCATTGCTAAATTTCAAACAGTAAAAATTTAGATATCACTAAAAAAAAAATTAACATTATTTTATAAAAAAATGGTGCGATGTTTGCATATTTAGAGCTTGTACATGATATAATTTATCAAGTGATTAAAGTAAAATGATATTGCTTGCATGCATGCCGAAAATAGTTATAAAAAGCAATAAAGAAACAAAAGCTTCTTGAAATTCTTACCTTCATTTTCACCCTTCTTAATTTCCCTTTACAATGTATGCAGTTTCCTTTGGCTTCAGGAGCCCTCAAGAAACACAAAATAATAACTCTACGTATTGGAGGGGAAAAGAGAAGGATGAGCTGTGTATCTCTTGAAACACTTGCACCCTTTAAATAGAAATTCTCAGGAACTAAAAACAATAATTTAACATATCTCTTAAAAAGCCAAGCTTCGAATTTTTATCAAAAATCTCACGTGTGTGGCCTCTCGTCCACCCTTACTGAAAGATAGAATATGGTTCCCTAATAATTCATTCCAATATGCATTAATATAAGAGTATGTAAGCCACTGAAAGGAAATCCATAAAAAATGAGTCAAAAATGTCAGAAATAATCGTAGACCATCACTCTTGGCAGAAATGATTGCCATAAATATTGATAGGTAGGTGGACAGGACATGTTGTTCTTATTCCCTATCTCTTCTTAATTCCCAATGTCTTAGGAAAAGAAAGGTTATTAGACAAAACCACAAGACCATACAGCATTCCCTTGTATTATCTTAATTTACAGAGTACATAAGAAATTCGATCCTTTTGTTATTTTATTTATTTTAATCTTGTGCGTGTGTGTGTGTGTTTTCTGCTTTCTCAAATTATATTTATTCTTTCTGGTTCTCAATTACCTTATTATATGCTAATCCTGATTACGGATCGAGATATCCAAAATGGGTTACTAATTATATTCCCATTTACAAAAGTTGGTTTTGTTAAGAGAAATGTTTTAGTATTAAAAAAAATCTCATAAAAGTATATTAACAAATTAACGTAATTTATTGTGATATATTAATTTATAAAGCTATTTTAATTATAACGTATTGCCTATGAAAACCTATTCATTTGTAAGTTTATTTTTTTGAAATCTCATTATTATAAATTAGGTTAGCTGAAAATATTCAACATACACCGATTCAGGCTTTAGATCATGTTTAATTCATAATTGTTTCATCAAATACAAAATTGGATCTTTTGAAATGTGGTTCACTTTTTTCAATTAGTTTGTTATATAAAGTTGTGGAGTTGTAAGTGGCATACATTCGTTTTAAAAAAAGTAAGACTCACTGTTAAAAAAGTTAAATTTTTTTTATGTGGATCTCATATATATTTACTTTTCTTTAAAGCGATTGCACACCGTTTACAAATCTACGACTGCATCTATTATTTCTCTATTGATATTGATATAACTTGAGGTGACCGTTAGATTATAAAAGTATTTTTATTATGAAATCTAATTATTATTATATAACCTTATAATTTTAAACTAGGCTAGCTGAAAATCAGCATACACTAACTCAGGAATTGGATCATGTTTAATAATTCATTAATTAGTTCATCAAATAAAAAATTGGATCTTCTGAAATATATATTGATCACCTAGAGATCTATATATCCATGCCAGTTCAAATTTATAAGCACCACTAACGCAATATTCATGTAGTGCTGTTGCTTGAGAGACAGATTCGAGTGGTACTCGTTTTTTGTTGATGGAAAACGACCCATGTTCCAGAATAGATTAGCTGGATGCCTCATTATTATTGTCCCTCCCATTACAAGATTAAATTCTGCATTAAGTTAAAGAGTAATATAGATATAATTTTAGATTGTGTACAAATTCAATGTGCCTATTCCTTTTTAAAAAGAGGGGAGGTCTATTATTAAAAAAAACAAAAACTTGTATGAATTTTAAATTTATTTTTTTTCAAAGAGAATGCAGAACTTGCATATTTTAAGACTATAAATATAATTTTTTTAATATTAGTTAATTAAGTATTAATGTGTTACACGTGGTGAGCAACCATATAAAACACGTACCAACGAAGTGCTAGTATTTTTTTAGAGTACCACTTAATTAATTTAACCCAATTATCTAATCTCCTGTATTTTATTTTCCTAATACATTTGTTGCTAATTAATTACTTTAATTTTGGAACTTAATAGATATAATAATCCCAGCTGGTTCTGATCTTAATTGCTAGCCGCTGTAATTGAAATAATTGACAGGAAATTAATTAATTAATTAATTAAACTAGCTAGGGTAATCATGAGGGGTATTTAAGCTTTATTTAACCACCTCACGAAGTGCTACATAGTATTCATTAGGAAAAACAATGGAATAGAGATTGAAAATTATAAACATTAATGATCATAATATTTAAGCCAATTAATTTTCAAATTAGTGGCCTCAGCCGGGCCTGAATGGATCTCCTAATTAATTATATATTTCGGATTATTAATAACAATATATAATATATTCAAAGGGGTGAAATTAAAAGTCAAACAATCCAAATACTATTTATGGTACTGGGGGACTAAAGGAAACTAAAGCATATGGGAGAAAAAAGTAAGAGTAGCATGTGATGAAACAATAATAAAGGTATAGGACAATGTGCAGGTAAGAGGGGAGTGGATGAGAAGCAAAGTAAAGAAGCTAACTGACTGACACACGCAACGTCAAAGAGCCGTATAAAAGGGCTCGAACAGATGAAAAAAAGGGCTGGACTCTCTCTCTCTCTCTGGAACGATTTTGGCAGCCTCCTCTTCCTTGAAATCAGCTTCTTAAGACTTCTTCGAGAGCTTCAACCGGTAGATTTTATTCACATATTTATATATATTTTTCCTGTACAGAGTGAGCTATGAGAGACTGTAAAAAGATCTATCATAGTGGATTCTCATCTCCAAATACCTATGGACGTAGGCATTTGCCGAACCACGTGAAATTGCGTGTCTATTTCTATCTATTTTATCTGATATCCATATACGCAAGGCTCCGCCGGAACTTTGCTGGGATCCCCAAACGACTTCGAACAAAGCTCAATTCGCACCAGTGGGTTGGAAATAATTCTTTCACTCACTCCGACCTGTTGGCCGATTTTTATGGTCTCACTAGTGGCGCCGTTTATGGGATTCGAACCCATGACCACACGGTTCGGGCTGCACAGTACGAGGGTGCCCAGCTCGGGCTGCACGAAGCTTACACGGCCCCACGTGCACGTGGGGTCCCTTGATCGCACATGTGCCATGCATGGCACAAACAGTGCCATGCATGGCTTTGTCTCATGACCTGTGCCCAATGCACGGGGTCGGGCCGCCATTCATGTCACTCAAGCCACCGCTTGAGTCTCGGCGAGGTAGGCTTGCCGGCAGTCGGAACTAGGACTACCAGCAGTTTCTGCCTCCGACAAGGTGGGTGCCGACCACCCATTCGCCGGAGGCACCTACATCGGGCTTTTTCCAGCCGAACAGTGAGACCACACAGCCCAGGGCTGCCACTGCATGGCCGGACTCCAGTGGCTACGGAGGACGTCGCCGACATCGTCTGAGATAGATGACGCCATCTCTGACCGGATGTTTCACCAGCAAACGTAGGGTGGCTTTACACCCTTCCACACAGCCCCTCTCGGGAAGCCTAGTCCCATTAGGACATGGCTGGCCCACCGGCGACCCCATAGAAGTCGCCGGCCTTGTCTGACCTCACCGATGGGTGGCTGGTCCGCCGATGACCCCTAGGGCGGTCGCCCACTGCACTCGGATCTCAGCCTCTCGAATTTCCCTTACTCGGGAACCACGAACGAAAACCACCAGCTCGGACACCTTCAGTCCGAGCCCTTCTAGCTAGGAGATCCTCCCGTCCAGGATCACAGTTCGGGAATCCTCCATTCTGGGCTCCACCAGGTCGTGCTTTAACCTTTCCCGCACGGCCCACCAGCGAGCATCACTAGCTCGAGCTCCACCAGCTCAGGGTCCCTCGATCCGAGCTCTATCAGCTCGGGAGTTCACCGAGCACCCTCCTCAGATGGTGCAACTTGAGCTCCACCAGCTCAGGGTCCCTCGATCCGAGCTCCATCAGCTCGGGGAGTTCACTGAGCACCCTCTCTCACTCAGGGTCCCTTGATCCCAGCTCTACCAACTCGGGATTCTCTAGTCCAGGCTCCCCTAGCTAGGTCGGGCCACCTCTCGAGCACCTTCAGCTCAGGACCCCACCTCTCGGACTCCACCAAATTGGGATCCGCAGCACCAACTTTGTCAGCTTAGAGTCCCAGCTCAGCTTGGCGATCCACTAACTCAAAAGTTCATACATGTCCCAGCTCGAGGCAACCTTGGCTCGGGATTTCCATTCGGACATCAGATGAGCTTGGGGAGACCAACTCGGGCTCTCTTTCATGACCCATGACACTTTACTCTTGCTCGGGACACCCTAGTCAGAAGCCTAGCTTAGACAGACCAGTTGCAATCCCAATTCAGGAAAGTCACTTCGGACTCACCTCTCTTACTCATACTTGAAAAATACATTTGCAGCTCACTCATATTAATTCGGACCTCATGCACTCAGGGACCTCACCGAGCGGAGCTTGAGCCCAAACCAACTCACAAGGAACAACTCTCAAATGCCTTACCTAACACAGCTCAGAAAAATCATCTCAGGGATCCGCACATGGTGTACATGGGATCCCAGCACGGGACATGCCTCACAAATACTCGAAACCCTCCACTGCACTACTACCCTAGCTCGGGACTCCACCAAGCTCCCTCTCTCTTGGGACCTGTCACGCGGCCCCACGCTCAAGACTCACACCACCCATGCATGTTCAAGGTCACACTAGCTCAACCACGCTTAGCTTAATCTCAGACCACCATTCGGAAATAAAATGCCTTCACTGTGCCACCTGGAAACCCCCACCTCCATTCGGAGCTCATAGATTTGGGCTGCTCAAACTTGCAGGGTACTACCCGCATCTTGTGCTTGCAACTTCATTCGAGCATTGAGCACACTTCCGTGAGCTTGGACTTCCCTGCAGGGGCTCGAGAGTCACATACACATGAACCTCCTACAGCAACCTCGGTGTTTGGCTTACTAAACTTGCGCGGACGCACACACGGAGTCCACTCCCTGAGCACAGCATCAGGAACTTGTTCGCTCGGAGCTTTACAGTCCAAGCTCCCTTCATAAACTCGGTAATCACCACTTGGGACTCATCTCTCACACTTGGGAGGAATAGGCTCGCCACTTTCTCACAGCTGACTCACTCAAGGAGCATGATATCCGCAGGATACCTCAGCTCCGAGTTCATCAATCACAGACTCCTTCATCTCGGAATGACCGAGCACTAGCTCGGAATTCTCTCAGCTCAAATTGGATTCCCTCATCTCAAAATTCCCTCACGTTGCACTCTATGGACAATGTGAACTTGGGATCTCCAAGCTTAGACTCCCCTAGCTCGGGCCTAGCTCGGGAGTCCTTAGTTCATGCCTAGCTTGGGATCCCTTACATGGACGCCCTCAACACAGGTTCCACCAGCTCGAGGTCCTTCAGTCTGAGCTCCACCTTCTCTCACACAGCTCGCCAATGAACTCACGCCTCCCTCATTTGCCAGCTCGCCACAGCCCCATGCGCTCGAGACTCTCTTTGGAAGGAGCATCAAGCTGCTCAGAAATCACTCAGGAGTGCTGCTCAAAAAATGAAACGCCACTCTACTAACTCAAGATTACACTCTCGACCAACTCGGGGTTCACTAGCCCGGGTACCACCTTTCTCGCATACCCTTGCACTCTCAGGCGCACATGGACCCCACGCATGATGCGCTCGAGACTCAAAATACCCCCAGAAAAGGCTACTCGGGAAGCTTTCACTCATCACGGACTCCGCCTTCGGGAGCTCACTATGCCTTCTCAGAAATCCTACTTAGGAACCATCACGCGAAAGCCCTGCTCGGGGACGCACGAGCTCAAATCAGCCCATGCGTAATCCCTCTCTCACTCAGGCTTACACGCTCGGAAAAATCTCCCAAGCTTAGGAGTGAGCACCCTCGCCACACATGCACTAAGAGCACGATCACATCATGCGGGAAGCTCACTCAGCTCGCTTAGGCCCATGCAATCGGGGGCCTCACCGAGCCCGAACTCGAACCAGCTCACAACTCACTTGGGAACAACTCCCGAGTGCCTTACCTAACACTGCTCGGAAAAGTCATCTTAGGAATCCAGGCAGGTGCACTCGGAATCCCAGCTCGGTACACGCCTCACGAACACACTCGAGACCCTCCACGACACTCCTGCCATAATGGATCAAATGCACGACTCACCTTCACAGGCTCCACCAGCTCGGGGGTCCACCGAGTTCCCTCCATCTCTCTCAGGACTTATCACACGGCCCCTTGCTTGGGACTCACATCACTTATGCATATTCGAGTCAAACACCTTACACACATCCGGGAACTAGCCTCACACGTGAACCCACGGCATCACACTTAGGATTTATTCATTTGGGAACCACTCCCAGTCTCTATGATCTTGGGACTCACCTGGACCCATTCACGTGGATCCATTCCTCAGGACTTGGAATTTTGTCACCCGCTCGGGACCAATTATGCCCTTCTCGCAGGCACACCGGCCTTAGAAGGTCATCAAGAACCACACTAAACAGCTTGGGTTCTCATTGTTCATGTACTCAGGGCTTACCTCGCTCATGGAAAACTCACAAGTTCAGAATACTCACGCTCTATAAGAGCTATCTTCCTCTCCTTTTTGTAAGAATCAGGCAACCATCACCCCTGCCTCGACACTCGGAAGTCAATACTTAGGATCTCATGGCTCCTCACTCGAAAGTCGAAACTCGGGAGACTACGCTCGGGATCTCACGGCTTCTCGCTCGGGAGTCGACATTCAGAAATTCATCACTCGACACTCAAAAACTTTTTACCACAGACAAAAATACATCAATTTGTCTCTCTTACAATATGTGAATTTATTTTTGTACTAACAAAGTTATTGCATGCAGCATGGGATGTTGGTGCGTTATCACATCTCGCGGGGTCGGTCTATCCACTCCCGCCGGATCTCACGCAATGACACCTCCCGCGAGGTCTCACGCGATGACACCACCTACCGGGTCTCACGCGATGACACCTCCCGCAGAGTCCCAAGCGATGCATTCCTGTCAAGTCTCACGCGATGACACCTCCCGCGGGGTCTCACGCGATGACAGCACCCACTGGGTCTCACGCAATGACACTACACGCCGGGTCCCATGCGATGACGAAATAGGCTTTGCGCCCTCATCACAGCGAAATCTCATCGACAGCTTGCGGGATTGTCGGATCAACCACAACCCATTCGACGGCTCACAGGGTTGTCGGATCAACCACATCCCACTCGAAAGCTCGCAGGTTGTCTGGCCATTCACAACCTACCCAAAAACCTACACATCTACGCAAAGTCAATCAATTCCAGCGAGGTCGGCATACCCACCTGCGCGAAGATTACTAAAGTCCCGCGGGGTGATAGCCGAGCCCCAACCCCACGCCTTAGCTCACCTTTGTGATGATTCCTCCCACAAAATCCTAGGTGATGCACTCCGTCGGGTCCCATGCGATGTCATCTCCCACTTCAACGGTCGAGCCCATCTCCCGCTACATTTGAGCTCCGCACTCCCATTTTAGCGATCGAGCCCATCTCCTGCTACATTTGAGCTCCGCGCTCCCACTTCAACGGTCGAGCTCATCTCCCGCTACATTTTGAGCTCTGTAGTCCCATTTTAGCGGTTGGGTCTATCTCCCACCTTAACCTAGCTCCACAGTTGCATTTTACGCGATCAATGTTTTTAGGGATTAGGAGACAAACCACCACCTTCTCAAAAAATTTAGGATACAAGACAAGACAAAATTTCCATCAAAATACTTTTGTTAAGAATTCGTGGGGTACTGAAATGGGTGAAATTAAAAGTCAAATAGTCCAAACAACATTTATGGCACTAGGGGACAAAAGGGAACCAAAGCACATTGGAGAAAAAGTGAGAGTGGCAGGTGATGGGACAATAATAAAGGTATAAGACAGTGTGCAGGCAGGAGGGAAGTGGATGAGAAGAAAAATAAAGGAAACTGATCGATTAACACACGCAAAAAGAGTCGTATAAAAGGGCTTGATCAGATGAAAGAAAGGTCTAGACTCTCTCTCTCTGGAACGATTTTGGTAGCCTCCTCTTCCCCGAAATCAGCTTCTTAAGCCTTCTTCGAGAGCTTCAACAGGCATTTTTATTCACATATTTATGTATATTTTTCATGTACAGAGTGAGCTATAAGAAACTATAAAAAGACCTATTATAGTGGATTCTCATCCTCAAATATCCGTAAATGTAAGTACTTGCCAAACCACGTAAAATTGTGTGTCTATCTCTATCTATTTTATCTAATATCCACGTACGCACGGCTCCACTGGAATCTCTTTGGGATCCCCAAACGACCTCGAACAAAGCCCAATTCGCACCAGTGGGTTGGAAATAATTCTTTCTTTCGCCTCGACCTGTTGGCCGATTTTTATGATCTCAACATATATATATATATATAAATATGTATATAGTTGTGTCTTAAAAAAAGCTCAACCATTGAATTAGGTAACGTACTTAAATATTAATAAACCACCAAGACAATGTTATCGAATTAACGTCCATGAATAATAATAATAATAATAATAATAATAATAATAACAATAATAATAATATGTTTTTTTTTAAATAGGTTTACTTTCATTTAAACTATATAATTTGAAACTTACAATGTGACATATTACTGAGAAATCTCAGTATATAAGTTAACTAAGTACAATTGAGATACAGTTTTTAAGCTCTCTACAGACAAAAATGTCTATGAGACTAAGTACTGCCAACAAAGCAATGACTACTATCTCATCCTCCATAGGAGGAGAGAATTAAGATTTCACGGACACAAGTCCGAGATATTATTTCTTCTTTTTTTTATAATGTTCTCTTTATAAACAAATATTAAAAACACAAACTAACAGAACACTATAATACAAAACAACAACTAAAAGAGGCTGTCTGTGGTGACGCATGAACTTGCCGCACCACACTAAGATAGAAGCACCGCAGGTCGGAGGCATACAGCAACCCCAAATCCACACCACTAGAAGGAATGAACATCATCGACGAGGAGGATTCACTATAAGCGAGACGCTTTGCAGATCTATCCTCAGGCATTAGGAGCACGCGCTGCTCCGTTCAACAAAAACTTTGAATGACCACACGATCGGCTGACTAAGGCAACGACGAATAGCGTGTGGTGGCTTATGGGCTTCCACCTCTTTTGAACTTGCAAACCAACTTTCAAAAAAAATCAAAACATCCGAAAACCACCAAGTATGGTGGCTAGAAAAAGAAAAAGAGATAAGGGAAGAAGAGAGATGGAGCGTCGCGGAGGAGGAACGGTGCTGGAGCACCACCCCCCTCATGAAATTGAGCAACTTTTTAGAAGAAGAAGAAGAAGATGAAGAAGAAGAGCCTTCCTTTGTCTCTAGTCTCTAGACATCTAATCAATAATAATAATATGTTAACCTTCAAATAAGAAATAATAATTTGCATCAAGTACTAAATTCAATGATGGTCCGTACCTTTTTTTATAATAATATTTTGAGGTTATAATTATGTAAAATCTAAATTAATTCAATTTTTGAAATATCTTTATCATAAATATTATTAGAAAGTTTGGCATATATAAGCTTTTCTTTAAAAAAAAAAAAAAAGAGAGAAAGCTAAATTGCATTAATTAAAAGAAAGCATTACATCTAGACTTAAAACGTACATTATAAGTTATTATCCATAATTTGTAGCTCCTCAACACCAAAAAGATTATTGACATGGCCTATCTCTAACTGCACATCTCTTCAAAATATTGTCTGAGAGACCACCTGAACATCCACTTCTATCTAAAACAGAATAATTACCTTTGTCCAAAACAAAATGTTATTCTAAAAATGACTTCCAAATAACTTTATAGACTGAAAGTTCTAGAGATTATATTTTCTATTTTTCCTAAACAAACACAAAAATAGAAAGCAAACAATATGGAAAAATTAAAATAAAACATCTAAAAGATATAACTCCGATTTTCAACCTTGGAAGAATCTAAAAAAGCACTAAAAAAATATAAGAAAAATCAAAACCAGAGACTGACGAAACACGTGCCACCCTAGGATAAGCCGGAACCTCCACCCTACTGCTTCCAACGCCAATGAAACCAAAAACACCCCGCATGGTGGTGATGGATGCGCATGAAAACCAACCGCACGCTTCGGTCCGCTCGTGTGAGACACGCTCTAATCCTCTCCACGACTTTCGGTAGTCTGGTAGATCGGCAGCAAGCGAGCCCCGTAATGAGGCACATGGTGATTGGAGACTACCGAAAACAGTCCTAACGCCACTTTTCCCATTTGGCCTGAAAAACTTTAAAAGAAAAACACAAAAAAACCATCAATAAAAAGAGAAGGGAGGAAAAAAGAAGAAGAAAATAAAGGGAGAAAGGAGCGAAAACTCCTACCCCTTAAGAGGTTTCTTTCTGATTTTTTAGAAAGACATTATTGGACAAAAAAAAAAATTTAAAAAGAAAGCACCCCCCATATATAAGCTCTTTTCTTAAGAGATCGTTAGTGTGTAGGATTTATATTTTAAAGTTGTATCTAATATTATTTGATCTTTCTCTCAAATGTATACAATAAAAATATTTTTTTTATACAATTTGTGTATTTTTTATTTACACACTGTAAATACTATTTTTACGCATCTTGTAATCTAATTATTCATATTTTTTATTTTTATTGTGCTTTTATATTTTTTTTCTAGATATTTTTTTCATATTTTAATTAAAATAATATTATTATCACGTCACTAATTTTATAACATATATTCAAATCGTCTACTCATAACATTACTCATATCTCTAGTACTCAACCCCAATAATTGGTGTTAAGACGTACATTTTTTCCAACACGCATACTGTAATTACGACAATTTTGGTGGGACGTTAATAATCACGTAGAAACAAATTAAGGGGTTAGCTATGTCGGTATCATGTCTGGTACCTTAATTATCCTAATTAATTAATTATAACGAGCATCTAATTATTTTTAAGGCCGGCCAAAATCGATCGCCTCGTTATGCTAACAAAATAATTAATTGTATATAATTGTCTGGTAACTTAATTTTTTATATTTGAGACAACTATATAATTAATTACGCCAATAAAGTTGATGATATTACACGGTAACACGATCATGAGCTAGCTGCTAGGACGCTGTTAATTAAGCCGGCCAATTGAGTTGAGAATACTATTATTATATCCACACAAAAATAATTATAATAAAATAATTTTTTAAATAGATGTAATTTTATCTAATAATATATTAGATTTATTTTATAATAAAAATAATTTTATAATTTGATGAACTACAATAAATCATATTAATTTATAAAATTCTTTTTATAAAATTCTTTTATGATTAAAGTACCCCTTAATTGACTCGATGCGTGATAAAATTGATTTATATATATAAGTATTTTTTATACTTTTAATTAATCTTCAGATTCTGTAGGTGCTGATCGAGTTTTCACACCATAATTTGGTGGTACTTGGAATGAAAAATACCATAAATAATATATAAAATCATATATAGCAAAGAAATTAAGATGATGATGAAGTATGTCTTTAGCTACCGATCGAGACAAAGTAACAGGAATATATAAATATCATCAAATAACGTGAACTTTTAAAATACATATATAGTAAGCATCTACATGATGACTTTGATCACCGATAGGCGCATCTCATGTTTTCCAAGTGGGTACTTACGTTAGATATAGTTATGAGTTGTATAAGTACTACCGCATACTACTTACAAAAAAAAAAAAAAAGATTTATAGATTAATTCTTTTGTAAGCTGGAATATACTTATTCACTTTTTTTTTTTTAATAAAAGAAACTTGCGCACTCTATGACTGCAACTATTATTTCTCTTTCCCACATAATTATAAGTCTTATAACTAGGTTTGGTCTTGTCTGTAATTAGTATAGTTAGTTAATTTTCTTCTTTATATTTATAGGATTTCAAGCATGGCTTTTGCTTATAAACGGTAATATTATATATATATTTGGGACCAATTACGAGAAGAATGGACTTTTGTGACTAATTATTTATAATGAAAAGATTATTTGCGACTCATTTTAGTTATAAATAATCATTTTGTTGAAATTAATTGACTGCAAATAAACAGTTCATTTCTTGTAATAACATATTAATCCTCAGCAAAATAAGAAGAATGATTAACAAAATTAATAAATTTCATGATCCTCTCAAGAAAATCATGCGATCTTTCGAAACAATATACGAGCTGAAATGTCTAAATTAACTTCAATCGAATTGATCAAGTGTGTACAGCTTGTGCTAAATAGTACTTAGTAGCTGTTGGTGATATTTGAACAAAATATCATGAGCTAGCTAGCTGGTAGTTGATCATCTGTAAAAACTAGTAAATGCATGAATTTGGCTTAAGAATTAAGATATCGCTTTTCATGATCAACAATATGGAATCAGTCAAAAAGGTACTGATGATCTTCCACCATCTATCAAGCTGCAATATTCAGTGTTTGAACAAATTAATGGCCTCTTTTTTTTTTTTCTTTTTTTTCCTGAGAGATATTGCAGCATGAGAGAGTGACCCGGGTCCCGGCCTGGCCTGGCCTGCCAAGCTAGCCCCCCCCCCCCCCCCCCCCAATGCTGTTTACAAATTCGATCTCTATCTCCAAAAGAAGAATCAGAATAAGTGCTTTATATTCAGTTCTTACCATTAATTATTAATTGCACTGTGAAGAGATCAGAATCAGTAGTACTTGTACTGTAGAAAAAGGTTCTAAATCGATAAACTCACAAATCCCATTTCAGAATCTTTTTTTAAAGTTAATCGAGATCAGGCTGTTTCTCATCATTATCATGATTGATCTGCCAATCGTTCAAGTTTCTCATGAAAGGGTACTGCATGGGTGTTAGGTATTTGCTGGTCTTCTTCATCTGCCTATATATCTATATCATCATGTGCCTTTTGAAAGTTCTGAAATGTGGCACTATGGGAAAGATATATATCTCAAGCAAGACCTAATTTTTATAATTAAGTCTCCTTCAACGGCCTTATATATATATATATATATACATAATCCACTTATATGTATTCTCCATCTCCCACATCCCCACGTTGTGTCTTCATGTATTATATATATGATATATATCCTGTATCCACTAATATCAAGTTGCCATATAAGTGGATCATGCATAATATATATATATATATATATTGGAAAGTAGAACTTTGGGAATGAAAAATAATATATTTTCCAAAGAAAAAAAAATACTAGCCAGGATGAAGGATTTGCAAGGAGCTAAAAGTCCTCAAATTATAATTTACAAGCAGCTAAAAGTCCTGATCATCGATATTTTGAATGCGTTGATAGATATATATGCCAATTAAGCTGATCATCAGGAGCATCAATTCTGGGCTACAATTTTATAAATTCCAATATTCTTTATCCGTTCAAAATTAGGATTGATCGATTTTAATGTATATAGCTATCAACTTATTCTTTTTGCTATCTATAATTAGCATATATCCAAGTTTTTTCTTTGAATTTAGCATATTTGTATATATTCAAGATTGAGTGCACTTAACATCTCCTTGATTAATTGACATATTTATTCTTATACCAATCCAATATCCATGGACAGCTTCAACTCAATAATAGATGATCAAACCACGTATGTTACTATAAAAAAAATTGAGTATTTGTTACGGATTAATTATGATTATGATGACTATTTGTAATTAAAATATACACATTTTGATAAGAAAAATCATTTTAGCGGAAAATAACTGACTACAAATAAACAATTTTTTTATAATGCGAGTACATACTCTTTTTGCCTAGCTAGCTAATTAATGGATCCTCATATATGCCACGCATTGAAATATACAAACTAAACTTATGAAAACATCACCTGAAGAATATGTGTGTGTGTGTGTTGGGGATTAACCATATCGAATGATAACTTTGAAGTATCACAGTAGAAACAAAAACACAAAAGAAAATTCAACAATTATACAAAGAACATTGATTTAAATGGTTCGGCTTAATGTGAGCCTACATCTACTGTTGGGGTCAGCCGGAATTAATTCATTATCACAAAGATGGAGTACAAAGAAATCTTTCATAAATTTTCACAATCTCAAAGTTTCAATACACCCAGTGTACTTTCAGGATTGTTGACAAGAGAAATCTCTCTCACAAATGTATGGTTGCTCTCCCAAAGTGTCTATTGAAATTACAATAAAAAACATCTATTTATAAAAAAAAAACAACATGGAATCCTAGAAAATGGGGGCTCACTCAAGTGAAGTTAAGTCTCAATCGAGGACTTCTAGAGTTTGCATTTCATTCGACCTGGACGTCAAGCAAAAGTCCAGCGAAATCTCTATGCAAATTTCACTCAAATTGAAAGTCGAGCGAGTCAAACGAACTTACGGACTTGAGCTCGCTCAAGTTAGATGTCAAACGAGTATCGAGCAAAATTTCGAATATAGACACTTTTTCAATAATTTTCAAACCACACAATACTATGTGTGTCGTGTGGTAGTGTGCTTGCTGCACGTACATGAAGTTCGATCGTGGCCAAATGTGACATGATGATCTGCCATTTTTGAAGGTTTCGTGCACGGAAACTCCATTATAAAGTTTGAGATGAAAATCTATTTATAATTAGTCCTACTTTTTTTATATAATTATACCGTTGTTGTAAAAGCTTTCATATCAGTTATGCTAAAAAAGATTGATATTATAATTTTTTTTAAGTTCTAATATGGACCTATATCTCAGTACTATACGTGATGTATTACATAGCGAAACTCTACGTACAATTCATTCCCATTTTCAAGTTAAGACAAAATATAATTATCATAGTCATCTGACGGATATAATCTCTAACATCTAAAATAAAGGTTTGGAATTCGAAAACTTCTCATCAATAGTATAAAAAAATATAATTATCATAAAAGAATATTATAAAATTTAATAAATAAAACGAAGTACGCTCAAAGAACTCATATGGAATTCAAATTAAATATTACAGCAATTAATTAGTTCATGATCATCTGGCAGATGCATATGCAGCATCATGTTGGTGAAGATTTGAGTGGTGATTTGCTAGATAGTTAGGTACGTAGCCATTATTTTTCTCTGGACAAGGAGATTGTAATTGTCTGCTTTGAAGAAGACTACAAACTGAAAATAAAACAAATTGGTACGTTAAGAAGGCCCCCCCTTCTGCAGCTCTGCTCCTCTATTATTTCAATGCACAAATCAACATTTTTATAAGGGGGGTGTTAATCCGGATTTTAAATTTAAAATTTTAAGTTTTGAATTTAATTTTTTTTTTTATTTTTAAATAAAAATATCAAATTTATTAAAAAATAAATACAATTTTAAAACTAGACCCGGATGAACCGGCCTACTTTCGTAACTCCCAATTAGGCCTGTTCATCCGGGCTGGGTTGTACCCAGCCCGCTTTAAAATTTTATATATTTATTAATACTTTGGATTTTCTTTTTTTAAAGATTTAAGAAAATTTTGAATTCGAGTTTCGGATTTGAGAATTTGAAATCCGAATGAACACCTCTACTCCCAATCAAATTAGAATTAATTTGGTAAACTTTTATGGGAAGAAGTGCCTTTTGCTTGTATCAATGTTAGACCTTAGTAGTACTTGATGTAGACATATATAAATATATATATTCTTTATATACAATTACTTTTAATTTTTTATATATTTTATTAATATGATTAATCAAAATAATTATTTTATATTAAAAAAAATAACGCTATCAATTGTATTAACGAAGTGCTCAAAAAATATATAAAATTTAGTGTATATAGATTATAATTTTTGCATGTATATATAATTGATTAATATTATAATAATGCAATAAGCAGGCAATGCCATAGTTAATAGTCAAATTTATAGGCTCACCAGCCACATTTTCTTCGATCCTATATATCTCATGTCTTTTCTTGGGTCTAAACCTTCTCCTCATGATTTCATAATTGCGCAAAATAAGGAACCATGCATTGTAATCCGGGAGAACTTTTTCAAATGAGCTGAAACAGATGCCCTAAATGCTCAATTATATTATAATGTAATTGACTTTTTCAGAAAATGATAACCCAACATTTTACTCTTTTTATTTGAAAAAAGAAAAAAGTAAAAAAAATAAATAAAAGAAAAGATGAGGGCAAAATAGAATGAGAAAAAAAAATAATACAAATTTACTCTTTTTTTCTATTTTTGATTAAATATGACAAGATTTTTTTTATGTATACAAATTTAATTTTTTTTAAAAAAATTAATCAATCTAATACTAATGCTATAAGAATTTTCTTTATCGTATTAATTAATCAGTATGATGTGGCAGTATTAATATTCCTTCTACCTTTAATTAGTTTTTTTTTTTTTAATACCGGCACTAATTTAAGCATTTTCCTATTATTATACACCCAAGATATATATAAAAGAAATGAGTAAAAAATCAGAGCCGTCAAAATTGAACTGGACCTCATAATTGAATAGTTCTCAGTAATACAATGTCGTGGGACCCACATGGAGGACCACTACGACGCTTGAAAATAAAATAAAGTACTGAATAATACGACCAAGCAGTCAACTATATAATATGGCGCATTTTTGCCGCATCTCACATAGAAAGAAATGAATGGGACTTGTCTTATCAATACCTTCCGCCTTCAATTGTCACTCTTTTGATAGCAACTTTGTTCATATTGCTAGCTAGTCGCTGTTGCTTCTTTGATACTAAAGTGATGCTACTTGTTTAATAATTTAATTTTGGATTGAATAGAATCCGTGATTGATTGAGAAATTCACTTAGAAATGCAATTTCGTAATCTATTTGATTATTCCGCATAACCAGAGGGACTGAAGGTAATTTATTTTAACCTTTCACAAGAAAACGACGTATTTTAAAATAATAATAATAATAATGATAGATATAATCGTAAATTTATAAATAATATGCAGTCATTTTAAAAAAAAATGAAATCTACAATTAAAAAAATTAATTTTTTTTTATATGAATTTCATATATATTCAATTTTTTTTAAAATGATTATACGTCTATAATTACGTCAATTATTTTTTTAAATTAACTTACAAATCCACAACTACATCTATTATTATTATTATTATTATTTTTAAATGACTCGGATATTGGGTTTTAAATATAGTACCCGAATTTCAAATCCGTCGGACTGAATAGGTCCGAGTTATGCAACTTGGGTTCTGGCCGGAGTTTTATCCAGAATCGTAATCTCATTTCCCAGATTTCCGATCGGGCCGGAAAATTCAGCCGGAATCAACAGACTTAATCCACGATAACGAACATTGTTTCAAAATATCTCGATCTTGTATTATTCAAATAAATAATATTTGTTAACGTGGATTTATCATTTTAAAAAAGGTTGGGAAATTATTATAATTGAAGTTTTTCAAAAACTAGACTCACGTGTAAAGTAAACGTAAACGTGTGGTTGACGACACGCTAGACTCATGTGTTGAACCTGGGTTGACTCACTGTTCACGCGTCGATCTGCGTCTGCTCTAGTCATGACTCATAATTGTTGTTTGAGTTAACTTTAGGCCTAACTAAAGACATCCGTGTCTTGGGACTCACTGACTCACGAGTCAACTAGCCACCACGTGTCTCCTACATAAGTTTATGCGTAACCACAACAACTTTGGTGTCGTCTTTGCAGTTAGCATCATTATATTTTGACTTTTATTTTACTGGCTGGCTTTGGGCTCTACTTCAATTCCTTACTCATGAAAAAGCCTAGCCCATTGTGAATCTAATTAATTATATAATTTGTGAGATTATTTTAAAATTATATTTAAATAGTAAGATGATCTCAGATATTTTAATAATAATAATAATAATAAAATAATAGTAGAATATTAAATAATAGTGAAAAGTAATAAATAAAATGAAAAATAAATGAAAAATAGATTAAAAATAATAATAATAAAATAATAAATAATAGCATAATATTCTATGAATATTCAGTTAACCAAATCTAGCCTAGAGTACTATTATCAAGATTACACTAAATAATCTCATAAGTCATAAATTGAAATAATTTCAGTTAATTTGTTATATTTATTTTATAATAACATTAACTTGACAATCTGATGAACAATATTAAACTATATCAATTTGTGAATATTTTTTCATATAATTTTTTTTGTGACTAAGATTTTTCCCTTATTTTTATACAATTCCTTGTAACCAAAGTATTTATCTTTTATCATTAGACCCAACCCCTATGTAACAATAAAAATTAATGCTACATACAAGCTACATTGTACATCCATTCGTGCACTTGTATATTCTAATTAATTACTTTTATCTTTTTTATTTTAAATTTAAGCATTGTATTAAATTCATCTTTTTATCTCAATATTAGTGCACATATGAGTGCCCAATTATTGCTTGTATTTAGAGTTTTCCAATAATAAAATAGTACTTCACCAACTGAATTAACACATGGAAACCAATAATATCACAACATTCCAAAACTGTTTGTAAAATGAGAATTTCCAAACAATTGGAATCACGTGATGGGGGGATTTCATTTATTCAAACTTGCATGGGACCCCATATTATATATAGAAAGAATATAGTCACATGCATGTGGATTTACTTGCTGCAAATCCGTATATTCTGATATCTAACAATGGAGCTTTCCCATTTTTTGTTTTTTATACAAAGATCTTCGATATGATCAATATCGATCCAACTAAGTAGAAAAAACTGAACATATCTCAAAAGCATTTCCATGAAAGATTTAACTCATCATGATCAGTCAATATTAGGTGTCGTCAGATAAAATCTCATGGAGTTAAATATATTTTCTTGCTTCTTTTCGTTACTATAACACATAGCTACTACCCTTTTCTCAAGTTTCAACAGACTTTTGCAAGATATTTTTGTCCACATTGTTGGCATACATCACCTCCTACTTTCCAGAGTGCGCGCATGCAAACCTTAGTACTGGGAAAGTTATAAACAAGTTATAGAAGGGTCTGCATTAGTGGGTGGGTGGAGACCGGTCTGCGTCGATTTTTCACGTTCTTGCCTAAGTTTAGGTTTGAATGCTGAGATGATCTTAGATATTGAGACAATCTCAAATAATCTGTGAATAATAGTGAAATAATTTTTAAATAGTAATGAAGTACTTCAGCTACTAAACACAACCTAAAAGAGTGATACAAATTGCAACCAATTTTGCAGGCTTACCTTCCAAATGAGTAGAGTGGTAAAACCTCTTGTGCCCAACCGATGGAAGTGACACCACTGAAAACGACTGTTTATCATGGAATTGTTTGTCATGTACTATCAGGTTGATGGGTTCAGGAAAGTTAGGAGAATTCCACTATTTTGGTGCGTTTCTTAGGCATAGCCAGTGACAATTCACCATTTAATTCACCATTTATAGGCTCAAGATAAATCACATCATTTCACTTTTTATCCTCTGCATGACTAGCAGCTTCAAATCATGAATTTTTCGAAGCGTCGTTACACTTTTTGCCCACCAACTATCTGATATTTTTCACTTTTTACAATATGTACGGAAAGTTTAATTTTACATCTTAAACTACCTGCATTTTTTAATCTGTACCCTCAAATAAGATGTTGCCCTTTATAAGTTGAAAGAGAGAATTTGACGCAGCTCAATCATATCGATCAAGTTTTGAATTTAGAGATAGAGATAAAATAAATTATTATTAAACTATTATTTTTTAATATTATTATTATTTAAAAATTAAAAAAAAAATTGAATTATTTATTATATTTTATGTGAATAATATGAGATGATATGATATACTTTCCGAATCCAAACAAGGGCCTAATAAAAATGGAGTAGCGAATCTTATTGGGAGTTGATGGTGCAAATTGAACCCTTTTGTAGTTTTAAGGTGCAAAATAAAAAATGGGTGGTATCTGTGGATGAAAAATATAATTTTCATTGTTTTAAATCAAAAGTTTAACATAATTGTTAACATAGAAATGGCTAAAGAAACTAACTTCAATAACCTGGAATTAGCAAGTGAAAACACAATCGCAATGAGTTACCACATACCCCTAATTTCGCATTTTAGCTAATCCTTAAGTTATGTCTCCTGCTCGTCTACGTGAAACAATCAGAAGATAGTCGAGGGACACGAGGTGCTATGATTTTGGACAAAGCAAGATTACCATTTATACCATGTAAATGATCATGGAATTAGTATATGGCAAAGGGATGGTATAGTTTGTACCCCTTGGACTAGAGATGATTTGCACCCCAAAAGTATTTTGGATGTAACCACATTTTCCTCTGCCACATATGAGAGTTTCTTAATAAGACTTATGGGGTCTCGCCCTCTTGGAAAATAGTATATATGTATAACCTTCTAATAGATTCAATCACCTTCTAATAATGTCCCACTCTAATCTGCCAAAGTCTGAGTGTGTTTAGAATTCAAATCGCTCTAGCAGACTAACTCTTCTTCCATCATTGCTGAGTGCTGAGTCAATTGTTTGAAGGTCTGTAACAACACGTGACATATCTTCCAAGAATGTTTTTCATGGGAAGGGGGCCCCTGTGTGTACATCAATCAGATATGAATCAATCAAATCATAAAGATGATTGAAAAGCTTAAGTTTTGACACCAACTTATCTAAATAAAAATATCAGAGCATCCAAGAGGAAACTCCATTGGAAAAACACGTTTTCCTTTTGAGAATTCTAAGGTGCAATGAGTCAAGGACTGAAAAATACTAACCAAACATGAGAGTCATAACTGTTGTTCCGGTTGTCGCCCAACACATAGACATGACCTTGAGGCACAAACTGCAAAATCCAAAATATGTCAAATTAGGTATGAAGCAACTAACACCAAGGATGATAGTTCAATGGTCCTATGATTACTCCCAAGTGATTTGGCACATACTAGGTCATGCTTTCGAGTCCAAATCTGAATTCACCTTTTTACCCTTTTTTATTCAGCAGCAAAAGGAAAAAGTAATATATTGTGCCCAAGTGATGAAAAAGGCCTATTCATTATGTAAGTAGCCAGGAACTCTTCATGGGCCAATCAAGAGGCCCCAACCAAGATATGAAAACTCCTATAGGAAGAAAGGTCCATTCATTATGTAATATACAAATGTCAGTTACAGAGACTCTTTGTTTTAGTTTTGGTTGGGGCCCATTAGGCCCGTGGACTACACATAGGAGTAACTTCTCTCTTTTGTTAGCCCTGGTATTTAGGGGTGTCAAAACGTGTTAACGGGTCGTGTTCGTGTCGTGTCAGAACGTGTGCATAATACTTAAAGGGTCAACACGAACACGACCCGTTAAGGATTTCGTGTCAAAAACTTCAACCCTAACACGACCCGTTAAGATAACGGGTTGACACGACACGACCCGTTAAGACCCGTTAAGACATTTGACACTATATGACACGACACGATACAACACGATTTGACCCGTTTCAACCCGCAAACCCGTTAGTGACCCGTTTGAGTTTAACTTAATTGATTTTATATAAATATTAAAACTTAAATAATAGTTATAAACTATAAAAAATTAATTATAAATTACAATTTTAAAATTACAATTCAATAAGTAGTACACTATAAAATATGATAAATACACAAATATGATCTACATATTATAAAATATTAAAATTATAATCCAAACATATTAAATAATAATGGATTAACTTGTTAATGACTTTTTAATAAGTATTTAAATGGGATAGTAAAGTGTCTAAAAGTATAAAACTAATTTTAAATTAGAATTTTTTGAAATTTAGCTCAAGGGTATAAAAGTAAATTTAAATTTCTTATCGTGTCTTAACGGGTCATAACGGGTTTGACCCGTTATGACCCGTTATCAAATCGTGTCTTAACGGGTTGACACGAATTGACCCGAAATCCGTTAAGGCTAAACACTAACCCGCTTTTATCGTGTCGTGTTCGTTTCGTGTTAACGTGTCGTGTCACAAATTGCCACCCCTACTGGTATTGGTGGGTTCAATCTCTCAAGTCCTTTGTTCAGTAAAAAGATATTAGGTCAGCTGAGCTAGCTTACCATAGAATCTATTTTCTCCCAACAGATTAATCATGATATACATTCAAATCATGTTTGAGAAAGAGTCTTTCTTTTTAATTCCATTAAAACAGACAACATTAGTATAGAATAGTTTTATTTTTAAATATTTAAGTTTAATTCCCATCAGTTACTCAGCCCTTCATGACTGATTACTAGTTCCACCTGGTTCTGCTGGCATGGCAAGATGCTGGAATGACTGCAAGTAAAACCAAAACACAGCAATATTGGATAGCGATGGGGAGCATACTGTTAAATTTGATTTGTATGTTGGGCGCCCAGAAATAAAATCTTCCTTTTGAGCAATTCCATTGACATAGAGCCACCCATGATTGACCTGCAAGGTTTTAGGAACTGGGCATTAGTAAATTTAGTATTACTTCCTTTGGTTATATTCAATATGTTGAATGACAAACATAATGGGAAGTCCATTGTGCAATTTGACTATTAGTAATGCACAAAGTACGCACAAAAGCGATCCATTCATTGAGTAAAGAGCGATCAAAGGCAACTGTGGTTAATCTGGATTACCCTATAACTACCTAAGAACAAAATTGCAAGGGCCTGATTTTGCAACAATTCAAGCATAATTTGGAGTAAGAGGGTTCTACAGAGCGGTTCTACCTGAACAAAGTCTCCTGCTTTTGCAACAATTCTCTTTATGAAAACACCTTGCTCTTCTCCAGAATGCTACAAACAAAACCAAGAATGTAATTGAACTTAACTGAAAAGTTAACTAGAAAGCAGGGAATGCAGCACTTTTGTTCAATATATTTACAGACCTGTGTTGGATCTCGGAATGTTACAATGTCGCGTATAGCAGGACTTCGAATGTAATATGTAGCCTGAAGAAGTTATCAAGTGACCATGATCTTAGTAAAGGTTAGAAGTGCTAAACAGTTTCAAGTGATGAAAAAATGGAAATAAACAGCCATTTAATCATACTGTTAATCATGGTCATAGTATTTATCAACAGAATACTAGTTTTGTTCTTTAACACAATGATTAATGTTAGGTTCTGCTTCCTCCAGTTTTTCAATGGAACTTCAACAATTGGACTACAAGACATAGGAGAAGACCCATGCTCAAAAGCTTATAAAGGAAGATGAATTGTGTATGCATCATTGAATAGCATGGGTCTTCTCAAGGGACGTTTCTTTTTATTCGTGGTTGATTTCTGGCTATATATGTCTTGGAGGGACGGTTCTTTTTATTTTTTTTCTTGATACTATACTTGTACAATCTTTTAGATTGTTATCAAGGAAATTTGATACTATACTTCTTGATACTATATTTGCAGAGTCTTTTCTTGATACTATACTTCTGTAGTCGGGGATCATGGGAGACAGAAATACTATGAGAGAAAAACTCCCTTGAGAACAAACTTGATGTGTGATAGTATAACTAAAAGTTTCTCAAGGCCCTTTGCCTCCAACTACAGCCAGAATTTCCTTAGAGCATCAAGTGAAAAAAAAAAAAAGACGAATATCATTGAGGGAAAAAGTGCATAAGATATGCGAAGCCATTCTTGGCAAGGGCCACATATTTCAAATAGGTAATGAATCATCAGACAGCCAACTCACTGTGGATTACTCCTAACACAATCTTTGGAAGAGTTTAGTTTTGAAAGGTGAATAAACAATTGCCAACACTGGCAAAAGCTTCAAGCATAACAAATATGAGAATTTATAGATGGTAGGTGCTTTCAAAATCAAACCAAAGTGAAAAACGCAAGAACTCCAACAAGTCATTAAGCCATAGACAGACTAGTATTAACATCAAAAGAATTGTGAAACTGTTTTTTCTTACTCTGTTGGCCTTAATTGAATTTCATAGTCATTGAATTTTATATAACACTCCCATTAACTGCTTGACTTTGACTGACACTCCTAAACCTAAACTGTCTTTTGACAACGTTAACCTCATTAAAAAGTGGAAAGGGGCACAACCCTAGTACACAAGTAGTTTATAAGAGAACACACACTTCTAAACTGATATCAAAGAAACAGAACTCACAGAATTCACAACCCAACTATAAGTGACCAGACTACCCCCATCAAGCAATAGTTTCTTATATACAATGATGACATTGAAAGTATATGTATCAAATTAAATGACCAATTTAAAGACTGAAAAAAAATTCTGCAATAATAGTTGGGTAGAGGCATTCATAGAACGGTCATAAACCTCATGTGGGGCAGCCACCCCCATCTGTAAACTCAAAAGAGTGGCACCATCGGGCTTGCCTAAACTTGAAACACAAGCAAGCTTTTCATTTATAACATTTATCAGACTGTTTAATAGAGATTAGAGATTTCCACCTACTGCCATCAGCATTACATATGATTCCACCGGACCCACAACAGTTATAGGTAGAGTGAAGCATACATTGAAAAAAATAAAGAAGAACCTTAGGTCTTCCAGCGTGACTTGCATTACCATGTCTTGACACAAGTAGGAACATTTTAAAACAATTATATGACCTCAAAATTTTCCAGAGTGAGTCCTTGATGACGCTGGACCAAACTGAAATTTCCAAGTCAGGACAAATATACATGAAAGCTAGGGCTACAAGTGGTAGCATCAACCAACAGAACCAAAGTAGTCATCAACTAAATCTGATGAGGAACTCCTGACAAGTGTAACAGAGTTACAGAGGTAAATCACAATTAGCAAGAAAACTTTCGTTTAAAGTAATTTTTTGTCTAATCTTGTTTTGTCTAATCTATTAAATCACCCTCACCACACTAGTTTGTAAGATTATTTTTGTATAATCCTGTGGCTAGAGTATTTCCCCGAACAATATGCTAATCTCTACATTCATACAGCGGATAATGCAAAACCTCGGAACAATTTGTAGTGATGGCCAATATAATTAAACCGATTCAAATGCATTAAAGTCAAAACTTTACCCTTTCAACAATGATCCTGTCACCAACACGGAGAGTTGGGTACATAGAAGAGGAGGGTGTTGAGCATTCAAACCTGTCCAAAAATCACACAAGACGATTTTAACGTGGTTCAGCAATTTGCCTACATCCACAGGTGCCAAATTTACTATAATTTCTGAGATTTACAAATCACTCAAAAATTTCTCACGTTTCTCTCAAATGCTCTCACCACATTCTCTTCTCTCCTCTGCTCTGCAATTTCGAATATCAGAGCTCTCCTTTTATAGGAGAGGATTGCCAATGGTTGGTGTGGTAGGTGCAGCCAAACTTGAACATTGGGGTAGGTGGTGCAGCCATTGTTGAACAAACTCTGCAGGTAGGTGGTGCAGCCATTGTTGAAGGAGGGTGGACGGTGCAGCCAAGGAGGACTGCAGCTGCAAATGGTTTCACACTTTGGTGGTTTTCAACAATCACCCCCTCCACTGAAGTGTGCCATACTAAGCTGCTTCCAAACTGATTCATTCTTCAAATGAATGCACCTCCTTCTTTGACGTGAGTGTCTTCTACTAACAAATGCGCCATAAGACGCCAAATGCACCCAAAAGTGCCAATGCACCCGAAGGTGCTCAGCAACTTACAATATTGATCAATTCCAAGCAGTGTTGGAACTTGATCCCTGTGACAACTTTTGTCAACATATCTGCTGGATTATCTTCAGTGCCAATCTTCTGAAGTAATATGTCCTCTTCTTCTAATATTTCACGTACAAAGTGAAATCGGACATCGATATGTTTTGTTCGAGAGTGGTACACTTGATTCTTGGCTAAATGAATTGCACTCTGACTGTCACAGTAGATGGTAACCTCTTGCTGCTCAAAACCCAAATCTGTTACCAGTCCCTGTAACCAAATGGCTTCTTTTACGGCTTCTGTTACAGCCATATATTCCGCCTCTGTGGATGATAGTGCAATCGTAGACTGCAAATTTGATCGCCAGCTAACTGGTGCTCCAGACATAGTGAACACGTATCCAGTTGTCGATCGTCGTTTGTCAAGATCACCTGCATAGTCTGAGTCAACGTATCCAGTTACTAGACTATCTTCACTCTTCTCGAACTTCAAACCAAGATCTACGGTCCCTAGAATATACCGTAGAATCCATTTAGCCGCGTGCCAGTGTTTCTTTCCAGGATTATGCATATAACGACTGACCAAACTGACGGCCTGGGAGATATCAGGTCGTGTACACACCATGGCATACATTAGGCTACCAACAACACTTGCATACGGGACATTCTTCATGTAGTCCCGCTCTTCATCATCGTTAGGAGACTGTAATGCACTTAGCTTAAAATGTGGGGCCATTGGAGTACTCACAGGCTTCAACTTTGAGTCCATATTGAAGCGTTGTAATACTTTCTTCAGATACTGCTTCTGAGTAAGGTGAACTGTACATTTCACCCTATCTCTGCTGATCTCCATCCCCAATATTCTTCGTGCTTCTCCTAGATCTTTCATTTCAAACTCATGACTCAACTGAGTTTTCAAACGATCTATCTCCACCTTGCTTTTACATGCAATCAACATATCATCTACATATAAAAGCAAATAAATGAAAGATCCATCTGCAAGTTTTCTAAAATACACACAATAATCGTATTGGCAACGAGTGTATTTCAGATCCATCATAAAACGGTCAAACCGCTTATACCATTGTCGAGGTGACTGCTTCAGTCCATAGAGAGATTTCTTCAGTCTGCAAACCAATTTTTCTTTACCAGTCTCTTTAAACCCTTCTGGTTGAGACAGATAAATCTCCTCTTCCAGATCACCATGTAAGAAAGCTGTCTTCACATCAAGTTGTGCTAATTCAAGATCATATTGTGCAACCAAAGCTAGCAATATCCGAATGGATGAATGCTTCACAACAGGAGAGAATACTTCACTGTAGTCTATTCCCTCTGTTTGAGCGTAGCCCTTGGCTACCAATCTAGCTTTGTATCGAATTCTATTTTTAGCAACTTGATCATCTTTCTGATTAAAGATCCACTTACAACCAATTGACTTCTTTCCTTGCGGCAGTGGTACAAGTTCCCAAGTCTGGTTCTTATGAAGAGACTGCATCTCCTCTGTCATCGCCTTTATCCATTCATCCTTTTCACTGGATTGTATGGCTTCTTTGTAAGTGGTGGGGATCTCACCCCCTTCAACTGGTAGTGCATATGTCACGTAGTCTGCAAAACGTGTCGGCACACGTTTCTCTCGTCTCGATCTGCTGGTTGCTATTGATTCAATTTGAGTTGGAGGTGCTGTGACTGGACTATCAACCTCCTCATGTCTGTCTTCTTTTGAATCATTTGGAGTAATAAACTCCACCTTCTGCGAATCACCGGGTGTTTCGCCATCATAGCTGCCTTCACTAGAATCTTTATGCTTATGTGACTTAAGCATCTCAGATTCGTTGAAAGTAACATCTCTACTGATAATTACCTTCTTAGACTCTATGCACCAGAGTCTATACCCTTTTATACCAGAACTAAAGCCCAAAAATTTTGCTTTCTTGGCTCTAGGGTCAAGCTTACTTTCCTTTGCATGATAGTAAGCAGGACATCCAAAAATATGTAAAGAGTCATAATCAGTAGCATGTGTACCTTTCCACATTTCAATAGGTGTCTTCCCGCCATTGGCAGCTGCGGGTAATCTGTTGACGAGGTGGCATGCATATGTCACAGCTTCAGCCCAAAATTGTTTACTGAATCCAGCATTCAGTAACATACATCGTACTTTCTCTAGCAAAGTACGATTCATCCGTTCTGCCACACCATTTTGCTGCGGTGTTCCTCGTACCGTGAAGTGTCTGACTATTCCTTCTCTCCGGCATACTTCCATGAAAGGGTCTAGAGTATACTCCCCTCCATTATCTGATCTGAGCCGCTTAATTTTTCTGCCGGTTTGAGTCTCAACCATCTTCTTCCAAGCAAGAAAGATGTTCAGCACTTCATCTTTATTCTTCATTGTGTACACCCACACACGACGAGAATAATCATCTACAAAAGTTACAAACCAATGCTTACCTCCCAAAGATGCAATTTTGGTAGGTCCCCAAACATCGGAATGTACATAGTCAAGTATTCCCTGTGTATTGTGAATAGCGGTTCCGAACTTGATCCGCGTCTGCTTCCCCAATACACAGTGCTCACAAAAAGACAATTTACCAGTTTTGGCACCTTTGAGTAAGCCTTGTTTTACGAGTGTTTGCAAAGCTTTTTCTCCAGCGTGTCCCATTCGCATATGCCAAAGTCTGGTGGTGTCAGCATCAGTCTCATCTAGCTTCTCACAGCCTGTAGAAGCTCTTCCAACAATCGTACTTCCTTGCAAGAAGTACAAATTTCCTCGCTTCAAACCCTTCATAGCCACCTGAACTCCCATTAACACTTTGAGAGTTCCATCTTCAATAGTGATTCTGAATCCTTTTGAATCCAGAGATCCTAATGAGATAAGATTTTTCCGCAGGTCCGGAACGAACCGAACTTCGGTCAAAATCCTGACAGTTCCATCGTGCAGCTTCAACCGAATGCTCCCTATCCCTCGAGTCTTACAGGCACTGTCGTTGCCCATAAGTACTGCTCCACCTTCAATCTCTGTGAAGTCAGTAAACCAGTCCCGATTGGGACACATATGATAGGTGCATCCAGAATCCAGAATCCATTCATCAGGATGACAAATCAATGATGAACCTGTCAAGGCAATGTCTAGATCTTCATCTCTATTCGCGACATTTGCTGTGGTGGATTGATTCTTCTGTTGTCCCTTCAATTTAGGACAATCCTTCTTCCAGTGTCCTTTGTCACGACAATAGGAACACTCATCTTTGGCGAGTTTTCTGCCGACTGATGAACCACGTGATGTGGCCCGAGTTTTCGATTGAAAATCTTTCTTCTTTTTGGGATACCTTGACCGCGATCTCCCTCTTGCTGTCAGTGCTTCACTTGATGTATCTTGCTGTACCTTCTTATCCTTTTTCCGGTACTCATTGCTAATCAGAGAACTAGATACATCGTCAAAACTAATTTTCTCCTTCCCATACAATAATGTTGTAACTAAATGATCATATGTATCGGGTAAGGAATTTAACAAAAGTAAAGCTTTATCTTCATCTTGGATTTCAACATCCAAGTTTAGTAGATCAGCAAGAATTTGATTGTAACTATTTAAATGTTCAGACATACTAATACCTTCACGAAATTGGAATCTGAAGAGCTTTTTCTTCAGATGCAAACGGCTCTCAATGCTTTTCTTCATGAACTTATCCTCCAATTTCTGCCAAAGTTCCTTCGCATTTGTCTCTCTCATGACAAAATACTTCTGATCTTTGGTAAGGCATAAACGGATTGTACTACAAGCTTGGGTGTTAAGCTTCCTCCAATCCTTTTCTGACATATCGTTGGGTTTTGCTCCCAACGCCATATCCAACTCTTGTTGGATCAAAACATCCATCACTTCACATTGCCACATTCCAAAGTTAGAAATTCCATCAAACTTCTCAACTTCAAATTTGGCATTTGAAACTGTGGACCTACGCCCTGAACTGCTGGCATTTCCAGAGTTCTTAACTTCTCCAACACCTTCCATATTAATTAAAAAATTTTAGAAGACAAATTTCGAAATTCTAACCGTACGGATGAGTCCGGAATGATCCAAATAGTTGGAAAGCACTATTTGATCGTCGAAATCGGACTCCAAATGGCTAAGATCAAGCCCAAAATCAGATCACAAAATCGGACGGTCAGATCTGTCAGGCGCGTGTGATACACGCGCTGGATGAGGGCAGAGGCGCGTGGGGCGCGTGGGTTTCACGCGCCAGAAGGGGCTCGGAGCGCGTGAGGCGCGTGTGTGCGCGTGGGATTCACGCGCGGGTGCTGCGTGAGGCGCGTGTCGGCGCGTGCGCGCGTGAGAACCACGCGCAGAACACTCCTGTAGCGCGTGGGAGCGCGTGCTGCGCGTGGGAGGCGCGTGGGAGCGTGCGTTGCAAGCGTCTTCTTCCTCGGGACGCGCGTGGGGGCGCGTGGAGCGTGTTTTCCAGTCGTCTTCAACCTCCAGCTGCGAGTGGGGCGCGTGGGTACACGCTCGAACCTTCTACCGGCGCGTACGGGCTTCTCCGACGTCCGTTTTCGATTCCGTTTGCGCCTACGGATTCGTCTCGACGCAAGGAACAGCCTGGAGTTATCAAAAATCAATTTTGATCAATTTGATTTCTGGACAGCACGAACCAAGAGCTCTGATACCAATTGTTGAGCATTCAAACCTGTCCAAAAATCACACAAGACGATTTTAACGTGGTTCAGCAATTTGCCTACATCCACAGGTGCCAAATTTACTATAATTTCTGAGATTTACAAATCACTCAAAAATTTCTCACGTTTCTCTCAAATGCTCTCACCACATTCTCTTCTCTCCTCTGCTCTGCAATTTCGAATATCAGAGCTCTCCTTTTATAGGAGAGGATTGCCAATGGTTGGTGTGGTAGGTGCAGCCAAACTTGAACATTGGGGTAGGTGGTGCAGCCATTGTTGAACAAACTCTGCAGGTAGGTGGTGCAGCCATTGTTGAAGGAGGGTGGACGGTGCAGCCAAGGAGGACTGCAGCTGCAAATGGTTTCACACTTTGGTGGTTTTCAACAGAGGGTATGTGCCGAATCTCCGAAAACGTAGACCATAACAGCACCACCACCAAAAGCCTCAGGAACCCATCAAACCCCGGCCACCGGAGAAACCCCCAACTCTGGCACGGCATCCACCGGAGCGAAGGGGAGGTGATAAGGAACTGGTACAATGCAGAGGGCCTCAAGAAACTCATCGCCGGAATTCGAAGAACGGCACAGAGAAGGTGATTATAGTGAGCAGAAGAGTACTGAAGCGAGTGAGATCGTGAAAGGCGATCAAACTACGTCGTTGAATTCAGTGATCAGGAGTTTGAACTTGGAAATATTCAAAGACGAATTAAGAAATGGATTTTGATCGAACGAAAAGTTCGAAAGAGGAGCAAATTAACGCTAGAAAGGAAACGGAGAATAGACACAATAGATAACTACAAGCAGGAAAGTACGAAATGGGTCTTCCATGGTCTATAGCCACCATGAGAGAATACTCTTCTTCGGCTCTACAAAGAGAGAGAGAGAGAGAGAGAGAAGGTCGATGCTAAAAGGGAATTATGGTTGACAGTTGACCAGGTGTTTCTTCTCAAGTAAGCCAAGTACAGTACCCAATATATATTCTCTCTCAAATCTTGTGTTATAAAACGTTAGCCATGAGCGATGGGTCTTCTCTACCGAATTCATCGGGTTCCATGCAAAAACTGGCAAGACCTCCAATTTGAAAACCTACAAATATGCAAAGATTTGTTTGAGATTGGTCCGAACGATATGTAAGTTTGAGATTGGTCCGTACGATATGTAAGATTTGGACCTGCTTAAGGGAGATAAATTGAGATAAATTTAATTTATTTTTTAATATTATTATTATTTTAAAATTTAAAAAATATATATTAGATTTGAAAAAATATATATTAAAATTTAAAAAAATATATATAAGAATTTATATTTTATATAAAAAAATTATAAAAATATAATAATGAAATGAAGATGAGTTAAGATGAGTTAAGCTGAGTTACGAATATAAACGAGACCTTTATTTAATTAATGTATTGAGTAGCAAGATTCCGTGCATACTAATAGATTTTTAAATGAGATATTAAATTTAGTTTCGTTTGAATCCGGAGATTAGACGAGATAAATTAAATTGAGTTTATTTTTTAATATTATTATTATTTTGAAATTCGAAAAAATTAATTTCAGAATTTAGAAATTTGTATTAAAATTTATACTTTATATAAAAATATGAAAACGTATAATGATGAGTTGAGACGAATTCGTCTCATCTTTAAATATAAATAGGACTTACTAATAATAAAATTAATTTTTTAATACAATATCCCGTACTTTTATTAAATTCTCTAAACATTTCTCAATGATATCAACCTCCACCCCTAATTCGTGGAACAAGGTCAAAGTAAAATTCCCTCACATATACATCTCAAGGAAAATGCTTTTTATCTTTATTTGAGATCTTTATTAGAAATTTCGAATTTTATTTTATTTTATTTTAGTTTTTTTTTTTACATAATTTTTTTAATATTTTAAAATATTTTTTTAAAATACAAAAAAAATACAATATTATTTAAAAATATTTACTTAAAAATCATGTAAAAAAACTAAAGAAAAAAATAAATGAAAATCAAGATCCCTAATTAAAATTTTAAGTAAGGACAAGTAGCATTACCCTGCATCTCAAACATGGCAAACATTAGCAATTAAATATGTGATAACAGAGGCTCATGTCCATAAATGGCACAACAGATTCAGAACAATCAAGATTCAAGACACTCAGATACAGGAAATAGCGTACCCTTTCTGTTGGCGGAGAAAGAAACAAGAATATTAGATCAGGGGACAGATGCCACTTTTTTTTTGAAGGATTTATAATATGAAAAATGTTATATATTGTCTTGAAGTGTATAATTACGCATATTCCTTTTAAATAAACTAAGGTAGTAAATCTAGGTGAAAGGGTGGCCAACGACAACCCTGAGCTTAAAAGGACTGTTGGGCCCGAAGCCCGTGATCTGAACCCACGAAATTAAACCGGCTTCAAGGATACGCTAATGCCATGAACGACGGTTCATATATTGACATATCTCTTGGATCCACCTCACATCAGGATCGTTCCTGCATTTATGAGCAACCAGATAATCGTTGGTCTACGGATTTTCCCTCTTAAATGCGGAGATACTATAAACACACATCATTAATTGCTAGATTGAAGGAAGGTAGAGCAGCATTTAATACCCCTCTCCAAAAGGGTCTAATTGAGTATTAATTAGAGAGATACCCAATTAATACGACGAGACCGACAGAATTAGATCAGGTTTTTTCTATTCTCGAGGATAACGATCGAGTGATGTCCCGATTAATAGATCTTTTATCATAAAAACCATCCTTCAAAGGGAACACCTATAAATAAGACTAAGAAAAAGTCGAAAAGGGATACATTCTAAACAATTCTCTCAAACAAATTTCTCTTTTCATTTTCTCTCTAACTAATTTGAGCGTCGGAGCGGTCCCAGACCCCGATCGTCCTTGTTCTTATTTTGCAGGTTCCGGTCAATTGGAATTTAATAAATCAGACTACGGAATACGTCCTTAACACTGGGAGTCAGGTGAAACAACTATTTTTTAATAACAATTAATAACTTCTACTTTTTTTAAAAGAAAAAAAAAGAGTAGTGGCACATTCCAGAATTATATATATAGTATTACTCTTATAATATAAAACTCTAACATCACGAACAATAGAGTAACAATAAAGATTTTTGGAGGCAAAACTAAGAGTGTTTATATCTGGCCAAGATTAGCATCCGGATATTCAGATTTTAAATTTGGTTTTCGGATCATATCATACGGGTTAGATATCCGTTTTATTGTAAACTAGATATATGAGCCGGGTACCTAAATTAATCCGGAACCCGTTTTTAAAACCCGGATTACAAGTACACACCATAGATTATTTTTAAATAGTGAAATGAAATGAGATAATTTTAAATAAAAGTTAAAAGTTAAATAAAATATTATTTTTTGATAATATTATTATTAAATTAAAAAAATTAAATTTTTTATATATTTATTCTAAAATATTCTAAAAAATTAAAAAAAATTAATCAGGTTTGAAATCCGTTAAAAAATGGTGATTCAACAAATTGAATTAGATGATTTATAATAATTCTAAATTGGATATTTTAATATTAATAAATATAGTCAAAATCATATTTAAAGTAATTCAATTATTTTATATCATTTATAAAAAGAATATAAAAAATATATATTCAATAGCTTCAATAAAAATATGTTATGTATCTAAATAAATTAAATAAATATGTAATTTATAAATTTAATCTCAATTTTTGAAATTTTTTTTATTGATCATTAAGTTGTAAACACATGATAAATATAGTATTTTATACACAACTAAAAATTTAAAATAAAATACTAATTAATCTCCTTAATTTTTTGTTTAAAAAAACTACATATTTTATCTTTTATTTTTTCTGTTATTTTTATTGAATACAATAATGAACAAATTAATATATGTTTGATTTTTATCATATTTTCTATTATTTTTCTACACTAGTACTCATTGATCGACTTATGTGTTTGTCCCTTGCAAATTAAGAGCAATATTTATTTTATTTTATTTTTAGGTTCAAAGAGGAGATTAAAAAAAAAGATTTAAAACCGGAATTTAGATCCAGAATCATATAGGTTCCGCCCGAATTAAAAATCTGGTTCTTATTCTAAATATTCAGATTTTTGGATCCGGATTAAAATCCAAATCCAAGTTAATAAATCTGAGTTTCTGGATCCGAAATCCAGATGCACAGGCATAGGCAAAACCATGATTATGTGCTCCTTCTGCACCGATATACATCCACCAGAATGTAAACTACTATATATGCACAGTGAGAGGCAGAATCCCAAATTAATTGAGGCCCAAAAAGTCCAACGACGTCTATATACCATAATATATACCATAACATAATGGTATATAGGACCATCGATATACCATAACATAATGGTTGTGACCACACAAAATTTTCTCTAACAGTTAAAAAAAATTAAAAAAGGCCATATATTAATGGCTTTTTTTTTTTTTAAGAAGAAGTTTCACTTCATTGAAACCCAATAAGCATGAAGCCCATAATATGATCAAACGGATCAACTAATTATATATTGATACTCAATTTCTGAAACTTATCAAATTAAAAATCTCAGAGACTAATTATTGTCAATAGCAGTTATTACAATCTCATCTTTAAAAAAGAGAGGGCTAGAATTTCACGAATTTAAAAATTTAGGATATTATTTCTTCGTTTTTATTTTTTCTATACAAACGAAATATACAACACCACCAACAAATACAACAAAACAATTACAAAACACAATAAAAACGACAAATTGCGCTATTAATGGTTTAGAGTATTAGTAGTAGATTCAATAAAGTTTGATCAAATTTAGTTAGAGAAATCACTTATATAAATTAGTTAGTTACTTTTCAACAACATCAAATAACAGACTTTCCAAATCGATTATTATTCTATTAAAATATTAAGATTGACATTTTCATTATTTTAAAACTTTAATTATAATTTGAATATTTATTCATTATTTAAAAAGTACCCATTAATTTTTTAAATCAAACTAAATAGTGATTACAACATGCACAATTAAAGGATGTCTACTAAAAGTTTCATCCTAAACACGATTCAAGGAAAAACTCATAATTCAAATATTTTTCAGAATCCATGTCCCCAGATGCATAAACACCTCATGATCAGCAGTTAACGACCAATTGAGTACTAAAATAATTCAAGAATATAACAAACAAGTACGTGAAAAGGTTGCATAAAAATCTTAGGGTTACCCTCAAAGTTGAAACTTTCAAAGAGTATTAGAATCAACCATCATCTTCTTGCATGGAAGACCAAAGTAGCAAGAAGATAAATTATTTTATTCTACAAATAATATTTAGTCAGCCCAATGGACTTATAAGATTTGGCCAGTGAAATAATCACTTGGGCTATCTAGATTCGGCCGGTGAAATAACTTTGGATTATAATCATTGCTCATTTGTTGAGTCCATTACAACCACTTATTATGCATTTTAACTAAACCTTAACTAAAGTTCGACTTTGTTAATCCGTTAATACTCTTAGGCCCTCGTTCAAGAGACGGGCAACAAGTGATTTGATGTCCTTCAACAAATGGGTTCTAAGGTTGTAGTCAAAGGCTACGTTCGTCTTCTTATTTTTTATTTTTTATTTTTGAGAAATTGGTCTAGTATCATTCAACCAATAATTGAAATTTATAATGTGACCCATACAAGTCAAATAAATACAATTGATAGTCCAGACTTCTATTTCTTTTAGATAAATTTGAGAATACTAAACACTGCCTCTTGAATAAGCATTTGATAAATTTCTTCTCCAAAAAAGAAGAAAACTATAATTCCTGATGGACTAACATCTGAGAGACTATTTCTCAAATATTAAAATTTTTTCTATACAAACAATATTTATAAAAGCATCCCAACAATACATAACAACACACAAACACAAAAATTTAATCCCAAAATTGATTATGGTAACGCGTGAACATCACGCGCCACACTAGGAATGATTGTCCATTGGTCGAAGCAGTTTGAAGAACCTTGGATCCACGTAGAACAACCCACAGCGGCTGAGATCCCTCAGATGAGGGGCGCGTCGAGCACTGGACTCCACACGTACGGAGCACGCGCCAACTGTTTAGCAAAACACTCCGAACGACCGTCAGATTGGCGACTGTAGAGAACGAAAGCGAGACCCATGATGAGCTTTGGCCACCGTAGCTATTTCAACCTTCTCTATGCCGAACCAAAAACACTAAGGGAAATACTTTTTTAGCCTATTGGATTGTCCCACTCTATTATCCCGTTCCCTATTTTTTATTTTTATTTATTTATTTAATTATTAAGAAAATATTATTTAATAATATTGTATTTAAAAAAATATATTATTTAAACATTTTTAAAAAATGATGTGAAAAAAATATAAAAAATATATGTTAACACTGATGGGACAAGCTAGTGGGGCACACTAAAAAGCCCCCTAGCATTGCCCAAAAACTAAACTCAAAGAACCACCAAAACAGAGCGGTGGCCAAGAAAATAAAGAAGAAGAAACCAGGAGGACTGGAGAGAAGGGCGGGGCCTAAGCTCCAAACCCCCCTCTGAAGTTGAACGGCGGTGAGGTTTTCCTTCGCTCTGAGGGAGAGAGCTTTCGAGAGAGAGAGGAACAGACGAGTGCTTGTAATCCTTTGTCTTGATCGTCTTAATTCTTTTGTTGGAGATTTTCCATTTAATATTGTCATGTCCTAGTTCAATGAAAGCACGAACATAATCAGATATTTAGTCAAAACGACATGGTCACTAGTAATTCTCCGTGTCATATAGTGCAAGCACACTCTTGCGGATATTTAGAGTCAAAACGATATGGTCACTAGTAATTCACCAGTGTCATATAGTGCAATCACATGCTAGCAGTTCGCCTCTTCATTTAGATTTTGAATGTGGAAATTTGAATTTAAAAAATGAGTTATTTAAAAAAAAATTAATAAAAAATTAAAATTATTAATTAATAAAAAGAAATCCTAAATGAATAGAATAAAACCCAACCCAAATGAATAAGGATCGATTTGGATTCGTAAACAAGACGACATCTCAACTCACCTCAAACTCATCATTATATTTTTTAAATTTTCAAATAAAATACAAATTTCAATACAGTTTTTTCAAATTCTAATACACTTTTTTAAATCTCAATTTAATTTTTTTCAAATTTTAAAATAATAATAATATTAAAAAATCAACTAAATTAAATTAAACTCATCTTATCTCTTAATTCAAATCAAACCTAAACCTAACCAACAATAGAAGATGTTAAAGATTGTTTATGGAAGAAATCAAAACTCGTGTGTGGCACTGAGCACACTCTTTCTATCCAAAAGACATGGAATAGTACACAAAATAATTACTTTTTATTTTTTTTTAATTTTTTTGAAGAACAAAAAAAAAAGTATTTCATATAATAACTAGGAGTGTTCATATGGGCCGGGTTTAACCTAGCTCAGATTGGTAATCGGATACCCGGATTCAAGATCTGGTTTCTGGATCACATAAATACGGACTGAATACCCACTTTCAGTAAATCGGATAAATATGGGCCAGATACCTGCTATATCAAGTCTACATAAAAACAAAAAATTAATCCTCAAGTTACCATCTTCTAAATACGTATTAGTATTTATGCTTTCCCTTGCTCAAGAAACAAACAAAGAAGAAAATAAGAACAACACATATAAAAGCTTCCATGCAAATTAGTTTATCATATAATAAAGTGGCTTAAGCTAGCTGATGTTTGTAATAGCTTTTAATTCCCTCTATCCCTTCATAGGCATGCGTTTCAGTACTCAAAAAAATTACTTCATATAATAATCACCGACATAGCTACATTTTGTTGCCAACTAAAAAATCACTGATAGCTACATTTTGTTGGCTTATAATTATTTACAAAGGCTATAACCTAACAAAATTCAGGCCTTATCTCCATAAATTTGTTTGGACTAAAATGTCCAAACGAAACTAGATGATGATTCCCCCATCCAATGGACAAAAATTGATAACCTTACAGAATAACGCGTGTGCTGAAGATGGTACCAAATCTTATCCTGACCGCATATTGCAATTCTAAAAATCGGGTAATACAAGGACCATAAAATTGAAAAGAAATTGTCTTTTGTTTCATCTAGCGTTGAGTTCAGTCTATCTCCGAGCGATGAACCCCAAACTTCTTTTCCTCTACTTCTTCTTCGTATTCCTCTCGATCCTTTTTTCTTCATCGGCGGACCATGTCACCTCGACTTCGACCAGTTCCAGCATCATCTTCACTACGCTCGGTAGATCCGATTACGCTTTCGACATCTTCTCCCTTCCGGTGCTGGACCCCCCTTCAATCTCCGACGAACTCAGAATCACCGACGGTGAATCTGTTAATTTCAACGGCCACTTCCCTTCTTCCTCGTCCTCCATCCTCTCTTTATTGGCCAGGAAAGGTGGTATTGATTCCAGGGTGCCGGAAGACCCAACTTCCCTCCAGCTTATCTATGTGACGGAACGGAACGGGACCTCGAATATCTACTACGACAAGGTTTATCATGCAGGTGCTCATGTAAGCAGCAGGTCAAGATCCGCCATTGAAGTCCACGATCGGGTTCAGGTTCCTCTGTTGAGTTCCGCGGAGGGGGAGAATCGGATTTCGATGAAGGATAGACCGAGTTTGACTGGGGATGGTTTGTTGGTGTACGTGTCGACTCACGAGGACCCTGGGAAGCCGAGGTCGAGTTGGGCTGCGGTGTACTCAACGGAGTTGATGACAGGTTTGACTCGGCGGCTGACTCCTTATGGTTTGGCTGATTTTAGTCCGGCTGTGTCGCCGTCTGGGTTTTGGACTGCGGTTGCATCGTACGGTGAAAAGGGTTGGACCGGTGATGTCGAGGAGCTCAGAACGGACATCTATGTTTTCTTGACCCGTGACGGGACTCGGCGAGTTAAGGTCGTTGAACACGGCGGATGGCCGTGCTGGGTGGACGATTCGACTCTATACTTTCACAGGAGAGGTGATGATGAGTGGTGGAGTATTTACAGAGCGACTTTACCGAGTGAGGGACCGATTTCTACTGACTCAGTGGTTGTTGAGCGAGTCACTCAACCTGGACTCCACGCGTTCACACCAGCTACCTCACCAGGAAATAAGAACTTCATTGCTATGGCTACGAGGAGACCCAGCTCGAGTTTTCGTCACATAGAGCTGCTCGATCTGGTTAAGAACGAGTTCAAGGAGCTAACTCGTCATGTCTCGCCCGAGACTCACCACTTAAACCCCTTCATCTCGCCGGACTCAACCCGGGTCGGGTACCACAAGTGCAGAGGCATAGGAAACGGAAGGACAAACACTCAACTGTTGCTCGAGAACATCCGGAGCCCCGTGCCCGAGCTCTCCCTCTTCAGAATCGACGGTTCGTTCCCTTCTTTCTCAACCAGCGGTGATCGGATAGTTTACGTCAATATGCCAGGCGTCTATGTCGTGAATCGGGACGGTTCCAACCGGCGTCAGGTTTATTCCGATATGGCATTCTCCACTGTCTGGGACCCGGTCGGGAAAGGGGTCGTGTACACTAGCGCGGGACCCACTTTTGCTTCGGAGAGCACCGAGGTCGATATCATCTCCATCAACGTCGATGAGGGTTCGGAACCAAGTTTCAAAAAGCTGACCAACGACGGCAAAAACAACGCCTTTCCGTCTCCTTCCCCAGATGGCAAATGGATTGTGTTCCGTTCGGGTCGAACGGATCACAAGAACCTGTACATTATGGATGCCGTGGATGGAGATCGAGGCACGATCTATAGGCTGACAGAGGGTCCATGGAGCGACACGATGTGTAGTTGGTCACCGGACGGCGACTGGATCGCTTTCGTATCGGACCGGGAGAAGCCGGGTAGTGGGAGCTTCGAATTGTACCTGATCCACCCGAATGGAACCGGACTGAAGAAGCTGTTTCAGAGTGGGTCGGGCGGTAGAGCGAACCACCCGATCTTTAGCCCAGATGGGAAAAGCATAGCCTTTACTTCAGATTACGCAGCCGTTTCAGCCGAGCCAATCTCGAATCCACATCACTATCAACCATACGGTGAGATATTCAGGATGAGATTGGACGGCTCAAATCTAAAGAGATTGACACATAATTCGTTCGAGGATGGGACTCCTTCGTGGGGTCCAAAATATATGGAGCCTGCTGACGTGGAATGGCTAAAAGGCGGGACAGGGTGCTCTTTTGAGGACTGTCACTGGCTCAATGAGATGCCGAACCATGGAGCCAGGGCTGCACACTTGGTCTCAACCAATCCTCAATGTGGTTGCCCCCAGAAATAATTACTGTTTTTTCTCATGTTTTTATGTAAATATTGATATGTATTTGGTAACCTGAGGTACTTACTCTATGTTAGTAGTTAGGATGAAACAGCCTTGTACCAAACCTTGTTTGATGTTGAAATAAATAAGAATGTACCATGGTACTTGGGATCAACAAGCTACAAGTTTCAAAAAGGGGATGATATGTTTTTGTAGATCTTCCAAAGATTGCTATACGATTTTCTAAAGAAATTAAAAATTAATATTTAAAAACTCTATTCAGATGGAGAAAAAGGTTTTATGTAAACCAACATATACTGCATTTTAAGTAAAATAAAGAAAGAAAAACATTGTTTATAAAAAATTTCTAATAGACAGTTCCATACACGATCTTTATTTATTTATGTTTTTTACAAAAATAATTTCAAAAAATTAATTTTGATAATTTTTAAAAATTTTGAGAGAGCTTCAATGCCATGTAGTTCCACCTGCCACCGATGTCCCCACAACACTTACCTCGAAAATTACCATATTTGGTATGACACGACAAAAATTGTTTTATTTGTCTCAATATCTGAAAATTTTAGATTGAAATCGTGGGTTCAAGTGCTCTATTTCTTGTGTTCCTTCCATTTCAATTCTTTTATTCTAAAGAGATCGACTGATTGCAATTGTTAATTTTTCTTTTGCTTGTAAATTTCTTGCAATATCAAAATGCCATTTCTTCAACACGCCCCTGGTGCTCGGATCTGCAACAAACGACGAAGATTATGGAAGTGCCAATTGTGCTTATCACTAGCAGCAGCAACTATTGCCTCCCTCACCTTCTCTTCCTCGCTCGTCAATTGATGCTTCTCTAAAATTTTGTTCTCGACTGTTTAATTCATTAGTATATGTTGCCCAGGAAATAAAAAAATTATCTTTACATCTTTTTCTTCCTCTTTTTTATTTTTTATTTTTTCCTTTTCTTTGTGTATGGTAATGGATTCACTGTTCTAAAAAGTATTGACTTTTGGGAGACTGTTCTAGTGTGGTGGCAATGCATGTTTACTAAGAAAAGGAACTGATGTGTCAATTCATAATAGGCGGGCTGATTTTTCCAATTTACCAGATGAGCTGGTCAAAAGTTTGGAAGTTTTATGGTTCTGACTACACAAATGCCAATAACTCAACCTGATTCAATCTTTATTTCATTTCTAATTTTTCAAACTTATCTCCAATATTTTTTAGGATGAAAGTAATTCAGAAAAATTCATTTCATTTATAAATTTTTAAACTTATTTCAACAATTTTTTATATAAATATTTTCAAACAGTAAAAAATATACATCTCATCTCATTAAAAAATAAAGTGGAATTTACTTATTTATTAAAGTATAATAATTCAAAACTATTTTATCACGTCTCGTTATCTCATTTTATCTCATATATATATATATATATTCTATTATTATTTAAAATATCTCATCATATCTACTAATGAAACTCTGCCTTTTTAACTTTTGAAGAGGGAAAGCAAGCACTCACATGCAAGAGAACATGACCACAAATATAATGTGTATACAGGTGAACAATCGATATGTATCCTATGATATGTGAATGTAGATTAAAGGAGAGGTCAAGCCTACGCTCTATTAGTCTATATTCAAAAAGCAAAAGACACCACCATTATAATCAACTTGAAAGAGGAGGAAACTTCCTAACCTAGTCCGATCGAAGTTTGAACCCCACCAAGAAAAGGGAGCAAGAAAAAAAAAAAAGGGGAATGAAAACTCTTTTCTTTCCCTGATCCGACACCCGCCCACAGCCAAAAAGAGAAAGAAAGAGGAAATTAGATGTTTGCAAGCAATCCTAATTAGGGAATACGCCACAGCTAATTAGTCTAGCTAGAATATTCTAAGTTTCTTTTACTTCTTCAAAGAGAATAATTAATCTTAGTCCTTTTCATTCGGGTTGGGTTGTATCGAGTTTGGTTTAAAATTTTATTTATTTTTTAACACTTTTAAATTTTTTTAAAAAATATTGAAGAAAATTTCGAATCTGACTTTCAAATTTAGGAATCTGAAACTCGGATGAACATCCCTATTTAATTTTTTTTTCCATTCAAAGAAACAATTTTCTTTTACTTTATCTTCTCGCCAGCAAAAGAGAAAGAATTTCCTTACAAGAATTTCCTTGAAATAGCTAAAGTAATTCAACCCTTTTTTTTTTCTTTTATGGATAAAGTAACTCAACCTTATTAACTATGATAGGAATTAGCTGTTCTCTTTATTTGTTGTTATTCCAGAACATGGATAGCCAATAGCATGAACATTTTACGTAAAGTTAAAAAGAAAAAAAAAAAAAAAGATGCTACTCAACTTCTCCAATTTTCATAAATCATATTTTATTTTAATTTTTTTTAGTTTATTCTTTTTAAAATAGTTAAATTATTCTATTTATTACTCATATATCAAATATCTAATAAAAGAAAAAATTATAATATATAGAAATTATATAAATAGTAGAAAGTTGTATAATTTTTTTTTTAAATAAATGTTTGTCTATCCTTATTTAGTTTCACTTTGGCTGTAGTTAATTTTGTTTAGATTGTTTAATTTAAAAGATTTTTTAGATAAGTAATTTTAACAATTGTGTCAGTGTATTATATAATCTTGTTTGTTTTTAATCTTAATTTAATTCATCTTATTTAATTTAATTATTATAATTATTTAAAATTTTTATATAAAATCAAATAAATAATTTAATTTATCAAATTTTTAAATTTTTAAATAAAAATAATATTAAAAAAATATTTTAATAATACTTTATTTAATCTTTAATTTAACTCAAAATCTCAACTTAAGTCTTATTTATATTTAAAAAAATATAATATTTCATCTCAACTCACTTCTATTTCATCATTATATTTTTATAATTTTTTATATAAAATATAAATTTTTATACACATTTTTAAAATCTTAATATATATTTTTAAAATTTAAATATATATTTTTAAAATTTTAAAATAATAATATTAAAATATAAATTAAATTTATCCCAACTTATTTTATATTTAAATTTTAAAAAACTCTTAGATGATTGCAGATTTTCGGAGACAACGTAATTACAACTTACAAGTCATGATTATCTTTCGGTTGCTTCAGGAGCCTTTGGTAACAAAATGTACTATAGCGGTACTGTAACTACAGTGAAGATAAAGCAGCTTTTGGTTTTGGATTTCGGTCCCTGACAAATCTTTTCTTTCTTTCTTTTTTTTAAAATTTCTCTCCCATTGCTGTCAATTTTTTATTTTCCACACGCTTTTGCAGCGCAACTTTCTATAAAAAAGGTTCCACAAATATATATATATTATCAATTTATCTAATTTTTTTAATTATTTAAATATATTTATTTAATTTTATAAAATTCACTTAATTATCTTAATTTATTATTATTTATTAAAAAAAATTTAATTAAATTCAACTCAATTCAATTTAATAATCGAACACAACCTAATTCTTTTTCAAACATTCCTAAAACATAAAATATTTATAAATTTATAAATTTCAGTTTTTAAAACTAATTATTATCTAATAATTATCCAAATATAAAATCTAATATAAATTTTTTAAACTTTTAAAGAATAAAATAATACAATTTTTAAATTTTCAAAATTAAAATATTAAAATAATATTAAAAATTTATATGCAACTAATTTTTTATTTTTATGATATTTTTACTCAATTTTTACTCTCTTCTTTTTTAAAATATCTTAACTTAATTCATTTTATTTTTATTTACAAATTAATGTTTTACTGTTATTTACATAAGAGCAATGCTATATATACTATATTGGCCTACTGTTTAACATATTTGATACATTGCTGACTTGACATTTTTATTTTTATTTTTATTTTTATTTGATCTTACTGGGTTACCCATTTCAAAATCTCAATCCCACCTGATCGGTCCCCCCTGCCTCTCGGCGAGATCCCTACCCCCATCGAGATCGCAGGTAGCACGAAGAAAGGAGACTAAGGTCTGGTTTAGATTTAACATTCATTTCAATTCATTTTTATTTATTTTATTATTATATTTATTTTAATTTTTTATATAAAATATAAACTTCTATATATATTTCAAATTTTAGTATATATTTTTTTTAAAATTTTAATTTAATTTTTTTAAAATTTTAAAATAATAATAATATTAAAAAATAAATTAAACTAAATTTATTTCAATCGATAAGTTATAACTTATGAGTCTAATTGTTTAAAAGCCCTCTAACCAGATTAGCAGCTCGTCTTCCAACCTATATGTCATCCACATAATCCTCATTGCCGTCATTACGTCCTCCATTGTTATCTCCAGAGGAAAAGTACCTAAGTTACAAAGTCAACCTTGAAATAAATTATAATATTAGATTAAGAAGAATAGGTACAAAAATTTAGTTGTCAAGCAAGATGATCAAGATCAGGGGCTGGCTAGCTAGCTAGCTTAGATTGAGATGTAAAAGATGGAGAGAGGCCAAATAGTGGAGTAGATATTGAAAGAGGAGAGATTAATTTGGGCGTTTTCGATTTTATTTTTTCTACTTTTCCATTTATTTCATTCAATTCGAAATTTTGGTGCAACCATTCTCCTTCCAGTTTTGCCCCTTCCTCAACTTGCCTCGTCTTCCAATTTTTCCAAAGAAACAAAATTAGAGAGAACTTTTTGCAGTTCTTGTTTTTGAACTCTTTATTGTTGAAGAGGAATTACAAAAATAAACCCAAAGAAACAAAATCGAAGAGAGAGATTTGCAAAAAAATAAAAAGAGAGAGATTTTCAATTTTGTTTTTGAAACTCTTCATCTTAAAAGATGACTTTTTCACTTATGGAGAGAGAGCAAAAGAGGGGCTTGACAAGGGGTGTTTATTTTTCCACTTTCTTTCTACCAAATGTATCTCAAATCCACAATTCTACATGTCCACAATAGTCAACAAGCTTAAACACAAATACAAATATAAATAAAGACTACAAACATTGTTTAAGCTAAAATACAGGAGCTTAAACATGTATGCAGTGTTTAGCTTGCTGCCACAAGCTAAACACAAATATATAAATATACTTAAGCCAATGGTATCTCAAATATACTTGTTGCCACATGTCCAGACTTCTTCCTTTGGTAAGTATAACCGCAGAAGTGCTTGCCACTTCGTGTACCCAAAAAAGAAGAAAGGGGCTTGAGGTTCAGCTAACAACCCATCAGAGTTAGGGCCACTTGTTCTTAATCGAGCAATATTTCAGCATACACAAATGTAAGTATTGATCATCCCTGCACCTCAAGCAGATTTCAAGAGGTAACAAACAGAGCATATAGCCATTGGTTAGGTTGAGTTAGGCTCCTAGAGAGTCTTAAGGACTATGGCCACGAGTATGAGAACGAAATATGATAAGTATTATGGTTCATTGGATAAGATGAGCTTGATGCTGTTGATTGCCATTGTGCTTGATCTTCGAAGTAAGTTAGGGCTTCTTACTATGAATTTGAGGAAAATATATTATCAAACTCATGCTGAGTCTTTGATGTCTAGTGCGAAACAATTATTAACAGACTTATACGACGAGTACAGTGATATATTTGGTTCTACCTTGAGTTGTGATTCAAATGTGACCGCTCCGACATCTACAACCTTAAAAGACAGTGAAGAGAATCATGAGATACAATTAATGGATGAGTGGTATTAGGTAAATGAAGAGTTTGGAACTACAGTTTCCAAAACAGAGGTGGACCAATATTTATCAGATGGTTGTGAGGCACACAATCTATCATTTAATTGTTGGTCTGATAGAGAAGTAATGAGATTAATTATCCTATACTTACAAGGATTGGCTCCGAAAACAGTTGATGTACTTATTTGTGCTCAGAATTGGTTGCGTCATCCGTCAACCACAATTGATCTTCAAGATAGCATAGATAATGTGGAGAGTTTTATGGTAGAATCTGGTAATATTTTTTTCATTCAATATTTATTTATTTTTATTAGTTCATTATATTTATTTCTTCTTATCCAAGTTTATTAACATTTTTTTATTTTTTTTATGGAGTTGGGAGAACAAACAGGCATAGCAAATATAGAAAATTGAAAAGTAATGATTGAAGACACTTTTTGCCTTTTGGTTATTGGTCTTTGTCTTTTTTAATTGTTAGTTAACTTGGTTTGTAACTTTGTAATTTGTATTTTAGACTTTTTTTTGCTTGCTTAATGTTATTACTTAAAATAATTTGTGTTGCTATGTGGCATGTTGGTTTGTATTTTTAATTTTATATGTGATTTTATTAAACATTGACTCATCTAGTAGACATTTTTATTGTTTACTTAGTAGTTATAATTAGAAATTAAAATTTAGTAGTTCTTAAATTATTAGTTAGTAGCTATTTTTTAAAATAGATGTTGATAATTGACTACTAGAATATTGATAATTGATATTGTTAATATTGATAATTGCCTAATAGAATAGATGAGAAAAAGTCCCCAAAAAAATTGATAATTGAATGGCCTACCCAAATGGGGCCCAAACCGATGGGCAAGCTGACGCCGCACCGATGCCGACGTGCCACTGACATTGTAAGGATGGTGGCGGTCGGCGTATCAGACTAATAGTATGGTCAGTTGGGTGTCGATCGGTGGCGGTTTTGCCACTGACGCCAACGATGTACAGTCCTAGTTCCCACAACACTTTCTAAAAAATTACCATATTTGGTATGAGATTGGTATTTGAGAAAAATCAGTCTTATTACCAGTATAGATATACACACTATAAAAAAATATTTATTTGTTGTCAGTTATTTATTATGATAATGATCACTTATTAAAAAAAAAGTGTATTCTCATCGAAAATAATAAATCTCGTTACAAATAACTTATTACAAATATATTTTTTGTAATGGGTTTAGACACCAAAATAATTGAGATTTAGAAAGAAATGATAAAATACCAAAATTGTCATTGCTTTTTCTTTTGAACAGATTGGTCCCTATGCTCAAATTCTGAACCCTTTAGTCCTTGTATTTTCAACTTTAATCATTTTCATAATTCATTGGGTGGTCGAGCTCTTTTTGTTTGATTTTTATTAGAACAAGAGTCAAATTCATATGAAAATATCACTTGTTCCAAATATCTAAATTGAGAGAGGTGAATTTGTATACATAAATTATATCTTAACAAGGTATTTATTGTTGTGCATGTAAACTTTAAGAGATAATCTTAAGACCAGTCCATCTGGTCTTCCCTAAAGACCAGCCTGCCAATATAAGTGCGACACATTAGCTCCACCAATCCATTTACTTTCATTTACCATACATTCAACCACACAATAAACGAACGTCAGGATCCCCCTATAAATAACACGTCAAAAATTGTTTTATTTGTCTCAATATCTGAAGATTTTAGATTGAAATCGTGGGTTCAAGTGCTTCGGGGCCGTAGTCATCTAAAACTGAAATCGTGGGTTCATGTTTTTTTTTTTCCCTTTTTCTTTGTGTATGGCAATGGATTCACTGTTTCAAGAAAAAATAGACTTTGGGAGGCTGTTCTAGTGTGATGGCAACGCATGGTTACTGAAAAAATGAATTGATGTGTCAATTTATAATAGGCGAGTTGGTTTTTCCACTTTACCAGATGGATTGGTCAAAAACTGCTCTCAAAGTTTAAAGGTAGGTTTTGGCCCTATTTGGTTACTCAACTATCACATCTTGGATTGCAAGTTTTATGGTTTTGACTACACAATGCCAATAACTCAACTTGATTCAATCTTTATTTCATCTTTAATTTTTTAAACTTATCTCCAATGTTTTTTAGGATGAAAGTAACCCAAAAGAAGTCATTTCATTTATAAATTTTCAAATTTATTTCAATAACTTATTATATAAATATTGTTCAAACAGTAAAAAGTATACATGATATCATCTCATCAAAAAGTCAAGTGGAACTTACTTATTTATCAAAATATAATAATTCAAAATTATTTTATCTCGTCTCACTATTTAAAAAAATATTTTTTTTAATAAATCATTTTATTTCATCTCATATATATATTATTATTATTATTTAAAATACCTCATATTATCTACTAATGAAACTCTGCCTCTCAACTTTTAAAGAGGAAAACCAAGCACTCGCATGCAAGAGATTATGACAACAAATATAATGTGTAGGTGAACAATCGATACGTATCCTATGATATGTGAATGTAGATTAAAGGACTAGAGGTCAAGCCTCCGCTCTATCAGTCTATATTCAAAAAGCAAAAGACACTGCCATTATAATCAACTTGAAAGAGGAGGAAACTTCCTAACCTAGTCCGATCGAAGTTCCAACCCCTACTCCAAGAAAAGGGAACAAGAAAAAAAAAAAAGGGGAATGAAAACTCTTTCCTTTCCCCTGATCTGACACCCACCCACAGCCAAAAAAAGAAAGAAAGTGGAAATTAAATGTTTACAAGCAACCCTAATTAGGGAATACGCCACACCCAGAATCTTCTAAATTTCTTTTACTTCTTCAAAGAGAATAATTAATCTTTTTTCCATTCCAAGAGAATAATTTTCTTTTACTTGATCTTCTCGCCAGCAAAAGAGAAGGAAGCTCCTTGGAAATAGCTAAAGTAATTCAACCTTTTTTTTTTTCGATGGATAAAGTAACTCAACCTAATTAACTATAATAGGAATTAGCTATTCTCTTTATTTGTTGTTATTCCAGAACATAGATAGTCCATTGAATATTTTATGTAAAGTTAAAAAGAAAAAAAAAACTACTCAACTTCTCCAACTTTCATAAATCATATTTTTTTTTAATTTTTAATTTTTTTAGTTTATTCTTTTTAAACTTGTTAAATTATTCTATTTATTACTCATATATCAAATATCTGATAAAAGAAAAAAATAAAATTAAAAAAGTATAATATATAAAAATTATATAAATAATAAGAAATTGTATAATTTTTTTTAAAATAAATGTTTGTCTATCCTTATTTAGTTTCACTTTGGCTGTAGTTAATTTTGTTTAGATTGTTTAATTTAAAAGATTTTTTAGATTAGTAATTTTAACAATTATGTCAGTGTATTATATAATCTTGTTTGTTTTTAATTTTAATTTAATTATTATAATTATTTAAAATTTTTATATAAAATCAAATAAATAATTTAAATTTTCAAATTTTTAAATTCTATAATAAAAATAATATTTAAAAAATAATAATATTTTATTTAATTTTTAATTTAACTCAAAATCTCAACTTAAACTCACCTTAAAAAACAAATGATTGCAGATTTTCAGAGACAACACAATTACAACTTACAAAGTCATGATTATCTTTCAGTTGCTTCAGGAGCGTTTGGTTACAAAATGTACTGTAGTGACACTGTAACTACAGTAAAGATAAAGCAGCTTTCGATTTTGGATTTCGGTCCCTGTCAAATCTTTACTTTCTTTCTTTTTTTTTTTTTTAATTTCTCTCTCACCATTGCTGTCAGTTCTTTATTTTCCACACGTTTTTGCAGCGCAACTTTCTATAAAAGAAAATTCCACAAATTTATATATATATTTTTAATTTATCTAATTTTTTTAATTATTTAAATAAATTTTACAAAATTTTATAAAATTCACTTAATTATTTTAATTTATTATTATTTATTAAAAAAATTAATTAAATTAAACTCAACTCAATTTAATAAACAAACACAATCTAATTCTTTTTCAAACATCTCTAAAACATAAAATATTTATAAATTTATAAATATCAGTTTTTAAAATTAATTATTATCTAATAATTATCCAAATAAAAAATCTAATATAGATTTTTTAAACTTTTAAATAATAAAATAATACAATTTTCAAATTTTCAAAATAAAAATATTAAAATTTTATATGCAACCAATTTTTTAATATTTTTATTCAATTTTCACTCGCTTAATTTTTAAAATTTAATAAAATATCTTAACTTAATTCATTCTATTATTATTTACAATTTAAAGTTTTACTGTTATTTACGTAAGAGCAATGCTATATATATTATATAGGCCTACTGTTTAACATATTCTATACATTGTTGGCTTGACATTTTTATTTTTATTTTATTTGATCTTACTGGGTTACTCATTTCAAAATCTCAATCCCACCCGATTGGTCCCCCCTGGCTCTCAGCGAGAGCCCTGCCCCCATCGAGATCGCAGGTAGCACAAAGAATGGAGACTAAGGCCTGGTTTGAATTTAAGATTCAACTCAAATTATTCATATTTTATTATTATATTTTTTTTAATTTTTTATATATAATATAAACTCTTATACATATTTTTTAAATTTTAATTTAATTTTTTTAAATTTTAAAATAATAATAATAATTTTAAAAATAAACTAAATTAAATTCATTTCAACTCATTTTATTACTTAATTTAAACGGAGCCTAATTGTTTAAAAGCTATCTAACCAAATTACCAGCTCATTTCAGATGAATTCTTTCCTTGATGGAGGGAGAGCAAAAGAGGGGTCGGCAAGAGAGATTTTCAATTTTGTTTTGCATTTTCATTTCAGAGACGTGGGGGTTTTGTGTTTTCGTTTTAGAGATCGTGGAGAGTTTATTTTCAGAGAGAACATGACCTCTTTTTCTCAAATGACCTCTGATGGCCGGGCGCATGTGAAAGACATCTATTAATTTTAATTAATTCCAAGTGATAACAAAAATAGAAAAAAAAAAAGGAAAAAAGGAAAAAAGAAAAGAAAAGAAAAGAGATCCGTGATAGTTGCATCTGAATTTTAGTAATTACATTTTCCCTTTGCCCTTTTTCAAGACAACATCTAATCTTTGGACAACGGTCCACATTTTATGAATCTTTTTGACTTCACGGCCAGCTCTAAACCCCCTTTCAAATTTCGGCTCGTTATAACCATTCAGCTTTCAGACGTACGATACCGATCGACATCGTTTCTGGATGCATATGTACATATATATATATATATATACATATTTTTGACGTTTATATGTATGAAAAATATCAGATATGATATGTTGCGTTATTCCACATTTATTTTTGACGTTTATTTTTAATATTTTTATATGAAAAAGGATAAATTTATTAGACATGATCTGTTGCGTTTATTCGACATATATTTTTGAGGTTTATTTCTAATATTTTTATATTAAAAATAATAAATTTTTACATATACATATATATTATAAAATTGGGATATTTTTGTAAAGTATTATTAATTTTATAAAATAATTTATAAAAATATTCTTACTTTATAATATATATTATATAAAGAATATATTATGTGTGAAAAATTTCTCTATATATACATAGTAACTCTGATCATTGAAGGGCACCCCATGCAGCTTCTGATCAATCTAGATCGACCTCTAGATTTCTGAGACTGATCATCATCCTGAGAGTGAGATCAGCAAAAGTTCCATTCATTCATTAGCTTCAGCCCACTTAACTCCGTTGAGAGAAACTGTACTTTCGTTTCCCCGTAAATTTCTTGGAAATCCTGTTTGCGTTCAATCTAAGCAACAGCCATCAGCTTAATAACTATTAATTAGGTTTGTTGAATTAAACTTTATTTTCTTCGAGATCTTTTGCATGTATAGACCATAAATGCAGTACTGCACAGAGATGTCGTCTCACACAAATAACCAGATCATGCTTTCCGACCACGATCTGCTCCCACGAGGCAGCCGCACCTCTGACTGCTTCGACGACGATGGCCGCCCGAAGCGATCAGGTAATTAAGGCAGGCGCATGCAGGCCAGCCAGTGTTCAAAATATAGTCTTGTCTCTAATGGGTTGTGGTCGTAATTGAGTTTTTGGCGTCGGAATTCGCGGGATACTGTCCATTAAGCCGACGCCAAAAGACTCAATTCCCACCGGTTTCATGTGCAGGTTCAAACTGGTCCATGCAAGAATGTGTTTGCTTTTATATACATACATACATACATATATATATATATATTATATAAGTTTTCCATCGAACTTGCAGGGACGGTTTGGAGTGCAAGTGTTTCGATAACAGCGGCAAGTGTGGCTAGCCCTTTGTTTCAGTCCTTGGCATGGAGCGTTGCACAACTTGGATGGGTTGCTGGTCCAGTCGTGATCATCTTCTTCTCCCTCGTGACTTACTGTACCTCCGCTTTGCTCTGCGCCTGCTATCGTTCACCTGTCACTGCCAAGAGAAACCATACCTACATGGATGTCATTCGGTCAAATTTTGGTAGTTTTTTTTTTTTCATCCTAATTGTTAGAAATCAGTATACGATATAAAGATTGACGTGGTTCAATAACATGCCTAAATAGGTGAAATACTTTGTTCATACTATATATATATATTTATATTTAGATATTTATAGAGTTATATGGTGAAAATCTTAATTTCACACATTTGGGTTATTCGCTTGAACAATCATGGTATAACGAGTCCTCATGATTGTGTTGACTGTCATTCCATCGAATCAAGCTGATACAAGAATGAACTAGCTAGGCAGCATAATATTCTAACACCAATTAACAAAGTTCATGCATGCATTGGATCGATTGCAGGTTTGATCTTGAAGTCCGAATTGTCTTCTTCTTCTTCTTCTTTTTTTTTCTTCGTTTTCCTCTTTCCCCGGTTTTTAATAATTTACTTTCTAGATGGAGCAAAGTTGAAGATATGTTGGGTGATTCAGTACCTGAACCTTCTTGCAGCAGCCAGCGGGTACACTGTATTTGCATCCCTAATGATGACGTATGAATCTAGCTAAGTTTGAAATCATGCTTACATCTTCATTATCATCTCATGGATGAATCCTTTAATTTAGTGGCTAATTATGGGACATAATATGGGTCATTGTTCTTTCTTAATTTATAATTAACAGGGATATCAACTGGTTCTCTAAATGTCGAAACGCAGCTAGTGATGATGCATGCGAAGTTAATTCCATGCCATACTTCATTGCTTTCGCCGTTGCCCAAATTATTCTCTCTCAAATTTCCAAGTTTTCTCAACTGCGCAGTTTCTCCATTCTGTGTGTTATGATGTTCCTACTTTATTCAGGAATTGGTGTTGGCCTTGCTATCGCTAAAGTTGCAGGTACTCACATACTTCATATATATATATATATATATATATATATATATATAACTGGTTTGTAATTGTTTTGGGTTGATCAGTTTTATTTGAAATTGGATAAAAAAATCGCAGAAACTAAGATTTTACTGGAACTATACGTGTACAAACTAGCTCACACTTGACAGGTCAATTATGCTTGCATGCATGCTAGATGGTTCTCTCGCCATCTTTTGCGAAACAAAAATATTTTAACTATAAATAAATTACACAAAAATGAATTCACAAATTGATCATATAGTTTGACGTAATATATCAGATTATAAAATTATATTTATTATAAAATAGATTTTATAAATTCCATAAAACCACATCAGTGTGTATGATTACTTTTCTGTAATTTGTCTGCAGCTGTAGTACTCCCCTTTGCTAAAATAAGGCATATTCTTCTTGTCAGGTATGAATGGGATATATTATAGTACTGATCCTTCAATGATTGGCACTGTGACTCGAGCCCAAAAGGTGTTGAACATCTTCAAAGCAATTGGGGATATAGCTCAAGCATACGATTTTTCGGCCGTCCTTATTGAGATCGAGGTATACATAATCTCATGTCCAAGATATATGAATTCATAGCTTTAATTGTTTTTTTGCATGCATGATCGATATCATGAAGATGATCAACTAATTAACTGAATCTTGTAAAAACAGGACACAGTTAAATCTCCACCATCAGAAGCCGAGACAATGAAAAAGGCCACTCGACGTAGCCTTACACTCACAACCTTTGTCTCCATGCTTTATGGCTGCATGGGTTTTGCTGCTTTTGGAAATAACTCCCCTCAATTCTTCCTTTCTGCCTTCTATAAACCATATTGGTTGCTTAACATAGCAAGTGCTGCCATTTTAATCCAATTTGCTGGAGGATACCAAATCTATTTGCAACCCATTTTCGCAATGGTTGAGGAAACCCTAGCAAAGAGATTCCCAGATAATGAATTCATCACCAAAGACATTAACATCCCAACATGTTGCATCCATTTTGGTCCCTACAAACTCAACCTCTTCCGACTGGCTTCAAGGACACTTTTCGTGATCACTACTACTGTGGTATCAGTGTTTCTAGCAAATAATTTTGAAATCTACCTCCAGTTGCTTAAACTCATACAAATTTTGGCCTTTTGGCCCATAGCAGTTTACTTCCCGGTGGAGATGTATACAGTGCAAAAGAAGATACCAAAATGGAGCAAAAGATGGATTTGCCTTCAAATCCTTAGTCTTGGGTGCCTCATCGTTACCATAGCGACAACTGTTGCCTATGTTGTTGATCCTTTTAGTGGAGTCTAATTATTATTTATTCAAGCCCAAATATAATTTGTAGCTAGCTAGCTAGATCATCAAGAAGTTCATTCCATTGATGGACGTCGTACGATTCTAGCTATAAATTATAAACAATATTGTTACTATTATTTGTTTATAAGATTTACTTATAAAAAAGTATTATTTGTTAAGATTTACATTTAAGACTAAAATACTGAATAGATTGCAGCGAAAATAATAAATTGCATACGGCCTCCCACCATGGTGAATCAAGAATATTGAACAAGAACTTGAAAGAAAACCCACTTGATCAGAGAAAAAATATTTGTGAGTAGGAAGAGAGATCTAGAATCTTTTGGCCTATGCCTTTTGATTGCCATACAAGACTACTATTCTTCCCATCAAGAAATAAGATACTAATCCATTACTAGTTCATTAGAAATGAAACTCAAGTTTAATTAAATTTAAATTTCTTAACAAAATAAAATCTTAACAAATTACTTGCGGTAAAAGGCCGATCACTCTAATTAAATGGGACTCCAACATGGTGTACTGTATACAACGTTTAGATCAATTCAGTCAATTAATCACAAGTAAACGAAACAAGTCAAATCTTGTGTTCATTTAATCGTAAATTTATAATTCCTTCTTTTTGTTTCTCATGACTTATTCCGCAAAAACAAAAAGAAAAAACAAATCCTCATAGGCAAAAAAATACTAAATAAGTAAAACCATTAAGAAGAAAGAAGATAGAATATCAGCAAGGTATTATAGCTAGCTAGCTAGTCGATGGAAGATCAGACGTTATTTAATAAGGAATTCTAGCTGATATATATACCTGATCATCCGGTCTTTTAATATTGCCAGTTTCCGGCGGTCGTCCGAGTAGATCAGACGCGTTTCGAGCAGTCACAATGGGAGGCGAGCAAGATCGATTAGGATAGGGACCAAGTAGTACTGCCAGACCATATTGGCTTTTGCCGCTGTTTCTTCGACCTTCAGCTGGTATGAACGTTGAAATGGTACTGATAGATCATGAATTGTTCGTTTAACCACAAGTACTCATGCACTTTATTATTATTATTATTATTTTTCTAATCAGTACTGCACTTTTTAACTACAAGTAGTACTGCACTTGCATATACAAATTCATATTATAAAAATATCAAAAAGATTGATAAGATGTGGTCGCGGTATCCAAGAATTAGATGTCTGAAAAAGAGCGAAGGGCATAATTATGACAAAACTGCAAAAGCATAGAGGCCGAAAAGCTTTTCCTTTTACAAGTAATTACTTAAATTCAGGTGCAACTTTCACGGATCTCTCTTCTTTTTTTTTTTTTCCCAAGTTCTCTTGTCACTTGGATTTAATAAAAATTAATAGATCTCTCATTATAAAAAAAATATATATATATTTGTGATATTTTAATTATAATTAAAAATATTGTTTATGATAAAAAAATAGATTTTATCTTGTAGTGTCTCTCACTTGCACTGTTTGAGAGATTTAAATATTGTTGGCCATGTACCACGTTTGGGGTTGCGAATTTATATATTAACTTTGTATGATTTTATATTGAGATGATAAATTAATTTATTGGTTAAATCTCGACTATGGGTTATCTTTCGATAGTATGTTTGAAGTATTGAAAAACAGGCTTCCAAAGGAATAGTTTTTTACACCTTCTAAACATGAACTTGGGGTTTTTTTTTATATATATTTAATTTACTTTTTAAAACTTTAGCTAGGTTGCAAATGCTAGTTAAAGACAAATCATTAAAGAGAGCTTGTTGAGTTGGTGCTCTCTAGCCTACACATCATTAAAAGATAGCATAGCATGGACCCAAACTTTTGGCTTATAATCATTAGTGCGCACTTTAGTTCCTGCGCTCCTGCGCACATGCATGATTTCATTTCAACTCAAAGCACTTGAATATATAAATATTTGTTGTCGATTTAGTCACAATTTGAAGAAAAAGATGGTGCGAAAGCAAAAATAAGGTCATTAGAAACATGGGTTCAACAGAAAAATTACAATATGCATTTAATTAAGACATCTCAAAAGGAACTAAAACTAAAAATCATCTACTTGCTGCTGGGTAATTGTGTCTTATTTTCTTTCATATCATAGTCATTGCGGATGAAGCACCGGCAGCTTGTCAACTACTACTCAGATGCCTGCATTACATCCAAAAGAAAAAAGGGTCTCAATACTAAATACTAATTAATAATGAACACCACAAACTGTTATCATGTCAAGAGTTTCAGTAGCAGAAACTAGAAAAATTTTAAAAATATTCTTTATCTCTTAACACACCAGAAATGTCAAGAGTTTTAGCAACCATGATGGGCAAAACATTTGTTAAGTTAATACAAAACTGTCCAATTATTGTTCCAGTCCAATTGATACACCAAAGTCCAAGCTCAGTCCAATGACTCCAAAACATTTGGATACATGTGTAAATGTAAGTGTCCTACATCATTATACACGTGTAAGTGTAAGAATATGCAAAAATGGCTACTTTATGTTTAAATCAATATGTAAAGGCAAGGTAAGAAGTAAACATACTTGACAGAATTTGTAATAAGCTCAAATGGGTTATTCCCAGAATTTATGAATGTTGCTTCCAAGTAATTCAAGTAATCTTCAATCGCCTCATTCAAAATATTCTTCACAAAATATTCTTCAAAGTTATCTCTACGTTGGCTTACTCTTCTCTAAATTTTTGCATAATTATGAATAGTATTTCTTTAAATTTGAAGAAACACTATTCACCATTCAAATATTATTTTACTATTTTTTCTATTGATCTCTTACACATTAAGATGATTTTGATACATGAAATTTGTATTAAATTGATAATACAAAGTGGGTGTTAATTGTAAAATATATATAAAAAAATAATTTTAGGAAAAAATTAAAATCATATTTTCTTATCAATTGGTTAAAAAATGCATAATTCAATGTGAAAGTTTTTTTTTATATGCAAAATCAATCTTCAAATGATGTGATTTTGAAGATGCATATAGAGAAACCAATGCTAATGCTAAGAAAACTTCTACTTCTCAATTCTAATATATAGCACACACTAATATGTGATTTGTTATTGTTGAGGACGTATTTCACCATTCAGCTTCTTCACGATGATCCAATTGACTCAAACCTGCAGATTGGATGAAGAGAGATGATGGGGTTGGGGTCCAAGACTTCTCTGATGTTAAAGTTAGTGCCCGGGATTGAAGGTTTAAGACAATATGAGAAAGGAAGAGAGTTATAAAGAAGGTAACCTTGCTTATGAGGGATTGGGCACTATTTATAGGGAGGTTTACACCCACTCTACCTGATTGGGTGGTTGGGTTTATGTCATATTACTGTGCATCCGTCACGGGATTGGCACGTCTGAATGGGCTGATTTTCCTAGTACAGTCCAGCTCCGTCCAATCTTGACTGTATTAGTCCCCGTAATTCCTAACTTAGTGTGACTATGATTCCTGGGTTACATTTAATGTAGTGTGGCTTGCCCTGCTTTGCATTTCATGCGGCACGACACTCAGCATAATCTTGTCCAGCTTAGTCTTTAATTCAGCATCAGTCACTGTTCACTTTGTGTGGAGCACTCGGGCCCTTTTCCTGAATCTCGCTGATGCCCCAAGTCATCTGGGCTCACCTTCCCTCTCTCTGACTTGAATCATTTATCCTTACCAGGCTTGGACTCTGGTTGACCTAGTAAGCTTCTTGAGGTTCCCGCCCAATGGGCCTAACTCAACTAGGCTCTCCTTCAGCTGGGCTCCTCTCACAGTATCTCGCGAATTCGCATTAAGGGTATATCGATGGGGATTGTCACCAACGTTCATTGTCTTCTTCTTCTTTCTTCTTTATTTGTAAGTAGCCAAGAACTGTTCATGGGCCAATCAAGAGGCCCCAACCAAGATATGAAAACTCCTATAGATGCTATTTTTATTGATAACCATAAGCATTCAATAGGAAGAAGGCTCATTCATTATGGAAGTAGTTACAAAAACTCTCTGTTTTAGTTTTGGTTGGGACCCATTAGGCCTGTGGACTACACATACGAGTAAATTCTCTGTTTCATTAGCCTTGGTATAGGTGGGTAATGAGTTCAATCTCTCAAGTCTCAAGTAGGGGTGTCAAATTGTGTCGTATCAAGACATCTATATTATACTCTATAGGTCAACTCTAACCCGACCCATTAAATTTATTGTATTAAAATCTCAACCCTAACACGACCCGTTAACATAACATATTATGTCAACCCATCACAACCCATTAGTAAATATTACTAAATAGATTAACACGATACAATATGATCTGTTTCAACTTGTTTATGTATATGAGTTAACTATACTCGAAATTAATTCATTTGACTTAATTAAATTTAGCATAATTTTATATAAATATTAAAATTACAATTACAATATTTATAAAAATTATAATACTAACTACAAGTCTAAATTACAATCTAAACAATAAAAATATCAAAATTTAAATTTTAACAATTTTACATTTAAGTATAAGAATATAATTATAATTTTAACTTTCTTAACGTGTCATGATGGGTCAAAACAGGTTGACCTACTACTAACCCGTTAAATAATCGTGTCATAACAGGTCAATCCGATTTGATTCGAAACTCGTTAATACTAAACTCTAACTTGCTATTATTGTGTCGTGTTTCTGTTGGATAAACGGGTCGTGTAACATATTGTCACCTCTAGTCTCAAGTCCTTTGTTCGGTAAAAAGATATTATGCCAGCTAAGCTAGCTCACCACATAATATATTTTCTCCCAACAGATTAATCATGATATACATTCAAATCATGTTTTTTTTTAAGCCATTCAAATCATGTTTGAGAAAGAGTCTTTCTTTTTAATTTCATTAAAAAAAACAACATTAATATAAAATAGTTTTATTTTTAAACATTTAAGTTTAATTCCCATCAGTTACTCAGCCCTTCATGACTGACTACTAGTTCCACCTTGGTTCTGCTGGCATAGCAAGATGCCAAAAAGACTGCAAGTAAAATGAAAACACAGCAATAACGGATAGCAATAGAGAGCATACTGTTAAATTTGATTTGTATGTTTGGCGCCCAAAAATAAAATCTTCCTTTTGAGCAATTCCATTGACATAGAGCCACCCATGATTGACCTGCAAGGTTTTAGGAACTGGACATTAGTATTGCTTCCATTGGTTATATTCAATTTGTTGAATTATAAACATAATTGGAAGTCCATTGTCCAATAGACTGACTACTCAGGAATGCACAAAAATTGCACAAAAACCGATCAATCTCATAAAGTAAAGAGCGACCAAAGGCATCTGTGGTCAATCTGGTTTACCCAATAACTACCTAAGAACAAAAGTGCAAGGGCCTGCTTTCGCAACAATTCAAGCATAATTTGGAGTAAGAGGGTTCTAGAGAGCGATTCTACCTGAACCAAGTCTCCTGCTTTTGCAACAATTCTCTTTATGAAAACACCTTGCTCTTCTCCAGAATGCCACAAACAAAACCAAGAATGTAATTGAGCTTAACCAAAAAGTTAACTAGAAAGTAGGGGAATGTAGCACTTTTGTTCAATACATTTACAGACCTGTGTTGGATCTTGGAATGTCACAATGTCGTGTATAGCAGGGCTTCGAATGTAATATGTAGCCTGAAGAAGTTATCAAGTGACCATAATCTTAGTAAAGGTTAGTAGTGCTGAAAAAATTTAAGTGATAAAAAACATGAAAATAAACAGCCATTTAATCATTACTGTTATTGATGATCATAGTATTTATCAATAGACTACCAATTTTGTTTCTTTAACACAATGATTAATGATGGGTTCTGCTCACTCCAGTTTTTCAATGGAACTTCAACAATTCGAGTACAAGACATAGGACAAGACCCATGCTCAAAAGCTTAAAAGGAAGATGAATTGCATTTGCATAATTGAATAAGCATGTGTTTCTGTGAAACCTCCATTTGCTGATACCCAAACATGTCTTTATGGGTATCCATACAAACAATCCTTTGAATGTAGATATCAATTGTCATCACCTAATAAACTTCTCTCATCTTTCAGAAAAGAGCTGCAAGAATATAGCCACTGACCATTCCAATGACACTATTTTTCCGCTCGTACATCATAGCCTACAAATTTCCTTGATAACAATCTAAAAGACTCTGCAAGATATACCATCAGGAAAAAGAATGAAAAGAACGATCACTCCAAGACATATATAGCCGGAAATCAACCACGAATAAGGACCTCAAAAGGAGTTTCTGTAGTCGTGGATCATGGAAGACAGAAATACTGTGAGACAAAAACTTTCTTCAGAACAAACTTGGAGCGTGATAGTATATCTAAAAAATTCTCAACCACTGCCGGTATTTCCTTGGAGCCTCGAGTGAAAAAGAGACGAATATCATTGAGGTAAAAACTGCCTAAGATATGGCAAGCCCTTCTTGGAAAGGCCCGCACATTTCAAATAGGTAATGAATCATCAAACAGTCAACTCACTGTGGAGTCCTATCACAAAGTGAAAAACGCAAGAACTCCAACAAGTCATTAAGCCATAGACAGACTAGCATGAACATCAAAAGAATTGTGAAACTGTTTTTCTTACTCTGTTGGCCTTAATTGAATTTCATATTCATTGAATTTTATATAACACTCCCATTAACTGCTTGACTTTGACTGACACTCCTAAACCTAAACTGTCTTTTGACAACGGTAACCTGATTAAAAAGTGGAAAGGGGTACAACCTTAGTACAGAAGAAGTTTATAAGAGAACACACACTCCTACACTGAACTCACATAATTCACAAGCCTACTATAAGTGACCTGACCAGACTACTCCCATCAAGCAATAGTTTCTTATATACAATTATGAGATTGGAAGTATAAGGATCAAATTAAATGACCAATTTAAAGACTGCAAAAAAAGTTTCGGCAATCATAGTTGGGTAGAGGCGTTCATAGAATGACCATAAACTCTCATTCGGAGACGGCTGCCCCCATCTGTAAACTCAAGAGTGGCACCATCAGGCTTGCCTAAACTTGAAACACAAGCAAGCTTTTCATTTATAACATTTATCAGACTGTTTAATACAGATTTCCACCTACTACCATCAACATTAAATATGATTCCACAGAACCAGAGTAGTAATCAACTAAATCTGATGAGGAACTCGTGACAAGGGTAAACAGTGTTAGAGGTAAATCTAAATTAGCAAGAAAATTTCGTATAAAGAGTGAAATCATCCAAGCTCGGCTATATAAGCTAAAAAAAATGGTCAAAGAAAGAAGATCAGATATCAATATGGCCCTCCAAAGTGGAATAACCTAACACTGACTCCGAACAAACAATTCCTACTACATTTACAAATGAATTATATAAAAAAAAAATTTACAAATTAATATCACTTCATTTGATCGATTAGATCTGCTTTAGAATAAAAATAAATTTATAATTAATAATCATATCAAACTACATCAATTTATAAAAATTATTTTTGTGTAAAAGTATTTATCAGAACAATATGCTCATCGCTACCTTCATACAGCGGATAATGCAGAAACCTCCGAACCATGTGTAGTAATGGCCATTATAATAAACCGATGCAGATCATGCAAAAAAGTCAAAACTTTACCTTTTCAACAATGATCCTGTCACCAACAGGGTGAGATGGGTACATATAAGAGGAGGGTATGTGCCGAATCTCCGAAAATGTGGACCATAAAAGCACCACCACCAAAAGCCTCAGGAACCCATCAATTCCCGGCCACCGAAGAAACCCCCAATTCTGGCACGGCATCCACCGGAGCGAAGGGGAGGTGATAAGGAACTGGTACAATGCAGAGGGCCTCAAGAAACTCATCGTCGGAATTCGAAGAACAGCACAGAAAATATGATTATAGTGAGCAGAAGAGTACTGAAGAGAGTGGGATCGTGGGAGGTGATCAAACTACGTCGTTGAATTCAGTGATCAGGAGTTTGAACTTGGAAATATTCAAAGACGAATTAAGAAATGGGTTTTGATCAAACGAAAAGTTTGAAAGATGAGCAAACGCTAAAAAGAAAATGGAGATAGACACAACAGATAAACTACAAGCATGAAAGTACGAGATGGGTCTTCTATGGTCTATGATAATTAAGGCTCGAAAGGGAATACATCAAGGTGGGTTGTTTTAAATTAAAAAAAAAAAAAAATTTATTTTATTTTATATTAAAATTTAATAAAATTATAATAATTAAATAGAATTTATGAAACGAATTAAAAATTGTTGTAAAAGCAAATTAGGCTTAAATATAGTTAATAATAATAATATTAATTTTATAATTTAACATCTCATACTTCCCTAAAAGTCTCCAAATATTTCTCAATGACATCAATCTCCAAGCAACCCGAGGCCCCAACTCGGGTACAGTTTCAAGTAAAATTCCCTCACATATATCTCAAACAAGACGATTAAAGGTTAAAAAGAAATATTAGATGTAGTCGTTAAATTATAAACGATATGGAATTATTTTAAAAAAATTTAAGATTTATTATTAAAAAAATTAAAACGACTACGTATCATTTACAATTCTATATAGTACCATCCAAAATTAGAACACATGTTAACTGTTTGATGTGATGATCAGACGGGCCAATATCCATAAATGGCACAACAGATTCAGAACAATCAAGACACACAGAAACAGAAAATAGCGTACCTTTTGTTCTGAGCAATGGTAATTGCTACATCCCCGAAGACGTAGTAAGTTTCTTCCGAGGAACATTTTTTTTTTCTTCTTCATATTTTTAAATATTTTTATAGGCAAAGAAATAATGAAACAGAATTATTGAAACAGGGATAACTCCTATTTTATACTTGCTACTCTGTATTACTTGGGATTTTGAAGGGTTTATATTATGGGCCGGGAATGTTGTATATAGTCTCAAAATAATATTTCCTCTGAAAAATCGTATAAATCTTAAAAATTTATAGAAAACTTATTTTTTTAATACACACTTCTAATATTTTTTTCAAGAAAAATACGTGAAATTGTGACACTCTAATCAGTACGATGTGTAGTTGGTCACCGGACGACGACTGGATAGCGTTCACATCGGACCGGGAGAATCCGAGTAGTAAGAGCTTTGAATTGTACGTAATCCACCCGAATGGAACTAGTTTAAAGAAGCTGTTTCAGAGCGGGCTAGGCGGTAGAGCGAACCACCCGATCTTTAGCTCAAACAGGAAAAGCATAGAGTTTACTTCACACATAATTCGTTTGAGCATGATCCTAATGTTTTGAATAACGTATTGATAAATATATAGTTAAGATACAAAAATGAAATATTTAAGTAATAATATTTTTAATCTACTATTTTAGAATAGTCTATATATAAAAAAAAATATATATATAAAAATATATATAAATTATATTTTAAAATAATAGTCAATATATAAATAAATTATATATATAAATTATTTTTGATAAGTTGGTGTAAAAAATTTTAATTATAAAAAAAAATATATATATAATATATATAATTTTTTAAAAAGATTAGGGGTACCCCCTCTAGATCAGAGGTAGTTCCGCCCTTGGTAATAACTAGATGAAGCAGACTTGTTCCTGAAATAAATGGTAATAACTAGATGAAGCAGACTTGTTCCTGAAATAAATAAGAAGAGTGGTGCTACACTCACTCCAGCGAATGGGATCCCGGCTAGAAAAATAATTTATTTTATTTTATTTTTTCATTTTTTAGATAGTTTTTATATTTTATTTTTTAAAAATAAATTAAAAATATTATTAAAAATACTTACTTAACTATTAAGTTAAAAAAATAATAAAAAAATTATTTTTAATTTTTAGTGATACTTTTTGTGACTTTAACATTTTTCAGATAAGAATGTCCCATTTTCCTTGGGATCAACGCGCTACAAGATTCTATGCCAATAATTGTTTTGTAGACCCTAAAAGTAGATATAGGCAGCGTGTAGATGTCGAGTTAGGTTATGGTATAAAATATTATTTTTTAATATTATAAACGTTTTAAATTTAAAAAATAAAAAAATAAAAAATAATTAGGAATAACACATTTAGAATACCATTTTCATATAAATAATAATATATCTTATTTATATTATTATTTATATGAAAATAAATATTTTGATGTGGCTACTTTTTAACAATATTTAAATTAAAATATTTATTATATTTTATATAAAATTTAAAAAAAATTAAAAATTAAAAATATAATAATAATAAAATTAAAAAAATTAAAAAAATTGAAATATATTTGAGGATCAAACGAAGCTATAAAGATTGTAATACGATTTTCTCAACAAATAAAAAAAACTCTATTAAGATGGAGATTTAATCTTAAATTTTACAGAAGGGAATTAATATATATACAATATATTTTATAATATTTACACAACACGTATTATAAAATATGAATATTTTTATAAATTATTTTATAAAATTAGTATCAATTTACATATATACATCTACTTTATAACATATGTTATGTACAATATTATAAAATGTATGGTTGTTATTATAAGGGGTGTGATCACTAAATGATACACTCTTTGAAATTGCATCATTTCTATAGTGATGGTTCCCATATGGGATGGTGATAATTAAGGATGTAGATACACAACCTTTTAACTAATTCAAAAAGTTGTATCTCTTGTGTGCAGTGTTAAAGGACACAACATTTTAACTTAATCAAAGTATTATATCACTTACTAAAAATTGTATCACTTAGTAACCATTAATATTTTAATAGTTATGACTCTTCCCAATTAGTATATATTTGCTTATAAATAGAGGTTACTAGTATATAAATTATTTACTTTATTTTTTTCTTCTTGTCATTACTAACTTGTAAGACAAATACTCTAATAGAATTATCACCATTTTTATTCTTTCTTATTCTTTATTTTCTAACAATTATAAGTTTATCATTTCTCTTCACAGATTTATATACAAAATAACTTCAAAAAGTCCATTTTGATAATTTTTAAAAGTTTTGGGAAAGCTTCAATGCCATGTACTTCCACCCGCCACCATTATTCCAGCAACACTTCCCCAAAAATTACCATAATCTGGTAATTTAGCATGATAAAAATTGAACCCAAATCATCTTATTACAAGCATGGTTATACATTATAAGAAAAATACTTATTTATTACTAATTTGTAATGAAAATTAATTTTCATAAAAAATAATTATTTTTATTATAAATAATTAATCACAAATATTATTATTTTTTAATGGATTTAGACACCAAAATTATTAAGATTTAGAATAAAGGAAAAATACCAAAATGGTCATTGTTTTTTCTTTTGAGCAGATTGGTCCCTATACTCAAATTTTGATCCCTTTAATCATTGTCTTTTCAAGTTTAATCATTTTCATAATTCATTAAGAGGACAATCTCCTTTTGTTTGACTTTTATTAGAACAAGAATCAAATTCATATGAAATTATAACTTGTTCCAAACATTTAAATTTATTAGAGAGATGAATTTATATATTAAAATTATATCTTAACGAAGAAGTTGTTGTGTAAAGTTTAACGGTAGGTGGACAGGGACAATCGATATCTATTCCATGGTGTGTAATCGGAGATTCAACAAGGTCAGAGTCTATGTTCGATTCTTCATAGCACCGCCATTAGACTTAAGACTCCAATCAACCTGAAAGAGGACGAAACTTCCCAAACCACTCCACCAGAAAAGGGAAGGAACTTTCCTTTTTCCTCCCCCACACACATACAATAAAAAAAAAAGTAAAAAAAAAAAGGAAATTAGATGTTTAAACCTATAAATTTAATCGATTATATATATATATATTTATTTATTTAATGATTAAGAAAGTAATTATTAATATATAAATATTTTTTTAAAATATATTTAAAAATATATAAAAATAATTTTAAAAAGAAAAAAAAACATTTATACTGATCGGTCCAATTCTTTCGATTATCTATTTATTCGAGTGGCAGTCCCAAGGAATCTTTTTTATTTAATTTTTAACTTTATTTAATTTAATTTTATTTTATTTATAAAAATAAATCAGACTGTAGTTTTTTTAGAAGTTGCTTTAGGAGATTAATTTCTTTTTCAAAAAGTCAATTTTTAATCTAATTATTATGTAATAATTATCCAACACAAAAATTAATATAATTTTGCTATTAAAAAGGGACAAATAAAATTTATAAAATATATATGTATATATTAAAGTCACACTCCACAAAACCTAATTGGATGTTTTTTTAGTTAATGATTAAGTATGTATCTTTTAATAATATTATGAATTTATTAAAATGATTAAGAAAATATATAAAAGATTAAAAAAAAAGTATGACATATGCTGGGGATCTTTAGATATATTTTTTTATTATTTTTATTATTTTAATTTTTTAATTTATTATTGTTAAACTAATTAAATTGTTTTATTTACTATTTGTACATTATATACTTGTTATAAAAATAAATAAATAAATAAATAAAACTAGTGTGGAGATCACGAATAGAATTATAAATATCATTTTTATTAATCATTTTAAATTACATGCACTCTGCGCCACCACTGCGTAACGACCAGTCAGAAAATGGCTTGGTTGGTTACGTAGTGAGCAAAGTGAGTCAGCAACCGTGCGCTTGAGCAAAGCGTCAAATATATTAGAACATTTTTATTAGATTATTTAAAATTAAATTTTAAAAAATATAATTTTATATATAAAAAAATTGATCATATTTAATAAAAAAAAATTTATAGAAAAAAAAATATTTTTATTTTTAAAAATGAATAATAAAATTAAAAATTTTGTCAAATTTGATCAATATTAGATAAAATTTTAGTTTATTATTTATAAAAAATACTTTTATTTTATTTTTATCTCTCCACTTTTATTAAATATGATTAAAAAATTTTAAAAATTATATTTAAAAAATAATAATTAGTGCTGTTACCCAAGTATGAATGAATACACTATTTTGCATTCCATCGCCCGTCCTCTCTCTATATATACCCCCCCGTTCTTGTGCTCCCTGCAGGAAAAACCATAGTCTCTCTCTCTGGTCTCTCTGAAAATTCTGAGGTTCACAAAATCGCTGGTATTCATGAGCTCTTCCTAGTCATTTTCATTTCATACAATTTTTTATCTGAATAGCGTCATAGATGTTTGTGTGTGAGTTCCTTCGTCGCTGTTGTTTTATAAAATGGAATATCCTGTCTGCACACACCCCCCCCCCCCCCACCCCAACAAAAAAAAAACCACCACAAAGCAGCCTCCGCCGCCTCCGGCGGTGGATCGCCTACCTCCACCGGCGGCGACTCCGTTCGCTCCATTAATTCCCAAAATTATAGGAAATTTGTATTTCTCATTCACAAATCCATCTTTATTTATGCTGCTAACTCTCAGTTTGGTCCTATTGCTGGTTCATTCTTGTTTATGTTCATGATGCATTTTTAATACCATATATTCAGTCCATAAAGATGCATCAGATTTTGAACACTGCCACAAATAACCAGCTTTCCGACCATGATCTGCTCCCACGACGCTCCAGCGACTCTGAGTCCGTTGACGACGATGGCCGCCTCCCAAAGCGAGCAGGTAATTAAGGCAGGCTGGCCGGTTCCTGTTCAAAACAATATTTTCGGTCATGGGCTGGTTTGTGTTCAAACTGATCCATGCTGAATGTGTTTACTCTTCCTAAAAAACCAAAACATATATATATATATATGTATATGTATATGTATAACTTTTCGAACTTGCAGGGACGGTTTGGAGTGCAAGTGTTTACATAACAGCGGCAACTGTGGCTAACCCGGTGTTTCTGTCCTTACCATGGAGTGTTGCACAACTTGGATGGGTTGCTGGTCCAGCCGTCATCATCTTCTTCTCCCTCATGACTTACTGCACCTCCGCTTTGCTCTGCGCCTGCTATCGTTCACCTGTCACTGCCAAGAGAAACTATACTTACATGGATTCCATTCGATCAAATTTGGGTAAATTTTTTGTTCAATAACCAACCATCACACTGCTGCCCATTCCTTTAGCTTGGTACGCTACAAGAAAAATGGATAATAATGACCTACTATTAGCGGCAAAAAGGACTTTTAATGACTAAAATAAATTACTAGTAATTAAAATAAACTATTAACAACTAATAAAAATATAACAAATAAATAGTTTTCATGTAATATATTCATCGACGTATTTTTGATTCCTTCTAGATTTTTTTCAAAAACCCCACTCCCTCTCTGTAATTTGAAACCACGAGGGCTTGCCAAGCCGGATTGGAGCCTTGTGTTCAAGTTTATTTAATTGGAGTCTGGTTCAACCGAGACTTGAAAATTCTTGACTTTTGAAGCTAGGTTCTTTTTAGCTCAGTACTTATGGGCTTTTGTACTTTTGTTTTTTTTGTATAGTCAAAGATGAAAATCTGTTTGGAGTACTTTCGTATTTTCTTTTTACGTCCTTAATTGTTAGAATATTATCGTCCTTCCGATGAATATATTTTAAATATGGTAATACTCTAACCGTACGTTGTGAAAACGATCCAAGAAAATAAAATAAAACAAAAAATTAATCAATAGCATAATATAAAGGTTGACAGTTGACTACGTTTAGTAGTGGTGCAGAAATTCTAATTTAAAAGAATAAAAAAAATACTACTTAGGACTAAATACACCATTCATCTTATATATATATATATATATATATGAAATGAATGTACATTAAATTTTTCATATATATTTAAGGTTATATGGTAAAAATTAGATCTGGTTTGTTTTTAAAGATGAAATGAGATAAAAGTTAAAAAAAAGAATAAAATATTATTATAATATATTTATTAATATTAATTTTATTTTGAGATTTAAAAAAATAGTTTTAAAATTTTAAAAAGTAGAATTTTTTATTATACTTTATATAAAATTTTAAAAAAATGTAATAATAAATTTTAAAAACTTCCCAAACGGGGGTTAATTTCACACTTTTCAAATTATTGGCTTGAGCGAGCCTAGAGCAAAGCATGTACTCAATGGCCCAAACCTCCTTCAAACTCCACCAAAAAAACCATAATATTGAGCCCTCCTGATGGTGTTGAGTCGTCGAATTGGGCTGACATAAGAACAAACTAGGCTTTTCAAACCCAACAACATAATATTCGAACACAATTTGACAAAGTTCATGCATGCATTGTTGATTGCAGGTTTGATCTTGAAGTCCGAATTCTCCTTTTTTTTTTTTTTTTTTCTTCTTTTCTCTCTTCCCACGGTCATGTTTTTAATAATTTACTTTCTAGATGGAGCAAAGGTCAAGATATGTTGGGTGATTCACTACCTTCACCTTCTTGCAGCAGCCAGCGGGTACACTGTATTTGCATCCCAAACGATGAGGTACGTATCTAGCTACGTTTGAAATCATGTGTACATCTAATTAATTAATTATCATCTGGATGAATCCTTTAAGTTTAGTGGCTAATTATGGGACATAACTTGGGTTGTTGTTCTTTCTTTAATTTAAACTCAACAGGGATATCAACTGGTTCTCTAAATGTCGAAACGCAGCTAGTGATGAAGCATGTGATATTAATCTCATGCCATACTTCATTGCTTTCGCCGTTGCCCAAATAATTCTCTCTCAAATTTCCAAGTTTTCTCAGCTGCACGGTTTCTCCATTCTGTGTGTTATGATGTTCCTACTTTGTTCAGGAATTGGTCTTGGCCTTGCTATCGCTAAAGTTGCAGGTACGCACACACTTCATATAACTGGTTTGTACTTGGTTTGGGTTGAGTTTGATTTGGAATTGGATAAAAGAATTATATAATAGTAAACTTACAAATTAATCTAATTTATGTGATATATCATATTGTAAAATTATTTTTTTATTATAAAGTAGATTTTATAGATTCCATAAACCCATGTCAGGTGTGAATGGAATATATTATAGTAGTGATCCTTCAATGATTGGCACTATGACTCGAGCCCAAAAAATGTTGAACATCTTCAAAGCAATCGGGGATATAGTTCAAGCATACGATTTCTCAGCCGTCCTTATTGAAATCGAGGTATATATAATCTCATGTTCAAGATATATGAATTTATAGCTTTAATTGTTCTTTTGCATGCATGATTCATATTATGACGTTGATCAACTAATTAACCAAATTATGTAAAACAGGATACAATTAAATCCCCACCATCAGAAGTCGAGACAATGAAAAAGGCCACTGGACTTAGCCTTTTACTCACAACCATTGTCTCCATGCTTTATGGATGCATGGGTTTTGCTGCTTTTGGAAATAACTCCCCTCAAGTCCTCGTGTATGCCTTCTATAAACCATATTGGCTTCTTAAAACAGCAAGTGCTGCCATTTTAATCCAATTTGTTGGAGGATATCAAATCTATTTGCAACCCATTTTCTCCATGGTTGAGAAAATCCTAGATAAGAGATTCCCTGATAATGAATTCATCACTAAAGACATTAAAATCCCAACAGGCTGCAGCCATTTTGGTCCCTACAAACTCAACTTCTTCCGACTGGTTTCGAGGACACTTTTCGTGATCACAACTACTGTGGTATCAGTGTTTCTAGCAAATAATTTTGAAATCTACCTCCAGTTGCTTAAACTCATACAGATTTTGGCCTTTTGGCCCATTGCAGTTTACTTTCCGGTAGAAATGTATATAGTGCAAAAGAAGATACCAAGATGGAGCAAAAGATGGATTGGCCTTCAAATCCTTAGTCTCGGGTGCCTCATCGTTACCATAGCGACAACTGCTGCCTGTGTTGTTGATCCTTTTAGTGGAGTCTAATTATTATTTATTCAACAAGTTCATGGAGTTACGATTGTAGCTATAAATTATAAACAATATTGTTACTATTATTTGTCAAAATTTACAACGACTATAATTCAGTCAATTCACATGGTGTACTGTATATACCAACGATTAGAATTCAGTCATTAATTCACAAGAACCGAAACAAGTCAAATCTTGTACCAGTTCATTTACAACGATCATGACTTATTCCGCAAGCAAAAAAAAAGGGGGAAAACAAATCTTCATAGGCAAAAAAACTAAATAAGTAAATCCAATTAGAAGAAAGAAGATGAATATTAGCAAGGTATATATGGGATTATATTATATCTAGCTAGTCGATGGAAGATGAAAACGCAAATTGGCTTGGATAAGTGAGGTGGAATTCAAATGAGATAAATTTACAAATTTTGAATTATTCAATTTGAATTCAAATAAGATAAGATGGAGTCTTATCTTTAAGTTGTAATTTTTAGATAAGTGTAATTCAAATTATGGAGTTTATCCACAGTTTTTTAAGTCCATCTAGGAGTTTTGGAGTCTGGTAAAAAGGTTGAAGGCTTGAATTTCAAAATCTGGAATGATAAATTCAAAAGACAAATTCGAAACTCAAATAGCAGCAGTAAATCCGGAAGTCTGTTAGCAACCTGTCAGCAGACGAATTTTGATGAAGGATGACCTGTCAGTAGACGCGTTTCAGTAGCACTTTTTGGATAGGCTATTTAAATGAAGTCATATCATAAGCCTAGGTAGGTTTTTCGACAAGTGCATCCACCTAGAGATATTGGAGAGTCTTTCTAAGGAAAAATGGTGAGGAGAACGAAGGGAGAAGATCTATACACTTGTAAAGTGTGATTCTGTTTCAAGGTCGGAGGAAGATTGTTGATTGGAGTATATAACTAACCACTGGAGGTTTCAGTAGGAAAGGCATAGATTGAAAATCATTAAAGGTTCTGGCTGCTACTGCAGTAGGGATAAACAGGTCGTTTATCCGGTCAAGTAAGTGAGTCAATTGACAAAGATTTTGTAATTGAATAGCTTACTTGTAAACTGATTTTCAATCAATAAAATGAACTTTCCTAGGTTTGGTTGCCCCGTAGGGTTTTACCTTTGAAGAATTCTTCAGAAGGTTTCCCTTCGTAACCAATCGACGTGTTAATAATTAGTAATTTATTCATTACATGTTTATGAATATTCACACGATTGATATCTAACAAGTTTGATTGAAATTGTTAGAGATATTTGGGTATATAGGGGTAAAAAGGGAATTTCAATTGGTATCAGAGCGGGTTCACTCATTCGAGTGTGATTCGTTCCCCTGGTAGAGATGACATCATTGAATATTCCATCATAATTTGATGGTGAGAACTATGCATATTGGAAAGTACGCATGCGAGCATTCCTCAAATTATTGGATGAACGGGTATGGCACACTGTTGAAACTGGCTGGAAAAGACCTGAGACTAGTGTAGAAGCTTGGTCGAAGGATGAATTGTGCAATAGCAATTTTAATAGCAAGGGATTGAACGTCATATTCATGGCGGTATCACAAGAAGAGTTTAAAAGGATTTATATGTGTGAGATAGCTAAGGAGGCATGAGATATTTTGGAAATCACACATGAGGGAACCAAGATTGTAAAAAACTCAAAATTGCAATTGCTAACCTCTAGATTTGAAAAAATTAAAATGCATGAAGATGAATGCTTTAATGATTTCTATACTAAACTAAATGATCTTGTGAATTCCAGGTTTAATCTTGGAGAGAAGGTTGAAACTCAAGAGTTGTAAGGAAAATCTTGAGGTCACTACCTGAGAGATTTCGACCCAAAGTTACAGTTATTGAGGAAAGTAAAGATTTGGACAAAATCAAAGTGGAAGAGCTGGTCGGGTCCCTACAAACGTATGAATCCTCCATTCCTCAACCAAGAAAAGGTACGTCTATTGCCTTAAGAACTATGAAAGAAGATATTGAGGATAGTTGTGGTGAGGAAAGCCTAAATGATGATGATATAGCCCTCATTACTAGGAAATTTAGAAAATTCATGTTCAATAAGAAAACAAATGGGAAACAAAAGAAAGCTAAAGAATTTTCAGCAAAGAAAAATGACTGAAATTTTGAACAGAGAAAAAATTGAGAAAAAGGACAAAGTAAAATGTCATGAATGCTCAGGTTATAGTCATATTAGAGTAGAGTGTCCAAATTATAAGAAAAATAAAGGGAAAGCACTGAATATGTCATTAAGTGATAGTTCGGATTCGAAAAGTGAAAAATCATCCTCAGATGATGAAAAATTATTCATGAATTTTCTATCTAGTGTGACTGATTTACCTGAAAATTTAGTGACAAAATCTGAAAGTGGTTGTGACTCAAGCGACTTGGACATTACTGCAATCGATGCCGATCAAGAGTTGTGTGTTCAAGATGCCTATAATGAAGTGTGTGAAGAGGTAGTCAAGCTGAAAAAGCTCACTAAAAAGCTGTACAATAATCTTACCGTATTGGAATATGAAAAAAATAATTTGTGTGAAGTTTTAAAAGTGTCTGAGGTTGAAGTATTGAGATTAAAAGATCAAAAAGGTGCATTAGAACAAAAATTAAAAAATGCTCAATAATGAAAACAAAATTCAGCAACACAAAAATTAAAATGAAATGTTGAATTTCCAAAAGTCAAGAAGTGATAGGACGGGTCTAGGATATGTGGCATCCAAAGGAAAAGAAAAACAAATACTATCATCCGCTGCATCGAGTTCCAAAAGTATTGTGTTTGTACAAGAAAGTGAAAAGGAGAACTACAATATTCTTGACATGCTGAAAGCTGCCCAACCCAAAAACTCTAGCAAAAACTCAGCATCTAGCTTGGTGGAAAACGGTAGGTATAAAAGTAAGAAGACTCCTATTTGTCATCACTGTGGAATAATTGGTCATATAAGACCACATTACTTTAACTTGTTTCAAGTGCAGAAAACCAAAGCTGAAAAAACTTCAAAAAGAAAAAAAAAACTTACAAAATCAAGTTGATGATATAAGTCATCAAATTAATTTTGTGAGTCGTGAACTTGGTGGATTAGTGAAGATATGCACCCAGAAAAATGAGAAAAGCAAACTGGAAATTAAAGAAAAGTGGGTGATGAAAGACAAGACCGTAGGCCACATAGCTCACACGGCACTTAAAGCCAAGGAGAACTGGTTTTGGTACCTGGACAGCGCTTGTTAAAGGCATATGTCTGGAGATAAAATACTCTTCAAAGAGATGGAACTTGCAAATGGAGGCACAGTAACATTTGGAGATGGAAGCAAAGCCATTGTAGAAGGAAAAATGGAGTTAAATTTTTTTTTTTTTCTGAGAATTCAAGTAAAATAATGCAAAGATGGAATTTTTATCTCTCAATCCAAGTATGCTAGAGATCTTGTGAAAAAGTTTGGCATCGAGGGGAAAAGCAATGCCCGTACACCTATGAGTACATCAGTGAAAATTTGCAAGGATCCTACAAGTAAAAGTGTTGACCCTACTCTTTATAGAAGCATGATAGGAAGTCTTTTATACATCACTACCAGTAGACCTGATATAGCATTTAGCGTAGGAGTATGTGCTCGATTTCAGGCCAACCCAAAAGAGTCACATCTCACTGTAGTAAAAAGGATAATAAAATATCTTAATGCAACTGTGGATTATGGGATATGGTTTACTAGAGACACCAACCTAACTATTGCTGGGTATTCAGATGCGGATTGGGCTGGAAATGCAGATGATAGAAAAAGTACCTCGGGTGGATGCTTCTATGTAGGAGAAAATCTAGTTGCATGGCTGAGTAAAAAACAAACTCAATTTTCTTGTCAACTGCCGAGACTGAGTACATAGCTGCAGGAAGTTGTTGTACTCAGCTATTGTGGATGAAAAAGGTCCTAGAAGACTATGGATTCTCTCAAGATACCATGATGATCTATTGTGATAACTGGAGTGCTATTAATATCTCCAAAAATCCAGTGCAGCACTTAAGAACCAAACACATTGACATTAGACATCACTTCATTAGAGATTTAGTGGAATCCAAAACAGTGTCCTTAGAGCATGCTTCCACTGAATATCAATTGGCCGACTTGTTCACTAAACTTCTAGACGGTCTAAGGTTTGAATTCTTAAGGAAAGCCATTGCTATTTGCAACATCCCATAAAATATATATATACAAAACAACAAAAAAAATATAAAATATAAAAAATATAAAACAAAAAATCATTTCTTCATCTAGGACATGCATTTTATTTTGTTCACTGTTACTTTACTTTGTACCTTCTGATTACAAATTTAAAAAAAAAAAAAAGGCTGACAGATGTTATTTCAGCCCAATGATATTAGAGTGCATGGTTGATGGTGGGTTGAAAGCTTTGAACATGTTGATATCACTTTATAAATCCCTGCACTCATGCAATATTCTTGTGTTGTGCATCCCACATCGTGCATTCTAATCCTATGGGTCATCATAGTAAAGGTTCATTCTTAATGCACTGTGAGAAACTTGTGTGAATGCACTTTTGTTTGATTAAAAAAAAAAGAGGCGGAATAAGTGTATTGAGATGCTCATCATAGAGAGAGTCTAAACTTTAAATTGACTAATACTAGTTGAACCTAGTACAAGTATGAAAAATGTCTCCCATTGCCAAACACCACTTGTTGATCCATATAGAAAAATATGAAATTCATTGCGGAAAAAGACTCACATCCCACACGGATCTAACCTTGGAAGTTCTTATAGAAAAAATCATTGCTCATATTATTGTGGAAAAAGATGAGCAATAAAAATGAACCAAAAAGGAGCTATACAAGTAAAGTGTTTGGATGAGACACTTATGTATCTAAGCCCTAGTATAAAGTTTGCCTTAAAGTGAGTGATAATCTCTTGGGAGCATCTTTTAAAATAAAATTCCTATTACAAATAAAAACAAAAAAAAAATCAAAAAACTAATAATTAAGAAATCCAACCATCAAGAAAAAGTTGCTACCTTTCATAAGTTGCTCACTCTCACACTTACATGAACCTTGACCTTGATGATGTTACGAGGAGTAAAAATCTAATGTAGATGTACAACCTCGAGAAGGTGTGGTCTTGGCTTTATCTTGTGATGAGCACATGTTTAGATCTTGATGTCCCTCAGCATGCCCTCTCCTTCATTGCCACATGTTTTGTTTGACAAAATTCTGCATATAGGCATTTTTTTTAAATAATAAAAAATATATATATATATTTAACTGTGATGTGAACAATGCATATAAGGCAGTCTCTGAGAAGAAAATCTTAGAGTGTCTTGAGGTTTCACAGTGAACAGGTCATAAGCAGCTTAGCCACCATTGTTGAAAGGATGAGTTTTGAGTGCTCTTAAAGAACCGTGCTATGTGATTCAATCCCAGTATAATATGCTCTCTGTGAGTTGTGTGCTTAAGTGTTTAAAACCCAATAGGACTTAATCAATTAAGAGGGTCTGCCGCAATGTCACGGCACGTGACCTAGGAATAAGCCACTTAAAGTCCCACTCGGGCGAGTTCAATCCATCTTCAAGCGAAAAACCCTTCTCAAAAATCCCCTGCATCTCATCTCTCTGCGATACGGGTTTCGTGATGCCCTAGTACTCCAAAACTTGGGTATTTCGTCTCACTTGATTCACACACAACTTTGGGATCAAACTCTCTTCATTGCTACATCAATCTCAAGGTAAACTTTTTGATTTCCATGAGGCATTCCGTGAACCCTAAGGTTCGGCATTCGTTTTTTTTGTGGCTCTGATGGATGGATTGCAATGAAATTTTGAGCTTGTTTATTCACTTGGCTGAGTTGGTAAATGATTATTGAGTGTTCTAAGAGTATTTTATGCATGTATTAAGGTTGATTATCATGGGTTCCAAACCCTTGCATTTCGGTCTCTATCTTATGCATACCACGTGTTTGATAATCTGTCTCAATCAAGTCTAATGTGTGCTTATGACTTGGTTGCTTTTTATTTCATGCATCTGTGCATTGTTCTTCATTTAAGGATATTATTGCCCAGATGACTAATACAAGAGGGGGGGTGAATCGAGTTGTATTTAAAAAAAATAACAATTATAAATCAAATATATAATATAAAATATAAATAAAATATGAAACAGTAATAAATATAAAGAGTAAAGGTAAGAGAGAAACAAACTCAGTATGTTAACGAGGTTCGGCCCCACTGCCTACGTCCTCGCCTCAAGCTACCCCTTGAGAATCCCTAAATCCACTATTCAATCTCCTTTAGGTGGAGATAGAAACATATTACACCTTTGAGCAGCACCGCTCCAAAGAATCCGTGTAGAACACCCTCTACACTTCCAATCACCTCACACTTGGTGATTTAACTATTCCCCGTGTAGAACACCTTCTACACTTCCAATCACCTCACACTTGGTGATTTAACTATTCCCCGTGTAGAACACCTTCTACACACACAAGGGTTATACACACCCTTTTACAAATACAAGAGTTGATAGTAGGTAGACTATCAAAGTACACTCTTCAATGAGTGAGATAGAAATAATACAGCGCAACCTATATCTCTCTCAACAAGAATAAGAATTAAGACTCAAAATTTTAGAAAAAAGAGAATGAGAGCTTTGAAGAAATGATGCAAAATTTAGTAATAGATGTGTAAGCTCTTGTTATGTATTTTGCAAAACTCAAGTGAGCTATTTATAGGCAAATGAGTTTTCAATTTCAAATTTGAAAAGATTCCCATGTCAAAAACATTATCATTCACTTTTCAAAAATTTCAAATCTAATCTTTTTACTTTTTGTATGTGACAAAAGGAGCACACTTTACTTTTCAAAATTTTCAAATAAAGACATTTACCTTTTGCATAAGTCAAGAAAAGCATCCATCACTTTTGAAAATATTCAAATAAAATATGCACATGTGAAAGATGACAATCAATCATCTTAATATTTTCAAAATTCAAACCTTTAATCATATCATGCACATGTGAAAGATGACAATCAAGCATCTTAATATTTTTAAAATTCAAACCTTTAATCATGTCATGCACATGTAAAAAATGACAATCAATTATCTTTCAAAATTTTCAAAATTCAAACATTTAATTATGTCATGCACATGTGAAAGATGACAATCAATCATCTTTCAAAATTTTCAAATTTAATTTTTAAAATATTCATGCACATGTGGAAAATATATTTTAATACTTTATGATAAAATATTAATTTTGAGCCTTAATCCTAATTTTGAATTTTTAAGAGATTTACAACATTACTCTATGATTTAATGTGAACTTGTTCCCTTCTTACTCATGCTTGCTTCCTTGATGTACTTGAATATATTGTGTGGACAACTTGAGCTTGAGACTCCTTTATTCTTTGGATTCATTTGTTATCATCAAAATCCATTTGAAGATTTACATGAAACTTGAAACCTGTATGAATACTTAAGCTCCATCTGAGAATGTGCGTTAGTTTTTCAAGCAAAAATATAAATATAATTCCAAGCATATATAACAAGTTTAGCAATTTAAATAATGTTAATGTTCTAGTCTAAAACTTCTCCCCCTTTTGGCATCATTAAAAAGGAATCATAATTAGATCAATAAGATATATTCCTGCAATAACCAATAGACAAATAAAACGCTGCGTTAGTAGAGACTGTAGAAGTTAGAACCACCCGTGTCCGACAAAACCTGCAAAGGTTGAAGCCGAATTTTATCATCTCGGTGCGGAAGAAGATTTAAATTCACTTGATGTTATTGATGAATTAGATGTTCCAGAGATTTGAAGTTGAATAATTAAAATTATTTGTGTCCGACAAAGACAGCAAAAGCTGCAGGCCTAGCTATGGCAATGCGGTGCGGAGTCATGCATATCCGACAAAACCTGCAAATGTTGGAAGTCGAACTCTGACAATTCGGTGCGGAGCCACGCGTATCTGACAAAACCTGTAAAGGTTGGAGGCCTAGCTCTAGCAGTCGGTGCGGAAGCAGATTTAAATCAATCGCCTGATGTTGTTGACAAACGGGTTTGAAAACTCTGAGTTTCTATAAAAAAATCATTTTCACCTATCGGATACCAAAAAAAACATAGCTTCTTGACCTAAGTTCTGTTTCTCCATAACGATAGAATGGCCGAATAATTCTCTTCCACTAATGTTCCAGACTTGAATCAGGAATCCTTGACGCATCAACCATCAATCTTCTCTCCTAAGGCCGTCAATGCTATGATAGGAGCAAAGAACCGTTTTTCTAGTAAGAAAACTTTTGACAATGTGTGTCCAGCATATATTATATTTCTTTTGACTAATAAGATTTGAAGAGACAATAGTTTGTCTTGTTCTTTATGCTATCTCTATAAAATCAGTTTTAAAGTTCATCCGATTTGCATCAAATCTTATTCTCATCTCTATAACTCATCTGCATTCCTTCAATATTCTCGCTTTAAGTTTTCAATTCTTTTCTCAATGGCTCATTCTTCTAACATTCCTCTAGATACATCCATGAGGTATTCTACATCTCAATCTCATGTCCTTTCTGTACCTACCATTGGCGTCATGTTGCAGCAAGAGAACAATAGTTTGGCTAATAAATCAGACTCCGATGCTATCTACGACTTGGTGAGTCTCGGGACTCGCTACTCATCCTCTATTGTCGCTTTTTCCCAGCGGCTACAAGTCAAAAATCATGAGATTGAAAAACTTAAAGAATAAATTGTTGTACTTCAACGAATTGTTCAAGAGTCTCACACAAGGGAAGGAATCCTTCGTCAGAAGAATAAAAAGTTGAAATCTCTATTGGATTCTTCATTCCGCTTGCCAGTTCCCATGGATAGTGATGACATGATATTGTATGAAGAGAATGAGCGTCTCAAACATGAGGCTAAGAACCTCAAGTTTATGTAAAAGTATTTAAAAAAAATATCTCTCTATTTTTATGAACTCTGATCTATCTTTCAAGAGATATTCATAACATGCATCATACCTATTTCTCTTCTAATCATACATAATCTATCTTCTGGTAAGGGTTTTGTGACTATATCTGCTAACTGATCGTGTGTGTTTGTGAACTTCAGTACTATATCGCCTTTCTGCACATGATCTCGAAAAAAAAATGATATCTTATTTCAATATGCTTAATTCTAGAATGTTGTATTAGGTTTTTTTTTGAAAGATTTATAGCACTTGTATTATCACATTTGATTGGAATGTGATTATACATAAGTTTAAAATCCTCAAGTTGTTGTTTCATGTAAAAAACTTGAGCACAACAACTACCCGCAGCAACATATTCTGCCTCAGCAGTAGATAGTGCAACAGAATTTTGTTTTTTTTTACTAAACCAGGAAACTAGTGCACGACCTAAGAAATGACATGTTCTACTAAAACTTTTTCGATCATCTTTACAACCAGTATAATCGGTACCTGAATAACTAATAAGATCGAAAGAAGTGTGTTTAGGATACCATAACTCTAAGTCAATGGTACTGGCAAAATATCTAAAAATCCGCTTGACTGCAATCAAATGAGATTGTTTTGGAAATGATTGAAAACGTGCACATAAACATACACTGAACATAATATCTGGTCTACTGGCTGTCAAATATAATAAGCTACCAATCATACCTCGATATACCTCCGAATCAACTAGTTTACCGGATTCATCTTTATCAAGTTTAGTGGATGGGCTCATTGGTGTTCCAGTTTCTTTAGCACCTTCCATCCCAAACTTTTTCAGCAATTCCTTAATATATTTTGATTGATGAATGTCCCACTTTTTGCTTGCTTAATTTGCAATCCGAGAAAGAATATAAGTTCTCCCATCATGCTCATTTCAAATTCTTCCTACATAGTCTTAGCAAAATCTTGGCACATATTTTCATTAGTAGCACCGAATATTATATCATCAACATAAATCTGAATCAAAAGAATATCATCATTTTCGTATTTAATGAAAAGAGTTGTATCAATTTTTCCTCTTGAAAAGTCTTTTTCAATCAATAAATTACTGAATCTCTCGTACCACGCTCTAGGAGCTTGTTTGAGTCCAAATAGTACTTTCGTGAGTTTGAAAACATCATTTATAAAACCGTTTAAGAAAGCACTTTTGACATCCATTTGAAAAAGTTTGAAATCTTTATAACATGCATATGCAAGTAGCATTCGAATAGCTTCTAATCTTGCGACTGGTGCATATGTCTCATCATAATCGATTCCTTCTTCTTGATTGAAACCTTGGGCTACAAGTCGAGCCTTATTTCTAGTAATGACTCTGGACTCATCTTTCTTGTTTCTAAAAATCCATTTTGTTCCAATAATAGTATGATTTTTGGGTCTAGGAACAAATGTCCAAACATCATTTCTTTCAAATTGATTAAGCTCTTCTTGCATAGTTAGAATCCAAGATTCATCAAGAAGTGCTTCATCAATATTTTTAGGTTCAATCTGAGATAGAAAAAGTGTGTGATTACAAATATTTCTAAGAGATGATCGAGTACTTACACCTCGTGAAGGTTCTTCTAGAATTTATTCCGCTGGATGATCTTTCACATGTTTTCACTATTTGGTTATATATTGTACTAAGTCTTGATGATCTTTCCTTCTATTTCCATGATCTTCCATTTTGAATTGTCTCCAAATATCACGCATCCTTCTTCTTTAGAAGTGAAGTCAATGAATTTAGTTTTGTCTCATGTCACGTATCTTGAGCATCCGTTGTCTAAAAATCATTTACTTTTACTTGTAAAAGACTTCATGCATACCTACAAAAAACAATTAAAAAAAATTCTTGGTACCCAAGTTCTTTGGGTCCTTTATTTATTAGTATTAGAAGAAATAAGATTTTTAAGTACCCATATGACCCTAATAGTCATTGTATGTTTTCTTCTAATAGGACAAGTAAAATAATTATGACCATTTCTATTACAAAAATTGCAAATAGCATGTGACATATATGAAGAACTTGAGTGATTATAATAGTATCCTTTTTTAACAAAATTATTTTTATGAAAAGAATTTTGAATATTGGATTTTGATGTAGAAGGATTATTAAAGAAGTTTTTATAAGATTTGTATTTTTGTTTTGGCTTATATCCCAAGCCTGCCTTATCAAAAACACATATTTGACTACCAAGAAATTTTTCAAAATTTCTTTTTCCATTCGTAAAGTTTTCAATAATATTTTCTAAATCAGTTTTCTTTTTCTTCAACTCAAGATTTTCATCTTTCAAAACAATATTTTCTTTTCTTAAAATATCAATTTCGTTTGTTAAAGAAGAATTTTTCTTTTTCAAAACAGTATACTTGATACCCAATTTTTCAAATTCCTCATATACCTCTTCTAAAACATTTTACAATTCTTCATATGAAGGATCTTCAATATTATCAAGATTTGTTACTTCAATATCATCTTTAGCCATAAGACAAAGATTTATTGATTTTCCATTGCTTGCTTCACTTTCTGAGCTACTTGAATCATCATCCCATGTAGCTTTCATTGCTTTTTTGCCTTTGTTTCGATCTTTCTTTAGCAGAAGACAATCTGACTTGATATGACCAAGTTTATTGCATTTATAACTGTTGAACCCAAGGTTTCAAGTTTCATGTAAATCTACAAATGGATTTTGATGATAACAAATAAATCCAAAGAATAAAGGAGTCTCAAGCTCAAGTTGTCCACACAATATAATCAAGCACATCAAGGAAGCAAGCATGAGCAAGAAGGGAACAAGTTTACATTAAAATCATAGAGTAATGTTGTAAATCTCTTAAAAATTCAAAATTAGGATTAAGGCTCAAAATTAATATTTTATCATAAAGCATTAAAATACATTTTCCACATGTGCATGATATTTTGAAAATTAAATTTGAAAATTTTGAAAGATGATTGATTGTCATCTTTCACATGTGCATGACATGATTAAATGTTTGAATTTTGAAAATATTAAGATAATTGATTGTCATCTTTCACATGTGCATGACATGATTAAATGTTTGAATTTTGAAAATATTAAGATGATTGATTGTCATCTTTCACATGTGCATGTTTTATTTGAATATTTTCAAAAGTGGTGGATGCTTTTCTTGACTTATGCAAAAGGTAGATATATTTATTTGAAAATTTTGAAAAGTAAAGTGTGCTCCTTTTGTCATATGCAAAAAGTAAAAAATTATGTTTGAAATTTTTGAAAAGTAAAGTGTGCTCCTTTTGTCACATGCAAAAAGTAAAAATATTAGATTTGAAATTTTTGAAAGGTAAATGATGATATTTTTTATATGGGAATCTTTTCAAATTTGAAATTGAAAAATCATTTGCCTATAAATAGCTCACTTGAGTTTTGTAAAATTCACAACAAGAGCTTACACATCTATTGCTAAGTTTTGCATCATTTCTTCAAAGCTCTCATTCTCTCTTTTCTAAAGTTTTGAGCCTTAATTCTTGTTCTTGTTGAGAGAGATATAGGTTGCGCTGTATTATTTCTATCTCACTCATTGAGGAGTGTACTTTGATAGTCTACCTACTATCAATTCTTGTATCAGTAAAAGGGTGTGTATAACCCTTATGTGTGTAGAAGGTGTTCTACACGGGGAATAGTTAAATCACCAAGTGTAAGGTGATTGGAAGTGTAGAAGGTGTTTTACATGTGGAATAGTTAAATCACCAAGTGTGAGGTGATTAGAAGTGTAGAGGGTGTTTTACACGGATTCTTTGGAGCGGTGCTGCTCAAAGGTGTAATAGGTTTCTATCTCCACCTAAAGGAGATTGAATAGTGGATTTGGGGATCCTCAAGAGGTAGCTTGAGGCGAGGACATAGGCAGTGGGGCCGAACCTCGTTAACATACTGAGTTTGCTTCTCTCTTACCCTTACTCTTTATATTTATTAGTGTTTCATATTTTATTTATATTTTATATTATATATTTGATTTATAATTGTTATTTTTTTAAATACAACTCAATTCACCCCCCCTCTTGTGTTAGTCATCTGGGCAACAAGTGGTATCAGAACTAGAGCTCTATTATAAGATTAACTATCTTTTGAGTTAAGATCTTATGGCTAACATTGCAACTTCATTTGGTGAAGGTCAATCTAGCAGTCGGCCTCCACTCTTTTGTGGAGACAATTACTCATTCTGGAAAGTTAGAATGAGAATATTCCTTCAGGCTCAAGGCCGAGAAATCTGGAAATGTATTGTAAATGGACCTTATATTCCAACAAAAGTAGTTGATGGAGTAAAGGTCAAAAAGGAAGAAGAAGAGTTTAATCGTGAAGACGATAGACTTTATACTTTAAATTTAACTGCTATGAATTTATTATATAATGCTCTCAATGGTAATGAATTTAATAGAGTAATGACTTGTGCTACAGCAAAGGAAATTTGGGATAACTTGGAAGTTACTTATGAAGAAACTTTTCAAGTCAAGGAATCAAAAATTTATATTCTTACTCATGAATATGAAATGTTTAAGATGAATGATGATGAATCTATTTCTAGTATGTACACTCGTTTTACTAACATCATAAACAGCTTGACAGCTCTTGGCAAAATTTATTCCAAAGTGGAGATAGTAAGAAAAATTCTCAACTCTCTACCAAAACGTTGGCAATCAAAAGTGACAGCGATTCTTGAAGCTAGAGACCTCAAGAAGCTCGAAGTGAATGAACTCATCGGGTCACTTATCACCCATGAGTACACATTGAAAAGAGGAGAAGAAGAAGGAAAGTCAAAGAAAAGCTTGGCACTTAAAACTGTTCCACATGAAAGTGAAAATTATGAAGATGAGGAAAATGACGACAAAGATGAAGAAATTGCGATGATAGTAAGAAGAATTCTGAGGTTCTTAAAGAAAAATAAAACTCCTCCAAGAAAATCCTTCAATAAGTTTTCCAATAAAAATTCAGGTAAAAATAACACTTTAATTTGTTATAAATGCAATAAACCTGGTTATATCAAGTCAGATTGTCCTCTGCTAAAGAAAGATCGAAACAAAGGCAAAAAAGTAATGAAAGCTACGTGGGATGATGATTCAAGTAGCTCAGATAGTGAAGCAAGCAATGGAGAATCAGCAAATCTTTGTCTTATGGCTAAAGATGACATTGATGTAACAAATCTTGATAATATTGAAGATCTTTCATATGAAGAATTGCAAAATGTTTTAGAAGAGGTATATGAGGAATTTGAAAAATTGGGTATCAAGTATACTGTTTTGAAAAAGAAAAATTCTTCTTTAACAAACGAAATTGATATTTTAAGAAAATAAAGTATTGTTTTGAAAGATGAAAATTTTGAGTTGAAGAAAAAGAAAACTGATTTAGAAAATATTATTGAAAACTTTACGAATGAAAAAAGAAATTTTGAAAAACTTCTTGGTAGTCAAAGATGTGTTTTTGATAAGGCAGGCTTGGGATATAAGCCAAAACAAAAATACAAATCTTATAAAAATTTCTTTGATAATCCTTCTACATCAAAATCCAATATTCAAAATTCTTTTTATAAAAATAATTTTGTTAAAAAAGGATACTATTATAATCACTCAAGTTCTTTATATATGTCACATGCTATTTGCAATTTTTGTAATAGAAATGGTCATAATTATTTTGCTTGTCCTATTAGAAGAAAACATACAATGACTATTAGAGCCATATGGGTACCTAAAAATCTTATTTCTTCTAATACTAATAAATAAAGGACCCAAAGAACTTGGGTACCAGGAATTGTTTTTAATTGCTTTTGTAGGTATGCATGAAGTATTCTATAGGTAAAAATAAATGATTTTTAGATAACGGATGCTCAAGATACGTGACAGAAGACAAAACTAAATTCATTGACTTCACTTCTAAAAAAAAAAAAAAGGATGTGTGATATTTGGAGACAATTCAAAATGGAAGATCATGGAAATAGAAGGAAAGATCATCAAGACTTAGTACAAGATGCAACCAAATAGTGGAAACATGTGAAAGATCATCCAGCGGAATAAATTCTAGGAGAACCTTCACGAGGTGTAAGTACTCGATCATCTCTTAGAAATATTTGCAATCATACTGCTTTTCTATCTCAGATTGAACCTAAAAATATTGATAAAGTACTTCTTGATGAATCTTAGATTCTAGCTATGTAAGAAGAGCTTAATCAATTTGAAAGAAATGATGTTTGAACACTTGTTCCTAAACCCAAAAATCATACTCTTATTGGAACAAAATGGGTTTTTAGAAACAAGAAATATGAGTCCCGAGTCATTACTAGAAATAAGGCTCAACTAGTGGTCCAAGGTTTCAATCAAGAAGAATGAATCAATTATGATGAGACATATGCACCAGTCGCAAGATTAGAAGCTATTCGAATACTACTTGCATATGCTTGTTATAAAGATTTTAAACTTTTTCAAATGGATGTTAAAAGTGCTTTCTTAAACGGCTTTATAAATGAAGAGGTATATGTTGAGCAACCTCCAGGTTTTGAAAATCATATTTCTCCAAATCATGTTTTCAAACTCACAAAAGCACTATATGGACTCAAACAAACTCCTAGAGCGTGGTACGAGAGATTTAGTGGTTTCTTGATTAAAAAAGGCTTTTCAAGAGGAAAAATTGATACAACTATTTTCATTAAATACGAAAATGATGATATTCTTTTGATTCAGATTTATGTTGATGATATAATATTCGGTGCTACTAATGAAAATATGTGCCAAGTTTTTGCTAAGACTATGCAGGAAGAATTTGAAATGAGCATGATGGGAGAGCTTACATTCTTTCTCGGATTGCAAATTAAGCAAGCAAAAAGTGGGACATTCATCAATCAATCGAAATATATTAAGGAATTGCTGAAGAAATTTGGGATGGAAGGTGCTAAGGAAACTGGAACACCAATGAGTCCATCCACTAAACTTGATAAAGATGAAACCGGTAAACCAGTTGACTCGAAGGTATATCGAGGTATGATCGGTAGCTTATTATATTTGACAGCCAGTAGACCAGATATTATGTTTAGTGTGTGCTTATGTGCACGCTTTCAATCATCTCCAAAAGAATCACATTTAATTGCAGTTAAGCGCATTCTTAGATATCTTAGTGGTACAATTAACTTAGGGTTATTGTACCCTAAGCACACATCTTTCGATCTAATCAGCTACACAGATGCAGATTATGCTGGCTGTAAAATAGATCGAAAAAGCACTAGTGGAGCATGTCACTTCTTAGGTCGTGCACTAGTTTCCTGGTTTAGTAAAAAACAAAATTCGGTTGCACTATCTACTGCTGAGGCAGAATATGTTGCTGCGGGTAGTTGTTGTGCTCAAATTCTTTACATGAAGCAACAACTTGAGGATTTTAAACTTATGTACAATCACATTCCAATCAAATGTGATAATACAAGTGCTATAAATCTTTCAAAGAATCCAATACAACATTCTCGGACCAAACATATTGAAATTAGATATCATTTTCTTAGAGATCATGTGCAAAAGGGCGATATTGTATTAGAATTCACTAGTACACATGATCAATTGGCAGACATTTTCACAAAACCCCTACCAGAAGATAGACTATGCATTATTAGAAGAGAAATAGGAATGATGCATGCCATGGATATCTGCTAGATACTTTTATTTCATTATCTTAAATGACCTACAGAAACTTGAGACGTTTAGCCTCATCATTCAAATGCATTTGCTCCTCATAAATCATCATGCCATCCTTGTCTAAAGGATTAGGCAATCGAAATGAAGAGGTAAGCAAGGATTTCAAATCCTTATTTTGTTGCTTTAATTCTACTATTTTTTTGTTTGACTCATAAACAAGTCGTTGAAGTACAGATACAGTCTCGTTAACCTTCTCAATTTCGCGAGTTTTGGACTGCAACCGAGCAGAAAACGCAACGATAGATGATGAGTATCGAGTTCCGAGACCCACAAGCTCGTAAATGGCGTCATGATCTGATTTATTAGCTAAATCAGTCTCTTGTTGCTTCATGGCACCCACGACAGATGCAGAAATAGATTGAGACTGAGGTGAAGGATACCTCAAATCTTGATCAAGAGAAGCACTGAAGGGAATTCTACGAGCCATTGAAAAATTGTAGAATGAGAATGCAAGCAAATTGCAAAGATGAGAATAAAGCTTGATGCGAAATAGATAAAACTAAGGATTGCTCTTATAGAAACGGAAATAAGAACAAGACAAACTTACAAATCATGATATCATTTTTCAGCAATATCAAGTGGATCAAATCTCTACACCGAATTGCTAGAGCTAGGCCTCCAGCCTTTGCAGGTTTTGTCGGGCACGGGTGGTTTCAATTATTCAGCTCTTTACAAAATCTCCTTCCGCACCGAATTACTGGAACTAGACCTCCAGCCTTTGCAAGTTTTGTCGAACACGTGTGGCTACGCACCGAATTCTCTACAGTCTCTACTAACGCAGCGTTTTATTTATCTATTGGTTATTGCAGGAATATATCTTATTGATCTAATTATGATTCCTTTTTAATGATGCCAAAAGGGGGAGAAGTTTTAGACTAGAACATTAACATTATTTAAATTGCTAAATTTGTTATATATGCTTGGAATTATATTTATATTTTTGCTTGAAAAACTAACGCACATTCTCAGGGGGAGCTTAAGTATTAATACAGGATTCAGGTTCTATCAAGCATTTGTCATCATCAAAAAGGGGGAGATTGTTGAACTCAAGGTTTCAAGTTTCATGTAAATCTACAAATGGATTTTGATGATAACAAATAAATCCAAAGAATAAAGGAGTCTCAAGCTCAAGTTGTCCACACAATATAATCAAGCACATCAAGGAAGCAAGCATGAGTAAGAAGGGAACAAGTTTACATTAAAATCATAGAATAATGTTGTAAATCTCTTAAAAATTCAAAATTAGGATTAAGGCTCAAAATTAATATTTTATCATAAAGCATTAAAATACATTTTCCACATGTGCATGATATTTTGAAAATTAAATTTGAAAATTTTGAAAGATGATTGATTGTCATCTTTCACATGTGCATGACATGATTAAATGTTTGAATTTTGAAAATATTAAGATAATTGATTGTCATCTTTCACATGTGCATGACATGATTAAATATTTGAATTTTAAAAATATTAAGATGATTGATTGTCATCTTTCACATGTGCATGTTTTATTTGAATATTTTCAAAAGTGGTGGATGCTTTTCTTGACTTATGCAAAAGGTAGATATATTTATTTGAAAAATTTGAAAAGTAAAGTGTGCTCCTTTTGTCATATGCAAAAAGTAAAAGATTATGTTTGAAATTTTTGAAAAGTAAAGTGTGCTCCTTTTGTCACATGCAAAAAGTAAAAATATTAGATTTGAAATTTTTAAAAGGTAAATGATGATGTTTTTGATATGGGAATCTTTTCAAATTTGAAATTGAAAAATTATTTGCCTATAAATAGCTCACTTGAGTTTTGCAAAATTCACAACAAGAGCTTACACATCTATTGCTAAGTTTTGCATCATTTCTTCAAAGCTCTCATTCTCTCTTTTCTAAAGTTTTGAGCCTTAATTCTTGTTCTTGTTGAGAGAGATATAGGTTGCACTATATTGTTTCTATCTCACTCATTGAGGAGTGTACTTTGATAGTTTACCTACTATCAATTCTTGTATCAGTAAAAGGGTGTGTATAACCCTTATGTGTGTAGAAGGTGTTCTACACGGGAAATAGTTAAATCACCAAGTGTAAGGTGATTGGAAGTGTAGAAGGTGTTCTACATGTGGAATAGTTAAATCACCAAGTGTGAGGTGATTAGAAGTGTAGAGGATGTTCTACACGGATTCTTTGGAGCGGTGCTGCTCAAAGGTGTAATATGTTTCTATCTCCACCTAAAGGAGATTGAATAGTGGATTTGGGGATCCTCAAGAGGTAGCTTGAGGCGAGGACATAGGCAGTGGGGCCGAACCTCGTTAACATACTGAGTTTGCTTCTCTCTTACCCTTACTCTTTATATTTATTATTGTTTCATATTTTATTTATATTTTATATTATATATTTGATTTATAATTGTTATTTTTTTAAATACAACTCAATCCACCCCCCCTCTTATGTTAGTCATCTGGGCAACAATAACAAATTAAAGTATCATTTTTACCTGAATCTTTCTTGGAAAACTTTTTGAAAGATTTTCTTGGAGGAGTTTTATTTTTCTGTAAGAACCTCTGAATTCTTCTTGTTATTATCGCAACTTTTTCATCTTTGTCGTCATTTTCCTCATTTTCATCACTTTCACTTTCATGTGGAACAACTTTAAGTGCCAAGCTCTTCTTTGACTTTCCTTCTTCTTCTCCTCTATTCAATATGTACTCATGGGTGATAAGGGACCCGATGAGTTCATTCACTTCGAGTTTCTTGAGATCTCTAACTTCAAGAATCGCTGTCACTTTTGATTTTCAACGTTTTGGTAGAGAGTTGAGAATTTTTCTTACTATCTCCACTTTAGAATAAACTTTGCCAAGAGCTGTCAAGCTGTTTATGATGTTAGTAAAACGAGTGTACATACTAGAAATAGATTCATCATCATTCATCTTAAACATTTCATATTCATGAGTAAGAATATAAATTTTTGATTCCTTGACTTGAGAAGTTCCTTCATAAGTAACTTCCAAGTTATCCCAAATTTCCTTTGCTGTAGCACAAGTCATTACTTTATTAAATTCATTACCATTGAGAGCATTATATAATAAATTCATAGCAGTTAAATTCAAAGTATAAAGTCTATCGTCTTCACGATCAAACTCTTCTTCTTCCTTTTGGACCTATACTCCATCAACTACTTTTGTTGGAATATAAGGTCCATTTACAATGCATTTCCAGATTTCTCGACCTTGAGCCTGAAGGAATATTCTCATTCTGACTTTCTAGAATGAGTAATTGTCTTCGCAAAAGAGTGGAGGCCGACTGCTAGATTGACCTTCACCAAATGAAGCTGCAATGTTAGCCATAAGATCTTAACTCAAAAGATAGTTAATCTTATAACAGAACTCTAGCTCTGATACCAATTGTTACTGATCATAGGCCGCACCTATGTCACCTAACAAGTGTACATACCAGACTAGCCGGCCACCGTCTCTACCGATGCACCGTCACCCATGGTCGGAGAGTCTTGCTTCGGTGACACAGTCACAAGCGAGAGTTCCCATGAGTGATCTGCCTGTATGAACAGTACAGGTCAACTAGCTCTGATACCAATTGTTACTGACCATAGGCCGCACCTATGTCACCTAACAACTGTACCTACCAGACTAGCCGGCCACCGTCTCTACCGGTGCACCGTCACCCATGGTTGGAGAGTCTTGCTTCGGTGACACAGTCACAAGCGAGAGTTCCCATGAGTGATCTGCCTGTATGAACAGTATAGGTTAACTAGCTCTGATACCAATTGTTGTCCAGATGACTAACATAAGAGGGGGGTGAATTGAGTTGTATTTAAAAAAAATAACAATTATAAATCAAATATATAATATAAAATATAAACAAAATATGAAACAGTAATAAATATAAAGAGTAAAGGTAAGAGAGAAACAAACTCAGTATGTTAACGAGGTTCAGCCCCACTGCCTACGTCCTCGCCTCAAGCTACCCCTTGAGAATCCCCAAATCTACTATTCAATCTCCTTTAGGTGGAGATAGAAACCTATTACACCTTTGAGCAGCACTGCTCCAAAGAATCCGTGTAGAACACTCTCTACACTTCCAATCACCTCACACTTGGTGATTTAACTATTCCCCGTGTAGAACACATTCTGCACTTCCAATCACCTCACACTTGGTGATTTAACTATTCCCCGTGTAGAACACATTCTACACACACAAGGGTTATACACACCCTTTTACAAATACAAGAGTTGATAGTAGGTAGACTATCAAAGTACACCCTTCAATGAGTGAGATAGAAACAATACAGCGCAACCTATATCTCTCTCAACAAGAACAAGAATTAAGGCTCAAAACTTTAGAAAAGAGAGAATGAGAGTTTTGAAGAAATGATGTAAAATTTAGCAATAGATGTGTAAGCTCTTGTTATGTATTTTGCAAAACTCAAGTGAGCTATTTATAGGCAAATGAGTTTTCAATTTCAAATTTGAAAAGATTCCCATGTCAAAAACATCATCATTCACTTTTCAAAAATTTCAAATTTAATTTTTTTACTTTTTGCATGTGACAAAAGAAGCACACTTTAATTTTCAAAATTTTCAAATAAAGACATTTATCTTTTGCATAAGTCAAGAAAAGCATCCATCACTTTTGAAAATATTCAAATAAAATATGCACATGTGAAAGATGACAATCAATCATCTTAATATTTTCAAAATTCAAACCTTTAATCATGTCATGCACATGTGAAAGATGACAATCAAGTATCTTAATATTTTCAAAATTCAAACATTTAATCATGTCATGCACATGTGAAAGATGACAATCAATTATCTTTCAAAATTTTCAAAGTTCAAACATTTAATCATGTCATGCACATGTGAAAGATGACAATCAATCATCTATCAAAATTTTCAAATTTAATTTTCAAAATATTCATGCACATGTGGAAAATATATTTTAATGCTTTATGATAAAATATTAATTTTGAGCCTTAATCCTAATTTTGAATTTTTAAGAGATTTACAATATTACTCTATGATTTTAATGTGAACTTGTTCCCTTCTTACTCATGCTTGCTTCCTTGATGTGCTTGAATATATTGTATGGACAACTTGAGCTTGAGACTCCTTTATTCTTTGGATTCATTTGTTATCATCAAAATCCATTTGTAGATTTACATGAAACTTGAAACCTTGGGTTCAACAGATATATCAGTGACCAGTCTCAGAGAAAATTGCTTGGTTTTGAAACAAAGTGGTCTGTTGCCTTCTTGCCACTCGGTGATTAACCAATTGCTAACTTATGCCCTTATTATTCATAACTGGTTTGTTGAGTCTCAGATGAGGACAAAAGAGCATGCCAAGCGGACCAAGGCTCCCATGCCCACTCTTCACGACTCCTCCAGCGGTGACAATCGAGCGGAACCTTCCCCGAATCCTTGGCCTATTGGTGAAGCTTCAGCACCCTTTTATCCACTCTCTCCTCAGCCACTGCAGACACGTTGTGGGCGATTTATTTCCCCCACTGCAAAGAATGTCTACGCACTACATTCTCTAGACGTCCAGTGTTGGGAGAACGGAAAGTTCTTCTTAATGACTTTCCATCCGAGGACTTCAAATGTATCCAGAAAATGTTTGTTAACAGAGGCTGGGCTAAACTCACTCATGCACATACAGCTCCATACTCGGAGATGGTGAAGGAGTTTTATGCTAATATTGCTTATTTCAACTTGGATTCCCACAGCATAACCTCCACCTTTAGAGGTGTTCAAATTAAGATCACCCCCGAGCTCATTCGCAGGATGTACGAGCTGCCAGAAGTTGACTCTCCTGAGTATCCTTTTTCTGGCCTTGATGTGCCCTCCAAGGTTGCTTTAAAAAATCTACTACTGGGCCCTATGAGCTCCAAAGGGTCAATTAAGCTTGTACGCCTTCCTCTAAAGCAACTTTTGCCTCCATATCGAGTTCTCTCTCAGATCGTGCTCTCCAATCTGTAGCCAATCAGTCACAAAACAGAATTGACTTTGGATAAGGCTTACTTTGTATATGCTCTGGCTACTGACATGTCTATTGACTTTGCTACACATATTATAGATGTGATCCATCGTGCTCGGCAAGATCCAGAACAAAGCCTCCCTTTTGGTAGCCTCATTACACGAGTAGCATTGGAGGCTAAAGTTCCAGTACGGCCGAGTGAACCCACTACTAAGATAGCTAGTCCAATTTCAGCGCTCACCTTGGTCAAATCTGAAGCTGTCTTGACTAATATGTCTAAAAAGCACCCCCATGAGCCCAAATCTGTCTCCTCTCCACCAGAACCCACTGTCTAGCCACCACCATTTTAGGAGAAATTTAATTTGCTCACTCAAAAGCTGGACAGCTTGGCAGATTTCTGCAAAACAGAGTTTCTGTCTCTTACTGACCAGATTGCTCAACTCTCCAATGACATTCAGCATCTAATTGAGCATGTAATGCCATAAAGTGATAATGAATTTTGAGTTTCTTTGTCTGATATTGCTAACAAAAAGGGGGAGACATGAGAAAGGGCGAGCAGCAAAGAGATAGGGGGAGCTGGAGCTGAAGCTGCTGCTGTAATATTTTGCTGCTGTGATCATTTTGAATGTGTCCTTGAATGACTCTAAATGATTTGCTGTTTTGCTGACTTTAGTGACTTTCTTTGATATGCTCCTAACCAATTTTTTTGGAACAATGTTGAACATATTATGAAATCTATCTCATGGACATATGAAATCTTATGGACAATGCTGATGATCATCTTAAAAAATTGACGGTGTTAATTATTTTTTGTGATCACAGGAATTACACATTCATCAAAAGTGTTTTGTCACCAATCAACCAAAAGGGGAGATTGAAAACGCAAATTGGCTTGGATTAATGAGGTGAAATTCAAATGAGATAAAACTGCAAATTTTGAATTATTCAATTTGAATTCAAATAAGATAAGATGGAGTCTTATCTTTAACTTGTAATTTTTAGATAAGTGTAATTCAAACTATGGGGTTTATCCATAGCTTTTTAAGTCCATCTAGGAGTCTTGGAGTCTGGTAAAAAGACTGAAGGCTTGAATTTTGAAATCTGGAATGATAAACTTAAAAGACAAATTCGAAATTCAAATAGCAGCAGTAAATCCGAAAGTCTGTTAGCAACCTGTCAGCAGACGGATTCTGATGAAAGATGACCTGTCAGCAGACGCGTTTTAGCAGCACTTTTTGGATAGGCTATTTAAATGAAGTCATATCATAAACCTAGATAGGTTTTTCGACAAGTGCTTCCACCTTGAGATATTGAAGAGTCTTTCTAAGGAAAAACGGTGAGGAGAACTGAATGGAGAAGATCTATACACTTGTAAAGTGTGATTCTGTTTCAAGGTCGGAGGAAGATTGTTGATTGAAGTATATAACCAACCACTGAAGATTTCAGTAGGAAAGACATAGATTGAAAATCGTCAGAAGTTCTGGCTGCTACTGCAGTAGGGATAAACGGGTCGTTTATCCGGTCAAGTAAGGGAGTCAATTGACAAAGGTTTTGTAATTAAATAGCTTACTTGTAAACTGATTTTTAATCAATAAAATGGACTTTCCTGAGTTTAGTTGCCCTATAGGGTTTTACCTTTCAAGAGTTTTTCAAAGGGTTTCCCTTCGTAACCAATCGACGTGTTAATAATTAGTAATTTATTCAATACATATTTATGAATATTCACACGATTGATATCTAACAAGTTTGATTAAAATTGTTAGAGATATTTGGATATACCGAGGTAAAAAGGAAATTTCAGAAGAGTTATTTCATTAAACACTCTGATCTACCTGATCATCCGGTGTTATAATGCCAGTTTCGGGCGGTTGAAGTAGATTCGACGCGTTTCGAGCAGTCACATTATTGGCGCCTGGCGGGCGAGCAAGATCGGTTTGGGTAGGGCCATTGCCAAGTACTGCCATATATTCTCAAGCAAAGCTTGACCGGCCGCTGTTTCTAAGACTTGCCGCTGGTATGAACGGCTTGAAACGGTGATAGAGAATTGTCCGTTTAAGTACTGCACTTTTTTATTATTTTTTCTTTAAATAAGTCTCCCAACTTGACCGTGGTACTTGACCGCTTTTTAAATTAATTATTATTATTATTATTATTTTAATAATTAAGAAAGTAATTTTTAATATATTAATATATTTTTTATTTTCTAAAAATATTTAAAAATATAATAAAAAATAAAATAAAAAAAAACTACTTTATACTAAGCAGCACGCCCAGGTTGGGCTATAAAAGTATGGAAAATGATAAGCTTTCCAGTAAAATTCGTCCTGTTTGGGTTCTGTTTGGGTGTCGTTTTATCAGTTTAATTTTTTTTTAGATTTCTTTAATAGTATTTTAATATATTTTTTATATGATTTTTCAATATTTTAAAATATTTTTTAAAAATATAAAAAAATATTATTATTTAAAAATATTTATTTAAAAATAATATTAAAAAAAAACCGATGAAACGGAATCCAAATAAGACCCGTTTCATCAGGATAACAAGCATCATCCTAAAAGTATTGCCCTTTTACTTTTTTTTCTTAATAAGTATTGCACTGATTCTATTTGTATTTCAGACCCATTTCAATTTTTTTTATTTTATTATTATATTTTTTTTATTTTTGATACAAAACAAAAATTCCTATACACATTTTTCAAATCTTAATATATATTTTATAAATTATAAAATAATAATAATATTAAAAAATAAATTAAACTCATCCTATCTCCAAATCCAAATAAAAACTTTAAATACAAGTACTGCTAGAACATATACAAATTGGATATAAAAAAGATTGATAAAAGCATAAAGGAAAAGCTTTTCCTTTACAAGTAATTTTCTGAAAATCCACATTCTCTTTGACGGGAGCCGAACAGGAAAAATAGCCCGACCACAGAAATTTGGTTGGCTATAAAAGCCCAACGTTTCCATTTTCGCAAATTATAATTGATATAAAATAAACGCCCAACCAATCCTTACCCAAAAAGAAAGCCTATCAGTTCTGTCATTGCATCTTCCCGCCAATTACTTTGTATCCAAGTGCCCAATTTATGAGAAACTTATTTGTCTCTGTCACTGGATAAATGTATTGAATATAAATTATATATAAGCAATTGGATTTGGATATATTAAAAATCAAACAAAATCCAAATAGCCAAAACGAAAGTATTTCTTTTTCTATCATAAAAATGACAAGCATGCATGCAACATGCTTGTATGCCATCACAATACTAAAAAGTTTTAACATAATCCATAAACCTGTAATTTCTTGACAATCCATAAACTTGTAAATTCTTTGAATCCATAAACATATAATTTATTTGTAAGTTCATTTTACTATTGATACAACAAACTCTCAATTTACAAGTAGGGCTGAACAAAATGCCAACTACTCGACCCGACTCATTATGACGAACACTTTACGACTCGTTATATTGACTCGATGTCGGTTAATCAATAATGGGTATTCCGCTTTAAATGTATTCACCATTTTCAGAAATCCGCCCCTCCCCCCTCCACCTCCAAGTGCTAGATTTCATCTCTCTCTTCTCTTAGTTCTCTCTATACAATCTCCACCTCCACCTCGATTCAAAAACTACCATCGGTGTTCTCGATCTCCTCGTCGACTTAGGGTTTTCTATTCTTCCTTTTCTTTGAATAATCGTAGGACTTCAACGATTTCACAAGTTCCCCGCAAACTTTGTTTCTTGATTTGACCCCTCATCGTTGAAATCGACCTCGAGATCGGCTCATGCTCGTCTTCCTGCTTTTGATTTGACCTTTCATTCACATCACTGACTGCTAGAACACCACCTGGAAGCATTGTTTAAAGAGAATGTTTTGGAGTTTGAAGATTGAGAGAGGTGGGATTTCCTTTTGGGGTTTCTTTTTATTTTCTTCTCAAAACCTCTTCTTTTGAGGTCTTTGGATTATAAAGTGCTTATTTGGTTACCGAGAAAACAAGGGAATATAAAAGATGTTTTGGAGTTTGAAGGAAAGAGGTGGATTTCCTGTCGGGATTTATTTTTATTTTCTTCTCAAAACCTCTCATTTTGATGTATTTTGGTTATAAAGTGTGTTTGGTTGCCAAGAAAATGTGGGAATATGAAGGAATTAGAATTTGCAGTAGTTGGAATTTTCTTTGTTAGGGGGTTTCGATTTTTCTGTTTCGAATGTGTTTTTCCTTGGCCATTTTGATGCCGATGCCAACATTGTTATTTGGGTTAGCAAGATTCATCCCACGACAATATTTTTTTTTGGGTTAGGTTAGTGAGATTCAATCAAAACAAAGAAGAAAAAGAAATCGGGTATCAGGTATTTGGGTAATTGGCCAAATAGAACTGGAAGCTTATCGTATGGGTCGGAAATGAGGCTTCTCGAGTTGGGTCGGGTCAGAGAAAAACCTGATTTACAAACAATAAGTTCCCATCAAATACAAATACAAATACAAATACAAATACAAAGTCTTCTTCTCTTTGAGCATATGAAATACAAGTAAATGACTATGAATATTAGAAAATAGACACGAAGTAGTGTGCATACATGCTACATGTCGACTTCTTGACTAAAATGTTGGACTTGATTGTTGTGGAGTGCCAACTCCCTCTTCCCAATCTCTTCTATGGATATTTGAAGTTGTTCCTCTTATGTATAAAATATAGCCTTAAGATAAGATGGTCAATAAATATGTCTAAATTGTTGACAATTCTTGCCGCAACTGCATTGCTCAAGCTGTTTTTTTTCATTTTTTAAGAACAGGGTCAAAACAGCTTTGACTTCTTCTTTTTCTACAACTAACAGGGTATGAGATAGCACTTCAAAACTAAATGATCCATATGTCCTAGAATCATCTGGCTATGACATCAAAAAATAAATAAAAAAGAGGTTAACATCCTCAAAGAGAAAGATAAATGCAAATCCCCAAATCTTTTGGCTTCATGTGAAAGTGGACATAATGTTGCAAAAGCCACATGAAATAAGTGTCAAATAATGGTAAAAAAGTAAGTTATTTGTACAAAAAAACAAGGAAAAGCGTTTTAATATAATGAAACTCAAATTTCATTCCATAAGAAAAGAACACATTTGATATTTGACTTGCAAGAGAGAACATAGCACCAAGAGTGATTTTAAGTCCCTCGAGTCCTCATTAGTTCTACTGATTAGATATTCATATTCACAAAACTCCAATCTCCATCAACAAACTAGGACCCATGGATCAAACACAGTTGGCCCTGCCTCGTATCAAAGCTCCAATTTCCAATCTTTTAAGATTTAATTCTTGCACAAGAAAAATCGAGAATCATTCATTCATAACCATCTCATTTGTATCCACTCCACTAATGATTTCTACCTTGTCGTAGTGACTCCCCTGATCAAAGCATCAAATATTGCTTGTGTATAACGTGCACAACAACATTTACCCAAGCAAGCATATTCTAAAAAACACACATTATAAAACAAACACAAACGCACTATATTGGTTGTAAATATTGATTATGTTACAATATGACTATATAAAGAACACACATCATACACAAATTGATATGAATGAAAGTAGAAATTGAAAGGTATTACACAACTATGTTGGGTCTAGTATTTTCTCAAACAATTAGTTTGCATTTTGCTATTTCATTCCTCCATACACTACATTAATAAAGGAAACAGAGCAAAAATGAAAATGCAAGGTTGCGATGGAGATATTTCTAATATCGCTATTTCATTTAAGTGAGAAGGAAACCTATCGAATAATCCTCAAACACTATGTCACACGCCCCAATCTTTGACAATAGGAACCAGAGTTTACTAGTTGGGCTTTGCTTATGGGCCAAAGTCATTATCTCTTGTATTGCTAGATTATTGTTGATGTAGGGGCCATGACCCATTTACTTGCTTGCTACTGGCCTTTTGTTTGTGGTGTTAGCCTTGGTTATTAGAATATCTTAGGTGCTAAGCTATGGCCGTTGGTTAGTAAATAGGTATATGTAGTTGAATATATGAATTGTATCAGTATCTAGAACCTTGTGAATTGTTTGTTGTTTCACAATGGAAGAGCTCCCCTCGAAGAGAGCCTTATCCTTTTATTGAAAACGTATGAGATTTGCTTCTATATTTAAATTTAATCTATTTCTCTAGATTGGACTATTACACGCTATAAATTCTTTGCAAAAAAGGATTAAGATGGAGTAGCGAGTTACCTAGGACGAAAACGAAGTTGACGTGTTGAAGAAGCTCCCTCACCTTGTAGAAGATCCATACGTCTCTGCTCTATGTGAAACCCATGGAGCAACAATGGGTTCGTGGGTGAGGGTTAGGGTTTGACGTTGAAGAAGGAGAGGGCTTAAAGGGCTTAAAACGTCGAAGGAGGGGAAATGAGGGGAATTAGGCTTAGGGCTTACACACACTGTTTCAATGGTAATGACTAAACACACTGTTTCATTAGACATAGTGAAAGTAGCGCACGAGGAATTCACCAGTTTGTGCATGTATATAAAGTTTTCCCCTAATTAAGGTTCATCTTCTGCAAAGTTTCATGTTGTCTAGTGTTTTAACTGTCTTCATATTATAAAGAAAAATGTTTTAGGTATAAAAAAATTATATAGAAGTAAATATATAAATTGACGTGGTTTGATGTGATACGTAAGCTATAAAATTACTTTTAGATTATATCTAACGGATACTATAAAGCTATATTAATTTGTATTTTTTTTATATAATTTTTTTGTATTTACAGTAATTCTTTTTGTAAATTATACCCTCCAATTATAAATAGAGTAGTGAGAGATGTACAATTTTAAAATATATAAATCACGTACACTATTTTTAAAAAAATTAGGATCTATTATCAAAAAGATTTTTTTTTGGTCGTGATTTGTAAATTTTTTGCATTTTTTTATTCCTTCATAGAGTGAACGGTGTTTTCATACTACCCTTAACTCTGTAAATCACTTCCCTTACAAAAACTGACAAATACCAGGATCATCCTCCAATTGTGAGATTTATATCCCAAAAATTAAAACGTAGTCCGTATAGTGCATACCCTCTTTAAAGTTTGTATCAATCTATATATTAGAATTAGATAAATGATAAATCTACAACATTGTTTACGACTGCATTTTACATGATATATGTTTTAAAGTAAGAATGTTTTTGTAAAGTGATGCTAATTTTATAAAATAATTTATAGAAATATTCTTATTTTATAATATGTTATGTGTATCACTTCACTTAGAATTAATACAAAAAAATAAAAAATAAAAAATAAAAAATTCTGTTTTGATTTCTTTTACGTTTTTAAGCCACAAAGGGTACATGGGAGTAAACATCTAGATAACCGATAACTACTAGACTAGCCATTCAATATCGGCTTGAATCAAATTCAAGTTTTCCTCAATTCATTTAGTAAATCAATTGTCTGTGAACACGGATTTATAATTGATTATTATATGATATAGTTTTTTATAATATAATATTATCTTTCTATGTTTACTACAGATATTTAAATATTCAAAGATATATTAGGTACATGATTTAATAGTACTAAATATGCAACTTAAAGACTTGTAAATCTAATTTTGATATATGCATATACACATATAAAAATATTAGCAAAATGTCAAAGTTTGCTTATCAAAGATTTTAGATGAAATTAAAAATCTAATCTAAAAAATCTATTTTATCTAAACGAAGTAGCTTGTGAATGAAGTATAATTCACACGAATAATAAATTAAATGTCATTATAAGAAAAATGAGCTTTTGTTACTAATTATTTGTGATAAAAAGATTATTTACAACTCATTTTAGTTGTAAAAAATCATTTCATTAGAAATAACTAACTGCAAATAAACAACTTTCTTGTAATGTGTTCGTGAAGATAAAATCTAATTCCAGGAAAAATTTAAACATGATCACACTCAATCAAAACTTGACCAACCTCTACTCACTCAAACTCGCCTTGTTTTTCTTGATCTCAACCTCTCTACAACATCTTTGTAATTAGGTCAGAAAACACATTCACGCTTAAGAGTCTAAGACCATTTTAAAAGTAAGGCATGTACACCACTTCAGAAGAAGTCATGTATACGACTTTAGAAGTTGGGTTTTTTTTTTTCTTTTTTAAGAGGAAAACAATATTTCATTCATTAATAATGAACATTATAAATAAACTTGAAATATACATTACAATTTACCTAAACAATAATCTGTAATTCTCTAGTACACTAAAATGACTGATATTTTCTAATTCTGACTACAAATCTCTCAAGAACATCGTCTGAAAGACAGTCCTAACTTTGTTCAAGACAGAGTGATAACCAACCAAATAAACCAAACCAAAACCACTACTGTACTAAGACAAAATTGGGGACAAAACTCTACATACCATAAATCCTAGAGACCAATTTTTTTTTATTAAAACTAAATAACGGATAGAAACTAAAACTAAATGGAAAAAATAAAAAACCAAACAATCCAATTTTCAACCTTAGAGGAATTAAAACCAGCACAGGTGACCACTACTGTCGGTAGCTATTAGGATAAAAAGAGAGTACCGATAGCCCTTGTCCCTTTGGCCTCGCACGTGGCAGCCGGAAGACCCCTCCGATGGTTGTGCACTGAGAGCACACTCTCGCTGTGAGAGGAGCATGTGTAACACTCGCCACTCCGATCGGAACGCTTCTATCACAGCTAACAAATCGATACCCTAGCAGAACACCAGTAGTGTGCGTGTGGTATCCAGCACAACGGAAGTCTTCACATTTGTCGACTTCTATATAGCTCCAAATATGGTTGTAAATGAATCAGACTACTTGACAGTCCACTCGGTTAAACTCGAATCGAACTCGACTTGTGAAAAAAAAAATCGCCATAAAAGCAAATACCCACCCGATTTATAAATGACACATACCCAACAAAATTCGACTTGATTTGGCTAAAACTCGTTAAGATTCGCTTGTTTATGCTCGAGTCTACTCGTTAGCTCGACTCGATAAAAATTTATTTATATATTGATAAATATCTACACATATATGTTATATATAGGTATTGCTAATAATATATTTATAGTATTTTTGTAATTAAATATGTAATATGTAATCTTATTACTTATATCTATATGATGAATATATTTCATAGTTATGTTTTATAGTTTGTACAATAATTAGTCTATAAAATTTAATAATTTCATATATTAATTCGTGGGAAGCATGTGAAATATATATATGTTATCATATTATATATATTTATTAATAATATATATAAACACATAATATATTGTTATGATGAATAGATATCAACTAGTTAGATATTAAATATTAAATTTTTATTAATTAATTTTTATTAATTTATTTTTAAATTTATTCAAAAAAAATTTTAAAAATAAAGCTCGAGCTCATCTAGAGTTCGTTTGTGAGACTCGAATAAATAATAAATAAAAACTTGAGCTCGGGCTCGAGCTCAAGTTCAACAAGCCAAAACTCAGCTCGGCTCAGCTCATTTACAACCCTAGTTCTAAATGCCTCCTAAAACCGCCCGTGATGCCTGCAAACTTGAAGCAAAAACAAAATCAAACTAGGCAAAGGGAGAAGAAACAGATGAGAGGGAGACAGGGGAAGAAGGGACACGAGAAAGATGAGGAAAGAAGAGAAATGGGTAAGGGAGGATGGAAAATAGAAGACAAAGAGAAAAGGTGGAGAAGGACTGAGAAAGGTTAGGAAAAAGGGGGGAGAGGCAGAGGGAAGGTGGAGGCAGCTCAACCCCCCCTCCCCCTCCTCTATCGGCGTCATCGATACACAAAAAACTCTAATTTTCAAGAGAGGTGATGGGATTATTTCTGAATGTTTGGGATGAATAAAAGTTCGGTTTGATTACGTGCAGTAGTCAATCAATCAAACCGTGCAGTAGTCAATCAATTAGTTTAGGAAAAATACTTAAGCCATAAATAAAGTATATAAAATTAATTTAAAAAATGAATGTGATTTGATATTATTTATTAGATTATAAAATTAATTAATTTATAAAATAAATCTAACATATTACGTAAAATTATGTCAATTTATAAGTTTAATTTTATAGTATCTCCGTGTCAATTAATTGTCTAGTCTACAAATGGGAAAGATCTCATGATCGATATGTAGAAGCATCTTTGCTCCAGTGATTTAATTAAAAAAAATTAAAAAATTAAACGACTCCCTCCAAAATTATGGCAGGCATGGACTCGAGGAACAAGGCAACTCATTATCAAGATTCCAGAAAATATTCAGAAACTTTTGGATATAAAATGAGCTGAATCCAGTTTATTGGAAACCCATTATGAAAATAAATGCAAAAGATTAAGTCAAAAAATTGATTGCCATATAAGATGATGAAATTAACATAAGGTAAGTAAGACGCTACTTTAGAAAATAAAGGAGATCGTAAAAAAATAAGAATGATGCTATATACAAATCGTGAAATATATAAATATTATATAAATATTTTGAAAAAAATAGAGTCTATTATTAAAATATTAATTTTTTCCTCGTATGAGATTCACATATACTCAGGGGCGGCCCTATCCTTGGTTTAGGGGGCCTACCACCCCCTAAAGTTTTAAAAAAATTATACATACTATATAAATATATATAATTTTTTGTATATAATTAAAATTTCTATATCAATTTATCAAAAAATAAAAAATTTGCCTCCCCCCAAATCTTAGACCTCTAAAACTTTTACTAAAATTATTTTTTCAAATTTTAATACTTACCTAATCTCTCTCCCACTTTAGCTTGATGTGCTGATGCAATTAAAATTTTAAAATATGTTTAGATTATATAAATTATGTAAATGACTAAAAATATGAATTTTTTACGTATCATTAATTAATTTATATTGAGAAAAATTGTCAATAATTTCACTTTAAAAATGATAGTAGATGAATTTTATTTTATGAAAGATCATTATCGAGCTTAATTTGTAGGAGAAATCTTAAAGTCAATTTTTTTTTTTTTTTTTTTTGTAATGGGCTCTAACAAATTGCAAAAATTTTAAAAAAAAAGATGATTTATAAATATGTATTTTTATATATAATTTTATAACATATGATTATTATTTTTATATATAATCACGCATAAATAAAATATTTATATTCACGTATATTACATATTTTGTCAACCACCTCCTGCATATACTATTTGTTTAAGGAAAATGTTTAGGGCTCGTTTTGGTGCCCATTGCCCTTTTTTCACTTTTTTTTGTACTTAATGATTAAAAAATTATTATTTATTAATATTATAATTTTTTTTAAAATATTGAAGAATATTTAAAAAATAATGTAAAAATAAATAAAATACATAAAAAATAAAATAAAATACACTGTGTGGGCATTCTAGCAGGACACCTTAACGAACTCTCTAGCAATGTCTTTTTTTTTTAAATGATTGTGTAATATTTACACATTCGTCAACTATAAATATAATTTTTCATAAAAAAGAAAAAATTACTAACATATGAGTACAGATATTAGATTAGTTAAAATTTTCTTTTAAAAAGTATAAGTTTGTACATATAAATTTTTTTTTATTATATTTAATTTAAAATAAAAAATAAAAATAAAAATATTTTTTACCTTCAAAAATTTTCATTTTTGAATTTTGATACCATTTAATGCTGTCCCAAAGAATACCACGAGGGAATGTAGTCTTACGAGGCAATTGCAAGCGACGCCAAGTAACTGTAACCGTTACCTCTTCATCACATTTCCTGAAGGATACCGATCTATGTAGTTTACAGTCAAATATAATGTGTCAGGTTCGAGTCTGTACTCTTCAGCCACCTGCAGTTAGGTAAGTAGGGGTTCAGAACAACAAGATAAATATCAAAAGAGTAAATATATGTATTCCGGCGTTAGGAATTAGGATCTCGTCGCGTCTCATGAGGATTTTTAAATTAAAAAAAATTACATATATATTATCTTCACATATTATTTTATTATTTTTGTAAAAAAAAATGAAGTAAAAAAAATGTAAAAAAAATTTACGTTACGTGGCTGCGGTATATATTTTATTTTTTAAAAAAATATTTAAGAATATTTAAAAATTAACGTAAAAATAAAATTTACGTTATTTGGCAAGGCCTTCCTCAGACGCACGTAAGTGCTTGTAAGTATCACAAGCAAAAGTTGCGCAAAGCTGTGGATCCGTGTAATTTTCATCAATATTAACAACTTTATGATCTGTTTCCATGCAATTAGGATATCTCTATTGCAAATATTCCCTGCAAACAAATCAATATAAACCACATAAGGAAGTCAAGGATAGTACAAGAAATTATAGTTGATAAACATGAAACGTAAGCAACATATCAATAATAATAATAAATATATGGAAAATCATTTATGAAATGCAATATAATATTAGACGACTTATAAATATATTTATTTGCTGAAGTTAAATACTAATTTTTTCTTCGAGGTCTGAATTGTAGAGGCTACCGATCAATGTCTTCCTTTCTAAGGAATCAACTGCTAAAACATCATTATTGTCCATTTATTCAACTTCAGGATTCTTGAAAGAATCACAAGTAGACATTGATTCATCCAAAGACACTGAAAGTCCATCTGATTTACTTGGAGAAACATCCATGCTGAACTGTGTAGGAATGGAAACAGTGTTGGGAATTTGGACCTCCCAAATTCACCCCCAGGATCCACCTCTATGCAGGAATATAAAGAGATATACAGAAATAATAATAATACAAGAATTTACTTGGAAACTCCCAAAGCAGGAAGAAAAAACCAGCAGACCCAGAGAAGAAAATACACTATGTGAAAAAATTGTTGCAATCACACAATTTTTCTCCTCACCACAAATGACACTCACAAAATTTTCTCACTAAGAAAACTTTAACTTTCACCTCTTTCTCTTTTACAAGAAAAGGCTAATAGAGGATTTTACTCACAAGTTATTACTTGATAACTTGTTAGTTGGTGTGTCTAACCAAGAAGTCTTAGCCTCCTTATATAGCCCAAGAGGCTTATTGTGGCTTCACTTCCTACCCATGTGGGATTGAAGCCAAGGAACAAACTCAACAATCTCCACCTTGTGACTTTGGCTGATCCCACAGCCATGCTCCACCTGGATGAAGATCTTCATAGCTTCCGCTATCTTTTTTGCCCCTATCTTTATGCTTGAAGACCAATTGAAGTCGCGCACAGCTTCAGTTTCTCAAGTGTAACGCTCTTTGTCAACATATCAGCAGGGTTCTTACTTCCACAAATTTTCTCAAGTAACAACTGTCCATCATCTACCAATGATCGTATGAAGTGATACCTGATCTGTATGTGCTTAGTCCTGGAATGAAATGCTGGGTTCTTGGCGAGGAATATTGCACTCTGATTGTCGCTGTAGAGAGTGCCCTTTTGAATATCTTTGCCCAATTCCTCCAAGAAACCCTGTAGCCAAATCATTTCCTTTGCAGCTTCTAAAACTGCAATATACTCAGCTTCTGTCGTCGACAAAGAAACTGTCTTTTGTAGATTAGAACCCCATGAAACTGCAGTACCACCCAGGGTGTAGACAAACCCTGTGGTACTCTTTCTGCTATCAACATCTCCAGCTAAATCAGCATCAACATAGCCCTGCACCTCTAAGCCCTCTCCTAAGAAACACAAGCACGTTTCTGAGGAGCCTTTTAGGTATCTCAAAATCCACTTTACTGCTTCCCAATGTTGTCTTCCCGGGATACTCATGTATCTACTCACAACTCCCACTGCATGAGCAATATCTGGTCTAGTGCAAACCATAGCATACATAAGTGAACCAATAGCTGAAGCATAAGGAACCTTACTCATGTAGTCTTGTTCCTCTTCTGACTTTGGTGACTGATCCTTACTGAGTCTGAAGTGATTGCCTAAAGGTGTGCCAACTGGTTTGGCCTTGTCCATATTGAACCTGCTGAGTACCTTTTTCACATACTCAGCCTGAGAGAGTCTTAACGTGCCTCTGACTCTGTCCCTAACAATTCTCATGCCAAGAATTTGCTTTGCAGCTCCCAAATCCTTCATTGCAAAGTGCTCTGACATCTGCTTCTTCAGATTATTGATCTCATCAATACTAGCCCCTGCAATAAGCATGTCATCCACATATAACAACAAGATAATATAAGAATTGTCAAACTGCCTGACATAGCAGCAGTGATCTGCCTGACATCTGATGTATCCTACACTGCACATAAAACTGTCAAACTTCTTGTACCACTGTCTAGGAGCTTGCTTCAGGCCATACAAGCTCTTCTTCAGTCTGCAAACTGAATCTTCATTTTCCTGTACTACAAACCCCTCAGGTTGGTGCATGAAGATGTCTTCTTCAAGGTCTCCATGAAGAAAAACTGTCTTCACATCTAGTTGCTCAAGAAATAGATCTTCAGTAGTAACCATAGCCAACACTAACCTGATGGTTGTGATTTTTACCACAGGAGAAAAGATCTCAGAGTAATCAATACCCTGCTTCTGCTGAAAGCCTTTTACAACAAGTCTGGCCTTGTACCTTTTACTACCATCTTGCTCAGTCTTTACCCGGTACACCCACTTGTTGTGCAATGCCTTCTTCCCTGATGGAAGTTTTGTCAACTCCCATGTCTGATTCCCTAACAAGGAATCCATCTCATCTTTCATGGCCAGCTTCCACTTGCTAGAATGTTCATCTTGCAAGGTTTCCTGGTAGCTCTGCGGTTCTCCACCATCTGTCAACAGAATATAATTCAAAGTAGGTGAGAAACGCTGTGGGGGACGAATAGTCCTAACTGACCTGCGAACTGCAGCTGCAGGAGTAGACGGCTCTGGTTCTGATTGCGGAATAATTGGAACGGGTGCATCGGACCCATTCTCCCCGTCACTCACATCTCTACACTGCACAGTGGTCTCTGGTAGGTCATCCAAGTTCTCGAACTCGAACTCATGAGGAGCTACTTCAGCAACTGTACTGGACTTATCCTTGTACATACTCTTCTCATTGAATATCACATTCCTGCTTCTTATAATCTTCCGACCCTGATCATCCCAGAAACGATAGCCAAATGTCTCGTCTCTATAGCCAATGAAATAACATTTCTTTGACTTAGCTTCAAGTTTACTACGAGCATCAGAATCAACAAGAACATAAGAAAGACAGCCAAAAGTTTTAAGGTGAGAAAATTTGACCTCTTTCCCACTCCAAGCCTCCTCAGGCAGTCCACAATCCAATGGAACTGATGGCCCTCTGTTTATCAAGTACACAGCAGTGCTGACTGCATCTGCCCAGAAAGTAGGTGGTAATCCAGCGTACAGCCTCATGCTTCTAGCACGCTCATTAATGGTTCTATTCATACGCTCAGCAACTCCATTTTGTTGTGGTGTTCCAGGAATGGTCTTTTCCATTCTGATACCATGACTTGCACAGTACTCATTGAATCCTCCATCAATATATTCTCCACCATTATCAGACCTCAAGCATTTCAGTTTTAAGTCTGTCTCTGTTTCAACCAGGGCTTTCCAATTTTTGAACACATTAAATACATCAGATTTATGCTTCAAAAAATAAACCCATACCTTCCTGCTGTGATCGTCAATGAACGTGACATAGTACCGAGAACCTCCAAGAGATGCAACTGGGGAAGGTCCCCACACGTCTGTGTGCACAAGATCTAACTTTCATGTTTTCAGTGTTCTACCACTCTTCAAGAAACTGACCTTCTTTTGTTTTCCCATAATGCAACTCTCACACGTACTGAGATCAACTGACTTTAGTTCTAGTAGCTTGCCTCTTGCCAGTAGTTTTTTCATGCCCTTCTGACTCATATGGCCAAGCCTACAATGCCACAAATCTGCTGTGCTCTCTACAACGGTAGTAGCAACAGTATTATTCAAACCAGTAGTCATATAAAGTGTACCAGTTTTCTTACCCCGAGCCAGTACCAATGCCCCTTTAGTGACCTTCCAGGTGCTATCTGAGAACACTACTGAATAGCCACAATCATCGAGTTGCCCAACAGAGATGAGATTCTTCTTCAACTCAGGAATGTGTCTGACTTTCTGCAGGATCCACTTGTTCTTGTTAGGGAGTGCAATATCAATGTCTCCCATTCCCACCACATTCAAAGCCTCTCCATCAGCCAAGTACACCTTCCCAAAATCACCTGCAACATAGTTTTGCATTATTTCCCGATGGGAAGTTGTGTGGAAAGAAGCTCCTGAATCCAGTATCCAGTCATCAACTGGAGTATGAACTGCAAGTAATAGTGCATCTTGTACTTCTTCAGTTACCACATTAGCACTATCATTCTCCTTTTTAGGATTTCTGCAATTCCTTTTTATGTGACCAGTCTTGCCACAATTCCAGCAAGTTGCCTGCTGCCCAGGCTTTGTCTTGCTCTTGCCCCTGTTCTTTGATTTTGATCTGCCTCTGTTTGAGTTTCTGTCTTGTGATCTCCCTCGAGAATCAACATTAAGCGCTGAACTCGAACCCGAGATTTCGCCTGAATCCCTCTTGCGTACCTCCTCAGCCAAAATCAAATCACGAATATCATCATATTTTAATTTTGATTTACCAGCAGAATTACTGACAGCCATTCTCATGGCTTCCCAACTATTTGGCAGTGAGGCCAATAGTATCAATGCACGTATTTCATCATCAAACTCAATTTCAACAGATGACAATTGATTTGTGATAGTATTAAAATCATTTAGATGTTGTGCAACAGACGTACCATCTGACATTTTCAAGTTGAATAACTTTTTCATCAAATGTACTTTGTTATTTGCTGACGACTTTTCATACATACTTGACAAAGCCGCTATGAGATCTGCAGTCGTCTTCTCCTTGATGACGTTGTGTGCAACGGATCTCGATAGGGTTAGTCGAATAACCCCCAGAACCTGTCGATCTAGCAGGTCCCAATCAGCAACTGCCATGGTCTCTGGCTTCTTCCCTAACAATGGAAGATGAAGTCTCTTCCCATATAGGTAATCCTCTATCTGCATCCTCCAGTATCCATAATCTGTGCCATCGAACTTCTCGATCCCTGATACTTTCACGTCTGCTCCAGCCATCTCCTTAGACCCGAACCTTGGCTCTTGATTCTTTTACCGTAGGAATGAATAGTACTCACTAAGTAAGTTCTCAGGAAAGATTTCTCTTTCCTAGACAGAACTTCAAGGTTCCCAGGAAAGATTGGAGGGTCACAATGGACACACTTAGAATTTCCAATCTCCTTAGACAGAACCTCCTTAGACTGTACGTATCCACACTACCATACCAAAGCTCCACCCCACAAAAGAAAGAGGACCCCAGCTCTGATACCAATTGTTGGGAATTTGGACCTCCCAAATTCACCCCCAGGATCCACCTCTATGCAGGAATATAAAGAGATATACAGAAATAATAATAACACAAGAATTTACCTGGAAACTCCCAAAGCAGGAAGAAAAAACCAGCAGACCCAGAGAAGAAAATACACTATGTGAAAAAATTGTTGCAATCACACAATTTTTCTCCTCACCACAAATGACACTCACAAAATTTTCTCACTAAGAAAACTTTAACTTTCACCTCTTTCCCTTTTACAAGAAAAGGCTAATAGAGGATTTTACTCACAAGTTATTACTTGATAACTTGTTAGTTGGTGTGTCTAACCAAGAAGTCTTAGCCTCCTTATATAGCCCAAGAGGCTTATTGTGGCTTCACTTCCTACCCATGTGGGATTGAAGCCAAGGAACAAACTCAACAAACAGTATTGGGGAAATTGTTTCCATTGGTAATATTAGGTGCTTTTGATTTAAGAATATTCAAGGATGCTGGAAAATTGGTCCTGGGGAGTCCTGTCCTACATGTGTTTGCAGGAGGTCCCTTTTTTGCCTTGGTAATTTTAGGTGCTTTTTATTTTTAGAGATGAGATGAAATAAAAATTAAAAAAAGAATAAAATATTATTATAAAATCTTTTTTAATATTAATTTTATTTTAAAATTTGAAAAAATTAATTTTTTTTATTATATTTTATATACAAAATTTTAAAAATGTAATAGTGAGTTTAAAGATGCAAGCAAGGAGGAATTGCAAAGTCAAGCTTCAATCTCAAGTCATGGTCATGCAGTGCCCAGCACCGAGCGAAAGCTCCAAGATTTGAGATTTTTAATTTTATCTTTCAAAATAATCCAGTCCTTAGTTGCAGATGACATCTTCAAATAAAAAAAAACAGTGCTTAATTTAAAGTTAAGAATCATAATTACCATATATCAAGATGGGATGAAAACTGAGATACATGAGTGCTTAATTTAGAGTTAAGAATCATAATTTAAAGTGTTTTTCTTCGCTTACCAAATGGGCTGTTCCTAAGCATTTCCCCCCGTTGTTATTGTCATGGCAAGTGAGCTACGTAGCATATAATTATTAAAGGCTGTTTTCAATCCTTTAACAACCAGACTGATAAGTAGATTTTTCTTAAAAAGAACTCTATTTAGATGGAGATTCGATCTTAAATTTTGCAGAATTTCTAATAAAAATAACTTCAAAAAGTTAATTTTCATCATTTTTTGAAGTTTTGGAAGAGCTTCAATGCCATCATGTAGTTCCATCCCGCCAGTACCATTGTTCTAACAGGATGGATATGCAAAAAGTGCTTATTTGTTGTGAGTTATTTGTTATGAAAATGATAATTTTTATCAAAATATATTGATTCTCATAATCATTCTTATGACAAATAACTCGACACAAATACTATTTTTTGATAATGGGTTATGACTTTGGGAAATAATAAACTCATAACAACTTGCACAATATATTATATAACATGTGTTATAAATTAAGGATATTTTTATAAAATGATATTAATTTTATAAGACAATTTATAAAAATATTCTTAATTTATAACTTATGTTGTGTAAATGTTGTGAAATGTATTATATGTATATCATTTCTCTTAAAATTTAAAAACTAAGATAATTGAGATTTAGAAAAAAGGACAAATACCAAAATTGTCATTATACTATAATTCATCATTGTATTTTCAACTTTAATCATTTTCATCATTCATTATTTCATTTGGGGGTCGATCTCTTTTTCTTTGATTTTTATTAGAACAAGAGTCAAATCTATAAGAAATTATCATTTATCCCAAACATTTATATTTAAAAGATTAATTTATATATTTAAATTATATCTTAACCAAGCACCCGCATGCAAGAGATTATGATCACAAATAATATCTAATATTCTATCATCTGTGAATGGAGATTAAACGCGAGGTCAAGTCTCCGCTGTATCAGGCTATATTCAAAAAGCAAAAGACACCGCCAAAAATTCAATCAACCTGAAAGTGGACGAAACTTAACCTAGCCCGAGCCCATCCTCCGAGAAAAAGGGGGAAGAAAAAGAGAGCAAATATTCCTTGCCCCTGATCTGGTTCCCACCCTTTGCCCGCAACACACAATAAAATAAAAAATAAAAAATAATTAAAAAAATATATTAGATGTTTCCACCAATCCTGATTAGAAGAGTATGCTATATATATCAAACTAGCTATCATTTTATTTGTATTAAGTAATTTATGGTATATTCATTATTATTAGATAATAAAAAAAATATGTAATAAACAATTATTTAATAATAAAATTATATCACATCTTACTTAATTAAATACAACTGAAATAATAATATAGTGTATCAAAATTTTTCTAATTAAAAACCAGAAAAAGAGCAAAAGTAAACAAGGGGAATTAGGGAATACGCCACAAGCAGAGAGAATAATTTTCTTTTTCTTCCTGCCATCAAGAGCGAAAGAAGCTCCTATAAAATAGCTGTTCTCTTTATTTGTTGTTATTCTTGATCATGGACAGGCAGACAGCCAATAACCTGAACATTTTACGTAAAGTTTAGAGGACAAAGAATTCTTATAATCGTGTTTAAAAAAATTATTATTATTATTATTATTTTATAAAATATCTTCTTTTTAAAGTATTATTGTGAAAATATATGTTTGTCTATCCTTATTTTAATTTCATTTTGGCCGTAGTTTTTTTGCTTTTATAGATTGTTTAATTTGAGCTTTTTTTAGATAAGTAAATTTAATAAATGTGTCAGGGTTTATATATATATATATATATATATGACAAATGTGTCAAGTGTTAATATATATATATATATGATAATGATATACTTATAATTTTTTTATTTACTTGTTCACTATTTATAATGTTTTTATTTTTTTATTTTTCTCTTAAATATTTTTTTAACATCTTTAATTATTAAGAAAAAAAATTAAAAATTAAAAAATATAATTTTATTAATAATTATTTTTTAATTATTCAATTAAAAAATCAAAAAAATTAAAATAAATAATTAAAATATAATTGCAGATTAAAATAAATAGAAAGGCTATCATTTTCCTAATAATTACATATAGATGATTGCAGATTTCCAGACACGAACTGACAACATGATTATCTTGATATTTCTTTAAAAAAAATTAAATCAGTTTCCAAAATCACACTTATTTTTTTTTAAATATATCTAAAATATAAATATTCTTAATTTTTTTCAATTTTAAAATTGCAATTTTTATTTAGTCATTATCTAATCATTATCCAAATGCAAAATCTAATATAATTTTTTTAAACTTTTAAACAAAATATAAAAATTGATATATCTTTTTTATAATTTCAAAATAAAATTAAAAATATAAATAATATTAAAAATTTGTATGCAAACAGTTTTTTAAACTCATCCTTAGTAATTACTTGTCAAAGGTGTTATCAAAAAATAAAGGTACTTACTTGTCAAAGGAAAAGTTTTGCCTTTAGTTATTTATTTATTATTTTTGTTTGGAGCAAAGGTAAAGGAACGGAATGTTAGGTGGGATTTTGAGGGTAGGAGAAGTTTGCGGGGGAAGATAATGAAACTCATCTCGAAGAGATAGAATAGATTATAATTCTGTTTAGATTAAGAGAAGAGATAAATTAAGATGATTTAAATTTATTTTTTAATAATATTATTATTTTAACATTTGAAAAAATTTTAAAAAATTTGAATTGAAATTTGAAAAAAAAAATATATTAAGATTTAAAAAATATGTATAAAAATTTATATTTTATATAAGAAATTAAAAATATATAATAATAAATTAAAATGAGTGTTGAATCTAAATCCAACCTATATCAAATAACTTTGCCTTTACTTGTCAAAGGAAAAGCTTTGCCTCTAAGCTTTGCATTTTGTCTTTGCACTTTTGATGATGTCATTTTTTTTTTCTGACATCATAATATGAATCCTATCTTTTTTTTTCTGACATCAATCCTTTCCTTTTGACTATCCTAATATGAATCTGTATATATAAGTGTTTTATAATCATCTGGCAGTACGCTAACGACAGACCAATCCTCAATGCGGTGTCCCCCATAAATAATGAATTTTTTCTTCTTCTTATTTTTACAAAAATATTGGTAGTTATCTGTTATTTGGAAAGATGAGGATTTTAGTTAGTTATGTTAGTTAGCTATGAGGTACCAAATTACGTAACAATTTTGCTTTTAGGTTGCTTTGATCGATAATCAATAAAATTTTAAGTATTTTTAAAATATTTTATTATTTTTTACCTATTTTTATTTTTATTTATTATTTTTTTACTATTATTTAATATTCTATTATTACTTTTTACCCTTTTTTATTATTATTATTCACAATTCTTTTTAATACTTCTTAACATCTAAACTTATCTTAATTTCTTAAAATATTGAGGGATGGTTTGAATCAGAGATCAGGATCAAAATCCCCAGTGTCCCAGTTCAGCAATTCTATTACCATTTTTCCTACGATTGGATTTTAGTTTTCTTTGCAAAACCTTGCCTCGCAAACCAATTTGAACTTTCCCTGTGATTCTAATTTTTCCTGCAATTTAATTTTCTTTGGATTTTCCTACGATTTGAATTGTTTTTGGGATTTTAGTTTTTTTTTTTTTTTTAACAATTGAATCCATAGAATGTCATTTCATAAGTTATTTTTTAATAATAATGATTTCTTATTAGAATTACATTTAGAATTTAAATAAATAAATAGGTTAAAATCATTATTTTAATAAAATAATGATAGATTTAAAGATTTTATTTATTTGTTAAAAAGTTATTAATTAAATTAATAAAAGTAAATTTCGTGTTTAAAACATTAACCAAACTTCCACTAGGCAGTGCCGGCGGCGGCCACCAGCTCTAAAGTGTCAAGTCCCAGCTTTTAAATTTCGGCTCGGTCTTGCATGCACACGTGAGTCTCTCAATCAGGAGTCAGGAGTCAAGTATATAATAATATATACTTAGAAACTGTGATCTTTAAAGAGCACCCCCTGCCATTAATTAATGATCTCATCCATTAGCTTCAAGCCTTCAACCAACTGATTAGCTCCGTTTAGAGAAACTGATCTACTTTCATTTCCCCATAATTGATTTCTTAGAATTCTTGTTTGAATTCAATCTAAACATCAGCCAGCTTCATAAATATTAATTAGGTCTGTTGAAACAAATTTAAACTTTAATTTTCTATTTTGTTTTCCAATTTCTCCTTCTACTTTTACACCACTGATCATCTTGTTTAATTTCTGAGATCTTTTGCATACCATATATGCAGTAGTACTGCACAGAGATGTCGTCTCACATGACAAATAACCAGATCAATATGTTTTCCGACCACGATCTGCTCCCTCGAGGCAGCCGCACCTCTGACTGCTTCGACGACGATGGCCGCCCGAAGCGATCTGGTAATTAAGCCGGGCATGCTTTTAACTGAATTATACAAAAATAAACTGTGAATTGATGTCAGATTGTAAGATTTTTCGAACTTGCAGGAACGGTTTGGAGTGCAAGTATTTCCATAACAGCGGCAACTGTAGCTAACCCGGTGTTGCTGTCCTTGCCATGGAGCTTTTCACAACTTGGATGGGTTGGTGGTCCAGTCTTGATCATCTTCTTCTCCCTCCTGACTTACTGCACCTCCGCTTTGCTCTGCGCCTGCTATCGTTCACCTGTCACTGCCAAGAGAAACTATACTTACATGGATGCCATTCGCTCAAATTTTGGTAAATTTTTTGTTCAGCTACCCTTCCTATGTACGTAGTAGATTTAACGGAAACCAATAACGAGATGACACGTCATCTAAACACATAGAAATATACTGAACCGCATCACATGACCATAGCACAAGACATGAAATCGAACCCCACCGAGTCACTGACGAGAATAATCCCTTTCCCAACAATGAACCCAATTCATCAATCAGAAAATCCCTTCAAACTAACCCAGTTCGCCGTCCGATCTCCGCTCTAGGTGAAGCAGCTCCACACCACGATCGAGAACCAATTACGTCGATCACACTGCTGCGCCCGGCCATTCTTCCTTGTTCATCGACGTATTTTTGTTTTCTTCTAGATTTTTTTCGCAAGCCCCCTCCATTTCTGTAGTTTTAAACCAGGAGTGCTTGCCAAGCCGGGTTGAAGCTTTGTTCAAGTTTTATTTCATTCCAGTCTGGCTCAACCGAGAGTTGAAAGTTGAATTCCCTTTGATTCTTGAAGCTAGGTCGTTCTTTTTTAGCTCAGTACGTATGGGCTTATATACTTTTGTAGTACTTTTTGTCTACTCGAAGGTGAAAATCTGTTTCTACAGAAAGCCATTTTCCAGCTTTGCCGGAGATTTTTGTACCGTTTTAGTTATGTTAGGAATATTGGAGTGTTTATAAAAAATAATAAAAAATATTTAAGAAAATTAGAAATATTTTGTTTCCAAATCTACCATTAGCACAAGTTTGAAAACAAAATTTTTTTAAATATTCTTAAATATTTTTTATTATTATTTATGATTATTTATTTATGATTATGATTATTTATTATTTAATATTATATTATTACTTTTTATATATTATTATTATTATTTATAAATATTCTCACAATATCCATATTTTGAGAAAACGATGTAAGAAAATAAAAAATAAAAAAATCAATCATATAATTCACAGATCGACGTCATTTGACAACACATCTACTAAAATTCTAATAAAATAAAATAAAATTGATACGCACAACGCATGCGCGCAATACATAATATTTTATATAAGATTTTACAAAAGCAAAAATATTTTTATAAATTATCTTGCAAAATAACAATATTTCATACAAATATTCTTATAATTTTTATAAGGTATTGTATAAAGTATTATTTATAGTGTAATGTATAATATACTGTTCATTCTATATTTTTATATATAAAATTATACAGCATAAATCTTAATTACACACTTTTTAGATTGTTTGCTTGAGCGAGCCTAGAGCAAACTCTGTAAATCTCGCTTAGCCTCTTTAAAATTCCACCAAAAAATCATAATGAGTCCTCATGATCGCGATGACTCGATCATCAAATTGGGTTCACACAAGAATAAACTAGACTAGATCTACAAAACCCAACAACATAATAATATTCCAAGTTCCAACACAAATTGACAAAGTTCATGCATGCATGCATAATGCATTGCGCCCGATTGCAGGTTTGATCTTGAAGTCCGAATTAATTTTTTTTTTTTAATCTCTTTCCACGGTTTTTAATAATTTACTTTTTAGATGGAACAAAGGTCAAGATATGTTGGGTGATTCAGTACCTGAACCTTCTTGCAGCAGCCAACGGGTACACTTTATTTGCATCCCGAATGATGAGGTACGTATCTAGCTAAGTTTGAAATCATGTATACATGCATCTAATTAATTAATTATCATTTGGATGAATCTTTTAATTTAGTGGCAAATTATGGGACATAATTTGGGTTGTTCTTTCTTGAATTTATAATTAACAGGGATATAAACTGGTTCTCAGCTAAATGTCGAAACACAGCTAGTGATGATGCATGTGATGTTAATCCCATGCCATACTTCGTTGCTTTCACCATTGCCCAAATAATTCTCTCTCAAATTCCAAAGTTTTCTCAGCTGCGCAGTTTCTCCATTTTGTGTGTTATGATGTTCCTACTTCATTCAGGACTTGGTCTTGGCCTTGCTATCGCCAAAGTTGCAGGTACGCATGCACATGCTTCATAAAGATCATCAGCTTGCTAGATAGTTGACATCTCGCCATCTTTTGTTAAAGAAAAATATTTTAGTCACCAAAAAATTGTATAAAAATAAATTGATTTAATTTAATATGATATATCAGATTATAAAATTATTTTTATTAAAAATAGATCTTATAAATTCCATGAAGTCACGATATTTTATAATTATATAATATTTTTGTATCTATAACAATTATTTTTACTAAAATAAGATATATTCGTCTTGTTAGGTGTGAATGGGATATATTATAGTACTGATCCTTCAAAGATTGGCACTATGACTCGAGCCCAAAAGATGTTGAACATCTTCAAAGCAATCGGGGATATAGCTCAAGCATACGATTTCTCAGCCGTCCTTATTGAAATCGAGGTATATCTAATCTCATGTCCAAGAAATATGAATTCATAGCTTTAATTGTTAGCACTATAAGAGAATTGGGCATTTGTGACAGATTACTTGCAATAAGAAAGATTATTTGTGACGAAAATAGATTCATTTTGACGAAAAATAATTATTTTGTTAGAAATAATTAGTCACAAATAAACAGTTTTTTTTTTAGTAGATTTTTTGCATGCATGATTCATACCATGATGTTGATCAACTAATTAACCAAATCATATATAACAGGACACAGTTACATCCCCACCATCAGAAGTCCAGACAATGAAAAATGCCACTCAACATAGCCTTTCACTCACAACCATTGTCTCCATGCTTTATGGTTGCATTGGTTTTGCTGCTTTTGGAAATAACTCCCCTGAATTCCTCCTTTCTACCTTCTATAAACCATATTGGCTGCTTAACATAACAAGAGCTGCAATTTTAATCCAATTTGCTGGAGGATGCCAAATCTATTTGCAACCTATTTTCCCTATGGTTGAGGAAATCCTAGCAAAGAGATTCCCTAATAATGACTTCATCAACAAAGACATTAAAATCCAAATAGGCTGCAACCATTTTGGTCCCTACAAACTCAACCTCTTTCGATTGGTTTGGAGGACAGTTTTCGTGATCACAACTACTGTGGTATCAGTGTTTCTAGCAAATAATTTTGAAATTTACCTCCAATTACTTAAACTCATACAGATTTTAGCCTTTTGGCCCATTGCAGTTTATTTCCCGGTGGAGATGTATATAGTGCAAAAGAAGATGCCAAAATTGAGCAAAAGATGGATTTGCCTTCAAATTCTTAGTATCGGTTGCCTTATCATTACTGTAGCGACAGCTGCTGCCTATGTTTTTGATCTTTTTAGTGGAGTCTAATTAATATTTATTCAAGCCTATGGAGCAAATAATGTATGTGGTTTAATATCTACTATGAGTATTATTTTGTTTTAATGCATCTCGAATGTGGTAATAGGATAGGTATACATATACACCTACAAACATATGTACATACACAAATACATGACATATAGAATTAAAAATCTCAATTTGCAAGTGGGTTTCATCGATCCCAAGTAATTAATGTAAGAAAACATAATAGAAAAATAGAAAGTGAATGAGAAGAATAGGGAGGTGATTGTTAATCTCTCTAGGGCTCATATTATCTTTCACTGATATAAAGTTCTACAAAAGGAGATTTAGTAAATATGTCCTTAGATTACAACGTTATTTATATAGTGTACAGATTGTAATTTTCGAACACTAATATTTTGAATGAATAGATGTAATAGCAGCAAACACGTTATTTTAATTTTAATTCGAATGTGACAGTAATTGTTTGAAGAGGTACAATAAAATCCTCATAACAGTTATTGTCTGAAATAACTAAAATAACTGTAACATACAGTTAATCGATAACTGTCAAAAATATGATCAGATACATCATTTCGTTTTAATAAAAATAATTTCGTCGCTCACGACAATGTGTGAGTGCTAAGTGCATATAAAGTATCACGCACGTGCGTGCGATTAGTATTTCACAATGGATAAAGGTTTTGTTTTTATCTCGTAATACTAGTATATGGGTGTTCCTAATGTAACACCCCCTCTCCCACAACCCTAAGACTACGAGGGCTGTCATGCCTCTCTAATCTACCTCTGGAATACCTCGAGAGTCGTTGTTTCACCTTAAAATGGGATTCAGATGCATTGTTTAGCAAAACAGAAAGAATAAGCTAATTTCTTGAGTGTGTTTATCTTTTTATTTATTTTATGTATAGTAAAATATATTTACTTATAAATTATTAAATATTTCACTGTCTAAATAACGTGGAATTAAAAAAAAATTAAAAAAAAAATTAATTTAGATAGAATATTTGAAATAAAATTGGAAATAAGATTTGAAATAATCTAATAATAATTGATGCAAAAAACAGATCGAAATGTAAGTAACAGGTTGTCATGTCACTTGTTAATAATTGTGTCCTTAATTTGCCAATTATTGAATTATTAATGGTTGTGCCCGTTACCTACTAGTGTCTCATGACCAAGTCATTAGTGCCCAAAAAAATAAAAAAGCACTCAATTGTCTTTATTTATTACTAATTTATGAGATAAATATTCTTATAGGAGTATCACCATATTATCAAGTTTTGTCCAATTTTTTTTTTTTTTTTGGTTCTTCATCTTTCTACATTATTCCGCAAAAACGAAAAAAGAAAAGAAAAATCCTCTTAGGCAAAAGAACTAAATAAAGTAAATCCATTAAGAAGAAAGAAGATGAATATCATCATGGTATGTATGGGATTATGTCATAGCTAGTCACGTTCCGAACATCACCTACGGTGGTGGGCAAGAAAGATCGGTTCGGGTAGGTATTGCTAGGTATTTTTCAAGCAAGCTTGAACGGTCGCGGTTTCTTCGGCTTGCACTTACATATAGAAATTCATACCAAGGTAGTGAAAAAGATTGATAAAATGTGGTCACGTTATCCAACGATTAGATGTTGTCTGAAAGGGCAAAGGGCATAAAGACAAAATTGCAAAAGTATAAAGGAAAAGCTTTTCCTTTAACAAGTAATACCTAAAATTAAAAGAAAATCCGGAGAACGACAGTCTAATAAACATGAAATAATAGCCTACCAGTAATTAGTTGCCACCTAGCATTTTTATTTAAGCTAATCTTGAGCAGTACTACATTTGATTATTATAGATTCCAGAAATCCTTGCGGCTCTCTCCACCTTCGCACTGCTCAGATCTGGCACTTCTCTCCCTCAGGCATCTCTATCTCTCAAAAAATACAAAAAACAAGCAGTCTTACGCGCTCAACACCCACCATGAATAATCTCAGAAAACGAACTAGATTCTTGGTCACTTTCTTGCCCATTTCAGCCATTGTCTTGGTGCTACTCTCCCAAATAACCCAGTTGATAAATAGCTCCAAAATGGAAAAAATGAGCAGGTGCCGTGCTGAACTCTTTTGAGTTTTGAGCTTCTTTAATTCGATTTTTTCTTTATATGCTTTGTTTGTTTCTCTGAAAGATAAGTGTGATTTTGGCAATTTTTTGTGTTTGGAATTCTAATTCAAGACGAAATCGACTTTTAAGAGATTAGCAAACAACTTTGATTTGCCCGTAAAATGGTTCAATAACCCATCCTGCGCCGACGGATTGAGAATATACTCCGGTGAGAAAGAGACTTGAAAAACTCTAAACAATTTCTGAAGGAGTGAGAAAAAGATTTGAGAAAATGAAGACAGACCCAAACTCTTGGCAAAACCAATTGGAAAATGGTGCTTGCGAGATTTGAATTTTATCTAGCAAAACTTTCCATCCCTTCACCAGAAATAAAATGATGCCTGAGAGAAATAATCGAGAACAGTAAATATTGAAAGTTGGATGGGCGAGAGGAAGAAAGGTTGATCAAACTTTCAAAGCCCAAAGGATAAGTAGTGATTGAGTGTGGTTGAGTATATTTGCAATTTTTTTATAATATCTTATGTGGCATATAATGATAGGTGGGCTGTTTATATGGATTTACAATCCCGATCAACCTTAAAGGTCTCCCAAAATTTATTCAGATGCAACTTTCACGGATCTCTCTTTTCTTTTTTCTTTTTTCTTTTTTTCTCATCACTTGGAATTAATTAATAGAAATTAACAGATATCTCTCACATGCACACGGTTTTTATTCAAATTTTTATAAATTAACTTTTTAATAATAAACGACCTATTTTCCTCAACAATTTCTTTAGTAGGAAAGTACCTCTATGTAAACACTAATAATAAACTAGGCATAGTCAAATTTTATTTAAAGTAAAGATGGCAATATATTATACGATATATTAATCAAATAAGAATATAGCCTGATAATAACGGATTAAAATTTAGTTTTAACAAGTTCGGGTCAAACAAATTGACTCGTTAAGATACAATTGCTCAATATGTTAATAACGGTGTTGCCCAAATGACTAACACAAGAGGGGGGGTGAATTGAGTTGTATTAAAAAATTAACAATTATAAATCAAGTATACAATATAAAATATAAACAAAATATGAAATAATAATAAATATAAAGAGTAAAGGTAAGAGAGAAGCAAACTCAGTATGTTAACGAGGTTCGGCCTCACTGCCTACGTCCTCACTTCAAACTACCCCTTAAGTATCCCCAAATCCACTATTCAATCTCCTTTAGGTGGAGATAGAAATCTATTACACATTTGAGCAGCATCGCTCTAAAGAATCCGTGTAGAACACCTTGTACACTTCCAATCATCTCACACTTGGTAATTTAACTATTCCCCGTGTAGAACACCTTCTACACACACAAGGGTTATACACACCTTTTTACTGATACAAGAATTAATAGTGGGTAGGCTATCAGAAAACACTTCTCAATGAGTAAAATAAGAACAATACAGCACAAATTATATCTCTCAAAATGAACAAGGATTAAGGCTCAATGCTTAGAGAAGAGAGAATGAAAGCTTTGAATAAATGTTGTATGCTCTTGGTGTTGTAAATGTGAAGCTCTCAAATAATCTATTTATAGGCATACGAGACTTTATATTCAAATTTAAAAAGATGCACATGTCAAAAACATCATCATTCACTTTTCAAAAATTTCAAACCTAATTTTTTTACTTGTTACATGTGACAAAAGGAGCACACTTTACTTTTCAAAAATTTCAAATCTAATTTTTTACTTTTTGTATATGACAAAAGGGACACACTTTACTTTTCAAAATTTTCAAACAAAGACATCTACATTTTGCATAAGTCAAGAAAAGCATCTATCACTTTTGAAAACATTCAAATAAAACATGCACATGTGAAAGATGACAATCAATCATCTTTCGAAATTTTCAAATTTAATTTTCAAAATATTCATGCACATGTGGAAAATGTATTTTAATATTTTATGATAAAATATTAATTTTGAGCCTTAATCCTATTTTCGAATTTTTAAGAGATTTACAATATTATTCTATGACTAAAATGTGAAATTGTTCCCTTCTTGCTCATACTTGGTTCCTTGATGTGCTTGATTGTATTGTGTGGACAACTTTAACTTGAAACTCCTTTATTCTTTGAATTCATTTGTTATCATCAAAATCCATGTGTAGATTTACACGAAACTTGAAACCTTGAGTTCAACAAACGGGTCAACCTGTTTTGACCTATAATGATATGTTATAACACGTTAAGAAAGATAAAATTACATTTAGATTCTTATGCCTAAATATAAAATTGTTAGAATTTTAATTTTGATATTTTTATTACTTAGATTGTAATTATGGAGTTGTACTTAGTTATATACTTTTTATAGATATTATAATTTTAATATTTATATAAAATTATGCTAAATTTAATCAGGTCAAATGGGTTAATTTTGAGCATATTCAACCAATTTACATAAACAGATTGAAACGAATCGTATTGTGTCGTATTAATTTATTTCGTAATATTTACTAATGAGTCTAAACAGATTACATGAAATAATACGTTATATTAATGAGTCATATTAGAATTTGAAATTTTAACACGATAAGTTTAACGGTCTGATTATAGTTAACTTATATAATATAATATTGACACGACATAAACACAACTCAATCCTAAAGTTTAGGTAGTTTCTTTAAAAGACATCTACATCAAGAAAAATGATAAAGATACTGTTATTTGAGTCCCGCTTCGAGTCCCATTCTCATTTCTTTTTTCTTTTAATTTAATGATTAAATAAATTTTTTTATAATATTATAAATTTTTTTTAATAGATTGTTTAAAAGCATTGAAAAAATGATTTAATAAAAAACCTTAAATGACCCAAAACGAATTCCAAATAGCTATAACCCCTATATCAAATTTGCCGAGTGTACACTAAGAGCATGTTTGAGATTATAAAACACTTTAAAAAAAATATGATATGTTTAGATAATTTTATTAATAACGTTTTAGTCGATTAAAAAAACTAAAGATCAAGTTTTTCAATAAGTATCAAATTGTAGTTTTTATCAAAAAGTTCCTACAGATAACTATATATTTTTAAAAAGTTATCATAACTAATTCTAAAAATATTTTAAACATATGAATTCTAAACCATAAATAGTTTTATAATAATAGGACCTGTTACATTAATTTTAAAATATTTCCCACCGTAATTTTAAGCAAGTACTAACTTTATCCCTCGTGACTTCGACTGGCTAAATCTAGCCAGCCCAAATTGCTTAACAAATTATTTTTTAGCCTTAAAATATTCTTCTGCTGGGATTCTATCATCTAGAATTGTTCTCTTTCAAGCTTCAGCTTAAAAACAACTGCTTTTGAACGACGTAGCTGAAATCCTTCTCGCCTGGGTGTTGTTTATTCTCCAAAATTTTAAAATGCGTGGGAGATGATAATTCATCATGACTCACGCTGTTGCCAACTTGAAATAAATAAAAATTAATGTGTATTTTTTTAAGAATAAATAAATATTAGAAAATTAATATTTTAATATAATAGTAATAAATTGAAAGAGTGTTTGTTATTTAGTTTGCGTCCATTAGGGCGTTACATAATTTAATACTAAAACAAAGATAACAGCTAAATGTTGATGTAGGTTTTGAGAGAGATTTAAGCATGGGATAAACTGAGAAATCATGTGAAGCAATCTCATACATACAAGCTTAGGAGCTCTGAGTGAAACAGTAGAATGATCAGTTTGAAACTATTCTCTTGTGCTGAATCACAGATCTAGGAATTATCGAGGAAAAGCAAAAATTATTACACGTCATTTTGGGGGTAAAAAAAAAAACCAAGGAAAAGAAAGATTACATCCAACTGAGTATTGGAGAGTAATCCATGTCTCTATTCACTCTAGTTCTGAAAAAACTCTGCAGGAATCGTTGGAGGGCAATACTTCTTCGCCACATATTTGTACTGACCAAGCAATAGCATCATATCATCAGTTAAATAGTTGTTGATTTCATTTATCAATAACTTGAAAGGGAGTACTAAGTTATCCATTTAAAATGTCCTACACAAAATTTTGAATATCGTACTGATGTTGATATCAGTCAAAACACTGAAACAAAATATTTTGTATCGATAACCATTTCAAAATAGTTTATTTATAAAAAAATTATATATATAATAAATACATATATAAATTATATTTCAAAAAAATAGTCAATATATGAATAGATTATATATATATAATCTAGTTTAAATTGAAGCAAGAAAAGTAAAAAATGAAATAATAATAATAATTAAAATTCAGTACGGTCAGTACAGGCTGGTACGACCGAAATACTGGCTAGTACGGTTGGTACGGCTGGTATTTGAGCTGAAACGGTACAGACAGTGTACCTATACCATCCAAGTGACCGGTACAGTATGTATCAGCCGTATTTATAAAAATATTTTAATTAAATTTTAACTTTTATTTAAAATCATCATATTCTATCTCATCCCATTATATAAATGGAGTCTTTAGGATGGAAAACAGTATTTATAGAATAAATAAATAAATAAGTGAAGGGTGTGGTGAGAGAGAGAGAATGGGATACATTTTTGCTTACCTTATGTTGGCTGTATTTCTCCCTGATAGCAGGTAAACTAGTAGAAGTAAGGCTATCACAGCACAGGCGGTGAAGATCTTTCACACAATTGTACAAATCAGAAGGCCTGTAAATTGTATAATGCTGCAAGGTGGAATTCTGTAACAAAACAGTTTGGCCACCTTAAGAAACAGTAATCACCGAAGAAGAAATAGACCACATAGTCTAAATGGCTTACACATACATACCCATGGTTTCTGAGAGGGGAAAAGTATATATTTGGCCATGAAAATGGCCGAGGCAGCTAGAAGTGATGGAGCATAACAAAGCATGTTGTACTCCAACAGAGATAATTCCGCAATGTAGTTTGCTAAGCACTCCAACTGCAGTGATGGAACCTGCGACATGGCACAAAAATACCATAAAAGAATATAAGTTTCCAGTTCCGGTAATTGCAAACAATACCAGCTTTGGCATCAATTCAGATATCCTAAATTGCATGACCAAATTGGATAGTCCAATGCATAAAATTGAGACAACATTAAAAGCTGAAAATGTATCAAGTCCACACTAGCTGAAGTCCTGTACAAGCAGCACTAAATGCTGTAAGACCCAAATGGTGTCTCTATCTCCCTTTAGTTTGAAACACCTAGTTCAATCAAACAATTTGAGAGAATCTCTAATGACATATATACATATACATATACATATATATATGTATGAGAACTGCTACATGCACATAGAGATTATACAAAGTAAACCCGCAAATCGATATATTTTTATTGATCCGTTATATTTAGGGCTCGCTTGGATTCAGAGATGAGATGAGATGAGTTATGAATAGTAATAAAATAAATGGTTGTGATGAATTGAAATTTAAAATGAGTAGTTGAAATGAGTTGAAAGTACGAGATGAGATGAGATGAATTGAACCCACTTTCCAAAACAAACAACTCCTTAGTTTACAATAAAAGTAACTTTACAATCTGGTGTAACACATCAGCTTGTGAGTCTATTTTTGTATTATCTTTTTGTGTCTTAAGTATTTTCCTGCAAACAATTTAAAAAATAAGTGAAGGGAGTGACCATTATGATGGCATTTGGTTTTTCCAACCATCAGTTACTAATTACAAAATTTCTAAAAGGAACTGCCGTGAATCAAGCCCAAGGTAGGTACCTCATTTATCCCTTGAGCTGCACGAACAAACCGCCTAATCAATGAATCAAAAGTCATTAATTGGAGCAGCATGAATGTGAAATAAATAGGTATTTATAGTCAACAGTCATGAGTTAGCCCTTACCTTAAGAAACATTTTGTTGTTGGGGCTGTCATTTCGAACTTCAAGAAATTCAAAACAGCAGATTCCATTTGCAGAACCTGCATCATATTATATGCTAATGCTTATGCCGCTTCAGCAAAATGCAACTTTAGGAAAGAGAAGTGCAGCCAGAGGAGGACATGACACAAACCTCTTCCTTAAAATAGGTGTTATCAGTTATGTAACAGAACTCTTCCACTTGGGGTGCACAAATCTCCTCATATTTCCTGGCAAAATGATCATTTTTTCTTGTGAAAATCATCAACAGGTAATTATAAGATTTATCACATATTGAAATACGGATCAAGGTTCATTTTAGTTCGTTCTTCTTTGAACATGAATGAAAAAGATAGACACATCAAGTAGATCCTACATCATTTAATGCTTTCCCAAAAAATACCATGAGGAAATGTAGTCAGTCTTACGAGGCAATCATCATGCAAGCGACGCCAAGTAACTGTAACCGTTGCCTATTCATCACATTTCCTGAAAGATACCGATCTATGTAGTTTACAGTCAAATATAATGTGTCAGGTACAAGTCTGTACTCTTCAGCCACCTGCAGTTGGGTAAATAGGGGTTCAGAACAACAAGATAAATACCAAAAACCCCATTTTGAAAGCAAGTGAAAGTCATTCTCACAAGCTTCAATCTCTTAAAAGCATGTGTTCAGGGTATATTAAGATCACGTTTGGATATAGAAACAGTTTCGTCTCATTTCATACTTTCATTATAACTTTTTCAAATTTTCTTACAAAATATAAAAAATAATTTGACTTTTTCAAATTTAAAAATAATAATCATATTTTAAATATTAACTTTCATTTAAAACTATCTTATCTCATCTCACAATTCAAATGGGACCTAAATATGTACAACTTTTAGTATACAAGAATTACCTCCACTAGCCAATCAATCAGTATTGCACGCATGCTAGCATTGATGTCCTTTTGGACTCTCTCCATGAAGTCTGTGGAAGGCCTTTTCTTTGCCTAAAGTCCAAAGAATTAAACAGATCATAAGAAGAAAAGGTAGAGCCGAAGAATATGGGTTTTTTTAAGACTAAAACAGACAAACCTCAGAGGCACGCAAGTGCTTGTAAATATCACAAGCAAAAGTTGCACAAAGCTGTGGATCCGTGTAAGTTTGATCAATATTAACAATTTTGTCATCTGTTTCCATGGCTGCAAGGATATCTCTATTGCAAATGTTCCCTGCAAACAAATCAATATAAACCACATTAGGAAGTCAAGGATACACGAAATTATAGTTGGTAGACATCAAACTTAAACAACATATCAATAATAAAAATATATGATCATAATTTGTTATGAAATATATAATATTAGATGAAATATATTTATTTATTTGCTGAAGTTAAATACCAATTTTTTCCTCGAGGTCTGAAATGTAGAGGCTGCCGAATGTCTTCCTTTCTAAGGAATCAACTGCTGGAACATCATTATTGTCCACGTATTCAACTTCAGGACTCTTGAAAGAATCACAAGTAGACATTGATTCATCCAAAGAAACTGAAAGTCCATCTGATTTACTTGGAGAAACATCCATGCTGAACTGTGTAGGAATGGAAACAATGTTGGGGAAATTTCCATCGTTTCTAGAGAAAGATGTAACCTTGGTACAAGGAACAACTGCTGTTGGTTTAAGACTCAATGAAGGTGGAAAACTGGTCCTGGGGACTCCTGTGCTACTTGTGTTTGCAGGAGGTCCCTTTTTTGCCTTGGCAATTTTAGTTGCAGATAACACCTTCGAATAAAAAGCAGAGTGCTTAATTTAAAGTTCAGAATCATAATTACCATATACCAAGATAGGATGAAAACTGAGCTACAGATTATTAGTTCAATGAGTTTTATGGCATTAATATCAGTCACAAATCCAAAATTTCTATAATTTTAGCTCTTGTTATGCAACATTAGCCACCGCCATTAGTGGGTGCAAAAACGTGTACAATTCAAAGCAAGCGATTCAAGACTAGGGCTCAAATATAGGAATTTAGTATAGAGAAAAATCAAGATGGAAAAAAGAAGACAAAGAGCCCAGTAAAAGATAGTTAATTTTCGAACTGAAATGTACTAATAAGCTCTAAAAAACGGCTCTTTTGATTTCCTAAAAGCACGCACTGTTTATGAATGTCAAGAATTTGACTATTTTTTGTCTTTTGAGTACAGTTCTGCTCTGGTTGCCAAATTACTCTGTCAAACTAAGTACAATTGTTGTGTTCGGCTTCAAACCTACTGGATCACATCCATTTCTTGAAATGGAAAACATTACGAAACAGAAAAAGTACTCACAAAAGCAAGGCAAGATAGATATTTAGAAGTAATTAATGTGCAAAAGGCCAAAAATCAAAAGCAACATGTTTTGTAAACGGACGAGAACCCCATAAACTAAAACCATAACAAAACCTCGTTGAAAGATAATGGCTGATCATAACGAAAGCTTCATACTTCTTTCAATATCTATTTCTTTTTGCCACATTTTCTTTGTTTCTAATGGTTTTTCGCACCGTTTTCTCAGCACCCAAACAGAACAAAAAAGAAAAGATGAAGACGGTAAATACCAAAGCAGAATACGGGACGGAGCTCCGGGAAGAGACATTAGCCACGTTCTTGACATTAGTCAGGTTACTGAGTGGCGCTCGCTTTTTCGCCAACGTAGCCTTTCCCATATTCTCGGATGATGAGGACGACGACGCATTCCGTTTCGCCAGTGACGAAGACGTCGAGGACGAAAACGATGATCGGCGATTCTGGGTCGACATTTTTAACGGAGCCCAATTCAAAGCTCGGGTCCAAGAAGCTCAAGAACAAGAAGGCAAGAAACCACCCAAGAGCTTCTTTCAGAGAGATCAGAGCGAGGAGTTAAGAGAGGGTGATTTATTAATCAAAGGATTTTGAATTGAAGAGGTGTCCTAGCCGTTGGATCGACTCGGTAATTGTTCACGGGAGCGGGGGAAAAGGGTGGGGCCCATATAACGCAGACTGTGTACGACCTTGCATGGTTTTAAAGCGAGCTATGTTATTCATCACAGACGAATGAGTCGATGGGCACGTGAGATTAAGTCGTCGGTGACTGTTGGGAAGGTCACAGGGCCGTCAGGCTTCGGTTTAGGTTCGAAGTTCGAATTTGAATTCAAACGGTCATGGGATCTGTGGACAGATACACACAGTACCCTAGCCGGTCGGTCATACATGGGAAGTCGACACCTTTATACCAAAAGTACATCAACAAATTTTCATACATAATCATTATTACCATACTATGAGTGATATGAAAAATCATTTATTAAAAAAAAAATTTATTTTCAAGTTGATATATAAAACACATCTAAAAAAATATTTATGATTCATAAATTTAGAAGATAAATCAAATAAATATCTCTTCATTCAATAAATAATTTTTGTATAACTTGATTTCATAGAATTTAAAAATATTCTGTTAGTCAAGTAGAAGTAACATGTTTGGAATATTTATTCAAATGTCAAAATCTAGAACATAAAATATATATATATATATATAGAAAGTGATACTACAATATTTATAAATATATAAATGAATAATAAGTATTGGAATCTCAAAAGATAGGAAAAAGATAAGGTTACGGTTGGATGAGTCCCACTGTATCGCTTTAATTAATTTATTTATTTTTACTTAATGATTAAAGAAATATTATTTAATAATATTATAATTTTTTTTCTTTTCTAAAAAAAGTTTGAGAATATTAAAAAAATTATATAAAAAAATAACGGGACTCATAACGAGTCCCAAATGACGGGAGCAGCCGAGCAACAGCCCCCAAAAGATATGAGATTCCAAAATTTTTGCCTTTAATGTACCAATTGAAGTGATATTTGATAAGAATATACTAAGGCATCATTTAAATTTAGAGATGAAATGAATTGAAATAAAAAATAAAAAAACTTAATAAAATATTATTATATTAAACTCAGCAGTTGCCACATAGAGATCTCATGAAAATCCATTTTACACTTACTCACAAATGATAAAAAAGTTACTTCTCTCACTCTCCCTTCCCCACAGTCCAGTTTATTTCTCCACTTTTTTTTTCTCTTTCTCTCTCTCTCACCCTCTCCCTCTCCCTCTCCCTCTCCCTCTTTACCCCTATATATCACTACCCAGAGGGCAAAAATAACTTTTCCAAGACAAAAGACGACGACCCCAACACCATATTTCCTACATGTCATGCCATTTTCCTGTTATTATTCTATAAATATGATGCACAACTGCAAATAATTTTTTTGTACTTTTGTTTTTATCACTCTCTGTAAACTAGATAAAGAATTTACAATCTATTGCTTTCCATCTATTTATGATGTTGAAAGTATGAGTGGGCTGAAACAAAAATAAAATCCAAATGTTTGATTTAAGATGAAGAAATGGAAAATAGGCATTTGTTTAGAAAAATAAGTGGAGCCATTTTTTTTTAGGGGGTCGGCAAAACTCAATTGCAAATAGAGGAGGTGATTTTTTTTTGTTTTTGTGGGGCAAAAAAGCTACTCGATTGCAGATAGAGAGACATTTTTCAGGACTTCCCTGTTACAAATAGGAAGAGGGAAAGGGAGAGAGGAAGAGGATGCAGCTTCATTCAGGTGTATGCAAGTATAAATGGGATTTACATAGGCCTCTTATGTGGCAGCTGTTGATTAGTTGGTGTAAAAGCATATAACCCGTCCATCCAGTCCTAAGTTTTTCTCATAAAAGAAAGCCTTTTTTTTCTAAATCGCACTATAGGTAGGATATATCATATCATCTCTTTTTTTCTTTTTTGAATTAGATCATTTAATTTGCCCAAAATTAGAGGAATACAAATCTCTAGGATTTTCAATTTGCCCAAATTAGAGAAATGCAAATCTCTAGGAATATAGAATAAGTCTCATATTAATTATTGAATATTTAATATTGCTAAAAAACTCATTTGGATAGGTTGGGGGGAGGGGCGTAGTTCTCAAGTCCATGGGCTAGACCGAGTCAACCCAAGGCTAAGAGCTTAGCTCATTAACCAAAATCTAGACGGAATCCAACCCAGGACCACTCGAGGCATTTCGAGGCCCAAAGCTAGGATATCTAGGACGACTCAAGTATTTGAGTACTGGCAGCTAGGCAGTCTTGAGCAATACATGCATGTTAGATAGAGGCAATTCATATTAAATGAAGGACAAGCCGCATTTAATGAAGAGAGACAAGGAGATGACATGGCACAACTAGCAGTATTGTTACTTGACAATAGATTGGCAAGGGATGCGGCTAGAAGTAGAGGTGACACCCCCAAATCCTCTTGTCAGAAGATCTGCTTAGTCAGGTATATAAATACCCCACTTACATCACTGAAGGCTCTCTCTAATTTTTACTCTCGCTTACTCTCTATTGATAATGTTTTCATACTTGGAATACCAACTTAAGTATTGAAGGTACTATAGCTCCCCTAAGCCCTACTCACCTTCTATGTAAATAGGTTGCAAACGGAGCCCTCACACCATGGAATTGTCCAAACTTGCAAAACACGACCTCAACAAATAGTTATAAATAGTTATACATATTGTGGAGCTTATTGTAGACATCTATCTTTCTCACTCTAAACTTTGGAATTTTGATAGGAATTATAATGGATCCTGATAAGGGGTAAAATCCCTCTGACCCAAAAGGCATCACAGGCCCAGCCCAAAGGAGCACCATCAAAAGGCAAGAAAAAAAGATAAATAGGGGATAAGAAAAAGTGTAAGAGGGAAAATAAGAAAGTGACAGGAAAGAGAAAAAAAGAAGTTAGAGAAAGCAAGAGAGAAGTGAGAAAATACTTATTTCCCCACCTACTACTAACAAGGGTCAGAATAAAACAGACTTCTTCCATATTGTTAAAAGGGAGGAAGAGGAAGATTAGACAGCATCTTTTTTGGCTTATTCGGTAGAATAGAGGGATTATCTTGAACTTGAGGGCAAGAGCTCCAGGAAGAGGATCTTATTTAGAAAAAGAGGTTTTTGACCTCCATTGTGCAGAGAGATATGAGAAACCACGAGTAATTATAAAATATTCATACTATAGTGGATTTATCTTCTAAAAAAATTTATAGACGTAGGCCTTATGTCAAACTACATAAATTGGGTATCTTCATCTTTGTTTATATTTCTTATATTTGTTTTCTATTCATTGCTATAGATGTATGTACAAACACTGTACAACCACTCCAGACCATCATCATGGGCTTCGAATTGCCTCATCTAATTTTAGACTACCTCAATAGTTTAGGACCAAGAATGACTCATTCTTTTGTTCAGTCTATTGTACTAATTTTTGACTTTAATATGTCTAACACTCACTGAATAAGAGAAATGATTCTACTAAATTAAAATTTGAAAAAGAAATGGTACCCTAAGTACTATTACAAAAGCATAGAGACTAATTTTGCCTGCCTACAAGGAAAATAGGCACCTCCCAGAACCTACTACAACGCAAAAGTAATCACTTGTAGCCTTATAATCAATTTGGTTACAACCAATTTGGTTACAACCGATTTGGTTAGAAATCAATAATTCAAGCATCCGTGTTCTAACCAATTTGGTACCACCAGCTTTCCAAGGCTACTAACTTTTCTCGAGTTATCCTCTTCATCATTGCTTATAGCCTTACAATACTTTTTCATTGTTAGTTTTAGTATTAGTTTTACTTTGAACACCATTATTTTGAGGATGGGTTGGAATTTCAATGTTAAACATAATTGGGTCACGCTAAATATAATATTTATAAAAGAAATGTGCAGCTGAGGAAAAATGCTTGAGATAGGCTTTTGTTAGTTTGAGAGGGGAGTAAATATTGGAGCTTGCAAGTTTAACTACATAGTTGACAGTTTTTCCATTGCAATGGAAGATTAATGGGATCACCATTAAAGGATTAGAGAGTACTCAGTAATAGAAGTGAGTGGGATCACAGGAAAGGAATAGGCTCAAACCTTACATGTCATTTCAAAAATTACGAGAAAATTGTTTATCTATTGTCATTTATTTCTTATGAAAATAATTATTTCTTGTCAAAATAATTATCGATACAAATAGTTATTTTCATTGCAAATAACTCATCATAAATATTTATTTTTTCTTGTAATAACACATCAAATGTTTTGTTGATATGGCTGTGGATTCTGGTCTGCGTCAAGGGTGTGTGCGGTGTGCCTAATATTGTAACTGTTGCTATTTACAGTTTGGTCTACATTTTCTTCTACATGTGCCTCCATTTCTGTATGATACTTCATGGTTAATCCATTTCTGTCATACAAGATTATAATTCTAGATTAGGCAGACTCAATGACTGAAGACGCTCATGAGGCGTATTGGTAAACTATGTTTACTTAGTTTCATTTAGTGGAATATAGTCCTGAGTTGCACTATGGAAACCTCTTCCAAATTAATTTGTTTTACATCCTGTTTGGATGGATTTGGTATGGAACTTAATAGAACCCTGACTAGACTAACTAATCAAGGTAAAAAAGAGTGTTGTTCTTGGGCATGAGAGTGTATAAAGTTGCACTAAATATATATTCATGATGAGTTGGTAGATAACGACTGCTTTTTGTCTCTAGTTACTTGAGGTAATTTTTAAGGAAGATGGCATATCAGATAAACAGAAGGCCACAATTTGCAAGAAAATGGCATGGTTATTTACTCGTTTCTTTTTCATTGATCTTAGTGTCTTGTTGTTGGTGCAGAGGAGTACCTGCAGCTGCTTGATGTATGTAGCTGGCAATATGATGCAAGCTCTTTGTAACATGCCGCCTGAATTTTGCAATGAGAGCTAGGTTTGTAGTTTGGACTTTGGAAGCCTGATCTAGATACACTGTTGTGATCACATCATGCATATATAGATCATAGATATAGATATAGATATAGATCATATCTATACATTTCTCAAATCTTCACACAAAATACAATAAAAAATTTTAATTTTTTCAAATCTTAAAAAAATAATAATATTAAAAAATAATATTTTACTCAATTTTTAATTTTCATTTTTTTAACTTTCATTTAAAATCATTTCATCTCATCTTACTATCCAAATATAACCAGATACTTATAAGAAATTTAGCCTTTACACCTGTGAGTTGTACTAGAATACTCATCGTATCATAAACTGTTCGGTCTAGGGGTAATGGACCGATCTCATTCGGTCCATTATTTTTTTCACCTTGGACCGGACCAAATTCGTTGTAGGATAAGTTCGGTCCAGTCCAGTCCAAGTTGGTCCACTCAGTTTAGACTAGGCCCAAAATTTTGTTCAATTATCAAGTCCTTTTTTTTGCTCAATTTACATTTTTATCGTACATTTAAACTAAAAATATTAAAAAAAATTATTCTTAAAAAAAATGATAAAAGAGAAATACTCTTGATAAAAAATAAGTAGTTAATAAGTTATATTAATTATTAAATATATTAATGATAAATTGGTAATAGTATATTAAATAATAGTAATACTCTTATTACTTATTACTAATATTCTATGTAGTTAATAATTTATAGTAATTTAATATTAATATATAAGTTAACTATATTAATACTATTATAAATTTATACATATATTATAATTTATACAACGACTCTTATAATTTATTAATATATTAATATATACTAGTACTTTATATTACAGTTATACATTAAAGAATATATATAATACTTATATAATTTTGTGATATATTAATACTTTTTTATATACAATAATTTATATAAATAATTTTTTTATTATTAATTTAATCGATCCAATCCAGTCCGGGAGAAAAATTCTCTGGACCAAGATCGGATCAAATTAATTCAATCCAAAAATAGCCAATTTGGTCAATTCATCCGGTCAAAACCGGCATACTTACACCCTTACAAAAAGCAACCATGGGAAGAGTTGTAAACCTTAAAATTATTCTATTTACAAGTTGGTGTGAAAGACACATCTTCCATGCCACTTTATGGCAAACATTGCAAGAGTTATAAATTTTAAACTTAACTTGTTAATCAAATCATACAACATGATCAACGGTAGGAGAATATGACTTGCAAATTGAATTTTTCTAAACTTAAACATCCTGGGTTTGATCTTGAGGGTCTTATGTTGGTGAGTTACATGTCATTCAAAAATGAAAAAAAAAAAAAAATCACCCTCTTTGAGTAACTAACAAGATGGGGAGTAATTATTTCGTGCACTTGGATGAGTAAAATAAAAATGTAGTACTCTTATCATATCGTAAGATGTCATGTCAATTAAGTAGACACAATATTAATTACATGCATCTAATCAGGCATTAACATTGATTTCTTTATATCTATTTTTAAAATCGCATCATTTGAAAATTGATTTTGCATATAAAAAAACAAATTCTCTCGTTAGATTATGTATTTTTGAACTAGATAATAATAAAATATTATTTTTTTTCTTAAAATTATTATTTTTTATATTTTTTACGATTAACGCCTATTTTGTATCATCAATTATCATCTTAATACAAATTTTACAACAATGATTTTAATGAATGGGAAAGAGAAAAAAAGTAAAATAATATTTGGATAGTGAATACTGAATAATAATTTTAAAAAATACTATTTATAAATATACAAAATTTTGAATATACATAATTCAAGATAGACTAATTTAAAAAGATATTATATAAATATAAGTATGAGCGGTGCTACTCATAAGCCATCTAGTTTAAATAATCCACACACTTAGTGACGTGACATTTAGTTTTTTTTCTAAATTTATGCAACTCGTTATTTGGAATGCTCGCGCTCCCCAGCCCTACTTCAAAAATAAAAATAAAAAAATAAAAGTATTCACTCCCTTCCGTCTGAGTATCTTTGAGCCCTCTTTACCAATTATTATCTCACCTTCATAGCCCTCTTATCCTTCCATTTGTTGGCATTGACTCATCGAAGATCACCCCATTTCATTTACTTAGTTTTTCTTCAATTTTTTTCCATAAATGTTTGAAGCTAAAACTAAAAGAAATGGCTTTGGGGTTCAATTCTGATCTTGATTTTCAAAACAAGAAACACAGAGGGAACAAGAGGGAGAGGGTTTCTCAGAAGTTAATCGGGACAAAAAGTTTAGGAAACAAGAAAAACTCCCACCAACTACTAACAAAATTTACTTCCCTTCAAGCTTTACGAAAAAATTACTACACATTCAGGTGGATTAAAAACAAACATTAAACTCTATAATCCTGCTCGAAAATCCCAAGCAAAAAAGTTACAATTTTACCTTCTCTAATCTTCTCCTTCATTTTCTACATGCATAAATCTCTTCTAAAAAATGCAGTGCTAGATTCTTCTCAAATCGGTTTCTTATCAGTTGTCCGATTAATTTCTTCTCAATTGTGGATCTAACAACAAGAGAAAGGATTTAACAGGGTTGAGGGCAGAGAGAACACGGGGAGAAGGGAAAATGGGGTAGAAGGTTTCTCAGAACTCCTAAAATTTTTCTCGACGGTTGTCGACGAAGGGACTAAGATTCGCGAAAGGAAGGGGAGAAGAAGCTTTCGAGGTAGAGAAATGAAGAGAATCGAGACTTGGGGAGGGAGGGTTTCAGAGAGATGAAGCAGGAGGTGGGTGGGTTTCACTTCGAGCCGTGTAAAGTTTAAACCCATGATATGGCAACTGGACCAGATTTATTATGTCAAATGTGTGTGAAGTAGACGTTTAAATCAGCCTACGCTTAGATTTTCTTTATAAATATAAAAATGAATATACAGATACATAAGTCATTACCAACGATCTAATAGGAGAAGAATGTCAAATCTTTCACATACTTCAAAGATACCTAATAATTTTTTTAGGGTGAGGATCTTGGTAACGAGGAATGATACACACACATCATTTTATATAATACTTTTCACAGTATAAATAAGAAAGTAAGGGTATTCTTATAAATTATTTTATATAAATAATATCATTTTATAAAAATATCCTCACATTATTACTTGTATTGTGAAAGATATTGTAAAAAATGATATATGTTTATTTTTTTCTTTGACAATAGCATACACTCTAAAAAAAAAAAAAGGATTAGAAATTTAGATGAAAAAGGAAACAGCCCAATCTCCCTAAAAAGAATTAATCATGCGGTTGCTTGGGCCCTACTTTTCAATCCTCAAAGAGTCAAAACCGTCTCACGTCTTAGGGGCTGTGGCGCGATGCCGGAAACTGAACGAACGGTTAAGAGTATTCACAATACATTAATTATTATTTAGCTAAATTTAGATTAAAAATTTTAAATTTAATAAATTAATAATTATTTTATTAAAATATTAGTTTTTACCATTTCATTTATTTTAATTCTGAATCTAATTTAAATATTTATTTATTATTAAAAAATATACATTAAATTTTTAAAGTTCATATTATTCTAATTAACGGTTCATGATTAATGGTCATAAAAATAAAGATATTAATTTTTTTTAAAAAAATAAAGCAAAATTATTAATTTTTACATTGAATATTTACAAAGAGAAAATTCAGGAAATTTACGAAGACGAAAACTAAAATTATCTCTTACTTTTTTTTATGGGCGAGAGAGTAAATTAGTGAGTAGAGTGAATATTCTAATTCTAAAAAATTATTTAATTAGCCCAAGAAGCTAGTTATATTTGTTGAGCCAAACGTCTATTGAAAGTTATTTTAACTATTCATTTATTGAGGTTATTGCTACCACACATTCATGCTCACTAATTATTATTTAGTTAAATATCAGGTTAGGTGTCGTTTAAGGCCCCGCTTGGATTTAGAGGTGAGTTCAGCTCATCTCAACTCATCTTCATTTTATTATATTTTTATAATTTTTTATATAAAACACAAATTCCTATACACCTTTTTCAATTCCCAATACACCTTTTTCAATTTCCAATATACCTTTTTCAAATCTCAAAATAATAATAATATTAAAAAATAAACTAAACTCATCTAAACTCATCTCATCTCTGAATCCAAGCGGGGCCTAAATAGCAAGTTAAAATGAAATAAATTGAAATAAAAATTAAAAAATAAATATAATATTATCAAAATACTATTTTCTAATATTATCATCATTTTAGAATTGAAAAACATTAAATTATTTATTATATTTTATATGAATATTTAAAAAATTATAATAATAAGATAAAATTAAACACTTACTATATCCAAGCAGGTCACCTTAATCAATTATTCAAGAACGCAGTCTAGCTATGTTTTCTGTTAGACATGATACATAATTGAAAAGCAGCAGCATTCTTGAGCGCATGTTGAAACTTGTAGTCATGAAAATAAAAGAGCGTAAAACAAGCATGCTAACACTTAATAACTTCTTTCATGTACAAGTTTTATTCGAGAAAATGATAAGGTTTTCCATATTTTGTCACACTCTGCATGATGACAAGAAAATGATACGTCTATAGTCAATAGAAATGTTGGAATCGTTCACGTCAGTATCATGAACCCACAACTTGATTCAAATATTCATCCTTAGATTGCGGATTTAATCACAGTTTGGTCTTGAAAAAAGGGTACATGAAGAAAGAAAGGCACAAATTGAATTTGATTTAGGAGCCAAAATTTATTAGAATTATTTCTCATAATGATTCAAAACTTTTCTTTATTTAATGACTATCACATTCACTGGCATGAAATTTAATGGGATTAATTAGTGTAACAACTAGTACGACAAATTTTGTCGTAATAAGAGTCCTAAAATAATTGAGCAATGCTATACAACTTCCTTAACTTTTATACACTATCATTTTTTTTATTTAATTTTTTAATTTTTTAATTTGAATTTGTTCTTTTTAAACTAATTTAACTTTTTTATTCATTATTCATATATCAAACATTTGATAAAAAAAAATGTGATGTGTAGAGATTATGTGAATAGTAATAAATTTTATAGATTTTTCAAAAAAATTATTCACATTTCAAGTGAGACACACTTTTCATTTTTGGAATACCCAACAAATGAAAAAGGAGGTCGAGTATCTATTTTGGTGGCAATTTGCCATACGATTCGTTAATTCAACAAGAATACGATACAATAATAGCGGATTAGACTTGAGTTTTAATAGGTCTGGGTCAAAACGAATTTAGTCATTAAGACATAATTGCTGAACGGGTTGATAACGAGTCAACTCGTTTTGACCTATTATAACACATTATAATATGTTAAGAAAGTTAAAGTTATAATTATATCTAAAAGTAAAATTGTTAGAATTTTAATTTTGATATTTTTATTGTTTAGATTGTAATTTTAGACTTGTAATTATTTTTATAATTTTTATAGATATTATGATTTTAATATTTATATAAAATTATTCTAAATTTAATCAAGTCAAATGGGTTAATTTCAGACTTATTCAACCCATTTACATAAACAAGTTGAAATGAATCGTATTGTATTGTGTTAACTCATTTCGTAATATTCACTAATCGATTAAAACGGATTGACACGCCATGACACGTTATATTAATAGGTCGTACTAAGATTTGAGATTTAGACACGATAAGTTTAATGTAACGGGTTAGGATTTACTCATATAATATAATATACATGTCTTAACACGATACAAACACGATCCCTTGACACAATTTAATATCCATAATCCATTTCCCATGTTATCCATTTATTAGCGGAAGAGATATTTAATAGGCCTCTTAGGAACAAGCTCACGGCTAGAGGACAGACTCATGCTATGTTTGGTGGGCAAAAGTTTTCAACTTTTTTCAAAATAATTTATTATTATTTTTTACTTACTGTTATCACTATTTATTACTTTTTCACTATTATTTAATATTTTATTATTATTTTTCACATATTTTTTACTATTATTCACAATTTCTCTCAACACTTCTCAACACTCAAACCTAACCAGACTACAAGTTAAAGACTAGCAGAGACTCACGAATCCACCATCCAGTAACCTATAGCACGTCCTGTGTGATATGATAACGTCGATAGATCAAGAATTCAAGATGGTCATCTTGCCTACTTATTCAGGGGCTATTCAAGATAAATTCTTAGATTTGTAGTTTTCTAAGTCCTCATCATTTTTATAAATAACAGTTGAATGTAATAGATTATTCGTTCTTACTTACTCATATTGACACTCTAACTTAGGTATCGGATTTTTTTTGAGCAGCTAGTGTTATCCTATCATTTGCTACTGGTTATTCGAGCAGTTGGTAGTTGAAATACATTTTTTACAATTTGTTTCGATATAGATGTGATAAACACATGCTAACTAAATACAAACCCTAAATGATTTAAGTCAATCCTAAAAAAAAAAAGCTCTATATAAAAGATTTACACTACATATTTTTACTTGATTAAATTATTCAAAGTTGGGAGACTCATTCCCAAGATCAATGCTTGCAACTCCGAGAGATTAGTGGAAACTTTGTCCTGAATAATCAGAATCAATCAACTATATGGGCGGCATGTCATGTTCCAAATAAGATTTTTCTTCCAAAAAATAGTATTCCTTTACTTTAAGAGCACATGGAAGCCACCGCTCTATTCTATGACGCGAAGTGACCAATGCAAGTCTCTTGTTTTCTCATCACAATCGCCTTTCACAGACATCTAAAAAAGACAATGATCGATTTGACTCTTCCACTACAGACAACATTTTAATTGGTTTTTTTTTTGTTGCATTTCTTTGATCTCTACTACTGTCTACTGCATCATAATTCTTTGAGATTCTTTTATTATTATATCTGTAAAAATATATATATAAATGTTATTTTTATAAATTAATATAATTTCATCTGATTTATTAGATTTATTATATAATAAAATAATCTTATAATTTGACAAATTATATTAAATTATATTAATTTATAAAATTATTTTTATATATTTCATACATAGATGATAATATTTCCTTATTGAGCTTTAAAAAAAATAAAAATAAAAATAAAATAAATTCACTTCTTGTAATCCAAAAAGTCATAGCGCATGACTCGAACCCATCAACTGTCTCTCTTGGCCCACCAACCCCTACTTCTTGCCTCCAATCTCGCCAATCGCCATCCCTCTATCTACGTGCATTCATTTTCTTCATCCTCGTCTATATATATTACAGACACTTCGGCCTGCAGTTAAAGAATGCCCACAGCCTGATCAAAGCAGCAAGAGTACTGAATCTTCATCATGCATGCCTGCTAAAACTACACGTTCAGCTTCAGATTAGTTCGGTTTCAGAGAGAGTTTCTTTTTCTCGAGAAGAAAATGACTGTAGATGATTCTTGTACGAAACCAGGAGCAGTTCCATTCAAGTGGGAGATCAAGCCCGGTGTTCCAAAGCTCCAGCACCAGCAAAAACAGACGCCGGTGGTGTTATCTCCCCCTTCTCTGCCGCAGCCTCGTAACTATCACCGTTCAGTACTTCCCACACCACAGCAGAAGCTTCGGCCACCGCCGTCGTCTGGGTCGGCTTACTTTGTGCCTCCGTCGGAGTCTCCTGCGCGGGTCCGCTCTTTCCGGTCGTCCCCAAGGATCCGGTCGGAGCGCTGGAGGTTCGACCGACAAAGTACCGCTCTGGTTAGAACTGAAGTGGTTTCGCCGGGATGCTTCCTGTCGTCTTTTCTGAAGAGGAGCAGACAGGGAAAATCACAGAGGCTCCAGAAGCCCGGACCAGCTTCCGAACCAGACTACAGTCCCGATCTCGAGACGCTGGCCCGGTGGTCCGTGTCAAGCCGGAAGTCGTTCTCGCCATTCTCTGAATCTCCGTCGACGTCTTCCTTTTCCTCGTCGTACCATTCGTCGCCCCGACCCGTGGGTGATGCAGAGTGGGCCGGGTTCGGACTTTTCTGAATGATACTAGTACGGGGGCTTTGATTGTGTGGACTTTTTCTTTTCGGTCGCATTGTAAAATCGTGAAAGAGCTCGTGAGTCATGATATATAATATATACATATTTTAAATTTTGATGCAAATGTTACTCGTTTTAGATTTTTTATAATTACAATTATGAGTGATTTCATATTTTATAATTTAAGATAACTTAACATGTAATTGAAAATAATACAATTAAAAATATACAATAATTATAATTTATAATTTGAATCAATCTAAGAATTTAAATTAGGCGTCAGGACTATTTGTAACTAGCATCATCTTAAAGTAGGCCGGTTTAACAATTTCGTTTGGTTTGAAATTTTAATATATTTTTTAATATTTTAATTTTTTTAAAAGATTAAAGAAAATTTTAAATTCGAGTTACAGATTTGAAAATCTGAAATCGAGAAGAACACCCATACCTTAAAGAAATTCATAACAATCGAGAAGAGAAAAATATGATATCCTACTCAGTAGAGAGTCGAAAATTGTATCAACTATTAATACTAATTATTATTTTGTCTTTAAAAAATATTATTTATATACAATTTATATATCTTTTATATATACGTTGTATATTTAATTAATCGTTTTTTTCTATTATTATATTTTTATTCATTATTGTTATTTATATAATTGAAAAATGGGTGGCAATCTTCTTTAAATTTCAAAAAGTAGAGGCCGAGTTTCGCGGTACGTAGTACCAGTTTAACAGGCAATTTTAGTCCAAAATCTACACTTGACTTTTCAGACATGTATGCTTGCGAGTTAACGGCTTCTATCAAACAAACAAAAAAACGTCATGTTTCTTTTCTTTTAACAGTCGGAGCATTTGTAACGGTGTAATTAAAATTTTTCTATAAAATTATATTTTTTTACACAAATTTTAAAAAAAATTTATCATATTTAATCAAAAATTATTAAAAAAATTATAAAAAATTATATTTTATTCTAAAAAGTGAATAGTAAAGTTAAATTTTTCTCTACATTTAAAAAAAAATTAACTTTACAATTAACTTTTAAAAATAAAGTGTATTTTTTAACTTTTCTCTACAATTTTTTTAATAGTTTTTGATTAAATATGATCAAAATTTTTGAAAAATTATGCAAAAAAATATAATTTTTTTAAAAAAAATTAACTACTCTATTAAAAATATTCTTAAGGTCCATTTTAATAGTAAACCATAATGAGATAATTTTAATTAAAAATTAAATAAAATATTTATTTAAAATACTTAAGTCAAACCAATGGTAATGAAATCCTACCAGCAATTCCATGATCCGCTATGCTTTATGATATCCCATTCTCAAGAGTCAAATCAAGCTTTGTTTTAAAGACTTAAATAGATATAGTTTTAAATGTACAAATTTTATTCTCTTAAAAAAAATATAGGGTTTATTTTTAAAAAATATTTTTTTTATGTATATCTCAAAATTATATCTCAAAACATAGGTATTTATTTATCTTATATAAATTCCATTTATATGATTTTATTGCATTACCATATAATAAATAAATAAATTTAACAAAAAATTGCAATATAAATTTATCATTTTCATCATTATCTTTGGAGATTCGAAAAGTTATTTGCAGATCCAAATTCTCCATGAATGTGAGATTGTGTAGCCCATTGACCCACCAATCGGGGCATTGAATCGGCTATAATACATGGAATACCAATCACTAAGAAAATTAATAAATATTCCAACCAAAAAGTTTCTAAATAATTTTGGATTTTGAGGGAAATAATAGGTATATAAAGTACTATAATCACAAATAAATTATATAAAGAATAAATATTGACTACATCCTATTTTTAAAAAAGTCAGAGACACACCCAAAATAACACTTCTAATAAAACATAAAAAATAAAAATACAAGTAAAACGTGAGTATGCCGCTGCTATGTGAGCTTCTCCCTAGACTAATTCTTATATAAAAATAAATTTATAAATTGATATAATTTTATCGTTTAGATTTATTTATAATAAAATATTTTTATAATTTGATAATTTATATTAAACTATACCATTTATGAGAATACTTTATCTAATCTATTTATGGTGAGAGTATTTATCAATAATTTATAATTAATCTTAAAAGAACGAAGTGTATCTATAAAAAATGAATTTTTAACATAAGGAAAATGTTATTAGTCCCCATTTTGAGATCTCGATGGGTCCGTTCCTCCTTTTTATTTTATAATTAAGTAAATATTTTTAAACAATATTGTAATTTTTTAATTTTAAAATATTAAAAAAAAAAACTTAAAAAACATTGTTTACCGGGATCCCGCATTGGGACCAATAGCAAGGTCCTTAACATAAATATCAAATTAGCCTCTATTGTCTTCAAAAATAGAAAAAGAGTAATTTTATGGGGCCTCTTGATTGGGCCCCTTTGTGTTCCTATAGGCTTTTTTAATTAGAAATTAAAAAAAAAAATCAAAACACTAAATATGCTTTGTTTGTATACCATCTTTTATCATTTTTGAAAAATAAAACGGTAAGAAACTACATAATAAATTATGCTTATGGGGCGTAAAAGGATCTAATCGCAGAGCTCCATTATCATTGTTAAAATTTCCATCCGACACTTTTAAATATATAAATATGAATTTACATGATGAAAACTCTCAAAATGTGGTCTCTATTAGAATAGGTAAATTAAATGTAAAAACAATGAACCTGCTACATGTAGCAGATTACTGTTCATGAATGTAAAAATATTATATTATTTTTTATATATTTTATTGGCATAATTTTCTTTTTGGGTTGCAAGTACCCAACTTATGTCTGCGATCACCACTTTCCTCCCAAATAGTGCTCATCGATCACCACTATATACAAAACTCCCTCACCGGCACCCTCTTTTGTCTGCAACCAATATTCGAATATCCCAGCTCCGACAACTAATTCTTCTTCTCCTACAAGAGTTGTAAAATGAAATGGTTTCTCCCTTCACCCTAGCCACCGTTGGCCATTACTAACCACACCACTGCACTAGCAACCACTCCTTATGCCGATGTGTACCCCAGTACTAAATTCAGCCTCCCCCCTCCCCCTCTTAGCTGGAACGCCAAATCTTAGAATAAGCAATTTTGTCGTTCGCAATCTCGATAATCTTTATCAGAATTAATTTTTTTAAGATAAATATAATTAGAATAAAATATGAATATTTAAAAGAAATAGAGGAAAAATAGATTAATTAATAGATAATAAAATATAAAAGTGAGTAGGTGAAATAGAAAAAATAGATTTTTAATAGAATATTTTGAAAGAAGAAAAAAATTCTAATAGGAGTGCTCAATCCCGTTTGGATTGAAGAGTAAGTTGAGCTAATCTCTATTTCATCATTATACTTTTTTAATTTCTCATATAAAATACAAATCTTAATACATATTTTTTAAATTCTAATATATATTTTTTAAATTTTAATTCAATTTTTTTAAATTTAAAAATAATAATAATATTAAAAAATAAATTAATGTCATCTTAATTCATTTAATTTTATAATCCAAACGAGGTTGAATCATTTTGCTTGGAATATCACTCAATGAGTCAAATGTGTAAATTTATGAGAAGAGAGAAGGTATAATAAAATTAACGGTATTGTTAATTTCCCTATACATGATCACGTCGAGGCCTCCACACCGCAATCGCGCTTCACTTGTGGACCAGGTATTGGCGGCTATAATCCAGAAACGGCCCTTTGACTCTCGGCTCGCTGCCTCAGCCACCGCCGGTCAATCTGTATGGACTGTAGAGTCAGTTTCCGAAGTCTTGAGGTCCATACCAAGGGTCTTCTTCCAATCCCCTCGCTCCATTGGCCGTCAAAGCGGCTTCCGACATCGCGCACCTTTGAAACAGCGAAACCTCAAAGTGGAGTCCGATAAGTTACGGCGCAATGTTTTGGTTCTTGGCCCTGCCGCTTACAGAGACCCCCAGAAGGTGAGATTGGGATTGGACAAAGCAATGGAGTTCTACTCTTGGGTTGAGGCCTATTTTGGGTTTGCCCACAGTGAGAGAACTTGCAGGGAGATGGCCTGCGTGTTGGCCAAAGGGAATAGATTGAAAGCTCTCTGGGAGTTTTTGGGGGAAATGTCGAGGAGAGGGAGTGGCGAGCTCGTAACCACTGCTACCGTTACCTGTTTGATCAAAGTTCTAGGAGAGGAGGGGTTGGTTAATGAGGCATTGGCTGCATTTTATAGGATGAAGCAGTTTCATTGTAAACCGGATGTTTATGCATATAATACGATTATTTACGCTCTTTGTAGGGTAGGGAAGTTCAAGAAGGCAAGGTTTCTGTTGGAGCAGATGGAATTGCCGGGGTTTAGATGCCCACCTGATACATATACGTACACGGTACTCATTAGTTCGTATTGTAAATATAGCTTGCAAACTGGTTGTAGGAAAGCTATAAGGAGGAGGATGTGGGAAGCAAATCATTTGTTTCGCATTATGCTATTTAAGGGCTTTGTTCCTGACGTTGTGACTTACAATTCTTTGATTGATGGCTGTTGCAAAACCAACCGGATTGCGAGGGCTTTGGAGTTGTTTGAAGATATGAACAGAAGGGGCTGTGTTCCCAACCGAGTTACTTATGGTTCTTTTGTTCGATATTATAGTGCAGTCAATGAGATTGATAAGGCTATTGAGATTTTGAGGAAAATGCAAGAAATGAATCATGGGATACCCGCTTCCAGTTTATATACCCCAATAATACATGCTCTGTGTGAAGCAGGAAGGGTTCGTGAGGCGCGGGATTTTCTTGCTGAGTTGGTTGATGGAGGCTCGATACCTAGAGAGTATACTTACAAACTGGTATGTCAAGCGTTGAGCTTTTCGGGAAAGACCAACTTGCTTGATGATGAATTGCATAAGAGAATAAAAGATGGTGTAGTTAAGAGATATAGGCAAGTAATGAAGGGAAAACTAATCATGACTCGTAAAGGATATTTGACTGATGCTGAAGTTTGATATAGAGGAAAAACTTGTATGCGGTCAGCCATCTGAATATTTTTCTACAATAAGAACAATTTTGGAGGGCATATATTGGCATTCTGCAGGTGAGAATTACTCTTATTATTATTACATCATTGCTTTTTTGGTCTAATCTTTGTGGGTATGGATTACGACTTTCAATTTTTTCAAACTGCAATTAAATGCGTACCTATTTTAGTTGTTTACTAGGCTTACTATTGTCTTCACTGAGGTCTGTCATATTTGTGAGATTTCGTTCCAAAACAGTGATCCTGTCCATTCTCCAATGCCGTCAAGTTTAAATTTTCATTAGTTGAGGAATGAAAATGAAAGGGAGCACTGTTATTGTTCCACATATTTTATAATGATTCTTGTTGCATTTGAATTACAAAATGGTTTAATAGCTTTTCTTGACTGCATTTTTATGACAACTGTAGACTCTATTTTCATTCTACGGTGGAGCATTAGGTTTTTCTGATGCTGGTATATAGGAAGTCAAGAATCTTCATTGATAGTTATTAAAAATATGTGATGGTGGTAAGATATAAAAAATTATTTGCAGCTTGGGAGAATGCAACATTTCACATATGCAGGAGTGAAAGGAAAATATATCCACCTTCCATTTTGACAAAAAGAAAAAAATTCACTTTACTCTATAAACATGTACTTCATCAACCGGAAACTTTTTTTTTGATAAGTAAGAAACATCTTTATTAATGAGAAAATAAATAGGCCTAGCCCTAGTACACGGGGGTATATAAAAGAAAATGCCTAAATACATTCTAAGAGTTCTCAATGAAAGACAAGAAGTCATGCACGTTGCTCTCATGCAGTACCAGAATTGAGAACCATAATAATAAAGTGTGCAGAAAAAGTTTCTCGAGTTCCGCCATTGTTATCTCTCTCTCCTCAAAACATCGCGTGTTCCTTTCCAACCAAGTGGCTTTTTCCCCATCAGGCATTCCATATTGAACTTGACTAGGGAGCTTTGAATCTCATTAGCACTTTTTATAACATTAGTTATTGTACTCTACCTAAAAGTTTCCCTGTTTCTAATAGCAAACCCCCCATAAGCACTGCACATGATTTGTTCTATTTGATTCGTAAGTACTTACCGTTAATTTGATAATTACTGTTTTTGTGATACTGATTGTGTATTTGGTAAGTACTTACTGTTATACAATAAATAAATAAAGCATTTAAAATAAGAGGGTGTAAGTTGCATGAGGAAACAAAAAGCACTCATATTTAGGAAAACTAAAAGACTCTTAGAGCACTCCCAACGAACTCTTTATTTTTTCTTCAAAATACATTATTAAAAACTTATTTTTTCTATTTTACTTATTTATTTTTATATTTTACCATTTATCAGATCTATTTTTTCTTTATATCATTTATATATTATTATTTTATTCCCATTTATTCATTTAAATATTTATTTAAATATTCATTTACTATAAATCTAAAACCCATTTTGTCTTCCCCGCTTCGTCTTCTCCAAAACCCTAGAAATTGATGCCGCTAGTTCGCTTGATCAGATCTCTCACTCTCCTCCTTCTTTCCCTCTATTCCTCTCTCCTCTCTCACCCTTCAATTGCTTCTTCGGCGCTAGCGTCCAGCAAATCGCCTAGCAAATCTCTGGCGTCTTCCCCAGCAAATCGCCCAACAACAAGGCCATGTTTCTTCCTCGCTCTCTCGAGTCCTCAAAGACGAAGATGGATCCGGTTCAAAAAAAGATTTTCGGCATCATTCAAACCCTAGCTCCGACGGCGACATGATTTGCGACGAAAGCTCCAGACGTGATTTTGTGATCTGCGATTTCGTAAAGATGACTTCCCTGAACGACGAGGCCACACATTTCGTGATCTCCGGATTTGTTGAGAAAGAATGAAAGCAATTAAAATATTTTTATATTCATGAACAGGATTGCGCTACATGTAGCGCAATCAATGTAGATGAATGTAAAAAATTTCTATTTTGAAGGCTCCATTGGAGCATGAATTTGATGGGTTTTAGTTATATTTTACAAAATAGCTATTTTAGAGAATCCATTGGGGCTACTCTTCATTATTTCCATATAAAACTTATTAATTCAATTAAATATATAATATACTATTTTCATTTAGTGATATTGCTTATTACAAAAACCAGAACTAAATATATTATTCTCTCTCTCCCCCCTCTTTTGGCCAAGCAACAGAGAACAGAATAAAGGAGGTGGTTCAATTTTCTTTCTTAGGCCATTTGTGGTCCTAGCTACGAACATTCAGCTTTTAAGAGATGGACACACTAAGCTCATGTAAGCCAACGGTTGATCACCCAACATGCCAGATTTCCCATTTCATTCCCATCGATTCCTCTTCCATTTTTTTAGATCTAATTTTCAAAGATTGATCTGTGTCTTTGAGATTGATATTGTCACCAACTTGCGGCCCCATCGCTCAGCCCAATCCATGTGGGATTACTTGAAGAAGGTTTATCACCAGGATAATGATGCTCGCCGCTTTTAGTTAGAACATGCGATTGTCATGTTTCAACATAGTAGTTTTTCCATCTAAGACTACTACTCGGCATTTCTGACTCTCTGGCATGAATATGCTGATTTAGTTACGGCAGATGTTCCTGTTGCAGCTCTTATAACTATTCAGACTCTTCACACGACTGTTCAATGTGATCAGTTTCTTATGAAACTACGTCCGGAATATGAATTTGTCCGCTCCTCCTTACTGAACAGATCCCCTGTTACCTCTCTTGATGTTTGTTTTGGTGAATTACTTTGCAAAGAATGTTGTCTTAGTACTCAAGTTGTCCTGGAGCAATCTTATGGCAGTTTCGGGATGGCAACTTTGGCTTATGCCGCTCAAGGACGCGGACCAAATATGCATTCTAAAAACTTGCAGTGTTTTTGTTGCAAGGAATATGGGCATATTGCGTTAAATTGTCCTAAGAAATTCTGCTCTAATTGCAAGAAGAAGGGTCACATTATCAAAGAATGTCGCATTTGCCCCCAGAATCGTCAGACCTAAGCATTTCAGACTTCGGTTATTGTCCCTTTTGCAGCACATGCCTCTCCTTCAGATGCATCCTCTGTTCTTGCACCTCCTGCACCGGATTACTGCACCCCAGAAATGGTGCAACAAATGCTAATATCAGCAATAGGGTTCCAAGGTAACAATTCTACTAAATGCTGGTACGTGGACTCGGGGGGCCTCTAATCACATGACTAATAATCCTACTGCTTTGTGTTATGTTCGGCCTTATGCTAGTCAATCTGCTATTCAGACTACCAATGGCAGTTTTTTGTCAATAGCTGCTGTTGGAGATGCCTCTTCTAAATTCATCGATATATTTCTTGCTCCTCAGCTTTCCACGAATCTTATTTTTGTTAGTCAATTAGTTGATAACAATTATGCTGTTAATTTTTCTGGTGATGGTTGTGTTTTGCAGGACTAGGTCACGGGGGAGTCGATCACGAAGGGACCTAAAGTGGGGCGCTTGTTTCCACTATTTTTGCTTGTTCCAACTTTTTCTCCAGTTTCTTCTATTAAGTCTTGTGCTTGTAATAATGTTTCAGATCTTAGTATGGTATGGCATCATTGTTTAGGCTATCTCAATACTTAGATCTTATCTCATGTATTAAACTTTGGTTTACTTGGTAATAAAAACCGTTCTTCTTTATCTCTTGAGTGTGCTTCGTGTAAACTTGGTAAAAGCAAAACTCTTCCCTTCCCTTTGCATGCTAGTAGAGCATTTCATTGTTTTGATCTTATCCATAGTGTTGTTTGGGGACCTTCCCCAGTTAATTCACATGAAAAATTTAGATACTATGTGACTTTCATTGATGATCATAGCAGATTTACTTGAGTCTACTTTCTTCGCTCTAAAGGTCTTTCGTACTTTCACTGAGTTTTTAGCGTATGTTGACAATCAATTTTCTGCTTATATTAAGACATTACGCACAGATTCCGATGGTGAATATTTATCTACTGTGTTTCAGGCATTCTTAGCTTCAAGGGTATTATTCATCAACGTTCATGTCCTTCTACTCCTTAACAAAATGGAGTAGTCAAACGCAAAAATCGTATTCTCTTAGATGTGGTACGTACTTTCTTGTTAGAATCTTCTGTTCCATCTATGTTTTGGGTAGACGCTTTGAAAACTGCTACTCACTTGATTAATCGTTTACCTTCGTAAGTCCTACATATGGAATCTCTTTATTTTCATTTATTTGCTAAGCAAACTAGTTATGATAGCTTTCATATCTTTGGTTGTGTATGTTTTGTTTATTTACCTCCTCATGAGCGACATAAATTATTTGCTTAATCTGTCCGATATACTTTCTTAGGATATAATGTGTGTCAAAAGGGATTTGTTTGTTACGATCCATTCTTACATCGTATACGTATTTTTAGGAATGTTGTTTTCTTTGAAAATCAACATTTCTTTCCTGTGTCCTCTATGCCATATTCTTCTATTGTGGTTCTCCTATCTTTTGAGCAACAATTCTCAGATCTTCCTCCTGTCAGTTCTCGCTTTAAACCAGGTATTGTGTATATGAGACGCTCCTGTCCACAGTCTCTTCCGGTGGCTCACCCGATATCTGATCCTACCACGCTCCAGATTCAGTCAGTTGCAGCATCTCTAGCGTCTTTGGTACGTCGCTCTTATCGAGCGTCTGTACCCCCAGATAGGTATGGATTTTCCTCTTCCAGTTCTAGCAATTCTATTTCAGCTCTTAGTGCTGCATTGTCCAACTTTGATATTCCCACATGCTACTCACACGTTGCCAAGTATGATTGTTGGCGACAAGCTATGTAGGAAGAAATTACTACTCTAGAGGCCAATCACACTTGGGATATTGAGCCATGTCCTCCCACTATTGTTCTTTTGGGTTGCAATGGGTTTACTCCGTCAAGGTCCGATCTGATGGAAGTTTAGATCGTTACAAAACTCGACTTGTGGCACTTGGGAATAATCAAGAATATGGTATCAATTATTAAGAAACCTTGCTCCTGTGGCTAAGATGACTACCGTTCGTACTATTCTAGCTCTTGCTACTTCTCAAGATTGGCCATTCCATCAGATGGATGTCAAGAATGATTTTCTTAACGGGGACCTTAAAGAGTGTATTTATGTGAAACCACTCCCGGGATTGTTTCCCTCTTCGACTTCACAAGTGTGTAAGTTTCGTCGCTCTCTTTATGGTCCCAAACAAGCTCCGAGGGCTTGGTTTGATAAATTTCGAACCACTTTATTACAAGTTTCATTCAAGCAGAGCAAGTATGACACTTCATTATTTCTTCTGCAAACAAACATGGGTTTTGTTGTTTTTTTGGTTTATGTTGATGATATTGTGATCACTGGTTCCAATTTTGCTTTACTTGATCAGCTTAAGACTTATCTCTCCGAGTCTTTTCATATGAAAGATCTTGGGTCTCTAACATTTTTTTTTGGTCTTGAGGTGCATTGTAGTCCCTCCGGCATTTCACTTAATCAACATAAGTATGCGTGTGACTTGGTGGCTACAGCTGGCCTATAGGAAGCTACCTCCGTTGATACTCCCATAGAATTAAATGTTAAGTTTCACAAAGAGAAGGGGTGACTTACTTCCTAATCCCAGTTTATACAGGAAGTTGGTGGGTAGCTTGGTCTATCTCATCATTACTAGACCTAACATTTCTTTTGCTATACAACAAGTTAGCCAGTTTTTTTAGACTCCTCGTTATCTTCATTTGGTTGTTGTCCGTAGGATTATATGCTATGTTCAGAGAACTTCTTCCCGTGGCTTATTCTTTCCTGCAGGCAATTCTCCTCGCCTTGCTGCTCATAGCGATGCTGATTGGGATGGTTGTGCTGATACATGTCGCTCCATCACTGGTTGGTGCGTGGTCTTAGGTGATGCGTTGATCTCCTGGAAGAGTAAGAAGTAAGACAGAGTTTCTAAGTTTTCTACGAAATCTGAGTACAGGACAATGTCCCTTGCTTGTTCCGAGATTATTTGGCTTCGAGGTTTGCTTGCTAAGTTAAACTTCTCTCAGACCAATCTTACACCTTTACATGCTGATAATACAAGTGCTATTCAGATCACGGCCAACCCTGTCTATCATAAGCGCATTAAACATATTAAAGTTGATTGTCACTATATCCATGAAGCCTTTGAAGCTCGTGCTATCATTCTTCCACATGTTTCTACTGAATTACAAATTGCTGATATCTTTACCAAGGCTCTTACTCGCCATTGAAATTGCTTCCTAAAAAGCAAATTAATGCTTGTTGATCAACTCGTATCAATTTGAGGGGGGGTGTCAGCATAGCATACTAAGAGTAGCTGGTAGTTGGTAGCTGGAGATTAGTAGTTAGAAGTTGTGTAAATATTTGACTAACTTTTTTGACTTATTTGTAAAGATGACAACATGATGTATAGTTGGTAGTTGGTAGTTGGTAGTTGGTAGTTGGAGGTTAGTAGTTAGAAGTTGGCAACATGATGTATAATTCTTTCCTCTATATAAATGATTGAGAAACCCTTTGGAAAGGGCATTGAGACCAATTGAGAGGTCCAACTATATATATTTACCGGGTATCCATGAACCAAATGATGAAAGTAGTTCCTGATTGTCTATATTACTATATACTTTTATGGATGTCAATTTCTATATCCTTTCCTTTCTGATTATCGGGATTGCTATGTAAGATGCACTAATTACAACTGTTTACATCATGTAATTGCAATAGATATTCATGATCTTCTATAGTTTCAGATTGATTACAACCCATTATTATATATATACAGATTGTTACCGTGTTGCTCTCTGTAGGACTTTGAGAAGGTAAATTATTTCAAAAGTGGAGCTGCAAAGAGATTGATGGTTTGACAAGCGATGAAGAAGCTTCCCAGTTTGACAAGGCTTGAGAATGCCATTCATGAAGACTTGCTCTTAGGATCACTGGTTAGAAAGAATAGCATTAATTTATATATCATCGAACCTATAACTTAGAAGAAACTGGCCTGGGTATATTTTGGATAGTTCATGAGATGGGGAGTGAATAATGGATTGGATATTACACTACAGAATTCTCAATGCACGTTGAATACTGCCTTCAGCAAAAACCAAAGTCTTTATTATTATTATTATTATTATTATTATTAAAGAATCAAGCTACATTAGCCATCCATCCTACACGTTGCACTATGACTTTAGGCATCATTTTCATCAAGCTTCTTATCTCATGCATCATTTTTCCAAATAGAGACAGAGATTCACCAGTTGCTAAAATAGCATCAACACTCAATAATGAGTCTGTTTCAATGATAAGATACCTTATTCCCATCGGGTAGCACAACTGCAATCCCCTCAAGATAGCTAACAATCCAATCTCCACGGGATCATTCTCATTCTCTCTACTGCTAGCTGACATAAGAATATTACTTTGAGCTTCCCCCCCAACACGCCAACACACACATTACTGTGCTTCTTTAGGTTATGAAAAAATCTTTAAGCACTTTTGACCGTAAATTCTCCACTCTTCTCATGCTCCCAAAAAGCCATAATTCTTGTAGTGAATTTGCAGTCTTTTGTCTTAATTTTAGAAATTGTTTTCATTGCAAAAATCCTAATCATGCCTGATGAAGGGAGTTTTGTATACTGCTCTTTTGTGTGTGCATTGTGGATTCTATTCTTCTGCGGTTATTAGTTCTTTACTGTTAGTTGTTTTTTGTTAGTGGCTGGAGTTGAATCTCTTGGTATAAGTTGGAACCAAGCCTAGAGGGGAAGCACTTGAAATGTATTTGGCTCTGTTGATTGCTTGCTTGTTTTCAGAAACTTTTGAATCTTTTTTTTTTTGTTTACTTCATTCATCTAAAAATTCAATCTATACAAAGTTTGTCAAACATATACTCCCTCTAACTTCCTCAGGGCATTCCTCTACCCTAGACTAATTCCTCTATAAGGGGCAAAGCCAACTTTGCCAATTTGTTTGCTACCTTATTACCCTCCCTAAGAACATGTAAAATTTCCCACCGTTCCCTACATGCAAAGAAAGCTCTAATATCATCATTCAAATGCCCATACCATGAGCTCAAATCCTCTATGCTATTAACATCCCTCATCACATTCTATGCATCTCCTTCAAAAACATCAATAATATATAACTCAACACAAAGTTCCACTGCCCTCCACAAGGTAGAGTTTCAGCCACCACAGGACTAGAAACACCTTCTTTGTTCATACAAAGAGAGACCAAAACTCCCCCCCTTGAGTCACGGATAATAATCCCTGCACCCATCCTACTGTTCTTCATCTCCATTGCAGCTTAACTTTACTGCCCTCTGGTGCCTTCCACCTGATATGGTCTCTCACCAAGGCCGGCTCAAAGGGCTAGGCAACTAGCCCCCACTTTGAGTAGGCCCCCAAATTTTGCCTAAAAGATGGAGAATTTGGTAAATATATATATATATATATATATATATATATATATGGTGACTTCTACACATACACTTACACACGACACACCTCATCTTTTTTTAAAAATTTTTTTTTTTTTGGTTATAAAACATTTGGAATATGAATAATGAGTAAAAAAAATAAATTATTTAAGAAAAAGAAATTTTAAAAAAATTGAATACAATTAAAATAAAAAAATAATTAATTTTTTAAAATTTAAAATTTTTTTTTTTCTTAAATAATTAATTTTTTTACTCATTATTCATATTCCAAATGTTTTATAAAAAAAAAAATTAAAAAATTAAAAAAAAAGATGTGGTGTGTGGTGTGCAAGTGTATGTTTAGAATTTCTCAATATGTATATATATAAGTTTTTTATTTAAAAAAATATTATTCAAAATGTACAAAATTTTCAAACAATAGTGAAATTGGAATAAAGGTAAAAAAATGATGTGTATATTGATACTTGATGGCTTTATTTATTTTCAAAATTAAGCATTATAAGAAGTATATATTACTTAAAATAAAAGTAAGTATTTAAGTTATAAAGAAGTATACTATATTGACAAATAAATTATATTCTCTTTTAAAATTTTATATTATTTATAGATATTATAAATAAAATAATTTTAATATTTGTTTTGCATCTCAAAATCTTCAAATAAAATTTCTTTATTTAATATTTAAATATTATTATTATTAATTTTTAAATTAAAGTATAATATACTTAATGATTGCCTTAGACCACAAAATATATTGAGCTACCCTGTTTCTCACTACCCTTAAAGGAAAAAGTTTGCTCAAAGACAAACTTATTTCTGCGCATCCAAATACACCACATGGTTACTGCCACTCTGATCTCCAAGACATCATCTGAAAAAGCTCTTGCTCATCAGAGATCTCCGGAACACCATTAAGTCATCTGCAATACACTGCCATTTCTGGATTGATTGGTCCAGGATGGTCAAACCACACATATGAAAAGGTACTACAAGCCTAAAGCACGTGTGCCACATTTTCCACTTTCCTTCTAGCAGATAGGACACAGATGAGACTCACACATCTTCCTCTGAAACATGTTCTTTTTTAATTGGTAGGCATTCATTCCTCTTCATATCATCAACATCAGAGCACTCACCCCTCCCCCTTTGCCTCCTTGCCATCTCAAGGTGATAGCCACTCCTAACCATGAAAACCCCATTTTTGGAGTGCATCCAAATCCTCCTATCAGGAATGCCACATACTAACTCAGCTTCCTCCTTGCAAAATATATCACTGACCAAACCCACATTCCACCCCCTGCCCCCTTCCATCAACAGATCTTTTTACCCAAGAGTTATTGCTAAGCAAACTTTTGAATCTTTTATTTCTTGGCTTAAAAACGAATGTTGTAAACTAGAGTGGCCATTTAATTTATTGGCTTGCAGGCGACCATTCACACCATTAATTAATTGCATGAAGTTTTGAGTCGAGTTGTTTTGAATGACTTAATTGTAACTAAAATTCACCAAGTAAGCCCATTGTGTTTCTAATGCCATAATGTTTTCATGGCTTTCTTCAACTTGTTTAAAAGGGAACATTACTATCATCTGCCTGCATTCATTCATTACCATTAGTGTTATCTCCAAGATGAATATTGAGCTTCTATAAATGGTGCCATGAAGATATAATTATCTAACGTGCAAAATCATTCTCTAGGAATGTTGGATCTTTTATGAGAATCAAAAAGAGAACTCTATTTGATTCTGGTGCTAGCTTTGGTTTAGGTTGAAATGGATAACTTGATGAGTTCCAAATTTTATGATTCTAATTCCTTTCTGTGTTTCATTTCTGCATTGAGTACGAGAAAGAAGGGATAATAATTATAAAAATTTGCCATCAAATTTTTATCTGCCTCGACATTTTCAGGTTGGATTCTACATAGAAGTTATAAGGGGCAGTTCATGTAGGGCTTGTAATTGTAAACAGTGAAGAAAATTAGAAATTAGATTATTCCAAGTAGGGCTGTTCACCGACCCGACCCGATCCGATAGGACTCATTTCCGACCCGACCCGAAATCACAAGCTTCCGATTACAGATTAGCCGCTTCGCCCGATCACCCGATTTCGTCCCCTACCTCTTCTTCTTCCTTGAATTCGAACAAAAATACCATGGGAATCCAGACATCCCTAATCAATAAATTTCATTTCCAAAAAATTCAAAACAATCCCAAATCAACAAACTCCATTTCTAAAGAATCCAAACGAAAATCCCAAATCAACAAAAATTTCTAAGAAATACCCTAATTTCTGCGGCCATCGTTCACGACTTTGAAATCAACGATAATGGAAGTTTGGCCCGCTTCACGACTTGGTTGCTACGGCCATCGTTCTCACGAGCCACGAGTGGAGATGGAAATGGATCGGCTCAAGGAGATCGAGCAGCTGCTGTCGCCATTGCCGCAATTCTTGTTGCAGTAGAGAGAGACGGTACGTTGTGATATCGCCGGCGACGAGAAGCTTGGTCCTGCAGGGTCTGGAGGTTAGCACCGACGGCTTGAAGTGGCAGCGAGGGTGGAGAGAAAGAAGAGAAAAGAAGAGAGAAAGAGGAATGCAAAAATCAAAGAGAAAGAGAGAGAGCGAGAGAGAGAGAGAGAGAGGATGGTTAATGTAACGGCCTAACGGGTAATTCCGTTTCCGACCTTCGGACAATCGGGTCGGACAATCGGGTCGGAGCTTTGCGGGCAATCGGGTCGGTTCGGACGGACGGCTTTTTTGTATAGCCCTAATTCCAAGTGAATTGTACTATGAAACTAGTGTTAATTATATATTTCACTTTTGTTTTGCTCTTCCTTAAATTTACTTCCAATTTTTCCTAGTGATTAATACTTAAGTAATTGATTAGTAGCCATTTTTTTAAAAATGTTTAAAGATAAATAAAAAATGATTAAAAGAAAAATAAATAAATAAATAAGTGCATTTGCAGATTATCTAGGAGAGAAAGCTCGAGTTTATACCATTACCATGTCTTTTTTGGATCTGTTTTTAAACTGGTGCGAGATCATCAAGGTGTTGCGGAATATATACACGAGCAAAGCCTGATAAGAAAACATAAAAAGGAGTACAGAAGTCATAGAAAATAGAGAAATTAAACAAAACCAAACTTGCAATCATCTAATGTTAAAAAGTTTTTTGGAAAAGAAATCTTTGAAGCATGCATCTATCTGATATAGCAACATTTATCATGCTTTTGAAACATTTTGATTTCAAGGGGGAAGTATATTAATTTTTTTTTGGGGGGTTGGTTGAGCTGCCGGATTCAATATATATATATATATATATATATATATATATAATTTGAAACTTTTAAAAGTTAGCCCATCTTTGTATGATTTGAAAAATGATAAAAGTTTGAATAATTCTATTTGCAGTTCCCAAATAGAGGACGGTTCGTGCACACCCTATGTGGCATAAACGGGTCGTTTCACTAGTGAAATTAGCATATCGTCTGACGGGATTCTCTGTGGATTGAGCTCAACAAACTGAAAATAGAATTTAAATAGAGCTAGCCACCTCATAATTCCAAGATTAACAATTTTTGTTCATTTTCTACTCTTCTTATACGTACATGCCATACCAATACATCACAATAATATTCTTTTGAAGTTATCCAAAAGTAGGTAGCTTTTATAGGTATCTTGTTCTCCCAAACATTTTCCCAATTGAACGGATTGGGTTACCGTAATGGATATCACACATTATAAAATGAGTTTCTAATTACCTCCTCCTATTCTCTGCTCTAATGAAATCCATCTAGTTTTTTTGGGAAGTGTCTCTAGAAAATTGCTCCTTAGAACAAACAGCAAATTCTTCAATTCCTCTCATAATAATTTTTTTTTCAAGAAACCTAACCCATATGACCCATTAAGCTTAATGATTTGTTTGGGATTGCATCTCAAAATTAAAAAAATATTTTTAATCACTTAAAAGCTTTAAAAAAAAAAAAACATATTTGATAACTTCATAAAAAGTGCTTTAATCAGTTAAAAAAATTGAAAGTCTACTTTTTTAAAAAGTATTAAAGTGAAACTTTAAATAAAAAAACTCATGTAGATAACAGTATATTTAAAAAAAAAAATCTATAAAGAATTTTAAAAGCAGTTTGGAAATACATGTTTACTAAACAATAAACAACTTTTGAAATATAAAACTTATTATTTAAGTTATAACCCTAAAACTATAAGCTATATTTCCAATTATAATTCCAAACATGCACTAAATATTACCAATCAAATCATAATATGTTAGATCAATAATCTCGTAATGATGTTTGAGCATATATTGTGACGACTAAATGACCCCTTTAAATATATAAATTTCCGCATATTAACAAAGATAGATGCAATATTGTATGTCATTGTATTTAGAAGAAGATGGAAAAATTTTTGATTATTAACTTGTCGACATAACCTGAAATAACAAGAATACCGCGTGTTTTTATCATTCATGATGATCTGTTTACCACTCGAAACCCTCAATTAGTTCAGATAAGAACTTAATGAATATTTTTCTTAGGATATACTAAAGATCAAAGACAAGTCAATTGGTTTAAGATTGTGACGGATAATGATATATGCAACAGGGGCGGCACTCAATATATTTTGTAGTTTTAGACAATCATTAAGTATATTATATTCTAGTTTAATAATAATAATAATATTTAAAATTAAATAATAATATTTTATTTGAAGATTTTGAGATGCAAATATAATATACTTCTTTATAACTTAAGTACTTACTTTTATTTTAAATAATATATATTTCTTTTATTACTTAATTTTCTATCAACATCAAAATTCACATTATTTTGCTATTTTTATTCTAATTTTACTATTGTTTAAAAAACTTGTACATCTTGATTAAAATCTTTTTAAATAAAAAAGTTATATTTAATTTTTTTTATTAAATTTTCCATCTTTTAGGTAAAATATAGGAGCCTACTCAAGGTGGAGGTCTTAGGCAATGACCTAGTTGGCTATCCATTTGAGCTGACCCTGAATTATATAGCATGCTTAACTTTGAAAGACGTCTGGTGATCACGATGTACAATTAATCCAAGATAATTTGTAATTACATCTCAACTGCCCCTCAATTTTATTATGGTTTTGCTTGTCTCATTATCCTAATTAGCCAAAACTGTTGGTGAGTATCTTAATTTAATCATAAAATATATGCTAAGTATTGTTGCAAGTGGCATAATTCAATTAAAATAGGACACAATTAAACTCCACTTTGTTGCATGGCTGCCATTATGAAGCACGTGCATTCCACATACCTTGGACACAATCACTAGTGCTCTATAATTTTTATATTACTCAAACTCCATAATCAAAGGCAAACAATGTCTGACATGGAGTACTTCTTTTTAAGGTCATATGAATAACTGCCAAAATCTAGCTTCTTCTTTTATTTATTTATTTATTTTTGTTTATTTTTATAAATAATGATATACTTATTATTTATTTACTACTCTTCTATCATTTTTTTTATTTTAAAATTTTTTTTCTTAATAATTAAAGATGTCAAAAAAATATGTAAAAGAAAATAATAAAAAAATAAATACACTAATAATATAAACAAATGATAAACTAATGATAAGTGTATCATTACTATTTTTTATAACTTTGAAATCATCAATTTATAACTTTTTAACAACTATTTTTGAGATCTATTTTTAATGAAGTGGCATAACTGCATTGGTGATTGATTGTAATTACATGAGTTTAAAAAAAGTTGTAGATCGATGTATATATATTAATGCTGACTGTGTATTCATAATGCTGACATGGCAGCCATGTTCCAAATATAATATATGATATGATGTAGTTTGAATGCGTTATTAATTATATGTTTAAGTTTGATACCAAATAATGTGGATGACTAATTATGTATAAGATGCAAGGGTCATGCCATTGGCTTTACTAGTAGCACTAAGCATATACTATTAGTTGGACGTTGTCTAATAATTGAGACATTATACAATAAATAAATAAATAAAATACTATTTTTATTTAGTGATATTACTTATTAAAAAAATTAGAAATTAATAAATTAATAAGAAATTTAATTATATATAAATTTAACTTAATGATGTATTTTAATTTGGATTTATAGATATATAGTTGATCAATATGCTCATGACCAGTACCGGCAGATCTCATGAAAGTGAAGCTCTGTGCTTAGAAAATTATTTAGTATAATGTTGAATTAGATCATGCATGCTCCATGCATTCATTAAAATATTTATTTGAATCAGTGGATAAGGTTTGATAGTTAGAATGTAAAAATTAATCATCTTCAGTCTCTTTACGGCCGTCCTTTAATTCATAACAGAGACAATAATGTATACATGCAGGCCAAACTTACTACATACAGTATTGATCCCAACTTACTACAAAGTATTGAGTTTCTTAATCAGCCAAGCTTACTATATATATATATATACATACAGCTAGCTACCTGTTAGGGCCATTAGATCTGATCAGTCGATCCTCATGTGTCAATATTATAGATTAATTATCTGATTTTTATAATTTTTTAATCGATCTGATCATTCAGTAGTACTGGGTCTGGATCAGATCCATCGGTGGTTTTCGGCGGCCTTCCATTTCAGATAATGGATTCAAAGGTTAGATTAACTGAAGAGATCAAGAAGAACAATTTTTAATAATTTATATTAACAATGATGTTTATTTATCAATAAAAAGAATGATCGAATTAAGAACAATTTTCAGATAATGAGCAGAAGATGAACGTACAATTAATTTATCAGAATTATTTACTGTTTGAACAGAATCATTAGAACATTATATATATATATCATGTATGTATGTGATCTGCGTACGTCCCCATATCGAATTAAAATATAGAACAGACAACAAGATTAATTTTCTAAATATTATAGCAGTAGTACTACGTCTAGTGGTCGGACGAATTAATTAATAATGTGCAAATATGGTATAAATGTTTTGAAAAAGAGTGGGTTTATTATTAAAAGATTAATATTTTTTTTTATGTAAATCTCATATTTATTTATTCTTTTTTAAAATATTTATACGATATTTATAGACTTTACTATTGCAAATACCATTTTTAAAAAAAATTACAAAGAAAATCTTATGAACGGCATGAAGCTTGACAATCGTAATTACATGGATGGTTGTGTATGTTATCACGTACGTACACGCTTTCCATTCTGCCTGCAGGCATTCAACTCTTGTCACATACATATATATATATATATATATATAAATGTAGAGAGAGAGAATAAAGTACTATATGTTATTCTTTAAGGGACTTTCTTCTGAATATAAAGTTCCAAATGAATGGCTTCAACGAACAGTACTATTTTGTTTCTATTTGCAGTATTTCAATTAATAAAAGAAACCAATATCGTCATTGACGTCGTCATAATCATTTCTCTCTCTCTCTCCCCCTTCGGCCAAGCAACAGATGATCACCAGACAAAATTCATGTCCAATTAATATAGAAGCTGACTACTAGCTGGTGTATATAGTTTTTGTTTATATTTCACGTAGAAAAAGAATAAAGGGGTGGTTCGATTTTCTTAGATATTTATCATCATGTCTTAGTGAAGAAAAGCCGATTTGTATCGTGAAAGTATTTCATTTTATTATTAATAAATAAATAAAATTATTTTTTTAATAGAAAATATAATAAATAATTTAACTTTTATAAAAAATATATATATATAATTCTTTTTGTTAGAATATGTGGCTAATATTTACTGCATGCACAACGACAAAGAAACAAATGCTAAAGCGAAATTTTCTTAAATACATCGATACATCTTAGGATTAACATAAATACATATGATGTAATTCTATTTTAAATAATACTAAAATTAGGGGTGGAACTAATAATTAATATTTGGGGAGGGCGATCAACTTAGAAATATATATATATATATAATATGTATAAATCAGTATATATATTATATATAAATATAATATATGCTTGAATTATATATGCACAAATCTATATATATAATATATGCACGAATCTATATATATTTTATATAAATTATAATATATGCAAAACAACACAAATCTATATGTTTTCTTAAGTATACTAATTTGTTAAGCTAAATAACTATTAAAGTAGTTTTATAATATACTAGACTAAATAACTATTAAAATAATATATGTATAGGCTGAACCTTTGCTTGTCTTCACCACACACTCTTGCAAAACACATTAAGCAAAAAAAGGGAAAAAAGGGATAAATAAACAAATATATAAACTCACAGCAAATAGAATAAAAAAAGAACATAATATAAGTTGGAATAAAGTACTCTGCATTGAAGAAAAGAAAATACGATAAAATAATAATAATAATAATAATAGAGCGAGACTGATTAATGCATTGTTGAAAAAGAAAAAGTTTGAGGAAAGCTTATAAAAGCATGGTTGCTATTGGTGAAAATGGATATGTTAATAGGTATACCTGTATGATTTTGGATGGAATAGACTTATGGAAAAGAAAACATGTGGCCTGGTTAATTGACAAGGATTTATAGAGCTGATTCCAATTTAGTTGGGATAAAAGTTTAGAGGAGTTGAGTTATCCAAAGTTATACTTCCGTGAGCTACTTAATTGGTCAACTGAGTTCATTTCCTTATGAAACGCGTTAGAAGTATCCATGCTTTGATATATAATTGTCATTTTTAATCTTCACTCAAGTTTGTCTCACGTTTTCAATCTTTAACCATATGTAAAGTTTTTCATGAAAGGTCAAAAGAGCCAGCTTGAGGAATGGTTAAGCTGCACATAGTATGTCCTCTAGCTATGCGTGTTATGATTTGATCACATATGTTCCAAAGGGACGAGTTATATTAATCAAATCACTTTCATGATTTGATTTGTGTAAATTTGTGTAGGAAGACAATCTCAGACACAGGCCAACACACAATGTACAAAATCTTAGTATTGATATCTGCGTACAACTATAATAAACTCAGACCAATGGTCTTGAAGTTATAGTCTAGAGAATAACAGGCTATTATCTAAATATATGCATGACCATTGATTTTATATTTATAGTCTACAAATTTGAGGGGGCGATAGGATAAAATCTCAGCATTGCAAGGATTGTAAGAGAAAAATAGGTACTAATATAGGGTAGTAAATAGAGTTCTTAAAAAGCTTTTGGTGTTGGGGGGAGGGGGGGGGGGGGGGGGAGGGGGGGGGGGGGGGGGGAGGGGAATGGGGTACTGGTTCCGTCCCTGAGTGAAATTATCGCTATTCGCTCTTATAAATGCATGTACACTGTCGAATCACATAAATCTCTGTATTATTTTTCTCTTACTTTCTTTTTTATTATTATGTATATTCATCGTAATTGTCACAATAGCAAACACTTTTATTATTATAAAGTACGTATTAGATCATATATTATCGAAAATCAGAAGGTCAGTATTAGATCAGTACTGCTCCAGTTTGTAAATTCACTTTTAATAGTGATATTTCTATTCATACATAATACTTTTTCTAATTTAACTAGTTATTAACAATTTAATCCTAATGGGTGAAACCAATCATGTCCATTCAAGTACTTTATATAGTTTAATGAATAATGCTAGCACTTTTATCTAGATAAGAGTGCGATATATTTCTAGTTCAAAGGGTGAAAAAAAAAAGTGACACTTTCAGTTATCAGTACCATTGATCATCCTTTTTTTCAAAGAAAAAATATAGAAGTTGGTGGACACTGTCCCCTCATGATAAGATAAAAGAGCAAATTACAGAATTTTCATAATTTAATATGTTGAAATACAACCTCAGTCCAAAACTAGAGTACTAATTATCACGTTATTAAATTAATACACTATTACTCGTCACTAGAGTACTCTTATAAAGTATTGATATAATGCTATTAATTTGGAGAGGGAGGGAGAGATTTATAATACTAGTTCAAGATTTATGGAGTCATAAATTTCAAAAGACTTGAAACCATGCCGATCCACTCACCAAAGACATGCATTATAAATACAAGAGCTGTGTTTGAGAGTTTTATTGGATCGAGGAGCTAAAGTTGCGAGAGAGAGAGAGAGAGAGAGAGAGAGAGAGATTAGAGAGAGATGGGAAGCTTACAACAGCAACAGCAACAGCAACAGCAGCAAGGGAGTGTGGATGTAGTTCAATCATCAAGAGGTAGAGGGAGTAACCGCATAGCAGCCTTTGATGTGGAGGGAGATGCCCCACCTTTCGTCGATAAACAGTTTGATCATGATGAAGATCCTAACCATCAGGTCTCTGATCTCTTTTCTTTACTTTTTTTTTCCATCTAAATTTCTCAGTTTTTAAGTTTGATCTTCGTCAGCTGGCCTTTGACCTTCTAGCAATCTCCTCATTATTCTAATCATTGTTAATATATATTTACCATGAATGTGTTGTTTCTATGTTTTTAGAACTTACCAGCTTTTGAGGACAAATAATTGAGTACAAATATCATTAATACAGTTTCTGACTGTTTTTTATGTTCTAGAAACCTGGATGGAGAAAGTTTCTATCATATGTAGGTCCTGGATTCCTTGTCTCCTTAGCTTATCTTGACCCGGGAAATTGTAAGTCTCTCTGTCTCTCTCTCTCTCTATGTATTTATTTAAAAAGTTTATATCATTTGAATATATGGTTATATCATGTCACAGTGGAGACTGATCTGCAAGCTGGAGCAAGTCATGGATATGAGGTAAATAAAACATAAAAAAACAGTAGAGCATATAGACAGAAAGATTGAGAAAGAACAGGAAAACTAATTAAGTAAAGATAAATGATAGATGCGGTCATGGAGTTGCAGGCGGCGTACAGTCGCTTTAGAAAAAAAGTGAATATATATGGGACCCACGTGAAAAAATTAATTTTTTTTCTAAAACGACTGCACGTCGTTTGTAACTCTACGACTATATGTAGCATTACCCTTAAATAAATGCAGCAAGAAAGCATTTGCTAATTAAATAAAAGTATAGATACTTAATGTTATCCTAGTAATAGTTAGTAATGAGAAAATCATTTTTCCAAGAGAAAAGAAAACTCAGCATTCATGGTTGTGCTTTGGTTATTGTTCAGCTACTTTGGGTGGTGCTCATTGGATTGGTGTTTGCACTCATAATTCAATCACTTGCTGCAAATCTTGGTGTAAGCACAGGTAAGGCTACAAAATAAACAAATCTTCTATAAATCTACTCAAAATAAGTGATCAATTATATGTAAGATAATGTTGTTTATTTGTGTATATCGATCTCAGGTAAACACCTTTCAGAATTATGCAAGGCTGAGTACCCAAAATATGTCAAGTATTGCTTATGGTTGCTGGCTGAAGCTGCTGTCATAGCTGCTGACATACCCGAAGGTCTTTTTTTTTTTTTTTAAGTCAAGTAATCATCTTATATGTATATATATTTTTAAATCATGTCAATGATTCTATTCCTATTCTTTTCTTCGATCTTATTTGTGTCTATATCTTCCATTTGCATTTTTAGAAATGAAAAACAGAACATATTACATAAAACATTGACAAAAAGAAAGAATGGCTGATGTTGTCAATTTTGTATTTATGGCAGTGATTGGGACAGCCTTTGGACTAAACATATTGTTCCACATACCAGTATGGGCTGGAGTTTTGCTCACTGGTTTAAGCACTCTTTTACTCCTTGGTCTGCAGAAATATGGGGTATATAATAATTCCTTTTTTTCTTTTAAAAGAACATTAATTTATGACTCCATTAAAATTGGAAATTATATAAGTGTCTTGCTCATCAATTATATATCAAGTAAATCTTTTTTATTTTAAATTTTATTAGCTATTTTCAATACTGCTGATAATAGTATGACTTAAAAAATAACAATTCTATTGTCAAATTACACCATATTTTTTAAGTAAAAAGGATTAAAAAATCTGAATTTAATATATAGTTTAATTGAAAGATTTCCGACATACATAGATCCTCTCTGCTGCATTTAGAAGATGATCAAGTCAGAAATAATGGCATGTGGTGATGCATGGGGGCACATATCTTTCCAGCTGTGATGAATGTGGTTGCAGCCATATTTAATAATGATGAATGATGACCAGCCATGCATCATGCATGCTCTTAACTTGTCTCACTCTTGCTGAGACCACTGGAAGAGAAATCCTGAACAGAAAATTCAATGAGATTTCTATAACACTACCCATCTATCTAAGTACACTTCATTGACTTGATTCTCCATTATTGGTTTTTGTTTGTATTTGCATGGCCAGATTATATATACACGTGGGGAAGGTTTAAGTAGGTAAAGAAATCCTTTATTTGTCCCTTGTTTATTCACACACCTAATACAGTACTATTAATGTAGAAGTAATTTACAACTTTGTTATTATACAGTACTATTAATGGTGTGTGTAAGATTTGTGCACTTCATTTGAAAAATAAAGTCCATCATTAAAAATGAATTTTTCATATAAATATCATATAATTTACCTTCTTCTTTTTTTAAAATGAGTACGTGGAGTTTAGTACAAATTGTTTCTCTTTATATTTTGTTATATTTAGGAGTATGAAGATCATTTGCTTATAACTGTTTGTACCCTTTGTATAAACTACTTGAAGGTATATATATATATATATGTATGTATATATATGTATGTATATATGTCCATAATGCCCTCATTTGGTTTATAACCTACATGTGTTGCTTTTTAAAAAACTACCCTAATTAATAAGTTTTTTTGAGGGATAAGTTATATATAAAAATTCCACGCAAATTGTTATATATATCCTATTTAAGGCGTTAGATTATATTATCCTATTGTTATAGGACACATAATACAAGTATATATATATATACATACATTTGGTTTATAACCTCCATGTATGTATGTATATATATACTTGTATTGTGTGTCCTAATGTTTAACTAGGGACCGTGCTATATTTATTGCTATCTATATATATATTTAAGACAACAATAAATAAGCAATAAAATTATAAATTATATGCATGCAAGACACATTTCTTGTCACTGTCCCTCGATTCCAACGAGGTTTCGGGAAATACATATTATGATTGCGTTCTAATCTCCTTTGGGGTTCTTTTTTTAATATTTTATTTTCAAAAAATTCTGACTTATGATGATGAACAGGTTAGGAAGCTGGAATTATTGATAGCAGTACTTGTGTTCGTAATGGCTGCTTGCTTCTTTGGTGAAATGAGCTACGTCAAACCTCCTGCAGCAGGTGTGCTTGAGGGAATGTTCATACCCAAACTCAAAGGCCAAGGTGCGACCGGCGATGCCATCGCCCTCTTGGGTGCCCTCGTCATGCCGTACGATCCCCTCTGCCCTCCTGTCATTTTAGTTTTTGTGACCAATCATTTTTAATTGAAAGATTATTTCTAACTTATTTTAATTAAAAATTATGATTTTATTAAAAATAACTAGTCGTAAAATAAATAATTTTCTTATAATATATTAAAAAAGATCGAAAAAAAATGTTTGTTCCACAAATATATTTCACTAAACCAGGAATATTAAAAATTGATGCGACATGATTTGACATATATAAAACTCTTTTTATAATAAATTAAATCAAATATATTGCATTAGATGGCATCAATTGGTGAATTTATTTTTATAAAATACTTTTAAATTTTGAATACTTGATAAAAATCTCCATGCATGGCCATTGATTGCTGCTGCAGGAGTTTTTTTTTTTTGTTTTTTTTTTCTGCAGAAGCATACATGAAGAAAATAGGAATCTTTTTCATTGCATTTCTTTCTCTGATTCGACAGGCACAATCTCTTCCTCCACTCAGCTCTCGTGCTGTCCAGAAAAATACCCAGTTCTGTCCGTGGCATCAATGTAAGCTGGAGCTCTGATGCATTCATACATGCATATATGCATGAAGATGTTCTCATTAATTTATCTGAGAAACTTGATGCTGCCATTGATTGTTGTTGCAGGATGCATGTCGATACTTCCTGATAGAGAGCGGATTTGCATTGTTTGTCGCATTTCTAATAAATGTTGCAGTTGTTTCTGTATCTGGTGCTGTTTGCTCAGCCGACAACCTCACAATTGACAACGCAAATCGTTGCAATGATCTTAACCTTAACTCCGCTTCTTTCCTTCTCAAGGTTCAAGTTCATCAAATATTGAAATTTGAGTCCATATGATCAAATATTAAGCATAAATTCTTGACAAAAAATCTCTCTTTTTGTTGTTGTTGTTGTTGTTGTTTTATGTATGTAGAATGTGTTGGGTCGGTCAAGCTCAACCATTTATGGCATTGCATTACTGGCCTCAGGGCAAAGCTCCACCATCACAGGAACTTATGCAGGGCAATTCATTATGCAGGTAATCTTAAATGATAGTGTACCTAAACTATATAGAAAGTACTTTAGCAACAAAATGATGTGACTTGATGTTGTACATCAGATTATAGAATTATTTTTATTATGAAGTAGATCTAATGAATTCTATAAAGTCACATTAGTTTGTGGGTTTACTTTATATAATTAGTATTTGTAATAGTTCCCTTAATATATCTAATATTCTGATAAAATTTGCTTACTAAATTTAGTTTATTTGATTTAATTTGTAGGGTTTTTTGGACCTGAAGATGAAGAAGTGGACTCGGAACCTGATGACTAGGTGCATTGCAATTACACCTAGTCTTATTGTTTCCATTATTGGTGGATCTTCGGGTGCAGGCAGACTCATCATCATAGCATCGGTTTGTAACTCTTAAAAACTGTCATCTTTCTAAATGTTGATATCAATACTTAAATCTATACATACATATTGCAATAAATTTTAACCTGTTTTACAGATGATTCTCTCATTTGAGCTTCCATTTGCACTAATCCCTCTACTCAAATTCAGTAGCAGTACCACCAAGATGGGACCGCACAAGAACTCAATATATGTGAGTTGTTTTCTTTTCCCTTTTGAATTCTTTCTCCATTACATTGAGATGAACCACACAATAACTCAACATATGTGATGTGTTCATTACGAAAAAATGACCTTTGTATTAGATTTTGTCATCCTCAATCACATCTGTTGGCATCGATCACTTGTCGAAGCATCTGAAAAAATGTTTATAAATGCAGATTGTAGTGGTCTCATGGGTCCTAGGGCTGGGAATCATCGGAATCAACATATACTACCTGAGCACTGGCTTTGTGGGTTGGCTACTTGACAACCATTTACCAAAGGTTGCAAATGTGTTCATAGGGCTCATAGTTTTCCCCCTAATGGCTATCTACATCCTGGCAGTCATCTACCTAATGTTCCGAAAAGACACTGCTATAACATATATTGAACCCAACAAGGATACCCCAGCAGCACAAAACAATATGGAACGCGGCCGGCCAGGATCAGAGCTTGACCGGATCCCTTACAGAGAGGATTTGGCCAACATCCCATTGCCGGAGTAGAGAAAATTCCAATCATATGCTTCATTCACCGAGTAGCTGGGATCTCCAGATTGTAGCCTTTCTGAAGGAGATATGGCTTCCCTTGCCTGCATCATTTGAAACTTTCTTCCAGTTCATCCATAAACTTTCCTCCTGCTTGTACTTACCAGAAGAAACGAAAAGATAAAAATAAAAACCTTTTGCCACTCCTATATATGGTGGCGTTGAGTTGTAAGTTTATAGTGTTGAACTTTCAAGTTCTTGTAATATTACTTAATGTTCAATAACCTTATAACCATCCCCAATTTTTTTTTCTCAAAAAACCTAATAACTTAATTTTGCCATCATGATAAAAACAATAGTAACTTTATTTACTCGAAGATTAATAACTCTTTTGAGAGGGGAAAAAACAAATTCTGCTCATATGATATTATTAGTAGTCACTGTTTAAGTTGCCGTGGATTAGTGTCTAAAACAAATGACTAAATAATAACTATTTATTTTCTTCACACACTATTTCAGTTAATAGACTTAACAAAGAAACCCTATAAGAGAGAAGCTCTCTGTTTTCTCCTCTTATCTCCCCATAGAACGCTCCTACCTTCATCCTTCTCCCTCCCTTCATCCTTCATCTTGAATCTGTTGGAGACCTTCTCCCTCCCTATAGAACCCTGCCTTCTTCTTCTTCTTATGCCCAACTTTCCCCCAACCACCATTTTTTTTCTTTTATATCTTCTTATACATCTCTTTCATCTACCTACCCTCTCGGCTTTCTTTTTTATTTTTATTTTGTTGCTATTAAGTACTACACCTACTAATACAACCACTACTTCAACCTTTAGATATGTTATAGAAAGTCCCCAATAGATTCAAGATGTGATCTATTGTTCCTATCCAAACTCAAATCCAATCTCTACAAATCCAATATCCACTTTGGTTCAATGGTTTTCTGCTATTATACTAAAGGGAGGGAATGTCAATGAATTTTTGAGTTTTTTTCAGCTTGCTAGAGTGTAACTAGGTGTCTCTTTTGTATACCCTCTGTGTACATAGACTTTTCCTAGTTGCATTTAATCAATAAAGATTATTACTAATCAAAAAAATAATAATGCAAAACTGAATGCCTCCCTACTGCTGGCAATTCGTAAATGAAAAAGATTTGTATTTTTGTTCTCCTATAAAGATAAGAGCAAAGATCTTTTTGATAGGTAAATATGGGATGATAATAAGATAAAAGCAAAGATCTTCGATGTTCCAGTTCAATAAAGACCAATGCACCATTTGTTGCAACATAAAAACTTGCTAAAGGCTTCACAATATTTATAGTTTACTATCTAGAGTTTTTTCAACAATCATAGATAGCAGAAGGTGGTAAATTTCTCTGTAATAAAGACGGCCTCAAAATTAACATTCCAGTGTGTCATGAACTCAAGACACATTTCAAGCTAGTTAAGGTTAATAGTACAACTACATGACTCAACCACAATACATGAGATTGCAAATAGGATGAAACTGATAGCAATTTAAAGCTTTCAAATTTAAGAATGTAATCTTCATATCACTTGGAAAATTTGGAAGTAAATTCAAGGAAGAGCAAAACAGAAGTGGAATATATGATTTAACACTAGTTCCATAGTACAATTCACTTGGAAAAATCTAATTTCTATTTTTCTTCACTGTTTACAATTACATGCCCTACATGAACTGCCCCTTATAACTTCTATGCAGATCACAACTCTGAAAAAGTCGAGGCAGATAAAAATTTGATGGCTAATTCATATAATTCTTATCCCTCCTTTTTCGTTCACAATGCAGAAATGAATCACTGAAAGGAGTTAGAATCATAAAATTTGGAACTCAAGTTATCCTTCTCAACCTAAACCAGAGTTAGTACCAGATACTGGTCGTAGCATTGGATGATGAGTAGGCTGTGCATTCCCAGAGCCACTGAAATTTGAGGTAGACGAGGTCTGCTGTATTGCTGCCATCGGCAGCCTTGGCCCCAACCCAAACATTTGCTGCCGGGGCATAAATGGCATGTGGGGATGGACTGGTTGATTGTTGCCATATCCTGGAATGCTTGGCTGTGAAGGTGACGCTGACATCATTTGTTGCCTATTGTTGGTGTTATTGTTTACCATAGACGAACCAGGTAGACTGGGTGATGCAACGCCAGCAGGTCCAAATCGAGTTGATATCATGCGATTTCGCTCAGCAGCATATCTCTGTCTTGTCCTCTCCGCTTGTTCACATTCTTTCATCAAAAATGTCTCCACTTCAGCAAATTGCTTCAGCTTCAGCTCTAATCTTTTCAACTGTCAGAAATTTTGTAGCAGGAAAATGGCAAAAAAAATTTAATTTTCTTTCAAGGAGAGGTTCATATTTGATAAATATAATTTGTAGAGTTCAATTTGAGTAGATGTCTGCAGCATATAAAAGCATTGGTAAAAGAAACAACAATGGTAAACTATATATGATAACATAAATAAATGGGTCATTTATTGGTGTGGCAATTTTGATTCTCAGAAAAGATCCAACATTTCTAGAATGTTATTTTTCACGTTAGATAATCATGTCTTGCATGGCACCATATCTGGAAGTTCAATATTCAGCAAAAGGAGATAACAGTAAAGGTAATGAATGAGTGCAGGCAGATAATAGTACTGTTCCCTTTTAAAAAAAGTTGACAAAGGTGATAACATTATGGCCTTAAAAATACATTGGGCTTATTTGGTGAATTGTAGTTGCACGACATTTAAATTTTTTTTTTTTTTTTGATAAGTAAGCAAGTTTTATTAATTAAAAAATTGGCAAAATGCCTAGTTACAAGAACGGAGACCCTAGCTAAGTAGGGGCATTAGACAAAAGAAAATCATGTAGGTCCACGCCATTAAAGTCCACGGCAATGGCCCACGTACATAAAGTTCTTGCACGACATTTAAAATAACCAATAAATACAACTCGACTCAACACTTCATGCAAATTAATTAATTATGTGAATGGTCGCCCGCAAGCCAATAAATTAAATGACACTCTGGTTTACAACATTCATTTTAAGCCGAGAAATAAAAGATTCAAAAGTTTCAGAAAACCAGCAGAGTCACATATTTCAAGTGCTTCACCTCTAGGCTTGGTTCCAACTTCTACCAAGAGATTCAATTCCAGCCACTAACAAAAAACAACTAACAGTAAACAACTAATAACTGCCAGTAACATATTAACAGATAAAAGAACAAAATGGAATAGAAGGGGAGAAAACACGGAGAAAGAGGGAAAAGGCTAAAGTTTAAAAATCTAAGAGACTTGGAAATATTTATACCTGATGGTTTATGATATTTGCAGATAGCCTCTGAATTTCCCTTTCTTCATGATCTGCAAAAAGTTTTGCTTTAGTTGCTGCAGCAGCAAGGCCAGCTTTCGCAGCAACTTTAACTTTCTCTGAAGATAATGAAACGTGTCCCTCGTTATGATTCCTTGAACCATGTACTCCTGAGTTCTCTTCTGGAGTTTATTCCACGTGACAGTTTGGTACATACTCAAGTTAATCATTTTTTGAAAACAGAAAAAGGAAAAAAAAAAAAGACAGAAAAGGAAGAATTGGAAACAGGAAAATATATTATTCTTACCTTTGTGGTGGAATGAATTTGCATTTTCTCCAAGACGACCACCTTCTCTGCTATGTGTACTCTCGGAATTTATCCTTCATAGGTGTAAAAGAAATATTTTTATTTTGTGTACAGAATGCATAAGCTAATGTTTATACATAAGCAATAATTTCAATGAAAAAGCCTTTAGAGGGTTTCCTGTAAGTCATAATAAAGATGGCCTTGGGCTTAGGCCTATTTCTTCCTGTGTACTTGGGCTTATGCCTATTTCTTTTGGGAATAAAATCTTTTATTACTTATCAAAAAATAATAATAGTAAAAAAAACCCTTCCTCTAAAATTGTTCACCAGGAGAACAGAATCCACAATGCACATGCAAAATAGCAATATACAAAACTCCCTTCATCAGGCATACGTTAGAATTTTTAGCAATGATACTCAACAATTTCTAAAACTATGACAAAAAGACTGAAAAATCTTACCCCTCTGACAATTGCATGAGCAAAAAGCCCAAGAAAACAACCTAATTTAAACTAGTGGTAGTAGAAGAGAAAAAGGAAAATACCAATGCTGTGTTGTAAAGTATCAGAAGGAAATACACTACCTATTACCATGTCCAGTTCCTTCCACCGGTGAAATTCTTCCAGAAACAGATAAGCCATCGTCCTCAGACAATGCAGCCAAGGATGCATGGGCACATGCAGCAGCAACTCTGGGTCCAACAGCAGAGGCCAAAAAGGCAACCTAGAAAATTTTCCACCGGTTAGATCTGTAAGAACACAAGCAAGCAAGGTATGAAAATGGCCCATCTTTGACATGAACTATGATATCATCTCTTTCATTAGTCTCACTGAATTTGAGTAAAATTCTTAAGAGAGAAAGCTTATTTTCTTAAATATGATTCAAAGCATCCATTCAGTCTTAACTATACTCATTCTCATTTCGCACTGTTTCCTTTTTTTTTTTTCACTTATCAAAAAAAATAAAGGAACATCTTCTCTCCATCTTTATACATATCCTTTCTGGTAATAAGATTCTTGTGTTGTCTTCAACAAAAATAAATTAGGAAAGAACGAGGTAAAAATGAACTCACAGGGTTGGGGTTGGAAAAGAATGATAAAATATTTGCATTAACTGAAAAACAAACATCATGGGCCGTTTGGTTAAATAAGATAACACAGTCACTTACCAGGGCCATAACTGGATTCCCAGAATTTGCAAAAGGAAGTCTGTTTTCAGAGTCAGTATCTTGATGACAGGATCCTACAAAAGTAAAGAAAACACAATATCATAACAATTTTTTTTTTTTGATAAGTATACCATAACAAATATTGTTACTTAAATGGTGGATGTTTTAAGTAAATAATGCCACCTGCCAAATCCCCATTATAATTTAAATGGGATCTTCCATGATCATCTCCATTTTGTGAGTTGGATGACATGCTGGGAACTTCAATATTTTCCAGTAGGCCATTCTCCATTGGTAGTCGGAGAAAGTGAAGAATGCATTGTGCTTTTGATTTGGTACCAACATGTTCAGCAATTTCATTCCAATTCTCATTGTAGATCTCCATCGCCTCAAGTAGAAGTAAGGTTTCCTGATCGGTCCAGCTTTCCCCATCTGGGTCAGCATAATCATTTGTTGAATCCACCCTTATAAAGTCTATGCTGGAATGTCCAGTAACGAACCTCCCCTCTTGAAAGCAATCAGAGCATAGTTGTGTATCAATCTATCACATGAGATGCTAATCAGCCATTATAGTTGAATCAAATAATCAGATGATAAATAATAATTTATATCCACATTCACACGTAACGAGGTTCCCAAAGTCATTGAGCAGAGTGAATAGAAATGGCTAAGCTGCTTATCTGCTCCATATCAAGCAGATGTCTTGCTTGGTATATGGCCCAGGCTTGTTAAAAAATTTGCACCATTTTATGGACTTGTTAATATGCAGCTAGTTTCTCAAAATTTTTAACCCATTTATCAAGCCTCGAGCCATTCGATTGATGCATGCCTGGTTTCACACAGGATATTTTCAATTAGCTTATCAGACAAATCAGAGTAAGATGTGGACAATGATGCTTTCTCACTAAGATAATATAACAAAGAATTACTTTTCAATTTCTTTGAGCATAGTGCTGGGCATTAATTTTCCCCACAATTACTCTCCAGATAATAACTACAAATATTAATTTTTTGACAAGAATTACTTCTCTCCTTGGGAGTAGAAAAACCAAATTGGAGCTAAAACGGTGCACGATGATCTTTATATAAGATTTTAATTTATCATCATATGAATAGGCCACCTTTTGATTGAGATCTATATAAACAGATGGTCTTTGGCTGGCATTAATATTAGACAAAAAATTACTTATAAAAAATTATATGTATCTACATAAAAAAAATTATAACATATTAGACAGAAATATTAATTTCCTTCTTTAAGTTTACATGTAGTAGTAAAATTTGGGATCACATGCTGAAATTCAGTTAATGTTCAGCACTTACTGTTATTCTTTTGGACAGAGAACCTAATTAACAAAAAACATGAATGAAAAAACAAATAATGATAGAATGATAATGGTAAACCAAAAAAAAGGTGACGGCAAGAAAATGTATTCTACCTCCTTCTGTGACTGATAGTACACAGTGGTAAGAGACCGAGAACAATGATTGCAGTGATTTTCAGACAGATGCTCTCGGATTCTGTTGTCCAAATCAGAGGCATCAGCATTGTGAGATGACAATGACAAATAAACATCAGCCGCTTTAAGCCGACATTTAGGCCTGTCAAATTTTATTAAACTATCAATAGACTTTAGAGCAGCTGATGGCACATGGATATCACCATTTGAATCCTCCCTCAAGTAGAAACCACCACTACAAGGCTCACGGCTTGGTGATTCCGCACAGTAGTTGATAATTCCCCAGTGATCAAGAAACCGAACAATTCGAGTCAAATCTTCATTATCAATGCCAACTACCAACCCTTGGCAATCAGATACTACAATCCTCTTCTCCGGATTCTCCATGTATTTGGCAACAATGTAATTCCTACATTCCATGTATTTCTCTGGTGAATGGTCCGGTGATTTCCCAGAGAAAAAATGTGGCACCACTTGCCTTTCCAGCCGATGCACTGTAGCCGGTGAAAACCAATCTGCATACAGCAGAATCCCAGCAAGAACAAGACAACATTACTACATGGAAACTGAGCCAACACATATACATCCACATACAATCCACCCACACACACGTGCACACGCAGAGAGAGGGGGGAGAGAGAGAGAGATTTGCATAAAACAATATCAAAGGGGGGGGGGGGGGGGGGGATAAGGATAGAGCCCCAGAAAGAATAAAACAAACAAACAAAATGTACTTCGTTACTTATCAAAAAAAAAAAAAATGTACTTCGTTGGTTCCATGATGGTAAATCAGTAGCTGATAATGACACCAAGCCTAGTATTAAAGACCCAAAATTTCCCAAGAATAAATTTATAAGCTCTTAAGCGGTTAGAATATAACCTAGGAGAATTGTCCCACTCCTCTAAACTAAGTTGGCTGAAAACCACTGAAAGGAACATAAGCTTGCACTAGAAACAGTGAAGGTAGATGAACCAGAACTTTCTTAGCGGATCACGTATGACGTGAAAACAGTCAAATGTTTCTTAGAGAGGCTCGGGAGTAGTTGAAAAGTTCGTTTAGCTCAACTTCGTTCACCAAACGAAACTAAAAATCCCAAACTGAGCTATTTATACCATTCAAAGCTACTCACTCCCTCTCCCCCTCTCCCCCGGTCCAGCAATAGTCTCAGCAAGTAAAGAAATGTTGGAGTGGGCAGTGTTGCACAACTAGCTCAAAACCCGGTCACCCCCATAAATTTAACATGTAAGTATGTGAATTTTCACGAATAGGTAAAATCAAACCTGAATGCATTGGAACAACATGAACCCTAGGCCCAAACCGCTTGACAACACCACGCCCTTCCATGATCTGCGGAGGTGTGATCACATAGGCCGAACCAGCACCGTCCGTCCGGTCCTGATCGAACACCGGGGAATCCGCGGGGACAGCGGACAGTGCCTGGAGCTGCCCGTAGGAGACATTTTCCAAGACGGGCAGCGGAGTCTGGAGATGCTGCTGGCCCTTTCCGCTCTCTCCGCTCTGATTGGCCCGCTCGGAGGCCACGATGGCCAGCACAGAGGAGTGGGGCCGGTTCACGGCGTGCTTGACGACGGGGGGGAAACCACAGACGCGGACCCCACCGTCTTTGAGGACCTCACTCTCGTGGGGAGGAGGAACAACGGCGCCGGATTGGGGGTCTTCGGCCTCATCATGGGGGTCGAGGTCGTCGTCGTGGTGGGCGGGTGGAGGAGGGTCATCCTCGTCGTCGTCTTCGTCCATCTCGTGCTTCTGCCTGCGGTTGATTTGGGGCTCTCTCTTTCGCTTCTTCCATTTGGTCCTAGTTTCTGAACCAAATACAAAACAGAACAAAGAAACAAAAATCAAATCCCGAGTGAATCAAAACACAAATGTGTTCAAATTTAGCAGAAATAGAGAATTTAGGTTTGCGTATGGACCTGATGGTAAGGAAGGAGAAGCTGGCATTGTTGAAGGGAATTAGCACAGAGAGAGAGAGAGAGCGAGAGCGAGAGAGAGAGAGAGAGAGAGATTTGTGGGGTCTGTTGATTGGTGGAATTGCTATGGAAGACGGAAGGATGAAAGAGAATTGGGGGGGTGCTCTGAGCTGAAGCGCCTCTGCCTTTTGAGAGCTCTGTCTGCTTGCTTGTGTGCGCAAAATTTTGGGACAAATACACTTTTGTCTCATTTTACATTTGATTAAAAATAAATAACTAAATATAATAAAATAAAATTGAGAATTTAAATTTTATATAATTAGTATTATATTTTAAAAAAAAACTTCAAATTACGTATATAAAAATAAATTTATAAATTAATATGATTTTATATAATATATTAAATTATAAGATATTTAACCAATTTTATAAAATTATATCAATTTATGAATATATTTTATTTAATTTTTTTACGTTTGTAACTGTTTTCTTTTTATACTATAAACTATTAAGATTGATGCATTATATTTAATATTATTAAAGTTTAGCACTTGGTATTTTCATTTGACTCTGAAGATAGATGAAAAATAAATTTTATGCATAATTTTTGTAATTATAGACGTAAATGTTCCGGTCTGATTTGAAAAAAAATGTGGACTGATTTTATTTGGTCAAAGAATTTTTCCATCCTGAACCGGATATAACTCCTACTTGATTTATATCGATCCGATCCAGGAACGCGATTCGATCCAGAAAGAGTTTGGTACAGTCCAAAGACACTCATTTCACTTCATTCAATAACTTTTTTTTATTCTTCTATGCTTTTAGGCCTTTGGCACATAAATTAATAAAAAAAAATTTAATTAGTAAATCAGTTATAAACTTATAATATTTTAGTCAATTTCTAATACCATCTAAATATGTTTATAAATGTTTAAATATATATCATCTAATCTCACATTTGTTAGTATAACTTAATTGTCATAATAAGTTTATAAATTATTAATTATATACTAGTACTACTTCCATAAAAAATAATCATTTTTGTCAATTTTTAATCTCATTTAAATATTAAATAAAATATATAGTTATAACTTATAATTTATAGACTTAATAAGTTAATATTTATAGTCTTATATTATAAGTTATAACTAATATTCTATATTATATATAACTCATAGGTTAATTAATTAATTTAATCCTTATAAGTTACTAAAGAACATGTAGATAGAGCATTTGTGAATGTACAATTGGTAAAGTATTCCTTAATTATAAATGGCATTCCTCAAAAATATATAATTAAAAATAACATTAATATTTATAATTACTACATGTAATCATAAGAACTAAAAAGAATAATTACTAATTAGTTAATAATAATTTAGTGATACAGCATAAGTTGGTAAACTTTAACTAATAATATTATTACATTAATATATTATAAACTTATATGTTAGTGAATATTGAAAAATTAGTAATAATATATTAAATAATAATAATATACTTATTACTTATAAGTTATTACTAATATTCTATATAGATTTACTCTAATTTATATTTTTATATTACAATTACTATAAATTATAATATGTTAATATTATAAAAGTATATATTATATATTAATATGTTATACTACCACTCTTAATCTATATTAATATTAATATTAAAATTTATATATTATTACTTATATATATATACAAAGGTATACATTCAGTCAAATCCGGTCTGGTCCGGTCCAAGAAGAAAAATGCCCTGGATTTAGACTAGGACTAGACTGGAAATATTTGATCCATGTAGAAATTAGAGCGGACCAGACCAAATTTCATCTGGTCCAGTCCCGATCCGATCCAACCAATTTGATTCAGTCTTTTTACACCTTTATTTGCAATTGAATTTTGAAAATTTGTGTAAAGTATTAATTTTTTTACAATTTGGAAATGTAATTTATTAGTTTGGGATGCAAAATAACAGCATGGAGATAGTTTGATAGAATTGGATATATTTAACCCACAATTTGATCTTTAAAATTGTGCATCACTTGTTTTCATCTATCTTAATTATATTCATCAGAATTAGAGAAAGGTATAAAGTAAGTATTTTTGTTGTTTAAAGATGCAACTTCCCTTTTTGCTCCTTTGTCTAGAAAATAACATATGTTATTTCCTTTGTGAAATATGGTGCCAAAATGAATGCTTAAGATACATGTCAAGTTTATTAATAATCCTACACAGAAGCGGCACACCCACGCACCCTCTACGTTGGCAATGAGCAAATTCTCATTTTTGACCTTATAGTTTTGAACATCTGCTTACAAGTTACATAGAAACCAAATGCATTTGTGAAGGTGATGGTATTTTACATGTTTGTTCGATGTTTGATCATTCATGTCATGTCTACCCACCATAATATGTATGTATCTCTATATAATAAATCATCAACACAAGATTTTTCATTGATTAGAATAACTATTATTAATTTCATATATTTTTATAACACATCTCATCTCATTTAATAATTATTTTTTAAAATTTTTTTACATAAAATAAAATAAACAATTTAAATTTTTTTTAAATTTTAAAACTATAATAATATTAAAAAATTATATTGTAATGAAATTTTCTTTAATTTTTGATAAAACATCTCTATTTCTTCTAAACTGCAAAACCTAACTAGGCCTAATATTCTATAGCTTGATAGATAAGTTAATTGGACTTAGAATTTGTTGTTGTTAAACTTTGCATAAAATCAAATCCACAAAGTGCGTTCATAGAATCACTTCTTTAAATTTCCCATAGGTAAAACCCGTTCATAGAATTTATTGGGGACAACCTAGATCTTATAAGTGAATAAAAAGTTAGATTTATATTGGATCTCATCTAATTAAATCCTCCCATCTACCCTTTTGAGGAAAAGTTTGGTTTCAAGTTCATGTTTGAACAAGAAAAATATATTATGCTCACCTATTTTGGATGATTCATATTTTAGAATTAGGCGTTGATCATCAAGTTCTGTCATATTAATTATATATCTTGTTATATATGCATATGTTCATATAAACTTTTATAACAAGTTGAATTCAATATTTAGTTTGTTAATTATTTTTTAAATAAAAGCCAAACTCATAATTTGACAAAAGGAAAATATTATATATAGTATTGAAATATGTAATTTTTGTATATTTTACATATATTTTTTGAAGTGTGGAGACTACAATTAAAAAACAATAATATCTTCATATAAGTTCTAAATTTAGCTAATTTTTAAATATGTTATAAAAAATTTGACTCTTCAAAATTGTAAATATCAACTCATAAAATGAGATCACTTGGTCAATTTTTAGGAAAGAGTAACAAAATTTTAAAAAGATAAAAAAAAATGCCTTGTATCGTATTTAGATCCACAAACTTGTGTACCTGACCCCTTAGGCCCATCTAGGGTCCAGAGATGGCGCATACTGCATATTGATCCAAGCCCGCACAACGTCAACGATCCCTCCGGAGTCCGAGTCCCAATTGAAGCATTCGTCTCACTTTCACACCCCGGGAGGAGCCTGCGGTCGCCGGTAACGGAACCGAGATAATCTCTCATTCGTTGCCGCCATTTTAATGCACTCACCCAGGCCGAGCTCTCTCCCAATCATGAAGAGGTCCAGACCGACCCCACCACCCACCCCGCCGCTTTCCACTGCCAAATCCACCGCACCCATCTCCAAAAAACCCAAATCCAAAGCCATGATCCCACCCAAATGGATTCCACTCGGTCTCAGCCAATCGGAGCTGTCCCTGCCCCTCACTTTCCCCACCGGACAAACCTTCCGGTGGAAACAAACCGGTCCTCTTCAGTACACTGGTGTCGTCGACTCCTACCTCATCTCCCTCAAGCATCTCCAAGACGGTGAAGTCTCCTACTGTTTCCACCACCACGCCACCACCGGTGATGATAACAACGCCAGGTTGGCTCTGCTTGATTTTCTCAATATGCGTATTTCGCTCGGTGAAATCTGGGAGGTCTTCTCGGCCTCAGACCCGAGGTTCGCCGAGCTGGCGCGCCAACTGGGCGGGGCCCGGGTGCTCAGGCAAGACCCGCTTGAGTGTTTGATACAGTTTCTGTGTTCCTCTAATAATAACATAACGAGAATTACTAAAATGGTGAACTTTATCTCTTCGCTGGGGAATTGTCTGGGGACCGTACAAGGCTTTGAGTTCTACCAGTTCCCAGGACTGGAGCGGTTAGCGATGGTTTCAGAGGACGAACTTAGGGAGGCCGGTTTCGGTTACAGGTAACCCTGTTCTTAAACTGCTAATTATTTTTTGGCATTGTTTGTACATCGTTCGTCTGTTGATTGCCTCTCTGAATTTACCGTTTCCTGGTCAAAATTCTGAGTATATGATTGTCTATATCAATGTTTTGGAACGTAAAGTTACGCTAGATGCGGATAAAGTAGATTGGGGACAAAAGTACGCCATTTGGTCTGTAATTCTATTTTTGTACACATTCTCCATTTCCAGATGCTTTGTACCTTATCAAACAAAATGAATAGATACGGGTGTTACCTTGCTCGCATTTCTCCTGAGTATGTTTACTTGTTGAAACTATTATTGCAATCTAAGACCTGTTCAGAAATGAGATGAGATTAGATAAAAATTAAAAAGAGAATAAAATATTTTTTTTAATATTAATTTTTTTTTGAAATTTGAAAAAGTTGTTTTGAGATTTGAAAATGTTGAATTATTTAGATTATTTTATATAGAAATTTGAAAAGTATAATGATGAATTTGAGTTTAAATGGTTTTGGAAAATAAACAAGGCCTAAATTGGTTCACAAAATCAAATTTTAACTCCTTAAAAAAGTTTTTTAGCATTACCAAAATATGATTGTCGGAAGTCTTCATGTTCAAAGTACCCATTATGCGTGTGTGCACATTTCTAAATTTGTTTCTTGAGTCATGATCTGATATATAAGTTAGGAAAATTATTAGGTACTCCTAGAATATAGCAGAATATAGATGACCGGGACTCCTGTCATGTAATGCCATTAAATTTGCTTATAAGCATAATTTTATAATTAGATGGCATCATGTGATAGGGTGATAATACCGCATGTCTGTACCATAGGCCTGCCTTCTCTACAAGTTTTTGTCATATATGTAATGCTTGCTTTTCTGGTTTGTGCAATCTTGACAATTTATTTTGGACACAATTGGGATATGCAGGGCTAAATACATCATTGGCACTGTAGATGCTTTGCAATCAAAACCTGGTGGAGGCATTGAATGGCTTGCATCTCTTCGTAATTTGGATCTTCCTGAGGTTATCGATGCTCTCTCTACTCTACCTGGAGTTGGTCCTAAGGTGGCAGCATGCATAGCTCTCTTCTCTCTTGATCAACACCATGCCATTCCTGTAGATACACATGTGTGGCAGGTATGCTTCTTGAGGTTTACATATCACCCATCCCTGAAATATGGCTTTTATGGTATTACCACCAAAATGATGATTTTGATATGATTTGAAACCTTCGCCTTCTTTAGGATACAAGATCCTGCTATCAAAAATTTTTACTGTTCCAACTTTCTGAAGAAATATGGTAACCATTGAAAAGAAGATGCAAGCTCAAATATATCGGCTTGTTGTATGATTTGTGGATTTGGCAATTTCCAATCATGGAATGTTTTGTGCGTGGATCTTCTTGGTGTTTAGTTTCTTAAGTTCTCTTGTAAGAGATGGAAAGATGGGGATATTTTTAACTTCGGTCTCTGTAGATATATTGAGGAAAAAAATTAGAAATACTTGAAAGGTACGAGACCACAAGACTCCCCTATTTCCCCCACACCCCACCTAAAAAAACAAAGAAAGAAAGCTGGTTTCAGCTTTAATTTGAATAACTAACTGCATATTTCCAAGTTCTTTCAAGATTTTCAGTTGGTGAAATGCTGATCTGCCAATATTTCTCTTCTGTTGTGCAAGATTGCTACAAGATACCTGTTACCAGAGCTTGCGGGTGCCCGTCTGACACCCAGGCTTTGCAGCCGTGTGGCAGAGGCATTTGTGAGCAAATATGGCAAATATGCTGGCTGGGCTCAGACTTTGCTTTTCATTGCTGAATTACCTTCACAGAGGGCCCTCCTGCCATCACAATGTTGTAGTACCAAAGAAAAGAAAGCTGCCAAGAGTAAGAAGGGAAAAACGTGCAGTGCTAATTAAAGGTGAGGACTTATTTACTTTGGGGAAACCAATTGTAGCCTTTACTAATAATTGGCAAAGCTTTATGTTTGTGATCATGATTTTTAACATACTGGCCTCCTTGTTATTAATAACTTTGTGTGTTTCCTCACCCTCCACCCTCCAAACTTTCCTTCAATATTTTATAGATGTCAATATCAAAATGCAGGGTGTTGTCAGAAATAACATTTTTCATGGTTTAGGCATCTGGATGTTGAACGATGGTGTCATTTGGCTCAAGTGGAGAGACAATGAAATCAAAACTGCATATCTTTTTCAGGTTACTCCTGTAAATCATATGGCCTCTTCCTTATATATGTGATTTTTCTTTTTAAATTTCTTCATATTTTGTTTTTTGGTTTCTAAAGATGCTCCTTTAGGTACTTTCTTCATTACCCATAGCAGGTAGCAATTTCTTGATGTCAGGAACTCTTCTTCTCGTTCTCCTTCTTCATTTATCAGTCTAAGGTGTACATGTGCAAATTAGTTCAACCAGGTGGAAGAAGAATAGATTATAAAAATTGTTACAGTTGACAAACGGGGTTGTTTAAATGTGTTTGTGCAAATTATTCTGTCAAATTGTCAATTATATCTGTGTAGTACAGTAATAAACCAAAACAAGAGTTACTCCAACTGTTAATTATAGGGAGATTACACTTTTCACCCACAAACTACCGCTCATTTGCACCTTTTTTTTGTATAAGTAACTACCGCTCATTTGCACCCCTACTGTCAAAAAAAATTTCATTTTGCACTCAAAACCACAAAAACTTTAAATTTGCATCCTAAACTACCACTGAGTTTCAGTTTGCACTCTCTATTCAATCTAATCATTAATTCTATGGACAATTTTTTCTTCCATCTTAATGGCCATATCTTAAGCCATGGTACAAACTGAAAAATAGGTGGTTATTTGTGGGTGACAAATTGACCCCGACCACAATCCTAATAGTTAGATTTTAATGGAGGAAAAAGAGTGGAACTTATTGTTAATCTAGGGAGCAAATTGAAAAATAGGTAGCAGCTTGTGGGTGAATATTGTAATTACCCTTTGCTTTTATTCCTTGACGATATAACTCTTTTTTTTTTTTTCGAATTATCTATCTTGATCTTTGTGCATTAAATAATGCAATTTTTATGGTGCTTGGTTGCAGGTTCATGAGCACATGTAACTCTAACCCCAATCTCCTTGTATTACGGCCTATCCGGTTATACTGTGAGCTGGACATTTTAAGTTAGGCATTTAGTCATTCTTTATCGTTGTATTCGAATGATGGTATAATTTTGCAATTATTAATTGTTTTAAGATGTGTAAACAATATGTAATTTTTGGTGATTGTTTACGGTTGTCACTTTGGTAAACTCTAATGATGACAAAATGCAGGACAAAGAACACTTCTCTTTGCATGATCATAAAAGTGCTCATTTTCGTTTGTAATTAGGCAAAGGCGCCTCCTTAATTATTTGGCTCATCGTTGGAAAAAAGAAGAAAATCATCCTATCTTGTCTACCCATTTTCCCTTCGCAAATGGGGATTGGAGGCTGGCAAGACTTCATGATCCTAAGTTAGAGCTCAGACAAAGTTCCTGGCAGTGCGAATTTAGAATGACATCGTTAAGATATAAAATAAATAATAAAAATTTACATTTTTATATAAGTTTAAGCTTATGGGACGAGTGGTGATTTTACGTTGTATTAAAATAGAGGACTCGAGTTTGAATTCTAACTTCACGAGTATGCACACATAGAGAGAGGGTGATAATATATAAAATAAATAATAAAAATTTACATATTTTTATAAGTTTAGATTTGGAACAAGTAATAATTTATATGTGCAAACTAGCAAGACGGCCTGCATCTCCCTCTCGAAGACAAAAGCTTATTCGTGCATCGCCAATTACTTTCTCAAGATGATTAAATAGATGGTTTAATAAGTTGACAGGGTATCACCTATTTTTGAAAAAAGTTGGTTCTATAGAGAAAAAAACCACACCAATTTCCATAAAAGCAATACATTTGTCTTTTGAGTATGACATATATAGTTGAAATATACCTGAAAATCTTCCTCTTAAAGAGGAAAACTTTCCACTACAACAAACCTTGGTTGAAATATACCAAGGTTTGTTGTAGTGTCTCCTTCATTTTGTCATACCCGTATGATTGATGCAACAATTCAGAGAAGACCACAATATGAATGGGCATGTTGTAGTAGGTTCAGGTTGTTGTGGGAATATTGCTCGAAAATTCTATTATCTCATCCTCCGCCATAAGAACATGAGAACTTTTGGTTTTAGGCAAAACAGAGACTACTACATAAAGGCCTACATGACTCTATCGATGCGTGGCGGTGATCCAAGTAGAAAGATTGGGCAATGAGAAAAACATAGGTTTAGGCATAAGTAGTTGTTAGAGTGGTGTGGGTAAAACAAAAGCTGATATAGATGAATCAAATATTAGCATAAGTTACATAATTTCTTATCCATCCTAGACTAAAGAAAAATTTGGTTAAAAAAGGGTTAATTTTCATGCACATTCTGCATCAACCAGGAGAGCTTTATGGACGCCTGGACAAGGGTCACCACCAAAAGTTGTGCTTGACAAGGGTATGGTACATGTCCTCTTCCCAATACAGGCCTGAGAAAAAACACAGCATCATAACAACTGAGATTTCAAGTGCATTAATAAAATCATACTGCTATTGTTTAAATGAGGACTGTTATAGTCACAAAGAAATAACAGAAAAATAATTCCATAAATTGACATGATTTTTTGAGATTCGTTAAATCTACTTTATAATAAAAGTGACTTTACAATCTGACGTACATATAAAATCAATCAGTCTTTTGAATCCAACCAAGAACAAATATCAATGGAAAAAGGAGAAGCTTTCCTTTTCTACAACAGCACTTTGAATTAGAAGAGTGACAACTTCCTATTGTGTAGCTTTCACAATCACCAGAAGGGGTTCCAAAAGTTGCAAATAAGATCCTGGAAATAATGCTGCTTTCTGAAGGACAGTGAAGCTGTAGTTCTGGCCTTCTGTCATGTTTTGTTATAGTTTTGCTTTCTCCCACTCCCACCCATGAAATCATTGGGGGTGGATGTGAAGTAGCCACATTTCCACATACTTTAACCATTGAAACAGTGTCTATTGAAACATCAAGTGGGTTTCCCTTTTCTTCTTCTTCAAACAGAACTAATAGGTTTCCTGTAGGCTTGAGGAAGTTCCGAGGTACATTGTACCTAAAGAGGCAAAAGAATTAATATAATGGTTTATGGATACGCTTCCAAACAGCACAGTGAGATGGAAGTGGGGCGCTAGTGTAGCGTATAGCATTACTCTTCTTAAAAAACTTTTTTTGCTAATAAGAAACTAGAAGGCAAAAGAAGTAATATAATGGTTTACGGGTACACTGCCAAATCAGCACAATGAGATGGAAGCGGGACGCTAGCTAGCGTAGTGTATAGCATAACTCTTTTGAGAGAACTTTTTTGATATGTAATTAGAGGGCCAAGATATTCCCTTTTAAGCTTGAAACACACAGACAAACTTAACATGTTTACTGGCTATAATTACTTAGATCACAGAAACTGCAAAACCAAAGCACAGTTCTTCATTACTCGGTGAAAACATTTGATGTATAGAATCACTAAATACTTTAAATTACTTACTTACATACATAGATAAGAAGGGACAAATATATGTAAGTCTTATGTGCATACCATGTTTGTGAAGGACTCCCTTTAGAGGTAAGTAATGAGACCCAATATCGCCCAATACTTTGGCCATTAACCCAAGCTTCTCCCTTTCCCATGGAACCAAGATTTAAAGCAACAGGGTTTTCTCCTGTAGGTGCATCAAATAGAGTCTGCCACCAATCCATGATGTATTATTACATGGAACTTGGTGGACGTTATTGTCTCGTTTGTTTTCGCATATGAGATGAGATGAGTTAAGAAAAAAGTTGAAAACTAAATAAAATTGTTGAAATATAGTTTTTTTTAATTTTACTTTTATTTTGAAATTGAAAAAGTTGAATTGTTTTTTTTATATGAAAATCTGGAAAAATTATAATGATTAGATGAGATGAGATGTGCTGTTAAAACAAATGAGCCCTGAATGCAAACATAAGCAAGAGTCAGCAAATGTGAGAATGCAATGGCAGAGTTTAATTTATACCTTATACCAAGTAAGTGGTTGATGAATAGAGTTTCCAAACCTACTCCATTGAACAGTACTTGCTCTAGGTTCCTTGTAAATTTGTAATTTCTCTCCCAACAAGGCAACCTTCATGAAGTTATTGTATAGAATTAGTCTAACTATGATCATAGATTCATAGTCCCATTAGTTCTATAGTTTGCGGAAGCATGGCAATATGAAAGCTCAAATGGATACAAATGGCTATTTGCAGCAGTTATTTAACAAGGATTATGCATTGCTACATAGGATGGGTGAAGAACTATGTGAAGGAAAGGTAAACCAACAAATCATGGGGATGAAAGAAAAAAAATGGAAATAACAAAAAAACAAAAACAAAAACAAAAACAAAGAACCAAGAAGGAAGAAAACATGATAACATGAGCAAATAGTCAGGGAGAAGCATAGAAAAATCTTGCAGAACATACATTTTGTTGTGCCAATTGAATCCTAAAACATTCGGACACTTTATCATTAAATTACATTGAAACAACCTAATAGAATAGCTATAGCTCATTAAGTTGAAAGATATCCCCATGGATTAGATGAATCAGTTAAATCAAACATACTTTTACAGAAGCTCTTGGGCTATCCATTTAGAACTTTTTGGGAAGAAATTTTCTGAATACAAGTACTAGAAAGAGTACAAGAATTGTGATTTCCCAAAGCTTTACAGATTGAAATAAGAAGTTGGTAGGCATAAGACGGTAACCTGATATCCCCATAAATAGTTGGTGAAATCCTTGAAATCATCTTCGTCTTGAATGCTCACTCTACGTAATCCGGTAAACCTACTCTCAAGATATGCTCCGGAATCCTTCATGCCACAGATATAAGTGAATCAATAGTGTTTCTTTTTTCAAAATCTGAAAGCGTGATACGATAATACTGCATAATGCATGCTAGTAAAGACAAAACCATAGAGGCATGGCTGGCTTCAATTTTGTGAAAAAATGGACTATAAAGAAGCTAATTCATTCTATAAACAGATTACTGTCACATGTCGAACAGATATGCTTCGTTCTCTAAGGATATTTTAGAGATTTACAAAAAGTCTAATAGGATATGTGAGGCAAAATATATATAGCTATTTTTATAATAGTGTCCGTCTCTCTCTTACAGAAGTGAGGAACAGAAAATATAATTCACCTTTTAAAAGGATTTGGATCCCCTAGAGTTCATGGGCTTAGAGTGGGAAAGAGATAGTGGAAGTCATGACTTCTGGTATTAGTGCATCAAAATACATGAAGAAACATGAAAGATAGAAGATTGAAACTTACTGGTAATCCAACCATTACGCTGAGAAAAGAGACATTGTTTGTCCCATTATTTAAAGAAACATTTTTCTGTAGGGAAAAGTTTTTATTGTCATGTTTTCCATGCTCAGATCCTAATTGAAGACATAGTAAAGTCAACACTAATGAAGAGATCAAACAAAGCAAGCAAAAACTAATAGAAGGATAAGAGGAACCAGCCATGATCAGAATGTTAATGATCATGCAAAAATTTGTGTTGCAAGTATGTTGGAATTGCAATGATCATTCAAGAGCTATCACTAAAGACAGCAAAATGGCAGCCGATTTTAAAAGAAGCACATTAGATTTTAGTCATCCTATTCACAAACACATACTTCTGATCCATTTTCTAACCACCATAAAATATATGAAGGGGATCAAAGAGCTTATATATACCTACAAAGTTTCCATTTATGAAACCATGCAAAACATGTCCAAGGGAGTTCACATCGAGTTCAGCTCCATTGTGACTAGAATCATGCTGAAACCTACATATATACACAGAGACCAAATATATATAGTCGAATATTTCAAGAGTAAAGAAAAATGAAGAGATAGTAAATGAAGATGTTGTTGAAGTCCAATCAACTTTCATACTTCCTCTGTCAATTACCTGAAAGTGTACCAAAGATAATCAGATGTATCTTTAGTTGTACTCATCTGCTCTAATAGCATGTTTGTTTTCAATGAAGTGTCGTCAAAGTTGGGGATGGTTTCCTTATATTCTTCCCATATATCAGGTGAATCAAATTTTTGGCCTGATTTTATTGATCTTGTCCCATATTCTGTGCTTATCTATTCGAGAAGCAAATTGAAACGTGGTTTATTTGAATGCATAATTTATGAAAGAATCGATATTCTCCTAATTTTCTATACCTTTTGCATTTCACAAGTGCAGAGAGGTAATAGAAAATGTTCCACCAGAAAACAGATTCAACAAATTGAAATCCAGTACTCCCCACAGAAACGAATCAAATAGGAGTAAGAAGTAGCCTAGATGTTATAGGAACCTTTGCAGTGTTGAAGGCTTCGATTTTGCAGTCTGGTAGGATGCTAATTGAAACTGGAGGCAATTCATATGAAGAATTCAAAAAAATAACTGCAGCATTGCTTCTATTGTCTTTGTTTACAAGAAAGGCAGCACATTCTTCTGACTTTCCCTTAAAAACATAGGCCTGCAACAAATCATTCTTTATAGGTCCATTTCATGCTACTAAATAATATGATTAACAAGAAGAAAATACAATTTAAGATGTCCTCACTTCTTGTAGTTGGCCCAAAGGGAAAGTAGAATTTACTCCAGAAAGTAGAGGCTTTAAGCACAACTTTATAGCAGCATGTAATTCCTTGAGATGGCCCCACTTTGGTTGGCTGATAAAACCTGAACTTGTCAACTCAGCTAAGTTAAAATCTTACTTTGAAACTATGTATTTTTAACTTTAGTCACAAAATGATTACATAAAAATAAATCTACAAATTGACGTAGCTTGATACAGTACGTCAGATTGTAAAGTTACTTTTAGCCTAAAGTAGATCTAAAAGATCATATAAAGTCATGTCAGCTTGTATAATTACTTTTATATAATCTCCTTGTGTATGTAGCAGTTTGTTTTTTTCAGTACAGCAAAAACCAAATATCTGATATACCATACTCATCCAGTGGAGCTTGATCATAATAACTTGTCAGGATTATGCAGCAGCTGTTCTTCCGAAATTGGTTCCTCCATGATACTATAATAGAATTATAATGTTAGGAGGCACATTATGGTGTTGGATTCACCTACATTTCTATTTGCAGTTACATTCTAAATGTTTGAATCCAACATTACATATTAGGAGCTTTTATATCGACTCCGATAAGATCATCTTGAGAGATTATCATACCATATAGTAATTAACAAAGCTTCCTGACTCTGCAATGAACAGTGCAACATGAAATGCTATGTCTTCTGCTGATCTCATGTATGGTTCTTCTCCATATACTTGAAAACTTCAAAACAAATAGAAGGCATAGTTCAATGGGTTTAAGCTCTTTTATATTATTCTCAAATTTGCAAAATGACATAATTGGGCCATATAATTGTTCGTTGTTTTTCGGTTTTACTAGCAATCTTGCGCATCAAAAACTGATAGTCCTTTGTTATGAAACTGCCCAGAGAATTCAATTGAAAAAAAAAAAACTGTTTATGTGCAAGTAAGGAAAAGATTACCATGGGAAGGCGAAATGCTTAGAAAAATTATTGTATAGATACAAGCTTGTCCAATTCTCTGTCCATATTGCTGGCTTATTTGGCGAGTTGGGTGCGAATTTTTCTCCACATTTGAAACCATTGCATGTATTGATCTGTAATTCATGATCATGATCTTGGATTAACTAAAGCAGAGCATTCGCTCATGATCAATTTCATATCCCCTTTTTCAGAAGAAAATAACTTGAGAAAACATAAATTTTAAGGACTCTCCAATCACTAGCCCTCTAAAAATGTTTTTGAGTGTGATATGGTCCTGCTAGAATTTAATGCTAGTTTGGACCCGTTTGGATTGAGAAATCATCTAAACTAATCTCATTTTATAATTACAACCTTTTCAAATTCTTACACAAAATAATAATATTAAAAAATAATATTTTATTTAATTTTCAATTTTCATCTAAAGTAATCTCTTCTCATCTCATCAGACTATCTAAACGGAGTCTAAAAAGAAAGGTGAGGACTGACCACAGGATCAGGAGCATCGTTTTGTTGACACATGACCCAAGGCACACCAGTTTGAAGCTCCACAGCCATGTTTGCAGCCCAACGAACATAACGCAGACCATTCTCATGAAAAGTTCCTTCTATCCTTCCATAATCATTTTCAATCTACACACAAACAACTTCCAAGTCATGAAAACACAGCAGATATATGAGAAAAGCAATTTTTTGGCCATGAAATATGATCACCTGTGAGAGAATAATGGGCCCTCCTTGAGAAGCATATAAGCTTTCCAGTTTCAGCATGTTTACTATCTTGGTTACAAAATTCGCCATGTGATACTGCAAACCATTAACAAAATGAGTAGCAGTGCTAAATTATGTGCACACCATGTGTACGTTAATATATTTGAATAATCTATTTGTGAACCTGTTTATTAATACTTAAAGGCTTACACAAAGGCGCTGGTGCATGTTTGTTAATGAAGATTATGGATCTTACACTAAGTGGTGTTACAAACTTACACACTAAACTTATATATATATATGGTATAACCCTCTTTTTTCTTCAGGGGATTAAATAGCTGATGCATATTTAGAAAAGATAGCTGATGCATGTTGCCGAGAACCGAAAAGCTTCACTTATTTCGGTTATATTGTGTTAAGAATATAATACAAATAATTAAATCTATCTCTTCTCACCAACAGAAATTTTGTGACAAGTGGTGATTTTACTTTATATCAAAGCAGAGGTCATTTATTTAAATCCTGACCCTATAATCTATACTCTATCTTAATTAATTATATATTTCTCATGTTGGGCTCATTGAAAATGAGTCTGACCAAACATGACAGAGAGTGTTAACAATATAATACAATATTATCCACTTTTAACTTTTTTTGGGCAAGTGAATGATTTTCGATATTCATGAGAGAGCCTTAGTACCTTACACAAAACAGTTACTGTATAAATAGTTAATCACCTATTTATTTCATGATGATAAAGTGTTATTATAAATAGTTAATCACTAAATTATTACTACAATTCTAAAATCTGTAAATATAATCAACCAATACCTTGAATGGTCCATTATCAGATCGATAAACGATGTCGGGGACATCACGCAACCAAATTGGTAGACCCCTGCAGACCACCACACACACACACACAAACACAAATTGGTAAACCAACATTTTCTTAGCTAAAGGTAATCATTGGTGAGAGTATTAAAAGGAAAGTGTGTGTATATATATATTAACCCATAATTCCATTCAGCCTGAATGAAGGGTCCAATCCTAAGGCACACATATAGTCCCTGTGCTTGGACTTCCTTGATGAACCTTAATATGTCAAGCCTTCCACTGAAATCAAACTGTAACAACACAAATAATTAACAAGTCTACATATTGTATTGGCATTAAAATGAGAGAGAGAGAGACCTGTCCAAACTGGGGCTCATGAAGGTTCCAAAAAACGTAGGTGTCAATGACGTCTAGCCCCCCTTCTTTGGCCTTGGCTATTAAAGATGGCCACATCTGCACTAAAAATTGAAGAGGCCATTGAATTAGATCGTATAGATTCAGATTATATGATCGGAATGGATCTGATATTTTGGTCTTTCAATTCTCTTACTACTTTTCTTTAATTTTACAACATAATCTCATATATTACATTAAATAGATCCTATCTATTTCATTTAATTCTTTACAAGAAATTAACTATATATAACTCCAGGAAGCAGCCCAATCATAGAATGGAGCCACAATAAGAATCAAACCAGTTCCTTGGGCCATCCGCCCACTCTGGAGTGGTTTGGAATAATGTCAACACATCTTATAACTGCTCATGAGGCCAATAAAAAAGGCTGCATTTTATAATGCAGAAGAATAATCATCAGCAAAGAAAGATTTTGAGGGTTGTTTGGATTTGTTACTTAATTGTCATTACCCTTTCGTAATGTTCATTGAAATAAACAGAGAAGAAAAATCTTTGGCATCCATGCATGTTTCCATGAAGATCTTCAGCAATTCTATGCAAATATATATATATATATATATATATATACGCAGTGTTCATGTTTTGATCATGTTTCTTTGAAGTCCATATATAACATAGAGATCAAATGAAAAGAAAAAGAGAAATAAAAGAGAAAGCTAGCAATTAGCAAAAGAACACCTCAGGAGTGCTACGAAGATAGTGGATATACAGAACCAGAGAAGAGGATGCTGTGTTGGCCATCGATGATCAAAGACCTTCCATCGTATGTCACTTTGCCTGCATGGCTGCTGCAGTACTAGCCCATAATCATCCACAGAATTGCAAACCAGCACAACCACTCCATGTCCATGATTGATCTCTGATCTTTTCTCTTCACGGCCAACATGAATGCTTAATCATGATTTACAGCTATCTCTCGACTCTCAGTATTCTTCTTTCTCTACCACTACTCATATGCATACTCTCTCTCCCCCTATATATATATATATAAACTTACAAACTGATTTGATATGAAATTTTAGATTATAAAATTCTTTTTATTATAAAATAAATCTAATAAATATATAAAATCCTAAATATTTCAGTATATGAGTTTACTTTCTCGTATTATATTTATATATATATATATATATATATACACACACACACAAGTAGAAAAGAGATTGACTGAAGCCGGCACAGATCATGGAGACAGTTTTCCATGGTAATATCGATCCGTTGTTGTGCTAATTAATTTGGCAAAACATCGGGAGTTTCCATGTGGATGGACGTACGTACACTGTTGACAATGGAAAACTTTATCAGTATGGCAAGCCAGAAAAACAAAATTAAAGACAAAACCAACCAAAAAGGTCAATATCCTAGACTAGACAGCCTTTCTATTTTTTTTATTTTTTTTCTGCCTCTCTCTTTTCAAGGAACCTTCGTTAACCTTGCCATATATTTGGAAACAAATTTTAGAAAGTCTACAAATTTAGAGAAATCCTATCTGTACTTACAAAAGAACTTACAAAAGATTTAATTCTCTACATGTCGGCTATATATTGACATGTCAAATATTATGAAATTTTAAATTAAAAACTTGAATTATAAAATAAATTTTGTACGTATAAATACATATAACAGTACTAAAAAAATTATTTGGTATGAGGGCATATACAATTATTAGATTCAAAAATAACACTTTTGATCATTCATTTGGAAAAAGTTCTTCGAAAATGATATTTTGCACGACAATCATATGTGATAATAAGTTATGGAAAATGATAAAGAGACCAATATTTGAGTCTCGCTCTCTTTTTTTTTTTTTTTACTTAATGGTCAAAAAAATTTATTTGAGAATATTATAATTTCTTTTTCTTTTTTCTAAAAATACTTAAAAGTATGAAAAAATTAATTTAAAAAAAAAAGCCTAATGGGACTCGTTCCCAATGCAACCCCCATAAGAGCACTGTCATTAGATTAGCCAAAAGTTTTCTATTTGAAGAGTTTTAATGTTTTACTATTTACTTTTTAAAACAAAAAGTAACTTTATTACATTTTTCTACATTTTTTTCTCAGTTTTTGATCAAACTGACACTTTTTTTCTCAGTACAATGTGTACTGTTCATGTGAGTGAGTGTGATGAGTGTTGGATGCTCTCTATATTTTTTCTTTTTTTAATATTTATGCAAAGTTGTATTATTTGAAGAAAACTTTTGACTAATCTTATATCAGTGCTCTAAGTTATTCTATTTTTACGCCGATAAATGGAGCACACTATCAACATTATCTAAATGTTAAATTTTGAGTTATAAGATTTAGGTTTTAAATAACTTTCAAATTAAATTATATTGTGTAAGCATTTTATTAAATGTACTTTATATACCGCTAATACAAATTTGAAAATAGAATTCTTCTATTTCGTTCAAAATTTTGACTTAGATAAGATAAGTGTTCCAAGCATAGTTTTAAATTTTGTACCATATCGGCCAGTACGTATCGTACTGCATCAGTGGTCGGTACAAAAATTAGGTCTGTTTCGTACCGGTCCAGATTTTGGCCATACTATCTAGTATTTCGATCGTACCGACCATGTACTGGCTTGTACCAGATTTTAGGATTTTACTTCTTTTTTTTTTTATCTTAATTTAGACTAAATTATTTACATATATATTTATATATATAATTTATTCATATATTGACTATTATTTTAAAATATAATTTATATATATTTATATATATAATTTTTTTTATGTATAAATTATTTTAAAATAATACTAATATTAAAATATTTCATTTCAATATTTTAATCGATACGTTTACTGATATGGTATTCAAGACATTAATTCTAAATAAAAATGCTCTTTTAAAAGATTCATAATGAAACTTGGGGTCGTTGACTCGGAATTTCGGTCCAAGAAAAAGCCCAACTAGTTGGTATCATGGGCTTCGTCCTAACAGGGAAATTTGTGCCCACGCGAATATCTCCGTGAAGAACAAAAGGAGTGAGCTCTCTGAGACTTTTGAGTGGAGTAAACCCCAGGCAATAGCCTTCTTCTTCGCCAAGTCCTCCTTCTCCTCCTCCAAGCTCATCTTGCTCTCTCGCGTACACTCACATTTTGTAATTTGATAACCCTAATCATGTCTGTAAGAATCTCTCACTCGCTGTTCATCTTGCTTTGTACCAATCTGAAACCCAACTCACTCTATAATTGCAACTGCACATATCTATATAATCGTTTGTGTGCATGTATGTGTTACATCTGCGACTTACTTTCTTTTCATCTTCGTGGCCCAGATATTTGAGTACAATGGATCTGCTCTCATTGCGATGGTGGGAAAGAACTGCTTCGCCATTGCCAGCGACCGCAGGCTCGGCGTTCAGCTGCAGACCATCGCCACCGATTTCCAAAGGATTCATAGAATTCATGATCGATTATTCCTCGGTCTCTCCGGACTCGCCACGGACGCCCAGACTCTGTAGCGACTCCACTTATTGCTCTTCCCTTCCCCCCTTCTTTCTCCACAGTTCAATTTGTTGGTCATTGTCTTAAGTATCCAATCATTTTGGGTGGGTTTGATGAATAGGTATCAACGACTGGTGTTCCGGCACAAGCTGTATCAGCTTCGTGAAGAGAGAGACATGAAGCCCGAAACTTTTGCAAGCATGGTCTCTGCTCTTCTTTATGAGAAAAGGTAAATTTAGGCTTTTAATTTTATTACAACGAAAATTTTTGTTTTTGGAACTACCATTGGGGTTTTTGGTGCTAAATTAGTTCTCTAGAATTGTGTATTCTTCATATGGGCTTGGCGGCGACAATTCTTAGCCCGGTTGGGACTTAAAATTCTCTCAAACTCATTTTCATTTCATTATTATTTTATTTTAATTTTCTATACAAAACATAAATTCTTATACATATTTTCAAATTTCAATATACATTTTTTAAGATATAATTCAACTTTTTTAAATTCTAAAATAATAATATTAAAAAATAAACTAAACTCGTTTCAACTCATCTCATCTCCAAATTCAAATGGAACCATAATTTGTAAGTGACTAATAAAAATTAATAGAAAAAATTTGAAAATTACTTCCCTTTATGAATTATACGATTCAACTAATTGTTCAAGTCGTAAGAATGGCTTTGTTCATCTATGCCATGTACTTGATCTTCCTTGAGGGGAGCAAGAAAACCCGATTTAGTTTCTCCTTCCTGACACCTTATAACCCATTTATTGATAGAATTTAGAGTATGACATTCCCTTTTTCTTCACCTTTTCTGTTAAATTTGGGGTATGAGATTTTTCTGATCAGTAAATTTGGGGTATGAAAAAAAATTTAGAGTATTGACATTCCCTCACTAGTGCTTAGTGGTTCTAGGGCATATTTTGTGTATTTTCCTTGTGTACTTGGGCTATGCCTTTTTCAATCAATAAAAGTCTACTTTTACTTCTAAAAAAAAAAAATTGAGGTATAAAATTTCATATCCTCGACTAAGACTTGAATAAATTTATGCCCGGCATCTATAACCTGCTGCTACACAGCATACAGATTGCTCTTTTTTTTTTTTCCTTTTATTCTTCCCTTTTGCAATTTGAATTTTCAAATATAAAAAGAATAAAGATGGAGCAGTTTCAAATTTAAGTATACCACCTAAATGTATCTACTATATATACTTCCTGTGTATTTGGATAGTACCTTTTTGCTCGTTAATAAAATTATCCTTAAAAAGATCAGTTGACGATAGTTAGCTCTTGAATGGTTTTGAATTCATTACAGTTTAAAACATTTCAGTTTTGTAGTATAAGAATGGTGAAAGATGGGATCTTACACGTACAGCAACCTATAGTGTCAGTGTGGATATTGTGTCAAAGTTCTATATCTGAAAAACCCTTAAACCTATTATGTGTTTTGAAGTGTATTTGATAATTACTGAGATGAATGGAACCTCACTAAAATCTTTACATCTTAGGGCAGTCCAAGATTATTTTACATGTGCCAATTGTGCATGTGCAGGCTCCAACTACCCCTCCCATGCTGTTTCTGCTGTAGAACTAAGAACCTATTACGAGTCACTACACATGAGCTAAATATCCGTGTGATTTCTCTTTTTGCTTTGTAGGTTTGGTCCATACTTCTGTCAGCCTGTTATTGCTGGATTGGGAGAAGCCATTCATTTGCACTATGGATTCAATCGGAGCCAAGTAATTTTCTTTTTCTTTTCTAAACTTCAGATAAATTTGATTGATACAAAGGTTTCAAGTGTAATTCTGAATTTTCTATCCTGTTGATTATGTACAGGGAACTAGCTAAAGATTTTGTTGTTGCTGGCACTGCATCAGAATCTCTCTATGGTGCTTGTGAGGCGATGTTCAAACCTGACATGGTTAGTTCCTCTATTGAACTCTTGACTTACTATTTTGGTACGAAGTTAAATTCAATTGAAAACTGGATAACCTTTGCATGTCTAGATTATGAGTAGCTACTTCATAGAGATTTTTATGTCTAATATCGCCTTAATATTTTATATGTTCAAAATACGAATATTAGAATAACCAGAATAATCTACCTTGATGAGAGCACCCTGTATGAGCATGATTTATTATATCATAGAGGAATGGATAATTAAGATGCACATACCCGTTTGTTGGTCTAATTTCATTGTCAGAATGAGTACTTGATTTTCATGTAGAAATCATTGTGCTTTTATTTGCTGCTCTGACTGCTGAATGAAGTAATTTTCACTAATTTTTTGTTTAATATTCTAGTCCAAGTTTGTGTACTCCCTGTGTAATTGGGCAATGCTTGTTCTCTTATTTTCAATAAAATTTTATATTACTTGTATAAAAAAGAGCCATTCTAGTTAAAGTTTGATAACTCTTTGCTTTGTGTCTACCCAGGAAGCAGAGGAATTGTTTGAGACCATCTCCCAAGCACTGCTATCATCAGTTGATCGAGACTGTTTGAGTGGATGGGGAGGGCATGTCTATGTAGTGTAAGCCCTTTATGCCTTTCCTTCTTAAAACTTGCTTCCTGGGAATAATTTCTTTTGAACTGTCCAGTCCAGTTAGCATTTTCTACACCATCTTGGAAAACCTTTTTTTTTTCTTTTTTGTCCTTTGTTGTGCTGTTAGTTACAGTAATCTTCGTCTTTGTTCAGTTCCTCTACTTTCTATTTTTATGCTTAGCTTCAATTTCTTGCTCTGCACTTTCAGAAATCTCCCATTAGTAAGATATATATAGGGTCATATATTCTCCCATTTATAGAAGGGTACTTCGTAACATTTTGACTTATTTTTTCTCATTGTAACAGAACACCAACTGAAGTAAAGGAGAGGATCTTGAAGGGAAGGATGGATTAACCTACGTCTTTTCATGTTTATGTACCTTGCAGTTACTGATGAGTAATATCTCCTTAACACTTGTAATTGATGGGTTAGGGAACAGTAACTGTTATCGTTCTGATGAAATGTCTGGAATTCAAATGTGGTTTTGTTTCATATTTTGGTTGGAAAGCTGTTGAAATTTTCTGAGGCACTTGCTTTTATATATTTATTTTACACCCAGGTTCTGTTTTATGAGGTATATCTGATAGTTTTGTAATGTCTTCATTTCTGATTCACTGAAGTTACTAGCTAGGGTGTACTCTAGCAGATCAGATGGTAAAAATGCTGGTGTGGTTAATATGTATGAGTCTTCTCTACTAATTTCATCATTTGAGATTTTAGTTTTGTTTTCAGGTTCTGAAAGTTGAAGGATCTCATTCTAATGTTTCTTGCCAAATAGGAAAGGAAATAAAAAAAAATAAACCTACGGGGAGAAAGTGGAAGTTCAGTCTTAATAAACACTTTTGCATGTTATATATAATTTGGAATTTCAGGTCAGGTCAGTCATTATATATCGGTGTTATAATTTAAGAGCCTCAAAGTCATTCCTGCCCTGCGATTGGACAGTCTTTGAGGACTTGGAGTCTGGACAGTCTATTAGGCCTCAAGTGTCATGCCAAACTTTCTAGTCATTCTTAAATTTCTATTTATTCCCCTACCGTGACTTTTTTAAATTGAGAAATAATTGTAGTTTCTTAAGGAAACACGATCACAGGCTGCCATGAGATAAAAGATCTTAATTCGGAACTATTATATATATGTCCATGTTTTACAGAGGTGCTCCTTTCATGGTGGCAGAGAAAAATTAGAATCCCATAAAGCATGGGAATCATGCCAGCCGCAGGCCATACATGGCAGAATTATATAGGGTGACCAAGACATCAAATTTTGTGTACAAGGGGAGAAATTATGGATGAGACCAGGGTTCTATCTTTTCTTCTTCAATCTCCTTCTAAATCCATTATCTGCACACTTTCTTCGGCTGCAGAAAAATATTTTGCTATGAACCTATGATGACAATCCAAAATACATGAGTTTAGACTAAGAAAGTATGTTGAGTTGGCTGTTGAGTTATTTTGTGCTGAATGACTTCTACTACTTGACAGCCTACAGCCCTCATTTGTTCATGCAAAGCAGCAGTTTTGTATTCGTTAATCTGTGTGTATATATCAAGGAGATAGTTATCTCTTATATATCTCTTGGTATGATGTTATTCTTTTTCAAGTTCCGTCCATGGCAGATTCAGATTCACATAAAAATCTCCTTTTGATTTGCTTCGCAACTTCATGCAAACAGATTCGTACATATTTGGCATTTGCTGATGCATAATCCTTAAAACACCCTTGGACTACTGGTGGATTGGGGATTGCCCATAAGTGACGCAAGGAGCTCCAACATATCCTGGTTAAGAGTTTGAATTCTGGAATAAGTTAATATATATATATATACATATATATAAACTTCGATCTCTTTGCAGCTGGAAAGCTGCCCTCTTCCTAAAGAAAGCTAAAACCCCAGCTTTTGGACTTCCGTTCAGGCTTTTACGGTAACATTAGAATTTGAAGTAGGAATCTGGAATGTTGAAATTGAAAAGAGATGGTTTCCCATTGCTTTCCATGGAAGTTGTCTTGTTTCCAAGGAACTAACTTTAGGTCATGACCCTTTTCATCCCCCTCATATAAACCCGAGTGAATGGATCTGTTTTACACGTTGCTAGAAGATATTGATCCGTACTTTCGATGGAGAAAGAGGAGGAGACCAAAGACTGTTCCGAGAGAACCGTCCCCTTCACCCCGCTTGAACAAGTTCACTCGGATTTTGCTTTAGCAATCACTTTGCAGGAGCAGGAGAGAGCCTTTGCAGTGCCCCCGATCATTGAAACTACGAGTGAAGAGGATGAAGAAGAAGATGAAGAAAGTGATTTTTCTGATAGTTATGATGATGAAGATGATATTGAGTTATACCCCAATATCAGCCAGGATATCACCGAACTTGAGTTCCTCGAGGAGGAAGATAGCAACAGTGATGAAGAAATGGATGAAGATGATGGTCTGGACATAGATGAACTATCTTATGAGGATATGATAGCACTAGGAGAGTTTATAGGAGAAGAGAAGAGAGGCTTATCGGTGAACGAAATCCCTACGTGCTTGAGTGCCTACAAGTATCAGTCTATGGAGATCAAAACCGACATTGATCGGTGTGTCGTTTGTCAAGTTGAGTATGAAGAAGGTGAAAACCTAGTTGCTCTTCATTGTGAACATCCATATCATGAAGAGTGTATAAGCAAATGGCTTCAAGTTAAGAAGATTTGTCCAATATGCAGCACAGAAGTTTCACCACCCAATATAGCTAAGACAACCTAGCTCTAGTTCTTTAATTGTAATATTGTATTTGCACTGTAAAGATTGTTATGGTTCAAGATTTGTTTTATAGCATTTCATGAATGCATGGATTAGTGGAACAAATAAATAGAACTAATATATATCAAGGATTCAAATGCACAAACACAGTTCTCTAATTTGTTGCATGCATGAGCATCGATGATCTTCCTCAATCTCGATGTCCACTAAATTCCCAAAAGAATACAAGAAAATATATATATATATATACACACACACAAAAGGGGAAATGTAAAATTTTGCGAGAAATACCACTCTTACTCCTTGATATTCCCGACCCGACCGAGATCCCATCCAATGAATTTTTTTTTTTTACTTCAAGATTAAATATTTTACTAATAATATGACTTTTTTTAAAAAAAAAAAACATTTGAAAGTGCTAAAAAAATACATGAAAAAAATATATATAGTGGACAGGATTCCAGTCAGGATCCCCATATGTAAATATAAAACTATTCAAATTTGGCAAGGTCGTGCTAAATATGCTAGCTTTTTGCCAATAGGAAATGAAAGGAGTATCTTAAGGACATTAACTTGTAAGTCATAAGCACAGCTAGACAAAAAAAAAAAAAATAATAAATATGAAGAGCTGATCAGAAATTTCTTCCTTAATTTGGGGATTAAAGATTTATGAAAGAAAAAAAATTGATTGTGCCACTTTTAGGATACATATGTGACCTGCACTAGCTAGGAGATCATCTTGATCATTAATATGTTTCTAGGTTAGGATCATCTTTTTAGATTCGAGTTACATCAAATATTATTCATGCATGTATGCACATTTGTGCTTTGTGCACAAGCATCTTGTTGATCTTATAGGGTTAGAAACTATATATTATATTCATAACCAAGAAATTAAAAAGATCACAAAAGAAAAGGAAAGAAACACAAAGTACCAGAACCATTTGCGTGACTATATATATTATTCCACTCTTTCATCATGATCTTGTGAGTATACATTAATAAAATTAAGGGAAAGCATGCATTGTAATTTTGTTTTTTGTTTTGTTTTTGTATATATATTTTTTTAATTCAGCTTGTTTGAGCATTATTGTAGGCTGTGATCGTGCTATATATATATATATAAAGCAGCAGTTTCAAAGGAATATATATATATATATATATATATATATATATTGGTGGCATCTGTATAAAAGCCAAGATATAAAAAACTGATCAAAAGGGTACTCATGAATCATGATAATGCTATAGTTGCTTTTGCCAAATTGAAAGGTGTCTGATCAACGTGAATTTGTAGGTTACCTATGTGCATATATATCATATAAGAACAAAAACTGCAAAACAACAAAACATATATAAAAGAGCCTGGCCAATAATATTTTGGCATTTAAAAAGCAACAGGGAAATTCATTGTGCCACCTTTAGGATACACCTGCCCCAGCTAGCTCCGGAAGGATCATGAGTAGCTTTGGATTGTATTTTTCTTTGTAGCTAGAATCAATATTTTCTTTGAATCTGAGTTTCATCGACCAATAATTATAATTGAGTTTTAGGTAAAGTATTGTATAAGTTATTTGTTTATATCAAAAGATAGTGCATTTCCATGTTGTGCACACGCATGCATGCATGCATTTCATCATCATCCTTAGTTAAATCACAAGATCAACCCATATACTAAATGTTACCATTTTTCAGTTTAGTCCCTTTTTATGTTGGATTTATATATTACAAACTAATACAAAAAAAATTATACAAATTAAAGTTACAAACTGATATAACTTTATGAAATATGTTAAATTTATATTATAATTATAAAAGTAATTTTATAATTCAACGTATTACATCAAATTATATCATTTTATAAGTTTACTAATTTTATGTAAGTTTCTTATAATTAGGATATTATATATATATATAGAGAGAGAGAGAGATAGAGAGAGAGAGAGAGAGAGGGAGGTAGGTTTTAGTGAGACATGATCTTTATAATAGGATATAATATGTGCATGCCTACCCATCATGTGTGCCTTTTACAAACGTGGGTTAAAGGAATATTATTGGACATGGTTCTCTTCTTTTCAATACACCCAACCTTTAAAATATACCAAAGTTGCTAGCTAGAGTGGGAGAGGAATGATGCCTTTGTATTTAGTGCATGCATGCATGCGGATATAATATATAACATGGGTTTTGTCGCATATAGAAAAAAACCAACAACAAATATAATTAATTATTAGCTTAAGTAAAAGGCGAAGAAAAAGTACTCCTCTCACCGCAGAAAATGAAACTTTGTCCCACCATTATCAACGTGATAATCAGCTAATTTTGGACTGATGTTTAAGACCACCTTGGCGCATGGTGTCGACAACGAAGAAATTATTGGACTAATTGGCGGCTAAACAACCTCAATTACTACTTCCACCCGCATAAGTTATATATATAGTCAAAAATGACAAAAGATAGAACAAAGAAAAGTGAGATGTTCAGTTCATTTGGACAGGTTTCTTTTCCAAGTTTTGGAATAAAAGTCTTAATTGCCAAACCCCACTGGCCTTTTTCTGGACAGGAATATTATTGATTACTATATATTCTAAATGTTTCATAATCCCGCAAAGAAAAAGAGTAATCCTCGACCTGCCCCTGGGTTTAATTTGGTGATCCCTAATTTTGAATTTTGAATTAAGTGTTATTTAATTATTTATATAATCCAGTGGCTTCTGATAGACATTTCAATGGCCAGATGATGACGATGATCTTAAAGTAATTGCATGCTGCATAAAGTATAAAGTTGTAGAATCTTGACATATGGGGTTTTAATTTATTTCTAAATGGAATAAAGGTATTTGGTGCTCTATATTATATAAACGAATTCTTTCTATTTTTCTCCAAAATAATCTGCATATTCTTAATTATTTTTACAATTTTATTTATATAATGACCATCGTGCTGATATACCTATATATATATATATATATGTAATACTACTCTTCAGAGCATTCCCAATGACAGTTACCTTCTTAATCATATAATCTTTTAAAATACATTACCAAAGTTTTATTTTACAAATTCACTTTTACAATACGTCATACATTAGTTTATCTTTTTTTTATATTATTTAAATATTATACTTTTTAATATTTTTAATCATTTCAAACAAAATAAAAAGTAGATAAAAAAATAAATAATAGTAAAAGGTAGAGAGAGAAATGAATTAAATATTTATACAAGTGTGAATAGAATTTCATAGATAAACAATGCTAGAGAGAATCTAATATTCGTTGTACACACTCATATAAACAGTGCATATAAACAGTACATATGTATTGTTCATGTGAGTGTGTAATGAATATTTAATGCTTCCAATATTTTCTTTTCATAGATATAAAGGTGGTACTATAGTAATATGCATGTACTTAGTTATAAAATACATATCCATTGGATGGATTATATTGAGCTATTTTGTTCAAAATTTTACAAAACCATGAGTTTTTTTTACCTAACCCATTGATCATTAGAATGTTCTTAATTTCCTCTAACTTCAATATCGATTACCCCACGATAAAATCGATAAATATATATATATATATATATATATTGAGAAAAATGAATGGAATAAATATGAAAGCTTCAAACAAGATTTCCACTAAAAATGCCAAAATAAAGATGACTAGTATTGAATTGATCGCATATATATGCTTGTATTCATGCATGCATGGTTTCCCTTTCATGAGTTTGACCGGAGTTGTGCAAAAGAATCCATCCAATTTTTAAAGAATTGATGCGGTAGAACATCAAGAATCGACCAAATGATCTATTTATCATGTGATTAATACTTGTGGGCTGATTTAAACCCTTAAAACCTTTTTTCAAGATTTGATGTCAAATTAATATAGCTTTCGGCTACACCAATATATAGGCTGGCTATTGGTCACGTGGAGTGCTTGTGATCCACATTTCCTGAACATGTTAATTCATAAATACATGACATATCCCACAACTCATGGGCAGGTCATTTAAATGGTTATCACTAATCCAATCAACTTTAAAAAAAAATATTTATTTATAATCAGATAATTTTAACAAAATAATTATTTATAATCAAAATAAGTTACAAAAAATTTTTCATGGCAAATTCTAATTAATCATAAAAATCTATTTTTTTACAATAGATTCTGGAGATATCTGAAATTTTTATCACGATATTCCCCTATTATAAATAAGGGTTTTTTAATAAAATGTTGAGTACTAAATTTTTTTAAAAATAATTAATTATTTTAATCTCCCTTAAACAAATTTAAGAAGACATGTTTTTTAACAATTTAATGGTGATATATACTGACGGCCGGTATTTATTTGTTAAACATTATAACATCTCATTCTTACAAGGACCATATATAGTATCAATGACCTTTTGACCATCACTCTCAAACAAAACATGTCATGGCTGATCTCAGCCGTCCATTCATTGACTTCTTCTAAGACGAAAAAACACCGTGATTTGATTTCCGTTCCCTCAAGAAATCATCGGAGGTAATTAAGACATTGTGAGGGTCCACAATAATGTAGACTGACGGCTATTTATTTTTTGTAAATTGTATTGACCAATCAAATCATGATATAATTATGATAATTAGGTCGATCGGACCATATATATTTAAAACACTAATATTATTTTCACATGCATGCCTAAACGTTGTGTACATGCTTAACACTATACATGTTATTTGAGCGATCTAAACATGCCACGTGTCAGCGTAGAGTTGAATATGGTCATTATTTTTTTCTTTTTCTTTTTTTTCTTTTTGACTGTTGAATATGGTCATTCAAGAACATACGAGCTGGAGTCTTGATTAGGTTACCTAAGGTACCTTATGTGTCATTGTGCACGCTCGTGTCAAAGATTAAGGCCTTGGCCGACACTTTTTTGTCATGGATGACGTGGTTGGTATTCATCAGGAAGTTTCTCCGAAGCCACGTCGCGGCGGTGGCGCAACGTGATTGGGCCGTCATGCAAACTCAGAATAGTTCACTGTGGTAAGATTCCCAAGTCCACGCTTATATAAATAAATATTATATATCTATATATAAATATATATATTAGTTTTTAATTTCAGTGGGTTTTCTTCAAAAGTCTCTACGAGTGTTATTTTGGCGGTTGTAGCGCTTGCCTAGTACCTTCCTCTGGTCCTTATCCCCTCAGGCCTCATGCAAGAGGTTCACACTTTGACACATATCTAACGTACGTCCAACGCCTAATTATTACATGTTTATTTGTTTACCTAATTGTTTTTAGAGAAGCGCTGGAACCGGTCCGACTGTTTCAGCGTTTAAAGTAGTTTAACGTTAGTTAGATTGTTTGATGATAAAAAATACATAAAAATTAAATAAAAAAATATAATTAAATAAAAAAAATGAAGATTAAAAATATATTAAAAAAATAAAATGAACAAAACATAATAAAAAATATAATAAAAAACACAATAAAAAAATAAAAACATAATAAAAAATACAATAAAAAAATAAAATGACGATGAATTTAAGAGTGGATTCGGCCATGGAGTAAACGGAGCCGCCGCCGGTGGCGGGGGCGATGTCGCCCACCGCCACCGGCGGCGGCGGGCTGCTTTTGTTAGGGGGGCAGCCCGTCTGCCCCCCAGGATTCCTCTTGTTTTTAATATTGACGTGTAATAAAATTAGTACTTGACTTCAGATCTTTTTATTTGAAAAATGGAGCTATATACCACGTACGGTTCAACTTTTAAATTTTAAATAACATTATAAAATACAAAATGTAAATTTTTTTTGTATAAATAATAAATATATAATACATGATATTTTTATAAAGACGATTAGGTGACAAAAGTTCACAATTCCACACATTCACAAACTAATTTCAACAAATTAAAATCATCTCCACTGAAAGAACGTACAAATAAATTAGGTGGTGAATATCATTCGAGAGAACTTGACTAATTAGGATTTAAGAGAGCTTGTGTGAGCTTCAATTTGTACATTAACAGATTATTTGTGGTGTGAGAGATTAGTTATAATAAAGATGATTATTTACGATAAAAATAGACTTATTTTGATAAAAATTAATTATTTTAATAAGAGATAGTTGACTACAAATAAACAATTTTTTTTTTTAGTGATTGAAATTAAAAGTTTAAGATTCGACTTTCAAGAAGATAAAAAGTTCAATATATAAATACAAGTAGCCGTCATGGTTGTGACAACAATGACATCAACATGGGACGAAAGAGATGGAGGCCGATGTATGAGAAAGAGATGTGCAAAATATGTGAAAATGAGGGAAGGATTTGAAAAAATTAAGCGATTTGGTGTTCCAACATCGTTAGTTTATACTTTATATATATCAACTATCAAGTATATATAATGTGAAGATAAATTATGAAAAATACTAAATGTATTTAAAAAAAATTATTCTTCACATAACAGTTATTTTTATGTTAAAAATCATACACTTCAAATTTTAAAAGAAAACTAATAAAACAAATCCTATAAATAAAATTACAAACAAAACAAATCCTATAAATAAAATTATAAACAAAATATAAGTACATGTAACGTACTCACCACTCAAGTGCATGGACGGGTAGATTCTCACCATGCTATGTACGTACCCGCTTCTTGTGCTTTTACAAGGTTAATTGCACACTGCCTATTGCCAACGAGCCTTGCAAGTGAGAAGACTTTGATTCTTTAATTGAGATTTATGGTACTTGCAAGCATAATTTTGAATTTCATACTCTATCGCTTGGTACAGTTAAAATATATCATATTGATTGATTGTTCAATATTAAATAAAATTGTACGTATTTTGTATCGATCGAAATATCGACTGCATTGGCCAATACAAAATTTTTTCGATTGAAATATTGGTCGATACTGATCGATATTAGAGTTTCAATCATGTCGGATTTTAGCCTTTCACTCCTTTTTTGTTATTTTTTTTTATCTTAATTCAATCTAAATTAATTATATATATTTATATATAATTTATTCATATAGTAACTATTATTTTAAAATATAATATATATATATTATTTATCTATAAATTATTTTAAAATGATACACAAAATGATATTGATATTGAAATATTTCATTTCAATGAATTGATCAGTACGTTCACAAGAACAATATTAAAAATATTAATTACAAATAAGTGTATATATAGATAACTTTATTATAAGATCATTTATATCTATTAAAAAAATATAATACAAAGTTTTTTGTGTGTTTTACGTCAGCTTATAATGTGATAAGTTTTCACATAAATAATATATATATTAGATTCGGTTTTCTGTTCCTCATGTTTAACTGCCCTATAACAATACTTCACTTTTTATGCCAAGAATGTTCTTTGAACAACGTTTTGGACATTGACATGAATTTATTAGCAAAATATTCATGTCTGATAAAATGGAGAAAGCAGCCATGTTCACAAAATAATAGCTAGAAATTATAAAACAGAGCCAAAAATATCTGAAAAAGGATAATCGTAAAAAATTATAAAAAATTACAAAGAAAAATAGCATAATTTGCATTGAAAAAGTATTTTAAAATTTGACTTTATTAGCAAAGGTTCTTATCTCGTGGGACACACGTGGTAGCAGCTCAGGCTGACGTGTAGGCCTGATCCCACCGTTGAACTGTCGACTCCCAAGCACCGAGAAAACGAAAACAACCCCCCAGGGAAAAGTGGGCCCCGACCGACTCTATAATCAGTCCAAGACACAATACGTAAGCAGTGACAAAATCACCTCCATGTGGGTAATCGCCACGCACGCACTTAGTTTCTTATTTCGACACGTGTCCCGGCTGCGTTCAACACCAAACGCTAATACCCACACATACATAGCGCGCATGAAAAAAATAAAAATAAAAGAAAAATATTATCGCCCACGTGTTTTCTAGAACCCACCGGCAGTTCTCGACACGTGTCCCCCCACTTCCCTATATATTCATTTCTCTCCCTTTGGTTATAAGTTTCAAGCGCCGCCGAAGTCTAAACCCCGCAGTTGCAAGAAGAAAAATTAAGAAGTCGTTCCCAAAAGACCGAAAATGACGTCGGAGTTACAGTTACCGCCGGGCTTCAGGTTCCACCCGACGGACGAAGAGCTCGTGATGCACTACCTCTGCCGGAAATGCGCTTCGCAGCCAATCGCTGTGCCGATTATCGCCGAAATCGACCTCTACAAATACGATCCTTGGGAACTTCCCGGTATATATATATATATATTATTTTTCCGATTTATTTGTGTTTAACCTATTTGGCTTGTTTTATTTATTTTCTAAATTTCTGGTGCTTGGTGGAAATTTATAGGTATGGCGTTGTATGGAGAAAAAGAGTGGTACTTCTTTTCTCCTAGGGACCGGAAGTACCCGAACGGCTCAAGGCCGAACCGAGCGGCCGGGACCGGCTACTGGAAGGCGACCGGTGCCGATAAGCCGATAGGGCATCCGAAGCCAGTCGGGATCAAGAAGGCTCTTGTGTTTTACTCCGGCAAAGCACCGAGAGGAGAGAAGACGAATTGGATTATGCACGAGTACCGGCTAGATGTGGATCGCTCCGCTCGCAAGAAGAACAGCTTAAGGGTATACCATAACTTCCATAACCAACGTTCACGGTTCTCTATAAATCGATAGCGATAAAACGGACATTTCGATGCATGATAAGTTTACGGCCCTGGTGTAAATGACCATATTGCCATATAGTCATAACGCGGAATGCCAGATGGGTCTCGTCTGTCCCTGTTCTGTTCAAATTTGGTGGCTATTTAATGCTTGAAATGGACGGTAGAGATGGACCCCATAGAAACTTTTGTCAAACTAACTTAATACAATTAGGGAAAAAGGAAAAATATGCCCTCTTATCTCTATCTGACATCATAGGAGAATCATGAGATATTAAGCCTAATCCTGATCTTGATGATCTTGATGATATATGATGCTAACGGTTCTGATTTTGACAGCTGGACGATTGGGTTCTTTGCCGCATATACAACAAGAAGGGCAGTATCGAGAAACAACAGCAGCAGGCCGCTATCGACAACAAGAAGATTATGATGATGAACGACCAGGAAATGGAGGACAAGAAGCCCGAGAATCTGACCGTCGGAGGGACCGCACCAGCGATCCTTCCGGCGAATACGGAGAAGGCGAATGATTACATGTACTACGACACGTCGGATTCTGTGCCGAGGCTGCACACGGACTCGAGTTGCTCGGAGCAAGTGGTGTCGCCGGAGTTCGCGTGCGAGGTGCAAAGCGAGCCTAAGTACTGGGAAAAGGCCCTGGAGTTCCCGTTTAATGGCATCGATACCACCATCGACGGCGGATTCGGTTCGCAATTCCAGAGTAATAATCAGATGTCGCCGTTGCAGGATATATTCATGTACCTTCAGAAACCTTTTTAATGAGATAGATGTTCGGTGCGGATGAAGGCCGACACGTCACACATTTGTCAATGGATGCATCATGCATGCATCGCGCGGTAACTCGAGACAAAAAGTCTGTGACTGTTCCCGCGCTCTGCTGAGGAAAAAATGTGCTAAGCAAAAAGATAAAAAAAAAAAAAAAAGAATAGTATTGTGGGGTCCAGGCCGGGGATGTTGATGTAATGGTGCATGGTGGATGGATACATACATTTAGGACACATTGGTTGTACATACATGCATATGCATGTATGTGTATATCATCATGTATAGATAATGTGTCAAGTGTGTATACAAGTTTTTGGGATGCTCGTTTGGGCTTCTCCAAATTCTCAACAGCCGTAGTAGACTTTCTTCCTTAAGTCAGCTGCTTAGATTATGATTTAAAATATTTTAATGGTTTATTTGAAGAAAACTCTTCTATCTTGGAGGCTTTTAAGTTTTAACTATTCGGCCTATTTTGTTGAGAATTTAGGCCCAACATTTGTATCAGGACCGGTCCAGAAGGCTTTCCACCCAGCCCATAATAATGCTTTTATGGTGATTCAGAAATGTCCAGGAATCTCGACCCAACCCGAAGAGAACAAAAAAGAGAACCGACGTGAGAATCCAAATTGTAGACACCGATTGAAGTGACATGTGTCAGATGGATATGCCACGCCATTCTATGAGGTTTCTTAGTCTTGAAGGCTCATATGCAGAAGGGCCCCAACCGCCAGAATTAGTTAGTCCGTCACATCAATATATTAACAGACAACTTGAGTCTGCTAGCATCAACGGCTTGCATTTGCACCAGCCATGTTCTACCTAAAATAATATTTATCTTCTTTTTAATGTGTGGTACCTAAATATTAACGGCCACTCTACTACAGTAATTTACTAATTTCGCTCTACCTAGGGACTAGTGTCGTGCAAACATGGCATCTGGTCTCCCTTCCAAGCCTATTCGTAAGGTAACAGCATTTTCAATAGACATTGGGAAAGAAAGTTATTTTTATTGTAAATAAATATAACGTATTGTATGAAATTAGGTTAATTTATAAATTTATTTTTATGAAATGTTTTTATAATTATATCACTTTTTATAGAATAATATTAAATATAAATTTAGGGAGTAATATTATTTATCCTTCCATCATTTTGTAATATAGTATTAGATAATTAAAAATTCGTTATTATATTTTATTTCTAAACGTCATGAATGATGAAAAATAAAAATAATAATAAGAAAAAGAATTATGAAAAGTTTCTTTCTTTCAGATATAAGAGATGGACGCAGCACACTTCAAAACCTATTCATATTATTTTTCGTGATGATATTATCAAATTTATCACAAGAAAAATGGTAAAGTCATTTCTCAAAATCACACTCTAAAGTCATTTTCGACTGGATTTTTTTTATTATTTAACGACTAAGTCAGTCTTGTCTTTTAATGATATTGTGAATTTAAAAAATATTAAAAATGATATATATATATATATATATAAAAGTTTTCAAATAGTACTCTGGTGAGATCCTAGTCGGGAGTCTCAATTGTGATCGTAACATTGTCCTTATCACAACTTAATAAGAGGTTTTATCATTTTGATAATGTGTTTAGAGTGTCATATTAGTCTTCTAACCGCTAGTCAGACTAGTTAGAATACATTGAATCCAATTTAGTTTAGTTTAATTTTAAACGTGGTCTAATATATATATTCAAATCAAAATTTTAAATTTCGTTCTAATTGAAACAATTGAAACATTGGAACAAAATATTACGATATCGACCTGTTTTGATATGTTGTTTTAGAATTAATTATATATTAGATCTAAATACTTATATGTATATATAACTAACAACTAATAAAATAAATAGATATATATATATATATGTAAGTGTGTATCATATATATGTGTATATATTGAAAGAATTAAAGATTTATAAAATGAATATAAGTTAAAAAATATAAACTTGAGTTGAGAAACAGAAATAAAAAAAATAAAATTAGATAATAAATAAAATATTAAAAAATAATGATATTTAAAAGAAAAACATTTAAAATTACAAAGTATATAAACATATTTTATATTCTAGAATTAATTAAATACCATTTTATTTAAAATTTATAAAAAAATGTCATTTAAATATAATAAAATTATAAAAATAGTCCAAAACAAAATAGAGATCAAAATGGCCAAAATTTGGACCGAAACGACTGAAATTTGGTCAGAATAGCCCGAACAGACCGAAATGGACCGGAATTTGAAGCAAAACGGAATAAAGGGGTATAGTTTACCGGATACTACACCGAAACAAAAAATTATGCTTGTTCCAGTCAAAACGAAATGGAATGGAATTCAAAACTATGATTCAAATACTCAATTCTCAAATTACTAAACTAATCTCAACTTAAAACCTTCTTACCATAAGATTCATAATTTTTTTCAATTCAACACATTTTTACACGTGAGATCTACAATTTTTTTCAACTCCATATTTTTATACATGGAACCCATAACCCTTTTCAAATTTTCATAAATATATAACTTAACTCATTTTAACATCCAGCACATTTTATTCATCTTAAATGGACTCTAACAAAATTTATTTTATCATCTCAATTTATTATTATTCATAATAAACTCAACTCATTTCAACTTAATTCAAAATCCAAACGCAACCAAACGAAGTGAGAAAACTTTATTTACAACAATTAAAATATGACTCTAATATATCTAATTATAAGTATGCATTTAGATATTAAGTTTCTTAAAAAAAAACAAAAATCAGTGGCAATATTACTCTTGAAGTATTTGACATTTGTAATATATAAGACATCGAATAGCCAAATTAATGTCTAGTTTGTTTTCATAAATAAGATGAGATAAAATAAGATAAAAGTTAAATATTGAATAAAATATTATTATAATATATATTTTTAATATTAATTTTGTTTGAGATTTTAAAAAAATTATTTTGATATTTGAATAAGTTGAATTATTTATTTTATTTTATATGAGAATTTAAAAAAATAATAATAATAAAATATGAGAAGAGATTGTTCGTAAAAATAAACTATAAACAATTTTTTTTAACAACGGTGGAGTTACTTTATGAGATATTGTTTTTATTTTATTCTATATTCTATATGAATTATTTTGGGTATGGTCTACATGTACTAATATTTATTAATGTGGATATGATAAGAAACCTACAGATTTCGGTGGACCAAGTACCATTATTTTGCTACCTGGGATAATTATGTGTCATGTGTCTATTAATTGGGATTTTATAAAATTTACTAATTTCTTAAGGTGTACGCGTGTCTGTCTTGACTCTTACTACCCAAATCCCACTGATCTTCGTCCTTACCTGCTGAGAAACCAGAAACGATACCGACTGAAAATGATGGATGTCTCGTCCTCAGCACCATATGTAGGCTCCATCTTAATGTGAAGTTTGGGAACATTTTTTACTCAGGCTTTGTTTGTTTACTATACTTACAAAATGTCTTTTCCAAGTTACTTCATTCATTTGTTAGTTTATAAAAGAAAATAGAGAAACATTTGATCTAATCTTAAAATGTACAAGTTTTACGTATATTTTAAAATTTAAATTTATTATTAACAATTAAATTTTTATGTAAATTTTAAATTATTTATATTTTTAAAAAGAGTACGTGATATTTACACACTAAAATTAAAATGTCATTTGTCAAGAAGAATAATATGTAGATGTCTTCTCGGTTAATACTTAGTTAGCAACGAAATGATTTAGAAGTAGTTAGCACATGTACGTTTAACTGGTTTTCGACAAACAAATTTAAATTAGGTTTAAAAACTTGTTGGTGAGGCTTCAAATGGTAAAGCTTTGAGTCCTAAATCAATATTTAAACATTAGTTGATTGTTTATAATTGGAAAATGAAGATGTACTCGAATCTCAAGGGTTTTTATAATGTCATTAGGGAATAATGTGAAGTACTATAATATCTTATCATGTCGTACTATAAGAAATTTTTTTATTTGCGATTAATTATTTTTAATAAAATGATTATTTCTTATGAGTTGGCTGCATGTTTAAATGATTATGGACCATCAAGTATATCGATTCTGGAGAAAAATATACCTCATGTATATTATTAGAACAAAAACATAAGTATTTAATTACATCATAATTCATATCAATCCCTATTTATATTGTGCAGTATTTACATTGTAAAAAAATACATCAAAGTAAGACTATATTACAAGTCTATCTATAAATTATTGACAAGGGTAAAAAAGTATTTTTACAAGCTAATACCCCCATTCAAGATGAAAAGTAAATTAAAAGAACTCTCATCTTGAAAATTAAGAATTAAAATTATTGAAAATTGAGTGCTTTAGTGAGCATATCTGCTAGTTGGTGTTGTAATGCTAAGTGAAAAGTTTTGATGATGCCATATTTGATCTTGTCTCTAATGAAGTGGCAGTCAAATTCAATATGTTTAGTTCGTTTATGAAAGACTGGATTAACAACAATATGTAGAACAACTTGACTATTACAAAAAAACTGAGCACTATGAAAATCAGAAATATGAAAATCAGAAAGAAGAGTAACTAACCAAACTATGTCACAAGTTGGAGAAGTCATGGCCTTGTTCTTAGCTTTAGCTGAAGACCGAGAAATAGTATGCTATTTTTTAGTTTTCCAAGACACCTAAGAATCACTCAAGAAAACACAAAAATCAGTTGTCAATCTTTTACTATTAGGACAAGAAGCCCAATCCAAATATGCAAAAGCTTTAATGTCCAAAGTATTTTGAGCTGGAAAAAAAAAGACCAAGGCCAGGAGAACTTTTAACATATTGTAGAATTCGGTATGTAGCTTTCAAATGAGGTATTCGGGGCTTTTCCATATATTGACTAAGCCTTTGAACAGAAAAAGACAGGTCTGGCCGAGTAAGGGTAAAGCAAAGGAGTCTACCAATCAATCTCCTAAACACTGTAGCATTCGGAATCAGATCCATATCATCTTTATTCAGCTTCAAATTTTGATCCATTGGAAAGGAAAATGGCTTACATGCTAGAAAACCAGCATCTTGTAATATCTCAAGAGCATATTTACGCTGACACAAAGATATTCCTTTTGATGATCTAGCCACTTCCAAACCAAGAAAAAACTTAAGAGACACAAGATCTTTGAGCTTGAACTTATCATCAAGAAGAGACTTCAAATCATTGATAGCATTCAAATCATCATTAGCAATCAACATATCATCAACATATACTAGTAATGCAATGAAAGAAGAAGTAGTGGACTTAGTAAAAAGAGAGTAATTAGATCTGGACTACACAAAACCAATATCAATAAGTGTGGTAGAAAGCTTGAAAAACCACTGTTGATATGCTTGTTTGAAGTCATAAAGATATTTATTCAACTTGCAAACTTTAGACCCCCTTTAAGATGAAATCCGAGAGGCAATTTCATGTAAATTTCTTCATGAAGATCACCATGCAGAAAAGCATTGTTGACGTCATGTTGAATAAGATGCCAATTTTTTACAGCTGTAATAGCTAGCAAGGTTCGGACTGTAATCATCTTAGCCATTGGAAAAAATGTTTCTAAATAATCCAACCCTTCCTTTTGGGTATAACCCTTAGCAACCAATTTTGTTTTGTACATTTCCACAGTACCATCAGCTCTATGTTTAATTTTGTATGTCCATCTACAATTTATGGATTGTTTCCCAGGAGATAAAGAGACCACAATCTAGGTATTATTGAGTCATAAAGCAGTAATCTCAGCTACCATTGCATCTCTCCAATGAGAGTGTATGACAGCTTGATGATAAAACTCAGGTTCAATATCAGCAGATATGGGAAAAAATGAATGATTTATGACAAGAAGACAGCTTATCATATGACAGAAAATTAGCAATATCATATGGAACTAAAGATGAAGAAGAAAAATGAAAATCTGATATGGAAACTAATTTGAAGGATGCCATGGAGGAATTACAATAATAGTTTTGCAAATAACTAGGAGCCCTTCGGATTCTTGTGGATCTTCTTAGTTTAGGTATTGGTCTAGGTGTAGTAAGTGATGATTCAGATGTAATAGGTACTGGTTCGGGTGTATATGGTTCTGTTTGAGGTGTTATGGGCGATAATTGTGATGTATTAGAAGCTAATTGAGATGTTAACGTTGAAGACACGTTATTAAAATCAAATGTTGAAGATTGAAAAGGAAAAGGAAGAGAAATTGAACCAGAATTGGAAGTAGAATTAGAATTAAAAATTTAGAAAGGAAAAACATTTTCATGAAATACAACATGTCTAAAGATTAAAAACTGATGTGTATGAAGATCATATAGTTTGCATCCTTTGATACCAAAAGAATAATCAAGAAAGACGCAAACTCTAGCTCTAGGATTAAACTTGTGTATGTTCCTTTGTAATGTGGAAGCAAAACACAAGCAACCAAAAACCTTTAAGTGTGTATAAGATGGAGAAACCTTACACAAAATTTCTATGAGAGATTTATTATGAGTAACGAGAGAAGGAAGTCTATTTAACAAATATGAAGCTGTGAGGACAACATCACCCTAGAATGTTAAAGGTAAATGTGACTGAAACATTAACGCTCGAGCAACATTAAGAATATGTTGATGTTGTTTCTCTACAACAGAATTCTATTGTGGAGTTTCAACACAATTAAATTGATGAATAACACCTTTGGATTTGAGATAAGATGATAAAAAAATTCAGTACCATTATCAGTACGAATTTTTTTAATCTTAGTGTCTAATTGAGTCTTAATGAGCTTGAACAAATTCTGTATAATCACAGGAACTTCGGATTTATGCTTAAATAAATAAAGGCAAGTAGTTCGAGAACAATCATCAACAATTGTTAAAAAAAATTTGTAACCTTCAACAGTATGGATAGAAAAAGGGCTCCAAACATCATAATGAATCAAAGTAAAGGAATCTCTAACATATTATTATTGCTTGAAAAATGCAATTTTTTTTTGTTTGGCTAAAGGGCAAACATAACATGGAATATTTGAACTAGTAAAATGAGGTACAAATTTATGTAAAAAAGACATTCTAGATGCAGATGGATGTCCTAATCTATTATGCCAGAGATGAAACAAAGAACATTTTGAAGAATTGGAACAAGGAAATGAAACATGATTATTGGTAGGACAATGTTTAGGCTAAGAACTTCTTGGTTGTTGTAGAAAATATAATCTTATATGCTGTTCAGCCACTCCAATCAGCTTTGAGGTGATCAGGTCTTGAATAGAACAAGAATGAGAAGATAAGGAACAACAAACATAAGACTTAGTAAGTTGGCTGACAAAAATTAGATTACAATTAAAACTAGGAACACACAGAACATCTTTAAGAATAAGATGCTCAGAGAAATGAATATTGTCAATATGTGTAACAGAAACACATTGATTGTTTGGCAATTTAATAGACTTACTAGAAACATGTATAGCAGAAGAAAACAAAGTAATAGAGGAAGCCATATAGTTTGTAGTGCCTGTATCGAGTATTTAATGATCTTTAGAAGAATGAAAAAATAAAGAATCATGAGATGTAAAAACAGAATGTGGAGAAGAAATAATACCAGAAAAGGAAGTGACAGAATTAACCACATGACTAGGAGCCAGACTGAGGTTGTGAATTGTGAGACAACATTGATAATAATTGCTGATACTGATCCTTAGTTAATGAAAATGGAGATGCTACTGAAGAGTCGTCACTGAGAACGGCTTGGTTTGCCGTGGACTGTGTTCTTGATTTGTTCTTGTACCCCAATGGAAAACCATGCAATTTGTAGCATTTATCAACAATATGGCCAGTTAATCCACAGTGTTTACAAACTGGCCTCTCTTTCCTAGAGAAAGACTTAACAAGTCTTGAATTGTCAGAATTGATAACAAAAGCATGCAGATCCATAACAGAAGAGGAAGGAATGAAAATTCCTCTCTGTTGCTCCTCTTGAACAACAAGGGAGAAGACCTTGTTAATAGGGGGTAAAGGCTCAATCAATAAGATCTGAGCCCTAACTGAAGAGAAAGACTCATTGAGTTCCATCAAAAACTACAAAACATGTTCTTGTTGAACATAGGTGTTCAAAGTACGAACAACACCACATGTGCAAGCTGGAATTGGTTTATAGTTAACCAATTCATCTCATAGAGCTTTCAGACGTGTAAAATAAGCACTAATAGAGAGCTAGCCTTGAGTAAAGAACAAATAGACTCTTGGATCTAAAAGATCCAAGGTCCATTTTTCTGTGAGAATCTTTATTTTAAATCACACTAAATCTCTAAAGCAGTGGTGACACAAAGAACACTAGTCGCAATTTCCGGTGAAACAGAGTTAAGCAACCATGAGATAACTATATTATTACATTCGCATCCAAGAAGAAAAAGTATAATCGGAGGAAGGAGGTTTGAGAATCGTATCGTCCACGAACCCTAACTTGTTCTTCATGGAGAGAGCCATGCTAATCGATCGAGACCAGGTGTGATAGTTTTCTCCAAGAAGAGGCTACGTAATAAGAACGACACTAGGATTGTCGCTCGGACGAAGAAAGAAAGGACTCGAAGCATCTTGAAAGAGAGGTTTCGATCGATGAGAAGATCGATTAGGAGAATGGTGAGGAGATTGGCGAGGAGAACTCGTATAAGAGCTCGAATCAGAGTGGTGAGGAGAGAGCGCCATCAAAGCAGACGAAGAAAAAAAAATGAAATCCTAATTTCGAGAGATGTCTGATACCATATCAAGTGTAACGATTCTGGAGAAAAATATACCTCATGTATATTATTAGAACAAAAAAATAAGTATTTAATTACATCATATCAGTCCCTATTTATACTCTGTAGTATTTACATTGTAAAAAAAATACATCAAAGTAAGACCATATTACAAGCCTATCTATAAATTATTGGCAATGGTAAAAAAATATTTTTACAAGCTAATGTGGACAAACAAATTTAAAATAGGATTAAAAGCTTGTTGGTGAGGCTTCTAATGGTAAAATTTGGGTCCCAAATCAATTATGTAAACATGAGTTAATGGTTTATAATACAAAAATGAAGATGCACTCAAATCTCAAGGGTTTTTATAATGTCATTAAGGAATGTAAAGTATTTCTAGTCGTGTTGTTAAGCTGCATATTTTTCTAACCCTTCATTTTTCATTTTTCATGTCTTGTTTGAATAATGAGATGAGATGAAATGATTTTATATGAAAGTTGAATAAGATATTAATATAAGAATATTATTTTTTAATATTATTATTATTTTAAAATTTGATTAAATTATTTATCTTAGTTTGTATGCAAATTTTAAAAAAATTGTAATAATTAAATAAGATATATGAAATGATATAAAATCATGTTTGTATCCAAATGGCATCTGAGTCTAATTGCACTCATCTGTTCCTTCTCATATATTGTTTAATCGTTAATAGCTTGAGTCCCATCTCACCCTTCTGCCTATAGCTCATTACATTTTGTTTAAGAATAAAGGAGCTCGTGGGATGGTTGGGATTTGACTTCGAAGTTGTTGGATTTGTAAAGTGTAGGTTATTCTTGTGGTGGCACCCAATTGGATAACCTGACCCAAAAATGATTTTTTTAATATTTTTTAGTGGATTTTCGATGAGGTTTAGGCCATGGAGAGCATGCTTATGACTAAAAAAAAAAAAAATTGCTCAACATTCGCACTACAGGCAGAGGTAAACCTATGTTATAGGTTGGGGGGGGGGGCGCCAAAGTTTTTCACAAAAAAAAATATAATATATAAATATGTACAATTATTTATATATATAATTAAAATTGCTACATTCAATTATAAAATAAAATTGTGACCCCAACAATTTTCACTAAATTTTTATTAAACAAATAGACTAAACTCCCAATTTTTTTTTCTGTTGTTTTATTTTTTTAAAGTTTTATTTAATTGTTTTGTGTTGATGTTTAGATTTGTAAATTTCAAATTGACTAATTTAACTTTTTTTGTTGGTCATGACATTTATGAATTATGAGATATTTTTTAATAATTAACTTGCTCATTTGTTACTTGAATTGATTATCAATTTTTATAATTGTCAAAATTAATTGATTATATTTATTTAATTTCACTCTAATTTATATAATTATAAGATTATTGTAAATATGATTTTATAATATATGATTATTATCTTTATATATAGTCATGTATAAAAAATATATATTGTTTATATTTATACATACCATATATTTTATCGATCGCCCCCCCAAACACTAAATCCTAATTTCGTCCCTAACTACAAGTTACACGAGTGAACCCATACAAATAATTGGCTCGACAATCTTCTAAATATGTAATTAATGATCACTATAGTCGTCTGAAACAATGTATTTTTATTTTCAAAGCATAGTTTGTCATTTATCAAGACAATATAATCTTCTATAATTATATAAATGTGAACATATTATCAACCACGTAGATTTTTTTGTATCGAGTTATTAAAGTCTTGTTTTACTTTATTTTTTTGCGTCATTTTCACAACAAAAGTAGATCAAAAGTAGATCATGAGAAAGTAAATAAGTCATATATCAAACTTTTAGGCATGCTTGGATATTTTATTATTTTATAATTTTGTGAATAATAATGAAATAATTTATTAAATTTTAGAAAATGAGAGAAAAAAAAGTTAAATAACAATATTATCCAAAAATATTTGAATATTATTTTAAATATTATTTTTTTTAAAGATTGTAAAAGTTCTATCATTTTTTTGTGTTTTCTTTTAAAATTTATAAAAGTTGATTAGTTTTTTTATTTTGTTTTGAAGTTTATAAAAGTTATATATATTGATTTTTATGTTTGAACAATGATTAAGTAGCAGTTGGATTAAAATGTTAAAAATTTGAAATTGAAAAGTGTATATTTAAATAATATTTGAGAAAGAAATTATGAAAATAAAATTCTCGCAATTAACCATCTTTAACCTTTACAATCAATGTGGCGGACAAAGCATTGGCCCAATAATTATTCCCAAATCTTGCTTTTGCTTGGTTGGAAGAACTTTCATGTTTATGGTCATGATAGACTAAGCTCGTGCATCTACCTTAATATAGGATGTAAAATTAAATATATTTACATAAGAATCAATTTATAATGACATGTCAATCTTGTGATAAGGTGCATGGGAATAGTAGAATACCACCTATGTACTATTTCGAGGCTAACTTTAACATATATATTACTTTAATAAAATTCAAACATTCATTATAAAAAAATAGTAAGATATAATTAATTTGATACATCTTGAAAGAGTAAAAATGACTAATTTAATTATTTCTATCTTTTTTAAATATATTAGATTAATTATATCTGACCTTTTTTGATTCATTATAATCTCACTTGATATTAAATATATATATATATACATATATATAATTAAAAAGTATTATAATTATAAAAAGATTTTATAAATATAGATTCATAAATTAATATAATTTAATTTGAAATTTAAAATTTAAAATTTAAAATTTATTTTATAATAAAAATAATTTTATAATTTAATATATCACATCAATAAACCTCAATTTGTGACTTCATTTTTGTCCTAATTACTTGAAACCAAGAAATATTTGTTTATGCTGTCATGTACTGTTGGTTGTTAGGCATGACAATATCCTTAATTGCTGGGTTCTACAGTTCCATTGATGCTTGACCAATGCTTGGCTAACATCCACATCTCCTTTTCAAATGGTTTTTAAAAAATAAAAATAAATTGACAAAGATCTAAAATTAGCCTATTACCATCAAACACATGTAAGACAAGATTCCTTAGAATCAAGATTTCGATCATGATTAGGTTCAACACCTTATATTTAATAAGGACAATAATAAAATTTAAACAAATGAATCATTATATTTATATAATAATTAGTAGGTTTCAATGTGCACATTCTCTAACATTCGATCATTAAGATTAAAAGTGCATATTGACGGTTTAAAATCATGATTTATATTATTATTTTTCATAATTTAATAAAGAGATGATATTTATAATTATGAAATATATAAATATTACGTAATTATTTTTAAAAATATAAGTAAATACAAAATTTACATAATAAAAATTAATTTTTTAATAACAAATATATACTACTCTTTTTTTATAATTGTATCTAATATTAGTACTCTTTAATTAAAAAAAAAAGTGATAGAGGGTACAAAATATAATTTCCCTTAATTAATCTTTTGGTTTATGAAATAAATCAAATCCAAGATTCACATTGAAGATTTAAAACAAATATTCAAGTGTACAAGTCTTGCACCCATCCATTAAAAAAAGTTGAGTTTATCATTAAAAATAGATTATTCATGTGGATTTAAATTTATTTACTTTTTTTTTTAAATAAAAAGGAGTGCATGACATAATTTGTACACTCTAAAATTGAATAAATTATTATTAATAAACTTAATTATCAATCCATCTCGATCTATAAGTTGATACATCAAAGTCAAAATTAGAGTGCGAATGATCATTTTTCTTCTTTGGTTCTTTGTTTAGCTAATAAGCAAAATAATGTCAAATATTTTGAGTATGTAGCAAACTAAGATGTTTTTTTTTCTTTCTCTTACACTGATCATAAGGGAGGCACCTAACCAATCTTAAAGCGTATTATAAACTTGACTGTAAGGAAACAAACTCCGAATATCCGACTCGATCTCTGTTTATTGGTTTTGTTAAATTGGTCAAACCAAGGATGCATGATTTGAGTTTTCAAAGCCTAAACAAAGAGATTTCGTACGTAACACAATACGTGTATAAGACTTTATGTTGGATTAATTGATTAACATGCAATTGTTCAAAGGTTTGAAAGTATTATATATATATATATATATATATATATATATATATATGAAAACACTTTCTTTGATGATCCTATGATTATTCATTAAGTTTTCAAAATAACAAACATGATTTACCATGTTTTTATGCTTATTTTTCCACGTAGAAAAGGTCATAATGTGGCAATAACACATGCACGAGATTTACTTGTGTTCCACTCTTTGTGGGGATGGATCCATAGAAAACGCAAATCATCTCTAAATGAAAATGTGATTGAAAAAAATTTCACCCAATTCTTTTTTCAGTAAATATTAATTGGTTAGAAAATATAATAATAATATTTTTTAACTTCACTAACACTACTAGATATAGTTTTATGATTGGCAAGTCGTGCACAATATTCCTTTTGAAAAAAATAAAAAATAAAATCTTTATTTGGATCTTAGATTTAATATTTTTTTTTAATGAATGCACAAAATTTGCATATTTCAAAACTATACAGATCATTTTCCTTTAATGTTGTGTGCCAAAAAGAAAATCTTATAAATCTTAATAATTTATCGTATTTTTCTAAAATTGGGTGTCATATATTAGTAAATTTTATTTGAAAATAATAAAATATATCCAAATTGGAAGATTTTAATATGAAATCGGGATGGACAGATGATCAATTGTATCCTCCATCATTTATTGAGAATTTAATATTATCTAAAAGATTTATTTAAAAAAAATAAAGATTAAGGGTTGATTTGGATTCATAAACAATACGAAATCTCATTTTAAATTTATTATTATATATTTTTTTTAAATTCTCAAATAAAATATAAATTTCAATACATTTTTTTTTAAATTTTAATATATTTTTTTCAAATTCTATTTTAATTTTTCTAAATTTTAAAATAATAATAATAAAAAAAATAAATTCAATTTATTTTATTTTTTAATTTAAATCGAGCCTAATTTATGTTCTTATTTAATAATGAAGAAAATATTCATTTAAAAAAAAATATTTTAACAGTTAAAAGCCAGAAAATACACGAATCCCTAGAAAACAGGAATTACCTTACGACGTATTTATCGAAGATTGGGCCCCTCTAATCTTCGGCCAATAAGAAAAAAAAATATCGTATTATTTATTTTTTCAGAAAACAGAAAAAGAAAAAGACAGACATGCACACATGGGAAGGACGCGAAAGAACTCCGACTCCCCGCTCTCTCTCTCTCTCTCTCTCTCTCTCTCTCTCAGTCACTCACTGAAATGCTAGCTCTGCTTCTATCTCCATTGACGTAGCTCTCTTGGGTATTTGTCGTTCTGTGAATTCCTAGGTAGCTTCTTATTTTCTATTTCTTCTTTCATTGTGTTCATTTTTTGAGTACATTTATCTCTTTTTGCGTGTACAATTTGGATGGATGACGGATTGAGAAGGAGGTTTCTCTTGCCCTAGATTCTGTGATGCTCTCTTCGATCTGATCTCCGTACCGTCTCGCATTTTTTAATCATTCTTGTCAATATTTAATCATTTGATAATACTATATGTGCGTGAAGATCTGAATTTGATACAGACCATGATCGCTGCTTTTGTCATTGTTGATTGGGTTTGATTCGAAGGCTGTTGTGGAGGCTGACACTGTGTGCTTTCCGTGCACTGTTTACATTGTTTTTAAGCAGAATTTGTTTCCAACTCCCTGCGAATTTGGATTAGATGGAGAGGAAGTGAGGTGTTGATGTTTCTCAGGCGGAGAATTTGGGTTTCCGGGTAGTAACAAGGAGGGAGTTCTTGGGCATTTGCAGTATACGGCGAGGTACGTTCTTTTCCGCGACTTGATTCTTAATGGATGTTGTCAAATTTTGGATGGCTGTCTTTTTTATATATGTATATATTTGGATGATTTGTTGTTTGTCGTGTTTAGAATTTTGTTCATGATAATGTTAAAGTAATTCTCTCTCAGTTTTTTCCTTTGGATCAGTGGTGGAAAAGACTTTGATGTTGTAAAAGGTGGGTTGTAGTGGCTTCTGCTTTGCGAGTGCTAACCAAAACTTTAGATGTTACAAGGTGCAGTAATCAAATTGTGCTACTGGGAAAAAATGTTTTTTTTCTTCTCCTTTTTCCTTGCTCCCGTAATTTGAACTTGGAAAGCCCGTAGGAAATAGTTCTCAAATCCCTCCCCCCTTTAAATTTTCAGTCAAAGATCTGCATGTCGGGCAGTGTTTGGAATTCAGATTTGCAGCTTTGTAATAGCCTGGGAATACTTTGTTCTCCTGACTGGAAACAATTGTTTTTAAATTTTTTTTAAATGTGTCACCAATTGAAAATGAAAATTGTGAAATCTGCTTAAGTTGCTTATACTTAGTTTATACTCTTGAATAAGCATCAAACACATCTTCACTGTTAGGATACGACCTTTTTAGGTATATTATACGACATAATCTTAAGTTAAATATTGAATATCTTGTTACTTAATTAGGGCTTACCTGTACATCTGGGATGCTTCCAGGGTTCAACTTTCCCCCTTAATTTATCTATCAATCAGATTCATCGGAAACTGATATTTAGAGACACAAATAGCACTCTTCCTCTTGAACATTTATCTTGCTTCTAAAGACATCTTGTTTAAGCATATTAGTATTGTCCTATCTGCGATCCCTTAGTTTAGTAGTATTGATTGGTTAGTTTGACTTGCAGGTGGCCCAAGAGAGCTAAAGTAGTGTTTTGGTGCAAATGTCAAAGTCTCCCTCCCCTGAACCACGAGAATTCTTATCTTCTTCTATTTCCCGGCGCAGGTTAACATCTCTCTCTCTCTCTCTCTCTGTAATTGATACCTCTTTTTCATGCTATAGAAAGTGAGTTTTTTGCATGCCTTTTATCAACAATAAATTGAAAAAGGAAATCGAAAACAATTACAAATAAGCTTCTCGCTTTTAATATCTACACATGCTTATCACAATAATTTGTTTAGGACTCCGTTTTAAAATTTTTTTTGATAAGTGAAAATCTATCAATAAGTTCAAAACAATGGTTCATTTATTGCCATGACGTGTTAGATGCTGTAAGTTTTTGTATTACATTTTCATTTTGAATACCGTATTTTCTTATTACCATCCAGGGAATTAAATGGAACAGAAGCTATGGATGATTCAGAATGCACTATGGCTACCATTGCTCATTTTATTGAGCAATTGCATGCCAACATGTCATCACAACATGAGAAAGAACTTATTACAGCACGTTTGCTAGGTACTGCTAGAGCAAGAAAGGATGCAAGGACACTAATTGGTTCCCATGGCCAGGCAATGCCATTATTCATCAGCATCCTCAGGAGTGGCACCTCTGTAGCAAAAGTTAATGTTGCTGCAACTCTTAGTCTTCTATGCAAAGATGAAGAATTACGGTTAAAGGTGCTTCTAGGTGGGTGCATCCCCCCATTACTCTCACTCTTGAAGTCTGAATCACTTGAGGCTAGGAAGGCAGCAGCAGAGGCACTATATGAAGTTTCCTCTGGTGGGCTTTCAGATGATCTTGTTGGTATGAAAATATTTGTGACAGAAGGTGTCGTACCCACCTTGTGGGACCAGCTCAATCCAAAGAACAGGCAGGATAAAGTGGTTGAGGGATTTGTTACCGGGGCTTTGAGAAATCTTTGTGGTGATAAGGATGGTTACTGGAGAGCAACACTTGAGGCTGGAGGAGTAGATATCATTGTGGGTCTTCTTTCTTCTGATAATGCTGCTTCTCAATCAAATGCAGCTTCTCTGTTGGCCCGCCTGATGTTGGCTTTCAGTGATAGCATCACAAAAGTAATAGATTCTGGAGCTGTCAAAGCTTTGCTTCGGCTCCTAAGCCAGGAAAATGATATTTCTGTCCGTGCTAGTGCTGCAGATGCTTTAGAGGCTCTTTCTTCCAAATTAACCAGGGCAAAGAAAGCAATTGTTGATGATAATGGTCTTCCGGTTCTTATTGGAGCTGTAGTTGCTCCTTCTAAAGAGGGTATGCAAGGTGAGTGTGGTCAGGCTTTGCAGGGGCATGCAACGAGAGCTTTAGCAAATATCTGTGGTGGGATGTCTGCTTTAATACTATATCTTGGGGAACTTTCACAGTCCCCTCGCCTGGCTGCACCAGTTGCTGATATAGTTGGGGCACTCGCCTACACCCTGATGGTCTTTGAACACAACTCTGATGTGAATGAAGAACCTCTTGATGTGAAACAGATAGAAGATATTCTTGTAATGCTACTAAAGCCGCGAGATAATAAGCTGGTCCAAGAGCGTGTCCTGGAGGCTATGGCTAGCCTATATGGCAATATCTATCTCTCAAGATGGGCAAGTCATGCAGAAGCAAAGAAGGTGCTTACCGGACTCATAACAATGGCTACTGGTGATGTGCAAGAGTATTTGATACTGTCTTTGACAAGCTTATGCTGTGATGGGGTAGGCATCTGGCAAGCAATTGGAAAGAGAGAAGGAATTCAGTTACTGATATCGTTGCTGGTGTTATCCAGTGAGCAGCATCAAGAATATGCTGTTCGATTGCTTGCAATCTCAACTGACCAAGTTGATGACAGCAAGTGGGCCATCACAGCTGCTGGAGGGATTCCTCCCCTGGTGCAGTTGTTAGAGATAGGATCTCAGAAGGCAAAAGAGGATGCGGCTCATGTTCTGGGGAACTTGTGCAGTCACAGTGAGGACATTCGTGCTTGTGTTCAAAGTGCTGGAGCAATTCCAGCATTCTTATGGCTTCTAAAAAGTGGTGGATCAAGAGGGCAAGAAGCCTCTGCTTTGGCACTTACAAAGCTTATCCGAGTAGCTGATTCTGCTACCATTAATCAATTGCTGGCTTTACTCCTTGGAGATTCTCCTAGCTCAAAGGCCCACACAATTAGAGTTTTGGGCCATGTACTCATAATGGCATCACACGAGGATCTTGTGCATAAGGGTTCTGCAGCAAATAAAGGTCTGAGGTCTCTTGTCGAGGTTCTTAACTCATCCAATGAAGAGTCACAAGAGTATGCAGCTTCCGTCCTAGCTGATCTGTTCAGTATAAGACAAGATATTTGTGATAATCTTGCAACTGATGAGATTGTTCATCCTTGCATGAAGCTCCTAACTAGCAAAAATCAAGTTGTTGCAACACAGTCAGCTCGGGCATTGGGTGCTCTGTCCCATCCAACTAAGACTAAAACTACAAACAGGATGTCTTATCTTGCTGAGGGGGATGTGAAACCTTTAATCAGGTTGGCTAAAACTTCTTCTATTGATGCTGCTGAAACTGCAGTTGCTGCGCTGGCTAATCTTCTCTCCGATTCCCATATTGCTGTAGAAGCCTTGGCAGAAGATATTGTTTTGGCTTTGACAAAAGTACTTGGAGAAGGAACTTCACAAGGTAAGCAGAATGCTTCCCGTGGTCTCCATCAATTGCTGAAGCATTTTCCAGTGCGTGATGTACTCCCCGGAAATGCTCAGTGTCGCTCTGCTGTTCTAGCACTTGTTGACTCTTTAAATGCAATGGATATGGATGGGACTGATGCTTTAGAAGTAGTTGCGCTCTTGGTTAGGACAAAACAAGGTGTGCACCTCACTTACCCTCCATGGTCTGTCCTTGCCGAAGTTCCCTCAAGCTTAGAGACTCTTGTCCACTGTTTGGCTGAGGGTCGTCCTCCTGTGCAAGACAAGGCAATAGAAATTTTGTCTAGGCTTTGTGTGGATCAACCAGTTGTGATGGGTGATTTGTTGGTTGCAAGACCAAGAACCATTGGTGCACTAGCTAACAGGATAATGAACTCAGCCAGTTTAGAAGTGAGAGTAGGAGGGTGTGCATTGCTCATTTGTGCTCTAAAAGAACACAAACAGCAGTCAATGGAAGCACTGGATGTATCCAGATATTTAAAATCACTCATACATGCTTTAGTGGAAATGGTGAAGGTCAATTCTAATTGTTCATCTTTGGAAATTGAAGTTCAAACTCCTAGAGGATTTATGGAAAGAACTGCATTCCAGGAAGGAGATGGGTTTGATGTTCCTGATCCAGCTGCTGTCTTGGGGGGTACTGTTGCCTTGTGGTTGCTATCAATAATTGCTTCCTTCCATGCTAACAACAAACTCATTGTAATGGAGGCTGGTGGAATTGAGGCTCTCTTTGAGAAGCTTTCAAGCTATACTTCTAATCCACAGGTATATCTAAATTATATTCAATTGGTTTGGTGCTCTGTCTTCTCTCTCACCAGGGTGCCTTTTGGGACTTTACTCTCTTTTGGGACTTTAATCTTCTATGGGATGAGGTCTGTTAAACCTGTAACTAGCCAGTGATTTGCATTATAAAAATTATGTTTTGCATGAGTTATTAAGATCTTTAAGAAGTGAGATATAATCCTATTGAATCTTACAAGTAGATGCTGATGATTTCTATCTATCACTCTGCTTGAATAAAGGGTTACTGGTCCCTCTTATGTGGATTCTTTTTTGGGTGGGGGTTTCTTGTATGTGATCCTATCTTTCAACATCTTTTGTGTGAAGTGGCTGTTTTCAAGATTTGATTCTCCAACTTGCATTTCGTAGCCTGAGACTTTACAGTGTTGCATCAAATAATGGACCATACATTCGTAATTCAAGCCTTCAAATAGAACTTTTATCATACAACTTCTTGCAGCATTTTAATTCTTTTTTTACAGTATACCTTATCCAAACTAGCGGCCAATTGCATGTACTTTGCATGTTGATAAGTAATCGATGGGCCATATGACTATCCCTGCATCACTTGCTGTTATAGTGACACTTACCTATTGTCTGTACAGTCATCCATTCTATCCGATATCCTTGTTATACATACTTTATATATTGCGTGGGTTTCACTTATAAAAAAAATAGTGAGACTGGGAAGGAAATGAGAAAGCGGAGAAGATCAATGTGGAGACAGGAAAACGTGGGGTAAGAGGGGATAGCATATGTTTAATAGGTTTATTATAGTGATGAAATTAGAACCTTGAAAAATGATTAAGATGTAACAAAAAGAACTATTACCTGAGCCAAATTTGTTCCCACCAGAATCATGCATGTCCCAGATTAAAAGTATTAGTTTCTGATTCTTTCAGTTTTCAGCAGTTGTTGAACTTTTATTGCATAGTTAATACATGCTAGTATTGTTTGAGAAGACTTTTGTGGCTGAACCTACCAAGAAACTTCATTGACAGGCAGAATATGAGGATGCAGAAGGTATATGGATTAGTTCCCTGCTCCTGGCTATTTTGTTCCAAGACCTAAATGTTGTTTTGTCTCCTGCAACTATGCGCATCATACCTTCACTAGCTCTTCTTCTGAGATCTGATGAAGTAATTGATAGGTTCTTTGCTGCCCAGGCAATGGCCAGTCTTGTTTGTCATGCAAACAAGGGAATAAATCTTGCCATTGCCAACTCAGGTGCTGTTTCTGGGTTAATATCCGTAATTGGGTACATAGAGTCAGATATATCGACTCTTCCTGCTTTATCAGAGGAATTTTTTCTAGTAAGAAACCCTGATCAAGTTGTACTGGAACATCTTTTTGAAATAGAAGAAGTACGATTTGGGTCAACTGCACGCAAATCTATACCTTTGTTGGTGGATCTCTTGAGACCAATTCCGGATAGACCAGGTGCCCCTCCCATAGCTGTTCAGCTATTGACCCGCATTGCAGATGGAAGTGATACCAACAAATTAATTATGGCTGAAGCTGGAGGTCTGGATGCTCTGACGAAGTATCTATCTTTGAGTCCTCAAGACTCAATGGAGGCCACTATATCTGAACTGCTAAGAATCTTGTTTAGCAATCCTGATCTTATTCGATATGAAGCATCAGCTAGTTCCTTAAATCAACTCATAGCTGTTCTGCGGCTGGGATCAAGAAGTGCTAGATTCAGTGCTGCAAGGGCTCTCCATGAGCTTTTTGATGCTGAGAACATTAGAGATACTGAATTAGCCTGGCAGGCTGTTCAGCCATTGGTTGACATGCTTAATGCTGCATCAGCGAGTGAGCAAGAGGCTGCTCTTGTTGCTTTGATAAAGCTGACTTCAGGAAGTCCTTCTAAAGCTACCCCGTTGACTGATGTGGAAGGAAACCCACTAGAGAGTTTGCAAAAAGTATTATCATCCTCCTCATCCTTAGAATTGAAGGGAAATGCTGCACAACTCTGTTCTGTTCTGTTTGGAAATACTAAATTCAGAGAAAATCCAATTGCTTCTGAATGCATACAACCTCTTGTATTGCTCATGCAGTCTGAATCAATTACAGCAGTAGAATTTGCAGTTTGTGCTTTTGAAAGATTGTTGGATGATGAAAAGCAGGTGGAGCTTGCAGCAGCCTATAATGTCGTAGATCTACTTGTTGGCTTAGTTTCTGGAACAAACCATCGGCTTATTGAGGCTAGCATCTGTGCTCTCATAAAGTTGGGAAAAGACCGGACTCCACTTAAGTTGGATATGGTCAAAGCTGGCATTATTGATAAGTGTCTTGAGCTACTCCCTCTCGCACCCAGTTCATTATGCTCCTCTATTGCAGAGCTATTTCGCATTTTAACAAATAGCAATGCAATTGCTAGAGGCACAGCTGCTGCAAAAATTGTAGAACCCCTTTTCATGGTTTTACTTCGTCCTGATTTTGATTTGTGGGGCCAACACAGTTCCTTGCAAGCACTTGTAAATATTTTGGAGAAGCCCCAGAGCCTCGCAACTTTAGAACTTACCCCTAGTCAAGTCATTGAGCCTCTGATTTCATTCCTGGAGTCCCCATCTCAAGCCATCCAGCAGCTTGGCACAGAGTTGCTTGCTCATCTTCTTGCTCAGGAACACTTTCAGCAAGATATTACGACAAAAAATGCAGTTGTGCCTCTTGTGCAGCTTGCGGGAATTGGTATATTGAACTTACAGCAAACAGCAGTAAAAGCATTGGAAAAGATATCCACAACATGGCCAAAGGCAGTTGCTGATGCTGGAGGAATTTTTGAGCTTGCAAAGGTTATAATTCAAGATGATCCTCAGCCACCTCATTTGTTATGGGAGTCAGCTGCTTTGGTTCTCTCCAATGTTCTGAGTTTCAAAACTGAATATTACTTTAAAGTTCCGCTGTTAGTTCTCGTGAAAATGTTGCACTCAACTTTGGAGAGCACAATCACAGTGGCTCTTAATGCCCTGCTTGTTCACGAAAGGAGCGATGCTTCAAGTGCTGAACAGATGACTGAAGCTGGTGCCATAGATGCTTTATCAGACCTTTTAAGATCTCACCAGTGTGAAGAACCAGCTGGAAGATTACTTGAAGCCCTGTTTAACAATATGAGGGTACGAGAGATGAAGGTTTCCAAATATGCTATAGCACCTTTATCGCAATATCTACTTGACCCACAAACCAGGTCACAATCTGGCAGGCTTCTTGCAGCTCTAGCTCTTGGGAACCTCTCACAACATGAAGGACATGCTAGAGCTAGCGATTCTGTTTCTGCTTGTCGTGCATTAATAAGCTTGCTTGAAGATCAACCGACGGAAGACATGAAGATGGTGGCTATTTGTGCATTGCAAAACTTTGTCATGCGCAGCAGAACCAATAGGAGAGCTGTTGCAGAAGCGGGAGGCATATTGGTGATTCAGGAATTATTGCTTTCTCCTAATCCAGAAGTTTCTGGGCAGGCAGCATTGCTGATCAAATTATTATTTTCTAATCACACACTCCAAGAATATGTGTCGAATGAGCTCATCAGATCTTTGACAGGTGATTTACAATTGGAAATTCAAATCCCTTTTTTTTCCACTGTAATGTTTTAATGTGCTAACATATGATGTTACAAACTTAGTCACTAGGCAGTACCCAATTTTAGGTTTCATTTTCCATCAAGTTAAATGCATTTATTAGTTGATGTATGGTTTAATCTCTTGATGACTAAGATTGTAGTTTGTAGCAAATTATATTGCAATCCTGAGAAAATCATTGTTTTTGTTTTCCCTTATTCCTCGTGGTTGACCCTGTTTAGGAAAAAGAACCATGATTTTCTTCAGGGATAAAATACGCCCATTCCTTGAAAATATACAGTATCTAGCATCTTTTAGATTTCTATGTTTTAATTTGCTAAAAAAACCATTGAAAGGGGGAATACCTATGCAGAGGGTAAATGGGTCAGGGCGCCATTCTTATTGTCAAGAGGAAGAAAAAGTAGAACCAAGAGAGCAGGAGTTTGAAGAACTCAACGTGGGAAGTAATTTGTAGAGTGTCCATGAAGGGAATCACTCAAAAGATTTACTTCTGCGGAGGAAGGGCTTTAACAAAGATAACTAGAACTTGCTTTCTAATCCTGGTGGTAGGTCTGGTCCCAGGACCATGCCTGTTAAAGGAGTAGCCTCATAATAGAACTTGTCTGGATTATTCATTGAGAAAAGATTTTAACAACTTAGAATTCAGTCAAGAGGAGTAGTTTCTATGTGTAGTAATCTATTCTGTATTGTAGTAATCTATTCTGTATTTGTCCAGATGGATGGAAATCATGTAGTTTTGCTTTTCTTTTCTTTTGGATTTGCTGGTTCTGTCCATGAAAATCATACCTTGGTTGGCATTAGAAATTTGATAGAAAGGAAACTGGGGCAGCTTTGGTTGCCATTCCTTTGTGCTTTATTTTGGAGTATTTGGTTGGATTAAAATGGCCAGATGTTTGAGGCATGGCGAAGAGTTTCTTGAGCTCAAAAGAACTTTTCCATGACCCTTTAACGTGCGATTAGTGAAAACTGACTCTAGTTCGGCTCATTTTATTTTATTTTCTTGGTTCATTGTTCTTTTTACTTTTAAAATAAAAATCTCCTGGTTCAGTGTTCTTCTATTTTGTTTTTCTTTTGACATAGTGTCTGAGGAATTTGTCAAACCATGGAAATTAACTACAGGTATAACCACATAAATTAGCCCCGAAATGACAACCTACCCAAATGAAGCATTCAATCATCAATTGAAGTAATGTTTCAATTTGCCATTTCTATCCCTGTAAAATTGATTTCTGTCATTTCCTTGTTTTGCAGCTGCACTAGAAAGAGAATTGTGGTCCACAGCAACTATCAATGAAGAGGTTTTGAAAACCCTAAATGTGATATTTGCAAACTTTCCGAAGCTCCATACCTCTGAAGCAGCTACTCTATGCATTCCTCATTTAATAGGAGCACTTAAATCTGGTAGCGAGGCAGCTCAGGAATCTGTACTGGACACCCTGTGCTTGTTAAAGCATTCTTGGTCAACAATGCCTATCGATATTGCAAAGTCGCAAGCCATGATTGCAGCTGAAGCTGTTCCCATCCTGCAAATGCTCATGAAATCCTGCCCACCAAGTTTCCATGAGAGAGCAGACAGCCTGTTGCACTGCTTACCGGGCTGTTTGACAGTTACTATTAAGCGTGGGAACAACCTAAAGCAGACCATGGGAAGCACAAATGCCTTTTGCCGATTGACAATAGGCAATGGTCCTCCAAGACAAACCAAGGTATTTTTACACCTATTTTACAACTCATATTACAACTGACCAATATAATTATGCTAATTCATTAAAAATTATTTCAGTTTTACTTAACTATCCTGATTTGAAATAAAGTTGCAAGTTAACAGTTTTTTTGTTTTCCTACATTATATTATATTTTCTCTAATCTAGCCAAAGCTTGGCGACACCAATAACTTAGTAGTCTTGTGGTACCTCTTCTCATTCAAGGAAGAGGTCTGTGGTTTGACCCAACGTGGGTGCAAGATTCATGGGACTATGCATTCTTTTGTTGATTATAAAAATTAAGTACAGAAAACCCTTGAGCTTGGGCAGCCAGCCAGCCAGGGTGCTATGCTTTCATCACATGTATTTTCCATTATCTTTGTGATCTCATATTTTATGCACCTAGGACTTATTTCCCTAATTTCTCTCTCTCTGGAAAAATATTCAATGACATGGCATTTTCGGATTGGCTACAGACTAGACAATTTGATTTTACACTTTGAGCCTGATCATGAAGAGGCTGTATATTTTGAGCTAAACTTTCGGGAGGTTATGTGTTTTATCATTTATGAGCTAACAAGAAGGGAGTAAAATATGTTATCCACACATACTGTTCATTCCTTTCAAAGAAGTCCTTGTACGGTGTTATGCTTGTTTTCCTGAATCTTCTTCATGTCATGTTATATGGGTTTATAATTATTTAAAAGCCTATAAAGGTCACAAATCACGTTCTTTGCTCACACTCACACATAATGTCGTTTACTCCCCGTATGACATTTTTTACTTTTTCCAAAGCATGTTACGTAAACCCCAAATGGTTTGGAGGAGAAGATTTTAAAAAAAGTAATTATGCTGTAAAGATATATAATTTGTAGCATCTGTGAATTCCAAAGGTTAACTTGATTTCTTACTGCTAGTTGAATATCCAACATTATGATAAAAAAAAAGTAGATGAAATTCGTAAGAATATTTTTGGAATATTGATTCTTTCCAAATAATTTCAAATATATTTTCTTCTTCTGAGCAGTTTGATATGGTTATATTTTGCCTATTGCACAGTTACAGAACTTGTGCTCTGCATTGCTTAATATATCATGTAATGATTAGATCTAATCTGTCAATCAACTTGCAAGATAATAATATGGTCCTTTATCATTACCAGGTAGTGAACCACAGTACCTCTCCCGAATGGAAAGAAGGGTTCACATGGGCATTTGAAGTACCTCCAAAGGGACAAAAGCTCCACATCATTTGCAAAAGCAAAAATACTTTTGGGAAGGTAATTTAGATTCCATTTACTGTCCTTATCATCAGGCTGAGCCACTCATTCACATTGCGGTCATCGTTGCAGTCCTGGACTACTGAAAAAGCATAAGAAATTTATTGTAACCTTTGACTGCTTTCGATATTACTGTGCCCCTTATACCTTCTTGTGGCAAGCTGCCATTGCCACAATGTGGAGCTCAATCCCCCCTTGGGCAGTGTTGGTTTCATACTTCATTTCCTTTCCGTTTGGGTTTGGGTAAGTTGTTGCTTTCATGTCTCATATAGAGAATGTTGGCTTTTTCAGACAACACTGGGAAGAGTGACCATCCAAATTGACAAAGTTGTGAGTGAAGGACTATACAGCGGATTATTCAGCCTTAATCACGACAGTAACAAAGACGGCTCTTCTCGAACGCTTGAAATTGAGATTATCTGGTCCAACAGGATATCAGATGAGGACATGTAAAAGGGTGCAATAAATCCATATTAGCAAAGTGAAGGCAGGTATAGAAAGAGGTATTTAGAAAGTTGAGATCAGAAGCACTGGTGTTTGTACCAAAAGGGTTGTGGGAGTTTGGTTTGCGTGTAATTATTCACATATTTTGCAGGTCCAGTTTTGTAGGCCGAAAGATTAAGCTGCTCCAAGTTAATTGTAAATTAAAATTATTAATTTGCAGATATGATAAAGGATTAATCAGGGTTCCCATTGTGTAGGGAATTTCGAAGCTGATAAAAGTTTGTTGTACAGGTCAGTTTGTAGGCACTAGCAATTTAGATATACTAGGGAGGAATGGCATCAAAAGTTGATGAGATTGAGCTTTTTTCACCAAGTTCTGCCTTTCTAACATTTAAAATGGGCCGTACCTGTACCTAGAACTTCAATTTTATATATAAAGGAAGCCACTATACAAAAAGTACCTTCTGGTAAAACTCTTACTAGTTGGCACTGCTTGTTTCTTGGGGTTTTTGGTTCTTACTCGCTTTACATATTCTTCAAGCAGTCATCTTTCTTTTTGTCATACCCATTCTCAGATATGCTTGGAGATCCAGCTTCAAGATTCTATAGAGGCATCTTTTCATTTTCCAACTATAATTTGTATTACTGTTGTTGTCTCTTTCCTTTTTGTTCATGAATTCTCAGCTCATCAACAACATTTCCTCGATCTCTTGAATGAGAAAGTTACCATTTCTTCCCCACTCCCTCTCTCCCTAGCAATAAATTTCAGGACTGTAGAAACATTACATTATGAAGGGAAAAGTCACATTCATCCAGAAGAGGGCCAGACCCCAAAAGTTCTCCACAACCAGATAACATTGACTGGTGTACTATTCACGAATGATATGCAATTGGGCATTAGGGATAAAGTAGAAGACTAGGACTAAAAGAAAAGACACATTAATGAACGTCTACATTCTGATCATTTATCCTCATTCTTAAGTCATAATGATCTCCATTCAAATATGAAGGAATAGGTGAGCTACTGAGGCGAATGGCTAGAGAGCAGATGTTCAGTGATTCAAATGGAAATTCCCTAAACAGCACAACTTGAGATCCCTTGCCTTGTTGGTTAAAGTTAATCTTGACTGATTCATACAATTGCAAACTTAAGACCTTTACCTCCAAATCTGGAGCCAAAATTAAACCGCACATAATCTTGAGATTCTGTATATTTATGTGCGCATATCATTCACTTTCGGAAGTAATGATCAAATGACAAAAAATAGAATCAGATCTGGAATTTTTTGACTCGTACATCTTTGGTTTCATTTTGCACCAACAGTTTCCCTATACCTGATACACAGTTCTAGCTAAATAACATGGCATATATCCAAAATTTACCACCCCAGAGATGGATTTGAAGAGAGCTTGCCCGTTGTATTAAATAAAAAAATCAAGCATCAGTGTTAGTATACAGATGTTAGTTTATTTTTCAAAGGCTACTTGACGTTTATATGCATGTGTAAAAAACATGGGCCAACACACAAGCAAGTTAATATGCCATGTGCTGTCTCCTGTGTTCACTCTACAAAGAAAAGTACGCACCAACTGCAAAAGCTTCAAGAAGAAGAGTTAGAAATTGCATGCTGCAATTGACGTGACCTGATAGTTTCATCTGGGAAGATGACATTAGGATTCCGAATAGGTGAGTTCGTTGATTTATTTCTCATGCAATGCACTCCAGATGAGATGCTCCACAAAATATCCCTTGGCTGCCTTGTGCTTCTCACTAATGGCGATGATATTACAATTTCCTTCGATTTCGAAATTGGTTGCTTATTGCTCTTAGCCATGCCATTGGCAAGCAACCATCGAGATCCTGACTGTTGCTGTGTGCTGGTACCCCAAAACTGACACTTGCCAGGCTCAAAATTTACACCTGCAAGGTGGACTTCAGCGATTTTGAATTGAGAGTTGCTTCCTTCTTTGACTTCATTTTTCTCTACTGCATTCATGTCACCAAACCCCTCCAATACCTGTCTGGGATCTTCTTTATTGTTGCTACTCCCTATGACCATGTTATCCACACTTTGTATTGTAGGTAGAAATATTCTATCCACTTGAAGTAGTGCGAGCATTGGTAGACCGACAGGTTCATGGTTTCGGTGGGGATCTCTAAGTTGCAGCATGAGAGCAACTATGAGATTGTTCCCCAACAATCCATGCTTTAGAGCAGATCCTATGTCCCATTTTTTGTCTCTTGTTATCCACTCATCAACAAAATCTGTGCATTTGGCGTGATGGGCTGTTAGGATCTCCAAAATTTGTTCATTATCTTGATCTTCATCACCAATGATTCCAGCATCTAGCCTCATCCAATTATCCAATGTTAGGGTCAGATTCATTAATCTTGTAACATCACTGCCACTACCTTTGACATCTAGATGTTGCAATACTGCAGATCCTTCAGACCTGTGAAACCCAGGAAAAGCAGAATTTATACTTGAAGGCACCTCTTCATCAGACATGTTAGTCTGTATTCTCAGTCCTTCTATTAAGAGGGCTTCAACCCTATCCATTGCCAAAGGAACAAGTTCTTTTAGAGATACATGGTCCAAACCACTTGAGCTCCGGCTTTGACAAATCCAACCAGATGGACATTTTTTAACTTCCTCCCCTCCACCATGTGCATCCAGCCAAAAGACTGATTCATGCTGCAACAGAGCCTGCCTATAGCAGAAACTCAATAATTTTTTTTTTTAAATCAGTAAACAAATTTTATTGATAGAAATAAGGCTAGGCCAAGTACACAGGACAGAAACTCAATAAATTAGTCATGTATCAGAAAATAAAATAGAAACAACCAAGGATTTGAAAGTTGGAACTATATAAATTTCTTAAATGAATGAAGTTAATTTTGCTTACACACCTCCCAGTAGCATTTCCCACTAGCTCTTCTATCATCTTCCCTGTAAGATCCACCAAAGGCATTAATTGATTTGTCAGCAAAGATAGCTTTTCAGTTCCAACCGATGCCAAATGCTGTAATATCTCCATGATATCAAAACCCATTGCAGCAGGCAGCACGACTGGGCTAGAAACTTGCACGATTAAGCTTCCACCATTTTTTGCATTCCTGAAAAGTGAGGGACTCATGGACCGCAGAAAGCCTCCATCTTTTGTCCAAACAAATGGACCCAAGCCTACTCCAAGTGGAGATAACTCAAGTGGCTCTTTGGGGGCTACTTGGATTGGACTTCCAAATCCACCAGAGCAATTTCGTGGAGAGCTCTTAAAGTCCTCCTCATTTAAGCCCCATTCTCTCATCAAGGCTTCGGTTTCCAAGTCTTCAAGCATTTTGGCCTTCCTTCTATTTCTCAGTAACTGTCTATCCCTGTTGTGCTCTTCTTCAGCAGATTGAATAATTGAAGACAAATCGGAGTCCTCAAAACACTCCCCAAAGGTAGACCAAGGTGAATCACTGAAAGAAAAATCCGACTGCTCTTCCGTTGGATCAGAATAAATATTGAAGTTGCCCGAAGCAAGAGAATCATTTTCAAACTGCCTTAAAAGACACTCTCTAGGAGACTCATCATCAATTTCAGATGACCAGCGAGATGAGCCATGTTCGATCCCAAGTAACTTTAAGAAATCTCTAGCTACAGTGTTAGTATCATCATCTAAGCCACTTGATTTATTAAGATTTTTTTTGTCTTCATGACTTGATTTAACCTCCATCATATTTTCATCCTCAAGGAATTCAGATGTAGTTGGTGAAGGCTCCAATTCTGCTGATTTAGAGTTCCAAGGGTGATGAAGATCTAATTTTGTCTCTTCAACCGTTGAATCTCTGGCAGATAAGCTATTATCCACATATTTGTGGTCATCCATGGCAACCTCATTTAAGTAATCACCGCAAACGTCATCCTTTGAATTACAGTTAGTCTCCTCCTCCTCCCCAGTGGATATTTCATCATCCTTGATGACCTCATCCGCATTGATAGTTTCAATCACAGACCCATCAATAGTCTGAACGGTGGCTTGATCAGATTGCAACTCTTCCAGTTTAGGAATTTCTATCCCCCTCTCTATAATGGTATAATCAATGTCATCACACTCATATCCATTATTTTCTTCAGATATCTCAGATTCCAAATCAGGCTTAAGCTTAAGTGGCTTTACATCTTCAGAATTTGACCTTGCTGAACTAAGCAAGTTTTCCTCACCAAGTTTCTGATATAGAAAATTTATTGACGTGGAGAGCTCCAACCCTGGATCAATAGACTGCAATGATAGGACAGACGTAACGTTCAAATTATTTCGAAGGCCTGCCTGAGGGGGCATACCATCATTACCCGACAGGAAACCTACACTGTTTTCCATGGTTTTTGACCTGTTCAGTCCAAAGTTTATATGCTTTGAAACATTCATACTATCACTCATTATTGTGAAGTAATCCGCCATGACTGAATACCCAATACTAACATTGAGACTAGCACCATCAGCCTTGCCTTTGAGCTTAAAGCTTGTCATCCATTTGCCAGAACTTTTCTCCCCCTCTAACTCTTCCATAGTAAGTGGTAAAAGCCTTGTGAGATCAACCCAGTGCTTCCCAATATCAAGCCCTACCATCCCAATTACAGAAACACTAATCAAGGAAAGCTTAGCATCATACTTTAACGAATGGTGAGCCCCACTTTTACTACCATACACAGAGCATCTATGCATCAGAGTCTCATTAATTTCAACCATTCCCTGACAAACCCTTGACGGATGGGTCCGTAAGACCTCATCCTTCCTTTTCCAATTCACGCAGAAATTAAAGCCATCAAAATTCGTAGGCAACCCTTCTATTGAATGGACATAGAGGTAGAAACAGCAACTGAATTTTCGATCCCCAATATAAGTCAGGGCTTTCAATGGCTTCTTCCAATTCCATGATAATGCTGATTTCTTGTCCCTATACAACAACAGGTCATCCCTAGGAAGCTTTGGGTTTGAGATTGATTTCGATTCCAGCAAACGCGTTTTTCCAACTGATTGGGAACGAACTTGGGATGGGGGATGCAAATCCTCTTTAGTGGTTTTATGCAAATAAAGGGCTCTGCTTATTTCCTCAATATCACGCAATAACTGAGCATTACTGGAATTTCCGGCATCACTATCTTTTCCAGACTCAAGTTTTGACAACATCATACATGCTCTATACAAAACGCAATCCAACAAATTTAACCCAGTTTCACCATATAACTCCTCAGCTATCCAGTTTTTCGGAAACCCTCTTCAGTCACCCGGTTGGATCAGAAAACTAGAACAAAAAACAAAAAATACAAGACGTAAATTAGGCTCTAATAACAACAGCCACACCATTTCAATCTTAGATTATCACATCAAAGCTTATATTTACACACATCCTATGAATTCTCAACAACCAAAGAGACAATGGATCCATCGAACTCAAAATGAATCAAGTAATTGCGTTATACTTACCAAAGTTAAGAGTCACCACGCTCCAATGTTGCTTTGCCAATTAAGTGCGCAGGGCCTTCGAATTCCCAGATGACGACATCGGAAATCTCGTTTGGAAACTTTTTCGACAGAAAAATGTGGGGTGCGGCGCGGCTGAAGAGATTATGTTTTTGTCTTGAGAGGAGTGTCAGAGTTTGGTGGAGTGTGAGTTGGAACTTGGGACGGTAGACTTCTCATTTATCATAGAATAAACTCGAGTCCATTGTAGTTACTTTACAACTGCCTCTTCAACCGTTGGATTGTATTTTTTCTTATTTTATACTGTGGCACTGGCACTGGACTGGCCATAAAGATAAGACGTTATAAAACCACAGGGATCAGCAATGTCGTATATATTTTCGAAGCGGGAGAGAGAGAGGGTAGGTTTGAGGAGTTAGTAATGGAGGGTGGGCTACTGCAGGGACCATACGACGCCACAGTGCGGCTGATGCTCGCTTCTTTGGAGCGCAATCTGCTACCGGACTCTGTAATCCGGAGGCTCACACGGCTGCTCTTGGCCGGCCGCCTTCGCTCCGAATACAAGCCATCTTCTGAGCTTCAACTCTCCCACCTCCTCCAATTCGTGCATTGTAAACCCCTCTCTCTCTTCTCTCTCTAAATGATCATGTTTTTTTTGTTATCTTTTAACTTTTGGCCGTTCCCAACTTCTAAATGCTTGCTTTAGCTCTTAGAGAGATGCCCATAGCTATCAAGACTGACGAGCCGAAGGCTCAACATTATGAACTACCTACCTCCTTCTTCGAGTTGGTCCTTGGAAAGAATCTTAAATATAGGTGATTTTCTGGGCACCACAGTTTTCAATTTTATTGGATTCTTGTATGGATATGAATACGGGAGGTGAGATGGTTATAGATAAAAGTTAAAAATAAAATAAAATATTGTTATTTTGTTATTTTTTAAAAATATATTTCTTTTGGAATTTGAAAAGATTAGAATTTTTGTTATATTTTGTGCGAAAATTTGAAAAAATTATAATAATGAAATGAAATGAGTGGAGCTGGTTTCTCGATCCAATCAGGGCCTAGTTATCGTTAGCATAAATGTAGTTTTCAATATTGTTTTGTGCAGTTGTTGCTACTTCTCTGACAGATCAAAAACTCTGGAGGATGCTGAAGAAGCAATGCTGGAACTCTACTGTGAGAGGTCACAGTTAAAAGATGGTCATGCTGTTCTTGATGTTGGATGTGGGTGGGGATCACTCTCTTTATACATCGCAAATAAGTATAGAAACTGCAAGGTTACAGGGATTTGTAATTCAACAACCCAGAAATCTTTTATTGAGAAGAAATGTGGGTATGCCACTCTAACCACCCATATGCCTTTTGACCTCACACTCAGATGCATACCTTAGATTCTTTTGGATTTAAATCAGGTTGAACTCTGTATATTTCTTAAGCAATTACCTTAGGTCCTAAACCATTCCACCTGTTTTCTGTAGGAATCTTCAGCTGCAAAATTTGGAGATCATTGTTGCAGATATCAGCACATTTGAAATGGAAGCTTCCTATGACCGAATATTTTCCATCGAGATGTTTGAGGTAACTTTTTTATCAAGCTGAGTGCAAATGCCATTGTCACAGTATGTTTGTTGAGAAATGATTCAAGATCTAGTTTTTCCCATTGACACAGCATATGAAGAATTATAAGGATCTTCTGAAGAAGATATCCAAGTGGATGAAACAGGACAGCCTACTCTTTGTTCACCACTTTTGCCACAAAGCATTTGCTTACCACTTTGAGGTACATTGATTTTACTCTGTTTAAAACTTTAGACAGCCATTGGTGTACTTTGCCACTTCTGGTTTTGGCTTTGCTTAAGATGTAGTGGTAATGATACTGTTGGCCACTTTTTTGAGTAGGACATAAATGAAGATGACTGGATTACTAGATACTTCTTTTCTGGAGGAACAATGCCTTCAGCAAATCTGCTTCTTTATTTTCAGGTGAGATTCGTTTACATTGCCCTCTCAAACTAGTTATAAATTTTTCTTTGATATTATTGCAATATCTTAAAAAATGGTCTTAAACTGTACTCAGTGAGTGAGACAATGAATCCACAGGCTTATTACATGTAAGAAGTCAAGAGTTCTGTTAAGTGATCATATTCAAACCAAGGAGGTAATTTGGGCCTGGTTTGTTTTCATAGATAAGATGAGATAAGATGAAATAAAAGTTAAAAATTGAATAAAATATTATTATAATATATTTTTTGAATATTAGTTTTGTTTTGGGATTTGAAAAAATTGAATTGTTTATTTTATTTTGTATGAGAATTTGAGAAAGTAGTAATGATAAGATGAGATAAGATGATATGAGAGTGTTTGTGAAAAAAAACTAAGCCTTATAGTTGGTTAAACTTATCAATTTCTTCTTGGCAATGGTTTACATGCAGGACGATGTGTCTGTTGTTGATCATTGGCTTGTGAATGGGAAGCACTATGCACAGACAAGGTAAGGGTGTTTTTGTTTATGGTCTATATATTTTCTATCCCAGACCATATAATGTAGAAGAACAAATTAAGAACTCTCATTCTTTTTTCCTTTGCAGTGAAGAGTGGCTGAAAAGAATGGACAAGAACTCAACTTCCATAAAGCCCATAATGGAATCAACATATGGCAAGGATTCTGCTGTCAAGTGGACTGTCTACTGGAGAACATTCTTCATTGCTGTCGCAGAACTCTTTGGTTACAATAACGGAGAAGAATGGATGGTCACACTTTTCTTATTCAAAAAGAAATAAAAAACCAGAGGACAAAGCTCCTTAGTCCTTCCAGTTGATTTACTTCTCCTATTCAATGTTTGCCTAGTGCTCAAACTTGGCAACTGTTGTCACAAATAAAAGAAATAAAAAAACACTTTTCTCGCAATTGTTTTCTGATTATGTATGAATTGCTTTATGCAAAAATAAAGAGACTAGTGCATGTTTGAAATTGCCTTGGAAATATAGCTTATAACTTTAAAGTATATAGCTTATGTTATAAAACTAAAAAGAAAACTACTACTATTGCAAGAGAAATGTAAAAGAAACTCTTTGAAACTTTCTTCCTTCTCTATATTTTCTTATGAATTTCATTACAACTGAAACCCATATTTATAGGCGTTGAAATTACTATGCAAGTTACTATGCAAGTCATTATGCAGAATTTAATATAATAGTGGTGGGGTCATTTACATAATTTAGTGGTGGGACAGGGGGCGGCGCCGTTTCGTTCGTTCATTTACATTCATAACACTCCCCCTTGAATGACCACCCATAAAGAATCTGCCTCGTTAAAACCTTACAAAGGAAAAACCCAGTGGGAAGAAAAATCAATGGCGAAGGAAAAAGAGTACAGTCTCTTTATGTATCCACAAGTGCTTTAAGATTGCCTCATTAAAATCTTGCAAAGGAAAACCCAATGGGATAAAACCTTAGCGAAGGAAAAAGAGTACAATCAGCACAAGTCTTCAGGACTTTTACTCCCATTGGAAAGTACATGACAATAGTTTTTGAGTCTTCACATTTTAATATTCTGCACAATTTTCTTGAATATCGCAGTTGGTGATGTCTTCGTGAATAAATCTGCCAGGTTATCACTTGATCGTATATTTGATATATCCTCGTTTGATTTGAGTGATACAAGTAGCATTATCTTCGTATAAAATTGTTGAGTCATTCATCTCAGCCAAATATACTCTTGACTTGTTTCATGAATTGCAATAATTTCTGAGTAATTTGAAGATGAAAAATAATATCTGGTTGACAAACTTAATAGAAATCTGATACCTGCAGTAATACTTAAACTCCCCCTGATAATATGCGTTAGTGTTTCAAGTAATAAGCAAATATGATTTCAGTATATATAACAAGTTAAGAATTCAAACACGATCTCCAACTAAATAATGCATTAGAGAGAGTATGATAATATTTTCATCTAAAATTTTCTCCCCCTCATTCGGCGTTATTAGGAAAAACTTGTTTATATACGGCGGAAATAACATTGGAAACCATCTATGTATGATAAAAGCTGTAAAAGTTTTAAGGTTTAATATTATTGGTTCGGCGGAAAATCAAATCCGCTTGACATTGTGGACAAACGAGATCTTGAATAGATTTGAAAGTTTCGGGTTGTTGTTTAAATATAACCAATTTTACCATTGGTTTACTCCAGCAAAAAGATCTCGCATTCCTCATAGATTCAGTTGTTGTTCATCCAGAACGATATTATGTCTGATAGAAATTCTAATGTCCCAGATTTAAACCATGAACCTTTTATACCTCAACCACTTATATTTTCTCCTGAGGCTGTAAATACCATGATAGGAGCAGAGATATATCTATCTAGTAAATCTGATCCTGAAATTGTTGCAGCATCAAGAACCCTCAGTGCTCAATATGCTGCTTCTCTTACAACCATGTCATAGAGGCTATTGGCGAGAACGAGTGAGGTTGATCATCTTAAAAATCAAATATCTGAGTTGCATCAAACGCTTGCAACTAAAGATAGAAAAAATAAAGATTTAAAACAAGAAAATAAGGAGCTGAAGAAACTTGTAGACTGGTATTCTCGTGACCTGAAAACACGAGTAGAAGAGCTGGAACGAGAAAGAGCTCAGATACAAAGTCAACAACAGCAGCTAACGGCAGAGGTTCAGCGTTTACAAGAAAATAGGGATAGCTGTAATTAATCTCGCTGGCTTTTGAAATTATGCATCCAGCATATCTTGTAAAGTGAGATTTGAAGAGATGATGGTTTGTCTTGTTCTTATTTCCATTTCTATAAGAACCGTCTTTAGCTTCATTTAGTACGCATCAAATCTTCTTCTCATATCTATAATTCATCTGTATTTGTATTCTTATTTTACAAATGTTCAATGGCTCATCAATTTCCTTTTACTATTTCTCACAATCAACATATGAGGTATCCTTCACCTCAATTACAAGTTGATCCTGGATCTTCCGCAGGTGCAATGTTACAGCAAGCAAATGATCTGGCTAATAAGTCAGATCGTGAAGTTGTTTATGAGCTGGTGACTCTCGGCACCCGATACTCCTCCTCTATTGTTGGATTTTCCAACCGATTACAATCCAAAAATCGTGAGATTGAGGAGCTTAACGAGAAGGTTTCTGTACTTCAACGACTCGTTCAAGAGTCTGACAAAAAAATTGCAGACTTAAAACAGGAGAATAAGGATTTAAAATCCTTACTTGTCTCTTCATTTCAACTGCCTAATCCTTTAAATAAGGATGGTATGTTACTTTATGAAGAGCAAATGCATTTGAGAGATGAGGATAGAAGTCTCAAATTCTTGTAACTCATCTATGAATTGAATAATAAGATCTTTCCTTTTCAAATGTATTCCTTGAATTTATAGTAACCCTTGTAATCTTTTCAAGAGTTTTAACAAGGTAAATCATCAACGTAAACTGCAATAACGACGAATCCGGATTCTGATAAAACACATGAATATATATGATTATTCTTAAATCCTTCTTTCAATAGATACTCGTTGATTCAATTATACCACATGTGTCCGGATTGCTTTAACCCATATAAACATCTTTGAAACTTTATAAAGTACATACTCCTAAATGTACTTGGATTAGATGCTTCAAGTATCGTAATAATCTAATGATGCTTATAAATATGCAGTGACCACATTCATTAACTGCATATCTAATCCTTTTGTAATAACCAAATCAATTAAAAATATGAATGTGATTGCATTCATAACAAGGAAATATTTTTCCTCATAATTGCTCTCGGGTTTCTACAGGAAACCTTATGCGACAAATTATACCGCACAATTTTATTTCGCATTACGCTTTCGTATAAATGCTCATTTATATCTGACAAATATTACACCATTTGGTGTTTGGACAACAGGTCCAAATGCATCTCGCTTCACTAGCGAGTTTAATTCAGTTTTAATAACTGCTTTCCATTTTGGCCAATTATTTCTACGTCGGCATTTTTCGACGCTTTTTGGCTCACTTTCTTTATTACTTCTGGTAATATCAAGTGTTATCATATATGTTGTCGACAACAGTTTTATTTCTATTCATAAATTTTCCAGTACTCATGAAATGTATTGAGATCTCATTGTTCCTCTCCAGGGAAAAACATTTCATGAAACACCTCTACAGGAGGTTCCTCTTCAGGAGATTTATACTCTTCAGGAGTTATACTCTTCAGGAGTTACACTCTTCAGGAGTTACCTCTTCAGGAGGTTTCCTCTTCAGGGGGATTATATTTTATACAGAAAATACGGTCTCTTCATGAGCACCGATTTTTATTTTTCTTGTGCACCAATAGGTCTTCAACGCTTCAGGTGTATCTTAGACTCATTTATTGCTGTTTTAACAACTCGTCCTTCAGGGACTTCAATTCTTGCTTAAGCATTAACATCAGTAATATATGATTTTACAATACCTTTAGTGTAAGTAAATACATCATGTAATTGATTTGCAACACTTTGCAGATAAATAATCCTCTGAACTTCTGGTTCACATTTATTTGTAAGATGATCAAATTTAAACAGGACTTTATTATCCCAAGTAATTTCTTGTTGTGCTTCAGGCACCGATATTTCATTATTTCAAAACATGATGAAATATTAATAAGCTTATATATAAAAACTTAGTATAAATAAATCAAGTGCTTGGCCGTACAACAGGTACGTGACTACTGTTTAGTCATATTACATCTATGACAAACATCTTCATCTTTTTATGAAGAATTATTCTGAGGGCCTTTACCCTTCTCTGAGTTTGATCACTTCTGGTGATATGATATATTTTTATCATCTTTAGTGTTGTCGCTTTTGGGACCAACACTTCTATAATTTTTCTACCACGTTTACGCCCTTAATTTCCGTTCACTTCTAGAAATTGTGTAAATTCGATATCATTAATAGGACGTAACTGGTGTAACAAAAACTCACTATTTAGCTCAATCACTGGAAGACAAAACAAAAGTTCAGAATATTTGTTGAACTTTCACTCTCGATATTGCTACTGCAGGAGCACATTCGAAGTATGAAAAATAATGTTTTCTTTTATATATCATCATCAATGACATTTTCACTGTATAATTTTAATATTGAGCTGATTTTAAAGAGTGCAGAATATTCAATACCACTCTTAAAATCTTGCAATTTCAAGTGCAATAAATTATAATGATCTTTTGAGAGGATTACATCTTCTGGTGTTTATATCACTCTCTTAATTTATTTCATACAGTAAGATGATTTTTCATCATGAGATACATAGCACGGTCTTTCAGGGACACACGGTTTTCTTCTATGATTGTATCTTTCAAGTTTATCATCATATCCAAATAGATCTCATCAAGAATCCTGGATAAATAACATTTTTCAGAAATGTCAATAGTAATAAATCTCAATATTTGATATTATATTACAAAAATAAATTTGTGAATTTAAGAAATATATTCACATTATCATGAGAATAAAAATAAAATTTTATCAAGTAATATTCAGAAATATTACCTTTAATATTTATCTCAAGGACTGCAAATAATATATTGAAAAACTTACTTGAAGTAGAAGACCATTAGCTTCAGTATCGGTAGAACCTCGTGCTGATAACGTGTTATAAAACTAAAAAGAAAACTACTACTATTGCAAGAGAAATGTAAAAGAAACTTTCTGAAACTTTCTTCCTTCTCTGTATTTTCTTATGAATTTCATTACAACTGAAACCCATATTTATAGGCGTTGAAATTACTATGCAAGTTATTATGCAAGTTACTATGCAAGTCACTATGTAGAATTTAATATAATAGTGGTGGGGTCATTCACATAATTTAGTGGTGGGACAGGGGGCGGCGCCGTTTCGTTCGTTCATTTACATTCATAACAGCTTATAGTTTAAGCAATAAGTTTATTATTAAAAATGTATTTACTGTTTGATAAAATATGTTTAAAATACTTTCAAACATGTAGTATTTGTTTGGAAATAATTTTAAAAAATTACTTTCTGAGATAGGAATGACTTAAAAGATCATTTAATTTTTTTTAAAGAAAACGATTATATGGTTATTTTTCCCATTGATGGTGTTTTTAAAATTGGAACTACATTCCGAAATATTTGAAAAATGACACTTGGGGACAAGCATCAAAATCAAACATGTTTTTTAAATTATTTGAAATAAAGTACTTTAATATGTAACACCCAGATGCTTGCTTGAAGGCGGGGCACCTGCTATATATTGTACTTTGCAGGATAATTTTGAATCTTTGATCGAACCACTTGCTTGTATCATGAACTCGTAAATCATTATACAGGTTTGGCTAGCTTGTAGTCTTGTCCAGGAAATTGCAACTGTCAATTGTGTTAGTAGTAGTTGCTAGTAATGCTCCTTCAAGATTTTAATTGATCTTGTTGTGAGCTCAATGGTGTCTTCGTGTCTGATCTTCTGCCAGTATAAGTGCATGACTTTCATCATTTGTAATCTTCTATGTCCTGATTGAAACTCTCTGTCTGCTTTCCATTGTGACAAGCCCTAGAGTTGTCTTGCAAAGTTTGTGCATAAGAAGTCATTGGGCCATGATCGAGCACTTTGTTGCCATTCTCATTTCTAGAAGCATTACCATACTCGAGCTAAAAAAAAATATCGGATTATAACTCAATAATTCAGCATAAATTCACTATATAATGATAGTCAATCAGTAGTCAAAGTGATGCCTTTTTGGTCCAGGCAAATGAAAATGCTTATGGATATTATGGATACGAAAGATCGAGAGATGAAACCTTGGTTCTTTTGAAGGGTGTGGGTTGGCTTTGGTTTCAGCTAGGGTTGCACACCGACCCGATCCGACCTGACCCGAAATCGCACACTTCTGACCCGACTCGATTAGCTTTCCTTCCGTTCCTTCCAATAACCGATTAACCGATTTCCCAATATCTTCTTATTCTTCTTCTTGCCCTTTTTTTTTGTTCAGTTCTCTAGAGCATTCCAGAATCCACACACTTGAAGGAAATAATCGCACAAATCCGTAGAAAACAAAATCTCAAGCATAAAAAAAAAAACAAAAATCGCACAACAAAAATACAAACTATCATCGATGTGGGATATCTATACTGTCGCAACAAAATCACACATTAGAAAAACTCCGACATCAAAAAAGACTCAGGCATCAAAAAACAAATGCCGACTCCGGTATTAAAAAACAAAATCATAGAAACCCTAACACATCATAAAACAAAATCGCACAAACCCTACCCATCACAATCGACAGTATTGACCATACTTTCTCAATCGTTGTCCTGTTGGTCTTCAGATCTATCATCAATGACCACCGCTAAGGAGCTCTTGTCATCACAAACGGCAATAGACATGCATCCGACCTTTTTTGGAAAAAACTGCCGTCGTGGTAGAGGTGGAAAATTGCGTACAGATAGTGGTGCTGGAAGCCAGAGATTTTAGATGGTGGCATGGAGAGAGAGAGAGAGAGAGAGAGAGAGAGGGTTACGCATATCGATCGAGCTCGAGAAATGAAATATAAATGGGTATCGGTAACGGGTATTTACCCGTTACCGATTTAACCGATTTCGGGTCGGGTTATCGGGTCGGAAGCAGTTCGGCATATCGGGTCAGATCGGATTTCGGGCATTTTGTACAGTCCTAGATTCTGCTATCAAGTTTTTCATAAAAGTCAATGAAGCCTTTCATTCACCATTATTCTGTATAATGTCGAGGTTTGTTATGAGGAACTCTTTTGGTCATAAACCAACTCTTTTTCATTTTTAATGGCCTTTTCCATTATTGATTGCAAGCCATATTTTTCCAATTTTGCGCACTCATCGTAAGGGGAGTAACTCCCAGACATGGACCGGATCAAGGAGGCCCAACCCACGTGGCACAATTGATGTGGTTTGGGCCTGAGCCAAGGAAGGCCAGACCAGTCTAGAAAGCTCAAGGAAAGTAAAGAAGTGGTACGTGCTTAGCGTGGAACCCAATAAAAAGGATTGACATAGCGACTGAGCAACAACTTGCACATAGGTGTCAAGTACAACCCTGACGCTCATGTACTAATGACTAGATAGACCTGGGCAGTGGAAGCACGTCTGATTGGCCACACCGCATTAAATGAAGGGCGAAGACGAGCATGCCATGCCATAGGCCAAGACTGTCAGTGTTTGCCACAATTGAGCATAGGTGTCCCACCACTTGACACGAGTTTGGTAGGGAATGCAACTAGGGTTCAGACGACACTGCCATGATCCATTTGTTAGGATACAAACGACCATTATTAGCCATTTCCGTAAATAGGTATTTGTTTGTGGAAAATATTATTAGCCACAAAATTATTCTATTGAAAATCTTTTTTCTCACAATTTACTACCAAAGGCTGTCATAGTTTTTTACAGTTAATTAGATTTTTTCTCCATGACTAATCTTGTAGGAAATTGTAGGCATTTTTTACGAGTTGAGCTTTTCATGAAAAAAAAGTTTTATGTCACCAATTTATTTCACGAGTCTCTCACGACCCAAAATGGTGAGAATTTTTATTTTTTACCACTAAGGTTACATAAAAACTTCCAGAAAAAATGAGTACTTGTTGTAGTGTGAGAACAAGCCAATGATAAGTGAAACCAACTCAATTACCTCCTCGGTTTGAAAATGATCACATAATAGAACTCTTGACTTCTTACATGTCTCACATATTAGCCCATGTTTGAAGATAATTGATTAAAGAATAAATTATGGATTTAAGAATAAATTATCATTTTCACACATAATATCTATTTTTCTTTTATTTTTTAATTTTCTTTAAGTTTTATTCTTTCTAAATCAACTATTGAATTCTTCTACTTATGATCTATATATTACATATTTAATAAAAAAAAATTATATGTAATACGAGAATAATGACTAAATTTTTTCATAAATCATATATCAACACGAGATGATATAGCTGAGCCACTACTCAGTCTTTAGCACTAGTTCAGTCTTTAGCACGTGAACTAGTTTGGGTAATAGAGTATTGAAATATAATACAATGTACACCACTCATAAAAAAAAGTACAATTAATCTACATAGATCGGTTTTATGGTGGAGTCGGATGATGACGTCATCCTCTTTTTTTTTTTTTTAAAAAAAAAACATAAACGTGATAAACACGGGATGGGTAAAGAGAGAAAGTCTATTTCATTCAAAACATTCGAATCCCGCATTTGTGTGCATTCAATCCATTCAGTCGTCCCCAATCTCACGAAGAGAGAGAAAGTTCATTCAGTCATCTCCACCCTTTCGCACGAAGAGAGAGAACGTTTCAAGGTCGTCCCCAACCTCGCAAAGAGAGAGAAAGTTCCGTCCCCAACATTTCAAAAATTAGAGCTCTGCTGCATCGCATTTCGAAAGGAGAAGCTCTTAGTCGTCCCCAACCTTTCGTATAAGCCTGTAAAGTCTTTAAAGACTATTTGAACTATCCATGGTAAGCTGTTCATCATTGTAAACGTTTTAAATTCATTTTTCTCTCATCGTTCTCAATTTTTCCATTTCTCTTTAATCATTTCAGACCCTCTCTCTCTCTCTCTTACTTTCTTCGTTGCTTGGCGCTAAAGATAGAACCAGAGCTTCCATCTTCCTCGACTTCGCTCGTCGACTCCATCATCGGTTCTACTTCATGTTCTGTTCTCATTGATGAGGTAAGCATTGGATTTTTTTTTCCCCTTTAGTGGATAACCCGATTCACGGAATATATGGGTGAAATAGAATCTCTCTCTTTGTTAAATTAGTTAACATTTTTGAGAACGAACTTTTGTGATCAAAACCGCAACGCACCACATATATGATTTGAATTAGGTATAAAATAAATAAATGTGTCATTGTTGCATTTAATCGATCTTTGATAGAGATGTGTCTAGACAATAGGTAATTTGGTTTTGTTCATGTACCCAGGACTTCTGAAAGAAAACCTCAAGTCAATTAATCCTTTAGGCCAAGCCTTAATTTATAGTATAGATATAAAATTGTCTGAACAAGAGGAAATGGAAGGAAACGCACTCACATTTCTCGTGTTTGTGTGCATGTGTTGCGTGCAAAACATGGCAGCCTGCAGTTATTTAGGTATTTTTATGGATAATCCATTGGAAATAAATCTACATATGTAGTTATTAGTATGGCTTTGTTCATTTTAATCACTATTAATTCCTTTCCATGGCAGTCTTTATTAGGCGATTGGGATCTACTTCTCAAGAGAGTGAATCAAAAGTTCTTCAAAGGCCCCTGAGATTTTTTATGTAGTTATCTCCACTCTTCTCCTCTTATTGGTGCATATATTATTCCTGGTGCTCTAAAGAATTTGGTAGTTTTATGATTTATTTTATTTTATATATCAAATTATCAAGCTGTATTTTTCATGTAATGGAATATGATATTACATGATCTTGTTTTGCTTTTCCATTTGTTATTCATTCATTCAGCTGAACTAGTGCTCATAAATCTCATTTTTGTCTCTTCACAAATTCATGTAATATGAAGCCATATATGGGCTTTTCCAAGATTGCTGTTAATAAAGTTTGAATTTAGATATTATAGTCCATCTGTTATATTTTCTCTCCTGGCCTCAGTCTTTGTGATAGTTTTAATTTTTCTGGTTCTTCATTGGAACTCATCTACAGAAATTCCCATGGACTGTTTCAAGAGTTTAAAGATTCGTCCTTATTCCTCTATTTTTGTGGAGTCCTTATTAACATGATATTTAGAACGACTTAACTTGTAAAACTCATGACTTCATCTCATTTGGGACAACATGATATCTTGAACTTTTTGTTGTTGGGTGGATTATGAATTCATTTTAATCACTGTTAATTCCCTTCCATGGTAGTCTTTATTACTGTTTTAATAATCTTAATCACTGTTAATCACTGTTTACTCATCGAGAAGATAGAGATTGAGCTCCGTAAGAGGGCGTTCGAGTTTGAGAAGAGAGATATGGGGCAATCAAGTAGAGATGAGGCAATCCTGAAGAGAAAAATGATGCACTCCAGTAGAAATGAGGCAGCTTACTTAGTTTGTGTATCTAGTTTTTGGGTGAAACCTGCTTGGTTCAAATTTTGATGTTAGATTTTGAAATGGTCAAATTTTGATTTGACTCATTGTGTATTTTGTTGGACAACATTGATCACGGACGAATAATATCAATAATATCATGTTTTAATCTTTTTGCCCTCTCATCTTTGTTACTTTGTTAGTTTCTATTAAATACAGATATGGATAACTACAGCAAGTAGTTGAGTAAAATTATTTGATGTTGAGTATAATTACTTGTTGTAACAGGTGGGATTTTAGTGAAGAGAGAGAAGAAAATAACATCAAGAAATGCCTGGTAGTTGAACTGATGCTTACTGCAAATTTGTTAAGAATTTTGCTACGAGTGGAGCACATGCGGCAATTGTAGTTATTTCCAAATCCTTATTTTGTCTCCATAGTAATGAGGAAAGAACCTGAGCTGTACAGAAATGGATAATTGTTTTCACTGTTATGACTATGAACTCAGTGAATACAATTAAAGGAACAAAATTTGCATGCACCATGTGGAACTCATGCCAAAAGCAACATAACAGACAATCCTATTTTAATCTGAAAAATCCGAAAAGGTGCTAGATATGAAAGTCACTGCAAGCTCGACCTGACTGCAAAAATATCAAAAATACATAACAGATTCAGATATACCCAAATATACAACTTCTTGCTCAGCAACTTCATGAAACCAATGCTAACTATTACAAACTGTCCATTCTTGTCTGCTAACAATTACAAACTTCATGAAAACAAAGCTAACTATTACAAGAATATGGAGTCATTCCATTCCCAAGTTCTTGACCCCTAGACTTTTCAAAAATAAGGAAAACTACAACTAATATCCAATTTGAAAACCAGCCCTATAGAATTACACTTTTGAAAACCAACCCAACTCAAATCATGGCATACACCTTGGCACATCAGAGGTCCTTCATCCAGGCACCTGTTCAAGCAAAGAAAACATAAGAGGTAACCAAAAAAAAGCATGAAAATTTTGATAATTCTAGCATTTTTTGAAGACCTGACTTTTATTTCCTTTGCCACATATTGCGGACTTAGGATTTGAAACTATCTACATGTGTACTGGAACTTATTTTTTATAAGTAGGTGTGTATTGGAACTCATAAATCAAACGGACTGATTTGATTTTAGTGAGAGACTCTGTGTTTGTGCGTATTTTAGAACAAAGCAGCAAAAGAAAAAAATTATGACTATAGTTTTCTTAAAAGAACAAATAATAACAGTTCATTTAAATCCATTCTCGACAATTTACATTTACAGTTGGTTTGACCTCACAATCCTTTAAAGTTGGTATTACAAACAACTAATTAAAGTAAACTCAAAGTATAAACATTTTAATCTAAGGTAAAAGTTTAGTTTAGGCCAATCAAAAAGGTGCCAGCAGCTAGAAAATCTTGATATGATTTTTTTTCTCTAATCCAATAAATGATTGATACATCTTTTTGAGTCTTACTCTATACTGGTTGACTAAGGTGGTGGTTTAGAGCAGAATCCAATGCTTTGATCTCAAAAAATGTAAGGGCTTTGCCCAAGTAAACAATTGGAACTTAGAAAGGAAAAATGAAAGGAATAATTAGCCAATTGCTCAATGAAGATGGTAATAATCCCCATGATTCTCATTTTCCACTACCAAAACACAACGACTTATGCAATTCATAACATCACACATGAAAACTTCCCAAATGGGAGAATGGTTGTGCAATGTGCAGCAGATTCTACTTATTCTATTGCTGAAATCCATGAAAAAATTGAAGAGAAAATTGCCTGAGAGATAAATGTCTTGATTATAGAAGGTATTTTAGGCAACTCCAGTTCTCTTTTAAAATTTTATGTAGAAGGTTTTAGTTTTCCTTTTCTTTTCTTCTTCCCTGTACCAAGCCAGAGAAGGTTAGCATGTGAATGGTTTATTCAAAGGAACAACTTGCAAATTGAAAAAAGCTAACCAACCACTTTGCCATGAAGAACCATCTCAACAGGCCAAAGTGAAGTGCTCAAATGTTCTCATTCTACTCCGCTTGGGATTTTTTTTCTCCTAACCTGTTATGTTGTGCTCCTATTTGGGGAGTGCAATGGAGGAGCAACAGGAGTGGCTGAATTTAGCAGGGAGTTGTTAGTTTGTAGAATGTTTCAGTGAAAAACATCTCATTTTCTTGAGAAAACTGCTTCCCTTCCTGCAATGATTAAAACAAATTAAAAATTAAAAATATACTTATTCAATACTCCTTTTTTCTGCAGTGTCAAGTAATGAGGTTAATGTGTTTCTATACTTTTTTTTTTCACAAACATTTTTTTCATTGGTTGCTATGCAAGACTTATCTGTTAAATATTGGTAGAGTTTTATCATGTTAAGCAAATCATTCCATCACTAATCAGTTAAGTACCAAAGATTTTCTTCATTGATAGTATACATATTATATTACCTCAAAAATATTTTCAGGGCATATCATTAAGTCGTATTGGGGTTACAAGCTATCATTTTTTGGTTACAAGAACATGCTTCTCTGTTCTATCCCTAACAATTGCACTCATGCTCAACATTTTTACTTCTAATAGAATTAGCAAATTGGTAGAAAAGGTGCCAGAGGATGCATCTGTTATGAATAATTTATTCTAAAAACTATCTTTATTCAAAAAGTGGAAAAAGAAAAAGGAAAAGAAAACAAAGAATATTTAATATACAGAGCTTCTTTTTCCACTTTCTGAAGTTTCATTTGGCAGTAAGGAATAAGAATAGTGGTTTAAGCATTTCCTCGTGCCGAGGAGTATCTCCATTTCTTTGTGAACAAATGCGCGTGTGCACATTTTCATGAGTGTGTATTTGCACGCAACACATACACACAAACACAAGAAATGTGAGTGTGTTTCCTTCCATTTTATCTTGTTCAGACATTTTTATTTCTACACTATAAATTAAGGCTTGGCCTAAAGGATTAATTGATTTGAGGTTTTCTTTCAGAAGTCCTGGGTACATGAACAAAACCAAATTATCTATTGTCTGGACGCATCTGCATCAAAAAGCGATTAAATGCAACAATGACACATTTATTTATTTTTGTACCTAATTTAAATCATATATGTGGTGCGTTGCAGTGTTGATTACAAAAGTTCATTCTCCAAACTATTAACTAATTTAACACACATATAGAGAGAGAGAGGGAGAGAGAGAGAAAGCGAGAGAGAGGGAGAGAGAGAGAAAGCGAGAGAGAGAGAGAGAGAGAGAGAGAGAGATTCTATTTCACCCATATATTCCATGAATCGGTATACGCTAAAGGGGAAAAAAATGTAATGTTTACCTCATCAATGAGACCAGAGCTTGAAGCAGAACCAGTGATGGAGTCGACGAGCAAAGTCAAGGAAGATGGAAGCTCTGGTTCTATCTTCGGTGCCAAGCAACGAAGAAAGTGAGGGAAAAATAGAGAGAGAAAGAGAGAGAGAGAGAGAGAGGGTCTGAAATGATTAAAGAGAAATGGAAAAAATGAGAACGATCAGATAAAAATGAATTTAAAATGTTTACAGTGGTGAATAGCGATGGATAGTTCAAATAGTCCTTTTAAAGACTTTACAGGCTTATACGAAAGGTTGGGGACGACTAAGGGCTTCTCTCTCTTCGAAATGCGATGCAGCAGAGCTCTAATTTTTGAAATGTTGAGGAGGGAACTTTTTCTCTCTTCGCGAGGTTGGGGACGACCTTGAGATGTTCTCTCTCTTCATGCGAAAGGGTGGAGACGACTGAATGAACTTTCTCTCTCTTGGCGAGGTTTGGGACGACTGAATGGATTGAATGCACACAAACGCGGGATTCGAATCTTCTAAACGAAGAGCATGTTTGGATTGCGTTTCAAATCTTTAAAAGCGCTTTTAAGCAGTTAAAAATATTTTTAAAGAAAAATGTGCTGTTTGGGTGACTTTATTAAAAGCGCTTTAGTCGGTTGAAAAAGCTGAGCTTTTTCAATAAGCACAAAATTAAAACTTTTATCAAAAAATTCCTACAAATAATTATATATTTTTAAAAAATTATCATAACTAATTCTAAAAGTGCTTTAGACATATACATTCTAAACAATAAATAGCTTTTTAGTAGTAGAGCTTATTATATTAAGCTTTAAGCTATAAGCCTTAAGCTAAAAGTAATATTTCTCACCACAATCCTAAACATGCACGAAATAGACTTTCTCTCTTTACCCATCCCGCGTTTGTTACGTTTATGAAATTAAAAAAAAAAAAAAAAAGAGGATGACGTCAAGCCACATCATCCGACTCCACCGGCTCTACCGTAAAATCGACTCTGTGAGGATGACGGTTATAGATGACGGTTGCAGTACTACATTCAACGTCAAGGACTCAAGCACTAGGTGCCAGATAAAAACAAAAACAAAAAAAATATCGAACTTTTTGATATAAGATAATTAAAATGAGTGTAATTTATTTTTTAATATTATTTTTATTTTAAAATTTAAAAAATTAAAGTAAAATTTAAAAAATATATATTGATTTTTAAAAAAATATATAAGAATTTATGTTTTATATCAAAAATTAAAAAAATATAATAATAAAATAAAAATAAATTGAGATGAATTTAAAATCCAAACTGAGCAAGATCAAAAGATACCTCCACCTTCATGCAGTAGCATGCGACACAAATATTTCAGCCAGTAATTTTCATTTATTTCTTGGTGATGAATATCAAGCGATAATAAAATTCAAGAAGGTATATCTTTTTGTTCAAAAATAGAAAAAAGAATGATCTTTTTTAAATATTGAACCATTTCATATATGATAATTCACATAAATTAAATTTCCAGTTGTATATGTAAACTATGACGGGGTTCGTCATACATAATATATAACAAAATAAATTATGTAAACTATGTCGGGGTTTGTCCACCAAACTAATTTTGAATCACCATTACCCTTCTTTTTTTTTCCAACCATGCTAGCAGCTGCATGAAGATCAGCCCACCAATGAACATTGCCCACGAGCAAATGGCCGACATTACGTGTTAAATGTTTTCGTTTCACTATAGTGGATCTATGTGCTAAAATACATGGCCAATTATATCTGTTGAATTTAGGGTTTTACACGATCAACTAGAGAACCTCAACAACGCCAAGATTTGTACAAGAAATTAATAAGAAACAAGAAATAACAGAATAATAGAACAGAAATTGAAAATAGAAGAACACACAAGATAACGTGGTTCGATCCTTTCGAATCTACATCCACAGGAGGAACTGGACAAAGATCTTCATATTGATGTTTCGAGAAGTTTCAAGATGCAGGTTACACGCTCCAGGTCACTGCAATGACCTCAACTCCCTCTCAATTTCTCGGATTACAAAGTTTCACCATTAACCCTAAAATCACCTCTCTGTGTTCGCAAGAAAGCCTTAGGATGTGTATCGCTCATCTGCTGATTACTGTACATCTCTACCTATTTATACCCGAGCCCTAAGTTATCCCTTATTACATAAGATTGCAACACGTGGTCATTAAAATGACCATTGGATTACACAGGTCTGATAGTATGAGATAGAGAAATTCTATTTGCAATCCACATATTTGGACTGCAATACAATTCATTAATGAAACGTTGAGTTTTATTAAGCCATTTCAACGAGCCAAGAATTTCTCATAAATAAATCCATCAGAGCGCCATCCTAGGACCCAGATTCCTCGTCCTCGTCCTCACCCTCGCCCTCACCCCTACCCCTCACCCTCTACATCCCTTGGTCATCTGTAGAGCAACCTAGGACCGAGATGATTATAACATCGCCGTCTCTCAGTGCAACCCTTGGCCATCTGCACAGAAATCATCTGTAGAGCAACCAAGGACCCAGACGACTATAACGTCGCCGTCTCTCAGAGCAACCACATGCCGATTACCTAGTCGAGAGTTTCACTTTCAGATGGGAGAAAATTTGCCCAACCCGTTCTCCTAATGCCCAGAGTAGCCAAGGCTAAGGGTTGAGATCCTGTGATGCCGATCATGGAACGTCGTCTTAGCCTCAGTTTTGAAAACCCCAGTTGCATCTCGGAGCAAAACAAGTACTGCATGGATGGCATTGTAAGAGAGAATGAAGAGATTTTCCAGTGGACTTGGCGGGTATGGTGGTGTGATGAAAGGGTGCTTTACAACGAGGGGGTTATGGCTCGAATTCGAAGTGAAAAGGAAGGTGTGAATGAGAGCTCTATGCTGAGCGAAACAGAGAGAGATTGGGAATGAGAAATACGCACATTGCCAGCAGTGGGGTCACTCCACCAGGATTTCAAAATTTTGGTCACTCGGATTGGGAATGAGAATGGTTTTTTTTTTTTTTTTCCGTTGATGTTTTTGTTGGTGCAGTACCCAGTCAAGTAATCCATTGTTGGTGTTTTCTTGTAATGTATTGAATTATGGTCGGCGCTTTCAGTTGCAGCTCAATTAGATTGGTTTTTGTACTACACGACAAGTGTTTGAGTATATTCCTAGGAGAAGATTGTTAGATTGTTTGCTCAAATATGTTATTTTCTATGTATATTCACTTCTGTCCAATAGCCTGAGGTTGATTTTTGTTTTCTTTTTAATTTTATTTTTCGAAGGTGAAATTTGTTAGATGAATGTTCCACTGACCAACTTCATTCATTTATCTAATTTTTAGATTGGGGGCACGCGCGGCAGTAGTTTTAGTTGAAGTACACCCATGATTAATCTTTTGGCTAAACAGGATCTAGAATTAGCGCCATTTATAATGATTTGGTTCCATTCATAACCTCGATGAATGCTGCTAGGGGATATATGTACATATCAATCAGGACAAAAATTGGATCAGCTGGGTCGGGATAGCAAGGAAAAAGAGCAAAAAATCATGGCTACTTTTTGCTTTTGTTGGGTTTATTCACCGATCCATCAGCTTTTGAAGTTTTTTCTTTATTTGTTTTCATAAACCTGGGCGAGAAGAAGAAAGAACTGTATAGGAGAAAGAGAAATGCCAAAAATCGTAAAGCAACTTCCGTTTCAATTTTTCTTATTTTATTTTAAGTTTTCTTTATTTATCCGGCTTAGCACTATTCGTGCACTGAAAGGGGCTTCCTTGTAGTAGCACTCTTGATCTTATTAGCTATTCCAGATACGGATTAAAAGCTTGTAGATGCAATCCTCACAGCCAATGATTCTTTTGGATGTTGCCACGCCCATTCAAACTAAAAGAATGTGTTAATACTAGAATTCCTTGTTTTATACATGATTTTGTGGATAAAACTCAAAACAATGAGGAAAAATCTCAAAATTACAATCAAATAAGAGATTTTTTATTGTCACAAAGCAAAAAAGAGAAAAAAAAAGAATTAAACAAAGTATTGAAAAAAGTCTCATTCATTAATGAAGATGATTAAGAAGGAATTGATTAACAAAAAATAGTGATACTGAGATACCATACATATCCCAAACCCTGACATTATTCCAACAAAGAGCATTTCCTTACATCGAGAATGCAAATTACTCTGAAATAAATTACTTTTACATAATAGAAAAAAACAAATTAACATTGCAAAATACATTCCCTCATGCATTGAAATTTTTAAAAAGTACGTTTTCATGACAACGTCGTCAGCACTACATTGAGTTAAATAATACAATGATATTTGAAGTCAAAATGCAATCTTCAACGTCTTCTCATCTCTTAACATCATCAAAATGCAGCAGTCTACATCATCTTCTCATCAATCCTTGAGAGAGTCATGATGTTGAAAGTCCACCTACAAGTAGTATGAAACATTGTACAACTTATGCAAAATTTCTCATTAATTGCTCAAAATAGAAATAAAAAGACAAAATTAACAACATTTACTTGAGAAATAATGTTTTGTTGTGTACAAGGTACTTGCAAAACAACACCTTGTTGCGTGCCAGACAGTATTACCGAATCTGTTAGGTTTAATACATCTTCCGAACGTGCAGGTCCCTACATTTGAATAAATAAACAAATTAAATAACTTAAAATTAAATGTTTGTGTATATTAAACTCACATTATTTAAATCTTCCTACATTTTTCTTCTGTCGTTTCCCACCGGCCTTTTTGGTTTTGGTTTGTAACTTTTCTATTGGATGTTGTTTCCTCTTCGATGGGAGCGGCCCTTTGCCTCTAACAATGCGAGGACTCCGCACTTTTTTTGAACTTCTAGTTTCAGCATCAATGAAAGTATGCGTATTAGCAATTGTGGCATGAGATTTTGATTTCATATAAATTTCATTCATTGCCTGTAACTTCTGTGTCATGTCTAAGGAATTATCTTCGCTTTCAGCTGCATTTGTAGCTACTTGGTAGCATAGCTTTATCAAGTTAGAGTACCTACTAGTTGCTGGTTTACCACTCAAGTCATCGTAACTGCTTCGAATCAAAGTATATCTACGTTTAATGTCCTTCTTCCACCTATCCATAATATACTTTTCCCATAACTCTCGAACATCCCTTGCAGCAAAAATTGCAAGAATGTGCCTACATACAATTCCTCTCATCTCAAATAGTCCACACAGGCATTTCGCCTCGCACTCATTTTCATTGAAGTATGCTTGCACATTGGATCGTATGATGTAGTCTTCAACTTGCCTCTGGTCATTTATTTGATATGTTGTAATCACTCTCTCTGTTTTTATGAGACCAAATCGAGAATAGATAATCCCATGTACTTCTGCTTGTACTTTCTTAAATTTAGAATTCGTGTACACTTCTTGAAATTTTTTCTCCACGGGTAAATGAGATATACATGGGACTGTACAATTGAATGAGTGAAAGTCCTCTGCTATTTCATTCTCTATTTTTTTCCTTAGAGCATTGTCAAATTGATCGACGAATTCTTTTAATTTAGTCCCTGAACGTACAAATTCATTAAAAAACGCATTCATGCTCTCACTTATTTGAGTTGTGCTCATCCCAGCCCAAAAGGTATCTTTTAGGTAGACAGGAACCCAAAACATCCGCTCACTATAGAGACTTTGAAGCCATGCATTCTCATGCAAATTGTAATTGTCAAGAAACATCTCCCAAGACTTATCGAACTCTTCAGAAGTCTGAGAATCATAAACACATTTCTGCAATGTACTTTCAAACCACACTTATATTGAGCATGTGAAGCCAACTTCTCTGGCATTATATGCCACAAACAGTATCTGTGCCGGGTGTGAGGAAAAACTATTGCAATCACATTTTTCATGGCCCTGACTTGATCAGTGATGATAGATTTTGGCGCTCTCCCATCCATACATTTCAACCAAGTCTTAAATAACCAAACAAATGTTTCAGTATTTTCACATAATATCAAACCTGCTCCCAAAAGTATTGATTGTCCATAGTGATTCACACTAACAAATAGAGCGAATGGCATGTTATGTCTATTTGTTAGGTATGTTGTATCAAATGTCACAACATCCCCAAAATACTCATATGCTGCTCTGCTACGTGCATCGGCCCAAAAAACATTTTGTAATCGACCGTCATCATCCAAATCCATGCATGAGTAAAACCCATCATTCTTATACTGCATTCTCTCAAAATAACCACGTAGTGCATCAGCACCCCCTTTGCCAAGTCTAAGGTGTCGAGCCTTGTTAATATAATTTCGTGCATCTTTCTCAGTAAATGAAAGTTTTTCAAATCTCCCATACTCAACAGCCACAGCATTAAAACTTTTAGACGTGCCTATGCCTGCCCTATTATTAATATCTAACTGCCTCTTTACGGAGTCATCAATAGCTCGATTACATCTAAAAAATCTTGCCTTTCGTGGACTCAGTCCATGGTTGTGTGCATTTTGCACAGTAGTTATGCGTAGACCATCATCAACTAAAGTTGCATTAATCTTCACCTTACAATCGGTCTTCGTTGTCGGACGTAGTTTAGAAATGTTGGAAATACGGTTTCTTGCCTTACCACCACGTGCACAACCAAGTGTTACGTATTTAAGATTACCATCGGCTTCCCTTCTACTTCTTTGGGTCATTATGCCAAATCTAGTTTGTCTCCCATATTGCTTACAATAGTCAATGAGTTCTTGCTCAGTTTTGAAAAACATCCCAATTGTTGGCTCTTCAACTCCATCATTATCATTTCGCGGCGTTGGCTCATCAACGACTTCGTCATCATTATTCTCAAGAGTCGGCACTAAACACCCATTATCATTATCATTCTCAATAATTGGCTCTAAACCTCCAACATCATCATCATCCTCTAGTGTTGGCTTTAAAATTCCATGATCATTAATTGCTCTTTCACCATCTCTCACATTTGGAGTATTCGTATAATTACTATTTAAAAAAAAATAGTGATTACCTACTAGATGTGCTTTCTTCTCTTGTCTCCATCAAAAATAATCTTCATATATTTTTGCACAACATGAAATTGAAAAAAATTAAATAAGTTAGTATTGAAGTAAAGGTTCTAAACGTTGCAAAAATAAAGGTTCTACAATTGTTAGATAGTGTCGAAAGAAGGCTCTAAATTCTTTACAATTAGTGCAATAAAAAATATATAAATTTATATATTTATTTTGATAAGTAAAGATATACAGAAAAATGGGGGAGCAAATATGTAAAAAGAATAGAAATGAGAGACATACAAAACAAACAAACAAAAATGCACTGTGGAAACAAAACATGCATGTTATTGATTTTTTCATTCTTGAAAATTCCAACTAAATTCAAGATAAACCTGATCTCAAACAAACCATTACATAACTTATATAAAATAAAGATTACCGAAATTGACAAAAGATTGGGATAAAATAAAGCCAAAGACCATAACTTTTATAAAATAAAGATTACTGACAATGACAAAAAGTTGATGACAAAAACTTGGGATAAAATCAAGTCAAAAGACTGCAACTTTTATAACGTAAAGATTACTTATAACAATATTTATAATAAAAAAAATAAAAAAGTATGCACAAACAAACCACCATAAATATGAAAAAAATTGGGAGATAAAGATATGAAAAACTAAACAAATATAAGCGCACGTAAACAAACAAACCTGTTTCGCACATACAAACTAATAAATATTTGAAAAATTGTTGGTCGAATTCTCTTAAATTCATCTTTATTTTATTTTTTTATTATGTTTTTTATTATATTTTTATTTTTTTATTATATTTTTTATTATGTTTTGTTTATTTTATTTTTTTAATATATTTTTAATCTTTATTTTTTTATTTAATTATATTTTTTATTTTATTTTAATATATTTTTTATCATCAAGTAACTCAACTAAGGTTGGAATGTTTTAGACGCTAGCAGCCAGCGTCTCCCTTTGTTTAGTCTACTGCTCTGCATTAAATATTAGCGGCCTTCTGTTCTTTCGACCGTCCGCGGTCTCAGAAAACATTATACAGTGGTTAGATGGAAACTTCGTTGCTATGCGCACCTCAAATTGTTGACATATCCTTCCTCACAATATCTTTATATACCCGCCGTCTTCTGTTAGCGAAACGCCGAAACCATAGTCTCTCGCTCGCTCGCTCGCTCGCGCTCTCTCTCTCTCTGGAAATTCTGAGATTCACAAAATCCCTGGTATTCATGAGCTCTTCCTAGTCATTTTCATTTCATACAAATTTTTATCTGAATGGCATCATAGATGTTTATGTGAATTCATTCTTGTTTATGTTCATGTTGCATTTCAATACCAAATATGCAGTCCATAAAGATGAATCAGGATCAGAACACTGCCACAAATAACCAGCTTTCCGACCAAGATCTGACTCCACGACGCTGCAGCGACTTTGAGTCCGTCGACGACGACGGCCGCCTCCCAAAGCGAGCAGGTAATTAAGGCAGGCTGGCCAGTGTTCAAAACAATATTCTCTGTCATGGGTTGGTTCGTGCTTCAAACTGGTCCATGCTGAATGTACTGTTTGCTCCTCCTAAAAAAAAAAACATATATATATATATATATCTATGTATGTATACGTATATTTATACCTTTTCGAACTTGCAGGGACGGTTTGGAGTGTAAGTGTTTCGATAACAGCGGCAATTGTAGCTAACCCGGTGTTTCTGTCCTTACCATGGAGTGTAGCACAACTTGGATTGGTTGCTGGTCCAGCCGTGATAATCTTCTTCTCCGTCGTGACTTGCTGCACCTCCACTTTGCTATGCGCCTGCTATCGTTCACCTGTCACTGCCATGAGAAACTATACTTATATGGATGCCATTCGCTCAAATTTGGGTAAATTATTTGTTCCATCCTAATTGTTAGAATCTTCTGAAGTATTTGTAATATTCTAATCTTTTGAAATCTAAGAAAACATGAAATACTTGAAAAGAGAGACGAAACGAGAGTGAGAGTGTGCAGATCTGGGGCAGAAGGGTACGTAGATTTCCTGCAGAATCTGAGGAACTGCGAAGTGAACGGCAAGGTGGCTGGTTTAAACCTTGAAGAGAGAGCTTGGTGGAAAATAACCCATTCGTTGGGAACTCGGGTGGACCCCATGAACCCCCCCGACTATTGTCGGGTGGGCCACGTTGGGTTTCACGGGTTTATCGGCCCATCGGGCTTTTTGCACGGGCCTATTCATGATCAATGCATTGTTAATTGCAGCTTTGATCTTGAAAGTTCAAATTCTCTCTTTTTTTTTTCTTTTCTTGTGATGGTTTTAATTTACTATTTTTTTAGATGGGGCAAAGGTGAAGACATGCTTGGGGATTCAGTACCTGAACCTTGTTGCAGAAGCCAGCGAGTACACTGTATTTGGAACCCTAATGATGACGCACGTAGCTAGGTTTGAAATCATGTGTACAAGATCTAAATTATCATTTTGATGAATCATTTAACTTAGCATGCCTAATTAAATCTGGAACATTTGGTTGGTTGATTTTTTTTTCCCAAACAAACAGGGATATCAAGTACGGGCTCTCTAGATGTGGCAACGCAGCTGATGATGCATCATGTTATGTTAATTCCATGCCATACTTTATTGCTTTCGCCGTTGCTCAAATAATTCTCTTTCAAATTCCCAAATTTCCTCGGCTGCGCAGTACTGTCTCCGTTCTGTGTCTTATGATGTTCCTACTTTATTCTGGAATTGGTCTTGGCCTTGCTATCGCTCAAGTTGCAGGTTCGTACGTACAAAGTACTACATCGTGTTCTTCTACTTTTGATCTTAATTTCTTATCAATATTGTACTCTTTTTTTTTTTTTTATAGCGTACTACTGACAATTATGGAAAAATCTATGCGGCGGTACCGCACGAATTTATTTCTGTTTTTTTTGTCCTTATTACGACGGGACCCACCCATCACTCTTTCCGTGTCCCCCTTTTACCAGAATCGCCAGTTAATCACTTTGACTTTGCGTTCACTCTCATGCTTCCTTTCCTTAAGACCATCTTTATTGAAATTATTAATTTTTTTATTTTTAAATTTATACTTTTTACAAATATATCAAAAAAAATATAATCATATTTAATAAAAAACAAGTAAAAAAATTATGCGAAAATATCAAAAAATATTTTTTGTCTTTAAAAATAAATAATAACATCAAAATTTCTTTTAAATTTAAAAAAAATTTTGAATTTACTATTTAGAAGATAAAAAATACTTTTTGACATTTTTTTTATAATTTTTTTCTCTATTTTTGATTAAATGTGATTAAATTTTTTTTAATATGTGTACAAAAAATATAAATTAAAAAAAAATAATTGATGACTCTAACGGAGATGCTCTAAAACTATCGTTTGATCATCCTAACATTTTTCTATTTTACGAATACCATTTTTCCACTTTCAATCTAAGAGTATTAGTAATGGATTTATAAAAAAAAATTTTAAAAAAATACAAGTTTACATATATATTAAAAAACACTTTGTTATATTTAATAAAAAATAAAAAAATAAAAAAAGTGAAAAAAAAGAAATAAAAAGACTTTTTATTTAACTTTTAAAAGTTTATTTAAATAATAAACTTTTAAAAGTGTACACAATTTTTTAATATGTGTACAGATTTATATTTTTTGAACTTGTTTGTTTTTTTACCTCCGTTTCCTTTCTCACCTTGAACGTATTCTGCCATTCATGCATTTTCGCAATTCATGTTTTATAATTAACCATTTTTGCATTATCCCGAGCTTATTTTTCGGTTTCCTTGTTTCCATTTTGTTGCTTTTGTAATCATTCTGCATGCTTGATTGGATTTTCTTAATTTTTGAGAATTTGGATCTAAGACGAATGCAATTAGGGATTCCAAATGCACGGTTTCTTCTTTTTGGGCTTCTCCTTTTTGGCAAAATCTGTGCTGTTTTGTGGTGTTTTCGACACTTGGTGAGAAAGAGAAGGGGGGGGGGGGGTGGTGTGGCGGGGGATTTGAAAGGTAGGGTCGACTCGAGGCTGAGAATTTGGGGGAGGGGGTCAGTCTGGGAAAGTAGACGAAACTGTGGGCCTCATTTCATTAAAAGAAAAATGTGAAATTTCGTACGGTATAGTAGGAGGTTGTGTATAGAACTACTCGTATGTTATATATGCTTGATTATATTACTAGAAAAAAGCCGAACTTCGATCGACATCTGACTGGAAAATTGAACATTGGATTTTGTGTAAAAACGCGTTAGACATTCACATAATAAAATTTCCTCAAACTGATTTGTAATTTGTTAGGGTTGCCGGTTGAATTTGATTTAAAATTGGATAAAAAAAAACCGACGTTACAGGAGATTTTACTGGACAGCTTGTACAAGATTCACACTTGGCCGAAGCTTGCATAAAGGTCTTGCTAGACTATATATTATCAAGGAGGACTCTCCCGAAGAACCTGTCAAGAACGACACCTCAAAATTTTTTCATTTTATAACCAAAATCTTTGTGCTAATTGTTTATATCATTTTCTTAGAATTAACTTAATAGTTTTAATATCCACACATGCAGGGGCGGACCCAGCTTAGGCCTTGGGGGGGCTACCGCCCCCCCAAGGTTTTTAAAAAATTAAATTATAATAAATATATATATAATTATATATATATATAATTAAAACTCTCTCTCAAATTAAAAATAAATAAAAATTGCCCCCTCCAAATTTTTTTTATTAAAATTATCCGTCTAAATCTTAATATATATCCATTTATATTCTAACTTTTAATTTCACTTAAACTCAAATTACAACTTATATAATCTTACAGTTACTCAACTAACAGTCTAATTTTAATAAAAAAATTAATAAAAAAATTGATTATAAATTTATATAATTGTAAAATTGATTGATTATATTCACTTATTTAGTTTCAATCTAACTTGTATGATTATGAGATATAGTTTGTTAAAAATTTAACAGCATTACATCATTACTTATTAGAAAATTCTTAAATTTATTTTTAATCTATAAATTTTTCTTAAATCATAGAAAAATATGAGCAAGTACTTAAAAATAATTGATTTTTTTTTTAAGAAAAAGACGTGAACAATTCGAAAATTAATATACATCTAGAGAGCTCGTTAATAACAAAATATGACATTTTTATCACTGATGATCATCCTTATAATATTTATATTTATTGTATATTTTATCGATCGCCCCCCCAAATACAAAATTCTAGTTCCGCCCCTGCACACATGAATGATTTATTAGGTATTTTGATATATATATATACATCTAAATTGATAATTCTCATCATTTTGCCATATTTTGCCAAAATACCTAAGGTCCTATATCATCTTGTAGGGGTGCATGGGATATATCATACTGACCTTACAACGGCCAGTACTATGACTCGAGCCCAAAAAATATTGAAGATCGTCAAAGCAATCGGGAATATAGCTCATGTATACAATATATCAGACGTCCTTATTAAGATCGAGGTATTAATATATGTATATATATCATGATTAACTACAGCATGTTGATCGACTAATTAACCGAATCATGTAAAACAGGACACAATTAAATCTCCACCATTAGAAGCCGAGATAATCATGAAAAAGGCCATTGGACTTAGCCTTATACTCACAACCGTTGTCTCCATGGTTCATGGCTGCTTGCTTTTTGCTGCTTTTGGAAATAACCCACCTCTATTCCTCCTTTATGGCTACCATAAACCATATTGGCTACTTGACATGATAGCAAGTGCTGCCATTGTAATCCAATTTGCTGGAGCATACCAAATCTATTTGCAACCCATTATCACCACAGTCGAGGAAACCCTAGCAAAGAGATTCCCGGATAATGAATTCATCACCAAAGACATTGAAATCCCAACCGGCTGCAGGCATTTTGGTCCCTACAAACTCAACCTCTTCCGACTGGTTTGGAGGACAGTTTTCGTGATCACAACCACTGTGTTATCAATGTTTCTAGCTGTCTACCTCGACCTGCTTAAACTCACACAGATATTGGCCTTTTGGCCAATAACAGTTTATTTCCCAGTAGAGATGTATATGGTGCAGAAAAAGATACCAAAGTGGAGCAAAAGATGGACTTGCCTTCAAATCCTTAGTGTCGGGTGTCTCCTTGTTACCATAGCCACAACTGCTGCCTTTAGTGTTGATCTTTTCAATATTGGGTCTAAATATTATCCATTCATCAAGCCCAAGTATTTTGTTTGGAAACCCTAGAAGCTCAGTGAAGAACGTGAACTGAGATGGTAGAAGGGAAGAGAACTGAAGTGTCGAAAGTACAAAAGAATCTTAGGTATCTGGCATGGAACTCGGGACAACGTCGTCTGATGAAGGAGGGCAGTGTTGACCAGGGAAACGCAACGTACAGTTAAATGAAGATGTGTTTTGGGCTTTGTTGATTAAATTATTAGTGGGCTTGTTTAATTAGTTGTTATTCTGCAAGTGTCATCTGGGCTGGTTAGTGGGCCTAGTATCTATTGGTTTTAATTAGGAGTCTGAGTTTTAGTACAGTGTCGTTTAGGAACCACCTAACTAAACGGTGCATTTCTGATCTTGTCTTATGGCATGCGTCTGGAAGGAATAGCACCGTCTAGAATCTTCTGAATATTGTCCCTGTATGAAGGTTTAGGGTTCCTCGAAAACCCTTTGCATTTCTATCTATCTATGAAGCTTGTGAGTCGTTTTCTATTCACTGGATTATTGTGCTTTCTATTGTGTGTGCGCATCATTTACATTGCAATATTTGAGGTCTCAACATATTTCTAGGCAGATCATCAACTTCATTTCATCTATGGGAGTACTACAATTCAAGTCATCAATCAATATTATATCATTTATAATCATTATGTATTTCGTTTGTACGATGTTTAATTATTACGAGCATTGTTTTGGAATGCATCTCGCGTGTGGTAATAAAATACATACATACATACATAATAGAATTAATTAAGAAATCCTCAGTTTCATTATTGCAAGATGTGTTTCATATGCATATTCATGTAATGAAATTTAGAAATCCAAACATTGCCCACATTCACAAAACTATCTGTAATGAAGAACTTCGAATTTGTAAGAATTTGGAAAAAAAATAAAAAACAAAATATTCAACCAGAAAAATGATAGCAGCAATAAAAAAAATAACACAGTGTTATGGGCCTTGGGCCAGGCTTTGGCAGCAAGGGCCTATACTGAGCATTGGATCACAGAATGAGCGTATTGATGTCTTATTAATTTAATTAAGTGTTGTATTCAGTTGTGTGTTTATATTAGTGTTGCGTCTGTTAAGGGAAATTAACCGAGTGTGGTTAGTTTTCCAGCTCTATCTTGTCAGTTCTTTAAGTCATGTTATGGGTTGTTATGCATTTTCTTACATCGTGGGTAGTGGGTCTAGACTCAGTCCAGTCAGTTATCTAGTTTTCAGCTCTATTTATGTATTAGTTATTCCATCAATGAATTTCAAGTAAAAATCTAGCAAAGAGCTCTCTAGGAGGTGAATCCCCTCGAAACGGTTATTACATTATTAAATTAAATTTTTTACATTGGTATACAAGCCAAGTTTGGACCATGATAGAAGGGATTGGAACCCGTTATTACCAGTTGGCTGATACCATTACCAACATCCGGCAAACACAGGAAGTTCATCAGAAAAACTAGGATACATTGCAGCGAGCGGTTGATGGTTTGGCACAGCAATTACAAGCAATGGCCAGGAGTGTTAATATGCTGGTTACAACCCTGGAAAAAAATGAAGAAGAAGAAGTCCATGAGGCAATAAACAATCCCAGGTATAAAGATCAAGGGGGAATTGAAACACGTGCTATTCGTTTAGACTTCCCTAAATTTGATAGGGAGGACCCTCAAGGGTGGGTTTATCGGGCTAAACAATTTTTTGATTATCATCAAACTAACCATCTTCATAGAGTGTTATTAGCATTCTTCCACATGGAAGGAAAAACTCTCACTTGGTTTTAAGATTTGGAAGCTTCAGGAGGCATTACTAGCTGGGATGGATTTGTGAAGGCAATAAACACTCGGTTTGACTCAACAGTATATGAAGATCCTATGGAAGCCATGGTGAAACTAAAATAGACTACTACAGTTGAAGCATACAAGACACAATTTGAAATCTTATCAAATCAGTTAAGAGGTTTGGCTGAGTCTTATAAACTCAGTTGCTTCTTGACAGGTTTGAGGGAGGACATAAGGTACATGGTTAAAATGTTTGATCCAAAAAACCTTACCACTGCCTTTGGTGTTGCTAAGATGTAGGAGGAGAATCTGGCATCCTTAAAGAGATCTAGCCATATGAGTGTAGGTCCTTTTAGATCCATGCTCAGCTTGCCACCAGCACAAGAAAGGAAAAACACCCTTCTAGTGCAACGCTTAACATCTGCACAAATGAAGGAAAGGTGAGATAAGGGGTTATGTTACAATTGTGACAATAAATGGGAGCCTGGACACAACTAAAAAACAACAAAATTCTTTATCATGAAATGTGCAGACTCTAGTGATGATGAAAGTAAAAAAGTGGAAAGATGCATCAAGGAAAAAGAACTAGAACTTGAAGAGGTGGAACCAAGCATAACAATTCACGTATTGATGGGGTCTCCTAATCCAAAAACTATGAGGGTACTGGGAATGATATGTGGATGCAAGGTGGTGTTCTTAATAGATATATGCAGCACTCATAATTTTTCAGATCCATCAATTGTGCAAAGAGCTTGGTTACCTACACATCTGACACGAGGATTAGCTGTTCAAGTGGCCAATGGTGACACTCTTTCTAGCCAGGGCAAATGTGAAGGAGTTCAAGTGCTCATGCAGGGTAATTCTTTCACTATTGAATTTTATGTTCTAACATTGGGTGGCTGTGATGCAGTATTAGAAATTAAATGGCTCAACACCTTGGGACCTATTTGGTGGGATTTCTCAAAGATGATGATGAGATTTGAGATAAAAAAAAAACAGCCACATGTTTTACAAGGCATGCATCTCTCAAACATCTCTTGGATAGAAGGAAAAAGGTTAGGAAGGGTAGCTAAACAGGAAAAACGAGGATTAGTAATTCAGCTCATTACCACCTTAACCCGACCATATTCTCCCTAGAAATGGAACCAAAATTGACCCAACTCATTGAGAATTACCAGAGACTTTTTGAGGAACCAAAATGACTTCTCCCACTAAGAGAGCATGACCACAACATCAACCTACTGCCCATTACCAAACCAGTGTGCATGGGGCCCTATAGGTATCCATATTTCAAAAAAAATGAAATAGAAAAATTGGTTCAAGAAATGTTGTTGACAGGAATGATTAGGCTTAGCCAAAGTCCATTCTCATCCCTCGTGTTATTGGTTAGGAAACAAGATGGTAGTTGAAGGTTATGTATTGATTATCATGCATTAAACAAAGAAACTATCAAGGTGAAGTTCCCTATACCTGTGGTCGCTGAACTCTTAGATGAATTTCATGGGGCTACCATTTTTAGCAAATTAGACTTAAGGTCGGGATACCACCAAATTAGGGTCAATCCTCTATATATTCCAAAAATAGCTTTTAGGACTCATGATGGACACTATGAGTTTTTGGTAATACCTTTTGGCCTTACCAATGCCCCTTCCACTTTTCAAAATCTCATGAATGACATCTTTAAACCATATTTAAAGAAATTCATTTTGGTGTTTTTTGATGACATTCTCATTTATAGCAAATTCTTAGAAGAACACCTACAACATGTCCAAATTATTTTCCAAATTCTGGATCAGAATACACTCTTCCTCAAAAAACCCAAGTGTAGCTTTGGGTGCTCAGAAATTGAGTATCTAGGCCATTTGATTTCTAAAGAAGGAGTTAGAGCTGATCCAAAAAAAATTGAGTTCATGTTCAATTGGCCCTTCCTTAAAAATATTAAGTCCTTAAGGGGATTCCTACGTTTAACGGGATATTATAGAAAATTCATTAAGGGATATGGAACTATAGCGACTTCCCCCACTGCACTTCTTAAGAAAAACTCATTTTCTTGGACAGATTCAGCTTGGGTGGCATTTCAATACAATCGCAGTTATAGACCAAACTTATACCCTGACGAGACTATCTTCATCTCTTCCCATTTTGGATGTGCAAAAACTTATGCTAGGACATGGCCGGATCGATCAGAAAGCTCTGATATTACAAGTTGGTAGTACAAAATTGAAGAAATTAAGGAAAATAAGGGAATTAATTACTAATTAGCATATATAGTTTGAGGCTTAGAACACAGTAAATTAAGCTGGCACATATGATCTTTATAATCCTTCTTATAAAAAGCAAAATAATCCCTTGATGAAGACGATTCACCCAGCCAGCTGGGATAAATATTAAATATTAAACAAAATCATAAATATATAAATTACAATTTAAATGTTTAACTTTTTTCTAAAACTTTAAAACTACATAATAATTAATTAACCATTCGCATGAAACTTTAAAGTTAAGAAAATCTTGGTATTTCATTGATTGATCAACAAAACGATGTTAGACGTTCATTAGGAAGTTGATCATCACAATCGAAAATCATTAATAACCAGCTTGGAGGTGGCCGCTTGTTTATGGTAGTTAGTTCGATCCAATGATCCTCCCGTCGATCCATCTTATTTACGTTATTTCGTAACTTAATCTCTTCTTAATTGAGATCATGATGTATATTTATTTAAAAGCTAGATTTTGGTTAAGTATAATCACTAAAGCAATGTCAGTTCCAACATGTTGGCGTGCATTAATAACTGACATATTTGTCATAATTCATTGACCGAAATCCTTTTCCATTACTCATGACCTTTCCAAATACATCCTGACCTTTACCAGCATGCATGCATCTTCCTCTAACTACAAATTTTCGTTAGGGGACAAAGTTTGAGAAAGAAAATTAAGGTATATTAATTATGAGGAAAAAAAAGAAGACTTTGACGGACTAGTTAGTCTCTCGTGGTGGAGTATCTCAGGCTCTCTACTTAATTACAGTGATTTATAATATGAGAAATGATATATGCAGTCATGGAGTTGTAAGCGACGTGCAGTCAGTTTGAAAAAAAATGAATATATATAAAACCCATTTAAAAAAGTTAACTTTTTTTCTAAAGCGACTGCACGCCGTTTGCAACTCCACGACTGTATGTAGCATTACCCTACTACTTTTTCTTCATCTCACGAGAATTTTAAGAGATTCTTCTATTTACCTTCTATATATAATATATTATATAGTTCTTTTTTTTATAATTAAAGTACTACATCACTTGGTATTAATTTGGGTGGCAATATTTCAATGCTCTTGCAGTTATAGACCGAATTTATACCACAACAAGACTATCTGCATCTCTTCCCATTTTTGTAGGCCGGTGCTTCAAATTAATAGCTATCCCTACCCTATATTTTTGGATATGCAAAAACTCATGCTAGGACATGGATCAGAAAGCTCCGATATTACAATCTAAGTATTTAAATTATAACCATTCCCCATGAAAATTTAAAGTTAAGAAAATCTAAGTATTTCGTTGATTGATCAACAAAACGATTAGTTCATGATTACGAAGGTCATCACAATCGAAAATCATTAACCAGCGCTTAATTAGAAGTGGCCGCTTGTTTATGGTAATTAGTTCCATCAATGTTCCTCAGTCGATCCACTTTGTTTATGGTAATTCATAACTTAATCTCTTCTTAATTGATATTTGTCACAATTCATTGACCGAAATCGTTTTTCCATGACTCATGACTTTTCCAAATACATCCAAATACCAAAACAATATCATGAAAGTTACTTACGGAAATTGTTTTTTAACAAATTAAATGGTCGTCTCTCTTGACTGGAGAGACATCCTAGATCTCATCTTTTTCTTCGAACCATATATATAGGGACGAATGATGAACTCGAACTTCTGCATGATGTTGTATATCTTGTTAGCACTTGGGGATGGAGGATATCTAGTCTAATAGTCGCTCTCTTCAAATGGCTAGGTGTGGGATACAAAACACATTTCATCTCATCTCATTTAATTATTATAAATTTCCTAAATTTCAACATAAAATATAATAAATAATTCAATTTTTTCAAATTTTAAAACAATAATAATATTAAAAAATAATATTTTATTTAACTTTCATCTCAAGTTATCTCATATCAACTTATTGTCCAAACTGCTTCTTGTTAATGTTTGTTTTGTATAGCAAAAGTCTTACATCTTATCTCATCTTATGATCTTATCTTATACCAATATCCAAACACCACAAATACAATATTTTTAAATTTCAAATATTCAACTTTTTCAACTAATTATTATCTAATCATTATAACTTTTCTAAATTTTTATAAAAAAACAAAAATAATTTAATTTTTTCAAATCCTAAAACAAAAATTATATTAGAATTATATTTTAATTTTATAATATTTTTATTCAACTTTTTCTCCCTTCTTTTCCAAAACCCCATAAAACATCTCAACTTAAGTAATTTTACTACTATTTACAAATCATCTCATCTCACTATACAAATGAAGTCTAGTCCCGTTTTTATAGTGAGATGAGCTACTTTTAGATGAAGGTTGAAAGTTAAATAAAATATTATTAAAATATTATTTTTTAATATTATTATTGTTTTGAGATTTAAAAAAGTTAAATTGGGATTTAAAAAAATTAAATTGTTTATTATATTTTGTGATTAGAGTTTGAGAAAGTTGTAATGATGAGATGAGATGAATTGAGATAGTTCCTCAATCCAAACAAGGCCTAAATGTTTTGCTTTCAATTACAATACAAGAAAATTATTTATTTGTAGTTAGTTAATTCTAACGAAATGCTTATTTATAAGATTGTCCACAAATAACCTTTCGTTGCAATTAAAAAGTCACACAAATCCCTTATTTTTTGTAGTTGTGTTATAAGATCAATTGTTCCTTGGTAGTGAAGAAGTGACACGGGCCAAAATAAAAATTATTCTGCTGGATAGCTAATCAATAGAAACTAATGATTGAGATTGAAAAATAAAATCATGATCGGGTATTGTTCCAGCTCCAGCTTGCGTTCAGATCTATATGCGAGCCCTTTAATGGTTTTGTTCAATCCTTTCATTATGATTCTGTTACCATCCCACTTAATATGTTAGAAAAAGTAGTACTCATCTTCTATACAAAATTTTCTACATCACATGGTTTTCTTCATCAATAACTTGTTACTTGGGAAAGAAAGCCGTAGAAACTAGGAGAGGAAAGGACACTAGGCATCAGATATATAATTTATTTTTTAAAAACAAATCTATAATTTATTCTTTAGTCAATTGTCTTCATTCCATGTGATTTTTTATTTTTTATTTTGAAACGTATGTATCCTTTTCATTTATAAACTCAAAGTCATTACAAACTTTAGCAATTACAAGTTGAAAAATCTCTTGTGGACCATCTTCTATCCAACAGAACTCTCCCTCATTATGTAATGCCATTTTTGCTTTATAAACTTCTATGATTCTATCCACCATTTGACCATTCCCTGGCTCATCCATCTCAGTAGACAGCACTGCCTCAATGACTCCTTTTGCATCCCCTTCCAACATCACATTCTAAAACCCCAACTCCAGACAAAGTTCTATTGACCTGAGAGCATGACACCAAGCAATAAAAGGAGATCCAACAAAACTTTCTAGGAACATAAAGCAGCCATTATACCCATCTTCTGGTTCTTCAAATTCAAAGCAGCATCAAATAACTTTACAAGGATAATGATAAGATTACTATTATTCTCTTCCTACTCCTTTTGTATTTAATTTTTTTTTTACTTAATAGTTAAGTGACTATTAGTAAAATTATATAATTTTTAATTTTTTTTTCTTAATGATTAAGGATGTTAAAAAAAATACTCAAAAGAAAATGATACAAAATATGAAAAACTTCAAATATATTGTAAGTAGTAAATGGATAGTAAGAGAGTAGTAATAACCCTATCATTATCCTTACTGTCCTTACCGTTAATACCAATAGGTCTCTGCCTGCCATTACCTCCCTTCCTCAACTCCACCCTGATTCTGCATTTCCTCTTGCCTCTGGTTTGCCTCAATAAAATCCTCTAACCCTGCCATAGCAGATTTCACCAGCTTGCAAGGACTAGAGAACTTTTCTTCTAAGATAAACTCGTTTATTCTACCCCATATACTTATCATAATAGCTACAGCTTTTTCCAGATTTGACTTTGGTAGCCTTCTGCCCATATCCAATCACAAGCTTACAAACGTCAGGTACACATGTCTTCCATTTTCTCGTAAGACTTTCACTTTCTACCCATACATCTGAAACAGCAGTACAGCACCACAGGGCATGAATTACATCTTCCTCTTCTCTTTTACACACTGGAGACAAAGGATCATTTAAAACTCTTCTTTTGCATAGATTGACCTTTGTATGAACGATACTTTTATGGCCTTCCACATGAAATGCTTGTACCCACCAGGTACATCCAATGTCCATATCTGCTTTCACTATTCTGCATCATTTCTTCCTTCAGAGGTACCCCACTCTACTCTCTTTTCTTTCCTTAAGATCAGCATAGTAAGCACTTCTCACAGTGAACTCTCTTTTCTTTCCTTCATTCCGTGTGATTGTTAGTGCAACTACTAGCACAATTAACATGCAGTTGCATTTTCCTGGACAAGACTACAATCCAACCAAACCTGTATAATGACTTACAAATTCATGACAAAACAAGCAAGTGGTTCGATCAAAAGTTATCCTGCAAAGTACAATATATAGCAGGTTCCCAGCCTTTATGACAAACATGGGAAGAAAAATTGCTATCTATAGTTGCTGCCCACTTCTTGCTGGTTAAAATCAAGCCGGTCTCTCTCATCGTTCAGGAATCCCCTAAAATATCCAACAAAATTATGAAGTCCCTAAAAATTACCTATACATTGTATGACACAACAAGCATGGGCATCGCAGGGGGAGGTTTTATAACTACTATGAAGCTTCAGAGGACGTGATTATCAAAAATGAGTTATTTACAACAAAAAAACAAAGTATCTTGCTGAAAGTACCTATAATCTACAATCTACTTCGTCCCAAAGGAAAGTTTCCTCTGAACTGCTACAATCCACTACAGTCAGAAATAAATCATAGAAAGTAAAACAAAAATGGAAAATACAGAAAACGCAGACCAACAAAAGAAGAGTGCATGTAGCACTCAAGATTTTTTTTTAATATAAATTTTGCATAAAAATGAAAATATTAGTGCATGTTTTTGCACCACACATGACATAAAACCATCTTTCCAGTTAATAGCAATGCCTCATGAGACTTTAATATTCTCATCTATATTTCTACTCTCTATAGTCTGTTTACCGTACACCTTTATTATCACATTTTCCTGATCCCTCTTCTTCAATACCAGGTAATCAGAGTATGTGCCACTGAAACACATCTTTCCTACTGAAAAATAAATAGCTTTTCAAGTCCCAGTTGATCATGGATCTCTTTTTTATTCGGTTGAATGGGTAAATCAACCTCTCAATGATTACCTTCACCTTTTTTTTTTATCCTGGGAACAATAGAAGTAAGAGCTTGGATCACTGTGGTAGAACAGTAGTTGCACCATCAACTGGGTTTCCGGAATCATCTTTAATGGCTGCATCGACAACAGTCTCTGCTTCCAAAAATCGACTCAGATGCTTGTCATCCAAATGTTCCTGACAAAAAATAAAGCAGCATATCAAGATGAAATATAGAATGATATGAGTTTACATCTTCACAATTATTCGAGAGGCGGTAACACAAAAGTATATAACATTTGAATTCAATGGATAATTTATAGAAAAAGTAGAATCAAGGAACGTACAGAAAGGCAAGCTCTGTACTTTTGCCACTCAGAAACGCATTCCTCTTTCTCCCAGTGCCCCTTGACGAACTTTTCTGAATACCACCTATAGCCAAGATTTTGTTCAGCAAAATCTTTGCTTACTTGTCTAGCAAAATCTTTACTAGACTTTGATAAAGAGTATGCTGTCTAATCTTCCCACATATTTTCTTTTACTTTTTCCTTTGCCACCAGGGATTGCAAAAAGAATTGAGAAAATTTATCGCAATTTCTTATGGGGAGGTAGAGGAGAGGAGAGAAAGTTTCATTTGGTTAGTTGGAACAAGGTTTGTCAACCAATTTCTTGGAGGGGATTGGGTTAAGCAAGTAGAAGATAAATCCTTATATCCTTCTTGTGGTTTAACAAAGCGCTTCTTGCGAAATAGCTTTGGAGATATCATTAGAGAGATGCTTTATGGAAAAATGTTGTTGCTGTAAAATATGGAAGTCGGGGGCGGGCAGGGGGAGGGGGGGGAGGAGTCAGAGGATTGTATGGGTGAGTTTATGGAAGTTCATTAGGAAAGGCTGGGGGGAGTTTTCGAAACACATTACATATAAGGTGGGGGATGGGAAGAGGATTCTTTTTCAGCTCTCAAATCTGATTTTCTTTTTAGGATTGCAAGGGATCAAAATGCTACTGTGACAGATTATTTCCAACATACCGATAATAATATTCTATGTAATGTTGACCTTATCAGATAGGTAAACAACTGGAAGTGAATGCTGTTTCTGATTTTTTGGGAAGGATTTATAATTCTAAAGTGACTAAAGTGATGTAGGGGAGAGAGGACAGTTTCCTATGGGACCATGCTGGAAAGTCCAAGTTTTCTGTTACTTCTTTTAATAAGGTGCTGACTTGTCATTCTGGTTGTGCTTCTCCTTGGAAAACCATTTGGAGAGTGAAGGTTCCTACTAAGGTGGCATTTTTCAGTTGGGTGGTTGCTCTAGAGAAAGTTTTGACCCCGGATAACCTTATAAAACATGCTATGTGCATTGCTGATTGGTGTGTTATGTGCAAGAAGGATAGTGAATCTGTAAATTGTCTCTTTCTTCATTGTGAAGTGGCAAAGTCTTTATGGTATGGGCTTTTGAGTCGGACAGGATGATTCCAAAGGAAGTTGTAGATCTTCTTGCATGTTGGAGAGGTTTTGAGGGAAGGAAATGTGTAGCTGTCAGGTGGAATATGATTCCTTTGTATTTAATGTGGTGTGTTTGGCTGGAAAGGAATGGGAGAGTTTTGAAGAAAAAAACATTCTCTCGGAGAATTTCAGAATTTTCTCTTTTCTATTTTGTGCTTTGTGGGCTAGGATTTTTGTAAGGGATGATGATAATGTACTGAATCTGTTTTAGTCATTTTCCTGCTTCTAGGGTGTAGTAGGTATTTCCTTTGTACACTTTATGGGTACTTGGGCTATGCCTATTCTTGGTAATAAAATATCTAATTAATTATTAAAAAAAAAATCCTTGCTTAAATAGAGAACAGGAAGAGGTTTGAAGATGGTCTAAGGAGGAATTGGGCATAGCCCTTTTGCCCATAGAGAGTCATAAATCCAAAAACACAAGTGAAAAGTTCGAACCTGTTGAAGCAATTGTGGTAGGCAGCTCTGAGATGCGAACAGGGCGATGTTGACGAATGAGAGCTATTCTTCTCCCTAGTTATCCCCATTTGAGTATGTCTGACCGACTCTCGATGTTTCAGTGCTTTTCTTCCGTTTGATTGGCATTCAACAAAACCATATCAAACAGATCAAAACATATTGTAGGTGTCCGAGTTCTTCGGTTTAAAGTAGGGAAAAGGTATTATAAAGATAAATATAAAAATTATTTTAAAAAATTTACGTGCTATGATAAAATGTAGAATATTCTTTTGGTATTAGAAAAAAAGAATGGAGAAGAAATGCAGAAGAAGAATGGAAAAAAAAAAAATTGAAAAAAGAACATAAGAAGAAACGAAGGAGGAATCACCAAGAGTGGTAAATTAATGGTCATTGGGTTAGTCTCAAGCGGCTTGGCATATACTAAGTCTTGAGTTTGAATTCGAATGAAGATTCATTTAGACTATTAGTATTAAGCGACTACGAATTACCCAGTATGGGAATCACCAAGAGTGGTAAATTAATGGTCATTGGGTTAGTCCCAAGCGGCTTGGCATATACTAAGTCTTGAGTTTGAATTCGAATGAAGATTCATTTAGACTATTAGTATTAAGCGACTACGAATTACCCAGTCATACTGAAGTATAAATTATGCTCCAACCTAATTTAGAAGGAGCATTTGGAGCTTCTTGCTGTTTAGGCCCTTCTTGTTTCCTTATTATGAAGTAAGGTACTACCAGACATGCACAGGTAGGAAAGAAGCAGAAAGAGGTAAGGAGCAGCGAGTGTGTAATAATTTTAGGTTTCCAATTTGGTTTAAAATAGCATACAGAAAGGGGTGATCGTCGACGGCTCGACCAGCGGTCATGCACGACGGGGAAGTGGTGGGGATGCTCTGAAAGAAAGAGAAATCGTGAGGGGGTGAGCAACGGTGATACAGAGAAAAGGAGAGCAGAGAGATGGGAGGAGGAACTAACCCGCGTCGCAAATCACCAAAACTGGCGTGGAGAGAGAGGTCTTGGGCAGCAACGGTGACGGACGTTGCTCAGCAAGAATTCGGCGAGGGCTCCGATCTGAAACAGAGGACGACGAGAGAGAGTCTGCGGGGAGTGTGGCACGAAGGAAGTGCTGAAGAACAGAAAAAGTCGAGTGAGGTGGGAAGCGGTTGTGAGAATCCGAGTGTACCGAGTGGGTGAGATAGCATCGATCGGGGAGGAGAGAAAATGGGGGGAGTAAGAGGAAGAAGGGCACCTACCAGACGGCGCCGTTTACTCTTAAGCTGCTTGGTTCTTTGTGGGCTGAAGCCTGGGTGAAATTAGGGAAGAGCTACCGCCGGTTAGCAGAAAGAAAAAATTATCGGATGAAAAAGATTAAACAGTAAAATTACTGTTTACGCGAGAGGCTACTGTCTATCACGTCTCGTCTCGTGTCGGATTGCATTCTCGTTGATAAATAAAGAGTAATGTATCTTAGATTGAATGATAAAAAATATATATATTAAAAGAAAAAGATAAAATATGATAAAATACAAATACAAATACAAATACAAATAATTAAATTAAATAATGTATAAAAATTATATTTATATATAATATATACATAAAAGGTACACAAATTGTATAAAAATAATATTTTTAATTGATAAATGAAGATAAAAAAGAGTAAAATATTGTTTTAAAAAAGTTATTATTGTAATTTTAAAATATTTTAAAATTAGACTTATATTGTAGTAAGCAAATAGAGACTATACGTTGCATTATTATGAGAGAAAACCTAAATGCAATACCAAAATTTGCCACATAGGATATGCATGGTAAAATTGGCAAGTTGAGAATAACGATGGCTTGAAAAAATTGTGCGTCTTCTATGAGATATGTTATGTGCTTATCCTTGGCGGGAAGGTTGTTCCTCACCCAATTCATTATGGTTGGGCTTGGACAAGATAGTGAGGCCGGTCTCAACCTAGGCCTTATCCTCCCACATCCTCAGAGTCGCTTAAAGGGCCTAGTCCTTTAAAGATATATCAAATGAAGAATGGTGCACAATGTGAGAAGCCAGACGAAGGGCGACAGATGGGACAAGTTGACTCTCGTATCTCCTGTGAGTCTGTGACACCTAATATTAAAGGACCTACAGAGGCACGTGAACAGAGGACACGACAGCCCACAATTCTCTAATAAACTGGACCAAAAATGACTCACTCACCCATTACTAGGACACACCCTATAAGGCACGTCGCATTAAAAGCTCCATCTCATAAGGCGTACCGCATTGAAAAACCTTGAAACACCATGTTGCATTAAAGACCCAGACAGTAGACACAAAATCTCTCCCCTAAAATCTTGTATAAAAGTTACATCCCAGATATAAAGAACTATCTTTGAATTCTGCTATTCAGAAACCAATACTCTAGACATGTGAGATTGACTTGCATTAAAGGTTCTTTAGACCACCCTGAGCCCACCTTTGTCTTCGTGTTTACATGAAGATTGTAATTCGAATTGCTAGAATCTTGTTCGAGCATACAAAACAGGATGATTATAGTGATGCATCTGTGGGATCTATTCTATAGACATTATATGTTCTTTGTATGCCAGTGGGCAGTGATAATCTGTTCACATAAAACTCGAGTGCCAAAAGTTTTATCAGAATACATAAAAAGCATGTTTTTTAGAAATGAAATAGTCGGCAAACACACTGACCGCACAAATGAAAACACTCCAAAAGGAGAACAATGCCCTACAATAGACATTACCAAGCTACTTGAAGATATTGAGTCCAGTCAAATTTAAAGAGAATTTTAAATTTATTATTCATTTTTAAAGACAAAAAATATTTTTATTTTCTCACTTTTTTCTTCTCACTTTTGATCAAATATAATAAGATTTTTTTTTATATGTGTATAAATTTGTACTTTAAAAAAAAAAAAAAGAGTCAATCCAAACCAGTGCTCTAAGGATGATGTTGTAGTGGCCTGCAGTAAAGTTGAGAAAGAAGTTTCCTCTCCAGAAATTTATTGAAGCTAGCTCTTGCATTGTTGATGAGATTGTTGTCCTTCATTTGTAAGTCAAGTCATTGGCTTGATAAGAGTTCTTTTTGTTAGGATTCTCATTGAATTAATGAATAATTAAAAATTTAAAAAAATCCCCAAAAGCTAGAAGGTATATTACCGGCCCACTACAAACTCAAACACGCACTAATTATAGGTTTCATTTTACAGTGTTGATTTAAATAGCTCAAGATCTTAAAAGTAATTGATTTTTATTGTAAGGTGTAACGTAAAACATCTTAATTCATGTTTTCTGTATCAATCGGAACTTCTTATATATTTTTTTAAAAGAAGACGGTACTCCAATCTTTTTAATAACCCTCATTTATATATGGTGGAAGAATACCTTGTAAATTAGGGACCAAGAAAGAAAACTTCATGTATTTTTAATAAAATTAATTTTTTGATGCAAAATATTTTTAAACAAATGTAGTTGTTTGAGGATTCAAACTATCGTTTTCCAAAAAATAAAAATTCAAATTTAATTTGACTAGATCTTTAAGATTTTAGATTTAAGTTTTCTCGAGGAATCAAACCGTAATTTTCTTTTTTCGACGAGAAAAAATTTGGAAAGTCATTGCTTATCTTATATGATCAATAGGTGTAAGCGTTAATCTTTAATTTGCCATATGGATGATGTGATGGGGAGCAAATTCAAATCACTTGGCTGATTTGGCTCCTCCCAACGTAATTACAAAGATCAGTTTGATAAGGGAGAAGAATAAGAAGAATATATATAGATTTATATGAAGATGGTTGAGAGAAATACTAACAAATCATGAGTATTGAGAAAACATTAGAGGGTTTAATCAATAACTTTTGCTTATTTTTCTTTTCTTTTTTACTTTGTGTTTCTTGAATTTCTTTGGACTTCAAAGAAAACTCTAAAGGTCAGGTTATTTCTAAAGAATATCATAAAACTAAGAAAGAATTTCAAACATTTAAGATAATCAAGCACAACCAATTATAATTTGTGCTTGATTATCATACTCAAGAAAACTCTAAAGGTCCAATATATATATTATAGTTAGCACAATACATATGATTCAATATTTTAAACATATAACTTCTTTTATCATACTCATTTAATATTCTTTATGAAAAATTCTTATTGATAAATGCGGGTAAAGAGGAAATAATATTATTTTAAAAAATATATAATTATAATTTTTTTTATATTAGGCTTGTATTACAATTTTCAAAATAAAGGCTATATTTAGTATTAATATTTTTATTTCGTGAATAATTTACGAAATCTTTCATAGAAAAGAACCAATTCTCACAATAAGATTAAAATCCAAAGCATTAAAAAAACTATTTTAGGAAGTATTTTTCATTCTTTAGGCTACATGCATCGTAACGGAGAGAGAGAAACTCGAATTATTAAAAAGAATTATTCTCATATATTGTAACTTTTGTAAGAGTTACACCATTTTCATCTTTTTGGATTCCATTTGTAAACCGTTAGATGAAGTCGATTTACGAATCCACTTTGAGTGTTCATGAATAGAATTATAGATCAGCTGGCCGGTTCTCAATTTAGAACTTTTTACTCCAATAGCATAAAAAAACATGGCTCGGGGAGGAACTTTTATCTTCTCAGAAAGTTGTCCTGAACAAGAATATTATGGAAAAGGATAAGAGCAAGTTATCTTAGAACCAACGTATACTTCTCCTTTATAAAAGCTAAGAAAACTAGAAGTGTTGTTTATAAGTAAAGCGCCATCTATTCGTACGGTAAAGAATATTGCAAAGTAGCTGATGCCTCAAACCATGATTAGTGCATCGAAAAATACTTGTGATCAATTATTTTTTATAAAAATAATTATTTTTTATAAAAATAATTATTTTTTATCAAAATGAATATATTTTAATCACAAATAGTTATTATTGTCACATATAATTCGTCACAAATGATTTTTTTTTTTATTTTAGTGTGCATCCAAGCATTATATGCATATATATTGTAAATATTCCGATCCCTTCGTGGCCCCAAGACATGTCACTTTGTTATTTATTTTTATGATATCTTATTATAAATATAGCACCCCTAGACAGAGAGCTAGAGAAGTTTTGCATCTTGATCACCCATTACTCCTTTGTCATTATTCTTGACTGCTGCGAGAATCATCATGTACTTTAAAACCAGACTTTGCTTAAGCTAATTAGTGCATCAATTATTCGATTATTGATATCATGCCGTGCGTTTGAATTTCTTAGATTTTGTTTTTCTCTATATTATAAGGCACGTAATGGTAGAACGACAAACAAATCAATAATTAGTCTCACAAAATTTGTTAAGCAAGCATCCAATACTGTCCAATTGACTGTATTTGGATATTGTTAAGTTAAGTTGAGTTGAGTTGAATTTTTTTTTATAAATAGTAGTAAATTGAGATAATGGTATGAGTTTTATAAAGTTTAACTAAGATGAGTAATGCGTTTGGATAATAAGATGAGTTTACATATATTTATGATAAATTGAAAATGTTATATATAGATCCTATGTATAAAGAAATATTGAATTGAAAATGGTTGTAGATCCCACGTATAACAAAGTTTTGAGTTAAGATCATGAGTATAATAATTTAAGAGTTGTGTGTTTAAACTAAACTAAATTAATCTTAGTTGAGTCTGTCATTATCACACAAATAAAGAAGTTTTTAGCCTTAGGCTTGACCTACCTATCATTATCATGACATGAAATGATGTCATAAATTCATAATTAAGAGTGAGATATATATGAGTTATACTATATATATTAATAATATATATATACACACAGTTGTTTTGCATATTCCTACACACTCTACTAAGATTTTCAATGTAATTATTTTATAGTAAAAAATGACGTAGCTAATCACATTCGTAAAAGAGTACGTAATTAAAATAAATGCCCATAGAATTTTTAAATAAATATATACACCTTCAAATTATGATAAAAGAAAGTAATAACGGGAAGCAAAGGAAATATTAGTTCCTTCTTCCAAGAGCAACCTAATTGATGCAAAGAGTACTAGACCATTATATGCAATTCATCTATGCTTAAATTAATTGTAAATTGTAATCAACACGATGGATGATCATGTCCTTAATTTATATACTTCCTCTCCACGTTCTTCTTCTGTTCATGCTCTCCTCACTCTCCCTGCATGCAGCATTCTGCATTAAAACCAATCCAATCCTGTTTGAGCTAAAGATAAGATCGTATCTCTCTGCAACTCATGATGATGATCATACAAAACCCTTATTTTCTTAACCCTTTTCGATTGGCGGCCCCTGATCTCTCTCAAATCTGTAGAGAATTAAGATGCTTTTCTACGGACGTCGCTGTGATTATTGCCATCACCTTCGGCTTAGGGTTTATCATCGTCTTCGCTCTTTCCGGCTATATCAAACGTCGCAAGCTGCCTCGTTTCAAAGTACGTACTACTATGCCTATCAAACTCCTAGTATTAATTTTTCTTGTTATTCATTCAGTAATAATTAATGTCCAAGAAAAACCTTTCTGCAAGTTAGTATAAGAAGCTGGTGTGGAGAACGCATGATCCATAATATCATTAATTAATGTATAGCATGATTTGAAAACTTTATTATAAATTAGTTCATGTCACATCAACAATATATATGCAATGTGTCATCATGTACGCTAACCCGGTTTATGAATAGAATTTTCCGTACTAGGGTTAACAAAAAATTCAAAACGCCCAAAAAAATTATTAGTATGAGGGGTACTATAAGCAAGTGTACTATGATTATGATTTAGGGACTGTTTGGATTGGGAAGTGGGTTGAGCTCATCTCAACTTACTTATATTTTATCATTATATTTTTATAATTTTTTATATAAAATAAAAATTTCTATACACCTTTTTTAAATTCCAATATATCTTTTTCAAATTCCAATACATTTTTTTCAAATTTCAATACACATTTTTTAAATTTCAAAATAATAATAATATTAAAAAATAAACCAAACTCATCTCAACTTATCTCATCTCCGAATCTAAGTGGGGCCTTAAATTAATTAAGTATTAAAATCAAGACATGCATGATGAGATAGCTATGAACAGAAAAGAATATAAAAAATAGTAAACATTTATCATTATTCAAAGAATGATTTGGAACAAGAAGTTCGTACGATCCTTTGGAACTTAAGACAAAGAAAAATGTTATTTGTCTTTATTTGAAATTCCTACTTAAAATTTTGATTTGTATTTTATTTTATTTTTTAGTTTTTTTACATAATTTTTAAGTAAATATTTTTAAATAATATTATAATTTTTTCTATATTTTTAAAAAGTATTTTAAAATGTTAAAAAAATTATATAAAAAATACAAGAACTTTAAGTAGATGCCAGGTCTTGGTTCAACCGTACAAGTTGGATTTGCATAATTTAAGGTCCGATTTGGATTGGAATATGGGTTTAATTTATCTTATTTTAAATTTATTATTATATATATTTAAATTTTTATAAAAAATATAATTTTTAATATAATTTTTTAAAATATTAAAAAAATAATATTTTATATAATTTTTAAAACTTATATCAATCATTTCATCTTTCAATCCAAACCAGCCCTAAAACGACACGAAAAATTACTCTTATTTATGTTTATCTTATCTCAACTGATTAGAACTTATGCCAAACTTTAAAAGATGCTGTGTCTACATATTTAAGTGATGAACTATTGTCCGAAAGTCGTAAGATGCTAAATCCAGCTTTCTACAATTTTTATTTTTATTTTTATTTTATTTTCTCGCAATTTAACGATTTGTCTATAAATATAATTCTCAATGCTCTGTTTTGCCTCATCAGACAAAAATGGAGCAGTTCAAAGGCCAACCTCGGCTCCCGAAATTCGCAGTCCCGAGACGTTACGACATACGCCTCAAACCGGACCTCGACGCCTGCAAGTTCGCCGGCTTCGTCGCTATTGATCTCGACATCGTCGACGACACAAAGTTCATCGTCCTCAATGCCGCCGAACTCTCTGTTGAAACCGACTCCGTAATGTTCACCAACCGAGATTCTGAGGTATCTTGTTAACTCTAGTACTAGTACTGCTTGATTTCGATGCTGCACCCGTACATGAAGTTTCTCGGGAAAAAGAAAAAGAACGAACAAAGAAAATACAGTTACTAGATATAAATTCGCAACTATTGATTATAGTAATTCGAGTCTATAGAGAATAGAGGCAATTCAAAGCAAATTCACAGTCGTTAATGTTAATCCTGAATGAATGAACGGACTTTCTAGCAGGTTTTCGAGCCTCTGCAAATTGATTTGGTTAAAGACGACGAGATTTTGGTTTTGGAGTTCGCCGAGACACTTCCGATTGGGCCCGGAGTTCTAAGTATCGTGTTTGACGGAACCTTGAACGACAAAATGAAAGGATTCTACAGAAGGTAGTAATAATTCTTGCAACTTTTCACCTTGTTTACATTAATTTTAATTAGGAAAATGCTAGCTGACCAATAAAGTTGATCGAAAAAGATTTTATTTGATTTTTATTTTTTTATTTGATAATTAAGAAAGTGAATATTAGTAAATAGTGAATTGATATTTTTTATTATTTTTAAAAAATATTTAAAATTGTGTAAAAGATGATTAAGAAATAAGAAAACAAAATATTTACAGTGCATCGGTTCATTTCATCGATTGTCCATTGGTACTAGTATCATTGTCCTTCTAATTATTATGTTAAGAGTAATTGTAGATATATTTTTAGAATGTGCAAATCCTATATATCCATGATCATATTTAAAAAAGTAGAATTTATTATTAAAAATTACTTTTTACATAGATAATTTTTTAATAATAAATCCTCCCATTTTTTAAAGTGGAATGTGTGGGACTTGCACATTTAAAATTATAAATATTATTTCTCTTAAATAATATAATATTACAGATGACATAATTTTAGTGTGAGAATTAAAACTTATGATATTTGAGGCACAAAATGATGAAGAAAACTGTGATATTTGGAAAATGGAGTATTATAGTCACAAAAGAATATTTAAAAATAATTTCATAAATTGACATAACTTTATATAATATGTCATATTTATTTTATAATAAAATTAATTTTACGATCTGAAAAATTACATCAAACTATATTAATTTATAAAATTATTTTTAAATAATTATTAGAGTATTATCAGTTGGGATTAGAAAAAGAAAATCTTACTTTAACGTATTTTTTGGGGGGGTTGATGCGTAGACTAACTAAAGAATAACCTATTTTTCAACCTTTATTATACATTTTATACCCTAAATCATCACAATATATATATTGCATTTGCAAATTATCAGAACATTATACTATGCATCATCAATTAAGATTTGATGATCGAGATTGTTCAGATCGCTTATCAACGACCTTAATAAGACAAGCATTACTTCTTAGTTTTTGATAATTAGAATCAAATTTATAATTTGAAGTAAGAAGTAAAATGCAGTGTTAATAGGGGTTTGAAACCGAAAATATACTAATCCTTAAAGTTGCAATATAAATATATATATATATATTAAAAAAAAATGATTGACTTGATTGGAGTAACTACAAATTTAATAATATTAATTTTAAATTCATATACACTGATTTAAGAATAATTTATTTTAAAAAAATATAGTAATTATATAAGAGAATATTGGGTACGAAGACAGGATGCATTTGCAAGAAAGACAAGCCGAAACGTAACACCTTTTTTTTTCCCTCTTTTTGCCCTGTGTCGATTTTTAGCAGCATGCAAGGGAAGCAGTACTGCCCCGCCAGTAGAGTACCAAAAACATGTTATGGCTCTCAAGTTCTCTCTTCCTGAAAATGCCTTCCCAATAAATCATCCATACATACTAGAATTTCTCATGGGAATTTCTTTTCTACTTTTTTAAGAAAATGAAAAACCTTGAGGTACTAAGTGGTCGAACCATGTTTTGTGATGTTGATTGGGATTATCAAACATGCCTAGAACTTCAAGTTAATATTAGTCCTATTTTCTTTGGCTAGGTTGATGTAATATGCAATTTTTTGAAGTCTCTATTTGCATCTTCTTTTACATAGTTTTCTAAGCAATGGAGATAAATCTTTAGTCACCTACGTATGCCTAATAAGTCTTCGTTTTGCTTTCCAGTACGTACGTACATAATGGTGAGAAGAAGAATATGGCAGTAACGCAGTTTGAACCCGTTGATGCTAGGCGATGCTTTCCCTGTTGGGATGAACCAGCTTGCAAAGTCTCTCTCTCTCTCTCTCGCACTCTCTCTCTGTCTCATATTTAGCTGATTACGATCTTTTGCTGAAAACATATCTTATGATGCACAAATATAGGGGAAAAAAAAGAACTTAACAAACTTTATAATGCATGTTCGAGGAAATGCCGTTAAACATTCTGCCTTTCATGAAATTACTAGTTTTTTGAATTGTCATGGCTAAATAATTTACGGGTTGTGTATACATGTAATTGATTATGTTTCAAATAAATGGAAACAAAAGTTTAAATGGCTCTTCTCTATTGCCACTGGGTGTTGCAGGCTACATTCAAGATCACATTGGATTTGCCATCTGAGCTGGTGGCTCTTTCCAACATGCCAATTGTTAAAGAAAAAGTGGACGGGAACCTGAAGACAGTTTCATATCAAGAATCACCAGTAATGTCTACTTATTTGGTGGCAGTTGTTGTTGGTTTATTTGATTATGTGGAAGATCATACATCAGATGGTAAAATCATACTCTATGTTCACTGTTTCTTGTGAAAGTACAACCCTCGTTCTTGATGGTGTAATTATACGTCTCTGTGCAGGGGTCAGAGTTCGAGTATACTGTCAGGTTGGCAAGGCAAATCAAGGGAAATTTGCACTGAATGTTGCTGTCAGGACACTTGAATTATACAAAGGGTGAGTTTATTACTATTCTGAATTGAAACAACATTTAATTGGATTCTAGGTTGTGGTTGCTAGTGATCCCTTGAGTAGTCACTTTCTATTGCTTATGCTGCATTATCTGGAATTTGGATTAACCTTAATTACTTTTGCAGATACTTTGCCATGCCATACTCTCTGCCCAAATTGGATATGGTTGCAATCCCTGATTTTGCTTTTGGGGCCATGGAGAATTATGGTTTGATTACATACCGTGAAACTGCTTTGCTCTATGATGATCAGCATTCTGCGGCTGCCAATAAGCAGAGGGTAATGTGCAGATGCAGTTGAACTTTTTGTTAGAATTTAGTTTGGTAAATGTAATGTACAGTTGTTCTAATTACTCCCACGAAATCATTTTTGGTCACCATAAAGGTTGTGACTGTGGTAGCCCACGAACTGGCACACCAATGGTTTGGCAATCTTGTAACAATGGAATGGTGGACTCATTTGTGGCTGAACGAGGGGTTTGCAACATGGGTACGTAGCCTTGTCGCGTCTATATATTATCATCCTTAATCACACCACATGCTTTTGATTGCTTTGTCAATTATTGCACTTTTGCAGGTTAGCTATTTAGCATCTGACAACTTGTTCCCAGAATGGAAAGTATGGACTCAGTTTCTTGATGAACCTACAGAGGGTCTCAAGCTGGATGGGCTTGCAGAGTCCCATCCCATTGAGGTAATTTTGCATGGACATTTTTTTTTCCTTCCTGGGTGTTATCTTCTTTGAGAAGTTAGTGAAAAAGTACAATACAGCAAACTATTGGACCTAAAAGGAGGGGGGTGGGAACGCATAGGTGCTATTGACTGAACTAATGATTTTCCATGACTTATTGCAAGCTGTTAATTTTATCTCATGTACTCAATCAATACGTAATGAAATTACTAGATTTTGATTAGATATTTACGGCCAGTTTATTCCAACAACATAAAGCACATGATATATCCTCAATAAACACGGTTAAAAGGCATAATAGAGCAGATGATTAAAAATTCTCATACAAAAAGGTAGACGAGAGGTTTGTAGATTCTTATTGGAGAAGACCAATCTTTTTATAGCTGGAGTTCACCATTTTAATAAAAAGGTACACTTTGGAAATTGATGAATAGTTTATTAAACTTTCCCTTTTAAAACTAAAACTTAAACTATTGATGTGAAACTCATGACATCTTTTTACCTAGGCTACTTGTAGTTCAATCTAACTACCTAGAGGCAAATCTTTTTGGTTTTTAAATCACTTGCCATGAAATAATTCAGATTGTAGCTTGTGATGGCATCATCAAAGTACATGCAATAGGTCTTCACTAACAAGGAACACAACTTTCCAGACTTAAAGTTAGACCTTGTGCTTTTTGGGTCATGGAGTATGCCAACATAATGTGAACTCGACAGTTAGTATTATTGCTTCTTCATTTATCTATCAATTTAAAGTTACATTTGTGCAGGTGGAGGTAAAGCATGCTGCCGAAATCACTGAAATTTTTGATGCAATAAGTTACAAGAAAGGTGCATCTGTCATCCGAATGCTGCAAAGCTATCTTGGTGCTGAATGCTTTCAGGTTGGTAATCTTGTTTGTTACTTGTATATGTTTCTTATACAAGCTAAAATACTTCTTGTAATTTAAGGAACTCTTTTTTTCCCTCTTATTCTCTTTCCCAAATTCACATTAAGTTTGTTGTCTGTCAATTAATTCTCGTCTTTTCTGTTTGTATATTTTTCCTGATTTTAATTGGCTGTTTTTCTTCTTTATGCAATCAGAGGTCACTTGCTTCATATATAAAGAAATATGCTGGCTCGAATGCAAAGACACAAGATTTATGGGCTGCCCTTGAGGAGGGATCTGGTGAGCCTGTGAATAGGTTAATGAACTCATGGACAAAGCAAAAAGGATACCCAGTTGTCTCTGTGAAATTCAAAGATCAAAAACTGGTCTTCGAGCAGGTTTCTTGTGTCTGATCTCCTTCAGCCATTTGGTCTCGAAATTATACATCTTAACTCAGATGCATAGGCAGCTCTTTCATTTGATAATTTCCACTTGATAATATTGTGGTAGAATTACTGAGTTCTAACAGAGAAATTTAATAATGGCAGTCTCAATTTTTGTCAAGTGGTTCCCATGGGGATGGGCAATGGATTGTCCCAATAACATTCTGCTGTGGCTCATATAATGTGCGAAAGAATTTTCTACTGCAGAAGAAGAGTGAAACTCTTGATATCAAGGAATTCCTGAGTGATAAAAGGGATGCAGCATCTGCTTGGATAAAAATAAATGTGGATCAGACTGGCTTCTATAGGGTGAAATATGATGAGGACCTTGCAGCCAAACTCAGATATGCTATAGAGAACAAATACCTATCTCCAACGGACAGATTCGGTACTTTGGATATTTGCACTCATACTTACTTGTCACGTTGACGGTTGAAAAGAGCACTTGAAAACATTTCATTTAACAGGCATTCTGGATGACTCATTTGCCCTTTGTATGGCTCGCCAGCAGTCTTTGAGCTCATTGCTTACCTTGATGGGTGCATACAGGGGGGAACCTGAATATACTGTGCTGTCAAATTTGATTAATGTAATGCTCACATCCTAACCTTATTTAAGTTTGGATTGGTTATTTTCTTAGTCCTAATTCTTGTCCCTCTATTGACAGATAAGTTATAGAGTTGCAACAGTTGCTACTGATGCAGCCCCTGAGTTACTGGACTATGTTAAACAATTTTTTATTAGCCTTTTCCAGTCTTCTGCAGAGTAAGTAATCTTATATACAAATGATTGACTTTCGTATGTTCTGCTTGGTTTTAAGCCATTGGGTGGTCTCTTTGAAGTCAATTCTATTCCAGTTGAGCGGGAAAGCCCGATTGGATGTTAACTAATGTGTTAAATTAAGGTACTAGAACGTGTGAAAATAAAATCATGCTGATTTATGGCATGAGATTTTCATTTTTCTTGTACAATGGATAATTATAATATTAAAAGGTGATTAAGATGCTAATATCAATAAACATATAATATGAGATTTTCAGATTTTTCAAAGCTTCTAAAAGCAAATAATAGCAGATAGTGTTACTTATTCTTTGCATCTTGCATATAGTGGTATCCTTCAAGTGAAATTTATTTACTTGTTTACTTATGTGGAAGAAGGACAGGTTTAAGGAAGAATAAAAAGACCAATACACAGAATTACATTCACTAAAGGATTGCTTTAATTCCCCATGAAAGTTGTATGGCTATATGCTTACAGAGTTTTAACCCAAGATCTAAGAGTATATATTTCTCATATCTATACGACAGTTTCCATCTTTTATTTGAATATACTCCCAATAATGAGCACCCAAAAATTTCCTTTGAGCAAGAACAGTCTTTCTGATTTCACTCTTCTATTTCTTATTTTCTTTCCTGTCTGAACTCCTTTGCAGGATGCTTGGTTGGGAGCCTAAGAAAGGGGAGGGCCATTTAGATGCAATGCTGAGAGGAGAGGTTTTGAATGCACTTGCTGTGTTTGGACATGAACTGACGATAAATGAAGCAAATCGGCGTTTTCTTGCATTCTTGGGTGACAGAAATACACCACTCCTCCCTCCTGATATAAGAAAGGTTAGTGAAAGAAGCATTGGTCAAATGCTAGTATTTAACCATTTAACAATTGAAGTTCATTGTTGACTATGATTGCAGGCAGCTTATGTGGCTGTAATGCAGAAGGCCAGCACCTCAAATCGATTGGGTTATGAATCTCTTCTGAGAGTTTACAGAGAGACAGACCTGAGCCAGGAGAAAACACGCATTCTAAGTAATAAAATCTTATTATTTAAGATGACACAGAACATATGAGTCTCTGTAGTGTATTCAAATCGTGTATCTTTTTGTACTTGTAGGTTCATTAGCATGTTGTCCAGATCCCAACATAATTCTTGAAGTTTTGAACTTCTTGTTGTCTTCTGAGGTATATGAGATTTATGTAACTTTGCAGATCAAAGTTTTTTCATAACAACTTGATAAATTATGGTCTTATGAAGCTTGGGACGCTAATGCGGATCTTATTTCCCATTAATCTAGGTTCGTAGCCAAGATGCTGTTTTTGGACTTGCTGTTAGTAGAGAAGGACGCGAAACAGCTTGGACATGGCTGAAGGTAATACTCGATTTATTAATATAGCACATGCAATACATGCATGTATTACATTGAGCAAAATTATCATTAAAAAATAAACAGACTGGTCTAAGATCTTGCATGTTGATTTAAGGAAGACAACTGTTTAAGTAAACACTCATCTTTGATGGTGCACCTCATGAATTTCTTGCTGATAAAAAGTAGAGAAACACAAGGGTAATATGTAGATCTTAGAAATCATCCCCAAATCCAAAAAAGACGAGTTTGTTGGAGGAGTTGCTACAAATGCTTGTGGTGTTCTCCACGTATGATTGATTGAAATCAGATACTTTGACCTAGAGAAGTTGAAATTGTCTGTGAAAGTAACAAATTAGTGAATCATGGGGCTTGCATGCTTAAGGTGAATTGAATAAAATATCTTGGAGAACGTTTACATTTTGGCATGTATCTCACATTTTGTGTCAGAAAAGTAAAGTGAAGGCACACCAATATTGGAATTGCCAGCTAAACATACGTACACTTTTGATTGATCTTGATCAGTCAATCTCCTTTTGGGGCTAGATTGAGCTGACAAGGAAACCGACCATGGTGCCCAACTGTTTAGTTATTCCATAGTTATTTCATGATGCTAGTCTATAACCATTCTTTTTTTCTTTTTTTTAGCTTCATGTTGGTGAAATATTTATATATAACATAACGGTAGGGATGCAGGAATTCATACGCCTAACTCATCTTATAAAACCGGTTCAACAAAAGAGATTTGCACTTTGCTTATAAATATGTCTAAGACTTTTTCCACAGGCAATATGAGATTTATTTCTCAACACCTTCCTTCACGTGCAGCAGATTAGTAATTTTTCTGGTCCTTATCACGGGGTAAGTAGTGTAGGCTCCCATTCGTCCTGTGACAGACTTTAATATCATATAAGAATTCATGGCCTAACTCATCTTATAAAATCGGTTCAATAAGAGAGATTTGCACATTACTTATAAGCATGTCCAAGATCTTGTCTATAGGCAATGTGAGATTTATTCCTCAACAGGGAAGACATGTTTTGATTTACTCAGTCATGAGCCCCTTTTAGTTTATTCTTGGATGGATTAGGGGTGTCAAATCGTATCAACGGGTTGTGTTCGTGTCGTGTCAAGACATGTATATTATACTATATAAGTCAACCCTAACCCGACCCATTAAGCTTATCGTGTCAAAATCTCAAACCCTAACACGATTCGTTAACATAACGTGTCGTATTGTGTCACCCGTTATGACTCATTAGTGAATATTATGAAATATATTAACATGACAAATATGTTCAAAATTAATCCGTTTGACTTAATTAAACTTAGCATAATTTTATACAAATATTAAAATCACAATATTTATAAAAATTATAATACAAACTACAAATTTGATTTATAATATAAACAATAAAAATATTGAAATTAAGATTCTAATAATTTTAACTTTAAATGTAAGGGTATACTTGTAATTTTAACTTTCTTAAGGTGTCATAACGGGTCAAAACAGGTTGACCCGCTATCAACCCGTTAAGTAATCGTGTCATAATGGGTCAACCTGTTTTGACCCGAAACCCTTTAAGACTAAACCCTAACCCGCTATTATCGTGTCGTGTTGGTGTTGGATAAACGAGTCGTGTGACATATTGCCACCGCTATATCCATCACCACTGCAATGAAAAATAATATTTGCAATTGTGGAATGCGCAAGAGCGTACAATCTTTTTGAAAAAAGGGAATAATTATGGAATCCACATGAAAAAACTAATTTTTTAATGGCAGATCCTTCTCGCTTTCAAAACGACTATGTGACGTTTGCACATTTTACAACTGTATGTAATATTATTCGCACTATAATATCCACAGGATTGTGGGTCAAGTTGATTTGGAGAAACCACCTAGGGATGGCCATATAGCACTTTGATATTTATTAATGCCTTGATTTTCCCCTTTGGAATTTACAGGTTAACTGGGAGCATATTTCAGAAGTCTGGGGTTCCTCACATCTACTGACTCGTTTTGTCAGTACAATTGTCTCACCGGTTGGTCTCTCCCTCCCTCCTGCCTCTGTTGTTAGTTCCACAAGTATCAAACTGTTGTCAATTTTATCAATAACAAGCTGTACAGAAATTGAATTCAAATACTGTTAATTAGTCATTTGTTTAATTTTCATTGTTTATCCTTTTCTTGGTTTGGTTCGCCCTATTTTCCAGTTTGCTTCATTTGAGAAGGCCAAGGAAGTAGAGGAGTTTTTTGCAACCCGTACTAAGCCCTCCATTGCTAGAACTTTGAAGCAGAGCATTGAGCGAGTTCACATTAATGCAAATTGGGTTCAAGGTATTCAAAATGAGGAGCATCTTGTTCAGACCCTGAAGAAGTTGGCATAAAGGAAGTACTTACTAGGAAAGACCTGTTCCATCTTCATTGTGAAAAATAAATAAAGTGGACCAGAATAATCAGATGCCATGAACACAACCATTAGTCTTGTTAGTACTGTATCCTTTAAACTTGGTCTTTCTAATTATGGCTTTGCATTTGTTTTTCTTCCTTCTATTTGTATCAGTGTGCTGTGCTATTTTCCAATTATCCAATCAAAAACATATTGCCAACTTCTCCGCCAAATTATATCTACATATATAAATACATATATTTGCATTTTTTTTTGTTTTTATTTTCTTGGATACCATGTTATTGATCTGACACGTAAAATGGACACCGATCATTTTTTTACATTAGACTGAATGGTGAATGTTTATTTAAGAGAGGTCAAAACCTAGGCCTTTTCACTTGGGGTAATTTTGAAGAGTTGGAATCATCATAATTTCATGTACTTGTTCAAATCTGCTGATAAATGGTTTACAATTTGTCAAACAAGTTTTATGTAGGTGAATAGTATATTTTAGGTGATTTGGCATGTACTAGGTAATGAATTTGAATCCCACTACGTATTCACCTTAGACTTCTAGTATTGATCGCCTAAGGATTTATTGAATATCCTCAAACCTAATTTGAGGAGTAAGTTAGAGCATTCACAACTCACTAGTTAAATTTTAGCTAAATTTTGACTTAAAATGTCACTTTTATAAATTTTAACTAGTCACTTTTTATTACATCAAATAATAGGCTCAACAAATCAAAAACTATTCTATTAAAATATTAATTTTTTATTTTTTATTTATTTTAATTCTAATTAGAATACTCAAAACCCACAAGCTATCTCATTTGTTTAGTCAAAATTTAGTTAAAAGACATAAAAACAAGTTTCTATTATGGAGAGTAAGGAGAGAGAAAGTTAAATTTATTTTAACTTTATTAAGTTTATTGAAGCATGTTTTTGATTTTTTTTAAGCTAAAATTTGACTAAATAACCATTTAACTAATATTTTTAAATGTTCTAAAGCTGGAGGATATGGTGCTAATATGATCACGTCTACATAGAGAAATCACCATCGATTGTCCTTTCATACCCTTTTGTTGTTCGTGTAAACCTTCTGTATAATCTTATAAAATAAAAATTTTTGATGTTTTTATACTTTTACACCAATAATGTGTTGGGTATATGTATTAATGGGTCTGTATGTAGGTATTTTCAAAATTAAATTTACACAGACAAAAAAAGGTAGATAATTCAATGCGGATTACATTTTAAAATCTTTTATTAAAATAAAGAAAGTAAAAAATATGTTGATGACACCTTCTAAAACTCTGAAAAAAAAAGGAAGCCAATGCAATTGGTCTAGTTCGAAATTCCTCAATCAATTGATAATTCTCTCCAATTTAGCAATATATAATTAAAATATGGTGGTTATCTCTAAAATTATAAAAACTTGGTACTCAAGCTGAAAACACTTTAATTATATGTTCAAGATAATTAATAGAAAACAATTACTAATATATTTGATTCAAAATTTTAAGTTTTTTACAAAAGAAACTATGTTGTATTAATGGTATGGAATGTGTGTCCTTTGTAATCTTGGTTTGGATAGTGAGATAAAATGATTTGTGAATAAAACTAAAATAATTTGTGAATTATAGTAAAATAATTTAAGTTGAAATATTTTATGAAGATTTGAGAAGTGAGAGAAAAAAAATTTTAAATAAAGATATTATAAGATTAAAATATTGTCAAAATATAATTTTTTAATATAATTTTTATTTTGAAATTTGAAAAGTTTGAATTATTTTTTGTATTTTATTTGAAAATTTGATAACTTTGTAATTATCAAGTAATGATTAGATGATAAAATTAAAGATCTGAAATTAAAAAATATTTGTATATGTGATATTTGAATATTAAGATAATATGTGGATAGTTTACTACGGAAACGATGCACCATTACTCATACTAACAGTTTCATTACCATCAAACTTGTGCTTAGAGTAAATGTTTTTGGCATTATTGGTCACGTGTGCATTAGCACCACTATTTGCAAGTCATTGCATATTCAAAAACCAACATTAATATCAGCAACCGTGGCTGCCAGCTTTATGGGAGGATGTTGTCATTGGAATGAAAAATTAATTCGCCAAAAATAGTCCAATGCTTGATGATTAGTGTCCTTACAAATCTGATAGGGTGATCGGCCGTCGGAATTGGAAGAGGAAGAACACTCGCCTTGATAAATATGTGAGGCAAAGGCTTAAGGGGCAAGTTTGGCTTGGCAGTGTTGGAGGAACCAGAAAACTGCAGTTTACACTTTACAGACTGAAACTTCGAAGGATTAGAAAATAGAGCAAATGAGGACGTCTTTGGCCTAGGATTGACATGAGCATGACGGTTGAGAATAATTTCATGATTCAGCAGCCCATACCTGAAATTTAAAAACAAAAAAATAATACATAGAAGCCTCTTGACTATGGAAGGAGTATGGAAGGAGTAAGAAGTGATAAACGATTAGGACCCCCAAGAATAAAGGAGATGAGATTATCGTCATCAACTGATTTTCCAACAGCAAATAATTAATCAGCCAAGAACTTGGCTTTGGAAAAATAAGCACCACAAGTCATAAAACCTTGCTAGAGGTTCTGTAGCTAACATTTCAAATGAGAAATATTAGACTTCAACTAAGAGGCAAAACTAGCAGCAAGGGATTGCCATGCTAAAAGCAACCTATCCAAACCATAGAGAAAAGCAACTAGCAAAGGAGAAATAGAGGAGATGATCCAACTTAGCAAAAGTTGGTCACAACTCTGCCAACGAGTGTATGCTGGATTCATAAACTCACTTTTGGCGACATCATCATCAACAAACATAGCAAGACAAAGGTTAGTCTCAAAGCAAATGTGTTGAATGAAGCAATCACACCTCTTGGTACAACTTAGAAATGGCATGACCTCAATGTGCAGATGATGGAGCACACTCATCTGTCTTGCTAAGTTGGTGAAGATAATATTGCCCAAAGAAGATAGACAACAACCTGCCATGAAGAGATGCACAAAGGATGCTGCTATGACTTGATCTTAGACCTAGATAACTGACATTTTAGGAGCTTTGTTTTTACTGTTTAGATACTTGTACATAAAGCAAATATATTTATTTTTCCTTTATAATTTTCGTGCATGATAGTGACAGTAATTAATAATGATATAAAATTATTAAATCTTTTTTTGTATAATTTCTAAAATAAAGAATATTCTCAAAATTTCAACTAATTTGCAAACCTACAATAAATAGTCTAGTTAATTAATTATAAATCAAACACAACATATTAGTCTATATAAACCAAACACTTCAATAGTTAATATAATATATATGAAAAATCTAAATCAGCATAAAAATCTAAATCGGCTTTGCTACTTGCTACTTGCTAGAGTATTCGAAAATTCTAAATCAGACTATTAAATCACTAAAGCAAAGCTGAAGCAAGTCATGTATAAATAAATAAATTAGCCTTATCATGATCTCTCGCGGCACGCATATAATCATTTCCAAGCAAGTCCTAAAGTCTTCGAGACAATAAGATGATTTTTCAATATTCTTTTAAGTCTTTCTTAGGATTTCGGGGATTTCAGATAGAGTGTGATTTTTAAATTCAGAATTCTAAAGAGTGAAATAGTTTTTAAGATTATGATTTGTGAAAATCTTTTTTTCATTTTTAATGGTGTTTTCTTTTCATTTCGATTACTGAACATGTAATAACTTGGGGGGGGGGGAGGCGCCCACATGGGGCAGACCTCCTGCCTCCCCTACGTTACATGTAGGTAACGCATGGCTTAAAGCCATACGTTACGTAACATGTAACGTAAAACGCATGGCATTTATGCCATGCGTTTTACATGTATTTATGACTGGCCTTTAAGGCCAGCCGTGTAGGGGGACTATATATAGCCCCCCTCCTTTTGGTTCTGGGAACTAATCTGAAAAAAAAAAAATAGTGAAAATCTCTCTCTCATTTGTTCTCTCTTGAAACAATTTTTTGGGCTGTGGATTGTTAAGTGTTACTCTAGTTTTATAACTACGTAGTACACTTCACCACTAAGAGAAAACGCTTATTTTTGTCGTGCTGGAAAAACTTGTGGAGCAATTTTTGAAGCTGAGCTTGAGGTATTTTTCCGCTGCGATTTTTTTCTAACATTGGTATTAGAGCCAATCGTAATTGCTTCCAGTTTTTTTTGATACATGCAAATTATAAATGTGTTTTTTTTAATGCTGCTGAGTGTTTAAAAAAATAAAAAAAAAAATATTTGGCCGAAGCCGGTGCAGTGGTGCAGCGTGCACCACGCGGTGGTGCAGCGCGCACCACCTGGGCGCGGTGGTGCAGCGCGCACCACCTAAACATGGTGGTGCAGCGCACACCGTAGGGTGCTGTGCACCACGGTGCTGCAAGCACCGCCTCGGTGCTGCACGCACCAGAGGGGTGCTGCCAGCACCACCGTGGTGCTGCGCGCACCAGCAAGGTGCTGCGCGCACCTCCCTGGGTGCTGCGGCAGCACCCAGCCTCCTCCGGAGGTTGTTTCCGGTGATGCTACGGCGGTTTCCGGCGTTGGGCAGCGGCCTGGGGCGCTGTTTTTCGTTTCTGAAAATTGGGCACTGTTCACGTGAACAGTGCCCTGGCCGAAGGTTGAAGAAGGCAGCTGAAGGGCCAGGCTTGGGCCTAACGGCCCATTTGATTTTGGGTGTCCGGTTCTTGGGCTGGGTCTTTATACGGCCCAGCCCCAATTCTTTATAAAAAAAAAAAAAAAAAAAAGGAGGAAAGTCTGGCCGTGGGTTTCGAACCCAGGCCAGATGCTATATTTATGCGCCCTCCACCACTGGACCGTGAGCATCTCATGGTGCCAGTGTGTTTTTATATATATATATATATATATATATATATATATAAAAACAAAAAAAATTTATATATATATATATTTTTTTTAATAATGATTAAAAAAAAATGGCATGTTTTAATATATGCTTAGATATATTTCCTGTTATAACATGTGATGTTTTTTATTTTATTTTATTTAATGCTTTAGATTAAATATGATTACATGTGGATATTTGATGATATTCATTTTTTTTTGATAAATTACATGTGATATTATGTTTAATTTTTTGTTGATTAAATGTGATAACATGTATGTAAACAATATGTGAATGTGTTATTATTTTATCATGTATAAATGTTAGGCTTGTATGATTAGACATTAGCCTTTATTTATTCTAGTGATAAAATAGGAAATTCCCACTAAGTAGTCTTAGTTAGGGTTGTCAGTGTAGATTGATAGGCTGAAAGAATTGCAGTGACCCCAGTAAGAACTGTAAATGCACTGTATAGCGACAACACCATGGTAGCCCCAGTAAGAACTGTAAATGCACTGATGGAATAAGAAAAATGGACTGTAATGGTCTTATATGAACCATCTTTGTAGACTGGCCCAACAGGCTGCTGTGGTTGTTGAAGCTGTCTTTGTAGACTGGCCCAACAGGTTACTGCGATTTTAGTAGGATCTGTCTCTAAGCGTGACTAGGACTAGGTGACTACTTTTAGATAGTGGGAGTATGGTTGAGATTTATGATTAAATCTCCCATATTTTTTAAATTTGCACGGGAATTAGGTTAGAAATTTAATAATTGGATATTGTGGCGCAAGAGATGATTCTGAAGCCTAGCGATTTTTCGATCTTGCGACATGTCTAAATTATTTTTTTTCTAGCTTGAATGGACGCGGCAGATTTCTTAGGTGTGTGTGTAATATCCCTCCTTTGCGTTTTGTAGTGAAATGGCATCCAAGAGTATTGTTGCCGATTTAAACAAAGGGGAGAAATTGGATGGGGAAAACTATGACATATGGCATCGCAAGATCCAATATGTCTTAGATGAGCAAGAAGTCGTAGAGGCCTTGTCTCACTCCCTGACTAAGCCCAAGGAAGGGGACTCAGAACAACACAGATTAGATGAATTAGCCTATTCTGAATGGGCTAAGAAAAATCGGTGCGCGCGCATAATAATGTTAAGCAGCATGCACAATGATCTAATGTGTGAGTTCGAGACCTATGACACTGCCCAAAGCATGTGGGAGGCTTTGAAGTTGAAGTTTGGTGGAACTTCGGCCACTAGGTTACGTGGATTAACCATGAGGTTTGACTCCTATAAGATGCGCTCTGACCATACGATGAAGCAGCATCTTAGGGCTATGTCAACAATGATCCGCGAACTTAAGACGGCAGGAAACGACCTGACTGATGAACAATAAGTCCAGGCAGTGATAAGATCACTACCAAGTTCTTGGGAGAATATGAGCCAGAATCTGACGCATAATGAGAATATAAAAAATTTTGATGATGTCTCGCGTCACTTAGAATTGGAGGCTGAGCGCCTAGAGGCCGCTAAGCCCAATCATTCGGCCTATGTGGCTAATTCTGGTTCACGCAAGGCTTCAAGGCCTAAGCGTTGGAAATCCAAGAATGGGGTAGCTGCTGGACAAGTTAAGAAAGTGTCAGGAACTTCTCAGCGCAGCAAAAGGGGCAAGCGTGGGAAGAACAAGTCAAAATTAGAGTGTTACAACTGCGGAAAGAAAGGCCACTTCGCTCGTGACTGCACTGAGCCGAAGAAGGTATACTTTAACTTCTCTCGTATTGTTTTTGTAACTAGCCATGTGATGGTTGCTCACTCCTATCCTGTGTGGACTGTTGATTCAGGAGCGACCGAACACATAGCGAGAGATAGAGTCGGATTTGTGGAATATCGCCGGATTCCAGCTGGGAGTCGTGATATCAAGGTGGGGAATGGAGCTAGCGTGGAGGTGCTAGGACTTGGTACCTACAAGCTGGACTTGCAGGGTGGCCGCACTCTTTTCCTCCACAATGTGCTATACGCTCCCGAAATCCGACGAAACTTACTTTCAGTTGTTACTCTATTAAAACTTGGTTTTCGAATTGTTTTTGAAAACAATATTGTTTCCTTTTATTTGGGCCATGTGTTTTATGGCAATGCTTTTCTGCAAGACGGTTTTATGATATTAGACTTGGTTTATTCTAATATAAATGAATCTATTGCTTTTCTTTCTTCATCTGTTGATAATTTGGATTCACATACATGGCATGCTAGGCTTGGCCATATAGGACAAGATAGAATGACTCGGTTAGCTAGAGAATGCCTGATAGGCAATCTCGCTAGGGTCATCTTGCCCACATGTGAACATTGTCTAATGGGAAAAGCTAAGAGAAAACCGTTTGGAAAAGCCAATAGAGCATCTTTTCCACTGCAATTAGTCCATTCTGACATCTGTGGTCCAATGAGTGTGAGGGCAAGACACGGGGGTGTCTACTTCATCACTTTTATAGATGATTTTTCACGTTATGGTCATGTCTACTTAATCTCCCACAAGTCTGAAGCATTGGAGTGCTTTAGACGATATCTAAGAATGGTTGAGAATCAGTTAGACAAGAGTTTAAAAACTCTAAGAACTGACCGAGGACGAGAATATCTCTCTGAGCAATTTAAAAGGCTCTGTGATGAAAAAGGAATCAAAAGACAGTTAACGATGCCGAGTACGCCGCAACAAAATGGCGTGGCGGAAAGGAGAAATCGTACACTGCTTGAGATGGTTAGGTCAATGATGGCGCAAGCAAACCTACCAATTTCTTTTTAGGGGGATGCACTTTTGACTGCTGCCTACATTCTTAACAGAGTGCCCTCCAAATCAGTAACTTCCACCACATATGAACTATGGACCGGCGAGAAACCCAATTTGAGTAACTTGCGGCCATGGGGTTCAACGGGTTTTGTTCATGATCTTTCTCATAAGTATGGGAAATTAGGCCCTAGAGGGAAGAAGTGTATCTTCATAAGGTACTCAGAACACTCTAAAGGGTATGTGTTAATAGGTGAACAAACTGATGGAAGTATGACTGAAATTGAATCACGAGATGTGGACTTCATTGAAAATGAATTTCCAAGTAGAGGTGAGGTTGATAGGAGTTTAGAACTTCATGAGATTATGGAACAAGAAGAAAGTGCTCCAAGGAATTTAGTTGAGAATGAGGAAGAAATTCTTCAAGCTCCTACAAATAAGGAATTAAATCCGAGTGGGAGCACACCACTTGTCAATCAATCACAACAACCTCAGCCGCGTAGAAGCACACGTGAGAGTATTCCCCGTCGTCGTTTTGAGATTGAAGGGGAAGCTTTTATAGTAGCTCCGCATGATGATGATGAGCCTAGGACAATTCATGAGGCTCTCTCATCTTCTACTAAAGATGAGTGGATGAAAGCTCTTAATGATGAAATTGAGTCTATGAAAACTAACCAGGTCTGGGATCTGGTTGATCTACCGACAGGGCGTAAGACTATTGGGAACAAATGGGTTCTTAAAGTCAAACGCAAGTCGGATGGATCGATAGATAAGTACAAAGCTCGCTTAGTGGCGAAAGGATATACCCAACAAGAGGGTATAGACTATGAAGAAACTTTTTCACCAGTCGTGAGGTTTACTTCAATTCGGCTGATTCTAGCTATAGTAGCTAACATGGATTTGGAACTCTACCAGATGGATGTTAAGACAGCATTTCTCAATGGAGAACTAGATGAGGAGATCTATATGGATCAACCAACGGGTTTTGTGGTCAAAGGTCAAGAGCGCAAAGTGTGCAAGCTCAAACGATCTATATATGGCCTAAAACAATCATCTAGGCAATGGTACCTCAGATTCCATCGAGCCATTCTTTCGAATGGGTTTACGATGATCACAGAGGACCATTGTGTCTATGTCAAAAGATCCAAGAAGAGTTTCATTATGTTGTCATTATATGTTGACGACATACTACTAGCTGGAAATGATAAAGGGTTGATAGTCGCCACAAAAGAGTGGTTATCCTTCAATTTTGAGATGAAGGATATGGGTGAGGCAGAATACATTCTGGGAGTTAAGATCTACAGAGATCGCTCAAAGAGAATATTGTGTTTGTCCCAACAGACTTACATAAAGAAAGTTCTCGAACGCTTCCTAATGAGTGAATGTAAACCCATTGACACCCCTGTCACAAAAAGCGAGAACTTATCTAAAGAGTTGTGTCCTAAGACTCAAAGAGAAAAGGAAAAGATGGCCCGTGTCCCTTATGCTAATGCTGTGGGAAGTCTGATGTACGCAATGATGTGTACTCGGCCTGACATATGCTATGCAGTTGGCTTAGTAAGTAGATTCCAATCTAACCCCGGACTGGCTCACTGGAAAGCAGTCAAGAGGATTATGCGATATCTGAAGGGAACCGCAGACTATGTGCTATGCTATCAAGGTTCAGATTTGCAGCTAAGAGGTTACAGCGATGCCGACTGGGGCAGTGACCTAGATGAGCGTAAATCAACCACAGGGTATGTCTTTCTGCTCAACAATGGCGTCATTACATGGAGCAGCAAGAAACAACCCTGCATAGCTCTATCAACCATGGAGGCAGAATATATAGCATGTTCTGCAGCGGTTCAAGAAGCTGTTTGGTTAAGGAGGTTCCTCAAGCATTTAGACATTGGCACGGATACTTCAGATCCGGTGACAATATTCTGTGATAGCATGGCAGCTCTCACATATGCTAAGGACTCAAAATATCATGGAAGAACCAAACACATAGATATCAGATATCACTACATAAGAGATATGGTAGCGCAAAAGGAAGTGGTTCTGAAACATCTTTCTACGAGTCGCATGGTTGCTGACCCCTTAACAAAACCTATTGCACGAGATGTATATGAGGCTCATGTTAGGAATCTAGGACTACGTAGATTGTAAATGTAATTTGTATTTCAAATAACATTGAGATGTAACATTTCCTTTGGGATATTAATACAATATGATTCAGTTCTTGTCTTTATCGTATTGTCTTTTACTAATACACACACACAAGATATGTCAACAGGCTAAGATTGGCTCACTCACACGAGCAATCGCCTCTAGCGCTTAAGTAGCGAGAAGAGATGAGACATTGTGTCCCTAAGTACTTGTCCAAAGGGATAAGTTAGTTAACACAAAGATATGTCGCCTTAGTGGGAGCTAAGATGAGGTCTTTTTGAGAAGACTGTGAATGGATTACCCACCATCCATGTAGCCTGAGATTAGCCAGATGTGAGATCCTCTTTGACGCCTTGGAGGCGAGCAAATAGAGGAACTCGGGTTAGACGCTTAAGCAGCGGCTAGACTAAGATCTGTACGGTGTTGATATAGACATATGCTCTTTAAGAAAGAGAAATCCACCGTAGCATGTGTTTCATACTACATGTGCTTATTCGACCAAATGAGTAAGTGAGTAAATGGTTCCCCTCTTTCTCACTGTGTGAGTCTCATTTTTTAAGTGTCCTTTACTTTTGACTATGTCACGAGATGGAGGTTGTGATGTCTGCTACTTTGGCATGTTGTCTATGACCATGATTAATACGGTTTAAAGAGGCATTGCTGGGAAAGCGGTTCGACCAAAGTTGAATGATATGAGTGCAAAGGGAAGATTATTCGATATCGCATCTTCGATAGTATTTGCTGACGTCAAACTATGACGCTGCATATTGGTAGCGGCTAAAGTTGTGAACACATTGAAATGATTTAGAAAAAGTCAAGCATTGTTCTGAGTTTATATAACTCAAGAGGGTTCGAAAATACTTGACTTGATGCGATCGAATAAGTCTAGGACATGACCATACACTTCGAGGATGTTACTATGCTGGTCTTCTCTGGGAGAGATTTGGTGTATGTACTCCCATTTTTATGTAGATGTGCTTGGTGGTCGCACGGCCTATTTACTTGTGTGAATAAGATTGAGAACATTAGAGAGATGCAGACCTGGGGTCATGCCCACTGTGTGCGAATGGGAGATGTAATAACTTGGGGGGGGGGGGGGGGAGGCGCCCACATGGGGCAGACCTCCTGCCTCCCCTACGTAACATGTAACATAAAACGCCATGCGTTACGTAACATGTAACATAAAACGCATGGCATTTATGCCATGCGTTTTACATGTATTTATGGCTGGCCTTTAAGGCCAGCCGTGTAGGGGGACTATATATAGCCCCCCTCCTTTTGGTTCTGGGAACTAATCTGAAAAAAAAAAATAGTGAAAATCTCTCTCTCATTTGTTCTCTCTTGAAACAATTTTTTGGGCTGTGGATTGTTAAGTGTTACTCTAGTTTTATAACTACGTAGTACACTTCACCACTAAGAGAAAACGCTTATTTTTGTCATGCTGGAAAAACTTGTGGAGCAATTTTTGAAGCTGAGCTTGAGGTATTTTTCCGCTGCGATTTTTTTCTAACAGAACACTATTATAAGTAGTAAATGGATAGTAAGAGAGTAGTAATAACCCTATCATTATCTTAACCGTCCTTACCATTATTACCAATAGGTCTCTGCCTGCCATTACCTCCCTTCCTCACTCCACCCTGATTCTGCATTTCCTCTTGCCTCTGGTTTGCCTCAATAAAATCCTCTAACCCTGCCATAGCAGATTTCCCCAGCTTGCAAGGACTAGAGAACTTTTCTTCTAAGATAAACTCGTTTATTCTACCCCATATACTTATCATAATAGCTACAGCTTTTTCCAGACTTGACTTTGGTAGCCTTCTGCCCATATCCAATCACAAGCTTACAAACGTCAGGTTCATATGTCTTCCATTTTCTCATAAGACTTTCACTTTCTACCCATACATCTGAAACAGCAGTACAGCACCACAGGGCATGAATTACATCTTCCTCTTCTCTTCTACCCACTGGAGACAAAGGATCATTTAAAACTCTTCTTTTGCATAGATTGACCTTTGTATGAACGATACTTTTATGGCCTTCCACATGAAATGCTTGTACCCACCAGGTACATCCAATGTCCATATCTGCTTTCACTATTCTGCATCATTTCTTCCTTCAGAGGTACCCCACTCTACTCTCTTTTCTTTCCTTAAGATCAGCATAGTAAGCACTTCTCACAGTGAACTCTCTTTTCTTTCCTTCATTCCGTGTGATTGTTAGTGCAACTACTAGCACAATTAACATGCAGTTGCATTTTCCTGGACGAGACTACAATCCAACCAAACCTGTATAATGACTTGCAAATTCATGACAAAACAAGCATGTGGTTCGATCAAAAGTTATCCGGCAAATATTGGCAATGTGTTGCCCGATTTGAAAACTTTATCATAAATTAGTTCATGTCACATCAACAATATATATGCAATGTGTCATCATGTACGCTAACCCGGTTTATGAATAGAATTTTCCGTACTAGGGTTAACAAAAAATTCAAAACGCCCAAAAAAATTATTAGTATGAGGGGTACTATAAGCAAGTGTACTATGATTATGATTTAAATTAATTAAGTATTAAAATCAAGACATGCATGATGAGATAGCTATTTATAATTATGATCTCTTAATCAGTTAATTGGCAATTTTAATGCTAGCTAGTCTTAAATATACTTATTCAGTTATCATAAAAAAAAAAAAAAAAATTGCCTACATGGTACATAATCGACACACATTTTTCACACTCATAGAATATTATATTATCTTTTACTTATTTGACACTGTATAATGGAATTTGTTATGGACCAACAACAAAACAGCGGAATGATCAATATTTATGGCATTTATAAGTGAAAAATTAATAACAGACATATCAATACAAGAAAAAAGATTATTAGTGATTCAACATTAGCAATGAAAAAGACTATTAATAGCTAAAATAAACTATTAAAGACTAAAATAAATTATTTACAATTAATAAAATTACAGTAAATAAGTAATTTATATACTCTTTTTTACAATTATTTATATAACTGTATTTAAAGCTGACGATATTTTTATAAAATAACTTACGAAAATAATATTCCTCTATATAAATTTTTTCATTTTAAAATATGAATATAAAATAAAATAAAAAATAGTAAACATTTATCATTATTCAAAGAATGATTTGGAATCAATCAAGCAAAACGTAGTAACAAGAAGTTCGTAAGATCCTTTGGAACTTGAGACAAAGAAAAATGTTATTTGTATCTTTATTTGAAATTCCTACTTAAAATTTTGATTTATATTTTTTTTAATTTTTTAATTTTTTTATATAATTTTTAAGTAAATATTTTTAAATAATGTTATAATTTTTTTATATTTTTAAAAAATATTTTAAAATATTAAAAAAATCATATAAAAAATTATAAAATAAAACACAAGAATTTTAAATAGATGCCAGGTCTTGGTTCAACCGTCCAAATTGGAGTCTTGACACAATCACAATCACAATCAAATTATAATCTCATCTATCGACTCTTGCCCTGTTAATTTTTTTCACTCCATGAAAAACGAATAATAGTAGCTGATACAAGTTCTAAATATGGAAATCTTACACACAACTTCTGTAAATGAGTAAACATCCTCGAAAGAAGCAATTCTTTTACATTTTTACATGGCGAGATTTTACAAAATATTTACATGAGACTTATATACTTAAATCATGTACAAATTCTTTATTCTTATTGATAACTTATATTATATTTAGAAAAATAATAATTATAATTTAGGTTGGGTAAGTCGTTCATACTTTCTTTTAAAAAATGGATAAATTTAAAATATATATTAAAAAATTATATTTTTAATGATAGATGTTATTTTTTCAAAGAAGAATGCATTGGATTTGATAACTTAAGATTTGATTTGGATTAGAAGATGAATTTAATTTATTTTATTTTAAATTTATTATTATATATTTTTTAAAATTTTTATATAAAATATAAATTTCAATATTGTTTTTTTAAATTTTAATCTAATTTTTTTAAATATCAAAATAATAATATTATTAAAAAATAATATTTTATTTAATTTTTAAAACTCATTTCAAATCATTTCATCTTTCCATCCAAACCACCCTAAAACGACACGTAAAATTATTCTTATATATGTTTATCTTATCTCAACTGACTAGAATTTATGCCAAACTTTAAAAGATGCTGTAACTGTGTCCACATATTTAAGTGATGAACTATTGTCCGAAAGTCGTAAGATGCTAAATCCAGCTTTCATTCTGAGGTATCTTGTTAACTCTAGTACTAGTACTGCTTGATTTCGATGCTGCACCTGTACATGAAGTTTCTCGGGAAAAAGAAAAAGAACGAACAAAGAAAATACAGTTACTAGATATAAATTCGCAACCAATGATTATAGTAATTCGAGTCTATAGAGAATAGAGGCAATTCAAAGAAAATTCACTGTCGTTAATGTTAATCATAATCCAGGGAGTTGTTTGCTTTTTGGTTGGTCCTAGAAGTGGCAAACGTGGCCCCACTTAGGAGGGGACAAGTGTCTCAATCGACTGTGGCAGCACCTCAGATTCGGAAAGCTACCTTCTCCGTTTCACGTATGGATAGCTTTCGACTTTTTGAGTGAGAGAGAGACAGACATACACTGTTGAGGACTACCATGAGATGATGTTCTCCAACTCATATTGAGTTTTACTCATGTAGTGATTTTCACTTTTGTGATGAGAACTACTATGTGCATTGAAAAGTTTGAGCATCTCCAACTCATATTACGTGGAGGGAGAAGTCCAACCTCTCCTATAAATAAGAGGGGAATGCTGAAACTAAAATCATCCCAACAAGAAGAAGTATTTGAGTGTGTGAAATTGTAAGTGTCATTTGAGAGATAGAGAGGCATTGTGAGTGTTTGTAATCTTGTACAAATATTTTGAATAGTAAGTTTCCACTCCAGTGGACATAGGCAAATTGCCGAACCACTTCAATATTGTCTCTATCTATTTTATGTTTGTTTTCTGGGCAGCATTAGACACAACAATTGATATCAGAGCTTCGGTTCGTGCTATCCAGAAATTTCAGTTGCTCGAAATCAACTTTTGATCACACCAAAACGTTCCTCTTGTCAAGACGGATCCGTTGCCGCGAACGGCATTGAAAACGAACATCAGAGGAGCCCGTACGCGCCATTTGAAGGTCGGAGCGTGCATCCACGCGCCCCACTCGCAGCTGGAGGTTGAAGACGAGTAGAAAACACGCGCCGCCCACGCTCCACACGCTCCCACACGAGCCACGCGCCGCCCACGCTCCACACGCTCCCACACGCGCCCACACGCGCCACAGGTGTCCTCTGCGCGTGATCTCCATGCGCCATCACGCGCCGTACACTGTCTCCGCGCGTGAAACTCACGCGCCTCCACGCGCCACACGCGCTCCGAGTCCTCTTGGCGCGTGAATCCCACGCGCCTCACGCACCTCTGGTCCCCTTCAGCGCGTGTATCACACGCGCCTAACAAATCTGGACCATCCGTTTTTCAGATATGATTTTGAGCTTGATCTTAACCATTTGGAGTCCAATTTCGACGATCAAATAGTGCTTTACAACTATTTGGATTATTCCGGACTCATCCGTCGGTTAGAATTTCGAAATTTATCTTCTAAAATTTCTTAATTAATATGGAAGGTGTTGGGGAAGTTAGGAACTCTGGAAATGCCAGTAGTTCAGGGCGTAGGTCCACAGTTTCAAATGCCAAGTTTGAAGTTGAGAAGTTTGATGGAACTTCTAACTTTGATATGTGGCAATGTGAAGTGATGGACGTTTTGATCCAACAAGAGTTGGATATGGCGTTGGAAGCGAAACCCAACGATATGTCAGAAAAGGATTAGAGAAAGCTTAACACCCAAGCTTGTAGTACAATCTGTTTGTGCCTTACGAAAGATCATAAGTATTTTGTCATGAAAGAGACAAATGCAAATGAACTTTGGCAGAAATTAGAGGATAAGTTCATGAAGAAAAGCATTGAGAGCCGTTTCATTTGAAGAAAAAGCTCTTCATATTCCAATTTCGTGAAGGTACTAGTATGTCTGAACATTTGAATAGTTACAATCAAATTCTTGCTGATCTACTAAACTTGGATGTTGAAATCTAAGATGAAGATAAGGCTTTACTTTTGTTAAATTCTTTATCCGATACATATGATTATTTAATTACAACATTATTGTATGGGAAGGAGAAAATTAGTTTTAACGATGTATCTAGTTCTCTGATTAGCAATGAGTACCGAAAAAAGGATAAGCAGGTACAGCTAGATACATCAAGTGAAGCACTGATAGCAAGAGGGAGATCGCGGTCAAGGTATCCTGGAAAGAAGAAAGGTTTTCAATCGAAAACTCGAGCCACATCACGTGGTTCATCAGTCGGTAGAAAACTCGCCAAAGATGAGTGTTCCTATTGTCACAACAAAGGACACTGGAAAAAGGATTGTCCCAAATTGAAGGGACAACAGAAGAATCAACCAACCACAGCAAATGTCGCGGACAAAGATGAAGATCTTGCCTTGACAGGTTCATCATTGATTTGTCATCCTGATGAATGGATTATGGATTCCAGATGCACCTATCATATATGTCCCAATCAGGACTGGTTTACTGACTTCACAGAAATTGAAGGTGGAGCAGTACTTATGGGCAACGACAGTGTCTGTAAGACTCGAGGGATAGGGAGCATTCGGTTGAACCTGCACGATGGAACTGTCAAAACTCTGACCGAAGTTCGATTCGTCCCGGACTTGCGAAAAAATCTTATCTCATTAGGATCTCTGGATTCAAAGGGATTCAGAATCACTATTGAAGACGGAACTCTCAAAGTGGTAAAGGGAGTTCAAGTGGCTATGAAAGGCTTGAGGCGAGGAAACCTGTATTTCTTACAGGGAAGTACTGTTGTTGGAAGAGCTTCTACAAGTTGTGAGAAGCTAGATGAGACTGATGCTGACACTACCAGACTTTGGTATATGCGTATGAGACACGCTGGAGAAAAAGTTTTGCAAACACTCGTAAAGCAAAGCTTACTCAAAGGTGCCAAGACTGGTAAATTGTCTTTTTATGAGCACTGTGTATTGGGTAAGCAAACGCGGATCAAGTTCGGAACCGCTGTTCACAATACACAAGGGATACTTGACTATGTACACTCTGATATTTGGGGACCTACCAAAATTGCATCTTTGGGAGGTAAGCATTAGTTTGTAACTTTTGTATATGATTATTCTTGTCGTGTGTGGGTGTATACGATGAAGAATAAAGATGAAGTGTTGAACATCTTTTTTGTTTGGAAGAAAATGATTGAGACTCAGACCGGAGTATACTCTAGACCCTTTCATGGAAGTATGCCGGAGAGAGTGAATAGTCAGACACTTCACGGTACGAGGAACACCGCAGCAAAACGGTGTGGCAGAACGGATGAATCGTACTTTGCTAGAGAAAGTACGATGTATGTTACTGAATGCTGGATTCAGTAAACAATTTTGGGCTGAAGCTGTGACATATGCATGCCACCTCGTCAACAGACTACCCGCAGCTGCCAATGGCAGGAAGACACCTATTGAAATGTGGAAAGGTACACATGCTACTGATTATGACTCTTTACATGTTTTTGGATGTCCAGCTTACTATCATGCTAAAGAAAGTAAGCTTGACCCTAGAGCCAAGAAAGCAAAATTCTTGGGTTTTAGCTCTGGTGTAAAAGGGTATAGACTCTGGTGCATAGAGTCTAAGAAGGTAATTATCAGTAGAGATGTTACTTTCAACGAATCTGAGATGCTTAAGTCACATAATCATAAAGATTCCAGTGAAGGCAACTATGATGGTAAAACACCTGGTGATTCGCAGAAGGTGGAGTTTATCACTCCAAATGATTCAAGAGAAGACAGACAAGAGGAGGTTGATAGTCCAGTCATAGCACCTCCAAGTCAAATTGAATCAATAGCAACCAACAGACCGAGACGAGAGAAACGTGTACCGACACGTTATGCAGACTACGTGACATATGCACTACCAGTTGAAGGGGGTGAGATCCCCACCACTTACAGAGAAGCCATACAATCCAGTGAAAATGATGAATGGATAAAGGCGATGACTGAGGAGATGCAGTGTCTTCATAAGAACCAGACTTGGGAACTTGTGCCACTGCCACAAGGAAAGAAGTCAATTGGCTGTAAGTGGATCTTTAATCAGAAAGATGATCAAGTTGCTAAAAATAGAATTCGATACAAAGCTAGATTGGTAGCCAAGGGCTACGCTCAGACAGAGGGAATTGACTACAGCGAAGTATTCTCTCCTGTTGTGAAGCATTCATCCATTCGGATATTGCTAGCTTTGGTTGCACAATATGATCTTGAGTTAGCACAACTTGATGTGAAGACAACTTTCTTGCATGGTGATCTGGAAGAGGAGATTTATCTGTCTCAACTAGAAAGGTTTAAAGAAACTAGTAAAGAAAAACTGGTTTGCAGACTGAAGAAATCTCTCTATGGACTGAAGCAGTCACCTCGGCAATGGTTCAAGCAGTTTGACCATTTTATGATAGATCTGAAATACACTCGTTGCCAATACGATCATTGTGTGTATTTCAGAAAACTTGCAGATGGATCTTTCATTTATTTACTTTTATATGTAGATGATATGTTGATTGCATGTAAAAGCAAGGTGGAGATAAATCGTTTGAAAACTCAGTTGAGTCATGAGTTTGAAATGAAAAATCTAGGAGAAGCACGAAGAATATTGGGATGGAGATCAGCAGAGATAGGGTGAAATGTACAGTTCACCTTATCTCTGCTGATCTCCATCCCCAATATTCTTCGTGCTTCTCCTAGATCTTTCATTTCAAACTCATGACTCAACTGAGTTTTCAAACGATTTATCTCCACCTTGCTTTTACATGCAATCAACATATCATCTACATATAAAAGTAAATAAATGAACGATCCATCTGCAAGTTTTCTGAAATACACACAATGATCCTATTGGCAACGAATGTATTTCAGATCCATCATAAAACGGTCAAACCGCTTGTACCATTGCCGAGGTGACTGCTTCAGTCCATAGAGAGATTTCGAGCAACTGAAATTTTCTATGGACTGAAGCAGTCACCTCGGCAATGGTACAAGCGGTTTGACTGTTTTATGATGAATCTGAAATACACTCGTTGCCAATACGATCATTGTGTGTATTTCAAAAAACTTGCAGATGGATCTTTCATTTATTTGCTTTTATATGTAGATGATATGTTGATTGCATGTAAAAGCGAGGTGGAGATAAATCGTTTGAAAACTCAGTTGAGTCATGAGTTTGAAATGAAAGATTTAGGAGAAGCACGAAGAATATTGGGGATGGAGATCAGCAGAGATAGGGTGAAATGTACAGTTCACCTTACTCAGAAGTAATATCTGAAGAAAGTATTGCAACGCTTCAATATGGACTCAAAGTTGAAGCTTGTGAGTACTCCAATGGCCCCATATTTTAAGCTCAGTGCATTGCAGTCTCTTAAAGATGATGAAGAGCGGGACTACATGAAAAATGTCCCATATGCAAGTGTTGTTGGTAGTTTAATGTATGCCATGGTGTGTACACGACCTGATATCTCCTAGGCCGTCAGTTTGGTCAATCATTATATGCATAATCCTGAAAAGAAGCACTGGCATGCGGCTAAATGGATTCTACGGTATATTCTAGGGGCCGTAGATCTTGGTTTGAAGTTCGAGAAGAGTGAAGATAGTCTAGTAACTGGATACGTTGACTCAGACTATGCAGGTGATCTTGACAAACGGCGATCGACAACTGGATACGTGTTCACTATGTCTAGAGCACCAGTTAGTTGGCGATCAACTTTGCAGTCTACGATTGCACTGTCATCCACAGAGGCTGAGTATATGGCTGTAACAGAAGCCGTAAAAGAAGCCATTTGGTTACAGGGACTGGTAACATATTTGGGAATTGAGCAGCAAAAGGTTACTGTTTACTGTGACAGTCAGAGTGCAATTCATTTGGCCAAGAATCAAGTTTATCACTCTCGAACAAAACATATAGATGTCCGTTTCCACTTCATACGTGAGATATTGGAAGAAGGGGACATTCTACTTCAGAAGATTGGCACTGAAAATAATCCAGCAGATATGTTGACAAAAGTTGTCACTGGAATCAAGTTCCAACACTGCTTGGACTTGATTAATATCTCACACTGCTGAGCACCTAAGGGTGCATTGGCGCGTTAGGGTGCATTTGATAGCGGAAATCTTTCATGGCAAACGAACATTTCAATAAGGAGGTGAAATCATTGCAAGGATGCAACATGTAGTATCCTAGTATGGCACACTTGGGTGGAGGGGGTGATTGTTGAGGACCACCCATGTGTTGATGTTCTCCAACTCATATTGAGGTCCACCCATGTGGTGATTTCCACCTTTGTGATAAGAACTACCATGTGCATTGGAAAGTTTGAGCATCTTCAGCTCATATTACGTGGAGGGAGAAGTCCAACCTCTTCTATAAATAGGAGAGGAATGCTGAAGCTAAAATCATCCCAACAAGAAGAAGTGTTTGAGTGTGTGAGATTGTAAGTGTCATTTGAGAGATAGAGAGGCATTGTGAGTGTTTGTAATCTTGTACAAACATTTTGAATAGTAAGTTTCCGCTCCAGTGGACGTAGGCAAATTGCCGAACCACTTCAATATTGTCTCTATCTATTTTATGTTTGTTTTCTGGGCAGCATTAGGCACAACACACACACCCCATTTTAAGCACAAATGAAGGACCACCTTGTCCTCGTCCATTTCAATGAGCCATATGTTTTTGCTAGTTTGGACTGTATCTTTTTCTGCTGAGCTTGGCTCCCTTCCATTGTGGGTGCGAACTTGATGTTTGGTTTCGTTTTGGATCGGGTTTTGTTTTTGTTTATAGTCTATAGGTTCAAAGAAAAGTAGCCATGGAATTCAATGTTATTTTAAGAGGAAAAAAAAAACTACGGATTATTGTACCATTCTTGATCAAATTCTATTATTTGAGTAGAAGAGAGACACATATATATGAAGTAAAATCCACAACATTTATAATTGCTCCAATAAATTGCTTGTATAGCATAAGATTGCAGAGCCCGTTTCAATATCATCTCTTTTTCTCTCGATTTTAAATTTTAAGATTTCGTAATAATAGAACTTGGGAATATCTATCTAAAGATTCATGGGTAATAATGATATGTTTACATCCAATTTACAACAACTTTATTACTTATAGTTTTTTTACTATTCTTAATTATTAAGAAAAAAATTTAAAAACTTTCAATTTCACTAATAGCTACTTCCTTGACCATTAAGTAAAAAAATAATTTTAAAAAATTTAAAAATAAAAAGAGAAGGAACCCATCCTTTTAGCATAAAACTTGTCTATTTGGAATTTATATAAATTATTTCTCTTGCTGTAATTTGAATGATGAGTAAATCCTAAGGGAAAGAACCCATCCGAGCTAAAAGGATTTGTCACCAATAACTATAAGCATGATACATAATAAGAACAGCCCAAGCAATGCCATATGACAGCTAACACAATTGCAAACAGAATAAATTGCAAAAAAAGAAATCTATAGAAATAGCATACAGTGCTTTGCCAACAACTCTCCCAGAACCCACCTAATTTTCGTTACTTCTCAATACAAGCATAGCTAACACAACAACAAATTAAGGTGAGCACTAACAATATCTGGTCAACACACTGAAGCAACGAATTAAAGAATTGAACAAGTTTCTGTCATTTTCTCGTATAAGCACTATCGATACGGGTTATTTTAAAACTCATATCAAATCATTTTATCCTTCAATCCAAACCCTCCTTAAAACGGCACGAAAATTTACTTTTTGGTATAAAACTAAAGAAAAATTATTATTGCAAAAGAGAAATAAGAAACTCTCTCTGAAACTCTTAAGAACTGAAATTTTTTTTCTCTTTCTATATTTTCTTATATATTTCATTACAACTGAAACCCCTATTTATAAGATTTAAAATTACTATGTAAGTTATTATGCAAGTCACTATACAAGTCACTGTGCAGAATTTAAAATAATAGTGGTGGGTCATTCATATAATTTTAGTGGTGGGACAGGGGTGGCTACTGTCTCATTTAATTCATTACACTCCCCCTTGAATGACCACCCATAAAAAATCTGTCTCGTTAAAACCTTGCCAAGGAAAAAATCCAATGGGAAGAAAAACCAATGGCGAAGGAAAAAGAGTACAATCAGCACATTTACTCCCCCTGAAAAGTGCATGACAAAATATTTTTGAGTTTTCGCATTCTAATGTTATGCACAATTTTCTTGAATGTGGAAGTTTGTAACACTTTTGTGAATAAATCTACCATATTATCACTAGATCATCAATTTCACATTTCTCTTGAAGTTCATGAGTATAAAAGAATTTAGGTGAAATATGTTTGGTTCTGTCACTTTTGATATATCCTCATTTGATTTGAATGATACAAATAGTATTATCTTCATATAAGATTGTTGGGCTATTATTGATCATGAGAAGTCCACACTTTTCCTGGATATGTTGAATAACTAATCTCAGCCAAATACACTCTCGACTTGCTTCATGAATAGCAATGATCTCTGAGTGATTTGAAGAAGTAGCAAATAGTGTTTGCTTAACAGATCTCCATGATATGGCACTATCTCCATAAGTAAATAAATATCCAGTTTGAGATCTACCTTTGTGTAGATCTGAAAGATAACCTGCATCTGCATACCCAATCAATTCTGGACTTAATCCACGTTGATAAAATAATCTCATATCAATCGTACCATGAAGGTAACGAAGGACATGTTTAATTCCATTCCAATGCCTTCGAGTTGGTGCAGAACTATATCTTGCAAGCAGATTAACTGAGAATGTAATATCTGATCGAGTGCAATTTGCAAGATACATCAAAACTCCAATTGCACTGAAATATGGTACTTCAGGACCAAGAATTTCTTCATCGTCATCACAAAAACGGAATGGATCATTGTTTACATCAAGTGTTCGAACAATCATTGGAGTACTCAGAGGATGAGATTTGTCCATATAAAAATGTTTTAGAACTTTCTCAGTATACATGGATTGATGAATAAAAATTTCATTTGGCAAGTGCTCGAGCTGCAGGCCGAGACAAAGTTTTGTTTTGCCAAGATCTTTCATTTCAAATTCATTCTTTAAATATATAGCTGTTTTTGAGATCTCTTCAGAAGTTCCCACAATATTTAGATCATCAACATAAACCGCAATAATAACAAATCCGGATTCTGATTTCTTAATAAAAACACATGGGCATATAGGATTATTCTCACATTTTTCTTTTAATAGATATTCGCTTAAACGATTATACCATATGTGCCCTTATTGTTTCAACTCATATAAAGATCTTTGTAGTCTGATTGAGTACATATTTCTAGATGTACTTGTAGATGCTTCAGGCATCTTATATCCTTCAAGGATTTTCATATATATGTCATGGTCTAAGGATCCATATAAATATGCAATGACCATATCTATCAACCGCATTTCTAATCCTTTTGTAACAACCAGACTAATCAAAAATCTAAATGTGATTGCATCCATAACGGGAGAGTATGTTTCTTCATAATCAATCTCGAGTTTCTGCAGGAGACCTTGTGTGACAAACCGTGTTTTGTACCGCACAATTTCATTTTTCTCATTACGTTTTCGTACAAATACCCACTTATACCCAACAGGCATTACACCCTTTGGTGTTTGGACAACAAGTCCAAATATTTCTCACTTTGCTAGCGAATTTAATTCAGTTTCAATAGCTGTTTTCCATTTTGGCGAATTATTTTTACGTCGACATTCTTTGACGCTTTTTGGCTCACTTTCTTCATTACTTATGGCAATGTCTAGGGCCATTTTATATGAAAATATGTTGTCGACAACAGTTTTATTTCTATCCAAAATTTCTCCAGTTTTCATGAAATGTATTGAGATCTCATTATTTTCAAGTACATGTTCCTCTTCAGGGGAAAATATTTCATGACACACCTCTTCAAGAGGTCCCTTTTCAAGAGATTTATACTCTTCAGGAGTTTTCTCTTCAGGAGATTCTGGAATAGAAGATTTGATCTTTTTAGGAGCACCAATTATATTTGTAACTTGTATTGTGAGTACGTGTTCTTCAGGAATACCAAATTTATTTTGTATTCTTTTCCTTCTGGGAATTTTGTCTTTCGCACCAATAGGTCTTTCACGCTTCAGGCGTATTTTAGATTCACCTATTGCTGTTTTGACATTTTGTCCTTCAGGGACTTCAATCCTTGCTGGAGCATTAACAGTTGGAATATAAGATTTTACTACACCTTTAGTGTCAGTAAATACATCCGGTAACTGATTTGCAACATTTTGCAAATGAATAATCTTTTGAACTTCCCGTTTACATTCATTTGTAGGAGGATCAAAATGAGACAGAGTCTTATTATCCCAAGTAATATCTTGTCGTGCTTCAGACACCGACTTTTCTTTACTCATTAACGGAAAATTGGATTCGTCAAAATGACAATTCTCAAAACGTGCTTTAAACATATCCCATGTAAGGGGTTCAAGGTATCTAATAATAGATGGAGAATCAAAACCAACATATATCCCAAGTCTACGTTGAGGGCTAATTTTTGTACGTTGCGGAGGTGCAATTGGAACATATACAGCACATCCAAAAGTATGAAGATGAGAAATATTTGGTTGTTGACCAAATGTAAGCTGTAATGGAGAATATTTATGATATGCAGATAGTCTAATACGAATAAGAGATGCTGCATGAAGTATAGCATGTCCCCAAGCAGAAACAAGTAGTCTTGATTTCATAAGTAAAGGTCTAGCGATTAGTTGAAGCCTTTTGATCAAAAATTCAGTTAAACCGTTTTATGTGTATGTATGCGCAACAGGATGTTCAACAACTATTCCTATTGACATGCAATAATCATCAAAAATTTGAGATAAAAATTTACCTGTATTATCCAATCGAATGGTCTTAATTGGATACTCAGGAAATTGTGCTCGTAATTTAATTATTTGAACAAAAAATCTAGCAAATGCAACATTTCTAGTGGAAAGCAGACAAACATGTGACCATCGACTAGATGCATCAATTAGAATCATAAAATATCTAAATGGTCCACTTGATGGATGAATAGGCCCACATATATCTCCGTGAATCCTTTGTAAAAAGGATGGAGATTCAATAATGACTTTTGAGGGAGATGGTCTGATAATTAACTTACTTTGAGAACATGCAGAGCACAGAGATTCATTGGGTAGAAATATCTTTTGATTCTTTAAGGGATGTCGATGCGAGTTTTCAATAATTCGTCTCATCATTATAGAACCCGGATGTCCAAGACGATCATGCCAAGTCATAAATACTTTAGGGTTAATGCACTTCTGGTGCATTACCACATATGATTCAATTGTTCTCATTTTTGTATAATACAATCCAGAACATAGAGCAGACAGTTTTTCTAATACGAGCTTCTGGCCCGATATTGTTTTAGTAATAAGAAGATACTCTTTACTGCCTTCATTGGTCGTTTCAATATGGTAATCATTACGACATATATCTTTGAAACTCAATAAATTTCTTCTGGATTGTGAAGAGAATAGAGCATCATCAATACAAAATTTGGTGCTATTAGGCAACATAATATAAGCTCTTCCGGAGCTCTCAATTAAATCCGATGAACCTGATATGGTATGGATATAGGCTTTACTCAGTGTTAGATTTTGAAAATATTTCTTTTTTTTTAGAATTGTGTGAGTTGTAGCACTGTCAGCCAGATATATATCTTTATCATTCAACTCAGAGATAAAAAGTTCATCAATGTGATCCATGGTTCTACAAAATATACAAAACTTTTATTACAGATAGAAAGAAAATATATTAATTGAGTGAAACACTTCCATCTCCAATTAAGTGTTCAATATTACCTTTAGGATAATTAAAGAAATCAGATACATCAAGATGAGTAACGTCTACATCTACTGAATATAATAAATCATCGGATGGTTCTACTAAATTTGTTTAATACACTTTATTCTTTCCTTTAATAGAAGCTTGATATAAATCAGCTAAGTGTCTGGCTGTACGACAGGTACGTGACCAATGTCCAGTCATTCCACATCTATGGCACACCTCTTCACTTTTCTTTGAAAAATTATTCTGGAGATTTTTACCCATTTCTGAATTGTACCACTTCTGGTGATATGGTATATTATTATCCCTTTTAATGTTGTCATTTCTGAGACCAACATTTCTATAATTTCTCCTATCACGTCCGCGCCCCTGATTTCTTCTAAAGGATGCACCATTCACTTCTGAGAATGATGCAAACCTATTACCATTCACTTCAGAGAATGATATTGAACCGGTAGGGCGTGACTCATGGTTTTCTAATAAGAGCTCATTGTTCTGCTCAGCTACTAGAAGACATGATATAAGTTCAGAATATTTCTTGAATTTTCTCTTTCAATACTGCTGCTGTAAGAGCACATTCGAGGTATGAAATGTAGTATAAGTCTTCTCTAGCATGTCATCATCAGTAATTTTCTCACCGCATAATTTTAATACTGAGTTTATTTTAAAACGTGCGGAATTATACTCACTAACACTTTTATAATTTTGCAATCTCAGGTGCAACCATTGAGAATGAGCTCTTGGGAGGATGACAGTCTTCTGATGTTCATACCTCTCCCTTAAACTGTTCCACAAAATATAGGGATCTTTTACTGTAAGATATTCAGTTTTCAATTCTTCATGAAAATGGTGGCGAAGGAAAATCATTACTTTAACACGGTTCTGCAGGGATGCTTGATTTCCTTCTTTAATAGTTTCTCCCAGGTTCATTGCATCAAAATGAATTTCAATATCAAGCATCCAGGATAAATAATTTTTCTCAAATATGTCAAGAGTAACAAATTTCAATTTTGTAAGATTTGTCATTTTCTACACATATAAATAATGAAATAAATATGTGTATCTCAGAAAATATATTTATATTTTCACACAGATAATCATTAATAAAATATATTAAATACTGCAAATAATATATTGAAAAACTTACAGAGGAATAAAGCCACTAGTTTCAGAATTAGTAGAACTTTCGTACTGATAACGTGGTATAAAACTAAAGAAAAATTACTATTGCAAAACAGAAATAAGAAACTCTCTCTGAAACTATTAAGAATTGAAACTTTCTTTCTCTCTCTATATTTTCTTATAAATTTCATTACAACTGAAACCCATTTTGCTTTGAAATTACTATGCAAGTTACTATACAAATTACTATGCAAGTTACTGTGCAGAATTTAAAATAATAGTGATGGAATCATTCACATAATTTTAATGGTGGGACAGAGACGGCTGCCATCGTATTTAATTCTTTACACTTTTATATATGTTTATCTTATCTCAAGTAACTAGAACTTATGCCAAATTTTAAAAGATGCTGTAACTGTGTCTACATATTTAAGTGATGAACTATTGTCCGAAAGTCGTAAGATGCCAAATCCAGCTTTCTACAATTTTTATTTATTTTTTATTTTTTATTTTCTCGCGATTTAACAATTTGTCTATAAATATAATTCTCAATGCTCTGTTTTGCCTCATCAGACAAAAATGGAGCAGTTCAAAGGCCAACCTCGGCTCCCAAAATTCGCAGTCCCGAGACGTTACGACATACGCCTCAAATTGATCTCGACATCGTCGACGACACAAAGTTCATCGTCCTCAATGCCGCCGAACTCTCTGTCGAAACCGACTCCGTAATGTTCACCAACCGAGATTCTGAGGTATCTTGTTAACTCTAGTACTAGTACTGCTTGATTTCGATGCTGCACCTGTACATGAAGTTTCTCGGGAAAAAGAAAAAGAACGAACAAAGAAAATACAGTTACTAGATATAAATTCGCAACCATTGATTATAGTAATTCGAGTCTATAGAGAATAGAGGCAATTCAAAGCAAATTCACTGTCATTAATGTTAATCCTGAATGAATGAACGGACTTTCTGGCAGGTTTTCAAGCCTCTGCAAATTGATTTGGTTAAAGACGACGAGATTTTGGTTTTGGAGTTCGCCGAGACACTTCCGATTGGGCCCGGAGTTCTAAGTATCGTGTTTGACGGAACCTTGAACGACAAAATGAAAGGATTCTACAGAAGGTAGTAATAATTCTTGCAACTTTTCACCTTGTTTACATTAATTTTAATTAGAAAAATGCTAGCTGACCAATAAAGTTGATCGAAAAAGATTTTATTTTTATTTTTTTATTTGATAATTAAGAAAGTGAATATTAGTAACTAGTGAATTGATATTTTTTATTATTTTTAAAAAATATTTAAAATTGTGTAAAAAATGATTAAGAAATAAGAAAAAAAAAATTATTTACAGTGCATCGGTTCATTTCATCGATTGTCCATTGGTACTAGTATCATTGTCCTTTTAATTATTATATTAAGAGTAATTGTAGATATATTTTTAGAATGTGCAAATCCTATATACCCATGATCATATTTAAAAATGTAGAATTTATTATTAAAAATTACTTTTTACATAGATAATTTTTTAATAATAAATCCTCCCATTTTTTAAAGTGGAATGTGTGGAACTTGCACATTTAAAATTATAAATATTATTTTTCTTAAATAATATAAAATTACAGATGACATAATTTTAGTGTGAGAATTAAAACTTATGATATTTGAGGCACAAAATGATGAAGAAAACTGTGATATTTGGAAAATGGAGTATTATGGTCACAAAAGAATATTTAAAAATAATTTTATAAATTGACATAACTTTATATAGTATGTTATATTTTTTTAATTATAAAATTAATTTTATAATATGAAAAATTACATCAAACTATATTAATTTATAAAATTATTTTTAAATAATTATTAGAGTATTATCAGTTGGGATTAGAAAAAGAAAATCTTACTTTAATGTTTTTTTTTTGGGGGGGGGGGGGGGGGGGTTGATGCGTAGACTAACTAAAGAATAACCTATTTTTCAACCTTTATGGTACATTTTATACCCTAAATCATCACAATATATATATTGCATTTGCAAATTATCAGAACATTATACTATGCATCATCAATTAAGATTTGATGATCGAGATTGTTCAGATCGCTTATCAACGAACTTAATAAGACAAGCATTACTTCTTAGTTTTTGATAATTAGAATCAAATTTATAATTTGAAGTAAGAAGTATAATGCAGTGTTAATAGGGGTTTGAAACCGAAAATATACTTATCCTTAAAGTTGCAATATATATATATATATATATTTATATATATTTTAAAAAAAAGGGATTGACTTGATTGGAGTAACTACAAATTTAATAATATTAATTTTAAATTTCATATATTAAATATATACCATCTACACTGATTTAAGGAAGACAACTGTTTAAGTAAACACTCACCTTTGATGGTGCACCTCATGAATTTCTTGCTGATAAAAAGTAGATAAACACAGGATAATATGTAGATCTTAGAAATCATCCCCAAATCCAAAAAAGACGAGTTTGTTAGAGTTGCTACAAATGCTTGTGGTGTTCTCCACGTATGATTGATTGAAATCAGATACTTCGACCTGGAGAAGTTGAAATTGTCTGTGAAAGTAACAAATTAGTGAATTATGGGGCTTGCATGCTTAAGGTGAAATGAATAAAATATCTTGGAGAACGTTTACATTTTGGCATGTATCTCACATTTTGTGTCAGAAAAGTAAAGTGAAGACACACCAATATTGGAATTGACAGCTAAACATAAGTACACTTTTGATTGATCTTGATCAGTCAATCTCCTTTTGGGGCTAGATTGAGCTGATAAGGAAACCGACCAAGGTGCCCGACTGTTTATTTATTCCATAGTTATTTCATGATGCTAGTCTATAACCATTCTTTTTTTCTATTTTTTAGCTTCATGTTGATGAAGTATTTATGTATAACATGAAGGTAGGGGTTGTAGGAATTTATGCACTTAACTTATTTTATAAAACTGGTTCAACAAGAAAGATTTGTATTTTACTTATAAACATGCCCAAGACCTTATCCACAGGCAATGTGAAATTTATTTCTCAATACCTTCCTTCACATGTAGCAGACCAGTAATTTTTTTGGTACTTGTCACAGGGTAAGTAGTGTAGGCTCCCATTCATCCTGTGACAGACTTTAATATCATGTAGGAATTCATAAGTCTAACTCATCTTATAAAATCGGTTCAACAAAAGAGGTTTGCACATTACTTATAAACATGCCCAAGACCTTGTCCATAGGCAATGTAAGATTTATTCTTCAACAGAGAAGACATGTTTTGATTTACTAAGTCATGAGCCCCTTTTAGTTTATTTTTTGATGGACTAGGGGTGTCAAATCGTGTCAACGGGTCGTGTTCGTGTAGTGTCAAAAAATATATATTATACTATATAAGTCAACCCTAACTTGATTCGTTAAGCTTATCGTGTCAAAATCTCAACCCTAACACGATCCGTTAACATAACGTGTCGTGTCAACCCGTTATGACCCATTAGTGAATATTATGAAATAAATTAACACGACAAATATGATACGTTTCAATCTATTTATGTAGATGTGTTGAATATATCCAAAATTAATCCGTTTGAATTAATTAAACTTAGTATAATTTTATACAAATGTTAAAATCACAATATCTATAAAAATTATAATACAAATTACAAATATGATTTATAATATAAATAAAAAAATATTGAAATTAAGATTCTAACAATTTTACTTTTAAATGTAAAGGTATACTTTACAACTGTATGTAATATTATTCGCACTATAATATCCACAGGATTGTGGGTCAAGTTGATTTGGAGAAACCACCTAGGGATGGGCATATAGCACTTTGATATTTATTAATGCCTTGATTTTCCCCTTTGGAATTTACAGGTTAACTGGGAGCATATATCAGAAGTCTGGGGTTCCTCACATCTACTGACTCGTTTTGTCAGTACAATTGTCTCACCAGTTGGTCTCTCCCTCCCTCCTGCCTCTGTTGTTAGTTCCACAAGTATCAAACTGTTGTCAATTTTATCAATAACAAGCTGTACAGAAATTGAATTCAAATACTGTTAATTAGTCATTTGTTTAATTTTTATTGTTTATCCTTTTCTTGGTTTGGTTCGCCCTATTTTCCAGTTTGCTTCATTTGAGAAGGCCAAGGAAGTAGAGGAGTTTTTTGCAACCCGTACTAAGCCCTCCATTGCTAGAACTTTGAAGCAGAGCATTGAGCGAGTTCACATTAATGCAAATTGGGTTCAGGGTATTCAAAATGAGGAGCATCTTGTTCAGACCCTGAAGAAGTTGGCATAAAGGAAGTACTTACTAGGAAAGACCTGTTCCATCTTCATTGTGAAAAAGAAATAAAGTGGACCAGAATAATCAGATGCCATGAACACAACCATTAGTCTTGTTAGTACTGTATCCTTTAAACTTGGTCTTTCTAATTATGGCTTTGCATTTGTTTTTCTTCCTTCTATTTGTATCAGTGTGCTGTGCTATTTTCCAATTATCCAATCAAAAACATATTGCCAACTTCTCCGCCAAATTATATCTACATATATAAATACATATATTTGCATTTTTTTTTTTGTTTTTATTTTCTTGGATACCATGTTATTGATCTGACACGTAAAATGGACACCGATCATTTTTTTACATTAGACTGAATGGTGAATGTTTATTTAAGAGAGGTCAAAACCTAGGCCTTTTCACTTGGGGTAATTTTGAAGAGTTGGAATCATCATAATTTCATGTACTTGTTCAAATCTGCTGATAAATGGTTTACAATTTGTCAAACAAGTTTTATGTAGGTGAATAGTATATTTTAGGTGATTTGGCATATACTAGGTAATGAATTTGAATCCCACTACGTATTCACCTTAGACTTCTAGTATTGATCGCCTAAGGATTCATTGAATATCCTCAAACCTAACTTGAGGAGTAAGTTACAGTATTTACAACTCACTAGTTAAAGTTTAGCTAAATTTTGACTTAAAATGTCACTTTTATAAATTTTAACTAGTCACTTTTTATTACATCAAATAATAGGCTCAATAAATCAAAAATTATTTTATTAAAATATTAATTTTTTATTTTTTATTTATTTTAATTCTAATTAGAACACTCAAAACCCACAAATTGTCTCATTTGTTTAGTCAAAATTTAGTTAAAAAACATAAAAACAAGTTTCTATTATGGAAAGTAAGGAGAGAGAAGGTTAAATTTATTTTAACTTTATTGAGTTTATTGAAGCATGTTTTTTATTTTTTTTTAACTAAAATTTGACTAAATAACCATTTAACTAATAGGTTGTGAATGTTCTAACGCTTGAGGATATAGTGCTACTATGATCACGTCTACATAGAGAAATCACCATCGATTGTCCTTTCATACCCTTTTGTTGTTCGTGTAAACCTTCTGTATAATCTTATAAAATAAAAAATTTTGATGTTTTTATACTTTTACACCAATAATGTGTTGGGTATATGTATTAATGGGTTTGTATGTAGGTATTTTCAAAATTAAATTTACAGAGACAAAAAAAGGTAGATAATTCAATGCGGATTACATTTTAAAATCTTTTATTAAAATAAAGAAAGTAACAAATACGTTGATGACACCTTCTAAAACTCTGAAAAAAAAGGAAGCCAATGCAATTGGTCTAGTTCAAAATTCCTCAATCAATTGATAATTATCTCCAATTTAGCAATATATAATTAAAATATGGTGGTTATCTCTAAAATTATACAAACTTGGTACTCAAGCTGAAAACACTTTAATTATATGTTCAAGATAATTAATAGAAAACAATTACTAATATATTTGATTCAAAATTTTAAGTTTTTTACAAAAGAAACAATGTTGTATTAATGGTATGGAATGTGTGCCCTTTGTAATCTTGGTTTGGATAGTGAGATAAAATGATTTGTGAATAAAAGTGAAATAATTTGTGAATTATAGTAAAATAATTTAAGTTGAAATATTTTATGAAGATTTGAGAAGTGAGAGAAAAAAATTTTAAATAAAGATATTATAAGATTAAAATATTGTCAAAATATAATTTTTTTAATATAATTTTTATTTTGAAATTTGAAAAGTTTGAATTATTTTTTGTATTTTATTTAAAAATTTGATAAATTTGTAATTATCAAGTAATGATTAGATGATAAAGTTAAAGATTGGAAATTAAAAAATATTTGTATATGTGATATTTGAATATCAAGATAATATGAGATAATATGTGGATAGTTTACTACGGAAACGATGCACCATTACTCATACTAACAGTCTCATTACCATCAAACTTGTGCTTGGAGTAAATGTTTTTGGCGTTATTGGTCACGTGTGCATTAGCACCACTATTTGCAAGTCATTGCATATTTAAAAACCAACATTAATATCAGCAACTGTGGCTGCCAGCTATATGGGAGGATAATGTCACTGGAATGAAAAATTAATCCGCCAAATATAGTCTAATCCCTGATGATTAGTACCCTTACAAATCTGATAGGGTGATCGGCCGTCGGAATTGGAAGAAGAACAACACCCGCCTTGATAAATATGTGAGGCAAAGGCTTAAGGGGCAAATTTGGCTTGGCAGTGTTGGAGGAACCAGAAAACTGCAGTTTACACTTCACAGACTGAAACTTCAAAGGATTAGAAAGTAGAGAATAATTTCATGAGCATGACGGTTGAGAATAATTTCATGATTCAGCAGCTCATACCTGAAATTTAAAAACAAAAAAATAATACATAGAAGCCTCTTGAGTATGGAAGGAGTAAGAAGTGATAAACGATTAGGACGCCCAAGAATAAAGCAGATGAGATCATCGTCATCAACCGACTTTCCAACAGCAAATAATTAATCAGCCAAGAACTTGGCTCTGGAAAAATAAGCACCACAAGTCATAGAACCTTGCTAGAGTTTCTGTAGCTAACATTTCAAATGGGAAATATTAGACTTCAACTAAGAGGCAAAATTAGCAGCAAGGGACTGCCACGCCAAAAACGACTTATCCAAACCATAGAGAAAAGCAACTAGCAAAGGAAAAATAGAGGAGATGATCCAACTTAGCAAAAGTGGGTCACGACTCTGCCAACGAGTGTAGGCTGGATTCATAGACTCACTTTTGGTGACATCATCATCAACAAACATAGCAAGACAAAGGTTAGTCTCAAAGCAAATGTGTTGAATGAAGTAATCACACCTCCTGGTACAACTTAGAAATGGCATGGTTTCAATGTGCGATGATGGAGTACACTCCCCTGTCCAGCTAAGTTGGTGAAGAAAATATTGCCCAAAGAAGATAGACAACAACCTGTCAGGAAGAGATACGCAAAAGATGCTGCTATGACTTGATCTTAGACCTGGATAACTGACATTTTAGGAGTTTTGCTTTTACTGTTCAGATACTTGTACATAAAGCAAATATGTTTATTTTTCCTTTATAATTAGGGGTGTAAATAGTCCGGTCCGGTCCGGGAAATTTGTGAACCGATTTCATTCGGTCCAAGAATTCTCTCACCCTGGACTGGACTGAACAGGAGTTCGGTCCATACCGGTCCGGTCCAATTCGGTCCAGGGACGGTCCGGTCCGGTCCAGGGGTGCCCCATATGATTTAATGGGCTAAATTTAATATATAATTCTACAATAATCAAATATTTTTTTGGTCCAAATTTAATTACTATAAATTATAATATGTTAATATTATAAAAGTATATATTATATATTAATATGTTAGTATATATTATATATTAAGTATGATAGTAAATTATAACTAATAGTCTAATAGTCTAATAACACTTTCACATTAGTATATGTTAATAAACTATAACTAATAAGTAATAACATTATTACAATTTACATTAGTATATTATATATTTATATGTTAGTAAATAGTGATAAATTATTAATAATATATTAAATAATAATAATACACTTATTATTTATATATTAATATATAAGAGTATATATTATCTATTAATATATTAGTTAATATTAAATATTAAGTATATTAGTAAACTATAACTAATAATCTAATAGTCTAATAATATTATTACATTAGTATATGTTAATAAACTATAACTGATAAGTAATAACATTATTACAATTTACATTAGTATATTATATATTTATATATTAGTAAATAGTAATAAATTAGTAATAATATATTAAATAATAATAATACACTTATTATTTATATGTTAATATTATAAGAGTATATATTATATATTAATATATATTAATATTAATATTAAAATTTATATATTATTATTTATATATACATATATTTTTTTTAAAAAAATTTAAAAAAAAAAATAGGGATCCGGTCCGATCCAGGGAGATGAACTCCCTGGACCGGGACCGGACTGGAATTTTCCGGTCCATATATTTTTTGGACCGGACCGAACCGAACTCCAACCGGTCCGGTCCGGTCCCGGTCCGGGGCAACCGGTCCGGTCCGGTCCGCCAGTCCGGTTCGGTCTTTTTACGCCCCTATTTATAATTTTCATGCATGATAGTGACAGTAGTTAGCATTTATATGTAACAATGTACAATCAGTTTTCACATTTTTCAGTTAATGAGAATACATTTTTTACTCTCCAATCTCTTCACTTTGTCTTCAACCTTTCATTTCTCATTTCTGGGCTCATTCTTCAACATGGTTTTAGAGACAGCTCTATGACCAATATTCATCTTCCTTTCTCATTTGTTTTCAGTCACACCATCCATCACCCCTTGTTCACCTGCCTATCTTCATTGCTTCATTTCTAACGTTGTCAATCAATGGCAGAAGAAAACTCATCTCGCACATCTCCCTCTCCTTCTGAGGACCCTAACAGCCCCTTCTTCCTCCACTACAGTAACAATGCCAACACTGTAATGATCATACTACTTCTAATTGGTCTAAATTATCTCTCATGGCATCGTTCATTCACCTTGTCCATTTCCATCAAAAATAAGCTTGGTTTCTTAGATGGAACCATTGAAAAATCTAAACTCACTAATGCCCTCTGCATACCTTGGTTAAGATGCAACAACCTCATACTATCCTAGATCCTAAATTCCATATCTAAAGAAATTACATCCAATGTTTTAAACATTAACTCAACCAAGGAGATATGGGAGAAACTCAAAGCCAAATTTGCTCAGCCAGAAAATGTCAGAATCTATCAACTTTAACATCAACTTGGTTCGATTGCATAAGAAACACTCACTGTAAGTGAATATTTTACTCAACTTACTGACTTTATAAATATAGATCCCTTCCTCATTGCTCTTGTGGACTCTGCACATGTAAAGCCCTGCAAACCATTGGTGAAACTCAACAAATAGATGCATTTTCAAGTTTTTGATGGGACTCAATGACACATATGATAGCATTAGAGGTCAAATTATACTTATGAGTCATATGCCCTCCTTGAATAGGATTTTCTTTCCGGTTTTACAGGAAGAAAGGCAAAGAGAAATCAGAACTCTTGTGTCACCGATTTCTGAATCCTCAGCATTAGTGTCTTTCACAATTATTCAAGGAAAAAGGAGAGGCCTGAGATCACATGCTACCACTGTGGGAAGACTGGCCACACCAAAGAGAAATGCTATCGACTAAATGGGTTCTCTCCCAACTTCAAGTTCACAAAGTAAAAATCAGGGTATCTCGATAGCAATGGTTCAACTCCAAACCACCCAGCCAACCAAGTCATTTCTTAAGTTTAACCACATGGCGAAGCATCACAACTATCATTGCTTCAGCACCAAGTTTAGAAACTTATGACACTTGTCAATAATGAGACACAGCAACTTAATCATGGTCAGTCCCCTACTTCCCCTGCACTCGAGCAGCCCATTCCTCCTCACAAGTATCACTCAAACATGGTAGGTATATCACCCTCAAACTCTTCCATTTTTTCAAATTCTATCCATTGTCGTTCTACCTCATTGCTCCATTGTGCATCTTGGATAATAAATATTGGCGCCACGGATCATATGATCTGCTCACCCTCATTATTCATCATTGTCACTTGTGCCACTCAAGCAGATGCTCAATTACACAATAGCACTTGGGTTGCTGTCAGGCACATAGGAACTGTGCAGCTCTCAACAGAAATTACACTCACAAATATTCTATGTGTTCCCTCCTTCACTATTAATTTGATTTATGTCAGTAAGCTCACTCATAACTCTCCTCTATGCGCTATTTTCTTGCATGATCACTGCTTTATACAGGTCATTTCTTCGTGGATGACGATTGGACTTGCTAAAAATAGTCATGATCTTTATTAAATTCAACCCAGCTCTCTCGGATCCAAGCTTTCCAATTTTAACCTCAAGTTTCGCGTGGAATGAAATGAGATTTTGATTTATGGCATTTTAGATTAGGGCATTTGTCAAGCCAAAGGATGAGTTTAATTCAATCCTACTTTCCCAATTTAAAATGTGAAGATTAAAATGAATGTACCATTTGCCATTTGGTTAAACAAAAGAGAGCTCCCTTTCTCACTAGCACCACTTGTTATCTCTCAACTTTTGACTTAATACACTATGATATTGGGGGTCCCTATTCTCAACCCTCTTTGTAAGGATACCAATACTTTCTCACTATTGCTGATGATCATAGTAGGGTCACTTGAGTTCACTTAATGAAATTCAAATTAGAAGAAAAACAAATGATTCAATCCTTCATAAAGATGGTAGGAACCTAATTTAATTCAAAGGTTAAACAAGTGAAAACCGACAATGGGATGGAGTTTCACATGCCAAATTTTTTCAGTACCAATGGTATCTTACATAGGAGTGGCAATTTCTTACACGACTCGTTAACCCAACACAAACACGACACGATAATAGCGGGTTAGGGTTTAGTCTTAACTGGTTTCGGGTCAAAATGGGTTGACTCGTTATGACACGATTGCTTAACGGGTTGATAACGAGTCAACCTGTTTTAACCCGTTATGACACGTTATGACATGTTAAAAAGTTAAAATTACAATTATATTCTTATACTTAAATGTAAATTTGTTAGAATTTTAATTTTGATATTTTATTGTTTAGGTTGTAATTTAGACTTATAATTAGTGTTATTAGTTTTATATATATTATGATCTTAATATTTATATAAAATTATGTTAAATTTAATTAAGTCAAACGGATTAATTTTAGACATATTCAACTCATTTACATAAATAGGTTGAAACGAATCATATTATGTCGTGTTAATATATTTCCTAATATTTACTAATAGGTCATAACGGGTTGACACGATACGACACGTTATGTTAACGGGTTGGGTTAGGGTTTGAGATTTTGACACGATAAGTTTAACGGGTCGGGTTAAGGTTGATTATATAGTATAATATACATGTCTTGACACGACACGAATATGACCCGTTAACACGATTTGACACCCCTAATCTTACACAAAAAATATGTGTTTATACCCCACAACAAAATGAGATTGTGGAGAGAAAATACCAACATTTACTCAATGTGGCTAGAGCCTTACTTTTCCAAGCCAATCTTCTACTGAAATTTTGGAAAGATGCTATATTGACAGCCACTTACTTAATCAATAAGATCTCTACTCCTGTGCTGGAAAATAAAACTCCATACGAGCTTTTATTTGGGTTCATGCCTTCTTATGAAAATTTGAGACTTTTTGGTTGCTTGTGCTATATGTCCACCCTCAAATATGCAAGAACCAAACTTTATCCGAGAGCTGAGCCATGCGTATTTATTGGTTAGCCATATGGGATAAAAGGTTATAAGGTCTATGACTTGCATACTCACTTCACTTCAATTTTTCAGGATGTCAATTTCCTAGAATCCACATTTCCCTTCAAACAAGAAGAGCTTTCTGTCCCTTTTTCCAATCCAGGCAGTGGTCTCGCTCAACTGTCGCTCGACATATCACTTGAGCGAAGGCCAGGCAGTGATCTCGCTCAATTCTCGCTCCACATATCGCTCGAGCGAAGGCCAAACAATAATCTTACTCAACCTTTGCTCGACAACTCGCTCGAGCCAAGTCCAAGAAGTGATCTCGCCCAAACCTCACTCAACATGTCGCTCGAGCGAGTGCCAGGTAGTGATCTTGCTCAACCCTTGCTTGACAATTCGCTTGATCTACGTCCAGGCTGTAATCTCATTCAACTCTCGCTCGACAACTCGTTTGAGCGAGATCTAGACAATGATCTTTCTTAGACTTCTACACAGATTGCTCCTGTTAGAAGATCTGATTAAGTCAATCGTGCACTCTCTTACTTACATGATTATCATTGTGCTGCTGCCTCAACACGGAATCATGCACATAACTCTTCCACCACCTATCCTATTGCCTCTCACCTCTCATACACCCACTTATCACCTTCTCATAAGTCATATGCATTATCTCTCTCTCTCTCATACATGAGCCAAAAACCTATGATGATTATGTTGTGTCAAATCATTGGAAAGAAGCCATTCAATCTAAACTTTCAGACCTTGAGACTAATGGTAATTAGACCATCACCTCCTTACCACCTGGACAGAAGAGTATTGGTTGTAGATATGTGTTTAAAACTAAGTTGAAATCCGATGGAGCATTGATAAATACAAGGCACGTTTGATTGCTAAAGGATACACTCAAAGAAAATGATTTGATTATCAAGAAACATTTAGTCTCGTTGCTAAGCTCACCACAATGAGATTGTTTCTAACCCTTGCCGTTGTCCATAATTGACACTTATACCAACTTGATGTCCATAATGCATTCCTTCATGAAGATCTTGATGAAAAGATATACAAAGACTTTCCTCCTGATTAGGAACAAAAGGTTTCTTGACAACAGTGCAGGTGTCTCAAATTAGGTCGATTTATGAAAAAACCAATCCAAGAACATCTACACACAGCCCATAGAGTACTTAAATACTTGAAAGATTCCATTGGACAAGGCATTTTCTATTCCTCCAAATTAGAGTTGTAGCTCAAGGCTTATAGTGACTCAGATTGAACAGCTTGCCCTGAAATACAAAGATCAGTGACTGGTTTTTGTGTATTCATTGGAGACTCATTTATAAGCTGAAAGTCCAATAAACAACCCACTGTGTCCAGATCGTCGGTTGAGACGGAATATAGAGCATTAGCTCACACTAGTTGTGAGATTGTTTGGCTTACTTATTTGTTGAAAGATTTCAACATACATAAAGAGGAATCAACCCTTCTCTACTGTGATAGCCAGTCGGCAATCCATTTGACCAAGAATATCATCTTCCATGAGAGAACTAAATACATTGAATTGGATTGTCACTTTGTTTGAGAAAAAGGTATTGGCTGGAACCATAATTATGGTTCATGTGACTTCTAAATTTCAGTTAGCCGATATCCTCACTAAAGCATTATCGACCTCCACCTTTCACTTCCTATTATCCAAGATGGGTGTTCTCAATATCTATGCCCATCTTGAGGGGGGGGTCTTAAAACAAATATGTTAAATGAACCAATCACACATCCTAATACAACTTAGAAATGGCATGGCTTCAATGTGCAAATAATGAAGTACACTCCCCTACCCTGCTAAGTTGGTGAAGAAAATATTGTCCAAAGAAGATAGACAACAACTTGCCATGAAGAGATACACAAAGGATGCTGCTATGACTTGATCTCAGACCTGGATAACCAAGATTTCAGGAGCTTTGTTTTTCAGATATTTGTACATAAAGCAAATATGTTTACTTTTCCTTTATATTTTTTGTGCATGATAGTGACAACAGTTAGCATAGATATGTAACAATGTACAGAGCAATACTTGTATCAGTTTTCACATTTTTCAGTTAATGAAAATACGTTTTTCAGTCTCCAATCTTTTCACTTTGTCTTCAACCTTTCATTTTTCATATCTGGGCTCATTCTTCAACCGTTAGAGCCATTAATAAAACCAAGCAGATTGTGACTCTTGAGGATAGGTTTAAATTGAGCAGTCCACGCAAGATAATTTGTCTCATCAAGTTTGATAGAAACAAGTTGCGTTGGGTTTGGAAAAGAGAAATTGGATGAGGAGGAAGAACTAGACTCAGCCATGTTTAGAAAAGGGGAAGCAGGATCTTAAAACGTAAGCTGTATTTACTCTATACCATGTAAAATAATAATATGCAAAAGATGGTTTTGGCAAGATACCAAAACCGAGATCAGATTACAATAACATCCAGCTTAATATGCAGGATATATGCAAACAATTTACAAGTTTGAAAATCAAATAACAATATAAATTTAAGGAAAATGTTATTTGTCTTTATCTGGGTTTTTTACTAGAGAATCCGATTTTCATTTCATTTTTTTATTTTCACATGATTTTTAAGTATTTTTAAATATCATTGTGATGATTTTTTTACATGATTTTTTAACATTTTAAAATATTTAAAAAAAAACATAATATTATTTAAAAATATTTACTTAAAAATTATGTGAAAAAACTATAAAAAAAATTAAATCAAAATCAAAATCAAAATTTATAATAAGGATTCTAAATATGAATAAATAGCATTACCCCGAATTTAAAAGTCAAATAGCCTAGTTTGTAGGAAGCATGGGATTTATATCCTTAACAGTTTGCAATCTAAAAAATATAAAAAAAATTACAAATCCTAATCTTTCAGTGACTCAACACATCAATCAAGTATACCAATAATAATAACGATTTGTTTCTTTTTATAATTATAATAGATTTCATGACAAATAAGAAGAATGATATATTTTTTTTTAATTTTTTATATGATGATGTTTTAAATTAAAGATATTTTTATAAATCGATGTCATTTTTAATAAAAGAAATATATTTTATTTAAAATATAATTATGTAAAAAAATATAAAAATAATAATAAAGGTATCATTTTTCATTAAATAAAATTAAGTATTTATTAAAAAAATACTATTACATGATATCATATTATCTATTTTTCTTTTATTGCTTATGTATTTATTTTTTTAAATTTTTTTATTTAATGATTAAAAAAGTTATATTTTTTAAAACATATTTAAAAAATATTTAAAATAAAAATATATAAATTACACTAGGAGAAACAGTAACAACTGCTGCACAAGCAAGGTCGATAAATAGTTAGCACAAGCAATTAAGAAACATAAAAGTCTCCATAGCTCTGGTTTTCAAGTTTCAACCCCCCTGAGAAAGTGTGCTTCCAACTCTTGAAAAAATGGAACAGTTCAAAGGCCAACCTCGGCTCCCGAAATTCGCTGTCCCGAAAAGCTACGACATACGCCTCAAACCTGATCTCACCGCCTGCAAATTCGCCGGCTTCGTCTCCATCGACCTCGATGTCGTCGACCACACCAAGTTCATTGTTCTCAATGCCGCCGAGCTTTCGGTCGACTCTGGCTCCGTATCTTTCACCACCCGAGGCATTTCTAAGGTACCGTTGTCATAACTCTAGCGCCCGATTTGTAATCCGTGAAGTTTCACCATAAAATCTCGATCCTATCATTTCGCAGCCATTTTGATAACAAACGCGCTGTTGTTTATGCCGAATGGATGAGTGAATGGCTTTTTGGGCAGGTGTTGGAGCCTTCAAGGATTGATTTGGTTGAAGAAGACGGGATTTTGGTTTTGGAGTTCGCCGAAACACTTCCGATCGGGATCGGGATTCTGAGGATCGGGTTTGAAGGAACTTTGAACGACAAAATGAAGGGATTCTATAGAAGGTAGCATTAAATGTTTTATTTTAGTTGACGATAAAGATTACTTGAAAATGACGTTTACATTAGTTTTGTTTCCTTCCTAATAATCTGTGTGGAAAGGAACGAGATTGGAGTTCCACATTCTGAAATTGCCTTGAAGATCTTGGAGATGAATTGTTGGTGCTGATGAAGGATGGATATAAGAATTGAATCCAATTCGAATTTTTTTGATAAATACGGTTAGAAGCCTGAAAATATTCTTCTATGATACCGGTATAGAGCATTTGATAAGAAAACGGAGAGCTGGAAAAACTCAAGACGAAATATTTTGTGGGAAAGGGTGTTGTTGGGGCCGTGGTGGTGATGATGGGTGGTGACGGTCGTTTTATAGCATTCATTATACTCCTCGAGGTGGTGATAGTGGTCTTAATTGACATCAAGATGATGTTGCAATGTTACTGATGATAGCAGAGGCAACAGTGGTACTATTAAGATTTTGACAATTATTATCACACTTGTCATGCTGGTGGGATCAATCATCAAATCTGTTTATGGTGGTGATGTCATAGAGTTATTCTTGCATGCTTGATGAGAAAATATGGGGGTTAAAAATATTCTTGGGAATGAGAGTCATTTTAATAAAAATAAAACCAAGGATTTGAATTCAGACAAAGTGAGTAGGATATGAAACACATAATTTCCCAGATGTTATTTTTTTCATTAAGTGCCTTGTTTTGGATTTTTAGGCAGATGTCGAATGCAGTAAAGAAAATCATAACTTCATAAGTGCCTTGTCGGTTGTGACTTGTGAGAATTCAATGATATTGATATTTTCTGAAGACTTCTACGCCCTTCACCATTCGCTTTAGACAAGAAGATTTTTTTTTATTGGCACTGTGTGTCCGGAACAAAGTCCTAACTAATCTCAATGGTGTAGAGACCCTTGGCAAGAAGTTTACTGCAAGTACACTTTGGTAATTCAAGGGAAAATTTCCCGTCCAATGGCCCCTAGAAATTGTTTACACCCAAGGGTATAAACCTTGGACCTGGAAGGAGTGTACCACCAAGGCCAACCCTTGAGAAGTTTGTATTTGGTCCTAGGGCTTTATCTCAATGTAATTTATAATATTTGAATCCTCCGTATGCTTCTTCTAAAGGGCATTTAGTCAGCAACTAAATGCAGCTAAATGTCTTCTGTTTTTCTGATAATGAAAATTTTATAAGTTGCATATGTATATGTATGTAAGCATACCATTTAAGTTGTTATCTTGCTTTCCAGTACATTTGAGCATAATGGCGAGAAGAAAAATATGGCTGTTACACAGTTTGAACCAGCTGATGCTAGGCGATGCTTTCCATGTTGGGATGAACCTGCTTGCAAGGTATTGCAATATCTCTCTCTCTCTCTCTCTCTCTCTCTCTCTCTCTCTCTAATTTTGCTGATTGAAGATGTCACGCTTCTTTGCTTTTTTGCTGCATCTAATCTTACTTTCTATACACTTCACTGTGCCCATTGGAAAAGTCCGTAAAAAAAAAAAATCTGTCTATAGAGCTAGTGTTTTGATTTTTCATGGTTAAATAACTTTTTGCATTGAAAATAGATATGCCTCATTAGCTTTCAAAGAATTTAAACAATAAGCTTATGTGGCCCTTGTTTTCTGCCACTGAATGTTGCAGGCTACATTCAAAATCACATTAGATGTGCCATCTGAACTAGTAGCACTTTCCAACATGCCGATTCTTGAAGAAAAAGTGGATGGTCATCTGAAAACGGTTACATATCAAGAATCACCAATAATGTCTACATATTTGGTGGCAGTTGTTGTTGGTTTGTTTGATTATGTGGAAGATCACACATCTGATGGTAAATTATAAACTGTGTCAATTATTTATTGTCGTAGTACAACCTGTTTTCTTGATAGTGTAACCACACATCTTTGTGTCTCTGTATAGGTATCAAGGTTCGAGTATACTGTCAGGTTGGTAAGGCAAATCAAGGGAAATTTGCACTGAATGTTGCCGTAAAGACACTTGAATTATACAAAGAGTAAGTTTTACTGTTCACCACCAAATTATTGATAGCCACTCACAACATCGCACTTCTTTAGCTGAACAACAAACTTGTTGGACATGGAATTGGGGTTACTAGTGATCCCTAAAATATTTACATATCAGCATTTATGCTGCATCCTGGAATTCAGTTTAACCATAAGAGTTTCTACAGATACTTTGCCATACCTTACTCTCTTCCTAAATTGGACATGGTTGCAATCCCTGATTTTGCTGCTGGGGCCATGGAGAATTACGGTTTAGTTACATATCGTGAAACGGCTTTGCTTTATGATGATCAGCATTCTGCAGCTGCCAATAAGCAGAGGGTAATTAAATGTTGTGAATGTTTATTTTTTAGGCTGGTTTGACTAATTTAACATGGAGATATAGTGTTAATAACACTCCATTATTTTTTTTCTCTTGTAAAGGTCGCAACTGTTGTAGCCCATGAACTGGCACACCAGTGGTTTGGTAATCTTGTAACAATGGAATGGTGGACTCATTTGTGGCTGAATGAGGGGTTCGCAACATGGGTAATTTGCATGGTTTATATGTCTACGTGTTACTATACCTAATTCAATGACATGCTTATAGATTATATATCATATTTGTTCAGGTTAGCTATTTAGCAACTGATAGCATATTCCCGGAGTGGAATATATGGACTCAGTTTCTTGATGAATCTACAGCAGGTCTTAGACTGGATGGGCTTGCAGAGTCCCATCCAATTGAGGTAATTTTGTATGGATGAGGGTTTTTTGTGTGGGTATAGTCTGCCTTGGGGAATTAGTGCTATTGCTTGCTTGACTATAGCTCATTGGAAGCATAAATTTTTAGGTGGAGATAAATCATGCTGGTGAGATAGATGAAATTTTTGACGCAATAAGTTACAGAAAAGGTGCATCTGTGATCCGGATGCTGCAAAGCTATCTTGGTGCTGAATGCTTTCAGGTTTGTCTTTTGTTTGGTTGTTTTATTTTTTTTAACAAGTTCTGTTTGTCATTTGTATACGTTTCTTGTAGTGATTAAGATGTTTCTTATGATTAAGAAACTCTTTTTTTCTGTTCTTCAGAAATTAGTTGAATGGCATGGTGATGTATAAAATTTGTTTTTATTAATAAGGTCTAGGGGATAACATTACACACTATGAATGCCATTTAATTAATAATTTGTAAAGTAATCAGTTTTACATGTGCGTGCAAATACGTATGAGATTTTTTTTTTATATAAGTACATATATATATGAGAAAAATAACGGTGGTACTCATCTAGATAAGAAATAATGGATGAAATATCTGCTTGATTTCTGGTTAGCCTCAACTGGATCATTTGCCAGGTTCATTCTTTTCTGCCATTTTCATTTAAGTGTGCGCCATTGAGGTTTGTTCCCTTCCAGTTCCATCTGTGTGAATCAACAATCTCCTGGAATCTTTCTGATTAGGGCTTATTTAAGCTGAGTCTGATGGTGGTTTGCTTTGAATTATAAGATGACCACTATGAATGTCCATATCATTTTGTATTATGATGACAGTATCCTGCTAACAAGGGATCAGTCAATTCAGTATAGGAGAGTGGGAAAGTATCTCCTTGTTTTCTTTTTGCTTTTAGATGGTTTGGTAAGGAAATAAGGTTGCTGCAAAAAGGTTTTGGTACCCGATGATATTTTATATAAATAGTTGATCAAATGATTTTGTAAAGAAACCAGGAAGCACAATATGACTTTCCTTTCATAAAAAATTCTGATGTAATTTTCTTCTGTTTTCTTTTTTATGGTAATAAAACTTTATTGAAAAGTGCTGAGGTGCAACCCCGTCTTTAGTCTTGTGACTCTTGGATTTGTAAATATTCTATTTTTCAACCCTTAGGGGTTGGCTCAAGTGATAAGATCTTTGGTCTTGGTGGTATGCTCCCTTCATGTCTAAGGTTCGAACCCTCTTAGACAACAATTTCTAGGGGCCATTGGACTCTGGGAATTTTCCTTTGAATTACTTGAGGTACACTCGAGGGAAACTCCTGGCCGAGAGCTTGTGCATCTCAGGATTCGTAGGGACCTTGTTTCTGGACACCCTATTCCAATAAAAAGAATTCCATTTTTTCCCTGGTTTTAATTGACTGCTTTGCTCTTCTTCTTTTTTCCGTCTTGCTAATTTCTTTATTCAATCAGAGGTCACTAGCAGCATATATAAAAAGATATGCTTGCTCAAATGCGAAGACAGAAGATTTGTGGGCTGCCCTTGAGGAGGGATCTGGTGAACCTGTCAACAAGTTGATGAATTCATGGACAAAGCAAATGGGATACCCAGCTGTCTCTGTCAAAATTGAAGATCAGAAATTGGTGTTTGATCAGGTTTCTTGTGCCGGATCTCTTTCACCCATTTTGTCCTGAAATAACATATTTCTTAAATGAGATGCATGAATGCTGTTTTCATCTGTTATCTCTTTGAGAACTGGCTGAGTTCTGACAGATAAATGTAATAATGGCAGTCTCAATTTTTGTCAAGTGGTTCCCAAGGGGATGGGCAATGGATTGTCCCAATAACACTGTGCTGTGGCTCATATGATGTGCGAAAGAGTTTTCTACTTCAATCAAAATCTGAAACTCTTGATATCAAGGAATTTCTGAAGGATAAAACTGATGCAGTCTCTGCTTGGATAAAACTTAATGTGGATCAGGCTGGTTTCTATAGGGTGAAATATGATGAGGATCTTGCAGCTAGGCTCAGATATGCAATAGAGAATAAATTATTATCTGCAACAGACAGATTTGGTAATTTTGATATTTGTATTTTGTACTCATACTTGCTTATCCCATTGATAGTCAAAAATAGCACTGAACAACATCTTCCTCTAATAGGCATTCTAGACGATTCATTTGCACTCTGTATGGCTCGCCAACAGTCTTTGACCTCATTGCTCACCTTGATGGGTGCTTACAGGGAGGAACTTGATTACACCGTTCTGAATAATTTGATTAGTGTAATGTTCACATCCTTATCTTGTCTATGCTTATTTCAGTCACAATCTTAGCCCTAACTCTGATCTTTCTATTCACAGATAAGTTATAAAGTTGCTAGAATTATGGCTGATGCAGTCCCTGAGATACTAGACTACGTTAAACAATTTTTTATTGGACTTTTCCAGAATTCTGCTGAGTAAGTTATCAAAACTAATTAATTGAATTTTCTACAGCAACCCTTGTATCTAGGCCATTGGGTTTTCTATGCCTACAGTTATTTTGACAGTGTGTTTTATTTTTGTATGCTTCAGACTGTTAAAACTACCAAATAGTTCAAAGAAACCCAATTTGTATGGATGTTTGGAAGCATTCCAAAACTTCCTTTGAGCAAGATGAGTCTAATTTCATTCTTCTATTATTTTTTCTCTTTTGTGTCTTCCTTTGCAGGAGGCTTGGTTGGGAGCCTAAGCCAGGAGAGAGCCATCTAGATGCAATGTTAAGAGGAGATCTTTTGACTGCCCTTGCTATATTTGGACATGATCTGACACTAAGTGAAGCAACTAGGCGTTTTCAGTCATTCTTAGAAGACAGAAATACACCACTCCTCCCTCCCGACATAAGAAAGGTTAGTAAAAGAAGCAGCGGTCAATCACTAGTATTGCTTCATTTGCAATCCCTATTGATGTTTATCATTGACTGCTGTTGCAGGCAGCATATGAGGCTGTAATGCGAGGAGTCACCACCTCCGAAAGATCGGGTTATGAATCTCTTCTGAGAGTTTACCGAGAGACCGATTTGAGCCAGGAGAAAACACGCATTCTAAGTAATAATATTTCATTTTTGAAAATGATGCAGAACATCTGAATCTCTCTAGTGCATTGGAATCATTTATCTTCTGTGCTTGTAGGTTCATTAGCGTCTTCTCCAGATCCCAACATAACTCTTGAAGTTCTAAACTTTTTGTTGTCTTCTGAGGTATCTGAGTATTATATAATTGTAGAGGTCAAAAGTTTTTAACAAGTTGATAAATTATGGTCTGATTGAGTTTGGGATCTTAATGCTGCCTCTACTTCCCACTGGATTTAGGTCCGTAGCCAAGATGTTGTTTATGGACTCAATGTTAGCAGGGAAGGACGTGAAACAGCTTGGAAGTGGCTAAAGGTAATCATTCAAGCGTGTTGTGGATGAGTTTTTAATGTTTAAGGAATACAAGCGAACATGGTGGACAGGGTACTCACCATCTTTCTTGAAACAAAAGGGGCATCATGGTGCATCTCATGCATTTGTGCCAATTAAAAGCGAAATAGAGAGACTGAAATTGTGAATCGGGTAGATAAATGAGGGGGTTGTGTGCTTTTATGTTCTACATAATCTGCTAGGAAAATTTAGGCTCCCTCATTTATCTATTACTGAATTTGTTGTTCGTCACAGCGCTACAATCTCCCTCCACGGTTATGGTAACAAGTTGATTTGTGGGCAACATACTATTGTTATCCAATTCCTTTTTCCCCCTTAAAAATTTGATTGGAATACAGGATAACTGGGAGCATATTTCAAAAACCTGGGGTTCCGGATTTCTAATAACTCACTTTGTCAGTGCTATCGTCTCTCCGGTTTGTCTCTCTCTCTCTCTCTCTAGTCCCATAAGTATCATATTTTGTTGCAAAATAAAATTCAGGTACAGTTTAGGATTTATTATCAATGCTTAATGTTTTTTCTGGTTTGGTTCACTTCTTTCCCAGTTTGCTTCATTTGAGAAGGCCAAGGAAGTAGAGGAGTTTTTTGCAACCCGTAGTAAGCCCTCCATTGCTAGAACCTTGAAGCAGAGCATTGAGAGAATTCACATTAATGCAAATTGGGTTCAGAGTGTCCAGAATGAGAAGCATCTTGCCGACGCTGTGAAGGAATTGGCTTACAGGAAGTACTAGGAAACACTTGTTCGGCCTTTGCTCTTGAGAAGACTGGCAAATGGATCAACTTTCACTGTTTTATGACTTAACAAGGGTTTGACAACAATAATGAAACAGGGACATGGGCAAACACGTTAGTCTATTAAGTTACATCTTTGGAGTTGGATCTTTATAATAATAACTTGTGCCTTATTTTTCCTTCACTTTGTTTGTATCTTGCCTGAATGTTTTCTCTCTCCCTCTCCAACCACAATGAAAAGAAACTGGGGAGACGCATCGTGCCGGAGTCAATTTTCTGAGGGAGACACTATTAAAATTCTCAAAACTTTGCATATTATTTATTCCTAAACATTGTTTAAACACAATATTTTTCAATTTTAAATTTTTAACTTTTTCATCTAATCATTATCTAATTATTATTCAAACATAAAAAATCAATACACTTTTTAAAGTCTGCAAGCCATAAACCACCTCCAAGCTGGAATGCCCTTCTTACAGGTTTGGTTTTCTTAAATTAAATGTTGATGGTGCCATGTTTTTTGACCATAACAAAGCAGGTGTGGGGGGGTGTTTAAAGAGATGAAAAGGGTCAGGTTGTAAGCAAAGCAGAACAAGAAGTGGTGGAGGCTGAATCTGTAGAATTATTGGCAATCCTTTGGAGGCTTGCAGTTTAGCTCTCAATTGGGTATCACAAAGCTCATCTTGGAGAGTGATTGTTTGTTATTGGTTGAGGCTCCACAGTCCACTGAGATGTCTTTATCTCTGCTGGGTAACCTTGTATGCGAGGTAAGAAGATGCTTCACCAGTTTCAGGATCATCGGGTGCAATCAAGTGGCGCATGATTTAGCTAAACATGCTTGGAGTGTTCAGAATGTAGAGTTGTGGATGCATTCTACTCCACCTGTTATTGCTCAATATGCGTGGTTGGACAATCGTCCTCCGTAATTTATCGGTTTATCTATGAATTATGCCCTTTTATCAACAAAATAAAAAATCAATTCAATTTTTACAAACTTCAAAATAAAATAAAAAATACAATTTTTACAAGCTTTAAGACAAAAATTAGATTAAAAAAATTATATTTTAACAGATTTTTAACTTTATAATATTTATATTCAATTTATTTTCTCTTTTCTTAAAATAGAATAAAATATCAAACAATTTAATTGCTATACACAAAATCTTGAGATAGTTCAAACGTCCAAATATGCCTCAATCTCCATCTCTTACAAGTTCACGAGAAAATTTCGAGAAAATTTCACATTGCTTTGTAAGCAAGAATTTGAGTCTGACAGATAGTTCAAACGTCCAAAGATGCCCCAATCTCCATCTCTTATAAGTTCACGAGAAAATTTCACATTGCCTTGTAAGCAGGAATTTGAGTCTGACCTCTCCCCACACCATAACCATCATATGCAAAAGAAAAAAATCTATTCATCTTTCTTATCATTATATTCTCATCATTTCATAATGTGGCATTACATGATAGTTTACAAGTATAACATAATAAATAGTCTTTAATAATCTGATGCCACATCATGGAATAATGAGAAAATAAATGATGAGTAATACTTTGCTAAGGAGGAAGTCCCATCAAAAGCAACAAGTAAAAATATGAGGCTTTTCCAAATAACTAAATTTTTGTTACCACCTTTAGAAATATGTTCAATTATCAATTGTCCTAATGAGGTTTTTTGTGATCTCCATCAACAAACCTTATTAGGACACCCCCCACACCATCAATAAACTTAGCTAAAAACCTTATTAATAATATGAATCTTCTTCTAAAAGACTTCTTCTGTCGGGACGCCTAAAAAATGCTGAACACCTATCGAGACTCACAGAAAACGCCAGAAGTTACCTTGGGCACCTCCCCAGCTTAGGCTATGACACTCTCTTCAATTGAAGAACATCTAGAGGCTATTCTAGAGGGCAAGGTGGCCAACGAGGTGACTTTCACAGAGGGTCAAATGGTTGAATGGGGTGGCACCAATCTCTTTGGAGAAGAGGAATATGGGCAGACATCATAAGGAGAAGTGCCTTATCCTTTAAATTGCGAAGCTCCTGTTGAGTTTGAGATTTCTAAATGGGTTCTTAGCACTGTAAAATTGATTCAACACTATATTGGTATGAAGTGTGTGGGATATAAAGATTAATTTATGACACTACTTACTACCATTGATGCTAGGCATTCTCAGTCTAAGAAATCGGAGTCCAAGAAACATTGAGAACTTAGGAGACTCATGTGGTCCTTTAATAATGGCAGCACCAGCCGCATGTGTACTAAAGGGAAGGGATCTTTCTTATCCTTATGAAGCCAAAAATTGTGTCTTTGAATATGCGGGAGCTGAATGAAGCTGAGAAACGAAGGCATATTAATTTCTTACTTCATGAGTGGAAGACAGAAATTGTATGCCTACAAGAAACAAAATTTAAAATGATTTCTAGAAATTTAGTGCATAGTATTTGGAGTTGCGCTTATGTAGATTGGGTGTATTTGGCTTCGAATGGGGCATCGGGGGGTATTCTTGTGATGTGGGATAAAAGGATTGTAGAAAAAATTGACGATTTTGTAGAAGAATATATAATGGGCGTGTCCTTTAAATCAATGGTGGATAACTTCTCATGGGCTTTTGCAGGGATATATGGGCCAAACATTGATAGCATTTGTAATTTATTATAGGATGAACTTGCAGCTTTTCTTAGTTGGTGGGACCTCCCTTGGTGCATAGGGAGTGATTTTAACATAATAAGACTTTCAAGTGAAAGATCTGGTGACAGTCGGTTGCGCCCAGCAATGGTGAATTTTTCAGCTTGTATTGATGATCTAAACTTGGTGGATCTTCCACTCATAGGTGGTGCTTACACTTGGTCCAACAACCAAACTTGGTCTAGGTTAGATAGATTCTTGATCTCGCTATAGTGGAAAACACTTTACCCAAAGGTGTGTCAAAGAAGGTTGACTCGCTTTTACTCGGATCATTTTTCCATCATGTTGGATGGCGGCAATATTTAAGGGGGACGACGTCACTTTAAGTTTGAAAACACGTGGCTTAAGAGTGAAGACTTTGTGGACAAGGTAAGAAATGTGTGGTCTTCTTGCCAATTTCAAGGTACGCCTTCGTTTATTTTTGCAGGAAAATTAAAAGCACTGAAAAACAATCTAAAGTTTTGAAACTCTCAAACCTTCAAAAACACAAGGGAGCAAAAGAAATCTTTGGCGGATGAGTTGCAACATTTTGAAAGGTTACTGAGACTGAGTTCTTACTCAAGAGGAAACTGTTCGTCAAACAGAGTTGACTATAGAATTAGAGAGAGTTCTTTTTCTTGAGGAGATATCTTGGCGCCAAAAGTCCAGAGCTCTATGGCTAAATGAAGGGGATCGCTGTACCAAATTTTTCCACAGGGTGGCTAATTCTCACAGAAGGTATAATACCATTGAGATGCTAAAAATCAATGGTGAAGAGTGCACAGAGGCACTAGGTATAAAGGAGCATGTGGTGGATTACTTTGAACAAATGTTTATAGAACAAGAACAATGGAGACCAAAGCTGGATGGGCTTGTTTTTTATTCCATAGAACCACAATTAGTTTCTTGGTTGGAGAGACCATTTGAGGAGTCAGAGGTGTTGGAGACCTTAAGGAAAAATGCTAGTGATAAAGTACCAGGACCTGATGGTTATTCGATGAATTTCTTTCAAACATGTTGGGAAATTGTGAAAAAAGATTTGATGAAGATATTTCAGGAATTATTCATGGTAGGCAAGTTTGAGAAAAGTCTTAACACCACTTTCATCGCTATGATTTCCAAGAAAAGTGGTGCAAGAGAGATACAAGACTTTAAACCCATTATCCTCATAAATGGTGTTTACAAAATTACCTCTAAAGTGCTTGCCAACTAGCTTGGGGCGGTTCTTGGTAAGATCATCTCAAAGTCACCAAATGCTTGCATCAAGGGCCGTCAAATACTAGATTCAATCCTTATAGCCAACGAGTGCCTGGACAGCAGACTAAAGACAGGGATAGAATAGATCATTTGCAAGTTAGACATAGAAAAGCATATGACCATGTAAATTTGGATTTCCTCATTTCTTTGCTAGAGATATGTGGTTTTATGGAGCGTTGGTGCAAGTGGATTAGATGGTGCATTTCCACAGCAAAATTCTCAGTGTTAATAAATGGCAGCCCAGCAGGCTTTTCCTGTAGTTCTCGTGGATTGAGACAAGGAGATCATTTATCTTCACTTCTCTTTATCTTTATCATGAAAGCTCTGAGCAGGATGGTAACAGTTGTAGTCCGAAATGGTTATATGTTAGGCTTTTCTGTTGGTGACCCCAGCAGAGGCACCATCTCTATCTCTCATCTTTTATTTGCAGACGACACCTTAGTTTTTTGTGAAGCCGATCAGAATCAACTCAGGGTGTTGAAGGCCCTCCTTTTATGTTTTGAGGCGGCTTTGGGCTTGAGAGTTAACTTTGAGAAATCAGAAAATGCTCTTGTAGGGAATGTCACTGAACCACAACACTTGGCTATCATTCTTGGTTGTAAAGTGGCCTATCTCCCAATGAAGTATTTGGGGTTGCCCTTGGGTGCAGTGGCTCGGTCTTCTGCAATCTAGGATACAGTCATAGAGAAGATTGAAAAAAGGCTGGAAAGTTGGAAGAGACTGTATTTATTCAAAGGAGGTTGGGTGACCTTGATCAAAAGTACCCTCTCCAACCTTCCTACTTATTACTTGTTTTTATTTCTCATACCTGCAGTTGTGGCAAGAAGGATTGAAAAACTCTACCGTGATTTTCTATGGAGTGGGATAGGGGAAGAATTTAAGTTCTAATTAATCAAATGGGACAACGTGTGCAAGGCAATTTCTTCAAGTGGTCTGGGTTTAAAAAATATAAGAACCTTTAATCGGGCTCTTCTTGAAAAATGGTTATGGTAGTTTTCTTTGAAACCTGATGCACTATGGAAAATAGTGGTAGATTGTAAACATGATAACTTATGGGGGGGATGGAGTACTCAAGAGGTGTTTGAGACGGATGGAGTGGGTTTGTGGAAACATATTAGATAAGGATTGGGGGGGAGGGGGGGGAGTTTCACCACTCATATCAAACTGATATTAGATGATGGAATTAGGATTAAATTTTGGAGGGACACTTGGTGTGGAAGTAAAGCTTTAAAAGACACATTTCCTTTGGTGTTCTGGTTAGTTTGTGACCAAGAAGTCTCGATGGCAAATCTCTTGATTCGATCATGCAACCAAGTTCAATGGAATGTTACCTTCAGTCGAGCAGCCCAAAATTGGGAAGTGGACAGCTTTGAGACTTTTTTTAGGTACATCTATTCCACTAAGTCAAATGGAAAGAGAGCCGATTAGCTTTGGTGGATATCTTCGAACAATGGTATTTTCTCAATTTCCTCCTTCTATAAGGCGTTAACACTCCCAATGAACACCCACTTTCCTTGGAGAAAAATTTAGAGGAATAAGGACCCCCTCAAAGCCCTCTTCTTTATATGGACAACTGTCTTGCACAAGATGTTGACCATTAATAACTTGAGAAAGCGCGAGATCATTATCTCAGACTAGTGTTATATGTGCAAGAATTTAGGAGAATCAATGGATCACCTCTTGCTACATTGCAAGTCAGCCATACACTTGTGGGTTGATGTTTTCAACCGAGTCGAGCTGAATTGGGTTATGCTGGCCATGGTGATTGGGTTATTGGCTAGTTAGACTTCGCTAGGAGGTGCTACTCCCATCAAATTAGCATGGAAGATGGTCTCAATCTACCTTATGTGGTGCATTTGACAAGAGCAAAATGTTAGAACCTTTGAAGACAAGGAACGGACTAGGAAGGAGCTTCTTTCTTACTTTCATCGCACTTTATTGTTATGGACTTTAGCTATAGATTTTAATGACTTTAATCTTCATGATTTTCTTGTATCGAACAATCCACCCACAATATAGATAAGTTTTGTCTATTGTATACCATCTTGTTTGGGCTTTGCCTACTTCTATCAATAAATTGTTTATTTATCAAAAAAAAAAAAAATTGTCCTAAAGCATAAAAGAGTGAAATCCTGATTCGAATTAAGGTCTAATGCTATGATCATTTGGAAGGGAGATATATATTTAATTATAGTAATATTATAACAAATTAATAAGTAAAAATACCTCGCAGAGCCTTTTTAACTCGGAGGCATAATGAATACAATTTCTCCATAATGGTAAAGAAAAACATGAAACTGTCACCGTCTAATACAATCTACTAAACTTTACATAGCCCGAATTGGGCACAGTACACTTTGAAGTTTGAACAGTGAAGAGAGTTCTTGAACCTAGGATGTTAAATGGTAGATACAGAATGCTATCTCAATTAAAATATAGCTCAGGTGAAAAACAAATGAGCAAAACTATATACTAGATGATTTTCCAAATTGTACAATCATGGAGCAAAGCTATTGGAGGGAGGATGAAGGGTACCCTCATGTTTTGCTTTTGAACTTCCTTTGAGCTTTCAAATCTACCACAATCACAGTGATGTTATCCTTGCTTCCTTTTTGAGTAGCACGGTTTGAGAGAAATTCTGCAGCCGCTTGAGCGGCGGGATCTATCCCCTCGCCCCTTATAGTCGGAAGTGTAGCCCCATTCTTTTTGTGCCACAGAAGTATTCTTTTCCGAGCCAACTCGCACACCTCTTCATTTGGCATGACATCCCATAGCCCATCACTAGCTAAAATAAGGCATTCGTCGTCCTTTGCCCGTGGAAGAAACATCACCTCTGGTTCTGGAATTATCCATGGTTTCAGATATCTGTCCCCTGAAACCAACAAGCAAAGTGGGAAGCAAACTGTGTATTAGTAATTCAATACATGTCTGCAATAAGTAACTCCACATAGTGTGACAAATTGATGAACAAACCAAAACATTATAATTTGTTTGATAGACATGGACATAGAACAGACCAACTGTAGAGTAAAAATGATAGAAGTTGATGACTCCATGGATGAGAAACCGTAGTTTGGTCTGGCTAGATTTAACCGTACAGAATATTGGTTCTCAATCTTCATTTGAGATATGACCTCCACACCCATCTAAATGGAACATGTCCAACACTACAATAATTTCATGATGGGACATGAAAATACAAAATATTTCCAGCATTGCCAAGTTCTCTTCACCGTATAAAAGTAAGTTCTTTTCAATGAAAACTTCCAAAGGAGAGAAATGAAGCGTCATCTCAATTGCCATTCTTCTGCCAGTCATCTTCGGAATTTAACCTTTACAAGAATATGACTAGATGCACTGTTCTGAAAATCATTTTTAGAATTTTCTAAGTTTCACTTACATTAGGGATTTTGAGGCTTGCTTTTACTTGAAGTTGTAAACAGGACATTTCATTGTTGATTTCTTCCTTTTTGGCCCAACAATAGTCAATAAAAATTCAGTGACATTTTGAGCTCAGGATTGTTAAGCATCCAAATCTCGATTTTCAAATTCCATAGTGGAGAGCATCATTTTACAAAAAAAAAATTGTTAAGTGGCAGCATAAATTAGATCAATACAACTATTCTCATAACACTACCACTAGTTATTGCCACCACCATAGTCGTTGCCGCCGCTACTACCACCACCACAACCAATATCATACCACTACAACCATCACTTGATCATTGCCCCATCACTATGACCATCATCGTTGTAATTGCTTTAATACTCAAATTACTATTTTCCAAATATATTAATCTAAACAAAGAAACTTTCATTTGCTCGAACTGACATTCTCAACAACTCAAATCCTGTCATTCTGAATATTTAAGAATATTTTAAGTTCTTCATATAAATAAAACCTAGAAGAATAGTGTTTTCCAGGATGTGCTATTTCGCCCACCCAAAGCTGAGCAGATTTAGAACACTACAATCCACAAAAGAGTTCATCATGATAAAACGGATATTTCACGCACTTTCTACTCTTTGACATGGCATGTGATAGCAGGCACCTTCAGAAGCAGAAGAATCAGAACTAGAAATGACAATTCAAAAGTTGCTTCATATCAGAAAGTCATAATTTAAGTGAACCGGTTCATAAGCTGCTTAAAACCCTCAAGACTTCCAGTTCATATCCTAATTAACGGGTCATCATGATAAAACGGATATTTCACACACTTTCTACTCTTTGACATGGCATGTGATAGCAGGCACCTTCAGAAGCAGAAGAATCAGAAACTAGAAATGACAATTCAAAAGTTGCTTCATATCAGAAAGTCATAATTTAAGTGAACCGGTTCATAAGCTGCTTAAATCCCTCAATACTTCCAGTTCATATCCTAATTAATGGGTCATTCTGAAGCTTGAACATTGACATTGAGGAGAGTCCCGAGAAACTTCTGTGAAGCTAAATTAGCTCTTTAACCGCAAAAAAAAAAAAAAAAACCCTTAAATTAGCTCACCCCTTACAGGCTTACATTACCTATATTAGACCTTTTACGAAAAATTATAAATTCTGAAAACTCCTTTCTCATCTTTATTTACATTAAAAGATCCAACAAGAGTTGTTCAACACACACCTATGCTTAGTTTTACTGCCCTGAACAAATTAAGCAATAGCAGGGTGAAAACTTGACTACAAACAAACCCCAATCAATTTGTAAAATGAATTTCGGGTTAGCATCCAAATTTGCAAGTGCAGAAGGAATTGGTATTCCTGATATGACCGCATAAACTACTTCAAGTTCAATTTAAGTGGTGATAAACATCGTGACAGGAAAGAGCATCTAGGATATGAAAATTAGTGGACAGCATGGAGTCTTTTCCCCAAAGAGAAAGTAGTCAGGGTATGCTTGAAAACTCTTTTTTTTTTAAGGTTATGGCAACCAGACCATGACAATTTGTAGACAAAAGAAACCCCCTTTGAGGGGCAACTCAAAGTCCAAGCATGCAATTGTTATAGGAAACAATCGTGGTGAAGAAGTACACACCTATAGACCTTGACATTGCCAGAACTCCAAAAACGCGATGGCCATTCCACTGTATGACTTTGCCTCCCGCTGCCTCAATTCTCGCATATTCATCTTCTCGATCTGGCTGAGATTGTATCAACAACAAAATGTTTTAAATGGATATCAGTTTCCTATGGTAAATTATTACTAAAAAAGAAAAAAAAAATACTCATAACTTCTGTTGGGGATCTCTTACTTTATGATCGACTGACAATGCCATAGGTTCTTTCCCACGACACAGAATTGCTCGAGAATCTCCACAGTTTGCTACCATGATATGTGAGGAACAAATAACCGCAACCACTGCAGTAGAACCAACAGTTTCCGGAGCAAGAGGCTCAACACTCTCTTTCCCTCCAACTTCTTCATCAACTTTGAGAAAACAATTGGTGAATGCTTTCTTCCACTGCTCTTGGCAATTGCCCTTGATCGTTCCATCTGCTAAGCCTTCCTTCACACATTCTAGCTCCTCAGCCAAAGCCACATGCATACGATCACGACAATAATTTGCAACCTGAAAAGAATAAATACCTCATACAAATCAACTACTCACATAAATAAGTTATATGCATGATTTGGGAGTAGGAAAAACATCAAAAGAGAAACCACAAACTGAGGAGAATAAAAATAAATGGTACCTGAGAGCCTCCATGGCCATCATAGACTCCAAAGAAATGCAGAGTCTGGGGAGGTTTACAATTAGTCAAACCATCGAATACTCTGTCACCAATTAGCATTTGAATAGGAATCCTCAGAAAACGAGGAACAGCAGCAACTGCATCTTCCATCTCAGGTCTTCTTCCACACACAGACATAATTCCCCAAAGAGGGACATGATCCACCTCAAAAACGCTGCGGCCCGAGGCTCCACTCAGCACTCTTTCCAGAGGCAATGGAAGAACAACTGCAGATGGCTTTGGATCCGAGACATCACCACTCACTTCCTCAAGACTCACAGCCACAGCAACATGATCACTCATGATCTCTGTCCCATCATTTGGTCCCTCTGAATCGGTGGCCTTAGCAACAACATCATTAACACAGCATAAGCTCTTCTCTATGTCTATGGAACTCAGTGTTACTATATCAGAAGCAGCCTCAAAAACCATGATGTCTTCCCCACACAAACTACTGCACTCACTCCCTACAGAAAGAGAAAAAGAGCTATCAAGAATCCTATCACCCTCCAATGATAAGGAATCATCTTCCTCACTTTCTCGGGCCATCACATCGTCACCACCAACCCAAGAGCTTCCTTTTTGAGATACCATATCCAACAAAGAATCCTCTTTCGGCACCACGGCCACCGCAACACTAATTTCATTCGCCAAATCACCACAATTACAATCTTCTTCACCCCCAGTAATTTTCTCAGGGGAAGTCTTAGTTACAGAGTCGGATAACAACACCCCAGAATCCGCCATTAGCTTAAGTCTAGTGACATCCAAATGGGTAGCAATAGTTGGGTTATCACAGACCGAGTTACCTACTCTAAATGGCACCGCGACCGCCGGAGACATCTCCTCCATCAATATCTCTATCTAGGCAGTAGAAAAAGTTACCCAAAATCAAACCGCCTGTGAATGCTGAGTTTCAACGGACCATTAATTCTCATGCCGAAGAAAAGGAATTTGACCGGTAGAGGAAGCGAAATTCAGCTGTATCTTTCAGCTTTGGGTGGAAATGGGTAGTCAGATCCGGTCAAAAACAATGGATCCCAGCTTCCATATATGGAAGTACCGACTACCGACCTAAAAGTTGAAAAGCACAGACCTGCTCAAGCCTTATCAACTTCTTCTCTGGAATCTTCTTTATCTAACTCCATCAAGTTATCAACTATAATGACAGAGAAACAGCCAGAAAAGAACTGAAGTACACACGCAACCCAAAAAGGAAAGGAGAAATCTTTTTTGTATTAATGAAATGACAATAGAATTAAATTAAAATTTGAAACCATCCCATTATGCCTAACACAAGAAAGAAAGAGAAAAGTGGATCATGAGAAAGAAGCAATGAAAGGCAGTGTCCCAAGAATCACAGGAAAACCCTAAAAAGATGTCACCCCTTTCTCACAAATTACTTGAGTTCCCTGGATCTGAGGCAACCCATCTCAGCCTCTCATGCTTTAACCAGTTCTCTCTCTCTCTTCCAAAAAGTTGTGAGAATTAAAAAAAAAAAAAAAAAAAAGGATAAAAAACAGTACTGCCTTCTCTGTTGTTTTCTTACTTATTTCTCTCTTGCTAGACTTTCTGAAAGTCCAATACAGAATCAAAAGAAAAACCAAGAAAAAAAATACAAAAATGGGCTGGTTGCTCACTATTAAAAATAACAACAATTTAAAAATCTCATAACTAAAAATACTTCATTTTCTTTATTCTTTTTCAGTGTTGAAATTTGGAAGCGCTTGAAAGGGAGTGGTGAAAAAAGGGAATAAAATAATTTTTGAAAAATGTAATAATGCAAAAGAAAAAAAAAAACGCAAGAGAGGTGCGACGGTGCGTAAGATAGGGATGGATGGACAGAGTCACCGTCACAGACGTCAAATCTAAAAGAGCATATTAAAGCATTTCCAGTCACCCACATGCCTGCTTTCCTTCCCTTTCCACTCTCCAATCCAAACTCCCATCATCCAAAAGCGACTTTTCCGACTACTATCACAGTGTAAAATTTTGCAGCCACTTGTTTGTTAGTTAGATAAATACATAACAGCATAACGGTATAGTTCTGACCAAAGGGATGCTCAGAGTGTCCCAAAGATAATGGAGGGATGCAGAAACGTTAATGCCCGTTAGTATATTGAGTTAACTTGAAATATATGAGTTTTTTTTTTTTTAATAAATAATAGTGAATTGAGATATAAAAAAAAAAATTATAGAATTTATTTAAAATGAATTTGAATATATTTAAATATTAAGATAAGTTTATATATATTTATAAATATTTGATAAAAATTATAAATTCTACGTGTAAAGAAATACTGAGTTAAAAAAAATTATAGATCATATATAAGAATATTTTAAGTTTGAGTTTAATAATTTAAAAGTTGAGTGTTTAGACACTAAATTTAATTTAAATTTAGATTAAACTAATTTGATTTCGGTTCAATCCAAATTTAAAATGAATGCTAAATAGATATCGGAGCATAAACATTTTCAATAGTATAATTTTGATTTAACAGAATATCGAATGATTCTAATATGCTTTTGGTCCTTATATTGCCCCAAAAGGGTCAAATGCTTAAGAAAATATATATTTAATATTTTTGTATGATCTGAAAGAGAGATGGATTCAGTAACTTTAAATTATATGATTGCAGACTACAAATTTGAGGATAAGGGTGTTTCAAATTAAAAGGTGACAGACACATCATAAAGTCTTATTATTATCTGTGTTGAGATCCAATATTGATACAACATATGGATATTACTTTCTTAAAAGTGACTTTATGCATGTGAGTTAATACGTCCGATCGTTGTTTCTTACTTTCTTCATCATCAAGAGTTCAACGAGTCACGTTCTTCTTTTTATGTGTCCAAATTTTCCAATTTGAGCCAAATCAGTTCTCATACGAACTAGAAGAATGGCTCAAAACAATTGGTTCTCTTATGAACAAGAATAAATACAAACCGCCATGCTACGGCAGAAAGCAGGGGCCGCACATGGCGGTAGCGAGGCTACAATCCACATCAACTGTGTTCCAGTCTGATGTTGTCCCTAGAAGTCGGGTACTGGGATGGGATGAGACGGGATGAGACAGGACGGCTGAAGAAGACACACTGGCTGCAGCTTCTGACCCCCATCCCCCTCTCCCCTTTTTCATCTTTGATGTTCATAAAGAGTATGGGCATTGAAATGAATCCATTCTAAAGCATTTAGTACTTAGCCCCATTGGTACATTCTCATGCAGTAGAAATAGCCCCAATGTGAACAAACATTAGGTATAAACTTAAGAATCAACTAAACACAAACCTGTTTCAACAGTCAGGTTTGCATTAACACAACCTTCACACCAATCATCCTCAGTAACTAGATTCCACAGCTTGAGTGTAATCAAATTCAAAAGTAGCATTCAAAAATTTAACACCTCAACAGTCAAACCTCGAGGCAACATATTCCAAATAGCTCTTTTCTTTTGCCATTAATATACTTCAATAGCTAGTTTGTCCAAGCTTGCAAACGCGCACACAGTAATTAACATGTCTATTGAGTTTCCTGGTGATTTGGCATCCATTAAAATTTGACCAAGAACTGCCACTAGAGAAGGCAAATATACCACTGCCAACCTGGGCAGCCAGGACATGTTCCAACTCTCTGCTCTAAACTCTTAAAACTCTAATACACAAATTGTTCCAGCCAAAGTCTTCTCTTGCTCTTCAGTATTGCTGTACACTAAGATGTGATTATGGCAATTGCAAGACATTTAATTAAGAAGAAAGGAAGATTTATGGAAACAGCAGGCATATGCAGATCCAGACGACAAACTTGCCATTTTGTCACCACTGTAATTTTATTTTTAGAATAACATGGGATCGCTTGATGACGAGTGTATCTGTGCCTCTGTTTCCCCAGCAGTCCGTTTGGTAGTATAATCTGTCGCCGAGTCACCTACAAATATCAGCTATCAAATTTCAATCCATTTAAATCACATGAAACTTGCTGGTTGTAGTGAAGATCCTTTACTTGCAGGAGAAAAATATAATGATTACTTAGAATCCTTACTATGTATAGAATCAGTTGATGGCTGTTTCAGCGACATGCTTCTTCTGAGACCTGCAAAGGTTAAAATGGTTCATTCCAATAATTACCTTTCCAAGAAATAGAATTACCATAAGGAGATTCAGATATAATACGTCAAATCATAGCACAATATCCAAGGGATTAAGCAAATAGACATTCTGTTTTCCATATATGCTTATTAATCATTTCTAAATCTTATATTATGAGGTGAGTGTGCTAACTATATCTCAAGACATAGATTCCATTCCTAGGATGTACATGAAATTGAGGCACCAAAAAAATGCTACTTTAACTCTGAAACGAATAATTACCAAAGGCCACTTTGGTGGTCATTTCACTGAATTGTTACATCATTATCTGGGGTTCACTCAAAGAATTTAAAGAGTTGCCTTAAAACTTATGCTTAGTCATATGCATCTGAGGGAGGCACGGAACCATCTGCACCCCCTGATGTGGATTTCAGCAATGCAAGTGCACTACCTAGGAATCCTCCTACAGGCTAACCCACACAAAGGGTCATTATTTTAGCCATGAATTGGCTCAAAACCACTGTTGATTTGGTTCCATGTCATAGTTCCACTCATTGTTGTACCCTGGTGGTCAAATCTAAGTGCTTCTAGATCCTAATGTCCACTTAGCCATTGATAAAGATTGTAGCACCAACTCTCTGTTTCATTTCTCACAGTAATAATGTGTTATTCTATTGCTCAATCGTGAGACGCAATTCATTATATTTCGTCCCCACACAGACAAAAAGGAGGACCAGCAACTTATGCCCCACTTAACTGCCCAAACTATCCGACCCAGAGGAAGAGACAAGTTGAAAAAACTATTCCTAGCTGAAAAGGTGCATATTATTACTCTCAACAGTCTGTCCACCCAAGCCCGAGCTTTATAATGACATCTGAACGCATGGGAAAAATACTGGAGTTAGGATGGTAACAAATTTCCAGTCCCCCCCCCCCCCTTTTTCTGCAGTTGTTTTTTTTTTTTAGGGGGGTGCTCAAAATCTTGTATGGTAGATTGCATATTCTTCTAGCCAGAATACGTAAATACCGCACTCAAACATAAAAAAGGAAAAAAAAAAAATAGAACCTCAACTACTTAGATCAGAAGTAAATTTGCATACCAGAAGAGCCTTTCACAGCATCAAAATTCTTGTATGTATAGCCAACAAAGCTTAGATCTTTTGTAGTTAATGGCATCTACATGGTATAAGAAGCAAAACCATCAAACTTCATACTAATTATAAGAACAATAACCAGCTTAAAAATGTAAGTATTCACATATATAGGAGACAGAATCTGGATAAACTGACCAACTTTTATAATGACAATGAGCACTAAAACCCAAAAGAAAGGAAGATTTTGTGACATTTTAGCATGAAAAAACCTCTCCAAACCAAGTCTTCGTATTTTGGGGCAATGTGGATATAGACAATATATATTTTTAGTATAGTAAATCAACCATGCCAGGTAATTATCAAAGCACCACCATTTTCTGCCTCTCAATTAATCCCCATTTCTATTTACAAGCTAATGCCCATTATTGGCTACACAGAAACAAAAGCATAAATAGTGACAAACCTTCCGTGAGGGGCCCGAGCCACTCCTTGCAGGGGGTGGAGGATCCAACTAAAAACAGATTCCAAGTTTCAATTCATGAGAAGAAATCTATAAAGGAATATTACATGCACATGCATAATGAAGCACAGCATCTGGACAGTAGTTTTTTAATGAGTGCAACATCTTGACATTAGTACAACCAAAAAAAAAAAACAGAAGGAAGACCTAAGAACATCAAAGTTTAGAGGATCCTTGTTGGCATAAAAATTAAAATGCATTTCCAGAGATGAAGTCATGAAATTCCCGCTTGCATGCCGTCTCTATTTTAAACCTCTGACCAAATTTTTAAGATAAGAAAATAATAATACATATTGAGAACCCAAAAAATCAAAAATAATTTCAAGAGTATATCCTTGGTCATCATTTTGCAATCGATGCAGTTCTTTAATTTCACTTGTTTATGAATCTTGCTTGCCATTGTGAAACCATAATAACAACTAATGTATCAAGCTTTTTAATTTATGAGAGAATTTTCCACTAATTAAAATCAAAATCATTAAATAATAGTGAAAATCCTTGAATCATAATGAGCAAGATCGAGGACCAGTATCCCAAAATATAATAGGCAGCAACTGGTGGCAAGCTAGATTAAGTGATAGTAGTATTGGCACAAGAATGTCAGAAGCAAAAATAATTTATGATGAAGAAGAATTAGAAGTGGTACTAAGAGTTGTGGAAGATGAGTTATACTTCATCAAACTTCATAAAGTTCTGTGTATCTAGCTCCCCGTTGACTTCTGGCATGAATGCTGCTTCCATTTCATAGAGTTTGTCCCATAAGACATCCTTGAACCAAGGATGAGCCTGATACAACTGAGTTGTTATAAGGCAGAACAGAAGACTAGATGAAATCTTTGTGACATTTTGGCAAACAAGAAAACTTACTTTAATTTGGTTTGCACCTCCAGTACCTAGCCTATGTTCAACATCACACAGCAACCTGCAAATAAGATCCTTAGCCTCAGACGTCAACTTTGCATCTTCTGGAAATTTTAATTGATTTTTCCAATGAACGATCTGGGAAAAAATAGTTGTCAGAAAAACTTGATATACCCATTCATCAAAATAGACCATGATTGAAAGAAAAGTGGTAACAATGAAAGGCAAATTCAAGGAGATGGTTAAAAAAACTGGCAACAGCAGCAGCAGCAGAAGAAAATAGGGAAATGGTAACGATGTCAAAAGAAAAGTCTAAGGCCTCACTTGGGAAAACATTTCGCTCATCTCAAATTTTTTCATAATTTCCTTCCCAAACATTACTCAAACACAAACACTTTTCAATTCAAATATTCAATTTTTTCATCTAATCATTACCTAATCATTAAAACTTTTCCAAACTTCCAAACTTCCAAACTTCCAAACAAAACACAAAAATCAATTCAACTTTTTCAAATTCCAAAACAAAATTAATATTAAAAAATTATCCTCTAACAATATTTTAACAATTATCTTCTAACAATATTTTAACTTTATTATATTTTTATTCAACTTCTCTCTCCTTTCTCAAAACCCATAAAAACATCTTAACTCAAACCATTTCATTATTATATACAAATTATTTAACTATTATTCATAGATTTATCATCTCATCTCATTCCCCAAATGAGGCCTAAATGTTGTATAAAGATGTTCTTACAATAACATCATAGTACAATAGAACACACTAGACAATGAACCACTTGGTACAAAAGTGACCCAGACATGCTCAAAACTTGTGGAAAGATGATGTTAAGCCTAGGGCACCACAATTGACCAAGAGCCTAGCCCACACAACCTCTGAAGGTACCTGCGCAAATGTATGACTAAACAAAGGTAATCATAGTGCCATGAGAAACATGGATCCCAGAAAAAATTTATGTTTTAAAGACTATATATAGGAATGTTATCAGTCAGCTCAAAACTAACCAGAGATGCAGAGGTTTTATAATTGCAGAAATTCTATGGTAAAGAATTTTGGAATTCTACCTTTCTGCATGTGGTTATTGGGTCATCTGAATAAAATGGAGGGTAACCAACAAGCATTTCATACATTATTGCTCCCAGTGACCACCTGTTTGAAGTACAAATAACATAAATACATGCAGTATCACCAGAAAGCGGAAACAAAACTAACATAAATACATGCAGAAAATATATGAAACTTTATCCATGTCTTAATAAGGGGTTTTTTTTTTCCTTTGCTCAAAACCATAAAAAATATAGATAAATTTTAGCTTTCTACAAGGAGAGCTAGGGTTTTTCTTGGACCTATACTGAAAAGCTAATAAAATCTTTTCAATGGTTTGACCCCACTAAACAAATAAAGATCAATCTCAGAGCTGTAGACATAAACTGGCAAAAGAATTAGCAATGTTAGTAATTATTTTCTCATTACAGAAATTTTTTTTTTTTTTTATAAGTAATAACCTTTATTGATTGAATGCAACTAGGCAAAGCTCACGTACACAGGAAGTATACATATTACAGAAAATTGTACATGAACTAGACATGCAAGTACTGAGACTCTTATCTATTGTGTGTCATTTTTACAGAGTAGCAATACAGTTAAAATCCTCATTATCAAGGCACTTTTTTTATCAGTAAATAAGAATTTTATTAATGATAAATAGGCATTAGCCCAAGTACATGGGACATATATGACATCTAAGCATGATTACACTCATTATCAAGGAACTTAAGATTTCTCCAAGCCTTTATCAGCCTCAACAAAAGCAAAATAATGACACTTTGAAGTTCAAGGTCACACCTTGCTCATCAGGACCAAAAAAACAAATAAACAAATAAACTGAAGCATTTACAGCCATTAATCTGAAAAGAGAAATTGAAAAGTAAATGCAGAAAGAAAATGTTAATACTCCGGAATGAGCACCACCAATGGAAACTGTGCAAGAATTGAAAAATAGAAAACATTTAAGTATAGACTAACCAGTCACATTCCATTCCATATCCCTTTTTCAGTAGTACTTCAGGAGCTATGTAATCAGGTGTTCCCACAGTTGAAAATGCCTTCCACAACAAAACACCATCCAACAATAAAGAATTGTTCTACAATCTTAAGAAACACACAAAAACAAACAAAAAGTAACCACATGACCATGCTATAGTCCTGTTTATTGCTGTGTAGCTGGGTGTTAAAGTTTAATGATTCTACCTTTCGGCCACAGTGATATTATTTTGTAATTCCACTTCCCAACAAAGCTGATATGGGACTTAATTAATATCTTGATGAGAATGCAGGTAGGTTTTATATGGATGGATGAGAGCAGAATAATGTATCTGCAAATGTGCCATTAGATAGGAGGCACACAACTAACAAATGAGCTACACAGTAGGTGATCCATGCAGGGGGCAATTGCCTCAACAATATATCCCGTTACAGTCAGTTAAGGAAGAAAAAGAGCATATTTCACCAACAAATTATCTGCAAAAGCCTGTCCTCTTTTGCATAATTTTTGAGAGATTACCATATTTTTCTAACTATAAACTGTACTTTGAAGAAACGTACTACAAATGTAGCAGAAAATTATCTCGACGAAACTACCATACCAACTTTCTTCTGTTCATTTGCCAGTGCTGAAGCTGTTCAAGAGGGCTTTTCCAAGTACTCCCATTACCCGCATCAGGAAAACAACCATCAATGTCCATTGGATCCCTCGAGTTTTCATCATCCATGACGCTATTTTCATGCAGTGTAGATAAAGTAGTACAATCAAGAGGCTTGCAAAGCCCAAAATCTGAGAGCTTCATATGGCCACATTTGTCCAGGAGAAGGTTGTCAGGCTTAATATCCCTAGTAAGATATTGAAGGTATACTAAGTATGAGACATTATTTAACAAAATAGAAGTACTGTCCAAAACTACAATAGTCACAGCATCTAGCACATTAATTTGATGACATGACACCAACAGTAGAAATTCACCTGTGAATGTAATTATGTTTGTGAATAGACTCTATGGCCAGGACACTCTGTGCAATGTAAAATCTAGCCACATTTTCTGTTAAGGTGTCTTCCCTCATCAGTAGAGTCATCATGTCGCCACCAGGCAGATATTCCATAATCAAATATAAGTACTCAGCATCCTGAAATGAGTAATAAAGCTTCACAATGTAATGGCTGGCAACTTCTGCCAGCAAGTTCCTCTCAGCTCTGACGTGTTCCACCTTTGACCAAAAAAGAACTATTAACCAAACATGTACAAGAAATTTGAACCATACAGAGCTTTAGGATATAAAAGGAGAAAACATACTACAGAGAATGTAACAGCATGGTTAACAAATTAGACATAAAGCACAGAAAACTTAATTTTACTATATTCAGAACCCTGACTCAAATATAACATAAACAAACTGCTTTCCCAAACGCTAGTTAGATTCTACTATGGCCCTAAATTACTGAGAATTAATAAATTCTCTTTTCCCTGGCAAAAGACAAAGGAAAGAAAAGAACATCCTTTCATTTTAAAGGAAAATCATAAATGGTCCAGCAACAGCCAGAGCACTTTAGTGATCACAATAGAAATGATAAATTGAAGTGAGAAGACCACCAGCATATGCAAATGCCATAATTACTAATACTAACTCTTGTCGATTAATGGGTATTTGTAAACAATGGCTGAAAGTGCATAGAGTTGATATTTAACATCCAAGAACTTCAATAACCATAAGTGTACACAGGGTTGATAGTTACACAAGAACCTAGTAATAAAAATGAAAAGGGGGTGACTATATGGTGCAAATGGTAATTAATAGGGTGATCAGGAAATTGAAAGTAACCCCCTCAGGTCAAGCTGCAGCTTTAGGTTCCATGGGAAATGTGAGTCTGTGTGTTCTCACCTGTCCTCTCTTAACCATTTCAGATTTCTTCAACTTTTTCATGGCATAAATATTGCCAGATTTCTTCTCCCGGCACAATCGGACCTGTAGATTGAGGAAGCATGAGCAAAATGTGCTAAAGTTCCATTTCATAACAAGCTACCATAAGGAGCAAAAGAGCATGTAGCTCCACAAATGGCACTCGACCAACTAGTTGAAATAGTACCAAAACAATTATGAATTTTTATATACGCTGGAAGTATATTACTGAAAATCCTGACCTCACCAAAGGCCCCCCTCCCAATGATTGTTAAAAGCTCAAAATCATCAACGCATATCTTGTGCCTTTTTAGCCGCATAAATTCTGTCTCTTTTCGCTCTAAATCTTTGATTAGATTGATCTTTTCCTCCTTAGGCACATCTGTAGATGCTAATTTCCTCTCTAACACCCATCGTCTGCAATGGAAACAAAATAAACATTGGTTATTATTTATCTAGCTGAAGTTTTGCATTAGTTATTTTATTCTTTTTATTGGGCAAGGGTATCAGTGACCTAATTGAGTTAGACCAATCTCCATTCATGTGAATGCACACAGTCCCAGCATAACCACATACATCGTGGCAATCTAGAAAGTTGAACCTAAGCTGTCTGTTTCTTTAATTTCAAATTTCATTTCAGTCTTCAAAATTTTATAACCTCAAATTCTTTGATGCATTGTCTTGCCAATCATTATCCGCACAGAGTAACTTGTATTCAAACATGGGAGTCATCTGAAAACTTTGGGAAACTGAAGCAACTTTGAAATCAGTTGCAAACATAGTCTTGTTTGAGTGGCCTCTCTGGTTTGAAGTGACAATGATTTGGAACTTCAACATTCTTCATTTGTCTGAAGATAAATCGGTGTCTTTGGCCAAGATTTTTTCCATATAATTTTTTTCTCTTGGCTCCATCTAATCTAATCGATATTGTAGCACATAGATGTATCACCAATATTATACAAAGACAGAAGGACCAAATAACACATTAACTTAGCTGAATGCCTGGATCAGAATTAAGAACCCCCTTTTTGATTGATGAGGAAACTAGGGAAGAATAATCTGATGTTTCAAACCTATATTTTATGCAACGTTTACTTTATGTAAAAGGTTGAGGGTGTATAACACTGAAGCCAACACTCAAATTACCGTCTCAGAGTTCACTTGAGGAGTGAAGCTGCCTGTTCCTAAATGTTCCTAAATGTCCAAGAATTTGATTTTTCACTCCCCTTTCATTTTCATGGCTACCAAACAAAGAATTCGAGATAAAAATATAACAAGATCTAGGCAATGTACTTGCACTTTGCCCAGTTTAGTGCAACTAAAAGCCCAAGCTTTGTAGTGGAAATGAATTTCGATTCCTACATTTTCGTCTACAGTAAAGTTAGTTCAACATAGTATAACAACAAAAGCTTATTTCAAAATTAGCTGCAGGAAATATCGAATCACCTCTCTTTGCGCTCTTGAATGTTCTTCATCTGAGCTCTGTAGTGGTTCTCTATGAACTGCTTCGCTGCCGCCACCTTCTCCATCGTCAAGCTCGACCCCATCACCTCCTCTTCCTCCTCTCGATCCTCCATCCTCGCTACGAATGTACCAGCCGTATCTATCGGTGTACCAATGTGCGCAGACGCCTGAGATTCTCTCCCTCTAGAAAAACAACTTTCTCACTCTAAAACTCTCTCTCTCACTCACTCAGTCACTCACTCTGACAGAACAGAGAGTCTTATTTATTGCGACAACGAGGAGATGATGTTAGAAGCCAAGCAAATTGTTGGGGTTCTTTTTATCCACTGCGTCGGCGGCGTACGTGCACCACAACTACTACGGCCTTCATACGATGCCACGCGGCAATTTAGAATTTTTGGCAGTGACTTTTGATGACTCGGCGGCATTTGATTGGCTGATTTGGCTTGGACGTTTCGTAGGGAATGAAAGCTTATTTATTAGGCTTTATCGATGAGTTTCACCATTGTTGTCAGACAGATGCGTGGGAACACTCCACGTTGTCTCAGGGCAAAGTGCAGCTATTAATTATTAAAAAATTCGGAAGCTATTGGTATTATATTTTTAAATCTAAACCCACAATTTTATATTATTAAAATTATTTCGAAATCTCACAAATTTTTAATAATTTGATAATCTATGAAAGATTTGAGAATACGATTTGTATAGGCTTGGATTATCTACAATCACTTCCTTTATGGGCAATTATACTAAAAAATTGAATTTTGTAGATTATCTTATATATAGAATTATATTAATTTAGTCAAAAAAATAAATATACAAGTCAGCTAAATCTATTTATAAAAAATAAATTGGAATGCGGTAAATGAGTTTAAATGAATTAAAAAGTTTAGTTCAGGTTAATTCAATAAAAATTCATTATTAAATAAGAATAGACAGATTGTATCGTATCAGTTATTATTTATATAAATTATATTAGAATATTAAAATTTGATCCATTTAAGTAAATTGATCATATTTGAATTAATTTATATAATATAATTGTATGATTTGACACGATATAAATATAATTATAAGGAAAACGTTATTCTTCTCCTCCATTTACATTCGGTGACTTCCCATTTTAAGTTTTTTTTTTTTTTTGCATGATTTTTTTAATATTTTAAAATATTTTTTAAAAATATAAAAAAATTACAATATATTTAAAAATATTTACTTAAAAATCATGTGAAAAGAAAAACTAAAAAAAAAAAACCTCAATAGGAAGCCTTTGAAAAGGAAAAAAAGAGATGAGTAGTGCTTCCCTAATTATAATCGTCATTTCCAAATATAGAGATAAGATTTTTTCATTTAGATTGGAGAGTGAATTGAGCTCATCTCAACTCATTTATATTTTATCATTACAGTTTTTTAATTTTTTTTATATAAAATACAAATCTCAATATACATATTTTAAATTTTAATACACATTTTTTAAATTCTAATTCAATTTTTTCAAAATTTAAAATAATAATAATATTAAAAAATAAATTAAATTCATCTCAACTCATCTTATTTTTCAATCTAAATAAAGTCTTAACCACATGCCCAAGTAAAAAGAGAGTGTAGGAAGAGTGGCTATTGCAATCTTAACCACATCCCCATTTGTAATCTTAAATCTTAAGATTTTGGCATTTAAGTAGAGGGTATTGCATATTAAAAGATACTTTGTTCTTTCTCGTCTGTTAGGATTTGACCACTCTTTTTGTTTGGTGTTTTTATTTTTTATGACTCAAAATTGGGTTTTAGCTATCTTATGTCTTGAGTGTGCATTTTTCTTTATAAGAATGCATTAAAATTAAATTAGAAATATAATAAGAATGCTTGGGGTTTTTCATATAAAAAATCATTAGTTGGTAAAATAAATAAAATAGAATTATGAATCATAAGTTGGAGCTTATGTTCCTTAACTGAGTTAAGGAGACGACCACATTGACATAGTTTGTTTTGATCCAACAAATGGATTAATTGATTGTGGTTTCAATCCACAACCAGTGAAAAGTCCTATAATAGTCTGTTTCGGTATATTTCATTATTCAGATCTTGTAGATTGGCGCTTGAGGAGTTACGTGGTCAAGTATATTCATTTTGTGGTTTGAAAAGTGATAAATAAAGCATTTTTTCTGACCTTGTCGAGAGAAAGAAGATACAGAAGTGATGTTACAAACCATATTATTATTTTACTAATCCAATTATGTAAAAACTAATGTTAGGGAAAAACGATGTCTTGGACTTTTTGTAAAATCAGTGACGTGATAATAATACTATGTCAATCGAGATGTTACAAAAATAAATTAAAAAAGAAGAAGATAAAAACATGATAAAATAAAAACAAAAATAAAAAAATATGAATAATTAAATTAGAGGATACGTAAAAATTATATTTATATATGGGTGTATGCAAAATTAAATTTTGAGCAGCCACGACATGTCTTCTCATAGATAGATATATATACGAGGAGAGGAAACATGTTGTGGCTATTCGGAATTCTTCGTTAAATATACCATATTATGCAGATGAATTGTGATGAATAAACAAGTAGATAAAGTATTTTTCATTTTTAAACACATCAATGAAAAATAATTAATGTAAGCTTAACTCATTGAAACTTAGTTATTTTAAGATTCAATTGAATCAAATCCCTTTTACTTTTCATGTTCGTAGATGGATAATTCTTCAAGCCTATTTATTATGCCATTTGGCTTATATCATTTTATTGACTTCGGTGTTTTCTGTGTATAGAAATGAAGGCAAACAATTCTCACAAGAGTCTGCCATCACTTGGAAACAACTTTCTTACCCAAGTGGTAAAGAATTATGATAGATATACAACTTCTTGTACAACTGTATTTTAAATGATGGATATTTTTGTATACGTAAAGTAACTTATAAAAATAATATCATTTTTATAAAAATGTTGTTAATTTAAAATATAATCATACGAAATATTCTAAAAATGGTTATACATGTATCATTACTCTTTAAAAATGAGACAGTAAATGGTTTGGCTTGGACACTTCGAGAGTTGGAAATATTAAAAATAAGGTTAAATTTGCTCAAATAACAAAATGTGGAGAAATTGGAATTACAAGTTAAAAAATTCCATAAGAAGGACTTTGCTATTCCTATCAAATATAGCATTATTAATTTAAGGTTGTACTCAACAATCCACCATTTTTCTTTCAAAGCAATGGCTCACCAAACTTCATCCTCCAAGCAACTTTGCTTGTATGTTGACCCAAAATAACATTCTCTAAGAGAAGACTAACCAACAACAATCTTGAGGTCTCATAAAAAATTAAAAAATTATTAGGTATTCTCAGAATATGGTTGACGTAATACTCTCATCCTACCATAACATGTAAGTAATTAAAATTTAGTTATGTAAACATAAATCTTAAACATAGGATTCTATGATAGGACCATTGGTTCTTGTTCTAGAGTACTTAATAATTAGAAAAATGTTAAATGTATTTAAAAAAAACTAATTTATTTATCTACGGGACCACACGTCAATTATTGATTGACTGAAAATCATAAAATTTGAAATTTAAAATTTAAATTTCAAAAAAAAAAAAATCCAACATGAGTATTGTAAATAAAAATGTAAGTAAAACATATGTAGTACTAGTCTAATAATTAACCACTAAGGAGTTATCAACATGAAGGCTTAATTCTTTTTGGAGTAGTAATGCATGCACTATTGTTATTTGTTTTATTATTCAAAGTACCTAAATAATTTGTAATGAAACCGAAGCTCAATTTAGCTTTAAACCTATATATATATATAAATACCACTTTCATAAATCTAAAAAATGTTATAAAACTAAAAAGAAAACTAATACTATTGCAAGAGAAATATAAAAGAAACTCTCTGAAACTTTCTTCTTTCTCTATATTTTTTTATGAATTTTATTACAACTGAAGCACATATTTATAGGCGTTGAAATTACTATGCAAGTTACTATGCAAGTCACTATGCAGATTTTAAAATAATAGTGGTGGGGTCATTCACATAATTTTTAGTGGTGAGACAGGGTGGCTGCCGACTCTTCATAACACTTCCCCTTGAATAACCACCCATAAAAAATCTGCCTCATTAAAATCTTGCCAAGGAAAAACCCAGTGGGAAGAAAAACCAATGGCGAAGGAAAAAGAGTACAGTCTCTTTATGTATCCACAAGTATTTTAAGATTGCCTCATTAAAACCTTGCAAAGGAAAACCCAATGGGATAAAACCTTAGCGAAGGAAAAAGAGTACAATCAGCACAAGTCTTTAGGACTTTTACTCCCCCTGGAAAGTGCATGACAATAGTTTTTGAGTTTTCACATTTTAATATTCTGCACAATTTTCTTGAATGTCGCAGTTGGTGATGTCTTCGTGAATAAATCTGTCAGATTATCACTTGATTGTATATTTGATATATCCTCCTTTGATTTGAGTGATACAAGCAGCATTATCTTCGTATAAAATTATTGAGCTATCAAAATACCACACTTTTCTTGGATATGTGAGTCATTGATCTCAGTCAAATATACTCTCGACTTGTTTCATAAATTGCAATAATCTCTGAGTGATTTGAAGATAAAAAATAATATCTGGTTGACAAACTTAATAGAAATCTGATACCTGCAGTAATACTTAAACTCCCCCTGATAATATGCGTTAGTGTTTCAAGTAATAAGCAAATATGATTTCAGTATATATAACAAGTTAAGAATTCAAGCACGATCTCCAACTAAATAATGCATTAGAGAGAGTATGATAATATTTTCATCTAAAATTTTCTCCCCCTCATTCGGCGTTATTAGGAAGAACTTGTTTATATACGACGGAAATAACATTGGAAACCATCTATGTATGATAAAAGCTGTAAAAGTTTTGAGATTTAATATTATCGGTTCGGCGGAAAATCAAATCCGCTTGACATTGTGGACAAACGAGATCTTGAAGAGATTTGAAGGTTTCGGGTTGTTGTTTAAATATAACCAATTTTACCATTGGTTTACTCCAGTAAAAAGATTTCGCATTCCTCATAGATTCAGTTGTTGTTCATCCAGAACGATATTATGTCTGATAGAAATTCTAATGTCCCAGATTTAAACCATGAACCTTTTATACCTCAACCACTTATATTTTCTCCTGAGACTGTAAACACCATGATAGGAGCAGAGATATATCTATCTAGTAAATCTAATCCTGAAATTGTTGCAGCATCAAGAACCCTCAGTGCTCAATATGCTACTTCTCTTACAACCATGTCACAGAGGCTATTGGCGAGAACGAGTGAGGTTGATCATCTTAAAAATCAAATATCTGAGTTGCATCAAACGCTTGCAACTAAAGATAGAAAAAATAAAGATTTAAAACAAGAAAACAATGAGCTGAAAAAACTTGTAAACTGGTATTCTCGTGACCTGAAAACACGAGTAGAAGAGCTGGAACGAGAAAGAGCTCAGATACAAAGTCAACAACAGCAGCTAACGGCAGAGGTTCAGCGTTTATAAGAAAATAGGGATAGCTGTAATTAATCTCGCTAGTTTTTGAAATTATGTATCCAACATATCTTGTAAAGTGAGATTTGAAGAGATGATGGTTTGTCTTATTCTTATTTCCATTTCTATAAGAACCGTCTTTAGTTTCATTTAGTACGTATCAAATTTTCTTCTCATATCTATAATTCATCTGTATTTGTATTCTTATTCTACAAATTTCCAATGGCTCGTCAATTTCCTTTTACTATTTCTCATAATCAACATATGAGGTATCCTTCACCTCAATTACAAGTTGATCCTGCGTCTTCCGCAGGTGCAATGTTGCAGCAAGCAAATAATCTGGCTAATAAGTTAGATCGTGAAGCTGTTTATGAGCTGGTGACTCTCGGTACCCGATACTCCTCCTCTATTGTTGGATTTTCCAACCGATTACAATCCAAAAATCGTGAGATTGAGGAGCTTAACGAGAAGGTTTCTGTACTTCAACGACTCGTTCAAGAGTCTGACAGAAAAATTGCAGACTTAAAGCAAGAAAATAAGGATTTAAAATCTTTACTTGCCTCTTTATTTCGATTGCCTAATCCTTTAGATAAGGATGATATGTTATTTTATGAAAAACAAATGCATTTGAGAGATGAGGTTAGAAGTCTCAAATTCTTGTAACTTATCTATGAATTGAATAATAAGATCTTTCCTTTTCAAATGCATTCCTTGAATTTATAGCAACCCTTGTGATCTTTTCAAAAGTTCTAACAAGGTAAATCATCAACGTAAACTGTAATAATGGCAAATCCGAATTTTGATAAAACACATGGACATATAGGATTATTCTTAAATCCTTCTTTCAATAGATACTTGTTGATTCAATTATACCACATGCGTTCGGATTGCTCTAACCCATATAAAGATCTTTGAAACTTTATAAAGTACATACTCCTAAATGTACTTGGATTAGATGCTTCAAGTATCGTAATAATCTAATGATACTTATAAATATGCAGTGACCACATTCATTAACTGCATATCTAATCCTTTTGTAATAACCAAATCAATTAAAAATATGAATGTGATTGCATTCATACCAAGGAAATATGTTTCCTTATAATTGCTCAGGTTTCTACTGGAAACCTTGTGCGACAAATTATACCGCATAATTTCATTTCGCATTATGCTTTCGTATAAATACTCACTTATATCTGACAAATATTACATCCTTTGGTATTTGGACAACAGGTCCAAATGCATCTCGCTTCACTAGCGAGTTTAATTCAGTTTTAATAATTGCTTTCCATTTTGACCAATCATTTCTACGTCGACATTTTTCGACGATTTTTGGCTCACTTTTTTCATTACTTCTGGTAATATCAAGTGTTATCATATATGTTGTCGACAACAATTTTATTTCTATCCATAAATTTTCCAGTACTCATGAAATGTATTGAGATCTCATTGTTCCTCTCCAGGGGAAAACATTTCATGAAACACCTCTACAGGAGGTTCCTCTTCAGGAGGTTTATACTCTTTAGGAGTTTTCTCTTCAGGAGTTATACTCTTCAGGAGTTACACTCTTCAGGAGGATTATATTTTATACAGAAAATACGGTCTCTTCATGAGCACCGATTTTTATTTTTCTTGTGCACCAATAGGTCTTCAACGCTTCAGGTGTATCTTAGACTCATTTATTACTGTTTTAACAACTCGTCCTTCAGGGACTTCAATTCTTGCTTAAGCATTAATAGCAGTAATATATGATTTTACAACACTTTTAGTGTCAGTAAATACATCATGTAATTGATTTGCAACACTTTGCAGATAAATAATCCTCTGAACTTCTGGTTCGCATTTATTTATAAGAGGATCAAATTTAAACAGGGTTTTATTATCCCAAGTAATTTCTTGTCGTGCTTCAAGCACCGATATTTCATTATTTCAAAACATGATGAAATATTAATAAACTTATATATAAAAACTTAGTATAAGTAAATCAAGTGCTTGGCCGTACAACAGGTACGTGACTACTGTTTAGTTATATTACATCTATGACAAACATCTTCATCTTTTTATGAAGAATTATTCTGAGAGCCTTTACCATTCTCTGAGTTTGATCACTTCTGGTGATACGATATATTTTTATCATCTTTAGTGTTGTCGCTTTTGGGACCAACACTTATATAATTTTTTCTACCACGTCTACGCCCTTAGTTCCCGTTAACTCTGAGAATTGTGTAAATTCGATATCATTAATAGGACGTAACTGGTGTAACAAAAACTCATTATTTAGCTCAATCACTGAAAGACAAAACAAAAGTTCAGAATATTTGTTGAACTTTCACTCTCGATATTGCTACTGCAGGAGCACATTCGAGGTATGAAAAATAATGTCTTCTTTTATATATCATCATCAGTTACATTTTCACTGTATAATTTTAATATTGAGCTGATTTTAAAGAGTGTAGAATATTCAATACCACTCTTAAAATCTTGCAACTTCAGGTGCAATAAATCATAATGATCTTTTGAAAGGATTACATCTTCTGGTGCTTATATCACTCTCTTAATTCATTTTACATAGTAAGATAATTTTTCATCATGAGCTACACAGCACGGTCCTTCAGGGACACATGGTTTCCTTCTATGATTGTATCTTTCAAGTTCATCATCATATCCAAGTAGATCTCATCAAGGATCTTGGATAAATAATATTTTTCAGAAATGTCAATAGTAATAAATCTCAATATTTGACACTATATTACAAAAATAAATCTGTGAATTTAAGAAATATATTCACATTATCATGAGAATAAAAATAAAATTTTATCAAATAATATTTAGCAATATTACCTTTAATATTTATCTTAAGGACTGTAAATAATATATTGAAAAACTTACTTGAAGTAGAAGACCACTAGCTTCAGTATCGGTAGAACCTCGTGCTGATAACGTGTTATAAAACTAAAAAGAAAACTACTACTATTACAAGAGAAATGTAAAAGAAACTCTCTGAAACTTTCTTCTCTCTATATATTTTCTTATGAATTTCATTACAACTGAAATTCATATTTATAGGCGTTGAAATTACTATACAAGTTACTATGCAAGTCACTATGCAGATTTTAAAATAATAGTAGTGGAGTCATTCACATCATTTGTAGTGGTGGGACAGGACGGTTGCCGACTCTTCATAACAAAAAATAAATAAAAAAGAAATCATAAAAACTGAAAAACTTTCCCCCCACAAGAATGAAGTACCGGGGAGTGCCTTATCTATGAAACTGCGTCGCTTAACTGGAGGATATATTTGCAGTTATCAATGGGGTTTTAGCGTTTTAGGCCAAGCCCGAAAAGGTAAGTTGAAATGGACAAAAGCTAAGGCAAATCCCTTTTACAGATACAGCGCAGCCGCCGATAGAGGTAACCTCTTCGCCCTTTCCCTAATCTTACTTATGCTAATTTTATAGAACCCAACAATCATTAAACCTTGAGAAACATGGACAATTCTCTATCACTCATTTTGGCTGAAAAGAAAATGGAATTCTAACTAATATGTTTATCAATTAGGTTTTTTTTTTAATTGTATATGGACACCGAAACAAGAATAGGAAACAACATTAAATGCTTAGTCTCCTCCGTTTTCTCAAACTCTCGGTTACTTCATGAATTAGTATATGTTGTGCATGGTTGCGGATATAGATTGATGTAGTACATTTGCATAATCATGCGTGTAGAATGCATTATTGTTCAAATTTATAGAAGATTGGACTGTTCTGATTTAAAAACGTATTTAGAGTTGGGTATTGTGTTCGTGATAAATTCTAGTTTTTCTTGCTGTTCATGTATTGCTATGCAATTGATCGCAACCCAGATTTCTGTGGCAATTTTTTTTTAATAGCTAGTTTTGCAAGGCCCAACTTTCCGGAAGAGCTGCCCTCTGAAGCACCTCCATTGGCATCTCGTATTATTTTGGGCTCTACGGTTACAATTGGTGCTTCTTTTGCTTTCCCGTAGAATAACATAATGTTGCGGTACCGAGCAAGGTTTCGAGATATATCGATAATGCACAAAACTAACATATGCGACTTTTGGCTTCGCTTCCAGATAAACTCATTGCAAGCTGGAGCATACTGCTTTGATAATGTTGCGAGTATTGGAGCTTCTCCTGATCCTGGTCTTGATGGCGTGATTGAAGAAGCTAGCATTAGGCGCTACCTATCTCCTCTTGAGGATTAGAACCAAAGACAGGATGCTGCACCAGGCATTAGTCCCAACAGTCATGGTGTGAGCATTGGCATACGTAGCTCTTAGCGAATTGAACATTCTGGTTGTTCATAAACTTCCAACTGACTGTGCCCGAAGAGAAGTGGGACGTATCCTTTTCCTCTGCATTGTATTTGCATGTAAGCATGCTTGGTTGTGTTATATTGGGTTGCTTTGAGCTAGAGTGCGCTGTTACAAGAGAGAAGGAATTCAGATACCGCTGGGAAATGAGATTTTCCTTTTCTGATTGTGGTATTAAATGGCATAAATTTTCCATTCACCATCTGTCAGAACCGTTTATAGTTGAAACAATTTCTTGGTTTTACTAGTGAAAACAAGAAATAGAAATGTACCTCTAAAAAATGTTAGCAGACATGTTAGTGAAATGTTCTTGAGGAGTTCTGAGTTTTATTACTTTCTACTATCATTTGGAACCTTTACTTGTGACAAAAGATATTTTCCATCCATCTATTGGCTATAAAGATATTAAAGTCGTGCACCAGGTAGCCAGACGTGTAACTCTACAAGTTAACCTTCTGTCTTCTTTCCATACTTGTTTTGCCAATCTTGAAGAGTGGGAAACCTTTGATCATGTGCGTGAAAAATTAATTTCTTTTTGCTTTATCTTGTTATTTCATTGATGAATCTAGGTCTTATTCATTGCCTACCATGCTATCATCTTTTTTTTTTTTTTTTGAGTTTATATTATTGGGTTATGTTTTGTTGCCTGCCTAAATAATTGCTAGTATCCACTTAGAGATTCTGAAAATAAGTTTTTTGCAATTCCAAGCAAGTAAATCATTTGCTTTGAAACCACCAAGTTGTTCTTAATTCCAATCAGGTAAATAAAAATAGTTATACCAAGTAATGATTTTTCCTAATTCCTGACAATTTCTACTCCTTAAAAAATGAATATCTCGTAATTATTTTGATTGATTTATAGTTTTGACAAATAGGTCTATTAGGGCACCTATAGTAATTATTTTACAATCGATATGTTTCATCTAAATTTCTTTTTCGTGGTTCAGTTGTCATTGTATATGCCCATATATCCAAGCAATTAGGTTGTACATACTAATTTTCCATTATTTTCTTTTTATGGGTATGAAGCTATTGTTGCTGCACACTTTTTCAAGATAAAATGTTTGCATGGTACTTTATTTTGATTTTTTCCCATGTGTAACCAGTCATTTGATCAAAAGTAAACTGCAGAGTGGATAAGGCTAGAGTTTTGTGCTTTGTGGAGTTCATTGACTCTTAAGTGTACTCAGATTGCTATGGAAGCTCTTCAAAGTAAGTTATATACCATAATTGTTGTTATTTGAAGTCTACTAATATTTGTGGGGATAATCTTCTCCTTTTTTACCTTTTGGAGATAATGAGACAAGGAAACAGAAGATCTCCTTGGTATATAAACCCGCAATTTCACCAGCAGCTTCTATTTACCTATATGCCAATTTGCTCAGACCTTAAAAACTTAGTTTTGTTTAAGTTGCGAAAGCATCTAATTTAGAAATCATTATTCCATTCGCCTAACTGTAAAATGTTGCTTATGTTTTCTTTTTGTAATGGCACCGGATGTCTGAGAACAAAGCCTGACTAATCTTGATAATGCATAAGTCCTCAGCAAGGATTTTCTCACAAGTGTATTTCAGGTAATTTAAGAAAAAATTTCTCCAATCCGATGACCCCTAGAAATTATTTGTACCTAAGAGGATTCGAACCATAGACCTAGAAAGAGCATACCAGCAAAACCAAGGCATGTACCATTTGAGCCAAACCCTATGGACTACATTGCTTATGTATCCTATCTAATCTTAATTGATAAAACAATATCTTGAGATTTCCTTCTATTTTAAGCAAACTTTTAATTTTGGTTCCATTTCGGTCGGAATTGCCAGAATTTTTCATGCCAGAACAGTAATTGGCACAATTTAATTAGATGTTCCATTCCAGGTAAAATTCTGGCCATTCCAGCTTGTTCCAGTCTGTTCTAGCCAAATTTTGGTATTTCTGCCGGAATATTTGCTTCGGTCCAAAATTAAGGTTTATGGTAGTGATGAACTTGTAATTTTCTTGACTTCTTTTTCTCCTTCCCTGTGAGCCTGCGATGAAGCAAATCAGTTTCACTTTCCCACAATTTCCTAATCCCTAATTTCTCTCCTAACCTACGCTAGACACCTTCTGGCCTCCATCCTTCTGCCACAAGTACCAGCTTGTTGATTCAGTCCTCTCTGTTGGAGCTTCTCTTGCTCAACCGCAGGTCATCGTCAATCTCCATTCTGCTAGTTCTTCTTGACTTCTCTCGCTTTCTCTGTGTGATGGCTTTATAAATCATTAGTTCTGTTTGGATTTGTATGACTGTATGAGATGCTTGAAAGTTCTTCAATTACGTGCCCATAGTTCATACTTCATTAGATCCCATAAATTCCAAATAGTTCATTACGTCTACAACTGTACAACTTCATACCTCATAAATTCTGAGAGCATACTGCCAAGAATGTGTTGGTTGATTTTATTTTTATTTTATAGTATAACTCCATTCTGCGCTATTTGATTCTCATTTAATAACAGCATAGTCTTCCTATTTAATCATTATTCTACCATCATTCCAGTTTTAATAGTGCTATTTAAGGATTTTGTAATTTGATGATAATGGGGATGTAATTTGATGGTGATGGTGATGGTGATGGAGATGGTTGTTGTTGGCACGCATAAATTAAGTTGAGACATTAAAAATTTATAATTACAAGATGTAGAGATTACCTGCAAACAACAAACGTTGTGGAAAGCCAATTGTTTCGAGGAGTGGCTGCAGCAGCACAAGTTTTCTTGGGTCTTACACATTTTTCTCGCCAACTTTATCAGAACCTTTATGGTTGAAAAAAGCTATCCTTAACTTGTCAATACATGTTTAATCACTTTCTTTTTATTGGTAGATAAGGTTTTATTGATCTTAGGAATAGGCAAAAGCCCAAGACACAGGTTAGATACATGTTTAATCACCTTGTAAACACATCCCATGAAGTACAATCTTTGGAAAAAAATCATTTGTGCTACTTCTACCCAAAAACCCTAACATCTTCAGCTACATTTTAAAATGTGATGCCTTCAGAAAGATGCACTTGTAACTAGGTTCAGTATTTGTATTCTTCTTGTGTACTTGGCTTTGCCTTGGTACTTGTCTTAATAAAAAATTTCTCTTGCATCAAAAAGAAAAAAAAGATGGTGGAGGCCTAGGGGTTGGGTCAAGTGGTAAAGGTCTTGGTCTTGGCAGCATACTCCTTTTAGGTCTAAGGTTCAAATCCTCTTGGGTGCAAACAATTTCTAAGAGGCATTGGACTGAGGGAATTTTCTCTTGAATTACCCGAATTGCACTTGTGGAAAACTCCCTGCTAAGGGCTTGTACACCCCACAATTAGTTGGAACTTTGTTCTCGAACACCTGGTACCAATAAAAAAATAAAAAGAAAGATGCACTTTCAGCTTTTACAATTAGAGACACCATGTAAGTTATTTTTAAATAGCTCTTTCAATTTGTGGGGAGATAGTGGTGAAGGCTTTGAAGAGTTAATGACCATCTTGCAATTGAAGCAAGCCATTTTCCGGAGAAGATGTTCCTAGCCTAAACCAAGTGCTAAGGGCTAAAGAGAACTGAACACACTGTAAATTCAAAAATCAATTTGGATATTAAATTCAAAAATCAGTTAACTGTAAAAAAAGAACTTATGATTCTAAAGGTGGCAACACACATCATAGGTTTGTCAATGGTAGCGGTGTTTTTGTACCCAATCTTAGAGTGTTAAAAAATTGAATAATGAAATGAGCCTTGGGTTGCAGAATACACTCAGGGAATGAAAAGTTGACTTCATTACTAAACTAGAGCATGTCACTAGCATCATCCATAGGTTGTTGTCATATTAATCCTTATCTAATTAATATAGGAATTTTGCAACTGTCATAGCAACCCTTTTGTTATCTTCTGTTTTCTTTTTGGTTTCACATTATAGTAATGGGTTTTCATGGATGTCCCTTTTTATGCATGATCAATGAGTTTGGCAACCCAAGGGGAATTGTTTTTCTTTCTTTCTTTGTTTTGGGTATGAGAAATGGGGAGGTTGAGTTTTTTATCACAAATTTGGTGCAAATTGATATGTCCTCAATGGAAAATTCAAACCACATTATTTATATTTCAAAAGGACTAGTTAATGATACAATTAGAGTCCTATTAAAACCTTATAAAGACCAATAAATTTTTTTTCCCAAGTAATGTGGGATCTCATACAACACCTACCATCATTCTCATCATATGAGGTATCACAATTTATCCCCTTATATGCTCGATGTCCTCATCGGGCCTATCCATTGTCGGTGGCATGGCTTAAATCTCACGTTTTTAGTTGTGATAGACTCTAATATCATTTGTAACGCTCTAATTAAAAGTCCAAATCATATGTCTTGTACTCCAAAAGAACTAGTCAATAATACAATTGAAGTTACATTGGAACCTTATAAAGAGCAAGAATTTTTCTTGTCCAAATAATGTAGGATCCCATATACCACATATCATCATCTTTATCATATGGGATATTACATGATATATCTTCAAATTCATAAAAAACTTAGTTATATTAAGAATGGTGCCGTTATTACTTTTTTTTTAACAAGTAGCATGTTCCAAATTATAACTTGATGCATTTATTTATTTATTTATCATAGTTTATGAGTATAAAAATGTCTAGTTTTCAATCAAATACAACTACATCGACTGCACTTGCTCCTATGATATCTGGGGATCCAGCATGGGCCCATGCACGTGTAGTGTCTGGGTCAAGAAATAGTACTCAATGTATCTATTGTAGCAAAACAATTAGAGGTGGTGGAGTCACTAGGTTGAAGTATCATCTAGCAGGAATTCCAGGTGATGTAAAAGCATGTAGAAAGGTCCCTGATGATATAAAATGGCGAATGAAGGAGATGGTCAATGAATTGAAAAAAAAAAACACACAAAAGAAAAGAAAAATAAACTCAAAAGTTGGAAGCCCTTTTGGTAATGTAGATTCAGCATATAATGATAATGATGGTGATAATGAGGGACACTATCATGGTTCAAAAGGGAAGGGGAATGAGGAGCGTGGAAAGTCAATGGAGGCACTTAATAGGTTTTTCGTTCCAAGAACGGCTCTCGGATCTCAACCCACCATTAGGAGTTCTATGCGTTCAAAGGAGATCATTGACGAAGTAAAGATGTCCATAGCAAATTGGTAGTATGATGCTATTCTATCTTTCAATGCAACTCAATCCAAGTTTTATCAACCAGCTATAGATGTCATAGCTGCTATTGGACTAGGATTCAAAGGTCCTTTTTTGCAGAAGTTGAGAGGAAATCTATTGAAGAATTCTATAAACGAGATTCAGGATTATCTCTTAGATGTTAAAAAGTCTTGGGAGGAGAGTGGTTGTTCATTAATGTCAGATGATTGGATAAATTAAAAGCAACAACGAATAATCAACTTTCTAGTTTATTTTCCAAAGGGTACAATGTTTTTGAAGTCTATTGATGCATCGGGGCTTAGAAAAGATTCAGAAACATTATTTAATATTTTTGATGAAATTGTTCAAGAAATTGGAGTTGAGAATATTGTGTAGTTTATAACAGACAATGATACAAGTTATAAAGCTGCAGGAAGAAAGTTACAGCAAAAGTATGGCTCTTTCTTTTGGTCTCCTTGTGCAGCTCGTTGTATAGATTTGATGTTGGAGAGTTTTTTTTATCCCAGATTTTTTCCTATTATTGATGATACTATAAAAAATGCAAAGAAGATAACAAAATTTATTAATAATCATGCTTGGATTTTGGCCTTGATGAGAAGAGACTTCACCAAAGGTCGTGATTTATGTCGCCCTGCAATCACAAGGTTTGCGACAAATTTTTTAAGTCTCCAATGCTTACTTTTGTTTAAGAAAGAGCTTAGAAAAATGTTTACTTGTGATAAATGGGTTGCATTAAGTCATTCTAAAAGCAACATAGGGAAACAGATAGTTGGGATTGTTTTAGAAGATAAAGAGTTTTGGCCTCAATGTCAGTTTATTGTAAAAATTAGCGAGTCTTTGGTTAGAGTTCTACGACTTGTAGACGAGAAAGAGAAACCTGCAATGGGATACTTTGTATAATGCAATGGAGAGAGCAAAAGAGGATATAAAAGCGAGATTGAAGAACAAAGTTACTGCATATATGTCATTCATAAGGATCATTGATGCTAGGTGGGAGAAGCAGCTTCACAGGCCATTACATTCAGCGGGTTGTTTTTATAATCCTGGAATTTTCTATAGCCTTTGCTTTGAAAAGAAAAATAAAGTCTCAAGAGGGTTTATGACTTGTGTTATAAAGTTGGAACTTGATTCTAATAAGCAAGACATAATCATGGAACAAATTGGATTGTATAGGAATGTAGTCGGTGATTTTGGACATTTTTTAGCAATCCAACAACAGGGAAAAATTAGTCCAGGTATTATCAATATCGTTTGTTAAAATGGTGTAGATCTATATTTTAATTTCTGCTTTGTTTAACTTTGATTTATTTTTAAGTAATAATTTATAATTCCATTTTTGTTGTAGTTGCATGGTGGAATAATTTTGGAAGTGAGGCTCCAACTCTTCAAAAGTTTGCAGTTTGCATACTAAGTCAATGTTGTAGTGCGACTAATTGTGAAAGAAACTGGAGCACATTTGAGTTTATTCATTCTAAGAATAGAAATAGACTAGAGCATTAACGTTTAAATGATTTAGTTTTTGTTTGTTATAACATGAAGCTAAAAGGGAGGTAAAATTTTTCAATATTATTGTTTTTGATTTTTGAAAAATATGTAACATTTTCACTTATATGTGAATTTTATTTTGGCAGAAACATAAAAAAAAGGAAAAGATATTTTGGATCCAATAAACCTTGAAAATATCGACTTGATGGAGGAATGAGTGAGTGAAAAATCAGAGTTTATTGATGGAAAAGACTTGGATTGGGGAAGTATTGAGGAGCCATTAGCATCACTAAATTTGGAAGATGATAATAATGTCGATCTTGATGTGGATGATGATGGTGGTGACTGTGATTGGTATGAAAATATTTTGATTAATGCTTCAAATCTTGATCCTTATTGTTTTCTAGATGAAAATGAGTTAACAACTTTTTTTAACAAATGGATTGAGAACCTTATAAGTATTATTGAGTTTTTTGGATATATGTGTTTTAAGACTTGTATTGAGACTTGTTATTAAGTTTTTCAAATCTGTATGTTTTTAAGAGTCGTATTGATGCTATTTTATAATATAGTATTTCTATATATTTCTATATAATTATATATAAATTTGAGATGACAAGTCCTAAATGGAAGACATGCCTTCCTGTTCTGAACTTTATAGGTGAGCTTTTACAGCAATATGGGCAGAAACAGTTCTTGCACAAGCAACCAATGTCATTCTCATGTGGATGCATGTTCGGTTGTCTTGAGTTTTCATGACCAATTGTAATGATGCTAAAATGCTGTAGCCAAATATAGAAGTTAACTCCATGCTGCCAAATATTTGACAATTTATAAACGAAAAATGTACTTCGGGGTGTTAAGTGGTTGCAATATTAATGTTATTTGTGTGCTAAGCTCCTGAAGATCGCTTGTTAGTTGATTTTTATTTTTCTCGGAAGGCTCGTTAGTTGATAAGCATGGTGAAGAACTGAATCATTCTATTTCTGCATGCTGAGCAAATAAAGTTATGCCGACGGTGACGATTTATTGATCCGACATTCTCCGTAATAGGCCCACGAAGGCGACCTATTAATCAGGATTAAGAGAAATATATATATAATGAATTTTAAAAACTCTTACTTATGGGAATATTGATGACATACGATGCTAGTTTCTTTGGGGACCATTCATTTATGAGAAATAATGGTGTAGGAATAAAATATACAGCCCATGGCTATACCCAACCCACCAGGCCACACTAGAGGACAAAATTGAGAAGAGGGAAATGAGAGCCTAGAGAGGACAAGAGACTCAAAAGTGTAAAGAGGCGGGTATTAGACGAAAGCATAAAAAGGGAGGGATGATCAGATATGCAAAGGGGCTAGTCCCCTCATAGCACGGAGGCACGTCCAATGGAGGATCAGATTAAAAAAAAAAAAAAAAGAGACTAGATGTTGAACTTGTATTTTTTTTTTCTTTAACCTCCATAGGGAGAGTTCTAGAAAGAACTTCTTCAACAAATAGACCTCTAACTTTCCTTAGAGAAATGAAAGGCCATAAAAGATTGTATAAACATGTATATTAAGTAGATTTTTCCTTCCCAAATGTTTGTGAAAGTAGGCAACATATCATATCACCTAAATTTATTAATCTGTTTCTCTTTATTTGTTTTTCATTCATTGTCATAGACGTAGGCGTTAACACTGTATAGTCATATCAGAACACTGTCAGGAGTCTAAATAACACTAATCAAGGCTCAAGTTACGACAGTGAACTGGTCATGACTCTTTCTATACTTTCAACTTGTTGAGTGATTTTTCATGCATCAACAAGTGGCATGATGCAAGCATGCATATTCATGGAATTTGGCCAATTGCCATGGATTTGGCTTAACTCAATGCCATTTACTAACCATCGATTTGATCATCTCAATTGACTCCATGAGTGATTAGTGCTCAATTTTTTAAGAGAAAATGGGACAGTCATAGCCTATTTAAGGATCGACTTTTTACAAATAAAATGATGAGGTGATTTCAGATAATAAGTAAATAGAAGTGAAAAAGTAGTGAATAAAAAAAAAGATTGTGAATAGTAGTGAACTATATGTAAAAAATAAAAAAAATTAATTGTTATTCTTTCTCTATTTTTGGTTGATATCAAATTACTGAAAAATTAATTTTTAATTTTTATTTACTAATCAATTATTTCATGTCATGTTGATAGATTTTACAAATAATTTCACAATAATTTTTAATCAAATAGACCATACGCATGTGACTATAGCTTAAGAGTGTAGCTGGAATAGTTTTTATAAAGAGCCATTCTATTCTAACTCGGTATAAAGAGCACACTATTTATATTATTAATATAACATGATTTGATTTATAAGATTTCAATAATGTAAGCTTTATCAATTTTCTTTTATACATTTTTCTATTAATACAGAGTTGAAGACATTTATCTTTAGCTCTAAGAACCCAAAAAAAAAGAGAGAGAGAGAGAGAGACTAAAATAATTAATAATACAATGGTGAAATGAACGAACGAAATTTATCAGCCGACCCTGTCCCACTACTAAATTATGTGAATGACCCCACCACTATTATTTTAAATTCTGCATAGTGACTTGCATAGTAACTTGCATAGTAATTTCAAAGCCTATAAATAGGGGATTCAGTTGTAATGAAATTCATAAGAAAAAATAGAGAGAGAAAGAAAGTTTCAGTTCTTAAAAGTTTCAGAGAGAATTTCTTATTTCTCTTTTGCAATAGTAGTTCCTTTCTTTAAGTTTCATAACACGTTATCAGCACGACGGTTCTACCAATTCTGAAGCTAGTGGCCTTATTCCTCTGTAAGTTTTTCAATATATTATTTGAAATCTTTGATATATTTTATTGATGATTATCTGTGTGAATTTATAAATATATTTTCTGAGATACACATATTTATTATTTATATGTGTAGAAAATGACAAATCTTACAAAATTGGAATTTGTTGCTCTTGATATATCTGGGAAAAATTATTTATCCTGGATACTTGATACTGAAATATATCTTGATGCAATGAACCTGGGAGAAACTATTAAAGAAGGAAATCAAGCATCCCTGCAGGAACGTACTAAAACAATGAATTTCCTTCGCCACCATCTTCATGAAGAATTGAAAACTGAATATCTCACAGTAAAAGATCCCTATATTTTGTGGAACAATTTAAGGGAGAGATATGAACATCAGAAGACTGTCATCCTCCCAAGAGCTCGTTCTCAATGGATGCACCTGAGGTTGCAAGATTTTAAAAGTATTAGTGAGTATAATTCCGCACTTTTTAAAATAAGTTCAGTATTAAAATTATGCGGTGAGAAAATCACCGATGAAGATTTGCTAGAGAAGACTTTTACTACATCTCATGCCTCGAATGTGCTCCTGCAGCAGCAGTATCGAGAGAGAAAGTTCAAGAAATATTCTGAACTTATATCATGTCTTCTAGTAGCTCAGCAGAATAATGAGCTCTTATTAGAAATCCACCAGTCACGCCCTACTGGCTCAATATCATTCCCTGAAGTGAATGGTAATAGATTTGCATCATTCCCAGAAGTGAATGGTGCATCATTTAGAAGAAATCGGAGGCGTGGACGTGGTAGGAGAAATTATAGAAATGTTGGTCCCAGGAGTGACAACATTAAAATGGATTATAATATACCATATCACTAGAAGTGATACAATTCAGAGAGGGGTAAAAATCCTCAGAATAATTCTTCAAAGAAAAGTGAAGAGGTGTGCCATAGATGTGGAATGACTGGACATTGGTCACGTACCTGTCGTACGGCCAGGCACTTAGCTGATTTATATCAAGCTTCTATTAAAGGAAAGAATAAAGTGCATGAAACAAATTTAGTAGAACCATCAGATGATTTATTAGATTTAGTAGATGTAGACGTTACTCATCTTGATGTATCTGATTTCTTTAATCATCCTGATGGTAGTATTGAACACTTAATTGGAGATGGAAGTGTTCTACTCAATTAATGTATTTTCTTTCTATCAGTAATAAAAGTTTTGTATATTTTGTAGAATCATGGATCACATTGATGAGCTTTTTATCTCTGAGTTGAATGATAAAGATATATGTTTGGCTGACAGTACTACAACTCACACAATTCTCAAAGAAAAGAAATATTTTCAAAATCTAACACTAAGTAAAGCCTATGTCCATACCATATCAGGTTCATCGGATTTAATTGAGGGCTCCGGAAGAGCTTATATTGTGTTGCCTAATGGCACCAAATTTTGTATTGATGATGCTCTATTCTCTTCACAATCCAGAAGAAATTTATTAAGTTTCAAAGATATACGTCGTAATGATTACCATATTGAAACGACCAATGAAGGCAGTAAAGAGCATCTTCTTATTACTAAAACAGTATCGGGCCAGAAGCTCGTATTAGAAAAACTGCCTGCTCTATGTTCTGGATTGTATTATACAAAAATGAGAACAATTGAATCATATGTGGTAATGCACCAGAAGTGCATTGACCCTAAAGTATTTATGACTTGGCATGATCGCCTTGGATATCCGGGTTCTATAATGATGAGACGAATTATTGAAAATTCGCATAGGCATCCCTTAAAGAATCAAAAGATATTTCTACCCAATGAATCTCCGTGCTCTGCATGTTCTCAAGGTAAGTTAATTATTAGACCATCTTCATCAAAAGTCATTGTTGAATCTCCATCCTTTTTACAAAGGATTCACGAAGATATATGTGGGCCTATTCACCCATCAAGTGGACCATTTAGATATTTTATGGTTCTAATTGATGCATCTAGTCGATGGTCACATGTTTGTCTTCTTTCCACTAGAAATGTTGCATTTGCTAGACTTCTTGCTCAGATAATTAAACTACGAGCACAATTTCCTGAGTATCCAATTAAGACCATTCGATTGGATAATGCAGGTGAATTTTCATCTCAAGTTTTTGATGATTATTGCATGTCAATAGGAATAGATGTTGAACATCCTCTTGCCCATACACACACACAAAACGGTTTAGCTGAGTCTTTGATCAAAAGGCTTCAACTAATCGCTAGATCTTTACTTATGAAATCAAGACTACCTATTTCTGTTTGGGGACATGCTATACTTCATGCAGCATCTCTAATTCGCATTAGACTATCTGCATATCATAAATATTCTCCATTACAGCTTGCATTTGGTCAACAACCAAATATTTCTCATCTTCGTACTTTTGGATGTGCTGTATATGTTCCAATTGCACCTCCACAACGTACAAAAATGGGCCCTCAACGTAGACTTGAGATATATGTTAGTTTTGATTCTCCATCCATTATTAGATACCTTGAACCCCTTACAGGGGATATGTTTAAAGCACGTTTTGAGGATTGTCATTTTGACGAATCAAATTTTCCGTTAATGGGTAAAGAAAAGTCAGTGCCTGAAGCACGACAATATATTACTTGGGATAATAAGACCCTGTCTCATTTTGATCCTCCTACAAATGAATGTAAACGGGAAGTTCAAAGGATTATTCATTTGCAAAATGTTGCAAATCAGTTACCGGATGTATTTACTGACACTAAAGGTGTAGTAAAATCTTATATTCCTGCTGTTAATACTCCAGCAAGGATTGAAGTTCCTGAAGGACAAATTTTCAAAGCAGCAATAGGTGAATCTAAAATACGCCTGAAGCGTGGAAGACCTATTGGTGCAAAAGACAAAATTCCTAGAAGGAAAAGAATACAAAATGAATTTGGTGTTCCTGAAGAACACGTACCCACAATATAGGTCACAAATATAATTGGTGCTCTTAAAGAGCTTAAATCTTCTATTCCAGAACCTCCTGAAGAGGAAACTCTTGAAGAGTATAAATCTCCTAAAAAGGGACCTCGTGAAGAGGTGTGTCATGAAATGTTTTCCCCTGAAGAGGAACAGGTACCTGAAAATAATGAGATCTCAATACATTTCATGAAAACTGGAGAAATTCTGGATAGAAATAAAACTGTTGTCGACAACATATTTTCATATAAAATGGCCCTTGACATTACTAGAAGTAATGAAGAAAGTGAGTCAAAAAGCGTCGAAGAATGTCGACGTAGAAATGATTGGCCAAAATGGAAAACAGCTATTGAAACTGAAGTAAATTCGCTAGTAAAACGAGAAGTATTTGGATCTGTTGTCCAAACACTAAAGGGTGTAATGCCTGTTGGATATAAGTCGGTATTTGTACGAAAACGTAATGAGAAAAATGAAATTGTGCGATACAAAGTACGGCTTGTTGCACAAGGTTTCCTGCAGAAACCCGGGATTGATTATGAAGAAACATACTCTTCCGTTATGGATACAATCACATTTAGATTTTTGATTAGTCTGGTTGTTACAAAAGGATTAGAAATGCGGTTGATGGATGTGGTCACTGCATATTTATATGGATCCTTAGACCATGACATATATATGAAAATCCCTGAAGGATATAAGATGCCTGAAGCATCTACAAGTACATCTAGAAATATGTACTCAATCAGACTACAAAGATCTTTATATGGGCTGAAGCAATCCGGACGCATGTGGTATAATCGCTTAAGCGAATATCTATTGAAAGAAGGATTTGAGAATAATCTTATATGCCCATGTGTTTTTATTAAGAAATCAGAATCCGGATTTGTCATTATTGCGGTTTATGTTGATGATTTAAATATTGTGGGAACTCCTGAAGAGATCTCAAAAACCGCTATATATTTAAAGAATGAATTTGAAATGAAAGATCTTGGCAAAACAAAACTTTGTCTCGGCCTGCAGCTTGAGCACTTGCCAAATGGAATTTTTATTCATCAGTCCATGTATACTGAGAAAGTCCTAAAGCATTTTTATATGGACAAATCTCATCCCCTGAGTACTCCAATGATTGTTCGAACACTTGATGTGAAGAAAGATCCATTTTGTCCTTGTGATGACGATGAAGAAATTCTTGGTCCTGAAGTACTATATCTCAGTGCAATTGGAACTTTGATGTATCTTGCAAATTGCACTCGACCAGATATTACATTCTCAGTTAATCTGCTTGCAAGATATAGTTCTGCACCAACTCGAAGGCATTGGAATGGCATTAAACATGTCCTTCGTTACCTTCATGGTACGGTTGATATGAGATTATTTTATCAACGTGGTTCAAGTCCAGAATTGATTGGGTATGCAGATGCAGGTTATCTTTCAGACCCACACAGAGGTAGATCTCAAACTGGATATTTATTTACTTATGGAGATACTGCCATATCATGGAGATCTGTTAAGCAGACACTATCTGCTACCTCTTCAAATCACTCAGAGATCATTGCTATTCATGAAACAAGTCGAGAGTGTATTTGGTTGAGATCAGTTATTCAACATATCCAGGAAAAATGTGAACTTCCCATGATCAATAATAGCCCAACAATCTTATATGAAGATAATACTGCTTGTATCACTCAAATCAGAGGAGGATATATCAAAGGTGACAGAACCAAACATATTTCACCGAAATTCTTTTATACTCATGAACTTCAAGAAAAAAGGTGAAATTGATGTCAAGCATATACGATCTAGTGATAATCTGGCAGATTTATTCACAAAAGCGTTACCAACTTCCACATTCAAAAAGATGGTACATAACATTGGAATGCGAAAACTCAAAGATATTTTGTCGTGTACTTTTTAGGGGGAGTAAATGTGCTGATTGTACTCTTTTTCCTTCGCTGAGGTTTTGTCCCACTGGGTTTTCCTCTGCAAGGTTTTAATGAGGCAATCTTAAAGCACTTGTGGATACATAAGAAGACTGTACTCTTTTTCCTTCGCCATTGGTTTTTCTTCCCACTGGGTTTTTACTTGGCAAGGTTTTAACGAAGTAGATTCCTTATTGGTGGTCATTGAAGGGGGAGTGAAATGAACGAACGAAATTTATCAGCCGCCCATGTCCCACTACTAAATTATGTGAATGACCCCACCACTATTATTTTAAATTATGTATAGTGATTTGCATAGTGACTTGTATAGTAACTTGTATAGTAATTTCAAAACCTATAAATAGAGACTTCAGTTGTAATGAAATTTATAAGAAAAAATAGAGAGAGAAAGAAAGTTTCAGTTCTCAAGAATTTTAGAGAGAATTTCTTATTTCTCTTTTACAATAGTAATTCTTTTTTTTAATTTTTATAACAAATGGAACTTCAACATGTGATTTTTAAACACCATTTTTTATGGGTCAATGTCTATCCACCCTGTAGTGTGGAAGGAAAGTTGTTTATCACTATAGATGACAAAACAATTAGACTAAATTAAGGGTGTCATCATGATTCATGAATCATCTTTCTTGACCTGATGTGTAAAGAAGGATATGGAAGTCACTGGAATTAAACAATCGCCAGATTCCAAGCATGTATTTACGTGGTGCAAGATTATTGCCTTCTTTCTTCTTTCTAGGAATCTCAGTTAGAGAGAGAGAGAAAAGAACTCGAGTGTAAAAGTGAAAAAAAAAAAAAAAAACTTAAATAAGCCATTCTAAAATGGCAATTTTACGGTCAATAAAATTAGATTTTTTTTTTATGTTAAAATAATGGATAGACAAAAAACTTCATTTTAGAATAAATCTAATTAAAATATCTTTATTTACAAATTAAAATTTTTTCAAATTTGAAAAACTTATTTTCTTTATCTATAAAATCAAAGTATTTCAATTAAGTTTACAATACAATCCACAAATATAAATTATAAAAATAATTATTTTTTTAAAATTAAAAAATTATCTCAACTCATCTCATTTTATAATTATTTTTTAAAAAATTTTCATACAAAATACAATAAATAATCTAACTTTTTAAATTTCAATTAAACTTTTTCAATTTTTAAAATAATAATAATATTAAAAAATCATATTCTAATAAAATTTTATTTAACTTTTAAATTTTATCTAAAATCTTCCCATCTCATAATACTGCCTACAAAACTTAGTTAATAATCTTAACCGAAATTGATCTCTAGTTTATTGGGGTTTTAAAAAACCATTTTCATCATCCTACTTTCTGCTTATCAGTCACCTTCTCTTTTATTTATGCATAACCTTACAATCTAACCCACCATGCAGATGGAACCAAACCTGTGGAATAATCTTTTATTCCCAATGGTTTTGCAGCACTGAGTTCCATAAACCAGCAAAAGCTCAATTCCAATTCCATCAGACATCTTTTACCTATTTGTAGTCCTGAATATTTCAAAAACTCAAGAATCTGAAATGCACAGAATCAAACTAAAGAAACAGAGTATTATGGTCAGAACCACTTTGTCTCACATTCTCCAAGCTCTCACTAGTGACAAACAAGAATCAGATTCAGTATCCATTGAAAACAAAAGCATGCTATAAAATAATGTCAAGTTGCTTGAATACTTTTGTCTCTTATTTTGGTGATCAAAGTATGGAATTTAAGTTACAACATGTCTATGTGATCTTTCAAGTATAACTTAACCCTACAAAGAGTAGTACAAGCATCCCCATTTTGTGGGAGGGACAACTATTTTTTACCTTATACAGAGCCCCTTCAACAAACAAAGGATGGCTGATTTGAATATAACACAATTATGACAGTTAATAAGCAAAAGAATCCCAGTACCACTACACAAAACGAGTGCCTCCAATTCCATGATGCAATATATTATGGGCAATCGCATCCCTTGCCTTCATCGAGCTTGAAGATTTCACAGCTTCCTCGGGGAACATCTCATCATCACCAAGCTCAAACTTCAACTCCGGACCCATTTTTTCATTTCTTAACTCACAAATATTGTGTAGCACACAACATGCACCAAGCACAACAGGTAAGTCTTGGAGTTTGACCTCAGTTCTCTTCTGCAAACAACACCATCTTCCTTTCAATCTCTCAAATGCTTCTTTGGCAACCCTTTGAATCTCCCCAATCTTCTCGTTGAATGCATTCTGAGGCCAAGTCAGATTGGAACGCGAATAAGGTACCAAAACCCAATCCAATAAAGGGTACCCAGAACCCCCAACAATCCAAACACCCTTTAAAAGTCCGCCATTGGCCCTTTTGTAAAGAGCCGATTGCTCAAGCACCTGGTCGTCAGGCATGGAGCCAGGCCAACCAATGCACACATCGGTGAATACCCCTCTTTGGTCGACCACACCTTGAACAGTGATCGAGTACGAGGTCTTCTGATTCCGCTCCGTGTGCCGCTTGTTGAAATAAGCCGCCACGCTGATCTTGGGCGCGATAATGGGTATATGGGTTGTATACATAGAACCCACCACATTTGGTATCGCAGAAATGGATTCGAAGTCGTCTTTGATCTTCCTCAACGCGTTCTCGTCGGGCCACTGTAAGTATTTCGGCATCAGCACGCTCCGAATCGCGGAGCAGACCTCGAGGACCAACTTGTGGCAAGTGGATATGCCTAGTCCGAAGCGTTTGGAGACAAGTCGGAGCGGCTCGCCGGTGGCCAATCTCCATAAACAAACGGCGACCCTTTGGGCAACCGGAATCGCATTTCGGAGAGTAGTGTCTTCTTTGGCGATAACTGAATTGAGTTCTTCGCATATCAGATCAAAAGTGGCCCTCCCCATTCTGAAATACTTTCTGAATTCTTCCTCGGGATAGTCCGGGCTGTTACAATCATCCCACCACGCTTTTGATCTGTCCTTCACCCATAGTCTCCGATGTTGACCGGAGGCTACACCGCCAACGCCGCTATTACTTCCACGCTTATCCATTTTATCAATCTTTTCAAACCCATCGGAGGCCGCGGCCACAGCCACCGCACCGGCCATAAGCCGGGACTTCTTCATCTTTGTCCGGTCTAGTTCTTCGGCTTCGTTGTAATAATCTTGGACATTGGAGTAGTACTCCACCATGGCTTTGGTTTTTTTCTTATGGTTTGCCTCGAAGAACAACTTCTCCTCATTTGAGGCCGCGGTGTCGAGCTCTTCTTGGTCCTGCTTTTCTTGCTCTTCCAACAACAACAAGGAAGTTAGAATACCCTTAACATCTTTCTTCTTGTCCGCTTCTCTGTCGGATTCACCATCTCCGTCTTCTTCTCTGCCTCTTCTCTGCCGCTTCCGGTTGTTGCTGCTGTTAACGTCACTTGCATCATTCATTTGTGGAAACGAGTTCTGGATCAATCTGTAGAAATGGGATAAGTCTTCTGCGTTCAGAACAGAAGGGAAATTCATGTAGACAAAGCAAGGATGAGCTGATGCACAGAGACAGAGAGAGAGGATAGAGAGAGAGAGACCAGGATGGTGTTGGAATTGTCTATAAATATTTATTGATTACAGCCTACAGGTGTGAACACCAGGTGTGAACACAAAAATGAAGTTGATAGGTGTCAGAGTCTTAGGGGTTTATATAATGTTATCATTACCATATTTATGATATATTAGAGTTCCAGACGCACTCATTTTCTCAAATCCTACGCGCCATATGTGACAAATTAATAATAGTAAGTGGATTTTTTTTAAACAATAGTAAATTAAATTATATTTGAATTGAGTTTAAATTAAATTTGTAAATTTAATAATATATTATTTTTTATATTATTTTTATTTTATAATTTAAAAAAGTCAAATTATTTTTTATATTTATATAATAATTAAAAAAATTATATTGATAAAATAAGACGAGATAAAGTATTTTTTGTATCGTTTATTTTTATAAATAAGATGAAATAAAAATTAAAAATTAAAAAAAATATTTTTTTAGTGTTGATTTTATTTTGAGATTTAAAAAAATTGAATTATTTATTTTATTTAAAATAAAAACTTAAAAAAAATAATAATAAAGAGATGAGATAAATTTATTTATGAAAATAAACTAGGCAATAATCTTTTAAACTTGAATTTTTGAGTTACAGAAAATAATTATTTTATATAAAAAAAAAAACAGCTAAAAAATAATTCTTATTTAAAATATTAAAATCAATGAAAATGACTAGACAAATTGTCCCTCTAAAATAAGAAAGACCTAAATCGTATAATATTATTAATAACTTCTTACTATCACTCATGCAAGAATCAATAAATATTATAACATCTATTTTATATATAAAAATATTGTATGTAGCACACTACTTAGTATAAGATTATTCGGTTCATTAAAAAGTCGAAATACTAGTATTTTTTTAATGCAAACTGAAGTCTATCAGACAAACTTTCAAATAAATTTATGTATAGAATATATAAGAAAGCAACTGCCAAGTCGGAGAGGTGTGAACATGACTTCGCTTGGGAATGGATGTGTAGGATTATGCATGCATGTCGGTTATATAAATATATATAATTCAAAAAAATTAAGTTTATATATGATAAATCAAATATTATTATTTAAGTGATATAAATGTTATGCTTAAAATTCTGACCTAATAATAAAATATCATATATAAATATAAAGACATATAGCCTCCTTTATATTTAGAATTCATTTTATTTTATCTCAAATTTATCATTATATTTTTTTAAATTTTTATATAAAATATAATAAATTATTCAATTTTTTTAAATTTCAATTCAATTTTTTTTAAATTTTAAAATAGTAATAATATTAAAAAATAATATTCTAATAATATCTTATTTAATTTTTAGAACTCAACTTATCTCATTTATGAATTTAAATAGAGTCATAATAGTGGTGAGTAGTGATAAGTGCAAACCTTATATGCATAAGTCTTGCACAAATTTTTTATAAAAATGTAAATCCCATAAAGAAAATATGATTTTTTTAAAAAATTTTTACGATAAATTTACTCTTTTAGAAAGGCTTGGTTATTTCTATTTGAGACTTGTACAAATCATTTTTATATTTTTTCTTTCCTTGCTATCATTGTTCTGATATTTAAAAAAGTGAATCACTTATTATATTTTGTGTAGATATTTGATAAAGTATATAATGATCAAATGAAGTGAAATGTATTTAGTATTCAAACATAAAAAGTAATACTATAATTATTAAAAAAGTTATTATAAAAATAAATTTATAAACTGATATAATTTCGTATGATATATTAGATTAATTTTATAATAAAAATAACTTTATTTATAATTTAACGTGCCAAAATAAATTAATTCACTTATAAGTTTATTTTTATAGAATGTTTTTGTAGCTAAATCATTTCTCTTGAATAAACTGACGAGAATGTTAGGATGGGTCATTGTTCTTTCTGCTTATAGCCAGTCACTATAAATTAGAAACTATAGAATACGGTTATTACACAATTTTTGTACTATTTTATAGTAAAACATTATAATTTTTAAAAATTATTTAAATTTTATTTGAGGTTTTGAATTTGAAAATATAATAACATTTTATTAGAAAGTTGTGAAACAACTGTTCAAAAGTTATGTCCCTATCAAGTTATGTCCCTATCACTACTCTTATAAATTTAGACCAAGGAGTTTATGATGATATTATCTTACAAGTATCAAAATATGGGATTGGTGGGAAGTATATTTATGACTTTGAAATTGTTTTTTATTTGGTATCTGTTTTGTATTTATTGTATTTGAATGATTATTATAGATTTTCACTTCAATAAAATTTGTATCTTATAACTATTTAATTTTATCTATAACATGCTTGTCTTAAAAAAATATATCAAAATGTACCATATTGTTTTGTGTGGGAAATGTCTTAGTCCTCCATTGAATCAATCCAAGTCCATGTCAAATACCATAGAATAATAATAATAATAATAACCTCAGGAAAATCTAAAACCTTGTAAATTTTTTGTAAATTTTTTCAGAGTTCTTATATACCTAAGTTCTTATAAAGGTATATTAGAACTTACCCATCAAATCCTTATTGGAAATGGTCAAGCTTGCAACTTCTTAGTGTTTTAGGATAATTATGAAATTCTAGCCCTTTCATGTTTTGTTCAATCTATTAGTGTTTGAGTTAGGATAAGCTCAATCAGTCAGAGAGCTTAAGGCTAAAATTTTAATTAAAATATTTTTTCAAGTAAAATTAAATAAATTTATTTTTATTCTTTTTTTTATATATTTTTATTTAAAAATAATTCTTATTATTTGTCAAGTAAATTACTATTTAAGATTTTATACTACATTTTTAATTAATATTTTTAATTAGTAATAACATATATAATATCTATTTAATATTTTTGATGTTGTCTTATTGAATTAATTAATATTTTTAATTAGAGCCTTTTTTTTCTTTTTTAAAAAATTATACTTTAAATTTTTTGAGAAAGACTTTCTTCCATAAAAGAGTATAAATGTCTAATTGACCTAAGAGAAGATCCCGGCCCTCGTTTGAGTTATAGCTAAACCATTGAAGATTTCTACATGTTTATCTGCTTGTGTATTCTTAATTAAGCTTTTAATTACCATGTATGTGTCTAGGTTCTGGAAAAGAACAATGCTAGAGATCGAGAATGGTGTCCAGTATTGTACCGATGAGTACAAACGCACTTATTAATTTATTTTTACATTTCTTTCAAATATATTTTATATATCTTTAAATTTTATATTTAAATATTAAAAAATATCAATTTATTAATAATCACTTTCATAAATATTTTTAATTAAAAAAAAACAATAGATCAATTTTATCGATAGAAACAGTACTCTTCAAATCGTATTTCGTTTGAAAAATGATATACATACTAATGAAACATATAAATAGCCCCATTTTTCTCTCTTTCTCTTCTTCTTCTTCTTCTCTTTTGTTTTTTTTTTATTTTTTATTTTTTCTGCCCTCTAAGTTGCCATTCCTAAGGTTTCCTTTGTTTGCCGTAAGGAGGAGGGCTGGAGCTTCAGCCACCTCCCTCTCTTGTCATCCTCAACTACTATTTTTTGTGTATTTTTCCTTTCTTTTTGATAGATTTTTTCATAGTTTTCAGTTAGCCCCGAACCAAGATAATCTGTTGCTTTCCGTTAAGTAAGGTTCGACACACGTCCCGCCATCCTCTTTTCCCAATGCTGATCTTCAAGTCGATAGAAGAATATTGTCGTTTGCAACGCATACACCTCATGCATGGCTTATGTCATGCGTGAATTTCACTCACTGCTACATCGAGAAAGCTCTCATGATGCCACGCGAGGCATCGTCAGGATTAGTGGCATTGGATCTCTGTATCCCGACCACCAACGTCTCTCCAAGTGTGGCGCGAGTGCTACGCGCGCCTTCACTATTAGTGATAGTCCTTTGTCGGGGATTCATCTCTATTTTCAAATGCTTTTCTATGTTTCCGCTTTCCATAACCAATGATCAAGGAACAATGGGTGCGAGAGTTCCTCACAGTCAATTTAGACCAATAAGGTGCAGTACACACTTCTTCACTACGACTTCTAGCCGTAGCCGTATAGTTTGTTCATCAAACTATAAAAAAATGTCACCAAGCGGTCATCTCGTATGAGATTTGGGTAGGAGCCAATTTGTTGGCTCTGGTCACCAATTTTTTTTTTATTATAAATAACTATTATTATACCAATTAACAGTTTATCATTTCATCCGATCAAGCAAACAAAGTCACAAATTTCTTAGGAGAAATTGAGGTCTGTTCTACGAAATAAACAAGAATCCCCCAATTGGAGGGGATGCTCAATCTAACAATCATATTTTAGAATTTATGTATTGCATAAAAGGATATTATTTTTGGTATTTCAAATAATTTTATAATATAATGATTAGTTCTTCATATATAATATATCATTTGTATTTATTGAGATAAATGGAAAAAATGTTAGTCCCACATTGATCAAATAAAATGTAGACAATAATTTTAGATTACATTAACTCATGAGCTCAATGATAATTATGTCATTATATTATAATTTACGGTCTCAATAAAAACATAATGGCCAATAAAATCGAACAAGACGATAAATATCTCTCCATCCTGAAATTCTGACAAAATGGTGTTCTTGAGTTGTTCTAAAACAATGATAGAATAACAAAATCAGGAGGCTTCACTATATCCTAAGAATTTTATTCTCAAAACTCTATAGTAATAAGAAAGGTGACAAAACATATTCTAAAAAAAACATCGCACTCTATTGGAATCTAATTTGATATTCTCAATTTTTCCTTCAAAAAATTCTAACATCATGGAACTCAATTTGGGATCAGTTTTAGTAAATTAAATCGGTCGAATTAAGATGCATATATATGATTTGCATTAGGGTTGTATAGTAAATCGAGAAACCGACGGCCACCGATGGAAATCGACTGTCAATGTTGGAATTAGCCGATACCAGCATAGAACTAGTCAGGAGGCGAGTTAGATATATAAGAACCGGCGTCGTTGGGCTTAAAATCCAAACGACGTCGTTTTGAAGTGACTAAATTAAACACGCCATCTACCCTTTCCTTTATTTTTTTTTTTGTCGTCTACTTTCTCTGCTTTTAGGGTTTCAGTCTTAAACAGTGACAGGGCCTCGTGAAGCACAGCCTCTTTTCGACGAGTTTTTATGACGCTGCTCCTCTCCTCCTTCACAGAAGATGCCGACGATCGCATCGACTCATGTCAAGATCGATTTCAGCTGATGGTGAGCTCTCATGATATAGATGTCGATGGAGTTTTGATTTAGCGTTGAAATCGATACCAAACCTATCGGTGTAAGTTAAATTGAATCTTGTACCGTTCATTACGGGCCCAAAACTCCAAAACATCATCACCCCCGAAAATTGAAAGAAGATCACCAAATTTGGCAGACCAAAAGTGGGTCCAATTTTGCAACGCAAAACACTTTTGCTTTGTGAACATTCCGAAAATCGGCGTGGAAGACTGACTTTGGAGAAAAGTACATTCAATGTATGTATATATTATTACAAAGAGGATCCCACGTCTCATCCCCAATGCAGAAAAGGAATTGGGGAAAAAACAAGACCCACAAGAATCAAGAACCCCGTGTATTTGTTATTCCCCAACGTCACCGTCCGACACCTACCCCCACCACTCTCCTATCACTCTCCTATCAAATGCAACTATTGCTGAAAAAATTTAAGATTTATATTATATACAATCATATAAAATATGTAAATATTATATAATTAATTTTTTTTTAAAAAAATTATTATTAAAATTAATTTTTTTTTATGTGAGTTTCATATATATATTTAAAAAATATCAATAATTATATGTTCTACTCCTGTAAATATTTTTTTTTAAAATTAATAATATTTTATTTAATTTTTAATTTAAATCTCATTTTATTTCATTTAAATTTATTATTTAAACCTCCCAAATTATTAATAAACTAATAATATATAATTATTCGATTAGTAACTTCTTTATCAGAGATGAGGGCCCAGGGGAGAGCGTGGAGTGGGGCTCACATGTTCCTTCTTCCTCAGATGGGACCTGGCATCCAGGTAACAAAATTCAATAATATACACTACCTTTTGACCCTCCGCAAATCTATTAATACAAGTAGAAGAGGAGGAGGAGAGAGAAAGAAATCGTATAAAGCATCTTTATTGCTTATTTCCAAAGGTACTTAAATGTGGTTCCCATTTTAAAAACGTAAATAAATAATAGTTTGTTTTGTATGATCTTAATTACTCAAAATATTTGCAAAAAATTAATTAACATATATTTATATTATAAAAATAGATTCTAACGAATAAATTAAATATATTAAGAAGAGCAGTTTTCTATCTAAGGGAATAATTTGAGAAAAAAAATATTATTATAGATGGAAAAATAAGTTTATTATTGATGAGATGAAATGAAAAAAAAAATGAGTTTAAATAAAAGTTAAAATTTGAATAAAATATTATTATAATATTATTTTTTTTTTAATTTGAAAATTTTGAATTATTTAATTTATTTTGTATAAATATTTAAAAAATTATAATTATTAAATAAAATAAAATAAAAATAATTATAAAAACAAACAAGTTAAACTAGATGTGGGTGTGAATGAAACCCCTTTAAAAAAGAAGGAAAAGATACGATGCATGTCCTAAGATCACCACAAAGTCACCGGAGAAAAAGGGTGCATGCCCACTTCCATCATAAACTAGACGTCGGTCTTCCACTGTTTTAATTTTTCCCCCATTGAAATTAAAGAGATTGAGCCTCTGTGATTTGGAAAACATTTTATTTTATTATTATAATTTTTTTAAAATTTTTATATTAAATATAATAAACAGATTATTTTTTTTTAATTTTAAAATAATAATAATATTAAAAAAATAATATTTTATTTAACTTTCAATTTTTATCTTAAAAAATTCGTACCGAGCCTAAGACTTAAAAAAGCTTACATGGATATTGACTTTCTCCATCAGTCTTTGTTCCTTATCATTAAAGATTAGAATCATACTTTTTTTTTTTATTAATTATGTTATATACTGCATTTTTATTCTATTTTTATTACATGAGAAACGTTTTAGTTATAGAAGAATTTTATTAAAATAAATTTATAAATTAATCTATTTAAACGTGATATATCAAATTATAAAATTATCTTTATTATAAAATAAATCTAATATATAACATAAAATGACGTTATTTTATAAATTTATTTTTATAAAATAGCTATATAGTGGGTCATGTTATAACTACAGTTGTAGCACTCCGTTATAGTGCACCGTTAGTGCATTTTATTTTTTTGTTTTTTTTATATATTTTTTTAATACTCTTAAATATTTTTTTTAGAAAAAGGGAAAATTTAGAATATTATTAAATAATATTTCTTTAATTATTAAAAAAAAAAAAAGAGAGAACGGTGCACTAAAGGGGACACCCAAATTTTGTTGACAGGTTATTGTCTTATCCGTTAATTCTTGTGTTTTTTCTTGGAACAAGAGAAATGATTCAAGAAATATAAATAGAGTAAAATATCAATACAGTAAAGTGGAAGTTAGATGAAAGAATATCTCTTGAATATGGATTTTAGTCAAGGAAGTTATAAAGGGTTGATGAGGCATTCGTAATTTCGTGTCGTTTCATCATCGATTACCAATTAAAAAGAAACGATATTTTTGGGAATTATTTTGAAGGAAGGGCTGCAGCAGCACACTGAATGAAAAACAGAATTGAAATACATGTGCTGTTGTGGTGTGCCGGTGCAAGCCAAGAAGATCCCTATTTTGAAACTGACCAATCTATTTTGATCTGTTAAAAAAAGAAAAATGATAAATCTACAACATCATTTACAATAATTTACACAACATATGTAAGAATATAGGAATATTTCTGTAAAGTAATTTTATAAGATAAATTATAAAAATATTTTTATTTTATAATTTATAATTTACACAACATGTGTAAGAAAATAGGAGTATTTCTGTAAAATAATTTTATAAGATAGGTTATAAAAATATCTTTATTTTATAATTTATATTGTGTATCTATTATAAAATGTGTTGTGTATCACTTCTTTGAAACAAGAAAAACTGTTTAAACTTTAAATTGCATGGAGAAGGGTCAAAGCAAAACATGAATACGTGACGGCCAACAAGGGTCACGTGTTTTACATGTTCGGTGTCGTTTTGGGATGCGCTGTTGTGAATACACCATGAGGAGTTGAAAAGACAGTTGAGATTCCTTATCATTAGCTCGAGTTTTTTCTTATATACATTGTGTGAACAGTATAGCATCTAATAGGCATTTAATGTTATTTGGAACATCCACAAACACACGTGTTATGTTTATTTCTTTTCAAATTTCAGCAGAGAATTTGGACAGAAAAACTCAACTCGAAAAGGATTTGATTCTAAGGGCCTAAACCAGCAAGACCACTGATTCTTCTTGTCAAATATGAACACAGATATGCTTATTAAGTTACACCAAACATTTGGAATTTCAGAATCTAGTGGGGTTGGCCAAAATCCAAGAACATTCAATTTCATGCTGCCTGAACAGAATCTACTTACTTGGTCCAGGTCTTCCTAAGTCATGCCCTAGTTTCATTATCTAAAACAAAAAGGAAAAAAAAAATACAAATTTTAAGTTTTACCCAGATTGCTTGAAGTATGCTAACAAGACTGCGGACCCATGAAGACCTTCGAGATAAATATGCACATTCCAACTAAGAATAAGGTGAGCAACCCTAGAGAAAATGACAGATGTAGCACAAGATGCATCTCTGGCTGTTCTCCGAGTCCTAGATACAAAGTAACTGCATAAATGTAGCCAGGCATTGGTGCACTTCAAGCTTCCATGATTTATGGGGACCTTTTCCCCACATGATTCAATGATCTGTAATGTTGTAGCAGCAAAACTATATAGCAAAGTCAAACTGGCACATGACCCAACTTTTTTCGGCTCCATTTAGTCTTATGCGTTCACAAGCTGGCATGGTTGTCAACAATGAGATCAAGTAAGAGATCTGCCAGCCCATTCCCGTTCTCGTTGCTTTTGCTTGGCAATCATCCGGTTGAACTTCTGCTTTCCCTTCTCCAAAAGAGGGTCATGCACAACATAGTCATTCGGGTCTTCGTTGCGAGACATGCGGTCCTGCATACAATGATTCACCAAAAAACTCAGAAACTAATTGATCAACAAAACACATAAATAAACTATGCCATCATCTTCAAATTTGGAGTGTGTTTTCCTAATTATTGTTACCACCACTCTTTTAAGGTTTTTATTGTTTGGGATTTTGTGACCATATATTTGGAATGATTCCCGAGGATATATGCTCAAATGCCATTAATTGGGAAATGGAATGATCTCAATCTACATGGTTTCTGAAACCCCTTGGACAATTATAATGAATTCGCAATGCAGATACATAAAAATGAAGGTTACCTTGCCAGGCTCAGAAGCAAACTTTAACCGAGCTGTTGTCCAGTCAGACAGCTCATTGACACCTCCAGATTCACTACTTGGGTCCACAGGTTTTACAAAGATGCCTGCTTTAAACTTTTCAAGTTTTGCCAGAACCTAATGGTGACAAAACAAGAAGCCAGTTAGAAAAGAATGGAAAAATCTATGAGAAAAATAGGGGACAGAGAGAATTGCACAAGTGGAATTTTCTGATTCCTAACTTATACAAGAGAAAACCCTAGTTAAAAACTAGAAATAGATACACGAAAATCATGAAAGCTGAGTCGTTTAGATCTATAGCAATTGCCCATGAGATAGGTGTATCAAAGAAGAAATGTCTAAGTTCATCCAGTGAGCATTCCTTGTCCTCAAAGTTCCGATTGTTCCTTTCCCTCCAGATGCACCACCGTAGACATATGCATGGGAACCATCTTCCATAATGGCACAATTTGCAGGATAGTGCATAGACCTTTCCAGCTGGCAAAGAGATCAGCCACTCTCCCATGCTAGCCTCATTCTAATAAATATATCATCCCATAGGTCCCTAGGCACCATTTTTATTATCATAATTAATTGTCCTCAAATACCATATTTCTCTTCCTTCCTCAAAAGCAAAAACCAAATGGAGTTCTTAAATATGGTTTGATGTTCTAATTCCCAAAGGCTTGGGGATAGAAAACAAAGGGTAGAATTTGATTAAAAGAGAGAAAAGGGGGGGGGGGTTGTAGAATTCCAATTTCAATAACCCATTTCATCTATCGCTGGCAAGTCTGTTTCTAGAGGGTATGTCTCACACTGTCATACAAATCAACATGCTCTCCAAGCAAGTGAGAAAAAGAATGAGTTGCCTTGCCTTTTCTGTTTTGACAAGTAAATGAGTATTAGTCTAAATGATGATGACATCCTATTGAGCTCCCAATTATTCCTTTATTTTCCATGAAATTAACAGTCTCTCTCCTCAAAAGTTTTTCATATGCAAAGCTATCAAAAAATAAAAATCTCACTCACGTGATTCAAGTTTGAACAGTAGTAAATATCTGATTCCTGCTTTAGACTATTAATTATTATTTGCAGAACATTACATCACTTGCGAATTTCAGCAGTCCACAGATAGGCCACTTACCTCATCTTCACATCCTTGCCAACCGGGGAGGATATAGGACACAAGATAAGATAAGATAATGACCCTTTGAGATGAAAAAAAAAAAAAGAATCACAGGCTCAAAACTTACTTCATCTTCACGGCCTTGAAGTCTGCGCTTTTTCTGTTTTTGCAACTGCCTTCCTCGTTCAGCATCACCCAAGAGCTGTAAGTCTGAGTCTGCAGTAGCTATTCGTTCTGCTCTGGCTTCTGATCCGATACCCTTTTTCTTCAAAGACAGCTTTTCTGCCCTAGGTTGATCGTCATCAATGCTTTCAGCAGAAGGCCTGGTAAGAAGACAGAAAATAGATTTTGGTATAAGCAGTTTTCAAAGATTTCATCTTAGAGACAATCATTCTGATCTGTCTAATGTGGTGTGTATGACGAGAAAGAAATGCACAAATTCTTGAAGAGAGTAAAAGCACAATGGAAGAACTCAAATCTCTTTCGTTTCTAATACCCTCTACTGCAGGGGTGTTGCCCAATTATATTTCTCTAGCTCTCTCTCTCAGAATTTTTTTGACCTCTTTACTTTTTCTCTAGCTAGGCGTATATGATGATACTCTGCACATTTGGACAGTACTTTTTGATAATTATTATAAAGTTATCTCACATATAAAAAAAAAAAAAAGAGCATGGCAGCCTTGCAGGTTACCTTCATGCATATAAAGCATGCAAGCAAGTGTAATATCTAACTGTTTCCTGTTACTGTGCAACATAGTGACCACAGGCCGATATGTCAGCAAGTGTGGTACCCAATGAGGGAAAAAAAATCTAAAGATGAACAAATGACAAAGGCCATGCTGAAAGCAAGCAACTCTTTTTGCTGGAAGAAAATGGGAGCTGATGCCTACCACTGTTCAAACAAAAAATTACTCTGCTCCACCACCTGGGCAATTTAACCTTTATGAAAAATAAGAGGCAACCTCTTAGCCCTCATCATGAGTTTGGGATTAATTACCACAATATATTACACACTCCCATAAACTTCTTTTTGATCAGCACTCCCATAAACTTCTATGTCATCAAGTTGTAACTTATCATTGCTCAATCAACTAAAAATATAAAATGAGCTTGTAAAATTTTGTAAAGGTTTTCTTTTAGTGAGAAGATAACATTGCCTTGAGCATATTTTCTAAATCATATTTCAGGATTTCAATTGCTATCCAAAGGGGTGAAAAATAATCCTCTTCACATTATTATTTTCAATTTTATTTTATTCACACACACATGTACATATGGACACGCACGTGTGGATACATTCACCACAGATACATATGCGTGCACATATTACCTTAGTGTAGATATTTCTTTTTCTTTTGCGCCAGAATTCCCTGCATGTACAAACAACATAACAATTGGCATCAATGATTAATCAAATACAAAGAACACAATTATTAATGAAAAGGAAGAAGAGTTCAAATGACAAAGCAAAAGATATCAAACCTATTTAAATAACATCTGTAAATAAAAATATGCCATTTTCAAGGTCTTGATGTTCACAGATAACATCCCTTTCGGTAAGCATAAGCTGTTTCTCAACATTTTTTGGTTGAAACTCCCATAGTCAAGTTTTAACAAATGCACTTCAACTTGTAAACAATTTCAATGCACAATTTTCACAGGCAACGAAGCAGCAAATTAAATGGCCCAGTAACTAATATATTTTCTTTCTTATTTCTTAAGAGTTTCTAGATCATTTGAATTTAGATTATGATCTCTTCTTAAAGGACCTAGCGTACATCTCCCATGTACTCAGGACCCTCCAGTTTCTTTTTGTACTTTCATTACTAATTAAGAAGAATCAAAGAGAATCTCCAATTCATAGATGTCTAACCAACAGTTACAGTAGACCAATCCACTGTTTAGACAATTTGTTTCTACCAGTAAAAAGAAATAATTCAGCATCAACCATCTTTTATGCAAAAATCTAGAGCAAGTTCTATTCTTTACAAACTCTAGCTAGTTACAAAATGATAGCCATTTCAATGTATTTTATGGTGTGTTTGCATGTGTGGTAGTTTGAAACACCAGCACTATTACACCCTTGCTTTATTACCAAGAGTGAGATGTTTGATTTTCATAATCATGCAAAAAAAAAAATCACCATTTTTATTAATTTCGATATTATATGTTTTTTATGTGCAGTAAGTTATCTCTCTCCTTATTACCGCGGCATTCTTTAGATCCTTTTATAAGGGGCATGGCAGCTAGCAGCACTGTGAATGCAAGTAGCATCCATTTCGAAAGACTTCTATGTTAAACATCCAAAGTCTTGGGCAATTACTAAGTGAGTTACACTAAGTTGACTAAGGTACCATCATTCACTTTTGGCTTAGATGGGGCATCTCCCAACTCCAATCGTCTTCTGAGTATTTGCTGACGCATTCGTTCATCAAAGTTGGCCTCATCATCATCACTATAATCAAGGGAATTAGAAAACTCAGACTTTGAATCTTTTTGCGACTCTTCTTTCTTTGAGCTTAGAGCTTCTCTTACAGATAACTGCATATCCCTTATTTTCTGGGCATCAGCTGAGTTCTGTATCAAAAACATTCTATTAGAGATATTCTGTCGACCATTTTTCAGGACAGTGCAAATTTCAAAAGTAAACGGATATGTTATGATTTTTTTTTTTATGAGTATACATGATGAAATTTCCAAATAACTTAAAATTCCACGTAAGGTAAGCTCAGATTGGATAAGGCCATTTGTAACACTAGAATACAAGAAAAAGTACACTGGATTTTTACCAATTCATCATTTGGATTGTCTTTCTTTAAAAGGCGAGGATCATCCAATACATCATGACTGCTTTTTATCTTTTGCTTTACAGCTGCCAATTCTTTCTCGTCTTCTTCAGCTTCTTCTCCAAATGAAAGCAGATTCAGCTTTCTGCATTATGCAAACATAATATGTGCATAACTTGGGCAAAAAAAAAGCGACAACACAAATCACAATGTAAGTTATCATATTCCATTCCTAGAAGATACTGCACGGTATGTTAAAGAAACAAAACTCACTTCACAGCTTTTTTCTTTGCATCTTTCTTGTCAGTATCAGCTATGGATTTGATTGATTGCTTTAGAGGTACTCTTGGAACAATATCCTCAAAAGGGTTCCATAAAACCTAAAGCAAGTTTAAGAAGAGTGCAAACTGATCAAAACTCTTCATTGAGAAGAAGTTGATGACTAAGACGCAAAGAAAAGAGTAAATCATAATAGTAGATACAGACAGGAAAGCATAAGAAAAACATCATCAGTTTCTACCACTATAAAAGTAAGGACAACTAATACCAAGAGCAGATCTACCTACCTCAACTGAGATAATCTTGGGTGGATCCAATGGCCGGTCACTCTTATCAGTTTCAATTTCACCCAACCTTGTAAGATTGTATATTGAATCCCCCGTCACCTGAAACCCAATGAATAAGTTCAATTCTTCCATTAAAATTCAAAATGTCAGTCAAAATATTTATGAGATAAGGTAACAATAACCTTCCCAAAAATTGTATTCTTCCGGTCAAGCCACTCACAGCGGTCCAAGGATATAAAGAACTGACTCCCATTCGAATTCAGTGAGCCAGCATTTGCACAAGCAACTAAGCCCCTATGCTTGAATCTTAAACGCGAATGAAATTCGTCACTGAATGCACCCCCATAAATAGATTCACCACCTGAAAATTCGATAAGCACATTTTTTTTAAAACACGACCAGTAGACTGATCAATTGTTCGAATGTGAGGAGAAAAATAAGCACAATTTTACAATGATGGCATACTGACGATTCAATTTTTGAACACTAGACTCAGTTGTATAAACGAAAAAGTGTCCAACTGGCACATTGTAAGGGTTTATGCAATGAACTTTCTGCAAATAACTTACTAGAGTCTAGATTAATGGGTACGCATCGAGACTTTGAGAGAACCCATTTGGTGTCACGCTCACCCAGTGCAATACAGTATATAAGGTTTGGGTTCCTAATCCAAAACTTAACAAATCTGAACAGATTCTTCTCTCTATTACATACAAAACCAACCCTATTGTGTTAAATTTTGTTCTTTCATTGGCATAATTCTTACGAATTTAGCAACTATCTCTATAGCCGTAGGAAACCTGAGTTTCTGAGTAAACATACCGGTGCCGGAACCGGTGGGATCGCCACCCTGAATGAGAAAGCTCTTGATGATGCGGTGGAAGATGGTGTTGTCGTAGTAGCCCTCGAGGCAGAGCTGCACGAAGTTACGAACGGCCTTGGGGGCCTCTCTTGGCCACAGCTCTATGTCCAGCGGCCCGTGCGTCGTCTCCAACACAACCTTCCCCTTTGTCGGCGGCTCCAATACGTATATCGTCGACATCTCTTCGCTTTCCCTTCCGATATCCCAGTCCCACTACAGCCTCTTTGCTCGTCGGATTCCCCTCGGCCCTCGCTTCGGTCACGCTCTCCGTGGTTTTTTATTTGGGCCTAGCGCACCAACTCGGTCCGTAGTTGTTGTTTTTAAAGGTGTAAATTTAATTCGAAAAATTGGATAATCGGTTCAAATCGAATTGGACTGACCCTGTTTGAATTCAGAGATGAGATGAGTTGAGATGAGTTTAGATGAGTTTAGTTTATTTTTTAATATTATTATTATTTTAGGATTTGAAAAAGGTATATTGGGAATTGAAAAAGGTGTATTGGGAATTGAAAAAGGTGTATAGGAATTTGTATTTTATATAAAAAAATTATAAAAATATAATAATAAAATGAAGATGAGTTGATATGAGTTGAGATGAGCTGAGCTCACCTCTGAATCCAAGCGGGGCCTGAATTGGAAATGTCGATTTTGGATTATTCTGATCCGAAATCGGTTTTATAAATTAAAAAATTAGATAATATTAGTCCCATTCTATTTATTTTAAAATTAGATTGGATCCAACCGAACCGATTCTATTTATTTGTTTTATTGTTATATTTTTTTAATATTATTATATAGTATTATAATATGTTCTATCTTATATTTAATAATATAAATTATAATTATATATATGAGATAATGTAGATTTTTTATAGAACAATTTTTTTAAACAGTTTTTTAATGTAGATTTTTTTTTTTACAACAACTTTTGTTAAAACATATTTTTTTATAAAACAGTTTTTTTTATAAAGCATTTTTTATTTATAGCAATTTTATTTTAATGTAATTTTTTTTATATAACATATTTTTTTTTTACTAAAATAGATTTTTGTAATGAATTACAATCTTTTTAATAAAACAAAATTTTCAAACTATTTTAAAAAAAACAAAACAAATTGGTTTTTATAAATTGATATTTTATTAAAATTGGAAAACCGGACCGAACCAATAAAACCGGTACTACTGGTTTTGGGAGATAATCGGGGCGTAATCGATTTTAAGAAATGTAAAACTGGTAGTACCGGTTTAATTCTTAATTTTGTTCAAAATCGAATCGAACCAAACCGATTACACCCCTAATTGTTTTGCAATCACTTTTGCCATGTATGGGGGACTCGATCGATCATTTGGTAAGAGCAATTTATTTGACTAAAAGTTAAATTCAATGAATATTAAGGTGTCATTTATTTCAAGGAATGAAATTAAAAATTTTAAATATATCTTAAATTTGTCATCATATTTTTTTAAATCTCTATATAAAATATAATAAAAAATTTAACTTTTTCAAATTTTAAAATACATTTTTTAAATCTTAAAATAAAATTAGTATTAAAAAAAATATGTTATAATAATATTTTATTCTTTTTTAACTTTTATCTCATCTCATCTTATTTTATCTTATCTTTAAAATAAACTAGACCTAAATTTTTTTTAGACTTACATTAGATTGTTCAAAAGTCAAATAATTTGACTTTTATAAATAAGAAATCCAAATTAAATGTCAAATATAGCCAATCAAATACAATAATCAAATCTTTATTTTATTCATTTTTTTCTTTTTCTTTTTCTTTCTTACTTTACTCTCTTCCTATAATTTTTGGATTAAAAAAATTAAGTTGGTAAAAAAATATAGCTGAACGAGGAATAAGTAGAAATAATTTTTTTTAAATATCGATTAATAATTAAATTTAGATATATATGATTATTAATTATTTTTTTAGACTCATAGTTGAATTAGAATATGATTATTAATTAACATATAATAGATAGAATAGTCAAATATGATAAAATTAAGTAATTTAGTAATTACAAATAATTAAAAAATATTTAATTATTAATTATTATGTATCTTTGTAAATGGATAATCCATTATAGAATTTTGATATGAATAGTCAAAATCAAAAGTTAGTTGTATTAATTTATTGTTATATTTTGAAAAGATGACTGCTATAACTATAAAGAGATTCCAAAAAATCAATCTCACAATATGATCTATTAAATCTACTTTACAATTAAAGTAATTTTACAATCTGACGAATCTCATAAAACTACATCAGTTTGTGAGATTTATTTTATGGGATTTATTTGTAACTAAAGTATTTTTCCTAATATTTTATTCAATTTTCATTTTTTTTTCAACTCATCTCATATTAACCGACTATCTAAATTGCACCTTAATTACTCTCACTTGATTTTATAGATAAGAGGCCAAATGTTCTATGAGTCTCCCATACATAGCATAACATCTAAGGCTATGACTCATTTATGTAATTTAATTGTTTTAATTTTAAAATAATAATAATATTAAAAAAATAATATTTTAATTTTAATTTTAATTTGTTTTAATTCATCTCGTATCAATTTACTATCTAAATCACATCTTAATTACTCTTATTTGATTTTATAGATAAAGTATAATTTTAATTCATCTCATCTCATTAGATTGACCGTTGCTAAAGTATAGTTTTAATCAATATAATCCTCATTTTGACTTTAATTGTAAAGTAAATCTAACGAATCATATAAAACTATGTCAGTTTGTGAGATTGATTTTGTGATCTCTTTATGAGTATAGCAGTCCTCTTAATAGAATATTATTTTTTAATATTATTATTATTTTAAAATTTAAAAAAGTTGAGTTATTTATTATATTTTGCATAGTTTTAAAAAAATTGTAATAATAAGATAAAATAATATGAAATGCTTTCATTATTCAAACGGATACTAAGTCTTTTATCACTAGCTAAATCAACATGCTTTATGGATTTTAATTTATTGTTTATCCTAATCCAATAGTTATATTAATTGTATTTGCCAATTTGTGCCAATTTAGATATTATTATGCAAATGTTTATTGAAAAAAGATATTTGCAGTCATAAAATATGTAATTGTCACGTAATTACTTTGAACAAAATAAATCAAATACTAAATTTACATAATTTTTTTTTTAATAATATACTTTAATTTTTTTTACAGTGATTACATTTACGCATTTGACGAAGGTATATAGTATAACTCATGTTTATTACGAGCAACATCACAATATTCAATTAGTATAGTCTTCTAGGTTCAAAACCATGACATTATCGATTAGAATATAAGAAAACACAATGATTGTAATGCCTCATAGATAAGATAGCACTTACGTCTTATATTGTTTATGAATGAAAAGTTTTGACACCAAGATCATGTTATTATTAATGCTCAATAGTAGTTGTGTTATTAGCTACAAACCTACCTATTGCCACAATTTACTAATTAGGTTATTTAATTTAAAAGAATTTAATTATACGTGTGCAAATAATTTAATATAATCTCGATTCATTGTATTTATTATACATATAAGAGCCTTTAAAAGAGAGCTATTAATGTTATTATCAATCTTGATCTTCATCATTTGATTGAATATCTTAATTTTATTTTTCCTATCCCTCCCTCCAATGTTTCTATATTTGGGAAGGGAAACCTCATAAATTTTGTTTGAGTGAAAAAAGAATATTAATAGATCTTTACATAGAGTAGTGCAAAGCTAGCGTGTAATGAGCATCAAGAGTACTTGATTGCTCTTTAACTTCCTTTGAAACTCAATAACATTTATATAAACATTAGTTAGTATAAAACAAAAAAATATTGCATGAGCTGAAAACAAAAAACATTGCATGATATTCTACCAAGCAATCCTACATCACTTGTCTATTGAGCATAAGAATGTTTTTATTTTTATTTTCCTCAATAGGTGTGTGGTGTAGAACTGCTAAGTAGAATTTTTATAAACAAATATATATCATCAAATCTAGAAAACCTTTACATTTTTAATGAAAATTATTGACTTAATAACTATATATATATATATATATTCAACAGTCCCGCTTCTATACGGACGGACTGCACTCAAGGGGTTTATAGCCTTCCAATAAAATGAAAATACCTCGTCTATTTTACCAAATGAAGAATAGACTCGGTTACAATCTGTTGCAAAGAAACACGTTCTCTGAGTGTAGATTTCGCCCCTTTCTCTAGCTCCAAATCCATCCATTTTCATCGGTATCTCCAGACCTTCGTCGCGTGTGCAATGCTAGGAGTCTCCATCTCCCCGAATATCCCACAACAGCAAATAACATTATTTTCTATTTCCCCAAAACATCTTGAATCCGTATATCAAAATGAAAACTGAAGGGATTGTCTAAAAATGGAAGAACAATCAAACCTGGTGAAAGCCAAGAATAACATGAGGGTTTCGCATTTCTCCCATTATTTTTCGTGTTTCTCATCTACCAAACAGAAAATAAATACTTAAATATGAAGAAAAATGAATATGTTGCCTATCTCTAGTCGCCAAACACAGGTAAAGAAAATATGACTAAAATACATCCCCTGGGGGGGGGGGGGGTCGCATCAAGGAAAGTGGGTTATTCCTCCATTTCCATTCATGTTCATCCTCTCTCTCTCTCTCTCTCTCTCTCTCTCTCTCTCTCTCTCTCTCTCTCCTATTTCTAGGCAATACCAATACTATCGCAACATCTCTATGAGCATCGCTTTGGTGCTACTGCTATTTCTTTTCCCTTTACTTCTTTGAGGGAGATGAAAGGTGAAAGCACTTGGTGACTATTCAGGAAATGCAGACTCTAGAAGGTTATCCGATGGGATTGCTGTAGTACAAACGAGATACGTCATTGAAAACCAGACACAAAGGAGAGGGGGAAAGGGAGTGACGCGAAGGGGAAAGAGAGAAGATGAGAGAGGGGGGGGGGGAAAGGTTCTTTTCGAAAGGAGGAGAACGATTTTGAATCCGTGTGTTGTTGGACCATAATAAATTAATAATGCTAATAGGAGGCTGACATGGCAAGAAATTATTAGTGGGCTACATTATTAAGATGTGCAGCCCATTCGGATAGAAGTTATTCTCATATATTCAATTTTCATTTAGTAACATAAATAACGGGACTCTTTTTAAAAAAATATGGGACATTGCCGATATGTGATCACTCATAACATTAATGACTAAAAATAGTTCAACAAGCTAAAAGAAGAAAAATAGTCATTCTCGGCCTATGCAGAATGTTTGATCTTGATTGGTGTGATTTGGAGCCCCCAAAAATAATCTAGTGCGGCTATACAGTGTTGATAGGCGGTGAACAAATTAGAAAACAGAAAAAGAGAAATAAACTTACATGATTCAGCAGTACTAAGTTTATACTTATAGGTTGTTTAAGGAGACGAATCCACTGTAATATAAATATTTTATAATTTCTCGTCGTTTCTCCTCTTTAACATACAATAAAGATCATAAAACTATCTTCTAAAAGAGATATGGTCGATGGACTAGTTCTTGCCAAGAGATTAAAAAAGTCGAAGAAGTTGAAGTCCCTACAAAAATCATCTCAAAGCTCACTTTTAATCTCTATTCATTTCTTGCTTTATATCTTATCTTTTCTCTTTTTTTTTTCAATCACAAATCCATTTTTTCTCCTGTTCCCTTCTCAGCCTTCTGTTTCCATTCTTTCTATCTCTCTTTTCTTTTGAAGAGACTGGTCACTGTCTTTGGACAAGGCCTAGAACACATTATTGGGTTAAGATACGTTATCCCCTCTACCTAACTTCTAGTCTGGTATCATGTTCATGGAAACTACTAAAGTTTCACAATTAATTTATGATTTTCAGTTGTAAGTTCAACTTATAAAAAAAAGGAAATCGGTTGTCCTAATCTATCTAGAATTAAAAATGCTACAATCACAAATTAATTTTATAAAAATAAACTCACAAAATAACTTGACTATTTATAATATATTTGATATACTTTATAAAAAAATTAATTTTACAATCTGATATATATATTAGATAAAAATATATCAATTTGAGAGTTTATTTTAATAAAATCTTTTTATAACTGAAATATTTATCATCTAATTATATAATATATATATATATACAAATGTATTAATGATAAACTCGGATCGATCACATCTTATGATCTCCCCCCCCCCCCACTAATTAATTCCTTGCTGGTAATATTGGATCATATATATGATGTGATCGATCCACGTTTACTATTAATACATTTGTGAATATATATTATATATATATATATTTTATATATAGGAAAATACACTCCATTCATCAATATATTTGTACTGAAGATTTAAATATACAAAAGTTTTGATATTCTCCTTAAAAAAAAACATAATATATAATGTCCCTCACACACATGACACGCATGACTGATCATGATTTTGTTAATCTTTGACAGGTGAAATTAACATTAATAATTCTAAATTAACCTCAATATTATCAACATCTATAATATTTATCCCAATTAAAAAACATATATATATATATATATATTTTTTTTTTTAAGCAGGGAAAAGCTGCATGCTAGCATGCCAGTAATTAAGCCCACGTACGTAACCCAATATAGAGTGCTGCATGTGGATATATAAATGACTTAGAAAATTGGCCAGACTTGATTTGAAACTGTCATGGCCTGGTCAAATTGCCTAAATCAAGCGAATGGCGGAGAGTAAGTACGTACTTGCAATGAGAAATAAATTATGTACGTCCGTTTTTTCCTGGTCAGGATTCCATGCCTGGCTTTTCAGCTCCACACATTCACAGCAAGTAGCTAAGCTTGCATCCATGCTTTTCTGATCCCTCTACAGTGGCCATTGTGGTGGAAATTTTTGGCATTGGTGGGTGCTCTCTGGCCGGTGGTCGTGGCTGCTTTCGCCGCCGGTTAGCAACAATATTATTATCCGATCATCCATTAATTGCAGCTAGCGCCGGAGTAGTACTTATTAATTGCCAAATAAAAATTAATGGTTCCCCACTTCCCTCCCGATGACAGTTCTGCACCACTCAAGTCCACCGCTGTGGCCATTGACAAGGACAAGAACAGCCCCCACGCCGTCCGCTGGGCTATTGATCATCTTGTTATCAGTAATCCCTCCATTATTCTAATTCACGTTAAGCACAAAAGCAGTACCCAACAACATCGTAGGTACCCTCTCTCTTTCATCATTATTGTCGATTATTATTATATATATATGTGATCATAACTCATGATTATATATGCACAATGATACATACCATCATGAATTATAACGATAATTAGGGTGTCCTATAATGTTTTATTACAAACATTTTCTACGATTTGAAATGAGATATATTATGTAATACTGTTGTAGGAATTTTGTAGGGCTTGGGGGGTTCTGATTTTATGTATTTTGTTGAGAGTAATCATGCAGAGAGCGGGAATGATCATGGAGAATCAGGTGATCATCATAACTCGGATGGCAAAGAACTCTTCATGCCCTACCGTGCATATTGTGCCCGTAAAGGGGTACGTACATACGTATAGTTTGTGCGTGTGTATATATTATATCCATTTATATATATATATATATATATCTTATAATGGTTGAATGACAGATTCAATTGAAAGAAGTTGTTGTTGAAGATAATGATGTTTCTAAAGCACTTCTGGACTATGTTAATAAGAACTGCATCGACAATATTGTTGTTGGTGCATCCACAAGGAATGCCCTCACAAGGTCTCTCTCTCTCTCTCTCTCTCTATATATATATATATACACACGTGTGTGTGTGTGAAATGATGGGAACTAATTAAACTTAATGTCATGTCGGATTAACGCATGCATGCAGGAAGTTCAAAGGTAATGATGTAGGAAGTGGGTTACTGAAATCTGCACCACAGTTCTGTTCGGTGTATGTGATTTCGAAGGGGAAGATATTCTCAGCACGAACAGCGCCAAGGCCTCTAATTAATACCATAAACCCACCTAAACAACCATCTGCTCCATCTCCAACCTCGACGTCTGGACTTCCACCACCAGTACCCGAAGCAAACAACAATGCGGAGGAAAATGGGGCCAGTGTCACCAGGTACGTACGTACGTATATTATTATACCACCCAAAAGTACTTGAGAAGAACGGATATATATCAGTCCGGCCCATTGATCAGAATCAAAATCTCTTAGTTTTTTTTCTGAATCATTAACACATTTTAATTCATGTGATCATGGGTCGACTTTGTTATCTATAAGAGAAAATATATTAATCACCAAAAAATTATACAAAAATAAATTACGCTAACTACTAAGATTTATTATTATGCTGATTACATTATGATCGAAATTCTTGATATATTTTCTGATGTGTGTACGTTTTATTGGTGAAACATGCATAGATCTGCAAGGTCACCGTGGAGAACAAGTGGAGGGCATGACAGATCATCAATGCATTTGGAAAGGCCGGGGAGTGAGACGCAGAGAGCAACAACAACACGTGATAGAGAGAGGGCCAAAAGTAGTCCAACCAATCTTTCAATGGAGAACATTGACCCTACAGCTTATAACCGATCTTCAGGGGCGCCAAGGCCTTCCTTTGGCCGCGATTCTCATGCCAACGACGGTGATCTCTTACCACCAGGCCCAATTGTGATCGGATCTATGGATTTATCTGACCAAAATTTGGATTTCAGTGTTCCACATTCTCCCAAGGATCCCTTGGCCAGACAATCTGCAGTAAGTATTAAGTAAGGTTACGTATGGTTGTGAATATCAAATTTTATTTTAAAGAAAGAATAAAATTTATTATTGAAAAATTCATTTTCATTCATGTAGATCTCCTATTCATTTATTTATTATCGTAAGTATTGAATAATGCTACGTACAGTTATAGAATACATAAATATATAAAAAGAATATAATTTATTATTAAAAATTTCATTTTTCTTTCACATAAATCTCATATTCATTCATTTTTTTTTAATGTAATTACGCAGAATTTGCACAACCTAACTATCATTTCTATATACTTGAGATAAAGATAGTACTCCACAAACTGTGCACTTTGATACCTCTATATTTCTCGAGTAATGCTATATATGGGGTGCAAAGCCTCTCTTAATTAGACTTTTATTTTTACTTTTTATTTTTCTTTTTGGGTGGATTGATCTCACTTTTCAAGAGGCTTGTACCCATGAGACTTGTACAAATAACTTTCCATAAAGAAGTGGGTTCTCGTAATTAGTCAAGTTTTATCAGATAATGAGCTGCTGCATGGTTCAATATTGCAGCGAGACCTAGAAGCTGAGATGAAGAGATTGAGGCTTGAACTGAAGCAAACCATGGACATGTATAGCACAGCTTGCAAAGAAGCAATCTCGGCCAAAAATAAGGTGATGTTAATGCAAACATCTTCAGATTCTCATAATGGAGAATTTCCACTTTGTAGAGCACTTTTTATAGTGGAATATCATGTGTTTGATTAAATTACTTTTAGAAAAATTCTAAATGATCACACCCTATACACCCACTTAATAATATGATTTTATCTCTTTATCTTTTTTTTTTTTTTTATACTTTTAAAATTTTGGTGTGTCAGATGTGGAGCTTCTGTATAGCATAACTCTTAGTTTTAACAGTAGTACGTGATATACTGGTTGTGTCAGGCTAGAGAGCTTCATCAATGGAAGATAGAGGAGGCTCGCAAGTTCGAAGAAGCTAGGCTAGCTGAAGAAGCAGCCTTAGCAATTGCAGAATTAGAGAAAGCTAAGTGCAAAGCAGCCATTGAAGCAGCAGAGGCGGCACAGAGGCTAGCGGAGAAGGAAGCTCAGAGAAGAAAATTGGCAGAGATAAAAGCCAAGCGAGAATCAGAAGAGAAAAATCGGGCATTGACTGCATTGACACATGGTGATGTTCGGTATAGAAAATATGCCATAGAAGATATTGAAGCTGCGACTGAAAAGTTTTCTCAATCAATGAAAATTGGTGAAGGTGGATATGGACCTGTGTACAAAGGCATACTTGACCACACCCCTGTTGCCATCAAAGTTTTGAGACCTGATGCTGCTCAAGGGAGGAAGCAATTCCAGCAGGAGGTAATTAAGATATAATGCTATCAAAGTCCTCGTTTGTTTTTATAGATAATTAAATGAGATGAGATGAGATGAGATGAGATAAAACGAATTGAGATAAAAGTTAAAAATTAAATAAAATATTGTTAAAATATATTTTTTAATAGTATCTTTGTTTAGAAATTTGAAAAAATTAAATTGCTTATTTTATTTTGGATGAAAATTAAAAGAAATTGTAATGATTAGATTAGATTAATTAACATGAGATAAGAATAATTATGAAAACAAACGTGGCCTAAAAGTTATAAACACCTTACCTTTTAACTATATTCGTTACATATATTTAGGAAAATATTCTAGTCACAAAAAAATACATAAAAACAATATTATAGATTGACGTAACTTAATATAGTTTATTAAATTATAAAGTTACTTTTATTGTAAAGTAAATTTAACAGGTCAGACAAAATCATGTCAATTTGTAAAATTATTTTTGTATAATTTCTTTGTAGATGTAGCAATATTCATAAATTTAAGGTGACATCACCATATGCATGCAAAATGATGTACAGGTTGAAGTCCTTTGCTCCATCAGACATCCTAACATGGTCCTCCTCCTTGGTGCCTGTCCCGAGTATGGTTGTTTGGTCTACGAATACATGAATAATGGCAGCTTAGAAGATCGGCTGTTTCGAAGAGGCAATAGCCAGCCACTTTCCTGGAGGAGACGATTCACAATAGCAGCTGAGATTGCCACTGCATTGCTTTTCCTTCACCAAGCAAAGCCAGAACCACTTGTGCATAGGGACCTTAAGCCGGCCAACATCCTCTTAGACCGCAACTATGTGACCAAAATTAGTGATGTTGGCCTAGCCCGTTTGGTCCCACCTTCTGTGGCTAACAGTGTTACACAATATCACATGACTTCAGCTGCAGGCACCTTTTGTTACATAGATCCTGAATACCAACAAACAGGGAAATTAACAACCAAATCAGACATATATTCATTGGGGATAATGCTGCTCCAAATCATCACAGCCAAGCCCCCAATGGGTCTTGCCCATCATGTTCAGAGGGCCATTCAAAGACAGACATTTGCAGAGTTGCTTGACCAATCTGTGACAGATTGGCCCATGGAGGAGGCTCTAGTTTTTGCTAAATTGGCATTGAAATGTGCAGAGCTGAGGAAAAAGGACAGGCCCGATCTTGCCACGGTTATAGTGCCTGAGCTCAATCGATTAAGAGAGATTGGAAGGACTAGTGAAACAAACATGAGTAGTACTCATGGAAACAGCAGTAATGGTCAAAGTCAGAGCCATATGTCAAATCATTTAGCATCGACTTCGAATGCTAGGACCACAAATGAAAGTTAGTTTTGTTGCTTTTGGGATGTCTTCAACTTTAAGGACATGATTAATTTACTTTTGATTTTCCCATTTAAATTGTTCTATTGTACTTGTAATGCTTGCAGCATTATGGGGGCACCCTATAATAGCAATGACATTATGCGTGTGTAGAACCATATACATGGTGATCATTTTGTTAATGATAATTGTAAAGTTTTTTCCTTTTTAAGAGAAATCAAATTCATTAATGTTTGTTTTCTTGAGATTTTTGTTTCCATGAAATAATAAGCTGGTATGACACCGGCTATTTTAATTAATCTCATGTGAAAACCCTTCCAACATATGATCTTAAGCCAAGAGCAGATTGTCACGATGAGGGAGGAGCTGCTGCCATTTTCAAATATGCAGCACATGACTGCATTAATAAACTGCTAATGAAGGTTTTCTTTCCTTTTTCAAAAAGAAAAAGAAAAAAAGAAAGATACCTTCACAAGAACCAATAATGAAAGAGAACATGGACAGAAGCCCACCTGCAAAGAAAAGTATTAAGTAAAGAAGAAGCATAAAGTGTGGTACTGTGTGAAGAGAGAATTGATTCACACAAAGCTGGATTATGTTTGGAGAAAGGCATAAGAAAAAGGAAGTATAAAGATTGTCAAAGAAGCTTTACTTGGGATTTCCCTCCCCATGAAAATGAAAGAATACAATGTTGCATGCTCCAAACTTCAAGGAGATAACCAAATGATTACAACCTGTTTTTACTTGTCATGATATGAATACAATTACAACTTGGATCCCCCAATTAATCATCATTCCCTCATTATCTAAAGATAATTATTTTCATAAACAAGGAACCGATGGATAAAGAGAATTACTATGAGAAAATCAACCCAATTTCTGATTAAATAGGTCATTCTAGGTGGGAAATATTTTCCCAAAATCAATAGAAGGTACCCTGTTGACTTCTAGATGTTTGGTCCCTGTTGGTCAATCATATGTGCTAGTGTGACTAGTGCATATTTTAGGGATAGTGGTCGTCCAAACATTGGCTTCTATGAAATACTAAGATCCAAAAAAGCTTGAGAAAAATGAAATAGAAAAGTGGTTTGTCTGGCTATATTATGTAATCCTTTACAGCAATGCACCAAATTGCATTAAAGAAGCATCCAAGTAACTTCTTAAAGAGCCATAAACACGCAAATACGTCTAAAAGCGACCTGCCCAAGACTCATTTGGTTTTGTCCTTATAAAGTCCCAGAGGGCGTGAGTCCAACAAGTGTCAGTCACAAGGACACAATATCAGATTAATTTGGCCTTCTCTTCCCAAACGTCTGCCATTTAGAATTCAGATGGGTGAGTTTCATCACAACCTTTCCGCTTCAATGGGAAAGAAATGGTTTTCTTGGCTCTTGAATGTAGGGATGATCATGGGGTTATTTATGTTTGCCAATATAACATGCGATGAGGATCATGAAAATGGGGTTCCTCCAATTGGTGCACTATGTATCAGTGATTGTGCAACATGTCCTGTCATATGTTCACCGCCACCTCCGCTGCTACAGTCACATCCGCCACCGACATCTTCTATGCACCACTCACCGCCTTTCTACACCCACTCGCCGCCACCACCACAACCACAGCCAGCACCATCATCACCACCGTCGCCACCAAAATCGCCACCATCACCATATCCACCAGCAGCATTGCCTCCAAAGTCTTCCTCTTATTCTTCAGGGGGATCGCCTCCACCTCCTTTTACTTACTTCAGCAATATGCCTCCTTCAGGTCCCGGACGGGTGCCACCCATGGCCGGAGCATACGATTACTCCTATCCTTACTACTATTACGCCTCCATGGCTTCAACGTCTCTTTCAGCACTTAATGCTTCCTTCTTCTTAATCATGCTTCATGTCAGCTTCCATTCCATATTGATCTCTTACTGGTGAGTAAAACAAGGTGGCCATGACAAGTTCTTCTAATGGAAAATGCAATGGGTTGATCGAGCCTCAAAAGTGTGTAGAATTGAAGGAGATTCCGAAATTCTTCAGTCTGTTCATAAGTTTCTCAGGATATTTGCTTCCTTTTTTCTGGGTCCTTTTTGCACTGTAGCTATGTTCAGAGACAAACTTAAGTTTTTTGCTGAATGAGTTGAGATGTATTGTATATTTTACTTATATAAATTGGCTCATTATGAGTAAATAAAGGACAAGCATACATGGAACATGTTTTATATGAAATGTATGGTTATCATTCATGTTCTTTGATGGAAGAGGATTTTGTGGTTCTTCTGATGGATGTATTTCATAGACTCGATTTTCCTATCTAGTGATTGCAAATTGCTGTAACTTCTATATATTTATTTCAATTTAATTATTGTTAAATCATTTAAATCTGTTTTAAAATGAAGAAGCAGTTTCATGTAATTTTTGTTAGAACAGATAACTGGCCGGAACAGAGATGGATCAACACTTTCTTATTCCAAGGATAAGTTACGCCGGCTTAGTTTAGTAGCTGCAGGATTCACAAACACCAGAAGTTTTCAAATCACGTGTACTCAATTCTGAAACTATGATCAATCTTTTACAGATCTCGTTCGAAATAAACTGGAAAAGATTTGACTGTAGATTTGTTGGCTTTTGCTCCTTGAATCCGGCTACATGGAGAAGGAGTGGGAGATAGGTAAGGCCAACAGGCTTATTTAAGAGGGTTTAGCCTTCTTAATTAAATATACCAATTCGAAATTTATCTAATAATTTTTTATTTAAAAAAAAATTATATTGTCTTTTTTGTATGTAAAAAGGAAAAGAAATGTGAAAGTTAAAGTTTTACTAGTGGGAAAGTTTTTGTGGGTGTCGTTAGGGTGAGGAGAAAAATTATATGATTGTAATAATTTTTTATATAGTAAATTTTTTTCTCTGGATCTAGTGGTTTTTTTCCTGTTTTAGGAGTTTTTACGTAAATTTTTGTGTTGTATTTATTTTTCTATTTTTCTTGATATTTTGTCAAAAATAAATCTTGATGAGAGAATTTAGAAGGTTTAGATTCCCAACATAATTATTATAGTAAAGCATATTATTCTACAATTAGCAAATGTAGATTGGAAAATGCAATAATGCAAATGAACTCAGTGATATAATCTGCTATTAATTCAAAAGTTTTGAGCTAAACACATTCAGTTGGGAACTTGGGCTCAATGACAAGATCAAGTTTAAATGTTCCTACCTTAACATATCTAAAAGTTAACGTACTAGTAATCAGTCTTTAGGAGCAAGCATCTGACAAGGAAACACATTTAAAAGAGGAGCCTCATTCCGAATCTCCATTTCTTTCCTTTATAAAACATGCTTGCAACAATATTTTCTTATCTAAGATTTTCTTTTTCAATAATATTAATGGGTTTAAAAGCATCAAACTCTCATATATATATATATATATATATAATCTGCTATAAAAGCATCAAAAGATGAAATAAACTCAGATCAAACTCTCATATATATATATTAATTCAATAATATTATGGATCAAGCTTAACCTTAAAGATGAAATATACAATAATAAAATAAAAATTACAATGAAATCAAATGTGAGACTAAACCAATTTGAACTGAGTCACAAAAATGTCGCTACATTTGAACTGAGTCACAAAAATGTCGCTCTCTTTAGCCTTGTTTGGGTTGATAAAGTATCTCAACTCATCTCATCATTATAATTTTTATAAACTCTCACACAAAATATAACAAACAACTCAATTTTTTTAAATAACAATCTTTACTCCAAAGTGAGTAGTAGTCTCGATTTGAACTATGACTACTTAAGGAAAATAAAAAATTATTATTACTCACATATAAAGATTCAGGTGTTGACATGAGTTTTATTAGCTAGCACTTACAACCTAATGATAATCCTGATTTTTATAAGTGTATTTGAGAATAAACTCAATTCTCATAGAAAGCAACCCTATTTCCATATTTATATGGGTGAAATCTGTTAAAGGTGCCCCTATAATTCTAACCATAATTTTTAAATACGTTCTATTCCGATCCTTTCGACTGAAATTTTCCACTCAAGTGTAGTATCCGATACAATTTCCAGCTTTCCTCATTTCATTTCACTCCAAATTCTAGCTCGTTTCGGTTCGGCCATTCTAGTTAAGTTTCAATCATTCTTGTTAGAATTGACATTTCGGTCTCTATTCCGTTTATGACTATTTTTATAATTTTATAGTGCTTGAATGAAATTTTTAAATATAAAAAATATATTTATATAATTTTAGTTTTTTTTGTGACTTTATAAATGTTCCATCTTTCTTTCTTTTTATAATAAAGATAAATGATACTTATAATTTCAAAATGTGTAAGTCCTGTGCATTATATTTAAAAGAATATAAGTTTAAAATTCATATTTAAAAATCACTTTTTAATAATAAACTCAACTTCCTTCCTTCAAAAAAATTCTCGAGACAGTTTAGAAATGCATCTAGTATTATTCTTTGATAAAATAATATATTACTTTTTATTTAAATAATAATAGGCTTATTATTCTCTTAGTTTTTTTAATCATCGATATCAAATTTTAGAAAAACTTGCAGTGATTTTTAGATGATAATTATATCAGCTCAATTTGAAAATTTAATCATGGTAATTTATATCTTTTTATGTGTGTCTATATATAGGACAACTATATGCATCACATTTTGCATTTGGTAAGAAGAGAAGGCCACAAGAAATACATCTCCACAGAGAGTTTGTAGGATGGACTGGATATGATTTTGGTATATTGTAGAAGCATTTTGACTATTATCTTTTGATAATTTATGTATTGGATATGTAATTTTATTTTTGAATATGTAGTTTTATGGCTGAAATTACACCTTAATTGCTGTTAAGTCCTCTTGACGAGATTATGCAATTGTTTATTTTTCAAATCTGTTTATATTCAAGTTTTGCTTGCAAGTGAGGGAGAGCTTTTAGAGGGTGAGGAAATAGGAATTCATCTTTTACTAAGATTTTCTCATCTCGCACCTTTATAAATCAGATTCTCTCTGTTGGCCCTTTTCCTACATATTACATATATTTTCATGAGTACATCACAATTGAAATACTTGAAAAGAATTTATTCCCATAAATCTTTCCAAATAATTTGAATTTGAAAATGGTAAAATGTAGTAAAATTAATGATAGACTGATCAGGTTGAGAGAAGAAATCATTAAAAAATAATAATTTTATTGTTTATTAATATTAATAATTAATATAAAAAAATTTGTAAAAAACAAATTGTTTTTATTAAAATATATAATATTATATTATTATTTGAATTTTAAAATAGCTCGACCAATGTGAATTATTTAGCTAAATAATATGGACTATAGCCAAAACAATAAATATTAACTTCAATAATTTAGACTTGACAATTTATTGTTTTGGACTATAGCCAAAACAATAAATTTTAACTTCAATAATTTAGACTTGAAAAAAATGTATAATTTTATTAATAACTATTTTCTTAATTATTAAATAAAAGATGAAAAAATAGTAAATACATAATGCGAATATCTTCAATCCGGATGGATTGCACATCTCAATAGTGCAGCCCACCAGACATTATTCACCACGTAGGCCTCTCACCACTATTATTGTGGTGGGCCACCACATACAAACAACTTTTTTCCGTTGAAGTCTCCCCCACGTCCAATCCTTCCCCCTTTCCCTTCGCGTCGCCCCCTTTGCACCGCAGTGCGCCCTCTCCCCTTCACGGAATCACGATACCACTTCCCGACCTTGTCCCCTCTACTTGTGGCAGCTAAGTGCGACGAAACAAAGGATTGATACTATGATTCTGTAGTAGATGACAAGTGTCTATCGCATATATATAGCATAAACATTGTATGATACACAACACTGCAGGATGATCTAAAACGCTTGGTAAAAAAATAAAAAGCCCTGAAGGAAAACTCCTAGCCACACCAAATCAGTGATTTCCTTCCTTGCAATCACAATATTCTCACAATTTTTGTGTCGAGCCCCAAATTGGAAATGCAAAAGCTAAAACGAAGATGCAGATCACAATATTCCTTATATTTTCCCTTCAATTTCTCTGCAATACACTGGGCAAAGGCCAAAAACGGAGTTGTTCACCGTTTCTCTTCAATTTCCTTAATGTTTTTCCATACTTAGCGAGTTGTTCATCGTCCAGACTATCACTTGTTGAAAATAGGCCACCAAAGTGTGAAATAGAAACCATTTGCAGTCCTCCATGACTGCACCGTCCACTATCCTTCAACAATGGCTGCACCACCTACCTCAATACATAGTTTTTCTATTTTGGCTGCACCTACCACACCAACCATTTGTAAAACCTCTCCTATAAAAGGAGAGCTCTGATATTCGAAATAGATATAGCAGTGGAGAGAAGAGGACGTGGTATGTGCATTTGAGAGATACGCGAGAAATTTTTGAGTGATTTGTAAATCTCAAAAATTATCGTAAATTTGGCACCTGTGGATGTAGGCAAATTGCTGAACCACGTTAAAATCGTCTTGTGTGATTTTTGGACAGGTTTGAAAGCTCAACAATTGGTATCAGAGCCCTGGTTCGTGCTGTCCAGAAATCAAGTTGGTCAAAATTGATTTTTGACAACTCCGGGCTGTTCCTTGTGTCGAGACGAATCCGTAGGCACAAACGAAATCGAAAACGGACGTCGGAGAAACCCGTAAGCGCCGGTAGAAGGTCCGAGCGTGCACCCACGCGCCCCACTCGCAGCTGGAGGCTGAAGACGACTGGAAAACACGCTCCATGCGCCCCCACGCGCGTCCCGAGGAAGAAGACGCGTGCAACGCACGCTCCCACGCGCCGCCCACGCGCAGCACGTGCCCCCACGCGCCACATGAGTGCTCTGCGCGTGGGCGCGTGCACGCGCTGCCACGCGCCATACGCAGCTCCCGTACGTGAATCCCACGCGCCTCTGACCTCCTTCAGCGCGTGTATCACACGCGCCTGACAGATCTGGACCGTCCGATTTTGAGATCTGATTTTGGACTTGATCTTAGCCATTTGGAGTCCGATTTCGACGATCAAATAGTGCTTTCCAACTATTTGGATCATTCCGGACTCATTCGTATGGTTAGAATTTCGAAATTTGTCTTCTAAATTTTTTTAATTAATATGGATGATGTTGGAGAAGTTAAGAACTCTGGAAATGCCAGCAGTTCAGGGCGTAGGTCCACAGTTTCAAATGCCAAATTTGAAGTTTAGAAATTTGATGGAACTTCTAACTTTGGAATGTGGCAATGTGAAGTGATGGACATTTTAATCCAACAAGAGTTGGATATGGCGTTGGAAGCAAAACCCAACGATATGTCAGAAAAGGATTGGAGGAAGCTTAACACTCAAGCTTGTAGTACAATCCGTTTGTGCCTTACTAAAGATCAGAAGTATTTTGTCATGAGAGAGACAAATGCAAAGGAACTTTGGCAGAAATTGGAGGATAAGTTCATGAAGAAAATCATTAAGAGCCGTTTGCATCTGAAGAAAAAGCTCTCCAGATTCCAATTTCGTGAAGGTATTAGTATGTCTGAACATTTGAATAGTTACAATCAAATTCTTGCTGATCTACTAAACTTGGATGTTGAAATCCAACATGAAGATAAGGCTTTACTTTTGTTAAATTCCTTACCCGATACATATGATCATTTAGTTACAACATTATTGTATGGGAATGAGAAAATTAGTTTTAATGATGTATCTAGTTCTCTGATTAGCAATGAGTACCGGAAAAAGGATAAGCAGGTACAGCTAGATACATCAAGTGAAGCACTGACAGCAAGAGGGAGATCGCGGTCAAGGTATCTCGGAAAGAAGAAAGGTTTTCAATCGAAAACTCGGGCCACATCACGTGGTTTATCAGTCGGCAGAAAATTCGCCAAAGATGAGTGTTCCTATTGTCACGACAAAGGACACTGGAAGAAGAATTGTCCCAAATTGAAGGGACAACAGAAGAATCAACCCACCACAGCAAATGTCGCGAATAGAGATGAAGATCTAGACATTGCCTTGACAGGTTCATCATTGATTTGTCATCCTGATGAATGGATTATGGATTCCGGATGCACCTATCATATGTGTCGCAATCGGGACTGGTTTACTGACTTCACAGAGATTGAAGGTGGAGCAGTACTTATGGGCAATGACAGTGCCTGTAAGACTCGGGGGATAGGGAGCATTCGGTTGAAGCTGCACGATGGAACTGTCAGGATTTTGACCGAAATTCGGTTCGTTCCAGACCTCCAGAAAAATCTTATCTCATTAGGATCTCTGGATTCAAAGGGATTCAGAATCACTATTGAAGACGGAACTCTCAAAGTATTAATGGGAGTTCAGGTGGCTATGAAAGGTTTGAAGCGAGGAAATCTGTACTTCTTGCAAGGAAGTACTATTGTTGGAAGAGCTTCTACAGGTTGTGAGAAGCTAGATGAGACTGATGCTGACACCACCAGACTTTGGCATATGCGTATGGGACACGCTGGAGAAAAAGTTTTGCAAACACTCGTAAAACAAGACTTACGCAAAGGTGCCAAGACTGGTAAATTGTCTTTTTGTGAGCACTGTGTATTGGGGAAGCAGACGTGGATCAAGTTCGAAACCGCTGTTCACAATACACAGGGGATACTTGACTATGTACACTCCGATGTTTGGGGACCTACCAAAATTGCATCTTTGGGAGGTAAGCATTGGTTTGTAACTTTTGTAGATGATTATTCTCGTTGTGTGTGGGTGTATACGATGAAGAATAAAGATGAAGTGCTGAACATCTTTCTTGATTGGAAGAAGATGATTGAGACTCAGACAGGCAGAAAAATAAAGCGGCTCAGATCAGATAATGGAGGGGAGTATACTCTAGACCATTTCATGGAAGTATGTCGGAGAGAGGGAATAGTCAGACATTTTACGGTACGAGGAACACCACAGCAAAATGGTGTGGCAGAACGGATGAATCGTACTTTGCTAGAGAAAGTACGATGTATGTTACTGAATGCTGGATTCAGTAAACAATTTTGGGTTGAAGTTATGACATATGTATGCCACCTCATCAACAGACTACCCGCAGCTGCCAATGGCGGGAAGACACCCATTGAAATGTGGAAAGGTACACATGCTACTGATTATGACTCTTTACATATTTTTGGATGTCCTGCTTACTATCATGCAAAGGAAAGTAAGCTTGACCTTAAAGCCAAGAAAGCAAAATTTTTGGGCTTTAGTTCTGGTATAAAAGGGTATAGACTTTGGTGCATAGAGTCTAAGAAGGTAATTATCAGTAGGGATGTTACTTTCAACGAATCTGAGATGTTTAAGTCACATAAGCATAAAGATTCCAGTGAAGGCAGCTATGATGGCGAAACACCTGGTGATTCGCAGAAGGTGGAGTTTATTACTCCAAATGATTCAAGAGAAGACAGACAAGAGGAGGTTGATAGTCCAGTCACAGCACCTCCAACTCAAATTGAATCAATAGCAACCAGTAGATCGAGACGAGAGAAACGTGTGCCGACACGTTTTGCAGACTACGTGACATATGCACTACCAGTTGAAGAGGGTGAGATCCCCACCACTTACAAAGAAGCCATACAATCCAGTGAAAAGGATGAATGGATAAAGGCGATGACAGAGGAGATGCAATCTCTTCATAAGAACCAGACTTGGGAACTTGTGCCACTACCGCAAGGAAAGAAGTCAATTGGCTGTAAGTGGATCTTTAATCAGAAAGATGATCAAGTTGCTAAAAATAGAATTCGATACAAAGCTAGATTGGTAGCCAATGACTATGCTCAAACAGAGGGAATAGACTACAGTGAAGTATTCTCTCCTGTTGTGAAGCATTCATCCATTCGGATATTGCTAGCTTTGGTTGCACAATATGATCTTGAATTAGCACAACTTGATGTGAAGACAGCTTTCTTACATGGTGATCTGGAAGAGGAGATTTATCTGTCTCAACCAGAAGGGTTTAAAGAGACTGGTAAAGAAAAATTGGTTTGCAGACTAAAGAAATCTCTCTATGAACTGAAACAGTCACCTCGACAATGGTATAAGCGGTTTGATCGTTTTATGATAGATCTGAAATACACTCGTTGCCAATACGATTATTGTGTGTATTTCAGAAAACTTGCAGATGGATCTTTCATTTATTTGCTTTTATATGTAGATGATATGTTGATTGCATGTAAAAGCAAAGTGGAGATAGATCGTTTGAAAACTCAGTTGAGTCATGAGTTTGAAATGAAAGATCTAGGAGAAGCACGAAGAATATTGGGGATGGAAATCAGCAGAGATAGGGTGAAATGTACAGTTCACCTTATTCAGAAGCAGTATCTGAAGAAAGTATTGCAACGCTTCAATATGGACTCAAAGTTGAAGCCTGTGAGTACTCCAATGGCCCCATATTTTAAGCTAAGTGCATTACAGTCTCCTAAAGATGATGAAGAGCGGGACTACATGAAGAATGTCCCGTATGCAAGTATTGTTGGTAGCCTAATATATGCCATGGTGTGTACACGACCTGATATCTCCCAGGCTGTCAGTTTGGTCAGTCGTTATATGCATAATCCTGGAAAGAAACACTGGCATGCGGCTAAATGGATTCTACGGTATATTTTAGGGACCGTAGATCTTGGTTTGAAGTTCGAGAAGAGTGAAGATAGTCTAGTAACTGGATACGTTGACTCAGACTATGCAGGTGATCTTGACAAATGACGATCGATAACTGGATACGTGTTCACTATGTCTGGAGCATCAGTTAGCTGGCGATCAAATTTTGCAGTCTACGATTGCACTATCATCCACAGAGGCTGAGTATATGGCTATAACAGAAGCCGTAAAAGAAGCCATTTGGTTACAGGGACTGGTAACAGATTTGGGTTTTGAGCAGCAAGATGTTACCATCTACTGTGACAGTCAGAGTGCAATTCATTTGGCCAAGAATCAAGTGTATCACTCTTGAACAAAACATATCGATGTCCGATTTCACTTTATACGTGAAATATTAGATGAAGAGGACATATTACTTCAGAAGATTGGCACTGAAGATAATCCAGCAGATATGTTGACGAAAGTCGTCACAGGGATCAAGTTCCAACACTGCTTGAAATTGATCAATATTGTAAGTTGCTGAGCACCTTCGGGTGCATTGGCACTTTTGGGTGCATTTGGCGTCTTATGGCGCATTTGTTAGTAGAAGACACTCACGTCAAAGAATGAGGTGCATTCATTTGAAGAATGAATCAGTTTGGAAGCAGCCTAGTATGGCACACTTCGGTGGATGGGGTGATTGTTGAGAATAGGCCACCAAAGTGTGAAATAGAAACCATTTGCAGTCCTCTATGGCTGCACCGTCCACCATCTTTCAACAATGGCTGCATCACCTACCTCAATGCATAGTTTTTCTATTTTGACTACACCTACCACACCAACCATTTGTAAAACCTCTCCTATAAAAGGAGAGCTCTGATATTCGAAATAGATATAGTAGTGGAGAGAAGAGGACGTGGTGTGTGCATTTGAGAGATACGTGAGAAATTTTTGAGTGATTTGTAAATCTCAGAAATTATAGTAAATTTGGCATCTGTGGATGTAGGCAAATTGCTGAACCACGTTAAAATCGTCTTGTGTGATTTTTGGACAGGTTTGAAAGCTCAACATCACTAACCCAACGAAGGAGACCCAAATGAAGGAGATTGCAAACACAGAGCTGTTTATCGCCCAAAAGATAAACCCAATCAATTTGGAACAAGAAAATTAAAATCTGTAGTTACAAAAACATTTATTTCAGGTTTACAAAGACCTAGTGAGAGAAGGTTTACACCATGTGGGCAATCTTTCAAATGTAAACAGTAAAAGGACCTTCCATCGCTTGCTTTCCTTTGTCTTACTTCCTCCATTTCAGGTTTTGTCTCGTAATTTCTCCACTGGATTTGCGTTCCTTCTTCCGGGTCGATTTGGAGATACCAAAAGGGCTCGAAATGGATTGATGAAATTAGGATTTTTGGCGAAATCGTGATGCGTTGACGGTGGTAACTGTTCGTGAAGATGAATCCACTCGGTTCCTTTCATCGGTTAAAGTTGCAGCCCTCAAAGTTTGCGAAGATGAATCTGCTGGACTGCTTTGTTACCTTTCTATCTCATGTATCTGACTTTATTTCTTATTTTATGAAATAAGTGACGTGTGTCTATTTTATTGGAGGGCTGCAAATATTCCTAGTTACTGTTTAAATTTAAAAATAATATTAATTGAGATGAATTTAATTTATTTTTTAATATTATTATTATTTTAAGATTTAAAAAAATTATATTAAAATTTAAAAATGTATGTATTAAAATTTTAAAAAAAATATATTTTATATAAAAAATTAAAAAATATAATAATATAATAAAAATTAATTAAAATATATTAAAATAAATTGAAGTAAATCTCTAATAGAAATTAAGAGCATGTTCGAGATTGCGATGAAAAATATTGTAACTTATAGTTTAAATCTTAATGTAATAAACTCTACTATTAAAAAATTATTTACTGTTTGAGATCCATATGTCTAAAGCATTTTTAGAATTAATTACGGTAGTTTTTTAAAAATATATAGATATTTGTAGGCTTTTTTTTGATAAAAATTCTAATTTTGTACAGTTGATTTTTAATTTTTTTAATCAATTAAAGTATTTTTAATAAAGTTATCCAAACAACTTATTTTTTTTTAAAAATATTTTTAATTTTTAAAAAATATTTTTAAAATTTTGAAACACATTCCTGTTCCTAAACATGCTTTAAGCTTAATGCAGCCCCTATATGAGCGCAACAAAAAAAACAAAAAAAAAAAAAAAGTGTATTATTAATTTTATTATTTTGACATACAAGTATCAAGTATGTAAAACCGACGGTTAAGATCATGTAAAAATGTATATACCACGTCAAGTCGATGGGACCCTTTGTCGTCAACGCTGACATGGCCGTAATTGGCCCTTTGAACTCACGCCTCATCCCACACGGGATCCAGATCCGAATAGCAGAGCTCAGTAATCGACGAGCCGCACTGTTCCGCACCGAATTGCGATTTGAGCCTTCGATTCAGCGCACCAGGGGTTCCGGAGCTCCAAGAAATGGAGCTCGAAAATGCAGCAGAGGAGACGACGTCGTCGTCGCCGGTTTCAGGTCTCCTCCCTCTCGCATCGGCATCCCAACAACCCTACGTCTCCGAGCTCCTTTCCTTCACCCTGGATCGCCTCCACAAGGTCTTTGCTCTCTGTCTGTCTGTCTGTCTCTAAGTCTATCTGAGAAATTTGTCGAGTACTTCATAGAATTTCTTAATTTTTTAAAGGAACCGGAGCTTCTTCGGGTCGATGCGGAGCGGATCAGGAGGCAAATGCAAGAGGTGGCTGTGGGAAATTACCGAGCATTCATTGCCGCAGCCGATGCACTGATTGCGATTCGGGAGGAAGTTTCTTCTATTGATAAGAATCTTGAATCTCTGGTAATAATACTTCTTTTTAATTTTTGTTTTGGTGTTTTATGGTGCTCAAATATCGTCTTGTTTTTGGTACACAATGCAGCTTCCCGTAATTTTTTTTTTTTTTTTTTTTTTATCTAGGCTTAATTTGTACTAGAAAAATGTTGTATGAATGAAGTAAACCACTTCATTATCCATTAACTTGAGTTGGGGATAATCTTTAAAGATCTTCAAGGGTCTCAAAATTAAGTAGTGAGGTGATGTTGATATGTAGGAGGGGCGAGAAACCGAAGTACAGTTTCTCCACTGTTTTTGATTTACTAATATAAGAGCAAGGAGCTTGATAATTTTGGTTTTATAATTGTATGACGAATGGAATTGCTTCAATGTATAATGGAAACATCTAAAACATCAGAGAAAATGTAACCATCTAGCCGCGTAATTTTGAAGAACGTGATTTTTTTAGAAGGAATTTTGAAGCACATGATAGAGAGGTATGCTGAGATGTTATTTTCATCCTTTTCAGATAAATGAGATCCCAAAGTTAACATCTGGTTCCACCCAGTTCATTGAATCTGCTGAACAGATTTTGGAGGAGAGGAAGATGAACCAAACTTTGCTCGCAAATCACAGTACTCTGCTGGACTTACTTGAAATTCCTCAGCTTATGGACACGTATGTATTTCAAAAAATATGAAGGTCATTTGTTAAAATGGAATCAATAGTCCATAATCTATAGGTCTCATATTATGGTATATACATTTAGAGCCCATTTGGATAGTAAGATGAGATGAAATGATTTTAGATAAAAGTTGAATAAAATATTATTAAAATATTATTTCTTAATATTATTATTGTTTTGGATTAAAAAAGGTGATCTGTTTTTTTTTTGTATTGGAATTTGAGAAATTTGTAATGATGAAATGAGATGGGATGAGATACAACCATTTGGTCTATTTTTGTATCCGAACAGGGGTCATAGTGTTTGAGAAGAACTGCATCCTAGTACTATGTGTGCAATATGTTGTTGACTTCATTGAGATGTCTTTAACTCAAGCCATCAGATAGTTGCCTCGCTCTTTGGAGTCTTGAGTCCAAACTTATGTCCTTATCTTTCCATGGTTGTATCAAACAAACCACTTTTATGTATTGTATGTTGGTATTTTGTACTTAATTTGTATTTTTCGTGTTTACAACCCTTAAAAACTAATTTTGTGATTGATGGATAAATGATGTTTTAAAACTAGAAATTGGTTCGAAGTAACTGAGGCATAGTGAAACGCTTATTTGTCAACACAGAGAGGACAGAGGAGGGGGAGGGGGGCTTGGAGGTCATGAAGTGCTAGTATGAGAAACAAGATCAAGAAGCAACTACTTGGAAGTGTCGAGTTTATACAGATTTTAGAGGAGCATCTCTGGGGAGGGGGAGGTAAATTTGCCAGCTATCAGGGCTCTTTTGGAGCACAGGACTTTTGGTGGTATTGGTTGCAGATCATGGAATTGGGAAGTTAGATTATTCTATGGTTTTGTTGTGTTGTTTACTTGGGAATAATTTAGGATGGTTTTTTAATCTTTGAGCATTAAGGGTGGGTGTTACTGGTTGTTTTAGATTATTCTATGGTTTCGTTGGGTTGTTTACTTGGGAATAATTTTAGGATGGTTTTTTAATCTTTGAGCTTTAAGGGTGGGTGTTACTTGTTGTTTAAAATGACATGATGCCCTGGCTGCACTGCCACGGTTCTGTGATACACTTGTTTATCTTCATGAAAAATAAAAACTCATGCCAGAAAATTTCAATAAGTTTTGTCTTTCAGTATACCTATTCAGGAAACAGGTCTGCAAATAGTAAATTTGGTATGTCATGCCATCACTGTCCTTTCTGCTAATCTTTTACTTGAAATATTGACCTTATCGACAGCTTTTGAGAAACTAAATGGTAATTCCATATTAGAAAACAGTTAAATGGCATTATTTTTGTTGGTTGGCCAGTGTATTTTCGTAGGACATGTCATTCTTGATGCAGCTATCCATCTGATCGGGTAATAACTAGAAAGGCTATTGATTCCTTTCTTTATGCAGGTGTGTAAGAAATGGAAATTATGATGAAGCTCTCGACTTAGAAGCATTTGTTTACAAACTTTCAACTATGCATCCCAAGTGAGTTATTTTTGTGTTATTTTCCTTTACTAGCTACTGAATGTTTTGGCTCTCAACTTTTCAGAAGGTCACATGCTATGCTTAACTTGTTTTCCTCTAGGTAGCTACTATAGATTTTAATCGGCTGAGTCTCCATGATTACCTTGTATCTTTTTCTTTTTCTAATTAGGTGTTCTCTTTTATGTCCTGTGTACTTTTGTGTTTTTTAATAAAATCTTCAATTACTAATAAAAATTAAAAAAAATATGAAGGCTGCTTGCTGAGTGTTTGTTCTTTTCTTGAAGATTACCTGTTATTCAAGCTCTAGCTGCAGAAGTCAGGCAGACAACCCAGGCTCTTCTTTCTCAGCTTCTCCAGAAACTTCGCTCAAATATTCAGGTCTTTGGCTTTTCTGTCCAGTCATTTGCAATTGATGCAGCTTGACTTTTATATATCTGTGGATGTATCCTCGTGTATTGCAGTTTTTTTTTAATGAGAAAATCCTTGTATATTGCAGTTACCAGAATGTCTTCGTATTATTGGATATTTACGTCGGATAGGAGTATTTAGCGAGTATGAGATGCGTTTGCAGGTATTGTCAACCTCTGTTATGCATAATTCATAAATCTTTTTTGGTTTATACTAAAAACTTGACTTGTAAGATTTGTTGCTGATAGGATGTTGGTTTAATGGACATTTAATTGGCTTCTATGCTTTTTGTAGGTGATTCTTCTATAGCTTGGATCTGACCATGATTATTTTCCATGTGTTTCAGTTTTTGAGGTGCCGAGAGGCTTGGCTTACTGGAATTCTTGAGGATCTGGACCAGAGAAATCCTTATGAGTACTTAAAAGGGATGATAAACTGTCATAGAATGCATCTTTTTGATGTAGTTAACCAGTATCGAGCAATTTTTGCTGACGATACATCAGGAAGTGAGGAAAACTATGATGGTGGGCTTCTATTTAGTTGGGCTATGCATCAGATTACCTCACACCTTAAAACTCTTAAGGTCATGCTCCCAAAGATAACTGAAGGTGGATCTCTATCAAACATCTTGGATCAATGCATGGTAAGCATTCCAATAAAATTCAGCATGCTTGTGTTTCTTGTGCATATCGCATATCAAACATCTTCTTTTGCACGAAATGATAGAATATCTATACCGCTCAAAGCCCCACCCATATCATGTCAAACCTTAGTCCTTCCTCCACCTTCTAACAGATAAGTACTTTTAGCCTACAAGGCCACTTGTGGGTGTATACATATTAAAATATCATTGTTTCTGCAGAAGTTTAGATTTGTGGAGGAATGTTTCCATTCACTTCAACTTCTTTTTGCCTAATTCAAAACATTTTGCACGCACATTTTCTGGATCAGGACTATACATCCAGAGGTTTTGACTTTACTCTTTTCTGTTATTCACAGTATTGTGCCATGGGGCTTGGTTGGGTTGGGCTAGATTTTCGGGGGCTGCTTCCTTCACTGTTTGAAGAGTAATACCTTGTTTTATGTTTTTATTTATCTTTGGCCACATAATAAACCTTGACTCTTTTTTGCTATGTTCTTATTTTAACATTGACTTTGGTCACTTTACAGGGCTGTTATCAACTTATTCTCAAAAAATATGAATACAGCAGTTGAGAATTTTCAGGTAAATGAGTTAGAGGTGAAGTAGAATTTATTTAATAGATTACAAAAAGAATTTGGTATGTTAGGATGATCATTTCACTTTGTACCAAGCAGCATGGTGCCTTCTATTTGCTGATATGTAACTTGATGTTGTACTCTAAACCAGTTGGTCCTGGATTCACATCGTTGGGTCCCACTGCCAGTAGTTGGTTTCCCATCTTATACTGTTGGCGACGATAGTCAGGAGGATGTCACTCCACCAGCTCATCTGATGGAACATCCACCTCTTGCTGTATTTGTCAATGGTGAGTTTGATATATGCTTCTTACTTGGGTGATATTTCAAAACTGAGCAGAATTTCCTCACCCTTGATACTACTGTTGCTGTGAACTTTGGTGGTTATAATATGAAGCAGAATTGTTAAGAGAGAAAAAACCCCAACCCCAGCTTGTGGGGTTTAAAAAATGAGATAGCAGCTTCTTTGCAAATAGCTATGTTGACAAGACATTCTGATCTAGTCATCACATTATATTGATAACTGTAGGGGGGTGCATCCGGATCCGGATATCCGGCCATAATCGGATCCGGATTTCCAAAACCGGGCGGTTATCCGCCCGGATCAATCTGGACGGATAACCAAATTCAATCTGGATATCTGGATTTTTTGCCTTTTTTGTCTAAAAATCAGGATATCTGGATTCTCAATATAATCCGGATATCCACCATTTTTAAATCTTGATTTTAAAAAAAAAAAAGTAAGACTTAAAAAAAGGCCAGGAAAAATCAGCATCTCTCATAAACTAAAGATTTCTGAAGAGTGGAATTAATTTGGAAGGAAATACAACGATTCGAGTTCTTGGAATTGCCGTGGTGTGTTGGACCTCAGTGCGCTTCTTTCTCGAACAATTGTTGGCCGTGTCTTGATCGTCCCCAGAAGTGCTGTCCATGTTATCGCTGCCAGATCTGCTCTCAAGCTCTTCATCCATGTTATCACTACCAGATCTGGGGAAGGAATGAAGGATCGATGCAAGCTTGATCAAAGATTAAAGTTATTTGCCGCTGCCAGATTTGGGGAAGGAATGAAGGATTGACGCCAACTTTGATGAAAGATCAAAGTTATTGCAGGATTGGGAAGGAAGCAAAACTCAAAAAGTCAAAAGTCTTCAAAGCGTACATACATTAGAAAACAAATGAAGAGAGAGAGAGATAGAGGGAACACATGGTGGTGGGGTGGGGTGGGGTGGGGTCGGATGTGGCAGGAATAAAGCTGGATACAAGCGTCCGGGACGTTAATGAAAGTTATTTTCTGGAATCTTCAAAACGTACGGTATATAAAAACTGGTTATGGATATCCGGTCTAAAAACCGGATCCATAACCGGATCCGGACAGTTTTTTTTTTTTTTAATTTTAAAATTTGTATCTGCCTGAATTTAATCCGGGTGAATAACTGCTGGAATGATCTGGTTTTCCGGATTTTAATCCGGATCCGGAAAAAACCGGATCTGGATGAACACCCCTATTGATAACTTTATGTTTTAGTCTGATGGCTGAATTCCTGAGTTTGGAAATTAAATCTTCTGGCATGGAGGTGCTACTTTCTCCATGGCCTGCTGAATCAAATTCCTCTCGAAGTTTTTGGTTTAGATCTCATGGTTACTTACAATTTATGTTTTAGAAGATTTCTTTGGTCATCTTTTTCTTTCTGGTGGTTGTAGGTGTGTCTGCAGCAATGAACGAGCTACGTCCCTGTGCCCCATTGAGTTTGAAACATTTACTTGCTCAAGAATTAATCGAGGGATTGCGGGCTGTTTCGGACTCTTTATTGAGGTATAATACAGCTCGGATGCTCAGAGAAAGTGAATCTGGACTTTTCCTAGCTCTTTGCCGAGCTTTCATTGAGGTACGATTCTTACTTGGACGGATTGTCATCTGTGGTTTGTCTTTTAACCATATTCACACTTTCTTGTAATTTGTGGATTCTCTCCCTTCACAGGTTGCTTACCCGCATTGCGCCACATGCTTTGGTCGTTGTTACCCTGGTGGAGCTGCTATTGTTATGGATGCAAAGAACATGTATGATGGAATTGGCCGCTTACTGAGAATCTCTCCCTCAAGAGATCCAATCAAACCTGTCAATAATGTAGAGAGAAAGAGCATCTCAGAAAATGGTGACTTGCCCGTGGTGGAAAATGGAGTTGCGCCTGGTGGCGAACAAACTGTGGGAGTTGCACTTGCGCCTGGTGATGAACAAACCGTGGGTGCTGATGCCGACGAAAAGGAGAAAAGTCCCAATTTGCAGACTGCCGAGAGGCACAGTGATGAGTGAAAGGCCGAAGCTGCAAAAGAAATATTACAGTCTCCCATTTCTTGAAACAAAAAATAATAGAGAAACAGAGAGGAGCAGAAGAGGAAAACTCTACGACTTCAAACCAAATTCTTTATTTTTTCTTTTGTTTTTTAAAGGGAGTTGAAGACTAGTGTATAGTAGAACAGGAAGAAGGAGGGCATCAATGAAGGAGAGAGATGGGAGTAATTATACCAGGACAGCAAAACTAGCTAGAAAACTTCATTCTGTATCATTTGCGGTACGCATTTGTCCCTGTTTTCATTCAAAAGGCAATTTGTTTTTGAACTCTGGCTACATAAATATATAGCAGTATGCATATTTTGTTTGCCAAGGTTTTGAACAGTACGGAATTGATTTGTATTGTGTGATTTATTAGATCGATTTTATAATAGAAATAATTAACTCAATGAGTATCACATGACATTCATGCAACTCCTCTCTTTTTAATGTTTTGAGTTAGGGGGGGTCCTTGGTGACTTATCTCAAGAATACGGTATTAATATAGCTTGGTAGGCAAGTATTCTCAAATATTCTCCTATATTTCATTCACAAACATTACTTAAATTCAAAACATCTTTCAATTTTAAATTTGAATTTTTTTTATCTAATCATTTTTAATTATTACAACCTTTTCAAATTACAATACCAAAAAAAAAAACATTGCCATTTTTTAAAAAAATTTTATAATAATTTCATATTCAAATAATTTTTCAATTTAAAATGTTTTTAGTTAATATTTTTCTCTCATTCGTCAAAATCTAATAAAAAATCTTGATTCAAATTAGTTAATTATTATTTACAAACTATTTCCTGTGGGATATGTCAAGCTTCCGTTAGATGTTGACAGCTGTGCAAATCTGATGGCTTATGTTCTCTTTGTAATAACTTAGATTCATTAAGGGCAATCTTGTCTTTTGGCCATGTAATATATACATCTTGAAACCTCTGGAATACTGGACATTGATATTCACTTACCATTTTGTGTTTTGCATCTGTGAGGATAGAGAGAAAGTAGTAGATGGGAGAAAGGGGTGTGCGACTTAGGGTTAGGATTTCTTGCAAGCCCTAAAGCTAGGGTTTCACATAGAAGGTGATATTTATACAAAACGCTTTCGATCTTTAGGTCTGTAAGCTTATATCTTTATTGCCATTAATAAAACATCTCCTAGTTGTCATTTCTGTCGTAGACGTAGACCATTAGGGTTGAATCACGTAAATCTTTGTGTTTGTGTTATTGCTTATTTTTCTTTACTTTAATCTTTACTTTCTTGCGGTTTATTTTCATTCTTGTCAAATTTGGTCTCTGTGACCCTAATACTGCTACGAGAGCCTTTAGATCTTTGTATTTGGGTTTAATAATCGTAACAAGTGGTATTAGAGTTTGGTAACGATGGAGACTACCAACTTTGACATTGAAAAATTTACTACCCAAAATGATTTTAGCTTCTGGAGGATAAAAATGCGAGCCCTATTAGTACAGCAAGTGATAAAGTATCCTCCAGATGAGGCTTCTGGAGGATAAAGTCCTACAAAAGGCACACAGTGCCATCATTATATCTCAAAGTGATAAAGTATTAAGAGAAGTTGCTAATGAAGACACCGCAATAAGGGTATGGTTGAAATGACTAAATCCCTAGCCAATAGACTTCACCAAAAGACCAAACTTTACACTTTTAAAATGTCACCAGGAACTACTGTTGATGATCATATTGATCAGTTCAATAAAAGATTATTGGATCATTCTAATATAGACATTACTATAGAAGATCAAGATCAAGCACTTCTATTATTAAGTTCTTTAAATTCTTCCTATTCTAGTATTAAAGAAACAATGAGGTTTGGTAGGGAGTTTCTTACCTTAGAAGAAGTGTAGTCTGTCTTACATACTAGAGAATTCAACAATAGATCTCAATCAAAACCTGAGTCTGGTGAGGGTTTAAGTGTAAGGGAAATTTCTGAAAAGAAATGACAGAAAGGGAAGAACAATAAGTCTAAATTAAAATCCAAAGGCAAATATTTTAAATGTTTTGTCTATCACAAGGAGGGGCATTTCAAGTAGGATTGCCCTGAAAGAAAGAATAAGTTTAATAATGACAACAAAGAAGAGGAAAAGACAGTAGTGGTCTTAGATGGCTATGATAATGCTGATGTACTGAATGTCCTTGAAGTAGATTCAGGAAAGGAGTGGATTTTAGACTCGGGCTTTACATGTGCTCACTGAAAAACTGGTTTGAAACATTTACTTGTATAGAAGGTAGTCATGTTAATTTAGGCAACAACAAATCTTGTAAAATCCAGGGCATTGAGACTGTAAGATTAATAATGCATGATGGGTCTGAAAAACTGCTAAAAGATGTTAGATATATTCCTCAGTTAAAGAGAAACTTGATTTCTCTTGGTATTCTAGACCAATCAGGATATTTTTTTAAATCTAAAAATGGAATTCTAAAGTTAGTGAAGAGTATTTAATAGTCATAAAATGGATAGTGAAGAATGAGTTATATACTCTAATGGGAAAAACAGGTGAGACATCACCTATAGTTCACATATCTGAAAACCATGTGCTCCTATGGCATAAAAGACTAGGGCATGTTAGTGAACATGGCATTAGGGAATTGGAAAAATAGGATCTCGTGGGAGACAAGAAACTTGGTGAATTACCTTTTTGTAAAGATTGTGTATAAGATAAATCTACTAGAGTTAGTTTTAAGAAAGTCATTCATCAAATAACACAAACACATGACTACATAAATTTTGACTTGTGGGGTCCAGCCAAGGTCAATTCACATAGAGGGCTAGATATTTCCTTTCCTTGATTGATGGTTATTTTAGGAAAGTGTGAGTTTATGTTCTTAAACAAAAAAGTGACACTTTTGAAAAATTTAAGGAATAAAAAACACTAGTTGAGAAACAAGTGGATAGAAGGGTTCAAAGATTGAGGACTAATAATAGGCTAGAGTATTTGTCTATTGAGTTTAATGATTTCTATAAAGTAGTGGGGATTTCTAGGCATAGGATTGTTAGGGATACTCCTCAACAGAATGGCTTAACTGAAAGGATGAATAGAACTATCCTTAAGAGAGTGAGGTGTATGTTGGCAACTTTAAGTTGCCTAAAACCTTTTGGGCAGAGGCAGTAACCATTGTTGTCCAGCTCATAAATAGATGCCCTTCCTCTGTTTTAGGTTTCAAAACACCCCAAGAATTGTGGTTTGGAAAACTTGCTGAGTATCAAACATTAAATATTTTTGGCTGTATAGTTTATGCTCATTATAAAACTGATAAATTGAAACCAAGGGTATTAAAGTGCACCTTTGTAGGATATTCAAAAGGTCTTAAACGCTACAAATTGTGGATTATGGAACTTGACAAATAGAAATGTATAATCAGTAGGGATATTGTCTTTAATGGAAAAAAAATGGCAGAAAACCTGAAATAAGTCCAGATTCTATAGAGCCTCTAACACAAGCTGATATACAGTTTGAGGTGGAGCAACCCTTCAGCTCAAATAGCTATCAGGACACTGTTATAATTAAACCTGAGGCTCCCAGTACTGAGATTGAAAATCTGGACAGATCTAATACCTATCTTCTGGTCAGAGATAGAGAAATGAGGGTCATAAGACCTCCCCAAATTTGGGCAAGCTGAACTGATAGCTTTTGTCCTATTTATTGTTAAAACTAATGTAGAATAAGAACTTATGACCTTTAAGGAAGCCATGGTTTCTAAAGAGGCTTATAAATGGATTCTTGTTGTCTAAGAAAAAATTACGTCTTTAAATAAAAATAAAACATGAAAAATAGTGCTTAAACCTGAGAATAAGAAATTGGTAAGATCTAAATGGATCTTTAAAAGAAAATAGGGAATCCCTGAGGTAGAACTGCCTAGGTACAAAATTAGGCTAGTTGCTAAAAGATTTATTCAAATGGAGGGAATAAATTATAATGAAATATTCTCTCATGTGGTAAGACACAACTCTATAAGACTTTTACTCTCATTTGTAGTTTTTAATGATTTACACTTAGAACAATTGGATGTTAAAACAGCTTTTCTACATAGACAACTTCAAGAAATCATTTACATGCAACATCCTGAATGTTTCTACTCAGAAGTCAATAATAAGCTTATTTGCTTGTTAAAAGAATCTTTGTATGGTTTAAAACAATCATTAAAACAATGGTATAAAAGATTTGATACTTACATGATACAAAATGATTTCTGTGGAAGCAACTTTGATGGTTGTGTTTACTTTAAATAGAGTGATAAAAATCCTATTTTTTTACTTTTATATGTTGATGACATGTTGGTAGCTTGTAAGGATAGAAATCACCTTGAACATGTTAAGTGTGTGTTAAAGACTGAATTTGAGATGAATGAATTAAGTTCTATCAAAAGGATTCTAGATATGGAAATAAATAGAGATATAAATAAAAATGTTCTCTATTTATTTCAAAAACCATATATTTGCAAAGTTTTAAATAGATTTGGAATGAATAATATTAAATCTGTTTCTACACCTATTGCATATCATATAAAACTTTCTGTTAGTCAAGTACCACAAACTGATGATGATATTACTTTTATGAATAAAATTTCCTATACTAGCATTGTAGGGAGCTTTATGTATGTCATGGTATGCACTAGGCCAAATCTAATATATGTAGTTAGCTTAGTAAGCAGGTTTATATGTAAACCTGAAAAGCCTCATTAGCATGCTTTAAAATTCATTTTTCAATATCTGTCTAGTAGTAAATGCTTGGGTTTGGAATTTGGGGATTGTGACCTAACTGATAATGGTTTGAAAGGGTATGTGGACTCAGATTATGTTGGAAGTGTGGACACTAGGAAGTCCCTTTCTGGCATGATATTTACTTTTCTAGGTAGAGTTGTTAGTTGGAAAGCCAGCTTTCAATTAGTGGTAGTTTTGTTTACCACTGAAGCTGAATATATTGCTATGACTGAGGCCTTTAAAGAGACCATATGGCTAAAAGGTTTGACACTTGAATTAGGAATGGTTGATGGGAATGTCACTGTATTTTGTGAGAACCAAAGTGCTATTCATTTAGCTAGGGATCAAGTTTTTTATGAGAAGTCAAAACATATAGGTGTAAGATTGTATTTTGTTAGAGATATTATCTCATCTAGTGAAATAAGAGTCGAGAAAATACCTACAGAGGATAACCCCTTTGACATGATGACCAAAGCAGTACCTTCTATCAAATTTGAATACTGTTTAAATTTGATTAACCTAGAAAAGTGCTAGTTACCATTAGGGAGAGCACTGCAGGAACATCATATGGAGATGAAGACTTAAAGTAAGGGAATGCAAGCTTGCCAATGTGGAGATTTGTGGGATATGTCAAGCTTCCGTTAGATGTTGGCAGCTGTGCAGATTTGATGGCTTATGTTCTCTTTGTAATAACTTAGAATTATTAAGAGCAATCTTGTCATTTGGCCATGTAATTAATATATATATATATCTTGAAACCTATGGAATACTGTACATAGATATTCACTTTACCATTTCGTGTTTTGCATTTGTGAGGATAGAGAGAGAGTAGTAGAGGGGAGAAAGGGGCGTGTGACTTAGGGTTAGGGTTTATTGCAAACCCTAAGGCTAGGGTTTCATACAAGATGTGATCTCTGTACATAATGCTTTTGATCTCCAAGTCTGTAAGCTTGTAATCTCTATTGCCATTAATAAAATATCTCCTAGCTGTCGTTCCTGCTATGGATGTAGATCATTAAGGTCGAACCATATAAATATTTGTGTTTGTATTCTTGCTTATTTTTCTTTACTTTAATTTTTACTTTCTTGCAATTTATTTTCGTTCTTGTCAAGTTTGATTTATGTAATCCTAATAGGCTTTAGATCTCTTTATTTGGGTTTAATAATGGTAACATTTACATATATTCTAAACTTCCAAACAAAACCTAAATATTTTGATCACTTGATTTTTCAAATTTTCAATAAGCAATAACTATAATGATTAATGCTCAATATATAAATATATATATATAAGCGGAGGCGGGGTGGGTTTGGGCCATCCTTGGCCCCTCCTCCCGCTAAGGGGCTAGATGCGGGGCGGGGTCCCCATCTCTGCATTTGTGGAGCATGGTTGCCCGCCCTGCTATGCGAGAGCGAGGTATGGAGTCCCGTTGCTCACCCCTACTCAATAGTTTGTATGAAATAATATATTCTCAGCTAGCTCATTTTACCAAACTCTATCTAGTTCTGGGTTGCCTAATTTTCCATTGAAGAATATCTGGCAGACAAAAGCTCCTTTAAGAACAGTGTTTTTGTTTGGACAACAGTTTTAGACAAGATTCTACAGCAGATAATTTGAGGAAATGTCAATTAATTGTTATAGACTAGTGTTATATGTGCATAAAGCATGGAGAATCAGTAGATCGCTATTCCATTGCGAGATGGCCAGGAACATGTGAGACAATTTTTTCACGAGGTTTGATTTATCATGGGTCATGCCTCTTCGCTTGGTGAACTTCCTAGTAAGTTGGTGAGGCATCCGAAATAACTTACATGTGACTATTTGACATATAGTTCCTATTTGTATATGTTCGTGTATCTGAAAAAAGAAAAAATACAAAAAATTTTAAAAATCATGAGAGAACTACGAAAGAACTAATAAACTTCCTCATCTTTACTTTTATGGGTAGGAACCATGCCATTGTAATTAATTAAATGTTCATGATTTTCTTTCTAATATAACCGCAAGTTAAATGTTTTTCATGTAATATATCTATGTATCTGGACTTAATTTATTTTTCTTAATGAAATTTCTATGAATATTTATCAAAAAACTATTTAGTGAGGAATGCCTTTTTTGTATTTTTTTTAGGGGAGAGGTTGTTAAAATGGGTGGGTTGTTTTTTACGTTAAACGGAAAACTTGGCTACTGGTTACGAGCAAAACCCTAAAGCCCCTCACTCCCTCCCTCTTTCTCTGTGTGTGCGCGGGGCGATTGACCGCAAACGTCTGGTACCTGTTTCTCTATTTTTCTATTTCGCTGATCTCTTGATTTATCGTTCATGGCAATGGTACTTACAAAAATAAATAAATTCATGGCAAATTACGCTTTTGATTTATGTAGATATACTTGTAAAGTTATTCTCCTCAAAGAGAGACTTGGAAAATGGCGTCTGATTTGCAAGCAGCTGTGGAACAACAACAGCCATCCCACACGATACAAATCTATCCTCCTTCTAGCGATGTCATCTCCCCCTTCTGGCGAGGTTTCTCTCTCTCTCTCTCTCTCTCTCTCTCTCTCTCTCTCTTTCACCACAGAATATTGTTCGTATTCATTTGAATTATGTCGCTATGTTTGGCAGAGAAGTATGAAAGAGAAGCTAAGAAGTATTGGGATATCTTTTACAAACGGCATCAAGATAGAGTAAGTCTCTCTCACCCCCCGTAACTCTATCTGGCGACTAAGACCAACAGCCGATTCAAATGCTACTTAATAATCCCTACTGATCTCCCCACCTAGTATAGGACAATGGTGAATGAGATCCCCCTTGCTCTGGAGAGAGAAGTTATTGCCCTTTTTAGTAATTCCTATGAGCTCCAATTATAACATTGGATAGTACTTTTAGAATATGGGTCGGGACGTGGCTCGAGTTTTCCTTCACTTCATTACATGCTATTACTATTTGTTTCCAAAACCTGACTAGGATCAATGATCTTGATCCACTTTATATGATCCTTAGTGGCATAAATGGCTGGCCAGACCTTCAGTTCATAATTCTAAAACCAGAGACCTTTAGCTGAGTTGAGTATATTATAAGTTGTCTGGAAATCGGGTTGCCTCTATTGGTTTGGCTGGTACCAATTTCTTGGGAGAAAGGGATAATCTGCACCTTACAGCTGTCAATCCTGTCTGTAATGAAGACAACAAACCATTTTGATCGCTTCCTGAAAGCTTTTTAACTTCCACTTGTTTTGAATTTGCTCCAAGTCAATGGCTATCAATACAAAGTTTATTTTATCGAGAGTCGTACTAGGATGGGTGCCCTCCTGGGAAGTCCTCGTGTTGCGCCCCATATTGAATTATTTATTAAAAAAAAAAAAAATTCTTTTTTTGTATCTTCAGTTTTTCAAAGATCGTCACTACTTGGACAAGGAGTGGGGCCACCATTTCTCTGTGAGTGTTTGTTTTTTCTCTTACAAGTTTAGTTTCTAAGCGTTTTGCAATATCTTTAGTGGATTAAAATATATTTTGTGGATCTTTTATTTATTTATTTACAGGGATCAGGAAGAAAAGAGATTTTGGAGGTACATCATCTTTTGTCATTATTAGCTATTCTCTCCCTCTTTCATGTGAACAAAATCTAGTTATTTGGTTCCTAACTTTTTATCTTCTACTTAAAAAAAAAAACTGTAATCTTTTTTTATTATTATTTTTATAAGTAATCAGTTTTATATTTTAAATGACTTGTCATACTTGATCAAGTTTCTAACTTAGTTTCATGTCACCTTGTTATATCCATATTATCTTCAACAGAATTTTTGATAAAATAAGTTGGATAGGTATAGATATGTTTGCATGGCATATTGTTGCAATTCGTTTGAGATTGCTCTATGTTGTTGGTGAGATCATACACTAACGTATTGCGTGTCTTAAAATTTGATTCTGAAGTTGTATAATTTATTTAATCATAGTTGTACCTATAATCTTAATCAAGTCTTCTCATTGTTATTTATTGTCCACAATGATCATTAAGGCTACATTGTATTTTGGCCTTTGTCTTGTGGATATAGAGAAGAACTATCATGATTCACTGCTATGGTAATAGTACTACACTTTTGTGTGTGTGTGTGTAAGTAGTTCTTATCCACTTTATGTTTCTTTTTGGAAGCTCTTTAACCACTCCTTGAGAAGTTACCATATATTGAGCTATTAAATCTTTGTTATTGTTATCAGGTCGGCTGTGGAGCCGGAAACACTATCTTTCCCTTGCTTGCTACATATCCGGATGTTTTTGTGTATGCATGCGATTTCTCACCACGTGCTGTTAACTTGGTTCAGGTTTGATTATCTTGTATTCTATTGCTGAATAATTAGCGAATTTATGATTGAATACATTTGAGAACTTGGTTCATATTGTGGTATGCGTAGATAATTGTGCTTAAAAGTTATGGATCTGGAGTTGTGGAGCTGTTCAAGTGCCCTATAACATGCACTTAATATTGATGGAATCCTCTAAAATATGCCCTATAACATGCACTTAATATTGGTGAAATCCTCTAAAATTGATGAATGAGAAGACGATCAGCATGTAATTTTGTTCTTAATTGTCCTTTGATTACATGCATTGCATAATGCCTAGAAGGGTGATAGATTTATTGTCATGTTGGAGAGGAATTCGCGGCAATCGTCACATCACGGCTGCTTGGAAGATGGTGCCTCTATGCTTAATGTGGTGCACATGGAATGAGAGGAATGGTTGTTGTTTTGACAATAGGGAGCGCTTAGCTTGTAATTAGGCTCATTTCTTGTATGATTCATGTGTACTTGGACCTTGCCTAATTACGTGGATTAATAAATTTCTTTTTACTTATAAAAATGTGTATAGACTATAAAGTCACATTTTAAACTATATCTTGGATTAGAAACTCATAATTACTTAATTCTATAGGTATAAATGCTTCAGTCTTCTATGAATGACATTGTTCTCCTTCTCCTTTTATTAAGTGTCAAAAGTTTGGTGGAAACATGTTTTCTACAAAATGTTTTTGTTTTTGACAACTCATGGTACGTTGAGTGTTTTTGCAGAAAGTTATAGAGATTCCTTTGGTCATTAATCTTGAGTTAAACTGGAAATGTTGCACTTCTCCTAAAGTGACATGTTGCAATTTCCTTGTTTTGTATGCTTATTGTTTGTAGCTTTAGGAGTTAATTGTTCATATATAACTTAAAAGTTTACTTGAAGTAGTTCTATTTGGCTGAATGTATTGTCTTGCTCATTGCAGATGCATAAAGACTTCAATGAATCCCGAGTTAGTGCATTTGTTTGTGATTTGACAGTTGATGATCTAAGCAAGCAAATTTCTTCATCTTCACTTGATATAGTGACCATGGTATTTTAATGAAGTTAGCGTTCATCAAGTTTATGTTATTGTTAACTATATGGTTTCCTCTTTCATTGATATATTATTGTATTCCAATCTACATTCTGGTTGGACAATGTGCTGTTGTGCTTAACTTTACTTTGATGTTTGTTGTTTAGCCAACTAGCTGACTCGTTAAGCAGATTTTTGTGTTATCTGCAGTTTCCCCAGAGAAGATGTCTCTAGCGTTGCAGAACATTAGAAAAGTTCTCAAGGTTAGATATCAATGCATTTATTTACAATCATGAAATGTATTAGAGTTTTTATATAAATGCTATAATCAACTCTTTTAAATTTAAAAATTCATTTTTTTCATTTTTTAATTTTCAGCCAAATGGGTACGTGTTATTTCGTGATTATGCTACTGGTGACCTTGCTCAGGTTGATACTCTTTCTCGCTCCAAGAAAAGAATCCTGTTATGGCTGAGGCTGTAATGCTGTCATGCATTTTGAACTTATCAAAAAAGTTCTCGTCCATTCACTTTTTTTTTAACCCATACTCTATTGCCTTCTATCCTCGAAATGCTTCTTGCAGTTTTTTTTTTCTTTCCTGGTAGCTTATGTTTGTTATATACTCAGTTACTTGAGTTCATCAACTTTGGCTATACATTCCTTGAAGCCAGTAACGGTTATGATAAAACAAAACAAAACAAAACACAAAAACAATTTGGGATTTCACTCCCTGTTTTAGGTAAATACAGTTATGCCCTTGAAGGGGAATTGAAGCAGTATCTTCAACCCCTAGCACTTATAATGGAATTGACCATTTGTTCCAAAGCTCATTGACCAAGATGATTTGACTGTCCTCTACAAAATATTCCTTTCCTTCAGTTTTCATGCTTTGTATTTAGGTGTGATTTTATCATGATTATGTTTTACTTAAGAAGAATATCAGCCTTACATCCATCATAACAGTATGAGCATCCTTATTCAAAACCTGATTTTGATTGTTTCACCAAAATCAGAGTGGAACATAAAACTCAATTTTTTTCCTTTTTTTTTTCAGATTCATTCCTTTAGTGTTTGGCAACTCCCCTTCTAAATTCTTTGAAACGGTCTTATCTCCAATTGGTTACTTATCAAAATATCTGCAATTAGCCACTTGTTCTCTATGTAGAGAGTTTTTTATTAACTTTTTATAATGTATTTGCAGGAAAGGTTAACTCTCAAGGATCAAAAGATTAGTGAAAACTTTTATGTTAGGGGCGATGGCACTGTAAGTTCCAGTCTGGTTTATATGTTCTCAGTATGTAGTTTAGCGAGTTAGCTGCTTATGTAAACCTTTTTTTCCACAGCGAGCTTTCTATTTTTCTGAAGAGTTTTTGAGAAATTTATTTAAAGAAAATGGATTTGATGTTGAAGAGCTTGGTTTGTGTTGCAAACAAGTTGAGAACCGCTCGAGGGAGTTGGTGATGAATCGGTTAGTGATTGTATCTTCATTTTTCATAGCAGTTTGTGGAGTTATAGTTTTTTCTTTTCTGTCAAACTTTATTTTGCTTTTTGATAAAATAATATATTTCACATTAATGTTGTGAATTTTTAATCTGTTCAAGTGCACTCAAATTTTTTGTTGAGTGATTAACACAAGAATTAACTAATAAAAAACTTCTCTTTGTGGAATCTTTGTATTATAACTACTACTTAATAATGAATTAAAAGGAAGTATCTCAGTTGAATATATTTTCTGTTGTGAGCCAGGCGTTGGATCCAAGCTGTTTTCCGCCTTTCAGACGATGTAAATTCTTCTTCCAGTATGGAAGATGCAGTTAAGGGTTTTTCTGGTCAAGAGGATATCAAGCCTGGAGTCAAGGAGAATTCATTGATGGGGCTTGTGAAAAACTTTGAAGTTGACATGTCTGAGGGTGTTGCAGCTGATATGTTTGGAACTTCACTTTCCAATGATTTTGAAGTGAATTTTTGCCCTTTGTCTTTCTACTTATACTTAAATTTCTGCTAAACTGATTCAACAAGTTCTCACCTGCGCTTAAAAGGATGTTGAGTTGTGATGTCTATTGATTTCAGTAGCAGAGCGCGGCATGCTATTGTTTCACTATCAACTTGTCTTTTGAAGTGCTAAATTGATCTTTTGCCATGGATAATTTATATGGAGAGATCTTCATCACTCACTTTTTCTATCTTGTTTGTGGCAGATTATCGATGTCAACCTTAGAGGAACTAACTACAAGATTAGAGTGCTGTCCAAAGAGTATCAACATACATGCAAATCAACCGGCTTGATGCTCTGGGAATCAGCACGCCTAGTGGCTTCTGTACTAGAACGAAATCCTAGCATCGTTGCTGGGAAAAGGGTGTTAGAGTTGGGGTCTGGCTGTGCAGGCATCTGCTCCATGGTTGCCGCTGGATCTGCTGACCTAGTAGTTGCCACCGATGGAGATACAAGTGCTCTTGACCTATTGACCCAAAATATCACTTCAAATCTCAGGCCACCATTCCTTTCCAAGTTGATCGTGAAGAGAGTACAGTGGGGGAATAAGGACCACATAGAAGCCATCAAGGAAATTAGTAATAGAGGGTTTGATATCATTATAGGCACAGATGTGACTTACATTGCTGAAGCCATTTTGCCCTTGTTTGAAACTGCCAAGGAATTGATTTCATCGAAAGGAGGCATTACATCGGATCAGGAACCTGCATTCATTCTTTGCCATGTCTTGCGCCGAGTCGATGAGCCATCCATACTTTCAGCTGCATCCAAGTTTGGTTTTAGGCTAATCGATAAGTGGCCTGCAGGAACTCAAAATAATCCATCTAAGAGCATTATGTGTTCCTGGTTCTCACAGAACGCTTCTGAGGATTATATTCCAAGTACTGCATTGAATATATTGTACTTCCAAACAGAGCGAAATCTGGGGCTTTAAATTTCATGTAAGTAAACTCTGTTATCAAAAAAATTATAAGAAGGAACAAGTGCAAGATCAATGTGCAATCCCTTTTTTCTTTTCCCTTTTTCTTGTGTGACACATGTTTGTTCTTGTTTTCGCCATTTTGGTGTGCTATAAATGAAGCATTTTCTAAGCAGGTTTATTATGAAGTTGTACTAGCAAGAGAAGGCGGCATAATAAAGTTCTGAATTTTGTGCTTGAATTTTCCATGACTTTGTTATTCCAAGTAAAATAAGAAAAATAATTTATATTATTAGTAGTACATCTATATATATAATTCGAGATTAAGTAGATTTGTGAGAATTATCAACTATATATATAAATGTAAATTAAAGGGAAAAAAAAGGAGCCATCCAAAGAAGAGAAATTTTATTTGACTCCATTCTGGAATTGTATTTTATTAAATGAGAAAAAATATTATTTAAAAATATATATTTTTATCATTAAATGATTGAAATATATAATTTGCAGTCCTATAATTGAATTGACTAAATTATATATATTTTTTATTATTGAATTGACTAAATTGCCTCATTTTCAAAACTAACTAAACTCAAAAGCAAAACAAATCAAGTAAGCTTTGGTATAAATAGTAATAAAAAAAAAAAAAAAGTGATATAGGTAAAGACAACTCAGCATCATTTGTGACATCTATCATCACATGATTTCAAATCAATTCATTGTGCAACTCTTAAAAGCAAGCTCACCACACAACAAGAGAGTTGATTTTACTTAAACAAAATTGGGTGGTTTTCTTTTAAGTATGAAGTCTACATGCGCAATATTTGAATGGAGACTGCAAATAGAAATTTTCCAACTCACATTACTAAAGAAGAGTAGTTGCTCATAAATTTGGTGAATACGTACCCACGTATGATAGTATTTGTAGCAAATCATGAATAGATAATTTGACTATATATATATATATATATATCTATATCTCGGAATTAAAAGTAATTAAACAGCTTAGAGGGACCTCCGTCGACATCATCTTCCGTGAATGTAGTAGTGGAGAGAGAGAAAAACAGTATAATTGGGTAGCTGCAGTACTAGTGGAGATGATGAGTCATGAGACACATGATCATGCATGCATGATGCTTACGTAAGTGCCCCATGCATGCCCTCTCCCATGCACGCACCTTGGAGATCATGATCATGATCAAGACGACCACGCAGCAAATTAGTGCGCGATAGTGGAGGCCGACAGGGCGGAATTAGTCATGATGATGATTGATGGATTAATTGATTTGGAAAAACTTGAGGAAAAAACAAAAAACTGATCGAAGAAAAGCAAAAGAAAAGAAAAGAAAAGAAAGGTAACATGGTAAAAAGGGAATTAAGAAGGTGATAAAAGAGATCATCATCCATGGGAAAGGAGAATCACGAGAAGTCAAATATCGGCGGCCTCCCTCCTGGAGTACTCATGGCGGGGGAGATTGATCAAGACACTTTCGGAGAGGCTTTCCTGAGCTAAACAAATTATAATATATATATATATATATATATATATATATATATATTGAATATATCATGTTAAAGTAGCTAGTGTCTGGCGGCCAATGCAATAATATTGGTACTGATAAAAGAACCATCAATTATGTAATTCATGTAAGGATCAATTTATCTTGTAAATATGCTACAGTCACAATTTTTTTTTTTTAAATTTTATTTTATAAAAGTACTAGCTAAATTACTCACAAACTAGCAGGTTGGTTTTATGTGATCTGTTATATATACTTTACAAAAAAATTAAATTTATAGTATTAATATGACGTTCTACATCAATCTACGTCAATTTATAAATTTACTTTTATAAAATTTTATGACTAAAGCATTTCTCCCAAATGTGTATAATAATATATATATATATATATATATGTGTGTGTGTGTATTATACACATGACATATACATGCATATCTATAAATATGTTGCGCGCATGCTTGATATATAATATGGATCGACATTGGTTATATGTTCATAAGTTTCAATCCATCATTAGGGCTCGTTGAATGTGAGATTTATCATCTTATCTCATCTCAATATTCATGAAATATCATGACTCAAATACAAATACTTCTCAATTTTAAATTTTTAAATTTTTCATCTAATTATTATAGTTTTTCAAACTTCTATACAAACCACAAACAACAATTTAACTTTTTCAAATCTTAAAATTAAAATAATATTAAACAATTATATTCAATAATATTTTAATTTTATAATATTTTATTTAACTTTTTCTATCATTTTTCAAAATCTCATAAAATACCTTAACTCAAACTATTTACTATTATTCACAAACTATTTCACTACTATTCATAGATTTTTCAACTCATCTCATCTCTTCGTAACATTCAAACGAAACATCTAATAACCTAACTGGTAGTAGTGATTGAGTACTACTCTTATTAATTCTTTCATGTGTACGTTGATAATAGTTTCTTCTATCTTCTTATTTTGTGTTCCATGAAGATATTATAGGAAAAACTTATTGCTTGAATATTACAAAGATCACTTAGTTTTGATTTAGGTTATAATTAAATAGCATCGTACATAATTATATTATCATGCAATATTTCTTTTTTATAAAGGGTATATTGTATAATAAGGAGAGGCCGCCTGATTAATTAGAGTAGTTGGTAAGCTTAATATAGCGCTCGCCTTGTTGGGGGCATTATGCATTAGTTCAATTAGATTAAAAAGGTGGTAAGTTTTGAATTTTCATGAGCAAATTAGGTATAGATCACTACATAAAGGAACGAGCTAGCTAGCTAGATAACCATTTCATCATGTCATGTATTATCTCTAATCAACTTTCTTCCTAGGTTAGCTAGTTTGGATAATGAGATTATCATTGAGATTGAGATAAAAACTAAAAGTTGAACAAAATATTTTTAGAATGTTTTTTTAAAATATCATTATTGTTTTAAAATTTGAAAAATTTAAATTATTTATTATATTTTGTGTGAAAGTTAATGAAAATTAATTGTAATAATGATGGCATGGGTTGAAAGCAACTCTTAATCCAAACCGAACTTAATCACCATGAAAATATGCTCTTGATGCATGGGAGCTAGACGGGATAAGACTATATATATGACTCGACTTTGTTGATCATCTATATATAGTACTTAGCCAATATCGTGTAGATCAAGCCATCTCTAGATCAGTGTCCCAATAAATAACGTTAGCAAGCTATACATATAATATATATATATATATATATATATGGTTATATAGAGATGATGTATATTGATCTAGTCAAGTACTAATTATTAAGATAACTTGATTTGGCCATTCCCTCTTCATTATATGTCTTAATTTGCTTTAAAAAAGAAAGTACTAGATCACATGCATGCGTGATAAATGAACAAATCTTGCTACCCAAATCACATGGAAATGTTCATGAATGAAACTGTTTGAATGCTGAGATGAACTTAGATGACGATCTGTGAGTAGTAGTGAAAAAATAATCATGAATAATATTTTGTGAATAATAATGAACTGTTTATGCATATAAGTAATAAAGTAATATTATTCACTTACCAAATTGAGTAGTGCTCAGAGTCCATTTCTCTTTTATTTAAGTACCAATTGTTAAGAGATTATTAAGCTAGCGCAAATCTAGGTCCTCATATTGCACAAAACAGCAAGCTGCGCCTAGCTCCCCTGAATGATCAGGAGACATCATGCACAAGATATAATATATATATATATAGTATGTATATATGCATATAAATGTAGTGATCATCAATAACTCTCCGGCCTTGAAGATCATAATCATCAGTAGTACGTCTAGACTCAATTACAAAAACCATATAGCTCTAAACCCTAAAATATTGCACGACTTCTAATCACAAATCTTAAACACTCATGTACTGATCTTAACAAAACGTTAAAATATTAAGGTGAATATATCTCATATATGAAGGGGAAACTGGTGAACCCAAAAGCTAGCTTTGGATAAATCTTATTACATCAATCGAGAAATTAAGCTATATATATATGAACGAAAAACTAAGTTAATAATTGGTTTAAGCTGTAAATATACTACAACTACTACTAAACACATTAATTATATTGGGATTAATGAATTAATTAATTGGGAGAGAAATTAGAAAAAATATGAGATAATTTGAATATATACTATGATGATCAGCACAATACATGAAGTACTAGTACTTTATAATTAACTGAATTGAGGTCTTTAAAAACAACTAATAGTTAATTAATTGGCATATCTTCATCGATCGATGATATGATCCCTTGAGGAACTCACAAATTCTCTCAGGTTTACAAAGAACCATGCACATGAGCCATATATATATAGTAGAAGAAGACAGTAGTGCTTCATTAATTGTGTTACAGAATTCACACACATGATTAAGACACACATGATTAAGACCATTATCCGCAGGATCATGATCAGACTTCTTCCTTACAAAAACACATGGCAGTTTTGGGTTCTTGATCTCCATGCAGCATTTATTGATCCCACATATTTAATTTTGGCTCAAACCATGCAGTCACTGCAAGCTGGAAGTCAAGTGGGAATAGCTGACTAGTTAGTAGTTAATTAGGGAATTATAGACATGAAAAAACACATGAAAGAACTAACTTTATATACATGACCTGGACAACCAGCTATTCTGAGCAGATTAATTATAAAGTTTAATCATGAACAATCTTAATTTACCTAAACAAAATAAAATTAAGCAACAAAAAATGAGAATAATGATGATGAATCGCCTGCTGTGATGATCAGTAAATAGCTATTTGTGATCATAAACTCCCTTGAGGTATAACTGGATGAACTTCATCAAGATGATCATGAGTTCCAAGAATTTCTGCAACTTCACTGCTGGCCTGTTGTTATCAGCTGATAATATTCATTACTAGGAGAGGACAGATCAAGATCATCTTATTGGGGGGCCGGGGGGATGACTGATGAGACTAATAAATAAACAAATAAACACTAGACGCATATATCTTATCTGGATTGATCCCATGATTTAAGACCTTCTTTCTTTCAACATTTTCACCTTTTAATTAGGTCATTTATAACTTATTAATTAAGACCATCCTTCTGTAGTACTGTCAAGATCAGGGTACATGATCATTATAAGTTGCATATTGCAAGCAGATTAAACCCCACCTAACAAGACGACAAAACCTATGTATCGACCCTAATAATCCTACAAAATGGTAACAAGGGCAACATGCATAGCTAGACATGGGGAAAAAAAACATCCTGGTCGGCCTTGATCATCTCCCTGCCATCTTGTAATTTTGTTTTTATTCTGTCCATAAACTCAACCTGCAAAAACACTTTTTGTGAAGAAAAATCACAGGGCCACTGTAGATCATTAATAAATCTTCTTGATCAAATGGAATAGTCATAACTCAAGTCAAAACCTTAGGTTTTGATGAAAAGTACGAAAATAGTACGCAGAACCAAGAATTTTCAGATGTGATCAAGCAGAGCAACTCTAATATAACAGATGATCAGCTGGAATGACCACACCCGTTTCAGACGAAGCAATATTGGTTCCAACGTCTTAATTCGAAGTAAGCAAAGTTCAGTTCAGATTAATATCTCCCAGCCGGTTAGAAATCCACTGCAAAGAAATTCTAAATTAATAAATGACATAGATAACAAATTAGTATAGGCAGAAAGAATCCAAAACCCCAGTCCCTTTCCCGGCGCACCCCCTCCTGCAATACACAAGCACATGGACAAAAAACTCAAAAGGCATATATAGATTATACATACATATATATATATATATATAGAGAGAGAGAGAGAGAGAGAGAGTGGTGGGGTGACAGATAGAGAGTGAGCACGCAGAGCTTCAAGCATGAACCGGGCATGCAAGAAATACCATGTGTGCTCACTCTCTTCTGTCACCTCCCTTACCCTTCAACCCTTGATTTTAACAAGGAAAGATCAGTATAGTATTGCCCTCCTCTAGCCGGCCGGTAATTTCACAAGCTAGACAAGCCAAAACCCTAGTTTGCCCCCATCTTTACCAAACCAAAAACCTGCTTCATCTCTTAGAAACAAAGCTTGTATTTGTTATGAGAATAGATGAAGGCCTGTTGGGCTTTATATAGCACCAGAAATCCAGAAAGAGAATGGTTTCATCATGTATGGAATAAATGTGGGCTTCACCCTTTTTGGTCACTGCCTAATAATTAAATCCCATTTTACAGATGAGAAAGAGAAAAAAAGGAAAAAGAAGTCTAGAAACTTTATCTTTATTATCACTCCCCCATATGATCATGCAATCTAACCAGAGTCTCATTTATTCAATTGCAGTGTCCAATGTATCTTGTAATTCTAAATTCGTAACCCCCAATGTCCCCTGCTCTTCTTCCTTAATTATCACCTTCAACTCTCAGTCCTTATATATATGATCTATTCCCATTGATCTCTTGCCTATAGATCCTTCACACATATATATAATATTATATATATATATATATATACATGAAGTGGCCTTTTTCAGAAGATATCAAAAAATTCTGCATTTTTTTGAACACTTGTTGGATCATATGCTTGATTTCTCGAGTAGTAATTGTGGCGTGCAGTACTTTGACGTAATGGCATGCAGTATTTTGACAAATGATCATAATCATTAATGCATTCAAAAGGATAAAGAATATGGGTTTTTTTAGCTTAACCATCTAATCAGTCACCATATATACGTACTAATATTTATATATATATTTTAACTTCAAGTGTATTTACGTTTTGTCACTTTGAAATGTACAAATTTGTTTTATTTTCAGCATTAATATGTTCTCCAAGGCATATGAAACGAAATATCCACTGTTCTTTACACAGGTATATATATAAACTAACTTTATGGATTCTCGAATTTATTTTTGAAAAAAAAATAAATAAAGAAGATTGGTCCATTGCGAAGACAAACAAAAGGGGGAATGTATCCTTCTGCAAGGAATGTACAAAGTGGTGACCCTAATTTATAAAAAATAAGTAACCACAAATCAAGTTTAAGCTACTAACATGCGAACTATAATGGCATCTTGATCGGTCCCCCACCCTTTGGAAAAAGATAAAGGATCGATCGGGAAAAAGGAAATATGGAATGATATCAGTTTAAAAACTAATTAACTTAACGAATGAGAGGTCGACAGAGCCTCGATCGTGACATCGTCAATATTGTACAGAAGCCCACAGAAAGATCTAATGCGGCGCTAAAGCAACTTAAAGTATATATGCTTTTGATAAATTAAACCATAATGACGGATAGAATCATTGACATATGAAAATCCTTGGACCAATCACTCATGTAAACACGCGTGTTTCCCTGGATGTGATCTTGCGCCCTTCTTTACAAGACTAATCTGTGTGTTTAGCATTCATTAATTAATGTGAATAAGATTAGATCAAATTCATGTTAAGCAAAATCTATATATATATATATATAGGCCATCATCGACATTTACATGACATCTTTTATAGATTAATGATCTGCATAATGCATGCACTCCATGAAAAGTCATGATTTAACAATGTCAAGCCGATTCATAAAGCCAAACAGAGCCCAGTAGTCGAAAGATTAAGATATTGCAGATTTAGATCGACGCACCGGCCGGCCTGATCTGTAGGCGTGTCATATATTTAGGAAGACAGTTATATCACTATACATATGATCATGATGACATGGAGTAGTACTGCAGATATATTGATGGAGTTGATCCAATGAGTATACGTGGTGGGTGCAAAGGAAAAGATAAAAGGTTTTCCCATTATGGAAGTGGGGTTTTGTTTACTATGGTCCATACCCACATCGACTTTCCCTTTTTGGCAGTGGAGGATGAGAGGCGTGCTTACATATATGTTGATTCCAAACGCCAAACGGCCGGCTTCAAATATACTTGTTCAAAAAGGAGGAGTGCCACTTGCTATACCAATTATGATAATATAAAACAAAAGATTAAGCATCTGCTGCTGCTGCCGTATGGGGCACCTTTTCTTTTTCTTTTTTGGCAGCCCCAAAAAGGCAGGTCAAAGGAAGCATTTTGGACTCATGTCATGTTCTTCATTCTATCTTCCACACCACTTAATTGGCATCCAAATTCCGAAATGGCCGGTTGGTGCGGAATGCATGATCAATTAATTACTTATTCCATCCCTAGGGTTCCAAGTGGCATTCCAGGGAGATCTATGTACTGTTGGATGAAGCCCAACCGTGGATTTGGTATTTGCCAATTTGCCTAAAGATTTAACTTTTCTTTTTCTTTTGCTTTCCATCGATCTAAATGGATCCGTCAAAGTTTATATCCTGTCATGGCCGCTAGGGTTTTTGGGAGAAAAGGAAAGGAATGGTAGGGATCATAATGCAGCTAGCAGCTTGAACCCCACACGTCTATTTAGACAGCCCCAAATAGCATGCGTATTGCAGTATTCGATAAAAAAAAAAAAAACATATATGCATGCGATTATTTTTACATAAATAAAACAATATCATAGTGCTGGGTTTGGTGGGGATCTGCAGTGCTAGCTGCCGCACCTCCACATTCAGCCAATTGCGAGCATATTGCTAGGTCAGGAAACATGTGATCAAGCACATGGCCCTGATCATGATGCATGCATTTGGATGCTGCGGCCTTGAGTTGCAGAAACAGATCAACAGGACCATTCATTTTTAGGCTATTATATTTATTATATATATATATATACGTACAGAACTTTGGGAACAGTGATTTTATGTTGAGATTGTAGTTGACCCATAAATCTAAATTACTTTGGAAAAAAAGATCGACTATGCATTCCAACTTGAAATAGTATTATTGGAGCAATTCATCCTAATCATGTTTGAAAGATTCTCTCACATCAATTACTAGATCTTCTTCAATCTTGATAAGATCATGATTTCGACATCCTGTTCGATCCGATATTGTATGATCTGATCTATATATACATATATCTTACGTGTAAATAGTATATACTGATGATCGACTATTATCATGCTTTTACAGACTGCAAAGAAAAACCATACAAAAACATTTTATTTTACAAATTTAGTATGGATATTTGTTTCTCTTACAACAAGAACATGTATGCAGTTCCATGTACAGCAACAAGAAAAATAATGATAAAAACAATATTGATATACATATGTATATGTACACATCTGTGTGTATACATACATGCATACATACATATATATAAATATAATTAAACACCTGGTAATTGACACACGTATATATATTATTACAGTAACAGGAAATTAAACTAAACGGTTTGTATATTTATAGCCTTGCAGTACTTCAAGTACTGATCAGGCCATGCACAATTTATAGGCTTAACTCTTTTATAAAACCGGTTCAATAAGAAAAGTTTGTACATTTCTTATAAACATGTTCAAAATCTTATCTATAGGTAATGTGAGATTTATTCCTCAACACCCTTCCTTACGTGCAAACATCAGTAATTTTTTTAGTTCTTATCACGGGATAAATGGTGTGGGCCTCCATTTGTTCTATAGCAAGTTCTGATATCATGTAGAAATTCATAGGTCTAACTCATTTTATAAAACCAGTTCAACAAGAGAGATTTGTACATTACTTATAAACATGTCTAAGACCTTATCTACAAATAATGTGAAATTTATTTATCAAGTTTGGTATTGATGAGTAATCTAGTTTATTTATCCACAAGTAATCTAGTTTGGTATTGATGAGTTTGAGATTGAGTTTGAATTGTGCTCCAATTAAAATATTTGACAAACCGAATTTTCAATTTTTAATGTTTAAGTTAGCTCATAAATTGGATATAGCTGATCATCTAAAGAATAAATAATTGAGAAGTATGATGGTGAATATCGTAGTTCTCCTTTCACATTTATAACAAGATGAAGCAGTACTTATTACTATCTTATAAATTGGGGGAGATTTAATTAGACTCTATACTAATTGGTTTAACAACCAAATTAAGCAAGCAATATATATATATATATATATATATATTATGCGCTAGTATAGGGTATATGCATGTCTCGATCGATCTCTAGAACTTTTCGCAGCCATTTGCACAAGGAACGCTGGGCGCTACTTATATACCCTTTTTCCAACCTTAGCTTCAGTCATCCAAATTCACTTCTAGTACTCAATTACCAAATTTAAACAGAAGAAGATCAAAAACATTAAGAAACTAAAACAAAGACTTCATTTGAATCTGCTCGTAACAAATTAATTAGAGTAATGCTAAATATAAATTTAGTACGTGCAAGATAACGAATTTATTATCTTGCCTTGGCCTCTCTACGTTTTCGCTACTACGTCGTACGAAACTTGAACCCATATATACATAAAAAAAAAATGAATGTCGAGTAATACTAATTATGGAAAAATTATATATTAATGAGTAGAGAATCAAATTAACACTAATTACAACTCCATTAACCTTCACCCAATTAAATTCAGTAGTAAGTATGCATCATGCAAGACTAACAGAATTAGGATTTGATGTTCTGGAAGGGCGATTAACAAAATGTGTGATACGTGTGATATAAGTAATATTTGTTTTTTATGCATGACTATAAAAAAAATAATAATCATATGCTATAAAATTGAATACAAAAAATACATGTTTATAAATCGTTTTATAAGAGAATTTTTTTAGGATTATTGTAATTTGCTAGAGGTCATTACAAAAATAAAATAAAATAAAATATCAATTTAGAATTTTTCCTTCAAATGAAATTTGATAACGATGACCTTTCATAAAATAAAATTCATTTGTTATCATCTCTGAAGTAAAATTCTTGAAAATTTCTTTTTCAATATAAACTACTAAATGATCTGCAAGAAACTTATCTTCTATTTGATACAATCTAATTTTTATATGAGTTTCATAGCAGAAAATGCTCGCAAAGAAGTAGAAGTAGAAACGAGAAGAGTTAATACTAGATAAAATAACATGCCAATCAAATAATAAATATTTAACTTTTCTAAAATTGTTAGTTCTCTGCATAGTTTAGATAATAGACATATCTTTAAAATCTAGATGCGTTAGCACATCAAATTCATAATACTGCAATTGAATTCTCAAAAGAAATTTTTATTACTCAGTAAAATTCTGTGAATAAAACTTCTCAACTAATTTGCATGTATCATCAATTTTAAATGATTTGTATACACTTTTAGAGTTTAAAATAGCACTAAGAATGAAAAGTTTTATTGTATGATTATTAAATCTACTATTCAATTTTATAATTAGAAGTCTATTGTAGCAATAAATATATCAATTCTGAGTTGATGCTTCATTGTTGTTAATGACTTGTCAACTTGACGATAAGATTTGTCTTGAACTTTAGTAAATTGGCCATTCATATCAAAAATATCAATTTGATATTTTTTATAAAATAATTTAATATCAATAAACAAAGACTCTCATCCCATAATTTCTTAACTTTTGAATGAGTGTTTTTGTGAATGAAACTAAACTCATGTTATTCACAATATCTTAAAAATTTATTTGTTGCACAATTTGATAAAGTGTATTAATGATTTTTATAATTTGAAAGTATAATTTCAATAAAAAATTTAGAGACGTGAGTATTGGGAAGTAATTATAATTATATAAAGAAAAATTATTATTTATATATAAAAAATTATTGAGTGAATCCACACTCAGCACATTCACACTCACAGAATACTGTTTCCACACTCAGCACACTCATACTCACAGAGCACTGTTCACATAAACAATACTCTATAAATGTGAGTGTACTGAGTGTAGATTCACTCTAGCATCACTCTTTATATATTTACTATATTAATTAAAAAAAAAATATTGGAGGCGTTAGCCGGCCCCTACCTTATAACTAATTCTGCCCCAGACATGTCTCCTGATCTGATACACATGATGACGACGATCATCATCATATATAGAAGGCTGTATATCTTCTCATATAACATCAATTCAGCAAAGGAGAGTGACTCCGGCGGGCCCCTTATCATGATAACAACTATGTACTCAAATAGACGTAGTAGATTAATGCAACATGTATGCAATGGTACCTTATTTAATTCCTTCCAATTTCAAATCTTGGATGATCCCCAGCGTCGGAAGTATATGTACTCACGCATAATGGTAGTGTGTCCATGCATCGCTAATTAATTATATACATGCAGAGAGTGGCGGAGTCAAGATTTATTTCTATACAATTTTTATGAGGTATAAAATAATCTTTATAATAAAAATAAAATACGTTTAATATAATTTATGTATTAAAAAATAATATATAATATGTCAAAAACATGTCATCATAATAAAAATATATTAAAAATATGTTATAAATCATCTAACTTATTTTTTATTTTTATTTTTATAAATATGTCATCATATTATTATATTATATTATTTTATATAAGATATATTTTATTTTTAAATTAGATTAAATTTTGTGGAAGGAAACTAAGATAATTTTTGAACAGGAGACCATACAAAATAAAATTAATATTATCTTACTAAATTATAAAAATCAATATATTTTATTTTTTACTTTAAATTTTTTCTTTATTTATTTATTTTTTCGGAAAAGGGGGAGCGCCCATGCCCCAATGCGACTCCACCACTACATGCCGGAGTTTTGCTACGTACATTCAGGTATTTTTATGTATTTTTTATGTACTTTATTGATATAATTAATTAAAATAATTATTTATATTAAAAAAATAATGCAGTTAATCACATTATTGAAATACTAAATGAGTACGTAAAATTTACTAGAGTCTAGACATAAAATTTTTGTTAAATAATACACAGTAAAGATCACAATATTTCACAATCTATGTCGAGTTCACACAAAAACACACACACACACATATATATATATATATATATATATATAATATGAGAGCATTAGCATTGGATTAACTAAAAGTTTTCTTTAAAAAATATAAATTTGCACATATATTAAATTTTTTTTATCATATTTAATCAAAAATAGAGAGAAAAAAATAGAAAAAATGAATAAAAATACTTTTACTCTTTAAAAATAAATAATAAATTTAAAATTTTCTTCAGCAGTACATCGTCATCCCATGCAAACAGAAAGGGCTCTCACTCCCAACAACATCTTCAAGCCAGCCCAAATAAGTATTCTGATGGTCTTATCACACTAAGGCCCTTTTTTAACTAAGCCCACTTCATTTTCACCCATGCACCTGGGCCCTAATTTCACCCAAGTCCAACTATATAAACCTGATTGGTTGCAAACGAAGATCGAAGTTCAACAACAAAAAGCCCGTATCGTGGCCCAAGATTATTATCAACAACATATCTTAATGATTATGGTGACACCATCTTTTAATCAAATTTCAAACCTATCATGATTTAATTGGTTGTATCAAATATTGTTATCTCATCGAATTGGTGTTTTTTTTCAACTTAATGGGAAAATGCACTTTTCTAGATGGGAATCATATTTGAAAGATATTATTAATTTTATATTTTAATTTATAAAATTGTGAAATTCATGATATGTTAGTTTATTTTTGTAAAAATAAATTAATTGTACATATTAATATACAATTATCGTGCACTCTCTCTTTAAAAAAAGTGGAAGAACCTAAAATTTGCATTATTTTTTTTTTATTAATAATAGTACACATTTTTATTTCAAAAATGGGTATGCAAGTCTTACATACGTTTATATTGTATCTAGCATTATTATGAGTATTGTTAAAGAGTTATTTGAAATTTCTTGCTTATATAGCTCTCTTGATATTAGGCTTGTTTATCTGAATTTTGAATTTGAGAATTTGAATTTAAAATATGAATAATTTTTTTAAATTTTATAAGTGAAAGTATTAAAATTATTAAAAAATAAAGATAAGGCCATGCCAGGCAATACTCGACCCGGATAAGCATGCCTACTTGATATGGCATCATCACATGGTTTATAAAAAAATTTAAAAAAAATATTCAAACCAAAAGTGCATATAAAAATATAAAAAAGATGAAAATTGAAATTCTAGATTTTCTTTATTTTTTTTTGTGTTTTTATTTTTTATTTTTTATAATAAAACAAGTAACATCATATAATAATCACGTCAAGAAGAAGGTTATATGAGCGATAAGTTAAGGATGATCAAATAGAATTACTCGTTATTATTTTTATTTTGTAAATATAATATTGGAATACTCATTTTTATCATAATGTTTATTCCTTCAATTAAATATAGTAAAAACTTTCATATTTTTGTCTTTAGATTTGTTAGTTTTTTCATATTTTTGTGAAGAAAAACATATTTTATATCTGAATAAAAATTTAATAAATTACAAGGAATCAAAATAAATGAATAATAATACACTTAAATCGGTTGTTGTTATAAACGAAGTCGTCAGCCGCCCCCTGTCCCACCACTAAATTATGTGAATGACCCCACCACTATTATTTTAAATCTGCATAGTAATTTGCATAGTGACTTGCATAGTAACTTGCATAGTAATTTCAACGCCTATAAATATGGGTTTCAGTTGTAATGAAATTCATAAGAAATATAGAGAGAGAAAGAAAGTTTCAGTTCTTAAGAGTTTCTTTTCTCTTGCAATAGTAGTAGTTTTATTTTTAGTTTTATAACACGTTATCAGCACGAGATTCTACCGATACTGAAGCTAGTGGTCTTCTATTTCAAGTAAGTTTTTCAATATATTATTTGCAGTCCTTGAGATAAATATTAAAGGTAATATTGCTGAATATTACTTGATAAAATTTTATTTTTATTCTCATGATAATGTGAATATATTTATTAAATTCACAGATTTATTTTTGTAATATAATGTCAAATATTGAGATTTATTACTATTGACATTTCTGAAAAATGTTATTTATCCAGATCCTTGATGAGATCTATTTGGATATGATAATGAACTTGAAAGATACAATCATAGAAGGAATTCATGTGTCCCTGAAGGACCGTGCTGTGTATCTCATGATGAAAGATCATCATACTGTGTGAAATAAATTAAGAGAGTAATATAAGCACCAGAAGATGTAATCCTCTCAAAAGATCATTATGATTTATTGCACTTGAAGTTGCAAGATTTTAAGAGTGGTATTGAATATTCTGCACTTTTTAAAATCAGCTCAATATTAAAATTATACAGTGAAAATGTCACTGATGATGATATATAAAAGAAGACATTATTTTTCATACCTCGAATGTGCTCCTGCAGTAGCAATATCGAGAGTGAAAGTTCAACAAATATTCTGAACTTTTGTTTTGTTTTTCAGTGATTGAGCTAAATAATGAGTTTTTGTTACACCAATTACGTCCTATTAATGATATCGAATTTACACAATTCCCGGAAGTGAATGGAAACTAAGGGCGTAGACGTGGTAGAAAAATTATAGAAGTGTTGGTCCCAAAAGCGACAACACTAAAGAGGATAAAAATATATCGTATCACCAGAAGTGATCAAATTCAGAGAAGGGTAAAGGCCCTCAGAATAATTCTTCATAAAAAGATGAAGATGTTTGTCATAGATGTAATATGACTAAACAGTAGTCACGTACCTGTTGTACGGCCAAGCACTTGATTTATTTATACTAAGTTTTTATATATAAGCTTATTAATATTTCATCATGTTTTGAAATAATGAAATATCGGTGCCTGAAGCACGACAAGAAACTACTTGGGATAATAAAGCCCTGTTTAAATTTGATCCTCTTACAAATAAATGTGAACCAGAAGTTCAGAGGATTATTTATCTGCAAAATGTTGTAAATCAATTACATGATGTATTTACTGACACTAAAGGTGTTGTAAAATCATATATTACTACTGTTAATGCTTAAGCAGGAATTGAAGTCCCTGAAAGACGAGTTGTTAAAACAGAAATAAATGAGTCTAAGATACACCTGAAGCGTTGAAGACCTATTGGTGCACAAGAAAAATAAAAATCGGTGCTCATGAAGAGACCGTATTTTCTGTATAAAATATAATCCTCCTGAAAAGGAAACCTCCTGAAGAGGTAACTCCTGAAGAGGTAACTCCTGAAGAGAAAACTCCTGAAGAGTATAAACCTCCTGAAGAGGAACCTCCTGTAGAGGTGTTTCATGAAATGTTTTCCCCTGAAGAGGAACAATGAGATCTCAATACATTTCATGAGTACTGGAAAATTTATGGATAGAAATAAAATTGTTGTCGACAACAGATATGATAACACTTGATATTACCAGAAGTAATGAGCCAAAAATCATTGAAAAATGTCGACGTAGAAATGATTGGCCAAAATGGAAAGCAGTTATTAAAACTGAATTAAACTCGCTAGTGAAGCGAGATGCATTTGGACCTGTTGTCCAAACACCAAAGGGTTCTAATAAGCCAATTCATTTGGGACCCTGCGGATCCACTTTTTTTCCTATTCAAAAATCAGCCCTTTGTCTCTGTGTTTTCACATCGAGAATTCTTTGCAGATGAAGAGATGCCAAAGGGGTATCTGTCAAATATGAGTGAGTATTTATACGAAAGCGTAATGCGAAATGAAATTGTGCGGTATAATTTATCGCACAAGGTTTCTTGTAGAAACCCGAGAGCAATTATGAGGAAACATATTTCCTTGTTATGAATGCAATCACATTCATATTTTTAATTGATTTGGTTATTACAAAAGGATTAGATATGCAGTTAATGAATGTGGTCACTGCATATTTATAAGCATCATTAGATTATTACGATACTTGAAGCATCTAATCCAAGTACATTTAAGAGTATGTACTTTATAAAGCTTCAGAGATCTGTATATGGGTTAAAGCAATCCGAACGTATGTTGTATAATTGAATCAACGAGTATCTATTGAAAGAAGGATTTAAGAATAATCCTATATGTTCATGTGTTTTATCAGAATCCGGATTCGTCATTATTGCAGTTTACGTTGATGATTTACCTTGTTAGAACTCTTGAAAAGATCACAAGGGTTGCTATAAATTCAAGAAATGCATTTGAAAAGGAAAGATCTTATTATTCAATTCATAGATGAGTTTCAAGAATTTGAGACTTCTAGCCTCATCTCTCAAATGCATTTGCTTTTCATAAAGCAACGTACCATCCTTATTTAAAGGATTAGGCAATCGAAATGAAGAGGCAAGTAAGGATTTTAAATCCTTATTCTCCTGCTTTAAGTCTGCAATTTTTTTGTCAGACTCTTGAACGAGTCGTTGAAGTACAGAAACCTTCTCGTTAAGCTCCTCAATCTCACGATTTTTGGATTGTAATCGGTTGGAAAATCCAACAATAGAAGAGGAGTATCGGGTGCCGAGAGTCACCAGCTCATAAACAGCTTCACGATCTGACTTATTAGCCAGATCATTTGCTTGCTGCAACATTGCACCTGCGGAAGATGTAGGATCAACTTGTAATTGAGGTGAAGGATACCTCATATGATGATTGTGAGAAATAGTAAAAGGAAATTGATGAGCCATTGGAAATTTGTAGAATAAGAATACAAATACAGATGAATTATAGATATGAGAAGAAGATTTGATGCGTGCTAAATGAAGCTAAAGACGGTTCTTATAGAAATGGAAATAAGAACAAGACAAACCATCATCTCTTCAAATCTCACTTCACAAGATATGCTGGATGCATAATTTCAAAAACCAGCGAGATTAATTACAGCTATCCCTATTTTCTTGTAAACGCTGAACCTCTACCGTTAGCTGCTGTTGTTGACTTTGTATCTGAGCTCTTTCTCGTTCCAGCTCTTCTACTCGTGTTTTCACGTCACGAGAATACCAGTCTACAAGTTTCTTCAGCTCCTTGTTATCTTGTTTTAAATCTTTATTTTTTCTATCTTTAGTTGCAAGCGTTTGATGCAACTCAGATATTTGATTTTTAAGATGATCAACCTCACTCGTTCTCGCCAATAGCCTCTGAGACATGGTTGTAAGAGAGGCAGCATATTGAGCACTGAGAGTTCTTGATGCTGCAACAATTTCAGGATCAGATTTACTAGATAGATATATCTCTGCTCCTATCATGGTGTTTACAGCCTCAGGAGAAAATATAAGTGGTTGAGGTATAAAAGGTTCGTGGTTTAAATCTGGGACATTAGAATTTCTATCAGACATAATATCATTCTGGATGAACAACAACTGAATCTATGAGGAATGCGAAATATTTTTGCTGGAGTAAACCAATGGTAAAATTGGTTATATTTAAGCAACAACCCGAAACTTTCAAATCTCTTCAAGATCTCGTTTGCCCACAATGTCAAGCGGATTTGATTTTCCGCCGAACCGATAATATTAAATCTCAAAACTTTTACAGCTTTTATCATACATAGATGGTTTCCAATATTATTTCCGCCGTATATAAACAAGTTCTTCCTAATAACGCCGAATGAGGGGGAGAAAATTTTAGATGAAAATATTATCATACTCTCTCTAATGCATTATTTAGTTGGAGATCGTGTTTGAATTCTTAACTTGTTATATATACTGAAATCATATTTGCTTATTACTTGAAACACTAACGCATATTATCAAGGGGAGTTTAAGTATTACTGCAGGTATCAGATTTCTATTATGTTTGTCAACCATATATTATTTTTCATCTTCAAATCACTCAGAGATTATTGCAATTCATGAAACAAGTCGAGAGTATATTTGGCTGAGATCAATGACTCAACAATTTTATATGAAGATAATGCTACTTGTATCATTCAAATCAAAGGAGGATATATCAAATATACGATCAAGTGATAATCTGGCAGATTTATTCACGAAGACATCACCGACTGCGACATTCAAGAAAATTGTGTAGAATATTAAAATGTGAAGATTCAAAAATCTATTGTCATGCACTTTCCAGGGGGAGTAAAAGTCCTGAAGACTTGTGCTGATTGTACTCTTTTTCCTTCGCTAAGGTTTTATCCCATTGGGTTTTCCTTTGCAAGGTTTTAATGAGGCAATCTTAAAGCACTTGTGGATACATAAAGAGACTGTACTCTTTTTCCTTCGCCATTGGTTTTTCTTCCCACTGGGTTTTTCCTTGGCAAGGTTTTAACGAGACAGATTCTTTATGGGTGGTCATTCAAGGGAGAGTGTTATAAATGAAGTCGGCAGCCGCCCTCCTATCCCACCACTAAATTATGTGAATGACCCCACCACTATTATTTTAAATCTGTATAGTGATTTGCATAGTGACTTATATAGTAACTTGCATAGTAATTTCAACGTCTATAAATATGGGTTTCAGTTGTAATGAAATTCATAAGAAAATATAGAGAGAGAAAGAAAGTTTCAGTTCTTAAGATTTTCTTTTCTCTTGTAATAGTAGTAATTTTATTTTTAGTTTTATAACAGTTGTGAATTTTTTAACTTTGAACCGTTTTTTTGGAACCATGAACAAAACCTTCAAGAATCAAGGGTACAATCAAACAGAGACAATGACGTAATTAGGCTGTGCGTGACTTTCGGCGTGGAGACAAAACTAGAAAATAAGGACGAAGCACAGGGGCAAAACAGGTAACTCAGAAGAGCGAGACGCATCACAAAATCCCTCACGTTTCTTTCACCCGAAGTCCTTCTCTTTGTAGTCTCTTCCCACTTCCCACTACCCACAGCCTTCTCTTATCTCTCTGTTTCGTTGCTTTCCCTTTTAACTCCTCCAATCAAAGATCCAAGGAGTTTGGGAAACCCTAACCCTAGAAACCTTCATACCGAAACTCTACTTCTCTTTCTCTTCGTCGAGTTATCTCTATCGCTTTCAGGTGCTCGCTTTCTTTTCTCTTCTGTTATTTGTTCGCTTTACACTTTATAGATGGGAATCTTATTGCGTTCTCTTTTATCTTTGCTTATAGATTCCTTGTTTCTATAGATTTAGTTCTGGATTGTTTTTATCGCGACTAGATCGTTAAATTTTTGGGCTTTGTTTGGTTACCGAGAAAACGAGATTGAATATCCGTACATGTGAAACATAATCGACCAAATACGTGTGAATTATAATTTCTCTCTTTTATTTTCAGCTAGTTTTTTTTTTCTTCCCCATTTTTCTATCAATTCTATGATGCCCATGTTTAGTTTGCTTGGCCTGGTATAACGCAGGATGCATTGAGAAATTAGGAAATATTCTACCATTTTAACGGAAGTTGTTAAATTTATGTATAGAACTTCTTTGTATGATTTCCATATGTTTTAATTTTAAGTATCGTATGTGGGATATCAGCTGTGGTTTAGTTCATCAAATATGTGATAATGCGTTTAGTAGGTTGTTTGATTGGTTTATAATAAATCATTCCTGTTTGAATCTGTCAACTTGATTACAATCGTTTCATGATTTTGGTTAGTAGTATGATTTAGGTCATGTGGTTGAGATTTTTGGCCCTCGAGCGGACCGGCCGCCAGAGTGGGGGGGGGTTGTTGTGTATGGGCAAGATGTGAATCTCCTTCCATATAAATAAAAATAAATGAGAAGAGAGATTCATATTAGATGGAGACTGTTTCTTGGTGCAGACGTGGCATGTACAATAAAGTGCCATACAAATTGCACGCCTAGGGTTACAAGCCATCTAAATGATTGTTTTTTTTTTTTGGCGATTTCTTAACCCTATTAACGTGTATGTACCTTTGTCTGCACTTTCTATTGTCCGACGCCTTGAGTGATTCAATTGTGCTGACCATGTTGATGTTATACACTAGCCTTTTTTAAGTGTTGGGTTCATCTTTTCAAACTGATTGGCTTCTTGGTGAGAGACAGAGAAGGAATCATCTTTGTGTAACTGCAAGTGAATAAGTGTGCAAAACCTTTACCTAGTAGTATTTGGTATTTTTAAGAAATCTGTTGTTTCTTGCTTGTAGAAAAAAAGAGAGAAATATGTCGGTTCTTGCATGCATAGAGAAATGTAATTAGTATATTTTTGGCTACACATACATAATTCCCGGTTTACTGATATATGATTACAAATTAGTCGCTTACCTCTAACTCTTTGCAGTCATGGCTAGTGCGGCACCTGAGGGATCCCAGTTTGATGCCCGTCAATTTGATGCTAAAATGAGCGAGTTGTAAGTTCTTTCTATTCAATTTTCACTTTAAAGAAATATACTGCCCATGCACTGATGGTAAGTGGTTCACTTTTTGTTCATCCTCCACATCATTGGTGAGATATTAGCATTTTTCATGTTACACTTTTGTCATATGATGCCTGCAAATAAGACTATTGCTTGGTTTGTTAATTTGGTCGGAGCAGACTTGGAGCAGATGGGCAAGATTTCTTCACATCATATGATGAGGTTTATGATAGTTTTGATGCGATGGGATTGCAAGAGAACCTCCTTAGAGGAATCTATGCTTATGGTATGTAGATAAGATATATTTTCCTCTCTGAAATTCAAACTTATCAAGTCTGTCTTTAATAGGCAGCACATGCAACTTGTCTATTTGCCATGTCTATGGATTAGCCAAAAAAAAAAAGTTTATGAACATTTGAGGATGTGTATGCGCATGCTCTGGCACACACGTGTACACGCACTTATTATGGCGCCTGCTTTATTTCACATTGAGTATGTGAAGTATTATAAAGGTGATGAAGGTGCACTTAGTGTGAAGTCCCACAGTTCCTTACCGGGTAGAACTTGGTTTTATAATGATTTCAAGGAGCACTAATTGTAGCTTTGACAAATTCTTTTGAAATCTAAGCCTAGATGTGGTTGGGTTCTCATTGGGATGTTATACTTGTACTCGCACTGATTTCTATTTCTTTTCGTTTATAATAGCCCTGTAAGTACATTCAGTCTGTCTGGCAACATCCTCTGATTTGCCTTGTACTTACCTAGAACTTCTTCAGGAGTTGTTTTATTAGTTCATGGTGTATATTTATACATGCAATGGGTGATGCAAGCTTCATGTGAACTGAAGTTTATGCCATATTTGAAATCTCTTTTCTCTAATGTGTACTCTGAGACTTGACTTCAATCTTGTGGTGACATAGAAAGCTGATATATGGATCAAACTTCTTTGTAGGTTTTGAGAAGCCCTCTGCAATTCAGCAAAGGGGGATTGTTCCTTTCTGTAAAGGACTTGATGTGATTCAACAAGCACAGTCTGGAACTGGGAAAACTGCTACTTTTTGCTCCGGTATCTTGCAGCAGCTTGATTATGGCTTGGTCGAATGCCAGGCATTGGTTCTTGCTCCCACTAGGGAGCTTGCACAACAAATTGAGAAGGTCATGCGGGCCCTTGGTGACTATTTGGGCGTCAAGGTTCATGCCTGTGTTGGTGGAACAAGTGTTCGTGAGGATCAACGAATTCTTTCTGCTGGGGTCCATGTTGTTGTTGGTACCCCTGGTCGTGTCTTTGACATGCTTCGCAGGCAATCACTGCGCCCTGATTACATCAAGATGTTTGTGTTAGACGAAGCGGATGAAATGCTTTCACGAGGCTTCAAGGATCAGGTCCTTGCTTTATTTTCATATAAATCTCCTTTTTGTGCTTTCTTGAATTATTAGATAGAAATCTGAGTCTTAAGATTTTAATAATTGTATTATTGCATACACTATTCAGGCATCCTACTTCACTCATGATAGAGGAAAAATATTTTACCATTACATGCTAGTTTTCAGAATTAACTTTTGTTGGCATTTGGTACTCATTCTTTTTAGGCATGTGTGCAGGGCCCTTTCAAGCTGAACTTTGTACCACTGTATTAAAATATCACTTTTGCTTATATAAATGCTAGCCGGTTTGGTGAGTTCTTTTTCTAACATTCTCAGTTGGCATCTTCTAGATCTATGATATCTTCCAGCTGCTGCCACCTAAAATTCAAGTTGGGGTTTTCTCTGCCACAATGCCACCTGAGGCTCTCGAGATTACCAGGAAATTCATGAATAAACCTGTAAGGATTCTGGTTAAACGTGATGAGCTCACTCTTGAGGGTATTAAGCAATTCCATGTTAATGTTGACAAGGAGGAATGGAAGCTTGAGACACTTTGTGATCTTTATGAAACCTTGGCAATCACCCAAAGCGTCATCTTTGTGAACACAAGGCGCAAGGTTGATTGGCTGACAGACAAGATGCGCGGCCGTGACCATACAGTTTCTGCCACTCACGGAGACATGGATCAAAATACGAGAGACATTATCATGCGGGAATTCAGGTCTGGGTCCTCTCGTGTTCTCATCACTACTGATCTCTTGGCCAGGGGTATTGATGTCCAGCAAGTCTCTCTCGTGATCAATTATGATCTTCCTACTCAGCCAGAGAACTACCTCCATCGAATTGGTCGTAGTGGACGGTTTGGAAGGAAGGGTGTTGCCATCAATTTTGTGACCGCAGATGATGAGAGGATGCTCTTTGACATCCAGAGGTTCTACAATGTGGTGATTGAGGAGCTGCCAGCAAATGTTGCCGATCTCCTTTGAGGCAGTTTTAGCTTGGTCTTGTTAATGGCTTTTTTTCTGGAAGCCATTATTGGTAAGTCTTTTTCCTGGGACTAGGGCCTTTTTGGTGCTTTTATGGGTTGAAATCAGGGTTTTTGGCTCTTTTGCATGGTGATATGGGCGCCTATGCCCATTTTGGGTGTAAAAGAATCATCCATAGTTGCAAATTTTGTTGAGTTTGCTGTGTATTCTTATTTAAAAAAGAATTGCAGATTGTAATTTGGATTGGGCCTCGTCTTGATCTAAATATTAATTAGGTTTATGTATGGGAGGGAATGTTATGTAGATTTGAATCATGATATGATTTTGTTGGGATGCTGTGCTTGGTCTAGTATCTCTTCAAGCTGTTTGCTAATGTATCTATCTATTCTCTCTCCGTGTCTGTTTGAACATTGCTAATTCTTCTGTGCTCAAACTGGAGGATGAATCCGTTTCTATGTTTCAATTGCTGTTTCTTTTTCAAAGATCGAATTTGATTCGTTTGGGTAGATATCCCTGATCTGTTTTTCTCATTTAACCCCCAGAGATTGCATCAATCTTTATCAAACGCGTGGTACATGCTCTCTCTCTCTCTCTCTCTCTCTCTCTCTCTCTCTCTCTCCTTTAATGGGCTACATACCTTTGACTTTAGGCTATATATTTGGATGTTGAAATAAATTAAGTTTAGTTAAGATAAATGAAATAAAATATTATTATAATAGTATTATTTTGATATTATGAGTGTTTTAAGATTTAAAAAAGTTAATTATTTATTATATTTTATATAGAAATTTGAGAAAGTGTAAGAGAGTTTGAGAAAGTTGTAATAATGAGATGAGATGAGTTAAAAGTTTGACTTTAATCTCGGGACTAATTTCAGTTTTTTTCTCTTCTAAATAATTTGGATGGTTTTCTGTCGGGAAAAAAAAAATAGAGTTAGGGTATTATAGTAACTTTGATCAAATTCCAATCATACATAAAAGGTTGAAACCAAAGAAAGAATAGAATCTCTCTCTCTTGTCCTCTTAAATACAATCTCATTTCTTTATAAATAAGAATACTCATATATTCGGTACGAAATGGAGCCAGAGCCATTAGAAATGGAAAAGGATAGATTCAAGTCATTTTCCTACTCAATAGTCTGGCTGTCTAGAATAAAAACTTTGAATATGTAATCCATATTTTGAGTACAATGCCATACACAAATGAATAGATTGACATTGTAATCAAATTTCTTAAATCACCCTTGTTATATAATTCTATAACCTTATTCAACACTCTCAATAGTTCTTGTTATCTTGTCATTTAAAATATATTATTAAAATTCAGGTCACATTTGTATTCATAATTTATCTCAACTTATTTTATCTTATTTTATTTTCAAATATTTACATGAAATATAATAAACAATTCAGTTTTTTAAAATTCTAACTCAATTTTTTTCAAATCTCAAAATAATAATCATATTAAAAAATAATATTTCAATAATATTTTATTTATCTTTCAGAATTTATCTTAACTCATATAATATTATCTCTTTTTTCAAATAGAGCCAATTTTTCTATTTACATACCCATTTTTATGATATACTATATATTAGCTTATATATCTTTTTTGTATATATTATTTAAATATTTTTTTAATACTTTACCAAAGGAGAGAGAAACCAATTAAATTATCCAAGGAGAGAGAAACTATTTAAAAATGATTTACATTTGTGCACAGTGCACTCCAATGTAGCAATATCCTTTTTGCAAACGACAAATTATATATGAAGAGTAATGTTATATATAATTATAGAGTATACAAATATTGTATAAATGAGTTAAAAAATAATGAGGTTTACTATTAAAAAAATTAATTATTTTCATGTGAGTTTCATATCTAGTCACTTTTTTCAAAATAAATGATGTATTCCTCGACTGCAAGCATCATTTCTCATAAATAAAATATACCATTCGTTGGATGATCTTTTTGAACTCATTTCTTCATACAACGTCTATAGGTCCTTGGGATGCTTTTAAGGACTTGGGCTATCATTAGTTTGGCTATCTAGAATTTAAAAAAAAAAAAAACATGAATTTGTATTCTATACTTTGATTACATTAGTAATGCTAGATATAATTTATATAGTAATTTGTATAGTCCACTATACTCCTTTTGGAAAATTTAGATCTATTATTAAAAAAATAATTTTTTTATGTATATTTTAAATTAATCTACTTTTTTTTTAAATGTGCAAAAATTTGCATCTTTCAAACTACAAATATCATTTATTTTTTATACATTAATTGAAAATATAATCAACTATAGTCTATGAAAGTTAACCAGGCCGACCTTATTTATACAAGTCAATGCAAAATTAAAAGAAAAACAACAAAAACTTGACTTGGACAACATGATTGCCCACCATACACGCCAACTCGAATCATAACCCAAATTTCAATGTCACTCCTGCTAGAGGATAGAAAAGAAAAAGATAGAAATTTTAGTAAACTATCCGGCCCTTTTCCCTCCTTATTGGTCCCCCACGTTTCATTATTTTACTTCTTCCACTCCAAAAGTCCGGCAAAAACCCAACGTCTCAAGCTCCCCGCCACCCTCTCATGGAAGAGTACAACGGATCGAGGCAATATGGGGACCGGACGATGCAGATGCAGAGCTATTACGGGCCACCGCCATCAAGACAACCCACTTCTTATGACCTCAGGTGCTACAGTTCCTCCTATTTAGAGACCCAGATGGGCAACAACAGGGATTTAAAGCTCAAGAAGGGAAAGAGCTTTACTGGGTCTTCTTCAAAGTCTTGGGCTTTTGGGGACCCTGAGTTCCAGAGGAAGAAGAGGGTTGCTAGCTATAAGATGTATTCTGTGGAGGGAAAAATGAAGGGTTCCTTCAGGAGGAGCTTCAGATGGCTTAAAGATAAGTACACCCAGGTGCTCTATGGCTGGTGGTGATTCTGTGGGCATGGAAGTTTTCTTCCTTCTAACTGTATGTTAAAAGTTGTGTTTGGCATTCTCAAATTTTGTGTCATCAATAGAATTTCTAAATTTGTTGGTTGTGATGACAAAGTCATTAATAGCATGTACAATAAATTTGCTCCTGGGGATCTTATCTCGGGCTTTAAATCTGTTTGTAAGTCTTTTATAGCTGTTGATGCTGGTTTGATCATAGCTTATGTTTGTTTTCTTTCTGAAGAAAGGGATCGCGTTCTTATCTTCTTGATAAAAAAAACCTACTTTCGACGGGATTCTTACACTTGATATGTTGGTTTCAGCGAGGAGGATTAATTATTATGTATGATGGCTTTGTTACAGGTATTGCATACCATTAAGAGCATGGAATTTTCTCTGTTCTGGGTTTTTTTTTTTTGAGAAAAACACCCCTTTCCCTATACCCTCAAAGTTTTAAATGTCTAATGTTATCACTCCTTTGGTATTGCTCTAGGTAGCAAATATATGTTGGCCAAACTGATTATTACATCTGTAGTAACTCTTTAATGAATGTTTTGGGGCCATTCCTTGGTTGACTCACTAGTCACTATGATTAGTAGTCAAGGTTATCAATGTGTTTGTTTACCTCCATGGCCACGTCTTATTTACCGATAGACTGATGCTATGCTCTGATTTTCGCACTTCTTAAAGGATTATGTTTAACTCTTTTCCTGGTGCTGACAATCAAATAGAACCAATCAATAGTGAGAAACGGAAGGAATAAAGTGGAGAATGAGGACTGGCTCTTTTTTCTTTTTTTTTAAAGAAGAGAACGGTACCCAATTTTATTGATAGCTCTCACTTATGTAAGAGGAAAAATTATGGAATTCCCGCAATTGAAACTGTTCCTAACAGTTGCTGGGCATTCTCAATTATGGTATTCATTGTTTATGACTAACAAATGGTGTGCTTTCTCTACTCAAGTATAAATGGACCCATATACCTTGTTCTGTCTCCTTCTCTGTTATACACTTGAGAACCCCTTTTTAGCAAAAGCATGTTCCAGCATACTGGTAAAGCTTGCTGACTAAAGAATTCTATCATGCCCAGGCCATCCAACCATTTAAGCCAGCCATTTATAGTGTCATAGAATTAGTCATTAGTTGTTTTAACTTCTGGAAGATCTCTGTATCGTCACCCTTCACTAAATACAGCATTTTCCTTCCATGAGCTTTTCTCTTTTTTAATCCGGCTGTGGATTCTATGTGGTAATTGCCTCAAATTTCTTCATGCTATTTTCTTCCCTGAACTTCTTTCTCATTCTATTGAGAGTAACAATAAGCAATGAATAGAATATGAAATTCTGGTGTAGTAAGATTTTTCAGTTCGAGAATCTTAAGAACTTAATCTTCTTTTCTGAAGTTGTGTTCGACTTTTTATTTCTGATTTGAGCGCCACCCATCCATGGGTAGCCCAAGTGGTAAGGACGAACTTGTTTGCCCGAGCTCCATGTCACTTGTTCGATTCCTCTTAGGATCAAACTGCAATTTAAATGGGAGGTCATAGCCTACTTATGGCGGTGGATTGCTCTGCTAGTCTCCCTAAGAATTTAGGTTCCATGAGTGAGTCTACTCTGCCGTGGAATGGTTTCCTGTCATAAAAAAAAAAGAAAATTATAACTTTGAGCACCCTTAGCTGAAGTGATTTGTGTGTAACTTCTATTATGTGTGATCTTTTGTGTTAGCTTGCATCATTCATGTTATAATCAAGTTAGCTGCCATTGAATTTGCAACTATCAGCTATGATGTTTTCATTGTCGTTGGTGTTTCTTTTTCTTTTTTATTTGGCCAAATCACAGATTGTAGAAGAGCCCTTGGTTTCAGAACACTCCTAGAGGCTTTTGCTGAATTTTCTTTCTATATGGTTGGTGTGCCGATCGAGTAAAATGGAATATTATCAGAGTTTGAATAGATTCCCTCCGTGCTCTGGGGTGAATTGTCAGCTAGAAATTTTGTAGAATGTGGAAACCTTAACCATATCTAGATTACTCTGATTAGTCATGTCAACGACACTTGCAGGCTGCGTCAGTCAAAGACTTGAGTTGTCTACATATCATGCCAACCTTGATAGCTTTAGGCCCCACTTAAAATTTGAGACTCAGTCTAATTTTAAATTGAATTAAATATTAAATTATTAAATTTATTTTAATTTTTATACAAGAAATTTATAATTTTTTTTCAAAAACATCTTTTTATATTATCCTTTTCAACTTCTCATTAATGTATTTAAACTCATCTTAATATTTAAATACATTTAATTCATCTTAGGCAGGCTTATAAAACTTAAGAACTATTTGAATTCAAAAATAAGATAAAAAGAATTATAAATAGTAAATTAAAATTAATTTAAATGAGTTATAAATAGTAGAACTGAGTTTGGAAAACAAATTATCATTTATTTTATCATCTCAACTCACTATTATTTATAAAAAATTAAATTCAACTTAACTCAACTTAACTTCCAAATAAAATCTTACACTCTCACGTTGAAGTTCATGACACGGCATATAACTCATGCTGAATTTCATGACACGGCATATAATGGGGGTGGTTTGTCACTAAAAGCATTGATTTTTGTTGGGACTGAGAAAATAATAGAAAAAACATCCAATTTAAACACTATTGTTGTTTATTCACTCAATACACAATTAATATATAAGCCAAATTAACACAAAATATTGTTGTGTTTTCATTTTTTTTTTATTGGTAATTATAATAAATATTACAATAAATTAACGTGACTTTGTTAATCAACTTATAAGTGGCCTGATCGATTGGATTCGATGAGGCCACCTGTCCGGTGTACCTACTCGAGAGGAGCTGATCACTCTACTTTCTTCCTATCATCAGAAAGTCATCTCTAATATTATTGTAAGATCCGATTATTCCTTCTTTTTAATTGTTTAAACTTTGATGACTTGGTACCAAAACTTGGTTTTTTTGTTTAATATCGAGGCGGTGCAAGGTGCGTGAATTAAAGGCTTTAATGTTCATTAAATTCTATGTAATTTAGAACCTAATGATAAAATGCTTAAAAAAAAAAAAACTCTCTAGTAGATAATTTTATTGAAATACAATGATAAAGTTCGAATTGGAAGAATTTCGAATAATTTTATACCTCAAGTTCCTTTTACGGTTTAGACTTTAGAGAGAAATATAAACATGTAGAGTTTATAATCTTAATGTTGTCTATAAATGATGACACGTGTCATGCCACACATATATCTGAACAAAATATTCTGACCTATAAAAATGCAAGCGGAGTTCCTCAAACTTGCCGCTCAATCTTATTGCTCATATATTTTAATTTTTTTTAATTTTTTATTTAATAGTTAAGAAAGTGATTATTAGTGAAATCTTATATTTTTTTATATTTTTTAATGATAAAAAATGTTTAAAAATTTTTAAAAATAAAAAAAAAAATTGATAAATCGAGCAAGGACCCGTTAGCATGATCTTGTTTGTATGTGTTTATAAAAATATATTATATTTATATTAACATTGTTGCAATCCACTTCATTTCCTTTTAGGTTTGTTGCAATATCAACCATTATTATTTGTAATACCTCTTAAAGTACAAAATTGTGCACATAACATAGAAATAATTCATAATAATAATCAGAATCACAATAGTAATAAAGTTTTGTTACATAAGTGGACTTGTGAACACAATATTTGTCATGATAATTATTATAATTTTAAAAAGTTAAAACATTAATAATTTGTTAACATGATTGATTTTCACATCGACAGTATGATTTTTTTTATATATATATAGAAAGAAAACTTCATTTCAAAGAGGTGTAAAACCCCAAGTTTAATTACAAGAAAGTTTATCAACATAAACAATATATTCTAAAAAATTAGGAACTGAGTGTCATCAAAGCAGTAAATGGGAATCAACCCAAGCATGCCATGCTAAGCGGTGGGCAACAGAGTTAGACATTCGGTGGTCATACTCCAGCTTGCAATGCTCAAACCTCAACATCAGTCATTTAACTTTTGCAACAATGGTTTTTACAGGAGCTAAAGAAGTAGTGACATTGTTAAACTTTTTGACAAGATTTAATTAGTCACTAACAACTAGCAGATTATTAAGGTTAATGTTAAGACTAAATTGTAATGCTCTTAATATTGCAGTGGCTTCAACAAGCTCTGGATTCAGGAAATCTACTTCCCCTTTACTAAGAGCCATAAAAGCATCCCTTTAAGATCTCTTAAAATAGCTCCAATATTAGTTTTTTGAGAGTTAAAGAAGAGAGCACCAAATTTGAAGTAACCATCGGCATGAGGAGTCCATTTGTAAACTAGATTTTTGGATTCAACATGCTATTGTAATCCTAGTGTTACCCTCAACCACTTTGACATAGAAAAATCAATCACTTGTTGAGGGGGTAAGTGAAGTTGCTCATGGATCATTTGGTTTCTTCTGTGCCAAAAATCCCATACCATAAGAAAGAAGTTTGTGAGATCATCTGCATTACCCTCTTGATATTGCTTCATTGCAGTAGTCAAAAAAGAGGATATTGAATTCAAGATTTCAAATTTCGTATTTACATATAGATTTTGATGATAATAAATGAATTCAAGTCTTAAGTTCAAATAGTCTACGTAATGAAACCAAACACATCAACAAATCAAGCATAAACAAGAAAGAGAATAAGTCTACAAATTAAGCTCATAGAGTAATTTTGTACATCTCTTAATAAAATTTGAAATTGGATTAATATTCAAAATTAATCTTTTCTAATAAAGTATCAAATTGCATTTTTCACATATACATGACATTATTAAAAGTTTTAATTTCGAAAATTATATTTTTTTCACATATATATGACATCATTAAAATTTTGAATTTTTAAAATTTGTAAAATGATTGATTGTTATATTTGACATGTGCATGTTTTGTTTAAAATTTTGATTGATACACTTTTGACAAATGTAAAAAGTAAATGATTTAGTTTGAAAAATAAATCATGTTCATTTTGTCATATTCGAAAAGTAAAAGATTATGATTGAATATTTTGAAAAATGAATAAGGTTGTCTTTGACAATTGTTAAAAAAAAAAGATTTTTTTATTTGAATTTTTTGAAAAGTGAATAGTATTCTTATTTGATATGTGAATTTTTTTTAATTTGAAAATGAAAACTCTTTTATTTATAAATAGCTCACTTGAATTTTACAAAATTACAACAAGATCTTACACATCAATTGTTAAAATTTTGTATAATTCATTCAAAACTTTCACTCTCTTTTTTCTAAGCATTGAGTCTTAATTTTTGTTCATTTTAAGAGAAATACAAGTTGCGCTATATTTTTCTTATTTTACTCATTGAAGAATGTATTCTAATAATCTACCCATTATCAGCTTTTGTATTAGTAAGAATGTGCGTATAACTCTTGTGTGTGTAAAAGGTGTTTAACACAGGGAATAGTTGAATCATCAAGTGTGAGGCGATTGCAAGTATAGAATGTGTTCTACATGGATTTTTTGTAGCAGTATTACTCAAATATGTAATAGGTTTCTATCTCCACCTGAAGGAGATTGAATAGTAAATTTAAAAATTTTCAAGAGATAGCTTAAGGCGAGGACGTAGGTAGTGGGGTTGAATCTCGTTAAAATACTGAGTTTGCTTCTTTTTACCCTTACTCTTTATATTTTCTACTGTTTCATATTCTGTTTATATTTTATATTGTGTATTTAGTTTATAAGTGTTAATTTTTTAATATAATCCAATTCACCCCCCTCTTGTATTAGTCATCTGGGCAACAAATAAGTATTGATCTATTGGTTGCAATGTGGGGAACCTCCCCAACCAATGTGCATGTGTAGAGGTACAATAAAGTAATGCATGAGTAATATCCTCTATAGTTTGATTACAAAAACATCAAAAGCTATTTATATCCATATGCTTTTTAATCAGATTAGACTTTGTAAGGAGGACCTCTTTGTAAACTCTCCATGCAAAGATTTTGACCCAATGAGATATCTTCAACTTCCATATTACATTCTAAAATACCCCATTTGATGATTCCGCTTTATTCACATTAGTCAATACACTAAAGAATTTGTAAGCACATTTAATAGAAAAAAGAGCCACTCCTTTTATGTTCCCACATCCAATGATCAGTTTCATTTGAATAACTAGGATGGATTTTTAATATGGTTTTAGCAAGTGTTAGACTGAAAAGAGATCTAACATTTGCAATGTCCTACCATTTAATTGAATCATCAATCAAAGAGGCAACCTGAGACTCACTGTCAGTAAATCTGAGTTGCTATTGAGAGGTTAAATCTCATAATTCATGTCTTAATTCTTGATAATCTCATCAAGAATATGAATAGTATTGACGGTCCCAACATTCCACCTCCCTTCTTTCTTAAGCATATTTTTAGCTTTCCATATATTTTTTTCATGCAAATGAAGGGGAAGAACCAAAAGAAGCATCAAGGATATTATAATGAGAAAAGTACCTTGCCTTGTAGACCTTGTAGAATAGAGAATTTTCATCTTGTAATAGCCTCTACCCTTGTTTGGATAACATTGCCAAATTAAAGGTTTTCAACTCCTTAGAGCTTTGAGTTTGCACAAGTTATGTCAACTTACCCAATGTATTTTCCTCTCCTCTTGTCTTTGCCCCCACCAATACTTGGCCACCAAGCCTTCTATCTCTTTACATAGTTGTTAAGGTAGTTTGAAACAAATCACTGCATAGGAAGGAATAACAAGAGCCACTACCTTTAAAAAAATCTCTTTGCCCCCTTATGAAACATATGATCTTTCTACTATTACAACTTTAGCCATACCTTATGCATTATCTAAGCAAATGCTTGAAATTTAGACTTGCTTACCATGGTAGGCAACCTCAAGTATTTATCATACTATTGGATTATCCGAGATCCCCACAAATTCGTGATAAGCCTCCTATGTGTTGTAGGTATGTTTCTACCAAAAATCATAGTAGACTTGTCTTGATTGATGAGTTGTCCAAAGACTTGCTCATAGGTCCTTAGTAACTCAAGCACCTTCATATTTGTCTCCACACTTACATCACAAAAAATGAGAGAATCATCAGCAAAAATGAGGTGGTTCAATCGTGGAGCTTTTGCAAACTTGAATTCTAGAAATTGATCTTGAAACAACAACTCTTTTTAGTAATCAATCAATCCTTCTGTGCACATAAAAAACAAATATGAAGATATAAGATCTCTTAGCCTTAAGCCTCAAGATGGTACAATATGACCAGTAGGTGATCCATTTATAAGAATAAAGAAAGAAGTCTTTGCACGCATCTCATAATTAATTGAATCAATTTTCCAAGAAAACTAAGCATAGTTAAAAAAATATGTAGAAAGGGTCACTCAACTCTATTATAAACTTTACTCATATCAAGCTTAAGTGGCATTACCGTTTCTTACCCTTCTTCATCTTAAGAAAATGAATCACTTCCTAGGCTACCAAAACATTTTAGTTATTAGCCTACTAGGGATGAAAGCTGATTAGGTCTCAGAAATGATTACTGGCAACACACTTTTGATCCTATTTGCAAGGATTTTAGATATTAGTTTGTAAATGACATTACAAATACTAATAGGTCTAAAATCATTGATATTAATAGGATGTTTTTTCTTAGGTACCAAAGTAATAAAAGTGTAGTTTAAGGATTGTGGACAAACACCAAAGTTTAATGCTTGCAACACTACTGCAGAGACAAATGAACCAATATGGGGCCAAAATTCTTGAAAGAACATAGGAGGTAGTCCATCAAGACCTGATACTTTGGAGGGATGCCTTTCATTTAAGGATTTTGTTACTTCCTCAATAGAATAAGCTTTAAGAAGATCCTTTTGCATGCTATCAGATGGTCTAGAATCAATCTTGTCAATAACAGCATCCATGTGTGCAGCACTAAATAAAGAGATAAAATGGTTAGTAATAAGGGCATTGTAGTCCTCTCCTTCTAGCCATCTGCCATATTCATCCATAAGCAATATGTGGTTCTTCTTTTTTCTTTAAGTAGCTTTAGAATGAAAAAACTTGGTATTTTGATCACTCTGCCAATCAAAGTGCTCGAACCTTTGCTTCCACATGATCTCCTCTCTTATTAACCAAGCTTGATGTTGCCCAGATGACTAACACAAGAGGGGGGGTGAATTGAGTTGTATTTAAAAAAATAACAATTATAAATCAAATATATAATATAAAATATAAACAAAATATGAAACAACAATAAATATAAAGAGTAAAAGTAACAGAGAATGAGAGTTTTGAAGAAATAATGCAAAACTTAGCAATAGATGTGTAAGCTCTTGTTGTGTATTTTGCAAAACTCGAGTGAGCTATTTATAGGCAAATGAGTTTTCAATTTCAAATTTGAAAAAATTCCCATGTCAAAAACATCATCATTCACTTTTCAAAAATTTCAAATCTAATATTTTTACTTTTTGCATGTGACAAAAGGAGCACACTTTACTTTTCAAAAATTTCAAACATAATTTTTTACTTTTTGCATATGACAAAAGGAGCACACTTTACTTTTCAAAATTTTCAAATAAAAACATCTACCTTTTGCATAAGTCAAGAAAAGCATCCACCACTTTTGAAAATATTCAAATAAAACATGCACATGTGAAAGATGACAATCAATCATCTTAATATTTTCAAAATTCAAACATTTAATCATGTCATGCACATGTGAAAGATGACAATCAATCATCTTTCAAAATTTTCAAATTTAATTTTCAAAATATTCATGCATATGTGGAAAATGTATTTTAATGATTTATGATAAAATATTAATTTTGAACCTTAATCCTAATTTCGAATTTTTAAGAGATTTACAAAATTACTCTATGATTTTAATGTGAACTTGTTCTCTTCTTGCTCATGCTTGCTTCCTTGATGTGCTTGATTCTATTGTGTGGACAACTTGAGCTTGAGACTCCTTTATTCTTTGAATTCATTTGTTATCATCAAAATCCATTTGTAGATTTACACGAAACTTGAAACTTTGGGTTCAACAATCTCCCCCTTTTTGATGATGACAAATACTTGATAGAACCCGAAGCCTGTATTAATACTTAAGCTCCCCCTGAGAATATGCGTTAGTTTTTCAAGCAAAAATATAAATATAATTCCAAGTATATATAACAAGTTTAGAAATTTAAACAATGTTAATGTTCTAGTCTAAAACTTCTCCCCCTTTTGGCATCATTAAAAAGGAATCATAATTAGTTCAATAAGATATATTTCTACAATAACCAATAGATAAATAAAACGCTGCGTTAGTAGAGACTGTAGAGAATTCAGTGTGTAGCCACACGTGTTCGACAAAACCTGCAAAGGCTGTAGGCCTAGTTTCGGTAATTCGGTGCGAAAGGAGATTTTGTAAAGAGCTGAATAATTGAAACCATCCGTGCCCGACAAAACCTGCAAAAGTTGAAGCCGAATTTTATCATCTCGGTGCGGAAGAAGATTTAAATCCGCTTGATGTTATTGACGAATTAGATGTTCCAGAGATTTGAAGTTGAATAATTAAAATTATTCGTGTCTGACAAATACAACAAAAGCTGCAGGCCTAGCTCTGGCAATGCGGTGCGGAGCCATGCATGTCCTACGAAACCTGCAAATGTTGGAAGTCTAACTCTGGCAATTCGGTGCAGAGCCACACGTATCTAACAAAACCTGTAAAGGTTGAAGGCCTAGCTCTAGCAGTCGGTGCAAAAGTAGATTTAAATCAATCGCCTGATGTTGTTGACAAACGGGTCTGAAGGCTCTGAGTTTCTATAAAAAAAAAATCATTTTCACCTATCGGATTCCAAAAAAAAAACATCGCTTCTTGACCTAAGTTCTGTTTTTTCATAACGATAGAATGACGGAAAAAATTTCGTCTGATAATCTTCCGGATTTGAATCAGGAACCGTCTCAACCAATCATTTTATCTCATGAGGTTGTCAACACCATGATAGAAGCAGAAATGCATTTTTCAAATAGAACTGATTCTGAGGTTGTTGCAGCATCAAGAACTCTCAGTGCTCAATATGCTGCCTCTGTTACGACCATGTCTCAGAGATTACTAGCGAGGGCAAATGAAGTTGATCGACTTAACAATCAAATATCTGTTCTGTATCAAAAGCTTGCAAATAAAGGTAGAAAGAATAAGAGGTTAAAGCAAGAAAATAAAGATTTGACGGAATTAGCTCATGTTTTGAAACTTCAAATAGAGGAATCGGAACAAGTAAGAGTTCAAGCACAGAGTCAACATCAGCAGATAATGGCAGCGTTTCACGAGAGAAACATGGACAATTATAATTAATCTCGCTACCTTAGTTCGATAACTTTTGACAATATGCATTCGGAATATCTTGTAATCTTGACTAAGTAAGATTTGAAGAGATGACAGTTTGTCTTCTACTTATTTCCATCTTTATAAAAGCAATCCTTGGTTTTATCTAATCCGCATCAAATCTTCTTTTCATTGTTGTAGTTCATTTTCATTCTCACTTTACAAAATCTTAATGGCTCATCAATTCTCCTTCAGTGATTTTCGTGATCAATCTATTTCTGCATCTGTCGTAAGTGCCATGAAGCAGCAAAACACTGATTTGGCTAATAAATCAGATCATGATGCCATTTACGAGCTTGTGGGTCTCGGGACTCGATACTCATCTTCCATTGTTGCTTTTTCCGCTCGGTTGCAGTCCAAAACTCGCGAGATAGAGAAGCTTAATGAGAAGATCGATATTTTTCAACGACTTGTTCAAGAGTCTAACAAAAAAATAGTAGACTTAAAACAACAGAATAAGGATTTAAAGTCCTTACTCGCCTCTGCATTTCGATTGCCTAATCCTTTAGATAAGGATGGCATGATGATTTATGAGGAGCAAATGCATTTGAATGATAAGGCTAAACGTCTCAAGTTTCTGTAGGTCATTTGAGATAATGGAATAAAAGTATCTAGCAGATATTCATGGCATGCATAATTCCTATTTATCTTCTAATCATGCATAGTTTATCTTCTGGTAGGGGTTTTGTGAAAATTTCTGCCAATTGATCATGTGTACTTGTGAATTCTAATACAATATCGCTCTTCTGCACATGATCTCTAAGAAAATGATATCTAATTTCAATATATTTGGTCTGAGAATGTCGTATTGGATTCTTCGAAAAATTTATAGCACTTATATTTATCACATTTGATTGGAATGTGATTGTACATAAGTTTAAAATTCTCAAGTTGTTGCTTCATGTAAAGAACTTGAGGACAACAACTGCTTACAGCAACATACTCTGCCTCAGTAATAGATAATGCAACAGAATTTTCTTTTTACTAAATCATGAAACAAGTGCATGACCTAAGAAATGACATGTTCTACTAAAACTTTTTTGATCATCTTTGCAACCAGTATAATCGGTACATGAATAACTAATAAGATCAAAAAAAGTGTGTTTAGGATACCATAACTCTAAGTCAATGGTATTGGCAAAATATCTAAAAATCAGTTTGACTGCAATCAAATGAGATTGTTTTGGAAATGATTGAAAATGTGCACATAAACATATACTGAACATAATATCAGGTCTACTAGTTATCAAATATAATAAACTACTAATCATACCTCGATATACATTTGAGTCAACTGGCTTACCGCTTTCATCTTTATCAAGTTTAGTGGTTGGATTCATTGATGTTCCAATTACTTTCGCACGTTCCATCTCAAATTTTGAGTAACTCTTTGATATATTTTGACTGATTAATAAATGTTCCACTTTTTGCTTGCTTGATTTGCAATCTGAGAAAGAAATTAAATTCTCCCATCATGCTCATTTCAAATTCTTCCTGCATATTCTTAACAAAAGCTTGACACGTATTCATTAGTAGCACCAAATATTATATCATCTACATAAATTTGAATTATAAGAATATTATTCTATTCATACTTGATGAAAAGAGTTATATCAATCTTTCCTCTTGAAAAACATTTTTCAATAAAAAAACTATTTAAGAAAACACTTTTAACATCCATTTGAAAAAGTTTAAAATCTTTATAACAGGCATATGTAAGTAGCATTCGAATAGTTTCTAATTTTTCGACTAGTGCACATGTCTCATCATAATCGATTCTTTCTTCTTGATTGAAATCTTGGGTTACAAGTCGAGTCTTATTTCTAGTGATGATTTTAGACTCATCTTTCTTATTTCTAAAAACTCATTTTGTTCCAATAACAGCATAATTTTTAGGTGTAGGAACAAATGTCCATACATTATTTCTTTCAAATTAATTTAGTTCTTCTTACACAAATAGAATCCATGATTTATCAATAAGAGTTTCATCAATATTTTGGGTTCAATTTAAGATAGAAAAAGTATGTGATTACAAATATTTCTAAGAGATGATCGAGTACTTACACCTCGTGAAGGTTCTCCTAGAATTTATTCCGCTGGATGATCTTTCACATGTTTCCACTATTTGGTTGCATCTTGTATTAAGTCTTGATGATCTTTCCTTCTATTTCCATGATCTTCTCTTTTGAATTGTCTTCAAATATCACACATCCTTTTTCTTTAGAAGTGAAGTCAATGAATTTAGTTTTGTTTTCTGTCACGTATCTTGAACATTCGTTATCTAAAAATAATTTATTTTTACCTGTAGAATACTTCATGCATACCTACAAAAGCAATTAAAAACAATTCCTGGTACCCAAGTTTTTTGGGTCCTTTATTTATTAGTATTAGAAGAAATAAGGTTTTTAGGTACCCATATGGCCCTAATAGTCATTGAATGTTTTCTTCTAATAGGACAAGCAAAATAATTATGACCATTTCTATTACAAAAATTACAAATAGCATACGAAATATATGAAGAACTTGAGTGATTATAATAGTATCCTTTTTTAACAAAATTATTTTTATGAAAAGAATTTTGAATATTGGACTTTGATGTAGAAGAATTATCAAAGAAGTTTTTATAAAATTTGTATTTTTATTTTGGCTTATATCTCAAGCCTGCCTTATCAAAAACACATCTTTGACTACCAAGAAGTTTTTCAAAATTTCTTTTTTCATTCGTAAAGTTTTCAATAATATTTTCTAAATCAGTTTTCTTTTTCTTCAACTCAAGATTTTCATCTTTCAAAACAATATTTTCTTTTCTTAAAATATCAATTTCGTTTGTTAAAGAATAATTTTTCTTTTTCAAAGCAGTATACTTGATACCCAATTTTTCAAATTCCTCATATACCTCTTCTAAAACATTTTGCAATTCTTCATATGAAGGATCTTCAATATTATCAAAATTTGTTACCTCAATATCATCTTTAGCCATAAGACAAAAATTTGCTGATTCTCCATTACTTACTTCACTATCTGAGCTACTTGAATCATCATCTCACGTAGCTTTCATTGCTTTTTTGCCTTTGTTTCGATCTTTCTTTAGCAGAGGACAATCTGGCTTGATATGACCAGGTTTATTGCATTTATAACAAATTAAAGTGTCATTTTTACCTGAATCTTTCTTGGAAAACTTATTGAAGGATTTCCTCGGAGGAGATTTATTTTTCTTTAAAAACCTCTGAATTCTTCTTATTATCATCGTAACTTTTTCATCTTTGTTGTCATTTTCCTCATCTTCATCACTTTCACTTTCATGTGGAACAGCTTTAAGTGCCAAGCTCTTCTTTGACTTTCCTTCTTCTTCTCCTCTTTTCAATGTGTACTCATGGGTGATAAGTGACCCGATGAGTTCATTCACTTCGAGTTTCTTGAGGTCTCTAGTTTCAAGAATCGCTGTCACTTTTGATTCCCAACGTTTTGGTAGAGAGTTGAGAATTTTTCTTACTATCTCCACTTTGGAATAAATTTTGCCAAGAGCTGTCAAGCTGTTTATGATGTTAGTAAAACGAGTGTACATACTAGAAATAGATTCATCATCATTCATCTTAAACATTTCATATTCATGAGTAAGAATATAAATTTTTGATTCCTTGACTTGAGAAGTTCCTTCATAAGTAACTTCCAAATTATCCCAAATTTCCTTTGCTGTAGCACAAGTCATTACTCTATTAAATTAATTACCATTGAGAGCATTATATAATAAATTCATAGTAGTTAAATTCAAAATATAAAGTCGATTGTCTTCACGATCAAACTCTTCTTCTTCCTTTTTGACCTTTACTCCATCAACTACTTTTGTTGGAATATAAGGTCCATTTACAATGCATTTCCAGATTTCTCGACCTTGAGCCTGAAGGAATATTCTCATTCTAACTTTCCAGAATGAGTAATTGTCTCCGCAAAAGAGTGGAGGCCGACTGCTAGATTGACCTTCACCAAATGAAGTTGCAATGTTAGTCATAAGATCTTAACTCAAAAGATAGTTAATCTTATAATAGAGCTCTAACTTTGATACCAATTGTTGCCCAGATGACTAACACAAGAGGGAGGATGAATTGAGTTGTATTTAAAAAAATAACAATTATAAATCAAATATATAATATAAAATATAAACAAAATATGAAACAACAATAAATATAAAAAGTAAGAGTAAGAGAGAATGAGAGTTTTGAAAAAATGATGCAAAACTTAGCAATAGATGTGTAAGCTCTTGTTGTGTATTTTGCAAAACTCAAGTGAGCTATTTATAGGCAAATGAGTTTTCAATTTCAAATTTGACAAGATTCCCATGTCAAAAATATCATCATTCACTTTTCAAAAATTTCAAATCTAATATTTTTACTTTTTGCATGTGACAAAAGGAGCACACTTTACTTTTCAAAAATTTCAAACACAATCTTTTACTTTTTGCATATGACAAAAGGAGCACACTTTACTTTTCAAAAATTTCAAATAAAGACATCTACCTTTTGCATAAGTCAAGAAAAGCATCCACCACTTTTGAAAATATTCAAATAAAACATGCACATGTGAAAGATGACAATCAATCATCTTAATATTTTCAAAATTTAAACCTTTAATCATGTCATGCACATGTGAAAGATGACAATCAATCATCTTTTAAAATTTTCAAATTTAATTTTCAAAATATTCATGCATATGTGAAAAATGTATTTTAATGAATTATGATAAAATATTAATTTTGAGCCTTAATCCTAATTTCGAATTTTTAAGAGATTTACAAAATTACTCTATGATTTTAATGTGAATTTGTTCTCTTCTTGCTCATGCTTGCTTCCTTGATGTGCTTGATTCTATTGTGTGGACAACTTGAGCTTGAGACTCCTTTATTCTTGAATTCATTTGTTATCATCAAAATCCATTTGTAGATTTACACGAAACTTGAAACCTTGGGTTCAACACTTGAACCTTCTCAGAAGCAGAATTAATTGTTGTAATGTTCACCTTTGTAGGGTCTTGTTGTTGCAAGAACTTCAATATTTGTTATGTAGCATGGAGCTTTGTATGAACTTGTCCAACTTTGAATTTATTTCAAACCTGCAATCGACAAGTGCAGCTTGAAATAGCATCCAGTATCCCCTTTAAATTAGAGTCTCTGCCTTGTTCTCTCCAATAATTTTCCAAAATCTCAAAATATTTTTCATCTAACCACATTGATTCAAAATGAAATGGCCTAGGCCCACTTTTGATTGCAAGTAATCTCATTACGTCAATCTAATATTGGGATGTTGTTAGAGTATGATGTAGAGACATAGAAAACAGTAGTTTTATTAAACATATCACAACACTTTAGGTTGCTTAAAAATCCTAAGAATTGGTCAAATCTATCAAAAATCATAACAAAATTCCTTTTGTTGCACCATGTAAACTGTGAATCTTGAAACTCTAAATCTTTAATTTTACAATCCACCATCACATTTCTCAAATTAAGCATCTATTATTTAGGTCTTCCATTTCCTCCACATTTCTCCCCTTATGAAATTATTTCATTGAAATTTTCAAAAAGTAACCAAGCTTCATTGATGCCTATTTTTATTTTGTTGATAAGGGTTTAGGTTTCATGTCTTCTAGAAGCTTCAAGATAGCCATACAGGCCAGTTAGAAACCTTTTTTTTTTATGAATCCTCAACCATATCATCTATATAGTATTGTGAAATAACTAATAACAGATAAAATGATCTCATTCTTCCATAAAATGGTCAATCCTCCACTGCAACCCATAGAGGCAATAGTTATACAATTATCAAAGTGCAATTTGACCCTATGATGAAATGATGTCTTTGTGTCCATTTTGAAGTTGTCTCTTCCATTTCATCTACATAGGACCAGGTTTTGTTGTATTACCTGAGGCAATGCAGTCAGAAAATTTTTCATGAGGGGGAGACAAGAAACTTGTATCAGTTAAGTCAATTATCTCTAATGATCTAGAAGCCCCAACATTTTGACATGGAGGATTAACTTTATTGTCAACCAATCCAAGATAAACAGGTTGGTAAACTATCAAGTAACTACTCCCTATAATTGGTCTCCTGGGAGGGCAAGGCAAAATTTAAATTATGGGTATCAGAATTTGATGCAAATATCATAGTTGGAATTATAGGAACAAAATTACTTAAACCAACAGAATAACTTAAACCAAATGCTCGAATCCAACTTCCATATTGCATATTTAAGACTCCTGCTTTAGGTCCAACAAAAACTCTTTTTGGACATCTCATTGTCAAATAAGAAATCAATTCACAAAAAAAAAAAAACGAATTCTTGGCAATTTCTCATACTTGAATTGTATGAAAGTTCTCTTACCATTTAAATTAATCATCTAGCCACGCATGAGAGGTTTCGTGAAATCCAATTTAATCAACAAACGCGTAAATTTACCCCATCATGTACCTTTATCATCAACTGCTAATGGATAACCTGCCCACATGAACTCTTGATCTGAGAGCCTATTGCAGAGTTCATACATCCAAATAGCAAGTTGTGTAATTGGACCCGAAAGGAAGCTTCTATGAAGACCAAATCATAATGGTGGGTGGGTGGGTGGGGGGGGGGGGGGGGAGATTCCATCGAAGTATTGCATGCAAGTGAGATATTGATAAAAAAAAAGCCACGATTGTCCATCCCAAACTTGAGTGAAGTCTTGGGCCGACGTAAATTCCAAAAGAAACACATTCTTACCAACCTCAATGAAATGCACCACTGAGTCCAGTTTCCATATCTTTAACATAGAAGTCTTAAGGGCCTCACCATTGATGCGTTTCTTTGTGATGATCTTACTAATTAGGCAAAATTTCTTACGTTCCAGTGTAGCATGCAATACATTGCCACCACATAAACATTAGAATTTTCCTTCTTTATAAGGGACATTTTATCCTATGAAGATGTGATATCCTCTACCAACAGAGGATTAGGAGAAGAACCAAAGTACAAAGATACAAAGAAGAGAACAAACTCAGATTATTGACTAAAAAACTAAGAAAACTAAGACAAAATCTTCATTTTAGTGGAAGAGAGAAAACTTTCGCCTCAGAGATCAAGAGAAAGATAGAAAAACTCATGACATTAGCAATATGTTGAGTGTGCAAAAAATAGATCCATAAATTATTTCTTTTAATGATATGATGTCAAAATATATATTAATGCACATTAATTTGTAATGTTTAAAGGAGGTTGTTCTAGCAGAGGGAATGACCTGATTGAATGGAAACAACTATGGTCTCTCACTCCTTTGGAACACAAACTCTATTTAGTTTATCTTACTTTAAAGTGATTTGACATCCAAACACACACATTTGATCTACTTTCAACTAAACTCAAGTGAACTTGGCCCCACAATGATGACACATGTTTGACGAAAAAGTTTAGATTTTTGGAAACAAATCCTGACAGCATTAATGGCTCATCAATGCTGCATTTTCTTCTCCGGTTCGTTCCCCCTCTCTCTAACAACCTAGGGGAGTCGAAATTAATTTTTTTCCTATGCGTTTTTTGTAGCACATTTTTTTGAATTGATGAATCTCACAAATTTACATCTTCTCATAAACTCATCTAAACTTATCTAAGTGGAATCCACAAAACTCACTCAACCATCTCAACTCACTACTATTCATAAAGAACTCAGCTCATTCGACATCCAAACATAGCCTAATTGTCCCAGCTAAAATCAAGTTGTTCATGTGGAAAGCAGTCTATGATATACTTCTCACCAGAAAAAATCTATTTAAAAAGAAAATTCTTGAATTAGATTTATGTAGCATATGTAAAAAGGAGGTGGAATCTATGTCCCACATACTTTGGGACTTTCCAGCTGCAAGTACAATTTGAGTTGAATCTCAATGTCCAATTCGAGCTGAATCTCAATGTCTAATTCATAAATGGCCGAGTTTTTTCTTTGATTTTTCTAAGCCGTGGTTATGTTTGAATTCAAAATTATCAATGAAGATGCTTCAGCTGTCCTACTTTATTTTGAAAAGGATATGGTTAAGCAGAAATCTTGTTGTACATGAAAAAAACTAGAATCTCCGATATAGGTTTTCTCAATAACAAAACATGATAGAGACATTTTTCAAACATTTTAAGAAAAAACCAAGTCTAGTACAACAGGAAATATCCCCAATAGATTAGAAACAAGATGGAAGGCTCTACCCTCCAAAACTATTAAAGCAAATTGGGATGCCTCTATGTGTAATAAGCAAAATAAAAATGGTATAGGTATCATTTTCAAAGATCACTATGGAGAATTTATGGCTATTGCTTGTTTGTATACAAGATTTGGAATGAAAATGGTTATGGCTAAAGGCTTGGCACTAAGAAAATTTATGGAAATATGTGCTGATTTGGGTTTTGAAAGAGTTGTATTTGAAAGAGGTTGCAAAACTATAGTGCATGCTATCAACAATAAAGAAGAAACATATGCTGACTATGGTACCATTGTTCTTGATGCCTGAAACATTCTGAGGAAGAGACCTAGTTGAGAGATAGCTTTTGTGCACAAAGAAGCCAATTGTGTGGCTCACCAACTAACAAAGTTAGCATTAGCATGTAAGAGTGAGCAAATATGAATTGAGGATGGTCCAATGCAGATTATGTTTACGGTTTCTCTAGAACAGTCTATATAATGTTGACATAGTTTATATGTTTTTGCATTTCCTATATCAACGAAGAGTTTTGCTAAAGGCGGGAAATCTCGTGTAGGGATTATACATAAACAAGTTTTCAATTTTATATTAACTATAATTCCTACATTAAGAAAGCTGAAATATAAAATACAATTAGAGACGAACTGCAACTCAATTTTTATACAATTCTTACATCAAATTACCTACAAGTATTATTTTCTATTAATGAAATTCCTCAAATTTTTTTTTAAAAAAATTGTAACGTTTTGATAAATATCTATACTTTTAAGTTAAAGGCTCTCACAAAAATATATAGTATTTGAAAAATACAGTAAAAATTGTCTTAAATAAAATAAAATAAAATAAAATAAAATGTCTTACAGAATTCTATTTACAATTGTAAAAATATTGGTTGCAACACTTGCTGCAGCCGAGAGATACACATAGTCTACAGTCGTTGTTTTATAAATAATAATAAGAAAAAAATTGATAGTGTGTCGGGCTGCAGCTGTACAGGGGCTGCAGCCCATCATGCCTGTTCACAATTTCACATACTATGCACATCGATATACGTGAGAAACAAGCATGTGTCGTTAGGCTCGTTACACGGACGGCGTAGTAACCAACAACCGACTAGAAAGGCCATCGGTTGCTATAGACCCAATTGGAAACCTTTGTCGGTGATTTTTCAGAGTGAGAGAGATGTGGGAATCGATCTGTTTAACGTTAGCTGCGACCGCCGGTAACAACATCGGCAAAGTCCTCCAGAAAAAGGGCACTCTCATTCTTCCCCCTCTCTCTTTCAAGTTCAAGGCACGCCCGCAACCTTTGCTCCTTTTTTCTTTGTTTTATTTAGATTTTCTGACCACCCCATTATTGATTTCTGTGATTCCGTATTTATTTACTTTTTATTGATATGAGTTACGGTGGGTAATGTCAAAATTCCGGTAAAAAATTCAAATGCAATTTTGTGAAAATCTGATGCATGATTACAGTTTGGTTTCATGTCCTATTTTGTGGAATCGAGATTCAATTCTGAATCCATGCAACCAAAAACAGCTTCTTGCACGCCGTTTTATTTATTGATAATTGGTGCTGGTGTAAATGTACATTTGTTTGTGTTTATAGGTAATAAGGGCATATGCTTTCAACAAAACTTGGGCGGTTGGTTTTCTAATGGATATATTTGGAGCAATGTTGATGTTGAGGGCACTATCTCAAGCCCCTGTAAGTGCATCTTCATCAAGCTTTCGTATCTTTATTATTTACGTTATAACACTATTCAGTATTCCCAAAAGAAAATTAAATAATTATATAAATAGAAAGCTTCCAATGCTTTTGTGATATCGTTGAGGATGAAGTTCTGGGTGCACACATTAATTTCCACATATCAAAGCTGATTTCATTTCCACCGGTGCTGCTGCAGTTGAACTCCAGGATGCATATTATGCTGATCTTGGATGATTTTTTAACCTTGGCTTCTTTCTTTATGATGTCTTCTCAGGTATCTGTTATCCAACCAGTTTCTGGCTGCGGACTTGCTATTCTTTCTGTCTTTTCCCATTTTTATTTGAAGGAAGTAATGAATGCTATTGACTGGGTGGGCATCACTTTGGCGGGCATCGGTACTATCGGTAATTTAAGTTCTTTATAGTTATAGTAGTTAAAAAACATATATATATATATTTTATAAGTATACGATTATATTAGTAGAATAGGCATAGCTCAAATATTCAAGATGGTATACAAGAGGAAATACCTATCTAAGATGAAAAAAAGGAAACAAGAAAATCATGAAGGTCTAGACCAGTAAAATCTACAGCTGTGGCCCATAAGAATAACATTCTTCGAGAAAAGAAAAGAAAAGAAGTTCACGACCTGTACGTTAGGCTTTCGCCCATTGCGGAAAATTCTCCACTACTGCCTCCCATAGGAATGTGGACCTTGTCCTAGTCCTAGTGAGGTTGATCATCCTCTCAGACCAGTTACTAATCATCGTCTTGGTAGGTTGTTGCCTCATAAATTAAATAATCAGACACGAGTCTCTTCTCAGGCAGATTCCTCCTTTTGCAATTGCCTACTTCTTGCAAAAGAGAAATAGAGGACTGTCCCTTGAAGGAGAACTAAATTGTTGAACTACTGTCAAAGAAGGAGGCATGTGGGCCCTACATGTCACCTAATACACTGGGTGTGGACCATGCACATGTTGAAATGAAATGACTGGCAATGGAGAGTGATGGAGGGAGGAGCTTATGGCCAAACTAGAGGAGGGTTGTGTGGTGGTTGTATGCGAGCAGACGACAGTAGATCAGAGGTTTTAAAACTGGCCAAGGTTGAAAATGGAGGAGAAAGGGAGAAAAAGGGTAAATGGGCCAACAAACGATCCGGGTACTATCTAGCAAAGGCTAGTGACGAAAATCCTGGTCAGAGGAGGTTTAGAAACCATAGTTTGGAGGTGGCGTGTGGCAGCAATGCGCGCCATTGATAATGTGTGGCAGCCACACGTCAGTGGTTTGGGATAGTTGCTGGCTGGTGATGGTGGAGAAAAGGGCAGCGACTCTAATCTTAGTGATCGCATGGTGGTTTGGTAGGTGGAAAGCCGTAAATCCATCCTCTAGGTATCTAAGAGAAAGGTTGGAAAAAGTAGGAGAAATGGGGTACAAGAGCAAGGGGAAGATAGAAAGGGGAAGGAGGGAGGAGTAGGGAAGGGGCTGGATCTAGTAGAGTTCTCCTCCCTTCAGTGGGAGGACTTTTAAGGAATGGGGCGAGGGTTTTGGGAAAGAGAAACAGAGAGAGAAATATGAGCTTTTACCACCAAGTTTTGTTCCTGCTTGTCACCAAAAGCGTCTAAAAGAATATTCAGGTGATATAATTGCCTAATGCTTTCAACATCCTTAGAAATGCTTTACTTTATACTCTTTATCTTTGGGTGAATGTTCATGTTTCTAGTTTTCAGGACTTTCTTGCTTCTTTTTCTTTGTTTAGGAGTATCTCCTGTATGCTACATGTGTACTTTTTTTTTATATATAAGGAAGTCTTATATCAATCTAAACTTGGGCATCAACCTCACAGTTTTTCATGAACAATATTACCAACTTAAATTATTTGGTTTATTTTATTAATTTTACCTGTATGGTATAAGTTGTATATGCTTTTTTTGTATTTACAGGAGTTGGTGCTGGAGGTGAGGAGCAAGAGGCTACTGTCATATCTATTTTCCATTTACCATGGCTGGCATTCGTTGTTGCCATCTTGTTTGTAGGTACCTTATCCTATGCTCGATCTGAACTAAGTATAGGCATTTAAGAATTTGTCAACTCATTAATATAAAAAAAAAAAAAAAATCGTCCACTCCTGTTCATGTGACAAGATTATGGTTTCAAAACTTGAAATTGAAGAGGATTTTCTTATGAATTTCATAAGAATCCTGTTTGGATGAAGTTGTTGTAAGGTCTCATGTCAATGTATTGTCTCAATCATTGTTGGTGCAATGTGCATGGAATTGCTGCCAACTGTACATATGTCTTAGGTACCTGGCTCATGGACCTCTAAAAATATCATGCCAGATATGGTAGTTTATTCATTACATTTGGAATCTGCAGATGTGATTATTTTTGCAATCAAACTTAACTTCAAATCCAAAGTACCTAGTGTTGGCTGCACAGACCCTTTTCAGCATTCAATATAAACTAGATTTTAACTTTTTTTTACGAACTCTATTGCAGATACCCAGTATGAAATTAGATTAGTAACATGTAGTATATGTTTCCTTAATGATTCCTTATTGATGACATCTTGTTTTAGTAGGATCAACATTAAGGTTTGTGACACTCTAGATTGAGTACAGAAGGGTGCTGAATGAGATTTTACATTGTCTAGGATAGAGAAGTTCTTAGCCTTTATAATGGTTTCAATAAATCTCCAATTGTGACCTTGACTAGTGCTTTTGTGGCATAAGCTTTGATGTGCCTTGGACTTTCCTTGGATCATCACAAATGATATTACAGTAAATCCCAGCAAAAGGTGTGGGACTTGAGCTGAATGATCTGACAAGGACATCAGAGATTTGAATGAGGAAGGTTGTAAGGTCCAGGATTGAGTATAGAAGGGTAGTAAATTCCACATTATTTGGGAGACATGTTTTTTGGCTTTATAATGATGCCAATGAGCTCCAGTTTGACCAGTCCTTTTGAAGTGATATGTAGCATGGGCTTTCCTCAGATAGTTAGAAATTATGCTAATAATAAGTGTGGCATTAATTATCGATGCATTTAGACTGCTATAACCTTAAGATGTACATTTCCTATTGACATTGGCCTATGTTGTCACTAGGCTGCCCTTTATTCTGTTTTTATTCCCTCTTGGAAAATGATAGACAGACAACCTTTTTAACAGCCCTTTACACAACCATGTTTTAAATGAGGGTATTTTGGTAAAATAACTAATACAAGTAACATCATTTTACAAAAAAAGTACCCTCATTTTAAAACATCTTTTTATAAAGGGTTGTAAAAATGGTGTAGGTGTACCAATACATTAAATGGTGATGTTTACTTCATTTGGAAATCAACCACACTACAAGATTCAGAATGAGTGATTGCTGTAGTCCATTCCATAATGAGACCTAGTTTCATTGCTTTAAATGTTACTGACTTGGTTCAAAGTGCAGTGCTGTGAATACTTTAGTTATATTACTAGTGTAAGCATGGCAGGATTTTTCAATTATGGGATCATCGTAAACATTGTAGAACTCTTTTTCCTTAGGTACTTCTTAACGGGTGGCTTCGTATCTACAAACGGCAAAGAAAAGAACAGGAGATGGTAAAAATCCCTCTAGTGATGTTCACATTCAGCAAGATATACTATTTCTTTTCTTTTCTTTTACAATTAGCACAACTCTCCTCCTACTCCCACCCCTTGTCTCATTATTGACACTCTTTTGATCCAGATGGAATATGAAGTTGTGGAAGAAATTATATATGGTTTGGAATCTGGCATTTTGTTCGGGTACTATATCCTCTCGAACTAAATTTTTGCAATATTTTTTTTCCTGCTCATATTTTTGTGTGAATGCTGACAGAGCTAATATGGTATAGCATGATTGAATTATTGACAGTTTTTCATCTTACAACTTACAAATAGTGACTTGTCATGTTCTCTTGTGATGTTTGTTAAATCAAATAGTACATTCTTTTATTGAAAGATCATTCATTTGTTTAAAACCTATCAAGCAATTTTAATACATCTGATTGCAGGATGGCATCTGTAATTTCAAAGATGGGCTTTGTATTTTTGGAGCAGGGCTTCCACAGGATGCTGGTACCAATATGCATTTCAATCAGTGTTTCTTTTAGTGGTACAGGATTTTATTATCAGGTACTTCAAATGGTTGAAAAATTGACAATTTAATTTCAGTATGTTGATGGACCTGCATCTGAGCTATTTAATCTTTTTTAGCCAAATTGATACTTTCAACAACATACTATCATGTGTGTACCTTTTTATTTTGTTTTGAGGAGAGAATTGGTTGAATGTTCTCTCATATGTTCTACCGTCCATATTGCTATATTTACCTAGGAGGAACTGTTTTAATCGAAACTAGTGGAGTTCTGTAAAAAATTGACTCAAACAGTTACTGTCATAACATACTTCTTCGTTCAAGTTTTACAGACTCGGGGTCTAAAGCATGGGAGAGCAATTGTAGTAGCCACGTGTGCTGCTGTGGCATCAATTGTGACTGGTGTTCTTGCTGGTATGCTTGCATTAGGCGAACGATTACCTGAAGCACCAATAGCTCGTGTTTCACTTCTGCTTGGATGGTAATTTAAAATACTGCACTATTTTGTAATTCAATGTGCTTACAGAAGAAACCTTTTAAAACCAAACCTTTTTAAAGCTTGATACACGGTGCATATCAATTTATGCCTGGCACTTTCTCAATGTCCTAGTTGTCGGTCGAAATTAATTGGGTAAAAATATACAATTTGAAGCCCCTAGGGATTGGCTCAAGTAATAAAAGCCTTGGGTTTAGGTGTTTGCTCCCCTTAGGTCTAAGGTTCAAATCATCTTAGGTGCAAACAATTTTTAAGAGCCATCAGATTAAGGGATTTTTCTTGAATTAACTGAAATGCACTTGCGGAAAACTCCTTATCGAGAGCCTGTGCACTCCCAAGATTAGTTAGGACGTAGTTCCAGACACCCAATGCCAATAAAAAAATGTAGTTTGAAACATTTGGTCATTAATTACTTGTCATATACTCATTATTGAACATATCCATTAATAGCACAAACCCTTTATCAATTTGCAGCACCTGGTTCTTGTGGATTGAGGTGATATGGGATCTGAGTCCTTATATTCCGCATCTGGGTGCCACCATGTTTAGTATTTTCTGTTTTAATTTCTTTACTGCAGGTTCCTTATCATTATTGGTGTGATTTTACTCGTGAGTTCATCACGGCTGTTGAGACACCTTCCGTGGCCATTACGACATCTCATACCAAGTGGCCTTGAGAGGAATTTCAATGCTAGACGATCTGGATCTGTCCGTGTTAGGGATTCAAACCCAAGTGCTGTCATCCAGGCTGCAACATTGCATCATTTGGTATCATCTCCTCCTAAAGAGAAGGCTTGATTAACCGATAATAGGGATACAAACCCAAGTGCTGTTATATAGGCGGCAACCATTTGGCATAACCTCTTCCTGAAGAAGACTTGAAGTGACAATATTAAGAAGATTATCATTGTGTATGTTAAGACTCTTGTTGATGGGCTTGTAGATGATATTGAGTTGTTCTTTATTGAGGGTGGGGTGTATAGTACAATTCTGCTTACTGATTTTAGAGGGCATGTAATTTTGTGGGTCATTCCTTCTCCTTGACATGCTATGCCCGATTTAAAATCCTTGTATCTTGAAACTCTATCCTCTTTTTTTCTTTTCTTTTTTTCCATTCCATTTAGTCTCAATTATGTTGTTTTAGTTGGGATGGTGATATCATAAATATTGACATTTCTGAGTTTTACTTATTAGGTATTACATTATTTCTATAGGTGTGGCCACTCGTTGACATAATAATATTTTCTTTAAAAAAAATTAGAATTAAAATTCTTTTACAAATGAAATATTATCATGTCAAAATGTGGAGGATGTATCTTTACATTAGCTTGTAGATATAACATTCTCGAGCACTCCCAATGGTTTATGTATTATATTCTTTAAAATACATAATCCAAAACTCATTTTTTCTATTTTACATATTGACTTTTACGATACGGCATATATCAAATTATCTATTTTTTCTTTATATCATTTAAATGTTATATTATTTAATAATTTGTTGGAGACAAAGTATATGAAAGAAATAAAAGAAATAAACAATGTTTACATTTGTGAACAGTTCATACTATATGTAACTGAACATTACAGCAAAATGTAAAACAGATATGAAAATACATAATTCATTTGAGGCACTTTTAAGCTAATTTTTTTCAAATTTTACATAAAAATGGGTTTTACGAATTCCATTAAGAGTGCTCAATCAGTAGTTTTAAATGAAAGAACCCTAATTTGCAAGAACAAAATGAAGAAATTCATCGAGCATTCAAAATCTCATTTTTCATTTTCTCCCCAATTTTAAGGTAAAAAGCATGATCATATATGGTTGTTGGAGAAGTTATGCTGTGGACACCACTTAGAAGGGTGGCTCCATCATTAGTCCTTGACAGTACAAGCTTTTCATGTTGGGAGATGTTAGGTATTTCACTCTTGAAATTTTGATGGGATTTTTTTTTTACATAATTTTTAAGAAATTTTTTATTTGATTATTTTAATATCTTAAAATATTATTTAAAAATATAAAAAAATCACAATATTATTTAAAAATACTTATTTAAAAATTATATAAAAAATTTTAAAAAAATCCTATCAGAAACTCAAGAGTGAGATACTTGGCATTTTCGTTTCACGTTTTCACCTATTTTTTTTTTTTTAGCTCATTCTCCTCCATGTTTAATCTTTGGTCCTTGATAGTACAAAAAGCTCCACGTTTTCACCTCTTTGTTTCCCCTTTTACTTCTCTCTTGAGGCATTCATTTCCATGACAGACAGCAAGATGATGGTAACAATGACAGGACGACAAGGACAAAGACTGGGAGGGAAACAAGACCTTTTATTATTTGACTTTGTTTTTTAGGCAAACAAGACCTGATTTTAAGATAATAAAAGTTATGGAGGGGCCCCTCCACCCAAAAAACCAAAACCTTAATGGCCATGTACCTCTGCAGTCCTTTCATGGTATATCTACTAAACATTAGGTCCCGTTTGAATATAACGATCATTTTTTTTCTTTTTATTTTATCTTATTATTATAATTTTTTTATAAAATATATTAAATAATTCAAAATTTCAAGTTTTAAAATAATAATAATATTAAAAAATAATATTTTATTTAATTTTTAATTTTTATTTTATCTCATTTCATTTCACTATTCAAATAAGCAATAATAATAATGGATTTCAAACGTTAAAGAAACCACTTGGATAAGGAAGAACAGAGAGGAGGGGGGGGGGGGGGGCAATACTAGAGAAGTTACAGACATTTCCACCTGCACCTCATATTCATGATGAACCAGATGTAGAGGTCCACCATCACCAGGAAAAAGTCCACAATGCAGAACAAAATGCCATATTCCAATTCATATGGATAATCCTAAAAAATACATGATGGTACGATTTTGATGGGACACATCAAGGGAATTTGGAACCAACCATTCTGCAAAAGATTAGATGATTATTTACTAGAGTTAAAGTTAAAGGTCAAGGTAATTATTGTGTTATTAGTTGAAATTCTTCTATTCTCAAGCGCTAACATGATAGAATTTGATATGATAGAATTTGATTTGTAAGATAATTTATTATAGATCAAACTCCATGAATGTCAAAGGTACAAAAATTGGTAGAAATCACACGTTACACTTATATACCATTACAACTTATCAAGTGAATTTGTGCCTAATTTAGACAAGCCATAATATCCCTTATCGATGTCTACCAATAGAGCTTATTTACATTGAAAAGTTATTTGTATATATAAAGGATTGTGCAAATTTTTTGAAAAAAAGTAAGAGTTATTCTTAAAAAAAATAATTGAAAGTGATTCTGTTAAAAGTTTTTTAGACCAGATGGCATGAGACTAATCTCTAAATAGAAGAACTAAATTCGAATCCCCCGTACTCCCTATATACATATATAAAATGAAAGTGATTCTAGTATTACTTTTTGAGAAAAGACAAGTCTAGGGCCTAGAACTAGACTATATATGGCATGACATGAGGAAGGACCCCTCAGTTGGTGATCCCTTGAGAGATACATGGCATTACATATATGGCCAAGCTCATAGAAAACGGTACATACACACAAGACTAGGAGTGGGGACTTCCAAAACTGACAGTTCAGTAGGGTTCCTATAACTCGGGACGAGTTTTAATTATCATGAAACTATTTGGATTAAAGTTTTATGGCCTGGACTCTGGACACCAAAATTTTCATTACTTACATTGTCATTGCTTCTACTTTCAGGAAAATACTCTGTAAGAAAGAAACTTCAGATGTAAAGTGCACGACTAGACTTTTATATCTAAATTAGTGACTGCTCTCTCAACGTTTTCTGGTTTTTTTTTTTTTTTTTTAAAAAACATTTGGAGGAAAGGGTTTCAGACTCCAAACTTCTCTTTTAAGACTGAAAGTTATGCCAATAGATTACAGACCTTTAAGCTTTAAGAAAGGCAACAATATCTAACATTATGAGCAGCACTTTTTAAAGGGCCATGATCAGGTTTATACAAAGGGTGATGCTAGAGGAATCGATGAAGGACTGATAATTTAGACAGATTAGTGTAACCATATTTTTTTTTTCTTTCCATTTCAATCATTTTTTAAATATTTTTAAAAAATATATAAAAAAAATCAATTTATTAATAGTCTCTTTCTTAATCATTAAAATATCGATCACTTTTATAAGTCAAAATATCAGTTCAAATAGTATTTTCCTTGTACAAAAAGAATTCTTGCAGCATGTAACTCTCAGAATATTTCAAGGCTGGAGGGATGCTGTAGGATCAAGTTGTAAATAGTCTAAACTTTCCAAGAGAAGGAAATGCACCAAAAAATGCTCCTATAATGAAATTATTTTTTAAGTTACCGACAGAATGTTCTTAAGAACTGTTGTTCCTTCTATGTTATCATCAGCAGACCTCAGCATGAAGTCATCCATGAGTTTTTCCTTTTTTCAAGCAAGCAAAATTCTATTAGAAATGAAAATGATAATTTATGAGGAGGTGGTAAGATTTCTCAACAAATGCTGCCGTAAAATAACTATAGGGCAAAAATTGTGAAAAAAAAAGAAAAATAAAATAAAATTTAATTTTTGAGATCAATTTCTTAGTCTTTATTTATATTCTACAAAAAATAAAAAAATAAAGGACGCCGTCTTAAAGACAGTAGTTAGCACTTGGCAAAGTCTTTGAGTTGCTCGAACTCGATAGCTTCCCCCAAAAGTCCAAGTTGTCCTCAAATCAAATGTCCAGTCTAATTGCTAATTAGCCCATTATAGTGGGACCTCTGATCTCCACTTAAGAGTGAAGATCATGTACTAGTGCATACCATGTCTTCCAATTTCAAAGTACCTTTGCTCCTTTAACAAGTGGTAACGACCAGATATGACTAGAGAATAGTGTTTCAACTTTCAACCGACCAAAAACCATGGTTTGTAATAAAACATTAAGGAAAATTTTAGTAAAATTCAGGTCACAAAGAACGACAAAAGTACATAGTAATAAACAATAAAATGGTCCCATCTATATAGATTCTTCCACATAAATGATGATGAATCACATCAGGAATCAATTTAGTAGAAAGACCTACCACCAACAATCACAGTGCGTTTTCTTGCCCGGGATAATTACCAAGCTGTTCCATCTGCCAGCTTTCATGAGAAGCAACATGTTCATTGAAAGGAGTGTAGTGCTGCAAAAGCATATATATGAAAAGATAAAAAATAATTAGAGTCTTGATATAATAGAGTAATACAAATATATAATCGTAAAGTATCTAAATATTGTATAATTATTTTTAAAAAATTATTATTAAAAAATTAATTCTTTTTATGTTAATTTCGTATTTATTTATTTATTTTAAAATAATTATAAAATATTTATATATTAACTACTATAAATATTATTTCTCTATAATAAATAAATAGACTTTAGCTCCCTCAATAGCATTTCCCTGTCAGACAATTGAAACAACATTTCATGCAAGTCTCCGCATTCTCAATAGTTTCTTCATTCTAACCTTTAAAATATATCATCAAAATTCATTTTTTTAATTTATTTTACATACTGATTTTTATAATATATATCAATTTATTTATTTTTTCTTTATATAATTTAAATATAATACTTTGTAATATATTTTATTCATTTCAAAGAAGTTAAAAAGTAGAAAGTCGATAAAGAAATGAATAAAGAAAAAAAAGTAGAGAGAAAAATGAATTAAATATTTATACAAGTGTGAATAGTATTCTATAGATGTAAAGGTGATACTGTAGCAATATGTATATTAGTTATAAAATACATAATCCATTGGATTGGCCATATTGAGATATTTCTTTCAAATTTTACAAAACCATGACTTTGACATAACCCATGGGAATGCTCTAAGAGGATGTTCATCACGCCCAATGACAGAGAGAGAGAGTCAAAAAGGAAGGGGAGATCAATGAAATATGCTCTCATCTATTTTTCATACATATAGACAATGCCATCTGGAGGCTCTATATATCCTAACTCATCTGAAATTGTGTTTCACATGGTGACCCAATTAAATAACATGACTAAAATCCATGTATTAGTCAGGTATGCCTTTTATATAATGATTTCAAGCAGTCTATGAGTTCTAGGTTTGGAAATTTGGGGAGGCTCATCCATGTGGTAGGTGGCTTAGCCATCTTTTAGATTCAAAGAGTTCAACAATTTCATTTCAGATGGGAAAAAGCAAATGAGAATTGCAACTGCTAAATAGAAGCTAATCTTGCATTTAAATTTACCACCGTCTCTCTTATTTTTTCCTTTTCTTTTCGAGAAGAAAAGAATAAGTAAGGGGTTTATTTCCATCCAATAAGCCTAATTAATTATGGGGGAAGATGATTTAGGTAATTATACCTCCATCTGAATCATTAGTTCTTTAGCAGTAGGAGCAGAGAGGACTATATGCCGAGCACCTGGCTTGATGAATCCTTCTTTAACCCCATTGTCAAATAATGCCAGCAAGGAGTTATAGTACCCATCAACATTTAGCAGAGCTACCTATAGAAATCACCATCCAGTTACAATGTGAATTTTCCAATTCTTCTATATATTCAAACACCAAATTGATAGGTTACCGGTTTTTTATGAATTCCAAGTTGGGCCCATGTTATCATCTCCAAGAGCTCTTCCATTGTCCCATATCCTCCTAAAACCAAATGAAAAGATATGTGGGTATTAAGCATTTTGACTTGTGAAGGAAGATCTCAATGGTTCCATATGGTGGTTGTTTGTTTTCTTTTGACTATTGATGAGAATTTTCCGGATGATTTACCAGGAAGAGCAATAAAGGCATCAGCTTCTTGAGCCATTGCAGCTTTCCGCTCATGCATGTCCGAAACAGTTCTTACTTCTCCAACAGTTTGACCAGATATCTGTCATGGTTAACCAACAACATACTAATGACCATGAGAAAATGTTTTTCAACTACCAACATATCTAAGTTTTTCACAGCAGGTGACTAGAGCTGAGATCAAGTAGGATGTAATACAAATTTCTGCCACTACAGGGCTGCTAAAAATTGAAATCTCATTCATGCATTAACAGATGATACCTCAAGAGGCATGAGAGCTCTTGGAATGATCCTGCGCATGAAATGAAATTAGGAATTTCATCAATTGATCCAATGTGATCAACACCCATCTTGCATTTAATGAGGGGAGCATAGATGCATGAAAGACACAGACAATGTAATACTGAAGGCATGTTTTTCAGTTATACCCGAGAACGTGACAACCTCCATCATACACTTTCTGGGAAATCAAACCCATCAACCCGACACTTCCGCCACCGTACACCAAGTCCATCTTCCTCTGCACCTGTTATTAGATGCCCATAAGCTTAACACCGATCATAAATAATCCTTCAAGAGTGTAACCCAATCAAGGATAGTAGTTAAAGAACATGCCCATATATATGATCCGACAGGAAATACACAGTTTTGTATATGAAATACAAAATCCACAAATTCATCAATCTGTTGGACAAATTAATGATCTGAAACCAGAACCCAAAACCCAATACTAATCTCATTACCAAAAACAAACAACCACCATATGGAGCTATGATTTTTCAACTCCCAATGAAAACCTGAAATCATCAGACGCTCATTTTAAGGCCAAGACCAAAGTTCAGTTCCATAACTTCCATTATCACAGGAAAAACAATCCCAGTTCAAATATCAAACACCCGGTGCACAGCACCTAAAGATGAATACAATATCATCAAAACGAACACGTTTAGACACATACGCCAAAGCTTGAGACTACATTAAACTTAAACGATGAAAAAGAAAAAGGGAAACCAACCAGTTCATTGCCCAATTCAAGAGCAGCATCACTGAAGACTTTTCTGTGGCCAGAACTGCTCCCACAGAAGACGCAAACCCTCTTGAACTTGCTTCTCTCGTTGCCTTCTTCCATTCACGATTGATTTTCTCCAAATCCAGTCCCAAACAAATGAAATAACGAATTCAAAACAAAAAGGCAAAACTTGTTATGCAGTAACATATATTACTTCAATTGCAGAGACCCAGAACTCATCAAAATCAATGTCAACAAAACACAAAAAAGAAAAAGAAGTTCAAAAGAAGGCTATTTGGATTGGTTTTAAATTGATAAAAACTGGAACTGAATTCGATAAGTAAATGGGTCTTATATATTTGTCGAATGGGAGCAGGAGAAGCCGACATGTACACAATTTCCTTTCCAATCCAACTTCTATCTGTCGGCTTTATAACTCATTATCGCACAAAACACTCTAAAATGATAAATAGGTACAAAAACAACAAATAAATATTATTATAAATCAATTAAAAACCATATTTCTTTGTTTCTCTCCATCCAAAGTAGTGTTTTTTTTTTCAAGTCTAAAAAAGAGAATATAGATTTGTTAGGAGTAAATGACTCGGGAAGAGAAGACAAGGTTACTTTCTCCATTGGACTTATGCACAACAACAATCTTGTAATTAGATTCTGTTGCATCATGATGTTGCTATTTTGATTTAGTTAATATTCATTCAATTATAAAATCCTAAAACCATAGAGTGGTGCCTTCAGTTCTTCCTACATGATGCGTTTACCTTTTCAATGATGAAGATAACATGTTTTATATATTATTGTAAAGACTACACGTAAGAATGCTTGATTTTTTAATTTCATAATATAATTAGAAAAATAAATAAATTACGTTATAGATGATTTTTTTTCATTATAGAAAGACGAATCTTACTAAAAAGAATCCTATCTTGCTTGAGAAAAATGCCAAAACTTTAAGTAGTGGGAACTCATGGCCTCTAGTGTAGGCAAACAGGAGGGTAAGTAGGGTGGAACTAGGATTTAATATTTAGAAAGTGATTGGCAAAATATGTGATATTGTGAGTATAACTAATATGTATTTGTTGTACATGATTATATAAAAAAATAATAATTATACATCATAAAATTGTATACAAAAAATACATATTTATAAATTATCTTATAAAATGATTTTTTATGATTTCACGTAGTTTATTAAAGATCATTACAAAAAGAAAAGAATTGGAGGGCAATATATTTATTTTTTTGATAAATTAGGAGGAAAATTTAATTATATAAAAAAAATTATATATTTATATACTACAATAATTTTTTTTTAAATTTGAGCCAACCTTCTACCTAGTTTCGTCCCTGGGATAAGAAAAATGATTGAAATTCAAATTAAAAATATATTATGAGGATGAATAATGTCATATACCATATTCTCATCCTACTTTCATTTCATTAAAGATCATTTCGTAATAATAAATATGTCATATCTTATATAATTAGATGATAATGTGGTGTATAAATTCTTTTTAAGATAATACTTCAAATTTGTTTAAATAGAGATTCAATCAATTAGTATTGCTTAAAAATAAATACGAAAAGAGAAAAAAAGATAAATAAAAACTTAGATGGTGAAGTAAGATTGAAAGATATCCTTTGAAAATCAAGTCGACTCTATTTATTATAAAGATTTGCAATCACCATTGGTAAAGAAAAAGAGTTTTATTCTTTGTTGTAAGGATATCCAACTCAGAGTAGTTCTACATATAACTGTAAATGTGTAATCGTTGCATAACTGCTTTGAAAAATAGTAGAGTCTATTATTAAAAATTAATTTTTTTCTTGTTAGTCTTATATTTTATTCACTTTTTTCAAAACAATTACACGATAATTGTTGGAATTTACAAAGTCATATAGAAGGTATGGAGTTAAAAGCTCGGGAAGCCAAACAAAAGCAAAAGTCTTAACTTCATGTAATTTTAAATTAAATTAGTTACACCATTATGTAAATTAGTAGTCCATATGGTAAGTTGTAAATAGACATTTTATCTATATAAATGGACTGATTGCATAGCGTTTGTATTCATTCCATTATAATGAGAAGTAACTCATATTCTTCCATAGTGTCTCTGATTTTCCCAGTCTGCAAATTACAAGCTTTTCTATAATTTTACATGGTATCATCGTGTATAAAATTTTCATCGTTCTCTTAAATTTCTTTCTGTATTCTTTGTTAAATCTTTCCGTTTCTTTCTCGCTTCTATGGCGAATTCTGACTTTGAGAATAATTATGCTTCTATGGCAAACTCCGACACTCCAAGAAATCCTTTGGATGGTTTTTCAAGTTTCTATTACTTGCATCAATCGGATAATCCTAAAGCACTCCTAGTTTCTGAGATCTTTACTAGTTAAAATTATGTTGCATGGAGTAGATCTATCTCTATTGCCCTTACAATAAAGAATAAGATTGCATTCATAGATGGCACTCTGTCTCAGCCCAATTCTAGTGATTCTCGAATTCGAACTGCTTGGTTGAGAAGCAAATAACTTGTCTTATCTTGGCCAATGAATTCTATAGCTAGAGATATTTGTGGGAGTTTGTTGTATTTCCCAAGTGCATACGATATTTGGGAAGAACTCAAGACAAGGTATCTTCGAAGCAATGGTCCAAGAGTCTTTACTCTAGAGAAGTCTCTTAGTTCAATTTCTCAAGGATCAAAATCAATTACCGAGTACTTTAATGAATTCAAGACCCTTTGGGATGAATACATCAGTTACAGGCCAATTCCAAGTTGTAGATGTGGAACGCTTGACAGATGTTCTTGTAATATTTTAAAAAATCTCACAGAAAGGCCGCAATCTGATTATGTGATGAAGTTTCTCATTGGCCTGCATGATTCCTATTCCATGATACTAAGTCATTTACTTTTCCAATCACCTTTGTCTTCCATGAGCAAAGTATTTTCTCTAATTTTGCAAGAAGAGAGCCAAAGATCATTGATTAACGCTGTTAGTATTCCCATTGACTTACATGCAATGGTTGCTGCACAGAAACCAGTTGTTTCAAATGGTACTCGATTTACTAAATCAAAAGCAAAAGTAGATGTCACATGTTCCCATTGTGGATCTATTGGACATCTTGCAGACAAATGCTTTTACTTAATTAGTTATCCACCTGGTTGGAAAGGTCCACAAGGCAAAAGAATTTTTCTTTGGAGTCAAATTATCCACCGCAAATGTTGCTTTTTCTTTGGAGTCAAATTCAATCATCCCAAATTTATTTTCTGCAAATTCAAAACCTGCTATTACTTGCAAATAGCTTATCCAATACACATATTAATTCCAATTCCACAGCAATTATTGCTTCTACATCAAGTATTATATCATGCCATACGGTTTCCCTTGTCAAAACTAATTCTTCATGGATTTTTGATACAGGAGCAACATATCATATGATTTATTCTCCTCACCTTTTCAATGCCATTTACTTACCTAGTAAACCATTTATGATTCATGTACCAAATGGCCAATCTGTACCTATTGTCTTCATTAAAGATGTAAATTTCTCCTCTGATATAACATTACATAATGCTCTTTACATTCTTTCATTCAATGTTAATCTCATATCTATTTCAAAATTGACTAAAGATCATTCTATTAGTTTGTTTTTCTTTCAATCCAAATGTATTTTGCAAAACCTAATCAACTGAGAGATGATTGGGTTTGTTGAAGTAAAGTTTGGCTTATATCACCTACAACAACCTTCTGATCAAGTAAGAAGTAAACCAAATTCGAACTGTGTACCTTCTATTTCTTTAGCAAATAATTGTAATATCAATGCTAATATTTGTCATCTTAGGTTAAGACATCTTCCATTTATCAGACTACAAATCATTACTCAGATAGATTCCAATGTACTAGCAAATCAAAATCATATTTGTGAAATCTTTCCTTTAGCCAAACAGAAAAGCTAAAATTATCTATATCAAATAGCTACTCAACAAAGCATTTTAGTTGGTCCATTGTGACATTTGGGGTCTTTTCTCAACTATTTTATATTCTGGCTTCAATTACTTCTTAACAATCGTAGATGACTATACAAGATTCACTTGACTTTATCTCATGAAAACCAAAATAGAAGCTCGTACCATTCTCATAAATTTTATCTCTTATGTTCATACTCAGTTTAACACAAATATTCAAACTCTTAGGACTAATAATGGTCAAGAGTTTAACATGCCTAATTTCTAAAATGAACATGGCATAATACATCAGTTGTCTTATGTTGAAACACCCCAATAGAATGGTAAGGTTGAAAGAAAACATCAACACCTGCTTAATGTAGATAGAGTTTTGCTTTTTCAGTCAAAGTGGCATCTTTCTTATTGGACAGATATTGTGCTAACAATTACACATCTTATAAATCGAACTCTTTCTACCATCCAAAACCAGACACCATACTTTCTTTTATTTCAAAAACATCCAAATTATAACTATGTTAAAGTCTTTGGGTGTTTGTGTTTTGCTAGCACACTCACAACTCATAGAGGAAAATTCCAACCCCGAGCTTCAAAGTGTCTATTTCTAGGTTATCCATTAAATATCAAAGGTTATAAGCTTTTGGATCTTGTCACTCTAGAAACATTCATTTCCATAAATGTGGTTTTCCATGAATCCATATTTCCTTCAATACCAAACACAGTCCAACACATCTTTTGTTTTTCCTAATTTTCCTCAAATTTTTGATTCCTTAGAATTCAATTCTACTTCAGTTCCTATTTCATCAAATTCTCAAACTAAAAATATTCAAACTAAGCTCTTAGAAGGTCTCAAAGGATTAGGAATCATCCTACTTACTTGAAAAATTATTATTGTGATAATACAACTTTAGCTACTCAATTATCTGCCAACTACAATCCAACTTATACTGCAGATAAACCTCATTCTATATTTCCTTATCTTTCTATTTCTCAATTATCCCCTAGATATAAAGCCTTTGTTACTGCCATTACTTCAACTTTTGAACCCAAAACTTTCAAATAAGTTATTTCTCGTCCTCAATGGCAAACTACCATGACAGAAGAAATAAAAGCTCTTGAACTAAACAAAATATGGAATATTGCTATTTTACCTCCAAATAATATTCAATAGGTTGTAAATGGGTTTATTGTGTCAAGTTTAAGACTGATGGCACAGTTGAGAGGTATAAAGTAAAGGACTATACTCAACAAAAGGGGCTAGAATTTTTTAACACTTATTTTCCTGTTGTTAAGATGACAACCGTGAAATTATTGCTTGTTGTTACTACCATAAAACAGTGGTATTTACATTAATTAAATATAAATAATGCCTTATTGTCTCGAGATCTTAATGATATATGCAATTACCACCAGACTATTCCTCAACCAATGATCCTCAAGTATGCAAGTTTAAAAAGAGTCTCTATGGATTGAAACAGACATCCAGAAAATGGTTTTTCAAGTTGTCTTCTTACTTGCTGTAGATTGGCTTCACTCAGGCTAAATTAGATTCCTCTCTATTCATCAAACAAACTCTCTCAACTTTCCTAGCTCTACTCATATATGTTGATGATATAATCATTGCATCTTTTAGCATTGATCAGATTAATATGGTGAAAAATTTTCTACATAATTCTTTTACAATCAAGGATTTGGGTGAGCTTAAATACATCTTGAGATAGGACGTACCAAGATCAACTAAGGGAATTATTGTGTCTCAAAAAAATATGCCCTCGATATTTTACAGGGTAGTGGCTTTTCTGGTTATAAACTAGTAGTTTTTCCTATGGAATCTAATATGAAACTAAGTGCAAATGATTCTTTGCCAACTCTTACCAATCCTGCATCATATCGAAGGCTAGTAGGTCGATTGTTGTATTTAACTATAACTCAACCTCACATAGCTTATTCTATTCAAGCATTAAGTCAGTTTATGGTCAATCCAAGTACATTATATCTTTAGGCTACAAAGAAGGTACTTCGATATATTAAAGCTGACACGAACTTTTTATGTTTGGAAAGTCATCTCTATATCTGAAAGCCTATTTAGATAGTGACTGGGGTGATTATTTGAATACTAGAAGAAATATTCATAAGAGACTCTTTTATTTCATGGAAATCAAATAAACAACACACAGTTAGCAGATCATCTGTTGAATCTGAGTACAGGGCATTAACATCAACTATCTATGAAATCCAATGGCTAATCTATCTGCTAGCTGATTTAAAAGTTCAACATTCTCAAACTGCCTTATTGTACACTGATAGCAAACTAGCATCTGAAATTGCTCCTAATCATGTGCATCACGAAAGAACTAAACATATTCAACTGGATTGTCACTTAGTCCGTGAAAAGTTACAAGAAGGCCTCATCAAAATCATACATATTCTTTCTAAATATCAATTAGTTGATATATTAACTAAACCTCTTGGAACACTCAACTTTCATCATCTTATTCGCAAGATGGAAATGATTAACATCTATTCTCATCTTGAAGGGGGTGTTGGAGTTTATAAAGTTATATAGAAAGTCTGAGTTAAAAGCTCCGCAAGAAGCCAAATAGAAGCAAAAGTCTTAACTTCATATAATTGACAGTTAAATTAGTTACACAACGATGTAAACTAATGGTCCAAAATTCAAATGGTAAGTTATAAATAGCCATTTTATCTGTATAAATGGATTGATTGTATAGCGTTTGTATTTATTCGATCATAATGAGAAGTAATTCATCTTTTTTCATAGCCTCTTTTTTTTTCTCAGTTCGCAAATTACAAGCTTTTCTATAATTTTATTAAAGTATTCCAATTCAGATATATATTTTCTCCCCCAACTTAAGATACATGTAAAACGTTGTCTGTATATATAATCCCCAAAAAGCAACAAAATTAAACATGATTGAAAGTAAGAAACTTAAAAATAAAAAAGAAATCTCAACGATCTAAATTGGATGATTTACAACTTACGTGGCTTTATAAAGTCTAAGAGTGGACAATCCTTTTTTTTCACTATTATTTCTAAATTTATATTTTTCTATTTAAAAAAAAAACATTTATATTATTTAAATTGTATCGTTTACGTTTCGTACGAATGCCAATATGCCACGAGTCAAGAATCAAGATGATTGATGGTCTTTCATTGACGGTCTACTGAAGTAGCTGCACCAGAGCTGTACCGTAAAACGTCTCCTAATGGATGAAAAAATAAAACAGAAGCCTTTAAATTCGTAAAAATAGGCGCGTTTAAGGTCGATGAAACAGAAAGAGAAACAGAGGACGAGTCCAAGTCTACAACGCCATTCGTTGAGGAAGTTCAAGTGTTCAAGGAAACCTCCTCCTTCGGGCGGCGAAGGAGAACAGGTACTTGCTTTTTCTCCAAGTTATAAGGTCTATATATACAGACTTGTTCTCCTCCTACCTAAGCATTTCCTGCTGGTGGGTTTTCTTGACATTATCGGTCGCTCTCGTTCTTTTCCAATCCTATTCATCGATTTGGTCTTTAGTTCAAGTCGGCGTTCTTTAGATAGAAGGGTTATGAAGTATTCGATTGGACGTGTCGCCTTTTAAATCGAAATCGGCAATTCATTTCGGTTGTTCTCAAGCAGGTGTTGATCGAAATATCAGTTTTCGTTTTTATGTAGACAGTCGGTTTATATTGATAAATCTGAAGTGGGTTATGGTGTTTACGGAGCGTTGTTATAATTGAAGGTGGGCTTTTGGATATTTGATATCCCTAAGCGAGGTGCTCTGTGCATTGTTAATGTATCTTGCCGTCATTGAAGAGGAAGATTGGCTTGTGAACCGGCCCCTGGGTGTTCTCAGGCCCCTTTATCTGCCCTTCGAACATAAGGCCTTTTCCTTTTGTATTCCTAGAGATAGATGGGATAAGGAGTTCTTTAAACTGCAGAGTGGCTGATAAGAACTTGTCGAATCTACAAAGGCTGTTAGTTAATTGGTTTTAAGTGATTTTAGATGGGTTCTTCGCAAGGTTCCACGTTGTCATCAAATGTCGCAGGGCTTGTCGATGGTTCGTCGGCTCGCAAAGAGATTTCTTATCTTAACAGTATGCCTGTTTATGTTAAGGAACTGATTGCTGGAGGTGCAGCGGGAGCATTCGCTAAAACTGCTGTTGCACCCCTGGAACGGATCAAAATACTCTTGCAGGTGAAACATTAATACATATTTTCCCTTCTTCTAAGCTCTTGTATATTTTTTTTCTAATATAATTGGACATAATGACCTCGAGATTATTTTCTGGTTCTATGCTTTACCTTGTAACAAGAGTTGTAAAGGATATGTTGTAAAGGATCATTCTTAGATGGAAAGGGGAAAAACAAGTTTAGAGAATGCAACTTAGGCTATGCCATGAGTCGGGTTTCCACATTAAGCATTCTGGATAGAGTTTTTAAGTGGTTTTGGAGAGGATTTAGTATATATAGTTATAGGAAGTTCTGAAGTTATTAGGAAGTGCAACATTGGAAAGAATGAGTCATATGAAGAATATAACTTTGCTTTTATCGGTAAATAAAATTTTATTGATCATAAAAATAGGCAAGTGCCCTAGTATACGGGACACATGCAAAGAATTGGTTTGTGCAAATAATATAAGAAAAAATGGTGCGTATGTATGATTATTTGAATAATACAAAAAGCTTGTTCATGGTTTGGCATTTGTTGTATGACTTTCATGAGTAGCATAGGATCTATTGAGAAATAAATCTCATATTGCCTATGGACAAAGTTTTGAGCATGCTTATAAGTAATGTGCAAGCTTTTCTTGTTGAACCGATTTTATAAGATAAGTTAAGCCTATGAATTTCTACATGGTATCATAACTGCTATAGGACGAATGAAGGCCCATACTACTTATCCTGTGATAAGGATTAGAAAAATTACTGGTCTGCACGTGAGGGAAGGTGTTGAGGAATAAATCTCATATTGCCTATGGACAAGGTCTTGGACATGCTTATAAGGAATGTGCAAACCTCTCTTATTAAACCGGTTTTATAAGATGAGTTAGCCCTATAAATTTCTACCGATCTACACATTCTAGGAGTTTCATTTGGATTTTGTTATAGTTCGCTTAGTATTTGGGAAGGCCTGTTTGGCTAAAAGGGCAAGAAACCTACCTCAATTTAGCATATTTTGATTTTCGTTTTATTGACAACTATTTGGACTAAGAGAATTTCTTGTACATTAAGGCGTTTGTGACAATTCTTGATGAGATTAGGCCTTGTTTGGATGTTGAGATAAAATGAGAAATCTCATCTCATAAACATTAGTAATATACATAGTTATTACAACTTTCCAAAGTTCCAAACAATACACAAAAGAAACATAGTTCAACCATTTCAAATCTCAAAACAAAAATAATATTAAAAAATAATATTATAAAAATATTCTAATTTTATAATATTTTTATTCAACTTTTTTCTATCTTATTTTCCAAAATAACATAAAATATCTTAACTCAAATTACTTCACTACCATCTACAAATTTTTCATTTCATTCAATTTCATCTCAACGTCCAGACGAGGCAAGTTCGCCATCTTCTAAAAATTATTTGCTACATTTGATGGCTCTTTTTGTTCATTTTCTAAAATCTTATATGTAGGACTGTTGCATACTTCGACTTTTTCTTAATGCTTACTTTACATATCCATTCTAATTTCTGGACATGCATACTAAAATCATATCCATTTCTGGATATATGTTTACCATATATTTTTTATACACCCTCATTTTTTATTTGGGTATTTCTGTGGATTTCTCCAGACAAGAACAGGAGGGTTCCATTCTCTTGGGGTGTTCCAATCTTTGAAGAAGTTACTGAAGCATGAAGGCGTTAAAGGATTCTACAAGTAAGCTTTTACACATTATATTCAATCCTTTATTATCTCAATGCTCCCCTTTAATTTATTTTAACTTATGTTTGCTGGTGTTTTAGAGGAAATGGAGCTAGTGTTATTCGGATCGTTCCTTACGCAGCCTTACATTTCATGGCGTACGAGCAGTATCGATGTTTGATCTTGAACAACTATTATGCATTAGGATCAGGGCCCCTTATTGATCTTTTAGCTGGTGCAGCAGCTGGAGGAACAGCAGTTTTATGCACATATCCTTTAGATCTGTCTCGTACTAAACTTGCTTATCAGGTATTTATCTTGCGTAATAATGAAACATTTTGTCTTCTCTAAGCGAGGAGGGAGTATTTATGTTGTTGGCTGAGTTGTACTTACTAACTTTAAAAAAAATTACTTAATTATTGATCCTTCTACGGGCAAAACATTCCAAAATTTTTGTTAATTAGGGGGAGGACCTACATATACGATTCCTTGGCCCCTAGGAGCTTCATAATAATTTTTTTGTTTTACAATGAATTTTTAGGGTAATTTCATAGAAGTTATATAGGTGCTCCCCAAAATACACATTTTTCGTATCCCTTCTCCGATCCTTAAGTTGTTTGAATTATCACCCATTGGTTTTGCCACCTCCAATCTTGAAGTTCTGGTCCCCCCTTGTAAAATGCTTCAGAAGGTCTCGGGCATACCAATTCGATTGAATGGGAACCGGGATGGTTGTTGAACAGAATCTAACCTATCATCTCTGAGCAGTATCTACTTTAGATGCCTTAGAAATTCATTGCTTAATGTCCAAACCATTGTTAATGATCCATGTAAGATTAAGCTATCAAGGAACTTCGTGCTGGTTTTACTGCTCCTTTTCCTCTTCTGAGTGATTGTTGCTTAGTTAAAACTTGTTCATTACATGATACCTTCTCTTCCTCTTTACTTCATGATTTTGTAGGTTGTTGACTCTTATGGTATGAAGAGTAATCATGCTCAACCAGCATATAATGGCCTAAGAGATGTACTCAGAAGCGTGTACAGGGAGGGAGGAATGCGTGCACTTTATCGAGGTGTAGGTATGTATGTGCTCTTAATGTTATTGATAATTGTCCGATCCAAACTTATTTCTCATGTTAAGTTCCTCTTCCCGTATGTGCTACCATGTATTGAGCGCACTAACTTATCAAACAAATTGAGTGCACTAATATTCATTTCAAGTTTCCTTTGTTTAAGCAGGCCCAACACTCACCGGGATCCTTCCATATGCTGGATTAAAGTTCTACATATACGAGGAACTCAAGACGCATGTTCCTGAAGAGCATCAAAAGTCCATTGTGATGCGGCTTTCTTGTGGAGCTCTAGCTGGTTTATTCGGGCAGACCTTCACATACCCACTAGATGTTGTTAGGAGACAGATGCAGGTATTGCTTCCCATTACAATCTTTATACAGACTAGAGCAGAGTAGAGATTTTTTTTTTTTTTTTTTTCTTTCTCGCTATGAAAACCTAGTATATTTTTTGTACTGGCTATCATTACTGCTTAGTCAGGGTTGCCTTAGGCTGGTGAGAAAATTTAGGATATCCATCGTAAGGCTCAAGTTTTTTCTGCAAGCCATATAGTGAACTTGCCAAGGATGCTGTTTAATATCTCCCTTGCTCATGTTTTACTTATAAAAAGAAATATATATATATATATATAGATATATATATATGTCTCCCTCGCTCTGGTTTTACATTATTGCATTAGCTACATCATGATTAGATTGTAAGCAACATATCAAACAAGCCAGGTTGTTTTCATTGTGAATGACCAAAAGTTCACTGGTGACAAAGTAGTAACGGACTAGTTTAGTGTTGGTTTTCCAATTCATTTAAGTGGTAGGGGATTGATTTCAATCCATGCCATAAATTTCAAATCTGAAACATTCTTGGTAGATTAAGGGATGGTGAGATGAGCCCAAGCCTGTTTCAGCTTAAAAGAGTGCCATAGGGTGTACATAATTTACTTACAAGATACAACATACCTGGTAAATTGACCTAGGCTGTTACACAAAGATTTGAAATTATTAGTTATGCAGCTCGAGCTTACTCTGTATGCATGGGTAAGCTTGAACTCAAGCAACAAGCAAAGAAACAACTTACATTAAAGCTGTTGCTTCCCTTTGATTTGAAATTCACAGAAATGGTGATGCAGTTGTAATTGTAAAATGAAGTTGAGATCGGAATTACATTAATTGGTGTTTTACAATACTTGTGGGATGCTATTACAGGTTGAAAATATGCAACCTTCAGTACATGGAAATGTCAGATACAGAAACACATTAGAAGGTCTTACTGTTATTGTTCGTAATCAAGGATGGAGACAGTTGTTCGCTGGTTTAAGCATTAACTATATGAAGGTAATTGTTTATAATTATTGAATCAACCTACTCTAGCTGAATTTCTGATCGATGCTTTTCAATACATCTGATATTGGGTTCACGTTGAAGTTTTCTAGGGCTTCAGTTGGTCTAAGTGGTTATTTGATACTTGTTATAAGCTCAAGAACATAAGATTATTCCCCGAGATTGTATTAAAGTAAAAATAGTGTGAGCAAGATGAGTATTTACGACTCTGAAGCATTTCTCATAAAAACACGACAATACGAACTCTTGCCATTCACTGAACTTATTAATTATAAAAACGTACGAGCACACAAACAATAGAAACTTTCATATTTTCATGAGTCTCCTAGAAACAGTGCCACAGAGGCCTTGTTCTCGTTGGTAAATTTATCACTTCACAGAGTAATTAATTTTCTCAAAGCTCAATTCTATAGGCTTCTCAAAGCTCCAAGTTGAGCATGATGATGGCTTATTTAACATTTCAAATGCTTCAAAGAAGCATTTTAGGCTTTGTTATACTTTTTCTGGTGTAGGTTACATGCACCGAGATCACTGTGGACTATCATAAAAAGACCAAAGAGCACTCTCAATGGGTTTTGTAAAACCCATTTTTATGTAAAATTTGAAGAAGAAAAGTAGTCCAAAAGTGCCTCCAACGGATCATGCATTTTCATATCTGTTTTCTATTTTTCTACAGTATTCAGCTACATATAGCGTGAACTATGCACAACTGCAAACATATTTTATTTATTTTCTTTCTTTCCATGTACTGTCTCCCATAATAGTTTCTCTCTCTTTGTACTTTTTCTCCAACAAACTATCAATAATATAACATTTAAATGGTGTAAAAAAAAATAAAGATAAACGGATGTATGGTGTGTTGTGAAAGTTAACATATAAAATAGAGATAATGACTTTTGATGAGGTATTTTGAAAAATATGATAAATAATCTATTGTGAATGCTCTAGTTCAGGGTCACCTTGCTCATGGAACTAGTTTTTTACTTAAATCATGATTCATAACGTCTTGCTAACACAAATTATGTGATGTTCATAGATTGTTCCTTCCGTTGCTATTGGTTTCACCGCATACGACATGATGAAATCTTGGCTCCAAATTCCACCTCGATCGAAGACTCGAGCAATATCTGCTGCCTGAAGAATGCGTCGGTCTCATGACTATTGCGATCTAGGGACTTGTCAAATCTTCTTACGATGTAGTAGAAGACTACACCAAGTGTCCTCATTGCCATTGTTACAGAAGGTCGAGATATTCATTCTCTAGGCTATAGCAGATCATTTTTTCCTGGCTTTATGACCAAAAGAATCATGGAATTGGATGATCAACTTATTTCTTTTCTATTTCTTTTATTAGTATTTTCTTTCTTACACAGTATCATTAGTATTATCAGCTAGTTATTCACTATTGAGAAACCAACGACGACAAACAAAATAAAAGTAAACAATCACACAATACAAAATTAATGCAGTTCGACAATATGCTTATATCTGCAGTTGCAGAAAATTTTATCATGCTGGGGAATCACAAAATATGCTTTGAGGTTAAATTTCATTATTCAAAATACTTAGAATTGTCTTTATGTACATATTTATTGAGTCACAATGAAAACTTTATTTTTTACTTTTTTTGTATTATTTGCTTAAGAGAGTGTCAAACATATGTCGAGTAAACTCTCTGTTCGATATTTTCTCGAGCAGCTTGTTTAGCTGCTAGCAAACAATGCCATGAAAAATTTGTCTAAAACCAATAATATATCTTTGTTGAGTCGAGTTAAAATATACATGGATTAGTCGGTATGAATAAAGATAATAAAATCGAAAATTGAGAGAGTAACATTACTCTTCTTTTTCTTTGATTTGCAAACATCAATCCTTGTCATCTATCCACCTTCTATTCCATCCTTTATAATTGAGACTTTTGTCCCCAGATTCAAATCCCAGATCTAAATCATCCTTGCTGTAGCATTGGACAAAACGCCAAAAAGGCGAAGTGGAAGAAAGACAACAAAAAGAAAGATGAAAAGGAAATGTCACCTTGAAATTTGAATAGCAATCCAGCCTGAATTAAGGTTAAGCCATTCCTTGATTGATGTACTCTGGAGGAAACCAGACAAAACCACAACAATGAACAAAGCTGTCGCTCACAATGTCCCAACCTCGAAGTCAGCGGTTAACAAACGATGTAAAGTCGAGTTCATACCTCGGTAAAATTAATTATTACAGACCGACTTGTTTGTGCCTGTAAATAAATGCTTTAGTTTCTTGTTTCATGTGTCTCACGTTTTTATAATATCACAAACCAAAAAATAAAAATAAAAAACTCGTCCATTTTTTCAACAACTGCGGGCCAAGGTTTTGAATACGATAGATAAAAATATTAAAATAAAATATTTTGATATTAATATTATTTTGTATATTATTTTAGAATAGTTTATATATAAATAAATTATATATATAAATTACAAAAAAATAAAATATTATTTATTTTATAATTCATACAAATAAAATATATCTTTTATATATATATAAAAAAAATGCAAATCTACTTAGAAAATTACTTTAGAAAAAATGAGTGGTCTGCTGAAATAAAAAATCCAATATTTTGTCAGACCGAAAAGTTGAGCAAAATGAAGTATAAAATTTTTTGTACCAATAGTCGATACGACACATTTTCAATATATCAACTAGTACGATATGATATTTAAAATCTTGTTGCTAGTGTGGTTGATAAATAAAATTTTATTTGTTGGTTAAAAGGACAAAAAATAATTTTCTAAAAAAAAAGGTAATGCGATTTTATTTATTTGTTTAATCGAACTCTTCTTCTTCTTTTATTTTTTTTTTAACATTTGTAATATACCAAATTCTCATTAAATTTAATTTTCCACTAGAAAGTTCTTTCTAGTGTCACGCTAGTAAGATTTTAAACGCTTGAATTAATCAAAGCTAGTGTCATGTTTGAAGACACGTTTATTGTGGAATTTTCTCAAAATTTTCCACTTTAGATTTAACAATCTTTACACAACAATTCTAATCATCAAAATATTTTAGCTCAAATCAACAAAAACAAAAACAATTTCACAATATTTACAATTTTTTTTTTCATATTCTCAAGAACCGTCATACTACTTTTTCAAGCTCCAATAAAAGAGATTTTTTAGGAGTCGGTACAACCGACTCCATTATTAAAAGTAGTCCGTCGTTTCTGGTGGCGGTAGGAGACATCACCCACTCCATCGGAATCGACGTACTCCGGCAAGTTAAAAGATTTATCCTTTTAACGACAAGTTTCGACGACTTTCAAACAGTAACTTAAATCCAAAATGAATTTAAATAAAATCATTGAGTCCGAGACCAAAAACTCAAATCTTAACCGAACCCACATGGAATAAAAAAGACATTGGTTCCAAAAACAGGCATCACGGGGCCGTAATATTGTAGTATGAAGCAGGTGAAAAGTGGAAAACAGCAGCAGATCTTAACAGCACTGACTTGGGAAGATCCTTTTGTCTCTTTGCTTTTTTGGCCTTTTTTCACGTACTGCCCTAAAGTTTGTGTCTTTTCATGAATTTTCTTTTCTTTTTGTTTTCTACCCTTTTTTATCCCATTGAAATGGCAAACCAGTGGGATCTATTAAATCCAATTTTGTATTATTATACCAAACTCACAGGCCAAAGTGCCATTCCACACTCCAACCACAGTCTTTGGTTCGAGCGGGATGAGGCCCCTTTGTCCGTTGGTTCCTTTTGAAATTCAAACCTTCATTGCTCGCTTATTTCATTGGCCACAAAACCCAGCACACCAAAGAGAAATCCACTCATCTCTGGCTCTTTCTTTCATTCTGACTTCAGCATTTCTTCTCTCTCTTCTGTTTCCTTTTTTAATATTTTGCAATTTGCATGGTCATTAACCACTATCTCCTCCCCATCTTCATATCGATTGCACCACCTTCTCTTTCTAAGCAAAGCTTTGGTCTTTGAGCTTTTGGGAGCTCAGTTTGCCCGCTGAGTCTAATGGGTGCTTCGGGGAAATGGGTGAAGTCTCTCATAGGTTTCAAAAAGCCCGAGAAAGAAGACAATGTAAGCTGTTTTCTTTCTTTTCTCTTTTACACTAATGTGTTTCTGGGATGCACAAAGGTTGAAACTTTATCTCTTCTTAGGTGAAGGGAAGTGGTAAGAGCAAGAAATGGAAGTTATGGAGGGGTTCTTCTGGGGACTTGGGGTCTTCGTGGAAGGGTTTCAAAGGAAACCACAAAGCAGCTTCTGAGGGCTCTGATTCTCCTCCGGTGGCTGATGGTTTTATGGCTGCGATGGCCACACTTGTTCGTGCACCTCCTAAGGATTTTAGGGCTGTAAGGCAAGAATGGGCGGCCATTCGGATCCAAACTGCTTTTCGTGGCTTCTTGGTAAATGGATCTCTCTGCTTTTCGCCCCTTCGTTCTATCTTTGGTTTCTGAAAAAATGTAGGGAAGGAAAAGAATGTTGAAAATACAATTAGTTGGACTCTTTCAGTTCCAAAAATTTCCTTTTTTTCTTTGTTTTATGGTTGGATACCTGATTTATCTGTACAACTTTGATATATAAAAGTGGAAGATAGTTTACCTGAAGCGAGGACCATGGAGCTGAAATATAGTATCATATGTTCATGTTTCAAATGTAGGTTTTATTTTAGACTACTATGTAGTCTTTAGTTCCAACGGATTTCAAGCTTGAATGGAAGGAAATTCGATTTATTTTTAGCTTTTATTACAATGTTTTATTGTAAGATCAGTATGGTATGATATGTGCACCATAAAGCTGTTCCATTGAGAACCCACACTGAACCCTTAACCTGAATTAACAGCCAGTATTATTTCTTAAATCTGAACCGGACTGTAGCCTTGTCTAGTGTTCTTTGTAATATTTACAGTTTACGTTAGCTCCTTAAGTACCACTTTGACTAGTAATCGTTTGCCTGTTCAACTTCATGTGAAAATTCTCAGCTGCATGTTTTAATCATTTGAAGTCCTTTTGTACGATGTTAAAGGTCAGCAGTATGTTATTGCGACCTAAATCTTTTGTACTTAGGAGATGGTTTTTGTTTTGCGGGTGTTCTGTAAAAATTGCAGGCAAGAAGGGCTTTGAGGGCCTTGAAAGGAGTGGTGAGGCTTCAAGCTCTAGTTCGGGGTCGGCAGGTGAGGAAGCAAGCTGCAGTGACACTGAGGTGCATGCAGGCCCTGGTTCGTGTTCAGGCTCGAGTTAGAGCTCGTCGTGTCCGAATGTCCATAGAGGGGCAAGCTGTTCAGGAAATGCTCAATGAGCACCGCGGCAAGGCTGAAATCCTGAAACAAGCTGAGGTACCATAAACTATCAAGTATCTGATATATTTCCTGTTGGTTTCATCTTAAAGCAAAATCAATCCTTCTGCAAATTCATTTTACTGGTTAAGAAAATTAAGTGATCTGTACCATATGTTCAGAGAAAGGCAGTTTTTAAAAGTGTTCAATTTTGAACCTCATGAATATCAGGAAGGATGGTGTGATAGCCAAAGAACACTGGAAGATGTTAAGGCAAAGTTACAAATGAGGCAAAAAGGTGCAATCAGGAGGGAGAGAGCAATTGCATACTCTCTTGCTCAAAAGGTATTAAAATGAACACTAAATAAGTTCTTTTAAAAAAAAAAAATTGCAAAAAAAATCTCCACCTGAGCAAGCCAATTCAAGTTTTTTCAGGAATGGAGATCAAACCCCAATTCAAATTCCCATTCAAGTGGTTCCATGTGCTTTCTCAAAAATCATGAGGTTGACAAGAACAGCTGGGGATGGAGCTGGTTAGAACGTTGGATGGCGGCCAAGCCATGGGAAACTAGATTGATGGAACAATCGCACCCTGACCCCTCTATGAAAGCTCCACCACCAAGGAGTTGCAGAGATTCCCATGTGGTCACTCATTCGAAATATTCCAAACCATGCTCTGTGAAAGTCAGAAAGAATAATGTCACCACAAGGATTTCTGCAAAACCTCCCCATATTGGGCAAGCTACTCGCTCATCTTCAAGCCCGAGTTCTGAATTTCGTTATGATGAGAGCTCTGCTTCATCTTCAATCTGTACATCAGTGACGCCAATTTCTGGCAACACTGGATTGACCTCAGAGAGAACTGAAGATAGCAGCAACAGTAAGCCAAATTACATGAACCTCACTGAGTCAATTAAGGCAAAGCGAAAAACCAGCAGTCATTCATCTGAGAGAATTCAAAGGCAGTCCATGGATGAATTCCAATTTCTTGAAAGGTCAGCAGCTTTCCCTATTGTGGATTCCAAAAGCAGTGCTGGTTCTGAGCTTTCTTCAATTAACTTTTCCAAGCCACTTTACCTGCCAAGCCGATCAGATAAGCACTCATTGAGATTAAGATGACATACCTCCATGAATAGAGGGATTCGTCTCTGTTGGTTCAAGAAGTTCAACAACTTGTTTCCTAGCAATTCTGTTTATTTGAGAATGTATATTCAAGTTAGAAGCCGTTCTGCTGTAACTGTTTTGTATTGAAACACCTAGCGAGCCCTTGAGGTCTGATTTCAAATGGTGCTTTGTTTGTAAAGTAGTTTGTTTATTACTTCTTTCTTTATGCTATTAGTTATTTGGGTGAGATGATTGATGTAGACGGCAATGCTACAGGGATGATCAATGTGTTAAGCAGATAGCTTTCAGTTTGTTGTTTATATTCATTGGAATTTAAAGGAAAAAGTTAAAAACACAAATTTACAATCGATTAAGCCGTTTACTTTCAGAATTTGGCTTTGGAAGATTGATTGAGTAGAATTTAATAGTTAATTGACTCAAGACCCAGAGATCGAAGAGGTACAACAGTTCCACCAAAGTAAGTCATTTTGATCAGGTAACATGGATTCAAAATTAGGGCTACACACCTTGACATCTGTTAGAAAATGAAAAGCATTAGAGTGTGGAATTGTCCAAAGAAAGAGAAGGCCAGCATATTACGTTTTTATACAGTTATAGGTGTACAAGTATAGTATAATCGCTTTTAAAAAGTGATTATTAAAAAATTATTATTATTATTTTATATTAGTCCTGCATTTATTTACTTTGTAAAAGGTGATTCACTTTCACTCTCACAATCGCAACTCTCATTTCTCTTTCATTAATATTTAATACCAGTATTTGTTTAATAGAAGTCACAGTATAAAAGTAGGTAGCTTATGTAGATGGTATGACTGCATGATAATCTTTTGGTAATACTAGGTTACAATCATATGAACAAAGACAATCTAAACTTTTTTATTGGGTGCATCACTAGCATGGCAGAAGAAAGTTTATGAGTAAGGTCTGAACAATTTCACGTTCGCTCTATGACCCTAAGCTTTACCCCATACTTGAAGTTGAGAATGATGCCATACTCAAGTGCCAGTGGTTTTTCCATGTTGGGTGAATGTCGAAAAAGATATTTCCGGTATAAATGAATCAAAGAGAGCTTTATTTCCTGAAGGGAGAATTTCTGGCCAATGCATGATCGTGGCCCCAGTCCAAAGGGTATGAAAGAGTAAGGATGCCTTCGTTTCTCTTCTTCACAATTTGGTTCAAACCTCTCTGGTTTGAACTTCTCTGGCTCTGAGAAGTTCTTCGGATCTTTTGCTAGAACTCCGAGTGCTAACCAGACCCATGTCCCCTGCTCATCAGAATATGAATTTCATTAAATTAAGCGACTGTACAAAGTTCCAGTCTACACGCTAGTAGCATCCCGACATACATAAAGGCCATGTATGTCTAGATTTTGGCTTTTTTTTATTATCTGTATTCCACAGGTATCTGATTGTAACTAAGGTTATCTTCCGTCACAAGTGAGGACAATCAATAAAACTGAAATATTGTCATCTTCTTAAAAAAAAAAAAAAAAAAAGCCAAGTATGCCATTCAAGCATATATATAAATTGTACCTTCGGGAGAAGGTAACCTCCTATCTCTACTTCCTTTGATGTTTCTCTTGCAACTAGCGGGGAAACGGTGTAATACCTCATTGCCTCCTTAATGATCTGCACTTAGAAAATCAAGAGAACAAAATAAGAGTCAATCGTTGGGGAGGTCTGAGGTCTCATCTGGGAGGTGTTGGAAAGGGAAAGTTGAACTATTGACTAATCTTGTTCACTGCAGATGAGATATATTGAGAGAAACTGTGACATGGATACAACACAAGCAATATGCCAATATTGCTGTTTGGTTAGCATATTCAACTTCAAACTTGACTCAAATGCCATAAAAGAGAGTTTTAAGAAACTTGCCTGTTCAAGGTAAGGGAATTTGTTTTGAAGATCATGACTACTTGGCATCTGATCAGGTGGACTAAATCCGTCAATCTCTGCAAGCATCTTCTTCTCGACTTCAGGATGTCCGGCAACTAAGTAGACAACTGAAGACAATGTGAAGGCTGTGGTGGCTGATCCAGCAAGCAAGTGCTCATAAGTAACTGCACTAATGTAGTCTGTGGTAAAGACATTCTTTGAAACCGGCTGTGACTCCCTTGCATTCAATATGAGTGACAATAAGTCCTTTGAGTTTATATCCCTCTCATTCATTCGCTTTGCCACAATCTCATTCAGCCGACCGCTCAGTTTCTGATTAGTGCGCTCAGCTTTCCAGTCCATAGTGCCAGGTAGTCTCTTCAGGATCTGCCTAAATGGTTCCTGAAGTATGGGGATAAGTAGACCCAGTATGATTGAAAATGAGCCAGATAAGTCCATTTTAAGTTGTGTTGTGGAGTAGATGTGTTGATTAATGAAGTCGGAGACTTCCTTATCATCATTCCTGTTTTCCACAATGCCAACTGAATCACTGATTGTCTGCGGTTTAGAGAGGCTAAAGTCAACACCAAAGGCTGCTTGTCCAATGACATCAGTGGCCAACTTGAGGGAAAGGTTTGAGAAGGTGATATCTTCTTCTTTAAACGAGTGAAGATTTTGAGTTGCAGATACAATAAATGCTTGCATTTTGGGTATTAGGCTGGCAAGATGTGATGGCTGATAGACTGATAATATTGTGTTTCGCATGGTTGACCATCTTGCATCCCTGCAAATTCAAGTTCCGTCAATATCTTAAATAACATTTTTGGTGTGCTGCCTCCGAACTTCTGTGTAGCGTATACAAACAAGAGTATTCAAGTTATAAATTCGGAACACCAGACAGCTCTAGGCTCTAGTGCTCCCTACCCCGTTTGTTTTTTCTATTGGCACCAGGTGTCCGAAACAGCATCCTGACTAATCTTGGAAGTGTACAAGCCCTCGGCAAGGAATTTTTCTGCAAGTGTACCTCAATTAATTCAAGAAAAAGGTGGCTTTAGGAGGATTTGAACCTTAGACCTAGAGGAAACATATGCTCAAGCCCAAGGCTTTTACCACTCGAGCCAAACCCTGGGTGTTTAGTGCTCCCTACCCCATTGCATGGGTCAGTTTTACTTTAGCCTAATAAAGCTCACTGAGGACATTACTGATACAAGATTCAACACTTTACAGAACCTGTGAAATCCTGAATTAAGAGTTATTCACCTTATGGGATAATGTCAAAGATGTTGTGTGATTTACAGAGTCATGGCATACTTTTAATTTGCTGAGTGCACTGTCAACGTTATTAAGTAGTACAAAGAAGTACCTGGTGAAGAAGAGTCCTTTCTGATGAAGAGGGGAGGCCGAGATGGGAGAAGGTATGCTTCTGTTTGGAATGTCCTTGAATTTCTTTATTCCTACCTCCTTACAAAGCTCCGGATCTGCAACAATTATCAGTGGCTGTCTACCCATGTGAAACCTGCTCTAAACATAAAATTTATATAAAGGTAGAAAAATCAGAATGTGATGGAAAACGTATTGTCTTTCTATATAAAACCATATTTTCTTTGTTTTGGAAAAAATAGTATTGTTATTCCCTTGAGTGATAAAATGCCCTTTCTATCTCATGATTTTGGCAACTCTCTTCTCTCTTCAGTTCTCCAAAAGAAAAAGAAAAATTACGCATTGATGATGACTGGAATGACCCGGCAAGGGAAAGTGGGGAGGTAAAATTATTCGTTTTCAAAAATAGCATTCCATCTAAATCTAGCAAGGAAAATGCTATTCATTCAGTTTTTGTGACACCATTTTGGGTCTCGATTTGCATTTTTTCTTTTTAGTTTTTTTTTAAATATTAAAAAATCATATAAAAATTCAAAAAAAAAAATGCAAATCAAGACCCAAAATGGGATCCCAAATTTTGGACCGTAGCACTGCCCATCTAGCAAATAGCGATGGAAATGGAAAGCAAACTCCCACTATTTCACTTAAAATTGATAATATTTAGTGTAAATATAAAACATTTTGGTTCCTTTGCGTATTAACATAACACTTAAGAGCACTCACAATAGATTAATTATTGTTTGGCTAAATTTTGATTAAAATTTTATTTTTACAAATTTTAATTAGTCACTTTTTACTATACTAAATAGACTCAATAAATCAATAATTATTTTATTTAAATATTAATTTTTACATTTTTATTTATTTTGATTTTAATTATAATTTAAATATTTATTCGTTATTAAAGAATACATGTTAGAGTGTTCTAACATTCATATTATTCCTTAGAGTTAATAGCTGATGGTTGACGGTTGTAAAAATAAAGATATTAAATTTTTATTTTTTTTAAACAATAAAATAAAATTACTAAATATTTATGAAGATATGACTCGAGAGTTTTATGAAGAAGAAAATTGAAAATGTTTCTTCTTTTCTTTTTATGTGCAAGAGAGTAAATTAGTGAGAAGAGTAAATATTTTAATCCTAAAAAATTATTTAACTAGCCCAAAGGGCTAGCTAAATTTGTTGAGTCAAACAATTTGAAACTATTTTGACTATTCATTTTTTGAAGTTATTGCAACTCTATATTCATGTTCACTAATTATTATTTAATTAAATATTAATTTTATTAAATCTATTATGAGTATTCTAATGCTCTTACGAGAAGAGCACACGGATAATAAACAATAACAGTGTTCATGTCTCTTGTCCTTTATCGTATGAACAGTGCTGTCAAAATATCATATATTTTTATATTAAATACTATCCATCTCAACGGAATTACCTTCTCCAAAAAGGTTATAATATGCTCTGAAAGTATCTTTTTTTTTCGATTATCATGGATAATAGTTGGAAAGGAAAGTTTTCCAAGTGAATAAAGAAAAAAGAAAGAGAGAAATATTGAATAGTTTAGACGTTAAATATAATAATTTCCTACTTTTTCCCCTATACTTAGTGATTTCTCCCCATGATCTTTGCATGAAAAACTTCAAACTTTTGATCTGTAGTAACAATTCTGTAAATATCTAAGAAAATGATAAGCATCAAATATGTATACTAACCTGAACATAGGACCATATCGTTTAGCAAGGACTGAGAAGACATCAGGACCATATTTAGCCAGCAAAGGGAGGTGTCCTACAAAAGGCAAGGCAGGTGGGCCAGGTACCCTTCTCACACCCCAATAAGGTCCATAAAAATACCCAAACACTAGTGCCACAGCCAACACTATGAAGATGGTGGATACCATAGGAGCACTTGTTGTATTGCAGAACCATCCCAAACCCACAAATTTTTGAAAGTTTTCTTCCAAAAAAACCATTTCTTGAGAGAGAAAAGCAAAGTTCTTGGCTATTGAGGAAGGCTCTTAGTTGAGTTATATACAGAGGAGTCTGGATTGAGAGGCGGGAGGAGAAGGGAAGTTTTTTGGGGGGGGGGGGGGGGGGGAGAGAATTGGGTGTCTCCATCGACCCTCATGGATGGTAGAACTTGGTCTATTGTTTTGTATACTAATGATTGTATTGGAGAAACAGATGCTCATCTTTCTAGTGTTTCATGGATTTGTGAATGGTGATCATACAATGAACCTCAAAAGATTTAGGTAAGAGAAATTTTCAATAATGGGTCAATATTCTATTGACACTATTTTTATTTGTTTTTTAATTTTTTTTATATAGCAATTAAATAAATATTTTTTATTAACTTTGTGAAATTTATTATTTTTAAACAAATTTAAAAATATATGTGAAAAAATAAAAGTTAAAATTTGAATAAAATATTATTTTAAAATATTTTTAAAAAATAGCTTTATTTTGAAATTTGAAAAAATTTAATTGTTTATTTTACTTTATATAAAAATTTGAAAATAATAATAATAATAAAATAAAATTGATTTTGAAAACAAACCAAACCTCAAATTGAAGTCCCAACTCCATGATTATAGATCCAACCAACCTAAATAATACTCCTATACTTCTTTTATTATACTGTATTACTTTATTTTTAATTTTTACTCTTTAAATTTAGATTAAAAATATCAAAAATTTTATCTTCTTACATAATTTATAAGAAAATAAATTTAATCAACAAACATAATCATATATGGCAGTTCAAACTACAAGTGTTTGGGTTAGAGAATTGTAAGAAGTCTTGTAGTTAAATAGGGTGAAAATCTTGTTAGTAATGAATGAGTGGCTGTTTTGATTGGAAACAGATGGTGGTTGAAGTGGATTAATGGTGGTAGTGGGTGTTGCTTGCTTTAGATAATATTGGATGAAACTGGGGAATCTTCAATTTCCAATGAAAGCTTTTTGGTTTTTCAAATCTGAGTGCAGATTAGTGAGCAAATTTTCAAATGTGATTTTGATTGTTTGCTCAAAAGTGGTGGAGTGGACTGTTTAACAAAGAAAAAAAAACTAGAAATGTATGACTTACGAAAGGAATTATAAAGTCAACCGATGCATTATTGTGTAGATAAACAGTGAAGATGAAGGACAAAGAGAACTACCAATTACAAGTAGTGCGAATTTTAGAGGGCAAAATGTAACAAAAGGGAATAACGATTAGATTATATTATGAAAAGCTTAACAGAGTGCGTGCATGAAATGACGAAGCAAAACTATTAGTCGGGTAGGGATGCTCCGAGTCGTCCTAGACTCATATATAATAATAATATATATATTATTGAAAATAGTTAAAGATGTAAAATAAATTAAAAGAAAAAATATTAATAAAATAATATTATTTTAATAGATGAAGACAAATATAGAAAATTAGATGTAGAAGATTTTTTAAGATGAGTAAATTTTTTAAAAAAGAAATTATGAAGTGGAATGTGAATGCTCTTAACGCAATATTTTCCACATCAAATGTTATTTTCTGTGCAAAAATGTCATCCAAATATAGGTGACACCAACTCCACCATTCTCTAAAGCTAAACATACTCTATGACAAAGACATCATGAATTCATTCAAGAGGAATGACATCTCATATATATATATATATATATATATAAATATTTACATATATATATATATATATATCATATATATGTGTGTAATATAGAAGTTAAAAATAAAAGTAAATGTGTTAGATTATTTCAAATTATATTTTAAATTTAATTTTTAAATATTATTTTTAATACTCTATCCAAAATTTTAAATTATCTATTTTTTTGAAAAAAATTTCTAATGTATTTTTTTAATCCTACATTAGTTAGACAGTGAAATATTTAATAGTTTATAAGTGAATGTATTTCACTATACATAAAATAAATAAATGATAAACACTCTGGAAGTATCACCCAATGCGAAGCACTGATCACACGCATGCACACTCGCACGCGACGCATTGACGCTTTATACGCACTTAGTACTTACGCATCGTTGCAAATGACAAATTTTTTTTGTTAAGCGAAATGATGTCTGATCACTATTTTGACAGTTGTGATTAATTATCAATTATAGTTATTTTTGTAACTCTTCAGACAATAACTATCACATTTTTTTTAATCGAAACGTTATATCTGTTACTATTGCATTTTTTCGTTCAAAAGATTAGTATTCAGAATTTACAATTTGTACACTATATAAACAATGATGTATCCTGAAGACATAATTATTTTTGATTCCCTTTTACAGAACTTTATACGAGTGGGAGACAATATTTGTTTAAGAGACAGATTAACAATCACCTTACTGTTCTTTTATTTCAATCTCTATACGTATACTATTTCCAACAAAATGTATATTGTAGAAGTGCAAAATAACTCATTTTATTTTTTATTTGTAAGTTCCCTTCGTTCCTGACCTCTTAACCTTACAATAAATTTTCTACTAAAGTAAATAATGTAAAAAACTCAACACCAAACATAACATTCAGCCAAATACCCAAAGCAAAAAACCATTTAATAAAAATAAAAAATCTTATTTGCAAACCAGTGTCAAATAAACCAATGTTGATGGTTGTAAAAATGAAGATATTAAATTTTTTAAATTTTTTTATACAATAAAATAAAATTATTAATCTCCATATTAAATATTTACAAATAGATAATTCAAGAGCTTTATGAAGATGAAAATTGAAAAAATTCTTTTTTTTTTATGTGCAAAGAATAAATTAATGAGGGGAATGAATATTTTAGTCATAAAAAACTATTTGACTAGTCTAAAGAACTAGTTATATTTGTTGAACTAATCAATTGAAAACTATCTTGACTCTTCATTTATTGAGATTGTTGCGAATTGCAATCCCATATTCTTGTTCACTAATTACTATTTTGACTTAACATTGCTTTTGCTCTTATGAGTGCTCTAATGCTCTTACGAGAAGCTCACACGGGTCATACTCACACGGGTCATAAAGAATAATACTATTCATGCCCCTTGTGCTTTATCGTATGAACAGTGTTGCCAAAATATCATATATTCTATATTAAATATATGCAATCCATTTCAAATGAACCTTCTCCAAAAAGGTTATAATATGCCATGGAAGTATTATTTTTTTCGATTATTATGGATAATAGTTGGAAAGGAAAGTTTTCCAGTGAATAAAGAAAAAAGGAAGCGAGAAATATTGGATAGTTTAAGCATCAAATACAATAATGTCCTACTTTTTCCTATACTTGGTGATTTTTCCCCATTATCTTTGCAAAGAAAACTTCAAACTTTTGATTTGAAGCAAGAACTCTGTAAATATCTAGAAAAATGGTAAATATCAAATATGTATACTGACCTGAAAATATGACCATATCGTTTAGTAAGGATTGAGAAGACATCAAGACCAATGTTTTGAATACCGTACCGGTGAGCGTACCGGTCAAGGCACTGGAACGAAATATTTCGGTACCGGTACCGTTTCGGAATAGTCTATACATAAAAAAAAAATTAAATATATAAAAATATATATAAATTATATTTCAAAATAATAGTCTCAATTATATATATTAATATATATGTAAATAATCTAGTCTAAATTAGGATAAAAAATAGGAAGAAATGAAAAAAAAAACCTCAAATCCGGTACCGGCCGGTACAGGCCGGTACACATGGCCGGTACGGCCGGTACAGGCCGGTACGGCCGAAATTTGGGCCGGTACGAAACAGACCCCATTTCTGTACCGGCCACTGCTCCGGTACGGTATGTACCGGCCGGTACGGTACGAAATTAAAAACATTGATCAAGACTATACTTAGCCAGCAAAGGAAAGTGCCCTATAAAAGGTAGGGCAGGTGGGCCAGGTACCTTTCTCACACCCCAATAAGGTTCATAAAAGTACCTAAATACTAGTGCCACAGCTAACACAATGAAGATGATGGATACCATTGGAGCACTTGTTGTACTATAGAACCATCCCAAACCCACAAATTTTTGAAGGTTTTCTTTCAAAAAAACCATTTCTTGAGAGAGAAAAGTGAGGTTCTTGGCTGTTGAGAGAGGCTCTTAGTTGAGTCAGAGATAGAGGGGTCCGGGTTGAGAGGCGAGGGGTGGAGGGAAGTGGGGGGAGGATTGGGTGTCTCCATCGGCCTTCTTGGATGGGTAGAACTTGGTCTATTGTTCTATATACCAATGATTATATTGGGGAAACATATGTTCATCTTTCTAGTGTTTCAGTCGTGGATTCGTGAATAGAAATCATGCAATGAACCTCAAAGGATTTAGGTAAGAAAAACTTTCGATAATGGGTCAATATTCTATCAAAACTATTTTTATTTGTTTTTTATTTTTTTTTATATAGCAATTAAATAAATATTTTTTATTAACTTTGTGAAATTTATTCTTTTTAAACAAATTAAAAATATATGTGAAAAAATAAAAGTTAAAATTTGAATAAATTATTATTATAAAATATTTTTAAAAAATTAGTTTTATTTTGAAATTTGAAAAGATTTAATTGTTTATTTTATTTTATATAAAAATTTGAAAAAAAATAATAATAAGATAAAATTGATTGTGAAAACAAACCAAACCTCAAATTGAAGTCCCAACTCCATGATTATAAATCCAACCAACCTAAATAATACTCCTATACTTCTTTAAGCAATGATGACTAAAATATGGAAGTTCAGCAGGGCAGCAGAATTTCTAGAAGTGGAGAAGAATGTTTACGTGATAACTCTTGCTAACCTTGTTGTTGGTTCTCAAACTATGTGATGGTTACACTCCTCCATTGATGATAAGCTTTCTTGAGTACTTATGGGTCCATATGTATAACCTACCTCTAACGTTGATGAAAAAAAACAAAACAAAAAAAACAAAGGAGAGCAGGTGAAAAACTTAGTGGGAAAGGTGAAGAAGGTAGTTGTGCAAGTGGATAATAGTGGCTTGGGCAAATCATTGAGGGTCTAGGTATAAATGGACCTAACAAAATCATTGGCAAGGGGTCGTATTGTGGTTATTCAAGACCAAAGTCTATGGGTTCCTTTCAAGTATGAGAAGCTCCATCACCTTTGTTTTTCTTGTGGTAGAATCATTCATAGTTCTAATGTTTGTCATGAGAAAAAAGAAGGGGGGATGAACAGTTCGGGACAAGGTTGCGGATGAACTTGGGAGAGGGGGTAAAACGAGGCAATCCAGCTTTCTTTGGAGGGTCACATTTTCCTTTTAACTCTAATCCTAAGGGGTCATGGAGAACAGAAGAGAAGGAGGAAATTGATTCAAGTCAAAAATGTGCTAAGGAGGGACCAGAGGGAATGGTCTTGATGGCCCAGGGAGAGGGCTTGGAAAATGAGACACACAGTAAAGTACCTTTGCAACATAGCAATGAGGAGTAAATGGTATTTGTTAGGACCGAATTTAAGCAAGAAGGGCCAAAAAATATAGTGAAGAACTGGGATGAACAGATAGGTAAACTTGAAAGTTCTTTGGGACTGGAGAGTGATGAACCAGAGAGAGGGGCAATTGCGGAAAGGGAGGAAGAGACCTTAAAGGAAGAAGTGAAACCAAATAAAACCTTGGAAATAAAAGTGAGGTAAATGGGCTAGAGAGAGGCCACTCCACCACAGCAAGCACCTTTGAAAATATCCTGTGAAGGGCTTAGTTCCATATTACCAGCATCAACAAGAAGAAAGATACAAAAAGTGAAGAATGTAAGGAAAGCAATGACCACAAGAAAGGGATTGGTGGAGGCTATTGAGCAAGTCCGACAAACATCATGAACATCTTAAGTTGGAACTGCCAAAGGCTTGGCAACCCTCGGTCAATTCAAGATCTATGCTCCCTCATGGAGGAAAAGTTGCAAATGGTGGTGTTTATAATGCAGACAAGAATTCATACACGTATGTTGAAAAGAACCAAAAGAAGGTTGAAGATGAAAGGTTGTTTTGGGGTGGATTTACACGAGAGAGGTGGTGATCTAGCTTTATTCTGGAAGGAGGAAGGTATGATGGAAATCAAGAACTACACACAACGACATATCAGTGCTTGGTTTGTGACTGGCAAAGGAGAAAACAATAGCTCTTTATAGGTTTCTATGGTCAACCTGAGACTAGTAAAAGGCAAGAGGTATGGCAGTTGCTCTCATCTTTGAAACTTGAAGACAACAATTGGTGTGTCCTGGACAATTTTAATGAGATCCTTACAAATGATGATGAAACAATGGGGCAAATCAAAAGGAGAGCATTTGATGAATAATTTCATGAATGCCTTAGAGAGGAGAGGTCTTTCTGATCTCGGGTGAAAAATGGATAAATTTACTTGCAGCAATGGGCATAGAGATGAAACATTCACCAAAAAAAAGTTGGATAGAGGGGTTGCAAATCAAAACGAGATTGAATCACAATAGGAAATCAATGTGGAGACTATAGCGGCCATGTCTTCTGATCACAAACCTCTACTATTGACTTTTTCTCAATCCGTCATAATAAAATTCTCAAGAAAAAACTTCAAGTATGAAGCATGATGGGCCACTAAACCAAATTGTGAGAAAGTTCTTAAGGAAGGATGGTAACAAACAAGAAGTGGAGAGGGTCCTTTTGAGAAGTTAAGTGGATTGATAAGGAAATGTTCTACTACTTTACAGTAGTGGAGTAGGGGGTTTAAGAGGAACAAATTTTAGGAAATCAATTCAAAAACTGAGACCTTAAAACACCTGTATTTAGAGGAAGAGTGTCATGATGCTCTTGAAGTAAGACAACTACAAAAGGAATTGGAATGTTTGTTGGAACAAGAAGATTTGTTATAGAGACAAAGAGCTAAAAAATAAAAAATAAAAAATAGGTATGAGCATGAAGATAGAAACACCAAAACTTTCCATCTTGTGCTAGTCAAAGGAAGAGAAAAAAAAATCAGATTACTTATCCTTAATGGGCAGAAAATTCTTTTGTCAAAGATAAAAGAGATTAAAGAAGAATTCAATGGTTATTTCTAGAATTTGTTTTCCATAACTAGGCCATCTTAGGAGGACCTCTTGGAGTGCTTAAAAGTGGTGGAACCAAGATTAAGTGAGGAGATGTATGAGGTACCGTTTAGAGAATTCATTTGGGAAGATGTTGAAGTAGTCCTTAGAGAAATGGCCCCACTGAAATCTCCTAAACCCATTGGGCTAGGAGCCTATATTTTTCAAAATCACTGGACAATGGTAGTAGATACTGTTTGTGAAACAGTACTTTCTTTTCTGAATGTAGGTATTGTGAGTCTCTTGCCAAACCACACTTACTTAGCCTTAATTCCTAAAGTAAAGAACCATATGGCAGTGAGTGTAGGCCTATAAGCCTATGTCATGTGGTGTACAAGATTACTTCCAAAGCAAAATAGCAAATAGGTTCAAGAGAATATTGAATGCAGTGATTTCTCCTACTCAAAGTGCATTCGTCCTTGAGAGAATGATAACAAATAACATAATGGTATCTTATGAGGCCTTACATGTAATGAAAACAAGGCAAAAGGGTGAAGGTGGGAATCATAGCCATCAAACTCAATATGTCTAAGACCTATGATAGAATTGAGTGGTGTTTCCTCTTGAGGCCATGTTGAGCTTTTGTGGGAAATGGATCAATTTGATTATATGTTGTGTCACTTATGTATCTTATTCAGTGTTATTAAACGGCAGGCCAGGAAAAAGAATCATACATTCTCGGGATCTTAGGTAAAGAGACTCAATTTTCCTTTATCTCTTCATTATTTCTGTTGAAGGTTTGATCTCCCTCTTGATTTCTCCATATGCTAGTGGAACTACAAAGGGTGTACTTATGGCTAAAGGAGAAACAAGAATCAATCACCTACTATTTGTAGATGATTATATGTTGTTTGGGAGGGCTAGCAGGGAAGAATGGAAGAAATTGATGTCCATACTGAAAGGGCCTATTTTTTGTAGTTCTAACACCAAACATGAGGTCAAACATTCAATCTTGAGAGAAGAGGGCTTAGTGGCTTGTGGTAGTTATGAAAGATACATTAGTCTCCCCTCTATTATAGGGAGATCAAGATGCCATACCTTCAAAATCATCAAAGACAAACTCGTAAAAAATTAGTAATTAGAAAAATAAGTATTTGTCCCTATTGCCCAGATGACTAATACAAGAGGAGAAGTGAATTGGGTTATATTATAAAAATTAACACTTATAAATTAAATATACAATTTAAAATATAAACAGAATATAAAGCAACAAGAAATGTAAAGAGTAGGGTAAGAAGAAGCAAACTCAGTATTTTTACGAGGTTCAGTCACACTGTCTACGTACTTGCCTCAAGCTACCCATTGAGGATCCCAAATTCATTATTCAATCTCTTTCGAGTGGAAATAGAAACCTATTACACCTTTGAGCAACACTGCTCCAAAGAATCCGTGTAGAACATCCTCTACACTTCCAATCACCTCACACTTGGTGATTTAACTATTCCCTGTGTAGAACACCTTCTATGCACACAAGGGTTATACGCACCCTCTTATAAATACAAAAGTTGATAATGGGTAGGTTATTAGAATACACTCCTCAATGAGTGAGATAAAAATAATACAGTGCAACCTATATCTCTCTCATAATGAATAAGGATTCAGGCACAAAACTTAAAGAATAGAGAATGAGAGTTTTGAAAAAATGATGTAAAACTTAGTAATTGATGTGTAAGCTCTTGTTATTATTTTTGCAAAACTCAAGTGAGCTATTTATAGGCAAATGAGACTTCAATTTCAAATTTGAAAAGATTCACATGTCAAATAAGAGCACTATTCATTTTTCAAAAGATTCAAATAAAAACATCTCCTTTTTATATTTGTCAAAGACAACTCCATTCATTTTTCAAAGAAATCAAACCTAATCTTTTATTTTTCATACATGACAAAATGAGTATGATTTATTTTTCAAACCAAATCATCTTTTTTTTTGCATATGTCAAAAAAATACACAACCATCTTTTAAGATTTTCAAACAAAATCATCTACTTTTTGTATTTGTCAAAAAAACACACAACCACCCTTCAAGACTTTCAAACAAAATATGCACATGTCAAATATGATAATTAATCATCTTACAAATTCAAATTGTTATATAAAAAAATATATAATTTTCGAAATTGTATTATTTGATAATGTTATGCATATGTGAAAAACACAATTTTCAAAACTAAGACTTTTAAAGATGTCTTACATATGTGAAAAAAAATAATTTGATGTTTTATGAGAAAAAAGAGTAATTTGGAACCTTAATCTAATTTCGAATTTTATCAAGAGATGTACAAAAATAATCTATAAGTTTCATTTGTAGACTTGTTCTTTTATGTTTGATGTGCGCTTCACTCTATTGCGTAAATAGTTTGAGTTTGAGACTTAAATTCATTTATTATCATCAAAATCCACACGTAGATACGAAATTTGAAACATTGGATTCAACAATCTCTCCATTTTTAATGATGACAAATACTTAATAGAATTTTGAAACTTGTAGTAATGCTTAAACTCCATTTGAGAATATGTGTTAGTTTTTCAAGTAATAGATAAACATAATTCCAGCATTTATAACAGAGTTAAAAATCTAATTATTTACGTCTAAAATTTCTCTCCATTTTGGCATCATTAAAAAGGAATCATAATTAGCTCAATAAGATATCTTCCTACAATAACCAATAGACAAATAAAACGGTGCGTTAATAGAGACTGTAGAGAATTCGGTGCGGAGTTACGCGTGTCCGACAAAACCTACAAAAGTTGGAGGTCTAGTTTTGGCAATTCGGTGCGGAAGAAGATTCAAATCTATTTAATGTTGTTGACAAATAAGATACGTAGAGATTTGAAAGTTTTCGGTTTCTGTTTAAATGACTATTTTCACCCACCGAATGCTAAAACAAATCTCACATTGCTCATTGATCAAGTATCTATTTATCCAAAACGATAGAAAGACGGAGAAAATTTCGTCTAATAATCTTCCAGATTTGAATCAGGAACCGTCTCAACTAGTCATTTTATCTCTTGAGGTTGTCAACACCATGATAGAAGCAGAGATGTATTTTTCTGGTAAGACTGATTCTAAGATTGTTGCAGCATCAAGAACTCTCAGTGCTCAATATGTTGCCTCTGTTACGACCATGTCTTGAAGATTACTAGCAAGGGCAAATGAGGTTGATCGACTTAACAATCAAATATCTGTTCTGCATCAAAAGCTTGCAAATAAAGGTAGAAAGAATAAAAGGTTAAAGCAAGAAAATAAAAATTTGATAGAATTAGCTCGTGTTCTGAAACTTTGAATAGAAGAATCGGAATGAGTGAGAGTTCAAGCACAGAGTCAACATCAGCAGATAATGGCAGCGTATCATAAGAGAAACAGGGACAATTGTAATTAATTTGGCTGGTTTAGTTTGGTAACTTTTAACAATATGCATCCGGCATATCTTGTAAGCTTGACTAAGTAAAATGTGAAGAGAAGACAGTTTGTCTTGTACTTATTTTCATTTTTATAAAAGCAATCATTAGTTTTATTTAATTCACATCAATTCTTCTTCTCATCTCTGTAGTTCACTTTCATTCTCACTCCATAAAATTTCAATGGCTCATCAATTTTCCTTCAGTACTTCTCGTGATCAAGATATGAGATATTTTTCACCTCAAACTATTTCTGCATCTGTTATAGGCGTCATGAAGCAACAAAACACTGATTTTGCTAATAAATCAGATCATGATGCTATTTACGAGCTTGTGGATCTCGAGACTCGATATTCATCTTCTATTATTGCTTTTTCCGTTCAGTTGCAGTCCAAAACTCGCGAAATTGAAAAACTTAGCGAAACGGTCTTTGTACTTCAACGACTTGTTTATGAGTCAAACAAAAAGATAGTAGAGCTAAAGTAACAGAATAAGGATTTAAAATTCTTATTTGCCTCTTCATTTCGATTGTCTAATCCTTTAGACAAGGATGTCATAATTATGAGGAGCAAATGCATTTGAATGATGAGGCTAAGCGTCTCAAGTTTCTGTAGGTCATTTGAGATAATGAAATAAAAGTATCTAGCAGATATTCATGGCATGCATCATTCCTATTTCTCTTCTAATCATGCATAATCTATCTTCTAGTGAGGATTTTGTAAAAATGTCTATCAATTGATCATGTGTGAATTCTAATACAATATCACTCTCTGCACATGATCTATAAAAAAATAATATCTAATTTCAATATGCTTGATCCTAGAATGTTGTATTGGATTCTTTGAAAGATTTATAGCACTAGTATTATCATATTTAATAGGAATATGATTGTACATAAGTTTAAAATCCTCAAATTGTTGTTTCATGTAAAAACTTTGAGCACAACAATTACCTGCAGCAACATATTCTGCCTCAGAAGTAGATAATGCAACAGAATTTTATTTTTTACTAAATCATGAAACAAGTGCATGACCTAAAAAATGACATGTTCTACTAGTACTTTTTCAATCAACTTTGCAACCAGCATAATCTGCATCTAAATAACTAATAAGATCGAAAGAAGTGTACTTAAGATACCATAACCCTAGGTCAATGGTACCGACAAGATATCTAAAAATACGCTTGACTGCAATTAAATGAGATTGCTTTGGAAATGATTGAAAACGTGCACATAAACATACACTGAATATAATATCAGGTCTACTAGCTGTCAAATATAATAAACTACCAATCATACCTCGATATACTTTTAAGTCAACTGGCTTACCGCTTTCATCTTTATCAAGTTTGGTGGTTTAACTCATTGGTATTCTAATTACCTTTGCACCTTCCATCTCAAACTTTTTGAGTAACTCTTTGATATATTTTGACTGATTAATGAATGTTCCACTTTCTACTTGCTTGATTTGCAATCCAAGAAAGAAATTAAGTTTTCTCATTATGCTCATTTCAAATTTTTCCTGCATGCTCTTAGCAAAATCTTGGCACATATTTTCATTAGTAGCACTAAATATTATATCATCAACATAAATTTGACCTAGAAGAATATCATTCTATTCATATTTGATGAAAAAAGTTATATCGATCTTTCCTCTTGAAAAATCTTTTTCAATTAAGAAACCACTAAGTCTCTCATACCAAACTCAAGGAGCTTGTTTGAGTCCATATAACGCTTTTGAGAGCTTAAAAACATGATTAGGAGAAATATGATTTTCAAAATCTGGAGATTGCTCATCATATACCTCTTCATTTATAAAACCATTTAAGAAAACACTTTTAATATCCATTTGAAAAAATTTGAAATTTTTATAACATGCATATGCAAGTAACATTCGAATAGTTTCTAATCTTATGACAGGTGCATTCGTTTCATCATAATCGATTCATTTTTCTTGATTGAAATATTGGGCTACAAGTCGAGCCTTATTTCTAGTTATGATTCCATACTCGTCTTTCTTATTTTTAAAAATCAATTTTGTTCCAATAACAGCATGATTTTTGGGTTTTGGAACAAGTGTCCATACATTATTTCTTTCAAATTGATTTAGCTCTTCTTGCATAGCTAGAATCCATGATTCATCAATAAGTTCTTCATCAATATTTTTGGATTCAATTTGAGATAAAAAAAAAAAAAGCGGTGTGATTACAAATAATTCTAAGAGATGATCAAGTACTTACACCTCGTGAAGGTTCTCCTAGAATTTATTCTACTAGATGATCTTTCACATGTTTCTACTGTTTGGTTTCATCTTGTACTAAATCTTGATGAGATTTCCTAATATCTCCATGTTGGACTTATTCTATTATATTCTTTTTGTTGAGATTGAGACTATTTGTATTATTTGTACCTTCTATTTAGTTATGTCTCCTGTCACGTATCTTGAGTATTTATTGTCTAAAAATCATTTACTTTTACCTATAGAATACTTCATGCATACCTACAAACGCAATTAAAAAAAATTCTTGGTACCCAAATTCTTTGGGTCATTTATTTATTAGTATTAAAAAAAATAAGATATTTTAGTACCCATATGGCCCTAATAGTCATTGTCTGTTTTCTTCTAATAGGATAAGTATGATAATTATAATCATTTCTATTGCAAAAATTACAAATAACATATGACATATTTGAAAACCTTGAGTAATTGTAATAATATTTTTCTTCAAAAAATCTATTTTTATGAAAAGAATTTTGAAAATCTGATTTTGATTTAATCGGTTTATCAAAGAAATTTTTATAGGGTTTGAGTTTTTCTTTTGGCATATATCTCAAGCCTACCTTATCAAAAATACATCTTTGACTACTAAGAAGTTTTTCGAAATTTCTTTTTCCATTTGTGAAATTTTCACCAATTTTTTCTAAATCAGCTACTTTCTTTTTCAGTTCATCATTTTCATCTTTTGAAACTATATTTTCTTTTCTTAAAATATCAATTTCATTTATTAAAGAATAATTTTTCTTTTTAAAAGTGGTATACTTAATACCTAATTTTTCAAATTCCTCATATATCTCTTCCAAAACATTTTGCAATTCTTCATAAAAGGGATTTTTAAAATTTGTTATCTCAAGATCATCTTTAGCCATAAGACAAAAATTTGCATATTTTTCATTACTTGCGTCGCTGTCTAAACTACTTGAATCATCATCCCATGTAACTTTCATTGTTTTCTTGCCTTTGTATTGATTTTTCTTTAGCAGATGACAATCTACGTTAATATGTCCTGCCTTTTTACATTTATAACAAATTAATGAATCATTTTTACCTGTATCTTTATTAGAAGATTTTTTGAAAGGTTTTCTTGGAGGAGTTTTATTTTTCAAGAATTTCTTAAATCTTCTTGTGATCATTGCAATCTTTTCGTCACCGCTTTCTTCATTTTCATCACTTTCACTTTCATGAAGAACGGTTATGAGTGCCAAGCTCTTCTTTTGCTTTCCTTCTTCTTCTCCTCTTTTCAATGTGTACTCATGGGTAATAAGTGACCCAATGAGTTCATTTACTTCAAGTTTTTTAAGATCTCTAACTTCAAGAATCGCCATTACTTTTGATTCTCAACGTTTTTGTAAGGAGTTGAGAATTTTCCTTACTATCTCTAAGCTGTAATAAATTTTACCAAGAGATGTCAAATTATTTATAATATTAATAAAACGAGTATACATAGAAGAGATAGATTCATCATCATTCATTTTGAACAATTCATATTTATGCGTAAAAACATAAATTTTTTATTTTTTGACTTGCGAAGTTCCTTCATAGGTTACTTCCAAGTTGTCTCAAATTTCCTTTGCTATCCTGCAAGTCATTATTGTGTTAAATTCATTACTATTGAGAGCATTATATAAAAAATTTATAGTCATTATATTCACAATATAAAGTCTATCATCTTTACGATCAAACTCTTCCTCTTCCTTTTTAACCTTAAGACTGAAGAAATATTCTCATTTTACCTTTTCAGAAAGTATAATTATCTCCATAAAATAGCGGAGGTCGACTACTGGATTGACTTTTAGCGAAAGTAGTTGTAATGTTAATCATATGATCTTAACTCAACAGATAGTTAATCTTATAATAGAGCCCTTATTCTGATATTAATTGTTGCCCAGATGACTAATACAAGAGGGAGGGTGAATTTGGCTATATTATAAAAATTAACACTTATAAATCAAATACACAATATAAAATATAAACAGAATATAAAACAGCAAGAAATGTAAAGAGTAAGGTAAGAAGAAGCAAATACAGTATTTTTACGAGATTCAATCCCACTACTTACGTTCTCGCCTCAAGCTACCGCTTGAGGATCCTAAATTTACTATTCAATCTCCTTCAGGTAGAGACAGAAATCTATTACACCTTTAAGCAACATCGCTCTAAAGAATCCATGTAGAACACCATCTACACTTTCAATCACCTCACACTTGGTGATTTAACTATTTTCCGTATAGAACGTCTTCTACACACACAAGGGTTATACGCACTCTCTTACAAATACAAAAACTGATAATGGGTAGGTTATTAGAATACACTTCTCAATGAGTGAGATAAAAATAATACAGTGCAACCTATATCTTTCTCACAATAAATAAGGATTAAGGCACAAAACTTAGAGAAGAGAGAATGAGAACTTTGAAAGAATGATACAAAATTTAGCAATTGATGTATAAGCTCTTGTTATCATTTTTGCAAAACTCAAATGAGCTATTTATAAGCAAATGAGTCTTCAATTTCAAATTTGAAAAGATTCACATGTCAAATAAGAGTACTATTCAATTTTCAAAAAATTCAAATAAAAACATCTCATTTTTATATTTGTCAAAGACAACTCCATTCATTTTTCAAAAAAATAAAATCTAATCTTTTACTTTGCATACATGACAAAATGAATATGATTTATTTTTCAAATCAAATCATCTTCTTTTTACATATGTCAAAAAAACACACAACCACCCTTCAAGACTTTCAAATAAAATATGCACATGTCAAATATGATAATCGATCATCTTAGAAATTCAAATTTTTATATAAAAAAATATAATTTTCGAAATTATATTATTTGATGATGTTATGCACATGTGAAAAACATAATTTTCAAAACTAAGACATTTAAAAATGTCTTGCATATGTGAAAAAAAATAATTTGATATTTTATGAGAAAAAAGAGTAATTTGGAATCTTAATCCAATTTCGAATTTTATCAAGAAATGTACAAAAATAATCTATGAGTTTCATTTGTAGACTTGTTCTTTTATTCTTGATATGCGCTTCGCTCTATTGCGTAAATAATTTGAACTTGAGACTTGAATTTATTTGTTATCATCAAAATCTATATGTAGATATGAAATTTGAAACATTAGATTCAACCGTACCCATCAGGTCAAGAAATGGTGATCAAGGCAATGTTTCAAGCAATACTTAAATACACTATAAGTGTAATTAAGTTCCCTAAATGCCTATGCTTAGAATTAACAAAATGTTTTCCAAATTCTGGTGGGGTGCAGCAAAAGGGGAGAAGAAAATTCAATGGCAGAGCTGAGAACTCAGAAAAGAATGGGGGCATGAGGTTTAGAAATCTTGATAGCTTGGAGATTTTTGCAAAAACCCAACTCTATTACCACAATGATTTTCAAGGAAAAGTACTTCAAGTCAAAGCACTTGTTAAATGCTAAATTAGGCTCAAATCCCTCTTTTATTTGGAGAGCAGGATTCTTTACATTTACTAAAAGAAAGGATGAGATGGAAAGTAGGAGACAACAAAAGCATATGTGTTTGGGGACATAAGTGGCTAAATTCTCCCACTTCTTATGTAGTGCAATCTCTTCTCAGATTGTTGGATAGCAGGGCAAAGGTTAGCACTTTAATCGACCAGAATGAACACAAATGAGATGAAGACTTAATTAGAAAGTTTTCTGCCAGGAAGAAGCAGACCAAATATGCAGATCCCTCTAAGTAAGCTTGGTGCAACAAAGAAACCAATTTGGGGTCCCTCAAGTAAATGCATTTTTATTGTTAGAAGCGCCTACTTTTTGGAATGGGAAAAGAAGAGAGCTCAAAAATGGGGACCGTCGAAGGAACCTACAAAAGATTTGAGATTGCAGTAGATATGGAGCCTCAGGATCCCGAGAGTAGTCAAAGCCTTTCTATGGAAGTTAGAGAATGATGCTCTAACAACCAGAAAGAACCTGCATAAGATAAAGGGTTCTGCTAGGTACAAGCAACCAGTAGAACCGTTGCGCACTCATTGCTGATGAAAGGGATGAAATTAATCACACCTGCCAAGCATTTATGACAAAGGGGACAAAAGGACAGCTGATGGGACTGAAAGGTGAGCTGATGGACATTGAGAGTAAATGAGAAGAAAAGCAAGATGGCAAGGGAAATGAAGTTGACTGTGACACGCAAGATAAAGATCTGCCCTGATATTTCACTTGGCTATAAAAGGATTGGCCGGCTAGAACGCAGGGGGGCTCTCTTCTTCTTCTTCAACCTGGGCTTCCCAGACTTCTCCAAAAAGCACAAGGCGAATTTGTCCAGATGGTCATTTATATTTCTCTGTACAGTGAGCTATGAGAGACTGTAAAAATCCCCATTATAGTGGATTCTCATCCCCAAACACCCGTGGACGTAGGCATTCGCCGAACCACGTAAAACTGTGTGTCCATCTCTCTTTATTTCATCTGTTATCACGTACGTACAGCCACGCCGGGATCTCGTCGGGAGCCCCAAACGACCTCAAACGAAGCCCAACTCGCACCGGTGGGTTGGAAATAATCATTTCTCTCACACCGAACCTTTGGCTGATTTTTATGGCCTTAACAGTGGCGCCGTCTGTGGGATCCTATCATCGGTAGTGAGAAAATAATAATTTTCTGACCCACTGGATAAGTGTATTCGATCGACCGACTCAACAAAAATTTTTCTCAGCTCGCTCAGCTCGGTCGGATTTTTCCCAGCCTGCTCGGATTTTTCCCAGGTCGGTCGGATTTTTCTCAGCTCGCTCAGCTCGGTCGGATTTTTCCCAGCTCGGTCGGATTTTTCTCAGCTCGCTCAGCTCGGTCGTATTTTTCCCAGCTCGGTCGGATTTTTCTCAGCCAGATCGGATTTTTCTTAGCCTGCTTAGGTCGGTCGGATTTTTCTCAGCTCGCTCAGCACGGTCGGATTTTCCCAGCCTGCTCGGATTTTTCAGTCTGCTCGGATTTTTCTCAGCTCGCTCAGCTCGGTCGGATTTTCCTAGCTCGGTCGGATTTTCCCAGCTCGGTCGGATTTTTCTCAGCCAGCTCGGATTTTTCTCAGCTCGCTCAGCTCGGTCGGATTTTTCCCAGCCTGCTCGGATTTTCCCAGCTCGGTCGGATTTTTCAGTCTGCTCGGATTTTTCTCAGCTCGCTCAGCTCGGTCGGATTTTTCTCAACTCGCTCAGCTCGGTCGGATTTTTCCCAGGTCGGTCGGATTTTTCTCAGCTCGCTCAGCTCGGTCGGATTTTCCCAGCCTGCTCGGATTTTTCACTCTGCTCGGATTTTTCTCAGCTCAGCCAACTCGGATTTCTCTCAGCCAGCTCGGATTTTTCTCAGCCATCGGATTTTCCCAGCCTGGATTTCTCTCAGCTCGGACCAGATCCCCTCATCTCGGACTTTCCTTCCTCACATTACACTCCATCCGCTTTGAGCACAATTCAATGAACTCAAACATTTTCGTGGGAGCTCGAGGACATGTCTATCAGAGACACCATCTCGGATTTCGACTCAAATTACCATCAGATAGGCTCACACGCCCCTCGCCTCATCCAGTCACATAACTTACACACAACGCACCCATTGTGCCACACGGAACACAACATTCGGGAGTCAATGCTTAGGATCTCACGGGTCCACGACTCCTCGCTCGAGAGTCAACGTTCAGAAATTCATCACCCGACCTTCGACACTCGAAAACTTTTTCCACAGACAAAAAACACATCAGATTGTCTCTCTTACAATACATGAATTTATGTTTGTACTAATGAATTTATTACCTGCAGCATGGGATGTCAGCATGCAATCACATCCTGCGGGGTCGGTCTATCCACCTACGCGAAGTAACAGTGGCGCCCACTCCATCGTCCTCCCGCCAGGCCTCACGCGATGTAGCTTCCCGCGGAGCCCTAGGCGATGCACTCCCGCCAGGCCTCACGCGATGTAGCTTCCCGCGGAGCCTAGGCGATGCACTCCCGCCAGGCCTCACGCGATGTAGCTTCCCGCGGAGCCCTAGGCGATGCACTCCCGCCAGGCCTCACGCGATGTAGCTTCCCGCGGAGCCCTAGGCGATGCAGTCCCGCCAGGCCTCACGCGATGTAGCTTCCCGCGGAGCCTAGGCGATGCACTCCCGCCAGGCCTCACGCGATGTAGCTTCCCGCGGAGCCCTAGGCGATGCACTCCCGCCAGGCCTCACGCGATGTAGCTTCCCGCGGAGCCCTAGGCGATGCACTCCCGCCAGGCCTCACGCGATGTAGCTTCCCGCGGAGCCCTAGGCGATGCAGTCCCGCCAGGCCTCACGCGATGTAGCTTCCCGCGGAGCCCTAGGCGATGCACTCCCGCCAGGCCTCACGCGATGTAGCTTCCCGCGGAGCCTAGGCGATGCACTCCCGCCAGGCCTCACGCGATGTAGCTTCCCGCGGAGCCCTAGGCGATGCACTCCCGCCAGGCCTCACGCGATGTAGCTTCCCGCGGAGCCCTAGGCGATGCACTCCCGCCAGGCCTCACGCGATGTAGCCTCCCGCGGAGCCTAGGCGATGCACTCCCGCCAGGCCTCACGCGATGTAGCTTCCCGCGGAGCCCTAGGCGATGCACTCCCGCCAGGCCTCACGCGATGTAGCTTCCCGCGGAGCCCTAGGCGATGCAGTCCCGCCAGGCCTCACGCGATGTAGCTTCCCGCGGAGCCTAGGCGATGCACTCCCGCGGAGCCCTCACGCGATGTAGCTTCCCGCGGAGCCCTAGGCGATGCAGTCCCGCCAGGCCTCACGCGATGTAGCTTCCCGCGGAGCTCTAGGCGATGCACTCCCGCCAGGCCTCACGCGATGTAGCTTCCCGCGGAGCCTAGGCGATGCACTCCCGCCAGGCCTCACGCGATGTAGCTTCCCGCGGAGCCCTAGGCGATGCACTCCCGCCAGGCCTCACGCGATGTAGCTTCCCGCGGAGCCCTAGGCGATGCACTCCCGCCAGGCCTCACGCGATGTAGCCTCCCGCGGAGCCTAGGCGATGCACTCCCGCCAGGCCTCACGCGATGTAGCCTCCCGCGGAGCCTAGGCGATGCACTCCCGCCAGGCCTCACGCGATGTAGCTTCCCGCGGAGCCCTAGGCGATGCACTCCCGCCAGGCCTCACGGGATGTAGCTTCCCGCGGAGCCCTAGGCGATGCACTCCCGCCAGGCCTCACGCGATGTAGCTTCCCGCGGAGCCCTAGGCGATGCAGTCCCGCCAGGCCTCACGCGATGTAGCTTCCCGCGGAGCCTAGGCGATGCACTCCCGCCAGGCCTCACGCGATGTAGCTTCCCGCGGAGCCCTAGGCGATGCAGTCCCGCCAGGCCTCACGCGATGTAGCTTCCCGCGGAGCCCTAGGCGATGCACTCCCGCCAGGCCTCACGGGATGTAGCTTCCCGCGGAGCCCTAGGCGATGCACTCCCGCCAGGCCTCACGCGATGTAGCTTCCCGCGGAGCCCTAGGCGATGCAGTCCCGCCAGGCCTCACGCGATGTAGCTTCCCGCGGAGCCCTAGGCGATGCAGTCCCGCCAGGCCTCACGCGATGTAGCTTCCCGCGGAGCCTAGGCGATGCACTCCCGCCAGGCCTCACGCGATGTAGCTTCCCGCGGAGCCCTAGGCGATGCACTCCCGCCAGGCCTCACGCGATGTAGCTTCCCGCGGAGCCCTAGGCGATGCACTCCCGCCAGGCCTCACGCGATGTAGCTTCCCGCGGAGCCCTAGGCGATGCACTCCCGCCAGGCCTCACGCGATGTAGCTTCCCGCGGAGCCCTAGGCGATGCAGTCCCGCCAGGCCTCACGCGATGTAGCTTCCCGCGGAGCCTAGGCGATGCACTCCCGCGGAGCCCTCACGCGATGTAGCTTCCCGCGGAGCCCTAGGCGATGCAGTCCCGCCAGGCCTCACGCGATGTAGCTTCCCGCGGAGCTCTAGGCGATGCACTCCCGCCAGGCCTCACGCGATGTAGCTTCCCGCGGAGCCTAGGCGATGCACTCCCGCCAGGCCTCACGCGATGTAGCTTCCCGCGGAGCCCTAGGCGATGCACTCCCGCCAGGCCTCACGCGATGTAGCTTCCCGCGGAGCCCTAGGCGATGCACTCCCGCCAGGCCTCACGCGATGTAGCCTCCCGCGGAGCCTAGGCGATGCACTCCCGCCAGGCCTCACGCGATGTAGCCTCCCGCGGAGCCTAGGCGATGCACTCCCGCCAGGCCTCACGCGATGTAGCTTCCCGCGGAGCCCTAGGCGATGCAGTCCCGCCAGGCCTCACGCGATGTAGCTTCCCGCGGAGCCTAGGCGATGCACTCCCGCCAGGCCTCACGCGATGTAGCTTCCCGCGGAGCCCTAGGCGATGCAGTCCCGCCAGGCCTCACGCGATGTAGCTTCCCGCGGAGCCCTAGGCGATGCACTCCCGCCAGGCCTCACGGGATGTAGCTTCCCGCGGAGCCCTAGGCGATGCACTCCCGCCAGGCCTCACGCGATGTAGCTTCCCGCGGAGCCCTAGGCGATGCAGTCCCGCCAGGCCTCACGCGATGTAGCTTCCCGCGGAGCCCTAGGCGATGCAGTCCCGCCAGGCCTCACGCGATGTAGCTTCCCGCGGAGCCTAGGCGATGCACTCCCGCCAGGCCTCACGCGATGTAGCTTCCCGCGGAGCCCTAGGCGATGCACTCCCGCCAGGCCTCACGCGATGTAGCTTCCCGCGGAGCCCTAGGCGATGCACTCCCGCCAGGCCTCACGCGATGTAGCTTCCCGCGGAGCCCTAGGCGATGCACTCCCGCCAGGCCTCACGCGATGTAGCTTCCCGCGGAGCCTAGGCGATGCACTCCCGCCAGGTCTCACACGACGACACCTCCCGCGGAGTCCTAGACAATGCACTCCCGCAGATCTCACTCGGTGACACCACCAGACGGGTCTTATACTACGACGGAATAGGCTTTGTGCCTCACCATAGCGAAATCTCATCGACAACTCGTGGAAATTGTCAGATCAACCACATCCTGCCCAAAGGCTCGCGAGGTTGTATGGCCATCCACAACCTACAAAAAATCCACCCACGCGAAGATTACTAAGGTCTCCCCTTACCTAACTCCATAGATACATTTTACACAATCAGTATTTTTTTGGGATTCAGGATACGAAACTACAAAATTCCCATCAAAGTATCTTTGATAAGAATTTGCGGGGTACTGAAAGGGATGAAATTAATCACACCTGCCAAGCATTTATGACAAAGGGGACGAAAGGACAGCTGATGGGACTGAAAGGTGAGCTGATGGACATTGAGAGTAAATGAGAAGAAAAGCAAGATGGCAAGGGAAAGGAAGTTGACTGTGACACGCAAGATAAAGATCTGCCCTGATATTTCACTTGGCTATAAAAGGATTGGCCGGCTAGAACGCAGGGGGGCTCTCTTCTTCTTCTTCAACCTGGGCTTCCCAGACTTCTCCAAAAAGCACAAGGCGAATTTGTCCAGATGGTCATTTATATTTCTCTGTACAGTGAGCTATGAGAGACTGTAAAAATCCCCATTATAGTGGATTCTCATCCCCAAACACCCGTGGACGTAGGCATTCGCCGAACCACGTAAAACTGTGTGTCCATCTCTCTTTATTTCATCTGTTATCACGTACGTACAGCCACGCCGGGATCTCGTCGGGAGCCCCAAACGACCTCAAACGAAGCCCAACTCGCACCGGTGGGTTGGAAATAATCATTTCTCTCACACCGAACCTTTGGCTGATTTTTATGGCCTTAACAGCTGACGTGGCCAGTGGCCATTTATATTGAAAAAAAATGAAAAATAATAACCAAAAGCAGAAAAAAGAAGCAGTCATCTTCATTATTTAAATAGATGAAAAGTCGAAAAAGCAAAAGTAGGTCATCGTCATCTTCGTGTGTATTTTCTACTGCTTAAGAAACCACGATCAAAATTGTCGCAGTTGCCTTGTGGCTTGTGCTCGTATTGCTTACAATATGTAACCAGACAATAGTACTTTTATCTCGCATGCATTACCCAGTCAAAAGATTAAGAACCATAGTATGAATTGAAATGTAAAGTTGATGCTTTTGTTGCTTTTGCACCACCTTGGATATGGTTTTTTTAAAATGCATGCAGTATATCTAACAAAAAATAATTGATATGCCAATTGTTTTTGCCAATCGACTCTAACCCCTTTTCCCGAATCCTAATGCTTGTTTAGGTATTTTTTGACCATTTGTATAAATCTGACTTTGAAACATAGAAAATAGAATATGATTGTGCCTCGACAATTATGGATTAACCTTTTCCATTCAGTGAAATAGTCCTCCGGGGGAGTATTTTTGCTTCCTTTGGCTACTGCGATTGAGTAAATGTTATACAATCTAATATTATAACAAAGGAGTGACCTGTGCGTAGTTAGGCAAAACAAGCAAGTGGCGTGCACTAGTATGCTCAGGCCATTTATGAAATGGTTATAATAGAAATTGATTCCTCTATACAAAAGTTAAATGAATAATAATCAACAACAAATAAGGAATCAACAAACAAATATTGAAAAAAAAAATAGAGAAACGAGAACCCAGCAATTTACATAACCTTCATAATCATATTCATAAATTTTTGGTAATGCTAATTCTACCATTTGCTATATTCGTATATTCCAATCATGGATAACATGAAAAACATAGCAAAAACTAGTGAAAGACGAGGGTCTCGAAGCAATTTAGTCCATCCAACTCTGGAGCGAACCTCGATGCCCTTCATTGTTGTTGCTGCTTGTCTTTCTTAACAAATCGACAGTGGAAGAAAGTCTCCTTGTTGCTACTTATTACTCACATTGATGTGATGAAAAATTACGAGAAAAGAGTTTCTATCTAGAGAAAGTTATAGAGAAATTGATAAAGGAGAAGGATCAAAAGGTGAATAGTGTGAAAATGGATGAAGGAAAAGATAAATCTAGTAGAAATTGTTTGAAGGAGAATGAGCATTTAAAAATTTGAAATCCCGCCATCACCCATCAGAATCTCATCCGCCTTCGATGCTGACTTTTTAACTTTCTGACTTTTTTACTGCCACTTCAAATTTATCATGCAATGATTGTACAAGATAGCCATGCATGTGATATGGCATTTTTTTGTTGTCAAAGATGTCTAGGTAGGTTGCACTCGAGCTGACAAAAAATGGTCGAGTAATGAGGTGCTTTTCCTAGTCTTCTAGGAACAACTAATGCTAAATTTAAAGGAATATGAATTGGAGTTAGTGGCAGTTATTATGAGACTCCTATGATTAAGTAGGAACACTATCATCTTCGAAGGTAAATTAAAAGCCCAATTTTTTTGATCAACATGGCTGCACAGTGATGAAAAGTTATAGAGCTGCTAAGGGGGAGGGATTAGAGCTCTCGAGAGCTAGACATGCTGAAGTTAATGAAAGTTAGGGGTGGATCAAGCCACCAGAATGTTTTATCAGGGTAAATTGAGACACTTCTCTCAACAATAACTGGCATGGGAATAAGGGTGATCGTGAAAAATGATAGAGATGAAGTCATGCATGACTGGTGCATGTCAAAAAAGAAAATCACCAGTTTTTGATTCCATCCTAGCTGAATTGTGGCATTGTCATATGCTGTAGAACTTTGCAATGACCTGGGCTTCAACAAAGTTGGTTTTTTAAGGTAATGCTCAAAGGGTAGTAGATGCAATTAATAGTGAGAATGAAGATTTATCATTTGAAGGCCACATTGTCGAGGATGTCAAGATTATGCTACAACTAAAGAGAGTTCCTGAAAAGTGCAATATACTCGTCGAAGTAGGAATGTGGTAGTACGCTTATTAGCAAGAAAGGCTATTATTACAGATATTTGGTTAGAGAAATGTCCAGGCTTTATTTATTTATAAATTTATAAGGAACTAAATTATAGTGATTCTAGTATTCATGAATGTAATACATGAAGGTATATTTTGATTCAAAAAAAGAAAAAAGAAACTCCCAAGACTTTTTTTTTTTTTTTAATCTCATTAAACTCATATTAGGTCAATACCCTACCGGGAAATTGGGTTAAAAATAAGACCAATGCACTACTTTATCATCCCCATCGGACTAATCTTCTTTAAAAGTTGCCATCACCAAGAAAACAAACGACAAAAACGGGACTTTCAAGAAACTCCTTGCTTCTATAAACAAGCAGCCTATGATTTGTCAAAAACGGGACTTCTCTGTGTATAAACTTGTGAAGATCCCCATCAACCACTCAAATCTTGAGAAGATATTCATTCACACTAATCCTATCATGGTGGGGTGTCATTTGCCCATTAAAGAGGCCAGGCTTACTCATTCTCCATGCTTTTTCTCATTTTCCCTTTTCATTGCAGATAAGTTGAAGGGAAGAGATATCCCTAACTTCCATGGCTTCTCTATTCTGAATAGCTGCAAAGAAAATAACCTAACCATATCCCGCAACAGCTTTACCAATACCTGGAAAATCTTACTTAATTTGAAGTAGGTGCGTCTAGTTGTAGCCAATTAGGCAACAACAGTCCATACTCACAAACCAAAACTACTTAATTTAAAAGAACTATAAATGATTATAATATAAAAGTACTAAAACAGTAGTCCTTAGTACTTTTTATACATAGTTGATATCTATAAGCATAGATATCAAACGAATCAGAACTGTAGAACTACTAAAGTTTGGCGTAATAGACCAAATCATATTCCTATATAAGCTGGAAGCCCCTCCTTAGAAATTTCTTATGGCCAGTCCTCCTGCAAAATGCAGAAAAAGAAATAACAAATCACAAATTTATGAACTGATTCAAGTAGAAGAGTTCAACAATACTTTGAAAGCTTAATAAAAGGATACGGGAGAGCTGGATATGTTGGCCTCTTAGCAACTCTGGCCATCCCTGCTGCACGACAAACCATAAATCATCCTTAGTCACTCAGAAATTAAACAATGAAAAGCAACAAAAAATGACCAAACCAAGTTTCTTGAAAATCATTAATACCTAAATATAATATAGGAATGGAGTTGCAGAGACCAACTCAAACAAACATAACACGACAACATCAATCAACAAATCATTGAGGAGTTTGGTCATGTCTTCGACCTGAGATCACCCATTTGATCAACAAGCTCTTGCAAATCCTCGACCCAGTTGACTGGTTGTGCAATTAAATCTTCTATTTCTGCATCGATTTCTGATTGATAATCCACCACACCTTCTTCCTTTGCATTTCCAACAATCAAATTGTCATTCAGAAGCTCCTCCCATATTGTCTCGTTAACAAAATCCAAACTACCGCCACTTTTTGTGGGAATTGAACTTTTTTCAATTGGGTCCTTGATATCACTGCTAGATTCATAGTCCCATGAAGATAAGAGAAAAGTCTCTATTTCTGACTCCATTGTTGCCAATTCTTCATGTTCTTGGCTTATTTGGTCCACATCTGTCACAGACACAACTTCTTCTTTCAAATCCTCCGCCCTGGGGCGTGAAGTCAGCCTCCGCTTTCGTCCCATTCCAACACCTAGCGGTTCTCTTCTCTGAGCAAATTGCTGGAGGAAGGTTGGGTTGCTGAGTGCTTTAGCAAGAAAATTCATCATCTGTTGTTGTTTCCTCTCGGTGGCTTGTAATCTATCCTCCATGGCAATGATTTTATCCCTCGAATTCTGTTGCTGCTGCCTCAATTTCAGAATCTCCGCCATTAACAAGCTCCTCTCTCTCCTTAATCTTTCAAGATCGCCTTCCAAGCAGTATTCTCCCAAATCGACACAAGTTTCTCCTCCTCCTCCACCTCTTCCTTCTTGTTGTACACCTAGGCCGACATGTCTTCTCCGCTTGATGGTCTTCAATAAATGCCTTTGCCCTCCTAGAAACCCTTCATTTGCGAATTCCCATCGATCAGGATCAACCTTTCTGAAACCCTGCATCCAATTTTAAAATTAAGGATGGAAATCTTAGTGTAAACATGACAAACGTTTTCAGGGAAAATGATCTGATCAGAATCGCAGCATGCAGCCAAAAGAACAAAAGACGATTACTACTGATGCAAAGAAACATTCAACTTTCATAAACCCAGTAATAACTCAAAACTGATTGAAACAAACGCAAAATCATAGAATTCTGCTAAATCATCAACAAAAGAATACAAGAATGATCCCGATTATTAGGAGAGGGAATACTTACATATGTATTGAGTTGGCGAATGAAACTTGAGAAATTACTGTGCTTGAAGTAGCGAGGAAGAAGGGTGGTGGAAAACTTGCTGGAGTCCCAAACGACGAAACTGTTGCGAGCTCTGCTCCACGATACAATGGAGTCCGTCGAAGGGTCTTCCACCATTTCAAAGGTCTTGGTCAGAAATGGAGGAGGACCCACATCGTGCAGCCCCTCCATCGGCTGAGGCGAGAAGCTGGCAGACGAAGACGACGACGATGACCCCAAAGCACATGTCACTGTGTCTTCCTCCTTAACCATCACTGTTTCCATAAATGACGTAATAATGCGAGTTTGGAGCTGCGTAAAGACTGAAGCTTTGAGAGTGTGTGTGTCAGTATGAAGCCGCTTTATGAAGCAGACCGGGAAAGTAGAAGGACTACTTATCGAGGTGGAGCAGAAACTTCTAGACAGGGATGAAGATATTTTGTTAGTGTCGGATTTTATTTGGGAAGTTCAATAGAAGTTTCTGATGTTTTGTCGCTTGACACTGGTCGGATAAATTCTAGAAACTTCTCTACGTTTCTCAAATCTGCGGGCGTTCACTGATCAGAGCGTCACTGTTCTGTGGGGCCCTTCGTTTGCCACGTATTAAATTTACAACCGTTGGTGTTCGGTCTCTGAGAGAAAAGAAAATCGTTGGATGTACGGATATGCGGCACGCCGGCATGCCCCTTTCATTATCAGGTCAATAAACCTTTATTATTTAGTTATTTTTTTTCTTATATAATCAAAATAAAAATAAATTTAATCAATTAACATAAATCATTTAAATTAGTAAAAATAAATTTAATTTTATAAAGATTTGACATTTTTTATTCATAATATCAATTTTTTAATCTATATTCAAATAACAAGAAAAAATTAAATAATAAATTAATAATGAAAGTAATATAAGAGATTATTATTCTTACTATTAAGGTTGAGTAATTTGAATGTTAAAATGAAATGAATTATAAATATTAATATTTTAAAGAAAAAAGTTATAAGAAATTGGGTAATAACTCCGCGCCACATCATATCTTACATGAACTATTCAAGAAAATGACATCATTTTCTAAAATCTCAAAATCACTTTCCCTTCACTGCCATTTCCTCGCTCTGCTCCCTCTCTTAGAATCTCTTTTCCAGCAACTTCATGGATCTGGATGGTAGTGGCAATGCTCTCTCTACGTTGACTTCTTAAGTTATATTGCGTGTGTTCTCGACGCATGCAATCTGGATCTAGGAAAGCTATTTCATGGATGCTTGTACAAGTTGAATATGGCTAATCATGATTCATTTATCACCAGCTCCTTAATCCAATTCTAAGAAAAACTCAAGTGCATAGAAGATGCCAAATCGATCTGGCCCCAACATCAGACACCAAATCTAAGCAAATCGAGCGTGCAACCTCATAAACTTTAGGTGCCACAATTTTGGCAGCATAACTGTTGAATTTAAAATTTCAAGTCTCGTATTTACGTATAAATTTTGATGATAACAAATAATATTGAAAACTCAAGTTCAAGTTGTCTACGCATGAAAGAGTTAAATATATCAAGAAATCAAGTATGAACAAAAAAGAGATCAAGTCTACAAACGAAACTCATAAATTATTTTTGTACATCTCTTAATAAAATTAGAAATTAGATTAAGACTCCAAATTACTCTTTTTTCTCATAAAATATCAAATTATTTTTTTCACATATGTAAGACATTTTTAAATATCTTAGTTTTGAAAATTATGTTTTTCACATGTGCATAACATCATCAAACAAAATAATTTCAAAAATTATATATATATTATAAAAACTTGAATTTATAAGATAATTGATTATCATATTTGACATGTGCATATTTTGTTTGAAAGTCTTGAAGGGAGGTGGGGTGTTTTTTTGACAAATGCAAAATGTAGATGATTTTATTTGAAAATCTTAAAGGGTGTTTGTGTGTTTTTTTGACATGTGTAAAAAGAAGATGATTTGATTTGAAAAATAAATCATACTCATTTTGTTATGTATGAAAAGTAAAAAATTTGATTTGATTTCTTTGAAAAATTAATGGAGTTGTATTTGACAAATGCAAAAAGGAAATGTTTTTATTTGAATTTTTTGAAAAGTGAATAGTACTCTTATTTGACATGTGAATTTTTTCAAATTTAAAATTGAAAAATTATTTACCTATAAATAGCTTACTTGAATTTTGTAAAAATCACAACAATAGCTTACATATTTATTACTAAATTTTGCATCATTCTTTCAAAACTCTCATTCTTTCTTTTTTAAAATTTTGAGTCTTAATTCTTGTTCTTTTTAGAGATATATAGGTTGGACTGTATTGTTTCTATCTCACTCATTGAGGAGTGTACTTTGATAGTCTACCCACTATCAACTCTTGTATTTGTAAGAGGGTGCGTATAACCCTTGTGTGTGTAGAAGGTGTTTTACACGGGAAATAGTTAAATCACCAAGTGTGAGGTGATTGGAAGTGTAAAGGATGTTCTACACGGATTCTTTAGAGCAGTATTGCTCAAAAGTATAATAAGTTTCTATCTCCTCCTAAAAGATATTGACTAGTGAATTCGGGATCCTCAAGGGATAGCTTGAGGCGAAAACGTAGGCAGTGGAGCTGAACCTCGTAAAAATACTGAGTTTGCTTTTCTTACCCTATTCTTTATATTTCTTTCTACTTTATATTCTATTTATATTTTATATTGTGTATTTGATTAATAAGTGTTAATTTTTATAATGTAACTCAATTTATCCCTCCTCTTGTGTTAGTCATTTAGGCAACAATAATCATTCATTTGAAGATGATGGTGATGGCACTATCTGCATCCCCCTAGTGATTTTGGTGTGCTTTGAGTATCTTATACTTTCTTGGATTTTCAACACTAAGTGCACTGACTGAGTGCTTTCTTGGGAGGTTTTTTTTTTTTTTTTTGGATTTCTGGTTACCCAATAGTTATCGACGCATTCTCTTGTAGAATATGGTCAGATTGTTGGACGAAAGGCTAACGTTGAAGAAAGGGTTACCTTTTGATTTTCGATTACTTATGTTTTCTCCTCTCACGCACTGCTTTCTTTTTATTTATTTATTTATATTATTGGCTGACGTGGCAACCGCGAAGCCGCGACGGGGGTAAAAACTGGGGGTACCTAGCACTGCTTGATTTTAAAATAATTTTATATCTAATCATGAATTGTATAACAATAATCATTTTAAAAAAAGATAAGATTTAATATTAAAAAGTTAATTTTTTTCATATAAGATTTAATAATGGCTGAAATTTGAGATTTTGCTGTGAGGGTTGAAAGCTTGAAAGCTTGGGGAAGAAATTACCTTGCATGATGCTACTTAGAGCACTTTCAATAGAGTAACTAGTTTTCATCTATTTTAAAGAGTCAAAAATCTACTTTTTTTCATTTTAACTATTCACTTTTACATTTTATCTTCCACCAACATCTTTATTTTTTCTCTACATCTTTTAAAATATTTCTATTTTATTTTAAAAAAATGGTCGCCGGAGCTAGAAGAGTCTTGTGGGAAATGACGGCTAGCTCGTCGGAGATGAGATTTTTAAGGGATGATCGCCGGAGTGAGGCGATGCCGGTGATACTGGCGGTGTAGCACATGGTGGCCAGCGGTGGGTCCAACAACGCCGATGATGCCCGAAACCTATTTTCAAATTGTAATCGTCGCGTGGAGGACAAATAGTCCGTCGCCGAAGCTAGAATCGAGGGGGTATGATCGCTGGCATGAGGTGACACAAGTGATGCCGGCAGTGTCTTTGATGGTGGTCGGCGTTGAAGCCATTGATGCCCAAAACTAAGGCTGCAAATGAATAGAGCTGCTCTTGAACAATTTGAACTCAATTCGTATAAACTCGATTCGAACTCGATTCATTTAATAAATGAGTTGTTCATGATCATTAATATTTGTTCGAATATTAAACGAGCTAAACTCGTATAATCTTGACTCGACTCGATTTAGATTTGTGAATAAAATTTGGTTTGTGAATAAAATTCGTATAAACTCGACTCGGCTCGTTTTGGACTCGTAACAATACTCGTAATATTTCTATATACATATATACACTTTACATATATTCTTACAATTTTTTTATTATATATATTTTATGTGTTATATATATTATTTTAATATTTTGTATAAGTAATATATTTTATTACTTTATGTACAAGTAACATATTTTATTTTTTTACAATAATAATGTATTGAGTTTACAAAAGAATTATTAAGTCAAATATTTATGAAAAGTAAGCAACTTGAGTAATTAATCGATTGAGTTCGACTTAGTTCGCACGGATCGTTGGAGAGTAAAAATAAAGATCGATAATAACTCATTTCAACTCAAGCTCGTCTTTGATCGGCTCGACTCGACAAGCTCTTAGCTCGACTCGAACTTGACTCGAGTTATTTAAGTCCAACTTGACTCGAACTCATTTTTGATCAGATCGTTTGCAGTCTTACCCAAAATCCACTATATGTCTGAAGCCTACGTTGTCGAACAAAGATATGCAGATGAAAAAAATAATAAAATAATATTTGAAAGATGAACAATATTACGCTACGCTATTCATCTTTAAATTTTTTTTTCATTTTAAAGAGTCTGTTGGAGCAAATTTTTTTCTTTTTTATATTTTTGAATTAAATTTTACAATAAAGTTGTATTTAACTACTTTATTTAGAGTGTTCTTAAATTTTCACTTTTCCGTAATTTCTTTCACTTTCTCAAGTGCCAAACCGAGAACCAAAACTTCGAAAATAAAGAAACAAGAGAAATTTCAAGGAAATAGACGGTAAAGTGAAAAGGAAATGGTCGAACCATAGAAGACCTTAATGCTTTCAGTTTTCACAGCTGGCTTGTGTTCAAGCTGTTCAAGACTTCTAGTGCTTCTAGACCTCAACTGGATCTCCAAACTTCCGCATGCCTTTGCTATCAAAAAGGGCAAAACTCCCTCCAAAAATAATAACCCTTACACAAAAGCTGCCACCCTTTATTTAAAAAAAAAAAACTGCCACCTTTTGTAAAAGCTTTCGCTTCAAATTGAATGTAAAAAGTCTAGTCAATGTAGTCCCAAAGAAAATAACTTGAGAAATGGGAAAGGTTAAAATGTCCCGACTTTTGGGTTTCATGGGATCCCCATTTTCCTTATTTTTTAAGTTTTTTTTTTTGTGTGTGTGATGTTAAGATCGGTCGAACTGTCTTCAATATTAAAAATAAAAATATATATAATAAAAAATATAATTAAATTATAATAAAATAATAAAAACATAATAAAAATAGAAAAACATAATAAAAAAATAAAACAAAAATGATTTTAAAAGAGTATTTGACCCTCAACCGAACGGAGCCGCCGTCGGTAGCAAATAGACCCATTTCGAATTTAAAGTTGTCGAGAGAATGTGAGAAGTCGTCAAAAGTCGCCGTCGCAGCAGTAAGATAGCTAAAGAAAGCTGATCGCGATGATATGGGCGGTATCGCACACCGTCACTGATGGCGACAGAGACTGCTTTTCTTAAGGAGGTCGGTCGGACCAACCCCCAGAATTCTTCTTTTTTTTTATATAATTTTTAAATAAGTATTTTTAAATAATATTGTGATCTTTTCATATTTTAAAAAAATGTTTTAAGATGTTAAAAAAATATATAAAAACAAATATTTGTACGTTTGGATGTTGAGAATATTTGTGAATATTTATAAATAGTAGTAAATAATAATAATAAAAATAAATAATAAATAATAATAATAAATATTTGAGAATAGTCGGAAGTTTCCCCTCTCGAAACCCAGCCTATACAGAAATCTTTCTCCTTTTGTAAGTCAGGATTTCGGAGTTCATTTGCTCCGACTCCGATTAGTAAAGTTAAAATTACTCCGATTTCAACTTCGAATTTTGATAATTTCGACTTTGTTGGAATGCGGACAAAATTAAAATTTCGATAATTACAAGTGGCACGTAATTATTTAAAAAATAATTAAATATAAGATTTACATAAAAAAAAATTAATTAATTTTTTAATAATAAATTCTATTTTTTTTTAAATAATTGTACAATATTTATAACTTTATAAATGTATATAATATTATTTTTTATAAATCCAATTGAGATAAAAAAAAATTTAAATCCATCAATTATTAATTTGAGATGAATAAAGTGATTTCAACGACAAAATCTACCCTATATATATATCTCGTTGATGTGATTTTAAAAACGCGTTTTTCTACCGGGAGATAATGATGGAAATTGGAAAGGAATTGAGATATGGAAAATACAGATATGGAACACGTGACACAAATTTAACGGTGTAGTTCAAACATCTTATCCACCCTTGAAATCGTATAATGTGGATGTCCCCGGACGGACAAGGATTGGACTTTTTTTTTACTTAAATACTTTTCTATATATTAGAGAAAAATTAATAATTATTGGGTCGTTTTCGATTATATTTATTGATTTCAGTCATTTTAAATAATTTCATGGATTAGATTATAAGTTTGAATTCTGATACGCGGTTCCAGTTGGGATTTTCTGTTTTGATGACATAGTACCCTTTGAATTCTGATACGCGGTTCTAGTTGGGATCTTCATCGGACCATTCTAGACTGCATTACATTCTAGATTGTTTTAGTTTGCAATTTATAATTATTTTTTTTTATATTGAATGACATTTTCATAAACTTTAAATCTAGTTGGCATCATTTGATTTTAAAATCTAAAAAAATTATATATTTAATTTATTTGTAACTTTAAATACTATATCACATCATTCTCTCTTTTATAAATCTTATTATTTTTAATAATTTTTTGGTCCTTTTTTTTAATTTTTGTCTCAACTCAAATCTGTAATATTTTTAAAATATTATCTTTTGACACTAATATCACTATTTTTTTAACGTTTTCAACGTGTATTCATTCTTAAGAATTTTCAGTTGTTCCATATATAGACATACTGTGTGACACATATAGACACTAGTATTGAAATATTTTATTCCACTTAAATTAAAATAATCATCAGAAGAAAATTTAAAACATTGGACTAAACACTCAAATTATGATAAATGCATCAAATATGTTAGATGACATGTGAGGCTAAATGTAATGACCCCGCTCCAAGAGAGTGGAGCTGCACTACCGAGCATTTCTTCTTTTCAAAACGGTTTTAGAAAAATAAATTAATTTCGTTCATTTTTAAAACTTTTCAGTTCATACCTAGGGCGCTAGACTCTCTGTCATAAAATAAAATATTTTTCTAATAAAAGAGGTTTACATCAGAAAATATTTGATTTATGAAACAAAATGTCTTTTTTATATACCTAGACTGTCGCGCTCTTCTCTTGGACTGTATGCTTCCTGCTGCGCACTCCTGTGTGAGGAAGAAAACATATAGAAAGAAAACTAACATGAGTCAAATGCTTAATAAATATTATTTCATACCATTTTTAATATATAACAAAGTAGATTTTTCAAACATGCAATCAATACACAAATATACATACAAGATAATACATGTATTTATTTTCATAATTATAATCCTATTATGCATTTTCTTCCTTTGTGTCTTAGTATAACCTTTATTACATAATAAATCCAAAGATTTACCTTACTCTTAATAATTCACAGATAGATGATAAGTGGGAGAAAGAGTAAAATGAAAATCTCTTTTTGAATAGAAGACCTCCCATCCACTAATTACAAGACTGCAGTCTAACACCCAAGTTAGCCTGACAGTCAGCTAAATGAGTCGCTTCCCTCTTCACATGATGAATTTTGACTCAACATATATTGAGAAATATTTTCTCAGGATAAAGCATAGGCGTCAAGGTTATTGATTATTACTATTCACCCATCTAATCATGTTAATAGAAAGCTTACCCTCTTCCACGCATACCGATGAATGCAACAGCCGCTATCACTTTGGCTGTTGGAGGGGAATGGTTAAGTGAAACCCTCGACATCTTCTTTGGTAAACAGGATGTTTACCCAGGCGCCATAGTCTTGCCTAACCGTTCAGCCGGAGATGCCTTTGTATGCTATAGCAATTGACCTATTGGTCCTAGTATCATAGGTGACCGAACGGCCGCCTCCTAATTACTAGACCAACCTGCTATAATAATTCCATAAACACCTAGCGAAGATATGGCAAACAAATAAAGTAGCCCTATGTTCGGATCTGACAATACCATACCATAATCAAAAGGTATAACGGCCCGAGCAACCAGACTTAACATAAATGTAGCCACTGGAGCCATTCTAAAAAGGGAGAAATTAGCACTACTTGATGAAATAGGTTCTTTTATAATCAATTTCAAACCATCTGCTAAAAGTTGTAACAATCCGAACAATCCCACTACATCAAGACCCTTTCGACGTTGCACAAAAGCCATTACTTTACGTTCAGCTAGCACTAAAAGGGATCAACAAACAAGCAAGCATCTAACTACGAAGTAAGCACGATAATAGACACTATTACCAAATAGTTATCAAACAAGTAAGTCACCAATCAGCAAACAAGAACAATAACCAACAATTACAAGTCATCAAAAATAACTAGTAAACAATCACTCATCCAATGCATACATATCATGCATGCAATATATATTCTACATAATATGACATTCATTCCAGTTCATTCACTTTATTTAGACCGTTACTCCCGTGTGGTAAGGTTGGTGGATTTTCCTTTGGATTCTAGGTCTTCCTTTGGACCCTTGAGTCTTCCTTTGTACCCATTTCGCAATTTCATACATTATAACGTTATATTAGTCTATACAAATCATGCATGCAATACACATCCTACATAATATGACATTCATTCTATAAAATCAATAGACAGAAATATCAAATTTCACCTTATATTTTTTAGAGAATACATACAGTAATTACTACGTATAAGCATCCAATCACAGGCATATACTTACGTATTTGGAATTCGATACAAGGAACTACCAAGAATGGTTATGCATATGTATATTAACATTTTCAATCCTATTATCTTTCTTTACTAGTCCGGTAAGTTCTAAGATGTATGAACATAACACTTACTTGATCTCTGTGCTATTTTCAATCATGCAGTCCGATCACAAGCGTATCATATAGCAATCAACCTACATCATACACACAAATAGCATCAATATATATATCTAGCACACAAGCAATTAATTAAGATATATACACTTCATTAAGATACTCTCATGCTATCCTCATGTTTTTGAAGTCCTTATTATAACCAAAACCATCAAAGATTCACTATAGACACTGGAGCACCTTTCAATATCTCTATGTTCTTGAAATCCTTACTATGTTAAAACCATCAGAGACTTACTCTGGACATTGGGACACCTTTCGATATCCGTATGTCCTTGAAATTTTTACTCATTATGCTAAGACCATCGGAAACTCACTGCAGACATTAGGGCACCTTTCGATATCCTCATGTCCTTGAAGTTCTTATTCACTATGCTAAAACCATCGGGGACTCACTACGAATACTGGGACACCTCTTGATATTTTCATGTCCTTAAAGTGTTTATTTTGCTAAGACCATTAGAGACTCGTTGTAGACATTGGGACACCTCTCGATATCCTCATATCCTTGCAATTCTTAATTGGGACAGAGTACTCATTTCATATAATAATCTTGTCCAGTACACGTGTCACCAGATACACATGCACCCTACCTACACGTCACCTAAGATCAACATAGAGTATGATGATCACATGTTGGTGTAACAAGCACCATACCTCGATAACAACCTTCTTCATACTGATTGGCAGGACTAATATCACTTCCCGGTCCTCTATGAGTTCATCCTATTACTTAACACGATAAAGTCCATCTCAAAAGCACCTTCGTCGCGTCACTCAGTTCGAGAGTACTATCAAGTTATACTATTATTAGCCATTTCACATGACATTACGCCACGTAACTCCTACAACAACTCCCGACTCGACATGAATACAATTTCTAACGTACTCTGGTTACGTTCCCAATACTTCACTGTTACGTGACTTCGTCGCTTCACACGTATTTTGAGACATAACACGGTTACAGCCATCACAAAGGCTACCAGTCACGTCACTAATATGGGATACTACTCCATAGTTTTCGATACTTCACGCGTCTTACATTCCTCAATTGTGCAACTAGCTATCTTCATGACACGCCTTACAATATGTCATGACTACATCATATGAAGTACCCTCCACACTTTCGCTACACACTCAATTCCGCACAAACACCCCACGTCGAGTATACTCTACATACATTCTCTCCATAGTACACTACGCCACAACCCATATTATACACGTTACACGATACATTGTTTTACCCTTATGAAGTACATTTTACGCATACTCTTTTCAAACACACTACTCCATATCATCGTACGGTGCATACTACATGGTGCATTACTAAACCTTAGAGAAAAGAATAAGCGGGTATTACACTAAAAATGACAAATTTATGATGAAGATCTACATAGGCATGTTCATCCAAGTTTCGTATTTGAGAATCCAGATTTTGAATCCTTAATTTTTTTGAATCTCTTAGATGAAAATGTTAAAGCTATTAGAAAATTTAAAAAAAAAACAAGCAGTCTATAGAAAAAAAAAAATCCAGGCCATTTGTCTTGAAAAATATGTTTACGCATCACTGTATTTAATAATAAAAAAAAATCTATATACCATATTTAGGTAATATTGTCTATCAGTTTTTGAATTATTCACGAAGTAGAATGAAAATGGAATAATGATGGAGCATTGACTGAAAAAAAAAGTTAGAATGGGAATTAAATTGTGTCTGAAATCAAGAATGTTGAGGCCTCGGCTCTTAATAGAAGTAATGAGGTTGGAGGAGTGGGATAGGCGGGGGATTTGAGCCTTTAAAGTTTGTGAAGGCCCAAGGAATTACAATGTCATGCATGCAAGGCCCATATGTATTTCTGGTGATTAGACCTAAACCTCTACGTACCCAAAACAAAAACAAACAAAAAATGGGCCCATTTCAGAGGTGCAAGTTGTCTAAATATGTGGCTGTACATGTCCCCAACTCACTTTTTTTTTTAATCTAATCAATATGTGATTTGTCTTTTTTATTCTTTTAAATTATTGTTTAAATAGAATGACAAAATAACAAATTATAGATTTTTTAAATGAGAGAATCTAGTGTAAGATTTCCTTATAATATTTCTATTATCATAATTCTCGCTCACACACACACTTGAGAAATTATATCTTTTGCAAGTCTCATTATCAAGCATTCACGTCAATTTTCTAGAAAGTGGGCTGAATGGAACGGGTATTTCTCCCAATTCAGTGGCCAAGCTTTTGCCTGAAGAGCCTCCGTGCCTGAGAGTTAAGTAGGCCTAGTCCAACCCAACCTCCTGTAAGGAATGATTGGATCAAGGCAGGCAGATGTGGATGGGGCCCCATCTGTATACACGTGAGAAGGCGCTGGCATGGTATGCAAGCGAAAATCCCAACAGGAGATTTAGTTGCTGACAAGGGGCTACCTCATGAAATACTATAGCGCGCATGACAACTCGAGAGAACAAGATCCTATAAGGGGGGAAAGTGAAGAATGAGAAAATGCCAGTTACACATTTGATCACTCTAGATAACTTCTTGTGCCATTTGCTGCCTTGGAAAATTTTGATTTTGGCATTAGAGATGACATGGATACCACCTCGCTCAGGAGAAAGCTACAAAACATGCTTCAATATTGCGATTGGGTAGAGTTTGTGTATTCATTTTTATTTTGTCTTGATATTAGACTCCGACTTAAATACAAGAGTGATATTAGCTCATCTTATTAATATAATTTTTTTAATTTTTCACCTAAAATATAATAAATAATTTATTTTTAAAAAAATTTAAAATAACATTAATATTATAAAAATAATATTCTAATAATATTTTACTCACTTTTATCTCAATTAATCTAGAGATTTTGATCATTTTACCATTCTTCTCTCTCTCACCAGAATTCCAACTCAAAGGTTGAAGAAAGAATAAGAATGACGTATGAATTAATGGAACATGTATATGTCAATGACTCAATATTAAACTATGCTTCTCACAATACCTCTGTTTTTTAAACAAAATTATAAAGAAATAAGAAGCGAAAAAATATTGCAAACATGTACATATTCCAACTATTTTTGTTCGTTATATTAAATTTACCACTCTGATATTATATAAAAATATTATGATTATAAAAAGAATTATAAGGAAATATTACTCTAATTTTATTTTATTTTTTATCATTTAAAAAGAAAAAAAAAAAAAAAAAAAAGGTATCACCTCACAAAAGTAGAAGGGAAAGAGAGGACATGCGTTTTAGACGTAGATGAAAAGGACACCTGCTTTAAGAATCACTCGGGATCTTACTTCCACACTTATCACCCGACAATGACTTATACCATGACGTCAATCATACCCTGCCCATGACCTGTGACCGTCACATCTGATATCGTCACCCACGTGTCACTCTCACCCCCCAGTTGACGCCCTCCCCTCCCCTCCCTCCCCTCGCACAAACAAACAAACAAATAGTAATTATATATAAATAATTTTTAAACAAATAAATAAATAAACCCAGCGGCGCCGGCGGGTTCATAGAAAAGGGGGGCCATAAAACAAAGACTTTCAAAGTTAAATATTTTCTCAAGTATAATGTGTTAAAAATGCTGATTAATTGGGATTCACTACATCATTTAAAAAATGGGTCATAGATTTGGAACGTGTAGAGTATACTATAAATCTTCCATATATTTATTTATTATTTATTATTTATTATTAGATTTGGAATGCCTAAAGTTTATACTATATCTATAGTAGGAGATATTATATATTAATATATTATATATGTATGCGTGTGTGAGTGTGTGTGTAAAGCGAGTTATTTAAGGGTTATTTAGTACTTAATACTATCTGGAAGATTATTTACACAGATAATAATATATATTTGAAATGAATATTTTTATTAGAAAGCTTTTATAATATCATCTACATAATATAATTTCATTAGTAAAATTCAAATATAATGTCATTTGCATACTATCACATGAAAATCTGTCACATCAGTAACATAAAAATATTAATATTTAATCCAAAGTATGGTTAGACACAAGTTAAAATATGCAAAGTCTCGTATACTGTTTTTATAAAGGAAATTGGGGAGACCGTCTGCCCCCCTCAAAATGAGCAGCCCCCGTCGTCGCCGGTGGCGGTGGGCGACACCGTCCCGTACGGGTCCGAAACGGGTTTAAGGCTGCCGAGAGTACACCGAAACTCGCCGGAGCTCGTCGTCGTAGGAGTGAGGTCGCCTGAATCCGCCAGACCGCCACCAACGGCGACTCCGTTCACTCCATGGCCGAATCCCCTTAAATTCATCTTCGTTTTATTTTTTTATTGTATTTTTTATTGTATTTTTTATTTTTTTTTATTGTGTTTTTTATTATGTTTTATTTATTTTATTTTTTTAATATATTTTTAATTTTCATTTTTTTATTTAATCTTATTTTTTATTTTATTTTAATATGTTTTTCATCATCAAGCAGCCCAACGTTACGCTGGAGACAGCCAGATCGATCCCCAACGTCTCTCTTTTATAAATTAGATAAATTTAAGATTCACGTAAAAAGTTATTTTTTAATAAAGATCTCACTTTTTTTGAATGGAGTCATGCCATCATACACACAAAACTTTTACATCTTAAAAATGTAAATATATATTTTTAATTTATTATAAATAATACTAAATATAATTTTAAGATGTACAAGTTTCACGTCTTAATATATTTAAAAAAGAAAATTACGCCTAAATTTTTTTATATATAGATTTTAGATTTGTCTATTTTTTGATAGAAGTGCAAAGAATTTATACACATTAAAACAACAAATTTCATTTATATTTATAATTAATAGCATATTTCATTGATTAAAAATAATATATATCTCTTGCACTTTATAGTATGTGTTAGAAATCAAATAAGAAATATTCCATAAAGAGGATTAGAAAAAAGAGGAAGAAAAAACTCCATAAAGAATCTTATTTTCTTAGTATCATGAAGACGTCATTGTCAAGATCATGCTTTTGACTAAATGCATTGATCGGAATTATATATACTAATTAATATTCCAACGTCGATGTGTTTATTAATGGAGTTGCTAAGTGTTGACAATACCGGTGCGTGAACCAGTGGAAGTGGCCCTCCCTCCCATAGTACATGATTCAATATTCCAACTCTCACCGTTGAACCCTGTAAATCAAGCGCCCCACAACCTGTCAACCAGTATCCATGACGATCGACCAAGTCACCAAACATGAAGGAAGAGGAAGAAACAGAAAAATTAAAATGGCCATTAATAGATATGAAATACTAAATATAATTATAGAAGGTGTAAATATCACATAATTATTTTAAAAAATAGTAAAATTTATTTTTATTTTTTATTTTTATTTGAATCTCATATTTTACTTAATTTTTTTATAATAATTATACGATATTTATATTCTTCACCTCTTCTAATAGCATTTTTTATATATGTGTATATATATATAAATTAGAAATTATAAAAAACTAAATTTATAAATTAACATAATTTATTAATATTTATTAATATATTTTATAGTAAAAATAATTTAAAGATTTAATATATTACATCAAATTCAATTTAATTACTTTGTGAATCAAAGTTTTTTCCTATATATTATAGCAGCTTTTGCCGGTTTCTGCAGCATCAAATTGAATCTTTCTTTAGACGTACTGTACATATAGGAGAGGAAAGAAGATTGAGTAGTATTAATGCCTGGCACCAACAGACTTTTAAAAAAAGTACTAGGGTTTCTCTCTCTCCATCTCTCTCTCTCTCATCTTTCTGAACGGCTGATGTTGAACATGACGACCACCTTAATACGGATTTTGATTTTCAAGTGATTTGACCTTGTGCATGGTGACCACGAGTACCACTTTCCTTCCCTTCCATAAATAAAAGACAGACAGAAATCTGCAGGTCCACGCTTCCATGGCAACATCATCATCTACGTCACAACCTTAGCCAGCTTTTACCTTTGTAATCTTATAATTTGCAACTCGCATCCAATCCAATGCAGGCTTCGTACGTACATATATATCCTCTGTATAATATATATAATTATATATGGCATGTTTCAGATTTGACATTGATTTTGATCTGTGTGATGGGTTAATTCTCCTCCATTGATCCTCCATGGCCATCAAATCATGCAAATTAGCACCGAAAGTGTGAAAACAATTCCAGGTTGTTTCGATTTGCCTCGTGGGGTTCTTCATGATCATTCATTTCTGACTGATATTCTTTTATCAAACATATATATAGCTAGCTACTAGCAATTGTAATTCAACGAATTTATAATTAATCCACCATGGCATCTTCATGTCCTCATGATCATGTTTTCCAACAGCTAGCTAGGTTGCTCGATCGTAAGATAAATTAGGTTGTCACATGATGAAAACAAAAACACATTTTACACATATGTTGTTTTCTTTTTCATTCTATTTTCTTTTGACCATTTGTTTGGTTTAGAATGATTTGTAGATATTGATAAATGATAGCCAAAGGGATCCAACTAAAAAAAGCATATATAGATGATTAAGAACGATACTTTTTCTGTTTTTTCCACTTTGATTAGCTTATATCAAATCTATTAACTTATGACAAACCTAATACGGGTAGAGATCCACTTAATATACTATGGTCGGATTTGATTTTGAAGAGAGAGAGACAGTGGCAGAGCCAACATTTGTATCAAGGGAGACAATTTTTTTTTATTGTGTGACACAATTATATAAAAAGTAATGATAAATAAGTTCTTAAAGTGTGTAAACTCTATACACTCTATTTGAATATGTGTGTGTGTGTGTTGTCCATTATTAAAAAATGATTCATTTTCATATAGATCTTGAATTTACCTATTTTTTTCAAGTGAAATGGGTGAGGCTTGCCCTTGATCATAGGATTGCAAACATCATTTTTTTTATGTAAATTAAAAAGAGATTGACTTATTTGAATTGAGAGATGAGATGAGATGAATTGAGTGATAAAATGAGTTGAGTTGAGTTGGGTTCTAAAAGTTAAATAAAATATTATTTTTTAATATTATTATTATTATTTAGAATTAGAAATGTTGTAATAATGAGATTACGATCTCAACTCATTTTCAAATTTAAACTAGGGCTGAAAAATCATAAAAGCATAACTACAAACTGTTTTTCATATAAATCATCAACCTTAAATAATTTTTCTTATATTTACACTTTGGATTCCATATTAAGAAACTCGATTTTGTATAATAAAAAAATTTGAAATTCATATTAATAAGTTTTTCTGTTTCTCCTAAACTTAATTTTAATTTTAGAGAAGTCACATTCTTAAAAATAGATCATATTTATAAATTAAACAATATTTTGGGACTATAAAAAATGCCAGCAAAATCTAATTTGCAACTAAGCATTATCTATTGAGAGAGCCTTTGATAGATGTATAATGAACTTGCAAATGTTTGGAGACAAGTTTCACAACATAAATTTTGAGTTCATTTTCCAAAAAGAACAACAATGGATTGAATTATATCAAGGTTGAATTATATCAAGGTTGCAAAAATAATAACATTCTTATTTACTAAACATTTATCTAAAAATACTTAAATGAAATGATTTGTACAAATTTCGTACAAATCATTTAAAAAATATAAAATTCTATTCTCAAGTCAGCGTGTTTTGGCATATCGAAGAGCATATATATATATATGAAAGTACTTATATAATGTCTTTTGATTTGAAAAGATAAATTTTAAAACATAAAAATCGTAAATCAAATCTTATTATTTAAGTGATGTGCATGATTTGTTCTATACATAAACTTGATAGTAGAATAAATTTAATATATTACAATACTACAAAATACAATCGTAAAATATATAAATATGGTGTAATTATTTTAAAAAAGAATCAAATTTGTTATTAAAAAATTAATATTTTTTATGAGTCTAGTATTTTATTCATATTTTATTAAAGTATGTATAATTTAAGATGGTAAATATATATTTTTAATATATTATATAAAAATATATTTTTTGTAATAAAAACTATTTTATTAAACTATTTTTAAGATGGTAAATATATATTTTTAATAAAAACTATTTTATTCGTAAATACGCTAAGAAGTAGGACCTTCCAAACTGCTCTTATGAAAAAGAAAATAGGTGTAAAGTGGGTCCAAAAGAGTGGGTGATGTAATCAATCTCTATTCATCTAAAAAATAAAAACATGTGGCAGACACCACACGTACCACCATCGACGGTGCGGACTCCTCCAAATACTTCCATCATTCATCATGGATGGTGGGTCCCAGTCCCCACACTCCCCTTCCTCTCTCCCCAACTTCATTACCGGCACAGCAGCACACTGACATGCCAAGTGGACCTCCTTCATTGGTCCCTCCCACGATCTCGCCCCCGGCCTCAAGGGAAAGCTAATGACTACGCCACGTGTCTCTTCAGGAACGTCACGATGACGAGGAAAGCGTACCCTCTCTCCGATGATTATGTCATCTTACCTGGGGCCTTTTGCCACGTCAGAAAGCCTTCCCTTTTTTTAAAAAAACTTGTTTTCCACGACACTGGAGCCTTTGCTTTGGGTGACGTCGGGGGGATTTAATTCTTAATTTTTATAATTATAACTTTTTATTTTTTATTTTTTATTTTTTATTTTTTACCGTTCGTTCGACGTCGAAGTCAATGTGACGCAACGGGGCTGATTTATTTAACAAAGCCATGTGATTGCCCCCACGCGCGCCACTGCACCGGCAAATATCCACGATTCCCGAACTAACTCTATTTTAATTTTTATGTGAGACTCTTAGCTGTTACATCTTCACGCACCCCCCCTCTTCGTCCTATCTACCCTCCAATCATTCTCTCTTTTTTATTTTTTTTTTATTTTGCTATTTCCGTCTATTTTTCTTTTAATAAATAATAGTTTGTGTTTCAAGATAAATATATATATATATATAATATTTAATGGATTTATACCGCAGTCCTTTTTTTTTCTAGATATAAATCAGTAGTGGTCATCAAATTGATCATCATAGAATTATATTTCTGATCAAAGACCTGTTTTATTTTTTGAATTTATTTAAATTCATTTCATCTTATTTAATTACTATAATTCTTTTTAAATTCTCACACATAATAAATAATAATTTATTTTTAAATTTTAAAATAAAAATAATATTAAAAAATATATTCTAATAATATCTTATTTAACTTTCAAATTTTATCTCAATTTAACTAAATCAAAAAAAACTAACCAAACGTAATGTTAGAATTCAAAATAGAACATGGAAGGGTACATTGAGCAGCCCATTTATATCGAGTAACCACCTTCAATCCTAACCATACTCTACTTAAATACAATTTAAGCTTTAATAATTTGTTCACATAATTTTTTTTTTTGAAAAAATATTATAATCATAAAAAAATCTCATGATAATAAACTCACAAACTCACGTCCTTTGATATGATATATTATATTATAAACTTACTTATGTTATAAAATAAATTTAACATATCATAAATTGGAGCGACGAACAATAATGTCTCCGTACTATCAAGATTCCTTAGTCTGCATTTAAACAAATAATATTTTAAGCGACTTTTTTTTATCTCTCTCGCACCTCAGTAACTCAAAGAGTACTCCAAAGAAAAAATGTTGCAGAAGGGGTTTGGATCCTTCCTCAATCCTCCCTCTCCCGTTCGGTCGATTTCTTTTGGCGTGTGTTTGTTTGTTTTTTGGTCAAAGCATAGAAAAAGGGTTTTTGACATTTTTCGATGGTCCACAACCACCAAACACCCTACCACGAGTTCCTAAGCCATCGATTTGTCAAACCATTGAAAGTTTTGTCAAAAAAAGTGATGTGTGATCCACACACACAAGTCAAAGTTAGTGCGTGACTGTCACGCGCCACCACAATGACAACTTTTTTGTCGCCGTGAGCGGCATTTTGGGGGTCCATGTCTTCAGTAGTTTTAATGCTGATGGTCTGGCATACTTTTAGGTCGGTGTGTGTCACTCACGCGTCGTTACAACCTCTTGCTCAAATATTTTTCATTTACATTTTGTTGTGTTTTCATTTTTTGTTGTTTGCACGTTTCAGTCTATCCATTTTACGTTTGTATTTTCTATTTTAGTGTATTTTCATTATGTTATTTGTATTAGTTAAGACTTTATCTACGCCAATATGAGCTTAAGAAAAAGGAAAAGAGGAAGTAGTATTCAAATCATTCACTCCTTCCTCTTTAGGAAAGATTTACTTTATTATTTCTTTATATAATTACTATTTAAGACAATACTATAATAAAAAGGAATTAACTATTTTTTGTTAGTCAGGTTCTTCCTTCTGGATGACAAGAGTATTTCGTCCATCTCTTCCTTTTAGAAAATGTGGATGGTGCGTCTATCTTCTCATTTAGAAGATGGAGTGGTTAATTTCTCTCCTCCTTTAGAGGTTGAGGATTGATTATCTCTATTTTTATAGAGTGGTATACTCTCAAATAGACCGAGATCAAAATCTAAGAAGATTTTGTCGTCTGAAAAGTAATAGAAGTTAATATGATATCCGTCACAAAACAATTTGTGTGATGGAGTGCTTTAAACAGGTAAACAGATTGTCTTAAAATTTGAGTTTTTCCTGTATTTACCAATCATAAATATAACTTTACTTTTTTGAAATGAAATGAAGTTTTTTCCTATTAAAAAATTAGATGATATAAAATTACGTTACTTTATAAGTTTATTCTTAAGAATTTTATTTATAGTTGTTACACTTCTTTTGTTATTGTTTTCTTAAGAGCAAGCTATGATTGAGTCAATTGAGTAATTCTGATTTTTTTTTTTATGAAAAATGGCTTCATGTCATATCATAAAATCGAAGTTTTAGTTGTAATTGATAAATATATATAATAAAAAAAATCATATTATAAGTTAAATTATTAACTATTTGAAACACTCCTACACAATTTTTTGTGTGAGAAATATTGTCTGAAGTTCTACAAATTTTTAAAATTTTAATCTTGATTGGTCTAAAGTAACCTTGATTTAGTTGCATTTTAATCACATAATCATACATGTTAATGTATCGTACACTAGATACATACAATATTATCCGTAAAATTATAGGTATATGTATAACTAATCTTAATAAAAACCACATATGGTCTATGGAGAATAAATAAGGGCGCGTGTGAGTGGAGAATATCTCTGACCGAGTTTTGTATCTGAGACACAAAAGTAATGAAGTGGCAACAAAGAATGGAACCAAAGCAGAATACAGTGTGTTAAGTTAAGTAAGCACAGTAGTTTGTGATGTAAGCAACCACACCGTGACACCATGCTCCATCTCTCCTTCTTCTCTCTCTCTTTTATAAAACCATCAACACCCCTTCCACCCTCACACGCTCACCCACTTCTTCTCCTTCCCCTCGTTTACATCAATTTCACCATCTCTCATCTCTCCGTCGCTCTGAATCTCTCTTTCTCCGGTCCGGCGATGCAAGGCCTCCGAAGTTGCTCCAGCGACATCTTCACTCTCGACCTTACCAGTAATTCCGCCACCCCCTCCGCCTCTTCCCTATCCATCGACGTTGCTGAGTCCGCCGAGGCTCGAATCCGCCGCCTCATATCCGAGCACCCTGTCATCATCTTCAGCCGCTCTTCTTGCTGCATGTGTCATGTCATGAAGAGGCTCCTCGTCAATATCGGCGTCCACCCCACCGTCATCGAATTGGATGACGACGAGATCTGCGCCCTCCCTTCCCCACCTCACGATTCCGACGCCGACTCCGATTCTCCCCGCACTCCTTCGGCTCCCTCCGTCTTCATTGGCGGCACCTGCGTCGGCGGCTTGGAATCCCTCGTTGCCCTCCACCTCAGTGGCCACCTCGCTCCCAAGCTCCGCGAAGTCGGTGTTCTCTGGGAATGATATTCGGTTCTCCGAATCTCTGGATTTCCTCCCTTTTATTTTCGTCGTTGTTTTGTAATCGAAAACAACCTCTTTTCAAGGAAATGAATTTTCCTCTTTATTTTGTATTTTATTTGCTCTCCGTTTGCCGGTCAATACTGATAAAAAAACGCAGTAGCAGAAGAAGGAAGAAGACGACGGAGAAGAAGAAGAAGAAGAATATCTGCGAGTTTCCTTTCTTCTGGCGTTCCTTTGCGTGAGGGACGCCCTCATAGATGCAACACGTGTACTCTATAAAATACGTCGACGTTTCTTTTGGTTTACCGAGTCTTGATCTATTAAACTACAATAGTCGGTAGACTGGTGGGGATCCCACCACGTGGGGCCGCTCGCCACTCTTTAAGCAATCAGGACCGTTCATCTGTAATAATTGTCTGGTTATTTAAGTGTTTATTTTACTGTATTTTTCCGTTCTTTTCTTCTACTCTAAAATATATACATTTCTTTATGTCCAAAGAATCAGCAGGTTTGTGTGGGACCGAGGAGCAATCATGGAAAGATCATGACCGTTAATCTTGTTGATCTGATTGATGTATGATGATGTTAGGTCGAGTCTACCTTGTGGGGACAACAAATATTTATACAAAAAAAAAACCCAAAAGAGCAGTGATGATGTCAAAAAGACAGACTGATTAAAAGCTTAATAAATAAAAGAGAATCTGCTTAAAACTTATTCCGCATGGCTATCTTTTCTTAAATATAGAATTTTGATCAATTTTACGTTTTAATTGTGTTTTAATTAAGGTACCATAAATGTTATAATCACATAAAAATTTAATTTACACTATTTCTTTTGTTTTTCTTGGAAAGTTTAATTGGCTTCCCTAAAAAAATAAAGGAGAGCATTTATGATAAGTTATTTTCAATAAAAATAAATTTATTTTAACAGAAAATAATTATTTTAATATAAAATAATTAATACTAAATAAGTAATTTTCTTATATATTTCACGAAATATTATAAGGTAGATATTTGCACTTTTGTTACAATAGTCACTATAAAAAAAATATTTATTTATATTTAATTAATTCTAATAAAATGATTATTTATAGTTAAATTGAGTCATAAATAATCTTTTTATCATAAATAATTAGTCACAAAAATTTATTTTTTTTATAATAAAAAAAAAATGGAAAATAAGTATTACTCTTTATATTGAATTACATTATATATGGAGATGAATTAATAATAGAACTAAATTGCAAGTAATTGTTCAAATGGATGGAATGATGAGGAGAATTGGTTACAAAAGGCTAGGACCTAAAAAGTGGCTGCAAAGACAAGACCAAATTTGTCACCTTCCCATCAGACAGTATTCAACCACCTTACTTATTGTTACAACTATTTGTTGTTATTATCAAAAGAAAAACAAACAAAAATGAGAGCATTGATCTATTGATAGATGCTGCATCAATTATCAAGGCATCTATATATATACATCTCTCTCTCTCTCTCTCTATTTATATAGCTTTGTATGTGGACATAGACACTTGCACATGATGAAAGAATGTAATAAGGAACCCACTCACAAAATACAACCTAAGCTACCACTTTCACACTTTTGTTCAAGTTTAATGTCCCTGTCTCCAAACAGGTTTTGACCTTCTTTTTTTCTCCATTCTTTCTTTCTTTATCTTTGAATGAGTGGGCAGTACATGTGGGCTCAGAGAGTTAGAATTTTACCCACTTTGGTTTCAAATATTACCATATAAATCAGCTATGTGAAAGTGAATTATGAAAATAAATAAGAAGTTTGTAGTGTAGTATCTGTTTCTCAATTAATTAGAGAGTTAATTAGGGTTAATTAAATGCAACTTGCCACTTATTGCATCTGATTTTGTGGATTTAAACATTAAATATTAATTAAGCTTGTTTATTGACATATGAGTCATACTACACAATCTCCTAATCTTCCACACACCACATTTATTTATTTATTTTTAATTTTTAATTTTTTTTAAGTTCATTCTTCTTAAACAGATTAAAATTTCCTATTTATTTTTTATATATAAAATATTTGATAAAATAAAATTAAAAATTAAAAAATACGTGATGTGTGGGAGGTTGTGTAGTTTTTTCCTTGACATATATAAATTTGACATATATAAATACATAAATAATGCGGGCATTTGTAAAAACGGTCTGTATAAAAAGTATTCTTATTTGGACTTTTTTCTTTATAATAGTAGTGAATCCCATAATAAAATTTGTGTCTGCATACTGAATTAAGTGATAAAATTAAATTACAAATTTACAATGCATGTCAAATAATAGATAATCTAACCAAGTGAACTTATGCTTAGATTATTTATTGACGAAAGTATTAATATTGTTCTCATTAAAATTTATCATAAAAAAATTGATAAAAAATATAAATTTGTACATATATCAAAAAATTTTCATCATATTTGATCAAATATGGGAAAAAGAAAGTGTACAGAATAACACAAAAACACTTTTTGCTTAATTTTTAAATAGTAACTCATCAAATTTTTTGATATATGTATAAATTTATATTTTTTTTATTAATTTTTGATAATAAATTTTGATGAGATCAATATCAATACTCTGGTTATATTTTCACCTCATTTGCCTGGTTATGTATTAAAAATATTTTTAGTCTTTAGTTTTGTTTTTTTCTTTTAAATCAATATTGATATTTTTTTTTGGAAAGGAATCAAGATTGATCTTAGACCAAATAAACTCAAGTGGGACAAATAGAAATGAAAGCAAAGTTTTTAAAAAGTACACATTTATCTCTTTTTTTTATTATTATTGATGTTTTCACATGTAATTATATTATAAGAAAATTATTTATTTATAATTAATTAATTTTAACAAAATCTTTATTTACAGTCAAAATTAATTATAAATAATTTTTTTATTATAATTAATTAATCACAAAAATTTATTTTATTTATTGTGTTAATTGGTGTTTCGAATTTTATATCTTAAGAAAATATAATCGAGTAAAAGATAATACATTTTTACCAATTAAGGAAAAGTTGATAGATGTGATGTGTGATAATTAAGGGTAAGGTCCAACCCTCCCCACTTTACATCAATGGACCCATGTTTTCTCCTTTAGATTTGGAAAAGACATCTTGGTGATGACAATTACGTCAACCCACCACAACCACAGTCTAAAGAGTGCTTCCTTCTCCACCATCCATTTTTTTAATTATTTATTATTTCTTCACTTGATTTATAATTACACGTGGCACACATGCATTGGCTTCTATTTACACCCCCTCCACTCATACATTGCAACACTTTTACAGCCAGGTGGAGGGAGAATCTCCAAGAATCTCCATGAGATTCTTTCCCACAAACACATTAAAATAATTTAATTTTAAAAATATAATATTTGGATGCTAAAAAAATCTATTTATGTATGTACAAAGTAAAGAGTTTTAAGATTTTTGGTTAGAAACAAACTATTAGATTTATAGGCATGCTTGGATTTAAAAATAATATGAGTTGAGATGAATTTAATTTATTTTTTAATATTATTATTATTTTAAGATTTGAAAAAGATATATTGAAATTTGATAAATGTATATTAGAATTTGAAAAATGTGTATAGGAATTTGTGTTTTATATAAAAAAATTATAAAAATATAATGATAAAATAAAAGTGAGTTAAAATGAATTCAACTCATTTTCAAATTTAAATGAGGACGTTGATTGTATTTTTCACCAAATAAACAATAAAAAAATATTAAAATTACACCTAATCAAATCCACGTGTGCAAGTAGAAAAAAAGGTGATAGTGCAAAGTAGAAGAATGTAACTAACCCCTATCTCATCATAATGAGAAATTTTAGTGCAACTTTTTCTTTGCAATCGATTTATGAACATGGAGTTTGACATATATATATATATTATAAAATAATATTAATATATAAAATGTATGATGTTTTGGAGTAATATAAAATTAAAAAAAAATTGTGTGCGGAACAAGAAAACATATGAAGTTGGGCAAGCAAAGTGGCCCACTGAAAATTGCTTAGGGGCAGGGTATTTAGGTGACGTTTTTGCCTAAAAATGTTCCAAAAGCTTCTTTTTAAAAACTTGGTGAGTAAATTCTTTAAATCATGAACTTTCTTCCTTGGTGGGGTTTTCATTTCTTTTTCTCATTTATAAAATTGTGGCCGTTGGTGTACATGGAATCTCTAAAATATATACTTATACAAACAATTTTAAAATATAAATATTTTGTTATGCTAATGGATGATGTAATGAACGAACGTCGGTAGTCTTCTCTGTCCTACTATTAAAATTATGTGAATGATCCCACTATTATCATATTAAATTCTGTATAGTGATTTGTATAGTGACTTGTATAGTAATTTCAAAACCTATAAATAGGAGTTTCAGTTGTAATGAAATTCATAAGAAAATATAGAGAGAAAAAAAAAGTTTTAGTTTTTAAGAGTTTCAGAGAAAATTTCTTATTTCTCTTTTACAATAGTAGTTTCTTTCTTTAGTTTTATAACACATTATCAGTACGAGGTTCTACCGATACTGAAGCTAGTGATCTTCTACTTCAAGTAAGTTTTTCAATATATTATTTACAGTCCTTGAAATAAATATTAAAGGTAATATTGCTAAATATTACTTGATAAAATTTTATTTTTATTCTCATGATAGTGTGAATATATTTCTTAAATTTACAGATTTATTTTTGTAATATAATGTCAAATATTGAGATTTATTACTATTGACATTTCTAAAAAATGTTATTTATCCAAGATCCTTGATGAGATCTATTTGGATATGATGATGAGCTTGAAAGATACAATCATAGAAGAAAACCATGTGTCCCTGAAGGACCGTGCTTTCTATCTCATGATGAAAAATCATCTTACTGTGTGAAATGAATTAAGAGAGTGATATAAGCACCAGAAGATGTAATCCTCTCAAAAGATCATTATGATTTATTGCACCTGAAGTTGCAAGATTTTAAGAGTGGTATTAAATATTCTGCACTCTTTAAAATCAGCTCAATATTAAAATTATATAGTGAAAATGTCACTGATGATGATATATAAAAGAAAACATTATTTTTCATACCTCGAATGTGCTCCTGCAAAAGCAATATCGAGAGTGAAAGTTCAACAAATATTATGAACTTTTGTTTTGTCTTCCAGTGATTGAGCTAAATAATGAGTTTTTGTTACACCAGTTACGTCTTATTAATAATATCGAATTTACACAATTCCTAAAAGTGAACAGTGCATCCTTTCAAAGGAATTAAGGGCGTAGACGTGGTAGAAAAATTATAGAAGTGTTGGTCCCAAAAGTGACAACACTAAAGATGATAAAAATATATCGTATCACCAGAAGTGATCCAACTCAGAGAATGGTAAAGGCTCTCAGAATAATTCTTAATAAAAAGATGAAAATGTTTGTCATAGATGTAATATGACTAAACAGTAGTTACGTACCTGTTGTACGGCCAGACACTTAACTGATTTATATCAAGCTTTTATTAAAGGAAAGAATAAAGTGCATGAAACAAATTTAGTAGAACCATCAGATGATTTATTAGATTCAGTAGATGTAGACGTTACTCATCTTGATGTATCTGATTTCTTTAATCATCTTGAAGGTAGTATTGAACACTTAATTGGAGATGGAAGTATTTCACTCAATTAATGTATTTTCTTTCTATCAGTAATAAAAATTTTGTATATTTTGTAGAATCATGGATCACATTGATGAGCTTTTTATCTCTAAGTTGAATGATAAAGATATATGTCTGGCTGACAGTGCTACAACTCACACAATTCTAAAAAAAAAAATTCAAAATCTAACACTAAATAAAGCCTATGTCCATACCATATCAGGTTTATCGGATTTAATTGAGAGCTCCGGAAGAGCTTATATTGTGTTGCCTAATGGCACCAAATTTTGTATTGATGATGCTCTATTCTCTTCACAATCCAGAAGAAATTTATTGAGTTTGTTACCCAGATGACTAACACAAGAGGGGGGGTGAATTGAGTTATATTTAAGAAATTAACAATTATAAATCAAATATATAATATAAAATATAAACAAAATATGAAACAATAATAAATATAAAGAGTAAGGGTAAGAGAGAAGCAAACTCAGTATGTTAACGAGATTCGGCCCCACTGCCTACGTCCTCGCCTCAAGCTACCTCTTGAGGATCCCCAAATCCACTATTCAATCTCTTTTAGGTGGAGATAGAAACCTTTTACACCTTTGAGCAGCACCGCTCCAAAGAATCCGTGTAGAACACCCTCTACACTTCCAATCACCTTACACTTAGTGATTTAACTTTTCCCCGTGTAGAACACCTTCTACACTTTCAATCACCTCACACTTGGTGATTTAACTTTTCCCCGTGTAGAACACCTTCTACACACACAAGGGTTATACACACCTTTTTACAAATACAATAGTTGATAGTAGGTAGACTATCAAAGTACACTCCTCAATGAGTGAGATAGAAACAATACAGCGTAACCTATATATCTCTTAACAAGAACAAGAATTAAGGCTCAAAACTTTAGAAAAGAAAGAATGAGAGCTTTGAAGAAATGATGCAAAAACTTAGCAATAGATGTGTAAGCTCTTGTTGTGAATTTTGCAAAACTCAAGTGAGCTATTTATAGGCAAATGATTTTTCAATTTCAAATTTGAAAAGATTCCCATATCAAAAACATCATCATTTACTTTTCAAAAATTTCAAATCTAATATTTTTACTTTTTACATGTGACAAAAGGAGCACACTTTACTTTTCAAAAATTTCAAACATAATCTTTTACTTTTTACATATGACAAAAGGAGCACACTTTACTTTTCAAAATTTTCAAATAAAGACATCTACCTTTTGCATAAGTCAAGAAAAGCATCCACCACTTTTGAAAATATTCAAATAAAACATGCACATGTGAAAGATGACAATCAATCATCTTAATATTTTCAAAATTCAAACATTTAATCATGTCATGCACATGTGAAAGATGACAATCAATCATCTTTCAAAATTTTCAAATTTAATTTTCAAAATATCATGCACATGTGGAAAATGTATTTTAATGCTTTATGATAAAATATTAATTTTGAGCCTTAATCCTAATTTTGAATTTTTAAGAGATTTACAACATTACTCTATGATTTTAATGTGAACTTGTTCCCTTCTTGCTCATGCTTGCTTCCTTGATGTGCTTGATTATATTGTGTGGACAACTTGAGCTTGAGACTCCTTTATTCTTTGGATTCATTTGTTATCATCAAAATCCATTTGTAGATTTACATGAAACTTGAAACCTTGGGTTCAACAATCTCCCCCTTTTTGATGATGACAAATGCTTGATAGAACCTGAATCCTGTATTAATACTTAAGCTCCCCTGAGAATGTGCGTTAGTTTTTCAAGCAAAAATATAAACATAATTCCAAGCATATATAACAAGTTTAGCGATTTAAACAATGTTAATGTTCTAGTCTAAAACTTCTCCCCCTTTTGGCATCATTAAAAAGGAATCATAATTAGATCAATAAGATATATTCCTCCAATAACCAATAGATAAATAAAACGCTGCGTTAGTAGAGACTGTAGAGAATTCGGTGCGTAGCCACACGTGTTCGACAAAACTTGCAAAAGCTGGAGGCCTAGTTCCGGTAATTCGGTGCGGAAGGAGATTTTGTAAAGAGCTAAATAATTGAAATCACCCGTACCCGACAAAACCTGTAAAGGCTGGAGGCATAGCTCTGGCAATTCGGTGTAGAGATTTGATCCGCTTGATGTTGCTGAAAAATGAGATATTATCATGATTTGTAAGTTTATCTTGTTCTTATTTCCGTTTCTATAAGAGCAATCCTTAGTTTTATCTATTTCGCATCAAGCTTTCTTCTCATCTTTGCAATTTGCTTGCATTCTCATTATACAATTTTTCAATGGCTCGTAGAATTCCCTTCAGTGCTTCTCTTGATCAAGATTTGAGGTATCCTTCACCTCAGTCTCAATCTATTTCTGCATCTGTCGTGGGTGCCATGAAGCAACAAGAGACTGATTTAGCTAATAAATCAGATCATGACGCCATTTACGAGCTTGTGGGTCTCGGAACTCGATACTCATCATCTATCGTTGCGTTTTCTGCTTGGTTGCAGTCCAAAACTCGCGAAATTGAGAAGTTTAACGAGACTGTTTCTGTACTTCAACGACTTGTTTATGAGTCAAACAAAAAAATAGTAGAATTAAAATAACAGAATAAGGATTTGAAATCCTTGCTTACTTCTTCATTTCGATTGCCTAATCCTTTAGACAAGGATGGCATGATGATTTATGAGGAGCAAATGCATTTGAATGATGAGGCTAAACGTCTCAAGTTTCTGTAGGTCATTTAAGATAATGAAATAAAAGTATCTAGCAGATATCCATAGTATGCATCATTCCTATTTCTCTTCTAATCATGCATAGTCTATCTTCTGGTAGGGGTTTTGTGAAAATGTCTGCCAATTGATCATGTGTACTAGTGAATTCTAATACAATATCGCCCTTTTACACATGATCTCTAAGAAAATGATATCTAATTTCAATATGTTTGGTCCGAGAATGTTGTATTGGATTTTTTGAAAGATTTATAGCACTTGTATTATCACATTTAATTGGAATGTGATTGTACATAAGTCTAAGAATGCGCTTAACTGCAATTAAATGTGATTCTTTTGGAGATGATTGAAAGCGTGCACATAAGCACACACTAAACATAATATCTGGTCTACTGGCTGTCAAATATAATAAGCTACCAATCATACCTCGATATACCTTCGAGTCAACTGATTTACCGGTTTCATCTTTATCAAGTTTAGTGGATGGACTCATTGGTGTTTCAGTTTCCTTAGCACCTTCCATCCCAAATTTCTTCAGCAATTCCTTAATATATTTCGATTGATTGATGAATGTCCCACTTTTTGCTTGCTTAATTTGTAATCCGAGAAAGAATGTAAGCTCTCCCATCATGCTCATTTCAAATTCTTCCTGCATAGTCTTAGCAAAAACTTGGCACATATTTTCATTAGTAGCACCGAATATTATATCATCAACATAAATCTGAATCAAAAGAATATCATCATTTTCGTATTTAATGAAAAGAGTTGTATCAATTTTTCCTCTTGAAAAGCCTTTTTTAATCAAGAAACCACTAAGTCTCTCGTACCACGCTCTAGGAGCTTGTTTGAGTCCATATAGTGCTTTTGTGAGTTTGAAAACATGATTTGGAGAAATATGATTTTCAAAACCTGGAGGTTGCTCAACATATACCTCTTCATTTATAAAACCGTTTAAGAAAGCACTTTTAACATCCATTTGAAAAAGTTTGAAATCTTTATAACAAGCATATGCAAGTAGCATTCGAATAGCTTCTAATCTTGCGACTGGTGCATATGTCTCATCATAATCGATTCCTTCTTCTTGATTGAAACCTTGGGCTATAAGTCGAGCCTTATTTCTAGTAATGACTCCGGACTCATCTTTCTTGTTTCTAAAAACCCATTTTGTTCCAATAATAGTATGATTTTTTGGTCTAGGAACTAGTGTCCAAACATCATTTCTTTCAAATTGATTAAGCTCTTCTTGCATAGCTAGAATCCAATATTCATCAAGAAGTGCTTCATCAATATTTTTAGGTTCAATCTGAGATAGAAAAGCAGTATGATTACAAATATTTCTAAGAGATGATCGAGTGCTTACACCTCGTGAAGGTTCCCCCAGAATTTGTTCCACTGGATGATCTTTCACAAATTTCCACTGTTTGGTTGCATCTTGTATTAAATTTTGATGATCTTTCCTAATATCTCCATGTTGGACTTCCTCTATTGTGTTCTTTTTGTTGAGATTGAGACTTTCCGTATTATTTATACCTCATGTTTCTTCATCAATAGATTTCTTGGAAAGTAGAGAATTAGATTCATCAAATACTACATGCATAGATTCTTGTACAGTCAAAGTCTTTTTATTGAATACTCTATAAGCTTTACTATTAGTAGAATACCCGAGAAAGATACCTTCATCAGATTTTGCATCAAACTTTCCTAAATTATCTCTGTCATTTAAAATAAAACATTTGCATCCAAATACATGAAAGTAACAAATGTTGGGCTTTTTCTCATTCCAAAGCTCATAAGGGGTTTTATCTAATTTAGACCTTAGCATAACTCTATTTATAACATAACATGCAGTACTTACCGCTTCAGCCCAAAAATAACTAGGCAAGTTGTTCTCATTGAGCATTGTTCTTGCCATCTCTTGAAGAGATCTATTTTTCCTTTCTACTACCCCATTTTGTTGAGGAGTTCGAGGAGCAGAAAAATTATGCACAAAACCATTTTCATCACAAAATGTTTCAATATTTTTATTAACAAACTCTTTTCCCCTATCACTTCGAATACTTGAAATAGTATAACCCTTTTCATTTTGAATTCTCTTGCATAACTTGGTAAAAGCATTATGTGCCTCATCTTTATGAGTAAGAAAGATGACCCAAGTATATCTAGAGAAGTCATCAACAACAACAAATGCATAATATTTTCCTCCTAAACTTGCAACTCTATTTGGTCCAAAAAGATCCATGTGTACCAGTTGCAGTGGTCTAGTAGTGGAAATATGTTTCTTGATTTTAAAAGAAGTTTTTGTTTGTTTACCAAATTGGCATGCATCACAAATTTTGTCTTTAAGAAAATTTACCTTTGGTAAACCTCTCACAAGATCATTTTTTGAAAGTTTGGAAATAAGTTCCATATTGGCATGACCTAGTCTTCTATGCCATAACCAATTAGTTTCATTTTGAGCTGAAAAACAAATCGCATCTTGTGAGATAATTTCTTCAAAATCAATTGTATAAACATTGTTACTTCTAAAAGCAATAAAACAAATATTACAATCATAATCATTCAATATAATGCACTTATCCATTTTGAAAGTAACTGTAAATCCTTTATCACATAATTGACTTATACTTAAAAGATTATGTTTTAAACCTTCAACAAGTAGAACATTTTCAATTATAAGAGAAGACTCATTACCAATTTTACCTATTCCCACGATCTTCCCTTTCGAGTTGTCTCCAAATGTCACGTGTCCTTCTTCTTTAGATCTAAGATCAAAGAACTTAGTCTTGTCTCCCGTCATGTGTCTTAAACATCCACTATCTAAAAACCATTTATTTTTGTTCGTGGAAGACGTCATGCACACCTATAAAAACAATTAAAATGATTTTTCTTGGTACCCAAGTTTTTTGGGTCCTTTATTTATTAGTATTAGAAGAAATAAGATTTTTAGGTACCCATATGGTCCTAATAGTCATTGTATGTTTTCTTCTAATAGGACAAGCAAAATAATTATGACCATTTCTATTACAAAAATTGCAAATAGCATGTGACATATATGAAGAACTTGAGTGATTATAATAGTATCCTTTTTTAACAAAATTATTTTTATGAAAAGAATTTTGAATATTTGATTTTGATTTAGAAGGATTATCAAAGAAGTTTTTATAAGGTTTGTATTTTTGTTTTGGCATATATCCCAAGCCCGCCTTATCAAAAACACATCTTTGGCTACCAAGAAGTTTTTCAAAATTTCTTTTTCCATTCGTAAAATTTTCAATAATATTTTCTAAATCAGTTTTCTTTTTCTTCAACTCAAAATTTTCATCTTTCAAAACAATACTTTCTTTTCTTAAAATATCAATTTCGTTTGTTAAAGAAGAATTTTTCTTTTTCAAAACAGTATACTTGATACCCAATTTTTCAAATTCCTCATATACCTCTTCTAAAACATTTTGCAATTCTTCATATGAAGGATCTTCAATATTATCAAGATTTCTTACCTCAATGTCATCTTTAGCCATAAGACAAAAATTTGCTGATTCTCCATTGCTTGCTTCACTATCTGAGCTACTTGAATCATCATCCCATGTAGCTTTCATTGCTTTTTTGCCTTTGTTTCGATCTTTCTTTAGCAGACGACAATCTGACTTGATATGACCAGGTTTATTGCATTTATAACAAATTAAAGTGTCATTTTTACCTGAATCTTTCTTGGAAAACTTTTTGAAAGATTTCCTTGGAGGAGTTTTATTTTTCTTTAAGAACCTCTGAATTCTTCTTGTTATCAGCGCAATTTCTTCATCTTTGTCGTCATTTTCTTCATCTTCATCACTTTCACTTTCATGTGGAACAGCTTTAAGTGCCAAGCTCTTCTTTGACTTTCCTTCTTCTTCTCCTCTTTTCAATGTGTACTCATGGGTGATAAGTGACCCGATGAGTTCATTTACTTCGAGCTTCTTGAGGTCTCTAGCTTCAAGAATCGCTGTCACTTTTGATTCCCAACGTTTTGGTAGAGAGTTGAGAATTTTTCTTACTATCTCCACTTTGGAATAAATTTTGCCAAGAGCTGTCAAGCTGTTTATGATGTTAGTAAAACGAGTGTACATACTAGAAATAGATTCATCATCATTCATCTTAAACATTTCATATTCATAAGTAAGAATATAAATTTTTGATTCCTTGACTTGAGAAGTTCTTTCATAAGTAACTTCCAAGTTATCCCAAATTTCCTTTGTTGTAGCACAAGTCATTACTCTATTAAATTCATTACTATTGAGAGCATTATATAATAAATTCATAGCAGTTAAATTCAAAGTATAAAATCTATCGTCTTCACGATCAAACTCTTCTTCTTCCTTTTTGACCTTTACTCCATCAATCACTTTTGTTGGAATATAAGGTCCATTTACAATGCATTTCCAGATTTCTCGACCTTGAGCCTGAAGGAATATTCTCATTCTAACTTTCCAGAATGAGTAATTGTCTCCACAAAAGAGTGGAGGCCGACTGCTGGATTGACCTTCACCAAATGAAGCTGCAATGTTAGCCATAAGATCTTAACTCAAAAGATAGTTAATCTTATAATAGAGCTCTAGCTCTGATACCAATTGTTACTGATCATAGGCCGCACCTATGTCACCTAACAACTGTACCTACCAGACTAGCCGGCCACCGTCTCTACCGGTGCACCGTCACCCATGGTCGGAGAGTCTTGCTTCGGTGACACAGTCACAAGCGAGAGTTCCCATGAGTGATCTGCCTGTATGAACAGTACAGGTCAACTAGCTCTGATACCAATTGTTACCCAGATGACTAACACAAGAGGGGGGGTGAATTGAGTTGTATTTAAGAAATTAACAATTATAAATCAAATATATAATATAAAATATAAACAAAATATGAAACAATAATAAATATAAAGAGTAAGGGTAAGAGAGAAGCAAACTCAGTATGTTAACGAGGTTCGGCCCCACTGCCTACGTCCTCGCCTCAAGCTACCTCTTGAGGATCCCCAAATCCACTATTCAATCTCCTTTAGGTGGAGATAGAAACCTTTTACACCTTTGAGTAGTACCGCTCCAAAGAATCCGTGTAGAACACCCTCTACACTTCCAATTACCTTACACTTGGTGATTTAACTTTTCCCCGTGTAGAACACCTTCTACACTTTCAATCACCTCACACTTGGTGATTTAACTTTTCTCCGTGTAGAACACCTTCTACACACACAAGGGTTATACACACCTTTTTATAAATACAATAGTTGATAGTAGGTAGACTATCAAAGTACACTCCTCAATGAGTGAGATAGAAACAATACAGCGCAACCTATATCTCTCTCAACAAGAACAAGAATTAAGGCTCAAAACTTTAGAAAAGAGAGAATGAGAGCTTTGAAGAAATGATGCAAAAACTTAGCAATAGATGTGTAAGCTCTTGTTGTGAATTTTGCAAAATTCAAGTGAGCTATTTATAGGCAAATGATTTTTCAATTTCAAATTTGAAAAGATTCTCATATCAAAAACATCATCATTTACTTTTCAAAAATTTCAAATCTAATATTTTTACTTTTTGCATGTGATAAAAGGAGCACACTTTACTTTTCAAAAATTTCAAACATAATCTTTTACTTTTTACATATGACAAAAGGAGCACACTTTACTTTTCAAAATTTTCAAATAAAGACATCTACCTTTTGCATAAGTCAAGAAAAGCATCCACCACTTTTGAAAATATTCAAATAAAACATGCACATGTGAAAGATGACAATCAATCATCTTAATATTTTCAAAATTCAAACATTTAATCATGTCATGCACATGTGAAAGATGACAATCAATCATCTTTCAAAATTTTCAAAGTTCAAACCTTTAATCATGTCATGCACATGTGAAAGATGACAATCAATCATCTTTCAAAATTTTCAAATTTAATTTTCAAAATATCATGCACATGTGGAAAATGTATTTTAATGCTTTATGATAAAATATTAATTTTGAACCTTAATCCTAATTTTGAATTTTTAAGAGATTTACAACATTACTCTATGATTTTAATGTGAACTTGTTCCCTTCTTGCTCATGCTTGCTTCCTTGATGTGCTTGATTATATTGTGTGGACAACTTGAGCTTGAGACTCCTTTATTCTTTGGATTCATTTGTTATCATCAAAATCCATTTGTAGATTTACATGAAACTTGAAACCTTGGGTTCAACAGAGTTTAAAAAATATACGTCGTAATGATTACCATATTGAAACGACCAATGAAGGCAGTAAAGAGCATCTTCTTATTACTAAAACAATATCGGGCCAGAAGCTCGTATTAGAAAAACTGTCTGCTCTATGTTCTGGATTGTATTATACAAAAATGAGAACAATTGAATCATATGTGGTAATGCACCAGAAGTGCATTGACCCTAAAGTATTTATGACTTGGCATGATCGCCTTAGACATCCGGGTTCTATAATGACGAGACGAATTATTGAAAATTCGCATGGGCATCCCTTAAAGAATCAAAAGATATTTCTACCCAATGAATTTCCGTGCTCTGCATGTTCTCAAGGTAAGTTAATTATCAGACCATCTCCCTCAAAAGTCGTTGTTGAATCTCCATCTTTTTTACAAAGGATTCACGGAGATATATGTGGGCCTATTCATCCATCAAGTGGACCATTTAGATATTTTATGGTTCTAATTGATGCATCTAGTCGATGGTCACATGTTTGTCTTCTTTCCACTAGAAATGTTGCATTTGCTAGACTTCTTGCTCAGATAATTAAACTACGAGCACAATTTCCTGAGTATCCGATTAAGACCATTCGATTGGATAATGCAGGTGAATTTTCATCTCAAGTTTTTGATGATTATTGCATGTCAATAGGAATAGATGTTGAACATCCTGTTGCCCATACACACACACAAAACGGTTTAGCCGAGTCTTTGATCAAAAGGCTTCAACTAATCGCTAAATCTTTACTTATGAAATCAAGACTACATGTTTCTACTTGGGGACATGCTATACTTCATGCAGCATCTCTAATTCGTATTAGACCATCTGCATATCATAAATATTCTCCATTACAGCTTGCATTTGGTCAACAACCAAATATTTCTCATCTTCGTACTTTTGGATGTGTTGTATATGTTCCAATTGCACCTCCACAACGTACAAAAATGGGCCATCAACGTAGACTTGAGATATATGTTGATTTTGATTCTCCATCCATTATTAGATACCTTGAACCCCTTACAGGAGATATGTTTAAAGCACGTTTTGAGAATTGTCATTTTGACGAATCAAATTTTCCGTTAATGGGTAAAGAAAAGTCGGTGCCTGGAGCACGACAAGATATTACTTGGGATAATAAGACCCTGTCTCATTTTGATCCTCCTACAAATGAATGTAAACGGGAAGTTCAAAGGATTATTCATTTGCAAAATGTTGCAAATCAGTTACCAGATGTATTTACTGACACTAAAGGTGTAGTAAAATCTTATATTCCTGCTGTTAATACTCCAGTAAGGATTGAAGTCCCTAAAGGACAAATTGTCAAAGCAGCAATAGGTGAATCTAAAATACGCCTGAAGCGTGGAAGACCTATTGGTGCAAAACACAAAATTCCCAGAAGGAAAAAAAATACAAAATGAATTTGGTGTTCCTGAAGAACACGTACCCACAATACAAGCCACAAATATAATTGGTGCTTCTAAAGAGCTTAAATCTTCTATTCCAGAACCTCCTGAAGAGGAAACTCTTGAAGAGTATAAATCTCCTAAAAATGGACCTCCTGAAGAGGTGTGTCATGAAATGTTTTCCCCTGAAGAGGAACAGGTACCTGAAAATAATGAGATCTCAATACATTTCATGAAAACTGGAGAAATTCTGGATAGAAATAAAACTTTTGTCGACAACATATTTTCATATAAAATGGCCCTTGACATTACCAGAAGTAATGAAGAAAGTGAGCCAAAAAGCGTCGAAGAATGTCGACGTAGAAATGATTGGCCAAAATGGAAAACAGCTATTGAAGCTGAATTAAATTCGCTAGCAAAACGAGAAGTATTTGGACCTGTTCCAAACATCAAAGGGTGTGATGCCTGTTGGATATAAGTGGGTATTTGCACGAAAACGTAATGAGAAAAATGAAATTGTGCGATACAAAGCACGGCTTGTCGCACAAGGTTTCCTGCAGAAACCCGGGATTGATTATGAAAAAAAATACTCTCCCGTTATGGATGCAATCACATTTAGATTTTTGATTAGTCTGGTTGTTACAAAATGATTGGAAATGTGGTTGATGGATGTGGTCACTGTATATTTATATGGATCCTTAGACCATGACATATATATGAAACTCCCTGAAAGATATAAGATGCCTGAAGCATCTACAAGTACATCTAGAAATATGTACTCAATCAGACTACAAAGATCTTTATATGGGTTGAAGCAATCCGGACGCATGTGGTATAATCGCTTAAGCGAATATCTATTGAAAGAAGGATTTGAGAATAATCTTATATGCCCATGTGTTTTTATTAAGAAATCAGAATCCGGATTTGTCATTATTGCGGTTTATGTTGATGATTTAAATATTGTGGGAACTCCTGAAAAGATCTCAAAAACCGCTATATATTTAAAGAATGAATTTGAAATGAAAGATCTTGGCAAAACAAAATTTTGTCTCGGCCTGCAGCTTGAGCACTTGCCAAATGGAATTTTTATTCATCAGTACATGTATACTGAGAAAGTCCTAAAGCATTTTTATATGGACAAATCTCATCCCCTGAGTACTCCAATGATTGTTCGAACACTTGATGTGAAGAAAGATCCATTCCGTCCTTGTGATGACGATGAAGAAATTCTTAGTCCTGAAGTACCATATCTCAGTGCAATTGGAGCTTTGATGTATCTTGCAAATTGCACTCGACCAGATATTACATTCTCAGTTAATCTGCTTGCAAGATATAGTTCTGCACCAACTCGAAGGCATTGGAATGGCATTAAACATGTCCTTCGTTACCTTCATGGTACGGTTGATATGAGATTATTTTATCAACGTGGTTCAAGTTCAGAATTGATTGGGTATGCAGATGCAGGTTATCTTTCAGACCCACACAGAGGTAGGTCTCAAACTGGATATTTATTTACTTATGGAGATACTGCCATATCATGGAGATCTGTTAAGCTGACACTATCTGCTACCTCTTCAAATCACTCAGAGATCATTGCTATTCATGAAGCAAGTCGAGAGTGTATTTGGTTGAGATCAGTTATTCAACATATCCAGGAAAAGTGTGGACTTCCCATGATCAATAATAGCCCAACAATCTTATATGAAGATAATACTGCTTGTATCACTCAAATCAGAGGAGGATATATTAAAGGTGACAGAACCAAATATATTTCACCTAAATTCTTTTATACTCATGAACTTCAAGAGAAAGGTGAAATTGATGTCAAGCAGATACGATCTAGTGATAATCTGGCAGATTTATTCACAAAGGCGTTACCAACTTCCACATTCAAGAAGATTGTGCATAACATTGGAATGCGAAAACTCAAAGATCTTTTGTCATGCACTTTTCAGGGGGAGTAAATGTGCTGATTGTACTCTTTTTCCTTTGCTGAGATTTTGTCCCACTGGGTTTTCCTCTGCAAGGTTTTAATGAGGCAATCTTAAAGCACTTGTGGATACATAAGAAGACTGTACTCTTTTTCCTTCGCCATTGGTTTTTCTTCCCACTGGATTTTTACTTGGTAAGGTTTTAACGAGGCAGATTCTTTATTGGCGGTCATTCAAGGGGGAGTGTAATGAATGAACGTCGGCAGCCGCCCCCTATCCCACCACTAAAATTATATGAATGACCCCACCACTATTATATTAAATTCTGCATAGTGATTTGTATAGAGACTTGCATAGTAACTTGCATAGTAATTTCAAAGCCTATAAATAAGAATTTCAGTTGTAATGAAATTCATAAGAAAATATAGAGAGAGAAAGAAAGTTTCAGTTCTTAAGAGTTTCAGAGAGAATTTCTTATTTCTCTTTTGCAATAGTAGTTTCTTTCTTTAGTTTTATAACAGATGCAGTAGACTACCAATAATGATAGTTTTACTATTTATCTATTGCTTATTTTTATTTATTTTTTAATTTTTTTTAAGATTTTAACTCATACCCTTTTTAGTAATATCCTTCGTTATTTATCTGGCTTCGGTTGAATTGGCAACTTACTTTTCACTTTGTAGCAGTTGACTTTTTATTTAATGATTAAAAAAGTGAATATTAATGAAATTATATGTTTTTAAATTTTTTTAATGATTAAGGATGTTAAACATATATATGAAAAAAAATACATAAAGAATGATAAATAAGTGATAAAAGAATGGTAAGTGTATTACTACCCTTAGACTATTACATTGATCGGCACTTATAAGTAAGTGATTCAGTATTATGTTTGATTTGTCGATAAGCAGATGTGTAAATAGATTTTTTTTTTCATAATTTTTCTTACCAAATATACACATTATTCAGAACTCAATTTGGTTTAACCCTATTTATTAAGAGTAGTGTTATCATACCCTCTCAATTTGTCTACTTAATTATGTGCTTTTATTGTAAATTATACTTTTTTTTTGTACCTTTTGTTTTAAATGAATTTTTAACGTGTTTAAGCATTTTTAAAAAATTAAAAAAATACCAATACACTAAGAGTCATTATTTAAAAAATATCATATACATCCTCAATCAGGAGCAAGTTGTCCTTTTTTTCAAAAAAAAAATAAATGCATTAGCAACCAAAATAAAAGAGCAAAATGAGAGCACATACGTACTAACATTTCCATTTATTAAAGCTTTATATCCCCCTAGTTAACACCTCCCCTATATAAATGTTTAAATTCCAAGTCAACGGATAGCAGTATGGAGTTAAGCTTACATCACTTAAAAGAAAATAAACAACACCTTAAGGCTCATATGGAGACATAAATGATTTTATTATATCTTATTATTAAAATTTTGTTAAATTTTTATATAGAATATAACAAATAATTTAAAATTTTTGAATTTCAAAATAATAATAATATTTTAATAATATTTTATTTAAATTTAAATTTTTATTTAAAATTATCTCTATTTTATTTTATTCCACTATCCAAACGGAATCTAAAAATTCTTCATTCGCATCTTTTTTCTTTCGTCATGTTTCTGTCCTTTTATTTATTTTTCTTGTTACTCATTTTTTTTGCATCAAAAGTCTTTAATGGGGGAAAGACAGTGGACGGTGTGTCTCCCCCACATTATGATATTATTGCAAACTAGCATGACGTATGGTACTGAATGTTGGTGATCATAATGGTTGGGTATCGTCTAGTAGTAAATGCAATCTCCTTTAAGGTGGGTCTTCAATTATTGTTATTACTATTAGAATATTCCATGCTTTTACTTCTTATCATTATGATTAAGTTTTTAGTGTGATTAATTATGTTTTGGGTTCGCTTGACCTGGACTTGATCAAGGAAACGTCTGGACTTTCTCCGTTTATGAGGCCATCAAGATCCTCATTTTTAGATCTACCCATAATTTCATAATTTAAGATTGGAGACGAGATAAATTAAGATAATTTTTAAAAATTAAATAAAATATTAATATTTTTTAGTATTATTATTATTTTAAATTTTGAAAAAGTTAAATTAAGATTTGAAAAAATTGAATTATTTATTAAATTTTATTTAAAAATTTAAAAAAATATAATAATAAATTTAAAATAAAATGAGTTAAAATAAGTTCTGAATTAAATAAGGCCATTTTGTGTAGAGAAAACTAGCTTGTATTTATATTACGAATCTTGTTGTACAAAAGAAAAAGATATGGCCGATTCTAATTTGGAGAGAGATGCATGGATACAACATTAATCTTTCGTTATTATTGATCTACTTTCTCTAGCTATTTGAATTTTTCAAACTTCTATTTAATACTGCATTTGTCAAGGAGTAATATTAGATCAATTATTTTGAAAAAAAGTAAGATTTATTATTATAAAAAAATTAATTTATTATAAAAAAATTAGATAATAGTGACCAAATATTTACGAAGAAAATAATTATTAATAATTAAAACAAACTATTAAAAATTATTTGTGACTAATAAATAATACTAAATAGGTAATTTTTTTTTGTAGTAATTGTTTTACATATATCTCATATATTTTACTTTCTTTTACAAAAGAATTGTACAATAGTTCTACACTGTATAATTATAAATATTATTTTTCTTTACCAAAACCAAAAGCTACATTAGGTTTTGACAAAAAACCAAATGAGAGCTAGCTCTTGTTCTTGAAGGCTGAGTTGACATCTTGTAGTGTACTGAAGTTACCCATAAGAGGACAATGGTCACAAGTTTGGCCTAAAATGAGAGATTTACTGATAGTACACGTGTCATTAACTTAGCAGACTGGCTTTAGTTAATCTCTGACATGTCAGCTAATTCATAACAATTAGAAGGTATTGAGCACGCGAAGGCATAAAAAAACATCCCGCATGCATGTATGAATATGATATACCTAATCCATAAAGTAGAGATGAATCATGAATTAGTGCAAATTAACGTGTAAAATACAACAATCCAGCACATATGTTAGGACTCCCCCCAGCCGCCACCCCCATTAACTTCCACAATGCAAACTCACCCTTGAAATCCAAACCTGTTGTGTATGTAAGCTAGTCTAGAAAATGGTATTATAATGTGTTAAATCTGGCAGCCAATGATATGAAGACATGTGCTCTCATAAGATGCTGATCGTGAATAAACAATAAGCCTTTGGATGCTTAACACATGGTTGTATCTCTCTGCTTTGTATAAGTAGTAAATGGGTCATTGTTAATTGTAATTTTTAGCTTTACTTTTTTGAGAAACGTCGAGAGAGAAACAGGGGGGAGATTTTAGAGTTTGGCTTCGCGAGAAAGATAGAGCGTTTGTGCTATGGAAAATGTTATCCATTTCTATTTGGGATTTTGATTTATATTTTATTTTTTTATATAATTTTTTTAATATTTTAAAATAATTTTTAAAAATATAAAAAATAAAATTATTTAAAAACATTTACTTAATTATAAAATAAAATATAAATCGGGATCCAAAATAAGGATAAATAACATTATCATTTGTGTTGTTCTTGTTCTTGAGGATTGTAAATAGAGAGATTGTAAAGCTTTGTTATTCAGATCATTAATAAAGAAAGCTTTGAGGCTGTTCTTGTCATAAATGTAGGTCACTAGAATCAAATCACGTAATCTTTTGTATTTGTGTTTTACTTTATTTAAATCATTTTACTTTCTATCATTTTCATTCTGTGCTTGATATTTCTTGTGTTTTTTGATATCATATTTAACGTCTCAACTTATAATTTTGTTTCTTTAAACCTAAAAGGGAACTCAAGGGTTAGTTTCATAACAAGAGGATATATTAAGATCAATGTGGTAAAATTGACTGCTGCCCTAGGAATAGAATTGGCATATGCATAGAAAATGACCTACTTCAAAGTTTCCACTTAACATGATTATGTAGCTAGCGATCTTGTGTTTTTTTCTTCAAAGAGACTAAATCAAGACTCAGTAATTGTTATTTGTGTAGAAAATGAAGACCAGAAAACACCAGCTTTGGGTTCCATTGTTGAACACATATTGGTTGGCTTCTGTAAAATAAAGAAAGAAAGATAAGTAATAGAGGAAAGATGTTGAGCTGTTTATCATATTCCGGCTCAACATTTACTTCTTTTTGATTGGTGGCTTTCATGATCCAAGCATTAAGAGCATGAAATTCCAACAATCTTGAGTTCCATTGTTGGACACATTGAGATATGTGAGCTTCTCTACAAATAGCCAAGATTGGATAAACTCTAGCAGTGATGCAAGCCTCCCCATCCACACAGGCCACTACAGCTCTCAAAATCAATCTTATTTAAGAAGATAAAATCTACACATAAACAGAAAAAAGTTGTAGATAAATTGATCCAAAATCTTATATCTGCATTTCTTTAAAGAAGAAAGATTATTTAACACATGAAAAGAAAAATGGAAACTTCTTCCACTTTTATCTGGTAAGCAATTCACCAAACCATAGAGCTTAATTATGAGGTACTCTAGATAAGTCCATTCGAAACGCGAAAGATCTTTACCATCTTGATGGTTCTTGAGGTCATCTTCGGTGCACAAATGGAAGGTTCTTCCCAAGAAGAAATGTAATTGAACCAGACCAGCAACCATTGATGTTGGACAGCTCCAAAGGAATAAGGGCTAGTCAAGATGAACCCGATGAACAAGATCATCCTCATTTTTAAATTGTTGCCTAAAATCCTGAAGCTTCAAATTTGAGTGGCAATTCATCTTGTTTTTTACTAAAAATTTGTTTTCCATGCTTCAAATGGACCATAAACTTAACAACCCACCCAAAAGAAGAGTCCTTTCACCCTTCAAGGAAACATTTCTCAAGTACCAGAAGATGATATCGTTCCAGAGCTTTCATTTGACAGACCTTGACGCTATTTTATGACCAAGTTTGTGAGCATCTGAAACTTCACTAGATTTTCTGGTGACCGAAACATGATTCTAGCAAGTCGTTGCTGAGAAAGTAGAAAGAAAAAAAGGACAATTAGTTCAGCATAACAAAAAGAAATTACAGAACAAGAAGGCCTATGGAGTGAATAGAGATAAATCTAAAGTAAAAAGAAGGATATGCAGTACTGTAACTCAAAACGCATGAAGCTATAGTCCAAAGAACACATATATCCATCAGGTTTGAAACTCAGTGATGGCTGTTAGCTTCACTTGGGCATGCCTCAGAATGAATGAAGTTTTTTCTAAGGAGAAAATTGATATACGTTTTGTTCTATTCATTTGTTTTGCGTTTTTATTACTGAAATTAAGAAGATTAATAAATACTTTCTATATCCAACTTGCATTTAGAATTCCTAATATTTGATTTCCAGAAGCCCCATCTTTTAATCATTTTCAGACGTATCCTAAGATGGTAAACATCAGAAAGTAATACTTGCACCTACCTTTTGCACACCTTACAAGCAATCAAAACCGTCTCTTGCGGAAAAACATTATTATTTTTATTACTTAATTACTTAATTATTATTTTTATGTTATTGTTCATTGTGGAAATATAACATGGGTATTTTCAGATACATGATACAATATTATAAGGTAGAGTCTACCCTTTTATTCCAATACAATCAGGATGGGTAGACAAGTGACAAAGGGTTTCATAACAATAGAGGAAACAACTTAAAATGAAGTAAAAACCAACCCAAAACCTGCATCTTTGCACTGGAGCTTGCTCATACATGAATTCCCCATGAAAGCAGTCATATTTAGCTGGAATTTTCAGCCACGAAATGTTTGATATTGATCTGCATCAACTCATTTGCTGCTTCAGAATTAGGATCAATGGTGAAGAAACTGTGTTGTTTTCCTTCAAACTCAACGAACTTCATCTTCTTTCTATAAGATGGAACCGTCGTCGATGATGGTGATGGGTTTGGAAGAGCGAACGATATTGGAACCATCCCTATATACATGAAAGACTCCTCTGCATTCGTCAACTACATGGGGAAGATTGGACATTTATTATCTCATTCTCTCGAGCTCAGTGGAGAGAAGAGACAAGAAGTGTAGACTAGAAGAGGAAGGATAAAAAGAAAGGAAGAGAGGAAGAGTTTAAGGTTTGGTGGCATTGTGGTGTTAAATTGAGGCCGAAGGGGAAGTGTTCAAAAGAGTTGGCTGGCATTTGATTTGGTGCATACTGCATGGTATCTTGTTTTAGTTCTTCTGTCTGTGTTTGTGAAGTGGGAAATAAAGTTTTAGCACGTCAGTAGTGTCAACGATGAGTAATGATAGATGGAGTGTTAGAGAGTCAATGTCTTGTATATTCCTTTTGAAAACAAAGTGAGATTCACAATTTAAAAGTGAGTTTTAAAATATATATATATATGTATATATATATATATATATTAGTCCCAAATTTGCCTAATTTTTAAAAAGGAAATATGCGAGACTTACAAATTTTAAAACTGTATAAATTATTTTCCATCAGTTAATTAGGCCCCAATGAAACTAATTGTATCAATGTCATAAAAAAGGGAAAGTTTTCTCCAATTGATGTGAAAACACTCTGATAGGGTTCAGGGCAGCTTCAAGTTTTTATAATGTTGAATGACAATATGAGAGGATAGCTGTCACAGCAGCGATAATATGGATTATATTGATAAAATACATTGCCAACTTCCTTACACGACATTGGTCTTTCTCTTCTGGGTTTCAAATTTGAGGGAAACTCACCATTGGGTTTAGGAGAGGCCGAAGACAAAATTAGAGCTGAATTATTTGCGTAGCTTGACAAACAGAAGCAACTGAGAGCCTAAGAGATAAGCTAAACCAGACACCAGGAAAAAAAAAAAACATAGGAGAGGTTGAACTGTTTATCATGTTCCGGCTCTCAAACTTCAGAACATTTTCTTCTAACGATTAGATGAATTTTGTATACCATTATGAAATATTAGAAATTAGAATCAGATTTCATGGAAGAAAGAAAAATCTGTTTTTCATTCCATAATGCCCCCACAGCATCTACCACCACCCCCATTCACTGCTCAAATGAACTAAAAAATAAATGGTATTTATGGGAGTTTAACATTATCCATGATAAGAGAGATTATTGGCTTCATAATATCTAAACCAAACGAGATAAGAAAATAGAAAATAAGGACTGCATAACGGGGCTGCTGGGATTATACCTAGCATGGAGATCAGGATCATATTACTTTCCATTTTTTCCAGATGGGCACAATTTGAGCTCTTTTCATGCTCCATGCATTAAGACTTGAAATTCTAACACTCTGAGTTCCATTGTTGAATACATATAGGTGGGCTTCTTTATCAATAGCCAATTTTGGATAAACTCTGGCAGTGATGCAAGCTCTCCCATCCACACCAAAGTTTTCAATAAGTGAATGGTCTATCTGAAAAAAAGAACAATAAAAACCAGACACAATGTATCAGATAACGAACTTAACCGCCTCTCCAACACAGGCACAAAGAAATCTTGGTTCTGCTTATCTTCAAAGAAGAAAGTTCATATAATATGAAGAGAAAGTATACCATTTTATACATTATCTGCTAAGAAATTCACCAAACCACAGTTTATATGTTACTCTAGATAAGACTGTCAATAACATAAAATATCCATTCCATCACTCAGAGAACTTTGTGCCAGCTTTTCTTGAAAGAAAAAATAAAAACAAATCTGGATTATTTTCTTCTTATAGCGTGATATTGAAAATGAGCAAGTGAAGAATGAACTAATAATCAACCACATACCAAGCTTCTTAATGATACTTTCCTTTCCCAACGATCCAAGTTGATAAATATTCCATAGGTGGTTTTTTCAGTCTCTTCCCTCAAAGAAGACCTGTTGAAATTGTTACTTTCATATCCATGCAGCTATGAGTTAAAATTTCAAATGATAGTTAATCAGAAACCCAACCTGCGTTGATCACTACACATGAGCACAAGATATTTGTCCTGCCTTCTAAAGATGCGAAAGAAGACTGCAGTTTGTTCTGTCAAGTCCCTAGAAGCCAAAGCCAACAAACCAAATGGCCCAACTTTGCCTGTAAGAGATGCCCCCTTTGGACAGAGCACTTGAGAATCGACCCAATTTGGGTCTAAAAACTCAGTTTCATTCAGATTGGGCAGATCAAAAGAAACTTCCACATCGGCCTTCCATGGAAAAAAATTTTCTTTTCTAACGAGTTTCTGATTTTTGAAGACCATTAAGAAGTATCAGAAATTAGAATCAGATTTCATGGAAGAAATAATTTTTTTTTATTCCATAATGCCCCCACAGCATCTACCATCACCCCATTCACTGCTCAAATGAACTAAAAAATAAATGGGATTTATGGGAGGTTAACATTATCCATGATAAGAGAGATTATTGGCTTCATAATATCTAAACCAACTGAGATAAGAAAATAGAAAATAAGGACTACATAATGGGGCTGCTGGGATTATACCCAGCATGGAGATCAGGATCATATTACTTTCCATTTTTTTCACATGGGAACAATTTGAGCTCTTGTCATGCTCCATGCATTAAGACTTGAAATTCTAACACTCTGAGTTCCATTGTTGAATACATATAGGTGGGCTTCTTTCTCAATAGCCAATTTTGGATAAACTCTGGCAGTGATGCAAGCTCTCCCATCCGCGCCAAAGTTTTCAATAACTGAATGGTCAATCTGAAAAGGAAAAAAAAAAAAGGATAAAAACCAAACACAATGTATCAGATATTGAACTTAACCCGATCCCGATCCCGATCCCCAACATACGCACATAGAAGTCTTGGTTCTGCTTGTCTTCAAGGAAGAAACTTCATATAATATGAAGAGAAAATATAACAATTTACACATTATCTGCTAAGAAATTTACCAAAACCAGAGTTTATATGGTACTCTAGATAAGACTGTCAATAACATAAAATATCCATGCCATCATTCATAGAACTTAGTGCCAGCTTTTCTTTAATGGCAAAATGAAACAAATCTGGATTATTTTGTGATATTGAATATAAAGCAAGTGAAGAATGAAGTGATAATTAAACACATACCAGGCTTCTTAATGATATTTTCTTTTCCCAACGATCCAAGTTGATAAATACTCCATATGTGGTTTTGTCAGTCTCTTCCCTCAAAGAAGACCTGTTGAAGTTGTTATCTTCAAATCCATGCAGCTAAGAGTTAAAATTTCAAATGATGGTTAATCAGAAACCTAACCTGCGTTGATCACTACACATGAGCACAAGATATTGGTCCTGCCTTCTAAAGATGCGAAAGAAGACTGCAGTTTGTTCTGTCAAGTCCCTAGAAGCCAAAGCCAACAAACCAAATGGCCCAACTTTGCCTGTAAGAGGTGCCCCCTTTGGACAGAGCACTTGAGGATCAACCCAATTCGGGTCTAAAATCTCAGTTTCATTCAGATTGGGCAGATCGAAAGAAACTTCCACATCGGCCTTCCATGGAAAAAAAGAATGGAAGTCTGTTAATTTTTAAGTAAGGACACTGCTACTCTTCATCCTTATTATTCTCATCTTAGTCACACTATTTGATATGTCGTGTTAAATGTTTTTTAAGTCAATCACATAAATGAAAATCTCCTTAAAGTACAATACATCAGCTTGTGCACTAACCGACATAAAAAATACAATAATTGATAGGGAAAAATCAGTTACCTGTGAAGCTGTAATCCCTGAAACTTCAAAAACTGAACCACCCTTGAGCTCCGTATCATTGAAAGCCACTTTATTAGTTCGTAGTTTCTCTAGTTCTTTGATTGGCCACTGCACTAACTGTTTTCCAGTTCTGCTAAGCAAAACGCTTCTAGGAAATGCCTAAAAATCAAGAAGGATGCTTGTAGTCATGTAATCGAACACTTTTACCTGCCTGGTAGAAAGCTAGATGGCAGTAATTTTGATTATTCACTTCTGCTATGAAGTACACCAACCGATCGAAATATTCGAACGTTGCCGTCTCACGGCAGGCATGAAGTCGTTTTTCATTGGTAAATTAGCTTGACAGTTTGTAGGCTAGGAGATGATCTGCCTAGAGGAAAGACTACTGAGATAAACCAAACAATTTTTTTTTTGTCATTTCCATGAAGTATGTCTATTTAAAGCCACCTAAGTTCCTAACAATCCAAAGAAAACTTAACCCACATATGAGCCTAGGATTAGTTGATGGTAAAATTGGAAACCTTAGAACTTCTATCTTCTCAACAAAGCTGGACTGACTCACTACTTTTCTATACTCAATCCGGAGTTCTATATTTCAATTCTATCACTTGCTGGAGTTGAATTAAAATAAAAAAACTCAAACTTAGATTACCTGAATCCCCGCCCATCCTCTCCTAATGGAGTTTAATTCAGTATCAGACTCCATCACCCATGCCCACAATATCCTCCTTTTCTTTGCACTGTCATAGAATGTTTTGGAAGCATAAAATTTCCCATAGTCATATCGGAAATCAAAACCAGCGTCCAAGAAGTCAGTGTCAACCAGTAAGTTGTCTGTTTGGGGCGTGTAATTTCCCAAAATGTAGTAGTCATTACCATGGAAGCTTGCCTTGAGCACATGCTCGGTAAATTCATCTCGAACAGAGGTGTCAAGTCCTGTTCTTCTGTTGACACTAACAGGGTAAAAATCAGGACACTCCCACATACCAGTTTTTAAAGATGAATGGAGCGGAATCTCACTCTTTGTCCAGCTAACAAACCCTTTGCTTCGATATAAAATTGCCATTCCACTGCCATTTATGAATCCCCCAATGATGACCCTCCACAATCCATCTGGGCCTTTCCAAGCAGTTGTTGGGTCTCTGAAATTACCAGGTTCAATGCCATCAACGGGAGTCATTAGAGGATTAGAGGACGATTTCACCCATTCTCTTAGTAGTGGGTCGGAGAGATTCTTGGGGATTGCCAAGTTTTGGACTTGGCGGTTTTCTAGGTTGATCCCAGTGTACAAAATGGCTGGTATTTCTCCAGGAAGGAGTGTAATTGAGCCCGACCAGCAGCCCTTGTTGTCGTAAGGCTCCGAGGGGTCGAGTGCAGGCTCAAGCTGAATCCAATCAACGAGATTATATGATACTGAATGACCCCATGAGATATAGAACGCCACAGCAGCGTGTGGATTGTATTGATAAAACAGGTGGTAAACGCCCTTATAGTACACTGGTCCTGCAGTAAGACAATTGATTTTAGTAAGACAGGTTCCAAGGTTTACTCAAATTAGTATCCTACTGTCTTAATACTTATAAATTAATGATGATTCATCTTTGATATTAGAGCAGGAATTACAACACGAGTTCATGTTATAAAGGAGGCAACCTGTATTATAATGTCTTCGTACTATATATATGGCATGATATTTAGTTAATAAATACTGATATTTAAGTGAAACTGCAAAAAGAAAAATGGCTATTATTGAGTCAGTATTAATAGAGTTGGCTGCTGCGAACGTTGAATTTAGAAGCAAGAAAAAGTTAAATAAAATTATTATAAAATTATTTTTATTTAAAAAGTTAATTTGTATTTTGTTTAGAGTTTTTGAGAAAATTGTAACGAGATAGTGATTAGATAGTAAAAATATTTATGTTTGATTGATATTTAACAAATAAAATCATGATGAGTTTTTAGATGAGTTTTAGATTATTTCCAAACATGGCCTAAGTTGTCCAAAGTCTTACAACCGTGCATTCCACACTAGCAAAATTGATGCATTCTAATCTCAAACTATTCAAAACTGACACTTTGCACTTTAATTCAATTATGACTAATGAAATAAATGAAAATTAATTGTCATACTAAGGATACGTTTGGATGTTAAGAATATTTCAAATTATTTGTGAATAATAGTAAAATAATTTATAAATAATAGTAAATTATGTCTAGATAGCCAAATGGTTGCTTGGTAGTATCCTCAGATTGAAGTCTCAAATTTGACTGAAAGTTCCTTAAAAGAGGAGTCTTTTGTCCATTTTTTTCAACGAGAAAGTTCATGAATATCTTAAAAGATGAATCTAGCTTGAGGAAAAAAGAAAGGGATAAACAATGCATCATAACAAAAGGAAAATTGGGAAACATACCATTAGGATCTGAGTGCCAACCGCAGCCATTTTTCCAAGTATATGTCATCGAAGAACCATGTCAAAAAAAAAAAAAAAACAGAAAGAGCTGAAAACAGAAACAAAAGACAAGGTTTTGCAGACAAACCATTCATCCAGTTTTCAAGAGGCTGGAAGTGGTAGGCTGTCCTGTAAGGCTGCTCTTTATCTGTTGGAAGTGACTTAAGATTCCTATAAGGTTGATGAGAAGCTTTCACTTCAACTCCATAGCCAACCAGCAAGATGCATAAACCAACACCCCAAAGAACTCCTCTGTCCATGATCAGATCCAGAGCTTGATGGTAATGGCTGTATCTTCTTGTCCTGGAAAATTAGTCCCAACTCTTTTAATAGTTATCAGTATACGGAAGAAGAAAAATCAACTGATATTGGGCTAAAGACTCAGTCATAGAAAAGAGTAAAGATTGAAAACAACTGGTCAAGACTAATTGGAAGATTCCATTAATGTTAGGCAATAAATTGCAATAAATGAGTCATGGGCCAAAGACTATTAAATGAGCAAAAAAGAAAAAGAAAAAAAAACTTGGTCCAATTTGAAATGGAGGCTTTTCACATCAGATACGCGAAGAAACTATACATTTTGGATGTACCATAGAAACTAGAAAGGGATAGAAAGTAAGATATGTTTGAATTATAAGATAAAATGAGATGAGATGAGATAATTTCTCTATATCCAAACATGATAATAAAGGGCGGTAGATAATGAAACAAAAAAAAGGAAAAATGATATATACAATACCTAAAGGAGGTGGATAATGAAAAAAGAGAAGAAGTTAGTAGTAAAAGAATAAAGATGGTCTAATTTTGATCCATCCAATCTCATTTTCCATATTAATTTAGGAAATCAATTTTTTTAATTGTTTAATCAAATTAAATGGTTTATTCTTAAATAAAATAAATTTATATAGAGAAATGCTAATTTTACAAATAAATACTATAAAAATAAATTTATAAATTAATGTGACTTGATATGAGATACTTTATTTATTTTAATTTTAAATCTTGTAACATATTCAATAACATCTTTAACTTTATAGAATTTGTTTATAGACCAAATATTTTCTATTTGAATATGACAAATATATCTTGATGAGTAAATCTGTTACATCAATTTACATAAAAAAAAATAGATATTGTTGTTTTAATAATTTTAAAGAATATAATGGATTTATTATAATTTTTTTTCGACATAAATATATAGAAGTCGGTCAAAATAGTAAAAATATCCTTTAACGAAGGGGTAATATTGACATTTCGCCAAATCGTACAAAGTTTTCAGCTGGGTTTTGTGATGGTGGAGAGAGAGAGAGAGAGAGAGAGAGTTTAGCGTCACACGGTTTTAAGTTTTCTCACATCGTTCGATTATCCCTCCCAGCTACAACGTACGCACACTCTCTGTCTCTCATTTCCTCCTCGTTTTCTTCATACCTGAAGCACAGAGTTGTACCTTTCATAAAACCTTTAGAGGGGAAGAGATAGAGAGGGACAAAAAGAAGGTTCCCGAGAGGGAAAAGGTAGGACCTTGTTGGTATCTGAAGAAGAGATGGCATGGAGGCGCCTCATCACTCAGGTTTCTTGAATCCTTGCGCGGCTCGGAAATCTTAATGCTTTTTTTTTTTTTTTAACGTTTTCCGTATGGTTCCGAAACTATTCGTTTGACTGGATTAATCGTAATCGAATCCTTTTTGGGGGATTTGCAAAACCCTAATTTCGATATAGTTTTTCCGTTTGTTAAAACTTGCCTTCTAATTAATATTTATTGTTTTAGATCGCTTTTTATGATTGCACCATCTGACATATATCTGTTGCAGTATGTGGGCCTTTTTTAAATCGAGTCTTGGTGTGTTTTGTTTGACTAGGAATCTAATCGAGTCTTTGTATATTTGATTCGGGAGGTCTATGTTCTCCTTAAGAGCTCGGAATACGTAGGAAATTGAAATATTCATTTTTTAAATCCCTATTTTTAAATTTTTTTTTGCTGGATTTCATGGGAACTGAACAGTGGGTTAGCTGAAATCTCTGGCTGCTTGAATGCAAAGATGAGTGTCATTGAATATCTCAGTTCTCTTGTAGTATTACTTCTTTTCTTTTTTAATTAGTAAACGATTGTATTAATAGAATGGGCATAACCCAAGTTCACAAGATGGTATACAGGAGGAAACACCTATCTAGGATGGAGAAAAGGAAACAAGAAAATCATGAAGGTCTAAACCATTAAAATCTATAGCTATGGCCGATAGAATAACGTTCTAATTAAAAAAAATCTAAGATCCTCAAATGATCACTTCTTGTCTTCATCGTCCTGTCATTTCGCTTCTGTCATAAGCACTATAGAATACAAAAAGGAACCATCTTCCACATGGCTTTGATTTGTGCAATTCCTCCTAGATTTGTCCAGCAAGCCAAGAGCGCCTCCACCGTGGCGGGCATAACCATGGTATCTTTAATCTGCTGAACACCTCAACCCATAATGCTTAGCAACATCACAATGCAGTAGGAGATGATCCACAGTTTCACCACTCTTGCACATGCAGCACCAGTCTATTATGGTCAACCCCACATCTTCGCAAATTCTCCATCATCAAGATCTTTCCCAGTAAAGCGTCCATGCAAAGAAGAGTTGGCCTATGGCAGCGGGCTTGGGTTGAGCTGCAGACATCCTGGATTTGATTCTTCACTAACAGTTGGCCTAGTTTATATTACCTTTCAAAAAAAAAAAAAGAGAGTTGGCCTAGAGTATAATACCTTTCAAACAAAAAGGAGGGCCTAGATTATATATAAGACATTTCTAGCTGGTTGTGTATCCAGGGCTTATTCAACAGGGGTGGGTCCTCCTGCCTTTGGTGAGATCCCAGGTCCTAAAAAAAGAAGTGAATTTTGTTTTTAGCTCATTAATGGTGAGGAGACCTGCTATAGTGTTAAAGTAGAATCCCACGGGAAATTTTTTTATCTCCCCCCCCCCCCCCCCGTCCCCCCGTCCCCCCGGGGACTTTTTGCATATATAAACATGTGCCTCAAAGAGGACTTGTATTGCTATTGGTTGCTGGAGTTGAGATTAGTTTGCTCATGTACTAGCAGTTTTTTTTTCTCAGGCTGTTTCTATTACCTAGATGCTTGCACAATTTATATGCTGTCTATCTCTCTGTCGTTTGATGATGTGGACATGGGTTTTCTGGATGTCAGTTCCAGAATCTAAACACTAGGACACAGCTATATATTGTCTCCTTGTTAACAAATACCAACATATAGTTTCATACATCTATTCATGTACCTGTGTACTTGGGCTATGTCTTTTATTCTTTCCAATAAAATTATCAATTGCTTATCAGAGCATGATATAATTCTGCACTATTTGCTGAATTCTAGTGAATTCTTTCTGTTGGTCTTCATGTAAGGTGTCAATATCTATCAAACTTGATATTCTCTGTTTGCAACAGGTTTCCAGGCACCAATCTGAGTTGGGACAAGTTAAGAATTTGTTTGTGAGAACTTATTTCCCTGTCAATAAGCTTGGACGTGGTGGAGGTTTGTGCACTTTTTATATCATAATTTTTTTTTTTAAATTTCCAAATATACATGCAAATATGAGTTTGCGTGTCTTAAGAAATTCTGTTTTTGATTGTGATGTAGCTTTGCTGTAGTCAATGTCTTTTTGAGGTTTCAACGAGAAGAATACATAAAGGTTTTAACCTAAAATAAGACCTTTCTGTTCCATATCGTTGGCATTGTTGAGATAAATTCAACTTCTTAAGAGGGTGCCATTTGAAAGAAAAAGTTACCAATTCCCACAATAACCGTTATTAAATTAAACTCAAGAACACAAGTAGAAAAGGGATTTTACTTTTCAAATAAAGTAAGATTACTTTGGTCCATTGATTTTGTAAAAAGGACAATAATTTTGGCATCTTAAAACGGAATAGAGTACCCAAAATATTGGAACAAGTATTTCATTTATTGCCAAGAAAAAAGGAACATTTTTCTTTGAAGGAGTCAAGCCTATTTTCTACAGTTAGGTTTTTAGTATTTAATAAAATCTTCTGATCGTCTCTTTTATGTGCAGGGAGTAGGTTTTTAAGTGCACAAGAGAGGTATCAGTCTAGCTATGTTGGTAGTCTGGCTCGCAGGGCACGAGATGTAGATGAAGCTAGCGAGGTTGCACATCTTAAAGAACTTTACCATAGAAATGATCCTGAAGCAGTAATAAGACTATTTGAAAGTCAACCATCTTTACATTCTAACCCTTCAGCACTTTCCGAATATGTTAAAGCATTGGTCAAGGTTGATCGGTTGAATGAAAGTGAGTTACTCAAGACATTGCAGAGAGGTAGGTATAGGAATAGAGTTGCTTCTTTCCTTCTGCCCTCCTTTTTACATGCTGTATTTCCTTTTAGTGTTGTTTTGTTTACCTGATGACCTTATTAATCCGGATGGTAAATTTAAATATCATTTTGTATGGCTGCCTGTCCTTTCTACTGTAGAAAACATATTCTTTCATGATTTGTGGAGATTCTGAGTTATGTTAGTTTTGGGAAAATAAGGATGCTGTTGTCATGATTTACATTTGTTTGTAGATAAACAAATATAAGATCAAAATTATGTATGGTTTATTTTTTCCCCATTTCTGCCCAAGATATCTTCTTAGAAGCTCATGTTTCTTCTTGAAAGCCCATGGAGTTCATGGTATCCCAACAGATTCTAAAGGGTTCTGATAGGTCACCATTCCTTAGATTAGGTGTTCTTTGTATATCCCTAGTGTACTTGGGTTCTGCCCCTAGCACTTTTTCAGTAATATGTAGCTCACCATTCTCACCCTTGTTTGTCCATCTGGAGCTTTTGAACTGATGAGCAAAACACATCTTTACATTTGCAGGCATTGCAAACAAAGGTAAGGAGGAAGAAAGTATTGGCGGTCTTTCAGCTTTTAGGAATGTGGGAAAAGCTACAAAAGATGGTAGTATTCTTGGAACTTCAAGTGCTCCTATTCATATGGTAGCTACTGAAGGAGGGCAATTCAAAGAGCAGTTGTGGCGTACAATTCGCACTATCGCACTTGCCTTTCTCTTGATATCTGGTGCAGGAGCACTGATTGAGGATAGGGGAATCAGTAAAGGTATTACTACGTCTTGATACTACAGGTGCTTCTCCATGTTAAAAATTTGTTAAAAAGATTTTTTTTTTTCTTGTTTCCACTTTTCAGGGCTCGGCCTGCATGAAGAAGTGCAACCCAGCTTGGAATCTAACACAAAGTTCAACGATGTAAAAGGGGTTGATGAGGCAAAGGCAGAGCTTGAAGAAATTGTTCACTATCTCCGAGACCCCAAGGTTGAATGCATTATTTTACCATTTGTATTAATTGCCTCTCTTTTCTTTTTATATCCGCATTTGTTTTGGGTGATGTTACTTCAGTACATGTGCGCATTTGTGTTGGAGTGAACTTCATGCTAGTATGGTGTGAAATACTTGTTGGGCATGCAAGTTGTTCAATGCCCCTTTTTCCAATTTAATCCCTTACCAAAAAAAGATAATTTTCCTCATTTTGTCCGTGTACCTGGATTGCACTAACTAGTTGATTAATAAAGTTTTTTGCTCCTTGAAAAGTGTCGGTAACTGAGTCCATGCGATATAAATCTCATTACATTGCACTCATAGTCACATATTTGTTAGGATGTCAAAAGTAGTCCCCTCTTCCTATGCTTTTATAATTCAGGAAGTGCGATTCTGTTGCTTATTCAGTATCACATGTCCTGAATGGCATTTGGAACCTGATATTTTCTAGCCTAATTTTGCATATTCTTTGTACTTAGGCTTACCTATTTCATTGTGATAAATAAAATTTTCAACTTATCAAAAAACAATTTCGAGCCTAATTTTGCTGTTATTATCCACAATGACTACCGTTTCACATTTTCTTCGACTTGGGTGTCTCGCAGCCCTTGTTTATATCTGCAATTTATTATAATTTTTTTTTTTGTATTTTAAATAATTTTTTCTTGTGCCAGCGCTTTACTCGATTAGGTGGCAAGCTCCCAAAAGGTGTTTTGCTTGTTGGCCCACCTGGCACTGGCAAAACAATGTTAGCTAGAGCTATAGCTGGAGAAGCTGGGGTACCCTTCTTCTCCTGTAGTGGCAGTGAGTTTGAAGAGATGTTTGTTGGTGTTGGAGCTCGAAGGGTAAGGGATCTTTTTTCTGCTGCAAAGAAGCGGTCACCTTGCATAATATTCATTGATGAGATAGATGCCATAGGAGGAAGTCGTAACCCAAAGGATCAGCAGTACATGAAAATGACTTTGAATCAGTTGCTGGTTGAACTAGATGGCTTCAAACAAAATGAGGGAATTATAGTGATTGCTGCCACTAATTTCCCGGAGTCATTAGATAAGGCATTGGTGAGACCTGGACGTTTTGATCGTCACATTGTTGTTCCTAATCCAGATGTTGAAGGTCGAAGGCAGATTATGGAATCCCACATGACAAAGGTATTTGTTTTTTCACAAGAAGGAATTTAAGATATCTATTCTTGAAGACTAAGCTTGGTTGCTCGCCATGTCCATTTAAACCCAAATCAACTTCCTCTATTAGTGAAGGAGTTGGTTGGGAGGTGAAAGAAATGAGGAACAACAGCTTTATCCCTCCAGTTCTCCTATTGGTAGATCTGGAGGGTGAGGAGATATGTTTGGTCAATATTTTTACCCATCAACTGGTGGAATAAAACAATCAAGCATAAGTGGTTATAAAGCTATGAAGCAGGAGGGGTGAGAAATTCAGGCCTGGTTGGATATAAGAAATGTTTCAACTCATCTTAACTTATTTTATTATTACAATTTTCTTAAATTTTCACACAAAATATAATAAACAATTCAACTTTTTCAAATTCAAAAACAATAATAACATTAAAAAATAATTTTCTAACAATATTTCATTCAACTCATCTCATTTCAATTCACTATCCAAACAGCACCTCAGTATCCATCCCATTTTTCTTATTCCCTTTAAGATCAATCTTATCCTTCTCTGTTCTTTTGCACACTTCTGAACATGGTTAAATTCTTTTTAGTCTTCTTAAAACTTTATGCTGGACATGAAATTGATAAGCACACGCCCACATGAAGTTGTATTCTGATACTCACATTTACATGCTTGGGATGACCATATAATATTTGGTGTCATGATAAGTTTTTTAGCCTCTAGTGTACTGAAAAAAGTTTTTATGACCCTATGATATCCTAATTTTTGTGATGAGACCTCCGGATTGGGTTATGATGGCACTCAAAAAATGTTTTTCTTAAGTACCAAATTCCAATAAAAAGTGCAAAAGGAGCAATCCAGGTATGCAAATTACAAGATGCATACAAGAATATGCCACACAAAAATGTAATGGGAAGCTGTTTCCCTTGTGCAGGTTGCCAACTAGTCCATTTGTTTTGTCTTGTTTTATTGAAACCTCATGGGTCAAAGGTTTTTGTTGCACCACAAGAATTACGTGTAAAGTGTTTGAAATGCCTATCAAGCAAGTGGGGTCACATTGGTATGTGTAACCCACTTATGTCATTATGTTACCTAGGCAAAAATGAAGTGCCAGTCGGCAGGTAAAGGCTTTCCAGCAAGTGAATCTTATGATCCATTGACCACAACGAGAGGGTAGATTTATGAATATCTACTGAGGAGCCCCCCTTTAATACTTTTGATGGTAGCATTATTTATATTCACAGGAGTCAGATTACTGAGATAAAATGGCATCCCCAATTTTTGTTGGATGCCAATTCAGAGGCATCTGGTTCTTTATGACAAGTATTCCAAAACTAGTAGTAAGTCAAGTTCATAATAAGTTTTCAATTTTGCTTCTTTTGCAGGTTCTTAAGGCAGACGATGTTGATTTGATGATTATTGCTAGGGGAACTCCTGGGTTCTCAGGTGCTGATCTGGCAAACTTGGTCAACATTGCTGCTCTAAAGGCTGCTATGGATGGTGCTATAGCAGTGAGCATGGCTGATCTAGAGTATGCAAAGGACAAGATTATGATGGGAAGTGAACGCAAGTCTGCTGTGATATCTGATGAATCACGAAGGCTGACAGCTTTCCATGAGGGAGGCCATGCCCTTGTAGCTATCCATACTGATGGGGCTCTTCCAGTTCACAAGGCAACAATAGTTCCCCGTGGGATGTCGCTTGGCATGGTTGCCCAATTGCCCGACAAGGATGAGACGAGTATCTCTCTTAAACAGATGCTTGCCCGCCTTGATGTTTGCATGGGAGGCCGGGTTGCAGAAGAGCTCATATTTGGAGAAAGTGAAGTTACTTCTGGTGCATCTTCAGACCTCCAGCAAGCAACTTCACTCGCAAGAGCAATGGTTACAAAATATGGTATGAGCAAAGAAGTTGGGCTTGTTTCTCATAACTATGATGACAATGGGAAGAGCATGAGCACGGAGACTAGGCTCCTTATCGAGAAAGAAGTGAAGAGCTTTTTGGAAAGGGCTTACAACAATGCGAAAACCATTCTTACCACCCATAGCAAGGAGCTTCATGCACTTGCTAGTGCCTTGCTTGAGCATGAGACACTTTCAGGAAGTCAGATCAAGGCTTTGCTTGCACAAGTTAACTCTCAGCTGCAACAGCAGCAGCAGCAACAAATGGTCACGACACAGAATAGTACCTCACAGTCGAACCCAGTGCCACCCTCACCACCCAATCCAGCTGCATCTGCTGCTGCAGCAGCAGCGGCAGCCGCTGCTGCCGCAACTGCCGCAGCCAAGTCTAAGGGCATTGCTCCCGTGGGATCATAGCGTGATGGAAGTTGAGTCGGATCCTTTGCCAAGTACCTAATTGTCAGATTCAATGTGCATATAGTAATTAACTTACCAGCCTTCCGTGGAGTAGTGTAGTCTGTTTGGTGCACCGTGAGGTTTTATTCTTGTATCACTGTGACTCAAATTGACTGAAATTGAATACTATTGAAGGAATCAATTGGGAGTGAGTCTAGCAATTATGATTAAGAAGACGACTAGAAGTAATCTGCTGTTTTTGTTTTTCCAAAATAATATTTCTTCTTGTTTTTATTCTTTGTTTTTGTTCTCATTGCATATACAATTAATAATGATAATTCCTTTTCTTGAGACTAATATTAAAGCTCTTTTTTTTTTCTAGCTTTCGCTACATGAATACATGTAAGTTTGTAACATGTTTGAAGAGGTTATGGTCAATATAAGAATTTTTATTTTTATTTTTATTTTTGATGGGGAGAAATTTCGAAATCTTGCAAATGCAACGTGCCTTTTATATGGTCAAATAATGTAAATTATTAGTTTTGTACCAAAGGAACATGGCTCTTTAAGAAATTGTATTTGAATTTAGATCTAAGAGAACATAATCTCAGCTTTCAAGATCAAGACTCTTACTATTAGGGTTAAAGATAATCGTTTTGTGGTAAGTAGTAAAATTCCATGTCATATATAGGTTAATTCTTTTCCGATCTATTTAATAAAGCAAGTCAGATATCTCAAGACGTTGGATAGAATAAACCATTTACATCATTTAATGGTAAAACTTGATTTATAAAATTCAAAAATTATCTTCAAAGCAATATTTTCTACTAATTTTTTGTTTTTTTTTTATGGATACGTGTTGGTCTTCTAATTTTCACCCAATTCATTTTATTATACAAAAATTGTCGCCCTTTGATCGTGGGCTAAAATCCGCGCTAAAGGGGACCTCTTCAGTTAATGCAGCGCAATATGTAGGCAGTATCGAAACTGAGACGCAAAACAGCCACTGTGTTTTCCGTTTACCGGGTGACCGGTCGCATTCGTCCTCCCTTCCATCACGCCATTAACAAGCCCAAGGCGACCCATGTCGATAACTCGGCCAAGTCCGACTCAGGAAGAACGAGTCCAACACTTTGGTGAGCCATATTTATGTTCTTCTCACAATCTGAAATTCTTTTAGCTATTTTCTGGTATACAACATTGATAAGGCTTTGATATTTGCCAATACTTATACCCATTAGACGGAATATCCCAAATTCACGGTCTTTTTAGGTGATCCAAGGACTTGCTTATGAGTTTTATGATATGCATGATGGATATGGGTTTTTATTGTACATCGGTGGTTTCTATAGTTAATTGCCCAAGTTCAAGAATTTTAGCGGTGGATATACTCCATTTTTTTCATTGGGCACTGGGTGTCCGGAACAAAGTCATTTTTTAATCTCAGGATGCACAGCCCCCTTGGCAACGGCAAGAAATATCCACTAGTACATCTTGAATAATATAAGAGGAAATTCTCCTGTCAGATAGCCCATAGAAATTGTTGAATTTACTCATTATCAGTTGCTCGCTTGAAAATTAGTGTTTAGAACTAGCTTAACGTTGTTTGTGTTCCTGGATCTTTAATTATGCGGATAATAGCTCTACCTTTTAAGTTTAGTCAGTCCATTTGGAGTAAAGAAGCTTAAGAATTTGCTTATGTATGCATGCTTTTACCACTGTAAATAACTTATCAAGGAAACAGAGGTATCTGGTCGATGGGTTTGCTGTTTTGTCGTAATTAATCCATTTACTGGAACAACAAAGCATATGTTTTACCAGTCTTTTTCCTCCTTTTTTTAGTCTTTGCATATTATTTGAATAATTCAATTTGAATGACACCTCCGTCTTGTTCTGTAATATCTCTACAGAGACCCATCAGCGGAGAATTATAATAAAAAACCAGCATGGAGAGAAGCTTGTGGGAATGTTACATGACACAGATCAAAAGGAGCTGGTTATATTGTGCCATGGATTTCAATCCTGGAAGGTTGTTACTCCTAAAATAATAGAAGTTGTGATATTCTAATTTATGAGTGTCTTCGGGAAAACACTTTTACCATTGTGGGATTGAACTCTGTTTCGCGATTAAAATTTTATGGTTACTCGTAGTAATCATACATCTTTAGAACTATGGTGTTAGACCTTTTTTTCCACTTTTTTTTTCCTTTTTTTCATGTAAGTGTACAACTTCTTCCGTCATACTTGGGTGGGTTTATCTGATAGATTAGTTGTTTGTTGATCTCTAGGAACGCATTCCCATGATGAGCCTTGCTGCTGCACTAGAAAATGAAGGAACCAGTGCCTTCCGTTTTGACTTTGCTGGCAATGGGTAATCTGTTTACTTAATATTTGCAATTACTTGATTTTATACATTTGTAAGTTAAAAAATTACAGAAAATATGCAATTACGAGCTTTGAAACATCTATTTTCTTCAAGCTGAATTTAATTTTTTTGGTTCTTGAGCATGTCCCAAGTGGTGAGCACTTGTGAGGTCAATTAATTGATATGCTTTCTATGAGAAATCATATATATGCTTCTTTTTAAATTATAAATGAGGAATTTTGGAAAGAAATCTAAAAATCAATTCTGATTAAATGATGCTGCCTGTCCCAGGGAAAGCGAAGGTTCCTTCCAGTATGGTAACTACCGTAGAGAAGCTGATGATTTACGAGCAGTGATCCAACACTTCCGTAGGAAGAAATATGTAATAACTGCAATTGTTGGGCACAGTAAAGGTCTGTTAGTAATACATGTGAAATCTATAGAATCAATCTAATAACTGCAGTATAAAGAGTGAAACCTAATAAATCATATCTGAAGATGGGGAATTTCATAACACTCACTCCAATCTGTTCTTATTGCTTGTTCAGGTGATACCAAGATGCTTATTTAATTTTTGCCCTGGTGAAACGGTTATCATCTTGTCGTTGCTAATGGTTTCTTTGTTTCTTTTGTTTGCCTATAGTTGACATTTAGTTTTAGGGATGCAAGGGTTTCTTGGTTACTACCATATGTTACTACTGAAAACTTTAATTTATGCTCTGATTTCTTCTTGTGCAATGACAAACCTAGTCAATGGAAGTCACTTGACATTCCCTAGGCAATGCATTTGAAAGAGTTTCCCTAGAGAACATTTATTGATTAGCAAAGAAAAATATAATAACTATCGTTACTTCTCTGTGGTGCCTCATTGGTTTTTGCTATAATAGAGTCTATTTTAATGATCAATTTTTGGATTGGCGTATCTATTTCTTTATGCTTCAAATGTTCTCGCAGGAGGCAATGTGGTGCTCTTGTATGCTTCAATGTTTAATGATGTTTCGATCGTTGTCAATATTTCTGGCCGTTTTAATCTGGAGAGAGGCATTGAAGGCCGCTTGGGTAAAGACTTTTTACAAAGAATCAAGCAAAATGGATTTATTGATGTTAGGAATAGAAGAGGTAAGCAATCAAATGTGTTAATCTAATGGTTTTGTTGTAGACATCATTATCTTTTATCCATCCTTTAGTGATGTCCAGTTTTATTTTATCTTCATTACTTGGATTTTCGTTATTACCTTGGATTTCAAAATTGAGCGTTGATCTAAAACTTACAAGCATGCCTTCTTCATTACTACAATAATTAGCTTTTCAGAAGTTATGGATTTAGAGGTATCTAGGTTTTATTGATTTAGATTATTGCAGCTTATTGGTTGCCATTTTCATTTTCCCAGGGATTTTTGAGTATCGTGTGACTGAAGAAAGTTTGATGGACCGTCTGAGTACAGATACTCATGCAGCCTGCCTTATGATTCAGCAAAACTGCAGGTCAGCGAATTCAATTGCTTCAATGGATCATATCTGCAATGTTTGTGATGTTGCATAATCAATTCCATCAAGTTTGAAAAAATAATGTCAGACACAGAGCTCTTGATATTGTTTCTACAATGTGCTGAGTTTATTTCAATTGATATCAGTCTGTTTATGGGGAAACAACAAGCTTTCGCTTGAGCTGCCAGCATACGACCAACTGGAAGTGTAGGATGTTTTTTTGAGAAGGGTCAGGCATGTCAGTCCTTGACTCATGAGCATGGGTTTACTAATGCTCTTTCTTGTAACATTACATGGGTGTGTTTCATATGTGTTCTATTCTTTTTTATTCTTCAATTAGTTACCAGATTCTTGCTGAACGTAGAAAAGCTTCCAAGGATGGAATTAATCACTCTGATCTTTTTTTTTTTTATATATATATATAAGTAGAATTAGAACAACTAATGATGGAGTGAACTTACAATATTTGAGTGCAAAACTCAGTTACAGATTTTCTGCCTTGACTTTTTAGTGGAATATTACCTCCCTGTTATGGAGTAGAATATACTGTAGAAAATTATGCATGTGAAGGTATGCAGCATATAGAATTTTGCTTTGCCATCTTGTGGAGTATGTAAAATATCATCCCGAAGCACTTAAACTTGATTAAAAGTACGCTTCTACGCATATGTTACACTCTCGCAAACATCTAGAACACTTACTGATGGTGTCTATTTCAGGGTATTGACAATCCATGGATCCAAGGATAAAATTGTACCGGTTGAGGATGCCGTGGAGTTTTCCAAGTTCATACCTAATCATAAACTACACATTATACAAGGAGCCGATCATGAATACACTTCACACCAAGATGAGTTGGCTGCAGTTGTGCTTGATTTTATCAGAGAACATATTGATCAGGACAGAGATACATCCATGCGATCACCGCCACCCACAAAACTTGAAAAATCGGTTAATTCTCGATTGTGATACAATTTCGTTAATATAATGAAAATACAGAACTGCAGGACAATCAAGGGATTGGTGGTTGAAATACACGTTGTGTTGATCTCAACTCCAGGTTGAAGTTGTCAACCAGCAGAGTTTCTTGCTTGGCCACTCATCTGGAATTGGAAGTTGTTGAAATTCGGTCTTAAAATTGTATTATAAGTATGATTCATTAAAACAATATGAAAGCTCAGAAAGGGAAAAAAAAAATCCCAAGTCTAGTAAATGAATGATATGATCATAAAAATCATAAAAACAAGAATGATATGATCATAAAAATAATCACTAAAAACTCCAGCTCTCAATCAACCAACCACAATTCTATTGGGCTGAGCTTTCCTCTCAATCATCCAACCACGACACGCGAGACCGTTAACCCTTTATGGTTAGGTTCTAAGGAATCGTGAGTGGTGATGTTGGGGATTGCTGGTCTGTGAATTTGGTTCTGGTTTTACTATTTTGCGGATTTATGGGTAGGTTGACTTGCCTGTTTGTTTCCTAACTTATTTCAACTTATCAAATTATTAAAAAAATTTAAATTTGTATATAAAATTAAAAATAAATAATTCAATTTTTTTTATATTTTAAAACAAAAATAATATTAAAAAGATATATTTTAATAATATTTTATTAAAATTTTTAACTCATTTATGAAAACAAATGAGGCTAAAAACTTATCGTGGTTTTGGGTACATATTCATTGGTACGGTGGGTGACGATACACTGAACTCGACTAGTTCGGAGCATTGGATAGAGCTTTTCACCCCCTTATCCTCTAAATATTGGGTTGAGTTTAGTCACACTTCGACTGGATACCTAAAGCATGTAACAGTAGATTATCCATAATTTCCCAGATTGCATCTAAGCAATCAAAGCCAACCTTTAATTTGAGAGTTCAAAAAGGTGCAACACACCTGCCAAAAGACAGAGAACAAGGAGGTAGATACAAGGTTGTTTCTCCAAGTTTCTATTGATGATACATTATTGTGTCTTCTACTACAAAATCACAACTATTTGATCACGCTGTAATGGTCCTTGTCTTGACACCAATTTTCCTCCATGAAACACTGGGCATTATCTGCTTTGGGTCAACACGATCCTTATACTTGATGGCAAAATTGAGCAATGAGTCCAGGAGTGAGTCAGAAAGAAGGTGCGGTTTAAGTCCCAATTCAATAAGTTTAGTGTGCTTGGGGTTGTAGTAATGTTCCTCTGCCTCTACTCTTGGGTTTGGCACAGAAATGCTTTGGACATTAAGGCCAAGCTTCTCTCCAGCTTTTGTAACAAGGGTCGCAAGGTCATTGATAGAAAACCGCTCGGTGAATTGATTGAAGACCCGAAACTCACCAGGCTGTGCAGGATTTGCAATGGCAAGCTCAACACATTGAACTGTGTCTCTTATGTCAAGGAATGCCCTGGTCTGAACACATTAAAAAGACCAATTAATACGGGGAAGAAATTCATACACATGAATAACCAGAAAAATGCTGCATATGATTGTAGATTCTTCTTGACCATAGCATGTTTCACCACGTCATGACGAACACGAAACATTAACCTTCTGCAGTTCCTATTTACCCAATTTCCATCCAAAAGCTTTCCATAAAAGCCACTTCGCAGAAAGATTCATCACTAAAAAATTTTACATAAGAAATTCCTAAAGAGTTGATGAAGACGCTTTAATGTGACAGTTTAAATGTCAAAAAGAAGAAGCATACAGTAAATTGCTGGTTCTTGTATTTGGGAGATGCAGCAATACTATGTTTCTATTGAGTAGATGATTCTTACCTGGCCCCCTTTGCCATAAACAGTAAGTGGATGACCCACAGCAGCCTGAACACAGAATCGATTCAGTGCAGTTCCAAACACGCCATCATAATCAAACCTGTTACAAAGCTCTTCATGCATCTCAGTCTCATCCGTCCTCACCCCATAAACCACTCCTTGATTCAGATCAGTGGCTCTGATCCCCCAAGCCTTGCAAGTGAAGGCTATGTTATTTGAATCATGAACCTTGCTCAGATGATAGAAAGAGCTAGCCTGCTTGGGGTAAGGCAGAGTATCTGTCCTTCCATTATGAGTAATTGTAATGTAACCCTCCTCGATGTCGATATTTGGAGTCCCATATTCTCCCATGGTCCCTAGCTTCACTAGATGACACTGCTCCCTAAACTCTTTTATAGCAAAGAGTACATTGAGGGTCCCAATCACATTATTCTGCTGTGTATAAACAGCTCGTGACCGGTCAATCATGGAATAAGGGGCAGATCTCTGTTCCCCAAAGTGTACAACAGCATCAGGTTCAAACAACTTGAAGGTTTCTGATAAGAACTCAAAATCACAAATGTCACCAATGTAGAGTTCAATAGTTTTTCCGGTGAGAGATTTCCAACAGCGGATGCGGTTGTGAATTGAGTGGATTGGAGTCAGGGAGTCAATGCCAAGCTGGTGGTCAAAAAGCCGACGTACAAGGTTGTCCACAATGGCTACCTCATAACCTTTGTTGGATAGGTGGAGGGCAGTGGCCCAACCACAGTAGCCATCTCCACCAATGACCATGACCCGCTGAGGCTTAGATGGATCTTTCAAGGTCTGATGGGAGCCAGAGCTGGGTTGAGTTGGGCGTTCCTTGCTTACAGGAAGCGTGGTTGCATGAACTGTATAATTTTTTTGAAGCTTTCCTCCTCGTGAGACAAGCCTTGTAAATGGAGATTCGGATGCTTGCAAATTTATAGAGGTGGGAAATGCACTTAAGCCTTGTTTTAATGGCAAAGAGTAAGGTTTGCAGCCGGTGGGGACCTTTATGGAGCACGAAGTTGAAAGCAAATGCGCCATCTCAAAGTTTGCTTCGTCCAACCTGTATGCACGCAAACCTGCATAGTAGAAGCTGCAGAGATTCAATGTCTTGGTGACTTTATGCAAAGGGTCAAGTAATCAACTTTACACGAAGTTGCCAGTGGCCACGTGAATCCATGGAGGAGTACTTCGAGGAAACTAAGCATCTACCTACTCACTTTTGTCACATTTATAACAGTGATATCACCATGTATGATCTATCTATGGATTGTGGGTATACATGCAAGAGTGCCAATATTTCATTGTAGAAAATGAGCAAGCAAAAAGTGAGCTCAGAAACTCACCCAAGCACCAAACTATAATAATATTTGTCGCCTTCAAATCCTTCTTTACAAAGTGATAAAAAAAAATTACAAGCATAAGAAAAATAAAACAAAAATAAAAGACAAAAGCTAACTTTGAGTAAGCAGAGCCAAGCCATTACCAGAATTACTTATATATACATATATTTTTATAAGTACTTATATATATATATATATATATACAGGTTGGCTGAGATCAGGTGACAAATAAATACTTGCTATGTACTAAAGGAAGTAGTGGAAAAACAATAACTCAGAGAGCAGGTTAATTACAAAATACAAGTAACATTGGAAGTTGTAACCAGTCTATCTTCCACCTAACATTTACACCATTGGAACCACATAAACTGTAGATATGCTAGCAGAGATTTTTATAAGAGAAAAAGAGGAAAATATCAAACCAGTGCCAGATCTAACACAAGCAGACCGAGCTTCGACAGAGCAACAAGAGCTGCAACGTTGTGGAGGTGGCGTCGGTCATCGGAGTATGGAGAGTGGAGACAGTGAGCAAACGATAAATTCTAGAACTAGGGATTTAATTATGAGTTTGCATAGGAAAGGGGAGAAACCATATAGTTGAAATGGAGGAAAATTTGCGAAAATGCATGCACCTGAAAGTATTTAGGAAAATGTTTCGAATTGACTTCCGTCAAAGGAGTAATCTTCAGAATGAAATATCAAAAATAGATGAAAGCCATGCTTTCTTCTTCACTTTATCATCGAATATGTGCCCATTTTGGTCATTCTATTTCATGTTTACAAGTTTTCAGGACATTCGTTTGAATGTCCTATTTAGTTCACAATGCCAATCAGTTACGTAAAAGCTTCTTATATATGAGCTGAAATTCACCTATCTTAGGATTCTTAACGTCTTAACAGTTGAAATGAACTAAATAGGACATTCAAATGAATCAGTGGTATTTTTGCTTCTCTGGAACATCACAACGAACGAGTGAACCGCGCACTCACACACATAAAGGCAAAGAAATATTTGAGAATAACCGAATTTTTTTTACAAACTTCGAAGATCTTTCAGCTCTACTTGAAGGCCGGCATCGCAAACATAAATGATAATTCAACAAAAACGTAAAGATAAGAAAAAAAATGCAGGAAGCAGTTAAAAGAGAATTATCACCTTGATAGGACTGCCGGGGCTTGGTCTAAAACTTGTAACCCAAATGAAATGGAGAAATGGGTGTGACTGAGTGAGTATCAGCTTGAATGAAAGAAGGGTTTTTGAGGATTCGAGGCACAGAGTGAGGTTTTTGGTGCTGAGGGGAAGGAAGGAGGTATATTCGTTATATGCTAAATAGATAATCTCAATGCGCGAATATAAGTGAAAATGGGGTTGCATATTGACCGCAATGATGGAAATCGACGGTGCAGAACATGCCACATCGCGTCAATTCAAAGGGTAAAATAATAATATTGGATAATGATAGGTTTATTATCTATTTTTTATTCTTTTTATTTTTTATTTATTAATTAAAAAATTATTATTATTAAAATTATATTTTTTTTAATTTTTTCTTAATGATTAAAAATATTTAAAAAATAATTAAAATAAAATTATAAGAAAAGAAAATTTTCAAATACACTATAAAATAATAATAACCCTATTATTATCCATTATATATTTAGTTATAAGAAGTGAAAGTCGCGTAAAATCTTTTTTTTTTAAATGGATAAATGTATAATTTATATTAAAAAAAATGCTAAATCTTACTCTATTTTAATAAAAAGAATGCTTAAAATTTGTACATTTTAAAATTATATCTAGCATTGTTCAATTGGAAATTGGGCAAAAACTTATTTATGTGAGTTTGAAATGGTATTGCAATAATAAAAATATAAATACATATAAAATATGGCAACTTAAGCTTGTAAAATTGGTAAAAATAAATTTTAAAAATATGAGCTCGTTAACAAGATTAGATGGGAATACGATACGAATTTAAATATTTTCTTTTAAATAAAATGAAATGTAGTATGTGATGACTGATGAGTGTAATTTTCTTTAATAAATTACTTATTTTTTTTCTCTTTAACCAAATAAGATAGAGAATTTCATATTGATTCATTGAGAATTCCTACCATCTTGCTCAACATAGACGATCTGTTTTTCTTCTTCTTAATTTTCGAGGTAATTACAAATTTAACGAATTAAGTCAACGATTCGTTAAATTTGTTAAATCGTCAACATTATTCAACGATTTACCACATTGTATCATAGTATTGACTATCCGTATTCTATTTACAAAAATAATTTACTCATAATATTTTTTTCAACATTTTACACAACTTTGTTTTAAATGAGGGATAAAATCTTTTATAAAATTAACATCATCTTATAAAAATACCATAATCTTACAATATTATTGTGACATATATTATGAAAATGTGTTGTGTGTATCGTTAGTCTTCTGTTTACAAAAATGATCTATACATAATGTTTTTCATAATACTTGACACAACTATGTTTTAAATAAGGGATATTTTTTTATTAAACACCTTATCAAAATAACATTATTTTGCAAAAATATCCTCATTTTACAACATTATTGTTAAATATATTGTAAAAATATGTTGTGTGTGTATTATTACTCTTTTGTAAAATATTTTATAAAAATAATATTAATTTACAAAAATACCTTCATCCTACAACATTATTATGAAATATATTACAAAAAATATATTATATGTGTATCATTACTCTCTTGTTTAAGTTATGTAGATTGTATAACTTGTGAGATTTGTGCACCACTTCATCACTTACCTTCACCATCTCAAGCCGGTTTCATCTACTCTTGGGTCCCACTCACTATAATAGCAAAATATTTAAGTCATAAAGAGATTATACAAAAATAATCTTACAAGTTGAAGTATTTTGATATGTTTTATTAAATTGTAACTTTATTTTTATTACAAGACAAATCTAACAGATCTTTTTTTTTTTTTTGATAAAATAGGTGAGGGGTTTCGAACCCAAATTTTTCATTTGGAGAACAGGATCATATATTATCAGATCATCAGAATCTTGACATTTAGCATATTGCATAAAGTCACGTTAGTTTATAAAATATTATTATAAACTCACTTTGTGATTGTGCCACTTCTCTAACCATAAAATTACTTTAGAGTCTCATTAAGCTCACTCTTTTCTTTAAACATAATCTTGCCATGCTAAAACCTTTCCTATACTAGGAGCTTTTCATGCTCTCTTCAACTTATAACAGTGCACTCCCATATATTTGAATCCTCTTCGTAGCCAACAAAACACCAGCTTCTTTAACATTCTAACCGTTGTATCCATCTTCTTTACAACAACAAACTATTTTCTTAGCAAGTTTTGCTTATACTATAAATAAAGATCAAATCTGGATGAGAAAAGCTATATGACTTCTCAACCTTCCACATATCAGACAAAAAAATAATATGTGGAAAGTTGAAAAATTGCGTAGTATGACTGGAAAGAAGATGGCCTAGAGGGTTATTACAGCTATGTTTGACATGAGAATCTGAGATTAATTTTTAATGGAATATAGAAGCCATGGTTTTATTAAAAAAACTATTTTCTTAGTACCCATAAGAAATTAAAATTGAACCATCAATATTGTTGTAGCATTGAAATGGCTATTTTGGGCTTATGTGATTTACAAGTTTTAGAATAACAATACTCTTTGGCTAATTGCATGCAGGGGCAAAATCAAAATTTTGTATTTGGTAGGGCGATCGATAAAATATGTAATATATGTAAATTTTATAAAAATGATCATTAGTGATAAAAGTATCATGTTCTATTATTATCAAACTTTCTAAATGTATATTACTGTTCGAATTGTTCACGCATTTCTTTAAAAAAAATCAATTATTTTTGAGTACTTACTCATATTTTTCTATGATTTAAAAAATAAATTATAGTTTAAAATTAAATTTGAGAACTTTCTGATAAGTATTGATGTAATGCTATTAAATTTTTAACAAACTATATCTCATAATCATACAAGTTAGACTGAAACTAAATAAGTGAATATAATCAATTAATTTTACAATCATATAAATTTATAATCAATTTTTTTTTACTAGAGTTAGACTATTAATTGAATAATTCAGAGATTATATGAGTTGAAATTTGAATTTAAGTGAAATTAAAAATTAGAATATAAATAAATGTATATTAAGATTTAGATAAATAATTTTAATAAAAAAAATTTTGGAAGAGGAGAGGGGAGGGGTAATTTTTATTTATTTTTTAATTTGAGAAAGAATTTTAATTTTATATATATAAATCAATTTTTGAAAAATTTTGGGGGGCTAACGTGGGTCCATCCCTGATTGCACGATTGCTTGCATTTTCTTTCCTCCAAGAATTGATGCAACCATATCTTACTCGATCTCAAAACCAAGCATACTGTGACATACAATGTAGCTTAGCTGCAATGCAACTAAGCTACATTTTGGCTCTTAATTTGCTGTTTTGGTTTTAACTCATTTCGGCTCTTACATCCAGTTTATTATAAGAGAACTGGATTTGATACTTATGAACAGTACTCTCTCATGTATTAAGAGAATACTGTTCATCTCAATTTCAAACTTGATTAATTTTTATTGTAAATAGTATTATGATGTAAAATAAAATAACAAAAAAAATAATAATAAAATAATATTATTTTAATAGATAAGAAAAAATATAAAACAAAAAGATATAAAAGATTTTTTTGAAAATAATTAAAATTTAAGAAAAATTTATAAAAAATTAAATGTGAATAGAAACAACGTGTTTGGAACATGCTCATCATGAACAACGTCCCAATATTATTTGGTATAGGTGGGAATCTTCGACATGATTTTGAGGGGCACGAGCACATCAGTAATCCAGTACGATAATAGATACATAGAAATAGAAGTCCTCTGACGTGGCAGCACTCTTGTCCTACGCAATAATGTAATCCATGTGCCCATCCTACTCTGTCATTAGCAACCCCACAAAACGTCCTGTCAGATTAGAGAAAAATACTATATATATAAAAATGTAATGCTAGATAGTGTATAAATTTTATATATTTATTTAGAGAATAGGTCCTTTATTTTAAAAGTAATTTTTATTTTATTTTATTTTATTTATAGAATACAAAACTTACTCATTCTAAAATTATAAGTATTAGATAGAATCACTCATAAATGTATTTTTTTTATGAATAAATAACGGCAATTTGTTCTTTTTTCTTAAAAAAATAAAAGAATAATATTATATATAATTTTAGAGTGTATAATTTTATAATTTTTTTCAAAGAAAATAGATCCATTATTTAAAAAGTGATTTTTTATATACAATAAAAATTTGTTTTTTATATAGAAGAAAATTTTATTTATTTTTAAATAAAATATATAAAACTTACCCACTCTAAAATTAAAACTCAGAAGTATGATTTTCCAACTCTCTCTCAATTAGAAGCTCCCGAATTTAGATGAGATATTTAATTGCCTAGAAAAAAAACATTGGGATATTTAATTTTCGATCTTATCGAGGTAGCTTCCATTTTTTGGTTCTGTTAAGCATATCCAAGTGGCATATTCTTGATATTCTTAAAGAACCCTAAATTTGTGTCGGGGTTGTGACGTGACAGTCACACTCTTGTGGGTCTTCCTAATATACAAAAACGTTAACGTATTATTAGTACTACTATTATCATCAAGCAGGGTTTGCAACAAGGATGTCAAATCGTATTAATGGATTATATTTATATTGTGTCAAGACATGTATATTATATTATATAGGTTAACCTTAATCTGACCTGTTAAGTTTATCATGTTAAAATCTCAAATTCTAACCCGACCCATTAACATAACGTGTCGCATCGTGTCAATCTGTTATGACTCGTTAGTAAATATTAGGAAATATATTAACATGACATAATATGATTCGTTTCAACCTATTTATGTAAATGAGTTAAATATGTCTAAAATTAACCCATTTGACTTAATTAAATTTAACATAATTTTATATAAATATTAAAATCATAATATCTATAAAATTAATAACACTAATTATAAGTCTAAATTACAATCTAAACAATAAAATATTAAAATTAAAATTCTAACAAATTTACATTTAAGTATAAGAATATAATTATAATTTTAACTTTCTTAGCGTGTCATAACGTGTCATAACGGGTTAAAACAGGTTGACTCGTTATCAACCCATTAAGTAATCGTGTCATAACAAGTCAATCCGTTTTGACCCGAAACCTGTTAAGACTAAACTCTAACCCGCTATTATCGTGTCTTGTTTATATTGGATTTATGAGTCGTGTAAGAAATTGCCACCTCTAATTTGCAGAGGGTACAAGCAGGAAAAGGAACGTAGGACCCTAGTTCCTTCCTATTTTTGGCATTCAAAATCTAACGTTCCAACGTTTATTTGATAGCCATCTACCATTCAAACCCTTTCCCCTCCTTTTTGAATTTGAAAATAAAAATATTTGTGTTGATTTTGTAAAAATCTATCACTAAGCTAAAGTGAAAGAAATAATCATTTTTGACTCATTGAAGCGATTTAGACTTTGTTTAGTATCGTTTGAAATCTCAACAATATTTCGATGTAGCTGTACGGTGATGATACGTACATAATAGTAGATAAAATAAATAGATATAGACACACGATTTATATGGTTCGACATAAAGTTTATGTACACAAACATTTGGAGAGATTTCTACTATAATAAATAATTTAGAATGTCTCATATTCCACTTTATAACGAGAAATATAAACATCCATGAATAAAAACTAGTGGACGGAGCTGAGAGTGCTTTTCGAGGAGAAGGAAAAATTGAGACCTTGTTTATTTTTAAAGATAAAATGAGATGAGATAAAAGTTAAAAAAAAAGTTTGTTATAATATATTTTTTTTAATATTAATTTTATATGGAAATTTGAAAAAGTGGTTTTAAAATTTGAAAATTTTGATTTTTTTTATTATATTTTGTACAAAATTTTTTAAAAATATAATAATAATTTAAGATAAATTTAAAATTTTTAATTTCAGACCCAAAATAAACCAACAAAGAGGAGTTGGAAAATGAGAGTTTTTCCATTTATCTATCTTAGGCCTTTTATAGAATTCTTTGATGGCGTGCATTAATTTATTGTGATGGAATAAGTCTGAGTTCGCCAATTTATTTTCAGTGAAGAATAAGGCCTCGTTTAAATTCAGAGATGAGATGAGTTGAGATGAGTTTAGTTTATTTTTTAATATTATTATTATTTTGGAATTTGAAAAAGATATATTGAGAATTGAAAAATGTGTATTAGAAATTGAAAAATATATTTTGAGAATTGAAAAATGTGTATAGGAATTTGTATTTTATATAAAAAATTATAAAAATATAATACTAAAATGAAGATGAGTTAAGATGAGTTAAAATGAGCTGAACTCACTTTCGAATACAAACGGGGGAGTTAAGTCTGAGTTCGCCAATTTATTTTCTTTCACTGAATTTTTTCTTTACTTTATTTTCCTGACACACTTTAATTTTTAACTCATGCGTCTGTCATTCCTTTCTCATATCATTTTATGCTTTTTAGCATCTTAATGGTGGTTGGGTCCAACCAACAACTTTCCCCCCTTAGCAATTTTAACTTGAATTTAATATTTAAAATTATTAATAATAAGATGAGTACTTAAGAAAACATTATGATCAGAACATGCATGCCACGTCTCCATATGTATTTTGTGTCAACTTTCTATCCCAAGACAGGCTGACAGACATACATTTTGATTTTTTCACCAATCCAGATTTGCCTCGACATGCCATTATTATATATATTATCATATATTCTGAAAATTCTACAAAACAGGCTCTTGCCCAACTTCTATCTACGATGTGTCATTATCTATCAACCTTAGAGTATTTAAAAAAATAAAAAATAATAAAGTACGATCCAAGTGAGATTTAAAAAATATATCGTATTTTATATTGTGGGATGAGAGTTGATTTTGGCCTTACTCATATAAGTTAGGCACATAATTATTGAATGTACATAGACAGACTAACGCATAAGATAATCACAATATTAAACTTAAATTATGATTTATCAATGATTTAATTGAAAATTTGATATTTCAAAGGTGATTGAAATCTAATAACCGAAAGTCCAATGATCAAAATCTTATTGAAATCTACAATCTAATTTTATTTTTTTATTGAAATGTTAAGTTAAATTAAAATGAGTTAAATACTTTATAAATAATAGTGAGTTAAGATAATAAAATACGTTTTGTGAAGTTTATTTAAAATGAATCTAGATATGTTTAATTATTAAGATAAATTTAAATATATTTATAAAAAATTAAAAAAAATGTATATTCTACATATAAAATGTGTTAAATTAGAAAAAATAAAAATGGTAGATTCTACGTGTTGAGTTAAAATGAATTTACTTATTTAAGAATTTAGTATTTGAATATTAAATTTATTTTAAAATTAAATTAAATTGAGTGGATCTTATTTTAATTCAAATTTTAAACGGAAACTTAAAAGGATGAAATTTGAGATGAGGGTTTTATAAAGTTGTAATTTGAAAATTTTAAAGAATTTCAATCAATCAAATTCAAATTCTAAGTTCAAATTTGAGGGGGGAATTTGTTACTGGCCAAAATCCACTGATGTTTTTACTTTTATATCCGTGTGGAATTACCGATCCTGTAATATTATAGCCACCATCACTAATATTTATGGTAAGTAATATCGTTATTATCGTCACAATCACCATCATTACTAATTTACTATCACTTTGTGGTCCATATTTCTTTTTTTTTCAGTGTTTATTAAAAAAATAAAAAATTATTATCACACAAAAATTCATAGAAAAGTACTGTCTTTTCAATTTTGGTTAGTTCCCATGTGCACAAGTTCTCGACCATGCACCACTCATCCACAGTATTCCCACTTGGCCACGAGTTTTCTTTCTGTCCTTACAACTTTTTCATATGAGTACGGCTATAAATAAATAAATTTTATAAATTAATATAATTTTATATAATTTATTAAATTTATTTTATAATAAAATTTATTGACAAATCATAATACAAAATGCAACATTCGAGTTGAGACATCTATCAATCTTTAGACGTGAAAACTCACTAAATTAAGAGTTGGCATTAGGGCTGTAAAAAGATCGAATCGGATCGGTGGACCAGACCGGATGATTGTTCCAGACCGAGACTAGACCGGACCGAATTCCATTCGGTCCGGTCCGATCCAAATTTTACATGGACCGATTAATTCCGGTCCGGTCCGATCCAAAGGATTTCTCCTCCTGGACCGGACCGAACGGGACCGAACCCCACATATATATATTTATATATGTATATATAAAATAGTATATAAATTATAATATTAATATTAATATATTAACGTATAATATATATTAATATATTAATATATAATATATACTATTATAATATTAACATATTATTATTTATAGTGTTATTAGTTATAATTTATTAACATACTTAATATATAATATATACTAATATATTAATATATAATATTAACATATTATAATTTATAGTAGTTAAATTTAGGCCAAAAAAATATTTGATCATTAAAGAATTATAGATTAAATTTAGCCTATTAAATCATATGGGGCACCCCTAGATTGGACCGGACCGGTATGAACCGAACTCCTGTTCAGTCCAGTCCAGGGTGAGAGAATTCTTAGATCGAATAGAATCGGTCCACAAATTTTCCAAACCGGACCGAATCGGACTGGACCATTTACACCTCTAGTTGGCATGAAATGTTTTTATTTTTATTTTTATAATCATAATTTGTAATAATTCCTAAACTAAGGGTCGATTGGGATTGGCTAGTTGAGATACAAACTCTTTTCCTGTTTGTATGGACGATATAGTTCTGCTTGGATTTGGAGATGATATGAGTTTAGTTTATTTTTTAATATTATTATTATTTTAGGATTTGAAAAATGTGTATTGGAATTTGAAAAATGTGTATTGGGATTTAAAAAAATTGTATAGAAATTTGTGTTTTATATAAAAAATTATAAAAATATAATGATGAAATGAAAGTGAGTTGAGATGAACTCAGCTCACTTCTAAATCTAAACGGGGCCATAATCTTTTTATCCAAACGATAAATATACATATTGTATCACATTTCTGTATTTCCACAAAATGTAATTACTATCTAATGGTAAACATTGAAAATTGAGTAATAGTAAAAACTGAAAAAAACTATGATCTGACCATTGGCAGTCATCCTCCTCCTTTTTTTTTTTTAAATTTTTTTATTCATCCCATTTCAAATTTGTGAGTATCTACTCACATTCGAGCAATCCTACTCATTATTTATTTTTTTATCATCTTATTTAATGATATTAAATAATTAAAAGCTATTTATAATGTCATTCATATTTAGTTTTGAACTATGTCATTAATAACTTTTAGATCTAAATTTATTTATGATAGATTTTTTAATTACTCATAAATATTACTTTTTATTAATATATTCATAACTATCATATAATAATTATTAAATGATTTTTAATTATTGGTAGACCCACCATTTTATCAAATATCAAAAAGTTAAAATTATTTTATCTTAATTCACTATTCAAACATATATTCTTTTATAAACTATCTCATCTCATCTTAACTTAAAATTTTTATTATTATTCAAAATATTACCTCTTACCTAATCTCATACGAACTCAACTAGACCTAAGTGACATATTTTGAAAATTGGTGTTTGAGATTTTTATAAAGGAAAATGTTATTGGTTTCGGATCTCGATTTATAATCTTTTTTAGTTTTATTTATTTATTTTATAATTCAATAAATATTTTAAAATAATATTATGATTTTTTTTAATTTTTAAAAATATTTTAAAATATGGAAAAAATCATGTAAAAAAATTGCCTGCTAAAATTACAAATCGAAATTTTAGATAGGAACTAGTAGCATCATCTTTTTATAAATTATGATATATGAACAATGTGAGGTATAAAAAGTGAAAACCAAATGGCGCAAAAATAGGAAATACAGATAGATACGACTGGAGTAAACGTGGGTAAGAGTGAATTTTCTCTTTCCTTTTTATAAAGAAAAAATGTGTGGACTTTGGAGTATCTGCGGCGCATCTTGAATGTTGCAGGCTGTAAATATCACACCCCTTTCATTGCTTTCAACCTCAACCTTATATATGCCACCCTCTCGTAGTCCCCAATTACTAAAACAGAAGAGAAAAAATATTGAAAGAGATATCCAGATCGAAAGATCCCATCTTTTGCCTCATGCAGTAATCGTTCTTGAAAAAAGTCTCTTCCTTTCAAAAACCCAGAAAGGAAGAGGAAGAGAGAGAGCGTAGGCTTCGCTCACAGACCTCTCTATCCCATAAATTTCAGCTTTAATGGCAGAGTCGAAGAGGTACATTTCTCAGGAAGAGCTTCGGAAGCACGACCATGCCGGAGATCTGTGGATCTCAATCCAGGGCAAGATCTACGACGTTTCAGATTGGATTAAAGACCACCCAGGCGGTGATCTTCCATTGCTCAGTCTCGCCGGCCGAGATGCAACGGACGCGTTCGTTGCTTACCATCCGGGTACCGCATGGCAGTATCTTGACAAGTTCTTCACCGGGTATTACGTCCGCGAGTACTCTGTTTCAGAGGCTTCTAAAGATTACAGGAAACTTGTCTCGGAATTTTCAAAGATGGGTCTGTTTGAAAAGAAGGGACACACAGTGTTCTATACGCTTTGCGTGATGGCAATATCGTTTGTTGCAAGTGTTTACGGTATTTTGTTCTCTGATAGCACGTTGGTGCATCTGGTTTGCGGGGGTTTGATGGGTTTCCTCTGGATACAGAGTGGCTGGCTTGGGCATGACTCTGGACATTACCAGATAATGGCCACCCCTCGGTACAATCGCTTCGCTCAGGTTCTTACTGGGAATTGTCTTGCCGGTATTAGCATTGCCTGGTGGAAGAGGAACCACAATGCACATCACATTGCTTGCAACAGCCTTGATTTCGATCCGGATCTGCAGCACATGCCTTTCTTTGCGGTATCTTCAAAATTTTTCAACTCGATTACTTCTTGTTACTATGAAAGGAAGATGAATTTTGATTCATTTACTAGGTTCTTGGTTAGTTACCAGCATTGGACGTTTTATCCCGTGATGTGTCTTGCTAGGCTTAACTTGTTTGCGCAATCGTTCATGTTGTTGTTTTCTAAGAGAAGGGTGATTAATAGGGGTCAGGAGATCTTGGGTATACTTGTGTTTTGGATTTGGTACCCTTTTCTTGTTTCATTTTTACCCAATTGGGGTGAGAGAATGATGTTTGTTCTTGCAAGTTTCTCGGTCACTGGGATTCAACATGTGCAATTCTGTTTGAACCATTTCTCATCCTGTGTTTATGTTGGCCCACCGAGTGGAAGTGATTGGTGTGAGAAGCAAACCATGGGCACGCTGGATATATCTTGTGCATCTTGGATGGATTGGTTTCATGGTGGGCTGCAGTTTCAGATTGAGCATCATCTGTTTCCTCGTCTACCTCGAGGCAATCTCCGGAAAGCCGCGCCATTTGTTAAGGATCTATGCAAGAAGCATAATTTACCTTACAACCGTGTGTCATTCTGGGAGGCCAATGTAATGACAATCGGGACGCTCCGGACTGCTGCCCTGCAGGCTCGTGATCTTGCCAATCCAGTCCCAAAGAATTTGGTTTGGGAAGCTCTCAACACTCATGGATGAGAATCTGAGATGGGCATCTTTTGAAGCATTCTAAGAATTTGGCAGTGCAGTATTCATGCCCATTTGACATCGGTGTTAAGTAGGTGCGATAACTTCAATTCGATTGGTATCTGAGGCTTGTCATCCTTGGTTTCAATGGAAGAATAATAGTCATATTTATCATAGCTTAGAGGCTTCAAACATTTGTTATTCAGTCTGCATGTTTGTGAGATCGGCTCATGCCCTTTTCAGAATTGAATGACTACCGATATTATTCCTCATCCTCTTGTTTGTTCTCAAAACCACAGATAGGGATTAGTGGAATGTAAATTAACCGTGTTTTTATAAAGTATTTGCAGTTGGTTTCTCTTAGGAGGCTTTGAGTCTCTCCCAATATGTTATTTTGTGTTTGTGTTTGGAACTCCATTGTCGTTGAGACTAATGGTGTGATCATTAGATTGGCCTTTGTTGTTTTCCTGATTTGCATATCTTGATATTGTATTTCTCATCTCCAACCTCATTCGAAGATCAGTTTTACTTTCATGTTAAGCTGTCCGTCCTGCTAGTCCACGTTCCTGATGATTTGCCCCTTCCTGTTATTAGGTCTGAGATCAATCCAATCTTCTTCAGTACCATAAAAAGAAACCATTGGACTTCCTTTACTTGAAATTGCTCTGTTGTAGGGGGCTGGCTACTTTTGGGTAGTGAGGTGATTGATCTGGGAATAGTAGTGAATAGTAAAAAGTAATGAAAAGTAAGTAAAAATAATGATAAAATAGTGGAGTGATCTCATATCACTCCAAACACAGCCTGTTTATCAAGAGAACTCTGAAGCTTTTCATTTCCTAGGCTCTACTGAAAAGAGAAAATATCTTCTTATTGTAAATTTCATTTCAAAAATATCATTTTCCTTGTTGGGTTCTTAAGCACTCTTAATGAAATAGTTAAAATTTTCTTTAAAATTATACTTTTTACATAACTTTTTAAAAAATTTGATCTTTGATCAAAAGCTACTAAAAGAATAGTAGAAAAAAAGTCAAAGAGTACACTTTATTTTAAAAAAATAAGTAGTAAAATTAAATTTTTCTTCAAATGAATTTTTCTCTACATTTGAAGAAAAAATTAATATTACTATTCACTCTTAAAAATAAAGTATACTTTTTGAGCTTTTTCTACAATTATTTTAGTAATTTTTAATCAAATATGATCAAAATTTTTAGAAAGTTGTGCAAAAAAATATAATTTAAAAAAAAAAAATTTAACTATTCCATTGATAGAGCTCTGCAGGTCCCGCTTGGATTCAGAGATGAAATGAATTGAGATGAGTTTGGTTTATTTTTTAATATTATTATTATTTTGGAATTTGAAAAATGTGTGTTAGAATTTGAAAAATGTGTATTGGGATTTGAAAAAAGTGTGTAGAAATTTGTGTTTTGTATAAAAAATTATAAAAATATAATGATGAAATGGAAGTGAGTTGAGATGAGATTAACTCACTTCCCAATACAAGCGGGGCCTAAATGTGTCCTCAAACCTCAAACGAGTGGAGGTGCTAGAGGTTTACAGCTCTGTGTGTGGTGGTTCCCTGTCTTATTCCAAAAAAACGAACCTTCTCTTTAACTTCCTAATATGAGGGTACTGAGAGCATGCTCTTGGGAGAGCCAAAAAACCCAAAAATTTGAACAAAAGTGATATAGACGCAATTATTTTACAGTTTTTACACAACTTTAACTTGTAATTATACTATGATGATTGCCAATTGCCATGCACGAGAAATGACAAAAGGATTTTTTGGATTATAGCTCTGCGGATTCTTGGTGCTGATGTTATCCAACAGTTTTGGGTTGGTTTGTTGAAGCAATTTAAAATCTAAAGCCTAAGCTAGAGGATTTCCACGTGACACAGATGAAGATAACAGATGCAAGGCATAGCATTAAAAACAACTCATTTTAACGTACTCTCTAGTATCTATGCGCGCCTGTCGTCTGAATTGTTGACATCACATGCAATTGTCGCATCTTTTAACTTTAACTCAAAACTGGCGACCGAAAACTACCGCTTTTTTATTTCAAAACTTGAATGCTAGCCATGATTACATCCCCCCCCCCCCCCCCCCCAACACACACACACACACACACACACACACACAGACACAGAGACAGACGTGTGTATATATTTATATATGAATTTATGTATGTATGTAGGTATGTATGTAGGTAGCACAACATACAAAATACAACCACCCAATAGAACAAGATCACCATAAACAAGAGAGCCTTACTGGGAATTTGTAGGGTATTGTACTTAAAATGCCTTTTTCCCCTTTTTTATAAGCAAGTAATATTATAAATAATTTAACAATTACAATAGTCAATATACAACAGTTAACAAGGTGAGAGGTCTCGACATTTAACCCAAATTAGCAAATATAATACAAGAAAGCAAAAAGAAAAAAAAAACTTGACTTGACCCTCACTCATTTTTTCCAAAAGGACACTGATTAAAGTGATTTTAATATAGTCTAATAAATGGACTACAATACTATAACAGAAAGTTGCAATATGGAAACTTGCATTGCGTTTTACTGATTTGGACTGGTTGTAGGTGACTTCTGTGATCTCTTTTCTACGATTCTTGGTCAGGAGAGACCACTTCTAAGATTTTAGGTAGGAAATATGGGAGCTGTCGAGTTGCTGGAAAGCAACAGATGGTAATTGTGGTGGTGCGTGGGACACACGTGCCATGCTAGGAGAGAGAAGGATATTCGGTCTGAAAGATCCAAAGTCGTTGGCCCTAGAACAGCCGTGCGTGGTGATAATAATGTCCCTACTATGCGGTGGCGCAATCTATGATCTACGCGTATGACATATGTGCTGCTTTGATCGAGAAAATTTTTTGGTCTACTAAAAGATAGGTGGCTGTAAACTCCTGCGTATGAGTTGCTGGGCTTCGGTAAGCACCACGTTGACTTCGCTCTACCCCCCTCGCAAGAAAAAAACGATGGATCTTTTGAATTTGATAGGAAGGAAGTATATATCACTTGGTAGAAAGGAAACGAGTTATTGTACTTAGAATGCTTTAAATCCCTTGGTAGGGAGGAAACGAGTTATTGTACTGCTTTAAATCCTGATTAAATGATTGAGAACTATTATATAATTCATGTCACTTATAAAATGTGCTAAGAAATTATAGATATCATATAAGTGACCTGTATTTGATGAATAGCTAGTAAAATGATTTGATATGTTTTGAAATTGATCAAATCATATTTTAAAAACTAATGACCAACAATCATGAGCCTATCTCTTGAGATATCATACCAATTTTTCACAAATTAAATTAAATTTTTTTAGTTTTTTTTTGCTTGGGGGGGGGGGGTGTTTCATCCATTCATTAGTCTCTTAATTGGAATATCATATCACTTAACAATTATTGGTTGAATGAATTTCTTGGTTTACAAGAATTAAAACCATGTATATTAGAAAATCTTGAAAAGAGAATAATTTATCTCTTGCCTAGCGGTGCTCTGTACCCATATATCTCTTGCCCTCTAATTTATGCACAGTATATGGTGAGTTATGAATAATTAAAACACATTTTTGTTTCAGCTTTGCCTTTAAAATATGTATTGGTAATGGACTGAGTATTTGCAAGACAGCCTAGCTATTTTGAACTTGAATGCCCTTACTTTAGCATGAGATCATGGTGTAATTACCTGCACAAGATTCTGTCATCTCAGTGTTCCTCTCTATATGGAAGCTTTGAAGCCTCTTTAGTTATTTATTTATTTAATTTTTTCCGAGATTGATATGGCGATCTAATTACTCGAAGTACTGATTTCTAACACATAGGTCGAACATGACCTATTGAGGTACTATATTTTAAGAAGGGCATGAACTTTGTTCTAAGTAACCAACTATTGCATGTAGAGGTATGTATATCATGCATTTTTTCAAGTGTTGCGTGTAAAATGCAGTAGAAAATGTAAAAGCATGCAAAGAAATCATAGCTAAGTGTTGATGCTTTTTTCGGCCTCAACAGTATGGTCTAATGACCCTCTCCAGTTGTTCTTGGTGGTACGTAGTTTTTGGATAGTGAGAAATATTGAGAGAATTTGTGAAAAATAATAAAAAAGTAATTATAGAATATTAAATAGTAATAAAAAGTAATGAATAATAATAAAATATAAGTGAAAAGAAATAATAAAGGAAAATATCTAAGAAGTGCTTACTATCTAAATCTATAAAAATTGCAAGAATAAAGAAGATCAATATTTACATGGTTCGCATTGTTAGAAACTTGGATCTCCCAAATTTACCTCTTAGAAACTATCTTTGCAGGAATAGTAAGAAAAATAAGAGAAATAATAACAACACAAAATTTTATGTAGAAAACTTTTAAAATAGGAGAAAATTATCAAACTTAGAGACGAAAATCTACTATGTAAAAATTATTATAATCACACAATTTTCTTCCCACTCCAAAGACACTCACAAAATTTTTTCATTAACAAAATATTAATTTTTACATTTTTTCCTTTTACAAATAATGGCCAACAGAGAAATTTTATTAGAGTAAAAAATTATTAGTTAATTTTTGATTAGTGCACTTAGTCAAGGAGATTAAATCTCTTTTTATAGGCCTCCAGACCTTATTCCCTCTTCACTCCTTTACCTATGTGGGATTAAAGATAAAAAGACAAAAATCCAACGCGCAGTATGGCCTACGCCCATGAGTCTGTTGTGTAAATCGACTAGAAGCCTAGTTTGATACAATTTCCATCCTCACTAGGCCCTCTCTAAGAAAAACAAGTTTAGAGCTCTCTCTGATTATGCCCTTCCATTCAATATCCAAATTGAGTCGACAACTCAACTCTCTTGTGCTACCTTCCTCGCTTCCCCTAATTATCTCTTTAGTTTATGTGCCCTATCCTCCAGCTTTATTTTCCCTCCTTACTTTTATGTTTGATCAACTTCTTGTCTTTGTTAGATCGTCTTCCTCTCTTATATATTTTAACATTGGGGGTTTCAATTTTTCATAGACCTTTGGTTGGCCTTGTACAAGTCTCCTTTTACCTTCAACAATAAGTGGCATTGTTCTCTTCGTAAGGCAAAAATCCAACGCGCAGTATGGCCTACGCCCATGAGTCTGTTGTGTAAATCGACTAGAAGCCTAGTTTGATACAATTTCCATCCTCACTAGGCCCTCTCTAAGAAAAACAAGTTTAGAGCTCTCTCTGATTATGCCCTTCCATTCAATATCCAAATTGAGTCGACAACTCAACTCTCTTGTGCTACCTTCCTCGCTTCCCCTAATTATCTCTTTAGTTTATGTGCCCTATCCTCCAGCTTTATTTTCCCTCCTTACTTTTATGTTTGATCAACTTCTTGTCTTTGTTAGATCGTCTTCCTCTCTTATATATTTTAACATTGGGGGTTTCAATTTTTCATAGACCTTTGGTTGGCCTTGTACAAGTCTCCTTTTACCTTCAACAATAAGTGGCATTGTTCTCTTCGTAAGGCATCTATTGATGTATTATATGACATTAAAGAACCTTAATTTGTAAACTTTTTTCTATTATAACATCTATTTTTTATTTTTTGGCATTATAAGATTTCTTATTAAAGATTAATGATCGAGTTAGTCATTGTAACAGTCGATTGGGTGACCTAATATCCACAATTGGAATGAAGTACTTTTATCATTTTCCATTCATTAATCCCTTTAAAACTTTGTCATTATATTATATATAGAATGGCATAAAACCAAAACTATTTTGTCAGATAAAGCAAGGTTAACCAAAAAGCAAGAGTGATCAACGTTAGTTATTACTTTCTCGACTGTAACTTCTCACTCATTTCTTGTCAAGAAATCTTCTTCTCTTTGGAATCAGATTAAAAAAAAGCTACCCTTTTTTTTCATCTTCTACAACACTTCCAGTCTAAAGTTTTGGTTTTATGTTTGTCTACTTCACAACCATATGATCTAACGTAACAACACGCAATTTAGATGTTGCATCAGTCATGGTTGCTTTTCCACCCCATCAATTTAAGAAGTTAGAAAGGCAGCAACAGTTATGTTGTTCGGTAGTGCACCCATGCCCAAAGCAGAGATTTTAGACAATTTTATTATAATCAGGCTTGAGAGCGACAGGCCAACCACTCCTTTTGGCGCAAAATGTATTCGAACTCTCCATCTATCGGTACTCCAACTTTTAAATTTCTTATTGCAAATTCACCTGTCCATTCCTTCTAAATTAACATTACAGCAAAGGAAGCACATGGCCAGTGCAGCACCATTCCCCAAAGCATCCGATGCTCCTAAGTTCCAACAACCGCACTTAAATAACTGAGGTCCATTGACTTGACCGGGTGCAATCAGGTGGTGTTGGTCCATGAAACTAAACCTATTCCTCCATATTTCAGTGGGTTCTTTCCTCTATATATGCTTATTGTCACGTACTGCTTGCAACCACGTTTTGCTTTCTGGTTTGTTCTTTGCAATCTCACTATCTTTCGTTTGCTTTTTTTCCTTTCAAAGCGCAAAAAAAATGGCCGAATTAGTGGGAGGAACCCTTCTCTCTGCCTTCCTTGAAGTATTACTTGATAGGATGGCATCTCCAGAGTTTGTTGATTTCCTAAGTGGAGGAAAAACAAGTGATGAACCCTTGTCCAAGTTGAAGAATGTAATGCTAGCTGTGGGAGCAGTGCTCGAAGATGCTGAGGACAAACAAGTTACGAATTCTAGTGTCAAAAAGTGGCTTGATGAGCTGAAGGATGCTGTCTATGATGCAGAGGACGTCTTGGATGGGATTGCTACAAAAGCCTTACAATCCAAATTAGATGCGGAATTTGGAACCAATATTGCAAGTAAGGTACGAAACTTCATCCCTACTTCTGTTTTTTTTAAGAAAATAGAAGTAAGGATAAAAGGGGTGCTTGGGAGATTAGAAAATCTAGAAAAGCAATCCAATACGATGGGTCTAGTACTACAAGCTAGTACCGTCAGAAGGAAAGCGTCTGAAAGATTGCCCACTACTTCTTTGATAGACGATTCAAAAATTTGTGGTAGAAATGATGATAAGGATGAAATAATTAATAAGTTACTTGCTGATGATGCTAGTACTGACAATAAGATAGGTGGGATTGCAATAGTCGGCATGGGGGGAATGGGCAAGACCACCCTTGCGCAGCTTGTATACAATGACGGCAGGGTCAAAAAGCATTTTGACACTGTAGCATGGGTTTGTGTTCCAGAAGAATTTGATATGTTTAGAGTAACGAAAACAATTCTAGAAGAAGTAACTTCCTCCACCAGTGATATTAAGGATCTAAATCGACTTCAACTTCAACTAGAGGAGAGATTAAAGGGAAGGAAATTTATATTTGTTTTGGATGACGTTTGGGATAAGAACATTGATTGGGAGAAATTAAGCAACCCCTTTAAATCTGGGGTACAAGGAAGTAGGATCATCGTGACAACACGCGATTTTGATGTTGCATCAGCCATGGGTGCTTTTCCACCCCATCATCTAAAGAAGTTAAAAGAGGAGGATTGTTGGTCACTATTTGCAAGATATGCATTTCATGATGCTAACTCCAATATGCACTCAGACTTTGAAGTTTCAGGCCGACAAATTGTTGAAAAATGTAAAGGCCTACCTTTAGCAATAAAAGTTATCGGGGCCCTCTTGCGATCCAAAGTTGATGTTAGTGAATGGGAGAAGGTTTTGAATAGTGAGATATGGAGTTTGTCAAATGAAGAGAAACAAATTCTTGATCCTGCTCTAAGATTAAGCTATAAACACCTTCCCTCATATATAAAACGGTGCTTTGCTTACTGTTCAATATTTCCAAAAGACCATCCCTTCAAAAAAGATGAATTAGTTTTATTATGGATGGCAGAAGGTTTTCTCCACGAAACTGAAAACAAAACAATGGAAGAAGTTGGTAATGATTACTTTGTCACTCTTGTATCAAGATCATTATTTCAGAAGTTGAGTAAAGATGAACTACGTTTTGAGATGCATGATCTCATCAATGACTTGGCAAAATCTGTGTCTGGTGAATTTACATTTAGGTTGGAGATTGATAGCAATTCTCATCGAAATGTTAAGAAGACTCGGCATGTGTCGTATGTTAAAACTTACTATGATAACTTTAAGAAGTTCGAGGCTCTAAAAGAAGCTTCGCAATTGCGTACATTTTTGGCATTCGATCAAAAGTCAGGTCAGTACCTAACTAAAAAACTATTGTGTGATTTATTGCCAATGTTAAGTTGTTTACGGGTGCTCTCCCTATCTGGCTACTGGACGCTGCGCGAGTTGCCAGAATCAATTGGAAAAATTACACAATTACGTTATTTGGACCTTTCTCATACGAGAATTAGAAGGTTGCCTGATTCTGTATGTAAGTTGTACAATTTGCAAACATTGAAGTTATCTCATTGTTTTTATCTGGAAAAATTGCCAAGAGACATGCAAAAACTCGTTAATTTACGCCATCTTGATTTGACTGAAACTTCTCGCATAACAGAGATACCGATACATGTGGGCAAACTAAAATGTCTCCAGACATTAACCAAGTTTGTCGTTAGCAAACGCACTGGGTGTAGCATTAGAGAATTGGGAGAGCTTGCAAATCTTCGAGGAGCACTTTCTGTCCATGATCTTCATAATGTTGAATCTTTCACCGATGCACAACGTGCATGCTTGAGCAATAAAATGGACCTTAAAGAGTTGGCCTTAAACTGGCAAGCAGGTTCAAATACTGCCATTTCAGAAAGTCAAAGAGACGTACTCAACGGTCTGCAACCACATAGAAACCTGAAAAGTCTCACCATAAATTACTACATGGGTGGAAGTTTTCCAAATTGGGTAGGGGATCATTCCTTCTCTAATGTAACGTCTATTCATTTGGAGAAGTGTAAATATTGTTGCAGCTTCCCAGCACTTGGGCAGCTACCCTCTCTACAAAACCTCTCTATTGTTGGTTTTGATGGAATTCTAGAAGTGGGCGAAGAGTTTTACAAAAGTACTGGTTCTGCTTCTATTAAGCCGTTTGGGGTGTTGAAAGTTTTAAAATTTGAGCAGATGTGGAATTGGAAGAAATGGTCTTCGTTTGGTGATGAAAATGAAGGAGGAACTTTCCATCGTCTCGAGGAGCTTTATATTCAGAGTTGCTCAAAGCTAAAGGGAGATTTGCCCATTCACCTTCCTTCTTTGGGTATCCTTAAGATTACAGGATGTCCGAAGATGCTGGCTTCACTCCCGAGGACTCCGACTATTTGTGAATTGAAGCTGATAAATTGTAGGGAGGATATATTAAGAGAACTGCCAATTGATCATGTTACGAAGAAGCTCACAATTGAAGAATTTGATGCAGTGGACATGGGTGACTTTCTCTCGCATATGTCTCTACCAGTGGGTGGTTTACCCTCTACATTAAAAACTCTTGAAATATACAGTTGCAAGAAGTTAGGGCTCCCGATAAACTTGGACTATTCATGCCTTGAAGTTTTGAAGTTGGTCAGCTGTAATTCTCTGCGGTCCTTTCCATTGGATTTATTCCCAAATCTTAAGGATCTGACAATCGAAGAGTGTAGGGATCTAGAATCTCTTACAGTTGCAGAACAACATCAGCATGATTTAGTGGCCTTGTCGTCTCTAATTATCGACACGTGTCCTAATTTTGTGTCATTTCCGAGAGGAGGATTGCACGCCAGCAACCTTGGGGACTTAGAAATCAATGATTGTGAGAGTTTGAGATCGCTACCTGACAAAATGCACATGCTCCTTCCATCTCTTACTATATTTTGGATAGAAGGGTGTGAAAATATTGAGACGCTTCCTGAAGGGGGCTTCCCTTCCAGTCTGAATGATATTATGATTTCGAATTGTGTAGGTTGGATGGGGTGGAGTTTGCAAAATCTTGCCTCTCTTAGATATTTGGGAATTATTGGCGGATCGGAAGGTGTGGTGTCTTTTCCGGGGAAGGGGTTGCTTCCCACAAATCTGAACACTCTTTCGATTTATAAATTTCCAAATTTGACGTCGTTCGACAAGAATGGATTTGAGAACCTCACCTCTCTTGAAAAATTGTATATCGGAGACTGCCAAAAGCTGGAGTGCATACCAGAAGAGGGGCTTCAACGTATAACCTCACTTAAATTTCTGAACATCCACAACTGTCCAAAGCTGGAGCGCATATCAGAAGGACTTCAACACCTCACTTCCCTTTCTGTTCTAAAGATCACTAATTGTCCTTTATTAATGAAGAGACGGTGGAAAAGAAGGAAAGGGAAAGAATGGTGGAGGCGCAAGCTTGCTCACATCCCCAACAAAGTAGTTGACGAAGAATTGATTGATTGAGCCAACCGAAAGTCTATGATAAAAACATGGGAGAGGTATTTACTCTAATTTTATAGATCATGTTATACCATTTTGATCTCGTTTAGCTTTGCTTAGTAAGACGTTGTTTTTGATTAATCGCACACTACATCTACATAGAGAGCATTAGTAAATATCAGTTGCCACTGGTGGCGGACCTACATATATAGATCTCAAAATTTATTGTTACGCAATGTTAGGCTTCTTAATTTGGAATATAAAGTGAGAATACAAAATATATATATATATTTAAAATCTCGATTATAATAATATGTGCGTAATGGTAACCCATTAGAATTAATTCACTTTTACTTTTAAGCAATTATCACCACATTGTGGTGAAAAAGTATAATATATGCGTGTTTTTCAAATGAGTGAAAAGAGTGGTAATTGTGGTGGGTGGGTTAATTTATTTTCGCCCCGGGTGAAAAGGGTGGGGACTGAGGCGTAAATATACTTAGCCATTCCATTTGATAAGCAACACCAGCCCTTTCCATCTCAGACGGTGAAAAGTCCCATGCCCATAGTGCTTGTGTACTTGAATCTCCATGTACATTTTCATTCTCTCTATACATATATAACATATATAACATATATATATCATTATGTTATTTTAATTTCGCACCCTCTAATTTGATTGCCACTGGTGGCGGACCTACGTTTATCCATGCCACCATTTAAAAAAATATATATATATATCCTAATTTTTACTAACCTATGATTTGCTAGATTTTATAAAACTCTAATATATTTAGAAATGTCTCCAATTTTTTCTTATAGTCTGAAATTTTGTATAATTTTTATATATTATTTATTTTCAAGAATGTGGTCTCATCAAAATTAAATTAAAAATAAATAAATAAATAAATTTATTAATATAGATTTTAAAGTTTTTTGTTATACAATATTAAGGTTCTTAATATAAAATCTAAAATCAGAATATTAAAAACAAATATATATTTAAAGTTGATAATTTATATAAAAAATAGTTGACAAATTTTATCTTTTAAATTTTAATAGGAAAAAAAAAACTTATTGAAAATCTCTATTATAGTATTATCTGGTTAATGATAACAGGATTTAATCAAATAAAAATATACGGAGGATCGGACAAAATGTAGACTTGCATGTTCAAGTTTACATCCTGAAACTCTTTTAATGCTCTGTTTCTGCGAAAGTTATTATTACTATCTGTTCGTCCTTTTCTTCCATCATGTAGAGCCAACTCCAATATTGTTATTACTTCTGATGCTTTGATCTCATCATCATTACTAATCCACTTTTTAATTGCCATCCCCTAACAAAAAACAATTTTCTATAAGATTATATCTGTAAACTGATTTATCTATACGCCAAGACATTAAACAGAATAGGTTTGATCTCAACCGTCTCATCTTATTTCATTTTTAAATATTATTTAAACATATATTTTTAAATTTTTCAAAATTTTAAAATAAAATAATAAAATAATTCGACATTTTCAAATGTAAAAAAAATAATTTAATTCGACATGTTTAAATAAAATTATAAATTTTTATTATTTTTTCTCTTTACTTTTTTGAAACTCAATAAAGCATCGTGACTCATATCATTTCACTATTATTCATAAACAATTTTACTACAATTTACTAATTTCTTGTGGGATGTCACATGTGTTGAGTACACAAAATCTAGGCAAATAAAAGAGTTTTGCTAGGCATTATTTTCACTCACCATAAACCATACATATTTTTATTTTTTAAAATTTTTTAATTTTAGTTTTTCTAAACTAATCGAATTCTTTTGTTTATCATTCATACACCACAAATTTAATAAAGGGTGGGGACTGAACCAAATAAAGGGTGGGGACTGAACCTCATAGTCCTTGTGCTGAATCTCATATACTGTACAGACCCTAATTTTGTACTGATCTCCATGTACATTTTCATTCTCTCTGTGTATATATATATATATATACATGTACAACATATATATATATATCATTATATTATTTTAAATTGACCTAGTTAATCATTATGTTTTCACATTATTCTGGCAGGTGAGAATGTCCAAATTCACTCATCAAATTCACTCACCTCGAGAACACTGAAGCTTCTGTTGATCCATTAATGGAGTCTTCATCGAAGATAACAAGGTGTGCAGTACTTGACTGTAGTACTGAATCACGGAATTTATGGAAGAAAGTGGCCCATTCAGATCATAATGCATTATACGAGTCTTCCCACTTCAGGTTTGACAAAACCTGATCATTATTTAGAACTAATACTCGAAGAAGTATTATAATGCATTATTTCATGCACTCTGCTCATATCACTAGAAGAAAGTAATTAAATTCTGGTCTTAGAAGAAGTACTGTTTACAAATTATCTATTAAATGCATGTTGCGGGGTACACCAGTTTATATAGTGGAATAATAATCTATATATGGACCCATATATGCATGCTTAAGCATGAAATTTGAGGTTCCATCACCTACTCATGGTAACATCTATATATTGGTAAATGACCCATTTTTTTATTTATTTTTAGATAGACTTCATGCTCACTTTCCAATAAGATTTGACTTTCAAAATTATACGAGGTCATTTAGTTTTCATTCATTTCAACAGCCAGAATTGATTTAGGATACAAAATGTGAATTTTAGTAACTTGAAGGTGCGCATAGTCATGTGTTTTTCTTTATACATTTTTCCCCTTCCCTTCGTACCCCCCCCCTCTCTCTCTCTTCCCCTTGCAATTAATAACAATGACTATTTAAATTGTTCAGTCTTTTATTTGGAGTTATTGAATTACTTTTGATTGCTATAATATATATGTGGTGATCATATTACGGAACCCTCTCTAAAAGTAGCTGATGTATGCTCTTACATAGGAGACCAAGGTGTCAAATTTGTCGCCGTCCGTCAATTTCATGAAGGAACCCAAGTCTCGGATGTTTTAGCAAGACAAGGTGAGGACGGTAGAAATAATTTTTATGAAGGAAATCGCAATTTACCAAGGTTGCTGAGGGGTATTGTTCGGCTTAATAAAGTGGGTCTTCAAAGCTTTCGGCCTTAGTCGTTTGATTTTGGTCTTTTGTTTAGTTGGTTTTTTGAGTTTTTGTTCTAAGCGTGTTTAGATTGTTTCTTTTGATTTATTGGTTGATGTATAGGTTTTTTGGTTATTTGTGCCAGAGATGGTTTATGTTGAATAATTGTTACAATGGTATTCCTCTACTATAAATGAGTGTATTATTAATAAAATTGGAGATGAGTCACTCTTGGACATGTGGTCCAACTCTTCTAAAAACATAAGTATACTCTTACATAGGAGGCAACTGGGAGAAAATTTAGGAACTAGTGCGGAGTACCCTATGCGAAGATCTGAAGCGCCAAAATGTCAAACTCTTTCGAGGTAATGATATTCCTATATGGATATCTGAACAAAGTGACACGGGCTAAATGGCTAAATGGATCTGGCACATACTTTTGCTGAGTAAAATTTGTACTTTTATGTAGAAAGGTATGTATAAAGATTTGCCTTTTGACTAGAATATTATGAACTTGAATATATTAAAACCCCTTTGTATGGTGACAAAATTGTACGTACACTTTCAGGTGTGCGATGGAGTGAGAAGGGGCACTTGGGCTTTCTGGCTGGGCTTGAAAAGCTGGGAAAGGGAAATTAGAGACTCATCTCTACGAACTTTGTGGCAACCAGAATTCCAATACAGGCAGACAGCCATGCATAAAAACATTTTCTTCGACAGATCATGAAGACCTGCACCAATAGTACAAGTACCCAGCCCATTTGATGTACATGCCATTTATATTAAGCCTAATTAATGCGAAGTCTAATTAATTAAATTGACCTAATCATCATTGTGTTTTCACCTTATTCTGGCAGGTGAGAATGCTTAAATTCACTCATCGAGTACTCATGAAGCTTTTGTTGATCCATTAATGGTCACTCCATCGAAGATAGCAAGTTCTGAATCACAGAATTAATGGAAGAAATTGGCCATTCTGATCATAATGCATTATTTGAGTCTTCTCACTTCAGGTTTGACAAAGCTAGCCCAGTACCAGTAGTCTTGAGCCAAATGCAAAACTTGATCATTATTAAGAAGTAATACTTGCATCTCATGCACTCCGATCATATCACTGGAAGAAAGTAATTAAATTTTATTCTTAGAAGTACTGTAAATGGAGCCATGCATATATATGGATGAAAATATGAAAACTATGGCATTGTTTTACAAATCTATGAAATGCATGTAGCATGGTACACCTGTTTATATAGTGAAATATTAATCTATGGACCCATATATGCATGAAATTTGAGGCTCCATCACCTACTGGTAACACCTATATATATATATATATTTATTTATCTTGGTGAATCACTCGTTTTTTTCTTTTTAGATAGACTTTATATTCACTTTCCAATAAGACTTGACTATCAAAATGCTATGAGGTCTTTTATTTTTCATTCATTTCAAGTAATTTGAATTTAAGTAATTTGGAAGTGCATAGTCCTGTGTTTTTCCTTTATTTTCCTTCCCTTTCTCCCGTTTTATTCCCCCCTTAAGTAATAAAAATGAATATTTAAATTGTTCATTCTTTTTATTTGGAGATATTGAATTAATTTTGATTGCTATAATATATGGAACCCTCTCTGAAAATAGCTGATGTATACTCTTATATAGGAGACAACTAAGAGAAAATTCAGGAACTAGTGGGGAGTACCTTCTGTGAAGATTTGAAGTGCCAAAATGTGAAACTCTCTCGAGGTCCTGATATTCCTATATGGAGATTTGAACATAATGGTAAGTTTTCTACATTTTCGATTAGAAAAAAAAAAGTTTTCTACATTTTAGCTTGGAATTACATTGTGCAAATGGGGACAACGTTGATAACGAGAAGAATAACTGCTCTCTCCATAATCACAGCAATCATGGTTCTCTCCACTATCACATGAGCAACAATAAATCCGTCCCAAGAAAAGCTCCACAATATCTGCTATCAAGCACAACTTCTTCATGGCAAGGAAACTAGCCGTTAGCATCTTTATAGTAATATCGTGTATTTTGTAAATCTTTCCTTATGTAATTACTCTGTTTGTTTCCTCTGTTAGACTAGTATTCAACTTTGTATATATATAGCTACTTGCTCTACGTTTGAATCGATAAGAAAGGATCAATATATTTTTCATCAACTTTTGCTCGAATTCTTTAAATGTGACATGAGCTAAATGGATCTGGTACATACTTCTGTCGAGTAAATTTTTTACTTTTATGTGCAAAGGTATGTATAAAGGTCCTTTTGACCAGAATATTATGAAGTTGAGTATATTTATGGTCTCTAAATGTGAAAAACTGTAAAATGGTTAATCATTGTGAATCACTGGATCATTTGCTTCTTATAGGAGAGATTCCTGCTTATGTCTGGAATTTTTTGAAGTTGCTCTAGGCCCGAAACGGGCAAGTAAAATACAACAATGGTTATCTAAGGCTCAAGGATTAGTGTTGTGATTGGAATTCTTCCCTCTATAATCAGCTAGTTTCTATGGCGATACAAATGTAAGACACGCATGGAGAGTGTTATTGAAACTAGGGAGCAAGTGTGCTATAAAATCAGGAGATTTCCAGCGCAAATTATACATATAAAAATGAATAAACCATTCATCAAATTTTCATGGACAATTGGTGGGCCTTTGCACAAGTGCTCATTTTACCTTCAACAATAAGTGGCATTGTTAAAGAACCTTAATTTGTAAACTTTTTATTATTGGGTGACCTAGTATCCACTTTTGAAAAGAATTACATTATTTTATTTTATTTTCCATTTAATATCTTGAAAACTTTGCCATTATATATAGAATATAAAGCCAAAACTATTTTGTCAATTAAAGCAAGGTTTACAAAAAGATAAGAAAGTCTTTGGTTTGATAAATCATAAAAACTAGCTATTGCTTTCTCGACTGAAACTTCTTACTCATTTCTTGCAAAGAAATCTTCTTCCTTTTGGAATAAGATTAAAAAAAACGTATCCTTTTATCTTCTGCAACACTTCCTGGTCCAACGTTAATTTGAAATGTCGCTCCTACATGACAAACCTCCACTCATGCGAACATTTCACGTCCACTTCAACCTTTAGCCCCTTCAAAAATAATTTCAGTCTTCACAGTACAGCTCGCTCAGTTCTGTTTGAACCATTTCTCATCCTATATTTATGTTGGCCCACCGAGTGGAAGTGATTGGTGTGACCATCTGCGACTGTCCAAAGCTGGAGCGCATATCAGAAAAAGGACTTCAACACCTCACTTCCCTTTCTGTTCTACGTATCGAAAATTGTCCTTTATTAATGAAGAGATGGTGGAAAAGAAGGAAAGGAAAAGAATGGTGGAGGCGCAAGCTTGCTCACATCCCCTTCATAGTAGTTGACGAGGAATTGATTGACTGAGCCAACCAGAAGGCTATGATAAAAACATGGGAGAGGTATTTACTCTAATTTTATAGATCATGTTATACCATTTTGATCTCGTTTAGCTTTGCTTAGTAAGACGTTGTTTTTGATTAATCGCACACTACATCTACATAGAGAGCATTAGTAAATATCAGTTGCCACTGGTGGCGAACCTACATATATCCTAATTTTTACTAATAATTTCATAAATATAGAAATGGTCCCCAAAAAAATTTATAATGCCGATATGATTTGCAAAATTTATCATTACTATCCCCAACAAAACATAGATGGAATTAATTAGCTCTCTAGAGTTGCAGGTTCAAGTTTACATCCTGAAACTCTTTTAATGCTCTGTTTCTGCGAAAGTTATCATTACTATCTGTTCATCCTTTTCTTCCATCATGTAGAGCCAACTCCAATATTGTTATTACTTCTGATGCTTTGTTCTCATTATCATTACTAACAAAAAAAAAACAATATCTCATTTCATCTCATATATTTTTTAATTATCACTCAAATTTAAATATTTTTAAATATTCCCAAACTTTTAATGTAGACTTGCATGTCCAAGTTCACATGCTGAAACTCTTTTAATGCTCTGTTTCTGCCAAACCGTTCATCCTTTTCTGCCATCATTAGTGCCAACTCCAATAATATAACTTCTGATGCTTTGATCTCATCGTCATTACTAATCCACTGGACTATAAAAAGAAACCATTGGACTTCCTTTACTTGAAATTGCTCTGTTGTAGGGGGCTGGCTACTTTTGGGTCGTGAGGTGATTGATCTGGGAATAGTAGTGAATAGTAAAAAGGAATGAAAAGTAAGTAAAAATAATGATAAAATAGTGGAGTGATCTCATATCACTCCAAACACAGCCTGTTTATCAAGAGAACTCTGAAGCTTTTAATTTCCTAGGCTCTACTAAAAAGAGAAAATATCTTCCTATTGGAAATTTCATTTCAAAACTATCATTTTCCCTGTTGGCTTCTCATTTACATTAGTCTTATCAAACAAATTATCAAAATCTGATGAAAAATACAAATTTGATGAGATGTATATACCATACTCATCATAATTTTACATTAAATTTATTATTAGACTCATCAATATAATAATATAATAATATTTTTTTAAAAGGAAGAAAAGATGTAGGAGAAACTAACCATAGTTTAAGAAATAGAGTTTGATGAGATCAAAGTAGAGTAATTTTTAATATAAATCATCAAACTTATATTTGATGATTAGTTTGATGAGACCAATGGGGATGCTCTTAAACACTCTCAATATAATAGCTAAAATTTTTCTTTAAAATTATACTTTTTGCACATCTTTTCAAAAAATTTGGTCATATTTGATCAAAAGTTATTAAAAGAATTGTAAGAAAAGGTTAAAGAGTACACTTTATTTTAAAAAATAAATAATAAAGTTAAATTTTTCTCTACATTTGAAGAAAAATTTAATTTTATTATTCACTTTTAAAAATAAATTGTATTTTTTGATTTTTTTTTTACAATTTGTTTTAGTAACTTTTGATAAAATATGATTAAATTTTTTTAAAAATTAAGCAAAAAGTACAATTGTTTTTAAAAAAATTAGTTATTTTATTGAGAGTGCTCTGCTTAAATGCTGTCCTCAAACGAGTGGAGGTGCTTGAGGCTTACAGCTCAGTGTGTGGTGGTTCCCTGTCTTATTAAAAAAAAAGGACCCTTCTCTGTAACTTCCTAATATGAGGGTACTGAGAGCATGCTCTTAGGAGAGCCAAAAAACCCTAAAATTTGAACAAAAGTGATATAGACGCAATTATTTTACAGTTTATACACAACTTTAACTTGTAATTATACTATGATGATTGCCAATTGCCATGCACGATAAATGACAAAAGGATTTTTTGGATTATAGCTCTGCGGATTCTTGGTGCTGATGTTATCCAACAGTTTTGGGTTGGTTTGTTGAAGCAATTTAAAATCTAAAGCCTAAGCTAGAGGATTTCCACGTGACACAGATGAAGATAACAGATGCAAGGCATAGCATTAAAAACAACTCATTTTAACGTACTCTCTAGTATCTATGCGCGCCTATCGTCTGAATTGTTGACATCACATGCAATTGTCGCATCTTTTAACTTTAACTCAAAACTGGCGACCGAAAACTAACGCTTTTTTATTTCAAAACTTGAATACTAGCCATGATTACATGCCACACACACACGGAGACGTGTGTATATATTTATATATGAATTTATGTATGTATGTAGGTATGTATGTAGGTAGCACAACATACAAAATACAACCACCCCAATAGAACACGATCACCATAAACAAGATAGCCTTACTGGGAATTTGTAGGGTATTGTACTTAAAATGCCTTTTTCCCCCTTTTTATAAGCAAGCAATATTATAGATAATTTAATAATTACAATAGTCAATATATAACAGTTAACAGGGTGGGAGGTCTTGACATTTAACCCAAATTAGCAAATACAATACAAGAAAGCAAAAAGGAAAAAAAATGGGCTATGGGGTCAATGACTTGATCCTCACTCATTTTTCCCAAAATGATAATGCTTAAAGTGATTTTAATATAGTCTAATAAATGGACTATAATACTGCAACAAAGTTGCAATATGGAAACTTGCGTTGCTTTTTGTTGATTTGGACTGGCTGCATGAGACTTCTATAATCTCTTTTCTACGATTCTTGGTCAGGAGAAATGACTTCTAAGATTTTAGGTAGGAAATAGGAGAGCTGTCGAGTTGCTGGAAAGCAACAAATAGTGACTTTGGTGGTGTGTGGGACGCATGTGGCATGCTAGGAGAGAGAAGGATAGTCGGTCTGAAAGATCCAAAGTTGTCGGCCCCAGAACAGCAGTGCATGGTGATAATAATGTCCTCACTATGCGGTGGCGCAATCTATGATCTACGCGTGTGACGTATGTACTGCTTTGATTGATAAGATTTTTTGGTCTACTAAAAGATAGGTGGCTGGGAACTCCTGTGTATCAGTTGTTGGGCTTCGGTAAGCACCTAGTTGACTTCGCTCTCCCCCCTTGCGAGAAAAAAACGATGGATCTTTTGAATTTGGTAGGGAGGAAGTATATATCACTTGGTAGAGAGGAAACAAGTTATTGTACTTAGAATGCTTCAAATCCCTTGGTAGAGAGGAAACGAGTTATTATACTGCTTTAAATCCATATTAAATGATTGAGAACTATTATATAATTTGTGTCATTTATAAAATGTGCTAAGAAATTATAGATATCATATAAGTGACCTATATTTGATGAATAGCTAGTAAAAGGATTTGATATGTTTTGAAATTGATCAAATCATATTTTAAAAACTAATGACCAACAATCATATGGGAGGAGGGAGCGCCCCCCCTCCTCCCTTCTCTTTTGGGAAAAGAAAAAGATGGATCTTTTGGGTTTGATAGCGAGAAAGTGTTTGTCATATGGTGAGAGGAAACAAGTTATTGTACTTAGAATTCTTTAAATCCTAGATTGAATGATTGAGAACTATAATATAATTTGGAAAATACTGGGGATCGGTCCGTCCGATTCCCTTGAAAAATGGACGCCGGCGTCTCTAATGGCGGTGGGTGACACCACTCACCCCATCGTGACCATCGATGTCCGTCGACCCCACCCCTGCAACGGCGACCCCCAACGACCTTCAATGTGCCCCACGCAGCCTTAGACCCGTTTTGGACCTGTACCGCCGGCGCCAACGTCGTCTGGGTTGAGGTCGAATTCTCTCTTAAATTCATCTTCATTTTATTTTTTTATTGTATTTTTTATTATTTTTTTTATTATTTATTGTGTTTTTTTCTATATTTTTTATTATTTTATTATTTAATAATATTATTTTATAGTATTTTTATATTTTTTTATATTTTTTATTGTATTTTTAAAAATTTTTTTATTGTATTTTGGCTAGGGGCTGTTTTTGGCTGGGGGCAACCGGACCGGCCCCTAGCGTCTCCCTATAATTTTTATCACTTATAAAATGTGCTAAAAAATTATAGATATCATGGTGACATATGTTTGATGAATAACTCGTAAAAGGATTTAATATGTTTTGAAATTGATCAAATCTTACTTCAAAAACTAATGAGCAACAATCATGAGTCTATCTCTTAAAATATCATACCAGTTATCCACCAATTAAATTCAAAATTTGTAGCTTCTGTTTTTGTTTTGGGCTGCTCGGGGGGGGGGGGGGGGGAAGCTATACCGACACCCTCCCTCCCTCCGCTCTCCTCCCCCTTCCCTCTCCTCCGCTTTCTGTCTGTTTTCCCCAGAATGAGGGAGGTTTCTTTGGTTTTCCTCTTTTGCGTTTCGGCGCCCAGTATTGGTTGAGGATTTGTGATTTTTTGGTGGCTGACCACCAACACGCACAACACAGGGAGGCTCCATAGCTGCCGGTCCTCCTGCTTGCCAAAGTTTCCACCTAGAAGAGACTGTGTTTTGCCCCATGCGCGGCCTACCGATCTCGCGTGACTCAGCTTAACGCCGCACATGGAGAGGTTTAATTGGTCTCAACTATAGAATTCATTTAATGAAATGAACTGAAATCATTTTCCCAAAATAAAAAGTCAAATTGCTAAAAACACATCTCCAAAACATCTTCCTTGATCTTTTTGCCGTGCATGATATATATCTATGTAGGTATTAAGCATGTATTTCCACTTCATCAAAACCAGAAAATGCCAACAGACCTGCTACTAGAGTTGCACTAAAAAATAAAGAGAATCACAAAGCCAAGGACTCGCATGGCAAAAAGCACACCAGAGGTACTGTTGCTGGCAACAGACTAGACCAAGTGTCAAAACAACACAAAGGCACGCAGAGCATGATCTTCTACGAAGAAAAGGCCAAATAGCCGAACTCAATGGTCCTAGTTTTTTTTTGTAAATATATTTCTGTTGATAGCTGTCATCTAGGTAGTATAAATAGAGCTGGAAATGGATAAACTTGTAGTGAGGAAAACACTCCGTAAACACTGCATATACCAAAGTGAACTGATTGGAGCATTTTCACAAATACGTGTCCTGCACTAGTTCTCTTAGTCTTTATAGTAGGCAAGTAGATGTTGCTTTCTTCCCCACTCCCTCAAATTTCTCATATCCACATGCTACTGTTTAGCAGAAGCACAAGCAAACTTTGAGGCGTAAAATAGCCCAATCTTTCCATGCGATGTGTTTGAAAACATGCAAAGAAATGAGTAAGAAGTAGGAGTGCTGGCAATCACAATGGCCTCAAGCTAACCCAATCATGCGCCTCATGTAAATACCAACGCAGAAAATGTAGAGCACATTGTTCTCTCGCCCCATTTTCCCTCTCGCATCATGTCCAAGATGACTTTCTCAATGCCCACAAATTAATTGGCATCCATAACATCTTAAAGATATTAGTCTTGTTTGTTTTTACAGATAATATGAGATGATATAAGTTGAGATGAAAGTTAAAAATTGAATAAAATATTATTAGAATATATTTTTTAATATTATTTTTGTTTTGAGATTTGAAAAAATTGAATTATTTAATTTGTATTGAATAAATTAGATGAGATGAGTTGTGGAAAAAAATGAGATAAAATGAGTCTATCAGAGTGAGCTGATCCCTAACTGGACTCTGTCCGTATAGATCTCTTACCCTCCTAATATATGCATAGTATGTGGTGACTAAGAGTAATTTAAACACATTCTTAATTGTTTCAATTTTGCCTTAAAAATGCACTAGTAATTAGAGCTATAAACCGCTCGATCTAGAAAAGTAATGGATTGGTCTTATTCGATCTGTTATTTTTCTCACCTTGAACCGGATTGAACTCAATACCAGTCCAATCCGGTCTAGATTCAATCTAGGGGGTCCAGACATATATATATATTATAATTTATTTTATACTACAACTCTTATAATATTTTATAAATTGTTATAATCACACAAATTTCATTCTCACCTCAAAGACACCTATAAAGTTTCTCCATTAACGAAATTTTAATTTTCTCCGCTTCCTCTTTTATAAATAAAAGTTAATAGAGAAATTTTATTAAAGTAAAAAATTATTAGCTAAACTTTAAGTGATGTACTTAATCTCCTTTTATAGGCATTCCTGGCTCTTCTTTCACTCCTTACCTATGTAGATTAAAAACAAAAGAACAAAAACCCAACACGCATGAGTCTCTGGTGTAAATCGACTATAAGCCTAGTTTGATTCAAACTCTATCCTCACTAGGATCTCTACAATTCCTCCTTATTAAAGGGTTCCCTCTAAGAAAAACAAGTTTAGAGCTCTCTCTGATTGTACCCTTCAATTCAATATCCAAATTGAGTCAATACTCTCCTATGCTACCTCCCTCACTTCTTCTAATTATCTCTTTGGTTTGCGTCCTCTCTCCACCAGCTTTATTTAATTTCCATCCTTACATTATGTCTGATCAACTTCTTGTCCTCCAACTTTATTTTCTCTCCTTACTTTTTATGTCCGATCAACTTTTAATCTTGATTAAAATATTAGTATTAATCTCATTAAAATAAATTATTAAAATTTAATAAAAAAAATATAAATTCGATAAAATATCGATATCAAAATAATTTTATATTAAATTCATCAAAAATATTTTCATCATATTTAATAAAAATAAAAATAAAAATAGAATAAAAGTATATTTGATGTATTATATGACATTAAAAAACCTTAATTTGCATATTTTTTTTTCTATTATAACATCTTTTTTTTTTAGCATTATAAGATTTCTTATTGAGGATTAATGATCGAGTTAGACTGTTAATCCACTATTAAAAAGAATTACTTTTATTTTTTTTCATTCATTAATCCTTTTAAAACTTCATCATTATATTATATATAGAATGGCATAAAGTTAAAACTAGTTTGTCAGTTAAAGCAAGGTTTATTAAAAAGCAAGAGTGATCAACGTTAGCGATTGATTTATTGGCTATAATTTTTCACCCATTTCTTGCAAAGAAATCTTCTTTTCTTTAGAATCAGATTAAAAAAAGCGTAGCCTTTTTTTCATCTTCTACAATACTTCCTGTCTAAAATTTTGGTTTTATGTTTGTCTACTTCACAACCGTATGATCACATTATCGCGAACGAAGCACATGACCAGTGCAGCACACTCAAACAACTACGTCCATTGGCTTGACCGGGTGCAATCAGGTAGTGTTGGTCCATGAAACCAAACCTATTCGTCCAAATATCAGTAGGCTCTTTTCTCTATATATGCTCATTGCCACATACTGCTTGGGAGCTTGCAACCACATTTTGGGTCTGTTCTTTTCAATCTCAACTTCTTTCGTTTGCTTTTTCTCCTTCAAAGCGCAAAAAATGGCCGAATTAGTGGGAGGAACACTTCTCTCTGCCTTCCTTCAAGTATTACTTGATAGGATGGCATCTCCGGAGTTTGTTGATTTCCTAAGGGGAGGAAAAACAAGTGATGAACTCTTGGACAGGTTGAAGAATGTATTGCTATCTGTGGGAGCAGTGCTCGAAGATGCTGAGGACAAACAAGTTACGAATTCTAGTGTAAAAAAGTGGCTTGATGAGCTGAAGGATGCTGTCTATGATGCAGAGGACGTCTTGGATGAGATTGCTACAAAAGCCTTACAATCCAAATTAGATGCGGAATTTGGAACCAATATTGCAAGTAAGGTACGAAACTCCATCCATACTTGTCTTTTTTTTAAGAAAATAGAAGTAAGGATAAAAGGGGTGCTTCGGAGATTAGAAAATCTGGCAAATCAGCCCAATGCCTTGGGTCTAGTACAAGCTAGTACCGTCAGAAGGAAAGCATTTGAAAGATTGCCCACTACTTCTTTGATAGACGATTCAAAAATTTGTGGTAGAAATGATGATAAGGATGAAATAATTAATAAGTTACTTGCTGATGATGCTAGTACTGACAATAAGATAGGTGGGATTGCAATAGTCGGCATGGGGGGAATGGGCAAGACCACCCTTGCGCAGCTTGTGTACAATGACAACAGGGTTAATAAGCATTTTGACGTTGTAGCATGGGTTTGTGTTTCAGAAGAATTTGATATGTTTAAAGTAACGAAAACAATTCTAGAAGAAGTAACTTCCTCCACCAGTGATATTAAGGATCTAAATCGACTTCAACTTCAAGTAGAGGAGAGATTGAAGGGAAAGAAATTCCTAATCGTTTTGGATGATGTTTGGAATAAGAATTACATTGATTGGGAGATATTAAGCAACCCCTTCAAATCTGGGGTACAAGGAAGTAGGATCATCGTAACAACACGCGATTTTGAAGTTGCATCAGCCATGGGTGCTTTTCCACCCCATCATCTAAAGGAGTTACGAGAGGAGGATTGTTGGTCACTGTTTGCAAGATATGCATTTCAGGATCCTAACTCCAATATGCATTCAGAGTTTGAAGTTTTAGGTCGACAAATTGTTGAAAAATGTAAAGGCCTACCTTTAGCAATAAAAGTTATCGGGGCCCTCATGCGATCCAAAGTTGATGTTAGTGAATGGGAGAAGGTTTTGAATAGTGAGATATGGAGTTTGTCAAATGAAAAGGAACAAATTCTTGATCCTGCTCTAAGATTAAGTTATAAACACCTTCCCTCATATATAAAACGGTGCTTTGCTTACTGTTCAATATTTCCAAAAGACCATCCCTTCAAGAAAGATGAATTAATTTTACTATGGATGGCAGAAGGTTTTCTCCACGAAACTGAAAACAAAACAATGGAAGAAGTTGGTAATGATTACTTTGTCACTCTTGTATCAAGATCATTATTTCAGAAGTCGAGTAAAGATGAACTATGTTTTGAGATGCATGATCTCATCAATGACTTGGCAAAATCTGTGTCTGGTGAATTCACATTTAGGTTGGAGATTGATAGCCATCAAAATGTTAAGAAGGCTCGTTATGTGTCGTATGTTACAACTTTCTATGAAAACTTTAAGAAGTTCGAGGCTCTAAAAGAAGCTTCGCAATTGCGTACATTTTTGGCATTCGATCAGTCAGGTCAGTACCTAACTAAAAAACTATTGTGCGATTTATTGCCAATGTTAAGTTGTTTACGGGTGCTCTCCCTATCTGGCTACTGGACGCTGCGCGAGTTGCCAGAATCAATTGGAAAAATTACACAATTACGTTATTTGGACCTTTCTCATACGAGAATTAGAAGGTTGCCTGATTCTGTATGTAAGTTGTACAATTTGCAAACATTGAAGTTATCTCGTTGTTTTTATCTGGAAAAATTGCCAAGAGACATGCAAAAACTCGTTAATTTACACCATCTTGATTTGACTGAAACTTCTCGCATAACAGAGATACCGATACATGTGGGCAAACTAAAATGTCTCCAGACATTAACCAAGTTTGTCGTTAGCAAACGCACTGGGTGTAGCATTAGAGAATTGGGAGAGCTTGCAAATCTTCGAGGAGCACTTTCTGTCCATGATCTTCATAATGTTGAATCTTTCACCGATGCGCAACGTGCATGCTTGAGCAATAAAATGGACCTTAAAGAGTTGGCCTTAAACTGGAAAGCAGGTTCAAATACTGCCATTTCAGAAAGTCAAAGAGACGTGCTCAACGGTCTGCAACCACATAGAAACCTGGAAAGTCTCACCATAAATTACTACATGGGTGGTAGTTTTCCAAATTGGGTAGGGGATCATTCCTTCTCTAATGTGACGTCTGTTCATTTGGAGAAGTGTAAATATTGTTGCAGCTTACCAGCACTTGGGCAGCTACAATCTTTACAAATCCTCTCTATTGTTGGTTTTGATGGAATTCTAGAAGTGGGGGAAGAGTTTTACGGAAGTACTAGTTCTGCTTCTATTAAGCCGTTTGGGGTATTGAAAGTTTTAAAATTTGGGGAGATGTTGAATTGGGAGAAATGGTCTTCGTTTGGGGATGAAGATGAAGGAGCTGGAGCTTTCCATGGTCTTGAGGAGCTTTATATTCGGAGATGCTCAAAGCTAAAGGGAGATTTGCCCGTTCACCTTCCTTCTTTGGGTATCCTTGAGATTATAGGATGTCCGAAGATGCTGGCTTCACTCCCGAGGACTTCGACTATTTGTGAATTGAGGCTGATAAATTGTAGGGAGGATATATTAAGGGAACTGCCAATTGATCATGTTACGAAGAAGCTCACAATTGGAGGATTTGATGCAGTGGATATGGGTGACTTTCTCTCGCATATGTCTCTGCCAGTGGGTGGTCTACCCTCTGCATTAAAAACTCTAGAAATAAAAAATTGCAAGTTAGGGCTCCCAATAAACTTGGACTATTCATGCCTTGAAGTTTTCCACTTGTTCAGTTGTAATTCTCTGCGGTCCTTTCCAATGGATTTATTCCCAAATCTTAAGAATCTGACAATCCAAGCGTGTAGGGATCTAGAATCTCTTACAGTTTCAGAACAACATCAGCATGATTTAGTGGCCTTGTCGTCTCTAACTATTGGCGGGTGTCCTAATTTTGTATCATTTCCGAGAGGAGGATTGCACGCCACCAACCTTGGAAAGTTAAAAATCTCTTGTTGTGAGAGTTTGAGATCGCTACCTGACAAAATGCACATGCTCCTTCCATCTCTTAATATATTTTGGATAGAAGGGTGTGAAAATATTGAGACGCTTCCTGAAGGGGGCTTGCCTTCCAGTCTGAATGAAATTTTTTGGAATTGTGTGGATTGGATGGGGTGGAGTTTGCAAAATCTTGCCTCTCTTAGATATTTGGGAATTAGTGGCAGATCGGAAGGTGTGGTGTCTTTTCCAAAGAAGGGGTTGCTTCCCACAAATCTGAACACTCTTGGTATTTCTGAATTTCCTAATTTGACGTCGTTTGACAAGAATGGATTTGAGAACCTCACCTCTCTTAAAAAGTTGCATATCGAAAACTGCCAAAAGCTGGAGTGCATATCAGAAGAGGGGCTTCAACGTATGACCTCACTTGAAGTTCTGTCCATCTACAACTGTCCAAAGCTGGAGCGCATATCAGAAGAAGGACTTCAACACCTCACTTCCCTTTTTGTTCTAAGTATCGAAAATTGTCCTTTATTAATGAAGAGATGGTGGAAAAGAAGGAAAGGAAAAGAATGGTGGAGGCGCAAGCTTGCGCACATCCCCAGCAAAGTATTTGACGGAGAATTGATTGATTGAGCCAACCAAAAGTCTATGATAAAAACATGGGAGAGGTATTTACTCTAATTTTATAGATCATGTTATACCATTTTGATCTCGTTAAGCTTTGCTTAGTAAGACGTTGTTTTTGATTAATCGCACACTACATCTACATAGAGAGCATTAGTAAATATCAGTTGCCACTGGTGGCGAACCTACATATATCCTAATTTTTACTAATAATTTCATAAATATAGAAATGGTCCCCAAAAAAATTTGTAATGCCGATATGATTTGCAAAATTTTATAAAATTCCAATAATTTAGAAATGTCTCCAGTTTTTTTCCTATAATTCCATAATTTTGTATAATTTTTATATATTATTTATTTCAAAGAGTGTGATCTCATGATTCTCATCAAAATTAAGTTTAGGAAAAATTATAAACTTATTAGTTATTAATATAGATCTCAAAATTTATTCTTAATTTGGAATATAAAGTGAGAATACAAAAAATAAATAAAAATATTTATATATATATATTTAAAATATCGATTATAATAATATATGCGTAATGGTAACAGGATTAAAAGAAAGAAAAACATACCAAGGATATCATGTGTGGACAAAACGTAGATGGAATTAATTAGCTCTCTAGAGTTGCAGGTTCAAGTTTACATCCTGAAACTCTTTTAATGCTCTGTTTCTGCGAAAGTTATCATTACCATCTGTTCATCCTTTTCTTCCATCATGTAGAGCCAACTCCAATATTGTTATAACTTCTGATGCTTGGATCTCATTATCATTACTAACAAAAAATACGATATCTCATTTCATCTCATATATTTTTTAATTATCACTCATATTTAAATATTTTTAAATATTCCCAAGCTTTTAAATAAAATATATAAAAGAAAAAAGCAATTCAACATTTTCAATCTAAACAAAAATTATATATTAACACTTTTTTAATTTTATAATATTTTTATTCAATTTATCTATTTTTTCGAAGCTCAATAAAGTAGCATAGCTCATACCATTTCATTATTAGTCACAAACAATTTCACTACAATTTACTGATTTCTCATTTGTCTCATCTCATTCCCAAACACCCCATTAGTGGGCTGTCACGTATTTTGTGTGCACAAAATCTAAGTAATAAAAGAGTTTTACTACGCATTATTTTCATATACCATAAACAACACTTATAAATTACGTGTTTTTCAAATGAGTGAAAAAAGTGGTAACTGTGGTGGGTGGGTTAATTTATTTTCGCCCCGGGGAAAAAGGGTGGGGACTGAGGCGTAAATATACTTAGCCATTCCATTTGCTAAGCAACACCAGCGCTTTCCATCTCTACAAACTTTGTGAAAACAATTAGAACTCCAATACAAGTGGCCAGCCATTCACAAAAAACATTTTCTTCGACAGATCATCAAGACCTACCCCAACAAAAAGAAAGAACCACCCGACCCACCCTCTAATTTAATGTACATGATGCATTAATTTATATTAAGCTCTTACTCTTTACAATTTTTTATTTAATAAATGCAGTAGTCTAATTAATTAAATTGACCTAATCATTGTGTTTTCGCCTTATTCTCGCAGGTGAGAATGCCCAAATTCATTCCTCAAATTCACTTCTCAAGTACTGAAGCTTGATCTGTTGATCCATTAATGGAGTCTTCATCGAAGATAACAAATTCTGTAGTACTTGACTGTAGTACTGATCACATAATTACTGAAAGAAATTGGCAATTCTGATCAGAATGCATTATTTGAGTCTTCCCACTTCAGGTTTGAGACGCTTCCTCCTCACTCCATTCTAAATTCAGTTTTTCCAATTGATTTTGAAAGAAGGGGGCTTGCCTTCCAGTCTAAATTCAATTTTGATTGGGAATTGTGAGAATTGGATGGGGTGGAGTTTGCAAAATCTTGCCTCTCTTAGATCTTTGGGAATTAGAGGCAGATCATTTCATATCATTTCAATATTATTCATAAACAATTTTACTACAATTTACTAATTTCTTGTGGGATGTCACGTGTGTTGTGTACACAAAATGTAGGCAAATAAAAGAGTTTTGCTAGGCATTATTTTCACTCACCTAAACCATTCTTATTTTTATTTTTTAAAATTTTTTAATTTTAGTTTTTCTAAACTAATCGAATTCTTTTGTTTATCATTCATACACCACAAATTTAATAAAGGGTGGGAATTGAATCTCATAGTCCTTGTGCTGAATCTCATATACTATACAGACCCTAATTTTCTACTGATCTCCATGTACATTTTCATTCTCTCTGTGTATATATATACATATACAACATATATATATATCATTAGATTATTTTAATTTCTTTAGAACCTTTTAAAACCTCTCCTGTGAATATGTTAGTATGCCCTAATTAAGATGTTTTGAGTAATATATATCTTCTTCAAGATATGTGCATATAATTAATAATTATAATTAAAACCCCTTTGTATGATGAAAAAGACCTGCCCCAACAAAAGAAAGCGCACCCGATCCAACCTCTTTGATCGATGTACATGCATGCATTTATATTAAGCTCTCACTCTTAGTATTTTTTTCTTTTTTCTTTTTTGTTTGTAATAAATGCAAAGTCTAATTAATTAAATTGACCTAATTAATCATTATGTTTTCACGTTATTCTGGCAGGTGAGAATGCCCAAATTCACTCCTCAAATTCACTCTCCTCGAAAACACTGAAACTTCTGTTGATCCATTAATGGAGTCTTCATCGAAGATAACAAGTTCTGCAGTACTTGACTGGAGTACTGAATCACAGAATTTATGGAAGAAAGTGGCCCATTCAGATCATAATGCATTATATGAGTCTTCCCACTTCAGGTTTGACAAAGCCTGATCATTATTAAGAACTAATACTCGAAGAAGTATTATAATGCATTATTTCATGCACTCTGCTCATATCCCTGAAAGAAAGTAATTAAATTCTGGTCTTAGAAGAAGTACTGTTTACAAATTATCTACGAAATGCATGTTGCGGGGTACACCAGTTTATATAGTGGAATAATAATCTATATATGGACCCATATATGCATGCTTAAGCATGAAATTTGAGGTTCCATCACCTACTCATGGTAACACCTATATATTGGTAAATGACCCATTTTTTATTTTTAGATAGACTTCATGCTCACTTTCCAATAAGATTTGACTTTCAAAATTATACGAGGTCATTTAGTTTTCATTCATTTCAACAGCCAGAATTGAATTAGGATACAAAATGTGAATTTTGGTAACTTGAAGGTGCGCATAGTCATGTGCTTTTCCTTATATATTTTTTCCCTTCCCTTCGTACACCCCCCTCTCTCTCTCTTCCCCTTGCAATTAATAAAAATGACTATTTAAAGTGTTCAGTCTTTTATTTGGAGTTACTGAATTACTTTTGATTGCTATAATATATATGTGGTGATTATATTACGGAACCCTCTCTAAAAGTAGCTGATGTATGCTCTTACATAGGAGACCACGGTGTCAAATTGTCGCCGTCCGTCAATTTCATGAAGGAAACCAAGTCTCGGATGTTTTAGCAAGACAAGGTGAGGACGGTAGAAATAATTTTTATGAAGGAAATCGCAATTTACCAAGGTTGCTGAGGGGTATTGTTCGGCCTAATAAAGTCAGTCTTCAAAGCTTTCGGCCTTAGTCGTTTGAGTTTGGTCTTTTGTTTAGTTGGTTTTGTGTGTTTTTGTTCTAAGCATGTTTAGATTGTTTCTTTTGATTTATTGGTTGATGTATAGGTTTTTTGGTTATTTGTGCCAGAGATGGTTTATGTTAAATAATTGTAAATTCTTCGTCTCTTGCTTGTTACAACGGTATTCCTCTACTATAAATGAGTGTATTATTAATAAAATTGGGGATGAGTTAATCTTGGACAGGTGGTCCAACTCTTCTAAAAACAAAAGTATACTCTTACATAGGAGGCAACTGGGAGAAAATTTAGGAACTAGTGGGGAGTACCCTATGCGAAGATCTGAAGCGCCAAAATGTCAAACTCTTTCGAGGTAATGATATTCCTATATGGATATCTGAACAGAATGGTAAGTTTTCTACATTTTTCAGCTTGGAATTAATTACATTTATGAACAGGGGAACAAGTGACACTGGCTAAATGGCTAAATGGATCTGGCACAGACTTTTGCTGAGTAAAATTTTTCCTTTTAACTATAATATTATGAACTTGAATATGTTAAACCCTTTTGTATGGTGAAAAATTGTACGTACACTTTCAGGTGTGCGATGGAGTGAGAAGGGGTACTTGGGCTTTCCGGCTGGGCTTGAAAAGCTGGGAAAGGGAAATTGGAGGCTCATCTCTACGAACTTTGTGGCAACCAGAACTCCAATACAGGCAGACAGCCATGCATAAAAACATTTTCTTCGACAGATCATGAAGACCTGCCCCAATAGTACAAGTACCCAGCCCATTTGATGTACATGCCATTTATATTAAGCCTAATTAATGCGAAGTCTAATTAATTAAATTGACCTAATCATCATTGTGTTTTCACCTTATTCTGGCAGGTGAGAATGCTTAAATTCACTCATCGAGTACTCATGAAGCTTTTGTTGATCCATTAATGGTCACTCCATCGAAGATAGCAAGTTCTGAATCACAGAATTAATGGAAGAAATTTGCCATTCTGATCATAATGCATTATTTGAGTCTTCTCACTTCAGGTCTGACAAAGCTAGCCCAATACCAGTAGTCTTGAGCCAAGTGCAAAACCTGATCATTATTAAGAAGTACTACTTGCATCTCATGCACTCCGATCATATCACTGGAAGAAAGTAATTAAATTCTATTCTAAGAAGTACTGTAAATGGAGCCATGCATATATATGGATGAAAATATGAAAATTATGGCATTGTTTTACTAATCTATGAAATGCATGTAGCATGGTACACCTATTTATATAGTGAAATATTAATCTATGGACCCATATATGCATGAAATTTGAGGCTCCATCACCTACTGGTAACACCTATATATATATATTTATTTATCTTGGTGAATCACTCGTTTTTTTCTTTTTAGATAGACTTTATATTCACTTTCCAATAAGACTTGACTATCAAAATGCTATGAGGTCTTTTATTTTTCATTCATTTCAACAGCCATAATTGCATTAGGATATAAAATGTGAATTTAAGTAATTTGAAAGTGCATAGTCCTGTGTTTTTTCTTTATTTTCCTTTCCTTTCTCGCGTTTTATTCCCCCCTTAAGTAATAAAAATGAATATTTAAATTGTTCGTTCTTTTTATTTGGAGATATTGAATTAATTTTGATTGCTATAATATATGGAAGCCTCTCTGAAAATAGCTGGTGTATACTCTTATATAGGAGACAACTAAGAGAAAATTCAGTAACTAGTGGGGAGTACCTTCTGTGAAGATCTGAAGTGCCAAAATGTCAAACTCTCCCGAGGTCCTGATATTCCTATATGGAGATTTGAACATAATGGTAGGTTTTCTACATTTTCGATTAGAAAAAAAAAGTTTTCTACATTTTAGCTTGGAATTACATTGCGCAAATGGGGACAACGTTGATAACGAGAAGAATAACTGTTCTCTCCATAATCACAGCAATCATGGTTTTCCTTATGTAATTACTCTGTTTGTTTCCTCTGTCAGACTAGTATTCAACTTTGTATATATATAGCTACTTGCTCTACGTTTGAATCGATAAGAAAGGATCAATATATTTTTCATCAACTTTTGCTCGAATTCTTTAAATGTGACATGAGCTAAATGGATCTGGTACATACTTCTGTTGAGTAAATTTTCTACTTTTATGTGCAAAGGTATGGATAAAGGTCCTTTTGACCAGAATATTATGAAGTTGAGTATATTTATGGTCTCTAAATGTGAAAAAATGTAAAATAGTTGATCATTGTGAATCACTGGATCATTTGCTTCTTATAGGAGAGATTCCTGCTTATGTCTGGAATTTTTTGAAGTTGCTCTAGGCCTGAAACGGGCAAGTAAAATACAACAATGGTTATCTAAGGCTCAAGGATTAGTGTTGTGATTGGAATTCATCCCTCTATAATCAGCTGATTTCTATGGCGATACAAATGTAAGGGTCGCATGGAAAGGGTTGCTGAAACTGGGAGCAAGTGTGCTATAAAATCAGGAGATTTCCAGCGCAAATTATACATATAAAAATGAATAAACCATTCATCAATTTTTCATGGACCATTAGTGGGCCTTTGCACAAGTACTCATTTTACCTTCAACAATAAGTGGCATTGTTAAAAAACCTTAATTTGTAAACTTTTTATTACTGACCTAGCATCCACTTTCGAAAAGAATTACTTTATTTTATTTTATTTCCATTTAATATCTTGAAAACTTTACCATTATATATGGAATATAAAGCCAAAATTATTTTGTCAATTAAAGCAAGGTTTACAAAAAGGCAAGAAAGTCTTTAGTATGATAAACCATAAAAGTTAGCTATTGCTTTCTCGACTGTAACTTCTAACTTATTTTTTGCAAAGAAATCTTTTTTCCTTTTGGAATAAGATTAAAAAAACGTATTCTTTTATCTTCTGCAACACTTCCTGTCTAAGTTTTGGCTTTATGTCTAGTGCTTAACGACCATATGGTCCAACATTAATTTGACATGTCATCATCCTCTTAGCCACGCTCCTACATGACAAACCTCCACTCATGCGAACGTGTCACGTCCACTTCAGCCTTTAGCCCCTTCAAAAATAATTTCAGTCTTCACAGTACAGCTCGCTCAGTTTTGTTTGAACCATTTCTCATCCTAAGTTTATGTTGGCCCACCAAGTGGAAGTGATTGGTGTGAGAAGCAAACCATGGCATGCTTGATATATCTTGTGCATCTTGGATGGATTGGTTTCATGGTGGGCTGTAGTTCCAGATTGAGCATCATCTGTTTCCTCGTCTACCTCGAGGCCATCTTCGGAAAGTCTCACTATTTGTTAAGGATCTATGCAAGAACCATAATTTACCTTACAACCGTGTGTCATTTCGGGAGGCCAATGTAATGACAATCGGGACGCTTCGGACTACAGCCCTTCAGGCTCGTGATCTTGCCAATCCTGTCCCAAAGAATTGTTGGGAATCTGAGCTTCCAAATTCCCCCCACCAGGATCTACTTTTAACAGAATAACAAGAAAAATAGAGAAATAAACACAACACAAGAATTTACGTGGAAAACTCCAAAACAGGAGAAAAACCACCAGACCCAGAGAAGAAAATACACTATGTGAAAAATTGTTACAATCACACAATTTTTCTCCTCACCCCAACAACACCCACAAAAACTTCTCCCACTAGTAAAATTCTAACTTTCACCTCTCTTCCTTTTACATACAAAAAGGACAATAGAGGAGTTTTACTAAAGTCAAAAGTTACTAGATAAGTTTCTGACTGGTGTGTTTAAACCAAGGAGGCTAGGCCTCATTTTATAACCCCCTTGGCATTGCCCCTCTCCCACTCCTTTCCCATGTGGGATTCAAGGAGCAAAAAAAAGGTCCAACAAGAATTTGGTTTGGGAAGCTATCAACACTCATGGATGAGAATCTGAGAAGGACATCTTTTGAAGCATTCTAAGAATTTGACATTGCAGTATTCATGCCCATTTGACACCGATGTTAAGTAGGTACGATAACTTCATTTCGATTGGTATCTGAGGCTTGTCATCCTTGGTTTCAACGGAAGAATAATTGTCATATTTATCATAGCTTAGATGCTTCAAACATTTTTCCTTTTTATAAGCAAGCAATATTATAGAAAATTTAACAATTACAAGATACAACAATTAACCGGGTGGGAGGTCTTAACATTTAACTCAAACCAGCAAATACAACACAAGAAAGCAAAAAGGGAAAAAAAAAATAGGTTATGAGGCAATAACTTGACCCTCATCCATTTTCTACAAAGAGACACATCACTTAAAGAAGTTTTAAATTTTAATACAATCTAATAAACAAACTACATTACTACAATAAAAAGTTGCAATATAAAAACTTGCATTGCATTTTACTAGTCTGGACAGGCTGCAGGAGATTTCTAAGATCTCTTTTCTACGATTCTGGATTAGGCGAGAAAAAAAATAGATAGATAGCAAATAAGAGAGCTGTCGAGTCACTGGAAAGCAACGGATGGTGACTGTGGTTGTGGTGGTGCATGGGGCACACATGCCACGCTAGACTCTTCTACCTATGTTTCTATTTTCATTTTCATTCCCAGCCCGGCTCTTCTATCAGAAAAATTAGACAATTACATAAGGCCCCTAATGGAATAAGGCTAAAAAATAAAAGGTAGGATTTTTTAAAAAGAAAAAAATATTCTATTAAAAAAATTAATTAACTCAATAAGAAAAATAAAAAATATTAAATAGATATTATGTTATTATTACTTCTAAAAAGTATCACACTTAATAATTATTTCAAATACTTTCATTCTAAGAATACACTTTTATTTTGACATTTTTGTTTAATATATAATATGAAAATTATAAATAGCAAAAATTAATTTTCGAGTATTCTTAAAATATTTTTGTATGATCTTTTGAAGAGGCAATGACCCATTTTTTCATAATGTGTAGGTTATTTATATAACTTTATTTACAATAATAATTATAATTGTTTTTAGGGCTTGTTTAGATAAAATATCTTAGAATATATATGAATGATAGTGAAATAATTTGAATTAAGATATTTTTTATTTGTTGATAAGAGAGAAAAAATTGAATTTGAGAGTATCTAAAAATACTTGAGAACGTTTGTGTTCCTAAACAGCTTCTAAGAGTCTAAATCGTGTCTTGTAAAACTAGCTAGATTTGATAAAATATTCTCTAAATTGAAAAATTTTCTAATAAAGATTAAGTTGATTATTAGTTGAAAATGTAATATAAAGTCTTAATCAATAAACTTTGCAAAATGATTGGAATTATTTTTACATAAAAATATAATATAAGAGTTAAAGTTAAAGTTAAAATTAAAATTAAAATTATTTTATTTTATTTCTTAAAATAAAAATGTCTCAATCTAATTTTTAGTCTTAGGCCCCTCAAACTATTAACAAGGCCCTGTTCATTCTTGCAAGATAATCAATTTTATGGTTCACACACATGAAAGATAAGGGAGGGGTAAATGGGAATGACTAAAGGTGAACAAAATTTGTCGTTAAATCAAATCTCATCCTACGTCAATGTCAATGTACCATTTAGCCTGCAACAATAATTTTTGTTGAAGAAAAAAGCTTGAAAAATAAAACTTTACATAATTTAGCCCCCCCTTCTTGGTAAAAGAAAAAGATGGATATTTTGGATTTGGTAGCGAGAAAGTGTTTGTCATATGGTGAGAGGAAACAAGTTATTGTACTTAGAATTCTTTAAATCCAAGATTAAATGATTGAGGACTATAATATAATTTGGAAAATACTGGGGATCGGTCCGTCCGATCCCCTTGAAAAAGGGATGCCGGCATCTCCGAGGGTGGTGGGTAACACCGCTTATCCCATCGTGACCACCGGCGTCCGGCGACCCCACCCCTACAACGGCGACTCCCGGCGATCTCTAGTGTGCCCCATGCAGCCTTAGACCCGTTTTGGACCTGTACCACCGACGCCGATGCCGTCTGGGTTGAGGCCGAATTCTCTCTTAAATTCATCTTCATTTTATTTTTTATTGTGTTTTTTATTATATTTTTATTTTTTATTGTATTTTTTACTATGTTTCTTATTATTTTATTATTTTAATTATATTTTTTATTGTATTTTTTTATTGTATTTAAAAAAAAATTATTGTATTTTGACTGGGGGCTGTTTTTGGCTGGGGGCAACCAGACTGGCCCCCAGCGTCTCCCTATAATTTTGTCACTTATAAAATGTGCTAAAAAATTATAGATATCATGGTGACATATGTTTGATGAATAACTCGTAAAAGGATTTAATATGTTTTGAAATTGATCAAATCATACTTCAAAAATTAATGAACAACAATCATGAGTCTATCTCTAGAAATATCATACCAGTTATCCACCAATTAAATTCAAAATTTGTAGCTTTTGTTTTTATTCAGAGGGGGATGTTTCATCCATTCACTTAATTGGAATATCATATCAATTAACACTTTTTGGTTGAATGAATTTGGTTTACAAGAATTTAAACCATACATATATATATATATATATGAAAATCTTGAAAAGGGACCTAAGAGAGCAAACCCTAGTCACTCTAGCCTTTGAAAAGAGAGGGGGGGGGGGGGAGCTGCACCGACACCCTCCCTCCCTCCGCTCTTCTCCCCCTTCCCTCTCCTCCGCTTTCCGTCTGTTTTCCCCAAGATGAGAGAGATTTCTTTGGTTTTCCCCTTTTGTGTTTCAGCACCCAGCATTGGTTAAGGATTGTGATTTTTTGGTGGCTGACCACCAACATGTGCCCCACAAGGAGGCTCCATAGCTACTGGTCCTCCTGCCTGCCAAAGTTTCCACCTAGAAGAGACTGTGTTTCGCCGCACGCGCGGCCAACCAATCTTGCGTGACTCAGCTTAACGCTGCACATGAAGAGATCTAAGTCTATCATGTGCGGTGGTGCTAGACTCGGGGACCTCGGTAGTGCATAGATCGATCGGCCGGACAATCCAAGGTGGCACGTGTCAGTCACGCATTTCCCGCCGCCGTTCTACTGTGTCTGCTTGTTTTCGAGTCCTTTTCTACGTTCTTGGTTTCAGATTTATTTTATGATGTTTTTTTCGTTTCCTACTCTGTTGGTTTGCTTGTTAAATAAATAGGAATAGATTTATTACTTTTTGGTGTCCCGTTCCTCCTTTGGAGGATGGGGGTGGACTTTCCTCATTCTCCTTTGAAGTATGGAAGCGGTAATTTCCTCTCCGTCCTCAGAAGGTAGAGATTTGGTTACCTTTGGCTACCTTTGCGCTCTCTCAAATATACCATACTTACTTTTGGTCTATCTTTTGAGAGTCTAGAAGTTTAGATAAACTCTGCTACATTTGTGTGCAGGGATATTACAGATTAATGTTTAGTTAGATTTGTAATACGGGTTTTCTCGCTTTATTGGTCTCAACTATAAACTTCATTTAATGAAATGAATTGAAATCTTTTTCCCAAAAAAAAAAGTCAAACTGCCAAAAACACATCTCCAACACATCGTCCCTGAACTTTCTGCCGTGCATGATATCTATCAATGTAGGTATGAAGGCATGCATTTTTACTTCATCAAAACCAGAAAATGCCAATAGACCTGCTACTAGAGTTGCACTCAAAAATGAAGAGATTCACAAAGCCAAGGACCCGCATGGCAAAAAGCACACTAGAGGTACTGTTGCTGGCAACAAACCAGACCAAGTGTCAGAACAACTAGCCGAATACGTGTAGGCCAAATAGCCAAACTCAGTGGTCCTAGTTTTCTTTGTAAATATACAGCTTTCTTTGTAAATATATTTTTGTTAATAGCTGTCATCTAGGTAGTATATATACAGCTGGAAATGGATAAACTTGTAGTGAGGAAAACACTTTGTAAATACTACATATACCAAAGTGAACTGATTGGGGCATTTTCACAAATACGTGTCCTGCACTAGTTCTCTTAGTCTTTATAGTAGGCAAGCATATGTTGCTTTCTTCCCTACTCTCTCCCTCAAATTTCTCATATCCACATGCTACTATTTAGCTGAAGCACCAGCAAACTTTGAGGCGTAAAATAGCCCAATCTTTCCATGCAATGTGTTTGAAAATGTGCAAAGAAATGAGTAAGAAGTAGGAGTGCTGGCAATCACAATTGCCCCACCCTAACCCAATCATGCGCCTCATGTAAATACCAACGCAGAAAATGTAGAGCACATTGTTCTCTCGTCCCATTTTCCCTCTCGCATCATGTCCAAGATGACTTTCTCAATGCCCACAAATTAATTGGCATCCATAACATCTTAAAGATATTAGTCTTGTTTGTTTTACAGATAAGATGATATGATATGAGTTGAGATGAAAGTTAAAAATTGAATAAAATATCATTAGAATATATTTTTTAATATTATTTTTGTTTTGAGATTTTAAAAAATTGAATTATTTAATTTGATTTGAATAAATTAGATGAGATGAGTTGTGGAAAAAAATGAATCTATCAGAGTGAGCTAAAAAAATGAGTCTATCAGAGTGAGCTGATCCCTAGCTGTGCTCTGTCCGCATAGATCTCTTACCCTCCTAATATATGCACATTATGTGGTGACTAAGAATAATTTAAACACATTCTTAATTGTTTCAATTTTGTCTTAAAAATGCACTGTAATTAGAGGTGTAAATAGTCCAGTCTGAAAAAGCAATGGACTGGTCTTATTCGGTCCGTCATTCTGCTCACCTAGGTCCAATTCAGGGGGCCCAAACATATATATTATAATTTACTTTATACTACAACTCTTATAATATTTTATAAATTTTTATAATCACACAATTTTTCTTTTCACTTTAAAAATACCTACAAAGTTTTTTCATTAATAAAATTTTAATTTTCTCCTCTTCCTCTTTTACAAATAAAGGCTAGTAGAAATTTTTTATTAAAATAAAAAATTATTAACTAAGCTTTAACTGATATACTTAGTCTCCTTTTATAGGCCTTCCTTACTCCTCTTTCACTACTTACCTATGTGGATTAAAAATAAAAGAATAAAAACCCAACACGCATTATGGCCTACGTCCATGAGTCTCTGGTGTAAATCGACTATAAGCCTGGTTTGATATATACAAACTCTATCCTCAGTAGGATCTCTACAATTCCTCCTTATTAAGGGATTCTCTTTTAAGAAAAACAAGTTTAGAGCTCTCTCTGATTGTGCCCTTCAATTCAATATCCAAATTGAGTCGAGAACTCCCCTATGCTACCTCCCTCACTTCTTCTAATTATCTCTTTGGTTTACGTCCTCTCTTCTCTAGCTTTATTTCCCTTGCTTACTTTATGTCCGATCAACTTCTTGTCCTCCAGCTTTATTTTCTCTCCTTACTTTATGTCCGATCAACTTTTGCCCTGTTTGTATTAGTGAGCTTAGTTATTTTAGTTCATCTCAAATTTATTATTATATTTTTTTTATATTTTTATATAAAATATAAATTTTAATATATTTTTTTTAATTTTTAATACACATTTTTCAAATCTTAATATATCTTTTTCAAATCTCAAAATAATAATAATATTAAAAAATAAATTAAACTCATCTCATCTCTGAATCCAAACAGACATATCTTTGTTAAAATATTAGTATTAGAGCAATCCTATCGAATAATTATTTTTCTTTTAAAATGGAATACTAAAAATTTATCTTTTCTATTTTAATTATTCACGCTTATAATATACCATCCATTACCTTATTTCTTTTATATCATTTAAATATTATATTTTTAATCTTTATTTATTTATTTAAAATAATTTCCCTAATATCCTCATATTTTTTATATTTACAATATCTTCCCCCATATACTCTCAATCATACACATAATCAAATAAGTTTTAAGCTTTCAAGCTCAGCCAGCATATAAATCGACCCAATATAAATATATATTTATATTATACAGACCCACTAATTTAACAGTCTGAAAATATAGAGTGAAATAAAGTATATAGATCAACCAAAAAAATTGCATAAGACACCAAATCTAGTCAACACAATCTTAGCAAATAAATAGACCCAATGATCCCAAAATTTGATTACGCCAACTTCTTGTTGAGATAAACATACAAAGATATTAAACTAACAATGATCTTTAGAGTCACATATTCGGATTAAAACAACGATTCAAGCATAACAAAATGAAAACAAAGCGCAAAGCTTTGAGAGAAAGTGACATGCTCTGAATAGTCCTAAATGCATAACCTTAAATATGAGATAAATGGACAGTGCCAAGAATCTTAAAAGCCTATTTCGAGATGTCAAGAACAATCTTAAATGCATGACACTAATTCGAAGCCCTAAATCGAAGGCCACAAACGAACCTCTGTTTCGTCTCTAGAAGAGGCGCAAAACGATGTTTTGCCTTGGAGGAAATGTCGATTTCCTAACAACTTCATGATGGAGAAAGCTGTGAACGAAGGAGGCGAAAACTTGAGAGCTGGGAAGCCTTGCGATGGAGTCGATTTAGTGTGAAAGAAATCCAAATGGCGCGAAGCAATGCCTTTGCCTGGAGGAAATAAGAGGGGCTAAAAGGCAAATAAAAGAAATACGCGACTTGCAAGAAGAATTCAAGAAATGAGAAAAAATAATATAATTTGTTTTAAATGATGAACAATGTTGCGCTATATGTAGCACAAATACTATTCATCTTTTTTTTTTTAAAATTCATTTTAGCTATTCTATTGGAGTGTGATTTTTGACCTTTTAGCTAAATTTGAGTTAAATTTTACAAAAAATAAGCATTTAGCTACTCTATTGAGAGTGCTCAGTCTCATTAAAATAAATTAATAAAATTTAATAAAAAATATAATTTTGATAAAAAAAAAAATCAACGTCAAAATAATTCTATATTAGACTTATCAAAAATATTTTCGTCATATTTGATAAAAATAAAAAAATAAAAATAAATAAAATAAAAATAAATAAAATAAAAGTACATTTGATGTATTATATGACATCAAAAAACCTTAATTTGTATATATTTTTCTATTATAACATATATTTTTTTTTTAGCATTATAAGATTTCTTACTAAAGATTAATGATCGGGTTAGTAATTGTAACAGTTGATTGGGTGACCTAGTATCCACTATTGAAAGGAATTACTTTTATTTTTTTCTATTCATTAATCTCTTTAAAACTTCGTCATAATATTATGAGAAAAGTTGGGGTTCGGTCCAACTGAACCCCCTACCATTGCAGCCCCTACCATTCTCAACGGCGGTGGGTGACACTGCCCACCCCATCGAGATCGGAAGCAGTCCGATCGCATCCTAATGTCTCCTTAATATTATATATAAAATGGCATAAAGCCAAAATTATTTTGTCAGTTAAAGCAAGGTTTACCAAAAAGCAAGACTGATCAACGCTAGCTATTGCTTTTTTGGCTATAACTTCTCACTCATTTCTTGTAAAAAAATCTTCATCTCTTTGGAATCAGATTAACCTTTTAATTTTCATCTTCTACAACACCTCCTGTCTAAGTTTTTTATATTTGTCTACTTCACAACCATATGATCCAACGTAACAACGCGTGATTTTGATCCAACCATCATCTAAAGAAGTCACAAAGACAGGAACAGTTATGTTATTTGGCAGTGCACCCATGCTCAAAGCAGAGGTGTTATATATATATAATTTATGTATACATTCATAGATATGATTTTTAATATATCGAACAGATGAATCATATTTGTACGTATGTTATTCAAGCCTATCATTTTCCGTGTAGAACTAGCAGCATTCTTGAACCAGCTTTACAATGGACAACTGAAATAGATTAGTTTGACCACAATAACTCTGCAAATTAAATAAATAAATAAACTGAATTAAAAATAAATAAATAAAAAACTGGAAATTCAAGGTACTGGGAATGGTCGCCCTTTTTAGTGGGCCAAGCTCGCACGTGGAGGACGGAATACAAGCATTATTGTATTGACATTACAGCAAAGCATCCGATGCTAAGCTTTTCAAATTCGTAAGTTTCATCAACCGCACTCAAACAACTGAGGTCCATTGACTTGACCGGGTGCAATCAGGTGGTATTGGTCCCTGAAACTAAACCTATTCGTCCATATATCAGTGGGCTCTTTCCTCTATATATGCTCATTGCCACATACTGCTTGCAACCACATTTTGCTTTCTGGTCTGTTCTTTGCAATCTCACCTTCTTTCGTTTGCTTTTTCTCCTTTCAAAGCGCAAAAAGATGACCGAATTAGTGGGAGGAACACTGCTCTCTGCCTTCCTTCAAGTATTACTTGATAGGATGGCATCTCCCGAGTTTGTTGATTTCCTAAGGGGAGGGAAACCAGGTGATGAACTCTTGTACAGGTTGAAGAATGTATTACTATCTGCAGGAGCGGTGCTCGAAGATGCCGAGGACAAACAAGTTACAAATTCTAGTGTGAAAAAGTGGCTTGATGAGCTCAAGGATGCTGTCTATGATGCAGAGGACGTCTTGGATGAGATTGCTACAAAAGACTTACAATCCAAATTAAATGCGGAATTTTGAACCAATAATGCAAGCAAGGTACGAGACTCCATCCATACTTTCTCATTTCATTTTATCTCATTCTCAAATACCTCGTTAGTGGGCTGTCACGTGTGTTGTGTACACAAAATCTAGGCAAATAAAAGAGTTTTGCTAGGCATTATTTTCACTCAACATAAACCATACTTATTTTTATTTTCTAAAATTTTTTAATTTCAGTTTTTCTAAACTAATCAAATTCTTTTATTCATCATTCATTCATCACACATTTAATAAGGGAAAAAAAATTTATGCGTGACATGATTATAATGATGATGATGATGATTAGAATTTTTTAAATGAGTGAAAAAGTGGTAATTGTGGTGGATGGGTTAATTTCGCCCCGAGGGGAAAGGATGGGGACTGAATCTCATAGTCCTTGTGTTGAATCTCATATACTATAGAAACCCTAATTTTGTACTGATCTCCATGTACATTTTCATTCTCTCTCTGTGTGTATATATATATACATACATATACAACATATAGATATCATTATATTATTTTAATCTCTTTGGAACCTTCTAAAATCTCTCCTGTGAATATGTTAGTATGCCCTAATTAAGATGTTTTGAGTAACATATACTTCATGATTATAATTAACACCCCTTTGTAGTTTGTATGATGAAAAAGACCTGCCCCAACAAAAGAAAGCGCACCCGACCCAACCTCTTTGATCGATGTACATGCATGCATTTATATTAAGCTCTCACCCTTAGTATTTTTTTCTTCTTTTTTTTTGTAATAAATGCAAATTCTAATTAATTAAATTGAACTAATTAATTATTATGTTTTCACGTTATTCTGGCAGGTGAGAATGCCCAAATTCACTCTCCTCAAGGACACTGAAGCTTCTGTTGATCCATTAATGGAGTCTTCATCGAAGATAACAAGTTCTGCATACTTGACTACAGTACTGAATCACGAAATTTATGGAAGAAAGTGGCCCATTCAGATCATAATGCATTATTTGAGTCTTCCCACTTCAGGTTTGACAAAGCCTGATCATTATTAAGAACTAATACTTGAAGAAGTATTATAATGCATTATTTCATGCACTCTGCTCATATCACTGGAAGAAAGTAATTAAATTCTGGTCTTAGAAGAAGTACTGTTTACAAATTATCTATGAAATGCATGTTGCCTGGTACACCAGTTTATAATTATATAATGGAATAATAATCTATATATGGACCCATATATGCATGCTTAAGCATGAAATTTGAGGTTCCATCACCTACTTATGGTAACACCTATATATTGGTAAATGATGTAATAGCCCTAAAAATCTTCATCTTAATTTAATTATTTAATTAAATGCTAATATACAAGATTAGTGGTAATTTGTAAAAAAATAAAATAAGCTTTAAAGAGATGGGCTTGGGAATGAGGCTTTGGAGGAATGGATTAAGTGAATGGGCCAAGAGAGTAGTGGTGAGCCCAAAGGGCCCATAGAGTGAGCCCATGACCCATCAAACCCATAGTAGAGACACATGTCACTTGGAGAAAAATTCTAGAAAATTATCCAAAGCTTGTAAGAAAATCCTAGTTGGTGGAGGTTGACTAGTAGGTAAATACATGTCATGTAAGATTGAGTGTAGGATCTAATGGAGTGATTTTCCTACCATGGAATCTTGGAGGTACAAGACACCATTCCCTGACTTTCCATTTGAGATCATGGTGTGTAGGGAAGTGACAAATGGCATGAAGAGAAGCATGGAAGGAAGGAGCAAGGATGGATTCGGTGGAGGCAACCCGTGGGGTATCTTGGGAGGATTCCATGGGGTATGACCACCAACAAGTTGATAGGACAAGGGAAGAGTGTGTAAGTGGATAAATTACAATATGTAAGAGAGTATGGTGATGTAAAGAGAGGTATGGTGTGGGTGTAGGTGATGGAAATGACAAAAATAAGGAAAATGGACAAAGTGGGTTTCGGTGGAGGCATAGCTTGGCCGGATCATGCTTTGCTCAATTTCTAAAAAGCATGGCTTTGAGATCACTTGGATGGACATATGAGAGGATGGGGGAATGATGATTGAGTGAAAAGCAAGAAAATGAGTGCTAAACACTCAAAGAAGCCGCCGGCCATAGCAAGTGAGAAGGGAGAAAAGAGAATCCTCCAAGGCATGGCCAAGATTTGATCTTGGAATGGCCTAGAGTTGTCAATCACTCAATCTATCATTGACCATACCTAAGTATGGTAAAAAGTGTACCAAAGACCCTAGGGAAAGGAATTGGCCGTGTGACCCCATATGCATTTCCCTTAGCTCATTTCACTTGAACACATGCAAACACTCTCCTATCTCATTCTCTCTTCACCTCTCGGCCAAAACCACTCAAGCCACCTCTACTTTTGTTTCTTCTTCTTTCACCACATAATTTGAAGAATCCTAAAGTAGTGAAGCAAAAAATCAAGAGTGTTGAGGTGATCAATACATTGGAGAAGGTTAGTGACTAAATTCATGCAAGTTTAGGAAGAACACACACACACATGTAACACTTTGTTTTGGTTAGAAGGAAATAGGGTTTCCTTTAAGTTTTGTGTTTATAGTTAGTCTAATAAGAGATTTCATATGTGTATTTTCAGATTTTAATCTAAAGTCTAATAGGAATATTGTAAGTATACTTTCACCTTTTCCTTAACAATTCTTGTATATAGTGAGGTGATAATGCTTGTTGGATTAATGATTGTATTGCCATGTTTGGATTGAATTGATTTTACTTGTCTTTGATATGAATAGTCTTGTGTAAACCTCTATGATGAAATAAACTTAGAATGTGAGTAGAGATGATGGATCAAGTATTAGTTGCAAAAAGAAGTGAAAAGCATGATTATTATATGAAATGATGAAGTCGATGCATGATGGATTTTAGTGTTAAGTATTAAATTTGGTGTTGCTAAGATAAAGTTTATTTGAGGAAATTAGTAATGAAATTGATTTATTCAAGGAAAATATTGTTTTGAGGAAATGAAAATGGACATGGAAATGAAATACATGATTGATATGAATTGAAATGGTGTATACTTGCATATGGAAAGAAGTAACCACTTGTGTATGATGACTAGTAATGTTTAATTGGAATTTTATGACACTTAAGGTTGAGATTAGAAGATTAAAATTATATTGCTTTGTGGTAGAATTAATTAATTGAGCTTATAGAAGAAACTTATAGAAAATGAAACTTTGAATAGATTAATGGAAGGAATTTCCCAAGTTAGAAAGGTGAAGGAAAGAAGTTAGAAATAATTAAGTTTGGAAATGAAAATGTCTACTTGGGGAATACTAAGGTTTCGGTTACCCCTTGCTAAGGAGGGTATATGTTTTAATTTAATACTTTAAATTGTTGGAGGATAATTGGAGTCAAGTGATGAAGGAAAGCCCTAGGAACTTCCTTAGGAAGGTTCGGCCATGATGGATTGGAGATGGGCCAAGTACCCTACTTCAATCCTAGGCTCAAATTTTGGATGTAGAGCATGATGACTAAGTAGGAAGTTGTAAAGCTATCCCAATGAGGAAGAAAAGAAAATGAGATGTGAATGCACTCGAGCTTGTCTCGGGTTTTGCATAAAAATAAGTAAGCATTGCATGTCTCATGCATAAGTCATGAAAAGTATGTTTTTAAAGTCCAAGATGTTTTTAAGAAAAAGAAAAGAAAAGAAAAGATTGAGTTTTTGAAAGAAAAGAAAAGAAGTAAAGTTTTATAAGAACCCCAAAGGCTGGGACGGGGAAGTGCCCTAGTGGAACTCCCTGTCCACTCAGGAGTGTTTAAAGTCGAGTGGAAACCCCTGGTCGATGAAGAACAGTCGGCGGACCGTGTATGGCTCCAAAAGGTGTCCAGAGCCCGGTAGCACCTAACGCTGGTGGGTGCCAAGGACGGATAAGGTGTAAGGACCTGCCGTTTTAAAGTTATAAGACGCACTCACATTAAAGTAATGCGGTAACCAGCAGGGAACACGCGGTGCTTAAGGGAACTGTGTTGTGTCTCATACATGTTAAGTGAAAAGTCATGACAAGATGGACTTTCGAGCCATAAGGAAAAGATCTGTTTAAGATAAGTGGCGCCTAAGAAAGAATAAAAGATACGAAATGTTTTAAAGAAATGATTTGAAAAGAGATGACATGAAAAGAAGTTTGAAAGAAGTAATCTGTATGAAAGTTTCATGAAAAGAAGTTTGAAAGAAGTAATCCGTATGAAGGTTTTATGAAAAGAAGTTTGAAAGAAGCAAGTCTGTTTGAAAGTTTTCATGAGCATGTGCATGAGTCAGTCATTCATTGCATATGCATTAGTTACGAATGTTTTGTTCACTTATCTGTATATTGGAAATGTTTTGGTTTAAGTGATAGTATACTTGCTGAGATTTCTCCCGAAATCTCACCCCCTTTTTATTATCTCTATTATCGCTCCCTTGGGAACGATAGAAGTTATTGCAGGTAGGGGTGTAAATGGTCCGGTCCGGTCCGGTCTGGTCTGGGAAATTTGTAGACCGATTTCATTCGGTCCAAGAATTCTCCCACCCTGGACCGGACCGAACAGGAGTTCGGTCCATACTGGTCCGGTCCAATTCGGTCCAGGGGCGGTCCGGTCCGGTCCAGGGGTACCCCATATGATTTAATGGGCTAAATTTAATATATAATTCTATAATAATCAAATATTTTTTTGGTCCAAATTTAATTACTATAAATTATAATATGTTAATATTATAAAAGTATATATTATATATTAATATGTTAGTATATATTATATATTAAGTAAGTTAGTAAATTATAACTAATAGTCTAATAGTCTAATAACACTTTCACATTAGTATATATTAATAAACTATAATTAATAAGTAATAACATTATTACAATTTACATTAGTATATTATATATTTATATGTTAGTAAATCGTGATAAATTATTAATAATATATTAAATAATAATAATACACTTATTATTTATATATTAATATATAAGAGTATATATTATCTATTAATATATTAGTTAATATTAAATATTAAGTATATTAGTAAACTATAACTAATAATCTAATAGTCTAATAATATTATTACATTAGTATATATTAATAAACTATAACTAATAAGTAATCACATTATTACAATTTACATTAGTATATTATATATTTATATGTTAGTAAATAGTAATAAATTAGTAATAATATATTAAATAATAATAATACACTTATTATTTATATGTTAATATTATAAGAGTATATATTATATATTATATATTAATATTAATATTAATATTAATATTAATATTTTATTATTTATATATATATTTAAAATAAAAAATAAAAAAAATAGGGATTCGGTCCGGTCCGGTCCGGTCCAGGGGGATGAACTCCCTGGACCGGGACCGGACCGGAATTTTCCGGTCCATATATTTTTTGGACCGAACCGGACCGAACTCCAACCGGTCCGGTCCCGGTCCGCCTGTCCGGTTCGGTCTTTTTACACCCCTAATTGCAAGACATGATGGATCCCCGGATTACGACTCTCGAGAAGATGGGTCGGACCCTCATGGGCCCGACTAAGACTGATACTGCTGGGCCAGTGACCCTAGACCTGTTGGATCAGTGGGCGGCAGAGTCGCTTCCTATGGCGACGTATTTTTTTGACGACCTCCGCCTTACGGGATGCTGTTTGGTGCTAGGAGTGGATGGGCTCCTACACATGGGACGCCTGTTTACGTCATCCTCTGGGATGATGTGTGACGTAGGCCCAGGACTGAGCCTGGACAGTCTTCGTTTTGGTCCGGACTTTAAGAAGATAAAAGAAGAATCCGCCTATTAGTATGGTTGGTGGAAGGGGGAGTGGATCGTCATTATCCTTATTTTGTATCGCCAATGTATTTTGAGGAAAAATCTTCCCGTTGTTTTGGAAAGTGCTTTTGTATAAAACTGTTTACATTGGTGACCTTAACTTTGATATATGTATATGATGTTTGATTTGGGTTTTATTTCGTTAACCATGTGATGTGCGACAAGTGTAACGTTTTGTCGATTGTTTATGGCTTGACCTTTTTCCGCTGCGATAAGAAAAAAAATATATATATAACATAAAATAAGGCTCTCACACGTAAAGATGAGGGATGACTTCCTTGTGACGTTCGTCCCCGGCGTCGCAATTTGCGTATGAATCCAAGCGCAAGCTGGGGCGCCGACAAATGACCCCTTTTTTTCTTTTTAGATAGACTTCATACTCACTTTCCATTAAGATTTGACTTTCAAAATTATACGGGGTCATTTGGTTTTCATTCATTTCAACGGCTATATGTGGTGGTCACATTACGGAACCCTCTCTGAAATAAGCTGTTGTGTACTCTTTCATAGGAGACCAAGGTGTCAACTTTGTCGCCATCCATCTATTTCATGAAGGAAATTAAGCTGTGAATATTTCAGCAAGACAAGGTGAGGATGGCAGAAATAATTTTTATGACGGAGATCGCAATTTACCAAGTTTGCTGAGGGGTATTGTTCGGCTTGATAAGGTGGGTCTTCAAAGCTTTCGGCCTAAGTCGTTTGAGTTTGACCTTTTGTTTGGTTGGTTTTTTGGGTTTGTTCTAAGCATGTTTAGATTATTTCTTTTGACTTGTTAGTTTATGTATAGGTTTTTGGTTATTGATGTCAGGGATGGTTTATATTAAATAATTGTAAATCCTTAGTATCCTACTTGTTATTACAGTATTATTTCACTATAAGTGAGAGTATTATTAATAAAATTGGGGAGGAGTCACTGTTAAATATGTGGCCCAACTCTTCTTTAAAAAAAGAAAAAAGAATACTCTTACATAGGGAGGCAATTGGGAGAAAATTCAGGAACTAGTGGGAAGTACCCTATGTGAAGACTTGAAGTGCCGAAATGTCAAAACTTTCTCAAGGTCCTGATATTCCTATTTGGAGAATTGATTCCTGAATAGAATGGTAAGTTTTCTACATTTTCAGCTTGGAATTAATTACATTTATGAACAGGGGGACAAAGTGACATGGGCTAAATAGATCTAGCACAGACTTCTGCTAAGTAAAATTTTTAATTTTATGTAGAAAGGTATGTATAAAGATTTGCCTTTTGACCAGAACATTATGAACTTGAATATATTAAAACCCCTTTGTACGGTGAAAAATTGTATGTACACTTTCAGGTGTGCAATGGAGTGAGAAGTGGCACTTGAGCTTTCTGGCTAGGCTTGAAAAGCTGGGAAAGGGGAATTGGAGGCTCATCTCTACGAACTTTGTGGCAACCAGAACTCCAATACAAGTAGCCAGTCCATTTGATGTACATGCATTTATATTAACCTAATTAATGCAAAATCTAATTAATTAAATTGACCTAATCATCATTGTGTTTTCACCTTATTCTGGCAGGTGAGAATGCTTAAATTCACTCCTCGAGTACTCATGAAGCTGCTGTTGATCCATTAATGATCTCTCCATCGAAGATGGCAAATTCTGTAGTACTTGACTGCAGTGCTGAATAACAGAATTAATGGAAGAAATTGGCCATTCTGATCATCATGCATTATTTGAGTCTTCCCACTTCAGGTTTGACAAAGCTAGCTAGCCCTGTACCAGTACTCTTGATCCAAGTGCAAAACCTGATCATTATTAAGAAGTAATACTTGCAACTCCTGCACTCCGATCATATCACTGGAAGAAAGTAGTTAAATTCTATTCTAAGTACTGTAAATGAAGCCATGCATAGGGATGACAATATGAAAACTATGACATTGTTTTAGAAATCTATGAAAAATGCATGTAGCATGGTACGCCTGTAAAACAATGGGTCACTTTCTTCCATAAATTAAATTATGACATTGTGTAAAAGTTACCATTCTGTATAAATGACCTCGTAGCATTGTGTACTACACCAGTTTATGTAGTGGAATAAACCACGGACCCATATATGCATGAAATTTGAGGTTCCATCACCTACTCGTAACACCTCTATAAATATATATTTATTTAGATAGAGTTTATACTCACTTTCCAATAAGACTTGACTATCAAAATGCTAAGAGGTCATTCATTTTTCCTTCATTTTAACGGCCATAATTGAATTAGAATATAAAATGTGAATTTTAGTAATTTGAAGGTGCATAGTCATGTGTTTTTCCTTTTTTTTCCCTTCCCTTTCCCTTAAGTAATAAAAATGACTATTTAAATTGTTCATTCTTTTATTTGGAGATATTGAATTAATTCTGATTTCTATAATATATATGTGGTGATCATATTATGGAACCCTCTCTAAAAATAGCTGATGTATACTCTTACATAGGAGGCTACTGAGAGAAAATTCAGGAACTAGTGGGGAGTACCCTTTGTGAATATCTGAAGTGCCAAAATGTCAAACTCTCCCGAGGTCCCGATATTCCTATATGGAGATCTGAACATAATGCTAAGTTTTCTACATTTTCGATTAGAAAACAAAAAATAAGTTTTCTACATTTTAGCTTGGAATTACATTGATGAAAGGGGGACAATGTTGACAACGAGAGGATAACAGCTCTCTCCATAATCACAGCAATCATGGTTCTCTCCACTACCACATAAGCAACAATAAATCCGTCCCAAGAAAAGCTCCACAATATCTGCTAACAAGAACAACTTCTTCTTTAGAATGAAACTAGCCGTCAGCATCTTTATGGTAGTATCGTGTATTTTGTAAATCTTTCCTTATGTAATTACTCTGTTTCTTTCCTCTGTTAGACCAGTATTCAACCTTGTGTGTATATAACTACTTGCTATACGTTTGAATCAATAAGAAAGGATCAATATATTTTTCAACAACTTTTTCTCAAAGTCTTTAAATGTGACATGAGCTAAATGGATCTGGTACATACTTCTGTCGAGTAAATTTTTCACTTTTATGTGCAAAGGTATGTATAAAGGTTTTCCTTTAGACCAGAATATTATGAAGTTAAGTATATTTATGGTCTCTAAATGTGAATATTGTAAAATATTTGATCATTGTGAATCACTGGATCATTCGCTTCTTATAGGAGAGATTCCTGCTTATATCTGGAATTTTGTTAAGTTGCTCTAAGCTTGAAACGGACAAGGAAGATACAACAATGGTTATCTACGGCTCAAGCAGTTTCTTAGATGAGTGTTTTGATTGGAATTCTTCCCCTATTATCAGCTGGTTTCTATGGCCATATAGATGTAAGGCTCGCATGGAGGGGTTTACTGAAACTAGGGAGCAAGTGTGCTATAAAATCAGAAGATTTTCAGCTCAAATTATACATACAACAATGAATAAACCATTCAGCAATTTTTCATGGACCTTTGGTGGGCCTTTGCACAAGTGCTCATCTTACCTTCAACAACAAGTGACATTGTTAAATAACCTTAATTTGTAAAGTTTTTATTATTGGGTGATCTAGCATCCACTTTTTGAAAATTTGAAAGGAATTACTTTATTATTATATTTTTTTCTATTTAATATCTTGAAAACTTTGTCATTATGTATAGATATAGAATATAAATCTAAAATTATTTTGTCAGTTAAAGCAAGATTTATAAAAAGGCAAGAAAGTCTTTGGTTTGATAAGCCATAATCGCTAGCTATTGGCTATTGCTTTCTTAATTGTAACTTCTTACTCATTTTTTTTTGTAAAGAAATCTTTTTCTTTTTGAAATCAGATTAAAAAAACGTACCCTTTTTTTATCTTCTGCAACACTTCCTGTCTAAGTTTTTGTTTTATATATGTCTACTTCACGATCATATGGTCCAACGTTAATCTGACATGTCATCATCCTCCTAGCTACGCTCCTACGTGGCAAACCTTCACGCATACGAACGTGGCACGTCCTCTTCAGCCTTCAGCCCCTTCAAAAATATATTCAGTCTTTACACATGCAGCTCGCTCATGAGTTCGTAGCCTGCGCTTATATCTTCAGTCGGTCGCTCAATATTCTCTCCGTATCTTTCTCTCTCTCTTCCATGGAAGGAAATTCAGACTCACCCGAACCAGAAACAACAGCTGGCATCCTTTCCGGAAAGTTGAACGAACTGCTGACGGAGGTAATTGACGACAATGACGACCTGTCGACAGAGACGTTCTTCATCAAAGAAGAAATGGTAGCAAAGTTCATGCAAGAGCTGTACAAGGAAATCACGTGTCCCTCTACTTCCACTAACCCCAACAAACCGACGAACGATTTTCCGCCACCAACACTGTCTTCTCCATCTTTGTCGACCTCGTCGTCGTTTGCATTGACAGTTCCGTTCGCCGACTGTAACGGCAAGAGTAGTGAGAGTTGTGGGACGACATGGGTGTCAGATCCGGCGTCCACACTGATGGCAGGCATTGAGTATTTTGGGCCAACGGCGAAGATTTGTTCGCCGGATAATGAGTTTGCAGTAGAGGAGGGTGGAGGGTGTAATTACAGGCCGGTGGACAATGGGGACAATGGGGAGAGCCAAGTGGACGGCTGTGATGTTGGGGAGTTGGATGATGAGTGGCTAGGAAGGATACTGAGCTGGGACCCATCGCTGCTTGAGGATCAATGCAGTTGAAAGCTTGCGCATGTGCAGGTCCCAAAAAGAGAGGTTCTTCCCTTCTCAGATTCCTCTGTTTCCTTTCACTTTTTGGTAAACTTTCTTATGAGCTTCCTCTTGTGAACATATTCGTACGAACTACTTTTGGCGTGCTTTGTATTATGTCACCTTATTACTGGTCAATGATCTATTAGGAAGAACGAAGTCACGCTAATATGTGATTTTATTTTGGTGGAATCCATTTATATCTATAGCATTTCTCTAACGAGATATTGTTTCGTTTCTAACCTTGATGAATTGTTTGATATCTTAGAATATTTGCATTGAATTCATAAAATTTTCTTTTAAAATTTGATAAAAAATACAAAATTAATAAAATATCACGTCCATAACTTTATATTAAATTAATAATTTGATTAATCAAATTGATAATATAATAATATTTTTTTAATAAAGTAAGAAGAGAAAAAGGAGGAAAAGAAAGTATAAAGAATAAAATATATTAAATTATTAATTTGGAATATGAATAGTAATTCTTTAAATTTAAAAAATAAACCTAAATTATTATAACTCTAAGTATGAGATGATGGAGTTTGATAGCTCCAATGTAAGATTATTTTAGATAAAATCATCAAATTTATATTTAACGGATCTTTTGATAGATCCAATATCAATGCTCTTAGGCGGCCTTTACATCTAATAGAAATTATTAACGATTTAGGCCATGTTCGAATAATAAGATGAAATGAGATAAGATAAAATTAGATGATTTTGGATAAAAGTTAAAAATTAAATTAAATATTATTATTCTTTTATAATTTAAAAAGAATTGAATTGCTTATCATATTTTGCGTAAGAATTTACAGAAAATATAATAATAAAATGAGATGATTTGGGAATATAAATAGGCCTATCTTTTGAGACAATTGAGGAATGAATATAACTTTACAAACAGCTAAGAGCACTCTCATTGGATTGGCTAAAAGTCATTTTTCAAAAAGTATATTTTTATACAAATATCAAAAAATAAGTGTCATATTTGATTAAATATGGCAATGAAGTATCGGAAAAGGTTCAAAAAATATTTTTTTTAAATAATAAAGCTAAAACTTTATCCAAAAAGCTAAAACAATTGCCAAATTTGACAATTGTTATAGCTTTTTGATAATTGTTTTAGTTTTACTATTCACAGTAAGTACTTTTTCAACCTTTCTCCGCATATTTCATTGTCATATTTAATCAAATATGATATTATTTTTTGATATTTATATAGAAGCATACTTTTTGAAATATGGTTTTTAATCAATTTAATAAGAATGCTATAACAAATAATAACAAGGGTCCATATTCATTGGAGTTTTTTTTTTTTAATTAAATTTTCGGTTCTAAACGCCAAGGCCTGCGAATTGTTGGGCCCAGATTCTTCCTCGAATCTCAAGTCATATGTATCGTCAAAAGGCTTGGCCCATCAACAATGCTCTAAGAAAAAGGGTTAAGGATATGTAGCCTCTTTCAATACTTATGGGACACGTTTTGTATTAAAATTATTGAGATCATTTTTTTCGATATTTTTTTTGTGGGGAAAATTGTTTGGCGTATAAAAGATCTGTTTTTTTTTTTTAAAGTATCATTTTCCTTTTCTAGGACTTATTTATTTACAACGTCAGTACTTAACTTTTTAAAAGGCCAGAAATATTGCTATTTACAAAACATGATGCTTTTACTCACAATTGATTAATAAAAACTATTATGTTTAAAACAAATTAATTAAGTTATAGAAAATAAAAATAAAACAGGAAATTATTTAAAATAAGTTCCATATTGCACTTAATGTTTATTGACTAGAAATATGGTATTTGTAATCATATAGTGTGTAAATTATTTTTTTTATAAAAAGTGGGTAAATATTAAACTCAAAAAAAAAAAAATTTCTATATAGTGAACTCTAATCTTTTTTAAAGAGAATGTATAAGACTTACACAGTCTAAGACTATATATAACATTATGCGATTGACTATAATAAATAAATTAATTAATAGATCATTGTAAACATTCATATTAGAAACCTTCATTCTCCTAAAGATTATAAACAAAATTCATATTCTAGGACGAATCAAGCCACAGCTGATCTATCCTTAAAAGACTTCAACCAAGTCCGTCCAAAAGTCATTTTTCTTCTTCAATATGCTAACTATATAAAAACACTCAATAAATGCAAAAAATAAGAAAATAAAAAAGAGAAAATAGGAAAATAAAAAAAAGTTATAAATGAGGTCATTCGAAATATAAAAAAGAGTAATTTTATATACAATCGTGAGTTCGTAAATATCATATAACCGTTTTAAAAAGTAGTAGAATTTAGTATTAAAATTTTTTATGTAAGACTTATATTTTATTCATTTTTTAAAAAGTAATTATGCAGTAGTATTTCTCATGATTGCATATAAATTTTCTCGTAAAAAAATAAATAAAAATCCTTAAAATGTGGACGAACCGCGAACGGAAGGTGTGGATCAGAGAAAAGAAAACAATAAAGAGAGAGACAAGAAAATACAGATATTTTAGTACAAGAGGGAAAAGAAAATAATAAAATGTAGGAGTAGATAAAGTCACAATCCATCCATCTTTATTATTTTATTCCCACTAATAAAATAACAATCCACTGTATGTTATGTTATAAAATTCAACAGTGTCAGAACCCATTACTGTTGTGATCACCTTAATATCTTTTATCCTTTCAATAATAAGCCAGTAAAGCCATTTTTAACTTCTAATTACCACATCCCAAAGAATAATAAAGAAAAGTAAAATCAAATGTAAAGTCCTTGTTCATCCCAAAAATTTAAGTTTCATTTGTATTCGTAATTCAGCTCAATTTATTTCAATTTATTTTCATTTCATTATTATATTTTTATAATTTTTTATATAAAACATAAATTCTTATACATATTTTTCAAATCCCAATATACATTTTTTAAATTCTAAAATAATAATAATATTAAAAAATAAACTAAACTCATCTCAATTCATCTCATCTCTAAATCCAAACGGGACTAAACACTTTTAATGAATGAGTTTAGGTCGTGAGATATTTAATTAAAGAAGAATTTTATAACCATATTATTAAAGAAGATGTGACATATTTATTATTATTAAATAATTATTTATTATATTTTTTTATTATTGAATTATAATAATTGTGACATATTTTATTTAAAAAGATGAAAATAAGATTAGAATGTCATGTATAGCATTAATTGATTATATATATTATATTATCAAAAGAGGCCAATTTCAGAGGAGCTGTAGAGCAAAGGACAATTCTGAAATTAAGAAAAATGAAAAAGGCATATTTTTGTTTGTTTGTTTGGATTCATGGAAACCAAAACAGAAAAAGGTGTATCCTAATTCCTATCCCTTTTGGCGTTTTGCTTATCTCAATGGACAGCCACTCAAAGACACAGGCACGTGCATGGTGTTATCAGGCATGTATAGGCAGGCGTTTTTAGATGAAGATGAAGAAGAAGATAATAACATTATACAGAGTAAAATTTATTATTTAAAAATTAATTTTTTTAATATAATTTTTATATTTATTTTTTTTTTAAAATAATTATATATTCTATAATTATAAATATCATTTCTCAATAAAATAAACCCTAGCTGGATCAGTAAGGTCCTTAACGTAATTGATTTACAACTTCTGCAGAAATTCCTACTGTCTCTCTCAACCAGTCCAGAAACCATGTGTACGGAATTTAGCAAATTCCCACCTTTTCAGCATCATGCACTCCACTTGAGGTTTATTAATTGGAAATGCCATTTCATCGAATGGTTTCTCTCGAATTTTTATTTCGAAATAAAAAAAATATATATTCTTTTTAATTTTTTTTTACTTAATGATTACATATATATTTTTTAATAATATAATATTATTTTTGTATTTTTTAAAAATAATAAATATTAAAAAAATGGATGAAAACAAATCAAAATAAATAAATAAATAAAATAAATTTATTCATATCGGAAAATATAGAAGTACTCATTATTAATATCATAAAAAGAAAAAAAAAACTCTACAAAGAGTCATATATCTTTCATGATAGGTAATGTTATTATGTGTTCTCATTTTGATACTTTAATTTGATATTTTTTGTATTTTAATTTTTTTTAAATAATAAAAGGAAAATAACAAAAAAATAATTATTTTCTATTTTTTTATTATTTTAAAATATTTTAAAAAAATATCAATACACTAATAATTACTTCTTTAATTATTAAATAAAATTAAAAATTTTAAAAAAATACATAAGATGTCAAAATGAGAAGGTAAATATAATTTTCCTTCATGTTAATATTCATATGAATATTATAAGCTCTACTTCATATATTTATCTATCTTTTAATATAGATCTTAGAATTCGAAAATAAACTCTCTTTTTTCGTTATTATAAAAGAGAATGTAAATTTAGTTTTTAGAAATAATGCCTCAAGTTTTTATGTGGAACTTGGAAGTCATTGAAATGCGGGAATATGTAATAATAAAAGAGTAATGTTATATATAATTCTCTCTCAATCATATCTTACTCAAAGCATGACTTCAAAACTGCCAAGGGATTACACTTAATGCAAGTTGAGCTTAAAATCATCCTCGTCATCATCAATATCATAATCTTTTTTGAAGAAAAAAAAAATGAGGATTTTGGGTTTGTTATTTATTATTATTCATCTAATCATCTTCCTCATCACCATTTATTTAAAAAGTTTAAATTAATAAACATAAAAATTTAATTATTTATATTATGTTTTTAACAGACACGAAATATAGGTAATTTTAAGAATAAAGCAATTAGCATTTAATGTTAAGATTATTAAAAGGAAAAAATAATTAAACCGTATGCTACAAATTACAGGTAAACATCGAACCTTGTAGAGAGTAGAGACCCCCAATATATGAAAGGGTTTGGAACTTCCTACATTTATATGTGGGAAATTTCGTTGCAATCAAGAGTTGACTTTTGATACTTTGAAAACTTTCACATTCCTCATTACAAGTCATTGATTTCAGTAATCTTGCACTGCTTTTAACTTAGAACTGGATCATCATGTGCTTTCATGGCTTCTCCAACAACCAAATTTATTCACATTTGTTATTATTCTTTTTTTATTCTTTGCGAAAGGAGAGTTGAGAAGACTAACATGACAATCCTTTCTAGACGCGACTACAAGAATATTTGATTTGAGTCATAACCATGTTTCAAAGACGAACCTATCACTCTTCTCACTCCAACAACCCCAAAATATCCAATCGATCCAAAGTCTATCTCATGACCTAAATGTAAAGACTTTACTATCACAAATAATTACAACTTACGTTTTTTCAAACTCTTGCCTTCGGTGCAATAAAATACCGACTCCTACCACCCGAACTACGCGTAATTTATGTTACTGATTGTTTGCTTTTCCTCTTCCTTTCGTTTTTCTTGTGGTTCTTATTAAAAGTTTTTAAAAAAAAATTTAAAGAAAAAAAGGCAGGCCTCCTAAAAGACACAACCTCACACAACTTGTTTTTGAGAACTTTACACATAATGTTCCTTCAAAATTTCTTGTCATGTTTTCCTGTTTTCCCTGTCGGTTGGTCTCTTTCCTTGCTCATGACAAAATCAACCCAATTCATGCGAAAACATCCACAAAATGAAAATGAGGACATAAATGCTACATATATTTACAATATATAGATTTAAGTCATCTTAATTTATGAATCTACCTTCGTAGATCGTAAATCTCTTTACTAAATTGCTTAGCAATGCAAGGAAATAAGCAGAGTGAGAGAGCTCCAAGCATAATTGAAATCGTCATGGAGTTGATCATTGATAACCATTGAATTCCAGAATTGATTACAGCATCAAACTTCCCAAAAAAAATTAAAAAAGAAAACTTTACTAAAAGAACTCTAATCTTAATCCCTTTTATATTCTTCTATTAACCTCAAATTCTCAGCCCAATCTTCATCTTTGAACTTCTCGAAAACCCCATAAGTAAAAAAGGAACAAAAATTAAAAAAGAAATATAAAGATCAGCGAAGCAAACCCAAAAAGAGAAAGAAAGAAAATTTAGTGATAATTACTTAAAAAGTCCACTTCCAGATCTTGATCCGTAGATCGACCTTGCATTTGGAGCCAGAAACAGAAGCCACCGACGGGGACTTGGATTTCGGTGCAACCCCGTTGATACCCTGACAAGTAACCCTAATACCCACCTTGTTGCTCTTCATCCCTCCCATCTTCACCTTCACTTTGGTGTCCATCTGAATCTTCATCGGGACGCCATTCTTCCTCTTCAGATCCGACCTCAGAGCCGTCACGGAATCCGTGTCCAGATCTCTCGACGCCGTCAGGATTGTTCGAAAAGTCGTCTCGTTCTTCTTATCGCTGACAAACGCCGGGATAGAGCCGTTGGCGATTTGGACTGAGTGTGAAGATAAGCAAGAGAGGGCGAAAGGGTCGTAGAAGAAGGTGATTTGGGAGTTAGGGTTCTTGGAGAAGAGAGTGAGGTTGAAGAGGGAAGAAAGATGCGAGGAAGAGTCTGCGGTGGTGGTGAGATTGAGCTTGGAAATGCGGAGGGATGAGACCGAGAACTGTGGCCGCTGGGGGTGGTAGATGACGTAGAGTGCGATGCCGGCAATGGAAACGAGAAGAGTCAACACGAGGAAGATTAGGAGTGACCAGAAGAAGCAGCAGCAGCACAGGCCACGTCGGCTGCGTCGGCGTCGGTGGTTGTGGTACTGAGGTGGTTGTCGGTAAGGTTGCCGGAGTTGAGACTTGACAGGGGCGGCAGCGGCGGCTGGAGTTGTCGTGTTATTAACACCGGCCGTGGCGGTGCCGTTAATGGCGGTGGGCTTTGAAGAAGGGTAGACTCTGTCTGTCATCTTGGGATTTCTGCAGATACAGGAGATCTTTGAGAATTTGTTCAAAACAAATAAACAAACAAACGAGAGATGGATCGAAAGAAAGAATTCAGAAGGATTGATTGCTGGTTTTGATAAAAATCTCACCGAATCGTGCAAACTGGAAAGAACGGGAAAGGAATAATTTCTCTCTCACTCACTCGTAGTTTCTGAGATTTTTCTTCTTACGAAACTGACTGTGTTGTTCTTTTTCTTTTTACTGTCTCTTTCTCTCTCTGACTTAAATGCAAAAGATTTTAATATTTTATTTATATAAATATTTATGTATTAATTATGCAATGTGAACTGTACATCTTACACGTAGTTTTTGAGCCTTTTTTTTTATTATTATTTTTGTCTGCGGTGCTTAACATGTGATTGAGTGAAATTCTACAGAATTTGAGGGCCTCTGTCTTTTTTTTTCTTTTTTCTTTTTTTTTTTTTTTTAAATAGTTTCATTCCATTTAATTTCAAGAGATTGAAATTTACAATATGATTGAGAGTTCAATTACATACATACTGAAAATCAACTTTTAATTCTCTCAAAAAGAAAGAATTATCACTACGCCCAACAAAAAGTATATACCAAGTTTCTCTAAAAAAATGAGAAAATTAAAATTTCAAACGAACATAATGTTTAAGAGATTATTTCTCACTTTTTTTTTTTGTATACAAATGAAATATAAACAACATTAACAAATACCACAAATTATAATAAAATATAACACAAAAATATGATTGACATTTGACTGTACTTACACTTTAATGGCATCACCTGCCATATTAGACATGTGGACAATTGTTTAGAGAAGTACAATCATTTTGTATAAGTTTCTAATTTTTTTAATAATTTATAACAAACTTAATATGTATTTTAGTACTAGATATTATGAGTTTACATCTTTTTTTCTCTAAAAATTAAAAAAAAAAAAATTGGACAAAAATTATATAGGGTCATTATTCCAACTTTCTTTTCGTTGTATTGCAATTATGTGAAAATTTAGCATGTAATCTCTTCTTTAAGGATAGTTTGTACTTATTTTGTACTTATATGGCTAAGAATGTGGAGAGTAGATATATGAAATTATAATTACCTATTAATCTCTTAAGCCGTATTATATCAATACAATAAAATAAATTATTAATAAATGGAGTCCGGATTTTGATATGGTCAAAGGTCATATAGAGGGAAGGCAAGAGAGAGAAATCCCACCGACAAGACTTGAGAGTTAATCTCAATTATGGCTTTTGATCCATTCTTTACCTAATTATGATTAGAGTTTGCATAAACTTGACTCCAAAGTCAATTAACTATATATGTTTTTTTTTAATTAGGTTGCTTTCGAGGTTGGTTTTTTTTTTAACATTATTTTGTAAAAGATACATCATAACTAGAAAGTGCATCTACAATTATAAGTGACTTTTAATAATTTAGCTATTTGATGTATGTAAAAAGAGAAATACTCATCATTTCATAAATTGACATATTTTGTATAGTCTCAGATTATAAAATTATTTTTATTTTAAAATAAAATTAAAAGTCAATTTATACAATTAAAAAAAAATTGTGATTGTATTTCTCATGTAAAAATATAAATTAGGTTATATTCATTCATTATTATTAGATAATCTATTATTAAATTTTTAAAATTATCACTCATTGTTAATTATATAATATTTTGGAATAGATTAAAAAAATCATTTAAGTCTCATTTTGATAGTGAAATGAAATGAGATATTTTTATATAAAAATTAAAATTAAAATTAAAATATTATTTTTTAATATTATTATCTTGAGATTTAAAAAAATTAAATTATTTATTATATTTTATATTATAAAAATTTAAAATAATTATAATGATGAGATGAAATAAAACTATTAGGACCTTATCATATTTTAAAATTACCTACTAATTATGTCTTAAAATATTGATATTGTAATCATTGATTATGGTTATATTCAAATAGCCATAATAACATCTCATTATATTTGTCTCCTTTCTATCATTTTTGTTATAAAAAAAAAAAAGAAATTGATTTTATTTTTTTAATTTTTGTGAAATTTTTAAAATTTTAGGATTGGAACAAGTATTCAAATGAATATTATAATCAAGAATATATGCGTGTTTATCTACAGATTTAAGCTTTAGGATTGGGACAAGTAATCTGAAATAATTGATTTAAGAAAATATAGACAAAAAGGCAAACTCAAAGATATGATTATTCCAACTAACCAAAAGACAGCTTTGAAAAAAGAAAAGAAAGAACAAAAGACAAAGCTGAAGTGGTAAGATGGTTTGGTATTTGAGAACTACCGACACTCACAAGTACAGACCTTCAAAGATTACCTTATCACAAGCTAACACACTTCCCACGTTAAAAATGTGATGCTAACTCATTTACCGTAGCAAAATTAATTAAAAAAGAAATTACATTTAGAGTCTTATGTGTGTAAATCCTATGCATTTTTTAAAAAAAAAAATGGTTGATATTTTTGATATCCTTATAAAAAAATTTATTTTTTTAATAGTGAATCTAGTTTTTTATTTTTATTTTAAAAAAAGAGAGTGCGTCAGACTTACATATTTTAAAACTGTATCTAACATTTTTTGTTAAAAGATGATTAGAAAAAAATAGGGTTCACAAAAATAAAATTTTACAATCTTTTTTATCAAATAATTTTACATAAAATTCAAAGAGATAGTGGCCAGCATCGTGGATCTTAACATTCAATTATAAATGAGTATTTAGATAATAAAATATTACGCACGATAAAATTTAAAAAAAAAAAAAAAAACTGCAGTGGCCTCAATGTCGCAGCAATAGAGTATTGATTTTAAAGTACTGTACTTGGCTAGACTGGATTGTAATTAAGTAAGATTGTTTATTTTGATAAGAAATAATATTTATCACCGTCAAATGTGTAAATATCACATAATTATTTTAAAAAAATAATTAAATATAAAACTCATATAAAAAATAAATTAATTTTTTTAAATAATAAATCTCATTTTTTTTAAAAATGATTGTATCGTATTTATATATTTTATGACCGTACATAATATTATTTTTTATAATGAGGTGAATGCATCCTCCAAAACAGGAGAGGCACAAGGCAAAATGTTTTCCATGCAGGTCGTTTTCTTTCTATGTATCATTCCTTTTTTGGGCATGAAAGTCTTATTTTGCTGAGGTAACTGTAATGGCGGCCCGTGAGTGGAAGTCCTTGACACTATTAGCAGCCACTCGAGTTTTCAATCTTTGTTAATGCATATTAACTACAAAACCTCTTGTTCTCGGATCGTCAGTTTCCACATTTTCTCTGCAAACAAACAGATTGTAGAGTGGATTATGATCATTATAAATCCCATCTCTTTGCTTGGGATAAAGATCAACTCTCACGAGTTTAACCATTTATCTTTATTTGCAGCTACACTATGGATATGTCTGCAATGACGATGAAAGACTTCTACTTGAGGACATTATTAGCATGAAGAAGCAAGAGCCATATTATTTAGCATTAAATGAAGCAAAGAAGCTGGAGATGAAGCAGATAATCCTTGAAGGTGAGAGTACTGTCTAGATGTAATCATGACAAACATGCATGACCAGATTATGGCGGATTGGAAGATCTCACCCATGCTCAATGACATCATGAAGATAGAGACACAATCTCGTGAATACACAAAAGTCCATAGAAGTGGTGATTTTGTTGCATCCAATTTAACCCCTAGAGATTCTCTCAAGTGGTAAAAGACTTAAGTTTCGACAGTATGCTTCCCTCGTATCTAAGGTTCAAATCTCCTTGAATACAAACATTCTAAAGACCATTAGATTGAAATATTTTTTTCTTTGAATACTTAGATGCACTTACGAAAAACTCTTTATCAAGAACCTGTGCATTCTAAGAATTAATCAGGATGTTGTTTCTAGACACCTAGTGCCAATAAAAAAAAATTATTGCACCCAATATTAGCCAAATGGGTTGCTGCTGTCCATTTAGTTGGTTGCAATCCATCCACAATTACCTCTTCGACCCTAGCATTGTGTTTAAACTCCATAACGACTTGACTATTCTTGTAATATTTGCTAAAAAAAATTAATCAAAGCATCTAGCTTCCAAATTGGTAAACAAGGATGGCCCGATTTCCACAAGGGAACTCACCTAAACCCTCAGAGTTCTAGGATTTAAGATTGCAACTAAGATCGCAACAAAACCACAGTGAATACAAGTCATACATGTTTGAGAACATCATAGTACATATGGGCAATTAATTACAGAGATGATGAAGTAAATGAATGCTCTAGAGTACAGCTTAGGAATTATAGTGCAAATCATACATCAAAAGATAATCTAAAAGGCATCTTCCTGTAGCCACATGCAAACACAGTGCAGCTTTTGTTTTCTTTTTAAACTTTTGATCTGGGGATTAGAACATATCATGATCTGGCTATTAAAAAAAAATTAGATACAAGGGCAAAATGGGATTTGTACAAGAGAACTACAAAAAATGCATGTGAAAGCATGTGTATGTCATATAAGCACCCCTTGTGCCAAACATGTATCAAACTGTCAGCCAGCAACTCCCATCATTCAATTGGATGCTTGGAAAATTGAATTCAATATCATTGGCAGACAAAAGTAGAATAAGTACAACAAATCATGGCAAACAAACTCAAAAAGCTTGCTAAACGGTGAAAGTTGGATCTTCTCTGACCACCTTCATGTCTCCTTAACCTGAAACCAATCATAACACATCACATTACTGTCTGAAAACCATAGGCATTCTCATAATAAAAGTGTTAAAATAAAAAGGAAATAATTTTACCTCCCATGGCCAGTAGATCCCCCCCTCCATGTGCTGCGACTGAAAAATGGAAAGTAGAGAGTTCCACTTACAGTGGCACCAAGCAGAAAAGCCGTCAATCATTACTTCCTAAATCCTACACTGTCACAAGGCAATGGTGAAAATGAGGTTAATAATCTGGTTATCGATCACCAAGGTCCAGCTTCAAAATGAATCACACCTCTAATATTTTCAAAATTATACATGCTAGCAATCAAAATCGTGTTGGTGAATCGTGAGGGGAGTGCATTTCATGCAGATTAGAAAAGCAGAAAAAAGCCCTCAAATGCTTTCAATAATTACTCGAAAAAAATGGTAGATCTTATGCCATCGGGTACTTTAGAGCATAGGCATTGACCTGGGATGGAAATCTCTGTTGAAAGGAAAATAATGAAACCAACTGATTATGTTTTAATTGGAAAAAAAAATTGTAGTTCTGGACAATAATTGGGGAGAAAGATCGACATGACTCCCCTCGGCACTGATTTTCTTGGCAAAAGTGGAAGATAGTAGAAATCACTTATTACCTCAAAGAAATTAAAATCCTCTGTAAAATATCAAGTCATCCACTAGCTAATTCACCATGCGTGCCTTCATTGGCTGTTCCTACTCTCTTCCTGGACGCTCTTTATGATCACCTAATCTGTTTGATATTCCACTAATACGTCAGAACAAGAAAGATCCCCAGACTTCGTCTAAGCTGCAAGTACATTCTAGAATCAAAATGATCAGAACAAGATGTCAAAGTAGCACTCTTATATATTTTTATCTTGCCCAGAATTGTGCTGATGGTCATAAGTAAATATATATATATATATATATAGCAAAAAAGAATTGGAATAACAGATGATGATAAGAGTTGATCATGCCGTTAATATCCAAAATGTGTTCCTTATAAAAAAAAAAGTATAAACGGCTAAATTAAGTACCTTTGATCTTTCATGCTTCTATACATTAGCATCACACTGAGCAAAACAGGAACCATTGCTAAACACAAATGCTCCAAGGAGTGCCCACTGACAAGGTATCGGTTTACATAGTATATTTTCTTGTCAGCAACACCTTCAAATTTGGCTAGAACATGTGCTCCTGTACCAAAGTGTTTCCAGAATTTTAATTATCCGACATCCATGGGCAAGGCATTGCAAACATTTATCAGATAGTAGTAACATCACAGTTTTCAAAACTACAGCAATTCCTCCTGAACAGTATAATGGCAAACTAAGTGCAGGAAACAAACAATTTTATTAAATGGAAAAGGAAAGAAGAGAGAAGAAAACAGAATAACATAAAGTAAGGTAATTTTTCACATTCAAATCAGATGAAAGCAGTTTTATATCTAGAGATGCCTGCCAAAGAAAGGAGGGAGTGAACCTATGTTTTCACAATTCTGAAGAGCAACTATCTTCAAAACCAGTCCCTTCCACTAACTAGCAAAAGAAATCAATAAGTGCAAATTTTAGGTGACATCATTTCTTAAGCTTTTGCAGTAAGCATATGTAATTTTTCCAGAGCACAACACATGAGCTAAATGGAGATTTAAATTACTTCAACAAAGAAACATATAGTTCCAGCATAATATTGCTGTGCAGCTATCTGATTACTCCCAAGGATTATTCATCTCACTAAATTAAATCGCCACAATAAAGAAACAGATATATCCAGCCTAATCATAGCTGATATGACTGCCCATTACTCCTAGCTGCACATACCCGTCCATTACTCCTTTTTTTTAGATAATAAGAAGTTTTATTCCAAGTAATAAGCATAGACAAGTACACAAGATGTATACAAGTGACTGCCCATTATTCCCAGGAAATATTTTTCACTTTTACTCTTTTTCTCTTTTTCTTTACAGATATGCATGATACTGATGAAATATCCTCTAGAACCGAAAAAATGCTGAACCAAAAAACACCTTTTAAGTATTGGTATTGAAAACTGCAGTTTTGTCACTCCCGAAGACTTTTTTTTTTTTGGCACTGGGTGTCTGGGAACAGCATCCCGACTAATCACCTTTTTTATTAGCTCCCAGAGACTTTGGGAGGTAAATTTCAAGTATTTAGGTTTTCACTTTCAAAATTCCATGAACTACTTCAATTTGCAGCACTGAATGATTTGCAAGAATTTGAAGCCTCCAATACAGGATATTATTTGTACAGTTCTATGCAAACTAATAATTCTTGACTGAAAAAATAAAAAGGAAACAGAAAGTTTTAACCCAGCACGACTGATGAAGGGTCTGTTCAAGATCAAGCCTCATATGCACAGATGCAAATGTCTCCCAGAATCTGATGCCTACTTAGCAGCCCTCATTGGGACAAAATAAAAGTAATAATAGCTTTAACTCAAACTGATCTCTTTGGAGTTTCATAAACCTTGATTCAGTTCTCCGATATTGAAGTGTTACTTGAACCTCAAAGCTAGAAAAATAATTAACAGGAAACATAATATCCATAGAATGCAAATTGTTTGGAATAAGAAAATGGATATATTGTGAGTATTGTCCAATGCACTGTAGCAGCATAAAGAAGCAATATTCTGTGCTATTATAACTAGGTTACTCTAAGTGTTCTTTATTTATTTTTTATTCAAGCTTATGTGTATGGTAACGATTATCTTTAAATAAGGGATGTGATCCAAAGTAACCATGGTTATAGGGTTGAATTATCTTATATTTAGAGGTTATGACAACTACGTAAGAGAGTCTGACTGGTATTACCAATAAAAGTGTGACTACTATTACAACTATGTTAACATCCTGAATTTGTATTAGCTTTTTTTTTTTTTAGAGAGATGTAGATATTTCCTTTGTATACGTCCTGTGTACTTTGAGTTTGCCTATTCTTGGGAATAAAGTTTCTTATTGATTATAAAAAAAATATTACCAATAAGAGTGTAACTTCACATGTAATGACAATTAGTTTGCAAAAAAATTGCAATCTTCATTGTACTAGAAATGCACCTTTAGCATATTGTACAATAAATTGATCGTCACTTGTAAAAAAGTAAGCAATACACATATAGATATTTTTATTATAAGAACATCATGCTCAAATAGCTTTCAAAACGTTTCTAGGTGTACGGGTACCATTTCTACACAAGTAACATTTCACACTGCCCCTATTTATTTATTTATTAATGTTCATTTTAAAGCATATTTGTTTAACATAACTTTTTCTCCAGTTATGTTGCCCAAAACACAGATTGTTGCAGTAGTTTACCAAGGCAAAATCATGAAAGAAAATTACCGTGTAACCATCTTTAACAGATTAGACCAAAATGAAAAATTACCAGGACATGGCATACCTGCTGCAAAAAGCCAATATCTAGCATGAGTATACTGGGATCGGAACACATACGTCATGCCCGGGATGGCTATTGACGGAATCAACTGGAATGCCATGCACAACCGAAGATCATTATATGCTCTGCAACCAACTAGCAAACCATATTCAGCATTGAACTTTGGCATAATTCCAAACAAAGTTTCTGGAAGTAATCAAACTAAAGGATACATGTGAAATTATAACTAAAACCTCACCTCCCATAAGCAGCACTAAGAAAAGCAACTAAAAGGAGGGTACATAGAGTACTTAATCCAATCCTCTGACCCACTCTTTCCACAATAAAACTAGAGTAAAGTGAGGAATACGCGATCATCATCTGCATATATTTATTTAAAAAGTAAGCATAAAGCTTGATCAGGAGATCATCATCTTCATATTATAATCTACTTTAATATGACTAAAATTAAAATAATAATAAGTGCAGCAAAACTAGGAATTCCTGAGAAGCACATGTCCTCTTATTATTTTTCGTTAATTTTTCCTTTTTGTGCCATTGACTCCCCTAGTTGATCAACCAAGGAAACCGAAGAACAGTATCCATGTTCAGTTTTTGTGACTATGTGATGTATGTCTCTGGGAAAAAAATGGAAAAATAACTGCATTGAACAACGATTATCAACCTTCCCCACCATTCGGTTAGGCCGACTTCAGCGAGGACTTCTTTTATTCGAATAAAAAGTAATCAATAATCAACATCAGTTTCTTTTCCTTTCCAACAATTTCTCAGAATAAAAATGAAGATACTGAAAATAATACACGATGAAATTGAGTTCTAGAATAGTGTTGTAATGCTTACCGGCAATGTATCCCACATCACTCTACTGTCATCGGGCTTCATATGATAATAAGCAGACCCAAAAGCCACCCCTGCTATTCCAGCATAGAATAGTGCCCAACCCCAAACCTCTCCTGGAAAACTACACCAAATCCATATTCAAACAAAACCCACAAAGATTCAACACCAAAAACATACCAATAAAAATGATCAACTAAAATATCACAACCTGATGTTAAAAAAATTTCCTTGGATTGAGAGAACAAAACCCAGAACACCCACAACCAAAAATGGGAAATTTGTAATCACATTCAACGTGTTGGGCACTCCTGTCAAAACCCAGAAAAAAAAGAATCAGATAAATTAGCCAGAACATCAAACAATACGCAGATAACATACACATAGATACGTATAGTCAGGTGAAGCGTTTGATTACCGAGAAAGTTGCGCATGTCAGCGAAGACATGGTTCTTGGGAGAGCGAGGGATCTTGGGGGTGGCCAACATGAGGCAAAGCAAACACAGCAATGCTCCTCCCCATATCCGAGTTCTCTTCCCTCTTGCAATCTGTTGATTCACTGCCCAAACCATCTGTCTCTCTTTCTTCTCTCTGAGTGGAACCCTCACTTCCTTTCTCCGTGCCCGTGCGCACTTTTTTGATATATTTTTTGAAGAGATTCAAATCTCATTTTCAGATTTTGGTGATGTTTGCGTAATTCCCGTTTATTAACCTTTTCCTGACGAAAAAGAAAGGAGCACTTTTGATTGTTGTGGCACTATCGCCCGTCACAGCCGCGTTAGGTTGGACCACCAGTCGTTGAATGCAACACTTCTATTAAATTTGTTGGGATATAAATTTTTAAATTCCTAATTTTTTTAAAAAATAATATCATATATAGTTAAAAAAATGTGTAAATATTATACTATTTTCATATAAATTTTATATTTTAAAAATTTTAAAAAAATATTATATAGTACTTACATACTTCACAATAAATATTATTATTTTTTGTTTATAAATCAAAAAGGTTATCGAGCATTTCTAACTATTGTTTAGTTTGTAATTTAATTAATTAATTTATTTATTTAACATTGTCATTCATAAAAAAAATGAATATTGAAAAAAATTTACAAACTCATTAAAAATATTTTTCTAATAATTGAGTACAACAAACACAACTTCGTAGAATATTCTCGATACACATCCTCGATAGCTTTATCATTTTCCATTTGTAACTTATGGTGCAAATTAAAAAAAAAAAAGGGAATTATGGTAATTTGGGAAATTATATCACAATTTTCTTATAAAGGGGAGAAAATAATTTAAAAGTTATGATCAACAAATTATAGTTGCATCTGATTATAAGGAGCTATGATCAACAAATCATATTTTTCTAATTAAGGAGCTATGATCAACAAATCTCATTTGATTATAAGATGAGAAATTATAATTACAGTCATGTATATGTAAGTATCTTACAGTTATTTTAAATAAATAAATAAATATAGAATTCACATTTAAAAAAATTAATATTTTAATAATAAATCCTACTTATTTTCAAAATGATTACATGACGTTTGCACATTAATTCTACGATTGTACATAACATTATTTTATTTTATCTTATCTTATCATTATATTTTTTTAAAATTTTTTACATCAATTATAATAATATTTATTTAACTTTTAATTTTTATTTTAACCCATTACCCAAACGACACACATGATGAACAAAACTAATAATAATAATAAGAGAACAAATATGTGTGAGATGCACATTATGTGAGGTGGCATACAAAAGCAACCAGCACCGTTTCACATCAACGGCTTCTTTAAAAAAAATTAATAATAAAAAGATATTCGTCATAATTTATACGTTATATTATAACATTAGTTATGTCATAAAATAGATGGTACATATCACTTAAAAATTACATCAATTAATTAATTAATTAATTAATTAATTTTTAAATCTTTTAATAATTGTATCACCTTTCTTTAAAAAATAGTCATACATCAATTTATTATGGGAGAAGGATGTATTTTTTTTTTTTAATGAAATATCACTTCAATTTTTTTAACCTAGACTTCTAAAAAGACTTATTTTATTTTTATAAATGGTTTGAAAGAAATTTCCTCTAATTTAATTTGAGATAAAACTTTGTTCCATTTATTGTGTGTACACATCACATGTTTGGCAGGATGGCTAGGGGCTACGAGGAAAAGATGGGAGGCTATCTATGATCTATCCTCGCGCAACTAGTGGAGCGATATCAGTTTATTGGCAATTAGATTGAAGTAGATCTACAAAGCAATAATAGACTTTTTATATTTGGGAAGACAACAATTTTAGGTCTCCTGAGATCAATTTATTACTATTTATAAATTATAAATTTTTATTATTTTATTACTTATAAATAATTTAAAATATTCTTAACATACAAGTAGAACTTAAAATTCTAAATTCTGTTTATTTTCAGAAATAAGATAAGATAAAAGTTAAATAAAATAAAATATTGTTATAATATTTTTTTTAATATTAATTTTGTTTTAAAACTTAAAATAAATAAATTTTTTATTATATTTTGTACGAAAATTTGAAAAATTATAATGATGTGTTTAAGAAAAATTTAAAATTTTTGATTTTATCTTTTAAAACAAATCAGGCCTTAGTAAGAGAAAATATAACAATCGTGTCTTAAAATGTCAACGGAAAAATAGGAAGAAATAATTAGAGAAAATGAATGCTAAAAGAGTGGGACGATAGCTCCTCCTACTAGGGTCATCAGTCGAAGGCAAAAGCTATAGTTTCTATAGGGAGGTTCGAGACAATAGTACAGTGCCATGAAAGGGTGGTGTTGGAAGGGAAAGGAGGAGGGCCTCCTCGTTTGTTTGGGAGTGGAGGTGAGAGGTACAAGCAACACAAAAAAGTTGAAAAGGATTGGATCTAAATGGGGGTATAAGGGCACAATTTTTATGGAATAACCCCACTTGCATCTTCACTTAACTCCAACAAAATGAAAACGAAATTTTAAATCAGCAACACTGAAATTTCTATGGAAAGCTTAGATGGGAAATATCAAACAAGTGGAAGGTAGCAGAAGTTGGGCTACTGACCAAAATTGATCCTCAAATTATCAATGTATGTAGTGCATGTAAAATCTCCTTGTATTTAATTTCGAGACACATATTACATACGAGCAGTATTTAATGCTATAGGATTTACAGACTTTGTTTACCTCTTTGCCAATTTTAAAAATTTTCTCCATCAAAAAAATTATAAAATATTTCAATCCAAATGTAAATTGTTCTTTTTACCTCACAAAAAGAGTTTTCCCATTTATCTCCTTATACTCGACCTCATTTGTTTTCACAATTTTTCTCAATTCATCTTATCTAATCATTATAATTTTTTAAATTCTTCATACAAAATAAAATAAACAATTCAATTTTTCAAACTTCAAAACAAAAATAATATTAAAAATATATTTTAATAATATTTTATTTAATTTTTAACTTTAATATAAACTCATCTCATCTGTAAAAACAAACGAGATCTTAAAGATTTATACTATGATGAGAGCTTTAGCATATAATTTAGACGACTTTATGATAAAAATAGAAAAGAAAAGTAGTTTAAGCAAACACGTTTGGCATATCCAACCAACCATTTTGAGTTTTTTTTTTTAATCACTTGATCCCTATGCCAAGCTGGCTTTAGATCCCAATCAAAGTTTGCTTCTTTCAGAATTACAGAATCCCCCTTTTATTTCTCTCTAAATCCATCCATTATTCTTCACCACTTTTAGAATGGATTTCTAATCTTTCATAAGACATAACCCCACACTCTTACCTGTATTTTGATAATTTTTCAAACATGTTGCCTCCATTAGAATAGGTCTTGAACCAGTGAAAGACAAAACACTAAGTTACATTATTATAGTTAGCTTTAATTGAATAAGTGCTTCAATTAATCTTTTTATAGTTTGGACTCACATTGCTTCAAAAATAAAATATGTGACATAAAGGCTAAAGCACACCCATCAAAGTGGCCCCTTCATTCCCATTTCCTACACTGAAGTCCGCTTTAAGTCTTAGCACATTAAATTGGAGTAATTGAGCAATACCCAAAGAAAATGTCCCACGTGCAAACACAACCAGCAAACACCTAACCCATTAAAGATAAGCATGATGCTCTTTGAAACCAAACAAATTATTTAAATATTAACTTATAACGTAAGAATGATGTCTCCCCAAAATGGTCCCCAAAACATAGGCTACTGTTGCTATGTGATTATCATGAATTTGAAATCCTTTAAATTTATGTCCAAAATTTTAGGATTAGGATGAGATAGAGATACATATAGTAGATTCTATAGCATTTATTGAGTATTCTATTCTAGGTGTTTATTTTTAGAAAAAAATACTCTATTTATAAATAAATTACATAAAAAATAATCTTACAAACTAATACGGACTACATGAAACTATATCAATTTTTAAAATTATTTTTCTGTAATCTGACTGTAACAGTACTCTTTTCTATCCCACCATCTGTCATGCCTTTTTCAAATTTTCTATTTAAAAAATCTATTTGTAAAACTTATTTGCAGATAGTTTTTTACTTAATTACAATATATCTTTCAAGATATAGCCACTTACAACTAAGAGAATATTCTTGAGGGGCTGTTTTAATAAGTAGTCAGAAACCTAAATCTAAGCTTTTCTAGGGCTGTTCTCCGCCCCGACCCGAACCAACATGGCATGTTTCCGACCCGACTCGATATGACCCATTTCCGATTAGCCGTTTACCCGCTTACACCAATTACCCGATACCTCTTCCTCCTCCTCCTCCTCCTCCTTGTTCTTCTTCAACAAACGCCATTTACAGAATCCAAACAAAAATCACAATCGTTAAACAAAAATCAACTTCATTTACAGAATCCAAACAAAAATTTCAAATAAATTCTTTCTGTTTCCGACCCAAACACTATTTTTCAACAATAATTTCAAGAATCCAAACAAACTACATTTTTAAACCCAAAATCCGTTTTCGACGATGATGGAAACATGGTCCGCTTCCGATGCCGCTTTCGATGTCGACGTTCCCACGAGGCATGAGGGGAGATAAATATGGAACGGCTCTATGGACCTCTCGAGGTCACCGTGAGGATCTCTAATAGAAGAGGATGGAGATTTTGGGAGATCTCCTTGGACGCAAGCCATGGGAAGCTTGGTCTGGCGGGATCTGGAGATGAACGCCAGCGATTTGAGGTAGTCGCGCTGGTAGACAGAGAAGAGAGAGAGAGAGCGAGAGAGAAGAGAGAGAGAGAGATGAATAATCGAGAGTGAAACTGAGATGCAAATAAAGGGTAATTCCATTTCCGATATTTCGAATAATCGGGTCGGTACATATCGGATAAACGGGTCGGGTCGATCGGTCGGCCGGACATTCTGTACAGGCCTAAGCTTTTCTGCAGACTTCAGCATGATAAAATGGAAATAATGGGGATGTAATTGACGACCGACTTTGTGAGTATGGGCAATACATGAATGCCCATCCCAACAAGGCCAACCCTTCTCTTTCATTTGAACTACTCATTAATTCTTGTATCCAGAAATAATTCAGTCAGTACCGTAAGTGGCAAGTGGCCTTGTGCTCATTATTGGGTGCTCAGAATTGTCAGGCTCTTTTCTTTTCTTTTCTTTTCTTTTCTCCCAATCAAAAATTGTCAGGTTCTGTATTAACACTAATGATAGAATCATTTAAAGAATTGTTATAATATTTATTGTGAATTTAATAAAATAAGATCAAGTTTTTGTATATCTTTATAAATTATGGGTCTAATCTCTAAAGTTTGAAAGGAAACTCTAATCCACAAACTACATAAAAATTATAAACATTAATCCAGCAATTAATAGTATGAATCCAGTAACGATCATAAGGGCATAATCTAAACAAATGGTTCAATAAACATAAACAATAGAACTCCATTACTTCCAATAAACCCCTACTTTTTTCTCTTTTTTTTTTTTCTTTGAACCCACCAATTTTGCTTTTTCTGGAATAAAGAAAAGATACTTTAAAGTTTAACCAACCCCCAAATTAGCAAAAAATACAAAACACACCCCTAAAAAGTAATTTTCCTTACTTACCAGCCCCCCTGTGGATCAGCTCCTTGTACCTCATAATGGAGTCCAGCCTCTGCAACTTCAACTGCTGCTTGAACTTGTTGATGAAATCGTCGGCCTTGGCGTCCACCTCGTTATCGTCAGACTCAACTCCTCCAACCTTCCCTTCCTTAACAGTCGCCGGCCGGCGAGTCTCAACGATTTCGTCTTCTTCGAAATGCGCAAATGCCGACTTGGAGCTCGCCGACTTCTTCATCTTCCTTGATAGCTTTTTCGGCACGGCTCCCGACGACGGCTTGGTATCGGACTTGCTTCTGGTAACGTGTGCACTCTGTAGCCGGCCGTAAATCTCATCCATGGACTGCTCTTGGTATTGATCTTGTTCTTGGTCTTTTGTTTGCTCATCATCTTCTTGATCTTCGTTTCCTTTTAGCTCTTGAGAACCGTAATGGGTATCGAGTTCCTGGGTTTTCTGCAAACCGGTGGTGGTGTGAGACTGTCCTGTGCCAGGCCCTTGGTATAGATAACTGTAGAAGTTGATGGATTTGAGCCTCTGAAGCACAGATGGAGATCTGGTGAGTGGGAGTTCCTCTTGTTCATGGGACTGCTTAAAAGCGTAATGGGTCTCTGATTCTGGAAATTGCTCGAAGGTGGTAGAAGGTTCCTGGGATCTGTAGGGGTAGAAGTTGATGGATTTGAACCTCTGCAACACAGATGAAGATCTAGCATTCTGTGGATGTTGCGGCTGTTCTTGGGCTTCTGCCGCTTCTTGATTTTGTTGTTCTTGGTCGCGGTGCTTTTGGTTGCCGAGAATTGAAGTTACGGCAATGGTGATAATCATGAGATTCAGGACGAAGAACAGAACGGCGGATGTGAACCAGCTGTTTATGGAAGCCCAGATTGAAGGTGTAGAGGAAGACGATACGGATTCCTCAAACATGGCTTTTGCTCAAGAGTAAGAAATTTGAAGGAAGAGAGAGAGAGAGAGAGGGAGAGAGAGAGAGTACCCAGACTGTGGTGTTAATCTGGAGTGACAAGTGAGAGGAAAATGGGATATCTTGACAAGGGGAAAGTATATTTTTTTTATATTAAATTATCATGATTTTCTTAAATATTTCTTAGATTTTTAAAATTATCTTTACATCTTAAATTTTCAATTTTAAAAGTATCTTTATAATTTTTATTATTATTTTAATATAATTAAAAGTATTCACAACTCAAATGACTTATTCAATCAAATTTTAACTAGAAAGCATAAAAATCATATTTCAATAGATTCAATTAAATTAAAATAAATTTAACTTTCTCTCTCCTTGCTCTTTAAATTTGGAAAATGAAAAAAAAAATTAAATTTATTTTAATTTTATTGAATTTATAAAAGTTTTTTTTATGTCTTTTAAACAAATTTTGATTAAATAAATTAAATAGCTGGTAGATTGTGAGTGTTCTAATTAGAATTAAAATAAATAAAAAGTTAAAAATTAATATTTTAATATAATAACTCTTAATTTGTTGAATCTATTATTTGATGTAATAAAAAATAACTAGGTAAAATTTATAAAAATGATTTTTTAAGTCAAAATTTAGTTAAATTTTAACTACTAAGTTGTGAATACTCTAATTTAATATTTCTAAGTTAGTTTAGGCCAAGTTTGGATGGTAAAAATTTTCTAATTCATCTCATTACTTTTCAATTTCAAGTTTTAATTTTTTTTATTTAATTATTACTTAATTATTATAATTTTTTCAAAATTTAAAAAATATACAAACTAATTCAATTTTTTTAAATTTTAAAATAAAAATTTATATTATAATAATATTTTAACTCAAGTTCTTCTCTTCCATTTCTCAAAATTCCTTTAAAAATATTTATTCAAACTATTTAATTATTATTCATAAATAATTTTAATATTATTTATGAATTATCTTATCTCATGTTACAATATCTAAATGAGACCTTAATCCATAATTGATGATACAGGACAGTAGTATTAAGTGACAATCATATCTATTACTATATTTAAAAAAGGGAGTTAAATGATTTTGACATAATTTTTTGCCCATAAAAATAAGTTATGATAGGAAATGATAAAAATAAAATAAAATCTTAAAGTGTTATGTTTATAGAGTGAAATCTTTTTTTAAAAAAAAAAAGCTTTATTATGAATTATTATAACTTTTAAATTTTATTTATTTTCTTATATATAAAGACGATTCAAGACTCTATTCAAAAATACTATTTCAACCTCTATATTTTTTTTTGTCAAAATAAACTACCTGATAATCTATTTCAAATTTCACTATAAAACTGCCTCTCCCATATACTTGAAAATATTTATAAAACGATAATTATTTAAAAGTAATGTTTTATTGTGAACTATTATATATTTTAAATTTTATTTCTTTTCTTAAATATAAAAATATAAATTGATTCAAGACTATTCTATTCAAACATTCTATTTCAACCTTTATATTATTTCATCAAAATAAACGATTTCAAACTTTTTTATCATAAAATTCTGCATCTCTTTAGATCTCTCTTATATATAACATACACAATAATTCACACATTTTATGAGTTATATTCTCGTTATTAACAAAAGTAATGTTACTGTCACAAATTAAAATGATTTTATTTAATATATTTAATTTGTTTTATAATAAAAATAATTTTATAATTTAACGTGTTATCTTAAGCAATGTTAACCTGTATGTTTACTTTTATAAAATATTTTTATGGCTAAAATATTTATCAAATAATAAATGTGGTGATAAATGAGTTGAGATTAAAACGATAAATTAGAAATTTAATAAGTTTATGTTTATACAAATGTTTACTTTTTTCAATAGTTTTTTATTTTATAGATTGTCCAACATATAATTTCTATATTAATCATTTTCATGGTGTTTCGATAGTAATTATTTTATATATATATAAAAAAAGTAATATTAATTTTTGGGTGCAGAATGGATTTTTTTTCCCATGGTGTGGAATATTCTCAAGTTTTTTCAGGATCACGTGGAAAATGTGTAGGGGGAGTGATGGCCTATGGGCCTATGGGTCTATGGGAAGGGAACAAAAGAGAATGGTAGTTGTTAGTAATAATGTGAGGTCGTAGTTGGGTTTGAAAAAAGTGGACAAGGCCTGGAAATTTGGAATTGCAGCAGAAGATAAAACGCGGCGTTTCATCTAAAAGATAATTTTTTTTTTTCTGAATTGTAAATAGTAATGTAACCTATAAAATATCAAAATATTCAAAAAGATGGAAGGTGGGATCTGGGTTTTAGGGCTCCCCTTAATTTAAACTCTATGAAGAAATAAAATATAACAGTTTAAAAGATTGAAGGAGTGACATTTGGTGTGTGAAAATAATGAATATAATTTTTTATAAAATATAAGGGAAATCTTAAAATATTTTTAGAATAGTAATGAAATAATTTAAGTAAAAATGTTTTTATTAATGAAGATGAAACTATGGATATCCATCTAATAGTAGCAACCAGAACAAATTATGGAAAGCTATAATTTGGAGGATAAAATTGCCACCAAAAGTTAGATTTTTTGCATGAAAATTATGCAAAGATTGTTTACCAACATGCTTCAATTTGCTTAAGAAGAAGGTTGGAAATTGACCCTAAGTGTAGCATGTGTTCAGATCAGAATGAGGATGTGGGGCATGCGATTGTTTTCTGCCCTCAATTGATATACACCATTTTTTTTTTCTCATAGCATAGAGTTTCTGATATAGGAAGAACAAGAAGATTCATGAAGATGTCATTTTCTCTCCAAAGAAGGTTGTTGATCATGCCTTCTCAATCCAGTCGAGCTACAAAAGTCTTGCCAACCAGAAATGCAAGACAGAGATTAAAGAAAAGTGTTGCTAGTATCCTCCCTCATATGGCTTTCTCAAGTTAAATGTGGATGGAACATTATTTTTTGATCAAAAGAAGGCTGGGATTGGTGATGTGCTTAGAGATTAAAAATGAGAGATCATTTTTGCAGTTTCAAAGTTAGAAGAACATATCGAAGAACCAAAAACCATTGGGCTTGTGGCTGTACTTAGGGGGCTTCGATTTTATTTGCAATCGGGTATCCCAAGTTATTGGTGGAATCAGATTGCAAAATGGTGGTGGATGAACTACAACAAGCTTCTCAAGTTTCTCCATCATCAAGAATATTGGGCAATCTAATTTTTGAAGTTAGAAGTCTTATGTCTAATTTTGATGAATGTTTGTGTAGGTATGTTAGTCGATTATGTAATAATGTTGCTCGTAAGTTGGCTAGAATGGCTTGAAATGTGGATGATTTGATTGTATAGGGGGATTTGATTCTAGAGGCTATTGCCCATTGCATTTGGGTTGATAAGTTCTCTTGTAATTCTTGATACTTTATTAATGAAAGTTTTTTTTAAAAAGAAAAAATTTTTTTTATTAAGTTTTAGAAAATGGGAGAGACAAAGTTGAATAAAAATATTATAAAATTATTTGAAAGGTAAAAAAAAATGTAATGATTAGAGGAAAAATTTTAAATTTTAAAATTGAAAAATATTTTATATTTGAATAATGTTTGAAAATCTTGGAGAATATTTTACTTGTGTGATTTCAAACGCAACCTAAGAGTTCATGAACAAAAGTATTAGGCGTGAATCTCTTCTCTCTAGTATAGTCAATCATGAAAACTAGAATCTACAACTGCTATAAAACTTATAGGAGTGGGTTTCCTCCATATTTCAAGGGCATTTCTTTTAAGCAGGGTTTTAAAATTTGTATCGTATTGACCAGTCTATCGGATATGTGTCGTATCGACTACCTCACCGAATCCAAAAATACACAGTACTATTTCGCTCTAAATTTTGGCCATTTCGGTTTGTACCGGCTGAAATATCAGATTTCGGCCGGTACTAGATTTTGGGTTTCGGCAACAACTTTTTTTTTAAGTGATTTTTTTATATAGATCTGTATTTTTTTCCCTTTTTATATATATAAAAGGTATATTTTATTTATATGAATCACAAAATGATTAATAATTTTATCTTTTTATAGTTTATGTGTGTATATATAAAATTTATTTTTATATAAACTATTTCAAAACGGTACACGAAATGATACCGATACAGTATTCAAAACATTAATTTTAAGTACAACCTCACATTTCATCCAAGTAGATGTAAGCACAAATAGGGGCGGAACCAGAATTTTGTGTTTGGGGGGGCGATCGATAAAATATACAATAAATATAAATTTTATAAGAATAATTATTAGTGATAAAAGTGTCATGTTTTGTTATAACTAAACTCTCTAAATGTATATTAATTTTTGAATTGTTCACGTCTTTTTAAAAAAAAATTAATTATTTTTAAGTACTTGCTTATATTTTTTTATGATTTAATAAAAATTTATAGATTAAAAATAAATTTGAGAACTTTCTAATAAGTAATGATGTAACACTGTTATTTTAACAAATTATTTCTCATAATCATACAAATTAGACTGAAACTAAATAAGTGAGTATAATCAGTCAATTTTATAATCATATAAATTTACAATTAATTTTTTTATTAGAATTAGACTGTTAATTGAGTAACTGTGAGCTTATATGAATTAAAATTTGAGTTTCAGTAAAAATTAAAAATTAGAATATAAATTGATATATATTAAGATTTAGATGAATAATTTTAATAAAAAAATTTGAGGGGGGCAATATTTATTTATTTTTAATTTAAGGGAGAATTTTAATTTTATATATATATAAAACTATATATATTTATATTATAAATTAAAATTTTAAAAACTTTGGGGGGGGGGGGGCGGTAGCCCCCCAATGAACAAGCTGGGTCCGCCCCTGAGCACAAACCAAATCATATGTTAATTATTGTCCCTTGGGATCCACTTTGTGTTAAGAGGAACAGGGTTATATTCTCAATTGATATATTATTTCTCCCCACTACTATTAATTGTCTATTTTAGAACTCTTTTAAGGCATCTGACTGATTTCATTCCCCTCTCCAACTCCAACCTAATTCCAGTCATGCACAAATCTCTTCTTCCAACTCCAAGCACAACATAACATCTCATACCATATTCTTTTAGTGGTTTTGGTGTGCCCAAGTAGTCTATCTTTTCTAGTCACCTATCTGAGAAATGAGAAGGGTCCAATTTTGAAATGAAACAAACACATCATGCGAGGACTAGATGCTCTTGGTTCTGACAATTGTTTTCTTTTGTACAGAACTAGAGAATTTTGAAGTTGTCCCAAGGCTTTTTCATAAGTATGGAGTAGTCCTCGAATGTGTTGCCATTCCTTGAGAGTAGATCGACAAAATAGAACACTTTCATCTGCAGAAAAAAAGGTCAATAAGCTTTATCCCACCTCTGGCAGCAGCAACTCCCTTGATATCACCTGTTTGTGCGGCTTTTGAGAGCAAGACCCTTAGACCTTCATCACATAGAATGAATAGATAAGAAGACAAATGATTTCATTGCCTTATTTCTCTTTCAGGTTGGGAGGTTTCTCTAATTTTTCCATTCACTTAAACTAAATAAGTAACAAAAGTGATGCAGTCCAAGATCAGCCATATTCATTTGTCTCCAAAGCCCAATTTCTTCAAAATAGCCTCAACAAAACTCGACTCTATACAATCATATGCTTTTGACATATCTAACTTGATTGTTACAGATCCTATCTTGCTTTTTTGTTGTCTTCATAGCATATAATAGCTCATAAGCTGTGATCACATTGAACATCCAAAGTGATTTCATCCCATATAAGAGTGATATTTGGTGCGCAAAAATGATCGATAAAATTTTTCATAAAATATAAGGGGAGTCCTTAAATTATTTCAAAATAATAATAAAATAGTTTAAGTAAAAATGTTTTATTAGTTTTAGAAAAATGAGAGAGATATTATAAAAGTAAAATATTATTTGAATATAATTTTTTAATGTAATTTTATTTTAGAATTTGAATAATTAAATTATTTTTTTTATGATTTATTTGAAAGTTTGAAAAAATTGTAATGATTAGATAAAAAAAATTAAAAAATTAAAAATTAAAAATTAAAAATTAAAAAATACTTTATATTTAAGTAATATTTTAAAATATCTAAGAATATTTTAAAATATACCTATGTACTCAAACGCAACCTAAGAGTTTATGAACAAAAGTATTAGGCGTGAATCTGATCTCTCTATTAAGTCAATCATAAAAACTAGAATCTACAACTTTTATAGATCAAGTTATTATATATTGAAGTGGGTTTTCTCCATATTTGAAGGGCATTTGTTTTAAGTACAACCTCACATTTAATCCAAGTACTGTATGTAAGCACAAACCAATTGATCATATGTTAATGTTAATAAATGTCCCTTGGGATCCACCTTGGGTTAAGAGGAACATGGGTTATATTCTCAGTTGATATATCATTTCTCCCCACTTCTATTAATTGTCTATTTTAGAACCTTTTTAAGGCATTTGGCTAATTTCAATCCCCTCTCCAACTCCAACTTAATTCCAGTGCACAAATACCCTCTTCCAACTCCAAGCACGGCATAACATCTCATACCATATTCTTTTAGTGGTTTTGTCTAATATTTCTAGTCACCTACCTCAGAAGGGTCCAATTTTGAAAAGAAACAAACACATCATGTGAGGACTAGATGCTCTTGGTTCTGAAAATTGTTTTCTTTTGTACACTAGAGAATTTTGAAATCATATAAAAGGGATTTAAGCTGCTTTGATAGTGAGTTGATTTCAAATTTTTTGTGAATGGTAAGAAAAAAATAATGGAAAACTAATAATAGAATATTGCATAATAGTAAAAGTAGGTGGAATAATAGCATAATAAATAGTAGTTGAGTGATAAAATAGACTAGTAGCGGAGTACTTCACTATCTAAACTAACTATGTTTCGTTTGGATGGTGAAAGTATTCAATCTTATTTAATTTTATTTCATCATTATAATTTTTTCAACCACATAAAATATAATAAATAATTCAATTTTTTCAAATCTTAAAACAATAATAATATTAAAAAATAATATTTAAATAATATTTTATTTAATTTTCAACTTCTATCTAAAACCATTTTATTTTATCTTATTGTCCAAACCACACCCAATATTGTGTATATCTTTTTGCACATTGAATTATCTAATTCGACAGATAATTAAAGACAATCTCAATTGGATGGTCAATGATATTTGAGGTCCTATAGTAGTACGTAAGCCTAGCATATTTCTTTGGAAAAAAAAATGGTAAATATAGAATTTACATGAAATATTATTTTTAATGATGGCATCACCTTTTTTTTTAATTAGAGTGTATATTATTTATATATTTTAAAACTGTATTTAACATTACTCATTCTTTATTGCTAACTAATGTGCTAAATGAGAATGGATTCTATTACAAAATGATATGGTGGGGAATGCCCCACTTTTGTAGTGCTATTTAAACTATTGATTGAATTACTTGGAAGTAACTATTAGCTTTCATGTGTTTCATCCTTTTGTGGTGGCCTTTCTTGCCTTCCAAATTTTGCTCATATATTGGGAGATTTTTTTATGAAAAGATTGTACATCTTCGTGTACAAGTATATGGGAACCCATTCCAAAGTCAAACATATGCAGAAACACGTTATGAAACTACTCCATTATTTCCCATAAGAGTCGGTTCAAAACCATGTTATGACATGAGGAGAGGGGACATATTTTCAAGACATTTATGGATTTTTAATCAAGAATTGCATTAAACTATTAATTAATAATATATATAGGAGGAATGAATGAGAAACTTCAACTAAAATATCCTTAGGTTAAACGCAATGCATATTGATAAAGTAAAAGAGATGATGTATCCCAGAAATTTGACTCTAGGCCCATCTCAAGAGGACTATCAATTAAATAGGAAAATTGATTTATATGGACCGTCGGTGTGCAATTCCTGCACATTTCATTTGAAAAAAAAAATTGATATTCAAGACATCTTCATATTTTCAAGACATCTATGGATTTTTATTCTTTTTAAACATTTCATTTTTTACCAATAAATTTGTAATATTCACATATATATATTTACAATAAATTATTATATACAGTGTAATATAATCCAGTCTTATACACACACACACACACACACACACACACATATATATATATATATAAGCCAAGTAAAAATTAAAAATAAAATCAAAATCAAAATCAAAATATGAGAAAATTGGATAAATAATATTTTCAAGATATTTTTTCTAAAAATAAAATAGAGGTATTTTAAATGATGAACAATAAAAGAAATGTGTATTGAAATATAAAAGTATATGAAAATAAGAGAGTAAATGAAATATAAGTAAGTAAAAAATTGTTTGAAGGATGAAGTAACCTTCTACATGTAGAGGGTTATTGTAACAATTTGTTTTTTTATATGCATATTGTTGTTTTACATTACTGGATGGGACTCATTTTATAAACAATTCTTCAAATAATTTATATTTTCTGTATTATACATAAGCCATTAACAATGCTTTAACTGCCCCTCAAGAGCATTAACACACTACTAACAATTGTAGAGACTTTCAATTACTTCCAGTTATTTTGATTATCAATAGAACTTGAAGTCCTTATTTACTATTACGTTCAGTTTAAGAGTGGGTGTTCCAAATTCTGAATTGGCAAATTATTGTGAGAGCATTCGTGTGCCGGGGCGGAGGGAAGGCGGAGCTACCTAAATTAGCAAGATGGCAAGGACAAGATGGTAGGACTTATTGCCACACACAAAAAAACCTACCCAAGGATGAAATAGAATCATATATATACATGATGAAATGGGGGCTAAAGGCTGAGTAAGGCAGATCTAGAGTTGAGCCATCTAGCCAAATATATACTTGCATGCGGTGTTTGGATTTGGAGGCCACACAAGGAGGCCACACAAGTGAACCTCTTATGCCTCAACAACTCCCAGCTCCAATTTGCAATAAAGGGAGACTAGTGTGGGCTCCAGACATTTTCGAGCAGGTTACTACGTAGCTTCCCAATAAATAAAAGATAATTATGCCTGAAGCTCGTGGCGGCTTCTACAATGTACAGAGTCTATTTTGAAAAGTTCAATAACGAGATAAGGATCATAAGATAAAAATAAGATAATTTTAAATAAAATATAAAAGATATTTTTAAAAGATAATTTTTAATAATATTATTATATTTTATATAAAAAAATTTAAAAAATTATAATAATTAAATTAAATTAAATAAGATAATTAAATCATTTCTATATTCAAACCAGCATGGAAATTTAGATAAAAGTGCAGTGGAAGCCAACTTGTGGACGAAAGTCCTCTTAAATGGGAAACAAATCGGAAAGAGCTTGGTGGCTTTTAAAGGGTAGTTGGAAAAGAGTCCATAGTTTTAAAACATAAAAAACATCCGTTCGAATTGTTGTCCAAAGTTAAAGAGTATGAAATATAAATGGATATACATATAAAATCAGCCATATAATATTTACTATTAATTTAATGTTTTATAAGATATTTATATGTATATCAATAAATTAAAAATTTACAAATCTTACTTTCATCACAATTGGATGAGATAAAATTGCCCATCAATCTTTAAATTTATTTTTAAAAGAATAAAAGACGATAAAGACTAACATATGTAATAAATATTGCAATATTTATTAACTGCATAATGTTATAGATCATATTATTATCTCACTTTTATGTCAATTAGATTGTGATATTTCTTTCTAATAAGTAACAAGTTAGATTGAGTAGTGTATGAGATTATTATTGACGGTGAAAATGTTTTGTTTTTTATAATATTTTAACAGAGTTAATCCTCTTAGGTGCAACTAATTTTTTAAAAATATCAGACTAGAAATTTTTTTTTTCTTGAATTATCTAGGATCTATTTGCAGAAAATTTATTTTGAAAACCCATATATCCCTAAGATTAGTCAGATCACTGTTATAGAATATTTTATTCATAAATAAAAAAGTTTATATTTCAGTAAAAGTGGAGTTTCATCTCTCGATGAGATGTAGCCCGAATTTCTCCTGTCTAATTAATTTTTTTAATATTTTTTGGTAGTTTTAAATATTTTTAAAATAAAATTATATTATTATTAAAAAATGTTTTTTTGATCATTTAATAAAAATAAAAAAGCATTCGAGAGAAATCTATCATTCAGGTGAAATGGCATTATTGTTTTAGTAAAGATTCAATGGTATGATTGAGTGATTATTTTAGAATATAAATTATATGATGTGCACATGATGGTCCATAATGGTTAAATAGACACTCAAATTTAACCAGGAAAGATAACTTAAGCCTAAAACATGATCAAAATTAGGAAAGAAACGTACCATTCAAAAGGGGCATTAATTACTTGGCGTCCAAAATCTTAAAAGAACGCAATTACTGAAGCAGAAACGAAAACAAACAAACAAAGAAAGGAAAAGTAAACCCTCTGAATGCATGATGACTCTTGAGAGAATCATGGCAATGTAGGAAAGAGTGTCGACACTCTCATGCTCATTCTCTTCCAAAAAGTCACAAACCCAAGCCCAAACCCTGAACTTCCTCTGCCGCCCTTCTCTCTCTTCAAAATATGTCGACATCAGAGAGTCAAATCCCAAATGCCTACCTCTCTCTTTCTTCCTTATATTTCCATCGACATTCCCACGCGGAACTCTATGCCGGATCGCATACAGTAAGGGGGTTTCAGTGTGCAGGAACTATTATTCTCCACCAATCCTCGGACAGAACTCGTCTCCCACTCTTATTTTATTTTATTGCTGCATTTTTGAATTCTCAGAATTCATCCTCTATATAAGAGTGTTTTTCTCCAATACCCTGTCCCAAGTTTCTAGCATCTTCCCATGTTATTCATTGAGGTTCGTTCTTCGAGAATCCTTTTTTTAATTGTGTTTATTTATTCTTTTGATCAATGGGGATTGCTGTTTTCCAGGATCTCTGGGCGTTGCTTTGCCTTGAAGGTATCGGAACAAAAGCTCGGAGTTTCTCAGGTACTTTCATGATTGAGCTCGATTGGGCCGAATTGATCGAATTCAGCTTTTGTTACTGGTTAATTGTTATACATGTACATCCCTGAAGATTTCCCATTTGTACCGGCGGCCAATTTTTTTTTACATTTTCCCGTCAACCAAACTGTTTTCATCGATAATTCGCTGGAATTGATTCTCTTTCTAAAATCTTAAATCTGGGCAATCTTTTGTTTTCTTGGACCGATAAAAGATTCAATCTTCCAGACAATATTGGAGCCCATGACCACGAGCTGTGGAGGAACCGAGTTAGATGCCTGCCGAGACGAAGCAGAGGCGCTTGACTTGAAATTCGTCGCCATCGCGTCGATCCTCCTGGCCGGAGTCGTAGGAATTGCGATCCCAATCGTCGGAAAGAACAGCCGCTTTATCCGCAGTGACAGCAACCTTTTCGTCACCACCAAGGCCTTCGCCGCTGGCGTCATTCTTGCCACAGGGTTCGTCCACATGCTTCCGAATGGATCAGAGGCCCTTTCCGATTCATGCCTGCCCGAGTATCCGTGGTCCAAGTTCCCGTTCGCTGGGTTCTTCGCCATGACAGCCGCGCTCCTCACCCTTCTCGTCGACTTCGTGGGAACCCAGTATTACGAGCGGAAACAGGGACTGGTCCGGGCGAATGAGGAGATTATCCGGGTCGGTTCCGCCGAAGCGGGATTGGAATCGGGTATTTCGCCGGCTGGAGATGGTAAGGAGTGTAATGGGAAAGTATTTGGGGAAGAGGAAGGCGGTGGGATGCACATTGTTGGAATGCATGCGCACGCGGCACACCACAGACATAGTCACCCCCATGGCCAGGATGCTTGCGACGGGAACCAGAGGGATAGCTCTCACGGACAAAGCCACCGGCACGGCCATTCTCACGGGTCTGAAGATGCTGATGGGGAAGAAGATGGTGGCGTCCGCCACGTTGTCGTTTCACAGGTGATTTTCCTCTCTTGTAGACGTTGAGCTGAGTTAAAATTTTTATTTTATGAATAGAGATGAATTTAAATTTATTTATAAAAAATTGAAATTTATAAAAAATTTATTTAAATTTATAAAAAATTTATTTAAATTTATAAAAAATTTATTTAAATTTAAAAAAATGTTGAATTAAAAATATTTGTAGATTTAGGATTCACATAAAAATATTTTAAGTTGAGATAAATTTAATAATTTAAAAATTAAATATTTGAATATTAGACTTAACTTAAAATTAGAACTGAGTTAAATGCAAATGAGTTCACAAACTAAACGGGACCTTAGTTTCTGTTTGGGTGATAATTAATGTTGTTAATGATGCGTTTGTTTAAAATTTTCTGACCTTTTCTCTGCAGATTTTAGAACTTGGGATCGTGTCACATTCGGTTATCATCGGACTCTCGCTTGGAGTTTCCCAGAGCCCCTGCACAATCAGACCCTTGATTGCAGCATTATCCTTCCATCAATTCTTCGAAGGATTTGCACTTGGAGGCTGCATCTCCCAAGCACAGTTCAACAATCTATCAGTAACACTGATGGCTTGCTTCTTTGCCATCACGACTCCGGCCGGTATCGGCATCGGGATTGGCATTGCTTCAATCTACAACCCGGACAGTGTAGGTGCCCTGGTTACTGAAGGGATTTTGGATTGCATGTCTGCTGGAATTTTGGTATATATGGCTTTAGTGGATCTGATTGCTGCTGATTTTCTGAGTAAGAGGATGAGCTGCAACTTTAGATTACAAGTAGTGTCTTATTTTATGCTCTTCCTTGGGGCTGGATTGATGTCTGTACTGGCAATCTGGGCCTAAATTGTGAATGCAATTGTTCAAGCTTCCAGCTTTTTCTTTTCTTTTTTTTTAATTTTTGTTTAAGAATGTCTTTGGAGCTATGGCATAAAAGATGTCTTTCTTGTTGGTCCCCTTAAGAGGGAGAAAGGAAAGTTTGAAAACAAAAGAATGAAAATGATGTCTGGTAGCTTTTTGATGAAATGTGTTGTTGGGAAATAAAGGATACAGCACTTCTCACTCAAAAGGTCCAACATGCAGAGTTGTTAAGTGCATGTTTGGCAAGGAGTGCAATTCATCTACTGTAGATGAGTCTATGTTTGGCAAGACTGAAATTCTTCTTCTACGGTATCGGAGTTCTTCATTTACAGTATTTGTTTTGTTTTATAATTGAGAAAATCTATTTATAATTCTTATTTTCTACATATCCAAAGGACCAAATACATCGCTGATCTGGAAGCAAAACTCTTTATGTTTTTGCTCATGATCTAATTCAATGGGTTGTACTCGGTTTGGATCATATTTTCAACCTTATGATATTTTCTTATATTTCTCTTTAAAATCTTGTTCAAGCACAAATTATTTTGCTTGTAAAGTTGGAATAATTAAATGTGTATATTAATGTGTCAAGAGACGACCAAAGAGAAATTTAATGATAAATCATAAGGAAAAAAGAAAGAAAGAAAGAGATGTGTCAACAGCTACCATCTCCATATGGTATTCATATTTTATCATAAAAGTCATTACTAAATTTATTTCTATAAATATAGAAGGATATTATTAAAATTCTTTAATAATTGTTTATCTATTATAATATTAATCATCTTATCGGGTTAATTTATTCAATGAGAATTAAGACCTTGTTTAGTGATGAAACGAGATAGGTTAAAATAGAAGTAAAAAATTGAATAAAATATTAATAAAATATTTTTTTAGTATTGTTTTTATTTTAATATTTGAAAAAATTAAATTATTTATATTATTCTTTAAAAAATTTAAAAAATTATAATAATTAAATAATATAAAATGAGATGAATTGTAAAATTTTCTTAAAACCATCCAGACTGAACTATTCTACTTACAAATTAGTGGGAAAGTATATTAAATTCCAAAAATAAGTTTTCTTAAAGGTAAAATACACGTCTTTCTTGCACGGGACACGGGAAAGAAAAGAATTGAAAGAGACGAGCAAACGGCAAACGAGGTACGAGGAGCAAAGCTCCGACAGACAGAGAGAAAACTCCGATATTTCGATCGGAGGCCGAGAAATGTGTGTAACGAAACTCCGAGACTGTGAACTCTGATGATCCCATTCGTAGCGCGAAAACTCACCATAAATGCCACTCTTCTCTCAAACTCACCGCTCTTCCTCTTCTCTCCCAACCTCCTACTCTTCCAAACTTCTCAAGCCCCTAAAACCCAGTTCTGCCCCTCCCACCTCTCGCTTCCCACTCCCCATTCTCGTCTTTTCACTCCTCTGCTTCCTCTTTGGCCTCTCCGCCACAATCTTCGCCGTCTACTCTGTTCGCCGTCCCATACCCGTGCCTATCTTCCGATGCGGCCGATCCGAAGACACCTTCCGGGCATTCTACTCCACCTCCAGCTCTCGGAAGCTCGGCGATCATGGTGCCTTGGTGGAGCGGCCTAAGCTTCTTGGGTTCGTCGGAATTCAGACCGTTCTCGGCTCCATTGATCGCCGGGCAGCTCTTCGGAGCACTTGGTTTCCCTCTGATCCAGATGGGCTTTTGAGGTATCTAACCTTGTTAATTTCATCAGCTCAATCGATGGTTTTATATTTGTTTCTGTTTTGGAATGTAGTTTATGATCAGTTTGTCTTGGTTGTAACTGTCTTTAAATCAACGATGGGATCTACACATGAGAATTGCTCGTCAATTTGAATCTGCGACTGGTTTGCAGTTAAGTAAATTGCATGGGTAGCGGTGAGGTTTGGGAATTTTCAGTTGTACTTCATTATTTCTGTTCTGAGAACATAGTGGAGTAGCTGTTATTAATTTTATAAATAGTATAATCTCATCATTATTATGTTTTTGTTATAAAATTTAAAGAAAGGAACTACTATTGCAAAAGAGAAATAAGAAATTCTCTTGAAACTCTTAAAAACTGAAACTTTCTTTCTCTCTCTATTTTTTCTTATGAATTTCATTACAACTGAAGCCCATATTTATAGGCGTTGAAATTACTATGCAAGTTACTATGCAAGTCACTATGCAGATTTAAAATAATAGTGGTAGGGTCATTCACATAATTTAGTGGTGGGCCAAGGGGGGCGGCTGCCGACTCCGTTTATAATCGTTTATAACACTCCCCCTTGAATGACCACCCATAAAGAATCTGCCTCGTTAAAACCTTACCAAGTAAAAACCCAGTGGGAAGAAAAACCAATGGCGAAGGAAAAAGAGTACAGTCTTCTTATGTATCCACAAGTGCTTTAAGATTGCCTCATTAAAACCTTGCAGAGGAAAACCCAGTGGGACAAAACCTCAGCGAAGGAAAAAGAGTACAATCAGCACATTTACTCCCCCTGAAAAGTGCATGACAAAAGATTTTTGAGTATTCGCATTCCAATGTTATGCACAATCTTCTTGAATGTGGAAGTTGGTAACGCCTTTGTGAATAAATCTGCCAGATTATCACTAGATCGTATCTGCTTGACATCAATTTCACATTTTTCTTGAAGTTCATGAGTATAAAAGAATTTTGGTGAAATATGTTTGGTTCTGTCACCTTTGATATATCCTCATCTGATTTGAGTGATACAAGCAGTATTATCTTCATATAAGATTGTTGGGCTATTATTGATCATGAGAAGTCCACACTTTTCCTGGATATGTTGAATAACTGATCTCAACCAAATACACTCTCGACTTGCTTCATGAATAGCAATGATTTCTGAGTGATTTGAAGAAGTAGCAGATAGTGTCTGCTTAACAGATTTCCATGATATGACAGTATCTCCATAAGTAAATAAATATCCAGTTTGAGATCTACCTCTATGTGGGTCTGAAAGATAACCTGCATCTGCATACCCAATCAATTCTGGACTTGAACCACGTTGATAAAATAATCCCATATCAACCGTACCATGAAGGTAACGAATGACATGTTTAATGCCATTCCAATGCCTTCGAGTTGGTGCAGAACTATATCTTGCAAGCAGATTAACTGAGAATGTAATATCTGGTCGAGTGCAATTTGCAAGATACATCAAAGCTCCAATTGCACTGAGATATGGTACTTCAGGACCAAGAATTTCTTCATCGTCATCACAAGGACGGAATGGATCTTTCTTCACATCAAGTGTTCGAACAATCATTGGAGTACTCAGGGGATGAGATTTGTCCATATAGAAATGCTTTAGGACTTTCTCAGTATACATGGACTGATGAATAAAAATTCCATTTGGCAAGTGCTCAAGCTGTAGGCCGAGACAAAGTTTTGTTTTGCCAAGATCTTTCATTTCAAATTCATTCTTTAAATATATAGCGGTTTTTGAGATCTCTTCAGGAGTTTCCACAATATTTAAATCATCAACATAAACCACAATAATGACAAATCCGGATTCTGATTTCTTAATAAAAACACATGGGCATATAAGATTATTCTCAAATCCTTCTTTCAATAGATATTCGCTTAAGCGATTATACCACATGCGTCCGGATTGCTTCAACCCATATAAAGATCTTTGTAGTCTGATTGAGTACATATTTCTAGATGTACTTGTAGATGCTTCAGGCATCTTATATCCTTCAGGAATTTTCATATATATGTCATGGTCTAAGGATCCATATAAATATGCAGTGACCACATCCATCAACCGCATTTCTAATCCTTTTGTAACAACCAGACTAATCAAAAATCTAAATGTGATTGCATCCATAACGGGAGAGTATGTTTCTTCATAATCAATCCCGGGTTTCTGCAGGAAACCTTGTGCAACAAGCCGTGCTTTGTATCGCACAATTTCATTTTTCTCATTACGTTTTCGTACAAATACCCACTTATATCCAACAGGCATTACACCCTTTGGTGTTTGGACAACAGGTCCAAATACTTCTCGTTTTGCTAGCGAATTTAATTCAGCTTCAATAGCTATTTTCCATTTTGGCCAATCATTTCTACGTCGACATTCTTCGACGCTTTTGGGCTCACTTTCTTCATTACTTCTGGTAATGTCAAGGGCCATTTTATATGAAAATATGTTGTCGACAACAGTTTTATTTCTATCCAGAATTTCTCCAGTTTTCATGAAATGTATTGAGATCTCATTATTTTCAGGTACCTGTTCCTCTTCAGGGGAAAACATTTCATGACACACCTCTTCAGAAGGTCCCTTTTTAGGAGATTTATACTCTTCAGGAGGTTCTGGAATAGAAGATTTAAGCTCTTTAGGAGCATCAATTATATTTGTGGCCTGTATTGTGGGTACGTGTTCTTCAGGAACACCAAATTCATTTTGTATTCTTTTCCTTCTGGGAATTTTGTCTTTTGCACCAATAGGTCTTCCACGCTTCAGGCGTATTTTAGATTCACCTATTGCTGCTTTGACAATTTGTCTTTCAGGGACTTCAATCCTTGCTGGAGTATTAACAGCAGGAATATAAAATTTTACTACACCTTTAGTGTTAGTAAATACATCCGGTAACTGATTTGCAACATTTTGCAAATGAATAATCCTTTGAACTTCCCGTTTACATTCATTTGTAGGAGGATCAAAATGAGACAGGGTCTTATTATCCCAAGTAATATCTTGTCGTGCTTCAGGCACCGACTTTTCTTTACCCATTAACGGAAAATTTGATTCGTCAAAATGACAATCCTCAAAACGTGCTTTAAACATATCCCCTGTAAGGTGTTCAAGGTATCTAATAATGGATGGAGAATCAAAACCAACATATATCCCAAGTCTACGTTGATGGCCCATTTTTGTACGTTGTGGAGGTGCAATTGGAACATATACAGCACATCCAAAAGTACGAAGATGAGAAATATTTGGTTGTTGACCATATGCAAGCTGTAATGGAGAATATTTATGATATGCAGATGGTCTAATACGAATTAGAGATGCTGCATGAAGTATAGCATGTCCCCAAACAGAAATAGGTAGTCTTGATTTCATAAGTAAAGGTCTAGCGATTAGTTGAAGCCTTTTGATCAAAGACTCAGCTAAACCGTTTTGTGTGTGTGTATGGGCAACAGGATGTTCAACATCTATTCCTATTGACATGCAATAATCATCAAAAACTTGAGATGAAAATTCACCTGCATTATCCAATCGAATGGTCTTAATTGGATACTCAAGAAATTGTGCTCGTAGTTTAATTATCTGAGCAAGAAGTCTAGCAAATGCAACATTTCTAGTGGAAAGAAGACAAACATGTGACCATCGACTAGATGCATCAATTAGAACCATAAAATATCTAAATGGTCCACTTGATGGATGAATAGGCCCACATATATCTCCGTGAATCCTTTGTAAAAAGGATGGAGATTCAACAATGATTTTTGAGGGAGATGGTCTAATAATTAACTTACCTTGAGAACATGCAGAGCACGGAGATTCATTGGGTAGAAATATCTTTTGATTCTTTAAGGGATGCCCATGCGAATTTTCAATAATTCGTCTCATCATTATAGAACCCGGATGTCCAAGGCGATCATGCCAAGTCATAAATACTTTAGGGCCAATGCACTTCTGGTGCATTACCACATATGATTCAATTGTTCTCATTTTTGTATAATACAATCCAGAACATAGAGCAGGCAGTTTTTCTAATACGAGCTTCTGGCCCGATACTGTTTTAGTAATAAGAAGATGCTCTTTACTGCCTTCATTGGTCGTTTCAATATGGTAATCATTACGACGTATATCTTTGAAACTCAATAAATTTCTTCTGGATTGTGAAGAGAATAGAGCATCATCAATACAAAATTTGGTGCCATTAGGCAACACAATATAAGCTCTTCCGGAGCCCTCAATTAAATCCGATGAACCTGATATGGTATGGACATAGGCTTTACTTAGTGTTAGATTTTGAAAATATTTCTTTTTTTTGAGAATTGTGTGAGTTGTAGCACTGTCAGCCAAACATATATCTTTATCATTCAACTCAGAGATAAAAAGCTCATCAATGTGATCCATGATTAGAGGAATAAGGCCACTAGTTTCAGAATTGGCAGAACCGTCGTGCTGATAACGTGTTATAAAACTTAAAGAAAGGAACTACTATTGCAAAAGAGAAATAAGAAATTCTCTTGAAACTCTTAAGAACTGAAACTTTCTTTCTCTCTCTATTTTTTCTTATGAATTTCATTACAACTGAAGCCCATATTTATAGGCGTTGAAATTACTATGCAAGTTACTATGCAAGTCACTATGCAGATTTAAAATAATAGTGGTGGGGTCATTCACATAATTTAGTGGTGGGCCAAGGGGGGCGGCTACCGACTCCGTTTATAATCGTTTATAACAGTTTTTAAATTTATATAAAAAATAATAATAATTTAAAATTTTCAAATTCTAAAATAATTTTTTTAAATCTTAAAACAAAATTAATATTAAAAAAATATATTATAATAATATATCAAACCTAAAATAAATCAAACCTAAAGATTCAGAATTTCAATCTTCCACTTTGAGCTACTGAATACCTGCAAACCAACTGAGAATCCTTATATCTTGATCATCTTGATACATTTACTCATTTGGCTAAGGCATGGGCGAGTATTTTATGGAAATTCATTTGTGTCGGACCAAGATCATGGCTAGTGCTTCTATTCCTTATTTGTATCACAAACTCTCTGTTTCTCCTGCACCAGAATCTATTTCTTGCAAAATCTCTCTCTCTCTCTCTCTCTCTCTCGCCCCCCCTTCCCTTTCCCCTTCCCCTTTCCCGTGGGGTGGATGAACGCGGTGCTCTTTTAGGGTGACATAGGGAACCAGCATCGTATGCGAGCCTTCTTTCTAGTGTTTGAGTTGGCAGCTTCACTGCGCCTTTCTGAAGTAAGCACCAAGCTCATCATTTATGATATGGGCAGAGCTATAGCCTATTATCCACCTCCAGTTGGACACTCTACTCTCTCTTTGCCTAATTTACTTTCCATTACAAGAATAGCTTTATCATTTTAAATTTTATATTGTACTTGTTGTTTATATTTGGTAGACTTTGGTTTTCAACAAAGCATGTTTCTAATAGTTAAACCCTTTTCCATGTTGAGTGTGATACTAGTTTCTCGTGTGCAAGATATATACTGTCAGAGTTCTGGCAGTGCATTTCAGGCATTGATTAACAACTTATTATGGAGGGATGTTCAGAAAAAATAATATTGTGTCTATGGAGGGACATTAAATTTATGATATTGTGTTAATGGAAATCCTTCCTCGACACTTGCCTATTGGGCACGGGATGTTTGGTTTTCTATTTTACCTCACTTTAACTCTTCTATTTTCTTTCTTGTTTTACTCATCACAACTTTTAGTCTCTTTTCTTTCCATCTCTTGTAGGTTGGAACAAGCCACTGGTTTAGCTTTTAGGTTTGTAATTGGACGATCCAAATATTCAAAAAAGATGGCAGAGCTTCATGAAGAGGTGGAGAAGTACAAGGATTTCATGTTTATTGATCTTGAGGAAGAATATTTAAAGCTTCCACACAAATCGTAGCAGCTCTCTATTTGTACTACTTTTTATGTTGACAACTGGATGTTCTTGGCACCTTATGCTTTATTTCCATTTCCCCTGTTTTGTAGGTTGGCATTTTTCAAAGCAGCCTTTGAACTTTTTGACGCCGATTATTACGTCAAAGCCGATGATAACATTTATTTACGTCCTGGTACATTGAAGTGCATATAGATGCTTTAATGATAGTCCTGTGGATTGCTGTATAATGGTGTTCTCATAATTTGTCAGATCGACTAGCAACTCTTCTAGCAAAGGAGCAAACCCATTCACTGACTTACATTGGATGTATGAAGAAAGGACCAGTGATCACTGACCCTAAAATGAAATGGTATGTGGTTTACCAAATTATTATCAACCATTCTTTTGCTTTGTGAGTGGTTATTTACTTTTTATCAAATATGTGCCTTTCAAAGTTTCGTGGTTTTTTGGAGGATTGATGACCCCAAAACTTTCAGGTATGAGAAATCGGGACATCTGATTGGATCTGAATACTTTTTGCATGCTTATGGTCCTATATATGTCCTTTCTGCGGAGGTGGTAGCTTCACTAGCAACTGCCAGAAATAATAGGTTCATAAACTTTGTCTCTGTTTTTCTCTTTATGTTATTTCTTTTGGCCATTCATTAGATTATGGTTTTACATTTATATTTTCCTTTAAATACATTGTCTTGAAAATCAATTAACTGGTTGACTTTGCTTTTTTTAATTCACCAGACAAGTCCTATTGCATCTAGTAATTGCTGGCCTTGCTTGTCATGCATCCATACAAACTTCTTGGTCCCTCAAAACAGATTTTTTGCTTCTTTGAAAGAAGTACAGGGATAAAAGATGGCTCAAATTGACGGTCTTGATATACAAATCAATTTTAGTTCAAACCTGGGTAAACCTTTCAAATCCAAAAGATGGATCATTATGCCACATTTGAGAAAAGTTTGCATTGATGCCCAACATTGTATTGACTGATATATATACGATTTGGTCTAAGTGGCTATAAATAATTGAAATGTAATTAACTCTTCTATATATTTGATTTGATTTTTTTTGTGATTTCTGATTCTCTAGATTTACTATATTTTACAACCTTTTGTGAGCTACACAGGTTCTTACATTTATGATTTGGCAAGATGAGAAAGTGAACCTTCTAAAGGAGAAAAAAAGAAGAGCGAGGATAATATGTCTGGAGAATTGCTATTTTTGAACTAACTCGTTCTTTCATCTAATTCAAGAATTTTGCTGGATTGTGTTATCTCATACTGTCACCTTAAGCAAGCCTCATATGCATCTCATTGAGTTCTCTTCCCTCAGAAGCATTATTCCTCTCATGCTGAGCTGCCTTTCCTTTCTTTGTTTCCTTTGTTGGTTTTACAGACTTTTATTGCAAGTCTCTAAGCATATTGCCTTCAGGGGCTGGTTTCTTTTGCCTACTTCCCTCTTCATGAAATTACCCATAAAAAGGGTTTGGAACCTGTAAATTACCAACATGTATACTAAATAAATTAATAGAAGCCATATATCAATGGCGTCATTCATCCTATCGCGATCAAATATTTTTTTCTCTATTTCTTGGGAAAATTTCTTTGTTTGCATTATTAATGCCACAGAAATGTCATATAGAAAATCCTTTTAAACTGTAATGTTTCCTATGACTATATTTCTTCTCACTGGATTTAATTTTTAGCCTTCAGTTTGAGGATGTTTAGCAATGAAGATGTCACAATTGGGTCATGGATGCTTGCTATGAACGTGCATCATGAAGATAACCGGGCAATATGTGACTCTCGATGCACACCTACATCTATTGCTGTGTGGGACATCCCAAAATGTTCGGGTAATTCCTTCCTTTTTCTTTTTTTCCAAGTACACTAGATATATATGAGAGAAAACACCTAGTTGGGGGCAGATATAGATACAAGGAACATTAAGCTCATCTAGGAAAATGAACCTAACAAAGCCCTAGCCCAAGCCCAAGCCCAAAGACACACCTGCCCCAAACCACCACCAGTGCACCAATGCCTATCCCACCAAACCAGGTTTTGCCCATACACCAAGCCGTTGTAAATTCCCCAAAACACTCAGTACTTGTAAACTCAGAATGGGCCTACTAAAAATATACAATTGGTTGTGTCTTCCCTCTGGTCCTCCCTCGTCTTGAACTACCTCCCCTTGCGTCATAGTTCATTGCCTAAGATGCCTGAAGTTCCCTCCGACATGGGTGGTGGAACCACGGTTGCCATTTGAAGGTTGGGATTAGTGGGAACTCCCTAAAAAGCTCGGCAATACCTTAGGTTCCGTTGTGGGTGCCGTCAATTCAACAAAGATAGCATTGACTGCACCACTCATTGGTGAACTTTTCCAAGTCACCCTTGGTGAGGGGCAGCCTGTCGTCTGTCTCCACGCCAATAGCTGATGTAGAACCCACTTTGAATGTAGATGACCCACTTCTCCTTTTGACCCGCCACACTCGCCCAGGTCCAGATATTGAAATTGGACCAAAGCCAACTTTGTTTTTCCTTTATCTAATTTTATAGCATTCGGCTCATCACTTAACACACCAAGCCCGCCCTTATTGGGCCTTACGGTACCATTACCACCTCTTAGCACACCTAGCCCTTCAAGTTTTGTTGATAACATAGCAACCGCTGTCTTCAACTCTGCAAGCTGGTTTTGCATCTCTTTCATTGTATAGTGCATGCCATTGGGAAGACCCAAACCATCCAAGTGGGACCCCTTCTGACTTGGAATATGTCTATGCGCAATCTGTAGAGGCTGAAGACCCCTTTCACTGCTTTCCTTTTTGCCCCTATTAGCAAACCGAGGCACCGAAGCAGGACCTGTATTCGGAGCTTCTGCATATGATCGCCTGACCACCGTGGTTGCGCTTGGGTCTTTTTGCTTCAGGCCCATATTGTTGTTATCATGAGCAGATAAATTCTCTTGGCTTTTCCCCAATGATCCATCTCCATGATTGCCAGGAAAAATATCAGCGGATCTGCGCAACTCCACAACAAATTTCTCCCAACCCAGGCCTTCATAATCCTATTTTTTAAAGCCTTGTGCCATTGGTTCTTTTCTATTAGTACCATGAGATAAATTTCTGATGTGATATGAAAGAATGTTATTTATTAGATTTTAAGTGAAGGCATTTTCTTGTCACGCGAAATGTAATTGTTCTGAGCTGTACTTTTTTAACATCCGTGCTATGTAGAGACACTGTGGCCTTGACCGCGGAAAGAACTGATGGTGTACTGTAATTATACAGATAAGGAAGTTCGTTAATATTTTTATCTGTCTTGAAAGAGCTGTTAATCTGAGTTTTATTTCCTCTTAAATACTTCCTTCCTCAGAATTTCTCTGATTCTGAGTTTAGCTGTCGATCCATGTAATAGTCTTTGAGGGGTTGGACCTCAACTAGTGCAGAAAATGCAATTGCTTAACATAACGTGGTTGTTAACACTTTTGCATAGATAATATTTACTTTTTCTTGTTTTACCACGATGAGCGATTGCCTATGTATTGTCGTGAACTCAGTGAATACCGTACTGAAATCAAGAGGTGCTTTTCTGTAGCATGCTCTATAATATGAAAACTATTGGAAATTGTCAGGTTTATGCAACCCAGCTAGACGGCTGAAGGAACTTCACAAGATGAGTATGTGCTCCAAAAGTCCAACCTTGCCTCCTGATGACAGGTAGTACAACCATTCTTGCCCTGAATTACACTCAACATACATGCTGAAAACAGAGGAAGATCAGCTCGTATAACTGGCATTTCCTTTCCTGGGAGGATTAAAAAGACACGATGTACTATATGGTGAATATAAAGCAATAGTTAGTTTAAACTAGTGTGAAATGAAAGGTTTTGTTGTATAAGCGATTATTGAAACTGTTGTTACCGGTCTGAAACGACAAAAGGTGTCACAACAATTCCGATCGGCTGGTTTCGTCGGGGAATAAAAAGCTAAAACCTTTGCTAAATACTGTAATTTCTGTGGAGCAATCGTGATATGGGAAAGATTGGCTTTTTGTTCTGTATATTAGCTCTGTTGGATAAGTATAAACTATTTTTGTCCGTATATGGTTATGGAACGGTAGAATTGGGAGTATTAAAAGGGGACAAATAAGAGTTTCAATATCAATAAGAAACGGGGCCCCATATCCATTAAAGACGTTGTCATTTAGCTCAAATGACATGGTTCTCCAGCTTGAAAAACCAAACTGGGATGATCTTGAAAATCACTGGCATTGTGGTTGACACACGTTTTATTCCATTAATGCAGCTATATATGTATTTGACAGTATCTATTATATCACCACAAATCTGATGTAGCAATAGCAACATTTTAACTTGCATGCATTAAGGAGTGTGACTCAGAGGTCTCATACGTAGCACTATTCTTCTTCATATATGTTATTGATCATGTTTGGTTATCGAGAAAATAATTTTTCTTAGCCTGCTGACCATGGAAATCTTCTCATGTGTGGTTCCAAAGCAAGGAGCCACATATTTATTTCTTCAATCAGGAGGCATGTGTAATGGGGATCGACTCATGTATATTCTGTCTTTCTTCTTGTTCTAATGATTTCAAAAAAATTTAAATATCATTTTCAAGAGAATCAAGGGAAATCTCATTCTACGGTGACTAATAAGATTTGCATCTTTTAAAGAATTAGGGTATGTTAAAGAAAACCCCTCGAATAATAATAAAAAAAAACTAGTTCTCTAATAATTATTCGTTTCGTAAATATTCTTTTCCAATTAATTAAATGAGAGATAAACACGGTATGAAAGCTAGTTCATATTTATATTATATATATATCCGAGTTTCTTATTTTTCAAAGACATTATTATATATTCAAAAATATTTTAGTTATAAAATAAATTCACAAACTAACATAACTTAGTATAGTATTCAAAATTGTAATTTTTTATTATAAATTATATCTAATGTATCATATGAAGTAATGCCAATTTGTGAATTTATTCTTATGAGACTTTTTTCTTGTGAATCTTTTTTTTTAAGTACTTTTTTGTGAATCTAGCACTTATAATATATATTATGGACTTTTTTTTTTTTTAATAGAAATGACAATATGTAACACAATCTGAAATCTAACACAAGCATAAAATAAAATTATTAAGTTTGGATTTGATATATATGGGTTTGAGTCTAAAAGAGTTGACCCATTAAGATATAATTAATAAATAATCAATAAAAGATCATTCTACTTAATAAAAAATCAACTCGTCATCCGTTAAAAGTTTATTTCAAATCACAATTTTATCATTGTTGGATTGTAATTTTGGAATTTTTTAATATACTTATGTTTGTAATATTGTTGGACTTGTAATTTAGGACCCATGCTCATATATATTTTTGTTATTAAAGGATTTGTAATACTAGTTTTATTATAAGTTAAAATTTAAAAGAAATTGATAATTTTTGTTTGCAAGTAGTCTTATTATTATTATTTTAGATATTTTGGTTACTAATAAATATAGATTTCAAATTTTATGTAAAATTATATTAATAAGGTCAAATAGGTTATGCACACTTTACATGAAATGGTTTGAATGAGTTGTATCAATTTCACCTATTTTTAATTAACTATTAAATAAATCAAAACGAGTGATGGAATACGATATGTTATTTAGATGAATTAGGTTAGGGTGTAAATATTTTATCCATCTAGCTTAACGTGTTGGGTTCAAGTCAACCTATATACTTATTAAATGTTTATAACTTCACACCATACGATCTTGACACCCACACGCAAACGCGAGTATTATTCTCGTACTGGTTCATTATTATTTAAAAATAATTGATTACTATTCACAAATGTTTGAGATACCATTTTGCATCCAAACCGAACTAATTGCACGAATATTTGGAATTGATAATTAATTTGAATATTAGTTTTTTGGCAAATCACGCCAAACCTACCTTTTTCAGCAACGAATAATCCTCGCTATGCAAACTTACAAAAACGACATGATCACTAGCTTCTTATTGGATTGCTGATATTACACATTGTACATAATAAAAGAAAATTTCTACTCATAATTTCTACATCACACATCATATAGGATTTTTTTTTCTTAATAAATATATAGTATAAAGATGATGAGTAGAAGGATTCATTAATATGGATCCAACCAGCAACCCAAAGTATGGTATGTAGTCAGTAGTGTATTATTGGATGATAAGTAACAAAACTTATAAAAAAAAATCCTAATTTATTATCGCTAGTCACTATCGTATAGAAAAATTGTTAATTTTAATTCTATCTAATTTTTAATTATATTAATAACATGGAAATGGGATTACTTAAACATATTAAATATAATAAATTAGATATAATTGATCCAAACTTTTAAATTAATTAATTAGAGTTTTTTTTATGTCGAGCATGTCTTGAATTATTTCCTTATATATATATATTTGAACCTCTTTACTTGGTAGGTCTTGGGCATAAGATGAGACACAAAAATTTTATCTTATCTCATTTCATCTAATATTCAAACATAATTCAAATATAAAATTTTCAAATTAGTTATTATAAGTTTTTCAAACTTTCAAATAAAAAATAAAAAACAATTCTAATTTTTTCAAATCACAAACAAAAATTATATTATTAAAATCGCATTCTTTTAATTTTTTAACTTTATAATATTTTTTTATTAAACTTCTTCTCTCTCCTTTTCAAAATCTAAAAAAATTCCATTCAAACTATCTTGCTACTATATATTTACAAATTATTTTATTATTATTCATAAAATTTTCATCTCATCTTATCTTATCTCATTTTCTAAACAAAACCATAATGTAGTACAAAATCCAAATTGTCCCATTTGTTTAAAGGAGGAAAAATCTGTTGAACATTTTATTTTTTGGAGATGTACTCTAGCAAAAGATGTTTGGGGTCAACGCTTAAAGAAAATACGGGAAGAGCATATTATTATTATATATATGTATAATTTAATATTTTAAATATTTTAAATATTTTTTAAAAAATAAAAAAATCATAATATTATTAAAAAATATAATTAAATAAAAAAGTTTAAAATAAAAATTCTAATAAGAATACCAAACGAATGAATGATAATAGTATAAAGTATTTTTTAATATTAATACATACACATATAAGTTTATAACGTCCATTAACAGATATGACATCAGTACTACGTACGTACTACGTGCACAAAAACTGGATTTGTCTTTCTGCGGCAGGCGATTATAGAATATTGATGGAATTTGATATTTTCTGATGTTCTAATCCATGTCCCATATAGACTTTCTCTCTCTAGTCTCTAGTCTCTAGTCTCTAGTCTCTCATATCTTGTTTGGAATGTGTGCTATATTGTTCCACCTTTTTATATAAAAATTACTATATTAATCCACGAGTTTATATATATTTAGATGCAAATAAAAATCATCCAAGGCTTTTTATAAGAATATCATGGTCTAGAAAATGATTTATTTATAATTAATTATTTTTAATAAAATAAATATTTTTTATTAAAATAAATCTATTTTGATCATAAATAATCTTTCTTATTACAAATAATCTATCATAAATATCAACTTTTTTTTGTAATAGATATACTTTTTTTGTTAAACGTCTATTATTTGTTAAAAAAACTTAAAATAATAAAAATTGATAGATTTAATTATCAAAATATTATATATATATACTTAATACATAAGAACAAGTGTTTGGGAGGGAAAATACTTATAAGTTTTTAGTTCCGTAAACTGTGATATAATATATTTATATATGTGTGTGTGAGTGAATATAATATCATACTTATGATGTAATATTAATATATATTGACAATATTTAGCATATATGGCCTTTTTTGGTGATAAATTTCATATTCAATGTGTTATTTGGTGTTCTATTATTTTCATCACACGTCTTTCATAGGCTTTTTATATATGCACTTAACGGATCGCTGCCTCCAAATTTCAACTATCAATCACATATATTGGTTGGCCTCCACGCCCTCAACGCCGCCATTTGAAGTTTTTTGCCCGTTTTCCACTTGCGCCACTTGCCACGCTAGTGAGTACTATTAATGTCATGCTGTCAGTCGGATCCCACAAATCTCATCTACTTGGCCTACAACGTTATCTTATTTCCAAACTCAAAACGGGTGTACTTCAGCTGGGGAGGATGTCAAAATATTATCATACTTATATATTCACAATATTATCATACTTATAATTAGATCAATATATTCACAATATTTTAGCATATGTATTATAGTGATATGACTTCTTGTCTACCATACTTAATTTATTTTATATATAAATCAATAAGTGTAGTATCTAGATTTATTATATTTCCGATCCTTTCTCGATACCATTCAGACAAATATTATATATTACAGATATGAGATTGTATATTTTTATCGTAAATAGGTTTTTTAATTATAATTAAAATATTATGAATATCTTCTTTTTTTTTTAATAATCAACTCGTTGATCTCTCTTCTTTTATCTTATTTCTTTATTATATTTTATTTTATACAACAGGACGGATATATATAAGCTGTAGCTAGGTCAAGATCATCACTATTTGTCCCTGCGCCGACTGTGAGACTGAAAGAGCGTAACGAACATCTTCCAGCTACAACATGCATATTCGTCACAGCTCGCCCGATCAAGTAATCATTGATTGTTCATGTGAGCTATATATAAGTTGTTCTATTATATTTTCTAACCCTTGAGCTTATTAATCACAATTACTTATATATAAGTTGTTCTATTAATCACAATTATTTATATATAAGTTGTTCTTTATATCTGAAGCAAAGCACATGATTATGAGAAATGTTAATTAATTTTAGGGTACATTTCGCAGAGAGACGTACAATAATAGTTCATGATTCTTGATATCTGTGCGCTTTTTTTGGTTATTCCAGAGATCAGAACTGCATGGGAAGAAATCAATATGACAGAAAAGAAAAGCAGGGATCAGGGAGAGAAAAAATAAGGCTGGGCCATGCATTTCGTCTTTAGCAAGCTCATGAGGTCTGTTACAAAACGAAAAGAGAGACGAAAATCAAGAAATTAAAGGATAGAATTAGGATCGAAGGCAAAAGTTGTAAGTGAGGACAAGAGATACTGCGCTGTCGATCGATCATCTCTGTCCCTAGCTAGCCTGTAAGCGCATTTATGGTTTTTGGCAAGCCTTAGGAGCTGGATCGGAATTAGGTCGATCATCCATGCATACGTATATATATATATATATATATAAAGAAAAGAAACGCAATTTATTTCATAAATAAAATTTATAACTGATATTAATAAATTTGAAAATATCTATATTACAAGCTTAACTAAACAAGAAGATCTGTAGCATACCCATACACAAAGTGGCAGGTTTTATCTTAACTTCTAATCTCTCAAAAGATAAGACCACATAAGTGTGGTTTGTCTGAGAGAGGTTCAGGATAACCAACCCCCTATCTCAAAAGTATGGGAAGGAGATTACCATCTCCATTCTCCAAAAGAGAATGAGGAAATCAACTTCTATTCTTGAAAAAAGAAGAAGAAAAGTTAATCACATCTTCCAAAAGAAGAGTGTGAACCAAATAAGAAATAAGTCTTATTGAACTCAAGGTTTCAAATTTCATGTAAATCTATACATGGATTTTGATGATAACAAATGAATTCAAATAATAAAGGAGTCTCAAACTCAAATTGTCTACATAATACAATCAAGCACATCAAGGAACCAAGCATATCAAGGAACCAAGCATGAGCAAGAAGGGAACAAGTTCACATTAAAGTTATAGAAAAATATTGTAAATCTCTTAAAAATTCGAAATTAGGATTAAGTCTCAAAATTAATATTTTATCATAAAGCATTAAAATACATTTTCCACATGTGCATGAATATTTTGAAAATTAAATTTGAAAATTTTGAAAGATGTGCATGTTTTATTTGAATATTTTCAAAAGTGATGGATGCTTTTCTTGACTTATGCAAAAGGTAGATATTTTTGTTTGAAAATTTTGAAAAGTAAAGTGTGCTCCTTTTGTCATATGCAAAAAGTAAAATATTAGGTTTGAAATTTTTGAAAAGTAAAGTGTGCTCCTTTTGTCATATACAAAAAGTAAAAAGATTAGATTTGAAATTTTTGAAAAATGAATGATGATATCTTTGACATGTGAATCTTTTTAAATTTGAATATGAAGTCTCATATGCCTATAAATAGATCATTTGAGAGCTTCACATTTACAACACCAAGAGCATACAACATTTATTCAAAACTTTCATTCTCTCTTCTCTAAACATTGAGCCTTAACCCTTATTCATTTTGAGAGATATAGTTTGTGCTGTACTATTTTTATTTCATTCATTGAGGAGTGTTTTCTGATAGCCTACCCACTATCAATTCTTGTATCAGTAAAAGGGTGTGTATAACCCTTGTGTGTGTAGAAAGTGTTCTACACGGGGAATAGTTAAATCACCAAGTGCGAGGTGATTGAAAGTGTAGAAGGTGTTCTACACGGGAAATAGTTAAATCACCAAGTGTGAGGTGATTGAAAGTGTAGAGGGTGTTCTATACGGATTCTTTGGAGCGGTGCTGCTCAAAAATGTAATAGGTTTCTATCTCCACCTAAAGGAGATTGAATAGTGGATTTAGGGATCCTCAAGGGGTAACTTGAGGCGAGGACGTAGGCAGTGGGGCCGAACCTCGTTAACAGACTGAGTTTACTTCTCTCTTACCTTTACTCTTTATATTTATCACTGTTTCATATTTTGTTTATATTTTATATTGTATACTTGATTTATAATTGTTAATTTTTTTAATACAACTCAATTCACTCTCCCTCTTGTGTTAGTCATCTGGGCAACAAGTCTATTCTTATTTATTCTAACAAACACAACAACAACATAAGAAACAAAAAGCCACAACACTAACAAAAACAAACAAAACTCAGATTAACGAGATCTGGTTCGGAACAAAAGCCAGAGCAGAGGGCAGAGGTGGTGAGTGAGATACATGCGCCACCTTGAGAGTGTGCTGAACCGTCGTCTCATAAGTTTCCAATGACGCTGGGTCCTGGACCACCGTGCGTGAAGGCGGTGGAGTTCAGGAGTTAGAGGTATGTGGAAGCACCGCCCCAACTTAAACACGCACGTGTAACCGACGTGCCGCTGATCTCGACGAGGCCTTCGACAGTCCTGAACATCGACGGCTGGTGAATCCTGTGGTGGCGCGCATGCTAGTCGAAGACCACCGTAGGGTGTTGCGACTCTAGATCGCATCTCTTCCGGAAACCTAGATTTGAAAAAACAACAAAACCATCAAAAAACACAGGAAAGAAGGGAGGAAGAGGAAGGATGTAGAAGAAAGGAAGGAGGGAAGGTAGGAGGAGCCTCAGCTCCAGCCCTCATTACAAGAAAACTGTTTATTTATGATCATTTAATTGCGGTTAAATGACTATTTACTATTAAAATTAGCTATAAATAATCATTTGGTCGCAATTAAATAACCACAAAGCCTATTTTTCTTGTAGTGCCTCCCTCAGCCGGCTGTTAGGGTTTGAGAAAACTAAAGAGAGAAAATGTTAGAGAGAAAAGCAGGGTTCTACTCTCCGTTTCTCAGATTTTAAAACAAAACCAATCCATATCATCATCCATGCATATATGTAGGGCTGTAAAAAGACCGAACCGGACCGGACCGAATGGAATTGGGTCCGATCTGGTCCAAATTTTACATAGACCGATTAATTCTGGTCCGGTCCGGTCCCGATCCAGAGGATTTCTCACCCTGGACCGGACCGGACCGGACCAGACCGGACCAGACCGAACCCCACATATATATATTTATATTTATATATGTATATATAAAATTAGTATATAAATTATAATATTAATATATAATATATATTAACATATTAATATATAATATATATTAACATATTAATATATAATATATACTCTTATAATATTAATATATTATAATTGGTTGACTAGTTGTAGTATAAAAATATAAATTATAATATATTTATATAGAATATTAGTAATAACTTATAAGTAATAAGTGTATTATTATTATTTAATATATTATTACTAATTTATCATTATTTACTAACATATAAATATATAATATACCAATGTAATAATGTTATTAGTTATAATTTACTAGCATACTTCATATATAATATATACTAAAATATTAATATATAATATATACTCTTATAATATTAACATATTATAATTTATAGTAGTTAAATTTGGGCCAAAAAAATATTGATCATTGTAGAATTTTAGATTAAATTTAACTCATTAAATCATATGGGACACCCCTAGACTGGACCGGACCGTTCCTGGACTGAATTGGATCGGATCGGTATGAACCGAACTCCTATTCGGTCCGGTCCAAGGTGAGAGAATTCTTAGACCGAATGAAACTGGTCCACAAATTTTCCAAATCGGACCGGACCGGATCAGACTATTTACACTCCTACATATATGGTATACATATCTAGGCAACCCTTCAAATTAATTACCGCCCATTCATCACCATCCTTGCATGGATTATCACATCATATCTCATCATATATAAATATTAAGAACTACAAATGGAAAAAATAAAAAGAGAGAAAAAGATCGAGAAGAAAGTGAAACTCATGGCCACCATAGAGGAGGCTGCTCCCTTAGTACTGCTTGCTAGCCATCATTTGGGTGATTAGTTACATAGTATATATATATATATATATATATATATTATATGTATGGGCAAAATTAAGATTTGGAAAGCGATTGAGAAAATATATGATATGTATGAGTATAAGTAATGTACATTTTTTATATGTGATTATATAAAAAGTACATATATAATCAAGTTATAAAATTATATATAAAAAATACTTCTTCATAAATTATCTTATAAGATAATTTTCTTTAGAATTTTCTTAATTTCCTATATTGTGATCAGTATTGGAATCTTGGAAGATAATTTTATAGTTAAAACTTTGAAAGCCTGAGTAATGGACAGCTAGTTTCAGGAAAGATTTTAAGAGTCTGAAAAAAATTATACTTATTTATATACAATATTAATTTTTTTTTAAATCTGGGGGCTATCCATGTATCTAGTTCCGCCCATGTTATATATACGTATATATATACATTAATTATTATCCAAAATGAATTTACATTTATTCATCCAAAAATAGATCGTGGGGCCTTGATTGCCATTCAACTTGCACACTACGGAGCTAGATCACACATGTGAGTAGAATTATTCTTAAGTACATGACACAAAAAAAAAAAAAAAAAATCTCGACCCAAATAGTCTGATCTATATCATGGTCTCTATCTAGTGGTCCCATGACCCACCAGCTTCTTGACGCTGCATGCAGACAGTACTGATACATCTGGCCAGTAACTTTTAAGAAACTCATGATCAAGTCAAGCTGATGATCATCATAGCTTCGATCAATATTAAATTATGCATACGGCTGATGTACGTATTTCTTTGATCATATATAGAAAGTTTTTGAGAAATATAACGGAATACGTAAATTTATAACTTTAAGATATCTTTAGTCAGTATTTCTCTTTATTTTATCTTTAAAATATGATGTTTCACTTATATATCAGTCAAAAAGTGAGCACGCGTAAATTTAATGATGTCATTGTGAGGAGATCATAAAGGCATGTTATAGGGCATCAACCAAATGCATGTGATCGATCTCCAAGAAAATATATATTAATTTTTATATTTAATGTCATGTATTGGAACTGTTTTGAGAGGTGAAAGAATAATATTACTGCAGTACTGCAGATATAAGGTATTGTCGTGAGTATTAATTATGAGTTGTAGCATTCTACACCTCCTTTTGTTTTGTCTTTTTCAGAAAAAAATTGTTTTGTTTGGGTGACATGAAGTCACGTGAATAACTTTCAGACCTCTGATCTCTTCTTCCTCATCTTTTTGATCTCCTTAAATATTTATCAAGTTCATTATAAGATCGATCGTCACCATATATACCATTTGATCCGTCCCTTTTAGTTCTGTTATTCTTTAGCCTATCCTATGATGTCCATCTTTACTGGACAACAACAACAACAGCCTGCATAACAAATCTCTCTCTAGATCTCTCTCGATCTCGGTCTCCATGACTCCAGCCTATCTGAACTTACAATCCTCTCTTTGCCCTCTTGCAGAGAAAAGAGAAGATCATGATCAACACCTGAAAGTCTTTATACCTTCTAATTATCAAGCTTCATCTTCTGTAGATCATGATCAACACCTGAAACTCTTTATACCTTCTATTAATTATCAAGCTTCATCTTCTCTCTCATGTCATACCTTTTTTGACGGGAACAAAGATGAAAGGGGGAGTGTATTTCAAGGGTCACAACAATATGATCATCATCATGAAAAGGTAAGTGTACTGTTAACTTCATCTGATCATTATAAAAATTCCACCACTTTAATTTGAATTTAGTCATCACTAGCTATTTTCTCTTGATATTATTCCTTGATCATCATTTATATGCTCATATTTTATTAAAAAGTCAAAAAATTATCCTCGTATTACTTCTTCGCAAATACAAAAGGAAAAGGAATATATAATATATCTTCGTTTATTATATATATATATATATTCTAGGGCTTTGAACATTAATGAATTATTCGTGTAGTACTACCTACTGATGAAAAGAAAGAAGATAATAATTAATGGCTTCCTTGGATATGTTTTCACAGTTTCCTTGGATCTCTAATCATTATGCCCTTAATCTTATAAATACAGCAGATAAATTAGTTTAGTACTCTCTTATTTGATTTCTTGTTAATATTTCTAGATGATAATTAAGTACTTGGTGATTGTGTTTTTGTTTATAATCCGGTACTTGTTTAATTTCTTGCATTCTCTCTTGATCTAATTCTTTGATCTCTTAATAAATTCTCGATCACAGGCTCATCAGCTCATAGGATCATCATCATGTGATCATCCTCAGGCATTTCCGTTTCCTTCCTTTCAGTCGACTGTGGATCAGGAAGATAGTAAAAATCCCCATAAATTTTCCTTATCATGTCAATTAAGAGATCAAGAAACTGGCCGAGATCATGGAACTAAAACTGCCATTAATGGACCTGTACAGTGGATGTCCTCAAAGATGAGGTTTATGCAAAAAATGGTGGACCCAAATTTTACAGCTACAAATAGGCCTGTGAGATCAAGCACGAAGAAGCTGCAAAATAATCAGCAGCACCATTGCATTTTCGAAACGAGTTCATCACTTCCCAGCAGCAACAATAACAACGCTGCTGCTGCTACTGCTAGGGTTTGCGCCGACTGCAGCACGACCACCACCCCTCTTTGGAGAAGTGGCCCTCGAGGTCCTAAGGTTATTTTCCTTCCCATTAATCTTCCCACAAAAGATCAATCCACTATATAAAAAAAAAAAAAACATTTGATAGATCATTTACGATGAAAATAACGATTTATAATAAAAAAGAGTACTCATTTAATAAAAAATAATTATTTTGTAAGAAATAATTGACTATAAATAAATAATTTTTTTTGTAATTACTACATCTTGTAGTAATGTCACAGCACTTGTGATCATGTTATATGTATATATTCATTGCAAAAACAAGTACATAAATGGATATATGTTGGCATAATTAGTTTGTGGGAGTACTTTATTAAAATCCAAAACTGCTGTACGTTGGTGCAGTCACTTTGCAATGCATGTGGAATTCGGCAGAGGAAGGCAAGAAGGGCCGCCATTGCAGAAGCTTCAGCAGCTGCTGCAAATCATGGCTTAGCAGTTCCAGCCACCGACATGAATACCTCATCTTCAGTGAAGATCAGTAGTAGTACAACAAGCAGTAGTACTACTATAAAGGTGCAAAACAAGGAAAAGAAATTGCGTACAAGCTGCCATTTTTCACAATACAAGAACAAGTACTGCAAGCTCAGTACAGACGACAGCTCTAATTCTCATGAAGATCACAATAATATCATGATAGAGAGGCCGCCGACGAAGCAGCTGTCTTTCAAAGATTTGGCTCTGAGTTTGAGAAACAATCCAGCTTTTGAACGAGTGTTCCCAAAGGACGAGACAGAAGCAGCAATCTTGCTAATGGAATTATCTTGTGGCCTTGTTCACAGTTAATTAATTAATTACTTAATATTTCTTCTTCATCTTTTAGGAATTATTAATTAGTTTAATTTCTGTCATTATGTGAGATCGATCATAGCTAGAGATTACAACATCTTTTGAGTGTGTTGTTAGTTGATTGATTACGTACCATAAGTCATGTGGGTTTGCTGCATGCATAAGTATTTACTTATAATCAGCTTGGTATCAATATATATAATATAGTTAAATTAATTATAAGGAGTTCATCTTATATATATTTTTATAGTTTTTCAGCCCCCTCATGACTCACTTATTCCATATAAAATATCCAGTTTCATAATAATTATAAATTACTTTAAATCCCATGCATAGTAATATATATATATATATATATTTTGGCGCCTCATGAATTGAGATCGATCGAACGTACATTACAAATTTACTAGATTTTTATGTGTTAAATTGTCGTATACTTTGAATTTCTTCACTCGCTCATGCCCATTAATTAATTGTGCTAAATATTCTAGATATAATATATTCACGTGACGAGAGTAGAAATCGATCTGTATGAGTGGTCCATGTGAAACTGAGGGCCAATTCTGATTGAATCGACTGCTGTACTACGTAAAGTCTTAAACGATATCGTAGTTCATTATTGAGCATTTTTTTGGGTGGAGGGTATTAGATTATTTCAAATTATATTTCAAATTTGATTTTCAAATGTTATTTCAAATTTTGAATTATCTATTTTTTTGAAAAATTTCTCTAAGGTATTTTTTTTAATCCCACATTGGTTAGACAGCGAAATATTTAATGGTTTATAAGTGAATGTATTTTACTATACATAAAATAAATAAAAGGGTAGACAGTCTAGAAGTGTTACCCAGTGCCGTGGAAATATTCTCAACACTCTCACTGATCCTTTGTTCGATATGTACGCGCCAAAGAAAGATGCAAAGGACATATGGGATGCTCTGGAGAATAAATACAAAATCGAAGATTCCGGTAACAAAAGCTATCTCGTTAGTAATTATTTTGATTTTAAAATGGTAGATAACAAGCCAATACTTGATCAAGTGCATGATTTACAACTTATTGTCCAACAAATTATTTCTGATGGTATTCCTATTGATAAGAAACTTCAAGTGGGTGCTATTATTGCCAAATTACCGCCAACTTGGAAGGATTACCGTAAGTCTTTGAAGAGAAAGGGAGATGATTTCACTCTTGAAGGTCTTCAAAGACAACTCCGAATTGAAGAAGAGTCGAAATTGCGGGATAAAATTGAAGAAAGTGCTGAAACGAATAAATCAATTCATGTTGTTGAAACAGACAACAAGAAAGGAAAGAAGCCTAGAATTGATACTCGTGTTTTTAACAAACAGAGTAAGGGTAATTTAAAAAAGAAATGAACTTGTCATTTCTGCAAAAAGAAAGGACACTATATCAAAGAATGTAGACTTCGAAAGAAGCAAGAGCAAGCGAACAATATTGAAGAGAATCTCATTGCTGTAGTGTCTGAAGTCAACATGGTATTCAATACTTCTGGTTGGTGGGTTGATACCGGTGCAACTCGTCATATTTGTGGAGACAAAAATCTCTTCAAGAAATATGAGAAGATTGGTGACGAGATCGAACTATACATGGGAAATTCTTCTACCGCGAAAGTGGTTGGAAAAGGCACCGTCGAGTTGAAGTTTACTTCTGGCAAAATAGTCACTTTACTTGATGTATTTTATGCACCAGAAATTCGTAAGAATCTGGTTTCTGGCGGTCTTTTGTCCAAACATGGCTATAAGCTTGTATTTGAGTCTGATAAATTTGTATTGACAAAGAATGGCATGTTTGTGGGCAAAGGATACGCTGTTGATGGGATTTCCAGACTTAATTTAATAAAAGGATAATGTTTCTGTTTATTTTGTTGATTCTTTTTCATTATGGCATGCTAGATTAGGTCATGTAAATTATAATTCTCTGTTTTGTATGACAAAATTAGGTTTATTACCTTCAAACTTACATGATGATAGAAATAAATGTGAGACTTGTGTTAAGACTAAATTAACAAGAAAACCATTTCAAAATGTTAATAAATCATCTTCAACTTTGCTTGAGTTGATACATACAGATATATGTGATTTACATGGTAAATTAACAAGGGGCGGAAAAAGATATTTTATTACTTACATAGATGATTTTTCAGAATATACTTACATTTATCTACTTAGAACTAAAGATGAAGTTTTAGATAAATTCAAAATATTTAAGACAGAGGTAGAAAATTTTCTTAATTGCAACATTAAGATTTTGAGAAGTGATAGAGGAGGTGAATATTTTAATAATGATTTTGATCATTTTTGTGAAGATAGTGGTATTATACACCAATGCACAGTACCTTATACACCACAACAGAATGGTATAGCAGAAAGAAAAAATAGAACACTTATAGATATGGTCAATGCCATGCTTGAACAATCAAGCCTACCTGACAATCTTTGGGGAGAAGCTATATTTTCTGCAATTCATATTTTAAATAGAGTGCCTTCTAAAAAGAATAATATGTCACCATATGAGTTATGGTTTAAACGTAAACCTAACTTAAATTATCTTAAAGCGTGGGGGTGTCTAGCATATGTAAGATTACCTGATCTCAAAAGATCTAAATTAGGACCAAGAACTTCAAAATGTGTTTTTGTTGGATATGCTTCACATAGTAAAACTTATCGTTTTCTGGATCAAGAATCTAATGTAATTATTGAATCAAAAGATGCAGAATTTTTTGAAAATAACTTTTTTAAAAAATCTTTTGAAGGTAACACTTCCTATAAAAATAGTAATCTTGAAAAGACTTGTTCTGAAAATGAAAAGAATTTGGAAATCAGAAAATCCAAAAGAATAAGAAAAGAAAAAAGTTTTGGTTCTGATTTTGTAACATATCTAATAGAAGGAAATTCTAAAACAATCTTACAAGAGTTTGGTTTGTGTTACAATTTGGAAAATGACCATTCTACTTTACAAGAAGCTTTGAAATCTAGGGATGCTACTTTCTGGAAGGAGGCTATTGATGATGAAATGGAATCTATAATGTCTAATAAGACATGGATCCTTGTAGATTTGCCTTCCGGTTCTAAACCTATAGGTTGTAAGTGGATTTTCAAGAGAAAATTAAAAATTGATGGATCCGTTGATAAGTATAAGGCTAGATTAGTAGCCAAAGGATTTAGACAATCTAGGGGCATAGATTACTTTGATACATATGCACCTGTAGCTAGGATTTCATCAATTAGAACTTTGATATCTTTGGCCTCTATATTTAATCTTGAAATCCATCAAATGGATGTGAAAACAGCATTCTTAAATGGTTATTTGGATGAAGAAGTATATATGGAGCAACCAGAGGGTTTCATTGTTCCGGGTCATGAAAATAAGGTTTGTAAATTAGTCAAATCTTTGTATGGTTTAAAACAAGCTCCTAAACAATGGCATGAAAGATTTGATAATGTAGTTCTGTCTAATGGTTTTTGTTTGAATGAAGCAGACAAATGCATTTATCATAAAACATGTGATAATCATTTTGTGATAATATGCTTATATGTAGATGATATGATGATATTCAGTAATAATAGTTCATGCATTAGAGATACAAAATTATTCCTGTCATCTCATTTTGATATGAAAGATTTGGGTGTTGCGAATACTATACTTGGTATTAAAATATATAGGAATAATAGCACTTATGCTATATCACAAAGTCATTACATTGATAAAATTTTAAGTAAATTTAATCATTTACATAAGAAAATATCTCGGGTTCCATACAACCCTTCTTTAAAGCTTGGACCAAACAAATATCGATGTGTGTCACAACTAAAATATTCTAGTGTTATTGGAAGTCTGATGTATGCAATGCATTGCACACGTCCAGATATAACTTTTGCCGTGGGCAAATTGAGTAGATACACAAGTTGTCCAAGCGTGGAATATTGGAAAGCAATTTCCATTATTTTGGGTTACTTGAAAGGAACTAAGTCTTATGCTCTATATTATGGAGGTTATCCATCTGTAATTGAGGGTTTTAGTGATGCTAATTGGAATTGTGTGGATGATGGATCTAAATCTACAAGTGGGTGGGTGTTCACTCTTGGTGGCGCGGCCATCTCATGGGGATCCAAGAAACAAACTTGCATAACTCACTCAACAATGGAGTCTGAATTAGTGGCTTTAGGGGCTGCTGGAAAAGAGGCTAAATGGTTGAGAAACCTTCTAATAGACTTGCCTATGTGGCCAAGTCCGATGCCTCCTATTTCCTTACATTGTGATAGTCAAGCTACATTGTCAAGAGTGTATAGCAAGTCATACAATGGAAAATCAAGACATATAAGTCTTCGAGATAATACTGTGAGACAATTGTTGGAAGAAGACATAATCACAGTAGATTATATAAAGTCAAGTACGAACTTGGCAGATCCTCTAACAAAAGGTCTAAATAAGGATCTGATTCGTAAAACATCGCTTGAGATGGGTCTAAAACCTATGGAATAGATCACTAAAAGATGTCAACCCAACCTAGATTTAGAATCTAAATTCTAGGTTCAATGGGAAAAACAAAGTCTTATTAGTGATGATAATAGCACTGAATTAGACCGTCATTTATAATATATATATATATATATTATAATTTAGTGCTAATCTTGCAGTGAAAAAGGAAAGGTTGAGCATGACTCTTAGTGAGTTCGTATAAAAGGTGTATTTATGCAAGATCACCTAGAAGAACTCTACCTATGTGAGTGTAAAGTCAGGCCGCTTTTGTCGGGGTTTGGTAAACCGCCTATAGCACTCATGAAGTCGGGATAACGCGTATGGCCTTTAATGCACGGCTATTAAGAACGATGGAAATATGTGTTGACATGCATTGATTTTCCGGTTTTATCACACGATATGATAGTTCAAAGATATTATGTCTACTATCATATTGATAAAATTTTGAGAATTATATGCTACATGGAAGTTCAAACCCAAAAGGTACTTACATTTATGTATCAACATATAATTGTAATAGCAGCATTTAAAAAAATATATATATATATATATACATTATTTGAAATAAGTGGGGGAATATTAGATTATTTCAAATTATATTTCAAATTTGATTTTCAAATGTTATTTCAAATTTTGAATTATCTATTTTTTTGAAAAATTTCTCTAAGGTATTTTTTTTTAATCCCACATTAGTTAGACAGCGAAATATTTAATGGTTTATAAGTGAATGTATTTTACTATACATAAAATAAATAAAAGGGTAGACAGTCTAGAAGTGTCACCCAGTGCGAAGCACTGATCGCACGCACGCATGCACGCGCACGCGCGCGACGCATTGACGCTTTAGACGCACTTATCATTTCGCACGTATGCATCGTCGCAAGTGACGGAATTCTTTTGCTAAGCGAAATAATATGTCTGATCACTATTTTAACAGTTGTGATTAACTGTCAATTACAGTTATTTTTGTAACTGTTCAGACAATAACTGTCATAATTTTATTTTAACTGAAACGTTATGTTTGCTGCTATTGCATTTTTTCGTTCAAAAGGTTAGTGTTCATAATTTGCAATCTGCACACTATATAAACAGTGTTGTATCCTGAAGACATAATTGCTAATTATTCCCTTTTGTAGAACTCTATACGAGTGGGAGGCAATATTTGTCTGAGAGACAGATTAACAATCGCCTCACTGTTCTCACCGTTCTTTTCATTCAATCTCCATACGTATAAATTTTTCTTCTAACAGAGGGTGTTCGGGGTCTTGGAAAATAATGGATTCAAGAGCTAGCTAGCATGCGCAATCCATGTGATCAGGTTATGATGATTATGATCATGATGAGGCCGTATAAGATCTATTGATTAATGAGTTTAATTTGTTACATACAATTAATCATTTTTGCATACTAATTTTTATGAGTTCCACTGATGTGCATGGTTGGTCAAATTAATTATTTTATATTTAAAATTACTCAACTAATTACATTAATAGAGTGTGCAAAAAATACATAATAATGACTGCACATAAATTTTTGTTAATATTAAATATTCCTTGCAGCTTCGATCAATCCATGGCAAAAAGTACGACACCCAGCTCCATATTATTCAAAGTTCGAGTGATCATATATTCATGTCTGCGGCCAATAAAGAAGAAAGACATGAACTAATAATATGCCAGAACAAACGCCAGCTTAAACCTCTTCTTTCTGATACCGTAACTGATAGATATTTATTGTGTATTTTTCAGCCAATTTTCTTTCTTTTTGAAAAACAAATTAAGTTCCTCAATTTAGTCAGCCATATTAGAAAATTAGAGGTTGATGATCAATATATAGCTTAGTGGCCAGCTATAGCTAATTGATCTTCGTGAAGGTAGGAATATTAGTGGGATTAAGTAAGATATTTTGTTAATGTCAAGGCTGTACGTACGTAGAGATTAGCTCATGGAATATTAATGTTAACTAGAATAGCTAGATCGATTAAAAAAAAAATTGCAAATATATACAGGTGCTCATGATGGTCCATATTGTGTCATGTGTATAATATATATATATATATATATATACAAGAGTTGCTCCTTCCCAGATTGGAAGGTGAAAAAAAATTCATCGATCCAACAATTGATGTGCGCACGACTTGGTGTAGTGGACAACATCAATGCAAGTCTTCGATAATATTCCCTTAATCCAATTGCCGGCCTTTTCCATGTTTTGTATAAGAGGAAATCTGGAAACCAGACCATCTGGTTTTCTAGTGAGATTAGCTTTCTAATACATCTTAGCCATATCATCATTCAATGTGACTAAAAATAATTTGCTCTACACTAGGCCTTATCTGAAAAGAACCCTCATATTGCCTAGTACCTATATCATTATTTCAATAACAGCCGCCCTCCCTCCCCTTCTTGCACGTTCTTGTCTACACCTTGCATTGTGCGACGCAACCCCCCTCTCGCAACCCGATGGCGGCAACTCGAACCTCTCGGACAGTGCGCTACCCAACTCTCTCGATGAGAGAAAATACCAGTACTGAAGAAGATTTGTGGACTCTAAGAGAAAAAACTATGCTCAGATTTGAGGATTCTGGAAACACAGGTTTATTTATTTGCGGACTCTCTTGAGTTTATTTGCGGGTAAAGAAGATGAAACACAGGTCCTCAAACGGGTGAAGAAGATGAAACATTGGTCCTCAAACGGGTGAAGAATAGGCACTAGAGGAAATTTGACAAACTCAAATGGCTCTATGAATTTTTACATTTTTGGATCCAATTGTTTTTGAATTTTTGGATTGTTGCTTGTAATTTGGGCTTCGACTTGCACAAACATAGAGTGGCAACTGAGTAAATATGCATAGCATACCAAGTATTTGTAGAAAGGGTTATCCTATACAACCTCATCAACTTTTACACACCACTACGGCACTACTATTTAATTTTTTTTAATTTTTATTTTTAATTTATTCTTTTTTAAAATAATTTTATTTTTTTATTTATTATTCATATATTAAATATTTAATAAAATAAAATAAAATAAAATATGGTGTATGAAAGTTATGTAAATAGTAAGAAGTTGTATAGATTTTTTTTTTTTTTTGTAGAAATGACTCAATGGGTTCAGAATTGGCAAATATATACATGGTAGTGATTTATTGATTATCATTGATCAGTGACTTTCTCTTATGAGATTTTCTTATGTTAATTCTTCATTAATCATTTGAGATTTATTGATTACCATTTTCCTTCTAAAATTTTCTTTCTATTTCGTTTACTGTCTTTACCTAAACTTGCAAGGCAATCCCAATGAGACCACTGATCTATTAAGTTTCGAGTAAAGCATCAACGCCAAAATCAGCATGTGTTTGCTTAACAAAAGATTCGTCTGTATTTGTTGCATCATTTGTAGGATAAAAAAATTGGATAGTTTGAATACTTACACTGCATTGCTACTGACAATGAGGAAGATCTGCCACTTGGAAAGATTGTAAAGATTGTATGCTTAATAAGAATTAAAGGGTAGTTTGAATACTTAACAAAAAAAATGGGTAGTTTGAATACTTACCTCAAAAACTAGATAATGTGAATACTTTAGAATATTTAACCAAAAATAAATGCCAAAATGGATGTAGCCATATCAAATGTCTCAAAGAAGTTAACTGGCCGATTTTAATTTGTGAGATCTTTTAATCTCTGTCAACTATTCTGCTTACCGAACTTCTCATATTCTTTTCTTCTCTATTTTTTTAATAAAATATATATATATTTACCCCAAAAACTGGGTAGTTTGAATACCTACACCATTTAAAATTGTGACCCAATAATTATGAAAATTTGGGTGCTTTTTGGTTTTTCCTTGCTTGTGAATATTGAATCCTGCCAAGAACCACTAGTTAGAATCTCACACCATAAAAAGCATATCATAAAAATAAGTGGCTTTGGTGAGTTCAATTATTTGAGCTTGATTAATTATTTTTCCCTACTACTTTATTTGTTTTCTGGTTGTGGAACTAAAAACGAACTAGGTTTCTCTTCTTTCAACCTTAAGGTCTGCTTCATGTCAACCTTAACGTCTACTTTATCTGCTTCACTAGGAACAACAAAGAGGCATGTTCAAGTAATATTTCTCGTTCTACTCCTCCCAAAAAGAACCCACTGGAAATTATCTGATCAAATATTTCTATCTAGAATTATAACTTGAAGCAAAGTCATGCATGCCTACACAATTCATCAAAAAAACCTTGCAAAAGGCATCTTTCATAAGCCAAATATTCCTAATTACATTTATCTTGGTGCCAAGTATGTAAGTTCAAAAACAAAGCTTCAGGATAGTCAATGCACAAAGCTCTCAAAAACATGAAGCTTCAATTTACAAAAGCTAATCTTGGATCAAAAGAAGAAAGTGGTGACAAACCTTCAAAAGCTAATGAACTCTCCTGCCACATTAATCACAAAACCATTAATTATATAACACTTAAATTATTATCTCCAAAAAATATAAATAAATAAATAAAATTTGATAAAGAATCGCATACATAAACAAATTTGATTAAGAATCCAAGTTAGTGTACTTGGTCTCAGCTGTATGCCCAATATCTCTACATAAACAATATCAAATACTATTAAAAAACTAAAACTGTGATTAAAATCAATAATTAAAAATATGAAAAGTCAACAATACCTGATTGAAGGATAATTGTTTCTAGCATGTCCCTCATGTTTGCAAATGCTATAACGTCTTTTATTGGTTGGTTGACTTGGTTGACTCTCTATAAGGGTAATCAAGAGAAACATAGACAATTTGGAAAGAAAAACCCTATGATCTTTGAGGGATCAAGAACCTCCAAGAATGTTTTTATTCACAACTTCCATGAATAAATTATTACAACAATTACTTCAGACTTTATAGAAAAGACTATCAGGACTTCCTTGCTACAATTAAGGGTATTAAAGTAAAATCACTAGAGTAAGTAAGGATAGAAAAGTACATTCATTTCCTAACAGAACACGTGTAAGAGTAACTAACTCTTAACTGACTTCCTAAGTGAAGTCCAAGGTTCCGATGCACTCTACCACTTAGCCCCCTCCTCTAATGCATCATAACAACTACCTCCCCAAAAAAAAATTAAAAGACCTTGCCCACAGGATCAGGGTAGTGAGTTTTCAAACTGTCAACTGATTCCCAAGTAGAGTCTTCATCAGATGAGCCACGCCACTTAACTAACAGTTCAATAAAATGTTTATTGTTCACTGGAGTTATTCTTCTATTGAGAATAGTTTCTGGTTCTTGCCTAAAATCACCATGAGGATCAAGCCATGATAATACAGGAGAAACTTCAGCATCAGTACCAATAAATCTCTTCAACCTGGATACATGGAAAACTGGATGAACAGAAAAACTTGATGGCAATTTTAGCCTATAAGCAACTTCACCAATGCATTCCAATACTTTAAATGGCCCACAATACCTTACTGCAAGCATTGATTTAGTATTTTGGCTAACAGACAACTGTTTATACTTCTGCATCCCTAGATAAACAAAGTCTCTCACCTGAAACTTCCTTTGAATGTAATGCTTATCATACTGTTGCTTTATAGCTTTCTGGGCAGCAAGTTAATTCTTCTTTAACAGCAGCAAAATCTCATCTCTCAACTTTAATTCCTCTTCAACAGCAGCATTCTGAGTAGTACCTTGAACATACTGAATTAAACTTGGAGGAGGAATTCCATATAGTGCCTCAAATGGTGTTAGCTTAGTGGAAGAGTGAATTGAAGTATTATACCACCATTCAGCTTAAGGAAGCCAATAAACCCATTACTTAGGTCTTTCACTAACAAAACATCTTAAGTACTGGTGTACACACTTATTGACTATTTTAGTTTGCCCATCCGATTGAGGATAATAGGCAATTGTGAAATGCAACTTGGTACCATGCACCCTCAACAACTCTTTCCAAAAATTACTTGTAAAAGTAACATTCCTATAAGTTACTATAGTAGAAGGCATACCATATAACTTGAATACCCAAGATATGAATAAAGTTGCCATAGACACAGTTGTGTGAGGGTGAGATAAAGGTAAGAAATGTGCATATTTTGGATTTTTTGCTCTCAAAGCTTTTGGATGCCCTTCCGTGGACACCTGTACAGGATCTTGCACCACTTGTAAAAAATTTGTGAAAATCTGATTTCTTTCGTTGATCACATCATTGGTTGACACCTTGCCAGCTAGGCAAATTTTTATTTTTTAATTTTTTATATCTGTTAGGTGAGATTGTACATAGAAATATATGCAATAAGAGATTAAAGTTCATAGAAATATACAATATCTTAAATAAAGTAAATATACTTGAGCAATTTGTATATTCAATATCGTCATGATCTCCATCAAAAGCAGCTCTTTATGGGTCTTGTTTAAGGTAAGAAAGAGGTGGTTCAATTTTTGTATAGTCATTCCTAGTTTCACAATGACATAAAATTGCATCATCAACTTACTTTTTTTCTTTACTAGCACATCCTGTGGCGTTACATGCTCTTTAGGAATGGGTATGTTAGAAATATGTTGACTCTTAACATTGATAGTCCATCTATCCATAATATAGTGTTGTGGCAAACTACATAATTTATCCTTCTTGCAAAGTACACACATGATATGCCTACAAATAATTCCAATAAACTCAAACATATGGCAAGTACAAGTTCCCTTGTCTCCTCCACTCTCCAATGTCATAATATAGAGTGGGGTATTTTTGTTATGAGATGTCACTATATAAGTCTTGCTTTCACCATTTTTGCACAATTTGGTTGACTTGTAGCATGGACTATTGAAAAGCTCCTTTTGGAATATTATGAAAAACTTTCTTGTGTACATTAGGATAGTCTCTACTTCAATTTTGTGAGTTGTTTTCAATGTGACTTGAGTAGTTTTGTTTGTAGATCTTTTTGTTTCTCTTTAAGATAACGTGCATCTAATGCTTTCTCATATTGATGCACAAAATCACTGATCATAGTCTGGAATGAACATAATCCTTACAAAACTTATTCATGCGTTCACTTCTTTAAGTTGTTGATTTACCGGTACAAAATGTATTACGCAAGTAAGCCAGAACCTACTTTTCTCATCGGCTATAAAGATTCTGTAGTGATGTATTTTCTTTTATCTCATACTTCACGAATATAGCACTTCATTCATGCTCAACCTCAGCAATTGTAATTGTCTTGTGAATACAATGATAAAAATCATCTTTAAAGTCAAGAAATACGTTAATACATGAGCCAAATGTTCAAATTTTTTTTGTAGAATATGTCACAAGCAACCTATGAGTTGTATTTAGGAGTACCTCTGTTATGGTCTTTGCCATAGCCTTATCATCATCAGTGATTATGGTTGTAGGGGCATGTCCTAGCATTACCTCTTGTCATGTTCTCAATAATTATGTATATGACTCGACTGTTTCGTTAATCAATAAGACACAACCAAATATTATAGTTTAGTGATGATGGTTAATTCCAGAAAATGGAACAAATGACATCTTATAAATATTTGAAAGTACGCAGTATCAAAAGTTACAACATCTCCAAAATATTGATATGCAATCCTTGATCGAGCATCAGCCCAAAAATAATTTTCCATAAACTCATTCTCATCAACTTGCATGGAGAACACTTACATGCATATTTGCTTGTCGATCAAGAAAATATGAATATAATCTATATGCATCTCTCTCTTCAAATAATTTTCTCCTCTTGGTGCCTAAGTAAATTTTCACATCCTTACCAATACACCCAACGTTGAAGTCACCCCTTGCTTCTTTACTTAACACCGACATTATCTTCCTTATCGGTATACCAGACTCATTCAAAGTTGTAATAAGATTTTTTTGGACATGTGTTACTCTCCTATGTCCACGAAGCAATACAGTATTTTTCAGTGAAAGTAGTTCGTGATTATGTTGGAACAGAAACTTAAATACTATCCACTTTTCACCCTCATTTTTTTGTCCGCATCAATACTTTATAACCAATTTTTGTCTTAGGGATTTTCGAATTTATTCGTTCTTTTTGTTTACTCCTCTCCTGTCGGAATCCTTCCCTTGAGCAAACGTAGTCTACCGCAATTAATTTCTTCTCCTCTTTCGATAATTGGGTATGCTGAGTTCAAATGGAAAAATTATTTCTTCTTGCATATGCTTTGTAAAATGCTTGTGCGTCTTCTATATCATCAAATTCCATATTGATGAATGACTCATTCAAACCACTATTTAAACAAGGTCTCAAATTCACTCTGGCATCTACATTGACTCCATCTTCCACACGGACTCCATTTTCTCCATCTTCGATATTTATTACATTTTCTACATTGAAATCATCACTCAAAGGAACTTCATCTTCTACATTCACAGCTTCTAAATTTTCGACTTCTACACATGTGTCACTTATCATTTTCTCAACTTGATCACTATCAGAACTCCAAATTTGATCATCCGTTGTTATAAGATAAGAAACAAAATAATAAATCAATGCAATGATAAACAAAACAATAACTTGTTTAATGATAAATAAGTGCAATAAATCAGCAATGATAAATCAATGCACGAAATGAAGCAATTATAAATCATAGCAATAAATCAGTACAATAAACGAAACAATAAGATGTGATTAGTTATAAATTGTTCTCACATTTTTTTTACAATGAGATTCGAAAAGTGCTCCATTTGGCAGCTGAGAAATGTATTAGAGGAGGAGAAAATTTATTCTCGTAATGGTAACTCGATGGTAGACCATGAATAAATAATCAAATCATTTCTTCTTGCATGTTGGTATGCAAAACATGAAAAAAATTTAAAAAAAAACCAATATAAGAAAACAAGAATGATGGTGCAAAACGTAAAAAATGTAGAACATATAGGTACGCAGAACATGATAAGATAATCAAATAATTTATTCTTGCATGGTGGTGCCCAGTAATCAATATAAAAACTAAAAGAATAAGAATCAAACCATGATTTTTGGTGGTGGGCAACAACAACAAGAAAGACGTGGATCTCAATTTGGGAATTTTCAATATGAGCGAGATGGGGACGGGTTTGAGAGGGAGATTTGGGAGGGAATTAAGAAGACAAAAAATGAGAAATAATTTGCTACATTCAGTTTATTGTATACATTATTGCTTTTCTTATGTGTCACAACCAGATTAAAAGACTGGTCTTAGCACTAAATTAGATGGGCTGGTCACCTGCAACACTTTTTGTATAATTGTGTTTATGTTTGTGTTGCTTTATCTTTGGAATTTTGTACTACTTTGTTCTTAATATGAAATCCTATCTTGCTATAAAAAAAGTTACAATTATTAAAATCAATCCCAAAAAAATATTGCTACGTTTGTACCCCTAATTTATACCACTCAATTTGTCCCTTAATGTAACATCATAATGTGGTTCCACATGACTTAATAAAAGGGTTAAAAAAATTAAAAGATATAGTATATAGCATTACTTGTACCAAAATGCCGATAATCTGCTTGTGCGCTTAGTATTATATAATATAAAAGAACATAAATATCATGACGTTAACCCCTACATATATGTTGCCAATATGGAGACATTGCAATTAATATTTAAATACATGAGTTTGATACATGAAGATAACATATATATATATATATATTATACACTAGCAATGAGGCTACGTGTGAGACACTTTGCCCTATATTACTATAAAATAAATTATTATAAAATATAAACATCCAATACACAAAAAGAAAACTTTAATTATAAGGTATATGAGGATAATATAGCTTGTTCCAAGTTTGGGAAATAAATGATCATTCATATATGTTTTAAATTCATATTACAATTTGTTTCTTAAAAGACTAAATATTACGGAATTGTTTTCTTCGTTATTGAAATGTTGGTTAAAAAATTTTGGGAGTTATGCATCTAAAGATGGTGTGTTCTCTTCACTCACAACATTTATGTAGAGAATATTGAAATTTTTGTGGCATTGCTTCCAAAGTTACTCTATGTTAATCTGCACCAGTTATATGATCCATTTTTTTGTCTTAATATAATGCTGAAATATTTTGGATATACAGTAAATATTCTTGCATGAAATGAATTGATAGCTTAAGCATGTTTATCAAAGATTTAAGAGCATATTAATATAAAACATATAAAATATGATGAACAACCATAAATGTAGTACTGCTTGGGTCTAATAATCCACTGAATATATAAAATTGAGCAATCTATTATTTAAAGGAGCAATAAGGTCATACGAAGTTTATGTAACCTAGAGGATCCCTTACAGTAGAAAGTAATAATACTCAAGTGGCATCAACGGAAGCAATGGCAGAACCAAGAACTATTTTTTTGGAGGGAGGGAGGGGGGGATTTTTTTGTTCTATTTTATATAATTTTTCATGTGGTATAGAACAATATGAGAGTAAAATCTAAAATAAAAATAGGGTTAATTACATTTTGCTCTTTCACATTTTCACTCAATTCACAATTTGCCTTCGAGACCAATAATAGCATCAAAGTGGACTCACTTATTTTAAAAACTTCACAATCCCCCCTTCCATCTACCATTAATGTTAAATGGAACAGAAAGTTGAACACATGATGCTCATGTGAAACTTCTTCACATGCAAAAACAAAAACACCGCAAGAAAAGACTTCACTTTGCCTTCTCGATCTTTAACGCAATTTCCAATTTGCCCTGAATGTCACATTAAATTAAATTTTTATAATATATTTATACATATATATTATATTGTATTTAGTGTGTTTTATATAAAGTTATTCAAATATATTTTTAAAAATTAAAAAAAAATAGAAACTATATCTTACTCTTTTATTGAGTTCAAGAATTTATCTTTTTACTAGTCTTTTATCCTAGATTTCTAAATTCAAATCTATTACAAAAATTTAATTTATTATAAAATCTAATTTAATGTGACATTCGAGGCAAATTAAAATTCACGTAAAAATTCGAAGGTGTAAAGTGAACTTTTTGTTGGGGGTGTTTTTGTCTTTGCATGTGAAGAAGTTGCATATAAGCAACACATGCTCAACTTTCCATTCCATTTAACTCTGATGGTTGACAGAAAGAGGGGATTGTGAAGTTTTGAAAGTAAGTGGGTCTACTTTGATGCAATTATTAGTTTTAGAGATACATTGTGAATTGAATGAAAGTTTGATAAGAAAAAGTGTAATTAATCTATAAAAATAAAATATGTTTAATTCAACCTATATATTAAAAAACTATATAAGATATATTAAGAACAATATACGTTTAATTTTTTTAAAATTGAACTTATAAGTAATTAATCTATAAAATCAAAATAATTTTGTAGATGAGAGCCAAGACAATGAAAGAAATCAGATAACACATGAACTGGGGGGTAACAACATAATAACAGTGATTGCCACGAAAAGTAAAACACAAAAGTAAGGACAAGACTGTAATAAGACCCAACAATCAAGGGCATTGATGGATGAAAAGTGTCAACTAAAAATCACTATTCATTCCTATTTATCTCAGATTGTTGTTTTTAATATATAAAAAAAATACTTGTTGTAAGTGCTTAGTGCAAATGGCGTGCAACTAGAGCTCCTTTTGATAAAAAAAAAAAAAAATTCATTTTTTCCCACCTCTCTCTACATTTCATTCTCCATTTCTCTATCAATTTTGTTGGTTGTAATCCTTCCTCTCTATCTCCCTCTCCTTCTTCCTCTCACTCTCCCTCTCTGTATAAATAGACATTAATCAAAGTAAAACTTAATTCGACAAAAAAATAAAACAGGCTTGACGTCCACCCACTCATCATCATACTTCACTTACAACCCATGCACATGGTTTTGCAATAAAACCATCACCACCCTTGGGTTCAAATGCAGCATTATACCCACCATCAACTCTAGTTGTGGGTAGTACGAATAACAATGTGATCTCACAAAATCCCTTTGATCCAAAAACGTCAACTCCTTAAGGTATGCGAAAACGTCATGAAAAAGCGGTAGCTAATTACCTTACACACCTAGAGGGGGGGTGAATAGGTGTTTAACAAAAACAATAGCAGTTTTAAAAAATTAATCAACATAAACAAGCAATCAATGGAAAAATCAACACAAGGATTTTGGTTACGAAGTGGAAACTCATTTGAAGAACCTCTTCAAAATCTAAAACCACTCCGGGTGTAAGACACCACCTCTAATCCACTATAGAAATTTTAGTTTGTTACAACAAATTTAGAAACACTCACAGACCCACTGTAGCAACTAAACTTGGCTTGCAACACCACGAGTGACCCACTCGATCTCTACACGCATGTAGTGCCGGAACTCCGACCTTTCTATAGCTTCTCACACGAACAACTTGATTTCTTCATCCAAGCTCCTTGAAGAACTCTTCCAGCTTGATGACCACGTCCACTCCAATGGACTCACTAAAAATTTGAATGTGTGTTGTGAGGGAGTAATATAATCCAAGAGAGAATGATCTTTGAAACAATGGAGAAGTTTCTCTCAAGGGATGAAATGTGGCTCCTTGGTTTTTCCTCTGTGTTTTTCCTCTCTACCCTGCAGCAGAAGACTTAAGGATATATTTATATCCCACCTCCTGAAACGGCGCTTTAAACCCTAGAGAAATTCGTGAAACCTTAACTTCGCTCGAGCGAGGTGTCGAGCGAGGGTCGAGCGAAGTCTCTGCCTGGACTTCGCTCGAGCGCCATGTCGAGCGAGTGTCGAGCGAAGTCTCTGCCTGGACTTCGCTCGAGCGCCACGTCGAGCGAGGATCGAGCGAGATCACTGTGTTGGGTATTTCTTGAGCCATTCTGATCCTCTTCAAGTGTACTCTGTCCACCATTAGTTACAACTCAATTATATTAGGTTTTTCACTAGAAAATTGCCAACTACTAAATTTTACATCAACAATCTCCCCCTTTGGCATTTCTGTGACAAAACCTCTAACCTATACATTTGACCTAATCCTATCACACACAAACAACAGGACTTCCACATGTAGGTTTTAGTCTTGGCAAGTGAAGTATCTGCACACTTAACAAACATGTAAACGTACCAAAAGAAAACACTTGCAAGGAATTTAACAGATGAACTCAGAAGTAAAGAAATTTTGCCATAAAAATTTAACACTAAAACTTCAATAGCAATCAGTCCAACACAGAATACATCAAGAATATAATGACATAGTAAAACTAAGAACAACAAGCTACTAGTTACTCCCCCTAAATCTAGCTACTCCTCCCCCGATCACTCCCCCTTTTTGTCAGAAATGGCAAGGGCTCTCAATCTGCATCAGTCTCGTCCTCATCAGCAAGAAGATGCTGAACTTGATTTCCAAGCTCAATCACTTGAGTGTCAAGTGTGTCAAACCGAGCATTGATGTGAGTATCCAATTGAGTAACCCGAGTCTCAAGACTGTTAAGTCGGTTATCAATGCGAGTATCCATGCTGGTCACAGACTGCTGAATGCTAATCAGAAAGTCCAATAGGGTCTGTCGGGATGGTTCTGTAGCTGGTGGCATCAAACCCGAGCTGGAAGGACCCGAGCTGGTCTCAGGAGCGTGAGGAATAGGTCTGGTCTGAGTAGAATGTGCAGGAGCGGGTTCAATATTAGGAAGATGCGCCTGACTTAACTGCATTGTCTTCCGGCCAATCGGTGTCTTCAGGCTCACTCTAAGCTCCTGGGGCGGGAAGGCCACAGACTGAGACACTGCTATCCTCGTAATTAGACAGGCAAGAGGAAGACCAGTTCGAAAATTGGACGACATATGGGCCTCAATCATGACCCGACAGAGAAGACCGCCCAAATCTATAGGGACATCAGTGAGCAATGCATGTAGGAGAAGGGCACGATCCGGACCAATGTCACTATAATGACCAGTGGGGTATATGTTGGTCAGAACAATCCGACTCACAATTTGGTATGCATGGGGAAATGACTTGGTCGCTAGAGGAGGAATCCCAGTCCAAGTCATAGGAGTCCTAGTGAGAAAACGACCCAAATCAGGTCTACTAGGGGCTGGGGTATTAAGATAGGGGTAAATAGGATTGTTTACTCGAGGTACCCCCAACAAATTTGCCAAGAGATCGGGAGTTACCCGAAAGGTGATATTCCGGATATCAACTTGAAAAGTTCCCTCTGAAATGTCATGTATATTTGAGTAAAACTCCCTTACCAACTCCACCGAGGGGGCGGGATGACCAGTGGTTAAAGCAAGCCACTGGCGCGACTCAAAAATCTGAGGGACAATGGGATAGGTATCCCGAAACTCACCTAGAAGAACTTCACGTTCCACAAGAATGGAGCGATGGGAAAAGTTCTGCGTGTAGAGTTCCTCAGCTTGAGGACTGTGGAAATAAGTCCGAGATGCGGATGGGGCAGTGCGAGGACGAACACGCCGAGATGCCATGGCAGCTGTAGATGGACCAAGTACAGACAGTGAGACATATATGATATGATGTGGAGATGGATGTCCATTATGCCTAAAATGCCTAAAAATGCCTTATATGCCTAACAATGCCTTATATGCCTAACAATGCCTTATATGCCTAACATGCCTAAAAAGTGACCCACAATGTTCTAAACAAGGTGTGCAGACTATGAATGATACCTACAATTTGTCTAAAGAGCAATGCACCAAAGGAGAGACAAAATGGAAGACAAATTTTCATTGAGGCATTTCATCGAACAGGTAGTGTGCATGCTGTGCAATCATGGGTTTAATACCCAATCAATTATCCCATTCCTCCCTAAATACAACACTATGCTAATAGGTTCATCCATACCAAAGATGAACCACCAAGTTTATAAAAACAAATCGGAAAGAAGAAAAGAAAAAAAAATTAACCCAAGCACAACCATGAATGTAATGCAACGGGAAAGAAAAGAAAAGAAAAAAAAATGAAGAAGAAATGGATAGAGATAGGCTTACCGGTGATTGAGTGTTTGAGAGGAAATGTTGGATTGAGTGATTGAGAGAAGATGAGTGAAGTTTGAGAAAGGAGGAAGAAATTCGGCAGATTGGGCTTATCGCGCGACGCAGAGCGCAATATAGGGGTTTTTCGCTCGAGCGAAAAATTAATGGTCGAGCGAGACATCAAGCGAAAATTTCAGCTTTTTTTTTTTTTTTTTTTTTTTTTTTTTTTTTTTTTTTTTTTTTTTTTTTTTTTTTTATTGACTACAAGCTTGGGGACAAATTAAAAGAAAATTCATAGCAGAGCAAATGTAAAATAATATCATACTCTAAATGCCACGCAAGGATACAGACTGTATGTCACAATTAATATGGCCATGCGTGTTTAGACAGTGCTCTTGCTCAATCAAGAAATTTTAACCGAGAGGTGTGAGTGGGGTTGGGCTAAACAAGAAACCATAAGAGCTTGGGAGACCCGTCGAAGCGCAGAAAGTCAAACCCAATGCTGCTAGGACCTAATTTCTTGTGTCTAATAGAACCAGAGTCAGAATTTCTATGTTGGCCCTTTTTCTTTCTTTCTTTCCTTTTTTTTTTTTTTTTTTTTTTTTTTTTTTTTTTTTTTTATATATATTTAATACAATAATAGAGCCTCTTCATTTTCTTTCCTTTTTGGATACAAAAGTTCTTACACAGGTCATCTAGCCCGAGGTCAAATCTGATCACTCGCAAGGCTCCCCCTTACACTTTTGATTGCCTCCCCAAAGTCTCACATAAGGTCAAATGTCAAGAGATTGAGCTGGGCGTGCAATGTGTGCGGCAAAAACGCATATTTAAAGTGACACACATCTTCCACCTTTGCAACATAAGCCTATGATACAATTTTCACAAGACACATGCTTGAAAGTGTGCTGTCTAGTAGTAAGGTCATGCATCACATTGACGAAAGGTCAAATGAATCAGAGGGAAGACAAAAAAAAAAAAAAAATGAAAACAAGAAAAATAACAATGCATAAGAAAAAAAATGATATGCATGCAATGTATGAAATGCATGTTACATCTCTTGTGTTAAGGCACAAATACCAATAGCCTTTCTAAGACACTCAAAACGAAGACCATCTAAAGGTTTGGTAAAAAGATCGGCTAATTGATGTTCGGTGGGAATGTACTCAAGAGTAATTACATGTGTTTCCACAAGTTCCCGAATGAGATGATGCCTAATGTCAATATGCTTGGTCCTAGAATGTTGGACAGGATTTTTAGAGATGTTGATGGCACTGGTATTATCACAATAGATGCTCATCACACCTTGAGTAATACCATAGTCACGAATCATTTGTTTCATCCACAGCAATTGAGTACAACAACTCCCAGCAGCAATGTATTCAGCCTCAGCTGTAGACAAAGAAATGGAGTTTTGTTTCTTACTCATCCAAGCAACAAGATTTGTTCCCATATAAAAACATCCACCTGAAGTGCTCTTTCTATCATCTGCATTTCCAGCCCAATCAGCATCAGAGTAGCCTGCAAGCTCAGTGTTAGACTCTCTGGAGTACCAAATTCCATAATTCACTGTAGCATTCACATAGCGAAGTATGCGTTTGACAGCCACAAGATGAGATTCTTTGGGGTTTGCTTGGAATCTAGCACAAACGCCAACACTGAAAGCAATGTCAGGTCTACTAGCAGTGAGATACAGTAGACTCCCAATCATGCTTCTGTACAGAGATTGCTCAACTCCCTTTCCTGACACATCAGCACTAAGTTTTACACTTGTGCTCATGGGAGTTCTAGCATGGCTACTTCCATCTAATCCAAATTTTTTCAGCAGGTCCTTTGCATATTTAGACTGGGATATGAACAATCCTTCATCTAGCTGTTTTACTTGGAGTCCCAAGAAAAAAGTTAGCTCACCCACCATACTCATCTCAAATTCATTCTTCATCTCTTCTGCAAACTCGAGAGCTAGGTCATCAATGGATGATCCAAACACAATATCATCCACATAGATTTGAGCTACAGTTATCTCCTCACCCACTTTCCGGATAAAAAGTGTCCTATCCACACTTCCTCGCAGAAACTTGTGCTCCAAAAGATACGAAGTTAGCCTCTCATACCAGGCTCTGGGAGCTTGTTTCAAACCATACAGGGCTTTCTTCAACCTGTAGACATGATTAGGATATTTTGGATCCTCAAAACCTTTTGGTTGCTCTACATACACTTCTTCTTGAAGGATCCCATTTAAGAAGGCACTCTTTACATCCATTTGATAGAGTTTGAAACACATATGGCAAGCAACACTTAATAGTATTCGGATTGACTCAAGTCTTGCCACCGGTGCAAATGTCTCATCAAAGTCTATTCCTTCCATTTGGGCATAACCTTGTGCCACCAATCTTGCCTTATTCCGTACAATCATTCCATTTTCATCAGATTTGTTCTTGAAAATCCATTTGGTACCTACAACATTGTGCTTTTCAGGCCTTGGGACTAAGTACCACACATCATTTCTCACAAATTGATTAATTTCTTCATGCATGGCATTTGTCCAATTCTCATCCTTTAAGGCTTCTTCCACCCTTTTTGGTTCAATCTGAGAGATGTAACATGAGTGAGCTAGTTGACTTATCACTTTCTTCCTCAACCTCATCCCTTCATTTACATTCCCGATTATATTATCTTGAGGATGGTTTAGCTTCACTCTCGAAGATGGCTCCTTGTGAGTATGAACTTTCTCAGTTGATGAGGTCTCTTGATTTTCATCAAGTTCACTAGAGTTCTCTTCAGTTCCACTTGGTGTATCAATTAGATTTTGATTCAACTTCTCTTTAGGAGAATCATCTATAACCACATTGATGGATTCCATGACAGTTTGGGTGCGTAGATTGTAACATCTGTAAGCACGACTGTTTCTGGAATAACCAAGGAATATTCCCTCATCACTCTTTGGGTCAAACTTACCCAGATTTTCCCTATCTCTCAAAATGTAACACTTACTCCCGAACACCCTGAAGTACTTCACATTTGGCTTCTTTCCTTTCCACAGCTCATATGGTGTCTGAGAAGTGTTGGGTCGAGGATAGACTCTATTCACAATGTGACATGCTGTGTTCACAGCTTCACCCCAAAAATGAGCAGAAACATTTTTGGTATGCATCATAACTCGAGCCATTTCTTGAATAACTCGATTTTTTCTTTCAACAACTCCATTTTGCTGTGGAGTAATGGGAGCAGAGAATTCTTGACGAATGCCTTCTTCATCACAAAATTTCTCTAAACTTGAGTTATCAAATTCTCGTCCATGGTCGCTCCTGATTCTGACAATAGGGTTCCCTTGTTCATTTTGAAGCTTCTTACATAAGTTCCTTATCACATTTGAAGCCTCACCCTTTTCCCTCAAAAATTCTACCCAAGAGTATCTGGTGAAATCATCTACCATCACCAGTATGTATTTCTTACCCCCCAGACTTTCAGTCCTAGAGGGTCCCATAAGATCAATGTGTAACAACTCTAAGGGTCTTTTGGTCAGGATATCTGTTGTGTTCTTGTGGGCTGCTCGAACTTGTTTTCCCACTTGACATGATCCACAAACAGATGTCTCCACTTTCCCAAGTTCGGGCAGTCCAATCACCATTTCTTTCTTAGCAATCTTTGACAAATTTTTGTGATTCACATGCCCAAGTCTTTGATGCCAGAGAGTAGTGGCCTCACTTTTAGTACTATTGCAGCTGTACTGTGAAGTGGGAGCGATACCATAGCAATTGTCAGAGGTCCTGGTTCCTTGCATCAAGCATTGTCCATTGTTATCAGAAACAACGCACATATCTTTTGAGAACCGAACTTCGGCACCATTATCACACATTTGGCTTATGCTAAGAAGATTTGCTTTTAATCCGTCAACATACAGAACTTCTCTCAATGCCGGTAGTCCAGTAATGTTTATTTCACCTTTCCCAATTATGTTCGCTTTACCTCCATCTCCAAATGTCACTGTCCCACATTTGTACTCTTCAATTGTCTCAAAAAGAGTTTTATCACCGGACATGTGTCGAGAACACCCACTGTCAAGATACCACAATGAATTGTTCTGGGTCTTCAAGGCAATGTGAGCTATGTGACATGTGGCTCTTTTCTCCTTCTTGATCCACACTCTTTTGATTTTTGGAGAGTTGACTCGCACAGTCTTCTGGGTACTTGTCAGATTGTCTACCTTGACATTTAGAAAGTCATTCTGTCTAGTGAGGGCCATGACTTGATCCCACAAATTGAAGTGACCTCTTCTTGAGTCTCTCTTTTCATTTCTCACAGGAAACTTATTAAGCACATAACAGTTTGGTCGGATGTGTCCATACTTGCCACAATTATGACATGTCCGATTTTCTCTGTAGGTTTGTTGTCCCCTGAAAGACAAGTCATCCTTAGGAGATTTTCTGGTGAGTCTGTTAAGTCTCAAGCAATTTGTTTTCACATGACCCAACTTCCCACAATGATGACACACGGGTCTCGTGTTGTGAGCTATTTGTTTCTCTTGAGATGAAACAAACTTTTGTGCATGTATAACTTTCTTTCCCTTTGCTAGTGAGTGATTTTTCACCATGCTGTTTTGAGGATTTTTCGAGCTCGTACCCACTTCAAACTTTCCTCCAACATATCCTATTCCACTCTTGTCTCCTGAGGGCTTTCCAAGAGTTAGAATTTTGTCCAGATTTTGTTTTCCAGTGGAAAAGGCTTGCAATCTTCCCTTTAGCTGGGTTAATTCATTTTCCTTAGTTTCCATAGCATCTTCCAAAACCTCACTTTTCTTTCGTAATTGGTCAGTCAAGATATAAGCTTCATTCAGTTTGCCTTGGAGCTCATCATTTTCTTGTTTGCACTGATTTATCTTTTCAGTCTGTGCTTTGTTGACTTTTCTCAGTTTCATGCACTCATTGTAAAGTTTTTCATAGATTTCTTGCAGTTGATCTTCACACTCGGACTCATCTTCCGGTATGTTACAATCATCAGAGGCTTGTTCACTGCACTGATCTATGTCTCCAACGGAGGATGTAAACGCCATGTAGTTGAGATTCCTTTTTGGAGTGGAGTTGCCAGATGAGTCACTCGATTCAGACTCACTTTCACTTAGAGAAGCAATCTTTGCCTTTTCTTTGCTCTTCTTATAATTTGCACACTCCAAGCGAATGTGACCAAATCCATGACATTCATGACACTGTACTCGTGTCTTGTCCTTGTTAGGCCTAATGTAATTGTTGGAGTCTCTTTCCTTATTCTCTGAGCTTGACCCCTCAATATATCTTCCAAACTTCTTCTTCTCTGGTCTTTGGCTCCTGTGCCTTTTTGCTACAAACATTTTTCTGAACTTCTTAGCATAAAATGCTATTTCTCTGTCACTCATTGCTAATTCATCGAATGACTCATCTGAGTCCTCTTGAATTGTATTAAGAGCAATGGACTTGCTCTTCCTATCCAATGGCAGAGTATGTTCATAAGTTTGCAGAGAACCCACCAGCTCTTCTATTTTCATGACATCCAAGTCTTTACTTTCCTCAATTGCAGTAACCTTGGAACGAAATCTCTCAGGAAGAGATCTGAGGACTTTTCTTACAACTCTATTTTCTGGGATTTTGTCTCCCAAGTTGAACCGAGAGTTCACAATGTCATTTAATCTTGCATAAAAGACATCAAATGTTTCATCCTCTTTCATTCTAATTTCCTCAAAGCTGGTGGTAAGCATTTGGAGTTTAGAATTTTTTACAGCCCTAGTTCCCTCGTGAGTGATCTCAAGAATGTCCCATGCCTCTTTACTTGTATTACACATGGAGATTCGTTTGAACTCCTCCTGAGACACGGCCATAAAAATTGCATTTAGGCCTTTACTATTCCAGTTAATTTCACTCAACTCATCCTTTGAGTAGTTGTCCACGTCTGTGGGAACTTCTACTCCATTAACAATGGTGACGGGCTCTTTCCATCCTCTTATCAAGGACACCCACACACGTTCATCTATAGACTTAAGAAACGCTCTCATTCGAACTTTCCAATAAGCATAGTTGCTACCATCAAAATATGGTGGTGATGAGAGGGATTGAGACCTATCCATTTTGACCACCAAAGCAGAATCACACTCAGGAAATTAATCCTAACGAAGTGTACCCGCTCTGATACCAATTGAAAAAGCGGTAGCTAATTACCTTACACACCTAGAGGGGGGGTGAATAGGTGTTTAACAAAAACAATAGCAGTTTTAAAAAATTAATCAACATAAACAAGCAATCAATGGAAAAATCAACACAAGGATTTTGGTTACGAAGTGGAAACTCATTTGAAGAACCTCTTCAAAATCTAAAACCACTCCGGGTGTAAGACACCACCTCTAATCCACTATAGAAATTTTAGTTTGTTACAACAAATTTAGAAACACTCACAGACCCACTGTAGCAACTAAACTTGGCTTGCAACACCACGAGTGACCCACTCGATCTCTACACGCATGTAGTGCCGGAACTCCGACCTTTCTATAGCTTCTCACACGAACAACTTGATTTCTTCATCCAAGCTCCTTGAAGAACTCTTCCAGCTTGATGACCACGTCCACTCCAATGGACTCACTAAAAATTTGAATGTGTGTTGTGAGGGAGTAATATAATCCAAGAGAGAATGATCTTTGAAACAATGGAGAAGTTTCTCTCAAGGGATGAAATGTGGCTCCTTGGTTTTTCCTCTGTGTTTTTCCTCTCTACCCTGCAGCAGAAGACTTAAGGATATATTTATATCCCACCTCCTGAAACGGCGCTTTAAACCCTAGAGAAATTCGTGAAACCTTAACTTCGCTCGAGCGAGGTGTCGAGCGAGGGTCGAGCGAAGTCTCTGCCTGGACTTCGCTCGAGCGCCATGTCGAGCGAGTGTCGAGCGAAGTCTCTGCCTGGACTTCGCTCGAGCGCCACGTCGAGCGAGGATCGAGCGAGATCACTGTGTTGGGTATTTCTTGAGCCATTCTGATCCTCTTCAAGTGTACTCTGTCCACCATTAGTTACAACTCAATTATATTAGGTTTTTCACTAGAAAATTGCCAACTACTAAATTTTACATCAACACGTCAACTCCTTAATCTCTTCAATCCAAATGTGGCAGAGAAAATCTTGAAGATCCTTGTGTGTTTTGGAAATTAAGTTGATAAGATGATTTTGGGAGAGGATTGTAGTGGCCTTTTTACAATCAAATCAACTTAGCGGGAATTGCAGTATCAAAAATATCAGACTAGGGGTGAGTCTTCTCTACACTAGATTTAGTCTCGGTTATGGAAGGTTGTATGGAGGCTAAATGTGCAGCATAGAATACAAATCTTTGCATGACTTGCATGTTTGGACTGCCATCTAACAATGGTGAATTTGCAGAAGAGGAGGGTGGTTGTATTAGAAGGGTGTTTCTTTTGTACTAAAAGTTCAACCTATGTGTTGTTGACATGTCCTTCTATTAAGGAAGCGTGGGATGGTAATTTTCCTAATTTTAATCATTTGAACTTAAATTAAATTATATTTAATGGTATTGTCCAGGTACAAAATATGGGCAGTAGGGAGCAATTGGAATTGTTCTTTACAATTGCTTTTAACCTATGGTTTAGAAGAAACAATAAGGTGCATGAAGATGAGACTACTGATGTTAGATCAGTTGTTGAGAATGTAGTTACCATGCAAAGATTGTACAAAGAGGTGAAGATTCAACCTACTTCAGTGTTAAGAGATTTCTGTGGTTGGCATCCCCTTCCATTAGGTTTCCATAAACTTAATGTAGATGGGGCAACTTTTCATTATCTACATAAAGCTGGCATTGATGCAATTTTGAGAGACTCTTAAGGACGAGTACTTATGACAATTACTAAAGGTGAATGGGAAGTGGAACAACCAGAAGTCATTGAGTTTCTAGCCGTTCTTAGCGGCTTGCAACTGATTTTTCACATAGGAATATCGCATTTGCTTGTGGAGACTGATTACCTTATGATGGTTAATGATTTGAGTTTTGAATCTACTGCTTACTCTCCCTAGGGCTCTATTATCCAAGATATTAGTGTTTTATTAGCCTCGTTTGCTGTTGTTAAAGTGACTGATGTAAATTGTTTAGGGAATGAGGCAACGCACTGTTTAGTGAGATATGCGTGGGAAGTTGAGTCTATCCAAATGTGGTGGGACGGATTTCCAAATTTTATCTCTCAAGCTATTTGGCTTGATAGTCGTATGCAACTCGATTTTATGAATGATGTGTTATTACTTGTTATCAAAAAAAAAAACTCCTTGAACTTCCCATACTACAATCCTAACCAGCCTTCAAATAGTAACTCCATCACTCTCTCGTTGCACTCTTATCCCATGCTACCACCTTCTTTCTACTGATCTTTGGTATATTCTCCACCTTTGCCTTCCTCACCCCCATTTATGCTTACAACAAGTCGTGCCAAGCAGTGACCTTAGCCCTATACAAGTCGTTGACGCTCTCATACATCACTCCCTGGCCTTCTTCTTGTTTGTAGAACTTGGCCTTGACCTCGTGGGATTGGTAATGGAACACTTTTATGGCATTGATGCTCTCGTCTAGTAGTGACAATATAGGCACTCCATGGTTGATCATATGGAAGAAATCCCAAGTTTTGGTAGTGTCTTTAACTTGTTGGGTGACTTTTGGTCAAAGAGTGTTAGAGCTCAAGTCAATAAGGTTGATGATGGAGATATTGGTGAACGTGGACGAAGATTTGTGGTCGGAGAAGGTTTCAAGAGTAAAGGTGTAAATTTAAATTGGAAAATCGGAGAACAGGCCCAAACCGAATCGGACTGGAAATGCCAGTTTTGGATCATTTCGATCCGGTACCGGTTTCATAAATTGAAAAACCGGATAATATTGGTCCAGTTTTGGTTCCATCTATTTTAAAACCGGACCAGACCGAATCGAATTGGATCGATTCTATTTATTTGTTTTATTTGTTTTTAGTATTATTATACAATATGTTCTATCTTATATATAATAATATAAATTATAATTATATATGAGATAATGTAGATTTTTACAGAACAATTTTTTTAAGCAGTTTTTTAATGCAGATTTTTTTTTATAACAAATTTTGATAAAAAAAAAAAAGAAGATTTTTTTTATAGAATAGTTTTTTTATAGCAGTTTTTTTATGTAATTTTTTTTATATAACAATTTTTCTTTTATTAAAACAGATTTTTGTAAATGGATTACAATCTTTATAATAAAATAGAATTTTCAAACCAGTTTTTTTTAAAATAAATTAATTAATTTTTATAAATTGACATTTTTTTAAAACCGAAAAACCGGACCGAACCAGTAAAACTGATTTTGGGAGACAATCGGGACGTAATCGGTTTTAAGAAATGTAAAACTAGTGATACTGGTTCGGTTCTTAATTTTGTTCAAAATGGGATCTAACCAGACCGGTTACACCCCTATTCAGGAGGGTGTATGAAGTACCGAGAGATAGAAGTGATTCTTAAATCGGAAAGACCCTTCACCCCAATCTTTGACTCATCAAATTCCTTCACTTCTTTCATATGGTCATAGTTGGAGGTTGCAGTAGCCATGGTTGTCATATTTTGTATATTTCTCTCTTTTTTTAATCTTTTTGACAAATGTTGATGTAGTTATACAGCAGTTGTACACGCAAGTTGCAATTTTGTTATATATATATATATATAAGAGATATATTAGAGATTGACCACATTTAAGTTATCTATTTATTTTATTTTTTTCAATTATCTCAAATATTTTGAATACGGAGAAATTGAATGTAAGTCCTACACGTGATTATGATGGTACCATATGCAATATCAAATTAATTGTGCTTTTTATTTATTTATCAAAGAGCCGATAGCCACACTCAAAGTGGCTCCGTCCCAAATTTATTAAAAATCAACCTCACTTGTGGCGAAAGAATACCATGGTTACAAAAAAAATACTTGGGGGTTACAATATAGACCATAAACCAAAACCCAAACATCAGCAAAAGCAACTAAGAAATTAAAGAACCAAAACAGATCTAATCAAGCCTAGGCACTTATTCTCAAAACAAATAAAGCCTTCCAAATTATTACTCAGGTTTATACAAAAAAATAAAAAATAAACCAAGGCCAACGAAACAAGATACCCCAATCGAAATAAATAAAGTCTTGAACACCCTTTGAAGTCAAAACCAACTCTTATGTTATGCGTAAACATGGTATACTACCTTTATCCAACTGTAAAATGCCTATAAGATCTTATGGAATGTTGTCTTGCTTGAACTCCTTAGAAACCCCATTGCTGCCGCATTTAGCAAGCTAGTCCGCTACTTGATTTCCTTCTCTAAACACATGTTTAAATCGAATATTAAAATCTCTAATGAGTAAGACTAACTCCTCCCAAAAATCCTCAAAGCACCAAATCTTCCTTTTTCCTTTCTCTAACCAATTGACAACCAAAGAAGAGTCTAATTCCACAATGATATTATTCAGTCTCATATCCTTGCATCAATGCAATCCAAATAAAACTCCCAATAGCTCAGTTTTGTTATTAGATCCAATGCGAATATAATGAGAATATAGAAACAAAATATTACCTTTATGATCACAAAGCAGTCCTCAGCATCTGGCTCACCCGGATTATTGAAACTACTACCATCAGAGTTTAATTTTAATCATCCGACTTCAGGTTTTTGCCAGGAGACAGCAATGTGATTGCTTTGCAATGGGACGACCACTGATAGATTCAAATCTTCCAAAATAGCTTGGTTTCTTCTATGTAACAAACTCGATTGCCTCAGCCGCAGACCAACCTAGTGAAACCAATACATAACCTTTGTCACAACACATTAAAATAGTCTTTATGGCCCTTCATACGTGCCGAGCACCTCCACATCCAAAAGCTCAATGTAAGAATACAAAGTACCAAACCAATCAAATTACCAACCATTGAAGACTTCTTACTTCTCTGAAACCAAGCTTCAACTATTGTTATTCAAGATCGATTCTCCACATAAGGGACTCCCAAAAATCTAAAGCAAACCTGCCAAAGTTTGGCAGCAATATGACCATCGCAAAAGACTTGACTAAGGTCCTCAAATCCTCCCTGGGGGCAGCATTTGCACTTAGAAACAATAGGAATTCCAAGGCAACGAATTCTCTCATCCACACTAAGACTATTCTTCATGGCCTTCTACATAACAATAAAGAATTTTTTTGGCAAAACTGAGTGCCAAATCCATTCCAACCATTGTCGCTTAGGAGTTGAAATCCAAACCCAATCCCATGCACTTCTTGTCGAGAAGCTACCATCCCTGTTCCGAAGCCATATCAACATATCCGAACCATGTTTAGTACCACCAATACGATAGAGAATGTCGTCTGCAGCCTACTGACCCACTATCTAAATAAGCATGTCCACATCCCAGTTATTTCAATCATGCAATCCTTGATTTTTAAAGAAGGAAAAATAGTAATAGATAAGTCATTACATAAAGGACTAGACTCCAGCCATTTATCACGCCAAAATAATAACTTGCTTGTTTAATACGCCAAAGAGATTTCTCAATAACAAAAGGAATGGATTTCATAATCATCTTCCAAAAAGGGGACGCTTTAGCAGGATCCACAAAAGAAAAATGTTGATTTTTAACGTATTTAGACTTAAAAAAATTAGTCCACAATATATTTTCCAAGACCAACTTCCATGCAAATTTAAAATGCAACGATTTATGGACATCAACAAGGTTCCTCAGTCCCACACCCCCTTCATTTGTGGGCTTGCAAACCAAACTCCAACTAACTCTTTTTTTTGTCTTCCTTCCTTCCGACAAGCCCTAAAAATATGTGCTGAAAATCCGTTCTAACTTATGCAATGTTTGCTTGGGAGTGGAGCACACGAAGAGTAAGTGAACCGGAAGACTTGAGAGGACATGCAAAAGCAATCATGCTCCAGTCGAAAGAAATATCATTTTCCATTATTTGATTTTTTTTTATTAATTTTAAGCAGCACATCATCAAAAAAACACGCTTTGAGCCTACCTGAAACAATAGGCACTCCCAGATACTTCACCAAAAAAGCCCCCTCAAGAAGCCTAAAATTCTAAGAATCTCTCGGCGTCTTGCTTTTGTGATCCGGTTGGAGAAAAAAATAAAAGATTTAGAAGCATTAACAACATGGTTAGACCACTATGCATAGAGCCCCAAAACTTCTAAAATCTTCTAGACAAATTTCTTACCACCATTCAAAAAATTAACCATGCCATCCGTATAGAGTAAGTGCAAAATCAAAGGGTCATTCCGAGGTTGCAAATAGTAACCAATATAGTCAGACTGAAACTGCTTGCCCAAAAGTCTAGAAAAAATCTCCTCCACCAATATAAATAAATAAGGGAATAAGGGGTCCTCCTGTTGGAAGCCCCTTCCACCTTTAAAAAATTCCGTAGGAGTCTCATTCATAACCACAGAGAACTAGGGCAAAATGACACAATTATAAATCAACTTGAAAACTGTCGAGGAAAAACCAAAGGCCCTTAGAACTTGCATAAAAAATTCCCAATTAACAGTATCATACGCCTTAGCCATATCTATCTTCATCATAATATTGCCCCTTCGAATCAGTTTGTTAATTTCTTGAATTATATCTTGCATAAGATTTATGTTCTCAAAAATACTTCTTCCTGATAAAAAAAGTTCTTATTATTCAGAAATCAAACAAGCCAGAACAACTGTCAATCTATTCGCCACCAACTTAGCACATATTTTATAGACAATTAAGCATAGGCTTATAGGCTTAAACTTATCAAAAGAGCATGGATTTGACACTTTTGGGATCAAAACAATAAAAAATGCAGCATAATATCTAGGTAGCAAGATACCTGCAAAGAAATCCCGAATAGCCTTCACCAAATCATCTTTGATCAACTCCCAACAATGTCAAAAAAATCCCAAATTAAAGCTGTCAATGCTTGGACTATTGTTAATAGGAATAGCAAACAAAGCTTCTTTAACTTCTTGCTTCGAAGGGCTCCTGCATATATTCAAATTTTCGGATTCCATCACTTTCTCTTGAATCAAACCCGTAAAAGTTGGTACCAGAGTTGTCTATCTGCTATACAAGAAATTAGCAAAATGTAAAAATGCCTCATTGTGAATTTCTTCCGGAGTAGACAATAGTCTTCCATTTGGTAGTTGCATTGAGATAATAAAGCTTTTTTTTTTTGGCCTGTAAGGCTACAAAAAAAGAAGCATTGACTTCTCTATGTTCTATCCACGTCTTTTTAATTTCTCGGGCAATTCTAACATCATCTTTTTTCAACAAACTATTTAATTATGCTTGTGCCCCAATCATTTCCATTTCTACTTCTAGTGAGAAATTATCCTGCAACTAAGCTTCCTCTGTCTCAATCTTAGCTTCTAGGAGTTTAATATGAGAGGTGGTCTATCCAAAAACTTCAAGATTCCACCTTTTGAGAGCCAATTTCATCTTGTTCGCAAGTTTCCATAAACTAGAAAAACCCACATCTACCTTCCAAATATTAGAAACGAATTCCAAAAATCTTCATATAAAGTCCACATCTGCTGAAATCTAAAAATATTTGGGTCATACCTAATGTTAGAGTTCTCCAACTGAAGAGCCATTAGAGCGTGATCCGAAGATCCTAGAGACAGGTACTTCAACAAGTTCAATGGACAAATATCGAAAAGACGAGTATTACATAAAGCCCTCTCCAAATGAGTTCAACTCCAAGCCAAGCCATCATGAGCATTACACCAAGAAAATTTATTCCCAGTAAAAGGGACATCAATAAAACCTCCTTCCTGGATAAAATAGGAGAAGTCTTCCATTGCCCTTGACAATCTCAGGCACCCTCCTTTTCTCTCCCCATCATGCTTAATAATATTAAAATCACCAATAATAATCCAAGGCATGTTAAGTGCTCTAAAAATACTAAGGTCTGACCACAGCTACCTTCTCTCCATATATTTATATTAAGCATAAATCGCAGAAACAATTATTATAGAATTAACTATAAAAGTAACATGCTGGTTTGACTCTTGAACAATACTAATTTGTATATCATTATGCCAAAACATCCACAGCTGACCACCAGGACCACCATTAGAATATGACACATTAAACTTTAAAATACCTTGCCATTTAGCCAACTTACTATCATGAATAAAAGGTTCCACCACATTAAGTAACTTCAATTTTTGATTTTTCAATAGTGCATGGAAACGTGCCTTCGAGGAGCCAATTCCTCAACAATTCCAATACATGAGGTTTTCTATCATAAACCAAGCCTTGTAGGCCTATTCGGAGCCTTTGTAGAGCTACATAACTTCATACGGGTTCTCATTTCCTTTCCTGAAATTTTTGAGTTTGACACCCCATCATTTTCTTTCAGAATATGTGGCATAGCCTCTGCACCCTCAAAATCCAAGGCTACCCCTGACTCCCCAGCATCCTGTTTATCCAAAGACACCTTCACCAGTTGAGCCACAGACTCTCCTTCTTGCCTCTATTCTTCATCCGCCCAAACCAGGACGTCCCGCTCACTCTGAAACCCACAGTTTATAAGTTCGCACATTTTATATACGAGCATATAATTTGCGCAATACGCAAATTGTTGTGTATAAGGGAGAAAGATCTCGAGAGAGAGAATGTTTTATAGTGGAGATCGAATTCCAAATAGTTTATAGGGTAGTTTATTTTGACGAAATAATATAAATATTGAAATGGTACATTTGAGTGAAATCTTGAATCGATTTATATCTTTTTATATAAAATAAATAAATGAAATTTGAAAGTTAAAATAATTCATAATGAAACATTACTTTTAAAATGATTACTGTTTTATAAATATAACACTTCAAATTTAATAGATAGAATGCTTACTTTTATTATGGGTAGAATGCCACGTGGAGTCATATAATTCCGTTTATATATATATATATATATATATTCTACTATTTGCATCATAGTCTATATATGTTCATGATCTCTTTTATTGATCTTGATCTTTTTCTTGATCTTCCTTGCACATGATTTTCTTTTGTCTATCTCTTGTTGATGATGTTGTACGTTGTTCATTATCCTTTCTATTTTTCGGCTTCTTATTTCTCTTATTAAATTAAAATTTTAATATATATAAGTTAGGAAACAAGAGAAAAGCTGGGAATTGGTCAGGCTATTAAAGCTAGAAAAATAGCCCACCAATGAAATGGTGATACGTAAGGAAATTTATAGTGTTTAACATGTACCATCATACACATGATTGTGCCTCCCCCCTTTCGTCTTCCAGAGATCACCCAAACGAGATCAAAGATCACCTAAACTAAATTCCACATGCTCTCCCCCTCCCTCATGATGCGACTCTGTAATGCAAAACCCCCTGTTGATGTCGCCCATCTCTATGGCTAAACCTAACTTCACCACAATCATCATAGTGAACAACCACCAAATTTTCTACAACTCCCCCACCTTTTTTTCTTTTGTGGATTTGGGTTGGTCCTGGTGACTGTTAGCCCAGCTCCCGTGAGATCCCTGAATCCGTCTCTTAATGATGATTTGTTGGGGCTTTTTTTTTGTTTTCTTTTTCTTTTTGTAATTTGGTTTTGTTGTTGGGAGGGAAATGAATATTATGTTTATAGTAACTGTTTGGTTGCTGAGAAAAGAAAAAGAAAATCCAAAGGAATGCTCAGGTCACGATGGAAGAGATGAAATCCAATTTTTGAAATCATCTGCCAAACTGAGCTCCGTATGAAGATATGGTGACGAATTTGAAACACCAAAAGGAAGAAAATCGCTAAAGAAGAATACTTCGGTGACGAGCTTCAAGAATGTTTGAGAGAGAGGGAGCGGGAGTACCGGTCTGCAATCTACAGATGAATATTCTAGTGTGACGGAGTCTATTGATTTAATGTGGAATAAGTGATTTTTCACCATTTTAATGGAGGGCTGTTGTTCAACCTTTAATAGCCCAACTCGATTTCCAGAGACTTTCAAAAAAAAAATGGGTGCTTTGTCTTTGTATATAAATTAAACATTAACTCTCAAGAGGCTTTAATTTTGGAGGCATAGAATGCAAAAACAATATATATTGAGAGACTAGATCGATGATCTTTGGAGTGGGTATGTATGTAACTGGTTAAAGTTTAGGAAAATGATACTTACAAGAAATTTTGCTTAGAAATTGCGCAAGAAATGAGTTATAATTCATCTCTAGTTGTATTTTGCGTTTAAATCTTCTTAATTTTCAGTTTCGTTTGTGTTGGGCAAATGATTATTTCTATTTTTTTAATTATAGTTGATGTAGAATTTTGAACATTGTTCTTGCTTCTTGCACAAAATTTCATGTATATAGCAAAACCCGTAAGTTTATATATATCGTGCTCACTTGTGAGATTATTAATTACTTTTCGTTTATTATTTTCTTCCATTTCTTTTGCTTTTTGTTATAAATTTGGTATTCAGTATTCTTATTTAATTGTTCATTCGGCGGCTTTATTTTTTTAATTTTAGCCTAGTATTTCCAATTTAGTTCTTCATGGTTTTAACCTTTGCCTTCTATTGGTTTCTTTTGTTTTGTTTTAATGATTTGGACTCTAGATTTCTGATTTCATAGTTCTAATTCGTCTGGATTGAAAAACAAGCAAAGAGAAAAACTTCTAAGCAGAAAAGGTGCCCTAGGCAGAATACCACCCTCTAATGAGGTCTTGACATGTAGACAATCCATATGACTAATTGTGGAAACTCAACATAGATTATACATCTGACTTTGAAATCCCTGACATTCGGGGTTTGATTTCTTGAAGGTTGAAGCCCTCTCTTCTAGAGTCCCCTCAAACACAACCTTACCCTCCCTCCCAACACCACGTCACCACCCAACGAAGGCGAAGCCAACCCGGAGATGACGATGCCAACCTAGCGACGGAAAAGTCATCCCAACAATAAGTCTCGCCAATCTAGTTTAGATGTAAAAAAAAAAAAAAACAGAAAATAAGAAAAAAATCGAATTTTTAATTTTGGCCTACTAAAACTTGGCTTTTGATGTGAAAAACAAGAAAAACAATATTAGACCAACCACATATAGGAAGAAAAAAACTACGACGAACAATATCTACTTGACAGTGAATTCGAGTCGGGATAGGTGTCTTGATTATGGTCAATGAGTGAACGACGGTGGATAGTGTGTGGATGGCATTTGGGTGTGACTTGACGGAACCTGGCAGCAGAATGGATGGCGTCCGACAAGGATGGCAGCACTGAAGGTTCAATGGGTGAAAGGGAAAAGGGTTTAAGGAGAAGAGAATTGATGAAAAAATGGGTGAAGGGTCGTCTGGTTCATTCATTTTTCAGTCATAATCAAGTGTAATGATCCTATCTTCTTTATGGTGTAACTTATTGACGTGTTCTATTTTAATTGGTGGGTGGTATATCCCCTTATAGCACCCTGCCTATTTCAAAGAAGAATTGATAAGCAAAAGGTAGGTTATTCTGAAGTATTATTTCCATCATTTTAGCTTAAAATTATCACTTATACGTTTGCTTGTTAGGTAGGGAAGGGTACGTACTAGAATTCCCCATGCTAGAGGTTGGGGGGATGGGTCTATAAATGTATAGGATAACATTAACCAAGACAAAAAAAATTAGTGGTTTTTGAAGATTTTAATTGATTTTAGTCTTAAATTTAAGTTACTAATAATCAATTGATGACAAATATGGTGAAAAAAACGAGAGAATTAAGATAAATGAAAAGGTATATAATTGGTAGGTTTGCCATGTAAGACAAGACATGCGAGAGTGAGTCAAGTTTTGTTGTGGTGCATATGTCTAACGCGCCACAACGGGGAGTGTCAAGTGGTGTATGCCGCCAATAACAGGCAAAAGTTGGAGAAGAAGGCAGACTACATGGAGTTTATAAGAGGCTAGTGGTCCAAAAGCTCTAAATCTATGAAAGCCATGCAGCATGTAAAAGATGAAGTGAGAGAAAAAAAAAGGGAATCGAGAACAAAATATAAATTAAGGAGGTATATATATCCCACTACTCCTGATCATCTCCTTACTAGCTAAAATATTAATTTTGAATATTGGGGATCGATGGTATATTCCTAATATTACTCATTTGCTAGCTAGAAAAATGAAAAACGTGTTACATCATGTGTGGGTATAAAATGCAATTAATGTTGAGACCAACTAATTATATTGTCATGTGGATCACGTTGATGCATGATCGATGCCGATCATGATCATCATAATGTCCCACCGACAAATATTTAAAGGGTAAGGTAAATACCATATATATATAGATTGATTTGATCAAGCATTTTTATTCATGATCTTTTAAGGTAATAATAATGTGTGTTTGTTATGATCAATATTCTTTATATATATATATATATAGAAATTCCTTATTGGTAAAATGATCTAAATATAATTTGTACAAAATATGAATTATTTTTCATGTAAAAAGTCCAATTATATATATGATTAGATTTCCTTCATAACTCCTAAAAAAAAAAAAGGTTTTCCTTCATAACTAGAATAATGTTGTACCTAAAACTGGATCCAAAAGCGTAAAATATAATGAAACAACCATTATTATTCTAATTCTAAAATGGTTTTTTAGTTGAACCAAAAGTATACCATGGGAAAACGGGGATTTGGGGGGTGTTAGAGCAGTCATAATGGCATAGGTATTTTTTTTTCTTTTAAAATATACTATTAAAATATATATTTTTTATTTTACCTATTTATTTTTACAATATATTATTCATTAGCTAATCTATTTACATTTATATTATTAAATATTATAATTTTTAATATTTTTTTATTCATTTCAAATATTTTCATTTAAAGTAAAAGGGAATTGTGAAATTAGCCAAGAAAGGTATAAAAGCAAATATATATATATTTTTTAAGTAATGAACAGGACCTGCTACATATAGTGGGTCTACTGTCCATAAAAGTATAATATATGCATTTTAAAGGATCCGTTAGAGAGGGTGTTTATGAGATTTTTGTTAAATTATTAAAAAAAATAAGTATTTTATCTATTCGTTTGAGAGTGCTCTAAGAAACTTATTTTATTTTATGAAAGAGAAGCTCTTATGATCGCAAAGATTAAAAGTTTAATCTAACAACATTCAAATTGTTAATTTTGGGTACCGAGATATGACCAATTGATTCGATGAATATATACTTGCACAAAATAGAGAATTGGGGTCAAGTTTTGCCATGTCCAACAACTAGTTGTTCAATGAAAATGATTCCTTCCTCTTCTATAACCTATTGAGATCTGAGATCCAAATGACATTAAGTGGGGAAATATATATATATATATATATATTATATTTTGTTGGGGAAAACGGCCGACAGACAAACAGCAAACTCGGAGCCGCGCAGCGGATTCAACCAAGAGAAATAAAACTGAAGACGGAGAACAGAAATGGACACCAGATATGAAGTGGTTCAGCTCAAACTGAGCCTACATCCACTGTTGGGTCGGTCTAAATCACTATAATAAACAAAGATGGAGTACACTTCTGGGAGGTTACAAAGCTCTCTCTCTCAAGACTCTCAAACCCTTTACAAGTAGGCTCTCTCTGATCTACAAACTCAAACAAGGAGAAAAATGGGAGACGGAACGCCTGTGTTCGTAATCTCGCTCGAGCGAGCACTTCTCGCTCGAGCGAAATCGCCTGATCTCCACAGCTCTCTGCTTCCGCTCTCTCCTGCACAAATGGCCCTCGATCCTTATATAGGCTGTATCTCGCTCGAGCGAGATTATCTCGCTCGAGCGAGTTACTATTCCAGACTGCGCTAAACCTAGTTCCTGGAAGCGATGCAACCCTAGATTGATTCTCGCTCGAGCGGGAGGTCGAGCGAGAGTCGAGCGAAGTCTCTGCCTGGATCCAAAACTCTCCGTTTGATGTCTCGCTCGAGCGACTGTCGAGCGAGGGTCGAGCGAACTTACGGGTTGAAAACTCCAAGTACAAACTGATGCGCTTCATTCAAGCCACATCTCAACATATTTCTATAGTACTAAAGAGTATATGTGCTTTATCTTTTTCACAATTAATTCCCTATATGCATATTCCTCTCTTTTGACCAACCAAAAAAAAGTCCAAGATTCAAGTGTGTATTAATTAATCCATGACCGGTTTAGAAGCATAATTAACCGGTTTAGAAACCTCCCCCCAACAACCCCTTTAGCTTTTCATTTTCAAATACTTTTTGTAAATTTGTTGGATCAAATAGAAGTAAGTAAATATTCTTTTAATACTCTTAAGCCTCATTATGTGTGCCTGTATTTTTTTAAGATCCATTTTCTACAATTATTTATCCCAAATGTTTTTGCAATTAGGAGATTTATAGGTACAATGTATAACTTTTTCATTTTTAGGTATTGTTTGCAATCAAAATTTATTATTATATTTTTTTAAATTTTTACATAAGATATAATAAATAATTTAATTTTTTAAAATCTTGATTCAACTTTAACAAATACTAAAATAATAATAATATTTTAATAATATTTTATTCAATTTTCAAAATTCATTTTAATTTATCTTATTTCATTTATGAATCCAACCGTGACCTTAATGTTGAGACTCACACAATTCATAAATAATATCAAATATCATAAACTCCATGTGTTATGTACGTTTTTAATATAAAAAATATTTATATACGAAAAAATGATAGATATATATATAAAGTAAAATTTAGAATATATATTATTTTTCATATAAATATTTTGAGACAATATTAAAAAAGCAACAAATATCGTATGACATGACATTTTATGTGTCTATTTTTTCGCTTAAAATCTTCAAATTTAGACAAGGATTTGAAGATTTATTCTTCTGAAACAAAAATCTTATTACACTTTATAAAACTCAAATGCTAAAGCTTTGGGGGGAAAAAAATCTCTAAAATGTTTAACAAATGAACAAAAATACTGCAATTCAAACGGTCCCACCAGTCTGATAGGGCTGTAGAAGTGTGGTGTGTCTGGGACTTTGGTGGAATAATCAATAATCTCTAACTCTGGTGATTCCTATGTCAGCCACGTTCGTCATCCTCAAGGATGATCCGACCCTTTTTGTCAATTTTGCCCTCCACCAATCCAGAGGCCCCATATTCCAACAAACGAATGGAAATATTTCAATCAGACATTGATGGTTCTCCAAAGATTTCTCCCCACGTGGCAAAAACAATTCAATTTTTCTGTTTTTTTTTTTTTAATTCTAAATTTAAATGAAAATAAAGAAAAAAAATTATTGATATTATTATTGTTATTGTCTATTGATATGGAATAATATTAAATATTTAATATATAATTACAAAAATAAAACTCATCGTAACGCTTGTGTCAATTGTTAGAAAAACCAACTCTGATAATTATAAAAGGAATTATTCTAAAATCATATAAATATAATTTTATAAATTGATGTGATTTGATATAATTTTTTAAATTATAAAATTATTTTTATTGTAAATAAACATAATAAATCCGATAAAATTATATTAATTTATAATTTTTTTTATAAATATAACAGTTCTCAATTATAAATATTGGCCGATTTAAAAAATTTATGATATGGAATTAAAAAACATATATCTGAATCCTTGTTTTTTTCTTATATACTGTTTGTTGCATGTGAGGTCGGACAGAGAGATAAGCCGAGTGTGAAGGAGAATCTGCCACCAAAGGAAAAAGAGAATCTTCAAAGGTTCCTCACAGGAAAATTTCCAAAATTTCATTGACGTTTCCTTCTTGAATGCAATTTGATCCATTGAAACTCAATCTCATTTGCTTCATTTTCTTCCATTCATTTGCTTTAGGGTTGGCTAAGATTTACCCTGTTTTTCTTATTTTTGTAGACCAGATTGTTTCGCCTTTAATCTGTCCTTTTCTCTTGTAGTTGCGCAGTCAGCCACCACCCACCCACCATCTCTTCACCAGATCCTGAACTAATTTTCCATCCTTTTTTCATTTTTTTCCTGATTTTCACAATTCATAAATGTATTGGTTCTTATAATATCATATTTGTTTTATCTGCATTTTTCTTGGTACTGGGAATTTTCTATATTTATCAACCACTCACCACCCCATCCTCTCACTCAAATCGTATGGAACAACGAACATAGAAATATAAGAGAAAGTTTGCAACTTTCTTTGGTATCACCAACCCCACTTCGATTCTATTTTGCTCTGTTTTGCTACTTCTGTTTCTGTTTCTCTCTCTGTTCTGCAAAACTCTCTCTCTCCGACTCTCTGTTAATTCATGGAACGTGCTCGGCGCCTCGCGAACCGGGCGATTCTGAGGCGCCTGGTCTCAGAGGCCAAGCAGAACCGCCAAAACGGATCTCTGATGCACGGTCCGTCGCCCGTGTCCTACACACCCTCGAGGTATGTTTCGTCCCTGACACCGTATGTTTTCGAACGTAGAAGCTCTAGATCGGATTTCGCGCGTAATGTTGCTCACGGTGTTGGGTCTCAAACTCGATCTATCTCGGTCGAGGCGTTAAAACCCAGTGACACTTTCCCACGCCGCCATAATTCGGCGACCCCAGAGGAGCAAGTTAAAATGGCTAGCTTGTGTGGGTTCGATAATCTTGATTCGCTTATCGATGCCACCGTTCCTAAATCTATTAGAATTTCATCAATGAAGTTTTCTAAGTTTGATGAGGGGCTAACCGAAAGCCAAATGATTGATCATATGCAAAATCTGGCCTCAAAAAATAAGATTTTCAAGTCGTATATTGGTATGGGGTACTATAACACCTATGTTCCGCCGGTGATTTTGAGGAACATTATGGAGAACCCGGCATGGTACACGCAGTACACACCGTACCAGGCCGAGATAGCTCAAGGGCGTCTTGAGTCTTTGCTTAATTACCAGACTCTCATTACGGATCTTACTGGCCTCCCCATGTCGAATGCTTCATTGCTTGATGAAGGAACGGCCGCTGCTGAGGCAATGGCCATGTGTAATAATATTCAGAAAGGGAAGAAGAAGACTTTTATCATTGCCAGTAACTGTCACCCGCAAACTATTGATATCTGTAAGACTAGAGCTGACGGTTTCGATCTTAAAGTTGTAACTGCAGATCTTAAGAATATTGATTACAAATCCGGGGATGTTTGTGGTGTTCTGGTTCAGTATCCGGGGACTGAGGGTGAGATTTTGGATTATGGGGAGTTTGTTAAGAATGCTCATGCTCATGGGGTTAAGGTTGTTATGGCAACAGACCTATTGGCATTGACAATGTTGAAGCCGCCAGGTGAGTTTGGGGCAGATATTGTTGTTGGTTCAGCTCAGAGGTTTGGGGTTCCTATGGGGTATGGAGGTCCACATGCAGCATTCCTAGCCACATCCCAAGAGTACAAGAGGATGATGCCGGGGAGAATCATTGGTGTGAGTGTTGATTCTTCAGGGAAACCTGCTCTGCGTATGGCAATGCAGACAAGGGAGCAACATATCCGTCGGGATAAGGCTACCAGCAACATTTGCACCGCTCAGGTACTAGACTATCATCTAATCTGATTTCCATTTTGATTTTCTGTAGAGGCTGCTTATAAGGATACATGAAAAGTCTTATTTTTGCTGGGCTCATTTACAGAATTGGGGTCTCCCCGTTCAATGCGCTGGCTTTCTTGTTTTAATATATGTCCTGTTTTATATAGGCATTGCTTGCAAACATGGCTGCTATGTATGCTGTTTATCATGGACCTGAAGGCCTTAAAGTCATTGCCCAACGGGTTCATGGTCTTGCTGGTGCATTTGCCCTTGGACTGAAGAAACTTGGGACAGCAGAAGTTCAGGGACATCCCTTCTTTGACACTGTGGCTGTTAGGGTTGCTAATGCAAATGCAATTGCTGGTGCTGCTTACAAGAGTGAGATGAATTTGCGGGTTGTAGACCCAAAAACTGTGAGTGGGATTCCCTCAGCTGAATTAATTAATTACCTATAAGTCTACATGATGAGATTAATTGGGTGTACTTGCCTTTAGATCACTGTTTCTTTTGATGAGACTACCACCTTGGAGGATGTTGATAAGCTTCTCAAAGTTTTTGCTGGTGGCAAGCCTGTGAGTATTGTTACTTCTTTTGCTTGGTGGTGTCTGCAATTGATGATTATGATTCCCCAATCTAAGACTCATATTTATTTGTCAGGTTTCATTCACAGCTGAGTCTCTTGCACCAGAGGTTCAGACTGCAATTCCGTCTGGGCTAATAAGGGATAGTCCATATCTCACCCATCCAATCTTTAACACGTACTTCTCTATTCTGAAACTTTGTATTTGCATGGTTGACAATTCAGGACAAATCCTGACATTTTTTGTTTTTTGTTTTGTTTTATCAAATAGATATCACACTGAGCATGAGTTGCTTCGATACATTCATAAGTTACAATCCAAGGATCTTTCACTGTGCCACAGTATGATTCCATTGGGATCTTGCACAATGAAATTGAATGCAACAACTGAAATGATGCCAGTGACATGGCCTAGCTTTGCTAATATTCACCCTTTTGCCCCGACTGAACAGGCTCAGGGTTATCAGGTAGTTACAATACTTTCTGTGAAAAAAAAAATGTTCAGTTGTTTTCTTCACCCAAACATTCTGGATTAGTTTGTTGTATGTTTCTATAAATAAACAAGCAAGTTGACAATTTGTCTTGATGAAAAATGGTTCCCAGGAAATGTTCAACAACTTGGGCGACCTATTGTGTACCATCACTGGGTTTGACTCTTTCTCCTTGCAACCTAATGCTGGTGCTGCTGGAGAGTATGCTGGCCTGATGGTTATCCGTGCATATCATATGGTATGGTGACAACAACCACGTTTAAATGTGGTTTTCTTCTGATTGTATTAAAAAAAAGAGGAATTTGATGCTTTCTCTTTAAGGCTCACTTTCAACACAAAACTCAAAGTAATCACCTAAAAGGCTCAGCCAAAAGCTCTTGAGTATCAATATTTTTAATTAAGTAGAAGCTCTTAACTCAATACTAATATATGTATGCCCCTAAAATGCCTACTGGATGAGGCACACCTTAAATTTCGAGTTTTGCTCTCTTTCTCCCTCCTCTCTCTCTCTCTCTCTGTGAACTTTGATTTTAACAGAATATCTGACTTACTCATTAGGGCTTTTCATAGTAAATATTGAAGGTATCCAACCATTTTAGGAACTTTTTATCTCTTTTTTGTGACCAATTATGATGATTGAAATCACTTATGAATCTAAAATATGTTTTTTGTGTGCATAATAGTATAGTGTTATGTTCGCCGCATATGCAAATTAAGGGAAGATTTAATTATAGCATATCTTGCAATAGCAAACTTGCATAATTTTTTGCCGCACATTGAAAACTCCTTAGATCTCATCCTGCATAATTCCTCTTGAAAATTGAACTCACTGGACATTCAAATTTTATTTTAATAAAATTTTACTTTAACCTATAAAAAAATTAAAGTCATTGGACATTGTGTAAGGATTATTCTAACAACTGATCATGCTGACCACTCTGCTTAATGAAACACCGTAGGCAAGAGGAGACCATCACCGCAACGTGTGTATTATTCCTGTTTCAGCACATGGGACAAATCCTGCTAGTGCTGCTATGTGTGGAATGAAAATTGTCTCTGTTGGAACTGATGCTAAGGGAAACATTAACATTGAAGAGTTAAGGAAGGCTGCTGAATCTAATAGAGACAACCTTTCAGCTCTTATGGTAAGTTCATTATTCATCCTATGTTGGAAACCACATATATTATTCAATAAGATTAAAAAAGATGGGGAACTTTGTTCTACTCTACATTCATTAGCTTTGTTGGACATTATAGGTCACATATCCTTCAACGCATGGAGTGTATGAAGAAGGTATTGATGAGATATGTAAGATAATTCATGACAATGGAGGTCAAGTATACATGGATGGGGCTAACATGAATGCACAGGTCTGCAATTCCCTTTATCTTCTTTGAGTCTCAATGTTAACCATTGAGTACACAATCCAGTAAAAAATATCAACCATTGCTTGAATTGTCTAAATTCATCTTCTATTTTCTTGCATTCAAATAGTCTTGCAAAACACAGCTTTATGTTCGTGTTTTTTATATTGGCCAATGTTTCAGTTCTTCAATTGAATCAATTCATATTCCCTGGGTTTTCACTAGACAATTGCTGTTTCATTTCAGTTTCTTTGTATGCATTCAATTTCTCTTGGGAGTATATTGGTTTACTTTCAAATTAAATCTAAAGAATCTTCTTATCCTCCTAGGTGGGACTGACAAGCCCTGGTTGGATTGGAGCTGACGTTTGCCATCTCAATCTCCATAAAACATTTTGCATTCCTCATGGAGGAGGTGGTCCTGGCATGGGTCCAATTGGTGTGAAGAAGCATTTGGCACCATTTTTGCCATCACATCCTGTGGTATTGATCTTTTCATTTAATAACTTCATACACCTATCCACTTGCACTTGCACTTACAAACTTGTACATACTTGTGAGGCTTATATTTGCACATACATATGTATGCATGAGTGCTCACTTGTATGAATGAATAGTCAGAGCTTGAGCTCATCTCCATTAATCAAGTCACACTTTGGTGATTATTATCTACACACGCTGCTGCTACGGCTGTCTCTCATCGATCCTTTATTTACTGGGCTATGTTTTCTCTCGTTTTTTTTTTTTTTTTCAATCTCTAATCTTGTTGTGGTTTACTTTTAAGGTACCCACAACTGGAATACCTGCTCCAGACAAGCCTCAGCCACTCGGTACAATCTCTGCTGCGCCTTGGGGCTCTGCACTTATCTTGCCAATATCGTACACATATATAGTGATGATGGGGTCTAAGGGACTCACCGACGCATCAAAGATAGCAATTCTGAATGCCAACTACATGGCAAAACGTTTGGAGGTTCCAGATTATTTCTTATTCCTTCTATGCCACGCGTCTGGAAAATCACTATGTGTTATAAAACTGGGTAGTTCTATGCTCTGGCCATGTCTGTCTGACAAGAAGAACAACAGTCATTTGTTTCCCTAGCAAATTCCATGATAATGTGGCAGATGATTGTATTACTTCTTAAATAAGATGTGTGTGACCAGTGCATAGAACCCATATGTGCGTTAGAAAACTTAGGTTTTGAGTTATTACTCTTTTTTGCAGTTAAAGTTTCAATCATTTTTCCCAGTTTTCTCATGGTAGTATGTTGCTTTGGCTTCTGCAGAACCATTATCCCGTTCTTTTCCGTGGTGTCAATGGAACAGTTGCCCATGAATTCATTGTTGATTTAAGAGGCTTCAAGGTAGTTTTATTTGTTGTTTTTTAATAGTTGTCTACTGTTTCTGATTTGAGAGCAATAATAAAAGCATTTCTGCAGACTACCGCTGGCATAGAGCCCGAAGATATTGCCAAACGTCTAATGGACTATGGATTTCATGGACCAACGATGTCATGGCCAGTTCCAGGCACACTCATGATTGAACCCACTGAAAGTGAAAGCAAGGTATGCCCTTGTGGGAGTCCTTTCTCTTTCATACCACCCTTATCCTCTCTTTTGTTTTTCATGTTTAAGTAAATTTGAAATCTTTTGCAGGCTGAGTTAGACAGGCTTTGTGATGCTTTGATTTCCATAAGAGAAGAAATTGCTCTGATTGAGAATGGAAAAGCTGATATCCACAACAATGTCCTGAAGGTGAAATAGCTAAATTTTTTCCAATCCTGCTATTAGATGTCTCTCAAATTTTAAATTAAGCAGACACCCAATTTAATTTTGATCTTTATCTTTGCATGATTCTGGATGCATCTTGATAAGTATAGATAGAATTTAATAAGTGAACTTCAAGAGCAATTATCTAACAATTGCGAGTGCAGGGAGCTCCTCATCCACCATCCATACTAATGGGAGATGCTTGGACAAAACCATATTCTCGGGAATATGCTGCCTTCCCTGCTTCTTGGCTCCGTGGTGCGAAGTTCTGGCCTACTACAGGTATCAACTTCCATCTTTTTTTAATATTATAATTCTGAAATATTTTTGTTTAATGCCTTTCCCCATCTTTTATTCCCTTTCTTATCTATAAACTGGTATCCTTGTGGACTGACCTGCTATTAGACAAAAGTACTTTAAAAGAGTTTTCTTAAGCAACTACAAAAATACCTTATCAATTAATATGCATGATATTATACTGATTCCATTCACTTTCAACATCTATTGTAACTATTTTACGACAATCTACTTAGTCGATGGTTATCAAAAGTTCCAACTCCTAGAGATGATGACAAACCTTAATGCTTGATTTTAACCTGTAGCCCGAAGTAAACATTTCTTTAGAATGCATGCATTCTGCTGTAGGTGCTCTTAATTTTACTTGAGGCTTAATTCTTTATGCGCTGTTATCTCAGGACGCGTAGACAATGTGTATGGTGACCGCAACCTCGTCTGCACCCTTCTCCCAGCATCACAAGTTGATGAAGAAGCAGCAGCAGCCACTGCTTAGTCTTCGGTACCATGCTCCTTGCTCCAAGGTTTCTCGATGAAACCATATTCTTCTCCCTCGTTTGTAAATAAATTTCCTTCTTTATACAAGTCCTTTACTGCTGGTGACATTCATTTTCATAAGACAATATCGATGATCAGCTTTGCTAAATAACAATAGTTGCTAATTGCAACTCGAATCAAATGTCGCAATTCATATTGCTTTGTTCTTGTCCTCTAGGGACCTAGCCAATAGCAAACAGAATCCAGATGCTAAAACTTAATGAAAAAAAATGCTAATTGTGGTTCTTAATTCATAAAGCCAAGATTGGATTAATGTTCATTTGCTCTGCTCGCGGATCGGAATATAAAAAGAAAAGAAAAAAAGAAAAGTGGATTAGAATCGATATTGGTACAGAACAAAGTAAGTTGCTATTCTATTATATTGAGACTGGAAAAAATGTGATCGGATGAAGAGTGCCTGACAAAAAAGTGGAGGGCTTGAGAGTCATAGAAGAAAGGGCACTTCCAGAGTATTTTCCTTAGAGAAGGATATCGTGTTTAGGAATAAAAACAAAGAAAAAGGAGAACAGAAGAGGTCTTAAGAAACTAGTAATGATTAATGGTGGTGAGCAGGATAATCTTCTACCAAGCTTCCCCTGAATCTTACAAATTGGCCTCTATAACTCGTCTCCTCAACAAACTATTTGGAAATAGTATAGTCAGGTTTGTTGTTGATGGCGGTGGCGGCAGCAGTGGTGATGAGTCAAAGCAAGGGAACATCAAACTCATTGAAAGTTGCTCTTGGTTAACTTAAAAGATCTCCTAGATCGGATCAGATCCGGCAATGGTATCAAACTCTCATTACAAGTATCCCTATCTTCAGTTTCCAAAACTGGCCCTAATCACCTTGACCAGGGGATAGGTTGTTGCAATGGCTTTATAAAGACCCGCCATTTTAAGTATTGAAGTGGTAGTCAGCAGAATCTTGCAGAAACTATAGAATTTCAACCTAAGCTGGTACATTAAGCCCGTAGATTATTATCCAGAAAATACAATAATGTACCTTATTTGAATTTTCTTTTTAATTTTCTTGGAAAATGCTTGTTTTTCATTAGTATAAAGGAAATTGGTATAAGAAAATGGGATTAGTCCCAATACAACATCAATCAAAATACAATCATTTGGATTAATTATCCTATTCTATGTTTTTCAATGGAAATACAAGCCTCAAATGTTCAAATTTCACGCAATGTTTTTAATAAAAAAGTGGATCCCATCATGAAAAGTATGAAAAACTTCAATTTCTTTTATGAAACCCACTTTTTTACATGGAAAATGTTTGGGATCTTGATTTTGGGATCTCCGTTGCATTTCACTTTTAATTTTTTTAAAAAAAATTTGTTTACGTGATTTTTAAGTAAGTATTTTTAAATAATGTTATGATTTATTTGTATTTTTAAAAAATATTTTAAAATGTCAGAAAAATTATATATAAAAATATGCGCAAACCAATGATTTGTATTTTTAAACAATGCGCAAATCATATAAAAATATGTTTTAAGATGTCAACCTTAGAAAGATAAATAAAAAAGAAAAAAAAAATTAACAAATATTATTACGTCAAGCTAAAAACAATTAATTTAGAAACATATTTTAAATAGAATGCATTGATCCAATCAATAAATCTTACAATAAAATTTGATAAAAACTAAAAACTAGAGGATTTTACCTATAAAAAGTAAAATACTCCAAAACTGCGGTATTAAAAAAGCAAATAAGATCTCAAATAAATAATATTACAAGAGCATCTACATTAGTCTCATCAAAAAAATATTAAAGTTTAATAAGAAGTACAAATTTGATGAGATTAATATACCATACTCATCATAATTTTACATTGGACTCATCATTACACTCATTAAAATAATAATATAAAAATATATTTTTTAATTTTTTTCAATATTTTATAATTATACTAATTATATGTATATTAATAATTTAATTTGATACTTAAATTATTATTTTCAACAACGTTTAATAAAACTAGAATTAAAAAAATATAATAAACACATTTATTCTATAAAGAAAATAAAAATAAAAAGAGAAAAAAGTGTAGGAGAAATAAAATATATTAAACTAATAAGATAAAGGGTAAATAGTAATTCTTCAAATTTAAAAGATTTGTCTATTTTTACTGTAATTGAAAATTTAAGAAATATGATTTAATGAGACCAATGTGAGGTAGTGTTTAATATAAATTATCAAATTTATGTTTGATAATTGGTTTGATGAAATCAATGTAAATGCTCTGATTGATTGTGAGGAGTTAAAAAAAGTGATAAATCTCACTCAATAAAATTTACACGTTTATCTAGGGAATATACTCCAATTCTCTCTTGTATTATGTATATGAACTCGATTAGTGCTAATTAAAGACTTTTATACCGCGTATTATATATGTGCCATAATTTAATTTAAAAAATAATTTTAAAATTTATCCATGTGTTATGATGGCTGGCGGTTTTAAATGATTTTAAATAGAATTATTCATTTGTATCATTTCTTTCTTATTTTTCTTCCACTCAAAGGCCTGTATCATGCAGTTAAAATGGTGTAATGATACATGCATATCATTTTTATAATTCTTTATAAAATTATATTTTAAAATTAAAAAAATAATATTTACAATTATAAAATATATATATATCCCACCCACTCTTTATAAAAAAAAATGGGTAAATTTAAGATCTATGAAAATTTATTTTTTAATAATAATTTATTTTTTTTTTCAAAAAGAGTGTTCAAAATTTATATATTTTAAGACTGTATATAATATTATTATTTAAAATAAAGATATTTATATAAAATAATATTATTCTTATAAATTATTTTATAAAAATATAATTGTATAAATGATTATATATCTATAATTTTTTATTAAAAATTTGAAAATTACTTTTTTAAATAATTAAAAAAAATAGGAAGGGAAATCAGTAGAATTAAATAATAGAACACACCAACAAAAAAAAGGACAAGAAAAAAATAATACCAATTGGGCATGGTTGCGTCCTGAAAAGGTCAAAAAAGGAAAGGTGATAGAATTAAAAGTACAAGTCAATTGAACAGCTAAGCAAGTCTCAGCACAACCCTCTCTCTCTCTCCTTCTGTCATTTATGTACAGCCATAAATCTATCCAATTCCTGTCCCAAACGGCAAATAAAGATGTACCATTTTCTATTTTCCAAAAAATAGACGTGCCATTTTCTTATTTTTTCCATCTTTTCCATTTCAATTCTCATTTTTATTTTTTTATACCAATAGTGCATCATCCATTTCTCAAAATTTTCTCCTTTCTTTCGATCTGAATACCATAATTTTAAAATTTTATATCTATAAAAATATATTTATAATTATAAATAGAATATACAAATATCGCATGATCAATTTGAAAAAAGTAAGTAAATACGTATCTCATAAGATAAAAAAAAACTAATATTTTAATAATAAATTTACTCTTTTTTAAAATGATTACATAATATTTATACATTCCACGACTATATATAACATTGTTAATATTCATATACTATTCTTGTAACTTGATTTAATTTAAAATACAACTTTATTATTATTTTAAAATTTAAATCTTACAATGGGTTATATAGTTTATTATTTAAGGTTTGGTTTGTTTTCTCAATTATTTTTAATTCATCTCATCTCGTGTTATCTAATTATTAATTTTTTTTCAAAATTTTTATATAAAATAAAATAAAATTTTCAAATTTTAAAATAAAAATAATATTAAAAAATATATTAAAATAATATTTTATTAAATTTTTAATTTTAATTTTAACTCATTTGATTTAATCTCAATCTCATTTATAAAAATAAACGAGATAAATTATGTGTATGGTATGCTCTTCATATCAATTTTGAAAATAAAATAATTCTATAAGTCGCTAAGATTATTTAACAATATTTATGATATTGCGATTATTAAATAAGTATAAATATAAATATTATATTTGACTTGGTGTTATATGTATAGAGATATTTATGGATGGATATTTTATATTGTTTATTATTTTATGGATTGGTTTATAGAATTAATTAATTAATTATATGGGGTTTTGGGTATAGACAATATAGAATGAATGCATCGGAGGGAATTGGTGAGCCGTTAATTTTTAGTCTTTGTCTTTGGAGTTGTGGTAGCTTGACGAAGAAGGGTGCGCAGGTTAAGCGAATCTGCTTTGTGCCTGGTGGGCGTAGGTTAGGCCAGTTGAGACACAGAGAAAAGAGAGAACCCTTTATGCTGAGAGAGAGAGAGAGAGAGAGAGAGAGAGACAGAGTCTCTGTTCCTTAGATGATCGATGTCCAAAATGAAGCATATACTCAGAAAGCTTCACATCGGTGGTGGACTTAATGAACACCAGAGATTGGCCGAGACACGACCCACAACGAACCCGAGCCCCACTCAGAGTCCGAGTCCGAGGCCAAATACCCCCGCTTCTTCTTCTTCTTCTTCTTCGGGGCCGTCTTCGACGGCATCTGGGTCCGCCACAATGGGAAGAATCGGGGCAGATGAGTCAGTCGTCGATCGGACGGCGGGGGATGGCGTTGTTAGTGGTGATGGGTGCGTGGATTTCAATTTCATGGAGGAGGAGTTTCAGGTGCAGTTGGCCCTAGCGATTAGCGCGTCCGACCCCGATGCGCGCGAGGACTCCGAAACGGCTCAGATCGATGCCGCCAAGCAGATTAGCCTTGGGTGCTCCGCTCCCGTCTCTGACAGTCAAGCCCTCGTTAAGTTTTCTTCGCTTCGGTATTGGGTAGGCCATGACTTCTGATTCCCAAAATTCTCCATTTCGTTCTTTTTGCAGTTGTTTCTGAATTGGAGCAAATTAGGTCTGTTTGTAAATTCTTTGGATCTTGTCTTCTAGATGGGGTACCATCTACTTGCGTTTATTCTTGGATCATTTCGTTAACTATGTTAAAGGTGTACGCTATACCGTTGGCATTTGTGAAACTTTCTTGTTAGGTACATGACTTTGGTGCATTAGTGTTGGTAGGATGCTCTGTGAGTTTCGGATGAGGAGGGGTGGCTTGATTTTTGATTTGTGGTGCCTTGTTTATACAATGGCAATCATTTACCTTACTTGAAAAATTCAAATTCTTTTGCAAACTATGGCGAGTGAAGTTAAAATTAATTACTTGTTTCCTTGTATTTCGTATCCACCTTTTGAAGCTGTTTTCTTGGTCTTGCTTATGTATATTTTTGTACAATTACCTGTAGTTGATTACTCTCGTGTTCTGGTTTTGCCTTATGGACCATGTTTTATCTTGATCTAGTTTTCAAGATTTTCATGAGATCATTGTTCACTTTTTCTATTCCCTCAACTTTGTGGATGAGAAATTGAGGAAAAGTAAAGAAACAGTATTCTGGCGCTCTATATTGTTGCGGTAATGAGTTCCTTGTCTTTAGTAAGTGAAAATTGAAATAGCTTAAATTCTTTATGACATGGACCACAATAAGGTAGGTCCCTTTGGACACTTCTTTGAGGAGTAAACCTTAAATACAAAATTTCACCTGCCTTCCAGAACTGCGTATCAGGTAATCCAGGGAACTCCTAGTGTGGAGTGAAATAGCTGAATTACACCATTTTTAGTGGAGGGCTTATTTTCTAGGAACTTAGATAATGAAATTTTGGTATTCAAAGGCAGATAAGTCTTCCTCAAGTGAGTACTGGTCCACCTATCCAGTATGTGAGGAAGTTTCTCCCATGGAGCTAGCTTTTGTATGTTACTAAGCCGGATCGCCCATACTGGGTTCTTTTTCCACGCTATGTGACTAGCCGACGATGATGGGACTAGTAGACGCAGCAGACTGAACTTGTCTCATGAAATGTCTCGAAAATCCATTTATTGTAGGTTAGATTCAGACTGAGCAGACTCTAGCTCTTGCGTCTGCATGATCTGACTTCTATGACTTGTAGTATAAAAAAAATACATTTCTTTTGCTTCCCCTTCCCTCCCGCCTGTGGGTCTCGTGCTGAATTTCCTATGTTTTCAGCCGGATAATATTTTTATATTCTATATTTTAAATGTTTATAGCTAATTTCGTGCAGATTCTTATTGGTTTTAACTGGAGAGAAATTTTTCTAATAAATTTCGGTTTTCCTTTCATGCAGAACTATAATGTAGTAAGTTATCATGAAAAATTGATGGATGGGTTTTATGATGTATATGGCATTACCTCAAAGCTGGACACACAAGGGAAGATGCCTTTGTTGGTGGATCTTCAAGCAATATCCATTTCAGATAATGTTGACTATGAAGTTATTATCATAAATCGCTTGGTTGATCTTGAACTTCAAAAGCTTGAGAAGATAGCATGTACCATATCCAAAGAGTGTCGAGTCTCTGAACAGGGCCAGATTTTAAGTTGTTTGATTCAGAAAATTGCCAATCTTGTTGTTGATAGAATGGGTGGTGTGGTACTTGATGCTGATGAAATGTTGAGAAGATGGAACACGAGGAGCTATGAGTTACGGAATTCTCTAAACACAATTATTCTTCCCCTTGGACGTCTTGATGTTGGACTTTCACGCCATAGGGCCTTGCTATTTAAGGTTAATCATCTTTTGAATTACCTTACCTTAAATGTATTTTGAAGAAGAAAATCATGTATCCTTTAACCCACCTCAGACATTTTCATTGCTTAATTTCCACTGCCTTCTTTTATTTAGAAAATATTCCTTCTTTTTGTTACCTTTAGTTTAGAAATTCTTTATATGATGCTTGCGTTGCTAGGTACTAGCGGATAGGATTAATCTTCCATGTACTTTGGTCAAAGGAAGCTACTATACAGGCACTGATGATGGAGCTGTGAACTTCATCAAAATGGATGATGGAAGGTGATAACCTCCATAGTTTTTCAATGCTACAAGTACAAATTTTCTCTGAGTTATGTTTAAGTCAATTTTGTGATATGGGCACTTTAAATTGGCTTTTTGCATATGTGATGCATGTAAGGTTTTTATTTTTATTTTTGTTATCTGTCAATATTTCTCACGTGGGACTGAAAACGGTGCTTGTAAAGTCCCTAGTGGGCTGTACAAGGGGCTTGGTATGGAAACCTGCGTTCATTGAGGTGGGGATGACACGAGTTACGGTTGTGTGAGGTCTACTTCCTATTTTCTAGAAATTTTCGTCTTAGGATTAAAAAAAGTAAAGGAAGGGGGTAAATGACACAGGTTGAGCATACCTAGTAACCTATACGATGATAACATCTATATTTCGGATAATGGCTGCAAACCTTTGCAGATGCACACTTCAAAAGTAGTATTAGTTTGTAACGAACATGAATTCTTTGTGACATTTCACATACTGTAGTTCTCTTAAATTTTGAAACAAGAGTAATTTATTTTTATTGCATATGAGAATTAATGCAGTAATCTGTCAGTAGTATATATTTAATGCAGTAATCTGTTTTTAGATTCTTAACTCGGCTTTAGTTTTTGGGTTTTAGTTTTCCTTTATAGTTACTTATCAAAAACGTTTTCCTTCATAGTTATGTAGACGTGATGTGAAACATGCTCTGTTTTTTTTTTTTTAATTTCTCCTTCCATTTCATGGATATGTGCTGTGTAACATTCGAATATGCAACAAACATTAAGATATTTTAGGGAATGATTAATGATTGACATAATTATTTGTTGATTTGATGCAGTGAATATATAATTGATCTCATGGGTGCTCCTGGTACCCTAATTCCTGCTGAAGTACCAAGCAGTCAGCTCCCAAATCCTGTCTATGATGTAAGGAGCTATACAGATGTCATTGGAATACCCACCAATGTGTGTTTGATGGATAATGAAGGAACTAGAATGCTGGTACCACCTGATCTTGATAGAGTTTTTGAAATTGTTGGTTCAAAGTCAGCTGAAGCTTCAGTTGTAGGCGTGCAAACAAAAGAAAATCAAACTGAGAGATTTGAAAATCAATGGGGCAAGCTTCTTCCATCACTGCAGAATACATGTGAAAGCTCATCTGGCACATATGGAAAACCATCATCAGCACAGAAAAAGAAAGTTAAGGATGTTTCAAAATATGTAATCAGTGCAGCCAAGAACCCAGAGTTTGCTCAGAAACTACATGCTGTTCTGTTAGAGAGTGGCGCATCGCCTCCACCAGATTTGTTTTCAGACATAAATCCACATGATCTGGGTCAACAGAAGGTGGTTGGACAAAGTGATCTGGTGAATGCAAAAAATGTAGACAATGAGGTTCAATGTGAACCTGATAATTTTTTGTCAAATCTGGAGCAGTCCCTTGTACCCAATTCTGAAATGGAGCCTCTGAACAATGTCAATTGTGATAGGAAACAAAAACTATCCACGCAGAGGTTATCCAATGAATCGAAAGAATTGGAGAAAAATTTCATTATTGATGTTTCGTTGCCCTCTGAACCTACAACTCAGGGATTTGTGCTTGTTGGTCGTGGAAGTAATGACCCCTTCCGTGCTGATGCTACAAGTGTAAATACGGATACTCTTAACAATGCTGAAATGGTTGTTAGACCTCTGCATGACACTGCAGCCGACTCTTGCCAAAGACAAGGTAATATTGCATTAGTCAATGATGATCAACAGTGCTTTCCGGACAAGATTAGAAGAGATTTTGATGACATTGAGTTGGGCAAAGAATCTGATATGAAACTAACGGAAGCAGCCAACACAGGTCTCTTCATTGCTTCCAACGCTGAAGGTGAGGGTGCTAATACAGTGCTGGGGGAAGTTGCAGAATGGGAAATTCCTTGGGAGGATCTACGGATTGGTGAACGTATTGGTATCGGTAAGCTTTTGATTAAACAATGTTAATGTTTCATGTATAATATAGATGTATATGTGTTTAGATGTGTTCCTCTCCATTTTGGTTGGTACTGAAATTTACTGGACATCTTGATTCTTTAGCTATTTTTTTCCTGAATAACTGAAAATTCTTTGTCAAAGTTTTGTTCAGATGCCAAATTTTAGGATAAAAGGGCAGCCTTTTCGTTCTTGTTAAGACTTGAACTGAGACCCATCCCAACCACTTGAGTCAAATGTGGTATCAAATAAAAGGATTTTTGTTGGGGGGATTAAATCTTGTCTCTGATTAATGTTGGGACTCGTACACAATTTAACTTCAGCCAATTGTTATGAACAGCCCCTATAGGGACTTTGGATATGATCGGAACAACTTATCGAGAAGATGCACTGCTAGGACTTTAAGATTTTTTTCATGCTGAATGGAACAACTTTTCCTGAAAGATAATCCTATTTTACATCTCTAAGAGAGTGATGATATCCTAGCTATTAAACATATGTTTTTTATTTATTTATTTATTTATTTTTATACAAGTAAGATAAATATTATTGATATGAATGAAATAGGCATAATCACGCATGAAGTATACAAAAAACACTTGAATATATTCTAAGAGCGATAAATTAAAAATAAGAAATCATGAACATTGTCCCCATTTGATACAATAGTTGAAAACCAAAGAAGTGTGGAGAAAAAAATTCTTCAGCTCCACCATTGTGCGTTCCTTATCTTCAAAGCAATAAGCATTCCTTTCCAACCAATATACTGCATGAGACACAATGAGATCATCTTCCACGTTATTACCACTTGAGGAAAGCCTTGCAACTTCCTCCAACAACCCAACAAATCCACCATCCTCAAAGGCATGACCCAAGCAACATCAACTTTTTGAAAAATCTCATCCCACAACACCCTTGTTACCTCAATGTAGTAATAGGTGACCCACAGATTCTCCATTCTTTTTACACAAATAATATCAATCCATCACTACATTTCCCTTCTACCTCAAATTGTCCGTAGTCAAAATCTTTCTAAGTGCGGCATTCCATACAAAAAAGGCTACTTTAGAAGGCATATAAGACCTCCAAATATTCCTTCAAGGGAATGGAGTATGATCTTGTCTTGACAAAATTTTATAGTACGCCTTAATTGTACATTTTTTGTGGTTATTAGACCTTCACTTCAATCTATCACGTTGTGCCATAGCGGTCCGCATGGAATAATGTAGACTAAAAAAATTTGATACAATAGATAATTCTCAATCATGGAAATCTTTGTTAAAAAGAATATTCTATTGATGAGAACCATGAGAAAGTAGCCGCAAATCCGCCATTGACCCTATTAGCTGCAATTAGATAGAGATATGAAATCCTTCTTCAATGGGTGATCTCCACACCACACGTTCCACCAATAACTGATTCGATTACCCTCACCAGCTACAAAGCAAATATGTTTTACAAAGCATGACCACCCCTCCTTATAAACTTCCATAAACCCACCCCATAACCCCTCACTTCGTTAGAGCACCAACTCCCCCAAGCAGCTCCATATCTAGCGTCGATAATTTCTTTCCATAATGACCCCCTCCCTTCGAGTGATATCTCCATAGCCATTTTTCCAATAGAGCTTTATTAAAAGTTCTCAAGTTACACACTCCCAACCCCCCATACACAACTAGAGCACATACTGTCTTCCATTTAACCAGATGAATTTTTTCTCCTCCCCATGCCCCTTTATAAAAACGCCCTAAGGAGTTTCTCAATCTTGTTTACCACCCTTCCAGGCATAGGAAATAAAGATAAAAAATTTGGGGAGATTAGTAAGAGTGCTCTTAATAATGGTAAGATGACCCCCTTTTGATAGATACACCCGTTTTAAACTAGCCAACATTTTCTCTATCTTCTTCACAATCCCATCTCATATAACTCTAGCCTTAAAAGTTGCTCCCAATGAAAGGCTCATATATTTATTTCATTGGTAAAGAGGACATCTCACAGTCTCAAAAGCTTGCTAAACTGAGGATATATGGGACCATACCCACTGGAACCATCTTGGACTTACCAAGATTCACATTGAGCTCTTACACTACTTCAAAACATAGTAACTGTGCTCGTAGTGCCATTACTCTTTTGTGAACGTATCATTTGCAAATAAAAAGTGTGAGATGATAATAGAGCTACTAGTGTCATTTCCCACCTGGAAACGAGATAAAGAACCTCCATCAACAATGGCCTTTACCATCTGGTTAAGAGCCTTCCTAATTTTTTTTTTTTATAAGTAATAGTCTTTATTGATGAGAGCAACTAGGCGAAGCCCATGTACGCATGGAGTATACAAAAGAGACCTAGTTACACTCTAGCAAGCTGAAAAGAACTCAAAAACTCATTGACATTCCCTCCCTTTAGTACAATAGTAGAAAACCATTAAACCAAAGAGGATACAAAAAAGTTCTAGATTTCCCCCATAGTCCTCTTTTTGTTGTTGAAGCATCTCTCATTTCTTTCCATTCATAGACCCCATAATAAGCATAAAGGGATCATTCACCATGCCACCACCATTTCAGCGCATTGATGTACTTTTTTTAGCATGCTAGGAGATCCGCAACACTCTTGGGCATGACCCAAGACAAATCAGCCCTTCTAAGTAGTCCATCCCATAGCTCTCTTGCCACATCACAGTGTAGAAAAATGTGATTGGTAGTTTCCCCACTTTTCTTACACAAGTAACACTATTCCACTACAATCATCTCTCTTTTTCTTAGGTTGTCAGCCGTCAAAATGGTACCTAGAGCCGCTGTCCACATGAAAAAAACCACTTTAGTTGGCGCCGGAGCTCTCCATATGGCCTTCCAAGGGAACCCCACCGGCTGGTAGTCTTGCAAAGAAAGACTTGACTGAAAACTTATTGTTTCCGGAGTGTGTCCACTTCATTCTATCCCTCCCGATACCTCCAACCTGCCAAGAGTAGACAAAGCTATAAAAATCTGCTACTTCATCCACTTCCCAATCCTGAATATTTCTTGAAAAAATAAAATTCCAACACATTGTGCCATTATTACGACACAATACATCGGATACAATGGCATGTTGGTTATCCACTAGGCCGAAAACTCTTGGAAAAGCAGAGCTTCGCACCATTTATCAAGCCAAAAATTGATTTTTGTACATCACCAACCTTAAAATTTATGTGTTGCAAACCCCTCCCACCTCTTCCAGATGAACTTCCAAAGACTCACTCCATACGGCCCCCGACCCTCTTTAGTGCTCCAACAACCCCATTTACTTCCATACTTCCCCACCTCAACCATTCTTCACAATGGGTCATCTTCCAAGTGGAATCTCCACAACCACTTCCCTAAAAGTGCTTTATTAAAAGTGATCAAATTACGCACCCCTAAACCACCCACCTCCTTTGGGCCATCCCACTAGATGAAATTTGTGCACTTCCCCCAAACCCCCTACAAGAATTCTCTAAAAAGTTTTTCAATTCGATTGGTCACCCCCCATCGGTATAGGAAAGAGAGAGATAGTATGTGGAGGGGTTGGAGATGGTACTTTTGATGAGAGTTACCTCCCCCCTTTCGAGAGGTAAAGCCGCTTCCACCCTGACAAACATTTTTCCACCTTCTCTACTACACCATCCCATATAGTTGTTGCTTTAAAAGAAGCTTCCAAAGGGAGTCCAAGGTACCTCAATGGTAATGCAACCACCTTACACCCCAACAACTTGGCTAAGTGGTTGATATTTGCCACTTTCCCTACCGGAACCATTTCCGACTTTTCCAAGTTTATCTTGAGACCTGAAACCGCCTCAAAACACAATAGTACAGCCCTTAAGGCTTGGATTTGCCTGTTGTCCACATCACAAAAAATTAGACTATCATCCGCATACAATAAATGGGAGACGGATAATCCGTTATTATGATTTCCCACGGCAAAACCAGCCAGAAAGCCTTCCCGGACGACAACATCTACCATTCTACTCAACGCCTCTATTACTACGACAAATAAGAATGGAGATAACGGGTCCCCTTGTTTCAAACCCCTCGAACTCGAAAAAAAAAACCTCATGGCTTGCCATTCACTAACATGGAGAAGTGAGTGGTCGAAACACAATGAGAGACCCAACCACACCATCTCTCCTCAAAACCACATTTCTTCAACATATAAAGCAAAAAGTCCAAACTCACGTGGTCATAAGCCTTCTCCATTTCCAACTTGCAAAGCACTCCTGGAAGACCATCCCTTAATCGACTGTCTAAGCACTCATTTGCTATCAATACTGAATCCAAGATTTAGTGGCCCCGAACAAAGGCATTTTGCAGTTTAGAGATTATTTTGTCCGTTACCAACTTCATACGACGTGCAAGCACCTTTGAAATGATTTTATACATCCCTTCAACCAAACTTATTGGATGAAAATCCTTCAACTCCATTGCTCCCGCCATCTTAGGAATTAGAGCGATAAAGGTGACATTAAGGGATCTCTCAAATTTTTGACCAAGGTGGAACTCATGCCCGCATCGCATCATCCTTAACCACCTCCCAACTCTCTTGAAAGCTTGACATAGTAAATCCGTCGGGACTCGGGGCTTTGTCTTTGCCCATCATACGCACCACTTGATGCACTTCATCTTCCTTAAACAATCTCTCCAACCAGTTAGAAACACTATCATCCAACTGGTCAAAAGCCAAACCATCCACCTTCGGCCACCATTCCTCCGTCTCTTTGAGAAGCTCTTCATAATAGCTCACGATATGATCTTGGATCTCCTATTGGGAATGACACACTGTGTTAACCAATTGGAGAACCTCAATGGCATTGTACTGCCTATGTAAGTTAGCCATTTTGTGGAAGAAACTGGTATATTTATCTCCTTCCTTCAACTATGTCAACCTGGATTTTTGTCTCCAAGATATTTCTTCTATTAGTCGCCACCGCCTCAACCTTTCTCAAAGGGAAGGCTTCATTATTAACCCCCCCCTTTCTCCATCTTCAAGAGAACTCAACTCCTCCCAAAGTAGACGCTTTTGCTCATTTGTGTGCTGAAACACCTCAATATTCTGCCCCTTTAGGTCTAGCTTTAGGGCTTTAGATTTTTTTGCTGTAATGAAACTTGAGGAGCCATGGAAAGAAAGGAAGTCCACAAATTCCTCACCCTTTCCTCAAAATCAGCCGTTTGGAGCCTTCATAACTATAACAAACAAAAGAAGAGATAAATGATCTTGCCGCAAGTCCCGAGTGCTAAAAAAAAAACCAGTAGGTGTACCGTTCACTCATTAATTAGAACTGAGAATCAAGTAGTAGAAATACAATGACTCCAAGATTCACCTATCACCAAAGGCACGCCTCCCAAGCAGGTATAAAAGGAATTCTCAATTTACATGGTCACAGGCCTTCTCCATGTCAAGCTTGCAAAGGATACCTACCCCACCCTCTTGCAATCTATGGTCCAAGTACTCATTTGTAATGAGCATTGAGTCAAGAATTTGTCTCCCATGAATAAATGCATTCTGAGGCTTAGAAATAATATGTTCCAACACAAGGCTTAATTGGTTGACAGGAACCTTTGAAATAATCTTGTATACACTACTAACCAGGCTTATAAGGCGAAAATCCTCAATAATCGAAGCTCCGTGTTTTTTTGGAATGAGAGCAATGAATGTCGTATTAAGAGATTTTTCAAACTTTTGAAAAGAATGAAAGTCACAAAAGACCTGCATAATATCACCTTTCACAATATTGATTGGCCATGAGATTTTTTGTAATAGGCATTTGCCTCCTTTATTTATTTAATAAATTTTTACTTATCAAAAAAAAAAAAAAATCACCTTTCACAATATGAATGTTCCCTCCTAGTCCCAATTAAGAGCAGTTTATTTCAAATTGGGTGTTCAAGAAAGTGGAGGAGCTTCTTATGGTGTCTTGTATTGGCTTTGAAGAGCAATTCAGGGCCCTGGTTGTGGCTATTGAAGATAGTAGATTGAAGTCCGCCACCAAGAGAGATTGGGAGCTCAAAAGATTGTAGTGCTCTATAAACCATGAAGTGAAGGAGGGGAGTGGCGGAAGGGTTAGAATGAAGGGGAGGGAAATTAACTTGTGTCCATGAAACCAAAGATCCTCTCTTGGAATGTGCAAGGGCTTAAAAAAATGCCTTCATGTCAAATCTTTATTGTGAATGTGAAAGGTTGATGCGGCTTGTCTTCAAGAAACAAAATGTGGGTTGTTGATAGAAGAGTTATTCGTAGTTTGTGGGGCTGTTCGTATGCGGGATGATCCTACTTGGCTTCTTCCGGAGCATCAGGGGACATACTTTTAATGTAGGGCAAAAGAGTGGTGGAGGCAAAAGATGAATGTGTTGGGACTTTCTCGATTGCATGTCTTTTAAAAAATGTAGTAGATGGGTGGGAGTGGGCTTATGTAGGCATTTATGGGCCTAACATGGATAGAGAAAGGAGAAAACTTCGGTAAGAATTATCGGGTTTATATTGTTTATGGAATGTGCCGTGGTGTATGGGTAGGGACTTTAACATCACCTGCTTTTCTAGGGAGTGATCAGGGAACCATCGTACTTCTTTGGCTATGGAGGAGTTCGCTGAATTTTTGTTTGATTTGAATCTCATGGACCTTAGCCTTGTTGGAGGTGAGTTCACATGATCCAATAACATGGAATGGTCAAGATTGGATAGGTTTCTTGTCTCTCATTCTTGGGAAGCACACTTTCCAGACTTGTGTCAGAAACAGTTGAGTCGGGTTGTTTGGATTATTTCCCTATTATGTTAGATTGTGGTGATATTCATAGGGGCTGTCGGTACTTCAGGTTTGAAAACATGTGGTTAGCAATGGATGGCTTTGTTGATAAGGTTTGTGATTGGTGTTCTTATCAGTTCATAGGTACTCCTAGTTTCATTCTTGTAGGCAAATTTAAGGCTTTGAAGTAAGATCTCAAGAAGTAGAACGTGGAAGTTTTTGGTTGTATTGACAGTCATAAGGCTACCTTAATGGGGGAGTTACAAGACTTGGAGGGTCAGGTTCTGATGGGAGAGGGTATTGTTGATGAGGTCCTGGTGAGGAAGAATGTGGTGGCAACAGAATTGGAGTGTATTGTCGATGAAGAAGACCTCATAGCGACAAAAATCTTGGGCTCTGTGGTTAAAAAAAGTTCACATAGGCATAACAACACTATCGAGTCGCTCACTTTAGGTACCCAAGTTCTCTCATCCCCCCTAAATTAGAGAACCATATTGTGAATTATTATGAGTGGAGCCGACCTCTTGGAGGGTGATGATCGATGGTTTGTCTATTTAAGTCTATTGATACCCAGAGTGCAAGATGGTTGGAAAGACCTTTTGAAAAAGAGGAGGTTTATAAGGTTCATTAGCAAGATGGCAAAAGACAAAGTGCTCGGGCCGGATGACTTTTCGATGGGTTTCTTTCAACATTGTTGGGAGATTGTCAAATGTGATGTTTTGTAGGGTTTTCTTGAGTTTTATGCTTTCGGAAAGTTTGGGAAATATTTCAATGCAATGTTTATTGCCCTCATACCAAAGAAATAGGGAGTGATGGAAATTGAGAATTTTTGCCCTATAAACTTGGTGAGTGGGGTCTACAAGATTATTTCGAAGGTGCTCGTTAATTAGTTAAGCTCTGTTATGGGGGAAATCATTTATAAACCTCAGAATGCCTTTGTTTAGAGGAGACAGATACTTGATTCAATGCTCATAGCCAATGAGTGTTTGGATCATAGGCTGAAGGAGGGCATACCTGACATTTTATGCAAGCTTGACATGGAGAAAGCATACAACCATGTAAATTAGGATTTTCTTTTCTACCTGCTTAGGAGATGTGGATTCGGTAATAGGTGGATTTCATAAATTCAACATTGTGTCACTACTATACGCTTCTCAATGTTAGTTAATGGTACACCTGCAGGTTTCTTCAGCAGTTCTTATGGGTTGCAACAAGCAAGGGGACCCACTGTCTCCTTTCCTTTTCATCATTGTTATGAAGCCCTTGGATGGATGGTGAAGGCAACCATGGACGGAGGCTTCTTAGCTGGTTTTCCAGTGGGTAACGATACTAATGGCTCAATCATGATTTCACACATTTTATTTGCAAATGACACATTTCTCTTTTGTGAAACGGATCAATGCCAAATTCAAGCCTTACGAGCATTACCGTTATGTTTCGAAGCTGTTTCGAGGCTTAAGATAAACCTTGGTGAATCTGAGATGGTGGCAGTGGAGATGGTGCCTAACATCAATAGCCTAGCAGATCTCATGGGTTGCAAAGTGTCTTAGACTCTTATTTCCCTAAGAAATACTTGGGTTTTCCGTTAGGGCAATTTTCAAAGTTAGAGCTATTTGGGATGGCGTCATCGAAAAGTCTAGAAAAGGTTGGCTGAGTGGAAACGGTTGTATCTATCTAAGGGGGGTAGCTCACATTGAATAAGAGCATTTTATCTAATCTTCTGACATCTTTTTATCTCTATTCTCATTGCTTGCAGAGGTGGTGAATAGGATCGAGAAGTTATTTCGAGCTTTCTTATGGTGAGTTTGGGGAGGAAATTAAATTCCATCTTGTTAAGTGGAATAAAGTTTGCTTCTCAATATCTGGTGGAGGATTGGGAGTGTGCAATTTGAGGATTTTCAATAAAGCGATACTGTAAAAATGGTTATGGAGATATCACTTGCAAAGGGAGTTGTTGTGAAAGGAAGTCATTGTTGCTAGACATGGAGGTGCCTAGCGGGTTGGTGCACTAATGCAGTGGGGGGGTTGGCAGTGTTTTGCAATCAATATCCGTTTAGTGATGAGAGAAGGCACCAGAATCAGATTTTGGCAAGATGTTTGGTGTGGAGAGCGCCCTTTAGAGAGGGTCTTTTCCAATTTGTATAACATTGCAGCTGATCAGGAGACTGCGGTGATGGATTTGTTTGCTATTGCTCATGATTTCCCTTAGTGGAATATCCTATTCACTAGGGATAACCACGACTGGAAATTGTCTACTGTAGTATATTTTTATAACTTGTTATACTTCTTAGGAAGTAAAATGGCACATGGTGACAGGATACAGTGGTGGTCCGTAGCAACAAGAAATTCACAGTCAAGGCAATATTATAAAGTTTTAGCTACACAAGGTAATTTACATTTTCCGTGGAAAAGCATTTGGCTATCTTGTGTACCCTCCAAAGTAGCTTTCTTTGTGTGGACTGAGTTCTTGAGAATATTCTAACCACAAACAACTTACGAAAGAGGGGACTTATTGTGATGGATTGGTACTATTTGTGCAAAAATCACAGTGAATCAGTGGACCACCTACTACACTATTGCAAGGTTACAAGAGCGTTGTGGAATGTGATCTTTAGTTGAGTGGATGTTGCATGGGTTATGCCATCTAAGGTAGTTGATTTGCTTGCGTGCTAGAAAGGTATTCAAGGCTGTCCACAGGTGATAGAAGCATGGAAAATGATCCCATTGTGTCTTATGTGGCGTGTTTGGTCGGAAAGGAATGCGTGGTGCTTTGAAAATAGAGAGCAAACAATGACTAAGCTTCATAATTTTTTTTCTGCATACTTCAATCATTTGGTTCTCAACTATTGTACCTAATGAAAGCAGTGTGCATGATTTCTTATCTTTAATTTAGAGCTTATTAGAATGTATTTAGGCATTTTGTTTGTATACCCTCTGTGTACTTGAGTTTTGCCTATTTATATCCATATCAATGAAATTACTTTACTTAAAAAAAAAAACCATTACCTTCCACAATGTCTCAACAAGTTTGAAAGAAATCCATTGGAAAACCATTTGGGCCCGGCGCTTTATTCTTAGCCATACCAGTGATGATCTTGTAGATCTTATTTTCATCAAAATGTCTTTTTAGAATACACACTTTGAGAGTCAATTACCTCAAAGGACAAGGCATCAAGTTTCTCCTCGATAACACCTCCTTTGAGGTGTCTCCCAAAAATTCCCTTCCCTCTAAATTCCTGCAATTCCTCCAAAAGGTTAGACGTCTGATTGTCAATGTGGCCATAAACTCTCAAGTTTCATGTCTTTAGGTCTTGTTTCAGAGTCTTAAACTTACTTGCAAGAATAAAACTTGGCGTGCCAGGAAATTGATATGATAATCACCAAGCACGCACCATCTCTACAAACCCATCTGCTGCTAACCACATAGTTTCAAACTTTAAGTATTGGCAAACTCTGTGAATGCCCCCACAATCTAGTAAAATAAGACTATGATTTGAGTTGACTTGAGTTAGCCGTTTCTGACATATCTCCGGATAGTGGGCTTCCCGTGAAGGAGAAACAACGAATCTATCCAACTTCGACCAAACCCGACCGTTTGACCAAGTATACTTGCCCCCAAAACACTTGAGGTCCAGATCCATGAGGTCTACATATCAGACATATGTAGATATGTGTTTGCTTTATACAACTTGGAATAAAATGGCGGAAGTGCCGTTTTAACCAGTAAGTATTAGATCTTATGGTTATTTACTTTTGGACTATTTGAATCCGATTCTACTTGTACCTGACCTCTCACATCAAGTTTTTTTTTTTTTTTTAATGGTAAGTTACATGCACACCTGGTGAGGCTTTAACCTACAACCAAACCTTCCACCCCACTTTACTAGGAGGAGGAGGGGTTATTCCACTCCTTTGTTTTTTTGGTCATTTGAGCTAGAGCTCATTGGTGAACTAAACAACTGGTGATTATCATATTCTTAACCTTCTATAGTATATATCTCATAGTCTTCAGTAACTACATTGTTGTCTTGAATACAGAAATTAAATGTTATCGATTTCTGTTTGGTTTATTCTGATGCTCCCTCTAAAAGACATGCAGTTATTTTGTTTTTTGCAACCTTGCCCTGTGATTGTGAGTTCAATTTCAAATTCAGTCTAGCCAAGCTGAGCTCAAGCTATATAATACTTCAATGAGCGCAGCTTGAGCTTGCTTATTAAAGTTAAATTTAAGCTTGAGTCAAGCTTAATCTGTTATTCCATTGTCCAAGATGTACAAGGGCAATGTGAATAAAAGAATATAAAAGTAACCAGGGAAATAAATTAAAATATGAAAAGTAAGGCCTTTTCAAATGCCAGAATTTCTATTATCCTTTTAGGAGCACCAACCTGGATTTATGTTTCATAATATGATTGGGCCATTTGATACTAATTTTGCATAATGTTTTTGGCAGGTTCGTATGGTGAGGTTTACCGTGCAGATTGGAATGGCACTGTGAGTAATATTTTGAACACGAGTGATTTATCTTATCTCTTTTTGCTAGTTACTTTTAGTTGGGAGCAGAGGGATTTTTTTTTGGGGGGGCAGATTGATCTATGCAATGAATGCTTGCATACATGCCTATGTGTATGTATATATTATACACTTTGTTGTTTATACTTATAAGAAAATACATTGTAGACATTTGGGATTAGTTGGGACGCTGTTCCTGGACATCCGGTGCCAGTAAAGAAACATTATGGACATAATTTAATTTCGTGTTTTTTCAATTTATAATAAATGTTTTTTGGATTGTATATTTTTTAACTCATATTTTCAAGTTTTTAAATTTTTGTTGGTATATTTTTGGTATTTTTATGTATGTATACTCATTTTTGGTATTTTTTTTATGTGTATACTCATTTTTATGTATGTATTTTCAAGAATAGATGGGATTAGAAGAAAATTTTCATATTTTTGAAATATTTTAAGAAATTTTTAAATTTTTGAGTTCAATATTATTTTTTATCAAATTTTATTTGAATTTAAATAATAATGATTAATTTTTTTGGGAGGCTCAACGTTGTTCTGCCACTGTGCATGGCCACCTCATCTGCTTGTGAACAGTTAATAGTCTTGGTTTGATCCATTTTACTTTCACAAATTATAAGTCCTTCTCCCTTTAAACAATCCTATATTAAAAATTAGTGTAAATGTGTCTGCATGTGTATGTATGCGTCTACGCGCATGCATGTTCTCTTCGAAATATCAATGTTATTTTTATGTATTCCATTGTCCTTTATATAATGTCATTCAGACATCTTATGGCTAAGGGCGGTTGTGAATAAAATTGTTCTGTCAAATGATCACGTTAAAGAACTTCTAAGATTTGGTTGATCCATTTGAAGAATGTACCTGCTCTTGTTGATATTACGCGAATGCTTTCCAGGAAGTTGCTGTCAAGAAGTTTCTGGACCAAGGTTTATCTGGTGATGCATTGGTTCAGGTTAAAAGTGAAGTAAGCAGGATCAACCTTTTATAATATGCTGTTTTCCTAGAACAAGCCAAATATCTAATAAAATTAATTTTTTCTATATTACGAAGAAATTCCTGCTTGTTGGCTCATGCAGGTTGAAATCATGCTAAGGTTAAGACATCCTAATGTTGTCCTTTTCATGGGAGCAGTTACTCGGCCCCCACATTTCTCTATACTGACAGAGTTCCTTCCTAGGTTAGTTTCATGATGTGTTTCGGGTTAAATGGGATGATATTTTTATTGACCTAGATATATTATACAAATTCCCAGTTTACTATGTTCACTTGGATGCCCATTAATTCATTTTTTTTTTTGTAAGTAAGAAGCAAGTATTATTAATGTGAATGAAAAAGTCATAGTCCAAGTACACAGCAAGTATACAAAAGAGCCCCTAAGTACATTCTAGGAACTGGATGGATGCCCATAAATTCCTCAAGGGTCTATTTGTTTCCTTAACTGAAAATGCATGGCTGTTTGTGTTTATGTGCATGCCAAATTGCTCCAACTTGAATTTATGCCACAAAAGCCTGTAGATGACTTCTCCGCCACAAAGCCTTTCAAAGAAAAAATGTTATCGTGCAAGTGAATTGCAGTATGCTATCGTGCAAGTGTTTATTGTCCCAAAACCAAAATTCACTCATAGTTCTGTCCATACTATTGTCTTTTCCCTCAAACTCTTGTTTGATATGTAGGGGAAGTTTGTATAGATTACTCCATCGTCCCAATTCTCCAATTGATGAAAAAAGGCGAATGCGAATGGCACGTGATGTGGTATAAGTGGATTAGCTCTTTTTCTTTTTCTTTTTGTATCCTCTTTTGGTTTAGTTCTATTTTCTTGAGCCCATTTCCCTGATCGTTTGCAGGCCAGAGGAATGAATTACTTGCATACAAGCCATCCTCCCATTGTGCATCGAGATTTAAAGTCTCCAAATCTTCTCGTTGATAAAAACTGGGTTGTTAAGGTCTGCTCTAGCCAAGTTTTAGAAATTAAGAGCTATTTCAGGAGATTATGTTTGTGTTTTTTTGGAAACAGAAATCAATTGAATCTTCTCTAATAGCTTTTTTCTTTCTGCAGGTTTGTGATTTTGGTTTATCACGCTTGAAGCACCATACTTTTCTGTCTTCTAAATCCACTGCTGGAACAGTAATGCTTCTTATCTATGAAAACTTTCTATGACCTCCCTTTTGTGGTCCTTTCTTTCCTGATTTTACCTCAATCGCACACCTTGTTGCTTGATAAAAATATGTGATAATTAAAGCTGCTGTTGTACTGCAGCCTGAATGGATGGCACCCGAAGTTCTGAGGAATGAACAAGCCAACGAGAAGTTAGTGTTCAAGTGCTTGTACCCTGCTTAATTGCTGGAAACTGGCAGGCATATATTGGAAAATTTTCTCTCGTAGATTTCAAACATAATCAGGTTGTCTTGTTTGCAGGTGTGATGTGTATAGCTTTGGTGTGATATTATGGGAGTTATCTACTTTACAAATCCCTTGGAAAGGGTTGAACCCAATGCAGGTTGTTGGAGCTGTTGGATTCCAGAACAGGCGTCTTGAAATCCATGACGAAGTTGATCCAGCAGTTGTGCAGATAATCCATGATTGCTGGCAAACGTAAGTTTTAGACCTTGAAATCCATCCTGGCACATCACACTTCTTACATTGGGCAGTAAATTAATTCCCATCCTGATGAAATGGTGAAATGAAATAATGAGCCAACCTTTTAATCAGAATCCTATATAAATTATGCAAGGTATGGGCTCAGAATACTGGAACTCACAAACTGAATAGGAAACTTTGAAGTTCTTGATATTTAAACTCAAAATCTTAAGACATTAGGTCTTTAGAAAAATGTCACCATGTTCATGAAGTATTATCAATTTCTAAATACAAAATTTCATTCATTTGCTTTGTGATATATTATACTGACTATCAACTATAATCCATTAAATAAGTATGTTTACTTGTTTGTAGGGATCCACAATTACGGCCCTCTTTCACACAGCTCTACTCCCGTCTTTGCCGTCTTCAACGCCTAGTTGTTTCAACGAATTAATAAACATGGTGACAGATCGTGCCATTGCGATAATAGTTGTTCTTCGGCTCAAAGAGCCCGAGGAGCTGAAGATTTCCATATGAAAATGAAACTTGCTGGATTGGAAAGTGCTGGTTCATTCAAAGTGGGGGTCAGCACAAGCCATTCAGAAGAATTGGCGTTCCTCCAAACTGAATAGCTGCAAAAGTGCAGTGGAGAGAGGAGGATACGATTGCATGTTAGTGGTGTTAGTGTAAGTAGGTAGTATCGTTCTACATGTAAGAAAGTCCCTGGAGAAAAGGAGGGAGGTTTAAAAGAAAGAAAGAAAGAAAGAAAAGAAAAAAAAGAAAAAAAAAAGTAAAATAATGTGTTCACCTTCTTTATCTGTGGAGATCACGTTTGGCCAAGTGTAAACAATGGATCTCTGTAAAACAATTGTGAAAAAGAATGACCAAAATAGAAAGAAAGGGAAAAATAATAATAATAAAAAAAAGGAATTATTTACTTTAGACATGTTTTCATATTCTGTATTTGTGAAGCTTGGACGTTTTAGGTGAGATCTTCATCATGTGGTGTAGAAGAGGTCTAACGTGGGAAACCACCTCACTTAGGCTTTCATACTAAAATCAATGAAAAATATTTTAACCAGAATTTTGTAAAACTAAATTCATAAATTAATGCATTATGTCAAATTATAAACTTAATTATATTATAAAATAAATTTAATATCATATGAAATCATATCAATTTGTGATTTTATTAGTTTCTCACTGCTATGTTAATGGATTACGAATCTTGGGTTGAATATATTTTGTTCCCTTAAATTATCAAAATATTTATACTTTATACTTTATAGATGGTGTTCGCAATTTTTTTTTTTTTTGAAAAAAGTGAAATTTATAGATAAAAAATAAATTATTTTTAAGTGAAAGCTATGCTTGTTCAAATTTTTTAAGAAGAATGCTTGATGATTTTGCATGGACGGTAAATATCATTTTTCTCTCTTTTACCTCACTTTTCAAGAATACTTATCAAGTTCTAAGCCACAATATAGGTAATCTGGTTTGAAACTTGGACTGAACGTTGAATTTAATATTAAAAAATTTTAAATATCTAATTTTTAAATCATTAAATCTATTTTAATTTAATTTTTTTTATATGTAAAATCTATAATTTTTTTTAACTTAAGACTTATTTACACATAAAATTTACGACTTTTTAAAATTTTTATAAATATTTTTAAAATTATTTTAACATTTAAAATTATTTTAATTTATTTTAAATAAATTTTATAAAATTCATTCCACTATCTCTATTTTTTATTAATTTATTATTCATAAATAAAAAATAAAAAAAAACTTATATCGACTCAGCAGATGGGGACCTAAATCTTATGATTCTAAATTTGAATCTCAACTCATATGAGTAGAGGATCAAACTGGGAAAGAAAACGAAGGAAAAGAACCAGAAAAAAATCTGCCATCTTGGATATAGCGAGTGGCCCAACTGCAGACTGAAAAATTTCCCAGAGAGTTAGAAGTGATGGCCAGATTCTTGCACTCATCGCCAAAACCACCGCAACTTTCCCTCTTCTTTCCCTCCTCATCCAACTTTCTCTCACCCATCTTCTCATTTCCGAACATCGGTCTCCAACAACACCACCTCTACAACTTTAAAAGCTCAAATTCCAAAACCTTCGCATCATCCTTCAGAAATGGCGGACCAGAAACAGGGTGCCCTGTTCCACTTGAGCAACAGCCCATAAACGAGTACCAGACCCTCTCCACCTCCTTTCCCTTCTCATGGGCCTCCAGCGACATTGTTGAGTATAGCTTCAAATTGTTTGTCACCGGCGCTTCTTTTGCGCTCTTTATCGGCCTCCCCGTTGCCTGGTTCGGCACCGTTGGGCCCGAAACAGAGCCATTTAAGCGGATTATCTGCTCTGTTTCAAGTGGGATATTGTTGGTTACTCTTGCCGTTGTGAGGATGTACCTAGGTTGGGCTTACGTGGGAAATCGATTGCTCAGTGCCACAGTTGAATGTAAATGCCCTACTTTATTTTTTCCTCTATGTTGATTGTCTTCGTTTAATTAGTTTCTACGAATTTTGAGGGGAAGGGAAGGAAAACCTTGAAATTCTAAGTTTTGGGCTGTTCCGACTGAGGTGATAAGTTTACTTAGAACATTCAAACCTTTTTTTTTTCTGGGTAATTGATGGCGTAGTTTTCTTCCTCTCCTTTTACAGATGAAGAGACAGGCTGGTATGATGGCCAGGTACGCATAATTCTAGTTTGTTTTTCCGCGGATTACAATATAGTTTGTGTTTCTTTCTTTACATCAAATTTGATCGCCGAGAGAACTGAGGAATGTTTAGGGGAGGAAATATGGTTTTTATTTATATCCTTTCCACCTTAAATTACGCATACACCTATAGTTCATAGAACCTCATTTCTAACGAGAAGAAGTAATTGGCAAATAGAGCTTTCTGCATGTTGCTTACTTTTATTTCGAACTGGCAAAAGATTGAAATGATTATCTCGATTTAGTTGGATAATAGCATATTTAGTTGCTTTGCATAGATATCTATGAACTCTTGAGATTTCTAAATTAGTTTCTTTTAAATTTATTGGTTTCTTCTAAATCTTCTCTAACAATCTTAAGAAATTCAATATTTCAATAAGAAAAAGAAAATAGAGAATCCTAGTATTCCTTAATCAATAAGCATGCTCCCTCTTCATTTAAACAAAAGAAAAAATAAAATGAGTGTGTTCTCAAATACTGAATCATATAGGTGGTTTAGGGAGAGCGGTTCTTGAACAATTGGATTAAAAAAAATTGGACTTTTTCTGTGGGGGCTGAAAAGAGTTATTGCAGCCATGGGCGGCAAATCCTTTGATTTACCAATCTAACCTGACGGTTCAACCAACACCACCTGAAACATATGCTGTTGGTCAGGAATCATCTGAGGGATCAACCTAGATGTCTGAAAAATTATTCCCCTCAACCCCTAGTACCGAGTTTGGTGGTAGCATGCAAGATCTTTCACCACCGCTGCTAGATCTGGTTATGATCTAGTTGCAGGGTGCTGTAACTTGCACCCCAGCCACCACCTAGCCCCTACAGATGAACTGAGTAATCATCAATTGATGATCAGCCGCTATGTGGTCTGGGATCCATTTGGTGAATGGTTGGTTTGGGGGATCATTCCTGAGGTCAGCACCCATTGGTTCAAATCCAAGGCTAACTAATCATCACTCTTTCATGCCCTTGATTTTGTATTTCAAATATTTGGAGGATAGCTTCTATTGTCAATATTTTCAATGGTTTAAATTATACAATAAATTTCGGTCACCCAACTCTTTTCTTATGGTTTATCTGATTTATGATTTCTTATACAAGTTCAAGGAGTTTGCCTGTCAGTGTTAAAGAACGATTTACAGTTGTAAAGCAATTCGAGTGTATCTTTACTGTGTCATTGGATATGATTCATTGCCCACTTTTATTTTTTTATGCATTTTTGAAGCATAAGTTGACTTTCCTCAACAGATATGGGTGAAAACTGCCGAAGTCTTGGCACGGGACAGGCTCCTCGGTTCATTTTCTGTAAGTTGCTCATTTACAGTGTAGTTGTAATGAATTTTGCCTTGATGCTAGAGGCTCTTGTTTTATATGAATCAAGCAACATATGATGTATGAATGATTCTTGTGGACCTGATACAAATTATTTCGGAAGTTTGTTTTGAGTTGGTAAGATTATTTCTGGTGAGCACTTCATTTGTGTCTAATGGTTGAAATGCGATGTATTGCAAGATATAGGGAAGTGACCATTTAACTCTGCCTGCTAACAACTAGCTGATGGTACTTGTTTTCTTGAGGATAATAAAATTTTTATGCTAAAGTCATCTATTCCCATGCATGATGGAGATGGAGTCTATAATTATAGGGGTGAAAATTTATCAGTCCGGACTAGAAAAATCGACCGGATCTAATTGTTCAGTCCAGACCGGACTAGACCGAGTTCCCCCCTAATCAGTCTCAGTCCATGGTGTCTCCAAAATTCGGTTTTCGGTCCGATTGGGTTTTTTGGACTGGACAGACTGAAACTAACCAATCACTTACATATAATTTTTTGAATTATTTTTTATATCCATAATATATTATTTGTATAATAGTTGTATATAAGTTAATTCTGTGTACACAGGCTATGCCTATTTCATTATTATCAATAAAATTCATATCTTATTTATTGGAAAAAAGAAAAAGTTGTATAAGTTAATTATGTCTTTTTCTCTAATATATCACCATTGACCATACAAAATGTAAAATAATATATGCTATCAAGTAACTAATATGTCATACAATAAATCATAGGATAATATATGTTATTATATGTAGATACTTACTCTACTAAAGTACTAAGTTAGTAACTATTAACATCATAAATATAATTATAATAAATTATTTTTCAAATGAGTTGGTTACATTATCCATATTATAGAGCTCACGTAAGTTTTATTTTACTAATTTAATTAATTTTTTTGTATTAATATCTACCAAAAAAAGAAAAGAGGAAAAAAAACTTCCTAGCTCATATGGACCAAATTGGGCCGACCGGACTGATAGCTTTAGGGATAATCCATCCAGAAAAAAGATGGACCAAAATGATTAGTACATGACCCTGGACAGGACCGATTACGGCCCTGACTCAACTATAAGATTCATCTATGCATCAGCATGACAGCATTTTTCTGAATCTTTCCATCTAGTACAGCTAATTAGGCGGTGCAAAATGGAAGAGCCTTTCATGTGCCATGACTATTTTTTAGTCTAAGGGTAATCCATCCCTCCAAGCTACTCTGTGGCATTACAAGTGTGTATGAACACCAAACCACGCACTAGTCTTGCAAATGTTGGAAGTCATTTTTCCTTGAAGTTTCTTGTGCACCTCTCTTGTTTAATTTATATTTGAAAAATGCCATAGTAAGACCATATTATACTTTTCAGAGAAAAATGAAAAAACAAATTTCATCTTGGGGTGAACTCTAGCTCACATGGGTTCCTTTTCTTCTCCAACAGGTCAAGCCGGTGTTGAGCAGATTAAAGTTTACTCTTGTCATTCTTGCTGCATCACTATTTGCGTGTGCTCTTTTCCTCACAGACATTGATGGGAACCAAAATATATCCAATATAAGATCAGGAAATGCCAGTACTGGAAGGGTAATACCTGGAGTTTACAGTGATGAGTCTGCAAGAGCATTTGAGCCAGACGCATTCTGTGGTGAACCTGGTCTTCCCTAATTGTGAGTCATGAAGCTGGTTTAGTTGCCATATAATTACTGTATATTATTCTATTCAGTATATAGGCAGAAGCATATCTTTAGATCCCATATTGCACAGTTCATATTGTTCCATGGTGCTCCATGTCATTACTGTAAAAATTAAACTGAATAGTTTATATGTTTGATGGGGTTATATCAAGTGTAACATTTTAAAGGAAGTTAATGTATAATATTAAGAAGGTTATTGTATCCTTGAGCAAGTCTTCTGCCCATTTTAGCTCCCCTGTTTTTCTCCCTGTTAGATCTCAACAAGCTTCCCTCGAATCCGTATCTTCATGATTATATCACACCCCTTATGGTTACAAACATTAAATCCAAAACCAAGATGTAAATATTAAAAAATTACAGCCTTTCAACTAAAATCAATCTAGTGGGAAATAATATTCAATATTAGCTGGAAAGGCATAAGCAGCACCCACCCCTATTTCTTTATTGCAGACAGCTCCACTACAATCCCGAGCATTTGTAGCACAAGGAGTGTCTGCTCCATCCACTTTGTATGCACCATATTTCAGTCACTCAGTATTATTAGCTCAGATTTGGTACACAATAAGCCACTTTATTAGTCTACCCCTAAATACATGCAGCACTTGCTTTGAGAGATTATGACAAGAACAGAATGCCCCAACACACCAAAAGCACAACTACTGTACCTTGTCTCCAAGAAATATCCCCTTAAGAATCAAGAATTAACGGAAATTAACTCCGTTTGGATTGAGAGATGATCTCAACTTTTATTTCATCATTACAATTATCCCAAATTTTCATACAAATTATAATAAATCATTCAACTTTCTCAAAACTCAAAACAATAATAATATTAAAAAATAATATTCTAATAATATTTTGTTCAACTTCCTTCTCAGCACATCTCATTTTAACTCACTATCCGAACCATACCGACCTCCCTCAAGTTTAGCATCATACAACAAAGATTCAACCCATCCAACAGAGCTTTAACTTCACTTACATTGCTTTAAACAACCTTCCCATTACTACTTTTTCTTATTTCCTGAAAAACCAACAAAACCCTTTACCTCCTCTACTACTCCCATAACCCTTCCCCAGGGCCCAGGCTATATCCTTTGATGGTGCCTTCATTTGAAATAGAGCTATTATTAGCTCAAACCAAAGGCCTCCCTTTGGGATGATAATCGGGCGAGATCCCCTCTCTCGGCCTTGACTTGGGATGGTTTTCTTTCCTTTTCTGACTCGCCGAGAATTGACAAAGTACTTGGTGCCTTACTTACATCAGAGAACCAAGCGTCTCAACCCATGTTTTATTTTCCTTCCCAGAAAAAAAAAAAATCTTAAATCAATTTGGATCTTTTTTGAAAAGGTTCATATTACACTTCAACCCGAATTTTATCATTTTCAGTGATACTAATTAATATGGTGCATTTAAGTAGTTTATTATGTCATTACTTTAACGAAAAATCACTTAAAACACAGGTGTAGCTCGGATTAACAGAAACCTACGATAAAAAAATATATATATATTTTCTTCAAAATATAAATATAGAAAATTGTTGTTCTTCATCCAAGACGTCATCTTTAGCATCCACTTGAAAGTTGAAACGGAGCTGTTATTTTTTTGACCTTCTGCTAGGCTATGTAAGCGCCCTATCTTTGAAATGCTTCTCCGCTTTATCAATGAAATCAAATCTTGCTAAAAAATGGCAAGGGCAAATGGAGAGCATAAGAGTCTTGCTCAAGAAAAACAGAGAAGAAAGATAATCATAAGAGTGGCTAAGCTAATATTATTAAATTTAAAAAAAAAAAAAAACAAGATTAGATAAAGCTGCCAAGTGGGGAGAGGGAGGGCCGGGGGCGGGGGAAGCCATTAGGGGATGATGGTTAAGCTGTAATTTATTATTAAATCTGTTGGCCCGCCAAAGATCCAGGAAATACGGGATGAAATGAATTGATGGGAAATACAGTTTTGCTTTTTTAAATACTCTCATCTCATTGTATTTAATTATAATTATTATGATTAATTTCATCTTATTTAATTAGTGAAAATAAACAAAGACTAAAGTAAGAACGAGATGGGGAGGGAAGGGAAGAAATATAGATCTACAAGACCCTCTTTCCTGCAGAGAATCCACAGGAATAACTGTAGATAGCTCAAGGAAAATGAAGAAATTGCATCGAACCCTATTTACAGTAAATTACACTTATAAACACGTAGGAAGTTATAGAGCTTAATGCTGGATATCGGTACTCTTTATTTCCCACCATTACTATTAAGAACAACCACGTTATCTACTGTTGAGGTCAAGAATTACTTTATTTTATTTTTTAAATCAGATTTGATTAGATTGGTTGCGGAATATTGACCTCGTGATAAACTCTCCATTTAATATGGTCGGCGCCAACACATCCACAAATTAATGGCTCTCATGGAAAATGCCTTTTAACCGATAGAAACATCAAATAAATATTGAAAAGCTGTGTTTTTCTTAAAATCTTGGATTTGATTTGAACATAGTATTAAAGTTTGTGAAAAAGACTGTAATCATAAAATAAATTTATAAATAGACATAATTTTAGGTAATTTATTAAATTTATTTTTAATTTATATATTGTATAAAATTATGATAATTTAATTTAATTTTTATAAATCCTGTGTAGTTAAAATTTTTTAATTAAAATTTTCTTCCTATATTAATAATCATAGTAAAACATTTGTTATATGTTTTTTTATAACTTTATTTTAAATAGAGAGTATTTCTGTTTACATCTCTTAATATTGATAAAATAAAATAAAAATCAGATTAGTTTAGGTGGATGGGTAATATTAATATACTGAAAAAACACTCTAATTTCCACCAATGCTAACCAGTACGGAAGAAGGAAGGCACCGATAGTTTTTTAAAAAACCAAAACCAAAAAACTGAATAAATTTGAGGGTGATGTATGTGAGGACCCCACCATGAAGCGAAATCCAGGATGGTTCATGCATCTTGCCGTCTTTGCGTCTGCTCCTTCAGTTCCAAGGCAAAGAAAACTCTCACCTTTACATATATCATTAATTAAATGAAGAAAAAGCAAAGTTTTTCATCCATCCTTTGTCAGAATATATCATCCTGGCTGCTGGACAATGAACAACCACAACACCAACACCGCAGCTGCTACTTCGTCTTCGTTATCAACCTCGAGATCTTGGTCTCTGTATTCCCTGTCGATTATTCCCACCGGACCCATTTTCAGACTCGGCCTCTGGATCATTGCCGTCTACAGGTTCGTATTGAAGTATCTTCTGTTACTCTTTGTATCTTTCAAAAGACTTGAACACGTTGTGTTTGGGTTTGGGTTTGGATCTTGTTCTTTTTCAACGTGTTTTGGGATTTGGTGAAAACCCATCCTTGTTTCGTGTGGTTTCAGGGCAAAATCCCAGGAAATTCCTGGTAAAATGGAATTGAAGCTTCCCACTTTCTGTTTTTACCCTTGGTTGTATTTAAGAACCATGTCGAGAAGACAAATCTTTTTTTCGAATTAAATGCAGACAAGTCATATAATTACTGAGCTATAAACATTCATTCAGCGAAATAGAGCCATTTGTCTTATTACGGTTAGATTTTTTTACGTTAAACAAAAATTATAAGCAAAAGTCAAAAAGCACACTGGATATATACAAAAAGCATCACCAGTGCGTGCGAGTTTGAACTTATTGATGAAAAGTTAGCGCTTTACTCTAGGATGCAGGCAACAGCTTCATGTTTTGTAGATGAGAAAGTTTAGACAAAGGTGCACTACGTATGAGAATGTTGCTGATTTGCAATACCGATCCAGTATAGTTTTTCGGTATTGATGCTCTTGAGCAAATCCTACTTTTTGTTTTCTGTTAATGAGGGGAGTATGTCATCGGTTTTGGAACATATTATGGTAGAGTTCGTACAAGAAGAACGGCTTAAGTCATTAAATCCATCCTTTTCTATCAGTCAAATGATTAATCAGTTCAAGGACAAACAAGAAGCATAAAGCTTTTGTGGATGTCTTTGAAGATTTTATGAAATGCGTTACTCTGAGAATATGCTTGGTTTGTAATACCTCGAATTGAGTATATGAAGGTGATGATGTCTTATTAAAAAAAGATTGTGATTGTGAGCCCAAATTTTCTAGGAAGAAGTTTTTGTAATGTATAATGGTTCTACAAGGCTTCCATTGTAAGATTGGCTAACTATTTTGGCGTATAATCCTAAATGCAGTTGAGCTTTTCTTCAGCTATTAAGAATGGTATCGGAGTTGATCATAACCAAAAGTATGCAACTTAAGTCATGCCATGTGAAAAATGGTCTGGAAAGGACATCAAGGATTTAAACGAGAGAGATTGTTACATCCCAGATTGAGTATAGGAAGAATGATGAATCCAATCTCATATTACCTTGGAGAGATGAGTTGTTGCAGGGCATAATGTGACTAACTAGCAATGAGTGCCAAATCTAGTAGGTGGGATAGCATTTGTTGGTGTGAGAACATGTTGAAAAATCTAGTAGATTTTGATTATGCCATACATCTTTTTGGGATTTGTCTGGATTTTTTGTGGTTGCAATGGCTGCTTAAGCTGAATAGGTAGATGCTTTTCTATTTTTAATTGCTCTAATCTTAATTTAGTTGTATGCTTTTCATTGTACATGTAGAATTGGCAGTGTTGGAATTAGCGCAACATCTTGTTTAGAATATTTTCTCACATACCTTCCAATTGTGTTCTTGTTTTATATTCTTCTCGAATCTCCACCACAAAGGCCCCCTCCCCCTGGGTTTTTTGCCCTAAACATGACTACAGTGTTGTTGTATAATGCAGAATAGCTCAGTCAAACTGGTGAAAGAATAACTGATTTTCCAGGTTTGCTTATTTGGGACAAAGAGAGTGCTCATGTTTGTCATCTGACATATAGATGTTTCTTTGAGGGAAGTTGAACAAAGCCACATGCCCTACGGAAGAAATCCCAATATGGAGTTAACAGCAGCTTATGATGTTGAACATCTGAGTTCTACTCAAAGGATTCAGCATGAGTTGTGGCCATTAGGAGAGATTGTTCCAGAGAAGGCTAAGTTTCCATGTTGTTTAGTTTGGACTCCACTCCCAGTAGTCTCGTGGTTGGCACCTTTCATTGGGCATGTTGGCATTTGCAGGGAGGATGGAACCGTTTTAGATTTTTCAGGATCCAATTTTGTAAATGTTGATGATTTTGCATTTGGTGCTGTAGCAAGATATCTTCAACTTGATAGAGAACAGGTACAGTCCCTTTTCCTCCCTTTTGAACCATTTTGGTGCTCTCTCTCTCTCATCCTGTTTAGCCCATCTCCTGATGTTGTGATGCCCCTTTCTTTGGATGAATTTGAGTTGCAAGTGTCTGTGATTTCCTTTATCATACTTATAGAAAGAGTTAATCTTGCTTTGTTATAGCTACCTTTTAGCTATTGACATTGTTGCATGAGGAACCTGAATGTGAATGTGAATGTTAATGCAGTGTTGCTTTCCGCCAAATCTGGCCGGGCACAAGTGCAAGAATGGCTTCCGTCATGCAGAGTTTGGAGCATCAATCACATGGGATGATGCCCTACGGTGTAGTATCCGGTACTTCGAGCACAAATCCTACAACCTCTTCACCTGCAACTGCCATTCCTTTGTAGCCAACTGTCTTAATCGGCTCTGTTATGGTGGATCAATGAGTTGGAATATGATAAATGTGGCAGCTCTTATACTATGCAAGGGGCGTTGGGTTGATAGCATGTCAATCTTAAGATCTTTTCTCCCTTTCATGCTGGTGTTATGTCTTGGCATTGGCATGGCTGGGTGGCCATTCTTGATCGGGTTGCTATCCTTCTCAGTCCTCCTTCTTGGGTGGTTCCTGATGGGTACTTATTGTGTTAAAAATGTGTTGGAATGCTAAGTCATTTGTCATCTATGTCGAAGAGTTTTTAATGGAGGAAACTTGAGAATACACTATGGGTGTCCCTTCTACAAGCTGTGTTTATAAAAACAGTTTGCAATTGAGATGCTGTAGGTTTTCTGGAAAGACCTCTGGCATGATGAAGTAATGGAAGAAAGTGTTCATCTATTTATTTTATTTAATTTTCAACTTTCAATCAAAACTATCTTGTCCCATGTCACTTTCATTTCTAACAAGTTTTCAGTTGCTTCCAGTATGGGGATGTCACCTGATCGGTATAAGCTTCACAAGCATCCATCAATACTGCAAACCTCTCTAACTACTGTCATCCTCACTTCATGCTATCTAAATCAAGTCAATCTCAATGATCATAGATTTACCAACTTTTTAAAATAAGTAGAGGAGGAAACGGAAGCCGTACAACCATGAACAGAAGTAGCATGAGGTGAATTAAATTGGGTCACATGCAAAGTGGATTATGCTGTTTTTAGAGGGTGATAATCTTGCAAACTTTCTAAAACTTCCACCCACGAGCTCTATCTCTAGATCTTGGGCGCCAATTGAACTCCTGAACGCCATAGGTTGGATAAATCAACCACCTCTTGGTAAAGATGGCAAACCCACCTCGCAACATAAGCTACCTACGATTGGTTTGTGCATATGGAACCTGCTCTTTTATTAGAGCAATGCTATACATAAGTCATTATCTATTCAACTCTACACACTATGTGGATTATATTATTATTTTTCAAGTCCCTTATCTTTCCAACTCCACACTGTTGATGTGGATTTATTTTTTCTACAATACCAAATCACTTTCCTCTTCTTCCCGAAATAAGTGCTCTGTTTGAATTTTCCAGCCTGCAAGTCTTTTGAAAAGTCGCAAAGAGTCATCAAAATATGTCTCTACCTGCAAGTCATTTTGAATGGATATTCTGTGGAACGATAACAGAAATATGCAAAAATCACAACTTTTCTTGATGAGCTTTCTGAAATGATGCAGACTTTTTGAAGCAATGAATCCTACCCATAGCAATACCTGCTTGCAAACCATCAAAAAGTTTGTTTTGATGAGCCATCAGAAATCTCTTTAAGATTATTTTTGTGAAACACCAAAAATTGAATTTATTTAGTTCCAAGAAAAAGAATGTGGATTTGTAAAAGTTTGGCAACTTTCTGTGTTTTGTATTAACACCCCTTGAACCCTAAGATCTTCTTATAAAATTATAAAGAGATTTACAAACCTATTGCAAGAACAATCTTTTTGAAGTAACGAATCCTAGCATACCCTACAAAATTCTGTCGTCTCTTGTGGAAATGACGTTTTTTGAATTCTAGGGTTTCCCAAATCAAATTTTCTAGTTACTGATGTCACACAATACCAGTTCTTCATTTTTTTTTTAATCAAATCTTAGACATGGCTATCCGGGTTACCTTCAGCTTCTTAGATTTTGTTGCAAAAAATTTGGTATCCAACAGCGAGGAATTGACCATCAGACCCAAAGAATGAGGGAGGGGGGAGGGGGGGGAGGCAGGAAGGGAATGATTCAATAAACGATTTCACAGAGGGAGGGAGAGAGAAGGCTAGACGGGAGAGAGAAAGAAGGATGGAGGGGCTTGGCAGAAAGTAGAACGTCTTCATTAAACCCAGTTTGCCACATCAGTTGGTGTGTACAGTGGAGAGAATAAACCGTCTTTAGAATAGACTTTCTCTTTTTATTAACCCATTTTCCCTTCCATGCATACAAAAAACTCGATCAGAAACAAATATTACAAGTGAATTTTAAAAATAAAAAAGAAAGTGGAGATTATTACCGACCAAAAGGTTACAAATCAAAGTAAAAATAGCAAACTCATGTGTGATCGCGGATTCCACGATAGCAGTAAGTTTGTCTTTTGGACTATAGACTAGCTCCTTTTAAAAAGAATTGAAAGTTGTAAATTGCACATCGCTGGTTATTCCTTTAGCGTTGAATGAGACTCACATATCAATTCAAACAAAATGAGAGAGACAGAGAGCGTTAGGTTCTTGTTGTGAATATTTTTGTAATTTGCTTCAATGACTCTATGATTACTAGGATGAATTGGTAGGGATGAACGTAGAAAACAATGATAAAAATATACTGGAATCCATAAACGCATGGATGAGTTAAAGGCTAGCCAATTTCTATAGGAAAATAACCAACATTTAAGAGATTCCAAAATATCCAAAAGCCCAACCCTAACATAGGACTTAACAACCCCCGGTTGAAATTTCAATATATTCCCCAGTACTGCCTTCTAGAAAAATAAGTAAAACTACACTGTTTACATAATGAAAGTATGCTTTTAAAAGAAACCTAAACTCATCGTTTAGCTATTAAAATAAAGCTACATCGTTTTCCTTCTTTATTGAGCGACGCCGTTTGAAACCCATTATTGTGCCATTTTGATAATTGATAAGGCACATAAACCCTAACCCAATTTCTCATTTATCTTCATTTCCTCTTTCTTATCTTCGATGTCTTTTCTCCAGAACTCAAAGCCTCCACCTTTACCTTCTCTGATCTCCTTCCATGAGGCCTTGTAACAACACTCCTTTATAAGACCTTGACAACAAGGTGTGGATATGAAGTCCTAAGTTTCTATAAGCTCTCCAACTGTTTTCCTTCTCTGAAGCCCCCACCCACTTGATCAAGACCTTTGTCACAACCCTGTCACCTTGCTACCTTAGGCATTGCTTTGCACTGCCTCTAGTTGTGGTAACACTAAGTTGTCGCCATTGGTGGGAGGAAGAATGGCTAGCAGCTAGATTTGGTTTCCTAGCTTCTTTTTCAAGCACGATGTGTGAAAAATTAGGTGACTCTAAGAAGAGGGTAGCAAATCAAGACAGTAAGCCATTGATCCAAGCCTATGGACCACCTTTGAAGGGGCTGAAGAAGTATGGAACTAGCTTCATGTTGCGACAAGCTGGCATTGACTTTTGGTGATATGGCTAAGGCGAAGGTATACCCAGTTCTAGTGTTAAATTCTCGTTCAGTTTTTTTTTTTATCAACATAAGTTTTCATACGATCATGTGCTACTATGAGGTTATTTTTCAGAAGATTGATAATTTGAGATCTGTTTTGTAGCCTTGGGGCGACACTATCATGTTACCCTTGGGTGATACCCATAGTTATTATTCGGGGGAATACCCGTAGAGTACCATGGAATCTGTGACTAAAGGGCCTTCAGTATGAGGGGTGAATCTGGCACTACTAGAAGTCTATTTTCTTCTTTTTCATTATTTTAAAATCAAACCTTATTGTAGAGTAGTCCTTTTATGCACCTCTTGTTGGTTCTACAACTTAGTAAATAGGTTTGTAAACTCCTCAGAGTTTCAATACTTCTGCTTTAGCTCCTTTGCCCAGTTAGTAGTAGGGAAAGTAATTTGTGCTAAGAACTCATAATGACTTTCATGATTTCTAAATGCCGTTTTGCCTCCGTCCTCAAACACCACCCAGATTTGATGGTAACCCGACCTTAGATCCAACTTCGAAAACGCACAGCTCCTCCCAACACATCCAACAACTCATCAATCGTTGGAATATGAAACTTGTCTTTAATGGTATCCCAATTCAGTGCCCGATAGTCCATACAACCTCCACCCCCATCTACCTTACACACTAGTAACACCGAAGATGAAGAGAGGCTGGAACCCGAACTGACTATCCCACTTTTTAGTAGTTATGCTACTATCTTCTCGATTTCTGATATTTTGTAGTAAGGATATCAATACAGTCTAGTGGAAATGGGTTGTGTGCCCTTTTTTAACACTATCTTATGGTCATGGTTTCTCGAGAGAGGTAATTCCTGTAGTTCCTCAAATACCATCCTTTATTCATTAAGCAACCCCTCAATATCAGCATTGTTCAAATCATCCTGTAGCTTAATTTCTTGTCCTCCTATTTACATGAAGATGCCATTTTCCTTTACTAACAAAGCTCTCATATTTTTGTTGTTGTCCCCAAGGTAAATGGCTGCATTTTGAGCTCAAATAGACTTATTTTCTGTCTTTCCTTCCCAAACTCCATGGATAACTTTGATAAGTTCCAATAATATGCCCAATGTTGCTATCTAGTTAAACTCCAACACCAAGTCACAACCACCCAACTCAAGAATGTAAAGAGGATAAGAGAATAGGTTACCTTGAATTTTGATTGGGATTGCATCACAATACCTTTCACTTTTCACCACATCTTTATTGGCCATATGCACTGTTAGCTTAACTGATTGATCTACCTTCATTTTTATTTTGTGAGCCACTGTTGGGTCAAGAAAATTGTAAGTACTTCCTGAATCCACCAAAATAACCATAGATTCCCCTTCTATTTGTCCCACCATCTTCACAGTGCTAGTACTAAGTGTTTTCACCATTGCATTGAGGGATCTTTCTAGATTTCCTCATTGGGTTCAACAACCAGCCATTCATCTTTCAGTTTCGGTCTCTCAATGGGTTCTAATTCCACTTCCTCACTCGTATCTCATAACCCTACAAGAGGTAATATAGGTGATTTGCAAATGTGAGGGGGTTCCACTTCTCGTCACAATGATAATAGAGGCAGCTTTTTCTTTTTTCATTCATTTGTCGCAAGAATATTTGTCTTGCAAGCATCATGAGCCTATCCCACCTATTAGCCCCCTCCTGAATCCCCTAACTTAAGCTGCCCCAGATAGGTAAACTACTTCTTTCCCCTACTTGTTTAGGCTATCTTTTAATGCTAGCCAAATATACTTTTGTCGAACCAAAGACAGTGTTCAAACTTATTGCGTTGAACATTTTGATTGGCAGACGAATTTCATCTTTCAGCACGCTGAGAAAACAATTGAACTTGTGGCCATTAGACAGTTCCATTAACTTTTTAGATAACGATTTGACCTATACCTTGTATGTTGCCACTGAAGAGGACTATTTTAACCTTGTCAACATGCATCTAATACATAATCATTATAGGTCGTGGGCCCAAATAAAACTTGGAGGGCCCTTGTGAATGTTTCCTAATACATAAATAGGCCATTACTCCATGCATCTAGATACCAGATAAGTGTTTCCACTTTCATGTAATAGGATGTCATTAGTAAACGATGAGCAACATGGGCTTAAGGAAAGTCAAAGTACAAATTTGCCTTAAAACCTTCAAAGTGGGAAAATTTGACTTGACTCCTTTTGTGCAGATTCTTCTTGGATCCTAGACTTCCCAATCACGATCTCTGTTGAGCTCTTCATATCAGTCATCTCTTCCATGCATTACTGAAGATTTGTAATGCTTTGTTGTTGTTTTACCAATCATCTTTGTATTGATTCTTCTTGTTGTTTGGAACTAGCATTGTCAACCATGGGGAGCATAGGATGAGATATATTGAAATCTATAAGCGTATGGGTGATTTGAGGCCTCCCAATTTCTTTAGAAAAATAACCAATTGTTTAGAAATTCTAGAATACTCAAACACCACCCCTGATATGAAAGTCAACAACCCACATGTAAAACAACAATATACCCCCTAACACTACCTTCCAACAACATAAGTAAAAATACATCGTTTATAGAATGTAACTATCAGTTTAATAATAAACTCAAATTACACCATTTAACTATTAAAATAAAACTACGTTATTTTTCTTCTTTATTGAGCGACATCATTTGAAATCCACTGTTGTTCCATTTTGATAATCGATACGGAACATGAACCCTAACCCAATTTCTTATTTGTCTTCATTTTTCTTTCTCATTTTTAATATCTCTTTTCCATAAGCCCAAGTGTTACAGGGCCGTGAGATGGGGAATCGAAGAAAGGGAAAATCTGAAAACTTTAGGGATTTATGAAAGGGGTCTTTGAGTGTTGCAAGTTAGAAATGAGTTGCTGTTGAATGGATCTCTCGTAGATGCTGAGGATGGATTAAACAACGTAATAGGGTAGGTAGAACAATGTCACACAGAATAATGGGACTCAACGACAATATTTTAATCAGTTGCTTTTACTTATTGAACGATATAGTTTGGTCTGTTATGTAGTTTTGCTATTTCAAGGTTATTTTTGTAATTGCACTGTTAGAGGTTAAAACCTACGCCAGAGACATTTTGTGATTCATTTTGAACGATCTAGTAAATTTCTGGAAATTCCCTTTTTGGAGGAAGGAGTGGTCTCGAACGCACTCCTGCATGATTCCTTTCATCTATTTTCCTATGTTGTTATTTTCATCCATTATTCATTATAGAAGCTTACCTCACTGAGTCGTTATATCTAATGTTATTTTACTTGTAACACCTTAACAAGTGGTATCACATTCTAGGCGAGTCTTGCGGACCAAAATACAACCAAACATTCAATTTTATCCACTTATCCAAAAACTCCATACCACTTGTACATCCTCTGCCACCATAAATCCAAGCCTACCCATACAAATTTAATACCCATTACCATCCCTTCCCGTACAACCAAACACTATTATTTTCACCATAACCTTCCCATGTCTGAGAGCACTAGAGCTAAACAACAACGTGAAGCCACCTATAACAACTAGCCAAACACCACTAAAGTATTACAATTTTCCATCAGCGTATGGAGGAAATGATTGACATGCTCAGGACCTTCAAGGCGACCAACCAGCAGCAGATTGCAAACAACTAGCAACAACTTGCTTAGGGAGAACTTCCTAGAGACGGGGATGTTGAGGCCTAGGAACCAAGGCAAACTTGGACAAAAGGAGTTAAGTTAGGTTTTTCCCATTTTGATGGCACTAATATAGCTAAGTGGGTTTTTAAAGCAAACCATTATATTGACTTTCATCAAACACTTTTTGCACACAAATTACTCATGGCATCATATCACATGATGGGAGAACCACTTATTTGGTATCAATATGCTTCGAACAGTGGTCAATTCTGAAATTGGCAGACTTTCACTCATTTTCTTTAGGATCAATTTGGTCCCACGTCTTATGATGACCCGATGGAATCGTTGAGTAAGCTTAAACAATCATCATCTATGGCAGCTTACAAGGCTCAATTTGGAGTGATGTCCAATCGGTTAATGGGTTTGGCAGAAGACCACAAACTTAGCTACTTCTTAAGTGGGCTGAGAGACGAGATTTAGTTGCAAGTAAAAATGTTAAACCTAATGAATTTGAGTGTAGCATTTGGGTTGGCCAAATGCAAGAAGAATACTAGTATTCGAAGGCGGTGGGAGAAAATAGCAATCTACTACTTTCGAGTAGTTGGACTCTGGGACACCAAAGTGTGGGTAACAGGTGGGTTAAACCCACTATACCAGGCATGGAGGTTTCTTCAAGGCTAATGGATGAGAAAAGAAATAAGAGCCTATGTTATTATTGTGACGAAAAATGAAATCACGCTCACATTTGAAAGTCTACCAAAATATACATCTTCCAAAGTTGTGAGAATACAAGTGGAAATGGAGATTTGGAGTCCACCAAAGAGGACTAGCCAGCAGTTGAAGGAGTGGTGAATGATGTAACTCCAGAAATTGTGGAGGTTTCCCTTAATGCTATATGGGGACCAAGTGCTAGTATAGTGAGAGTAATAAGGACTATAAAGGGGAACCCGTGGTCATCTTATTTGATTCCGGGAGCACTCATAATTTCCTTGATCCGGGCATCGCTAAGAAAACAAAGCTAAACGTTGACTCTTTTACTAAGCTAGATGTGTGGATGACTAATGGTGACATGGTAAAGAGTGTGGGCTATTGTGAGGCAACTTTTATCAAAATACAAGGTAACACTTTCTCAGCTCCTCTTTACATAATTGCATTGGGAAGATGTAACTTAGTGTTGGACGTTAATTCGTTGGCTACCTTGGGATGCATTGCTTGGAAATTTTTCCAATTTTTTTATGGAATTTGAGACTGAGGGATAGAGAATTAGCCTTTTTGGGCTAATAAAATAGCCCCATACCTTGTTGCAACAATAAGAGTATGCTTGCTCACTTTCGAAAGGGAAGGGAATGTTGATACAGATTTTAGGGCAAGAAATCAGGCCATAGGGACTCCTATATAGTGCTAAATTGAGGGATTTGTTACATGAATTTGAAGGAGCTTTTGAGGAATTACAGGACTACCTCCCTCAAGGTCCCATAATCACAAAATAGTGTTGAAGGAAAGAACTTAACCCATTCTATTAGACCATATCATTACACTCATTACCAAAATTCAGAATTTGAAAAAATTGTGATGAAATTATAAGCCCTTTCTCTTCCTTAATACTACTTATGAGGAAGGCAGATGGGGGTGGAGGTTATGTGTAGATTATCGGGTGTTAAATCATGAAACTATTAAAGATAAGTTTCTTATTCCGGTAATTGATGAACTATTAGACAAGTTGGGTGGAGCGGTGATGTTTTCAAAGTTGAATTTTAGGTTGGGTTGCCATCAAATCCAGGTGGTTCCCGAGGATGTTTTCAAAATAGTGTTTCAAATGCATGAGGGCCACTTCGAGTTTTTAGTAATGCCCTTTAGCTCATGCCCTTTTCCACTTTTTAGGGGCTGATGAATGATATCTTTAAGCCAATATTGAGGAGATTTGTTCTAATTTTTTTTTAACGATATCTTAGCGTACAGCAGGAGCTGGTTGAAGTATTTTGGCCACTTGAGACAAGTGCTACAACTGTTGCAAGGCTATAAATTGTGTGCTAAAAGGTCAAAGTGCAGGTTTGGGGTGCAAGAAGTAGACTACTGGGGCATATAATTTTAGATTAGGGTGTCAAGGCCAATCCTTCCAAAACCAGTGTCATGCTTGATTGTCCCATACCTAAGACCTTAAAGGCTTTGAGGAGATTCTTAGGATTGACAAGGTACTATCGAAAATTTATCAAGCATACAAATTGTTAACAGTCCCACTTACAGAATTGTTGAAGAAGAATGCATTCTTATGGTCCTAAGAGGATGAATTAGCATTTAATTCCTTAAAAGAGGCTGTCACTCAACTTTTTGTGCTTAAACTTTCAAATTTTGAACAATCATTTATAGTGAAATGTGATGCTAGTGGGAAGGGCATCAGAGTTGTCGTAATGTAATTGGGGCGACCCATAGCCTATTTGAGCAAGATGTTGAAGGGGAGAGTCTTACTTCTCTTCATCTATGAAAGAGAGTTGTTAATGGTGGTCATAATAGTTTATATATGGCGACCCTATCTCTTGGGACAATCGTTTATTATTAAAACAAACCAACAAGCTTTGAAGTTTTTGCTTGAGCAGAAAATAATGGTTGAGCAAGATGATGGGTATGAATTCAAAATTGATATATAAAGGGGAAAAGAAAATTTAGTGATCGATGCCTTGTTTGGAAGAGAAGTGTAGAAGTAGACAACATGGGTATTAGTGCACATATTTTCTTCCCTACAGCTGACTAGGCACAAGAGTTAAAGAGAAGCTACCTCAACTCTAAGGAGTTCTCATAATTGTTGAACAAGTTGCAAAATCAGCAAGTAGTACCTAAGAAATCCAGAGGAGATCCAGAGGATCTCTTTATAGCAAGGTTTCATACTAAAGAGAGGTAGAATTTTTGTGGTACCTGAATCCCTTTTTAAATTGAAAGTATTACAAAACATCCACACAAACCCCATGGCAGGCCACTCAGGGTATCTGAAGACCTATTAACGAGCCAAACGAGATTTTTGTTGAGTTGATATAAAGAGAGATATCAAGAAATGGGTCAAGGAGTGTGATGTTTGCCTAGCAATTAAGTATGAAACCCTACCTCCAACAGGGCTTCTCCAACCCCTTCCCATACTCCAGAAAGCATGGATTGATATTTCCATGGACTTTATTGAAAGCCTAACAAAATTGAAGGATTTTTCTATTGTCCTAGTGGTTGTGGACCACTTCACAAAATATGGCAATTTCATTCCCCTCATCTAACCTTACATTGCTCAAGATGTTGCATTGGTGTTTATGGGTACTATTTTTAAATTTCATGATTACTCTAAGGTCATAGTGTTTGATTGGTACCCATTATTCCTAAGTTCTTTCTGGGTGGAACTTTTCGTTCTTAGGACACTACTCTTAACTTTAACTTTGCCTATCATCCCCAAAGCGATGGATAGATTGAAGTACTAAACAAGGTTTTAGAAAGTTATCTACGCTATTATGCGGGACTCAAACCCATTGGTAGGAGTGTAAATGGTTTAGTCCGATCCGAAAAAAATGTGGACCGGTTCTATTCTATCCAAAAACTTTCTCACCCTGGACTGGACCGAACTCATATTCGTTCCATACCGGTCAAGTCCAATTCGGTCTAGAGGTGATTCAGTCCGGTCTAGGGGCACTCGTTTAGCTTCATTCAATAATTTTTTTTAATTCTTCCATATTTTTGGACCTTTGGCACATAAATTAATAAAAAAAATATTTAAATTAATAAATCTAGAATTGAGTTATAAACTTATAATATCTTTGTTAATTTCTAATATCATCAAATATGTTTATAAATGTTTAAATATATACCATCTAATCTCATCTTTTACACTATATCTTAACTGTTATAATAAGTTTATAAATTATTAATTATATACTAGTACTATTTTCATAAAAAATAATTATTTTTGTCAATTTCTAATCTCATCTAAATATTAAACAAAATATATAATTATAACTTATAGTCTATAGACTTAATAAGTTAATACTTATAATGTTATACTATAAGTTATAACTACTATTCTGTATTAGATATAACCCATAAGTTGATTAGTTAATTTAATTCTTATAAGTTACTAAAGAACGCCTGGATAAAGCGTTTGTGAATGTATAATCAGTGAAGTACTCCTTATTATAAATGTCATTCCTAAAAAATATATTGTCAAAAACAGCATTAATATTTATAATTGTTACATGTAATCATAAGAATTAAGAAGAGTAATTAATTAATAATGATTTAGTGATACATCATAGGTTGGAAAACTATAACTAATAATACTATTATATTAGTATATTATAAATTTATGTATTAGTAAATAGAGTAATAATTTAGTAATAATATATTAAATAATAATAATACACTTATTATTTATAAGTTATTACTAATACTCTATATAGATATACTATAATATATATTTTTATACTACAACTATTATAATTTATAATATGTTAATATTATAATAGTATATATTATATATTAATATGTTATACTATTACTCTTAATCTATATTAATATTAATATTAATATTATAATTTATATATTATTAGTTATAGATACATATATATAAAAAAAGAATGTCCATTCGGTCTAGTCCCATCCGGTCCGGTCTAGGAGGAAAAATGTCATGAATCGAGACCGGATCAGAAATATTCGGTCCATATAGAAATTGGACCTGACCGGACCAAATTCCATTTGGTCTAGTCTATCACTTCGGTTCGATCTTCTTATACCCCTATCCATTAGTTGGAGTCAACGGTTACCTCCAATTGAGTAGTGGTACAACAGTACCTACCACAGTTCTACAAAAGTTCACTCATTTTGAATGTTTATACGAGTCCCCCCCCCATTGAGTCTGTTAGACTACATTCCAGGCACAACCAACAATATGGTAATGGATCAACTACTACAGAACAGAGCAAACGTACTGACTTTATTAAAAAATAACCTAACAGTAGCTAATAATTGCATGAAAAAATATGTTGATAAAAAGAGAACTGACAAGGAGTTCGAAAGTGGAGATTGGGTATATGTGCATTTCTAGCTTTACCGCAAAAAATCAGTGGTGAATCACCGCAACATCAAGCTCGCGCCTCGTTTCTATGGGCCTTTCAAAGTGGTCGAAAGGATTAAGGTTGAGGCCTATCGATTGGAGTTGCTTTCATCCTCACAGATCCACCTTGTTTTCCATATCTCATGCTTGAAGAGGAAAATAGGGGATCAGGCTCAAGCTCTGGCCATGCTACCCCCCACCAACAACAATGATGAGGTGCTCCTAAGCCATAGGCGATGATCGCATGAAGGAGCACAGTGAGATAGCTTTAACTGAGATTTTGATCAAATGAGTTGGGCTACCGAAGGAAAGGACACATGGGAATCCTTGTGTAAGATGAGAAACTTGTATCCACATCTTATGGACAAGGTTTTCTAAGAGAGTGAAATGATACAAGGCCGTGAAATGGGGGATCAAAGAAAAGGGGAAAGGTGGGAGCTTTAAGGATTTCTAGAAGGGCTTTCAAGAGTTTACAAGTTAGAAATGAGTTGCTGTTGAATGGGTCTTTCATAGATGTTGATGATAGACTAAACGACATAGCATGGTAGCTGGGCAGTAACAACGTTGCACGGAATAAAGGGACTCAATGGCAACATTTTAATTAATTGCTTTTACTTATTAAATGTGGTAGTTTGGTCTGTTATGTTGTTTGTTATTTCAAGATTATTTTTGTTATTGCATTCTAGGAGGTTAAGACCCACACCAAAGGACATTTTGTGATTCATTTTAATTTTTTGAAAATTTTCCTTTTCGGAGGAAGGAGTGGCCTCAAGCAGACTCCTACGTGATTCCTTTAATCTATTCTCCTGTGTTGTCATTTTCATACAGTATTCATTACAATGGCTTACCTCACTGGGTTGCTATTTCTGTGCTAATTTACTAGAAGCATCTTAACACAAAGTCTCTACTTTTAACCTTCTCTGATCTCCTTCCATGATAACTTGTAATAGAGAAAAAGAAAGTGAATGAACGAGTGAGCAAAACTAGAGGGAGGGGCACTATGGAAGGTCAAGAAGCCATATGAAGCTTTTGATGCGAGAGAAAGGAGATGATCGTAAGATGGGCCGATGAAACTTGCCAACTCATCTCTATACAACACCAATGTTTAGCTTGTCGTGTCCACCATTAATCTTTTATTTCCCTCTTTATCTTCTTCTGTGTTTAGTGGCGGTTACAATTGGTGCAATCGAAGCAGTGTGGTGCTTGTCACTTTAGAAAGTGAAAGATTTGATGCACATAATATTATCAAGTGTAATTTGATGGGAGGGGATTTAATATAACAAAATAACGCTATTCAAAAATTAAAATTTAAAAAAATTCAATTCATAGGCCATTGTGAGGGTACACACTCATATCGATGATGTGATTTTACTTGATCTATGAAAAAATATAAATTAAAATATTATAAATTAAAATTTGTTATAAAAGTTGTAAAAGAGAGGTGGCGTATGCCACCCTTCTCAATTCATGTTCCCCCTCCTTTTTACTTTGTTTTGTTAGGAATGGTTCATCCCCCTTTTCGTCTCAAACTCTCTATAAGAGTTTGAGTTCAATTTGAAAATACAAAAATATGAAGAAAGAAAGAAAAAAAAAAGAGAAAATTTCAGTTTTTGAGGTATAAAGACTTCTAAATATTTTATTTTGCAATAGTAGTTTTTTATTTAAATTTTATAACATAAGTAATTTTTATTTAAATTTTATAACACGTTTTCAGTATGAAATTCTATCGATACTGGAGTTAGTGGTTTTCTACTTCAAGTAAGATTTTCAATATATTATTTGCAGTACTTGAGATGAATATAAAATGTAATATTATTAAATATTACTTGATAAATGTTGAACTCAAGGATTCAAGTTTCATATAAATCTACACATGGATTTTGATGATAACAAATGAATTCAAAGAATAAAGGAGTTTCAAGCTCAAGTTGTCCACAGAATAGAATCAAGCACATCAAGGAAGCAAGCATGAGCAAGAAGGGAATAAGTTCACATTAAAATCATAGAGTAATTTTGTAAATCTCTTAAAAATTCAAAATTAGGATTAAGGCTCAAAATTAATATTTTATCATAAAACATTAAAATACATTTTCCACATATGCATGAATATTTTGAAAATTAAATTTAAAAATTTTGAAAGATGATTGATTGTCATCTTTCACATGTGCATGACATGATTAAAGGTTTAAATTTTGAAAATATTAAGATGATTGATTGTCATCTTTCACATGTGCATGTTTTATTTGAATATTTTCAAAAGTGGTGGATGCTTTTCTTGACTTATGCAAAAGGTAGATGTCTTTATTTGAAAATTTTGAAAAGTAAAGTGTGCTCCTTTTGTCATATGCAAAAAGTAAAAGATTATGTTTGAAATTTTTGAAAAGTAAAGTGTGCTCATTTTGTCACATGTAAAAAGTAAAAATATTAGATTTGAAAATCTGAAAAGTGAATGATGATGTTTTTGACATAGGAATCTTTTCAAATTTGAAATTGAAAACTCATTTACCTATAAATAGCTCACTTGAGTTTTGCAAAATTCACAACAAGAGCTTACACATCTATTGCTAAGTTTTGCATCATTTCTTCAAAGCTCTCATTCTCTCTTTTCTAAAGTTTTGAGCCTTAATTCTTGTTCTTGTTGAGAGAGATATAGGTTGCGCTGTATTGTTTCTATCTCACTCATTGAGGAGTGTACTTTGATAGTCTACCTACTATCAATTCTTGTATCAGTAAAAGGGTGTGTATAACCCTTGTGTGTGTAGAAGCTGTTCTACACGGGAAATAGTTAAATCACCAAGTGTAAGGTGATTGGAAGTGTAGAAGGTGTTCTACACGTGGAATAGTTAAATCACCAAGTGTGAGGTGATTGGAAGTGTAGAGGGTGTTCTACACGGATTCTTTGGAGCGGTGCTGCTCAAAGGTGTAATAGGTTTCTATCTCCACCTAAAGGAGATTGAATAGTGGATTTGGGGATCTTCAAGAGGTAGCTTGAGGCGAGGACGTAGGCAGTGGGGCCGAACCTCGTTAACATACTGAGTTTGCTTCTCTCTTACCCTTACTCTTTATATTTATTATTGTTTCATATTTTATTTATATTTTATATTATATATTTGATTTATAATTGTTATTTTTTTAAATACAACTCAATTCACCCCCCCTCTTGTGTTAGTCATCTGGGCAACAAGTGGTATCAGAGCTAGAGCTCTATTATAAGATTAACTATCTTTTGAGTTAAGATCTTATGGCTAACATTGCAGTTTCATTTGGTGAAGGTCAATCTAGCAGTCGGCCTCCACTCTTTTGTGGAGACAAGTACTCATTCTGGAAAGTTAGAATGAGAATATTCCTTCAGGCTCAAGGTCGAGAAATCTGGAAATGTATTGTAAATGGACCTTATATTCCAACAAAAGTAGTTGATGGAGTAAATGTCAAAAAGGAAGAAGAAGAGTTTAATCGTGAAGACGATAGACTTTATACTTTGAATTTAACTGCTATGAATTTATTATATAATGCTCTCAATGGTAATGAATTTAATAGAGTAATGACTTGTGCTACAGCAAAGGAAATTTGGGATAACTTGGAAGTTACTTATGAAGGAACTTCTCAAGTCAAGGAATCAAAAATTTATATTCTTACTCATGAATATGAAATGTTTAAGATGAATGATGATGAATCTATTTCTAGTATGTACACTCATTTACTAACATCATAAATAGCTTGACAGTTCTTGGCAAAGTTTATTCCAAAGTGGAGATAGTAAGAAAAATTCTCAACTCTCTACCAAAACGTTGGGAATCAAAAGTGACAGCGATTCTTGAAGCTAGAGACCTCAAGAAGCTCGAAGTGAATGAACTCATCGGGTCACTTATCACCCATGAGTACACATTGAAAAGAGGAGAAGAAGAAAGAAAGTCAAAGAAGAGCTTGGCACTTAAAGCTGTTCCACATGAAAGTGAAAGTGATGAAGATGAGGAAAATGACGACAAAGATGAAGAAGTTGCGATGATAATAAGAAGAATTCAGAGGTTCTTAAAGAAAAATAAAACTCCTCCAAGGAAATCCTTCAATAAGTTTTTCAAGAAAGATTCAGGTAAAAATGACACTTTAATTTGTTATAAATGCAATAAATCCGGTCATATCAAGCCAGATTGTTCTCTGCTAAAGAAAGATCGAAACAAAGGCAAAAAAGCAATGAAAGCTACGTGGAATGATGATTCAAGTAGCTCAAATAGTGAAGCAAGCAATGGAGAATCAGGAAATCTTTGTCTTATGGCTAAAGATGACATTGAGGTAACAAATTTTGATAATATTGAAGATCCTTCATATGAAAAATTGCAAAATGTTTTAGAAGAAGTATATGAGGAATTTGAAAAATTGGGTATCAAGTATACTGTTTTGAAAAAGAAAAATTCTTCTTTAACAAACGAAATTGATATTTTAAGAAAAGAAAATATTGTTTTGAAAGATGAAAATTTTGAGTTGAAGAAAAAGAAAACTGATTTAGAAAATATTATTGAAAACTTTACGAATGGAAAAAGAAATTTTGAAAAACGTCTTGGTAGTCAAAGATGTGTTTTTGATAAGGCAGGCTTGGGATATATGCCAAAACAAAAATACAAACCTTATAAAAACTTCTTTGATAATCCTTCTACATCAAAGTCCAATATTCAAAATTCTTTTCATAAAAATAATTTTGTTAAAAAAGGATACTATTATAATCATTCAAGTTCTTCATATATGTCACATGCTATTTACAATTTTTGTAATAGAAATGGTCATAATTATCTTGCTTGTCCTATTAGAAGAAAACATACAATGACTATTAGGGCCATATGGGTACCTAAATATCTTGTTTCTTTTAATACTAATAAATAAAGGACCCAAAGAACTTGGGTACCGGGAATTGTTTTTAATTGCTTTTGTAGGTATGCATGAAGTATTCTACAGGTAAAAATAAATTATTTTTAGACAACGGATGCTCAAGATACGTGACAGAAGACAAAACTAAATTCATTGACTTCACTTCTAAAGAAAAAGGATATGTGATATTTGAAGACAATTCAAAAGGGAAGATCATGGAAATAGAAGGAAAGATCATCAAGACTTAGTACAAGATGCAACCAAATAGTGGAAACATGTGAAAGATCATCCAGCGGAATAAATTCTAGGAGAACCTTCACGAGGTGTAAGTACTCGATCATCTCTTAGAAATATTTGCAATCATACTGCTTTTCTATCTCAGATTGAACCTAAAAATATTGATGAAGCACTTCTTGATGAATTTTGGATTCTAGTTATGCAAGAAAAACTTAATCAATTTGAAAGAAATGATGTTTGGACACTTATTCCTAGATCCAAAAATCTTACTATTATTTGAACAAAATGGGTTTTTAGAAACAAGAAAGATGAGTCTGGAGTCATTACTAGAAATAAGGCTCGACTTGTAGCCCAAGGTTTCAATCAAGAAGAATGAATCGATTATGATGAGACATATGCACCAGTCGCAAGATTAGAAACTATTCGAATGCTACTTAAATATGATTGTTATAAAAATTTCAAACTTTTTCAAATGGATGTTAAAAGTGTTTTCTTAAATAATAATTTTTTTTGAAAAATGTTTTTCAAGAGGAAAGATCGATATAACTCTTTTCATCAAGTATGAATAGAATGATATTCTTTTAATTCAAATTTATGTAGATGATATAATACTTGGTGCTACTAATGAATATGTGTCAAGATTTTGTTAAGAATATGCAGGAAGAATTTGAAATGAGCATGATGGGAGAACTTAATTTCTTTCTCGGATTGCAAATCAAGCGAGCAAAAAGTGGAACATTTATTAATCAGTCAAAATATATCAAAGAGTTACTCAAATTTTGAGATGGAACGTGCGAAGGTAATTGGAACATCAATGAATCCGACCACTAAATTTGATAAAGATGAAAGCGGTAAGCCAGTTAACTTAAATGTATATCGAGGTATGATTAGTAGTTTATTATATTTGATAACTAGTAGACCTGGTATTATGTTTAGTGTATGTTTATGTGCACGCTTTCAATCATTTCCAAAACAATCTCATTTGATTGCAGTCAAGCGGATTTTTAGATATTTTGCCAGTACCATTGACTTAGAGTTATGGTATCCTAAACACACTTCTTTCGATCTTATTAGTTATTCAGGTACCGATTATACTGGTTGCAAAGATGATCGAAAAAGTTTTAGTAGAACATGTCATTTCTTAGGTCGTGCACTAGTTTCCTGGTTTAGTAAAAAAAAAAAAACAAAATTCTCTTGCACTATCTACTGCTGAGGTAGAATATGTTGCTGCGGGTAGTTGTTGTGCTCAAGTTCTTTACATGAATCAACAACTTGAGGATTTTAAACTTATGTATAATCACACTCCAATCAAATGTGATAATACAAGTGCTATAAATCTTTCAAAAAAAAAAACCAATACAACATTCTAGAATTAAGCATATTGAAATAAGATATCATTTTTTTCGAGATCATGTGCAGAAAAGCGATATAGTACTGGAGTTCACAAACACACACGATCAGTTAGCAGATATATTCACAAAACCCTTACCAGAAGATAGATTATGTATGATTAGAAGAGAAATAGGTATGATGCATATTATGAATATCTCTTGAAAGATAGATCAGAGTTCATAAAAATAGAGAGATATTTTTTTTAAATACTTTTACATAAACTTGAGGTTCTTAGCCTCATGTTTGAGACGCTCATTCTCTTCATACAATATCATGTCATCCCTATCCATGGGAACTGGCAAGCGGAATGAAGAATCCAATAGAGATTTCAACTTTTTATTCTTCTGTCGAAGGATTCCTTCCCTTGTGTGAGACTCTTGAATAATTCGTTGAAGTACAACAATTTGTTCTTTAAGCTTTTCAACCTCATGATTTTTGACTTGTAGCCGCTGGGAAAAAGCGACAATAGAGGATGAGTAGCGAGTCCCGAGACTCACCAAGTCGTAGATAGCATCGGAGTCTGGCTTATTAGCCAAACTATTGTTCTCTTGCTACAACATGGCGCCAATGGTAGCTGCAAAAAAGACATGAGATTGAGATGTAGAATACCTCATGGATGTATCTAGAGGAATGTTAGAAGAATGAGCCATTGAGAAAAGAATTGAAAACTTAAAGCGAGAATATTGAAAGAAAGCAGATGAGTTATAGAGATGAGAATAAGATTTGATGCAAATCGGATGAACTTTAAAATTTATTTTATAGAGATAGCATAAAGAACAAGATAAACTATTGTTTCTTCAAATCTTATTAGTCAAAAGAAATATAAGATATGCTGGACACACATTTTCAAAAGTTTTCTTACTAAAAAAACGGTTCTCTGCTCCTATCATGGCATTGACGGCTTTAGGAGAGAAGATTGATGATTGATGCGTCAAGGGTTCCTGATTCAAGTCTGGAACATTAGTGGAAGAGAATTATTCGGCCATTCTATCGTTATGGAGAAACAGAATTTAGGTCAAGAAGCAATTTTTTTTTGTATCCGATAGGTGAAAATGATTTTTTTTATAGAAACTCAGAGCCTTCAAATCCGTTTGTCAACAACATCAGGCGATTGATCTGCTTTCGCACCGACTACTAGAGCTAGGCCTCTAACCTTTACAGGTTTTGTCAGATACGCATGGCTCCACACCGAATTGCCAGAGTTAGACTTTCAATATTTGCAGGTTTTGTCGGACATGCATGGCTCCGCACCGCATTGCCAGAGCTAGGCCTGCAGCTTTTGCTGTCTTTGTCGGACACGAATATATTTAATTATTCAACTTCAAATCTCTGGAACATCTAATTCGTCAATAACATCAAGCGGATTTAAATCTTCTTCCGCACCGAGATGATAAAATTCGGCTTCAACCTTTGCAGGTTTTGTCGGGCACGGATGGTTTCAATTATTCAACTCTTTACAAAATCTCCTTCCGCACCTAATTACCGAAACTAGGCCTCCAGCCTTTTGCAGGTTTTGTCGAACACGTGTGGATACACACCGAATTCTCTACAGTCTCTACTAACGCAGCGTTTTATTTATCTATTGGTTATTATAGGAATATATCTTATTGAACTAATTATGATTCCTTTTTAATGATGCCAAAAGGGGGAGAAGTTTTAGACTAGAACATTAACATTGTTTAAATTGCTAAACTTGTTATATATGCTTGGAATTATATTTATATTTTTGCTTGAAAAACTAACGCACATTCTCAGGGGGAGCTTAAGTATTCATACAGGTTTCAAGTTCTATCAAGCATTTGTCATCATCAAAAAGGGGGAGATTGTTGAACTCAAGGATTCAAGTTTCATATAAATCTACACATGGATTTTGATGATAACAAATGAATTCAAAGAATAAAAGAGTTTCAAACTCAAGTTGTCCACAGAATAGAATCAAGCACATCAAGGAAGCAAGCATGAGCAAGAAGGGAATAAGTTCACATTAAAATCATAGAGTAATTTTGTAAATCTCTTAAAAATTCAAAATTAGGATTAAGGCTCAAAATTAATATTTTATCATAAAACATTAAAATACATTTTCCACATATGCATGAATATTTTGAAAATTAAATTTAAAAATTTTGAAAGATGATTGATTGTCATCTTTCACATGTGCATGACATGATTAAAGGTTTGAACTTTGAAAATATTAAGATGATTGATTGTCATCTTTCACATGTGCATGTTTTATTTGAATATTTTCAAAAGTGGTGGATGCTTTTCTTGACTTATGCAAAAGGTAGATGTCTTTATTTGAAAATTTTGAAAAGTAAAGTGTGCTCCTTTTGTCATATGCAAAAAGTAAAAGATTATGTTTGAAATTTTTGAAAAGTAAAGTGTGCTCATTTTGTCACATGTAAAAAGTAAAAATATTAGATTTGAAAATCTGAAAAATGAATGATGATGTTTTTGACATAGGAATCTTTTCAAATTTGAAATTGAAAACTCATTTACCTATAAATAGCTCACTTGAGTTTTGCAAAATTCACAACAAGAGCTTACACATCTATTGCTAAGTTTTGCATCATTTCTTCAAAGCTCTCATTCTCTCTTTTCTAAAGTTTTGAGCCTTAATTCTTGTTCTTGTTGAGAGAGATATAGGTTGCGCTGTATTGTTTCTATCTCACTCATTGAGGAGTGTACTTTGATAGTCTACCTACTATCAATTCTTGTATCAGTAAAAGGGTGTGTATAACCCTTGTGTGTGTAGAAGGTGTTTTACACGGGAAATAGTTAAATCACCAAGTGTAAGGTGATTGGAAGTGTAGAAGGTGTTCTACACGTGGAATAGTTAAATCACCACGTGTGAGGTGATTGGAAGTGTAGAGGGTGTTCTACACGGATTCTTTGGAGCGGTGCTGCTCAAAGGTGTAATAGGTTTCTATCTCCACCTAAAGGAGATTGAATAGTGGATTTGGGGATCCTCAAGAGGTAGCTTGAGGCGAGGACGTAGGCAGTGGGGCCGAACCTCGTTAACATACTGAGTTTGCTTCTCTCTTACCCTTACTCTTTATATTTATTATTGTTTCATATTTTATTTATATTTTATATTATATATTTGATTTATAATTGTTATTTTTTTAAATACAACTCAATTCACCCCCCCTCTTGTGTTAGTCATCTGGGCAACAATAAAATTCTTTTTTTATTCTGATGATTATGTGAATATATTTCTTAGATGTACAAATTTATTTTTATGATTCATATATATAGAAAATGTCAAATCTTAAAAAATTGAGATTTATTACTATTGACATTTCTGGAAAAAGTTATTTATCTAAGATCATTAATGAGATCCATTTAGATATGATGAACTTGGGAGATACAATCAAAGAAAAAAATCACGTGTCTCTACAGGACCGTGCTGTGTATCTATTGGTGAAAAATCCTCTTACTGTGTGAAATGAATTAAGAAAGAGATATGAGTACTAGAAGATGTAATCCTCCCAAAAGTTTATTATGACTTATTGTACTTGAAATTGCAAGATTTTAAAAGTGGTAGTGAATATAACTCTACACTCTTTAAAATCAGTTCAATATTAAAATTATACAGTGAGAAGGTCACTGATGACGATATTTTAAAAGAAGACATATATTATTTTTCATATTTCGAATGTGCTACTGCAGCAACAATATCGAGAGAAAAAATTCAACAAATATTTTAAATTTTTATTTTGTTTTATAGTGATTGAGCTTAATAATGAGTTTTTGTTAATAAATCATCAGTTACGTCCTATTAATAATATTGGATTTACACCATCCCTAGAAGTGAACGGTGCATCCTTTCAAAGGAATCAAAGGAACTAAGGGCGTAAACGTGGTAGAAAAACTATCGAAGTGTTGGTCCTAAAAGTAACAACATTAAAGATGATAATAATATACTGTATCACCAGAATTGATCCAACTTGAAAAAAGGTAAAAACCCTCAGAATAATTTTTCATAGAAAGATGAAAATGTTTGTCATAGATGTGGTATGACTGAATATTAATCACGTACTTGTTGTACGGTTAAACACTTGATTTACTTATACTAAACTTTTATATATAAGCTTATTAATGTTTCATCATGTTTTGAAATAATGAAAAGTCGATGCCTGAAGAACAATAAAAAATTATTTGGGATAATAAAATATTGTTTAAATTTGACCATCTTACAAATGAATGTGAGCCGAAAATTTAGAGGATTACCTATATGCAAAATGTTGCAAATCAATTATTAGATGTATTTACTGACACTAAAGATGTTGTAAAAACTGCTGTTAATGTTTAAGTAAGAATTGAAATTCTTGAAGAACAAATTGTTAAAACAGCAATAGATGAGTCTAAAACACACGTGAAGTGTTGAAGACCTATTGGTACTCTTAAAAAGTAAAAGAAAAATAAATCGATGTTCTTGAAGAGACCGTACCTACAAAATAAGATCTATCCAGACTTGCTGTATAAAATACAAACCTTCTGAAGAGGTAACTCCTGAAGAGTATAACTCCTGAAGAGGTAACTTCTGAAAAGTATAACTCCTGAAGAGTATAACTCCTAAAAAGGTAACTCCTAAAGAGGTAACTCCTAAAGAGTATAACTCCTGAAAAGTATATTATTATCATCTTTAATGTTATCGCTTCTAAGACTAACACTTCTATAGTTTTTCTACTAAAAGTGATTCAACTTGGAAAGGAGTAAAAACCCTCAGAATAATTCTTCATAAAAAGATGAAGATATCTGTCATAGATGTGGTATGACTGAACATTAGTCACGTACCTATTATATGGTCAAATACTTGATACACTTATACTAAGTTTTTATATATAAGCTTATTAATGTTTCATCATGTTTTGAGATAATGAAAAGTCGATACCTGAAGTATGACAACAAATCATTTAGAATAATAAAATTCTATCTCAATTTGATCATCTTACAAATGAATGTGAATCAGAAGTTCAGAAGATTATCTATATACAAAGTGTTACAAATCAATTATTAAATGTATTTACTAATACTAAAAGTGTTGTAAAAACTGTTACTAATGCTTAAGTAAGAATTGAATTCAATGAAGGATAATTTATTAAAACAACAATAGATGAGTCTAAGTCACACCTGAAGTATTTAAAAACTATTGGTACTCTTAAAAAGCAAAAGGAAAATAAATCGATATTCTTGAAGAGACCGTACTTACAGAATAAGATCTATCCAGACTTTCTGTATAAAATACAAACCTCCTAAAGAGTATAACTCCTGAAGAGTATAATTCATAAAGAGGTAACTCCTGAATAGTATAACTCCTGAAGAATATAACTTCTGAAGAGGTAACTCCTGAAGAGTACAAACCTCTAGAAGAGGTAACTCCTGAAGAGGAAACTTCTGAAGAGCAACTCCTGAATATGTGTTTCATAAAATGTTTTCCCCAAAAGAGGAACAGGTACCTGAAAATAATGAGATCTCAATACATTTCATGAATACTAAAAAAATTATGGATAGAAATAAAATTATTTTCGACAACATATTTTCATATAAAATGACCATTGACATTACCAAAAGTAATGAAGAAAGTGAGTCAAAAACCGTCGAAAAGACGTAAAAATGATTGGCTAAAATGAAAAGCAGCTATTGAAACTGAATTCAACTCGCCAGCAACGCGAGAAGTATTTAGACCTGTTGTCCAAACATCAAAGGGTGTAATGCCTGTTGGATATAAGTGGGTATTTGTACATAAATGTAATGAGAAAAATGAAATTGTGCGGTACAAAGCACGACTTATTGCACAAGGTTTCCTGCAGAAACCCAAGATTGATTATGAAAAAACATATTGTCCCGTTATGGATGCAATCACATTCAAATTTTTGATTAGTCTAGTTGTTACAAAATGATTAGAGATGCGGTTGATAGATGTAGTCACTGTATATTTATATGGATCCTTAAACCATGATATATATATATATATATATATATATGAGAATCCCTGAAAGATATAAAATGTCAGAAACATATAAAATACCTAAAGCATCTACAAGTACATTTAGAAGTATGTACTCTATCAAATTTCAAAATTTTTTATATAGATTAAAGCAATCTGGACGCATGTAGTATAATCGCCTAAGCGAATATCTATTGAAATAAGGATTTGAGAATAATCATATATGCCCATATATTTTTATTAAGAAATCAAAATTCGGATTTGTCATTATTGCGGTATATGTTAATGATTTAAATATTGTGAGAACTTCTAAAGAGATCTCGAGAACCGCTACATATTTAAAAAATGCATTTGAAAATGAAAGATCTTATTATTCAAATGCTAGATGAGTTATAGAAATTTGAGACTTTTAGTCTCATATCTCAAATGCATTTGTTTTTCATAAAACAATATGTCATCCTTATCTAGAGGATTATGCAGTTGAAATAAAGATACAAGTAAAGATTTTAAATCCTTATTATCTTGCTTTGAGTCTGCTATTTTTCTGTCAGACTCTTGAACGAGTCATTGAAGTATGGAAACATTTTCGTTAAACTCCTCAATCTCACGATTTTTAGATTGTAACCAGTTGAAAAATCCAACAATAGAGGAGGAGTATCGAGTACCGAGAGTCACCAGCTCATAAACGGCTTCACGATCTGACCTATTAGCCAAATCATTCGCTTGCTGCAACATGACACTCACGAAAAATGCAAGAACAACTTGTAATTGGGGTGAATGATACCTCATATGTTGATCGTGAGAAATATTGAAAGGAAACTGATGGGCCATTGAAAATTTGTAGAATAAGAATGTAAATGCAGATGAATTATAGATATGAGAAGAAAATTTGATGTGAACTAAATGAAGTTAAAAATAATTCTTATAGAGATGGAAATAAGAATAAGACAAACCATCATCTCTTCAAATCTCACTTAGTCGAGATTACAAGATATGCTAGATGCATAATTTCAAAAACCAGCGAAATTAATTGCAGCAATCCCTATTTTCTTATAAATGTTGAACATCTTCTGTTAGCTACTGTTGTTGACTTTGCATTTGAGTTATCTCTCGCTCCAACTCTTCTATTTATGTTTTCAGGTCACGAGAATACCAGTTTACAAATTTCTTCAGCTCCTTGTTTTCTTGTCTTAAATTTTTATTTTTTCTATCTTTAGTTGCAAGCATTTGATGCAACTCAGATATTTGATTTTTAAGGTAACCAATCTCACTCGTTCTCGCCAGTAGCCTCTGAGACATGGTTGTAAGAGAAGCAGCATATTGAGCACTGAGATTTATTGATACTGCAACAATTTCATGATTAATTTTACTAGAAAGATATATCTCTGCTCCTATCATAGTGTTTACAACCTTAGGAGAAAATATGAGTGGTTGAGGTATAAAATGTTTATAGTTCAAATCTGGGACATTAACAAAAGAATTTCTATCAGACATAATATCGTTCTGGATGAACAATAACCGGATCTATGAAGAATGTGAGATTATATTTGTTAGAATAAATCAATGGTAAAATAGTTATATTTAAATAGCAATCCGAAATTTTTAAATCTCTTCAAGATCTCATTTGTCAACAATATTAAGCAGATTTGAATTTTCACCAAACTGATAATATTATATCTTAAGCTTTTACAGCTTTTATCATACATGGATGGTTTTCAATACTCTTTCTGTCGTACATAAACAAATTATTCCTAATAACGTCGAATGAGGGAAAGAAAATTTTAGATGAGAATATTATCATATTCTCTCTAATACATTATTTAGATAAAAATTATATTTGAATTCTTAACCCTATTATGTATGCTGAAATTATATTTGTTTATTACTTGAAACACTAACTCATATTATTAAGGGGAGTCTAAATATTACTGTAGGTCTCAAATTTCTAATAAGTCTGTCAACCATACATTATCTTTCACATCTTCAAATTACTTAGAGATCATTGCAATTCATGAAACAAGTTTAGAGTATATTTGACTGAGATTAGTGATTCTACATATTAAAAAAAGGTGTGGTCTTTCTGTCATCAATGATAGCTCGACAATTTTATACGAAAATAATACTACTTGCATCACTCAAATCAAAGGAGGATATATCAAAAATACGATCAAACGATAGTCTGACAGATTTATTCACAAAAACATTACCAATGGCGACATTCAAGAAAATTGTACAGAACATTGGAATGCGAAAACTCAAATATCTATCATCATGCACTTTTCAATGAAAGTAAATGTTCTGAAAACTTGTGCTGATTGTACTCTTTTTCCTTCGCTGAGATTTTGTCCCACTGGGTTTTCTTTTGTAATGTTTTAATAAGACAATCCTAAAGCACTTGAAACTACATAAGAATACTGTACTCTTTTTCCTTCGTCATTGATTTTTCTTCTCACTGGATTTTTCCTTAATAAGATTTTAACGAGACAGATTTTTTATGGATAATCATTCAAATGGGAGTATTATAAAAGTCGTAAAAGGGGGACGGTGTATGCCCCCCTCTCACTTCATGTTCTCTCTCCTATTTAATTTTTTTTGTTATGAATGATTTATCCTCATATCCGTCTCAAACTCTTTAATATTTTTAATTTGAGTTCAATTTGAAAACACATAAATACGAAAAAAAAAGAAGAAAGAAGGGAAATTTTAATTCTTGAGTAATAAAGAATTCTAAAGATTTTCTTTTATATTTTTTCTTGCCGTATTAGTTTTTATTTAAATTTTATAACTTCAAGTAGTTTTTATTTAAATTTTATAACAAAATTGTATTTTTTATTCTAATTTCTGTATTTTCCTTTCTTTTTTTTTTTTTTTGGTAAATGCCATTTTCTTATCGTATTCCTTATTAGAAAATAGTAAAGAAAAAGATGGCACGGGGGGATACGATCCGGTCACCGACTCATACAGATTCCATCAGCATTGTAATTAGCACTCAAATCAGCCACTTTCGTCTCCATCACAATTCGCCACCATTGAATTATCAGTATCTCTATCGCTGTGTTCTCCGCAACTCCACGACTCGCGCTAGAGCAATGTCGTCCGCCTCTTCTTCTTCATCCGCGACCGAGGCCGAAACCCTTCGGCGCAGCCGAATTCTCAAAAGCAAGCTATACTTGGACGTTCCTCTCTCCAAGGTAAACCCATAAGGCTATATGTGTGTGTGTGTGTGCGCGTACGCGTCATATGGAATCCTTTTGCTTGTTTTTTAAATAAGAGTTTTGATCAATCAGGTTCCTGTTATTTACTCGGCGTCGTACGATATAGCGTTTCTTGGCATAGAGAAGCTGTAAGAACTTTGATTTTCTTTTTTCTTATACTCTTTGCGGAATTCTGAGGTTGTTAAGTATTTTATGCTTGCTTAATTAGGCTTAATTAGGCTTCTTCAAGTTATGACGTCATATATTTTATTCTTAAAAAGCGGGTTATTTGCTTTGTGGTGAAACGCGATTTTGGTTCATTTTAGTTTCAATTCCCGGTTAGTATGAACTTCAATCTATTGGACTTGTTTACAAATTACTATTTCCCGTGGCAAAAATGGCACTTGCGAACTCTTAGAATTGCTAAAGCCTGTCGTTAATTAAAAACATTTTGTAATTGAAAGCATCGATCTGTTAAGGATCGTGTAACCAAGTTGCTCACTTCCTTAATCTTGCGGAGATTAATTACCAGTCTTACGAAAAAGAACTAGCGGTTCATTTGTAAGGCCCTGTTAGGGATGTCAATAAATAATGTTGATTTGCCGTGCATCAGATGGGAAATTAAATCATGATATATTATCTTAGGAAAAAGCCATGCTATTTTTTAAATATATGACTATTTTTTAAGCAAAAACCTTTTTTCATGAACTGCAGGTTCTCTTATATGATCTATGTGTAATACCACGTGCTGTCTTAATACTTTTATGAGTAAGAGTACATTTGTTCTATATATATTGTATTTTTAAATAGGTCTATTAGTTGTGGCCCTAAAAGTAGAAATGGTATGCCATGATTTTTTGCACACCTTGCGAGATTAGAGTATCGGACCTCCATTGGCCCCTGAAATTAAGTTTCTGTTAAGTGTTGGGCTGGATGCGAGTTGGTAGTTATAATCCTGGCCTTGATCAAATATGGAATTAATGTAGGCACCCATTTGATTCATCTAAATGGGGTCGTGTATGCCGATTCCTCATCTCTGATGGTGCTCTGGGCAAATATTGTATCATTGAGCCTCTGGAAGCTTCAAACGAGGATCTCCTTGTGGTAATCTCAATCTTAGCATTGGCATTGGGTTCGGACCTATCAAATAATCTAAACTCTCTGATTTTTTATTCTATTTCATATTCTTTTAGACTAATGTCGTGTGTGAAAAATGCATAAAGATCAGTCATTACAATAATGTATTAATGTAAGATGAGCGCATGCATCGCTTTCTGTATCCATATACTAGCTGATAAGTGATTTGTTGAACAGGTACATTCAGAATCATACTTGAATAGTCTGAAAAATAGTGCAAATGTCGCCAGTATAGTTGAGGTAATTTGTGGAACTCCATGCGCCTCCAATTTATATTCTGAAAATGTTTTCTTCTTTTGGAGGCAGCTCCATAAAACCATGAACCTATTAATACACTAATGCATAGGTATGGTGCTATGTGAAAGACTGCAAAATAGTTTTGGTAGTGGGTGCTTTCTATGGTTTATTGGTTTATGCTAGGCTTTGGTGTTGCATACCGTGTTTGTGTGTTAAGATTGTAGACTAATCTGAAATCCTATACTATAGGTCCCTCCTGTTGCTCTTTTTCCCAACTGTCTGGTGCAGCGGAAAGTTCTTTACCCGTTTCGCAATCAGGTAAAGTCATCATCCGATTTGGATATAATTGTCAGAATTTATTTTGGCTGCAGCTAAGGGTTATGTAGCTCATGTTTACTGCAGGTGGGAGGGACAATTTTGGCAGCAAAGCTTGCAAAAGAGCGTGGGTGGGCTGTCAATGTAGGAGGAGGGTTTCATCACTGCTCTGGGGAAAAAGGAGGTGGATTTTGTGCTTATGCAGACATTTCTCTGTGCATCCACTATGCCTTTGTACGGTTAAATATATCAAGGTACCAGGAATTGCCATTCAGATGAAATAGATGCAGCCCTTGCGATTATAAGTTGGGGAGTTCAAATTAGAGTTTGTGAATTGGATATTATATTTTTCATCTGCAAATTCTACAGGGTGATGATAATTGATCTTGATGCACACCAAGGAAATGGCCATGAACTGGATTTTGCTGATGACAGTATGGCTACTTATTTTCCAAGTTTGGTTTTATATTTCACTCTCTTATTTGATATCAATGATGGAATCTTTACTAACAGGACGAGTCTATACACTGGATATGTACAACCCTGAAATATATCCATTTGTAAGCTGCCTGCTCTAGTTCTTATTATTATACCTTTTGCTTACTTGTAAGGTGCCAGCTATCATGCTGGAATGGTTTTTTGGGATTGTTTGAGGGTAGGGAGAAATCAATAATTCTATCATTGAGTAGCACATAGTTGTATTTGGTTCTAGAGAATAAAACAACTGATCTTTTATGGCCCCATCTGTTCTGATATTTAAGTTGAGCATAGCTATTTTTTTAGTTTTATCATACCCTCATAATTCCTGCCTTATTGTTTATTTAAATATTCTTGTTTGTCAGGATTATGAAGCACGAAGATACATTGATCAGAAGGTTGAAATAATGGTAAGCAGTTAATATCTCAACACAGACTTAGATTGTAGAAGTTTTTGTCCCAGAAACTATTATAATAGTTCATTTCTCCTGATTGACAACAGAGTGGAACCACAACCGATGAATACTTGAGGAAATTGGATGAGGCACTTAAGGTATATACTTGTTCCTTCTCCTGTCTTGAGCATGCTTATAGTTGATTTCCTCGTTTTCTGCAAGATCCTCAATTTGGTATAAAGCTTGGCCTATTCCATATCATGGATATATTTGCCCATCAAAGTGATGAGACCATGTGCATGGGAATTCAGCTTTAAGTTGCAATTAATTTATGCACTGTATTTCTTGCATCTTTGAGAAGTCTAGCATGTGAATATTAGGTTGCTGTGAGGATGTTTGATCCTGAGCTGGTGGTTTACAATGCTGGAACTGATATTCTTGATGGAGATCCACTAGGCAGGTTAAAGGTAATTTTGGTTGGACATGTTTGGCTTGTGGGAAACTGATAGTTCTCTATTTGCCTAGCTTTTTTCCCTAATATTTATTTACTTGTGTTAAAAACAAGAATAGTTATTCACTGTACAAAAAGCACAGAAGTTGTGTCCTCTCTGTTTTCCAATTTATGTTTTTATGATTGCTTTATTTTGCAGATCAGTCCTGATGGGATTGCCAATAGAGATGAGAAAGTTTTTAGGTTCGCTCGTGAGAGGAACATGCCTATTGTCATGCTCACATCAGGTTCACTCTCTCTCCCTTTCTCTCTCCTTGCATAGAAGGAAACTCATTTCAGCAAAGGCCACCTCTTTATTTTAGTCATACTGCTAATATGGTTCTGTCTGGGAGACATTTTGATTATGCCCTTTATCTAAAATTTCTTTCACCAGAAAGCATCTCAAAGTTCCTGATCATTGTAACTCTGGCACGTTTATAACTATTAACAAACATAAAATGGAAAAAATGTAGTGAAACTAATATGTTGAGAAGAAAGAAATGATCACATAAGCGGATCCTGGATATTGCTTCCATGTTTCTTACAGAAAAAAACATGTTACCCTAGGGCATGCACACTCAAATATAAAAATAAAAGAGAATCTTAGGAGAGCCTTGCAAAAGAGATTGTGTAAATTCCGAATGAGCAGCAATTCTTCCATTTACGGAGCCTTTAGAACCTCTTATCGCATAGGTATTGTCTTTGGCCTTTGGTATTCCCATGTTGCATCACCCCATGAATTATTTACAAAGGTTGCAGACGTACAGCATTGTACTAACTCCTCAATGTTCTGATTTAGAATAGGGAAAAAAGGTAAAATGGCTCTTTGGGATTTGATGAAAGTCCAGATGATCCCCACAGCAAATCGTGTGGTTAAACTTCTTACGTCTAACAGCCTCGTGGAAATGTTATGTATGTATTATGTGCCCATGCATGTGCAGGTGGTTACATGAAGTCAAGTGCCAGAGTTATAGCAGATTCCATGATCAACCTGTCAAAGAAATGCCTCATAGATATGGGTAAGAATGCCACGTAAAGTTGTTCACGATCGTTCTGGCACATACGAGGTTGAATTTCCATCAACAGATCTATGGTATGGGTTTGAAATGAGTTTTTTAGGCTGATCACCAAACTTATGGTTGTAAATTATTATTATATAGTCCCTCCCTCCCCATTTCCCTCTTTTTCACTTTTTTTTTTTCCTTTTAATTAGAAACAAACTATATTCAAAAGAGAATGTGAACATGTATATTGTAATGGTAAATGTGTTGTAAGCATTGCATTTCCTTGCATCTGAATTCAGTTCTGAAAACACATTTGGTTGTTGCTTCCATAGATTCAGTTCTGAATTCTGAGTGACTCTAAAAACTCTCGGCTCTCTTTAGCTTCTTTGGATTCTTTCTTGTTGATGGTTCCATAAGCTTATACATCACACACTATATGTTTTTTGATTTTTTTCTTTTATAAAATATTTAGTATATAAATAATGAGTAGAGAATTCAATTAGTTTAAAAAGAATAAATTAAAAAAATTGCAAAAAAAAAAAAAACATTATATGGTGTGTTGTGTAAGGGTTTGTGTGTAACAAAGCATTTTCGTTTATTCTTAGATAGAGTAACAGCTGGCTGACAACGAGGCGTGTGTCGTTTTGCATGGGGACCTAGAAATGGTTCCTTTTCAACTCATTGGTTAACTTAATTACATTTTAATGATTTTATTTTATAAAAATGACTTATCCCCTATGGTATTTTGCACCATTAAATTAATTAAGAAGTAAATTTTAAGCTCGATTTAGATTGAGATATGAGATGAGTTGAAATGATTTTAATTTATTTTTTAATATTATTATTATTTTGAGATTTAAAAAATTAAATTGAAATTTAAAAAATGTATATTGAAATATGAAAAAGTTATAATGAGATTTATGTTTTATATCTGAATTTGAAAAAGTATAGTAATGAGCTTGAGATGAATTGAGATGAGGTCGTCTCATCTATGAATCCAAACCGGCCTTTATCCTTCATAATTTATTTATTTTATATAAAAAAATGAGCTTTATTTTCAAAGCTAGCATTTTATTTAAATATTGATAAGCATGAAAAATGAGGAAATTGCCAATTGCAACTTGCAAGGGGGTCACATGTGGATGCCCTAAAGCCTTAAAGGGCTGATAAATGCTTACGGAGTCACAGACAGCACCGTTTAAACCCTTTGAACTCCATTATCTCTTCTCAAAAACTCTCTTGCTCGTTTGGGAAAAAGTTTCTTCTCAAAATTTTAATTTTAATTTTTTTTTATTTCATCTTATCTCTTTTTTCAAATATCATTTAAATATAAATACTTTTAAACTAATTATTTCAACTTTTTCAAACTAATTATTATTACTTTTCTAAACTTTCAAACAAAAAATAAACAACAATTTAATTTTTTCAAATCACCAAATATAAATAATACTAAAAATAATATTTTAACTTTTTACTCAATTTTTCTTTCTTTTCTTAAAATTTTATAATTTAAACTATCTCACTATTATTTACAAATTATCTTAACTCTTAATATTATTCATAAAATTCTCATTTCATCTCACTCAAAACTTATATTAACTAACTCATGATTGCTTGTAAACTCTGCCTCTACATTATACAACATTTCCCATCCTCCTCACCAATAATTCCTTTTTTTTTTTAATGAATTATGGGCACTCCTAAAGCTTTTGTTTCTTTAATAAAAGTTACGATGTATATAATTATAGAATGTAAAACTAAAAGCCAATAAACAAGAATTAAATAAAAAAGTTACTGAATATTAAACAAACTATATATATATATATATATATATATAAAACAAAAACAAAAACATACTTCCCTTGAATATTTTTAATACAAGGGTATTGTAACTAATACCTCTAACTAACACCTTATTTTATATACCAGCCACTTGGGGTTGACTTTCCTAAAAAATATCACTTCAATAAATATATGTTAGGCAACTGAAATATTTTATCTCATCTATTTTATTATTATAATTTTTTTAAAATTTACATACAAAATTTAATAAATAATTCAACTTTTTAAAATTTAAAATAATAATAATATTAAAAAATAATATTTTATTTAATTTTTAACTTTTATCTAAAATCATCTCGTATTATTTCACTATTTGAACCGCACCTTAATCAAGATCTTTGGTTTCGAGAAATTCAGGCAAACAAATGTAGGTGATTGGATCATTTCTTTATTAGGATGGAGATCTCTTAAGTTCTTAACACTCCAAAAATAAACTAAAACTTTTGATACCATATTTTCTTAGAAGTATTATATTATAATTTATCGCAAAATGCAACTAATCCACAATCCTCCTAGAAAAAAATAACACAAATAATTATTATATACTCTACTGGATAAAAACAAACTATGTAACTACAAAAGAAACGAACCATATATATTTTTTTGGAAAGATGAACCATATATTGAAGTTTATAAATAATCTATATTATATATATAGTTATAACCCAGACATGGAAAATACATCATTCACATCGTTTGTATGGTAAAATTTACTTTGCGGGTGAAATTTAAAATTTAATTATCCTGCAAATTAAATGATGTTGTATATATCAACGATTTCCAAGTAGAAAGAATATAAACATCATAATCATAGAGCAATTACTTGGTTTGTTTGTTTGTTTTTTTTTAATAAAATAAGTTGGCTAACACGGCTCTTGCCACGTCAGTCGGGGGCGCAACAGGTTTCAATCGCGAAGCTCCGTAGAATTGCTCAATATCTTATAATCATAAATGCCATATAATCGTGTTGGTAAAAATAATTTTTTTTTTATAGCGTATTTGGATTTAGAGTTGAGATGAACTTTATCTCAAATTAATCATTATACTTTCAAATTTTAATTTAATTTTTTTAAATTTCAATACAATTATTTTAAATTTTAATACAATTTTTTTAACATCCCAAAATAATAATAATGATATTAAAAAATAATATTTTATTCAACTTTTAAAACTCACTTCAACTCATTTCATATTTAAAATCAAATCAGACCATAATCATAAATGCCATATAAACGTGTTGGTAAAAATAATTTTTTTTATAAAAAACAAAATAGATATTGGATTAGCCTAGAATTCGATTGAGAATATAAAGTGAGAGATATAAACATACAAAGTAAATTTTTTCACAATATTTTGAATAAATTAATCAGATAATACTAAATATTTCATAAATATATATGATATATTTTATGTGTTTCTCTCACTGTTTGAGTCTTAAATTTCAATAATAATAAAAAAAAAAAAGACTACCGGGGCTTTGTACCCGAATAAATATATCAATTATCAGGTAAACGTGTTGGACCAGTTGCTTTAAAAAAAATAAAAACGTGTTGGACCTGTAGGTTTTCGGGATCAAAGACAATTTGCAGGTTTTTTTTTTTTTGACGAGTTCCAGACTTACGGTTGACCCGAACCCGGTCCATGTTTACTCCTTTCCTCTCCATCTTCCTTCTTTACTTCATTCTCTCTCTCTCTCAGTTACTTTCTCTGAGTGGGTCTCTCTCTATCCATTTGCAGTTTAGCTGTTACATCTGCGCGTCTTTCTTATTCTCACTCTCTTTTCGTTCCTTCTCTGTGCTTCTCTCTGTCTCTCTTAGGGTGCAGACAGATAGGCACGCTTAAACCTGCGCCGGGCCCGATTATCCCGCGTCACTCTCCGCAATGTTGAAGAAATCTCCGTCCTCGGAGTCCAGTCTCTTCCTCTTTGCAGTGGCAGCCCCTACGCTGCTCCTACTCTGCTTCTCCGCCCTGTTACTTACTTCGCCCTCACTCGCCGAATCAGATCGCCTCGACTCCACCAACTCCACCGAGTCTAATGTCTCTCTCTCTACTCCTAAAGAAGCCAGCTTCGCCCAAATGATTGATCAAGCTCTCGCCAACGAGTTCTCCGAGAACGACCAGCCCGAAGGTTCTCAGATCCGATCTTTCTGCGTTTTAGTTTGATTAGGCTTTATCTCTCTCTATATTTGTTTGCCGAAGAACCAGTCCGATATGCGACAAGACCTGCTTAATTGTTGACCTAAGTATAACTACAGATTTAGACTTTCAATTTGCTTTACCTGCGTAATTATTTTGGCAGCGGTCGATGCTGGAGGCTTCAATAACAGTGTAGCAGAACAGCAGGTTGGTGGCACCATTTTCTTTTAGAATTCAAATAAGAAAATCTATGAGAAAGAACTAGTTTTTATAACAATTAAAAGAGCAAGCATTTTCACTTGTGCCCTTGACATGCATTTTTTCTACGCCGAAAAAAGAAATACTAAATTACAAGGAGGTAATTGATTTATGATTGGTTTAATAGTTACAATTCTAAATCTTGATTCATTTATGGCATGGTTTGATTTCAATCATCACAGATCTAATTTTATGAAAATTTTGGTCGCGTACTTTTCGAATCATAATTACAATGTGATATGCTGGAAATGATATAGCATATCTCATTTACATTCTTATCATATATTCTTTATTCTCAAATGCATTTTATTTTTGTTTCTGGCTATTAATTTGTTGGATACGCTAGATCTTATCTTTCTGTCCTGGTTTGAATTTATTAGGTACACATTATAGCACAAAGCACTTGCTGAATTCCATTTTTTTTCCTCTGTGCTGTTGATCAGGCAGTTCTGGAGACTGTAGCCAGAGTTAAATCGAAGAAAAACGATACGAAAGAGGATAAGTATGTGTTTCTTTGTTAAACTGAGGATTAATGTGCATCTCGCTATAATTCATCGCTAATAAAATGACCTTTCCTCTCTTTATGTGTGTCAACAGCTCGTGCTTTTCTCACCCTCCACTCTTGATTTAACTTTTAGGTCATTCCAATTGCATGATGTCTTTAATCTGGATAATGATAATGGAGCTGAAGAGACACCAACATTGATAGATCGAAAGGTAGATTTCTTCATTTAAAAATATGTTCTTTTGGTATGTAATTTAAAAAATTCCTTGGTCGTAGTTATCATTTTAGTTTAGATGAATAATCTCTGTGCTTTGTTTTCAGGACAATGTCTTTATTATATCTAACTTTAAATCAAAATATCCAGTTCTGCAGCTGGACTTAAGGTAAACTTGAGAGTTTCCTATAGTTTTGTAAACTTATGTTTGTGCATGTACATTGTGAGTTTGTCTGAGCTTTTCTACTTATTTCTTTGTAGATTGATATCCGATTTGGTAGTTGTTATTGTCTCAGCAACTTGTGGTGGCATTGCCTTTGCTTGTGCTGGACAGCCGGTCTGATTATATTTGATCTATGTTTTTTACATGACAGAGTGCAATGTTAGAATCTGTTTCAAGTGTTATATTGAACTGATTATCTGATATTATTGTTAATCATGCTCAATGTTCTCAGGTTATCACTGGATATCTGCTAGCTGGATCTTTCATTGGACCTGGAGGATTTAACTTTGTTAGTGAAATGGTCCAAGTATGTTGCTCTTTCCTTTGAAAACTTTTAGTTCCTTTTATCTTTACTTACCTCTAAACTCTTGAATATGATTGTTTGTTTGCTTTAGGCCTCGTTTGTTTTTACAACCATTATCATCTCTTCTCATCTATTTATTACAACTTTCCTAATTTTTCACACAAAATAAAATAAATAATTCAACCTTTTCAAATCCCAAAACAAAATAATATAAAAAATTCTAACAATATTTTATTCAACTTTCAACTTTTATCTCAACTCATCTCATCTTATTTGCGAAAACAAACAAGGCCTTAACGTCATACTTTACTGTTTTACCGAAGTAATCCCCTTATGTGCCATGATAGGTACATATAAAATAAAATGTGCAATGATAGGTAACGAGTGATATCGAATGAGTGTAATGATTCAATTGACGTATCGAATAATTACCTTGATTATCATCATATTGATTCCTTTAGAATTTAGATAAAGGCAATACCATTACTTGTTATAGGCTAGTTGTTTTCGATTCTTATGTTTCTACAATCTATTCCAATGTGCCTATGTTAGGAATATACTAGAGATCATGCATTTTGTTGGCTTCAATGGGTAATACTAATAGCATGAAAAAGTTAACAAACTCATTGGAAGTATTGATTAGTGGGCTTTCTTTTGTACATTGGTTACTGACGTTACCAAGTTTCTTTCTGATTGTTTGAGAAACTATATGGATCATTTGTACATGTGCAATTATTTGATAGTTTCATAGACGTTCTCAGAGGATGCTCTAGTGAATATTGCATATCACATCAATACCCTCTCCTTTTGTCAAATATTTTTACACTTCACTTACTTTTTTGCACTGCTGCATGCACATAGGTTGAAACAGTCGCTCAGTTTGGTGTAGTTTTTCTTCTTTTTGCACTGGGCCTGGAGTTCTCCACAACAAAGGTCTAATCTTTTTCTTAAGCCCACTTCATTTTCTGTCTTTTAGTGAAATGGTGGTTAAAATGCTCCTTCTGTGTGATTGTAGCTACGGGTTGTTCGAGCAGTTGCTGTTCTAGGGGGCCTGCTACAAATTTTCCTATTTATGTGCCTTTGTGGTATTATAGCCTCGGTATGGCTACAGTTCTCACAGAACTCTTTTGAAAGTTTGTGCTTTTTTACTTGTGAAAAACTGCTTGCACAGGAGGATCTGCCATATAGAAGTTCAATTGAATTGTTGCAAATACTCAGGGAGTTACAATTTTCAAAGCAATACAAACAGTTAAACATAGAAGACAAATTTACTGAAGATCTTGTTTGGTATCAACTTCATTTCCAACCACTGTAGAGTTATTTCGTGCTAAAGTTAATTATCCCGTTAATTATTTTGTTGAGCTTTAGGTTGTCTATATGGGTTTTATTGTTTTCTATTACGAACTTTGACTTTATGTCAGTGGTATGGTAATGCCATAGTAGGTTTGGTAATGTAAAAGACAATTTTGATATCATTCACCGGAATTAGGCATTCTAGTTCTTTGGTGAATTATATGGTACCGTATTTTTGGTCGAGCCAGTGGATTTTCCAGTATAGCATCTTGAACCTGTTCCTCCTCCGTCTGACCATAAGTATTATGAGTAATTTGTTTGCATGGAGTCCTTGGGGGCTTGACTCAAGATAAAGCAGTAGGGTGCTGATGGGGTGGGTCTTTGGTTTTTATGTCAACTATTTTTTTTTTGATAAGTTTTTGTCAACTATTAAAAGCGTAAAGGTTCTCAAGTATACCACTGGTGTACCTGGGCTTAGCCTATTTCTATTAATGAAATCCTTTTGATTACTGATAAAAAAAAAAAACTATTAAAAGCTTAAAGGGGCAACCCTAGTACATGAAGTACAATATGTATGTTGCTCACTCAATGCCACCAATTTGTCTTTTTGCAGTTATGTGGTGGTAAAGCTTCAGAGGGTGTATTTGTTGGTGCATTCCTGTCTATGTCTTCAACAGCAGTGGTAAAGATTTATGTGATTTTGGCATATGAATGAATGCATTTTTTCTTCTAGGTCTATATACTTGGCTGAATGATAAATAATCCCCATTGAGGTTTTATCCTTTGGGACCCAGGTCTTGAAGTTTTTGATGGAAAAAAACTCCACCAATTCCCTTCATGGCCAAGTAACCATCGGCATCCTTATTCTGCAGGTACTTTAGTTGCTTTTTCTTTCTTTTCTTTAACGGTCTTCCTTCTGTGGATTCCAATTTTTTTTTTTAGTGTATTCTTTCTACTAAATAATTTATGCAAACTATAAATTTCTTAATTTAAATGCTCTTTCAGTGTTATCGTCTTAATAACTATTGGCCCTCCAGGACTGTGCTGTGGGTTTACTGTTTGCTTTGCTTCCTGTACTGGGTGGGACTTCTGGTGTCCTTCAAGGAGTGATGTCCATGACTAAAGTGTAAGTAAAGAACTTATGGAACTCTCCAATTTTTCAGCCTTCTTTCTCTGTCTGAGAAGTGTAGATGTGTCTGATGAGGAATGCCTCATTCAAAGATGTGTTTCTGCTACTTAGCAAATAGCAGAAAATTTTCGAAGTCTTATAAGAGAAGGTAGCAGATTTTGAAGTGCCCCCAGGGGCGCCTTAGGACTATGGAAGTGCATGAATGAAACTGTAGGAAGTGTATTTTTATTGGTGGGGGCAAGGGAAGCCAAGGGGTACTGCATACCAAACAATGTGAAGCCTACGTATTGAAAAGATTATCTGGAACTGAACTGAAACTTGCAATTTTTTGTGCCATCTCCCTTGGACCATTAAACTGGATAAGTCCTTTTATTCTTCACCAGTGAGGGGAGCTGAAAGGAAAAGTAAATTTCTACTTGATATGATGAGACTACATTTAAATATGAAGATGAAATGGCCTAGGAAAATCTGGCTTTGATGAGCTGATCCTATGAGGGGTTGGAGTCAGTACAGTTATGATTGATTGTTTGTTTCAGTAATTTTCCTCTTTCATTTTGCTCTTCTTTCTCTGTTCCCAGTCGTATTTGTTGTAACACGGTAGTTCCTCTCTTTGCCAGGTTGGTGGTGTTGATTACATTTTTGGCTGTCTTAACTATATTATCTCGTACTTGTGTTCCTTGGTTACTTAAACTCATGATAAGCCTATCATCACAGGTATGGGTATTTTCTTTTACATAATGTTAGAGATAGCAACGTAGTTCACTTCAATCTGTTCTCTAATTTTCTCTTCTGTGCAGACCAATGAACTATACCAGTTGGCATCGGTTGCATTCTGCTTGCTTGTAGCCTGGGTTCGTTTTGCTTCCTAATTCTTTGTGTCTGAAATTATTGTTTTCGTTTAGACATTACCCTATCTTCATTTCATATAATGTGTCTGGATTAGGCACAAAAAGTAATGGAAAGGTTGACACCTGGTGTTATATTCCTTGACGACTCCAATAACTTGTTTTTCCCAATAAAAAACCCCATCAGTAGTTTTTGATGATTGTAAAAACATATAAACCACTGGGTTTTGTTAGTCGAGTTATAAACTTAGGAGCATCATTGTGATGGATGCTGTTGTATTGGCTAAGCCGAGGGGAAAAGGGTTTGTGTAAGTGGATTGAAAGATGCTGCATCAAGGTAGTGTATTTTCATATCACCTTAAGAAAAATCTTCTGGTAAAAACTTGTGGTTGATAAAGGAAGTATTTATATATTCTTACATCAAGCCTCATGAATGAGTTTGAATTTTGACATAATTTTGTTGAGAGTATATCCAGAGAAGGGAAATGTGAAAGGATTAGTTACACGGCACAGAAGGGTGTAGTTGCAGTATCCTTCTTTACTAGAGTTTGTTGCTTCAGAATATTATTTTATTGGTTGAATTCTGGGTTTTGAAAAGGCATTGTGAGTCATGACCATTTCTTGCACATACAATTGACCCTCACATGCAACTATTGTCTAATTTTTTGTGTGATTTCAGTGTAGTGACAAGCTGGGGTTAAGCCTAGAACTGGGTTCGTTTGCTGCTGGAGTGATGATATCAACAACTGATCTTGCTCAACATACACTAGATCAAGTAAGGCTATTTAATTGTGAACGTTCTTTAGAGGAGTTAAGGGAATTTTTTCATAATACTTTCAGATTTTGGGTTTCAAACCTTTAAGGGATGGTAATGATTGTTCTGTTTTGTTTTATTTTTTCAGATTTAGCTTGTAAATAGGTGTGTCTCAATTGTATACTCCGTGTACTTAGGCGATGCCTATTTACTTGGAATAAAATATCTCTTATTACTTATAAAAAAAAAATTAGATTTGTTGTTCTCTCCAACTCTAAAAGCCGACATTTTTATTTTAACCAAGTGTAGCAGTGGCAATTTTTTTTTTTGATAAGTAAAATATATTAATATAAATCAATGGGCAAAAGCTTGTTACAAAATTCCAAGGGCCTATTAACTAGGCATATTAGATACAAAAAAATCATGTAATTCCATGCCGTTGAAGTCCACGGCAATGGTCCATGTACATAAAGTTCTATAGTAAAAAGCCAACAGCTCCTCTTGAGATCGTTCATTGTCTTCAAAAGTCCGTTCTTTTCGCTCTTGCCAGAGACACCACATGATACAAATGTGAATCATCTTTTATATAGCTATGATATGTCGCTTGCCCCTTATGGAAGTCCAACATGCTATTGTTGCTGCAACAGTCTCAGGCATGACCCAAGCTAAATCCAATTTTCTAAAGACCTCATTCCAAAGAGCTTTAGTTATCTCGGAATGTAAAAGGAGGTGATTAACCGACTCTCCTCCCATGCGGCACATGCAACACCAATCTGCTACAATTACTCTCATTTTCCTCAAATTATCCGTTGTGAGGATTTTTCCTAGCGAGGCTGTCCAAAAGAAGAAGGCCGCTTTCGGAGGTGCTTTATGGCGCCAAATTTTCTTCCATGGAAACTGCGACTCGGTTCCTTGGTTGAGAACCTTGTAGAAGGATCGGACTGTAAAGATTCCTCTCATAGTAGGATTCCACCAGAGACGATCTTCATTCTGGATATTCAGTCTTTAGGAATAGATGAGACCATAAAAGTCCACAAGACTGCTTAATTCCCAATCCTGCACTGCCCGATTGAAATTGATGTTCCAATGTAGACGTCCTCCAGCTGACTCCAATGCCTCTGCCACAGTGATGTTTTTATCATTAGCAATCTGAAAAAGAGAAGGAAACAAGTTAGATAAGGTTCTATCACCAAACCAAAGATCCTTCCAAAATCTAATCTTGAGCTTGCACCACATTGAAGTCTGGTATGCTGATGAAAGACCCCCCAACCATTTCTTATGTTTTTCCACACCCCTACACCACCTGCCTCCCTAAAAACATTGGAGCTCCACCCCCCCTATGCCCTCCCATATTTCTGATCAATCACCATTCTCCAAAGCGCATCTGGTTCTCGATGATATTTCCACAACCATTTGCCAAGCAGAGCTTGGTTGAACAACCTCAAGTTACGAATCTTCAAACCACCACCTGATAAAGGGCGGCACACCTTCTCCAACTTGACCAGATGATACTTGAATTCCTCCCCCAACCCTCCCCACAGAAAATCTCGTTGTAGCTTCTCCAAACGGCCTGCCACCCTAGCTGAAATAGGAAAAAGAGATAAGAAAATAAGTAGGTAAATTAGAGTGTGTACTCTTGATCAAAGTTACACGCCCCCCCTTAGATAGATACATCCTCTTCCATCCTGCAAGTTTCCTTTTCACCCTTTCAATCACTGTGTCCCATATCTTAGCCGCTCTAGAGACTGAACCCAAAGGAAGTCCCAAATAGGTCATTGGGAGCGTAGAAATCTTGCACCCAAAAGTCCCAGCCAACTCTGGCATATTGCGAACATCTCCAATTGGAACCATCTCAGATTTGTTGTAGTTCACTTTCAGGCCCGACACTGCTTCAAAACATAGAAGGAGAGCCTTGAGGGCTCGCACCTGCCCTTGCTCCGCTTCGCAGAGAACAAGTGTGTCATCTGCAAACAAAAAATGAGATATGTTAGCAAAACATTTAGTTGTTGTACCGATTGGAAACTCACTCACCAAACCATTATCCACCAAGGCTGATAGCATTCTGCTAAGTGCCTCCATAATTATAACAAACAGAAAAGGGGATAACGGATCGCCTTGTCTCAAGCCCCGGGAGCTAGGAAAGAACCTTTCGGGACACCCATTGATCAGGACCGAGAATCTCGACGTAGAAATGGACCACTTTATCCAAGACCTCCAATTTTCTCCCAAAACCACATCTACCGAGAAGATACAAAAGAAAATCCCAATTGACATGATCATAGGCCTTCTCCATGTCTAGTTTGCACAGAATCCTGGTACTGCCTGTTTTCCTTTTACTGTCAATGCATTCATTAGCTATAAGAACAACATCAAGAATTTGCCGGCCTTTCACAAAGGCATTCTGAGGTTTAGTGATAAGCTTCCCAATGACTTTGCTGTGACTTTGCTGAGACGGTTGGCAAGTACTTTGAGATAATTTTATAGACCCCACATACCAGACTAATAGGTTGGAAGTCTTTGATATCCAAGGCCCCCACTTTTTTGGGGATTAGGGCCAAAAAGGTAGAGTTGAGACTTTTTTCAAATTTGCTGAAAGTGAACAACTCCTGAAACACTCTCATGAGATCTTCTTTTATCACTTCCCAGCAGTCCTGAAAGGAACTCATCGAGAAGATGCAACATGAGCAAATTTTAAACCTCTTTCTCCTTCTCCTTCTCCTTCTTTTCTGCTGTATAAACTGTACAACTGTCATGAGTAAATCAGATGATGCAACGTGTTGTGCTTCTTCCATGTAAGATAAATTGTTGGTCACATGCAGAAGTCTTCCGATTGATCTGAGTAATCTCACTTCTGTTACCTGTGCAGGTTGAACCCATTCGCAATTTTTTTGCAGCTCTTTTCCTTGCCAGCATTGGAATGTTGATCCATGTTCAATTTCTCTGGAACCATGTGGATATATTACTAGCATCTGTTCTTCTGGTTATCATTGTAAAAACAATTATAATATCCGCTGTTGTCAAGGGATTTACCTACAACAACAAGACTTCACTTCTTGTAAGATATTCCACTAGTTATGTTTGTGTTTGTGCGTGCTCTATTTTTGACACAATTCTGGTGTGTACAGGTTGGAATGTCTCTGGCACAGATAGGGGAATTTGCTTTTGTTCTTCTTAGCCGGGCTTCTAATCTTCATCTAGTTGAGGTTAGGGTTACAGTTTCGGTTATTCAGTCTGATGCTTGAACAGAAAGGTTTCTTTGCTAGGAAAGTTTTGGACAGCAATTATGTCTGGTGCCCTTATTTTCCACCAATGGTCATGTTTTATAATCATGTTTATGGAACTTTGACGTTTGGACCCATAACTTCTAGCAGGAAAATGTGTGGAACATATGAGGTACTATAAAGCTAACACTTTGAATAATTTCAGGGGAAAGTGTACCTGTTGCTTCTCGGAACTACTGCTCTTAGTCTGGTACGAAGTCATTTTATCTTATGCTTTAGCTGATGTAATATGTAGTTTATGTAGTCCATGCATGCTATTGACGTACCCTGTTTATTTTGTTCCACAACTTCTCAGTGTTCGTTGGTATTTTTTTTTTTAAAGGGGACGGCACCCCAAATTTATTGAATCTTATGGCGGAGGAAAACTGTGTTAATAACTGGATACCTGGGGGTTACATATAAACAATAAATCCAAACCCAGGTATCAAAACATCCTAAACAAACCCAAAAGTATTTTCGTTTCCGAACATAAGGTAATCCCCATCTATCTGTACAAACAAGCCCATGACATCGCCTGCCCAAAGCTATCTCCTAGAAAATCCAAAAAACATCCCCTGGCTCCTTCCTTGGCCAAAAAGATCAGCAACCATATCAGCTTCTCTAAATACTTGTCTCACCCGGACATTAAGATTTTGCAAAAGCCCTTGAGCTTCCCCCCAATCCCATAAATACCAGAAATTACACACCCTGGAACAAAACCAACAAACCACCACACTCGAATCCGACTCTAACTCAATATTCCTCAAACACAATTGCCGGCATAACAACAAACCATCTAGAAATGCCCTACGCTCCGCAACAAGGTTCGTAGCCTGACCGTAGTGATGCACAAAACCTGCAATCACCCTCCCACTAGAATCCCGAATTACCCCTCCATCTGATGGCCCCAGATTACCAGAAGATTGTCCGTCGACGTTCAGCTTCACCCAATCACGGTCAGGTCGGGACCATCCTACCAGCAGTGGTGGCTGTGAATGCACTGGAGCAATGGTACAATTAAGTTCCTGCAATAATAAAATATCTTCTCATTCAATTTCTGAAATTTCCAAAGGGTACCAGAAATCTCCATAAAAAATCATTTCACCAAGCAAATTAAACTCTTCCAATACCTCCATACTTGCGGCACAACGACCCTTCCAAATTTCCCATGTAGCCATCCCACTTGAGAGGTCGATGAAGCCCTCAACTACTAAAATTTAACAGCCCCTTCCAAGTTTGGACTTGTGGTAGACAGACTCCAAAAATTCCAGCAAAAAAATCCCTCACCTTTTGTGCTCCCTTGCCATCACCCAAAACATGATCAAGCGTTTCTACTTGAGGCTTGGAACAAAAATTACACTTTGATGGTAGTGGTACTCCCAACGCCATAATAGCCTCATCCACTGGAAGTTATTTTGCTGAGCACGCCAACACATAGGGGTGTCAAAACGTGTTAACGGGTCGTGTTCGTGTTGTGTCAGAACGTGTGCATAATACTTAAAGGGTCAACACGAACACGACCCGTTAAGGATTTCGTGTCAAAAACTTCAACCCTAACACGACCCGTTAAGATAACGGGTTGACACGACACGACCCGTTAAGACCCGTTAAGACCTTTGACACTATATGACACGATATGACACGACATGATACAACACGATTTGACCCGTTTTAACCCGCAAACTCGTTAGTGACCCGTTTGAGTTTAATTTAATTGATTTTATATAAATATTAAAATTTAAATAATAGTTATAAACCATAAAAAATTAATTATAAATTACAATTTTAAAATTACAATTCAATAAGTAGTACACTATAAAATATGATAAATACACAAATATGATCTACATATTATAAAATATTAAAATTATAATCCAAACATATTAAATAATAATGGGTTAACTTGTTAATGACTTTTTAATAAGTATTTAAATGGGATAGTAAAGTGTCTAAAAGTATAAAACTAATTTTAAATTAGGATTTTTTGAAATTTAGCTCAAGGGTATAAAAGTAAATTCAAATTTCTTATCGTGTCTTAACGGGTCATAACGGGTTTGACCCGTTATGACCTGTTATCAAATCGTGTCTTAACGGGTTGACACGAATTGACCCGAAACCCGTTAAGTCTAAACACTAACCCGCTTTTATCGTGTCGTGTTCGTTTTGTGTTAACGTGTCGTGTCACAAATTGCCACCCCTACCAACACATGAAGGACATTTTTTTTGTTTGTTATCTGCTGCCATAGCCACTTCCTCCATTGACAGAAAATTCCACGGTGCCGTATTAAGTTCCAAGCTGATTTACTTATCAAAAAAGTTCAAGCTGATTTAGTACTGAACTTGCCATCTGCTTCATGTTTCCAAACAAAAATATCTGCCTCACGCAAGTGCACTATCATTAACCAGCACACGCAATTAGCTTCATCAGCCACTGCCCCATCCTCCATCCCCCATCCAATTATCATACCCAAAATTCACCTCCCCTCTATGAACTAAAAATCTGGAATTACTCAACACAAAACACCCTTCCAAAACCGAGTCCCACTAGTAGAATTACTTAAAGCTGCAACATGCCAGCTCCCCACATATTCAGCTTTAAAAAAATCAGACCACAAAGACCCCCCAACCAACATTTTCCATGCATATTTCATGAGTAAAGAAACTTGGACTTCCAATAAATCACGGATACATATTAGGCTTTAAAAAAATCAGAGTTTATTGGTATATAACAGTAACGTAAGAGGATAATTCTGAATGGGACTGTAAGAGTGTTTTTTGTGCTTATCTTTTTAAATAAATAAGAAAAGGTTTGGTGAATTTTTCTCCTCCTTTTACTTCTGAAATTCATGGATTCTTTTCTTTTTCCTGGAATCTGGTAATGATGGATTAACAATTTCCTGAAACTAGTAAGACAAATAATTATATGATGAAAAGTAAACTCAAACTGGACCCGATTTGAAATGATAAGTGCATCCCGATTTTTTTGAGTATTTTTACTTATAAAATGATAAGGGTGTACTGATTTGACAAAATCTTAACATGGGCAAGAGGAGCATACCACCTGCAAGGGGCTTGTAAAATATTATTAGAGAAGCTTAAATTGATTTTTTCATACAGTTTAGGCTGTTTCCTCCCTGCGTTGAAATGAAGCATCCAATTCCTTTGGTTTTTGTTGATATTGGTGATGACTTTTGAGTTCACATAAATGAGTACTTAAGGAATCAACATTTTCTAGGGAAGTGATCTTGTGTCAGAGGGATAAATGTGTATGTGGCTGCAGTAATTCTATAATAATCATGTTTTTGGTCTGAGTGGATTATTCACGGAAACTTCCACAGGTGACAACTCCTCTGCTTTTCAAGCTAATTCCTGCCGTAGTGCACCTTGGCGTGCTGTTACGCTGGTTCTCCCCCGACGGTTCCTTGGAGGTAATGACCAGTCTACAGTAAGTGTATAGATGCTTGGGATTAATACAAGTTCCAATTCTTCACACTTCATCACTATCTTAGTTAGAAGGTCTCTTCAAGTGTAGTTTCATCTTTATGAGTTTTCTTGTTCCAAATGGATCTTGAGTTTTCTTTTTGGTTCTCCACTTTCAACTTCAGAGTGGATTCAAAGGAGAAAACCTTCGCTCCGAAAGTCTGAAGCAGCGTGCTATATTGATCGATCAAGGACCTCATGATTCATGACATATATGAAGTGACACGGAATTTCAGTATCATACCAAACTATATAATATCCATTGCTTTCCCAACACTGCCGGTGAAGTCAATTGCCGGCTATTCACCATACAGCTATTCTTCCATCATTCATGCAACTACCAGATAGTGGTGAGACTAGATCGGGAAAGTGGTAATCTAATTGCCGAAAGGACTGACAGCTAAAAAGATTTATCTGTGATTTAGTCGTCTCCTCCGCATGACTGAGATTGGTGGAGGCTTATTCTTTTCATTTGTTACATAGTTTCAATTTTTGTAAACTTTAGTGACAATTGTTGTTCATAGATGATTTCAAGTACAGATGAATTCTCAATGTATAAAAGTTGTCTTTATCACCATAAGAATCTAAGATTGTTTTTATGATTGCAATTTTGTAAACTTAAAAATTGAAAACTGTCATTCAGGGATCAAGATTTGATGTAGTTATAATTCTGAATGTATCTTACTAATCAATGTATGTCTGTTCTATTATTAAGTTAATTTTTTAATCAATGATTACTGGCCTAACAAGCTGGCCGGTGTTAAGAAACATGATTAAATCAGGAATTAAATTGTTGGAAATTAACATGTGGATCATGATCCGACGTACATAGATGCAAGATGAAAGATTGGGGAATTTGTTAATAACACGAGTGGTAATCCTCATTTCGTAGCTCTTTCCTGATAAAATTTAAAAGCCATTGAATGTTTTGCTATTGCTTTCAAATTGGCCATCTAATCCCATCATGATGATTTATTGTTATATCTTCATAACATCAGTTCCACCAATAATATGTTTGATTGGTCGCCAAAGAATACATTTTACAAAATTTGAAGGCTAATTGTTTGGACATATTTCAAAATTATGTGAATAATAATGAAATTGCTTCTATTAAGATGTTTTAGGTTTTAATAACTGAATAAAAATATTATGAAGTTAAAAAATTGCTTGAATATAATTTTTTAATATAATTTTATTTTGAAGTTTGTAAAAGTTTGTATTATTTTTGTTTGTGGATAATGATCATCAGGTAATCATGATTAGATAAAAAAAAAACTTGAAAATTTAAAATTGAAAAGTATTTTTATTTTGATGATGTTTGAAAATAAAGTTATTAGAAAATTCGTGAATTTTGTGTATCATCTTTGTATAAAAAATATTTCTCATCCTTTAATTGCTATATGTTTATAAAAAATGTAAACACGTTTATCCTATATATATTTGCCTGTAAGAGAAAGTGTTAGATTTTATTTTTTAATCCCAAGAATAATCAATTATAGCACCTAATATAGAGAAGAGATCAGCCAGATTCATTATTAGGTAAAATAATTATTTAAAAAAAAAATAGAAAATCTTTCGATACATATCCAGGAAAATATATACATATGTTGACACCTGATAGGTTGGGTTCAGGCATTCTCGTGAAAAACAAAAAATAAATAAATAACTCATTTGATACCTAAATGGGAAAAATAAGAGAGTTTTTGAGAGACATCATGCAAGTGAAAGTAGGAAAAATATTTATTTATTTATTTATTATTTTTTTTGAAAGAAAAAATTCGGAAGCAGTTGAAATGATTTGTTCGATCGAGTAATTCAATTCAAAATGATGATTAAATCCATTATATTATATTATAGACTCATTGCCACCAAGATTAATTAGTTACACCTCCAATATCCAATATTAATAATTACAATTGATTATGACAAAATATTGTTTGAACTTTATTCCATAATATATCTCATGACAAAATAAAAAATCATGTGTCCCTCCGCATCTCTCAGGATTCCTCCACCTCCACCTCCACCTCCACTTCTTCTTGGATTGCCAAAGCTACTCTCATCAACGTTTAGTTTAGAAAAATCCTGTTTCGGGCACATCAATTTCAAATTTTTGAATTTTCTTATTCTTGACGGGCATTGCCAAAAGGCTTATAAATTGTTTTAAAACTGAACCATCTGAGCACTTGATGAATGGTTTATTCATTTTTGTATGATAATTTGAACCAAAAATCTCTTGATTTTATAGCACACTTGCTCCTAGTTTTAGAAATCTCCTTTTTTTTTTTTTTTTTTAAGAGAGAGACGGCCAGATGTCCATGAATAAAGTCTCACAATTGAAGCACCTGGGTATTACATAATCATCAATTTTGCCAAAACCTAGGTGCCAAAAAATTCTTAACCGAACCAAAAGAAATACAATATAAACAGTTATAGAATAAACAATAAAATAAATACATCTGTTATCGCCATAGAAATCTCCCCATTAGTTCCTGAATTTTCTCCTAGTTGCCTCCTATGTAAGAGTATACATTTTTTTTAGAGAAGAGTTGGTGCCACATGTCTAAGAGTAACCCTTACCCAATTTTATTAATAATATCCTCACTTATGTTGAAGAAATACCGTGGTAACAAGCAGGACACTAGAGATTTACAATTATGCAATATAAACCATCTCTAGCATCAATAATCAATTCAAATAGAAACAATCTAAACATGCTTAGAACAAACCTGAAAAACAACCAAACAAAAGACCGAAAGCTTTGAAGACCCACCTTATCAAGCCGAACAATACCCCTCAGCAATTTTGGTAAATTGTGATCTCATTCATAAAAATTATTTCTACTGTCCTCACCTTATCTTGCTAAAAAGTTTGCAGCTTGGTTTCCTACACGAAATTGATGGACGGCGGCAAAGTTGACACCTTGGTCTCCTATGTAAGAGTACAAATCAACTACTTTTAGAGAGGGTTTGGTAATATGATCACTACATATATATTATAGCAATCAGAATTAATTCAATGTCTCCTAATAAAAGAATGAACAATTTAAATAATCATTTTTATTACTTGCGGGGGGAAGAGAGAGAGATAGAGAGAGAGAGGGAAGGGAAGGGAAAAGTACTGGAAAAACACAAGACCATGAACCTTCAAGTTAACTAAAATTCACATTTCGTATCCCAATTCAATTATAGCCGTTGAAATGAATGAAAACTAAATGACCTCGTATAATTTTGAAAGTCAAATCTTATTGGAAAGTGAGCATGAAGTCTATCTAGAAAGAAAAATTTACAATATATAGGTGGTTACCATGAGTAGGTGATGGAAGCTGAAATTTTATGCTTAAGCATGCATATATGGATCCATAGATTAATATTCCACTATTAAACTGGTGTACCATGTCATAGTTTTTATATTGTCATCCCTATGCATGGCTTCATTTACTGTACTTCTTCTAAGAATAGAATTTAGATCTGGTTTGTTATCATAAACACTATCATTTTATCTTATCTCATTATTATTATTTTTTCAAACTTTTATACAAAATAAAATAAACAAATAAACTATTTTAAATCTCAAAACAACTTTTTCAAATTTCAAAACAAAATTAATATTAAAAAATATATTATAATAATATTTTATTCAATTTCTAACTTTTATCTCATCTTATCTATAAAAACAAACCAATTCTTAATTACTTTCTTCTAGTGACATGATCAGAGTGCACGAGTTGCAAGTATTAGTTCTTAATCATGATCAGTTTGCACTTTGATCAAGAATACTAGTACTGGGCTAGCTAGCTTTGTCAAACCTGAAGTGGGAGGACTCAAATAATGTATTATGATCAGAATGGTCAATTTCTTCCATTCATTCTGTGATTCAGTACTGCAGTCAAGTACTACAAAACTTGCTATCTTTGATGAAGAGACAATTAATGAATCAACAGAAGCTTTAGTACTTGAGGAGTGAATTTGAGGAGTGAATTTGGGCATTCTCACCTGCCAGAATAAGGTGAAAACACAATAATTATGTCAATTTCATTAATCATACTTTGCATTTATTACAAAAAAAAATAATAATACTAAGAGTGAGGGCTTAATATAAATGCATGTACATCAAAGACTAGGGCTGGGTCGGCTGCGCCTTCTTTTGTTGTGCAATATGGCTGCTGGCTACTTGTATTGGAGTTCTTTTGTTGTCACAAGTTTGTAGAAATGCTCCTCCAATTTCCCTTTTCCAGCTGCTCTACTCGCTCCATTGCACACCTAAAAGTGTACGTACAATCAGGGGCGGCTAAATATATATTAAATCTAAAGTAAAATATAAGTGAGTAATTCATAATTATATATAATATAATAAAATATAAATTTTATATATGAAAATAAAACAAGATTTTATTTAAATTTTAAATATTTTTTTATTTATATTTAATACAGCAATTTAATTAAAAGATGTCTTGATGTAAATCTTATGCCTCAATCTAGCATGATCTTAAACAAATTATTTAAAATTACGAATAATTCATTGTAAGATTTAGTATTATAAGACCTTCCACGCATTGAAAAATATAAACATGATTTAAATTTTATTTAATGAAATGATTTTTTTTTTCTAAAAAAATTAAAAAGAAAAATACCTGATCTTGCGTACAATTCTTCACCATGCAAAGAGGTTTCAATTTGGACAAACTCTACAGCAAACCAGGATAATAATTCCGATGCGACCTTGTATCCTACGTGAATAAATTAAAAAAGAAAAACTCTACAACAAATCAGAATAATAATTTCGGTGCGGTCCTACGTGGACAATTTAAAAAAACAATGTTGTTTTCTATTCTTCAACATCCCTTTCTGTTCTCTCTCTTCTCCACGAACTCTTTCGATTTTCCCGTGTTCTCTTTTCTCCACAAACCCCACAAAGCTCCATCCCCTTCGTCCTCCCTCTCCACTGAACCTCCATACTAGAAAGGAAATAGGGCACTTCTTCTCTCTCCCGAACAGATCTACTAGCTTTTCGCTACCTAGCTAACAACAAATCTTCTGTCTTGGCTTGCAACGCTCAAAACACATCAAAGGTCAGCTCCCCCACATTCACAGCTTAATTTCTCTCCCTAATTTACCCTTTATTCATATTTTGATTTCGATCCGTATCCTACCCTATAGATTACGATTAGAGGTGTAAGAAAAAAATTAGAAAATCAAACTGGACTAGTCCAAATTGGTAGAATCGGTCCGGTTTTGATTCGGTACCAGCCCGAAATTGGTTCTCATAATATCAAAACCGGTGGATACCTGTTCGGTTCCGATTCTAAACTTTTTGGTTCTAAACTTTTTAGAACCAAACTGAACAGAATCGGACCGGTTCAATACAATGCATATTATATATCAAACTTTTTAATATTATATGTAATATAAAATAATATTTTTTATATTATATATAATATTTTATACATTAGTATATAATATAAATTAGTTATAATTTATATTGTTTGGTCTAATACTAATAGTCTTATACTATATTACTATTAGTAACATAATTTAAGTCTATATAAAAATTATTATACTAAATAATTACCTATAAAATATGATATAGTAATACTAGTACTTTTTTTTATATAAAAAGTAATACTAATATTTTTAGTATTTATAATATATTAATACTATCACTATCAATGATATAGTTATAAAAATTTGAACTTACTATAAGAAATACTAATATATAATTATTTGAATCACTATAATTAATACTAATAGTTAAATAGACTAAAATATATTAATTTAAAAATAGAAAATTGGACCGAACCAGATCGGAACTAGTAAAACCGGTCCTATCGATTTTAGGGGGTAACTAGTACGTAATCGGTTTTAAAAAATACAAAACCGGTAGTACCGGTTCGGTTCTAAATTTTGTTTAAAATCGGACCGAACCGGACCGGTAACATCCCTAATTACGATTTTCGATTTTGTATGTTTTTTTTTCCATCTGCTCTTTTGTTTTCCCCTTTAAGGTTACATTTAATCTCTTTACTGATTTTCTTGTCCTATCTTACATATGGATTTTGGATAACATTGTCTGTTCAATACATGTAGATCTAAACCTAACCTTTACCATCTGTTTGGTTTTCGAGAAATGCTTGGAATACAATGGTATGAATAATAAAAGAATGGATCTCGCCTCTATTATTGTCAGGGTGTATATTTGGGTTAATGAATGCCGTTTCCTAGCATTTGCTTGATGTGCTTGAGAATTAATTGAATGTCTATTTTCATTCACTTATCCTTTTGTTACTGCATAAATTTATTTTCTAGTTTCAAATATATGGCATATATTTGTATACATCTATGCACGTATACAAATATATGCCATATATTTTCTTTATCACTGCATGTAGGTTGTCACCTTGCACTTGGATCTTCTTGTGAAAAGAGGAATATGTTATGTTGAGGATCTTGTTATACTTCTGGAGGTGCGTGAAACACACACGCTCCTCTATACATGAAAAACCGTAAGGTTGAGCAGCTCGACAGTGTCAGAACCTTGAACAACCGCTCACGACGGAAGAGGCCTTACCAAAAAGCAAAGCGAGTACAAAATCGACCGCGTGAGTGTGAGATGCGAGCCGCTCCGTTCGACAAAACCTCTAGGAGACAACAAGATCAGCGGACAGGGGGAGCGGAGATGAGGCGTGTGATAGTCTAAGGCCTCTGGAACTACTCCGACTTGCAATCATCGACTCAAAAAACCCACTCTTGGAAAACCACCATAAAAAAGGACATACCGATGGCCAGAAAACAGACCAAACTGTTGCCCAGATGACTAACACAAGAGGGGGGGTGAATTGGGTTATATTAAAAAATTAATACTTATAAACTAAATATACAATATAAAATATAACCAAAATATAAAGCAGTAGGAAATATAAAGAGTAGGGTAAGAGAAAGCAAACTCAGTATTTTTACGAGGTTCAGCCCCACTGCCTACGTCCTCGCCTCAAGCTACCCCTTGAGGATTCCCAAATCCACTATTCAATCTCCTTTAGGTGGAGATAGAAACCTATTACACCTTTGAGCAGCACCGCTCCAAAGATTCCGTGTAGAACACCCTCTACACTTCCAATCACCTCACACTTGGTGATTCAACTATTCCCTGTGTAGAACACCTTCTACACACACAAGGGTTATACACACCCTCTTACTTCCAATCACCTCACACTTGATGATTTAACTATTCCCCGTGTAGAACACCTTCTACACACACAAGGGTTATACACACCCTCTTACTGATACAAGAATTGATAGTGGGTAGACTATCAGAAAACACTCCTCAATGAGTGAAATAAGAACAATACAGCACAAACTATATCTCTCTCAACAAGAACAAGAATTAAGACTCAAAACTTTAGAAAAGAGAGAATGAGAGCTTTGAAAGAATGATGCAAAATTTAGCAATAGATGTGTAAGCTCTTGTTGTGATTTTTGCAAAACTCAAGTGAGCTATTTATAGGTAAATGAGTCTTCAATTTCAAATTTGAAAAGATTCCCATGTCAAATAAGAGCACTATTCACTTTTCAAAAAATTCAAATAAAAACATTTCCTTTTTGCATTTGTCAAAGACAACTCCATTCATTTTTCAAAGAAATCAAACATAATCTTTTGCTTTTCATACAAGACAAAATGAGCATGATTTATTTTTCAAACCAAATCATCTTCTTTTTGCATATGTCAAAAAAACACACAACCACCCTTTAAGATTTTCAAACAAATCATCTATCTTTTATATTTGTCAAAAAAACACACAACCACCCTTTAAGATTCTCAAACAAAATCATCTACCTTTTGCATTAGTAAAAAAAACACACCACCTCCCTTCAAGACTTTCAAACAAAATATGCACATGTCAAATATGATAATCAATCATCTTATAAAATCAAGTTTTTATAAAAAAATATAATTTTCGAAATTATTTTGTTTGATGGTGTTATGCACATGTGAAAAACATAATTTTCAAAACTAAGACATTTAAAAATGTCTTGCATATGTGGAAAAAGTAATTTGATGTTTTATGAGAAAAAAGAGTAATTTGGAGCCTTAATCCAATTTCTAATTTTATCAAGAGATGTACAAAAATAATCTATGAGCTTCATTTGTAGACTTGATATCTTTCTTGCTCATACTTGATTTCTTGATGTGTTTAGCTCCCTTCATGCATAGACAACTTGAGCTTGAGTTTTCAATATTATTTGTTATCATCAAAATTTATACGTAAATACGAGACTTGAAACCTTGGGTTCAACAATCTCCCCCTTTTTGATGATGACAAATACTTAGTAGAAATCTGCGACCTGCAGTAATACTTAAGCTCCCCCTGAAAATATGCGTTAGTATTTCAAGAAAAATATAAACATGATTCTAGCATATATAACAGGGTAGTATAATACTAGTATAAGACTTCTCCCCCTTTTGGCATCATTAAAAAGGAATCATAATTAGATCAATAAGATATATTCCTGCAATAACCAATAGACAAATAAAACGCTGCGTTAGTAGAGACTGTAGAAATTAGAACCACCCGTGTCCGACAAAAGTTGCAAACGTTGAAGCCGAATTTTATCATCTCGGTGCGGAAGAAGATTTAAATCTGCTTGATGTTATTGACGAATTAGATGTTTCGGAGATTTGAAGATGAATAATTAAAATTATTCGTGTCCGACAAAGACAGCAAAAGCTGCAGGCCTAGCTTTGGCAATGCGGTGCGGAGCCATGCATGTCCGACAAAACCTACAAATGTTGGAAGTCTAACTCTGGCAATTCGGTGCGGAGCCACGCGTATCTGACAAAACCTGTAAAGGTTGGAGGCTTAGCTTTAGCAGTCGGTGCGAAAGCAGATCAATCGCCTAAGTTCTGTTTCTCCATAACGATAGAATGGCCGAACAATTCTCTTCCACTAATGTTCCAGACTTGAATCAGGAACCCTTGACGCATCAACCATCAATCTTCTCTCCTAAGGCCGTCAATGCCATGATAGGAGCAGAGAACCGTTTTTCTAGTAAGAAAACTTTTGACAATGTGTGTCCAGCATATCTTATATTTCTTTTGACTAATAAGATTTGAAGAGACAATAGTTTGTCTTGTTCTTTATGCTATCTCTATAAAATCAGTTTTAAAGTTCATCCGATTTGCATCAAATCTTATTCTCATCTCTATAACTCATCTGCATTCCTTCAATATTCTCGCTTTAAGTTTTCAATTCTTTTCTCAATGGCTTATTCTTCTAACATTCCTCTAAATGCATCCATGAGGTATTCTACATCTCAATCTCATGTCCTTTCTGCAGCTACCATTGGCGCCATGTTGCAGCAAGAGAACAACAGTTTGGCTAATAAGCCAGACTCCGATGCTATCTACGACTTGGTGAGTCTCGGGACTCGCTACTCATCCTCTATTGTCGCTTTTTCCCAACGGCTACAAGTCAAAAATCATGAGGTTGAAAAGCTTAAAGAACAAATTGTTGTACTTCAACAAATTGTTCAAGAGTCTCACACAAGGGAAGGAATCCTTCGGCAGAAGAATAAAAAGTTGAAATCTCTATTGGATTCTTCATTCCGCTTGCCAGTTCCCATGGATAGGGATGACATGATATTGTATGAAGAGAATGAGCGTCTCAAACATGAGGCTAAGAACCTCAAGTTTATGTAAAAGTATTTAAAAAAATATCTCTCTATTTTTATGAACTCTGATCTATCTTTTAAGAGATATTCATAACATGCATCATACCTATTTCTCTTCTAATCATAAATAATCTATCTTCTGGTAAGGGTTTTGTGAATATATTTGCTAACTGATCGTGTGTGTTTGTGAACTCCAGTACTATATCGCCTTTTCTGCACATGATCTTAAAAAAAATGATATCTTATTTCAAAGAACCAGTATAATCGGTACCTGAATAACTAATAAGATCGAAATAATGTGTTTCGGATACCATAACTCTAAGTCAATAGTATTGGCAAAATATCTAAAAATCCGCTTGACTGCAATCAAATGAGATTATTTTGGAAATGATTGAAAACGTGCACATAAACATACACTAAACATAATATCTGGTCTACCGGTTGTCAAATATAATAAGCTACCAATCATACCTCGATATACCTTCGAATCAACTAGTTTACCGGATTCATCTTTATCAAGTTTAGTGGATGAGCTCATTGGTGTTCCAGTTTCCTTAGCACCTTCCATCCCAAACTTCTTCAGCAATTTTTTAATATATTTTGATTGATGAATATCCCACTTTTTGCTTGCTTAATTTGCAATCCGAGAAAGAATATAAGCTCTCCCATCATGCTCATTTCAAATTCTTCCTGCATAGTCTTAGCAAAAACTTGGCACATATTTTCATTAGTAGCACCGAATATTATATCATCAACATAAATTTGAATCAAAAGAATATCATCATTTTCGTATATAATGAAAAGAGTTGTATCAATTTTTCCTCTTAAAAAGCCTTTTTCAATCAAGAAACTACTGAATCTCTCGTACTGCGCTTTAGGAGCTTGTTTGAGTCCAAATAGTACTTTTGTGAGTTTGAAAACATGATTTAGAGAAATATGATTTTCAAAACCTGGAGGTTGCTCAGCATATACTTCTTCATTTATAAAACCGTTTGAGAAAGCACTTTTAACATCCATTTGAAAAAGTTTGAAATATTTATAACAAGCATATGTAAGTAGCATTCGAATAGCTTCTAATCTTGCGACTGGTGCATATGTCTCATCATAATTGATTCATTCTTCTTGATTGAAACATTGGACCACTAGTCGAGCCTCATTTCTAGTAATGACTCCGGACTCATGTTTCTTGTTTCTAAAAACCCATTTTGTTCCAATAATAGTATGATTTTTGGGTTTAGGAACAAGTGTTCAAACATCATTTCTTTCAAATTGATTAAGCTCTTCTTACATAGCTAGAATCTAAGATTCATCAAGAAGTGCTTCATCAATATTTTTAGGTTCAATCTAAGATAGAAAAGTAGTATGATTGCAAATATTTCTAAAAGATGATCGAGTACTTACATCTCGTGAAGGTTCTCCTAGAATTTATTCCGCTGGATGATCTTTCACATGTTTCCACTATTTGGTTGCATCTTGTACTAAGTCTTGATGATCTTTCCTTCTATTTCCATGATCTTCCCTTTTGAATTGTCTCCAAATATCACACATCCTTTTTCTTTAGAAGTGAAGTCAATGAATTTAGTTTTGTCTTCTGTCACGTATCTTGAGCATCCGTTATCTAAAAATCATTTATTTTTACCTGTAGAATACTTCATGCATACCTACAAAAGCAATTAAAAACAATTCCTAGTACCCAAGTTCTTTGGGTCCTTTATTTATTAGTATTAGAAGAAATAAGATTTTTAGGTACCCATATGGCCCTAATAGTCATTGTATGTTTTCTTCTAATAGGACAAGCAAAATAATTATGACCATTTCTATTACAAAAATTGCAAATAGCATGTGACATATATGAAGAACTTGAGTGATTATAATAGTATCTTTTTTTAACAAAATTATTTTTATGAAAAGAATTTTGAATATTGGACTTTGATGTAGAAGGATTATCAAAGAAGTTTTTGTAAGGTTTGTATTTTTGTTTTGGCATATATCCCAAGCCTGCCTTATCAAAAACACATCTTTAACTACCAAGAAGTTTTTCAAAATTTCTTTTTCCATTCGTAAAGTTTTCAATAATATTTTCTAAATCAGTTTTCTTTTTCTTCAACTCAAAATTTTCATCTTTCAAAACAATATTTTCTTTTCTTAAAATATCAATTTCGTTTGTTAAAGAAGAATTTTTCTTTTTCAAAACAGTATACTTGATACCCAATTTTTCAAATTCCTCATATACTTCTTCTAAAACATTTTGCAATTCTTCATATGAAGGATCTTCAATATTATCAAAATTTGTTACCTCAATGTCATATTTAGCCATAAGACAAAGATTTCCTGATTCTCCATTGCTTGCTTCACTATCTGAGCTACTTGAATCATCATTCCACGTAGCTTTCATTGCTTTTTTACCTGAATCTTTCTTGGAAAACTTATTGAAGGATTTCCTTGGAGGAGTTTTATTTTTCTTTAAGAACCTCTGAATTCTTCTTGTTATCATCGCAACTTCTTCATCTTTGTCGTCATTTTCCTCATCTTCATCACTTTCACTTTCACTTTCATGTGGAACAGCTTTAAGTGCCAAGCTCTTCTTTGACTTTCCTTCTTCTTCTCCTCTTTTCAATGTGTACTCATAGGTGATAAGTGACCCGATGAGTTCATTCACTTCGAGCTTCTTGAGGTCTCTAGCTTCAAGAATCGCTGTCACTTTTGATTCCCAACGTTTTGGTAGAGAGTTGAGAATTTTTCTTACTATCTCCACTTTGGAATAAACTTTGCCAAGAGCTGTCAAGCTATTTATGATGTTAGTAAAACGAGTGTACATACTAGAAATAGATTCATCATCATTCATCTTAAACATTTCATATTCATGAGTAAGAATATAAATTTTTGATTCCTTGACTTGAGAAGTTCCTTCATAAGTAACTTCCAAGTTATCCCAAATTTCCTTTGCTGTAGCACAAGTCATTACTCTATTAAATTCATTACCATTGAGAGCATTATATAATAAATTCATAGCAGTTAAATTCAAAGTATAAAGTCTATCGTCTTCACGATTAAACTCTTCTTCTTCCTTTTTGACCTTTACTCCATCAACTACTTTTGTTGGAATATAAGGTCCATTTACAATACATTTCCAGATTTCTCGACCTTGAGCCTGAAAGAATATTCTCATTCTAACTTTCCAGAATGAGTAATTGTCTCCACAAAAGAGTGGAGGCCGACTGCTAGATTGACCTTCACCAAATGAAGCTGCAATGTTAGCCATAAGATCTTAACTCAAAAGATAGTTAATCTTATAATAGAGCTCTAGCTCTGATACCACTTGTTGCCCAGATGACTAACACAAGAGGGGGGGTGAATTGGGTTATATTAAAAAATTAATACTTATAAACTAAATATACAATATAAAATATAACCAAAATATAAAGCAGTAGGAAATATAAAGAGTAGGGTAAGAGAAAGCAAACTCAGTATTTTTACGAGGTTCAGCCCCACTGCCTACGTCTTCGCCTCAAGCTACCCCTTGAGGATTCCCAAATCCACTATTCAATCTCCTTTAGGTGGAGATAGAAACCTATTACACCTTTGAGCAGCACCGCTCCAAAGATTCCGTGTAGAACACCCTCTACACTTCCAATCACCTCACACTTGGTGATTCAACTATTCCCTGTGTAGAACACCTTCTACACACACAAGGGTTATACACACCCTCTTACTTCCAATCACCTCACACTTGATGATTTAACTATTCCCCGTGTAGAACACCTTCTACACACACAAGGGTTATACACACCCTCTTACTGATACAAGAATTGATAGTGGGTAGGCTATCAGAAAACACTCCTCAATGAGTGAAATAAGAACAATACAGCACAAACTATATCTCTCTCAACAAGAACAAGAATTAAGGCTCAAAACTTTAGAAAAGAGAGAATGAGAGCTTTGAAAGAATGATGCAAAATTTAGCAATAGATGTGTAAGCTCTTGTTGTGATTTTTGCAAAACTCAAGTGAGCTATTTATAGGTAAATGAGTCTTCAATTTCAAATTTGAAAAGATTCCCATGTCAAATAAGAGCACTATTCACTTTTCAAAAAATTCAAATAAAAACATTTCCTTTTTGCATTTGTCAAAGACAACTCCATTCATTTTTCAAAGAAATCAAACATAATCTTTTGCTTTTCATACAAGACAAAATGAGCATGATTTATTTTTCAAACCAAATCATCTTCTTTTTGCATATGTCAAAAAAACACACAACCACCCTTTAAGATTTTCAAACAAATCATCTATCTTTTATATTTGTCAAAAAAACACACAACCACCCTTTAAGATTCTCAAACAAAATCATCTACCTTTTGCATTAGTCAAAAAAACACACCACCTCCCTTCAAGACTTTCAAACAAAATATGCACATGTCAAATATGATAATCAATCATCTTATAAAATCAAGTTTTTATAAAAAAATATAATTTTCGAAATTATTTTGTTTGATGGTGTTATGCACATGTGAAAAACATAATTTTCAAAACTAAGACATTTAAAAATGTCTTGCATATGTGGAAAAAGTAATTTGATGTTTTATGAGAAAAAAGAGTAATTTGGAGCCTTAATCCAATTTCTAATTTTATCAAGAGATGTACAAAAATAATCTATGAGCTTCATTTGTAGACTTGATATCTTTCTTGCTCATACTTGATTTCTTGATGTGTTTAGCTCCCTTCATGCATAGACAACTTGAGCTTGAGTTTTCAATATTATTTGTTATCATCAAAATTTATACGTAAATACGAGACTTGAAACCTTGGGTTCAACACAAACAAATAAAATGAAAGAAACGAAGGAGAGGAACGAAGCTGTAGCTTCGCTCTCCTCCCAGGGCAGCAGACAGCGAAGAAGTTTTCTAAAAGGTGGAGAGTTGCGAGAGAGAGAGAGAGAGAGAGAGAGAGAGAGAGAGAGAGAGAGTTGGGTTTACACTATAGTACATGCCACTTGAATATTCAGATCATACATCAAATTACAAGAACAAGTCATCTTATACCACACTCGCCGTATATTTCTCAAAATACAGCCATCAAATTACACTCATATATTTCTAAAAATTACAGCCATCAAACTCAATTCCAATACACAATACACAATTTCAATCCACGATACACAATATACAAAAAGTTCAGATAGTTCCAACAACAAAATTTCGAGTTCTTGTTTTTGTGCAACACTGATGTAGAACTCAAGATTTCAAATCTCGTATCTACGTATAGATTTTGATGATAACAAATAAATTTAAAACTCAAGTTCAAGTTGTCTCCGCATGAAAATAGCTAAGTATATCAATAAATCAAGTATGAGCAAAAAGAAAAACAAGTTTATAAATGAAACTCATAGAATAATTTTGTACATCTCTTAAAATTTGAAATTAGATTAAGACTCAAAATTAATATTTTCTCATAAAGTATCAAATTATATTTTTTACATTTGCATAATTTTATTAAAATATTTAATTTTGATTTTTTTTTTCACATATGTATAAAGATTTGAATTTGTAAGATAATTAATTGTCATCTTTAATATGTACATATGCTGTTTGAAAATCTTGAAGGGTGGTTGCGTGTTTTTTTAACAAATGTAAAAGATAGATGATTTTGTTTGAAAATCTTGAAGGGTGGTTGTGTGTTTTTTTGACATATGCAAAAAGAAGATTTAGTTTAAAAAATAAATCATGCTCATTTTGTCATGTACGAAAAGTACAAGATTAGGTTTGATTTTTTTGAAAAATGAATGGAGTTGTTTTTGACAAATATAAAAAGGAGATGTTTTTATTTGAATCTTTTGAAAAGTGAATAGTATTCTCATTTGACATGTGAACCTTTTCAAATTTGAATATGAAAACTCATTTGCCTATAAATTGCTCACTTGAGTTTTGCAACAATCACAACAAGAGTTTACATATCAGTTGCTAAGTTTTGCATCATTTTTTCAAAACTCTCACTCTCTTTTCTAAATTTTGTGCTTTAATCCTTGTTCATTTTGAAAAAGATATAAGTTGCGTTGTATTATTTTTATCTCACTCATTGAGGAGTGTATTCTGATAACTTACCCATTATCAACTTTTGTATTTGTAAGAGAGTGCGTATAACCCTTGTGTATATAGAAGATGTTCTACATAGAGAATAGTTGAATCACCAAGTGTGAGGTGATTGCAAGTGTAGAGGGTGTTCTACACGGATTCTTTGTAGCGGTATTACTCAAAAGTGTAATTGGTTTCTATCTCCATTTGAAAGAGATTGAATAGTAAATTTAGGATCCTCAATGGGTAGTTTGAGGCGAGAACATAAACAGTGGGACTGAACCTCGTTAAAATACTGAGTTTGCTTCTTCTTGTCCTTATTCTTCATATTTCTTGTTGCTTCATATTTTATTTATATTTTATGATATATATTTGATTTATAAGTGCTAATTTTTTTTATAATCCAATTCACCCCCTCTTGTGTTAGTCATCTGGGCAATAACTAACATTGCAAAGTTACAGGAATTATAAGGCACTCGAAAAAGGTCATTTGAGAGGTGGTCACTACTAGACTTGTCTATCATCTCTGCTATTGCAGCTAGTCCTAGAGAGCTTTGAGAGGATTTCATAATTCCATCTATAAGCCCATATTCCTTCAATCTGTCACAGTGAGATGTGAGATGTGAGATATGAGATGTCAACGACTCAATAGTTTACCACAATAGACACAATAAATAAAGCACCATTTACCACAATATATTCAAACATGCCAGTCCTGGCAATGTGAGATGTCAACAATTTTTGAATTCTCAACCACACTCCTAAGATGATAAAGATGTCAACAATGACATGAAATTAAGACTTTTAACATCAAATAAGTCCAATCTTAGAAGACAACTAACAGCAAGCATAGAAAATGATCTTCATCACACTTTCCATGAATTACATCCTACCAAACTAAGCTTGCCAATGTTGGAAGCTCAAATGCTACATTTTTTTTTTCTTGCTTCACCCGTCTACCCAGCGTAATTGTAACTTTAGCCCCCATCACATTTTTCATTTTTTTTCAATCCAAAACCTTCCTTAATCTTGTCCCTTTTCTAAACACATTATGTGAATAAGATTTAGAGAATCTATCCATTCTTAGTATTTTGTCATTTTTAATCATATTAACTGATACTAGATGTTTTAAATAATTTTATTGAGTCAATCACTTAAACAAAAATCCAGGTACTTAAAGCAAACAAGAAAAAAAAAAAGAAACATTATTGAATTGAAAGATAAGATATGGAGTAATTAAGCTATAGCTAAACCATGTTATCAGGAGGCATTAGACCCTTCACTAGCTAGACTATCATACTCTTTTCACCCCATTTCATCCTAAATATCTCTCTAGCTGGAACACATGAAACCCATCCGCATGCACGTTTGAGTTCAGTCATTTAAAGTTTACTGGAGTGGAAAAATTAATTGACCAACAATTAGCATTTAGCATTTCAACAATTAGTATGCTCAAGTAAAAGAAAGGCTAAATTCGCAGCATGTTAGCACAACTGTTTGTCAAGAATACAACCAGCCAAAAGTAATGCTTAAATTATGCTTGGAATCAGTGAAGAGCACAGCATGAGCAGCATCATATGACAACCCATCAGCTAGGATTGCACAACAACAAACAAAGAAACAGATTCAAAAGTTTGAGTCATGTTTCTAAATCTATTAGAAACAAAGGGGAAGGAAACACTTTCTTGCCCTCAATGGCAAGCACACTCACCAATGAGAAAGGCATTTGATTAATAACGTACAAAATTTATTTACATATTATACTTCACAAATCTTGGCTCTTGAATCTAAAGATCACAGACAATGATGACGTTATATTTAAAGAGGATGTGTATTAGATGGTACTAAAATATATTTGAAAGTCAGATCATACATAAATCGATCATGAACTGAACCACAAATATTCTACCTGTGAGAACTTGAAGGACTGCTATCCCTTTGACTCAGTGACCTGCTCGGTGCATAACCCCTGGCAGCATGGGGACTGACCATTTTCCCTTGGACTCGGGGATGTCTCAATAACGCTATACCCTTCTTTCTTCTCTTTGCCATAGCAAGTTTCTACACATTACTTCAACAATAACAACAAACAAGCCTAGAAACAAGAAACAAAAAACAAGAAAATAAACTCAGAAACTCACTTGAAAACAAACCCAAAAACAAGAAAATACTATGGGTACGTGATGACAGAGACCGCAACAACTGGACGACGACAGCAACCAAAGATGGCGACCAAAGACGGGAGGGCTTTTTGTTTCTCTGGTTTCGCTTCTGTAAAGATTTCTTCAAAATGATTTCCCTCTTCTCCATCTTTGGTTTTTGTTTGATTTGTCTTTTTTCTTTTTTTTTTGTCTTTTCTTTAAAAAAAAAAATCATATTAGCTGACATGACAGTTGCCATGTCAACCGTGCGGCCGCATCGGGGATAACTACTGGCGGTGGTACCTAGTTACTATTTTAATTTACTAATGCTCTTTATGTAGTGTTTGATCCATAAAAAACACCGTCTTTAAGTCTAAGCAAAGCTAAATGAGATCAAAATGGTATGACATCTATAAAAGAGTAAATACCTCACCCATGTTTTGATCATGAACTTTTGGTTGGCTCAGTCAATCAATTCATAGTCAACTACATTGTGGGGGATGTGAGCAAGCTTGTGCCGCCATTCTTTTCCTTTCCTTTTTTTCCACCATCTCTTCATTAATAAAGGACACCTATTGATCGTTAGAATAGAAAGGGAAGTGAGGTGTTGAAGCCCCTCTTCTAACATGCACTCCAGCTTTGGACAGCCGCTGATCATCAGATCTTCAAGTGAGGTGAGACATTGAAGCCCCTCTTCTGGTATGCACTCCAGCTTTGGGCAGTTATAAATATACAAACTTTTAAGAGATGTGAGGTTCTCAAATCCACTCTTGTTGAACGACGTTAAATTTGGAAATTCAGAAATCGAAAGAGTCTTTAGATTTGTGGGAAGCAACCCTTTCTCTGTAAAAGACACCACATCTTCCGATCCGCCTCTAATCTTCAAATATCTAAGAGAGGCAAGATTTTGCAAACTCCACCCCATCCAACTCTCACAATTCACAATATGAATTTGATTCAGATTGGAAGGCAAGCCCCCTTCTGGAAGCATCTCAATATTTGTACACCCTTGTATATCAAATAGAGTAAGAGATGGAAGGAGCAAGTGCATTTTGTCAGGTAGCGATCTCAAACTCTTACACTCGTCAATAGTTAGAGACGAAAAGGCCACTAAATCATGTTGATGTTGTTCTGCAACTATAAGAGATTCTAGATTCCTACACTTTCGGATTTTGAGATCCTTAAGATTTGGGAATAAATCCATTGGAAAGGATTGGAGAGAATCACAACTGATCAAGTTCAAAACTTCAAGGAATGAATAACAGTCCAAGTTTATTGGGAGCCCTAACTTCTTGCAATTGTTTATTTCAAGAGTTTTTAATGCAAAGGGTAGTCCACCCATTGGAAGAGACATGTGTGAGAAAAAGTCACCCATATCCACTACATCAAATCCTTCAATTGTGAGCTTCTTAGTAACATGAATTGGCAGTTCTCTTAGAATATCCTTCCTACAATTTGTCAGCTTCAATTCAAATATAGCTGGTGTCCTTGGGAGTGAAGCTAGCATCTTCGGACAGTCTATAATCTCAAGGATACCCAAAGAAGGAAGGTGAATGGGCAAATCTCCTGTTAGCTTTGAGCAACTCCTAATATAAAGCTCCTCAAGCCGATGGAAAGCTCCTTCTTCATTTTCATCACCAAACAAAGACCATTTCTCCCAATTCAACATTTCCTCAAATTTTAAAACTTTCAATACCCCAAACGGCTTAATAGAAGATGAACCAGTACTTCCATAAAACTCTTCACCCACTTCTAGAATTCCATCAAAACCAATAATGGATAGGTTTTGTAAAGAGGGTAGCTGCCCAAGTGCTGGTAAGCTGCAACAATATTTACACTTTTCCAAATGAATAGACGTTACATAAGAGAAGGAATGATCCCCTACCCAATTTGGAAAACTTCCACCCATGTAGTAATTTATAATGAGATTTTTCAACTTTCTATGTGGTTGCAGACCATTGAGTACATCTCTTTGACTTTCTAAAATCTCAGTATTTGAACCTGATTTCCAGTTTAATGCCAACTCTTTAAGGTGCATTTTATTCCTCAAGCATGCACGTTGTGCATCGGTGAAAGATTCAACATTTTCAAGATCATAGATAGAAAGTGCTCCTCGAAGATTTGCAAGCTCTCCCAATTCTCTAATGCTACACCCAATGCGTTTGCTAACGACAAACTTGGTTAATGTCTGGAGACATTTTAGTTTGCCCATATGTATTGGTATCTCTGTTAAGCCTGTAGTTCCAGTCAAATCAAGATGGCGTAAATTAACGAGTTTTTGTATATCGCATGGCAATTTTTCCAGATCGACACAATGAGATAACTTCAATGTTTGCAAATTGTAACACTTACATACAGAATCTGGCAACCTTCTAATTCTCATATTAGAAATGTCCAAATAACGTAACTGTGTATTTTTTCCAATTGATTCTGGCAACTCGCATATAGACCCATAGTCAGATAGAGAGAGAACCCGTAAACAACTTAACATTGGCAATAAATCGCGCAATAGTTTTTTAGTCAAGAACCAAGCTGACGATTCTAATGCCAAAAATGTACGCAATTGAGCAGCTTCATTTAGAGCCTCGAACTTCTTAAAGTTATCATGGAAAGTTTTAACATATGACATATGACGAGTCTTCTTTACATTTCGTTGAGAGCGGCTATCAATCTCCAGCCTAAATGTAAAATCACCAGACACAGATTTTGCCAAGTCATTGATGAGATCATGCATCTCAAAACATAGTTCATCTTTACTCGATTTCTGAAATAATGATCTTGATACAAGAGTCACAAAGTAATTATTACCAACTTCTTCCATTGTTTTATTTTCAGTTTCGTGGAGAAAACCTTCTGCCATCCATAATAAAACTAATTCATCTTTCTTGAAGGAATAGCCTTTTGGAAAAATTGAACAGTAAGCAAAGCACCATTTTATATGCGAGGAAAGGTGTTTATAGCTTAATCTAAGAGTAGGATCAAGAATCTGTTTCTCTTCATTTGACAAACTCCATATCTCACTATTCAAAACCTTATCCCATTCACTAACATCAACTTTGGATCGCAAGAGGGCCCCAATTATTTTGATTGCTAAAGGTAGGCCTTTACATTTTTCAACAATTTGTCGGCCTAAAACTTCAAAGTCTGAATGCATATAGGAGTTAGAATCATGAAATGCATATTTCTCAAATAGTGACCAACAATCCTCATCTCGTAACTTCTTTAGATGATGGGGTGGAAAAGCACCCATGGCTGATGCAACTTCAAAATTGCGTGTTGTTACAATGATCCTACTTCCTTGTGCCCCAGATTTGAAGGGGTTGCTTAATATCTCCCAATCAATGTAATTTTTATTCCAAACATCATCCAAAACGAATAGGAATTTCTTTCCCTTCAATCTCTTCTCTACTTGAAGTTGAAGTTGATTTAGATCCTTAATATCACTGGTCGAGGAAGTTACTTCTTCTAGAATTGTTTTCGTTACTTTAAACATATCAAATTCTTCTAAAACACAAACCCATGCTACAACGTCAAAATGCTTTCGGACCTTTTTGTCGTTGTACACAAGCTGCGCAAGGGTCGTCTTGCCCATTCCTCCCATGCCGACTATGGCAATCCCACCTATCTTATTGTTACTAGCATCATCAGCAAGCAACTTGTTAATTATTTCATCCTTATCATCATTTCTACCACAAATCTTGGAATCATCTACCAAAGAAGTAGTGGGCAATCTTTCAGATGATTTCCTTCTGACGGTACTAGCTTGAACTAGACCCATAGCATTGGGCTGATTTGCAAGAATTTCTAATCTCCCAAGCACCCCTTTTATCCTTACTTCTATTTTCTTAAAAAAGGAAGAAGTATGGATGGACTTTCGTACCTTACTTGCAAGATCGGTTCCAAATTCTGCATCTAATTTGGATTGTAAGGCTTTTGTAGCAATCTCGTCCAAGACGTCCTCTGCATCATAGACAGCATCCTTCAACTCATCAAGCCACTCTTTGACTCTAGAATTTGTAACTTGTTTGTCCTCAGCATCTTCGAGCACCGCTCCCACAAATAGCAATACGTTCTTCAACCTGTCCAAGAGTTCATCACGTTTTCCTCCCCTTAGGAAATCAACAAACTCGCGGGATGCCATCCTATCAAATAATACTTGAAGGAAGGCAGAGAGAAGGGCTCCTCCCACTAATTCGGCCATGTTTTTAACGCTTTGAAAGGGAAAAAGCAATCGAAGGAAGGTGAGATTTTGAAGAGCAGACAAAGAGCAAAATGTGGTTGTAAGCAGTATTTGGCAATGAGCGAGCATATATACATCCATAAAACATCGTACTGTGATATATGGTCGAATAGGTTTAGTAACGTGGACCAACACCACCTAATTGCACCCGGTCAAGTCAATGGACCCCAATTGTTTAAGTAAGGTTGTCGGAACTTGGACCGTCATCTCTGCACAAAGCAAGGACTAATTTGGTCCTTGTGGTATCTAAAAATAAATCAAATACATGGTAAAATAATTGTCATTATTATTATAAAATTAAGAAATGAGATTATTATTATTACAATAGAAAAATATAAAAAAAATTTCAACTGAAAGTTTATTCGTTCTATATATTTTTTTATAAATTTCATAATAACTAAAGTTCATATTTATAGACTTTAAAATTATTATGTAAGTCATTATATAATATTTAAAAATAATAATAATAGAGTCATTCATAAAATTATTAGTGAGACATGAGACAGCGGTCAATAGATCAATAATTCATAACAATTATGTATTGTTCAAATGGAAAACATTTTTTTGGATTTTATTTTTTATTTTTCAAAACTTGAACTAATGGAGTCATCTCATTTTCTAAAATTATAAAATAATTTATTTATTTTTATCAACTTAGTTAATGCATTATTTATTTTTAAATACATTTTATTTTCATTTTCCTAATTTCCAACTATCTGTATATAAATTACATAAAATCCATCTATCAACCTAAATTAGTTTTATTTTTGAATACACATAATATATTCACAGAGGAATGACAAATAATATAAAGTTCCTTTAATTTAATTACGCTAACTTAACACATTTTTTTAATTAGTGTAGCTCGTAATCAAGTTTTATACCAATACTTAATCTTATATCATCTAAATTTTAGCTAAAATCACCTCACAATCCTTAGCTTCGAATTCTGAGTCTCCGAAATAAAATTTAAAGTTAAAAAAAAAACCCGAAAATTCAAGTTGGGAATGATCGCATGTGACGGACGGAATATAAGCATTGATGTAATGGCGTCCCTCTCAACATTTCATTTATTTATATAGACAATTTTATTAAGAGAGACGCTCTCCCAGCGTCTAAAGCAGCCAAATGTTTGTTGGGATGTTTGTTGATGAACAACACATAAAAAAAAAAAAATGATTAAATAAAAAAATAAAAAAATAAAAAATATATATATATTAAAAAAATAAAATAAACAAAACATACTAAAAAAACATAATAAAAAATAAAATAAAAAAATAAAAACATAATAAAAAACATAATAAAAAAATAAAATGAAGATAAAGTTAAGAGGGGATTCGGCCATAGAGCAAACGGAGCCGTCGCCGATGGAGGGGGCGGTGTCACCCACCGCCACCGGGGGCGGCAGGGGCTGCACTGTATAGGGGGCAGCCCGTCTACCCCCCAGGTTTTCTCTTTTATTAATCAGGCTTGAGAGCGATAGGCCAACAAGTCCTTTAGACAAAATGTATTCGGACTATGTTTGAATTTAGAGATTAAAGTTATTATTAAAATATTATTTAATAATATTATTATTATTTTAAAATTTTAAAAAATTGAATTGAAATTTTTAAAAAATAAATTATTTATTATTTTTATATGATAATTTAAAAATATAATAATAATAAAATTGAGATGAGTTAAAAAACCCAAACCGATCTCAATCTCTCTCTCCATCTACCAGTACTCCAACTTTGACTTCAAGCTCTTATTGCAAATTCATCTTCCATTCTTTTCATATTTTTAAATTTTTTTTTTAAATTTTTTTTACTTAATGATTAAGAAATTAATTATTAATAAAATCTTATATTTTAAAAATTATTTCTTAATTCTTAAGGATGTTAAAAAAATATTTCAAATAAAATAACAAAAAAAATAAATGTACTAAAAATAATAAATTAGTGATAAACAAATTATAAGTGTATTATCACCCTTAGCATTATAGCAAAGGAGTTGTGCTTCTCAATTGATCATTGGAGAGATGAAATTTGAAGTACTAAAATGTGTATTCATTTTAAAAAAATTTATTAGATAAATTTAGAATTCACATAAAAGTTAATTTATAACGACAAACTCGATTTTTTTTTTTACATAAAAATCATCTGTATGATCCTAGACCCCTCACATTCTATGTTCTCAATCCTTTTGTCTTCTCCTACCACCGTTGCCTATCTTTGTCATACATCACCCCCATATCCGTCGATCATCTCCATCACGAAACTGCCCTCTCCTCCAACCCTATTTGCACCGCCTGTCTTCAACCCGTTCTGCAATCATCAACTCAAAAAGAGAAATGGAGGAAGAGTATGTGGAGTTTCGTTTGGGTTGGGATTTCCGAAAGTTGAAGGAGTAAGGGAGGGTTTGTTTGGGCAAAATATTGAGTGTATATAGCTGTAAGTGTATATAGCTAATGCATATTAAATACTAGGGGTGGGCAAAATTTTCGAGTTCCGACTTCTGTCCGAACTCCGCTCCGATTCCGATTTCGATCGGTGTCGAAACTCGGAGTTCGGAATTCGGAGTCGAAAATTTCCGACTCCGAAGTCGGAGTCGGATTTCGGAATCAGAGTTAGGTTTTATACCGAATTCCAACTCCGAACTCCGAAGTTAAAAAAAAAAAAAGATGCAAAACGACGTCGTTTTGTATCTTTATTTATTTTTTATTTAATTTAGCTAAACAACGCCGTTCCAATTAAATAGGAACGGCGTTGTTTAGTCTAGGGTTTATTATACTCAGCGGCCTCTTTCTTCTTCTTCCTTCTTCTTCTTTCTTCTTCCTCCCGTCTGCGGCTGAGACTCCGAAGTCCATCCCCCAGTGCAGCGCTGCTCGTCTTCTCCAACGGCGATTCCGAACCTCCGATGGGCGCCGCTTCTCGAACACTGCTGTTGCTCCACAACGTCGCCCGATGGCCGCTAGCCCTCCGAATCGGCGAATTCGAATTGGGGTAATTAAAACTAATTAAATGTATTATTTTAATGTGATTATTTGAGTTGGTTGGCTTATGAGTTGTGTATGTTATTATATTGTGAAAAATTTGAATTTATATTGTGTGTTTTGATAGTGTGTGTAAACTGTTTGATAAAATGTCATTGAGAAAAAAAATTCGAAATTGGCCTAATTAAATGTCATTGTGTATTCTATTTAAATATAAAACTTAGCAAGAAAGCTTACTTAAACTTGGACCATTTGTATTAAAAAAATAATATATATATATATATTGTAGGTAAAAAAAAAAAATAGACTACCTGTTCTGTTATGTACTTACAAAATAAAGTGTAGGTTGAGGTTGAACTTTGAATATTGACGCGACGTCGCGGACTCGCGATCTCAAATGATTTGAACTTATATGTAAAATTGTAAATACTAATGTTTGTACTTTGTAGGTTATATTTATTATTGAGATCATTTGTTTGAATATAAATATATTGAAATATTTGTTGGAATGTATGTAATAGATTGAAATGAATTTAATTTTTTTATTAAATATTTATTATATAAAATGAAATAAAATAATTTCAAGTTTATATTGTATGTTTTGACAATGTGTGTAAACTGTTCGATGAAATGTAATTAAGAAAAAAAATAACTAATTTGGCCTAATTAAATGTCATTGTGTATTTTATTTAAATATAAAACTCAGCAAGAAGGCTTACTCAAACTTGGACCATTTTTATTAAAAAAAATAATATATGTTTTGTAGGTAAAAAAAAAATAGACTACCTGTTCTATTAAGTGTTATATACTCATAAAATAAAGTGTAGGTTGTGTTTGAATTTTGAATATTGACGCGCAGTCGCGATCTTAAATGATTTGAACTTATATGTAAAATTATAAATATTAATGTTTGTACTTTGTTAGTTATATTTATTATTGAGATCATTTGTTTGAATATAAATATATTGAAATATTTGTTGGAATGTATGAAATAGATTGAGATGATTTTAATTTTTTTATTAAATATTTATTATATAAAATAAAATAAAATAATTTCAAGTTTATATTATGTGTTTTGACAATGTGTGTAAAGTGTAAACTGTTCGATGAAATGTCATTGAGAAAAAAAATTCGAGTTTGGCCTAATTAAATGTTGTTGTGTATTCTATTTAAATGTAAAATTCAGCAAGAAGGCTTACTCAAACTTAGACCATTTTTATTAAAAAAAATAATATATATATTGTAGTTAAATACTAATGTTTGTACTTTGTAGGTTATATTTATTATTGAAATCATTTATTTGAATATAAATATATTGAAATATTTGTTGGAATGTATGAAATAGGTTGAGATGAATTTAATTTTTTTATTAAATATTTATTATATAAAATGAAATAAAATAATTTGATTTTATGTAATCAAAATTCAAACCCGCTCTAATTAATAATTTTTTCCAAAAATAGATCAAATCATCAATTAGAACAGCCGGAAAGGGAGAGATCAACTCATCCTACAAGAATGAGTATGGATCACATCATGAAATATTAATAATGGAAGTTCGTGGTGTTAAGGAACCAAAGCATAATTAGGTGATAATATTAATACCGTCCAACACCTTTAGTTACAAAGTTATTGAAACACAACGGGAATCGGGATGCCACACTTTAGTTACAAAGTTAGGCAAATGAGAAGTGAAACTATCTACTACTTATATTATTCCAAAAATGATCACATATGACATACACACATACATATATATTATATATATAGAGAGAGAGAGAGAGAGAGATTAATTAGGAATTAGCAAAGATAAAACAACCTATAATAATTAGCATAAAACTAATATGGATCATTACAGGTAAGCGTCTTAATCATGAGCCCTCTGGCCTCTCCTATAATTGAGATGATTATATTGATCTATGCCCTACATGCTTGGCAGCTTGCTAGTTGCTATGTTCCAATTTTCAAACATTTTTTTCTAAGTAATTTTCAAACACTTTTCAGAGTATAAAAACTTATAAATTTATAATTACATCATTAAAGGCTCTAATGTGCCTTGTTTTATTTTTAGAGTATTTATTTTCTCTCTTTTCCATTCCAGTTGTTTGCCATTAAAAACCATCACCATTTACCAAACAAGATGCATATATTCAATTCCACCAATTTTTTTTCCAGAGAAAATTAGATTACTGAGTTAGGACTTCAAACTTTGATTGTAATGGTTGGATGATTTCTTGATAATTAAATAAATGTGTGTGTAAACACTTAGATAGAAATATTTTACTTATAAAAAAATACTCTAGAAACAAGTCATGATTTCTGTATTCAGTACAAGTCATGAACTTTCACCTAATAACAGTTTCCTAATATTATATTTTGCTACACTATAACATTATAATTTTTAGGAATTTACTAACATTTTTTATATTATTATACTTGAATTCTAAGTCTACAATTACAAACAGATGGATCATTCACGCAGTACTAGTGGGACTCCGACTCCCCATGAGGCTCCGAATCCGGATGGTAGGACTCCTTCAGCGCTCCACGCTACAGCTTCGAGCCATAGTCGGCTACCCTTCACTCGAGCACAAACCTCGTGTGCTAGCAGTGGATTTCCACTTCCAATCGACATAGAATTGGAAGTGGAAGATCCCGACCAATTTATGGAGGAGGAGGAGATGGGCCTTGGGGATGATCCGATTCAGGATCCAGATGTACCAGTACACTCTGCAGCTGAGAGGCCACCCCGTCCACGGTCAAATAAAAAAAGATCGTGGACATGGGAACATTTTGAGAAGGTTGAGGGTGTGGATCCTCAGAACCCATGGGCCGAGTGCAATCATTGTGGCGCTCGAGTTGGGTGTCATTCAAAAAGGCAAGGCACTTCTTGCCTTTCAGCACATCTAAACGGTTGCAAGCGCTACCAAATAGCGAAGGGGATGGAATCAAGAGGTTAGTGTCTTGCTTTATATGCTACTTAGTTTTGTGATTATGATCCTATTTAATTTTCATTTAAGACTAATATTAGTAATAAATTATCAAATGCAGACGCAGGTGGGTCTCAAACTAATCTTAACTACGAGACTTTTACAACCACTGATGGGACAGGGACACAGATAAGGAATCTAGTTGTCCCTCAATACAGTGAGAAGATATTTCGTAAGGCGCTTGCGATGATGATTATAAAAGATAAGATGCCCTTTACCACGGTTGACAAGGATGGGTTTCGGTATTTTGTGAAGCTGCTTGAACCAAGATTTCCAATCCCATCCCGTTATACAGTAATGCGAGATTGTATGAAGATGCATCTGAGGGAAAAGGCAGAAATGAAGAAGATGTTCTCCACCACTGGCCAGAGAGTGTCATTTACGACCGACACATGGACGTCGGTACAGAATACCTCGTACATGTGTATCACAGCACATTACATTGATAGTGAGTGGAATCTTCAAAAAAGGATTATTGGATTTAAAGAAATAGTTGACCATAAGGTTGCATCGATAGGAGCGGAGATGGATGATTGTTTGGTTGATTGGGGCATCTAAAAAATATTATGCGTTACAGTTGACAATGCCGGTGCAAATGAGACCGCCATCGAATGGTTTATCCGAAATACGAGGGCGAGAGAAGATGTGATTAAAAATCACCAGTATATCCACATTCGATGCACTGTTCATATAATCAATCTTATTGTTGGTGAGTTTTTCTGGTTTTAATTTTGTATTTTGTATTTTAATATTTTTATGATTAAAGTCTTTGAAAATAGTACCATTTTTTTAATTATTATGATGATTAGATATTTTTCAATGATGAAACAGCTAACGGGTTGGAAAATGTAGAAGACTCTATCAAGAAAGTCCGCAACATTGTGCAGTACGTGAGAACTTCTTCTCAAAGGCTACAAAAGTTCAAGGTAATAGCAGAACAGGTTGGGATTGAGTCTTCAAAGATATTGTGCCTGGATGTTCCCACTTGATGGAACTCCACATATCTGGTATTGGATGTGGCACTAAAGTACCAGAAGACATTTGAGCAGCTGGAGATTGAGGATAGAGGTTTGAGGTATGCCTTACTGGAGCCTGATGGAAGGGGGCTCGGTCCGCCAGATAACATCGATTGGCAACATGTATCCGAGTTTGTCACATTTTTACAAATCTTTTATTACATCATGATGCGGGTTTCTGGATCTGCATATGCGACGGCAAACATGTGGTTTAGCGAGATCTCCATGCTACACCACCACTTGAAAGAAGGTTGTGCTGACCCGAGTGGATTGTTATCTGGTATGGCATCACAGATGCAGTCCAAATATGATAAATATTGGGGGAAAGTTGAAAAGATAAATAGATTATTGTTCATAGCGTTGATCCTCGACCCCCGATTGAAGTTGGCAGTGGTAGAATGGTGGGCAACAGAGGTTCTCGGGGCAGTAAAGGCTAAGTCGTTTATCACAGCACTCAAGACAGATTTGAACGAGTTATACACCCATTACAGTGCCAGTAGTCTTGCTTCATCCTCACGAGCCATGGGTACCTCATGTTCGAGTTCGAGCTTAGGACCAGCCACAGATGCTCGTTCGAGTCAGGCCAGTGTAGCCAGTTGATCTCGAGACTTCAACGTCATGACGTCGTTTCATGCACGATCAACGAGAAATCCATTGCAGTGTACAAATGAGGTTGAGCGATATTTACTGGCAGAGGTTGAGGAGCCTAGTGAGGAGTTTCAGATCTTGATTTGGTGGAGAGCTAATTCACCCAAGTATCCGATTTTTTTTCGCATTGCTCAAGATGTACTAGCCGTTCCTATCACTTCGGTTGCATCGGAGTCGGCATTTAGCACTGGAGGTCGGGTGTTGGATGCCTACCAGAGTTCATTGTCACCGTCAACCGTGGAGGCCTTCGTTTGCACACAAAACTGGCTCAGTGATGTACCTACTGGACTAGAGAGTATTGGCATCGATGCCATGAGCTATAGACTTGAGTCAGATAAACTTAAATTATTTTATTTAATTCTTTTTAAATGATTAAAGTAACAAAAGTTTATATAATTATTAAATTATTTCAATAATCTTTTTTATAATTTCATTTTCATAAATCTATTTCAATTTTAATTTATATTGTTTATGATTTTACAGATTTATTTATCAACCTTACCATATTTGCCGATTACTGATGGAGCAACTATCGATTACGTATATTTTTTTCTCTAATTTATAGTTACTTGTTTCATGTTTGGTTAATTTTAATTTTTTTTATATATAATAATACATTTTATTTTTATCTTAATTTCAGGTACGATTCCGTATAAGTTCCAACAAGGCAACAACAAACTATTTTACTGCAGCAATTATTATTATTATTATTATTTTATAACATCGATACGGGTCCCAACCGTCCCATTGAACCAAAGTCATTAGACTATCAGTGATAACTTAATTTATATTTTGTATTATTTTTTGTATTAATAGTCTATAGTCCTGGACTATTTTTTGTATTACTAGTTTTTGTATTATGCTATAACGCTATTGGCTGGCATTAGCATTGTAATTACTACTTAGTACTTGGTATTTTTTGTTTAATTGTTTAAGACTAATTAGTACTTAGTAGTAAAAACTGAAACTTGAATAGATCAATAGCTGTGGGCCTTGTGGCAACTCAATTGAATCTAGTATCTAAATACTTAATTCTCATATCAGTAAATTCATCTCAAGTCAAAACTTATTTACATATGAGATTTTAATTCAACATTTCTTTATATACGAAATTCATAAATTTTTAAAATTTTATAACTATATCTAAATGTATTATAATATTAAAATATATTAAAATTCATTTGAGATAAATTTCATAAAACTTATTTTATTATCTTAATTTTATTTTATTTATTAAAAAAATTTATTCTATCTCAAATCAGTTTCAACCATTAAACGCAGTTACGTAAGTTAGAATATAAAAAGTTACTTCCTAATAACCTATCCATGCACGCCGCGCGGTAAACCTAAAGAGATTATGCGGGAAACTCAAATATTTGGCTCCATTATCAAAAATCGTGCACGTCAGACAGCTGTATGACTGATGGATTGATTACTTGCCAGTTGCCAAGGCCCAAGTCTACCATACATGTTAATTTGTAAGTAAGCACGGTTAACTTATTTCTTCACAAAAAATACATCTTAATTGAACAAATGAGCTCATATGGAATTAGTATGGCCCAATTGGAATCATTTAGTTTCGGAATGAGTGTAATTTGGCCCATACCGAACTCGCCGAAGGAATCAAAATTAACTTTATTTTCGAATACAAAATATTAAAATATACACATAATAAATTAAAATTCCTTTAATTTAATTACTGCAACTTAACACATTTATTAAATTACGGTGGATCATAATCAAATTTATATACCAATACTTAATCTAACGTGGAGTTTTAAAGTGACATATCACCTAAATTTTAGCTAAAATTACGTCACAGTCCTTAGCTCCAAATTCTGAGTCTCAAAAAAAAAATATATATATATATATATCCTAGCACTAATATTAATGATATTCTATAAATAAAAACATTGAACTTAAAGTGGAAAAAAAAAAATCTGGAAATTCAAGATAAGAATGGTCGTCCTTTTCAAGAGCTAAGCTCGCATGTGGGGACGGAATACAAGCATTAATGTATGGAAAAATTTAGTTATAAGTAATTTTGTGTATTAATATGTGTATTTATCTAATGTGATAGATCAAAATTTTAATTTTTAAAATTAAAAATATGATCAGCTAATAAGAATGTATTAGTATATATATTTGTGTGCAAAATTATTTATATGCAGCATTATTCTTAATATATTAACGTCCCTCTCAACAGTTTATTTATTTATTTAGACAATTATATTATAATCAGGCTTGAGAGCGATAGGCCAACAACTCCTTTTGGCGCAAAATGTATTCATTCTCTCCATCTATCGATACTCCAACTTACTTCAATTTCTTCTTGCAAATTCATCTGTCCATCCCTTTTAAATTAACGTTATAGCAAAGGAAGCACATGGCCGGTGCAGCACCATTTCCCAAAGCATCCGCTGCCCAAACTCTTCAAATTCTTAAATTATAGGAAATCAATTTAACTTCTTAACAAAATGAGCTTTACATCCGATTTTCTATTTTAAGATATATATTTAAGATGTGAATAGTGACTCTCTATATTCATCTCTTAAATCAATTTTTATATAGATTTTATTTAAAATAGTTAAAAATATAGAAATAATAAAGAAATAATCTTTTAATAGAATAGAAAAATAATAAGAAATAAGATATAGAATGTTTTCTAAAAATGAGTAAAATTAAAAAAAAAAATTATAGAAAAGATCCTTATTAACTAAAATTTAGAGAAAAATATAGGATTCCAATGAAAAATGAAAATATTTTTTTAATTCTTCTTTGAGTCTTGGATGTTTACCATGGTTTTCTCCCGTCATAAATGAAGTTTATTAATAAATTTGGGTCAAGATGACTCTTGTACATGTGACCTTTGTCTCTTTGCCAAAAAATAAAAAAATCTCTTGTACATGTGACCTTCGTCTCTTTTTCAAAAAAATAAAAGATCCATCTATACATGCTCCAGTAAAAAATTAGTCATTGAAACAAAACCATCTTTTTCAAATGACATATATGTAACCCGCAAGATCATGTTTTGCACCATATATTTATCTTACTGTTAATTTATTTTGCATCCAATTGATATAAATGCATTTATTACAATAATAATAATAATAATTACAAAGAGTGAGAGCTTAATATAAATGCATCATGAACATCAAAGAGGTTGGGTCGGGTGCGCTTTGTTTTGTTGGGGGCAGGTCTTCATGATCATCTGTCGAAGAAAATGTTAACACGTGGATGATCCGTAGGTGCAAGATGAAAGATGGGGAACTTGGTAACAACACGAGTGGAAGTCCTCATTTCGTAGGCTTTTTGTAAATAATCATCCCAATCAATTGTACAATTGTGAGTCATGAATGAACTCATTGAGATCAATCCTGGTATTCAGTCTGGATTGCATGTTGAATTAGAGAAATTAAACAATACTTATGAGGGCAAAACTACTCACAATATCAACGGTATCAAATGTTGTAGGGTCTAATTCTAATGCATTTAAGGATCCGCTTAGATTTAGAGATGAGATGAAATGAATTATTAATAATAATAAAATAAGTAGTTGAGATGAATTGAAATTTAAAATAAATGATTGAAATGAATTAAAATTATGAAATAAATTATAAATAATAAAATTCAGTTTGACCTAGCGTCCTAATTATCGCTGGATCAATGAAAATCCTATGTTGTCAGGGGATTTACCTATAACGAAAAGACTTCACTTCTTCTAACAAAAATTGTGCGCACACCATTCTGGAGGGAATTCTGGTGAGTACAGACAGGTTGGAATGTCTCTAACACAGATAGGAGAATTTACTTTGTTGGAATAATTTTTTTTACAATTTATTATATATGAATTATATTATAATTTACATAAAAATGCTTTAGTTTTATAATTAAATAAAATAAATTTTTGAGATTTTAAAATTTTTTTATTTATAAATAATTTTATTTTAATTAATTTTATTTTAAAATATAAATTTCTCTATTTATTTATTAGTTAAACTCAGACGTAAAATCACCATTTGATTTAAGAGATTTTGACTCTCTCAAAATTTTTAAAATTTGACAAAAATCAAATTTTGAAAGATATTTTTATGAAATAAATTATATAAAAAATTAATATTTATCTTTCTCTAAATTTTATTTTATAAATTAACTCTCCTAAATTAGATTTTTTAATTTTACGTTTATTTGAACTATAAAGAAGTCCAAATTTTTTAGTATTATCCATTTATTTTTGTTCTTCTCAACCGGGCTTCTAATCTTAGTGAGTTACAGTTTCGGTTATTCAGTCTGATGCTTGAACATAAAGGTTTCTTTGCTAGGAAAGTTTTGGACAGCAATTATGTCTGGTGCCCTTATTTTCCACCAATGGTCATGTTTTATAATCATGTTTATGGAACTTTGAAGTTTGGACCCATAACTCCTAGCAGGAAAATGTGTGGAAGATATGAGGCACTATAGAGCTAAGACTTTGAATAATTTCGGGGGAAGTGTACCTGTTGCTTCTTGGAACATTTCCTCTTATCCTGTTTGTTTTGTTCCACAACTTCTCAATTATTTTTTTAATAATTTTTTTTATAGTTTATATTTAATGGACTACATTACAATCTAAATAGAAATACTCTTATTTTATAATTAAATGAAATGAATTTTTAAATTTTTAAAATTTATTTATTTATAAATAAAGATATTATAATCAATTTTATTCTAAAATGATAAATTTTCTATTTGTTTATTATTTGGACGATAAAGAAATTTAACTTTTTGAACTGTATATGACATTGTCCTTTTTTTTAAGAAGATGGCGCTTCAAATTTATTAAAACTCTATGATGGAAGAAAATCGTGTTAACAACTGAATACTTGAGGTTTCATATAAACAAAAAATTCAAACTCAGCTAAATAAAACCAAACATTATTTTGTGCATCCCAAACAAACCAAAAAATATTATCGTTTCCGAACATAACGTAATTCCCATCTAATTATCATACCAAAAATCCACCTTCCCTCTGCGAACTAAAAATCTGGAATCACTCAATACAAAAACACCCTTCCAAAACCGAGTCTTATGAGTAGAATTAATTAAAGCTGCAACGTGCGAGTTTCCCACATATTTAACTTTTAAAAAATCAGACCACAAAGACCCCCAACTAACGTTTTTCATGCATATTTCATGAGTAAAGAAACTTGGACTTTCGATAAATCACCGATACATATTTGGCTTAAAAAAAAAATAGTGTTTATTGGTATATAATGTTAAAGATGGCTTGAATTCTGGTCAGTCCAGTATTCTCGCTCGATTCTCGCTTGACGTCTAACTCGAACGAGAGTCCAACTCGAGAGTTTACTTGACTTTTGCTCGACGTCCAACTCAAGCAAAGTCCAACCCGAGAGTTCACTCGACTCTCGCTCGACATCCAGCTCGAGCGAGTTTCACGCAGAGATTTTGCGAAACCCTCGCCCGACGTCTAGCTCGAGCGAGTTTGACCTAGAAGTGTTCATTTGAGCGAAATTAACTTTCGCTCGAGCGAGATCGCATAAATATAAATGTCGCGAGTTTCATTTCGTGCAAACTCTAGACGAAGCACCCACCCTATTTTCGCCCTAGACAGAGCATCCTCAAATCTTCATTTCTTCATCATTTCTTGAGTGTTTGAGTGCAAACAAGTGAGGATTGAGTATATGCACGTGAGGTGAGTCATTTATGTTGTAAGAATTCGTTGATTCTCTCTCTGTGTGCTCCATTTGATTATAGTGAAATTTTGAAACCAACCCTATAATGAATGTAAGCTTAGTTGATCTAAACCACTCAAATCTGGTATTATGTGTTGTCTTTATTGTTTTACTTCTCTTAGTTGCTACCGCTGCATTTGCTTTCTTATCTGTGTTGTTTGTTTTATCAGTTTATTCCCAGCAAATTGGTATCAGAGCTATCTAGCTCTGTGAATGACTGAATGGATGGCCACAACAAAATTTAAAGTAGAAAAGTTTGACGGATAGAACAGTTTCAGTCTGTGGCGCTTGAAGATGAAAGTTTTGTTGCGCCAACAGGGGTTATTCAAAGTTCTTGAGGAAATGTCTGCTGATTCTCCTATACCGTCTACAGACGATGAAGAGAAGGTACATAACACTATTTTATTGTCATTATCTAATGGTATATTAAGAAAGGTAGCTGAGGAAGAGACTGTTGAGAATCTCCGAAACAAGCTTGAGAGCTTGTACATTAAGAAATCTCTTACTAACTGGTTGTATTTGAAACAATGATTATATACACTCAAAATGAATAATGGGTCATCTATTACTGAACACTTAGATGAGTTTAACAATATTTTTATGGATCTTAGAAATGTTGACATCAAGCTTGATGATGAAGATCAAGTTATAATTGTTTTGTGTTCATTATCTACATCATTTGAGAATTTTGTAAATTCTATGTTATATGAAAGAGATACCATCTCCTTAGCAGATGTGAAGTCAGCTTTGAACTCGAAAGAGTTGAGGAATATGTATAGTAATAAGGGTAGTGAAACTCAAGCCAATGGGTTGATTGTCTAAAATTCCTTCAACAGAGGAAAATCCAGTGATAAGCGTTTAGAGAAGGGCAGAGGAAAGTCCCGGGAGAAATCGAAGTCCAAATCCAACAAGAAAAACACCAAATGTTACTACTGTCAGAAATTTGGATATTATAAGAGTGAGTGTACAAAATTGAAGATAAATGAGGAATCCACGAGTTCATTTAATGTCGTCAGTATTGCTGATGATTCTGATGGCTCGGATGTGATCCTGGCAATTAATGCTTCGAGCAGTCGGTTTAGTGACAAGTGGGTCATGGATTCAGCTTGCACCTTTCACATGTATCCCAAGAGGGACTGGTTCATGACTTATGAATCAGTCAACAATTGTTCTGTTTTGTTGGGAAACGACATGGTTTGTAAAATTGCAGGAATTGGCTTAGTGAAGATCAAGATGTTTGATGGGATAGTTAAGACATTGTTTAATGTCTGGCACATTCCAGACTTGAAGAAGAATCTTATCTCCATAGGGGCTCTTGATTCTTTGGGTTTTAAGTACACGAGACAATGTAGAGTACTGAAAGTTAGGAAAGGCTCCATGATTGTTATGAAGGGAGATCAGACAAATGGTCTCTATTTCCTCTAAAACAGTAATATTAGTGGTGAAGCAGTAGTGTCAGTATCTGATAAGGCAGTATCTGATGAGGCAGAATCAGATGTCACTTGTTTATAACATATGAGACTGGGCCATATGAGTGAGAAATGGATGTTTATCCTCAGTAAGCAGAGGTTGTTAAGAGGCAAGAATATATGTAAACTTGACTTATGCGAGCACTGTGTATTTGGCAAACAGAGTAGGGTACAGTTTACTACAGGCATCCACAAAACTAAAGGTGCAGTGGACTACATTCATTCGGACCTTTGTGATCCATTCTCAGTTCCATCGAAAGGTGGAGCAAACTACTTGCTTACTTTAATTGATGATTACTCACGGAATGTGTGGGTTTACTTTCTAAAACAGAAAAATGATGTCTTCAAGAATTTCAAGCAGTGGAAAGTTCTGATTGAGAATCAGATTGGCAAAAAGATTAAACGGCTTCGGACTGACAATGAAATAGAATTTTGTAGCAGTGACATTGATGAGTTCTGCAAGAATGAAAGGATTGTTAGACACCGTACAGTTAGACACACTTCACAACAAAATAGGGTAGCTGAATAGATGAACTGAACTCTACTAGAACGAGCACGCAACTTGATCTCAAATGCTGGCTTGTCTAAGGACTTTTGGGCAGAAGCAGTCAATACAGCTTGCTTTTTGGTGAACCGCTCTCCAGCCACAGCTATTGGCTTGAAGATACCTAATCAGGTATGGTCTGATGCACCTAGTGATTATTCAAATTTGAAAATGTTCGATTGTCCTGCTTACTTTCATGTTAATAATTGTAAGTTAGAACCTAGGGAAAAGAAATACATATTTATAGGATATGCAATTGGGGTAAAGGGATATAGGTTGTGGTGTACTGATCCCAAGTTACCCAAATTCGTGATTAGCAGAGATTTTTTTTTTTTTTTATGAAAAATCAATACTTAATTCGAGAAAGGAGATTACTGTGTCTACAGGAGAGAAGGTGGAGCTACAACAGGCTCTATAGAGGACACCACCTAAATCTCAGGATCATGCTATAGCTGATGAGCATGATTCTGAGTCTGAGATTGAAGCACCGGTTGAGGAGCAATATAGTATAGCTACTGTAGACAAAGGAGGCAGATTAGACTACCTTAGACATATGTTCAAGCAGATATGGTCATGTATGCACTCACTACAGCAGAAGAAATTGTTAGGCAAAAGCTTTTCAGTTACTTAGAGGCTGTGAAGAGTATCGAGTCTGCTCAGTGGTGCTCGGCTATGACTGAAGAGATTGAGTCTCTTCACAAAAAACAAACATAGAATTTGGTTAAGTTACCAGCAAAAACTAAGGTTATTGGCTGCAAATGGATCTTCAAGAAAAAAGAGGGAATCCAGTCTGAGACAGATGCAAGATATAAAACACGCTTAGTTGCTAAAGGCTACAGTCAGAGAGAGGGGATTGACTTTAATGAAGTTTTCTCTTCAATGGTAAAACACAGTTCAATCAGAGTTTTACTAGCCATCACGGCTTTGCATGACTTGGAGTTTCAGTAGCTTGATGTGAAGATAACGTTTTTACATGACAAGCTTGAAAAGACTATTTATATGCTTCAGCCAGAGGGATTCATTGTTGAAGGTAAAGATGACCGAGTATGTAGATTGAAGAAGTTTTTGTATAGTTTGAAGCAGTCGCCTAGACAATGGTATAAGTGTTTTGATTTGTTTATGATTGATCATGGTTATTTGAGGAGTAGCTATAATTATTGTGTGTATCATAAACAATTGTCTGATAAGTCTTTCATTCACTTATTACTTTACGTTGATGATATGCTTATAGCTGCTAAAAGCATGGTTGGTGTTGATTTGATGAAAACTCAACTTAAAAATGAGTTTGAAATGAAAGACTTAGGTGCTACTAAGCAAATTTTGGGAATGGAAATTCATAAGGATGGGAAAGCTGAGAAGTTGTACTTGTTCTAGAGAAAGTACATTGAGAAGGTTCTTGATAGGTTTGGAATGCCTAACTCCAAACTTGTAAGCACGCCGTTAGCGTTGCATTTTAGAGTTTCAGCTTTCCTATCTCCTCAAACAGATGAGGAGGAACAGTCTATGGCAAACGTTCCTTACTTAAGTGTTGTTGGCAGCATTATGTATGCCATGATTTGTACCCGTCCAGAGATTTCACAAGCAGTGTGCATGATCAGCAGGTACATGGCTAAACCTGGTAGAGTTCACTAACAAGCAGTGAAATGGATTCTGAGGTACTTGAAGGGAACCTCGCATTTTTGCTTGATATTTGATAGAGATGTTTATTTTAGTTCTAATATTGTTGGATTTTTTGATTCTGACTATACTGGAGATTTAAACAAGAGAAGATCATTGACAGGTAATGTTTTCATATTATGTGGTTTTGCCATTAGTTGGAAAGCAACACTTTAATGAACTGTTACTTTATCAACTACGGAGGTAGAATACATGGCAGCATTTGAGGCTGTTAAGGAAGTCATTTGGGTGAAGGGACTAATCAGTGATTTAGGTCTTCAGTAGGAGGGGATGACAGTGTTTTATGACAGTTAAAGTGTAATACATTTGACCAAAAATCAAATGTATCATGAGAGAACGAAACACATTGATGTCAGGTATCATTTCCTTAGAGAAGTAGTTGCAAATGGTACTGTTGGGCATTCAGAAGATTGCTACTACAGAGAATCTAGCAGAAATGATGATGAAGCCAGTTGTAGTACATAAGTTCAAACTTTGTTTGGACTTGGTTGGTGTTCGAGGTATCCACATCCTTTAGGGGATTTTTTGATGGGGTTGGTTTCTGTTGTTAACAGATGGTTTATTTTTGTGAGGCTTGTGACAATTCAAGCTAACATGAAGATTTGTTGGAGATGGCTTGAATTCTGGTTTGCCCAGTATTTTCGCTCGACTCTATCTTGACGTCTCGCTCGAGCAAGAGTCCAATCCGAGAGTTTGCTTGACTTTCGCTCGACGTCTAGTTCGAGCGAAGTTCAACCTAAGAGTTAGCTCGACTCTTGCTCAATATCCAGCTCGACGCAAGTTTCACGCAGAGATTTTGCGAGACCCTCGCTCGACGTCCAGCTCGAGCAAGTCTGACCTAGAAGTGTTCACTCGAGCGAGATTAACTTTCGCTCGAGAGAGATCGCATAAATATAAATGTCGCGAGTTTCATTTCGTGCGAACTCTAGACGAAGCTCCCGCCCCTGTGTTTGCCCCCGACGAACAGAGCATCCTCAAATATTCATATCTTCATCATTTCTTGAGTGTTTGAATGCAAACAAGTGATGATTGAGTGCATACACGTGAGGTGAGTGACTTCTGTTGTAAGAATCTGTTGATTCTCTCTATGTACTCCATTTGATTATAGTGAAATTTTGAAACCAACCCTACAGTAGATTTAAGCTCAGTTGAGCTGAATCACTTAAATCTGGTGTTTTGTGTTGTTTTTATTGTTTTACTTCTTTTATTTTCTACCGTTGCATTTGAATTCTTATTTGTGTTGTTTGTTTTATCGATTTATTCTCAACATATAATATAGTTACATAAGATGATAATTCTGAATCAGACTGTAAGAGTCTGTCTTTTGTGCTTAATTTTTTAAATAAATAAGAAAAGCTTCGGTGAATTTTTCTCTTTTCCTTTTCATGGAATCTGGAAATGATGGATTAACAATTTCCTGAAACTAGTAAGAAAAATAATTACATGATGTGTTGAGGCCATAAAAATCAGCCAACAAGTCGGGGTGAGAAAAAATTATTTCCAACCCACTGGTGCGAGTTGGGCTTTGTTCAAGGTCGTTTGGGGCTCCCAGTGAGGTCCCGGCGTGGCTATACGAGCTTAAATAGTAGATAAAATAAATAGAGATGGACACATAATTTTATGTGGTTTGGCAAGTACTTACATCCACGGATATTTGAGAATGAGAATCCACTATAATAGAGATTTTTACAGTCTCTCATAACTCACTGTACAGGAAAAATTATAGATAAGTATGCAGATAAATTCGCCAGTTGAAGCTCTCGGGAAGGCTGAAGAAGCTGATGTTGGGGAAGACGAACTGCCAAAATTATTTTGGAGAGAGCCTCCTTTCGTCATCTGATCAGGCCCTTTTATAGACAAGTTTCGATCTGTACGGTCAGATATTTACTTTGCGTGTGTCAGTCGATCAGCTTTTCTTTCTTCCTTTCTTTTCTTTGCCTGCGTACCCATGTGCTTGACATCCTTTTCCCATGTCACCTCAATTACCAGACTTATCTTTCTTGACCCCCACGTGCTCAAGTCCCATCATGTTCCTTTTTGTCCCCTAGGGCCAAAAATGCTTGGGAGGTGCAATTAATATCATCCTTTTCAGTATCCCGCGAATTCTTAGCAAACGTGTTTTGATGAGAATTTTATTTCGTTGTCTTCTTTTTTACTTTTGTTTACCCTGCGAATTCTTACTACCAAGTGGGTTGTGGGAATTCACTTGTTGATGTCCTATTTCCATGTTCTGAGAAGATGGAGATTCGTTGCTTTTAGAGTGGCGGGTGGATTTTTGGGTAGGTTGTGGGTGGCCAGACAACCCTGCGAACATTTGAGCGGGATGTGTCTAATTCGACAACCCCGCAAGTCTTCAAGAGGGATGTGGTTGATCCAATCCCGCGAATTGTTAAGCGGGATGTGGGTGATCCGACAACCCCGTGAGTCATCGAGCCAGTTGTGGGTGATCGACAACCTCACGAGTCGTTGAGCGGGATATGGGCGATCAACTGACCCCGTGAATCGTTGATGAGACTTCGTTGTGATGAGGGCGCAAAGCCTATTTCGTCATCACATGGGACTTCGCGTTAGGCGTCATCGCGTGAGACCCGGCGGGAGTGCATCACCTGGGACCCCACAAGATGAGTCATCGCATGGGACCCAGCGGGAGTGCATTGCCTGGGACTTCGTGGGAGGTGTTATCGCGTGAGACCCAGAGGGAGTACATCACTTGGGACCCCGCGGGAGGTGTCATCGCGTGAGACCCGACGGGAGTACATTGCTTGAGAGCCCGCGGGAGGTGTCATCGCGTGGGTGAGCTGAGGTGCAAGGATGGAGCTCGGCCGTTACCCCGCGGGTTTGTTAAGCGGGATGTGGGCGATCATCCGACCCTGTGAATCGTTGATGAGATTTCACTATGATGAGGGTGCAAAGTCTATTCCGTCATCGCATGGGACTTCGCGGGAGGCGTCATCACGTGAGACCTGACGGGAGTGTATCGCCTGGGACTCTGCAGGAGGTGTCATCGCGTGAAACCCAGCGAGAGTGCATCGCCTGGGACTCCGTAGGAGGTGTCATCGCGTGAAACCTGGCGGGAGTACATCGCTTAGGACTCCGTGGGAGGTGTCATCGCGTGAGACCCGATGGGAGTACATCGCCTGGGACCCCACGGGAGGTGTCATCGCGTGAGACCCGGCGGGTTTGTTGAGCGGGGTGTGGGTGATCCAACAACCTCACGATACTTCGTGAACTCCGCGTGGGTGGGTAGACCAACCCCGCGGGATTGCTCTGACGTCATATGCTACAGACGATAATTTTGTTGGTAAAAATATATTCACATATTTACAAGAGAGAAGCTGACATATTTTTGTCTGTGGCAAAAAGTTCCTAAGTGTCGAGTGTCAAGCAATGAAATTTCTGAATGTCGACTCCTGAGCAAGAAGCCATGAGATCCCAAGCGTCAACTCTCAAGTGTCGACTGCCGAGCGAAGAGCTGTGAAATCCCAAGCATCGACTTCCAAGTGTCGACTGCCGAGCGAGGAGCCGTGAGATCCCGAGCATCGACTTCCGAGTGTCGACTGCCGAGCGAGGAGCCATGAGATCCCGAGCATTGACTCCCAAGTTTGGTGAATCTCGAGTGGCAATCCTGAATGAGGAGTTGTTAGCTGGTCCGAGCTTAAGCATGCTGAGGTTCCCAAATGAATAAATCCTGAGAGAGGGTCTGGGCTAAGATGGTGAGCTAGTGTGTTTTAGAGATGTGGTGATTACCGAGCTCATGGAATATGAAGGGAGCTTAGATGGTGAAGTCCCGAGCAAACAAGTCCTTAACGTTGTGCTCGGGAGTAAGCCTTGTGTGTTGTGTCCGTGCAAGTTTTAGCAAGTCTAAACCTATGAGGTTCTAAATGGAGGTGGGGGTTCCCGCGTTGGGGAAAGACCCGAGTTGGGTTTCCCAAGTGGCACTATGAGAGCATTCATTTTCAAGTGGTGGTTTGAGATTGAGCTAAGCATGCATGTGTGATGTAAGTCCCGAGCATGGGGCCACGTGACAAGTCCCGAGAAAGAGGGAAGGAACTCGGTGGACTCCTGAGTTAGTGGAGCCCGAGCTAGTGAAATCCTGAGTGTGGTGTCGTGGGGTGAGTTTGTGTAAGTGAAAGGTGAATTGGACTGGAATCCGTGATGGTGTCCGTGATTGTTAGGTTCTTGAACCGGTGAGTCTTGAGTAGGCGAGGGTATGCGAGAAAGGTGGTATTCGGGCTAGTGAACCCCGAGCTGGTTGAGAGTGTAATCTCGAGTTGGTGGACTGGCGTTTATTTTTCGAGCAACACTCCTGAGTGGTTTTTGAGCTGTTTGATGCTCATTCCAAAGAGAGTCCTGAGTGCATGGGCTCGTGCATGGGCCGTGGCGAGCTGGCAACCTTGGGGGCATCCATGTGAGGGTGTTCCCGAAGCGGGGGGTGAGGCCTTGAGGGTCACCTTCCCGAGCTTGTGGGCGTCCGAGCTGGGTGGTTAGGCAAGTCCATACCTCTCGAGTGGGTGGTTTTTGAAAGGGTGAGGTGACCCAACAAGCGATGGAGTCCCGAGCACGGTGGCCGACCACCCAGGAGGTTGTCGGCAAGTCGGGCACCCTTCAACGAGGTCAGACAGGGCCGGAGTTGCCGGCAGGCTAGTCATGCCTCAACGAGATTGTGCTTCCCGATTCTATCGTGCGAAATGGCGTAGGAGTAGCCCTGCTTTTTCCGGCGAGATGGTTGGTTAGCCCATGGCTCGCCGGAGACAGAAACTGTCGGCAGTTAACTGCCTTAACCGCAGGCAGGCTATTGAAGCTCACGACGTGATGCCGTGAGCTTCTCGAGGTGGCATGCCCAGCATGTCCTCGAGATGTGCCAGGAGCACAACTGTTCACAATCTCTGTGAACGGGGGATCTCAGTCAACGGGACAAAAAATTTCGACCACTAGTTTGGGGGTCGCCGAAGGCCCAACCGTGCCACGGCGGCCTTGGGCTGATGTTAGCTCGCGTTCGGATTAGAGAAATCGAAGGGAGATACCTCCGGTGAATGGGTGGCCAACACCCACCTTGCCGGAGACAGAAAATTCCGATGGTCTCTGGGTGACCGCCAGTGGTTGGCCAGGGCCAATTGCGCCACGCCGCTAGTTGGGTTTGCTGTGCGGGTTGCACCATGCCTAGTGCCATACACAACGTATGTTCACCGTGCATGGCACAGTCCGTGCCATGCACTGTGGAGGTAAGGGGCACTGTGCACTTAAGTGCATAGTGACATTTCCTGCATGTGTTCGAGCCGAGCATGTCTTCACTGCAAATGATACGGCGTGATAATATGCATTTCATGGTGCTTGGTACTGTGCATTTAAGTGCACAGTACTCAAGTGTCTACACCAGTTCAATATATCCCGAGCGCAGGTGTTTGTAAGTGTTGGGGACAAATCCTATTTTGGGTCGGGAAAATTAATAATAGGTGGTCCAGGATATAAGCTCGGGACTGACCAAGCTGATACCAACGTCTTTCTTACCGTGCCAGTGACATAAATGAAAAATAAAAATGAGAATAAGGTGGTTGAGCACACTTATCTGGAGGGAACTTTTGCTGAGTCAGTCAGAGACTTTATTCAGTAGGCTGGAAAGTCAGCCTTCTCTCACCTCCAACTTAAAGATCCCACAGTCGGCGCTACTATTGAGGCCATAAAAATCGGCCAACAAGTCAAAGTGAGAGAAAGAATTATTTCCAACCCACTGGTGCGAGTTGTGTTTCGTTCGAGGTCGTTGGGAGCTCTTAGTGAGGTCTCGGCGTAGCTGTACGAGTTTAAATAGTAGATGAAATAAATAGAGATGGACACACAATTTTACGTGATTCTGTAAGTGCCTGTCTACGGATATTTGGGAATGAGAATCCACTATAATGAGGGTTTTTACAATCTTTCATAGCTTACTGTATAAGGAAAAATATTGATAAATATGCAGATAAATTCACCAATCGAAACTCTCAGAGAAGGCTGAAGAAGTTGATGTTGAGGAAGACGAACTGTCAAAATTATTCCAGAGAGAGCCTCCTTTCGTCATCTGATCAGGCTCTTTTATAACCAAGTTTCAGTCTGTATGATCAGATATTTACCTTGCGTGTGTTAGTCGGTCAGCCTTTCTTTCTTCCTTTCTTTTCTTTGCCTGCGTACTCATATGCCTGACATCACTTCCATATGTCACCTCAATTACTAGACTTTTCTTTCTTGACCCCTACGTGCTCTAGTTTCATCATGTTTCTTTTTGTCTCCTAGTATCATAAATGTTTGGCAGGTGCAATTAATTTCATTCCTTTCATGATGAAAAGTAAACTCAAACGGGAAATGAGAATTTGAAATGATAAGTGCATCCTGATTTCTTTGAGTATTTTTACTTATAAAATGATAAGGGTGTTCTGATTTGACAAAATCTTAACATGAGCAAGAGGTGCATACCACCTGCAAGGGGCTTGTAAAATATTATTAGAGAATCTTAAATTGATTTTTTCATACTGTTTAGGCCGTTTCCTTCCCGCGTTGAAATGAAGCATCCAATTCAATGTTTTTAATTTTGTACCGTACCGGCCGGTACGGCCGGTACATACCGTACCGGAGCAGTGGCCGGTACAGAAATGGGGTCTGTTTCGTACCGGCCCAGATTTCGGCCGTACCGGCCGGTATTTCGGCCGTACCGGCCATGTGTACCGGCCTGTACCGGCCGGTACCGGATTTGAGAATTTTTTTTTTCTTCATTTCTTCCTTTTTTTTATCCTAATTTAGACTAGATTATTTACATATATATTAATATATATAATTGAGACTATTATTTTGAAATATAATTTTTATATATTTTTATATATTTAATTTTTTTTTATGTATAGACTATTCCGAAACAGTACACGAAACGGTACCGGTATCGAAATATTTCATTCCAATACCTTGACCGGTACGCTCATCGATACGGTATTCAAAACATTAATCCAATTCCTTTGGTTTTTGTTGATATTGGTGATAACTTGAGTCCACGGAAATGAGTACTTAAGAAGTCTTAACATTTTCTTGTGTCAAAGGGATAAATGTGTTCATGACTGCAGTAATTCTATAATATTTTTGTTCTGAGTGCAGTGGCGGTGCCACGTAGGGGCTCCACAACCTTCCCACGGCTCCACTCGTATTTAAAAAAATATATAATGTGTTTGTTTAAAAAAAAATTTTGAAAAATTAAAAAATATATTTATTTTTTTATAATTTTGTAAAATAATATTTATTTTATTTTATATTGGTTCTCTCTCTAAAAATTATTTTAATCTCCTTCTACAAAATTAATCTAATTTAAAAATAAAATATATCTTATATAAAATAAAATAATATAATAACATAATGACATGTTTTTATTATAAATAAAAAAAAGTGTGATGATTTTTAATATATTTGTATTATGATGATATGTTATTATCATATTATATATTTTTTTAATACATAAATTATATTAAATATTTTATATTTTTATTGTAGATCTTATTATCAAATTATTTTATATGGTATAAAATATTATATATAAATAAATAAAATATTTTATATATTTTATTTTAATTCTAGCTGATTTTCCAAATGCAAATTTTTGGCTCCACTACTATCTGAGAGGATTATTCACGGAAACTTCCACAGGTGACAACTCCTCTGCTTTTCAAGCTAATTCCTGCCGTAGTGCACCTTGGCGTGCTGTTACGGTTGTTCTCCCCCGACCGCTTGGAGGTAATGACCAGTCTACTGTAAGTGTATAGATGCTTGGGAATAATACAAGTTCCAATTCTAAATTACACTTGATCACTATCTCAGTTAGAAGGTCTCTTCAAGTGTAGTTGCGTCTTTTTGAGTTTTCTTGTTCCAAATGGATCTTGAGTTTTCTTTTCGGTTCTCCACTTTCAACTTCAGAGTGGATTCAGAGGAGAAAACCTTCGCTCCGAAAGTTTGAAGCAGCGTGCTATATTGATTGATCATGAAGGACCTCGAGATTCATGACATATATGAAGTGACACGGAATTTCAGTATCATGCCAAACTATATAATATCCATCGCTTTTCCGACACTGCCGGTGAAGTCAATTGCATCATTCATGCAACTATCGGATAGTGGTAAGACTAGATCGGGAAAGAGGTAATCTAACGCCGAAAGGACTGACAGCTAAAAAGATTTATCTGTGATTTAGTCGTCTCCTCCGTATGACTGAGATTGGAGGAGGCCTATTCTTTTCATTTGTTACATAGTTTCAATTTTGTAAACTTTAGTGACAATTGTTGTTCATAGATGATTTCAAGTACAGATGAATTCTCAATGTATAAAAGTTGTGTCTTTATCACCATAAGATTGTTTTTATGATTGCAATTTTGTAAACTTAAAAATTGAAAACTGTCATTCAGGGTCACCAAAGAATATGTTGATTGCATATTATGTTGATTGCCCATCATGATGAGTTATTGTTATAGCTTCAAAACGTCAGTACCACCAATAATATGCTGATTGCATGGTCACCAAAGAATACATTTTACAAAATTTGAATTTTGAAGGCTAATTGTTTGGACATATTTCAAAATTATGTGAATAATAATAATTGCATGAGTTAAGATGTTTAGGTTTTAAGAAACGAGAGAGAACAAATTGAATAAAAATATTATAAAGTTAAAAAGCTACTTGAATATAATTTTATTTTGTATTTTTTTTTGGACAATGATCATTAGCTAATCATGTTTTGATAAAAAACTTGAAAATTTAAAATTTAAAATTATTTTTATTTTGATGATATTTGAAAATAAAGTTACGAGAAAATTTGAGAATGTTGTCTATCATCTTTGTCTAAAAAATATTCCTCATCCTTTAATTGCTATATGTTTATAAAAAAAAATGTAAACACGTTTAATATCATATATTTGCCTGTAAGAGAAAGTGTTAGATTTTATTTTGTAGTCCCAAAAATAATCAATTATAGCACCCAATATAGAGAAGAGATCAGCTAGATTCATTATTTGGTAAAATAATTATTTTTTTTAAAAAAAAAAAAAGAGAAAAGAGAAAATCTTTCGATACATATCGGGGGAAAAATATATATGTTGATACCTGATAGGTCTTCATGAGCGTCACTTGAAGATACCTAAATGGGAAAAAAGGTTTTTGAGACACATGCAAGTGAAAGCAGGAAAAATATATATATATATATATATTTTTTTGAAAAACAAAATCAGAAGCAGTTGAAATGATTTGTTCGAGTAATTCAATTCAAAAAGATGATTAAATCCATTATATATAGACTCATTGCCACGAAGATTAATTAGTTACACCATCAATATCCAATAATAATTACAATTGATCATGATCACCACGTAGACATACATATATAATATATATTTTTAAGAAGAAGATAATATCTTAATTTTATTAATAGCCTTCATTTATGACGAAAGAATATTATAATTACAACCGAACACTTAAGGGATTTACATATAATCATAAAATCTAAATTTAGACATCAAAATAAACTATAGAATTAGTTTCAATTTTGACTATAGTTTATTTTGACGTGGGTTATATTCCTTCGTGCACATAAAGTGAGATGATCAGAAAAAGGCTTGAATCTCAGCAATATTGTTTGAACTTATACCATAATATATCTGACAAAATCAAAAATCTTGTGTCCCTCCGCATCTCTCAGGATTCCTCCACCCCCACTTTTTCTTGGATTGCCAAAGCTACTGTCATCAACGTTTGGTTTAGCAAAATCCTGTTTCGGGCACATCCATTTCAAAATTTTGAAGTTCCTTATTCTTGACAGGCATTGCCCAAAGGCGTAACTGTTTTAAAACTGAACCATCTGAGCGCTTGATGAATGGTTTATTCGCTTTTGTATGATAATTTGAATAAAAAATCTCTTGCTTTTATAGCACACTTGTTCCCTAGTTTTAGAAATCTCCTCTTTTTTTTTAAAAGATGGGACTACATGTCCATGAGTAACCCCTCACAATTGAAGCACCTGGGCATTACATAATCATCAATTTTACCAAAACCTAGGTGCCAAAAAATTCCTAACTGAACCGAAAGAAATACAATAGAAACAGTTATAAAATAAACAATAAAATAAATAAATCTGTATCGCCATAAAAATCAGCTGATTATGGAGGGAAGAATTCCAAACACTAAACTAATATGAGAAACTATCTAAGCCTTAGAAAACCATTGTTGTATTTTACCTGCACATGCTCATGAGGCCCAAGTTTTAGCCTAGAGCAACTGAAAATCCATACATGATGAACCTCTCCTATAAGAAGCGAATGATCCAGTGATTCACAATCCAGCTATTTTACAGCATTCACATTTAGGGGCCATAAATATATTCAACTTTATGATATTCTGGTCAAAAGGCAAACCTTTATACATACCTTTCTACATAAAAGTAAAAGTTTTACTTGGTAGAAGTCTGTGCTAGATCCATTTAACTCGTGTCACTTTGTCCCCCTGTTCATAAATGTAATTCCAAGCTGAAAATGTTGAAAACTTATCATTCTGTTTAGATCTCCATATAGGAATATCAAGAGCTGGAAAGAGTTTGACATTTTGGCGCTTCAGATCTTCACATAGGGTACTCCTCATTAGTTCCTGAATTTTCTCCTCGTTGCCTCCTATGTAAGTGTATACATTTTTTTTTTTAGAGAAGAGTTTGGGCCATATGTCTAAGAGTGATCCTTACCTGTTGAGGACGTGTCTCGCCGGCCTCCTGCTCTCGTTACCTGCAAGAAGAATTAAGGGAAGATGGTGGCTTTCTACCCGAGATAATTCCGACGCTCAAGTTAGTGATCACGTATTTACCGGAAAAATTCTTAATCTCCATAGTTGAGGTTTACCTGGTCTATTTATAAGCCTCTGGGGTGATACATGTCCCTTGTAACGCATTCCGTAATCATCGTGATTGCGTATCTGCATGATATATCTTTCTGAGTTTATTGATATTTCGTATCTGCTTAAAATTCTGATAAAGATGGCGACGCGTTTGATATATACTTTGGATTATGTAGAATTGGGCCCTTAGTATACTTTTCCTTCCTGGTTGGCTCCCATCGCTGTTGGGCCTTTTCCTTCCTGGTAGACTCCCTTGGCTGTTGGGCCTTTGGGCCAAATCTGATCCCACAATACCCCGTAAATTTTCTTCACCTTGAGGCGTAGGAAATTTAAAAATTTCTCTCTCTCTCTCTCTCTCTCTCTCTCTCTCTCTCTCTCTCTCTCTCTTTTTTAATTTCCTGCGAAGGCAAACTTGGGAATTCGTTCCTTTCCCTGGATCGTCGGGCGTGTGCTGTCCTCCCGTCTTCTCATCTGACGGTTACACTTCTGTCTTCATGTCAGGTCATCATATCTCCGCCTGTTGGTATGCCGCATTCATTTGTTTTCCTTAAATACCTCTTCTCTTTCTCTCTTCATTTTGCTTTTCTGCATTCTCTCGTTATTAGACTATTTTCGTCTCTACCTTTTTATTCATTATTGCTTCTTGTTTCTTGCTTCTTGCATTCTTCTTCTTCATTACTTCCCATGGCAGACCAAGGCAGCGGTTTGGTCCAGCCTTTTGATATTCCTGAGGGCACGACCTTCGAAGATTATGTTTGGCGCTCCAGTGTTCGTGAGAAACACTTGGCTAGAATCAGGGAAGAGTTTAAGATTCTCAGTTCAGTTGTAATGAAAGCTCCTGATTCAGGCTACTGTGATGATGAGGGGTTTTCGGGTTGGGTGGCCATTTCCGTTGCCCTGTTGTTTCATGGCTTGAAACTCCCCTTCTGCCGCCCCCTTCGAGACATTCTAAACCTTCTAGAGTTCGCTCTTATTCAACTTCACCCTTTTGCTCTGAGGGTGTTCTTGTGTGCTAGCATCATTTTTCGGATGGTGCTAGAGCCCCTTCACGATCCTTACTCCGATCTCACTACTCGTGAGTTTTTAGCCTTCTACGATGTGAGGGCGGCCACTAAGGGATGCGTGGTAGGTTTTCGTAAGAAGGAAAAAGGTCCGTCCCTGGCAAGGTTCGAAAGTAGGTATTCTAATGCTAAGGCTTGGACCACCAAGTTCTTTTTTATCAGTGGCCAAGGATGGGAGTTCCCTGGCCAGGAGGAGGTCTTCAGGAATTTCCCCGTTAGGGCTATCTGGCGTCCAATTCTGGATGGTAAGCGCTTGTGGTCAACCATGCCTCCCTTATCCCGCTGAGAACTTGACCGGATTGATGCTGTCAATGCTTGGGCCACAGATCATCCGGAAGATCACTGGACCGACAAGCTGTTGACTCTTGCGCATATTGATCGGTTCTTGACGTCTCCGAACCGTTCTTTTGTTCAGGGGCGTGACTTCATGATCACCGATGTCATTTCCGTCCCTCTGTTGGCGCCCTTAGAGAAGACGGCGAGGGGTGCCCTTTTCGTGCGAGATTCTGAGAGCAAGCCTAGGGAAGCTGAACGGCCAGAGACTGCCGCAGCAGATGGCAAAAAGGAAAAAAGGTCCAAAAAAAAGAACGATGAGGGCCATAAGAAAAGAGATCGCCCCGAGGGCTCTTTCGCGAACCCCCCGCCCAAGAAGAGCAGGGCGCCCTCAGTTGGCGGCCAGGATTTGACACGGGCGGCTCAAATTTTGGAGAAGAGCTTGACGCCCAAAGTGAGCACCCCTGGGCCAACGCCCCGAGACGTGGTTTCTCCAAGGGGCGGTGAGGACGCGACGCCAATTCCGCCTGAGGGGCCTAAGTCTTCAGGTGACCAGACTGTGGCGCCTATTTCCTCAGCGGGCACTTCCTCCGCGAAACCACAGTCCGCCGGCTTGAGGGACAGAGAGATGCTGGCCAACATAGCTCTCTTTGAGCTGGTCGCTGCTTTTCAGGCTCCCACCCTTTCCCAGTTGAATGCCCAGGCGTCGGCCCTAGTTTTTTTGGCGCCAACCGCTGAAGGTCCAGTGCGGGGCGGCGAGCTCTCTCCCTGTGTTGCTGCTGCCCTTCACTTGGAAGGATTTGAGGAGGCAGGCGTTCCTCCTGCGGGGGTAAAGGAGGTGAGCCGTGGAGAAGAAGGAGGTGTTTTGTCCCCCCTTTCTGAAGGCGCCCGCGGCCTTTCAATGGCCGGGCTGCCCAGCTCAGAGACCCCACCCACGACCGTGTCTGGAGGTAAAACTCCATCCTTGGTTGGGAGTGGGGAGCATTTTTCACCGCCGCCTCTGCACGCCCCTTCATTCTAAGGGGGTCGGGAGTCCCTCACTGATGAGGAGCTGGACCAGATGCTCCGTGATGACTCCCACCCCGCATTGGTCGAGTCAGCTCATTCGGGACTATTGCCCGTATCTAGGCATGTGCCGGATCCAGCAATGGGCGTGGCTCACCGGGAGGCTTCCCCTCTTTCTATTTTGCCCAGGAGGAAGCTGCTGCCAACATGGCCAACCAGCTGAGGGAGTGGTTTTGATTGCCTTTGTTGCCTGCCATTTACTTGGATTACTTTTTCTTTCTTTGCAGGGGGTTGAAGGCTTGGCGGCATAGCTCGCAACTGACTTCCTTGCTTGGGAAGAAAGAATCACCGAGAGGTGGTGAGCGGACAGGGCCGAAATGGAGGCCCTGATCGAAAAAAACTGGGAGCTTGAGTCACAGGTCGCCCAAGCAAAAGGCGACGTGGATGCTCTCCAGGGGGAGCTCGAGCTGCGTGAGGGAGAAGTGCTCGCACTTCGTGATCTGTTCGCCTCGCTTAGGAGGCGAAAGCCAGAGAAGATTTCTCCCGCCAGGTCCTGCAGTCGGAGAGAAATCTGGCGATGGTGCAGTTTCGTGAGGCCCGGCAAGGGTTTGATGTCGAAATCGCCCGCCTGACTTCTGAGCTTCGCGCCAGCAGCAGGGAATTGTGTTCAACCCGTGGGGAAGTTGCCGGCTTGAAGGAAAGGTGCGGTGTGCTGACCAGAGACTTGCTGGATACCTTGGAGAAAGCTCACTCCATCGCCCAAGAGGCGTCCGAGGCGCAGGGTTCGTTGGCCGAGCTTCGTAAGTGCCATCAGAAATACAAGGCGAGCCGTGCTAATATGGACGAGGAGCTCAGGAAGGCCAACCTGGTTGCAATGGCCAGGGATGAGCAGTTGGCCCGTAAGGCTGCCCAGTTGACTGCTGCCCAATAGGAAAATTCCCGCCTCCGGGCACAATTAGCTTTGGTTCCCCAGGTTCGGGACACCGCCTTCACCTTTGGACATGGCTCCGGGATCCTGCGCCTTCGGAACCGTCTCTTGGCTGACCTGACGACCAACTTGCAAGCTCTTGATGTGGGCTTGTTTTCTCCTAAGCTGGCCGCTTGCCGCCGGGCTGATACTTTTGGGCGCAGTGAAGTCCCCGATGCCTTCACTGGAGTGCCCCCCTTGCCGCCTCCCGAAGAAAGCGGTGACCCGTGACGAAGAGTTGCTTTATTTTGTACATGTATTATTATTTTTTTTTGTTGTATATTGTAACCATAACTTGTAATTGGACTTCGATTGTATTTTGCAATAAATTTTTTTCCTAACCTTTGCTGTCGCATGCTTGTGATTGTTACTGTGTGCGTCTTCTGTTTGTTTAAAAGTGGCGTGGTCCCCCTTTACTCTGTTTGAAGGTGTCATGGTCATTTGACTCTACGCCCCTTTATTTTGTTTGAAGGTGACGTGGTCATTTGACTCTGCACCCCTTTGCTTTGTTTGAAGGTGGCGTGGTCATTTGACTCTGCGCCCCTTTACTCTGTTTGAAGGTGGCGTGGTCATTTGACTCTACGCCCCTTTATTTTGTTTGAAGGTGACGTGGTCATTTGACTCTGCGCCCCTTTGCTTTGTTTTAAGGTGGCGTGGTCATTTGACTCTGCGCCCATTTGCTTTGTTTGAAGGTGGCGTGGTCATTTGATTCTGCGCCCCTTTGCTTTGTTTGAAGGTGGCGTGGTCATTTGACTCTGTGCCCCTTTGCTTTGTTTTGAAGGTGGCGTGGTCATTTGACTATGCGCCCCTTTGCTTTGCTTGAAGGTGGCGTGGTCATTTGACTCTGTGCCCCTTTGCTCTATTTGAAGGTGGCGTGGTCATTTGACTCTGCGCCTCTTTGCTATATTTGAAGGTAGTGTGGTCATTTGACTCTGCGCCCATTTGTTTTGCTTGAAGGTGGCGTGGTCATTTGACTCTGCGCCCCTTTACTTTGTTTGAAGGTGGCGTGGTCATTTGACTCTGCGCCATTTTCTTTATTTAAAAGTGGCGTGGTCATTTGACTCTGTGCCCCTTTGCTTTATTTGAAGGTAGCGTGATCCTTGATAAAATGCAATTGGACGAAAATTCAGAAAAAAATATAGCAGGAGTGATTACTGGTAAATGCAGATTTACGAAAATTTTTAAAAAACAAAGCAGGAACGACTACTGGAAAATACAAGTTGACGAAAACTTAATTGATATAAGGTCGAAATAGCTCTTTTCGTTGACTGTCCTTTAGTCGATACGATCCTCCTATACTGTTTGTTACCACTATATAAGGCCCTTCTCATTGAGGTTCCAATTTTCCAAGACTTTGGGTAGTCACCCCGCGTTTCCTTAGAACCAGGTCTCCTATACTGTATTTCCCCTTGCGAGGTCTCGACCATGGCTAGGGGGAAGTGGCGGGAGGAAGGCATCTTCCGGCACAAACTTCAACTCCTGTACATAGCACTCCCTAGCCAGTGCCTGCTCTCCTTTTAATTCTCCTACCCCGCTGTCGGTTGGGAATTTCATCTTGAGGTGGTACGTGGAAGTTATTGCTTCGAGGTGGTTGAGGGTTGGTCTCCCTAGTATAACGTTGTAGGAGGAAGGGGTTTTTACTATCAAGAAGTCGGTCATGGTGGTTGCTGTTTGTGCTCCACTCCCAGCAGTAACTGGGAGTGTGATGGCTCCTACTAGTTGGATTGTTTTACCGGAAAAACCTTTCAGTGGTGTTGGGGAAGTTCGTAACTGCCCGGGATCAATGCCCATTCTATTGAATGCGTCCCAGAATAATATATCGGCTGAGTTTCCGTTGTCAATTAGTACCTGCCTAGTCGTGTAGTTAGCTATGATGAGGGTGACTACCAGGGTGTCGTCATGGGGGTACAATATCCATTGCCTGTCCGTCTCTCCAAAGGATATTACTTCTCATTCTTGGTTCAGTTTTTGCTGTTTTGGTGCTCTATCCATTGCATATACTTCCTCGTACCGAGCTCTTCTGGCGTGCGCCTTGCGACTGGATGTAGATACCCCACCTCCAGCGAATCCTCCGTCTATCGTCCTTATTTCCCCGATTGGTTCTCTATTATTGTTATTTCTCGGGAGAGTCCTATTCCTGCCGCCTCTGGTGGGAGTCTTGCTTCTGCCGCCGTTCCCCCTGTTGTTCGCCCGGTTATGATCATTGCGAGGGTTGTTGCCGCGGTTTCTTCGCTAGGGGCTGAAGCTCCTCTTCCTTCTTCACCCGGTTTCTTGGCGCCAAGAAGGTTTTGACCGTTCTGCGATCATGTGCTCCAACTCCCCTGTTCCCATTAGGTCGACGACCCTCTTTTTCATGGTTGTACAATCTTCTGTCCAATGGGACGTTGTCTGGTGGTACTTGCAATATCGATCTGCTGTCTGATGTGGGCTCCCTTCGGCCTTGCCATCCTCTTCCTCGCTAACACTTAGGTTATTATGCATTAACCTGGTGTGTCGATCCACGTACCTTTCTTGCCTTCTTTCCTATCGACTTGTTCCCGCTTTCTTGTCATCGAGCCCGCTTTGCCGTTTGCCCCTCCTGTTTTCTTTGTGGGGCTTTACCAATGCTTGTAGCGTGTCTTCGGCGTTGACAAAGTTGTCCGCTTGATCCATGAACTCCCTCAGGGTGGAGGGAGTCTTCTTTGCCAGATCGACCATGAAGGGGCTCTGAGGCCAGATCCCTCCCAAGAGGGCGGCCAGAGTGATCTTTTCGTCCTGGTCATCCGTTGTTAGGCGTTCCTTGTTGAACTGTGTGAGGTAGGTCTTAAGGTCCTCGTCCTCATTTTGCTTGACTATTAGCAGGTAGGCGGCTGGTCGCTGGCGCCTTCTGCTCGGCATAAATTGAGTTATGAAAAGCTTAGCTAATTCCTCGAAGTTGTCTATCGACCTTGGCCGGAGGGTCCCGAACCAGCCCCTCGCTGTCCCCTTCAGGGTTAAAGGGAAAGCCCGGCAGGCGATCCCACCTGGGAAGCCATGGTGCGTGATGTGAGCTTTAAAGTTTTCTAAGTGGTCCACGGGGTCTTTGGACCCATCCTACAGTTCGATTTGGGGAAGTTTGAATTTTGGCGGCAAAGGGATTCCCATGATGCGCTCGCTGTATGGCAGGTCAGTTTGGCTTAGTATGCTGTCAACCGAAGAATGTCCTCCCACTTTTTTGGCTATTTCCTCATATTTGCTTGCAAGATCCTTCAATTCGTCGTGCAGCTTCTGTTTTTCCACGCGCTCAAGCTCGACCCCCGCGTTACTATCCGCCTCTTGCTCTCCTTGCCCGTCGACAGGAGGTACGGCTGTATTGCTGGATTCAACGTTCATTTGTCACAAGGTCTTGTTCTCTTTTTGAAGTGCTTCCAACGCTTCCAATGTTGTCCTCAGTCTTTCCTCCGCCGCTGCTAACCGTGCTTCCATTGATGCTCCTGTCATTCGGCTTGCTACGGAACGTGTCACAGTTGGCATGCGAGAACCACGTTAATCGTCTGTAAAGTCGATCCCACAGACGGCGCCAATGTTGAGGACGTGTCTCGCCGGCCTCCTGCTCCCGTTACCTGCAAGAAGAATTAAGGGGAGATGGTGGCTTTCCACCCTAGATAATTTCGACGCTCAAGTTAATGATCACATATTTACCGGAAAAATTCTTAATCTCCATAGTTGAGGTTTACTTGGTCTATTTATAAACCTCTGGGGCGATAAATGTCCCTTGTAACGCCTTCCGTAATTATCGTGATTGCGTATCTGCATGATATACCTTTCTGAGTTTGTTGATATTTCGTATCTGCTTAAAATCCTGATAAAGATGGCGACGGGTTTGATATATACTTTGGATTCTGCAGAATTGGGCCCTTAGTATGCTTTTCCTTCCTGGTGGGCTCCCATCGTTGTTGGGCCTTTTCCTTCTTGGTGCGCTCCCTTGTCTGTTGGGCCTTTGGACCAAATCTGATCCCACATTACCCAATTTTATTAATACTATCCTTATTTATGGTAAGAAATACCGTGATAACAAGCAGGACACTAAAGATTTACAATTATGCAATATAAACTATCTCTGGCATCAATAATCAATTCAAAAAGAAACAATCTAAACATGCTTAGAACAAACCCAAAAAACAACCAAACAAAAGACCAAACTCAAACTACTAAGGCCGAAAGCTTTGAAGACCCACCTTATCAAGCCGAACAATACCCCTCAGCAACCTTGTCGGGCTAAAATTCACGGCTTGGTTTCTTTCACGAAATTGATGAACGGCGACAAAGTGGACACCTTGGTCTCCTATAGAGTATACATCGGCTACTTTCAGAGAGGGATCCACGATATGATCACCACATATATTATAGCAATCAAAATTAATTCAATATCTCCAAATAAAATAATGAACAATTTAAATAGTCAATTTTATTAATTTCAAGGGGAATGGAGAGAGGGGGGGGCGGGGAAGATAAAAAATTCAACAAAAGTATAAGGAAAAACACATGATCACTATGCACCTGCAAGTTACTAAAATTCACATTTTGTATCCTAATTCAATTATGGCTGTTGAAATGAATGAAAATGAATGAAAACTAAATGACCTCGTATAATTTTGAAAGTCAACTCTTAATGGAAAGTGAGCATGAAGTCTATCTAAAAAGAAAAAAACGGATCACTTACCAATATGTAGGTGTTACCATGTGTAGGTGATGGAACCGCAAATTTCATGCTTAAGCATGCATATATGGGTCCATAGATTAATACTCCACTATATAAACTGGTATACCATGCAACATGCATTTCATAGATTTGTAAAACAATGTCATAGTTTTCATATTGTCATGATCCCCATATATGCATGGCTCCATTTACAATACTTCTTCTAGGAATAGAATTTAGTTACTTTCTTCCAGTGACATGATCAGCTTTTGCACTTAGATCAAGAGTACTGGTACCGTACCAGTGGGAAGACTCATATAATGCATTGTGATTAGAATGGCCAATTTCTTCCATTAATTCTTTGATTCAGTACTGCCGTCCAGTACTACTTGTATTGGAGTTATTGTTGCCACAATGTTTGTAGAGATGAGCTCCAATTTCCCTTTCCCAGCTTTTCAAGCCCAGCCAGCAAGGCCAGGTGCCCCTCGTCACTCCATTGCACACCTAAAAGTGTAATTCTTCACCATACAAAGGGGTTTTAGTTATAAGAGAAATAATAGAATACCCACTCATTTAAACACCTTATTTTGATACCTCATGCATGTATTTTTTTTTAATTTTTTAATTTTTTGTACTTAATGATTAAGAAAAATATTATTAGTATATTTAATTATATATATTTTAAATATTTTTAAATGATAAAAAAATGATTAAGAAAAGCTAATTTTAAACCCACGATAAGATAAGATGGAGCGGTGCTGCTCAAGTGGAATTATAAATATGCACATATCTTGAAGAAGATATTACTCAAAACATCTTAATTAGGGCATACTAACATAACCCTTTTCCTCGGGGCAAAAATTAACCCACTCACCGCAATTACCATTTTTTCACTCATTTGGAAAAAAAAATTATATTTATCATCATCATGTCACACATAATTTTATTTATTTATTTTTTTTCTCTTACCAAATGTGAGGTGTATAGATGATGAATAGAAGAATTTGCTTAGTATAAAAAAATTAAAAATTAAAAAATAATAGAAAATAAAAATTGAGTGTGATTTATGGTGTGTGGAAATAATGCATACCAAAACTCTTTTATTTGCCTAGAGTTTGTGTACACAACACACGTGACAATCCACTAACGGAATATTTGAAAATGAGATGAAATGAGATGAAATGAAAAATTAATAAATTGTAGTGAAATTGTTTGTGATTAATAATGGAATGTTATAAGTTATAATGCTTTATTGAGTTTCAAAAAAGTAGATTGAAATTTTTGAATAAAAATATTATAAAATTAAAATAGTGTTAGTATATATATATTTTAGATTTATAAATGTTGAATTGTTTTTTTTTAATTTATTTAAAAATTTGGAAAAATTTGAAAATATTGTATTTGCTTAATGTTTGAAAAAGAAATGTGATGAAATGGGTGAGATCAAACCTATTCTATCTCTTGTCTTGGTGTATAGATAAATTACTTTACAAATATATTTCGTTTTTATTCCGAGATGAGTTCAGATAAAAATAAATAGAAAAAATTTATAATATTATGTTTTGATATTATTATTATTTTAGAATTTGAAAAAGTTGTATTGTTTATTATATTTTGTGTAGAAATTTAAGAAAAATATAATGATAAAAATTATATAAAATAAGATGAATTTGAAACCATATGAAAACACAAACTTATACAACATCGTTTGTTGTTGGGTGATCGCAATTAAAAGGTGGATTAGTAATGATAATGAGATTAAAGCATCAGAAGTAATAACATTGGAGTCGGTAGTGAAGAAAAGGATGATAACTCTGCAGAAACAGCATTAAAAGAGTTTCAGCATGTGAACTTCAACCTGCAAATAAGTTTTTCTAACCTTAACTTTGATTTAATTTTGATGAGATCGCACTCTTGATTCTTGAAAATGAATAATATATAAAAATTATATAAAATTCTGAAATTATAAAAAAAAAAATGAAGACATTTTTAAATATATTGAAATTTTATAAAATTTTGCAAATCATATCAGGAGTATAAAGTTTTTTGGGGGGATTATTTCTATATCTATAAATTTATTAGTAAAAATGAGGATATGTTTATGTTTCACTTAAAATTTGGGGGCATGGATAAACGTGGGTCCGCCACTAGTGACAACTGATATTTACTAATGCTAGTATGTGATTAATAAAAAACAGTATCTTTACTAAGCAAAGCTAAACGAGCTCAAAATGGTATAACATCTATAAAATAAGAGTAAAATACCTCATGCACCCATGTTTTGACCATACACTTTTGGTTGGCTGGCTCAATCAATTCATCGTCAACTACTATGAAGGGGATGTGAGCAAGCTTGCGCCGCCACCATTCTTTTCCTTTTCTTCTTTTCCACCGTCTCTTCATTAATAAGGGACAATCTGTGATCCATAAACAAGAAAGGGAAGTGAGGTGTTGAAGCCCCTCTTCTAACATGCGCTCCAGCTTTGGACAGTTGTCAATCCAAAGATATTCAAGAGAGGCGAGGCATTGAAGCCCCTCTTCAAGTATGCACTCCAGCTTTGGGCAATTTCAGATAAACAATACTTGAAGAGAGGTGAGGTTCTCAAATCCCTCCTTGTCGAACGACGTCAAATTTGGGAATCCAAAAATCAAAAGATTGACCAGATTTATGGGAAGCAACCCCTTCTCCTGAAAAGACACCACATCTTCCGATCCGCCACTAATTTCCAAATCTCTAAGAGAGGCAAGAATTTGCAAACCCCACCCCATCCAACAATCACAATTCTCAATATAAATATCATTCAGACTGGAAGGCAAGCCCCCTTCTGGAAGGGTCTCAATATTTTTACACCCTTGTATACGAAATGTAGAAAGAGATGGAAGGAGCATGTGCATTTTGTCAGGTAGTCATCTCAAACTCTCACAATCATAGATGTTTTAGTTTCGAAGGTTGGTGGCGTGCAATCCTCCTCTCGGAAATGACACAAAATTAGGACACTCTTCGATAGTTAGAGACTATAAGGCCACTAAATCATGTTGACGTTGTTCTGCAACTTTAAGAGATTCTAAATTCCTGCACCCTCTGATTGTCAGATCCTTAACATTTGAGAATAAATCCATTGGAAAGGACCGGAGAGAATCACAACTGATCAAGTACAAAACTTCAAGGCATGAATAGTCCAAGTTTATTGGGAACCCTAACTTCTTGCAATTGTTTATTTCAAGAGTTTTTAATGCAGAGGGTAGACCTCCCACTGGAAGAGACATATGCGAGAGAAAGTCACCCATATCCACTGCATCAAATCCTCCAATTGTGAGCTTCTTTGTAACATGATCAATTGGTAGTTCCCTTAATATATCCTGATCCCTACAATTTGTCAGCTTCAATTTGCATATAGCCGGAGTCCTTGGAAGTGAAGCCAGCATCTTCGAACACTCTATAATCTCAAGGATACCCAAAGGAGGAAGGTGAATGTGCAAATCTCCCTTTAGCTCTGAGCAACTCCGAATATAAAGCTCCTCGAGACGATGGAAAGCTCCTCCTTCATTTTCATCACCAAACAAAGACCATTTCTCCCAATTCCAAATCTTCTCAAAGTTTAAAACTTTCAACACCCCAAACGGCTTAATAGAAGCAGAACCAGTGCTTCCGTAAAAGTCTTCCCCCACTTCTAGAATTCCATTAAAACCAACAACAGAGAGGTTTTGTAAAGATTGTAGCTGCCCAAGTGCTCGTAAGCTGCAACTATATTTATAGTTTTCCAAATGAATACATTTTACATTAGAGAAGGAATGATCCCCTACCCAATTTGGAAAACTTCCACCCATGTAGAACTTTATTGTGAGACTTTTCAGGTTTCTGTGAGGTTGCAGACCGTTGAGTACATCTCTTTGACTTTCCGAAATCGCAGAATTTGAACCTGCTTCCCAGTTTAATTCCAACTCTTTGAGGTCCATTTTATTCCACAAGCAGGCACGTTGTGCATCGGTGAAAGATTCAACATTTTCAAGATGATAGATAGAAAGTGCTCCTCGAAGATTTGCAAGCTCCCCCAATTCTCTAATGCTACACCCAGTGTGTTTGCTAACGACAAACTTGGTTAATGTCTGGAGACATTTTAGTTTGCCCATGTGCATCGGCGTTTAGTTATGCTGGGAGTTTCAGTCAAATCAAGATGGCATAAATTAATGAGTTTTTGCATGTCTCTTGGCAATGTTTCAAGCCAATTACAATGAGATAACTTCAATGTTTGCAAATTGTACAACTTACATACAGAATCAGGCAACCTTTTAATGTTCGTATTAGAAATGTTCAAATAACGTAGCTGTGTAATTTTTCCAATTGATTCTGGCAACTCGCATAGTTTCCAGTAGCCAGATAGGGAGAGCACCCGTAAACAACTTAACATCGGCAATAAATCATGCATCAGCTTTTTAGTTAGGTATCGAGATTTTGAATGCCAAAAATGTACGCAATTGCGTAGCTTCTTTCAAAGTCTCGAACTTCTTAAAGTTATCAAAGCGAGTTTGAACATACGACACATGACGAGTCTTCTTTACGTTTTGATGAGAACGACTATCAACCTCCAACCTAAATGTAAAGTCACCGGACACAGATTTTTCCAAGTCATTGATGAGATCATGCATCTCAAAACATAGTTCATCTTTACTCGACTTCTGAAATAATGATGTTGATACAAGAATGTCAAAGTAATAATTACCAACTTCTTCCATTGTTTTGTTTTCAATTTCGTGGAGAAAACCTGCTGCCATCCATAATAAAACTAATTCATCTTTCTTGAAGGGATAGTCTTTTGGAAATATTGAACAGTAAGCAAAACACCATTTTGTATATGAGGGAAGGTGTTTATAGCTTAATCTTAGAGCGGGATCAAGAATTTGTTCCTTTTCATTTGACAAACTCCATATCTCACCATTCAAAACCGTCTCCCATTCTTTCAATTATTTTTACCTTTACATTTTTCAACAATTTGTCGGCCTAAAACCTCTTAGTCTGAATGCATATTGGAGTTAGCATCATCAAATGCATATCTTGCAAATAATGACCAACAATCCTCCTCACACAACTTGTTTAGATGATGGGGTGGAAAAGTACCCACGGCCGATGCAACATCAAAATCGCGTGTTGTCACGATGATCCTACTTCCTTGTTGGAGAACTTTGAGAAAGGAAAGAGAATTCGAAGATTTATCAAGACTTTGAGGCGTAAGAAAATACTGTCTTTAAGACGATATTTGTCCCCACTCACAAAGAGTTTGCTAATAGGTTTCTAGTAAATCGTTTATAGGATACAACAAAGTCTTGAATTCTACAAATAGCAATTTTGTAGAATTCCTAGAGTTACTATTGATAATGATAGAAACAGAGAGAGATTAATCTTTTTCGTACTTAGACATGTCTTTCACGACTATATTTATAAAGAGTAAAGAGGTGTGCATGAAAAATCACGTCTGGACAGAGTTTACCATTTCTCGCTCGAGCGAGGTGTCGAGCGAAATTACTGTCTGACCTCTTTATCTCGGGGTGATTCTCGCTCGGGCGAATAGTCGAGCGAGAATGCAATGGTAAATTCACGTACCTCTTTGGTTGAGACGCGTCTGTCCTTCAGACAACGCATCGTTTCAATTTCATGCTCGAGCGAAACGTCGAGCGAACATCTAGCGAGATCACTGCCTGAATCTTACTCGAGCGGTATATCGAGCGAGTGTCGAGCGAAATCTCGGCCTTGCGCTCAATTCTCAACCATTTCTACACATTTTATCCCTTCAACTTTATATATATTACTATCTATTCCAACAATCCCCCACTAGGTTGTAATTTATATAATTAAAGTTCTGTTTCACTATTGATATTATCTCTCATAAAAGAATGTATCTTTCGATTTAAACATTCCCTTAGTGTAATTGGTTCAAGGTTATGAAAAGTAATTTGTGGCCTAGGCTTAAACCAAAACTCTTTCGTTCAGAACCGGAACCAAAACACAAAAAATAATATATCTTTTCCAATAGAATTTCACAATTTTTATTTTAGCAGTGTTATGGCCTTGTGCTACAACCTGGTTTAATGAATATTTACAAGAGACAAATCCAGATATCTTGTTAAAGCGACACCACTTCTATATTCATATAGGCGAAATTCCTCTTAAGTCTCCGTTACTAAGACACTTTTAAATTCGAACTTCGTTAAGAGTATAACTCATCCTCTTCAACGTAACAGTCAAGCACTTTTCATCCTGAATGAGACTTTGTTATTGCAGTGCTTTACTAATCACTAATCAGTAACTTGTTTTTACCCATTAAACTCTTTTAAGTAAATCTTAAGAGTTGGGTTACCATTACTGGTGATTTTATTAAAATGGATTTAGTCCCATACCAATGGATGTGATCCTTACTTGTTCTCGCGATAAACTTTTAGTAAAAGGATCTACCAAATTACAACTTGACCTCACATAAACAATCGTTATGATCCCATCAACTACTAATTGTCTAACATAATCGTGTCTTAAACTTATATGTCTAGACTTTTCATTATACACTTTATTGTATGCTCTAGAAATAGTAGCTTCACTATCACAATGCAGAGAAATAGCTGGCATAGGTTGTGGCCACAACTCTATTTCTAATAACATATTCCTAAACCATTCTACTTCTTTCCCTGCTGTTGCTAAGGCTATAAACTCTGATTCCATTGTGGAATGAGAGATACACGTCTGTTTCTTAGATGCCCAAGAAACAGCACCCCCACCAAGGGTAAATATCAAACCTGTCGTGAATTTATTATCACTAATGCTAGTGATCCAACTAACATCAGAATATCCTTCAAGAACCGCTAGAAACTTCGAATAAAAAAGTCCTAAACCAATTGTCTTTTTTAAATATCCAAGGACTCTACCAATTACTTTCCAGTGGGTTACACCAGGACAACTAGTATATCTTGAAAGTTTGCACACAACAAAAGCAATATCTGGTCTAGTACAATGCATAGCATACATCATACTACCAATTGTACTAGCATACTCCAGTTGTGCTACTGCTCTTCCATTATTCTTATCCAACTTGACACTAGAGTCAAAATGTGTATTAGCTTCTTTTATTCCTAAATAATTGAATTTAAGAAGCACTTTCTCAATGTAGTGAGATTGACACAATGCATAACCACCGTTATGCTTCTTCACTTTAATACCTAAAATGGTATTTGCTTCATTAAGATCTTTCATTTAGAACTTTGAAGTCAAGTACTTCTTTGTTTCACAAATGCCTTCCAAATTAGTACCAAAAATTAGCATGTCATCAACATAAAGACAAACAATAACACCATATTTTCCTGTGAACTTTGAATAAATGCACTTGTCAGCACTATTGTGTTTGAAACCATCAGCCAATATAACGGTATCAAACTTTTCATGCCATTGTTTAGGTGCTTGTTTTAGTCCATATAATGACTTAGCTAATTTACATACTTTTTTTTCATTTCCTGATAGAACAAATCCCTCAGATTGTTCTATGTAAACTTCCTCGTCAAGTTCACCATTTAAAAATGCAGTTTTTACATCCATTTGATGCACAAGTAAATCATATATAGATGCAAGAGCAATAAGTACACGAATTGATGTTGTTCTCGCCACTAGAGCATAGGTGTCAAAATAGTCTATACCTTGTTTTTTACTAAAACTTTTGGCAACCAATCTTGCCTTAAATGTATGAACAGTACCATCAATATTGTACTTCCTTCTTAATACTCATTTGCAGTCAATAGCCCTTGAGTTTGGAGGTAAGTCTACTAGTACCCAAGTATTATTAGCTAATATTGAGTCCATCTCATCATTTATTGCTTCCTTCCAAAAGGTTGCATCTCTAGAAGTCAAAACTTCTTTAAAACCTTTTGGATTATCTTCCATATTTAGGACAATGGGTATTTTGTTAAGAACTGTGTTTAAGTCTCCTTCCACAAGGAAAACTAGGGTAAGAGTTGATACAAAATTAGGACCAAAATTCTTTTCTTTTCTGATTCTCTGACTTTTTCTTTGCTCTTTTGGCAAATCCAAAGACTTTCTCTTAATTTTATCAAGAGATTTATTCAAGTCAGAGTTAGAACTTTTAGTTTGATTGGGTTCTAATATTAATTCAGAATCACTTTTAAATTTATTTTCAATAAATTCAACATCTCTTAATTCTACTATAATATTTGAACTCAAGTCCAACAACCTATATGTATTGGAATTTTCAGCATATCCAACAAACACACTTTTTAATGCTCTTGGTCTTAATTTAGTCCTCTTTGGATCTGTAACTTTGTAGAAAACTAGACACCCCACACTTTAAGATAACTTAAGTTTGGTTTTCTTCCATTCCAGAGTTCATAAGGTGAAACTTGTAGTTTCTTAGATGGTATTCTATTATGTATATGGCATGCTGTCAATAATGCCTCTCCCCACAAATTAAGAGGCAATTTTGTACTTAGAATCATAGCATTCACCATATCTACAATAGTCCTATTTTTCCGTTCTGCCAAGCCATTTTGTTGTGGTGTGTAAGGTGAGGTCATTTCATGCATAATCCCATGCTTTTCACAGAATCTAGAAAATTCATGTGAGAAATATTTTCCACCTCTATCCATTCTAAGAATTTTGATCTTCTTCTCCTTTTGATTTTCTAATTTTGATTTATACCGAATGAACATGTTATAGGCCTCATCCTTACTCCTCATTAAATACACAACAGTATATCTAGAGAAGTCATCTATTAATGTAATAAAATATCTTCTTCCTTCTCTAGTTAAAATACCATTTAACTCACAAATATTAGAATGAATAAGTTCTAATATTTGTGAATTTCTGTTAGCAGTAGGAAAAGGTTTCTTGGTCATTTTTGCTTGAATACAAATTTCACATTTCGAGTCAACTACATTCTTGTAATCTATTAAGCTATGCTTTAACATGTATTTCATGTATTTAAAATTCAAATGTGCTAAACGACCATGCCACATAGAAAAGGAATCAAGCATATAAGCAGAATTTGTAACTTCTTTATTAATAATAATACTGAGTTTGAACATCCCATCACAAGAATATCCTTTGCCTATGAATACACCATTCTTAGACAAAATTAATTTGTCAGACTCAAGGACAGCCTTTATGCCCTTTTTACATAGTAAATTGGCAGACAAAAGGTTCTTCTTAATTTTTGGAATATGATAAACATTAGTGAGTATAAGTTTCTTTCCAGACGTAAGTTGCATCTCTACATTTCCTTTTCCATGAACTTTGACTGCATTGTGATTCCCCACAAGAACTTGCTTACTTTCAATAGTCTCAACATAATTCTTGAATTGTGCTTTATCATTGCACACATGCACTGTAGCACCGGAATCAAACCATCAATCAGAATTATTTGCAGTCGAAGCAAGATGCACTTCTGTTATCATGCCAATCTCCATTTCTTCTACCATCGCAATAATTTCATTAATTGCATTTGCAACATTTGAACTGTTGCCATCATCTTTCTTCTTGTTTTTCAAAAATCTGCACTCACAAATATAATGGCATTTCTTCCCACAGTTGAAGCATTGCCTATTTTTCTTCATTTTATCGGTAGAAGAATTCTTTTTAAAAGTGTTTCCCTTTTTAGGCTTAAGAAAATTCTTTTTCTTTTCATCACCCTTTTGCACATTGTTCACATTTACTTTAGAATCAAAATGGCTATCATCACGAATTCTACTATCCTCTTCAATTCGTAGATGCTTTCCAATTTGTTCTAAAGTAAGTTCTTCTGTCATATGCAGAAGCTTATTCCTGTAATTATTCCAACTTGGTGGGAGTTTTGCAATGATTGCTCCCACTTGAAATAATTCAGGAATGACAATGGCCAAATCACGAAGTTTGTTGACCAAGACTTGCAACTCATGCATTTGGTCCAACACAGACAGATTATCCACTATTCTAAATTCAAAGTACTTCAAAATAATAAATTTATCAGTACCTAATTTTTCTGTCTTATACTTCATTTCAAGAGCATTCCATATTTCCAAAGGTGATTTCATAGTAGTGAATAAATCATATAATCGATCAGAGAGAGTGTTAAGAATGTGACCTCTGCAGACCAATTCATCCTCCTTGCGTTTCTTCCTCAATGCCTTAACAGTTCCAGAATCATCTGGTGTTGATACAGGAATTGGCTCCAAACTTGGATCCAAAACATAAAAGATCTTCAGCGCAGTCAGAAGAAATTTCATCTTGTCTTGCCAACGAGTAAAGTTAGAGCCATTGAATCTGTCTAACTTCACAAAATCTTGATTCATTACTTTGAAAGTAGCGGATTCTAAACCTCCTTCCATTGTAATATTGTCTTAAAATTGTTGGAGAACTTTGAGAAAGGAAAGAGAATCCGAAAATTTATTAAGATTTTGAAGCGTAAGAAAATACTGTCTTTAAGACGATATTTGCCCCCACTCACAAAGAGTTTGCTAATAGGTTTCTAGCAAATCGTCTCCAGGATACAACAAAGTCTTGAATTATACAAATAGCAATTTTGTAGAATTCCTAGAGTTACTATTGATAATGATAGAAACAGAGGGAGATTAATCTTTTTCGTACTTAGACATGTCTTTCACGACTATATTTATAAAGAGTAAAGAGGTGTGCATGAAAAATCACGTCTGGACAGAGTTTACCGTTTCTCGCTCGAACGAGTGTCGAGTGAAATTACTGTCTGACCTCTTTATCTCGGGGTGATTCTCGCTCGAGCGAATAGTCGAGCGAGAATGCAACGGTAAATTCACGTACCTCTTTGGTTGAGACGCGTCTGTCCTTCAGACGACGCATCATTTCAATTTCACGCTCGAGTGAAACGTCGAGCGAGCATGTAGCGAGATCACTGCCTGAATCTCGCTCGAGCGGTATATCGAGCGAAGTCTCGGCCTTGCGCTCAATTCTCAACCATTTCTACACATTTCATCCCTTCAACTTTATATATATTACAACCTATTCCAACATTCCTTGTACCCCAAGTATAAAGGGGTTGCTTAATATCTCCCAATCAATGTAATTCTTATTCCAAACATCATCCAAAACGAGTAGGAATTTCTTTCCCTTCAATCTCTCCTCTACTTGAACTTGAAGTCGATTTAGATCCTTAATATCACTGGTCGAGGAAGTTACTTCTTCTAGAATCGTTTTTGTTACTTTAAACATGTCAAATTCTTTTGAAACGCAAACCCATGCTACAACGTCAAAATGCTTATTAACCCTGTTGTCATTGTACACAAGCTGCGCAAGGGTAGTCTTGCCCATTCCCCCCATGCCGACTATTGCAATCCCACCTATCTTATTGTCAGTACTAGCTTCATTAGCAAGTAACTTATTAATTATTTCATCCTTATCATCATTTCTACCACAAATTTTTGAATCGTCTATCAAAGAAGTAGTGGGCAATCTTTCAGATGCTTTCCTTCTGACGGTACTAACTTGTACTAGACCCAAGGCATTGGGCTGATTTGCCAGATTTTCTAATCTCCGAAGCACCCCTTTTATCCTTACTTCCATTTTCTTAAAAAAAAAAAGAGAAGTATGGATGGAGTTTGGTACCTTACTTGCAATATTGGTTCCATATTCCGCATCTAATTTGGATTGTAAGGCTTTTGTAGCAATCTGATCCAAGACGTCCTCTACATCATAGTCAGCATCCTTCAGTTCATCAAGCCACTTTTTCACACTAGGATTTGTAACTTGTTTATCCTCAGCATCTTCGAGCACTGCTTCCACAGATAGCAATACATTCTTCAACTTGCGCAAGACTTCATCACTTGGTTTTCGTCCCCTTAGCGGATCAAGGAACTCGGGGGATGCCATCCTATCAACTAATACTTGAAGGAAGGCAGAGAGAAGTGGTTCTACCACTAATTTGGCCATGTTTTGCTGTTTGAAAGGGGAAAAAGCAAATGAAGGAAAGTGAGATTGCAAGAACAGACCAGAGAGCAAAATGTGGTTGCAAGCAATATTTGGCAGTGAGCATATAGAGAGAGGAAACAGCCTATTGATATATACAAGGCGGAATATTTTTGGATGGCTGTTAAAATTTTGCCTTAGGATGGACATGAGTTGAAAAGCTGCTTTGTATATTAACGTAATTGAACATGATTCATTAGATTGTAATTATATTTTATTGTAAAATATATCTGGCGATCACTGACGTCAATTTATAAAATTATTGTATAAAATTTTTAAGAATATAGACTAAATATTCCCTTTTAAGAAAAATAAGATTATAACAATATTGTCATTTTACAAAATAAATTTTGATTATGTTGGTAAAAACGTTCTCTTTTGTGACTGCGCAATCATTTTTCATGAGCAGAAAGGAATGAAAGTAGTGGGTTTGGTGGCAAAAGAAATGCCAAGTAAAAATTAGTTGTACTAATTTCACGGACGTTGCCTTTGGGAAAGAAGATGAGAAAATCAAGTTAACATGATTGTATAATAGAGCCTACCAAAAAAAAAGAAAATGCCAAGGAATCAAAGCTTGCTAATTTGGAGGAATATAGTCGATCGAATAAATGCATACGCATGATTTATGTGTCCAATCCTTTAATAGGGCCTACCAACAAAAGAGTTAATCCCAAGGAAAGCAGTAAGTTTTACCAACTGCCTTTGGAAAAATGAGAGCATGAGAATCAAGTTCACATGGTATATGATAGGGCCTAGCAAAAAAGAAAGAAAATGCCAAAGAAGTTGCCTTTGAAAATTAAAGAGAGATGAGAATCAAGTTCCGCCATTTGCTTTATTGATAATAAAGTCAGATGATAATTATATCTTCAAGGATGATATTCCCTAACATAAATTTTATGAATGAAGTTATTTTTGCATATTTTTTATAAAAAATTGAATAATTTTTTTTGTAGTTCATATTTGGTGGACAGCATTGCAGTCTATATAAAAAGGTTCTCATTTTATGAATAAATTAAATAAATTTTCAAATTTCTAAAGTTTTTTTATTTTTAAATAAGGATATTTTAATCAATTTTATTCTAAAATGAAAATTTTTCTATTTGTTTATTATTTTGATTGTAAAGAAATCTAATTTTTTAGACTGTATGTAACATTGCTCTTATAAATTTTATTAATGTGATTGATTGTATCATTTTTTTATGTAAAATAATTATTTTAGCCAATTACATTAATTGAGTGTACAAATAATTCACAAAAATTCAAAGGCAAAATTCAACCAAAAGATGCGTCCAATCCTTCACAACAGTCCACTATTCAATTCAGAGCCCCAAAGAAATATGCAATAAACCACAAATAAGCACAGAAACCTTATATTTGCCTGAGCTCTCTCAACTTGCACTATTCCAATTTGTTTAAAATTAGCTTAGCTTTATAATGAAGGAATTAAGCACATAGCCACATGGTATAATAGGGCATGCCAAAAAAGTAAATGTCAAGGAATTAAAGCTTGCTAATTTCTAGACCTTGCGTTTGGTTTAATTCAAATATTTATAAATTATTTTATTTTTATTTTTATTTAGAGGCATTTCTTATCTTATCTATAAAATCAAACCAATTCTTAAAATTAACTTAGTAGCTAAGGAAGCGCATAGCCACATAGTATAGTACTAAACATTCGGGCCTCCCAAAAATGAAATGCCTAATAAAGGTAGTTGTTCTAATTTCATGGACGATGGCTTTGGAAAAGAGGTATGAGAATCAAGTTCCTAAATTGTGCAAGGCAACTTCTTTTATTAACTTAACCATCTTTTTAATACCCAAATTGAGTGGACTGCACACAAGATATGTTACGTATGAATATTGAGAAGAATTGAATTGTGATTTGTGAATAATAGTATTTTTATAAGTTTTATTAAAATGTGTTAACTTTCTTTGATTGAGATGAATTAATTAACTTTTTAAAATATATGAAACAGATTTGTGTGAGTTTAATTTTTTTTTATAAAAAATTAAAAAAGAAGCGATCCCATTAATATATATTTATATATATATATATATATATATATATTATATCCAGATTATTATCATATAATCTGGCTTCTTCTGGCTAAAGTTAAGTTATTAAAACCACTCACATCACATTACCTAAATCAAATAAACATTTTTACTTTTATGCAATGATTAGAAAAGTTTGACTAGTGTAGCCTGCGTCGCAATATTATTGATTAATTGCTTGCTGGAAGATCTAATTAATATGCGAATTCCATCTTATGGCAAATATATGGTGCATATTTAGACGGGTGAAAGAAAATATAACTTATAATTTTAGGATTTATAATTTATAATTTAAATAATAAATTTTATATTTTATAAATTATTTATTATTTGATAAATATGTATATAAAATAGGGGTGTCAAATTGTATTAACAGGTCGTGTTTGTGCCGTGTCAAGACATGTATATTATACTATATAGGTCAACTCTAACCCGACTCATTAAACTTATCGTGTCAAAATTTCAAATCCTAACACAACTCGTTAACATAATGTGTCGTGTCGTGTCGTATCGTGTCAACCCGTTATGATTCATTAGTGAATATTATGAAATAAATTAACACGACAAAATATGATACGTTTCAACTTGTTTATATAAATATGTTGAATATGTCCAAAATTAATCCGATTGATTTAATTAAACTTAGCATAATTTTATACAAATGTTAAAATCATAATATTTATAAAAAAAAATATATAATACTAACTACAAGTATGAATTATAATATAAATAACAAAAATATTGAAAGTAAAATTCTAACAATTTTACTTTTAAATATAAGGGTATACTTGTAATTTTAACTTTCTTAACGTGTCATAATGTGTCATAAATGGTTAAAACAGGTTGACCCGCTATCAACCCGTTAAATAATCGTGTCATAACGGATTAACCCGTTTTGACCCGAAACCCTTTAAGACTAAACTCTAACTTGCTATTATAGTGTCGTGTTCGTATTTGGTTAACGAGTCGTGTGACATATTGTCACCCCTAATATAAAGTATTTTTAAAATTAGTTGTAGTAATTTTTTAAAATATACAGTTATCTGTATGAATTTTTTGACAAAATTATAATTTGGTATTTTTTTTAAAGTAGATTTTCAATTTTTTTTAAATAATTAAAGTATTTTTTATAAAATCATCAAACGTTTATTTTTTCTTTTAAAAGTAAATTTTAACTACTTTAAAAGCACCTTTTAACATTTGAATTTGTTATTGACTGTATATACGTGCCAATGTTAGGCTTGAAGGTTGTTATTGACTGCCATTTGACATTTGAATTTGCTAGCTGGGGGCGTTCTTGCATCACGTTGATGGCCAGAAATTGATGTGTATGTGACTCTCTCTCTCTCTATATATATATATATATTAAAAGCTGAATGTAAGTAATAATTTGGTCAAACCAATGTACCCCTATTTTTGTATTTAATTTCACACTGTCACTAAGCCCTATTATTTCTAATCATTTTGCCTCGACTTTTATATTTGTTCTTTCTTTATGTCCATCAACTCAGTTATCTCCTGTTCAGTTTCTTACGGTTCTACCCTTATCTTTTCTTTATTTATCATATTATCAGTCGCTTTCCATTTTCAAGTTTTTTTTTTATTGGCTTATTTATGCTTTTGCAAAACAACTTTGAGTAAAGACAAACTTTCACCAAGTTTTTGCATCAGGAAAAGGAAAATATTTTTTGGGTAATCTCAGAGTAGCCACCACTCGGCCTTCATGGTTTCTATCAATCACTCCAATCCCCCAACAAACAATTGATTCTATCAATGGCAGCAATCCAATGAACTTTGAATGTATTTGGAGAAGGGCATTTCCAAGCTTGATCTACTCCAAAAATGTTACTTGACCTGTTGTGCTTTTCCACTTTCACATTTGATAAGTCCACAATTATGTTTTTGGTAAAACCAACCAACTCTAGAGGAGAAGTAAATCTTCCATCAATACACATATCGGTTTCTCCTTTTCCACATAAGATGAGAAGTAATAGAAATTTAGTCAGTTCATCTTCATTTAAAATGGAAAACACCTTATCTGTTGGAATAGTCAAGTCAACACCAAAATTATGCAACGTGATGAGAAGCTGGAGGCTTCTAGAGTGGCAGGCGCCGAATGGAAGGAGCTGGATTGAGGCGCCGGAATCCCCGCCGGAATTTCACTACACGTTCACACTTATTTGTTTGCCTATAAATACATGAAATGAGAGTTGAAACAAATGGGGGGCGTGAATGAGAGATGTAAGGAGAGAAAGAAAGAGCTCGTTGAGCTCTGAGAGAAGGGAGAGGCGAGTTGAGAGGGTGTGATCTCCTCCCTAAATATTCTCTGTATTTCACCGGTTATTAGTGGAATTTTTTCCTTTCTCTATGTGGACGTAGGCTAAATTGGCCGAACCACGTTAAATTCTGGTCTCCATATTATTTGTGAGCTTCCGCCGATCCCAACAAGTGGTATCAGAGCCGGTAGGAGGCCGGATTTGTGAATTCTCGTAAAAGACCCATTTTTAAACTTGATCGGAATCAAGTTTGGAGGATACCATCAGATTCCTCAGGTCAAGACGAAAATTTTGGCGAAAATTTCGTCTCAAACGGACACCGGACGAAGCTACACTCTCCACACGCGCCGACTCGGCGACGGCCACGCGCCACACGCGCGCGCAGTGAAAAAGACAACCTCCGACCCGTTAAATCCAGGTGATCCGACCCGTACCGGTTTGACCCGGTTTCCGACCCGCTACAGTACCCAAATGGATAAAGAATATTCCGTCGGTATATTCCGTCGCCGGAAGAATATTCCGTCACCGGAAAGAATATTCCGTCACTGGAAAGAATATTCTGGTTCAGGAATATTCCGGTGACTGAGAGAATATTCCGGTGACCGGAGAGAATATTCCGGTGAATGGTGGGGAATATTCCATTTTTCTTATTTTTCAAGTTTTCGGCACAATTTTGATCGGTTTGGAACGAGACAAGAGTCGTTTCCAAGGTTTTCCACCGTTCCGGACGCAACGGTGAGCTCTGTTTGTTGAGATTCAACTCCGAACGTTGAGAAACGGTCACTCAAATCAAAGATTAAAGCCGAACTGATGGAGGAATAAACATTGAGCAAGGGGAGCAGTTTTATTTTCATTAGAATCTGCGCAATTGACAGATGAGGGGAGTTAGGAAAGATTCAAGAGATGGTTGCAGTTCTTACTTTTCAGCAGTAGGAAGTCCTATGTACACAAGTAGTGTATATCAGATCTGACATCACTTATGCTATGAGAATAGTGAGTAGTGTTCTTTCAAATGCAGGGAAAGAACACTGGAGAGCAGTAAAGTCGATTCTCAAGTACCGTAAAGGTACATCAACTTTGTACTATGGGGGAGCGGATCCAGTCTTGGAAGGTTAAGCTGATACAGCTGGTGATCTTGATGGAAGATCTATATCAAGATTCATTTACACATTTACAGGGGGAGCTGTATTAAGACAGTCCAGACTGTAGGCATGTGTGGCTTTATTCACAACGGAAGAGATGTTGTGATTAAAGCGGTTTCTCCAAGAGACATGGTTCAACCAAGGAGTACAAAGTGTATTGTGAAAGTCAAAAGAGCTTTTGACTTGGGTCACAATGTGATTCGCCATCATTGGATATATGAGGTGATGGATCAGTAGCTATTGAAGCTTGTGAAGATCCATGAGAAAGAGAATTTGACGACATGCTAACAAAGGTAATCTCACAAGAGCTATGTGAAGACATAGTTTGAATAGATATCTTGAATTAAAAGATGTCAGAACATCCTCCATTTGGTGTTGAGGGGGAGATTGTTGGAATAGTCAAGTCAACACCAAAATTATGCAACGTGATGAGAAGCTGGAGGCTTCTAGAGTGGCAGGCGCCGAATGGAAGGAGCTGGATTGAGGCGCCGGAATCCCCGCCGGAATTTCACTACACGTTCACACTTATTTGTTTGCCTATAAATACATGAAATGAGAGTTGAAACAAATGGGGGGCGTGAATGAGAGATGTAAGGAGAGAAAGAAAGAGTTCGTTGAGCTCTGAGAGAAGGGAGAGGCGAGTTGAGAGGGTGTGATCTCCTCCCTAAATATTCTCTGTATTTCATCGGTTATTAGTGGAATTTTTTCCTTTCTCTGTGTGGACGTAGGCTAAATTGGCCGAACCACGTTAAATTCTGGTCTCTATATTATTTGTGAGCTTCCGCCGATCCCAACATTATCAAGTAAGGTCTAGAAAGAGGGCACTTCCACCAGACATTTTTGTAACTTTCGAGAACAGGAGGCCCACACATCTTAAGCTGCTGAACAACTCCAAAGAGAATGAATGACAGATTCTGTGACCTTCAAGCATATAGGGCAATTTGGACTATCTACATTAACGTTCCTCTTATGGATATTTAACTTTGTAGGTAAAGATTTTAAACCATACCCCTATTAACCACTTTGTTAAGAGAAATGTTTTATACAATCTTAAAATGGGAAAATTCCGTGCATGGCACAGGACGTACGATGTCCAGAAAGAAAAACATGAATATATGATTAATTGCGCTACTTTTAAGGATTTTACGTGTTTAAGTTTGAAAATTCACTATTTGACAAGCTTTGAAATTGTAGCCTAATTGCCAAGGTCTTTGCCCGTTGAGCAGATGGCATAGGACCTGTCTGGGAGTAACTCCTAGTCATGGACGGGACCGAGCAAGTTCAACGCCCGCGAGATATGAGTCATGCAGGTCGGGCTTGGGCCAGGGAGGCAAGGTCAGTCCAAATAACCTACAGAGACGTAGTAAACCCAATCAGAAGGACTGACATTGAAACGGGCCGACAACCTGCATGCAAGATCTCATTAACAACTCTACACTCGAGTACTAACGGTTGGAGAGACCTAGACCGGTGGGTGCGCCTTTACTGAAGTCAAGCCGCATTGAATGAACAGGATCGGCTCAATATATTACGAGCCTTACATAAAAATTTTGATTGAGATTTTTTTTAATTAAAATAAAATAAAATAAAATAAAATAATTTTAATTTTTATATTACATATTTATTTAAAAATAATGTCTATTGTTTGTTAAGTAATATTATTAATTAAGATTTACACCATATTTTTAACTAATAATCGATTTAATCTTTATTAAAAAAATCTAATTTAGAGAAGATTTTATCAAATATATTTTTATAATACGTGCTCTTAAGTCTTAAAGACCGTCTGGGAATACAAATATTTTTTATGTATTCTCAAATATATTCAAAATTAACTTTTTCTTTTATTCAAAATTTAATAAAATATATTAACTTAAATTATTTCACTACTATTTATAGATATTTTGAGGAATACTTGTAAAACTAATAATAACATATATAATATCTATTTGATATTTTTATTCTCTTATTGAATTAATTAATTTTTTAATTATATTTTTAAGGAAAAAAATTATTAATTTAGACATTTTTTAAAAGGTCTTTTTCTCTTAGGTGGAGAAATGTTAGTCACAAATAAAAGTCACAAATAAAAGTCACGCTTCATTTAAAAAAAATATATATTCTTTCTACTTAATGATTAAGTAAGTATTTTTTATTAATATTATAAATTTATTTTTAAAAAGTAAAATATGAAAACTATTTTAAAAATAAAAGAAAGATAATAAAAAATAATAATAATTTTTTTTTTTTTACCTGGTCGGGATCCTATTCGGAATTCCCCAGGAGTGGCTGTAGAAGCACTCAGGATTCCAGGAACATCAGATCATCAACCGTACGTGATCTGATGTTCATACCAGCAGTACACGGTTTTGCATCATGTGAATCTTTAATTTCAGCCCCATGCCTCTGAATGAAACATGAACACATTAATTAAAAACCAAATTTTTTTTTATTTATTTTAAGAGAAATAGTTATATATGGATTTAATTCAAAGTTGATATTTTAAGTAATTAATCCGGCCGAAGTATATTCAAATTTGATAGTTGAATTATTTTAAAGTCACATGTACTGTGCATTAATAATATTGTACATGTATATTTACACATGACTTGGACCATCCCTCAGCCACACATGATATTTCAGTGAGGGGATTCAAGCTGTGATCTGTCTCTCGACTGAAAGATATGGTAAGCAGCGTAATGATCTAGGTAATTCGGTTGCTGATCATGAGTTTGGCTAGAGCTGGTGCTAAAAGTGATCAGTTTAAAGTTTTTTTGCCTCGTCTTCTTTCTTACGTACCTGGATTAGCTAGCATGGGGTGAATTAAAATTGGATTTAGTTTGCCAAAATTTAGACATAGTATTTTTTTTTTTTGGTACCATAGTTGTTAATACTGTATAATTTTCTCATATGTTTTGTTTATTACAGAATATTGACAGTATAATTTCAGTTTTTTGGAATTTGGTTTTGGGATTTAGTTTGTAATCCCAATTTTTTTTTTAAGTATACTATAAGAAAACTACTTATTTAGTAGTCAGTTAATTCTAGTGAATGATTATTTACGACAAAAATTGACTTCAAATAATCTTATTGTCGCAATTAAATGATTACAAAAGTCTATATTTTTTTTTAATGTTACATGATATTCCTCAAAATTAAGAATAATGTTCCTCTTCCTTTCTATAAATAAATAAAAATTGATGAATTTCTTCATACATCTATAAATGTCATCCATATATATCTACGACAGAATCTGAGATGAAAAGTAGTATCTTATAAAGATCATAAATCAGTCATCCACCAAGACAAATTTTCAAAACGTTATAACATTTCACTAGTAGCGTGTTGAAGTTTGATTAAACAAGAGAAAGAGAGATCATGCATGGAAAGGCTGGCTCTCACGCGGAGTTTTGTTAGTTAGACTTGTCACATGATCCGCGAATCTCCAGCTTAATTAATTGTTGCCTTTTCAACGACTGCGACCTCTATCTTCATGCATCTTAAGATTTTGGCCCTCTTTTCCCCTTTAACTCCCACTTTACCCCGTTCTTGATCGGCCTCATGACATCATGAAGTACATGCAATATCCCTTATGATGATCTTATCAGAAATTGCATTCAATTAATTATATGATCTTGATCATTTCCTGTTTGTGTGGGTTTTAGAAACTTTTAATTGACTCAAAAATATTAATCATTATATTATCTATACTTCCTCAATACTTTTCAAACTGATCGAAATTAATTAGTCTTTTAATGAAGACCATGCTCTATGGATCAGGAGATCGATCCTGAGATTTAATTAATTGTTTAATCCAAGTGATCATAACTGATTAACCTAAATTTTCTAGCAGCAATATTGTAATGGAAGCAATCAATCAATATAGATTGATTGGAAATGATCTTATTCAATTAAAATATAACACCCACTAGGTATATAATAATTAAATGTATTGAATCTATTAATTCTTTTTAAAGAAATATATATTGAGGCGATCACAATCTCGAATATGAAACTCAAATGAATCAGATAGGAAATGATACTCTTAATCATATATAGAACTACAATGAAATACATCATGTGTTTAATTTAATATATAATATTAAACATGTTAGAATTATCATAAAATCGAGTTGATATTAGCAGCATTTATTTATGTTAATTAGACATGATAGGGACATAATTTAAGATATTAATGATATTCATTTAATTTCAAGGAACAAGTATTTGGAAGATTGGTGATCTGGTTCCTGTCCCCAATTTCTATTGAGTTTGATCAAATTAATCAATAGGGTTGACCTTTTGATCAGAACTATATATATAATGGCTGATATCACTCAAAACCAAGCAACTTGACAAGGGTGAGAGGAGAATGGCCACTCAAAATTCATATGATAATTATCAAAGACAACGGTTTGAGCAATGATATTATTGGCCATGTCAGGTTCATAGCTACAAGATAAGAGCATGGTATAGAACGGTTGCTAAAGACCATCACAATTCACAAGCGTAGTACATTTTCCCAATAAAGTTATTTTATTTGCCCAACTCTTTAATTCCCTTAATTTAGACGCAAAATACTTTTTTTTTTCCTATAAAGTAAAAAGACAACCACTCTGTACTGACAAGTGGGTTGAAGAAATAAATTGGAAAGGACACATGTGTGTCCGAAAGACAGAGACATTACTCGCAAAGCCAAATTTTTATAAACTCCCCCTCGTGTGTTCCATTGATTGCTCGCTACTTTACTCCAACACATCGACCAAAAGCCACCTTACTCTTTACGGCTAGCCAATTCAAGAGATCTTCTTTCTTCTTTTTCTTCTTCGTCTTCTTCTTCTTCTTCTCCTTCTTCTTCTTTCCATGGCCATGGATCCTAACCAAGTTCCTCCTCAAGGTCTAAACCCAGAAGAATACAAAGAGCTCGAGCCCGTCATTTGCAACTACCACAAATTCGAGCCCATGCCCAACACATGCACGTCCCTAATAACACAGAAAATCGATGCTCCGGCGGATGCCGTCTGGCCTGTCGTCCGGAGCTTCGGTAACCCTACAAAATACAAGCATTTCATCAAGAGCTGCAACATGATGGGTGATGGCGGCGTCGGAAGCATAAGAGAGGTCACCGTCGTTTCGGGGCTGCCGGCCTCCACGAGCACCGAGAGGCTGGAGATTTTGGACGACGAGAAGCATATTCTGAGCTTTAGGGTTGTCGGCGGCGAGCATAGGCTGAATAATTATCGGTCTGTCACCTCGGTGAATGAGTTCGAGAAAGAAGGGAAGGTTTACACCATTGTCTTAGAGTCTTACGTTGTAGATATACCGGAGGGAAACACCGGCGAGGATACGAAGATGTTTGCGGACACTGTCGTGAAATTAAACCTTCAGAAGCTCGCCGTCGTCGCCATGGCTTCCCTGCATGGACATGAATGAAGGTTGATGTGCATGCATGGTTGCTTAGGACATTAATGGCCGCGGGAGGGTTCCATTTTTTTTTTTTTTTGAAATTTTAATCAAGTGGTTGGTATATGGTTCTTTCAACCTTGCAAGTTGGATTTTTTTTATATTTTTTTTAATGATTAGACAGTTTGGATTGGTGTGTATATTTGGTTTCATTTGTTGGATTCTGATGATCCAGTCATTATTGTGTAATTCTGTGGCTATTGTTTAAGATATATTTTCAGCTGCTCTTGATCAATAAAATGCTGAGAATTAGACAAATGATCAAACCAGAAACAGAATAAAGAGTATATCCCATTAAGTTTCATATATATATATATATATATATCCTAATGATTCAATGGTACAATAATTTACATTACTAAATGGTACCATAATTCCTGTGTATTAGAGTATATCATTTATATGTCATCTAATTAATAATATTATGTAGTGTAGAGGAATTAATAAAATAGCAATATTATATATACATATATATATATATATATTAGATCGTTCGAGAAGTTTGTAAATATTATGTTTTGGTCTTAAATAGTATTTTTTAATTATAATTAAAATATCACATATATATATCTATTTTTTTTTATTTTAATAAGATTATTCTTAATGATTGTGTTATGCATATCATCACGTTTAAAATTCTTTAAACCTCAATCATTGTTTTTAATGTATTTCTACTCAAAAGATTGTGTCTGTTTCTTTGCGGCTATAGTACTGTCATTGATCATTATATTTCTAAATCTTTGACTGAACTAATTAATTTACATAAGTGATCATGATTTTGGGCCAAGCTTAAATTTAAAGCTAGCACTAGACATTGATCATTATAACAGTACTCATGATATCATTACATATGATTATGACCCTTAAACTTGCTTGTAACTCATAATTAATTAATTAAATATTTAGGAGAAACTAGCTAATCTTAAAAATAAGTCACAACAGTACATGAGAGACTTTTTTTCTAAAGAGTTTTCGTGTACTCCAAGCAGAAAATTAATTAAGGCCGGGATCATGATCAGTTCTCATTGCATGGGGAAATGAATTTAATATAACGATCGACAGCCTTGTACTGCGCTTATATATTATCATATGCATGTAGATCATGTAATATTGTAACGTGAGAATTGGGATTATCTGAAGACCATTGAGACATATGAGTAGGTGAGCAGCTATTACTTGGTGTGCAACATTTTATCGTGTGGCTTGCATGTCAACCCCTGTTTCAAGGGCAAGGACGACAAAGTAGCTAAATTGCGCCATATACTTTTTTTGTGGTAACTTGTGACTAACCTTACGACATGTGACCTTGAAGCCTCCTCATCAACATCTAATATCTCATTTGGACGTTGTGAAATTGTTTTATCTCGTCTTATTTTATTATTATAATATTTTAAAATATTTTAAATAAAATATATTAAATATTAATTCAATTTTTTAAGATCTTAAAATAATATTAATATTAATAAATAATATTTAATAATATTTTGTCTAATTTTTATTTAAAATTATTTTATCTTTAACTTACTATTAAAATCGAACTTAAATAACACTACAAAAAAAATTATCAAATATAACTAATCTGATACATTTAAAAAAGATAGAACGCCTAATTTGATACAATTTAATTATTTTTACTTCTTTTAAATACATCAAATTGATTATATTTATCTAAAAATCTTATAACGTAACCTCTACAAAACGTGTCAATCTCCTCAGCCACTTGTTATTACTGTCTTTGTCCTTTTTTTTTTTTAACATGTGACATGACTGTACCGTTTTCTTTTTCCAAATTGTGACAGTTTAGCAATTATTTAATTATCACAATTAAACTGCCAACTGTGGGGTTTTAATGAAATAACTGTTAACCGTCCGTGGGATCATGAAGAATATAATAATTATCAAATGAGATTAATGCTTTAAGTTCTTCATGTACTCGTGATCGACTTTCTCAACCCTATAAACAGAATAAAAGGGGAGATATATCAATAGCGTACATATATATATACACACATATTTGTATGTATCAATATCTCTTCCCAAGATTTTTTTGCTAAATTTTAGGGTTTAGATTGATAGATACACTGGTCGTGCCATGCACACCAGTGACACCATATTGTGCAAGCACTACAAAAAAAAAAAGAGCATTATAACAATTAATAAACAGGCTATTTTCATCACAAACAATTTTTTTAATTGTAATTAATTATTTATAATGTCCATTTTTCTTATAGTGGAGATAGCTCCCTCCCCACATTGGGGGGGGCCCCACAACCCAAGGGTGGGGTATCCCGCCCTGCTAGGAGGTCGAGGAGAGGAGGGAGGACGGATTCTAAATCCACCCCACCTCATGTTCACTTCAAAAATAGACCATATTCATTAGGTTTAAAAATTATTTGTAAATCCAAAGTAATCAAAATTATATTCTTAGATCCAAATTGTAAATTTAAATTTTAAAATATAATTATAATCTAGAAATTATGTAGTTTTTAAATTTACTAGTGTATCTTTTATGTAAGTTATAGTATAGTAATTTTTAAATTTTGTAATTTTTAAATTTGCTAATACATATTTTGTATAATTTATAGTTTTTAAACTAAGTAGTTTCTAAATTTACTAATGCATACTTTGTGAACAAATCTAACAAATTGTAATATATATATATATATATATACACTATGTGTAAAATATAAGTATATATGTAGATTTATATATAAATATATTTATATTTACATATATACATATATAAGTGGAAAAATGTAGGTCGGGATTGGGCCTTTCCTGCCCCTACTAGGGGAGCTAGATGTGGGGCGGGGCAGTAGGTGTAGGGCTCGCTGCCCATCTCTAAGATAGAAACATAAATCTACTTGTAACATTCATTAAATATTTATTACTTGAGAAATTCACCCCGACAGCTATACAATTGTATGGAGTTCATTTTATGTTTCTTTTCTTCTCCACTTTAGACCCCCTAAAATTGAGTCAAGACCTCTTAAGAAATCCAAATCTCATACATGACATGATAATGTATATATAGATAAAGGTATGCTATAAAGGATTGTGCTAATAAGGTTTGGAAAAATGCTTAGTCTAAATAAATTATAAATTAATGTTGTTCAATGTGGTATGGTTATATCTTAGTGTGAAGTAAATCTAATATATATTAAACCACATTAATTTATATGCTTCTACAGTCTTGTTTATATATAAAACCGAGCAAGGTTTTCATGGTTAAACTTGGAAAGAAATTCTTAGGATTGGTTTGGTTATACAGGATTGGTTTGGTTATACAAAACCAAACTATCACATCTCATATCATCTTATATAATCATTAAAATTTTTTAAAATATAATAAATAATTTAAATTTTTTAATTTTAAAGGAAAAATAATATTAAAATTTTAACAAAATATCTCATTTTATAGCATCTGAAATGCATAACCAAACTAGCCTTAATCATGAAAAGGTTATACCGTGGGACTTGGACTTCCATTAATATAACTAAAATGAACCCTTGCTAGTTGCTTGCTTTAAAAATCTAAAAAAAAAAAAAAAAAAAATCTTGCTTCAAGAATGAAGACTGAAGACTGCTAGGTATCTATGGGCCTAAGTAGTATGTTGCACAATCCAACTGACTGGCCCAGATTCGTGATCAGGTTAAGCCCAGACAACTGTTTGGTGAAGAATAAGATAAACATAAAAGGTCAAAATACCAAAACATTGGTACTCCTTTGTACTCATTCCAATCTTTCAGGGCATGCGGTATTCCATTTCCTGCCATATTCTTAACCCCTTGTTCTCATGACTGTGTCCTTATTCAGGAAAGGAATCAATAATCACAGGATTGTACTATTTGGGTATTATTGTCTCTATTTTATTGAGTTTTATTGGGGAGGAAGATTGATAATTTGATAATATGTGGATTATATTTCTCATGGCATATCCATAAGATTAGGGGTGTTCATCCGGGCCGGGTTGTACCTGGCCCGGTTTAAAATTTTATTTATTTCTTAACATTTTTAAATTTTTTTTTAAAAAATGTTTAAGAAAATTTCGAATCCGGGTTCCGGATTCCTAAATCCGGAACCCGAATGAACACCCCTACATAAGATAGATCCATCGTATTATTAAACACATTAATATTTATATAAATTATTTTAATGATTACAATATTTTTATAAATGAAAAAAAGACAAAAAAGATCACATCATTGCAAAAGTAGCAAAAAGTGTCCATATAGATGGCAAAAACTGAAAACAAAATTATATTGTGGAAAATTTTATTTTGGAGGGCTACATATCTTTAGAAGTATAGCTTATAGGTATAGTCATTGAATGATTAAGCGTTTATAACATCTACAAAAAGTGTTCTATTTAGTAGATGTTACAAAATAGGTATAGGTTGGATTTTGCTAGACTTGATTCTGATTTTTTTTTTTTAAATATTTTTATTTAAGAAATTAAAAAATAAAATCTAAATCTAAAGCTCGAATATTCAAATTCAAAACTCAGACAAAGAGATTTATTTAAAATTTAGGCATAATTTATTTTTAGAGATAAAATAAAAGTTAAAAAAAATATTATTGTAAAATATTTTTTTAATATTAATTTAATTTTAAATTTTGAAAAGATCATTTTGGAATTTAAAAAAATATAATTTTTTATTTTATTTTATATAAAAATTTAAAAAAATATAATTATAAATTTAAAAAGAGTTTTAAATTTTACATTTTGTCTCTATAAGTTAACCAGATCTAAATTTTGACACTTTATTTTTGATAAGGCGGTGCTACAACTATCATTGTATATGCATCACCTAATACACTGTTAGTATAATTTTAGTTTTTAATTTTTTAATTTTTTTTTTGGTATTATTTTTTAAATATTCTAAAACATTTTTAAAAAATCAGTATATTATTAAAAAATATTTACTTAATAATCAAATCTAAATATAAAAAATAAAAAATAAAAAAGGTAACAGTGCACACCAACGGTGCCTTTAGTTTATCCTTTCTGATATCGTTTCTTGGAGAATTACAATTACTGCTTGTGAGTATTCAGACAAAGTGAATTTATTTAACACATCCGTTACAAAGAGACCACCACCCACTTGTCAGAATTTAATGTGATAGGTGTGGCTATTTGTCTTCATTATTTTGAAAAAAAAAATGCAGTTCGGGTGAAAAACATACTGCACATCACACTGTTCTGCTATAGTGTTTATACATTGAATTGGAAAATGATAGGATTAGTATTTTTATTATTATTTATCTACTACTTATTTTATATTTGATTTTTTTATTATTATTTAATAATTAAGAAAGTAATTATTAGTAAAATTCTATATTTTAAAAATTTTTTCTTAATGAATAAGAATGTTAAAAAAATACTTTAAAAGATGATAAAAAAAAACTTAAAAAAAATTGCAATACAAAACTAGTAGTAAATGGATATAACCCTATTAATGTCCTATTGAATTATGTTATTATACCGTTTATGTATTTTTTTTAATAAATAAAGAAGTAATTATTAATATATTGATATTTTTTATTATTTAAAAATATTTAAAAAATAATTAAAATAAAATATATATAATTTACATTAAAAACATATTAGTCTTGTTTGGATTTAAATTTAAGATGATATGAGTTGAAATGAATTTTAAAAATTGAATAAAATAATAATATTATTATTATGATATTTTAAAAAAATTAAATTAAAATTTTAAAAAAATTATATTAAAATTTAAAAAAATTATATTAAAAATTATATTTTATATAAAAATTTTAAAAAATATAATAATAAATTTAAAATAAATTAAAGTGTCTCCAAATCCAAAGAACCTAATTGGACAGATTGAAGAGGGAAGCATTACCTTATTTATTTCAGCTGCATTCGTTGCTGCCCAATTGTTCTTTTTATATATAGAATTTGATTTTTTTAAATACAATCGTACTCATCACTGCCAAATTGTAGGTAAGATTTGGCCTCGCTTGAATTCGGAGATGAAATAAGTTGAGATGAGTTTGATTTATTTTTTAATAATATTATTATTTTGAGATTTGAAAAAAGTGTGTTAGAATTTGAAAAATGTGTATTGGAATTTGAAAAAGATGTATAGAAATTTATGTTTTGTATAAAAAAATTATAAAAATATAATGATAAAATGGAAGTGAGTTGATCTATCCAAGCGGGGCCTGAATCATCACATCAGTGATCCCAGAAAATCCCCATTGATCCGAGATATTTTAAAAACATTAAGCATATAATATAATTATGATCCAGGAATAAAAGACATCATTCGATATCTCTGTTTTACAGGTTTATAGAGATTATAATCATCAGGGTCGAGGAGCAATTATGATCACGTCCGAGCTCAAACGGATGCCAGCCATCCAAAAGAGGAGTAGATGGGGGCTTGTAATTGCTACAATAAATTTTGTCAAAGATCTTCCCAATCCCACTAGATTTTCCCATCACCTAGTGAGTTTGCTTGCATCATCATTTCAGACTTTCTCTCTCTCACACAAAAGTACACTGTTAAAACAGTGTTCTTTTTCTCTCTTTGCACAGTTGCTTTGGCTTAACCCTTGAGTTGTAAGATTCTTAAGAGAAAGTGTGAGGCTTTTGCTTACCCGATTCTTGTTTCTAATCACATTTAGCTTCTCGTCTTAAAATAGGTGAAAAGCAAAGCACATTGTCTCTGAAAATGGGGCTGAGAAGACCTGGCATGAACAGAAGTTTGAACAGAGAGAATCCAGATATTTTGATTGTGATGATTGCAGAGCAGCAGATAATGAGAGGTGGTGGTGAGGACAAAGGAGATCAGAGACAGGGAAGGGATGGGCCCCCTAAAGACTGCAGCAGAAATGAGTGGCACTGCACCAAAGAGTAATGTGTTTCCTCCTCTCTCTCTCTACCCCCTTGTTTTTACTCGCGTTTCTCAGTCCCTTAACTCTCTCTCTCTCTCTCTCTCTCTCTGAATACATCCATTTTTATTCATCTCCACCTAGCTCTCTGAAGAAGCCTTTTTTTATTTTTTAATCTTTTTGGGACTCTTTTAAGTCTCGTGCTTGATGGGTTCTGAGCATCGATCTCCTTTATTTTCCAGACCCATTGGACTTTTTTGTTTTGAGCTTTAAATTTTGGGGACAGAAAAAGAAAGAGGGAAAGATTATGCCTTGTGGGTCTTGATGGGGTCTGAGTGAGTTGCTGAGACTCTAAATTTCAAGTTCTCGGGTTTTGGGTTCTTGAAGGAATACCCGCTTTTTTCCCCTTCATATAAAGAAATTTACCCACTGTTTGTATTGGCTCTTTAATTTGTTGGGGTTTGAGCTTAGACAACGTCCGTGATCATCTTAGCTTTTGTACCTCTTTTTTTGATAAAAGAAGAAATGAAGGTTTTTTCTAAAACCACTGCTTTCTGACTTTCTGATTTATACTCTTTTGTGGAAAAAGAGAAAGCTCGATTACTTGTGAACTTTGCACTGCAGTTGCTTGTTTTGGGTTCTAAAAGCAAAGCTATACAGTGCCAAACTGTTTGATTTTGGAAGTCTAATTTGGGGAGATCCTATGAACATGCATGAAAATTCAAATTCTTGACACTAGTCTTTTGCTTTTTGGAAGGTTTGGTGGAGAAATCTGCAGTCTTCGTGAGGGTTTTGCTGTGCATGATTTTTCTTCTGCATATGAATAGGAGGTTGGTTGTTCTTTACATGTTTCCTTTTGCTTAATGGCGTATGCTTCCACCTTCTATGCAATGGACTCAGAATGGTGCTGACTGCTATAATTCTGACTTTGAAAGTTTTCTAAAACTTAGTGTACTGATGGAGATTTTTAGATTCATTCCACTGCATCTTTTGGTACTACTTGTTGTGCAAGAGTAACATGGTTTATGTCTGACTTGCTATTGCTTCTAGGCTTCTAGCACCTGTTGTACCCATCGTTTCAAAGATGTAGAGAGCTCAAAGAGCTATTCTAAGCAAATTGAATTGTAATGAGCTTCCAGCTCACCTTGTTCCCATTGTTTATGGATATTCATATATAGTTCCTTCGTTTATGCATCATCTTTTAGTACTTAATCAATATCTGTTCCACTTCCCCAGGTGTTGAATGATTATTGTCGAACAGAATATTGACCTTTTTATGGTTTAATTATGCCTTGAATATTTGAAAACTTCAATGAACTGACATGTTGCCTCTCTGAATATTGATATTGTATTGTCTTGTTTGTTTGCTAAGAAGATGAAGGGAAAAAAGAAAGTTGCAATTTCATCCAAATTAGGCCTTCAGATTGCCGCTATAATGGATTTTAACTTATTTTCTTTTTAGGTTGGTCCAGGTTAATGTTACTTGACAGACAGCGTTTGAAAGCGTGAAGTTAATCAGGATTAGCATGTTCTGCTCTCCCCTGAACTTTTAGTAACAAGATTAAAGCTGGCCTAACTTCCATTTGAAGCACAAAAATCCAGTTACGCAGCCCTTAAGACAGTCAGTGCATGATGCCTTGTAATTTTTGGTGTCCCATATGATGGAGAATAATTTGTGTATAGTTCCAACAGATATGGGAAGCCAAAGTCCTGTTGTCATAGATGGATTTCCACCACGCACATCGTCACACACACTCCTGCAATCCAACTCATTTGACCTTAACAACCAAAACCACATAATGACTGGATTTCCAGTGCTTTCTGGATTGCAAGGAGAACCAATGAATGGTCTCCATACTAATCTTCACACTCCAAATGTTGAGCGGGTTGTTGATTCTAATGCATTGGTTACATTGCTAGGAAGAAACGCAGCGAGAGATGCCTCGCTTTGCAATTGGCGTCTCACTGCTAGCACTCAGTTTCAAGATCAAGCAGCTGGGGGAGCAGCTATTTCTGCTGCTTCACATGCTACATTCCTGGCTGCAAAATTTGGTCTTCAAGAAAATCTAAACAATTTAGCAATTTTGGACTCTTCAATCTGTCCTTTGGATGTTTTAGGAACTTATGCTACAAATGGCTGTTCTAATGCTTCTTTTGCAACATCTTTGAACTGTGGATATGAAGATGTACTTGGTAATACGAACACGAAGTGGGATACCAAGTACCCCGCTCCATTAGAGGTTGTTGGGAAATCCCCAGTAAGAGCAGAGCTTCAGCCATATTCATCTACAGCAAGTATCATTCGAGATGGATGGATATCATCACATAGTGGAAATGTGATGGCGAATGCTCCTTACAGTTCTTCCAATTTTAATAATGAGCTCTCGTTGACTCTTGCTACATCTGAGCCTTCTGTTCTCAATGAGATTAACATCCCGGATCAGTGCTCTGAAATGGGTATGTCTGGTGTAACTCGCCATTGCTTGAATGAAACAACATTAAGTTCTGAACAGACTTGCAACAGTAAGGAGCTTTCTGTAAGTTTTGGCTCTTACAGATCACCTGAGTTCTCTCAAGTAATACTAGGATCAAGATATCTTCATGTAATCCAGGAGATACTTGCTCAAGTTGCAAACTATTCACTAGAACATCTAGACCATATGAGTTATCCAACTGCTAGGAATGAGGCTGGTTCAAATATGTCATTCTCTTCAAGTTTCCCTGCCGAAAGATGGACGTCTTCCACAGTTCCTGATGTAGATGGTGGATTGGAGCTTCAAATGGAGTTCGCATCGCAAAGTCGGACGGTTGAAGCTAAGAAAACCCAACTGCTGGCTCTGCTACAAGTGGTATGTGGGTTTGGCTTATTCCACTTGTTAGTTCAACATGTACTTCATTGGGTCTTGTTATTGATTATTTTCCTGCTTGAAATAGATTAATGCTCTGGTTTTGTCATCCATATTGGCATTCATGCTTAGGGATGTGGTAAATTACAGCAGTGGATCAAAATAGAAATTTCAATATGGTTGACAATTGTTGTCAATGTTAAAAATTTCAATATTAAAATTTAACTCTTCAGTGATAAAGTTTTTGTTCTAGGCCATGTTTTTGCGCTTAAAAGTCTTGAATAGCTATACTTTCGTGGATTCAGGTTGATGACCAATACAACCAATGCATGGATGAGATCCATACTGTTATATCCGCATTTCATGCTGCTACCGAGTTGGACCCTCAGATACATGCTCGTTTTGCTCTGCAAACAGTGTCTTTCTTGTATAAAAACCTGAGAGAAAGGATTAGCAACTATATCCTTGCAATGGGAGCACATTGCAAGAAAGAGAAGAAAAAATCTTTTGAAACTTCTTTCATCCAAAAGCAATGGGCTCTACAGCAGCTAAAAAGTAAAGATCATCAGTTATGGAGACCCCAACGAGGCTTGCCAGAAAGATCTGTCTCCGTTTTAAGGGCATGGATGTTTCAAAACTTTCTTCATCCGTAAGCTCTCTTAGTTCATAACATTTTGACATTTGTGCTCCAAGGTTAACAGATTATTGTTCAATTATCAGAGAGATATATTCGAGGAATTTCACATATGTACATGGATTGATATACACGGAGCTCTTACACTTTTGATTAATGTCAGGTATCCTAAAGATGCAGAGAAGCATTTACTTGCAGTAAAAAGTGGATTGACTAGAAGCCAGGTACTTCCTGCCTCCATTGTAGTGGATTGATCATTGAAGAATATAGAATATTTGGAAATTTTAATGACAAGTGCAATTTTTTTTATATTTTTGTATTCCTCCTCCCTCCTTTTAAGAAAAATCAATCAAAACTGCATTTTTGGAATACAAAATCGAACAAAGATAGAAAGAGCAAGTATAAGAACTCTTTGACCAAGTCGCACTCCCTCTCTCTCTCTTCCTTTGAGACCAGAAGTTTTGCATCTTTTGTAGACTATATTTCTTCAGAAGTGTATTTTTATATTATATGATCAGGTATCCAATTGGTTCATCAATGCTCGGGTTCGGCTGTGGAAACCAATGATTGAAGAAATGTATGCGGAGATGAACAGAAGAAAGGTACAGCGAAATGAGGAAGGAACCCAAAGCAATCATAGAAACCACATAAGCATCAACAACCACAGATTTAATTCCGCATGAAGCTGAAGGAAGAAAAGGTACATAGAAAATTGAGAGGCCAGTTTCTTTGTCATTCTGTAAGAAACAAAACTTCATCTAGATCCTGTACATAGTGCTCCAACTGTTGGGGGGCATTAATGATTACACTTATCTTAATTACATCTTCCCAGCATGAATGCCGTAGGCAAATCAGAATTCTGTGTACCATACGTGGAATTGTTTTGCATGTTTTCTGCAGAATGCAAGATTACCTTCCATTCAGTTTAGCTCTTGTCTTCCATTAGTTGCTGGTTCCAAGTGTGCTTCATCAAACTACACAGGCCCTATTTGTTGGAAAAATCTCTCTCAATTGAGTATAATTCTTTCCTGACTGCAAAAACATATCGTCCAACCGTTAGTCTGTTAGCTTTTATTAAAACTTGCTAATGCTACTTAGCTAGAATGGGAACATGCATTAAGAGCATTGCTACCTATAGTCAAGGAGTGCGCAAATGTCTTGTAGTCATTTTGAAAAAAAAAATAATGTTAAAAAATAATTCTTTTTATTTAGGTCTCATATTTATTCCTTTTTTTTTTAAGCGATTGTGTGGAACAATCTCATACTGTTGATTCTTCAAATGCTATCACTCTCTAAAGAGAGAGTTGAACAAAAAAAAAAACATTGAAAAAGGGAAAATTGTGTTACGAGACTCTTGAACCTCAGCTGCTGCAATTTGCAGATCAAAAACTGAAAATTTGTATTTCTGAAAACATTACTTGACTCCCGAATACCAAGTGAAGGTGAAGCAGATATCTTAAAAACTAAAAACTGGCATTCAGGAGTGTGGGCTCCATTACACATTGATTACTAGAAATTCTCCCTTTGGTTTTGTATTGAGGATACTAGGAATGGTTTCTCTGCCACCAAATGTGTTAATGAAATATACAGTAATAAAATAAAAATTGTAATGAAATTAATATTCGAAAGAAATCAATTCAGATTGAGGCAGGGAAATCTCAAACTTTTTAAAGGGATTCGAGTATTGTGAATTTTTGCGGTATACAAAGTTTTTAAATGAAGTAATGCGCTAGACCTCCTCTTGAATACACCGACGATATGCATCTTGTTTTAAAAGGAGCTGAGTTGTCACAGCAAAAAGAAAAAAAAAAACCTTTGGAGGGTGAATATTGACAGGATTCACAAAATCAGAACATATTGCACAAAATCAGCAAAGTATTATTTTAGGATTCAGAAATATCAGTAGTGACTTTACATGGCACAGTTAGTAACTGTCAGTATATCTATTTAATTTTATTCTATTTTAATGTAAAAACACAGCAGTAAGGAGGAAATTTTATCTCTTGCAATTTTAATATAGTATCATTGCTAATTCACAATCTTCTCCCTCCTATTCCAGCTCTATCTCCTCTCGTTATCTCATTCACCTCTTTGATTCTTTAAGTCTCATCTCGTCACTAGCCTCCTCATTGTGATAATTGTTCGAAATGGTAAAAAGTCATGACTTCGTGCTCTTAATGCCAAAATCAAATTTAGTTTTGTTGATAGCACACTCAAATAACTAGATATCACCTCCCCCGATTATGCACAATGAAACCAAACAAAAAATATGGTTCTAACTTGGATTCCCAACTCTATCAACCCCTCAATTGTTAATTTTCTCGAATACCATACTGATCCTCATGAACTTTGGATCGACCTCATATCCCGATTCTACCATAGCAATAATGCTTACATTTATCACCTTACATGAGAGCTTTCCACCCTACAACAAACAACAAATTTAGTTCATGAGTATTACAATCAAAACAAACAATTTTGAGATTAGCTTAGCCATTTATAGAGCAGTACTAACCTCAAGGAATTGTAATGATAGGCCGAGGACGAACGAGATTTCCAATTTTTGCTCGGGCTCAATGACTCTTTTGCCCATGTGTACCTAGATCCTCACCATAGAGCCATTTCCTTCAATTAGTAAAGTTTTCTTTATTCTTTTTCAAGAAGAATAGCAATAGCTCCTGAACATTTGACCACTGCCCTCCGATACCCTTGCCATGGTTGCTCGCTCTATCAGCCGCCTGAAACCACTGTAGAAATGCACATAGTATGGGAAGGACGATCACCTCTGAGTTTTCTATTGGCATATTGTCGACTATCCTCCCAATCGAGAGCCTTACAACAAGAACCGGCCATCCATTCTCAAGGGATAGAGTCGAACAATCCCTCATGTTATTAAGATGCTCTTCGACATTCCACTAGAATCCGTACTCTTGATGACAACTTGACTTGGACACTCGAGCCACTCCCTCATGGTAAAAAGCCCATCGATTGTAAATAGATATTCAAAACCAAGATCAAGGCCGACATAGGCTAAGCTCATTTTAAATTTTTTTGACTTAGTTGTAATACTCATGGCTGAATTGGTTGTTTATTGCAGGGTGGAGAATTCTCGTATGAGGTGATAAATGCAAGCATTGTTGCCATGGTAGAATTGGGATGTGAGTTAGACCCATATTTCACGAGGATCGGTATGATATTCAAGAAAATTAGCAATTAAGGGGCTAATGGAATTAATGATCCAAGTTAGAACCACGTCCTTTGTTTGGTTTCATGTGCATAATAGGGAGAGGTGTTATCTAGTTGTTTGAGTCTACCATCAACAAAATCCAATTTATTTTTGTCATTGAGAGCACAAGTCATGACATTTTGCCATTGTGAGAAATTATTGCCGATGACAAGATGAGATTTCGAGAATTAGAAAGGTGAATGAAATAAGGGGATAAAACCGGGGAGGGTAGAAGAGGAGGAAGAAGAATCATTGTAGCCATTTTTGGAGGGGAAGGATCGTGGTTTAGGTCGATACTATGTTTTTCTGAACTATCGAGGGTTTAGGTCTACAGGATAAAAGGGATCAGTGCTGAGGAAGGGAAGAGACCATGGAAAACCACCTTGTGAGGGCTAGCTTAATCCAACATGCAATGACATGACTCGTAGGCCACTGCAGTGGGGTGGTTCTCCAATTGCTCCCGTGAGGATGGGAGAGAGGTCTCTACTCTCCTCCCTTTTTAGTCCAATGTGATTTTATTTTTTTTAATATTTTTCGTTGTGTTTTTATTTTGTATTAATTTATTTTTAATTAACATAACACTTTTTATCGTTTTTATGTTTTAAAGTTGATGTGTTGAATATTCGATTATATGCAATCGCGTTTTATTGGATGTCACGTACATTTGAGGATACCTAGGGGTGGGCTCCGAGTCCGATGGAGTCGGAGTTCGGAGTTTCCAACTCCGACTCCAACTAAAGTCGGAGTCGAAAACAACTTCCGACTCCGACTCCGAATCGGACTCGGATTCCGACTGCGATCGGAGTTTGGAACTCCGAACTCCGATCGGAGTTCTGTCGGAGTTCCGATCGGAATTCGAAACTCTGATTTCCGAACCAACTCCGATCCGAGTAAATGGGCAAATTTTTTGGGTTCATTAAAGTAATTTTTTATAATAAAATTTAAATGTTTTTTAATTTTATTCCTTTCCTAATTAAATGGCCAAATCATTTCTCTTCTTAGTTTATTCCTTTCCTAATTAAATTAGATTAGTGTTTTTTAATTTTATTTTATCTGTAATTATTATTTCTTAATTAGTAAAGTATTATATTTTATTGTCTATTTGAAGATCAAGAATGTATGACTAAAGACGTTTTAAAATAATTAAAGAAATTGCAAACTTACACTTGGACATAAAATGCAAAGTTCTCTAAATTTTATTTTAGATTATATTTTCTAAGTTAAGAAAATAAGATTAAAATATGGTATGTTCATTTTAGTTTATTTAATTAATTTGTTAAAAAAATGTAAAATTCTCAATGCTTAACAAGACGTGGAGTATCTCCTAAAAATAAATTAAAATATCCTACAATTTTCTTTATTTTTTAATAATTTTAACACTTTCACTTTAAAAATTCAAAAAAAATTACTTATTTTTTAAATTTAAATTTTTGGCCAATTTCTGATTCTACTTGGTTAAAAGGAGCCAATTTTAACATGTATTTTATCTGCTTTACATATAAATAATAAATTAGATGATTATTGTTAAATAATCTACTATTTAATAGTTGGTATTTGATAAACAAATAATACAAATTAATAAATTATATTATTATAATTTACAATACTAGGACTAATACAAAAAATAGCACAAACTAAATAATACAAATAATAGTATAAACTACAAAACCACTAAATGTAAAGTAGAGAAAAAAATATATGCAACCGCTCCATCGTAATGTATTTAATCAAATCATCAGTCATCGGCAAGTATGTCAGGATTGATATGTATATGTGTGAAATTATAGACAATATAAGTTAGATAGATTTATAAAATCAGTGTATATAGTTATTGAAATAATTATATACACTTTGTTACTTTAATCATAAAAAAAACAAGTAAATTAATTAATTTAATTTTACCTGACTCAAGTCTATAGCTAATAGCACCGATGTCAATGCCCTCTAGTCCAAAAGGAATATCACTAATCCAATTCTGCGTACAAATGAGGGCCTCCACAGTTGACGGTGTCAATGAACTTCGATGAGCATCCAACACTTGACCTCCGGTGCTAAATGTCGACTCAGATGCAACTATAGTGATAGGAACGGCTAGTACATCTCGAGCAATACAGGAGAGGATTGGGTACTTGGAAGAATTAGCCCTCCACCATATCAAGATTTGAAATTCATCTGTAGGCTCCTCGACCTCTGCCAATAAATACCGATCAACCTCATTCGTACACTGTAGTGGATTTCTCGTCGACCTTGCGTGAAACGATGTCATAACGTTAAAGCCTCGGGGTCAAATGTGAGCTACCTGCAGTTGCTGAGGATGAAGGCTGGCTATTAATGCTGTAGTGGTTGTATAATTCGTTTAGATCAACCTTAAGTGCTGCGATAAATGCAGCTGCCTTCACTGTCCCGAGAACTTCATTTGCCCACCATTCTATCACCTCCAACTTCAATCGGGGGTCGAGGATCAATGCTATGAGCAACAATCGATTTATTTTCTCAACTTGCCCTAATATTTATCATATTTCGACTGCATCTGTAATGCCATATCAGATAACAGTCCGCTCGGATCAGCACAACTTTCTTTCAAGTGGTAGCGTACTATTGAGATCTCGCTGAACTACATGTTTGCCGTCACATATGTGGATCCAGATACCCGCTTAGTAATATCATAGAAAATCTGTAAAAATTTGATAAACTCCGATATAGCTTGCCAATTCGTACTGTCTGGTGGACCGAGCCCCGTTCCATTAAGCTCCAGCAGGGCATACCTCAGACCCCCATCCTCAATCTCCAACCGCTCAAATACCTTCTGGTACTTTAGGGCCACATCCAACATCAGATATGTGGAGTTCCATCGAGTGGGAACATTCAAACACAACATTTTTGAAAACTCAACCCCAACCTGTTCTGCTATTGCCTTGAACTTCCGCAACCTTTTGGGGAGAAGCCCTCGCATACCGCACAATATTACGGACTTTCTTGATGGAGTCGTCCACATTTTTCATCCCTTTAACTGTTTCATCATTGAAAAATGATGCCATTTTCAAAATTATTAATCATAAAAATATTAAAATATAAAATACAAAATACAAAATCAAAACCAAAGAGGCTCACCAATAATAAGGTTGAGTATGTGAGCAGTGCATCGAACGTAGATATACTGATGATTTTTAATCACATTGTATCTTACCCTCGTATTCCACGAAAACCACTCGATGGCAGTCTCATTAGCACTGGCATTATCAACTGTAATGCATAGCATCTTTTGGATGCCCCAATCCACCAAACAATCATCCATCTCTGCCCCTATTGATGCACCCTTATGGTCAACTATTTCTATAAACCCAATAATTCTATTTTTAATATTTCACTCACTGTCAATGTAGTGTGCTGTGATACACATGTACGACGTATTCTGTATAGACGTCCATGTGTCAGTCGTAAATGACACTCTCTGGCCAGTGGTGATGAACATTTTCTTCATCTCTGCTTTCTCCCTCATATGCCTCTTCATGCAATCACGCATTGCTGTATAACGGGATGACAGTGAAAATCTTGGCTCAAGCAGCTTCACAAACTTGCGGAACCCTTTCTTCTCAACAATGTTAAATGGCATCTCATCCTCTATAACCATCTCTGCAAGTGCCTCACGGTACACCTTCTCACTGTATTGAGGGACCACCAGATTTCTCATCTGGTTTCCTGACCCATCAGTTGCTGTAGAGGTCTCGTAACTAAGATTAGTTTGAGACCCACTTGCGACTGCATATAATAATTTATGGCCCAATATTAGCTTTAAACTTTAAAGTTAAATGAATAAATCAATTAGCATACATAATACATATGGCTCTATGAGATTACTAAAACACTAACCTCTTGACGCCAGCCCCTTCGCTATTTGGTATCGCTGGCAACCATTGAGATGTGATGATAGACAAGCAGTGCCTTGTCTTTTTGAATGACACCCAACTTGAGCGCCATAATGGTTGCATTCAGCCCGTGGTTTCTCAGGATCCCCACCATCAACTTTCGTGAAATGTTCTCATGTCCACGATCTTTTTTTATTTGATCGTGAACGGGGTGGCCTTATAGCTGCAGGGTGTACTGGTATATCCGGATCTTGAACCGAATCGTCCCCAAGACCAATATCCTCCTCCTCCATAAACTGATCGAAATCTCCCGCTTCTAATTCTATGTTGACTAGAAGTGGAAATCCACTACTAGCACACAAGATCTGTGCTCGAGTGGAGCTAGGTAATCGATTCCGAGTCCGACTCGGTATTGCTGCTTGGGATGCCGACGGAGTTCTGGCATCCAGAGTCTCATATGGAGTCGGAGTCTCACTGACACTATGTGAGCGTGAGGGATCCATCTATTAAGTAGACCTGAAATTCAAATATTACAATATAAAAAATGTTATATATGTTTGACTTATATATAGGTTTATATATATGCGATTAAAACATCACCCAACTCACGCCGCTAACTATATATGTTTTATTAAAGAACTGTAATATAGAAATCATGTAATATTTACTTTCAATAAATAAAGTATTTCAGGATTTTGTATCTCTTTACTAGGCATTATGTTTTGAATGTAATTTCTCTATCCTACAAGAATGTGGGGGTGTTATAGAATACATGATGGTTGCACACTCTACGATTATAAATATCATTTATCTACTCCAAAATAACTAATTAACAATATAATTAAAACTTCATTAAAATATTATAAAGAGAACTTTTCATCTTTAAACAACATAAAGTCTCAGATACTATATGTCCTTGTCACATTATTAGAGCATTTACATTGGAGTCATCAAAAATCTCTTTTAAATTTATACTTTTTACATTAAATATCAAAAAAATTTGGTGATATTTGATCAAAAATAGAGAGAAGAATTGCAAGAAAAGATCAAAAAATACTTTTTATCTTCAAAAGTGAATAAAATCATCAAAAATTTTTTCAAATTTGAAAAAAAAAATTAATGATTATTTACTTTTGAAGATAAAAAATATTTTTGATATTTTTTCATAATTTTTCTTCTCATTTTTAATTAAATATGATCAAGTTTTTTTAATATACGTACAAAAAATATAAATTTTAAAAAAATTAATGATTCCAATATGAATGTTATTAGAATTAGTTTTGATAATATTTGTGATCATTATCATTAAAAACGTATAAAGAGTAAGAACACGTGATGTAATTACTCTCAAATAATTTGTGATCTCATAGACCACTTTTCACTTCACTTATCAAAATGAAGTATCACAACATAAATAACTTCTTGGACCCACGTGATGTGACTCTGGTCGTTAAAAGCGAAACCACTCCTTATAAAAGTCCACTCATCTATTGCTTTCCAATTTAATCCCCAAAAAATCCTAATCATCGTTTATGCATGCATCTACAAAGCTTTTCACCAACCACGTAGAGAAGAGAGACAAACATAGAAAGGCATTTACAAGTGTAAAACCACTACCAACAGAAGAATACAGTCAAAACTGATAAACCAACGAAGAGTACAGACATATTTAACACATCAGAAAAGCATAGCCACCATATCCAAGGTTTATTATTGTGATTATTATCATTCGTTTGTCTCATTAATGAAGAATTATTTGAGGATTTACATACAGCTTAGCTCAGCCCACCTCATCTAACAGTGATGGCTACAAATTAAAGAATCAAAATATATGCTTTCTTTCTATCCCCACCCCTCCACAGTACATCTTTCCTTTTCTTGACCTCTATCTATACAACAACATGGTTACTCTCTCATTTATCAACCCCAACGAATAAAAGGAGAAATGCAAGCCCCTATGATATAATAGATTACAAAAACTTTATTCCTCCACTCCTTTTGATCTTTCTAATTTCATACTTGCAGAGAAATTCGTGTTTTTATAGGTTTCAACTTCAGGCCCATACTTTCAGGTGAAAGAAGCTCTGGAGCAATGCAAGACGGACTCAAGGGGCTCCTCGGGCTAACACTTGATTGAGATGGTCTATACAAGCCATATCCCATGAGGAAGTACTCCAATGGTATCAACATCGCATGAGGCTGCTCCTCTGTTACCATCGACCCACATGCCTGAACCTGTACGATTGTTACCCAACCCCCGAGTAAATAAAGCGTTCTCACGCTAGCCATATACGAACATAAAACAGGATGGGATAGAACTGTTGCATACCTCAACTAATGCACTGTAGCGCCTATCTAGATTGGAAGTCATGTGGAGAGCCTCTGAGTGAAATGGAGAGTTATCCCCAACAAAAATTAGAGAACGGCATTGTAGTTTTCTCAATCCATCTGTAATGTCAGGTCTCCTGCTAGACATAAAAAATAGAGTTACTCCAAATCTCTAGGCATTAGCATGTGTGTGAATCACTTTTTTTCAATGTCGGACTTCAATTATAGAAACACAAGGGCATAAGGTAACCCACACCATATAAGACAGTCATCTATAAAGCAGCAAACAATCAATGCACACATAATCAATAGCACATTTTCTTGAGGACAGCAAATCCTCGCACTGACCAGTTATGATATATTAAGAATTTAAGATATATTATATGGGTGAGAATATGTATAAAATCTGCATATTAATGTTTGAGGATGCACGGTCCCCAGGTCCCAGCCTCTTCCATAAAACAATATCTGAGGACGCTATCTAGGGTTGCACTCAACCACAGAAGGATTTCCAATTAGAAATCCATGCCCTATGTACTAAATTCCAGGGATTTTACCCTTACTACGGAAAGTAAAACAAAAACAACTTAAAAACAGGATTTACCCATTGATTGCTTCCAGAAACCGCCAAACATTTGAACTCTGCCTCTCCTCCAAAGACTGTTGAAGAAAACATAATGTCATGGAAGTCAGATAAAGTGTTCAGCCTTTGACCACAATTATCACTCATCCTTCAACTAATTAATAGATTATTAAAAGGAAGGAAAGATGGGAAAAGTTGGAGGACTGACTCTTCTACATGTCTGAACTATATCTGACTCTGATATTTGAGCGCTGCCATGAACTTCCTGCCACCATTATTTAAAATCCAGTTATCTACTGACCAAAGTCTCAAAACATGAAGATCAATGGAGGAAACTCAAGCACACGCATACCTTGCTGAAGTACCTCTTAAGCAATAACTCAGTCACCACTCCACAGATGCCATAAAAATAGAGTAAGTTTGACATCACCTACAAATTATATTAAATCTCGTATAAGGATAATATTCTCCAACCCAAATAATTAGCAAAAGGGTTCAGCAAAAGGAACCTTATTATACAACCATTCTGTCCAGGAGGGTGCTTTGCATAGAGGAGAGATGAGTATCAATCCAAGAACCCGTTGTCTGTATTTCATCTGTGATCAAGAGGGATAGTTCGATCATTTGACTTTCAAGTGTCCAAAACAGAAACTAAAAGTCACAAACAAAACATGTGCCATGGGAGACAACTTACAGCAAATAGGGTCAGGACATAAGCTCCTGCGGTAACCCCCATACACATCACAGCACCTAGTCTGGGTGAGAGTGAGAGAGAGAGAGAGATCAGTCACTTCCCTTAATTATATACATATCATGATAAAAGAATAAAACATCATAAATGAGACCTTTTTTTATGAACATTTGAAATGTCTTATCACATCTTTTCAGACAACTACATAAGCATTACTAGCCACCAACATAAACTAGGATAGTCATACAAACAAAAACTAGATGAAGCAAATGAGAACCCTAGGGAGAGTTCCTGACTAGCAAATGCTTAAAAAAATGGATACGAATTAAGTGAAACAAAAATTACCCAAAGAAATCGAGAACCTCGACAATCTGATCTGCTAAATCATCAGCGGAAAGCAAAGGCTTATCAGAGCTGATTTCGGCAGCTCCTAACTGCAACAGCTCTTGAAGAAATAAATTATGTTAATTATTGCATTTAATAAATAACATAGTAATGCAATGGAGATATGAAAATCAAACATTACTAAGATATGTCATATAGTAAGTTACAAACCTCGTGCCCTGGAGGACTAATATGATATATGCAAAAATTGTGGAGCAGCAAGGAACATGCTTCTGGACAAAAGAATAATCCTTGAAAGCAGGACACATCTGATCCATCACATACAGCCAAAAGATAAGTTAGAGCTTGGTAGCATGGCGAAACAGGCTTATAGTATCACCTGACTTCTTAATTTCTTGATGTAACACATCAAGAAACATGTTATCAATAAAATCCTTGTTTTACTGATAAAAAAGAAACATATGATGCATATTTTTTCATTTTTCATACCCTAAAACATACATGGTGTGAATTTAAATTTAAAACCATGGCCATGCATGAAGAACACGTATTTTTATTAGAGTTGAGGGAAAGCAAACATATTTTTGACATTTCTTTACAAGACATTCATTGCCCCAAGTCCACAGAACTACGCAACTTAAAGCTGAAATAATTTGGCTGTCTATCAATTACAAAATATTCTGGACGATGCAAATTTCCAGCAATTCATGCTTATGTTACACATATTTCCCAAAATTTTGGACAATTTGATCATGTTCTCCATACTGATAAAGAATAACTACGTATACCAAAAATCAACATAAAAGCACTGGAAGTACGTATACCTATCTATATACCAAAAATTAATGGGCTTGGAGAGGAACATGCAGTGTTGGACATCCCGCACACACGACGGTCTAAAATTTGAATCCACATGAACGGACAAAAAATAAAAAAAACTTGGTAAAACATGAAGTTATATTTACTCACGATTTAGAGCTAAATCTGGATAAGTGACAAGAGCTGGCTTGTCCGGGTCTCCATACACAGCAACAGACACAGAACCAAGAGAAGTTTCTATATGGAGCTCCTGCAAGACATATTTCAATGGACGCATAACAATTTCATTCATATTCAGAACCAAGCAAATTAAATAGGCAAATAAACTCCTCAATAACCAAATCCATTCCTGCCATCCTATTTGTGAATTCGCAACCTCAGAATCAAAGACAGACAGTTTTGTTGGGACTAAAGTAAAGCTTAACTCGATTTAAAATACAAAAACAAACTTATAAAAAAAAATACAAAAAACAAATGAAACCAATCTAATTAGTAAATACTAAATCCTAACAGCAACATTTGCAGTCAACAACCAGAAGAGCAACCTTAAAGCTGACAATTTTTCCAAGCATATCTCAAATTTTGCCTTGAAAACACAATGAATTAACCGAAGATAAAGAAAGAGATAATATAACAATCATGGCAAGAGAAGCCAAAGTGAATAAACTATTACTCTTTTATTCAATGCCAAACTAAAACTTGTTCAAAAGAACATCAAGTTGGTCAGATGTTTGCAGCATGCTTAGTTGGGACGAAAGACTGGTTTTTTGTATTTTCCAGTGTACTACATTTCTAAGCAACCAAACAAAGCATTAGCCATTAGGCACAATAAATAAAAGATGTAAAGATAAGAGAAGAATGCAGGTTACCCTTCCGCCGAAAGAGATCCCCTCCATATCCACTGACACAGAGTCGCTCGAATCACCCATTTCCATTTCTCTCTCTCTCTCTCTCTTTCTCTCTCTCTCTCTCGCACAATTTGCAGAGGGAATTTGGCTTCGGCTTAGGCCTCCATGGCATTTATATACCACTCTTCCCCCTCTCTATCTCCTCCTATTTTAAAAACTAACTCGTGGTTAACTCACACGGGTCGCTCCGAGTCACCGACGCTCTGAATCTCTGACAGACAATGCTCACGAGCGGTCGGCACGAAATTCTGCGACCGGGGTATCTGGTTAAAACTTAACCAGAGTTAGTAAGACCGACAGTTTTTGTTCAAACACTAAATTACCCTTGTGGCCCCCAGACTGAGACCAGACACGACAACGACGCGTTTGTTTAATTTCCATGCATTCAACGATTGCCTCTCTCCCTATCCAAAAATAAAAAACGACTGCCTCTCTCCTTTATTTCTTTCCTTTTCTTTTTCTCTTCAGTTTCTTTTCTTTCATTTTATTTAATTAAATCATTAATTAAAGTTGGTTTGCTGCTAAATTAAACTTTCATAACATTTCTAGAATAAATATCATAAATTTGATTCTCTGAAAATAATGATATTAAAAGAATGAATAATCTTATATCGATTGTTACGTGTCCAAAAATATCATATGTATTAAGATATTATACTCATAATAATAAAATAAAGAAAATGATAGATATACAATCTCTTTTACCATTCTTTAATTTAATATTAAATATATCTTTTTAAAAAATAAATTATAAAACGAACATCAATTTACATATATAAAAAATGCTATTGGTCTCGATTTTGAGATTCTAATAGAGTTCTGCTTGCTCTTTTTTTAGTTTTTTTTTTAAATTAAGTAAGTGTTTTTAAATAATATTATTTTTTATTTTTAAAAATTATATTAAAATATTAAAAAATTATGTAAAAAAAAATTACCTATTAGAATCCACAAACGGGATCCTCCATCAGGACTAGTAACATCAATCTTACATATATGTATCTTAATTTTAAAACATAATATTAAATAATAGTATAAGTGATTGTGTATATATTATTATTTTAATAATAGTCCTAATCATTTTTATTGGGATTTTATTATGATCCTAAAGTCCTAAAGAATACTTGCTTTTGGTGGATTCCTTCTGTCATTTTGTGCTTAGAAGCTATCATTTTATCGAGTTAAATGATAGGGTTGTATATATAATTAATAATTCCTTCAAGAAAAGTAGAATATAAAATGAATCTTATCATATTTATTATATAATACGTTGGAAAAAATGCACAGAATATAATAAATATTATAAAATCTAATTCAAATTTCAGTTTCATATATGTATATAAATATACTATTTTAAAATTAAATTTTTTTGATAAATAATTTTTTTGTGAAGGATGTTTTAAGGCTCTATTTGGATTTAGAATTAATCTCAATTTATTATTATATTTTTTTAATTTTCTATAGAAAATACAAATTCTTATATATTCTTTTTAAATTTTAATATATATTTTTTTAAATTCTAATAAATATTTTTTAAATTTTAAAATAATAATAATATTTTAAAATAAATTAAATTCACCTCAATTTATTTTATCTCTAAATTCAAACTACATCTAAAACATGTTAACTGGCTTTCGACCACAGGTTTCTGTAATTAAGACATTATGTTCTATAGTCAAGATGGGGTCCATTGCTCTAGCATAAACTAATTACGCAATATATCGCTTTCCTCTTGAGTTGGTATCTGTCTTTAGCATTCACCAGACTTCTTTCTAATTCTGGACTGAAAAGAAAATTAAAAAAAAAATAAGAAAATGATTTTTGAACAACAATTGACCAAAAACATCACCAGAAAAAACAGCATAAACAGCACATTAGTTTCACCATCACATCTAGCTTTCTTCCTTTTATGCCCATAATTATTTTGAAGTACTCTATTATATATATGTTAGAACTGTTCAACTTACATGTCATCAGTATATAAAACACATCATCTTTATTATTTAAAAAATAATGGATATAATTATAGACCCTATTTTATTTTAAAGTGACTATACGTCACTTACAACTCCACAACTGTATATAACATTATTTAAATTATTTAGCTTAGTAAAATTCAAGTTTTTTATTTTTATTTTTTTTAAATCAAACCATGTTCGATAAATGCTTTGTTAGGTGTGTTACTCATATATGTAATTTTGAATAATAAAAATTTAAAAATTTTACTTATCATTTCTTATACTTAGATATGATCAATATATGATTGGTTATTTTTTATTCTTTTATTTAAAAATATATTGTTGTGTAAATATATGTGTCTAAATGGAATGTTAAAAATAATAAATCACATGTTAATATATGGTACGGAGATGCTAAGTAGCATTCGAAAAAATTATATATTTTTCTTAAAAATTCGAAAAGAAATAAAAGTTTTATAACCATCCAAATAATTTCAGTGCAATGCGACCCCTCATAATTACCCATAATTCTTTTTATTTGGTCTACCAAAAAACTCTGCCAAATATGTTTTCTTGTTTTCTTTAGTCCATCACCTCTTCAGGTTTCAGGTACTTGTAATTTTATGTTCAGCATTTATTGTTATTTGCATGGATCATTTGAATAATATGGTAAGTTAATATTATAGAACTGGTCCATTTTGATGTGAAAGTGGGTTCATCTCATTTTAATTTATTTTAAATTTATTATTATATTTTTTTATATTTTTATATAAAATATAAATTTTAATACAATTTTTTTAAATTCTAATACAATTTTTTTAAATTTATAAAATAATTTTTTTAAATTTTTAAATAATAATAATATTAAAAAATAGAATCATCTAATCCTAACTTCAAGTCCAAACGAGGCTCGTTTAACTTAATATGTCTCAAAATCCGACAAAATTTTCAAAAAAAAAATTTGGACAAAAGCTCTAAACAACCTTGACTCGCATTTGTTTGCAATTATTATTTGCCTTTCAAAACTGTTAGAACTCCAATAATTGATCCTCTGTTATAAAACTAAAAAGAAAACTACTACTATTGCAAGAGAAATATAAAAGAAATTCTCTGAAACTTTCTTTCTCTCTCTATTTTCTTATGAATTTCATTACAACTGAAACCCATATTTATAGGCGTTGAAATTACTATGCAAGTTACTATGCAAGTTACTATGCAAGTCACTATGCAAATTTAAAATAATAGTGGTGGGGTCATTCACATAATTTTAGTGGTGGGACAGGGGGCAGCTGCCGTCCCTCCACTTACAGAATTCATAACACTCCCCCTTGAATGACCACCCATAAACAATCTGCCTCGTTAAAACCTTGCCAAGGAAAAACCCAGTGGGAAGAAAAACCAATGGCGAAGGAAAAAGAGTACAGTCTTCTTATGTATCCACAAGTGCTTTTAAGATTGCCTCATTAAAACCTTGCAAAGGAAAACCCAATGGGATAAAACCTTAGCGAAGGAAAAAGAGTACAATCAACACAAGTCTTCAGGACTTTTACTCCCCCTGGAAAGTGCATGACGATAGATTTTGAGTCTTCACATTTTAATATTCTGCACAATTTTCTTGAATGTCGCAGTTGGTGATGTATTCGTGAATAAATCTGCCAGATTATCACTTGATCGTATCTTTGATATATTCTCCTTTGATTTGAGTGATACAAGCAGCATTATCTTCGTATAAAATTGTTGAGCTATCAAAATACCATACTTTTCTTGGATATGTTGAGTCATTGATCTCAGCCAAATATACTCTCGACTTGTTTCATGAATTGCAATAATCTCTGAGTGATTTGAAGATGAAAAATAATATCTGGTTGACAAACTTAATAGAAATCTGATACCTGCAGTAATACTTAAATTCCCCCTTGATAATATGCATTAGTGTTTCAAGTAATAAGCAAATATGATTTCAGTATATATAACAAGTTAAGAATTCAAACATGATCTCCAACTAAATAATGCATTAGAGAGAGTATGATAATATTTTCATCTAAAATTTTCTCCCCCTCATTCGGCGTTATTAGGAAGAACTTGTTTATATACGGCGGAAATAATATTGGAAACCATCTATGTATGATAAAAGCTGTAAAAGCTTTGAGATTTAATATTATCGGTTCGGCGGAAAATCAAATCCGCTTGACATTGTGGACAAACGAGATCTTGAAGAGATTTGAAGGTTTCGGGTTGTTGTTTTAAATATAACCAATTTTACCATTGGTTTACTCCAGCAAAAAGATTTCGCATTCCTCATAGATTCAGTTGTTGTTCATTCAGAATGATATTATGTCTGATAGAAATTCTAATGTCCCAGATTTGAACCATGAACCTTTTATACCTCAACCACTTATATTTTCTCCTGAGACTGTAAACACCATGATAGGAGCAGAGATATATCTATCTAGTAAATCTGATCCTGAAATTGTTGCAGCATCAAGAACCCTTAGTGCTCAATATACTGCTTCTCTTACAACCATGTCACAGAGGCTATTGGCGAGAACGAGTGAGGTTGATCATCTTAAAAATCAAATATCTGAGTTGCATCAAACGCTTGCAACTAAAGATAGAAAGAATAAAGATTTAAAACAAGATAACAAGGAGCTGAAGAAACTTGTAGACTGGTATTCTCGTGACCTGAAAACACGAGTAGAAGAGCTGGAACGAGAAAGAGCTCAGATACAAAGTCAACAACAGCAGCTAACGGCAGAGGTTCAGCGTTTACAAGAAAATAGGGATAGCTGTAATTAATCTCGCTGGCTTTTGAAATTATGCATCCAGCATATCTTGTAAAGTGAGATTTGAAGAGATGATGGTTTGTCTTGTTCTTATTTCCAATTCTATAAGAACCGTCTTTAGTTTCATTTAGTACGCATCAAATCTTCTTCTCATATAATTCATCTGTATTTGTATTCTTATTCTACAAATTTCCAATGGCTCATCAATTTCCTTTTACTATTTCTCACAATCAACATATGAGGTATCCTTCACCTCAATTACAAGTTGATCCTGCATCTTCCGCAAGTGCAATGCTGCAGCAAGCAAATGATCTGGCTAATAAGTCAGATCGTGAAGCTGTTTATGAGCTGGTGACTCTCGGCACCCGATACTCCTCTTCTATTGTTGGATTTTCCAACCGATTACAATCCAAAAATCGTGAGATTGAGGAGCTTAACGAGAAGGTTTCTGTACTTCAACGACTCGTTCAAGAGTCTGACAAAAAAATTGCAGACTTAAAGCAGGAGAATAAGGATTTAAAATCCTTACTTGTCTCTTCATTTCGACTGCCTAATCCTTTAGATAAGGATGGTACGTTGCTTTATGAAAAGCAAATGCATTTGAGAGATGAGGCTAGAAGTCTCAAATTCTTGTAACTCATCTATGAATTGAATAATAAAATCTTTCCTTTTCAAATGCATTCCTTGAATTTATAGCAACCCTTGTGATCTTTTCAAGAGTTCTAACAAGGTAAATCATCAACGTAAACTGCAATAATGATGAATCCAGATTCTGATAAAACACATGAACATATAGGATTATTCTTAAATCCTTCTTTCAATAAATACTCGTTGATTCAATTATACAACATGTGTCCGGATTGCTTTAACCCATATAAAGATCTTTGAAGCTTTATAAAGTACATACTCCTAAATGTACTTGGATTAGATGCTTCAAGTATCGTAATAATCTAATGATGCTTATAAATATGCAGTGACCACATTCATTAACTGCATATCTAATCCTTTTGCAATAACCAAATCGATTAAAAATATGAATGTGATTGCATTCATAACAAGGAAATATGTTTCCTCATAATTGCTCTCGGGTTTCTACAGGAAACCTTGTGCGACAAATTATACCGCATAATTTCATTTCGCATTATGCTTTCGTATAAATACTCACTTATATCTGACAAATATTACACCCTTTGGTGTTTGGACAACAGGTCCAAATGCATCTTGCTTCACTAGCGAGTTTAATTCAGTTTTAATAACTGCTTTCCATTTTGGCCAATCATTTCTACGTCGACATTATTCGACGGATTTTGGCTCACTTTCTTCATTACTTCTGGTAATGTCACGTGTTATCATATATGTTGTCGACAACAGTTTTATTTCTATCCATAAATTTTCCAGTACTCATGAAATGTATTGAGATCTCATTGTTCCTCTCCAGGGAAAACATTTCATGAAACACCTCTACAGGAGGTTCCTCTTCAGGAGGTTTATACTCTTCAGGAGTTTTCTCTTCAGGAGTTATACTCTTCAGGAGTTACACTCTTCAGGAGTTACCTCTTCAGGAGTTACCTCTTCAGGAGGTTTCCTCTTCAGGAGGATTATATTTTGTACAGAAAATACGGTCTCTTCATGAGCACCGATTTTTATTTTTCTTGTGCACCAATAGGTCTTCAACGCTTCAGATGTATCTTAGACTCATTTATTGCTGTTTTAACAACTCGTCCTTCAGGGACTTCAATTCTTGCTTAAGCATTAACAGCAGTAATATATGATTTTACAACACTTTTAGTGTCAGTAAATACATCATGTAATTGATTTGCAACACTTTGCAGATAAATAATCCTCTGAACTTCTGGTTCACATTTATTTATAAGAGGATCAAATTTAAACAGGACTTTATTATCCCAAGTAATTTCTTGTCGTGCTTCAGGCACCGATATTTCATTATTTCAAAACATGATGAAATATTAATAAGCTTATATATAAAAGCTTAGTATAAGTAAATCAAGTGCATGGCCGTACAACAGGTACGTGACTACTGTTTAGTCATATCACATCTATGACAAACATCTTCATTTTTTTTTTTATGAAGAATTATTCTGAGGGCCTTTACTCTTTTCTGAGTTTGATCACTTCTGGTGATACGATATATTTTTTTATCATCTTTAGTGTTGTCGCTTTTGGGACCAACACTTGTATAATTTTTCTACCACGTCTACGCCCTTAGTTCCCGTTCACTTCTGGGAATTGTGTAAATTCGATATCATTAATAGGACGTAACTGGTGTAACAAAAACTCATTATTTAGCTCAATCACTGGAAGACAAAACAAAAGTTCAGAATATTTGTTGAACTTTCACTCTCGATATTGCTACTGCAGGAGCACATTCGAAGTATGAAAAATAATGTCTTCTTTTATATATCATCATCAGTGACATTTTCACTGCATAATTTTAATATTGAGCTGATTTTAAAGAGTGCAGAATATTCAATACCACTCTTAAAATCTTGCAACTTCAGGTGCAATAAATCATAATGATCCTTTGAGAGGATTACATCTTCTGGTGCTTATATCACTCTCTTAATTTATTTCACACAGTATGATGATCTTTCATCATGAGATACACAGCACGGTCCTTCAGGGACACATGAATTCCTTCTATGATTGTATCTTTCAAGTTCATCATCATATCCAAATAGATCTCATCAAGGATCTGGATAAATAATATTTTTCAGAAATGTCAATAGTAATAAATCTCAATATTTGACATTATATTACAAAAATAAATCTGTGAATTTAATAAATATATTCACATTATCATGAGAATAAAAATAAAATTTTATCAAGTAATATTCAGAAATATTACCTTTAATATTTATCTCAAGGACTGCAAATAATATATTGAAAAACTTACTTGAAGTAGAAGACCACTAGCTTCAGTATCGGTAGAACCTCGTGCTGATAACGTGTTATAAAACTAAAAAGAAAACTACTACTATTGCAAGAGAAATATAAAAGAAATTCTCTGAAACTTTCTTTCTCTCTCTATTTTCTTATGAATTTCATTACAACTGAAACCCATATTTATAGGCGTTGAAATTACTATACAAGTTACTATGCAAGTTACTATGCAAGTCACTATGCAAATTTAAAATAATAGTGGTGGGGTCATTCACATAATTTTAGTGGTGGGACAGGGGGCAGCTGCCGTCCCTCCACTTACAGAATTCATAACATCCTCAAGGATTTTATTTTATTTTTTTTAATGTTCTACATAGGTTCTGTCTTTTTTCAGTGATCAAAATAGCCAATAAAATAGATATTTATATATAGAACGAATATATTTTAAAAAAATTAAAAAAAAATAAAAAGGAGCTGTTTTTAATTGACCACCTCATCATAAATAAATTGCACGTGAGGTTCTCTTATTTTATAAAATAAAACTAAAAAAAAAAAAAACGAAGGGTGTAGCACCGACACAACCTGAATTGAACTGAAATCCATTAATCAACCGACAGTCTTGGATTTTAATTTTACAATTTCCATTACATTTGGCAGTGTAGTACAATATTAATAAGTGTTGTGGGGTGTTTTTATACTACAATAGAGAGCGGTTAATAATTATCTATTGACGACTTTTTAATTAAATAAAATAATCATAATCATAATAATAATAATAATAATAATAAATAACTTAAAAGGATGAATCTTGAAAATAAATGAGTGGATGAGACATTTGCAGCGAACGATAAAGCTCATTTAGATATTAAGAAGATTTTAAATTGTATGTAAATAATAATGAAATAATTTAATAATAATAATAATTGATTAAATATTATTTTTTAAATATAAAATATAATTGAGAAAAAATTTGATTAAAAATATTATAAAATTAAAAAACTATTTGAATATATTTTTTTTAAAATATTATTTTTATTTAAAATTTTGAAAAAGTTGTATAAGATTTTATATTTTATTTGAGAGTTTTAAAAAGTTGTAATAATTATGTGATGGTTAGATAAAAAAGTTAAAAATTAAAAATTAGAAATTAAAAGTATTTTATTTGTGAGTGATATTTAAAAAGAAATATTGGAAAATATTTAAGAATATCTAAAAATAATTGTGTTCTAAATACGGGCCACCGTGATTAGTTGTGTGATGGGCTCCGAGATGGAGTTCTACGATCGTTGTATGTGGTTCATAGTCACCTCACACCTCAGGAAGGAGAACTTTCTCTCCAACTAAGCTCGAGAAAGAAAGTTAACTCAACTTCACATCTTTTGTGGTTTCGAAGATAGTGGACCAACAAATGATGGGAGCTAAAGTCCCATCAATTACACGTGATTAATTAATGCATTCGGCCAAAACAAAAAAATCCCATTTATCCTAGAACGTATCTTCCATGCATGAATCTCAACCTTTTAAATGTGTTGTTGTGATGTTGTGGAGGCAAGGCGAGATTCATTATCATTACTTTTCACAATATATTAATTTTTTATTTTATTTTTCAAAATTTTATAAAATATTATAATTGAAATTATTTCACTATTTTTTATAAATTATTTCATTATTATTTACAAATTCATAAAAATCTGCATATGAGAGTTAAGTAGTATAAAATTTATATTAGTATCATGGTAAAAATATTTAACTAGCTCATCATCACTATTGTCTAGATGACTAACACAAGAGATGAGGTAAATTGAGTTATATTATAAAAATTAACACTTATAAATCAAATACACAATATAAAATATAAACAGAATATAGAGCAGCAAGAAATGTAAAGAGTAGGGTAAGAAGAAGCAAATTAAGTATTTTTACGAGGTTCAGCTCCACTGCCTACGTTTTCTCCTCAAACTACCCCTTGAGGATTCCATATTCATTGTTCAATTTCCTTTAGGTGAAGATAGAAACCTAATACATCTTTGAGCAGCACCGCTCCAAAGAATCCGTGTAGAACACCTTCTACACTTCCAATCACCTCACACTTGGTGATTCAACTATTCCCTGTGTAGAATACCTTCTACACACACAAGGGTTATACGCATCCTCTTACTGATACAAGAGTTGATAGTGGGTAGACTATCAAAATACACTCCTCAATGAATGAAATAGAAACAATACTGCGCAACCTATATCTCTCTAAAAAAGAATAAGAATTAAGACACAAAACTTTAGAAAAGAGAGAATAAGAGTTTTAAAAGAATGATGCAAAACTTAGCAATAGATGTGTAAGCTCTTGTTGTAATTTTTACAAAACTCAAGTGAGTTATTTATAGGCAAATGAGTTTTCAATTTCAAATTTGAAAAGATTCACATGTCAAATAAGAATACTATTCACTTTTCAAAAAATTCAAATAAAAGTATTTCCTTTTTACATTTGTCAAAGACAACTCCATTCATTTTTCAAAGAAATCAAACATAATTTTTTGCTTTTCATACATGACAAAATGAGTATGATTTATTTTTCAAATAAAATCATATTCTTTTTGCATATGTCAAAAAAAATACACAACCACTCTTTAAGATTTTCAAACAAAATCATTTACCTTTTGCATTTGTCAAGAAAAAAATACACAACCACCTTTCAAGAGTTTTAAACAAAATATGCACATATCAAATATGATAATCAATCATCTTACAAATTCAAATTTTTATATAAAAAAAATATAATTTTCGAAATGATATTGTTTGATAATGTTATGTACATGTGAAAAACATAATTTTTAAAACTAAGACATTTAAAGATGCCTTGCATATGTAAAAAAAATAATTTGATATTTTATGAGAAAAAAAGAGTAATTTAGAATTTTAATCCAATTTTGAATTTCATCAAGAGATGTACAAAAATAATCTATGAGCTTCATTTGTAGACTTGTTCTTTTATACTTAATGTGCGCTTCGCTCCATTGCGTAAATGATTTGAATTTGAGACTTGAATTTATTTGTTATCATTAAAATCTATACGTAGATTCGAAACTTGAAATATTGGGTTCTACAATCACTTTGTGTGATTAAGTGTGATATGTAATTTTAAAGGGTGTGATCACCAGATAATATATTCTTTAAAATGACACCCTCTTCACAGTAATTATTTTCATGGAAGATGATGATTGAGAAAATGTCAAGAGACACAACCTTCGTGAAAACGAATTATATTACTTATCAATGATTGTGCCTCTTCTAACCAATACCCCACAGCTTATCAATATGGATCATTTGTGCATAATTAACACACTTGAATTTTATTTATTCATCATTAACTTGTGGGACAAATAACCTCACAAGAGTATTACCATATTATCGAAAATCTGTCAAATTTTCGTTCATATTTATTTCTTTAAAATTCTACAATAACGTGAGATGATATATATCTAGTAGGCACAATTTTTCAATGAAATTAGAGTCAACAATATAGTCGAATGCCCATTATGATGCTTGGGTGTTGATATAGTGCTTATAGCACTCACGTTCAACCTCTCATATTATTGTGCTGGTTAAAATATAGGGATTAAAATGGGTTTTGGCTCCCACATTTGGTCTCTCATTTTGCTTTTGGTGATGGGTTTTGTTGTATCAGAGACGATTGTTCATGGCTATCGCAACTATTAGTTGCTTTCCCTCGCGCCATTTCTCTCTCTCGAGCCCTCTCTACTACAGCTTACCTCATTTGTCTCCATTCATGTGCTTTGTCGCTAGCGATTTCTTCATCTCTTCCACTATATTTGCTGCTGTTAAAATCAAAGCAATACCATTTTTAGGGTTTTTGCGATTTTCGAGTCCTCTCTCTAAGGTTCTGTCTAACCCAAAAATTTTTTAATTATTGATTTATTTTGGCTATTTCTAGGGTTTAGAAACGTAGATTGGGTTGATTGTGGGGGTGTTTTTGGGTGATTTGAAGCTAATCATTAGGTCTCTCTCTATAGTTATGCCGATTTGAACATATGGGTTAATGTATTCTTCATTTTGACTTTTCTTATGGTCTTGATGCTCGATTGAGACTCTTTCTCACACCGTCTTTGGTTTATTTGAACAATTTTTTTCACCTTCTTTCTAGGATTACACCGATTGTAATATTATGTAAATTTGTTGTTCTCGATGGCTATATCCACATTCTTGATATGTTTTGGATTGATTTTGCTGGTGCTTTCAAGCCAAAATCATGGCTCTCGAAATAGGGTTAAGCTGATTTGTGCATTTTCCCTTTGTTGGTGTTACTAGTTTTCTTTTTTCAAATTGAAATCGAAACATATGCTAGATTGAGAGTACTCTTCGATGGTGAAATAATACTTGTCTAAATGTCATTTTTCATAGATGCTGGCACCTTTTTTTTTTCTCTGAAGAGATGTTGAAACTTAGTTATGGTGTATTACATTGTTCATTTCTAGTTGATAGTAGACTTATTATTGTATTTTGTATTGGGTGATTCCTAATTCGAGACAAGAGTTAAATGGTTAATGTTTCAACATTTTCCAAATTGCTATGTTGATTTGTTTTGCTACTATCTAAACCATGTGGCCTTTGGCATTGATTTAGTACTTATTTTTTTGAATTTTATTGCCTATATGTTTTGTTTTAATGCTATCCGAACCTTAGACAGTTTGTGGTATTGATTTGAGATATTTTTCTCAATAGTTTTCTTGTTTATATGTTTTGGTTTGATGTCATCCACCTATTACATGCTGTATTCTTTATTTGGGTATTTTTTTCAACCATTTCGTTGTTTATATGTTTTGTTTTCATGTCATCCACCTATTGCATCCTAAAAAAAATGAGTACTTTTTCTACTATTTCATTGCCTATATACACCATATATATGCATGCATGTTAGGGCACTAATTTGAGTGTTTTTTTCAAACTTTTCCTTCCCTACGTAAGACCATTTTCATGCTTTGATGCTATCTGAACCAATCATGTAGTGTATTGGAACTGTTCTCACAATTTTGCTTGGTTATTAGATATTTTTTTGTGCTTACTACACCAATGCATTGTACGTTGTTGATTTGGTCCATTTTTCATCATTTGGCTTGCTTATTTGTCCTGCTTTTTCTATTGATTAAAATCATCCAATCTATTTCTTTGGCTACTTTTCTCCCCATTTTCCTTGCCTATTGAACATGTTCCAGTGCTGACTATACTGAGCATTGTTTCCTTATTACTTTGGGTACTTTTTTCTACATTTATCTTGTCTATGTTGGTGCTAAAGTGGTTCGAGATTGTTACATTTTGTGTGTTTAGGGTTACTTAATTGATTTTGGATTTATTACTTCGTATCAGGTCTCTCTAGGAGATGGATGTCTAGGTTATAGATTGTGATGAGTGGACTCAATTAACGAGTATCCAGGTATAGGGCGCCATTGATTTAGCGGGATAATTCGTAAAGCCTGGATGACCAATAATTGACAACCGATTTTCACGACTTTGTAGCCATTCATACATGCCTCGTGTTGGGCAACTGATATCATGTTAATATTTTACCATTTTGAGCCTCACAAGTATTAATCTAGATACTTTAACGTGTCTGAATAGATTCTGTATATATTTTATTTTTGTTTTCTACAAACTTGAAGAAGAAAAAAAATCCCAATTTCTGGATCAATTAGTAGCACAATCGGTATGTCACAGTTAGGAAATACTCATCGCAACAATTAGGAAATACTCATCGTAACAAATACCCAGTATATTTTTGTTACATTAAAGATTTTCGACGAACAACACACAAACGAAAATGATGGCCGTCGATTCTTCGATTGTCAAAATGATGAGGTTAGTTTTTGCATTCGTTTTAGTTGTTTCCTAAACTTTCTTTTTTCAACATTTATGATTAATTATAAACTCAATGAAGGTTGGCCAAGCATGCGGATTCTTTTGCTTGTATGATCCTAAAACACATTCATATGGACAAAAGACAATTTACTGATTAAAAAATGATTCTCTGAAGATACAAATCTCGTTGGACGTCTAAAGTAGTAGACACTATTTGGAAATTAACTTAGAGAGGCATAAGCGAACAGTAGAGAAGACATATTTTTATTTTTATTTTTATTTTAATGAGTTGGTTAATTGTAATATTTTTGTATTTTAACAAATTTTGAGATCGCTCACCCATTGGATTGTAATTATACAACTTAATTGTATCTGTTTTGTAAATTTAATTGTTTAGAATTTCTTTTGGTACTTATTCCTTTAATTATAAAAGACTACATATTTCAAGTTTTTTTTAAGTTAGTTTATTCTTGTATTAAATTTATGTACTAAAAAATGTTGACCAAAAAATTTTATACCCCATTTTTTTTTGTAACTAATTGAAATTGGAAATAATTAAATGAACAAAAAAACAAAAGAGTAAGTGGTTAGAAATGGAAATGGAGGTGAGAGAAAAAATAATAAAGAAATAATAGAATATTGTTATTTTAATATATGAGAAAAAGTATAGGGGATTGAATGTAGGAAGTTTTTTGAAGATGGTTAAAATTTAAGAAAAATTTATAGAGAATTAAGTTTTTTATTAAAATTTGGAAAAAAATATGGGAGAATAGATGTGAGTACTCTTAGGCGTTCATCCATAAAAAAAGTACTAAATAAAATATATGAAAAAAAAGAGACATATTTACGTGATTGGCATAAAAGTCTAAGCCCACATGTTATTTAAGGGTGAAATTCTCTATGTTTGGTATCTTATAATTTTTCATGGTCTCACACATCTCTCAATACAATGGATAAAATAGGGTTAATAAAAGTCTTGTCATCCACATAAATATAGGGAGAGAATTTCAAGTGGTTGTAGATCTAACCCCCACACTTATAGTGGCCCATTTCATTTATAGGTTTTCGTCTTTCTTTAAAATAGTCGAGTCCCATTTAGGAGTGGGAGGTGGGGCCCTGTCATCTAATTGTAATTTCTCTACTTTATTTTTCGAGGAGGGGGTGGCGCTCGGGTTGAGTCCAAGCCCCCCACGACTTATCATATTTGATATGCACGCATGCGCACACACATACATAATGTGTTTATAATGAAATAACGTTGTTTTGGAGATACCCAAAACAATATCATTTCATTACAAGGTCATAAAACCCTACCTCTACATGTATAAATATGACATTCTCTCTTTCATTTGGCTCCATTCCCCCCTCAACTTTTTTGAGTTTTCTCTCTCGTATCTCAAATTTTTATGCCTCAGAGCTTGTAGCCACAACCTACGATCACCATCCTCGACCTTGCCTTCTCTTCTATTTCTCTTTTTCTCCCTTTTTACTTCTTCTTCTCCTTCTCCTTTAAGTGACAGGCGAGGATTATGGGTGAAACTATAGTCCAAGATGTTGTGATTAGGAGTGAACAAAATCGATAAATAAGTAAACTAGACCGGACCAAACTGAACTAGTGAGTTTGGTCCAGTATCAAGTTTGGCTCGATCCAATATGTGTTTTATTTTTCTCAAAATTAGTCAAAATCAGTCTAGACTAGATTAAATGGACTGAAAGCTTATCGAACCGAACCAAAATTGATAAAATTGGAAGTACGGTTTTAAGAGGTAACTGATGCGTAATTGATTTTTGAAAATGCAAAATCGATACATATCGTTTTGATTCTAAATTTTGTCCCAAATTAAATCAAACTGGACCGTTTGCACCCCTAACTAGTTGTAATGGGTCTTCATATACTTGGAACTAACATCTAATAATATTTACATTCAAATTGACCAAAATTAATGATATTTCTTTTGTTTGTTTTTTAAAAACATCTCATATTAAACCTATTATTATATATTTTTTAAATTTTTATATAAAATAAAATAAATAATTTTTTTTAAAATTTTAAAATAATTTTAATATTAAAAAAATATTTTAATTTTTTTTACTTTTATTTTATCTCATTTTTAAAAACAAATAAGACCTTAGTACCATGTGCTGCTGTTCTAAGTCCATAAAAGGTCTCCATTTCCTCCTCCAAAATGTACAGAATGGAAGGCCCATATCTTTCCAGCAACACAAATTGTCTAAAACTAAAATGGGCTTGTGCAAAATTTAGAACGTGAACCAACTTTTTTTCTATTTTCTTGTTTATTTTTTTTTTTTATAGGACGGTAACTCGTAATGTTAGTAATAATACATCGTTTAAGCATTATTATTGGATTAGTTAATTTTTTTAAAAAAATGATAAATTTACACATATATTAAAAAAATAATTAGAAAACAAAAATAAAAAAAGAATAAAAATATAAATTATTTTTAAAAATAAATAATAAAATTTGAAAACTCTTTAAATTTGAAAAGTTATTATTTACTTTTAAAAATAAAATATACTTTTATTTCATTCTCCCACTTTTTTCTCTTTATATTTGATGAAATATGATTATTTTTTTTTTGATATATGTAAACTTATACTTTTTTTTTTTAATTTTTTTAAACTAATTCAATATACTTTATAGCAAGTAAATACCGTGCAATAAATCGAGCCACATAGCGATTGCGTCTGAAAGCAATTCGAAAAACATCCAACCTCAACCGAAATAGAAATCAGGTTGAAAGAAAGAACCTCAAAAACTACTTCATATGAGATTGTTAGTAACGGAACAGAAAGAATTATTAACAAACAAAATTTTAGGAAAAATTCATGAAAAATACGTACCATCTCTTATATTACATACAAATATGCCATTTATAATTTTTATCTTTCTATTTAAACACACATATATTTATACGTAAATATATCAATATGTATTTAAATAGAATAACAAAAAAAAAAAACAAAAAACAAAAAACATATTAACGTGAGATATAGGAGATGATAAATTTAATTTCTCAAACTTCATATATATCATAAGAAAGATAGCATGAGAACCCAGAAAGCAAGGAGACATGCGGCAATTACAAGAACCATATTACTTGGGAGTAAAAATGATTCCTCTTTCGGAGTTTAACGTAAATCGTTTTTACATCATAATCAAGCAAACATGATATTGTGAGACCACGTTGTAGGTGCAATTTTTCAGAGAAACTGGAGTCCAAGAGTACAGTTGAATGGCCCATGAGACACGAAGAGGCTTCGATGTTGATATAAAAGTCTATGCCCGCTGTTCGTTTGAGGGTGAAATCATCTATATTTAGTGATTTTACATTTTTTTATAATCTCATTTTTTGAAGAACAGGACAATATTTTAATTTTATTGATAGTTTTCACTTGTAACGAAAAATAATAATAATTAAAATTAGGCACTTAAGGTTACAAAAATTGATAAAAAGCCCAAGCAATACAAAACATTAACTATAAGACCAACATACAAATAACCAAGAAAATAATAGAAAACTCCATAGAAACCAACCTTTAGCTAAAAACAAAAAACCTCATGTCCATGCGAAGAATGAAACCTTTTAACTTACTAGGCAACCTATTTCCATCTTCAAACAAGTCTATATTTAAACCCTCAACTCCTTACTTTGCAAGTAAATCAACCACAATGTTTCCTTATCAAAATACATGACTCACTTTATACTCCATGCATTCAAGACAAGTTCGAATTTCTTTCAAAAAAACTTTCAAGATATCAAATAGTACACTTTTCCTAGTAATCCATCTAACAAGAATTTGAGTCTGTTTCAATATGAACTCGCCAATACCTAAGTTGACACCGCCTCCTAATCCCTTCCTACAAATTTCTCATCTTAGCAAAATTATTAGAACCTTAGCCTAAAGAAACTAAGTAGGTCGCGCACGAGTCACCACTAAAATTCTGAATAACATACCAATCTCAACCGACCCAAGATTATCCAAATTGCTCTCATCAATATTAAACTTTCAATTTTGTTATGGCTGAATCCATTACATAACTTCACATACCTCTCAATATAATGCAAAAAATACGATTGATGAAGATGTCATTTTGTTGAGGACCACCCATGTGTTGATATTCTCCAACTCATATTGAGGTCCACCCATGTGGTGATTTCCACATTGTGATGAGAACTACCATGTGCATTGGAAAGTTTGAGCATCTCCAGCTCATGTTACATGGAGGGAGAAGTCCAACCTCTCCTATAAATAGGAGAGGAATGCTGAAGCTAAAATCATTCCAACAAGAAGAAGTGTTTTGAGTGTGTGGGATTGTAAGTGCCATTTGAGAGATAGAGAGGCATTGAGAGTGTTTGTAATCTTGTACAAACATTTTGAATAGTAAGTTTCCGCTCCAGTGGACGTAGGCAAATTGCCGAACCATTTCAATATTGTCTCTATCTATTTTATGTTTGTTTTCTGGGCAGCATTAGGCACAACAATTGGTATCAGAGCTTCGGTTCGTGCTACCCAGAAAATTTCAGTTGCTCGAAATCAACTTTTGATCACACCAAAACGTTCCTCTCGTCAAGACGGATCCGTTGCCGCGAACGGCAACGAAAACGAACATCAGAGGAGCGCGTACGCGCCATTTGAAGGTCGGAGTGTGTATCCACGCGCCCCACTCGCAGTTGGAGGTTGAAGACGAGTAGAAAACACGCGCCACGCGCCGCCCACGCTCTGCACGCGCCCACACGCGCCCACACGCGCTCCAGGTGTCTTCTGCGCGTGGTTTACACGCGCCTACGTGCCGCACGCGCTCTCACGCGCCTCAGGTATCTTCTGCGCGTTATCTCCACTCGCCCACGCGCCTTCACGCGCCGTACACTGTTTGAGCACGTGACACCCACGCGCCCTCACGCGCTTCGTGCCCTTCTGGCGTGTAAAACCCACGCGCCTCACGCGCCTCTGGTCACCTTCAGCGCGTGTATCACACGCGCCTGACAGATCTGGCCGTCCGATTTTCAGATTTGTTTTTTGGCTTGATCTTACCCATTTGGAGTCCGATTTCGACGATCAAATAGTGCTTTCCAACTATTTGGATCATTCCGGACTCATCCGTACGGTTAGAATTTCGAAATTTATTTTCTAAAATTTCTTAATTAATATGGAAGGTGTTGGGGAAGTTATGAACTCTGGAAATACCAGCAGTTCAGGGCGCAGGTCCACAGTTTCAAATGCCAAGTTTGAAGTTGAGAAGTTCGATGGAACTTCTAACTTTGGTATGTGGCAATGTGAAGTGATGGACATTTTGATCCAACAAGAGTTGGATATGGCGTTGGAAGAAAAACCCAACGATATGTCAGAAAAGGATTGGAAGAAGCTTAATACCCAAGCTTGTAGTACAATCCGTCTGTGCCTTACCAAAGAACAGAAGTATTTTGTCATGAGAGAGGCAAATGCAAAAGAACTTTGGCAGAAATTGAAGAATAAGTTCATGAAGAAGAACATTGAGAGTCGTTTGCATTTGAAGAAAAAGCTCTTCAGATTCCAATTTCGTGAAGGTATTAGTATGTCTGAACATTTGAATAGTTACAATCAAATTCTTGCTGATCTACTAAACTTGGATGTTGAAATCCAAGATGAAGATAAGGCTTTACTTTTGTTAAATTCCTTACCCGATACATATGATCATTTAGTTACAACATTATTGTATGGGAAGGAAAAAATTAGTTTTAACGATGTATCTAGTTCTCTGATTAGCAATAAGTACCGAAAAAAGGATAAGCAGGTATAGCTAGATACATCAAGTGAAGCACTGACAGCAAGAGGGAGAACGCGGTCAAGGTATCCCGGAAAGAAGAAAGGTTTTCAATCGAAAACTCGGGCCACATCACGTGGTTCATCAGTCGGCAGAAAACTCGCTAAAGATGAGTGTTCCTATTGTCATAACAAAGGACACTGGAAGAAGGATTGTCCCAAATTGAAGGGACAACAGAAGAATCAACCCACCACAGCCAATGTCGTGGACAAAGATGAAGATCTAGACATTGCCTTGATAGGTTCATCATTCATTTGTCATCCCGATGAATGGATTATGGATTCTGGATGCACTTATCATATGTGTCCCAATCGGGACTGGTTTACTGACTTCACAGATATTGAAGGTGGAGCAGTACTTATGGGTAACGACAGTGCCTGTAAGACTCGGGGGATAGGTAGCATTCGGTTGAAGCTGCATGATGGAACTGTCAAGACTCTGACCGAAGTTCGATTCGTCCCGGACTTGCGGAAAAATCTTATCTCATTAGGATCTCTGGATTCAAAGGGATTTAGAATCACTATTGAAGACGGAACTCTCAAAGTGGTAAAGGGAGTTCAGGTGGCTATGAAGGGTTTGAGGCGAGGAAACCTGTACATCTTGCAAGGAAGTACTATTGTTGGAAGAGCTTCTACAGGTTGTGAGAAGCTAGATGAGACTGATGCTGACACCACCAGACTTTGGCATATGCGTATGGGACACGCTGGAGAGAAAGCTTTGCAAACACTCGTAAAGCAAGGCTTACTCAAAGGTGCAAAGACTGGTAAGTTGTCTTTTTGTGAGCACTGTGTATTGGGGAAGCAGTCACGGATCAAGTTCGGAACCGCTGTTCACAATACACAGGGGATACTTGACTATGTACACTCCGATGTTTGGGGACCTACCAAAATTGCATCTTTGGGAGGTAAGCATTGGTTTGTAACTTTTGTAGATGATTATTCTCGTCGTGTGTGGGTGTATACGATGAAGAATAAAGATGAAGTGCTGAACATCTTTCTTGTTTGGAAGAAGATGATTGAGACTCAGACCGGCAGAAAAATCAAGCGGCTCAGATCAGATAATGGAGGGGAGTATACTCTAGACCCTTTCATGGAAGTATGCCGGAGAGAAGGAATAGTCAGACACTTCACGGTACGAGGAACACCGCAGCAAAACGGTGTGGCAGAACGGATGAATCGTACTTTGCTAGAGAAAGTACGATGTATGTTACTGAATGCTGGATTCAGTAAACAATTTTGGGCTGAAGCTGTGACATATGCATGCCACCTCGTCAACAGATTACCCGCAGCTGCCAATGGCGGGAAGACACCTATTGAAATGTGGAAAGATACACATGCTACTGATTATGACTCTTTACATGTTTTTTGGATGTCCAGCTTACTATCATGCTAAAGAAAGTAAGCTTGACCCTAGAGCCAAGAAAGCAAAATTCTTGGGCTTTAGCTCTGATGTAAAAGGGTATAGACTCTGGTGCATAGAGTCTAAGAAGGTAATTATCAGTAGAGATGTTACTTTCAACGAATCTGAGATGCTTAAGTCACATAAGCATAAAGATTCAAGTGAAGGCAGCTATGATGGCGAAACACCCGGTGATTCGCAGAAGGTGGAGTTTATCACTCCAAATGATTCAAAAGAAGACAGACAAGAGGAGGTTGATAGTCCAGTCACAGCACCTCCAAGTCAAATTGAATCAATAGCAACCAACAGACCGAGACGAGAGAAACGTGTACCGACACGTTATGCAGACTACGTGACATATGCACTACCAGTTGAAGGGGGTGAGATCCCCATCACTTACAGAGATGCCATACAATCCAGTGAAAAGGATGAATGGATAAAGGCGATGACTGAGGAGATGCAGTCTCTTCATAAGAACCAGACTTGGGAACTTGTGCCACTGCCACAAGGAAAGAAGTCAATTGGCTGTAAGTGGATCTTTAATCAGAAAGATGATCAAGTTGCTAAAAATAGAATTCGATACAAAGCTAGATTGGTAGCCAAGGGCTACGCTCAGACAGAGGGAATTGACTACAGTGAAGTATTCTCTCCTGTTGTGAAGCATTCATCCATTCGGATATTGCTAGCTTTGGTTGCACAATATGATCTTGAGTTAGCACAACTTGATGTGAAGACAGCTTTCTTGCATGGTGATCTGGAAGAGGAGATTTATCTGTCTCAACCAGAAGGGTTTAAAGAAACTGGTAAAGAAAATTGGGTCTGCAGGCTGGAGAAATCTCTCTATGGACTGAAGCAGTCACCTCGGCAATGGTACAAGCGGTTTGACCGTTTTATGATGGATCTGAAATACACTCGTTGCCAATACGATCATTGTGTGTATTTCAGAAAACTTGCAGATGGATCTTTCATTTATTTGCTTTTATATGTAGATGATATGTTGATTGCATGTAAAAGCAAGGTGGAGATAAATCGTTTGAAAACTCAGTTGAGTCATGAGTTTGAAATGAAAGATCTAGGAGAAGCACGAAGAATATTAGGGATGGAGATCAGCAGAGATAGGGTGAAATGTACAGTTCACCTTACTCAAAAGCAGTACTTGAAGAAAATATTGCAACGCTTCAATATGGACTCAAAGTCGAAGCCTGTGAGTACTCCAATGGCCCAATATTTTAAGCTCAGTGCATTGCAGTCTCCTAAAGATGATGAAGAGCGGGACTTCATGAAGAGTGTCCCATATGCAAGTGTTGTTGGTAGCCTAATGTATGCCATGGTGTGTACACGACCTGATATCTCCCAGGCCGTCAGTTTGGTCAGTCGTTATATGCATAATCCTGGAAAGAAGCACTGGCATGCGGCTAAATGGATTCTACGGTATATTCTAGGGACCGTAGATCTTGGTTTGAAGTTCGAGAAGAGTGAAGATAGTCTAGTAACTGGATACGTTGACTCAGACTATGCAGGTGATCTTGACAAACGGCGGTCGACAACTGGATACGTGTTCACTATGTCTGGAGCACCAGTTAGTTGGCGATCAACTTTGCAGTCTACGATTGCATTGTCATCCACAGAGGCTGAGTATATGGCTGTAACAGAAGCCGTAAAAGAAGCCATTTGGTTACAGGGACTGGTAACAGATTTGGGAATTGAGCAGCAAAAGATTACCGTTTACTGTGACAGTCAGAGTGCAATTCATTTGGCCAAGAATCAAGTTTATCACTCTCGAACAAAACATATAGATGTCCGTTTCCACTTCGTATGTGAGATATTGGAAGAAGGGGACATTCTACTTCAGAAGATTGGCACTGAAAATAATCCAGCAGATATGTTGACAAAAGTTGTCACTGGAATCAAGTTCCAACACTGCTTGGATTTGATTAATATCACACACTGCTGAGCACCTAAGGGTGCATTGGCGCCTTAGAGCGCATTTGATAGCGGAAATCTTTCATGGCAAACGAACATTTCAATAAGGAGGTGAAATCATTGCAAGGATGCAACATGTAGTATCCTAGTATGGCACACTTGGGTGGAGGGGGTGATTGTTGAGGACCACCCATGTGTTGATATTCTCCAACTCATATTGAGGTCCACCCATGTGGTGATTTCCACATTGTGATGAGAACTACCATGTGCATTGGAAAGTTTGAGCATCTCCAGCTCATGTTACATGGAGGGAGAAGTCCAACCTCTCCTATAAATAGGAGAGGAATGCTGAAGCTAAAATCATTCCAACAAGAAGAAGTGTTTTGAGTGTGTGGGATTGTAAGTGCCATTTGAGAGATAGAGAGGCATTGAGAGTGTTTGTAATCTTGTACAAACATTTTGAATAGTAAGTTTCCGCTCCAGTGGACGTAGGCAAATTGCCGAACCACTTCAATATTGTCTCTATCTATTTTATGTTTGTTTTCTGGGCAGCATTAGGCACAACACATTCTCCATATAAAACTCCCTCAATATGCTTGCCAAAACAAAAAATAACAACATTGAAAACAAAAGTTCATGTTCCAATCATTTTGTAACACATATTTTTGATAAAGAAAAAGAAAAGAATATGTATTCCCTCCATGATGTCTGACATGCACTAAAGCACTAATATAATTCAATAAATAAAGAAAGAGTAATTGGGAAGCAAACACCCATTAAAAAATGTCTTGACCTCTTTTGAAAACATTGCAATCTTGAATTAAATAAGTAAAGCATCATTGTAAACTACGCCAAAGCTAAAGATGGTAGGGCCAAAATACATGTCATTTTCATATTACTTCACATCACTTTTCCCATCTATAGAACTTACTTTTCTATTCTCTTATTCCATTCCATCTTTCTAGCCTTCTCCTTCGCCCCCACATTTAAGCCTAAATTGTGAAGAATGAGAAAAAAAAATTAGAGATTTTGATATAATAAATTAGATTATAAAATTATATTTATTATAAAATTAATGTAATATATTATATAAATTATATTAATTTATAAATTTATTTTTATAGAATTTCTTTATAGCTGTTTTATTTTTATTTTTAAAAATATTTGTCATTTAAAACAGAGTTGGGTAAAAAACTATGAAAGAAGTGGTATACAGCTCATTTTTCTATAAATTAATCGTGTTGATATCATTTTCAATATTTTCTCTCTCCCTAATTACATGCTTGAAAATGACTACAATCTTAATAAAATATAGTCTTGTTTTGTTACATAATAAAAATATCTTATCTTATCTAATTATTATAATTTTTTAATATCTTTATATAAAATATAATTAATAATTCAATTTTTTTAAATCATAAAACAAAATTAATATTAAAAAAATTATATTTTAATAATATTTTATTAAACCTTAATTTTTATTTAATTTTATTTTATTTCATCTTTGTAACCAAACAAGACTAAGTGGTGTCAGAGATAAGGATGATTGTATTACAGATTAAAGAGGTTAGGCTTAAAGCCAAAAGCTTCCTAAACAAAGCGACGACGTTTTCACTGTCCGTCGTTCTATTTCTGTCTCATTTTCGTCACATTATTAGTTATCATCCAAAAGCAGAGAAAAAAAAGAAAATTAATAATAAGTAAGAGAGAGAGAGAGAGAGAGAAAGAGTGTGTCTGTGCGTGAGAAATCTCGTCGAGTTTCATGATTCTTCTCGTGGAGACACAGAGATTGAGCTTCGGGTAGAGAGAGACAAAGACAGAGTGAAGCTTGTCTTCTTTTGATTCCGTGTATGTACGGGGCTGGAGGACGACGATGAAGGGCGGGACTGCATTTCCTGAATCCGAGAGATTCCTGCGAAAGCTGAGTCTCAGATTGACTGATTTATGCATTTGAGTTGAGTGTTTTCTTGCTGATTTTACTGTCAATTTGATCCCTATAAGGAAAAAATAAAAAAGGAAAAAGAGAGAGGAAGAGAGGGAAAGAGAGAGATATGCTCGGTGGAGGCGAGGGAACGGCGGCGGGGGCGCCCCAGCAGCTGGAGTGGAAATTCTCGCAGGTTTTTGGCGAACGGGCGGCCGGGGAAGAAGTTCAGGAAGGTTCGCTTTTCCAATTCCTTTTTTTCAAAAATACCAATTTATTTTCATTTATTCTTGTAGTTTCTTTGTGTGCAATTATTTCATCGAGTTACTATTTAATAGTTATATTACTTTTTGGTGAGCTAGATTTGTGCATTCATTTCTGAAGTTGTGACATGCGAGTTTGATAGATAGAGTGGGTTTTTAGTTTGATGATTGGATTTAACAGTTTGTTGTCATTGAATCCGAACAGCTTGTAGTTTAGCCTTTTATCCGTGGTGGGAAGTAATATAGTTTGGGTGAGAGTTATTATGTGCTATAGTGTGAAGATTAGCAGCTAAACGACCAAAAAATCCATTTGCGTCACTGATTTGGTTGCTTATGGAAAAACCTATAAAAAAAAAAAATTTCGGTTGCTTATGGCAAGTCATTGTTGAAAGTTCATCGTTGCTAATTTGGTTTCTTATGGAATTGTGTTATTTTTCTTTGTCTCAATGGTTGGGTGTTCTCTGTTGTTTCTTCGCGTACTTGGATTGTATCTTTTTCCCTTTGAAGAAAATTTACAGTTGTTAAAAGAATTTATGTGTCTGACTAAAAGACTAGAAGCGTCTGAGTATTGGGGGTAATTGGTGTTACAATGTCAAAATTGCTGAGCGGCCTGGGTCTGTTAGTTATGCCCCAAAGTTTTTAGCGTCTTACATTTGCTAGAATTATCGAGTGTGAAGTTTGGTGATAGTGGATATTAGCTCACCAAGACGATTCGTATGTATTTTGTAACCCATATGATACTCTGTTTCTTAAAAGCAACGGGACGCAGACTTGATTGGAATGGAAGTTCTTTTCTTTTCCCTAATAATGTATCATGTCGCATAAGGCTCTTTCGCTTGATAACTTTGCTTGAGTACGTTTTTCTTGTATTTCCTCATATGACTGTCGGGTTTTAGCGTGTTACTGATTTGACCTGCTTGATTGATGACTGTTCTGTTTGCAGTTGATATCATTTCTGCTATTGAATTTGATAGAACTGGGAACCACTTAGCTACTGGAGATCGTGGGGGGCGGGTGGTTTTATTTGAGAGAATTGATACGAAGGATGTGAGTTCAAGAATTGTTTTTATTTTTTTTTTCTATTTTTTTTAGAGTATTTGCCCATATCTTTTTTTATTTTTATTTATTTTTTCCTATGGCAATCTTATAATAGTCTACGATATATATCCATAAAATATGTAGCACGGTGGAAATCGCGTGGATCTAGAGAGGATGGATTATTCAACCAATAGGCATCCTGAGTTCCGCTATAAAACTGAGTTTCAGAGCCATGAACCTGAGGTATTGCTTCCACAGTATTCTTAAGAATATTGTTCATTCATATATATATATATAGATATTCCTTCTTTCTAGAATGTGGATTTTATAATTGGTGCTTTTATATTTATCTTTCTATATTCAGTTCGACTATCTTAAGAGCTTGGAAATTGAGGAGAAAATCAACAAGATCAGATGGTGCCAGACAGCTAACGGTGCTCTGTTTCTTCTCTCCACCAATGATAAAACAATAAAATTTTGGAAGGTAGGACAAGGCACTTTTGAAATTTTTTAACTTTTTGGTTCTAGATAAAGGATCTTTTTATGAATTGCAATGGTATATACTGCCACTACTATGCAAATCACAAATGCTCCTGTATTTAATGTAGCACACATTTATGGCATCTGTGTGTGCTTGTGTTGGGCCTTTGGCCAAGTGAATATGAGTGTCTAGGATTTTGGATTTTAGAAAAAGGGGGTAATAATTTGCTGAATTTTATATCTTGTTGGGTTTGTCTATTTGGTCGAGTGATGGATAAAGTCTAGGGATTATATGTAGGATTTAAGGGATCTGATAGGGGCCTTGTGGAAATTGGTTTGGTCTTGCTTAATGTGGTGTATTTGGAGAGAAACAAATGATCTGAGCTTGGAAAAAATTGGGAGAATCTGTTGGGAGAACGCAAGGCATTTTTGCTCAAAAGCCTTTATCTTTGGTTGTCCACTTGTCCTGTGTACTTGGACTTTTGCTTATATTTTTGTATCTATCCCTGGTTTTTAGGACTTTCTTTTCTTTTACCTTTTGCTGTTTAGGCGTACCTGTGTACTTGGTTTGCACCTTTTTTGAGTTTGAATAAAATCTTACTTATGAAAAGGGTTCTGATAAGATGAAGGAAAAGGCTTGATTTAGGGTTACAATGGAGGTTGTAAGCAGCTGAGATTGAATCTGCACTCTGGTTGTGAACAGTACCCGAGAAGGCAAAGAGGACTAAGAAATGCTTGCATACAAGCCTTCCATAATCCATTATGTCCAGTTTTATTAATTAATTATGGATTATTTAAAAGGATCGTCAAGGGGTGGAGCACATACAAGCAATGACCTCGTGGATGGAGAGGAGGAACCTTTAATGGTGACAACAAAGGACAGCAACCATATAGCTGTTGAGAAGGTTCAGGATTTGAATGCAGGATATGGCTGGGAGGAAATTATGGGTTTTTGTCATTAGTGCCTTGTGAGGAGAAATGGCTAGGGTTGGGAGTGTAGTTGGGTACTGTGTTTGGGGATAATGTCGTTCCCTTGGTTTCTCTTTCTCTGATAAATAATATAGCGGGTTCATTATCGGATTGGGTTATGAATAAGGCTAACAAAATTTAGCATATCATGGGGCTCTCACATGAAGGATGTGAAGACCAATATAAAGTACTACTCACTGCGATTGAGGTGAGTCACTTGCTTGAGACCAAATCAAGTTTAAAGAAAAGTAGAGAGTTAAAGCATCTTTCTTGGCAATCAGTTACGACGCCGAGGTTGTACCTGAAGTTCAGAAAAGATTAAAGGGAGGGCATTATGAAGACGTTCTTGTAGAGGGAGTTTCGGGTGGAGTATTAGTTTTATAGAAAACAAGGGGTTGGGGAGATCTATCTTATTCCAACTCAGGCTTGGTGTATTTTGGGTAGTTTTTCACGGGTTTTTTGGGTCATTAGGAGTTCTCTATTATGGGTTATGTGTTTTTTTATATACATCCAGTGTACTTGTTACCCCTATTGATTTATCTAATATTTTTAGTTATAAAAGAAACTCTGGATTATTTGAGGATAAAGGTACACTTAACTAGACTCCTGGTCTGAACTTTTCCTAATAGAATCTGAACTCTACCTTTGACTAGTAAACAGTGTCCTAATTGGATTGGATTAAAACCCATCCATTAACTTTGAAATCTATATGACTCACTCCCATATTAATAAAATAAACCCCGGGCAAACAACTATGACCTGCAACTAGCAATTACAGCATTTAAAAATTACTTTTGATGCTAGATCAACCGAAACTTAAACCAAAATAAATATTTTTTTTTTTATGAGTAAAAGATAAATTTTATTAAAGGAATGAAATAGGCATAGCCTGTGTACACAGGAAGTATACAAGAGAAATGCCATTCTATGACCAGAAAAGAGAGACAAGAAGTTATGAATACTACATATCTAATTAATTACCATGGACACTCATTGGATCAAAAAGGTTTTTTGTTTAAATTTTCCTTAGTCTCAAGGCTTTCAAAGAGGATGCTTTTGTGGATTGTGGCTTACTTGATCTCTTCTCATGTTTTAATATCTCCAAATACATCCTGCTTGCATGGTTCTTATTTCTGAATTCACTACTCTTGCCGCCTGCTTGAGTTTTGGTGTTGGAGAAATATTTTGAACTTCTTTCATGCCAGTCGGATGAAAATAAAGCGCCAAATTACGAATCAAATCTTCTTTCCATATATTATTTGAGTATTAAGGCACACACATATAATCTAGATATCAACTTCCTTACTGGGACAATAAATGACTAGTAGATAAACCATGTTGGAGAAGTTATCCCGCACATTAAGTCTGTAACTTAATTAACACTTGCTTATTCATAAAATACAACTCTAGGTCCACAACTATTGTCCTTGAACGGCAATTACAATATTATGAAAGTACTATTGACTATATAAAAAATGAAACTGCGTGCAATTGGTCATGCACCAAAATGGCTTTTTACTTGATTTTATCGGGGTGTTAGGCATCCAAAGAGGAGGCTTCATGTCTAAACAAGCTACAGGTGTGGCATCCTTGTGCCATCTTTTGGGCTCAAAACATGGCTGGAACATTTCATGATACATCGTGTATGACTATTGGATCATCTAATCATAATCATGATGGTAATCATTTGGATTGATATATAACTTACAAAAAAAATCATCTAGAAAGATATGAGACAAGAAGGTTTTCAGAAGAGATTTCCTTTAAGGTTATGATGCCATGGTTAGTTCCTGCTAGGTGAGGCCCATGTAGAATTGTAAGAAGGCATGTAATGAGTATTAAGAACAGCATTTTGCTGGATACTTTATGCCAAAAATATTTGATTGGAGATAACATTGTCATTTTGTTATAAAATCTGAAAATATATCGAAGTACCTTTATTTTCCAAAGGGAAGAAAAAGGAGTATTAAAGCTTCCCATTCTGTAAATAATTTCAACAAAGCTACCATTTAATAATGGACATTTTAATTATTCCTAATATCTCGTGGGACAACTAGGAGCCCTGCCTTTTGAACGCCTCCCCTTTCCATTTCTCAAAGCATGGGTATAATAGTGTGGTAAGAGCTTGCAGCACTAACTGTTACAACAACCTAGCTAGAATATTTTTCCTTGAAATGATTTAACTATATTTAAAAATGAATTGGAACCCTCCAAAGGCGTGGTGGATCTCCTAGCCTGCTGGAAATGGCATCATCAGTACAATCAACTGGCTGCGACTTGAAGGATGATTCCTTTGTGTCTACTGTGGTGTCTTTGGATGGAAAGAAATGAGAAATGTTTCAACAACAAGGAGAGGACCATGGGGGAAATCCGGGACTTTTTTGTATCTTCTTTAGTTCAATGGTTTTCTGCCATTGTACTAAAGGGTGGGAAAGTTCATGAGTTTTTGACTTCTTTTCAGCTTAATAGAATGTAACTAGGTCTATCTTTTGTAAAGTTGGCGTTGCCTAGTTGAGTTCAATCAATAAAGATTATTACTTATAAAAAAAAAAATGAATTGGAACTTCCTATACCAGACTGATAATTGGCATTTCTGCTGCTGCGGTTTAATGTTGGGCAGGTCCAAGAGAAGAAGGTCAAGAAAGTATGTGACTTGAACAGTGATCTTTCAGGAGCTATAGGAAATGGCCCGGTTGTTTGTTCAAGTACATCAACAAGCTCCGAACCATGCATGGAGAATGGAGGATGTAATGGGAATCCCTTCAGTTATTCAAGCATCAATGCTTCACACCCAGCTGGGAGTGTCCCGTCCTTGCGTCTGCCTGTGGTAGTTGTATTCAAGCTAATTAACTTATTTCCTTGCATCATATGGTTTTGGAGTGAAGAAATAATATTGTAGCCACTATTGAGTATGCCATTATTGGCAGGCTTTAAGCATTGAACTGACATTAACTGATATCTTTGTTAAAATTGTATATGTTTTGCCTCTTTAACACTTGGCACTGTTGTGACATTCAGGCGAACAGTAATGAGACAAGCCTTGCGGCTAAATGTCGAAGAATCTATACCCATGCACATGACTATCATATCAATTCTATTTCAAATAACAGGTGCAATACATTCTTTTTAACCTTTTCTTCTTAACTTTTGTTTTTATGGCATGATCTTTTTATCTTGCATATTCATGATGACTTTTTTGGTTGTAGTCTTAATTTGATTATGCTTGCTTCAAATTTTGTGTGTCCCTCATCAATTAGGATGCAAGTTATATATTTTGATTTAACTTTTTCCTAGCATGGCGTGTAAAACTGAGGGAAATATATCCATAAGACACTCTTTAGAAGAAATTGGGTTTATCCCTAACTTGGCATCTTCTTCTATACCAATATGCATGGTGATATTGATGCCTGATTATTATCTCTGAAAATGGAGGGTATCCATTAGCTATCATGTTCATGGAAGTAACTGTTCACTTAGCATTCATTCTTTTTTCTTTTGTAGTGATGGTGAAACTTTTATCTCAGCGGATGATTTGCGAATAAACCTTTGGAACTTAGAAATTAGCAATCAAAGTTTCAATATCGTTGATGTGAAGCCCGCAAATATGGAAGATCTGACCGGTAAAACTCATGGCATCCTGAATGGCTGTTATGTGATTGATTGGATCTTTTATCATTCCTAGTTTAGCTGTTGCAAAAGGATTTGGAAGTGAAAGAGAATAACCTATACAGATAGACAAATCAGTATAGTTTCTGGTGTCTTCTTTGGCATTTAAAATTTTCCATCAGGTTGTTCCCCCCCTTTCTCTCTCTTAATTTTTCTCCTTTTCCAGGGTCAAGTCATCTCATCAACTATTCATCTCTCTGCTGTTGTGTTGGATTTTGTATATGTTGGTTATGCTGTCAACATATTTCATTCATAGTTTATGCTAATGTGGTCGAAAGTGCTTTCTACAGCTAAATGTTTGGATCCATGTTGCCTGAATTTAAATGTGCAGAGGTGATAACGTCAGCAGAGTTTCACCCTACTCACTGTAATATGTTAGCATACAGTAGCTCTAGAGGCTCGATCCGTCTTATTGATATGCGGCAATCAGCTCTGTGTGATACTCATAGCAAGTTGTAAGCTATCAGTTTTTTGTTTTCTTACTGTCTTTATCTTTAAATTCATCTAAAGATTAAAGCATGAAAATATAAATAGGGGTGTTTGGTCCGAGTGGCATTCCCTTTCCTAATGGGTGAAGAAGGTTGAGGTTACGGATTCAATCCAGTAGGGGTACATGAGCGGTGTTTACAATCGCACGAGAATGTTTTTAGATAGTTTCACTATTTCACTTTTAGGTTTTTATAATGCTTTTTACTGATACAGATTTGAAGAACAGGAAGTGCCTGGAACAAGGTCTTTTTTCACCGAGATAATTGCATCGATTTCAGATATTAAGTTTGCAAAAGATGGAAGATATATCCTTAGTAGAGACTACATGACTCTTAAGGTTTTATTTTCATTTTTCTCTGGTTCCTATTTCCATGAATCATTTGAAGCTGCAATTGCATTGTGTCTTGAAAGATACTGCTGATAACTGGGTGTTTCTCTATACGATCTGATATGTGTAATAGAAGTTTATGGCGTAGCGTTGGCAGTATTTCATATTTCAAAGACCTCCTTTTCTTCGCTTGGGAGAGAGGGGGTGGGGGTGTAGTACTATAGAATTGGACTAGTGTTTGGGGATGGCCAATGTAGGATGACTGAAAATAATGAATGGATTATAGAAAAAAAATTCGTCTTTAGATATTTGAAAGTTTCTATGGAAGACACATTTCTAGTACTTATCTTAGTTTTGTCAAACTGTGTTCTTAAATATCTTGGAAGTACTGAGCATGGCTATTGTTTTAGCCAATGGATTAGTTGATCCGTACAGCATATATGCAGTGGATTATTTGTGGATGAAATATGATTTGAGCAACATCTGGTCTTGTTTGAATAAGAGAAAATTTGAAAGAAACTATTCCGATTAATATTGCAAAAGAATGGTAGTCCCTCCTTTGCATTAAGATTAAATTTCTAATCCTCCTCTCCCATCACTGGTACAAGTACAACGTCCTTCCTTTTTTCCTCACATGGTTTTTTCTTGGCTTGCAGCTGTGGGATGTAAATATGGATAGCGGCCCAGTTGCAACTTTTCAGGTTCATGAATATTTAAGACCTAAGGTGACACTTTCCCTTTCAAAGCCTCCATTAATACTCACAATGTAAAATAGATCTGATGCATTTATCATGGAACACAATTTATTTTATTTGTTTCTTTTGATCAGCTGTGTGATTTATATGAAAATGATTCTATCTTCGACAAATTTGAGTGCTGTCTAAGTGGAGATGGAACTCGTGTTGCAACAGGTTCCTACAGGTCTGCATAAATATATTTGCATGGTCCTGTTTTACCACTTTAATTAAAACCCTTGACTACTGACCCTTAACCATAATCCCTGGACCTCAATATTTGATGGAGTATTTTCCTATGATTCCAGCAATATGTTTCGCGTGTTTGGTTGTCCTGGAGGGAGCACTGAAGCAACATCATTGGAGGCTAGCAAAAACCCTATGAGGTATTTTCTGAAAATGTATATCTTGCTATTCAGTTATATAAGAATGGGAGTATCTGTATCTGCACTTCAAAGTACTCTATCTGATTGAATGGTACCATTGATTGTCAAAAAACACTTCTTCTGCTTTCATGTCCCTTGTACTTGGGCTCTTGCCTACCCTTTTGATCAAATAAAATTTTGTTTACTGATCAAAATAAGAAAACATTTCTTCTTTCTTTTGTTTCCTTTACATCTGATTTTAATCATTTCTTGCACTTCCAGGAGACAAGTTCAAGCACCATCAAAGCCTTCTAAATCTCTGGGCACTCTTCCCCGCGTTCTCAGGCGAGGAGGTATGCTCTTGCTCATGTGATAAGCTTTATACAGGTGTCTGCTGAATGTTTTTGTCATCTTCCCTACCAATTCAATTACTTGTACCTCACTTATTTGTTATACTCGACATGCTCGGTTAACTTTTCCACTAAGTTTTTCAGCTGAATTGATTTATGTTGAGGTTCAAGTTCTCATGATGGGGAGTTTTGAGTCTACTCAGTCGATATATAATTTGTACGAGTTATGTAGTTCGTTTTAGGACCAATACAACCCCCAGCAACTTATCTGTTGGGCACTTTCCTTGCAGTGTTTGTTTGTAATCTTGTTGTGATGTTCTCGGCACATTTTTTTTTTCAAACTGCCACAGGAGCTGATACCTCTGGAGTTGACGCGAATGGAAGTTCATTTGATTTCACTACAAAGCTGCTACACCTAGCATGGCACCCGACTGAGAACTTGCTTGCCTGTGCTGCTTCAAATAGCCTTTACATGTATTATGCCTGAAGATGGTACCAGAAGAAAGACTGTTTGCCAGACAAAGCTCTTCTGGTTGCTTTGGCAAATGCTGCTTTGCCTTTCTCCCCAACCAGTAATGTCGACGCTGCACCAATTTTTTCAGAATACCTGACCCTAATAACCCTTGCCTTTCTCCAACAACCCTAGGATTCCTATCTGCAATGTGGAAATTTTCAAAGGAAGTAACTAACCTTTTGCTCATGGCTAGCTTGGCTCTGCAACCAAAACGAAGTGCGAGAAGATGCCCGTGCTGCTAGGTTTCACATCAATGTGGGTTCTAAACTGAAGCTAGGAGATGGAAATAATATGGGGCATCGATTCTTATTTCTTCTCCTTGGGGGCTTCAACCATGTATTATCTGAATTAAAATTATAGGCCTCTGAAAATTATAATGATTATTGCTGTCTTATATTTGCTCTAACCATTCTTTCTCCTCTTTGAGAATATGCTGATTTGTTGTGATCTTTGCCATTGTAATAGTATAGTTGGCTTAGGATAGAGCACCTCATCAGATGCAGTCTTCCAACCCAAACATTTGGGGTTTTACAGATCTAGTTTTCTAAGGCCTTTTACATTGTAAAATCAAGCGTTTTTCTTTTGTTTGGTACGGTCGGTTCTATCTTCATGCATTCTTTTTTTTTTAATAAAAATAAATGGTTGCAAAAACCTCTCATTATATTATTTTTATTTTTTCTTTTGGTTTCCATTTTAATTGGATTTCCTGGCTTGGAACACTTGATGATTGGTTCTTCTGTAATCGAAATGATCCCTAAAAGCATGGTCCATAGAAACGCATATTTAAGAACACAAAAACAAACAAGGAAAGCATTAATATTCAGTCCGTCCAAATGTATAGCAGCTGTCTAAAGAAAGACTATGGACAAGAGGAGCTATCATTCATACAATAATAATATAAATATATGATATTTACAGTTAGAGAGTGTGCAAGTGCATTCTTTTTTTTTTAAAATGTTTAAATATAAAATTTACATAAAAATAATAATTAGATTTTTAATAATAAATTTTATTCCTTTTCAAATTGAGTGTACAGTATTTATACCATTATGATTGTATCTAATATTATTTTTCTTTAATTATTTCTACGGCGAAGAACTTCTCTAAATAACCATTTCATTGATCAAATATCCAATAAAAAAATAACGATACGACAATAATAATGCTTTAATAAAAAGCAACATGTGAGTAAAATTTGTTTTTGATAAGATTTTGATTGAGTTATAATTCCACTTTATTTTAAGAATTTTGTTTATACTTTATAGACTACTTAAATCTAGGGGTGACAATTTCTTACACGACCCGTTAACCCAACACGAACACGACACGATAATAGCGGGTTAGGGTTTAGTCTTAACGGATTTAGGGTCAAAACAGGTTGACCCGTTATGACACGATTGCTTAACGGGTTGATAGCGGGTTGACCTGCTTTAACCCGTTATGACACGCTAAGAAAGTTAAAATTACAATTATATTCTTATACTTAAAAGTAAGATTGTTAGAATTTTAATTTTGATATTTTATTGTTTAGAATGTAATTTAGACTTATAATTAGTGTTATTAGTTTTATAGATTTGTGATTTTAATATTTATATAAAATTATACTAAATTTAATTAAGTCAAACGGGTTAATTTTGGACATATTCAACTCATTTATATAAACAGGTTAAAACGAATCATATTATGTCGTATTAATATATTTTGTAATATTTACTAACGGGTCATAACGGGTTGACACGATACGACACGTTATGTTAACGGGTCGGGTTAGGGTTTGAGATTTTGACACGATAAGCTTAACGGGTCGGGTTAGGGTTGACCTATATAGTATAATATATATGTCTTGACATGACACGAACACGACCCGTTAACACGATTTGACACCCCTACTTAAATCGGGCTACCTTTTACCAAAAAAAAAAAAGGGCTACCTTTAGTGTGTAGGCAATCTCGACGCCACGTGGCAATATGGATAATGATATCTTTACATCTATTTTATTAATTTTTTATTATCTAATTAATTAATTTTTTTAGATTTTTGGTATTAGAATCTGGATTAAAAATATCAAAATATGATCTTCTTACATAATTTAAAAGAAAATAAATTTAATTTTATTAAAATTGACCTTATTCTGTTTAAAGATTTTTAAACCATCTTTAAAGAGAATAAGGAAAAACTAACTAATTAGTAAAAAGTTGTGTTATTATATCTATAGTTTTGAATTTTGTATCGTATAATCTGGTACGATCAATATATATTATTTTGTAATAGTAGCTGGTACAGAAATTATGTCTATTTCATACCGACCCAAATACTGGCCTGTACTGGTCAGTATTTCGACCATACCGGCCTATATCGAATTTTGAAATTTTATTTATTTTGTTATATTAATGCTAATTTAGACTAGATTATATATATATATATATTTATATATTAACTAATATTTTGAAATATAATATATATGTTTATATATAATTTTTTTTATGTATAAACTATTTTGAAATGGAATACAAAACCATACCAATACTGAAATATTTTATTCTAGTGTCTTGATTAGTACATTCATCGGTATGGTATTCAAAACATTGATTATACCTTCTCAATTTGCTTATTTGGTGTGCTCCTAATACAATTTGTACTTTTATATTTTTTTGCCTTTTATTTCAAATATTTTTTAAACATGTTTAAACGTTTTAAAAAAATATAAAAACATATCACTACATAATAATTATTTTCTTAATTATATATATATATATGTATATGAGCATTTAAAATAAGTGGACAAAGTGAGTCCACATAATAACATTTTTCATTAATAAAAGTATAATAAAAGATGTGTAAATGTATCATTACTTGAACAATGATAGAACTATCGGAGGCCAAGTTGACCATCTCGTAGTCACAAGTTACAACCACTTTTTTTTAAAAGAAAATAGTTTAAAATATTATTTAAAAAATTATGTTTTGAATTCTTGATGTTATACCATTTATAAAGAACACTCTCAATATATTCTTCATCTTATTTTTTAAAATATATTATTAAAACTTATTTTATTTTATTTTATATATTAATTTTTACAATGTGTCATCTATCAACTTATGTTTTTTTATATTATTTAAATATTATTTTTAAACATTTCTTTTCTACTAATAAATTTGTAATATCCATATATATATATTTTTATATTATAATATATAAGAAAAATTATTGAGTGAATCCACGCTCAGCACACTCACACTCACATAGCACTGTTCACGTGAACAGTGCTATGTGAGTGTGAGTGTGCTGAGTGTGGATTCACTCTAGCATCACTCAATATATAATATAAGATATTCAGTCTTATACACATAATATAAAAATATATGTCAAATAAAAATTAAAAATAAAACCAAAATATGAAAAAATTGAATAAATAATATTTTCAAGAAATTAAAATAAAATAAAATAGAGGTATTTTAAATGATGAACAATAAAAGAAATTTGTATTAAAATATAAAAGTAAACAAAAATAAAGGAATAAATGAAGTACAAATAATTAAGAAATTATTTAAAAAATAAATAAGAACTAACTACATATTGAGAATTTTTTATATATTCTTTTACATGTAATATCTATTATTCTTTTATCTAAAATGATTGAAATTATTCATATTTATTATATTTATCTTCACATAAATAATAATATATTATTATTTATATAAAAATGAATGTAATGAGTATGAAACTTCTTAACAATACATTTTTTTAATATTTATATTTTTTGTATTATACGTAAGAGTGCTCTTAATAGGTTGATCCGTAGAATCCATAATTGGCCTGCCTCTGTCTGGGTCGCTCTCTCTTCGTCTCTTCGAGCTCGGCCATGGCTCTCCTGACACGAACCACGAGGCACCTTCCGCTGTCGCTCTCGGCTCAGCGTGTCCTCTCCCTCCACACCACCCTCCCTTCCCTCTCTTCCAGCTCCAGCCCCAGCCCCACTCCTTATGCGCGGGCTCCCCCCCCTTCGGCCTCTGCCTCTCCAGCGGGCCTCTCCAAGGCCGCCGAGTTCGTGATCTCCAAGGTAGACGATCTCATGAACTGGGCACGCCGCGGTTCCATCTGGCCCATGACTTTTGGTCTCGCCTGCTGCGCCGTCGAGATGATGCACACCGGCGCCGCTCGCTACGATCTTGATCGCTTCGGAATCATCTTCCGCCCCAGCCCTCGCCAGTCCGATTGCATGATCGTCGCCGGCACTCTCACCAATAAGATGGCCCCCGCTCTCCGCAAGTATGTTTCTTTCCCCTGATTTTTTGGATTCCTTTATTTTTGTCAATTTCTGTTTTTTTATTTGTTTTCATCGAAAACGAGATGTGTGAGGTCTTTATTGGTTTCGTTTCATTTTAAAATCTTCACTCAGTATCTTTTAATAGGTTTTTGTTCTTTTGTAAATGTTGGATTCGTTTAGATTCTTGGGGTTTTACTATTGATCTGGGATTGGGGCATCTTTCGTGGCTAATGTATTTGAAGGATCTGAGAATTATTTCGCGCACGAGAACTTGGTAATCGAAGAGGACGTGACTTATGCCCAATATTCGATTTTCAATTACTCGCGCTAATTTCTTCAGCAACTGTTACTGTTGCGATTACCATTTTTGTTTCCAGTTTTGCTAATTTCAAAAGATGACATCGGAAGCATATGGCAGTTTCTTTAGCCAAAAACAAGGTTGGTTGATCTTGGCTTTGCGGTGTTTGGGGCTTGTTCTGAAGGATAGCTGAACTTACTTGTATGAATTATGAGACACTTATTCTTTCAAAAGAGCGTACTTTGCCATTTTCTCACAGTGCCTATGTTTCTTTTTTGAGAATTTACTTTATTTGGGAATGTATTCTAAGGAGGTTGTGGTAATAAGATTTTTTTTTATGGTAATGCTTGGAGAAGATTTTGAAAGATTTGCAAGTACTGATAAAGCAGTGTTAGGCTTTGCAGTCAAAATTTATGGTTGCACAATCACAATTTTATAGCGTCATGCTTTAACTTACATAAATTTATGCCCTATAGGAGATTTGTCATCATAAAAATACCTCATGTAACAACTGGAGTTTTGGGGTTTATAATTTAGGAAAGTTAGGGTTTCTATTTTTAAAGAGTGAATCAGGGTTAGATCTAAAATTAGGCCCAAGCTCAAGTATTATCCTTGCCAAACCCATACACCCCATGAAAGTGAGCCCACACATGTCGGATTTTTTTTTTTTACTTTTTATCGTTAAACAAAATGTTATTTTATTTTTATAGATAATAAGAGAATTGATTCCAAGTAAATGGGCATAGCCCAAGTACACAGGAGGTATACCACTGTGTACACAACACATAAATACGAGCTATAGCAAAACTAAACTAAGGAAAAATATTTAGCTAGGCTAAACAAAATTTTATTGATCATAAAAATAGGCAGCCCACATATGTTATACCCGAAATCTACTTACTACATGTCTAGTTGCAAGCATGTCTAGTCCTACTCCTAAGGCAAACACAATTTCTAAGGCAACCACAACTCCTAGGGCAACTATGAGTCCAAATCACATTCAAACACTCCACAGACCCACAACACTAGGACTACCATACCCCTTGGACTCTATACCTGCCAAACTCTATATAGACACCAATATGAGAGCCTACATACCATTTCATGAGTCCTAAGCATGGCCCCTTCCAAGCTCCTTGCATACTCACACCACACCCTAAGCAAGAAGATCAAGATCCAGACCACTTAGCCAAGCTGTGTACTCCCCCAACCTTTGGATTGAACTCTTCCTTTAGGTAACTCTCTCTCTCTCTCTCTCTCTCTCTCCTTTTATCTTTTATGATAGTTATGTTAGACTAATGCATGAAATCATATCAATTAGTGAAATCCGGGATTCATAAGGGGCTAGGAAATACACATTAGAGAATTAGGTTTTATGGCATTAGAATGTATCTTTATTCATGGGATTGGACGAGCATACATATAGGGGGATTATTTGAATGAAATTGTGCATAATTGAGGACTTAGACCCATGATTTTGATGGTTTAAACATTGGGACAGATTTTACAAAGAGAGCTCATGACTCATGAGCGATTTGGGTGACATCTTGCATAGGCTTGAACATGGATGGATGCATTAAGGGTCAGATTATAGGAACTCATGTGACTAAGTTTTAACACAGCATGAATAGTGATAGGTTTGTTAGACAAGATTAAGGTTGAAGATCTTATAGTGCATGGTATGAATTGTGATGGAGGATGATGAACTAAAACGATTGAAGTGACTTGGCAAATGTTAAGGGCCAATTGTGTTTAGGACCTCAATAGGCATTCGGGTAGTCCGACTAGAGAAGCTAGAAACTTTAGTGGTTGGAGTGATGACATATGACTATATGAGATTAAATTGACGTACATATTCATTGAATAAGTGATTGTTGATGCACTAATTGATGTCAAGAGTTTCGAGGTAAGTAATTTGATCACGCCCTTCATTATCATGCATGCTTGCTAAATTTTTTTGATCGCTATGCCTGCTTTCTAAATTATGTAAGTAATACGATCAAGCCCTTCATTATCACACATATTTTCTAAATTATGTAAGTAGCATGATTATACCCTTACATGCATGGTAAACAATGTTTTTAAAGCATTATGTATTTATGAACCTTTATTCAAAGCCCCTTTTTACGTACCATGTTTAGTAAACGATGTCTTTCACTTGCATAGTGGTCATCATAACATGTGAGCATTGGTCCAATTGTCATTGACTTTAGAGAATCGAAACATAACATAAGTGGACCATTCTTAGATATGTGGCTTGCACATCCACCCATAATGTTAGGCTAAGCATTAAAGCTTTCTTATTGTTCACTTGACGACTTTCTTTTTTTATTTTGATGCTGGGGAACCTCTGCAAGGCAGGGCCCTTTGGACCCACGAGTAAACTCCGGTCTTGTGCACCGTACTTTCGGAAGTTGACTTCTTTTTTATCTTATTATCTTATTATAATGCATGTGAACATTTTGGCTCCATGATGTTCATTAAGCGAGGGTTCATGAAAGGGGCTAACATTGAACTTGGCTATACATAGCATAGGTAAACAATCCTTTTTCAGGGGAAAAGAATAATCCTTCATAGATGGATAATGGATAATTTTAATATGTTAATTACTTCTTTTTTCCAAACTTTTATTTGGGCTATTTCATGAACAAAATGAGCAAATGAAGTTAAATAGTTGATATATTATTATATATTTTCAAAACTGTAATTTTTTTGGGCTTGTTTTTTAGTTGGGCCAAAATAAAAGGTGTTTATTGGTACGTTGGATTTTTAACAAAAAGAGCAGGCCCATTTTGCACAAGCCTGTACTGGAATGGACCTATATATAACGGTCCGGTCTAGAGTGACCATCAGTCTTGTCTTTTGGTGGAAAATGGGTAGGCTGAAAGTTTCAAAATAGCCCTTTGGACATACTGGACCAAACTGATTACACCCCTACCTTGTTGGGCTATGAGCGAACCTATGCTAAATGAAAATCTTTCTCTTCTACGAAGCGTGCCTAGAAAGAAACATTTCTTATGAAGCTGGTAGTCCACTCTTGGTGAGGAATATGTTTCTACTATCAAATATCTCTTAATGTTCCTATTTCTTATGAAGTGTAAATGTATAAGAGTTTCATGTTATAATCTGGTTCCAGGGTTTATGACCAAATGCCTGAGCCTAGGTGGGTCATCTCCATGGGAAGTTGTGCAAATGGTGGTGGGTACTACCACTACTCGTACTCAGTTGTTCGAGGTTGTGACAGGATTGTGCCTGTCGATATCTATGTTCCTGGTTGCCCTCCTACTGCTGAGGCCTTACTCTATGGACTTCTCCAGCTGCAGAAGAAGATCAACAGGCGCAAGGATTTCCTCCACTGGTGGACCAAGTGATCAGTGAGTGCCGTTCACATTTGAAGAACGATCCTTATCATACTAATAAGTAGTCCATTTGTGGTGCCATGTAAAGGGAGTTTAACTGTGTTGAATTTACTCATTATAAATTTAGAGACTGGCACTTCACCTGTCTTATTTTGTTTCATGTTGTTCTATGTACGGAGCTTTTATGGTGGCGCTCCATATTCTGTACAACGTTATTTTTGTCTGTTTTAATTTTGTTTAAGGTGTCTTATGGGATTAAATAAAGGGTTAAAGACTTGAGTGTTTTTAGTTTGCTTCAAAGTCAAATTGCTTAATTTGGTTTTCGGTTGAATTTTTACTCAGTAATTGTAAGAATGATTGAATTAGGTTTTTAAATTTTTTTCATGGTTCTGTCAGTAAATCATTAAAATGCCACCTCAGTATATGTGAAAATTCAACATGTGTCACTGGACACGCTATATATCGGGGCTTATGTGCATAAAAAATTAAAAATAAAAACTGGTTTATATACTTGAAAATTCAAAAGAAACTTAAGAAAATTCATTCGAAAGTTTTTAAAAAACAAAGCCCTGGGTGATCATCTATGGGTGGCCCCAATTCATTGGTCAACATTCTAGGATTTTCAACACCAATTCTCTTAAGAAATTTGGCATGGCTACTAGTCCAACAAACCTGACTGATCATTAATTACAAGATATATAAAACCCCAAAAAATAAATACGGAATAAATTAACACAAAGAAAGGGATATTAAAGAATTAAATTAGCTAGTTACTAGAGCTTAAATTGTCCTCGTACAGATCAGAACAAAAACAAGAAATGAAAACAAAAGAAACAAAACAAGCAGCAGTACTACTGCACTAATTGAGAGGTGAGTTGACTATTGTACAACTCGTTTTCCCTTGTCTGGGAGGGTGGATGTGGGATCAAAATTGGGTCTTCGCACTGATATTAATGTCTCATGTCCTTTATGGCGGTTTAGCTTATTGCAGTGCCTTATTGTTTCCTTAAACTCAACCTCATCATGCTGATACAGAAGACGGAATCCACATTTGTGCACATTTAAGCTTGGGCAATCACTAGCGATAGAGGCCTCTATTCGAGTGCATTGGTTTAACCACTCTGGAAGTGATCCTTTTGGTATAAATGATAGCCACATTATCTCACCTTGATGTACCCACTTGATTTCTTCCTCTGTAAATGGACTATGAGAATGTAGATCAGGTTCCACAGTATCAATGTCTGTATCCAAAAGACACAGGAGATAATGAGGATTTCCTAACTCCAACATTTTAATATGGGCAGCCTTATCATCCTCGTGTACCCCAAAAGAAGCACACATGGCAATCCCCAGCCAATTAGTGTCATTATACAAATCAAGTGGTAACTCAAATCCCATTGAGGGCTCATTGTTGTGATAACTGAACCATTCCGTTATTCCACATGGAAGGAAACAAGAACTGTATTCAAAGTTTCTATAGAAGACCTGACAAATGGAAACGCAAAATCCAGTCCATTAGTCAGAGACAAGTCGAATACTTTTTTTTTTTTAATCTTTTCAACATTTAGATTATAATGTAAGAATATGCAGATATTTGGAAATTCAGATTTATGTATAAGAACCTGATTAATTTCATGTACCTTTCAGAATAATATGAATCTATATTTGATTTATTAATTGAAAACATCATATAGGAATTATTTCTGAAATGAAAACATCCTTATATATTTTAGTTAAATTTCATAAGACAGTTTAATACAAAATATCTAAAAAATTAAATAAAAGAATGAAAGGAATACAAACTTTACAAAACCATGCATGAGTGGTTCTTTTCTTTCATTAGCTAATTTACGAATATACAAATTAAAGTTTCTAACCAATAATTAAACCTGTTCATTTCCCTTTTTTGATGAAATAAATAACTCCTCATTGTTTGTGTATATACAAGTAATTTAATGTAAGAAATTATCAATTGTACTTTAATATTTTCAAACAAAAAAGGTTACAGGAGAATGGTACTTTTGTCCATCTAAAGAAATTCAAAATTTCAAATCAATCTCTTTTAAAATTCTCATGATCACGAAAGTCATATGATGTATAATTTCCCCCTTGACATATATTTCAGAGTAATTAATGCATATATATAGTTTAGAAAAATGCTAAATGTCCTAGAGAAAATTTACTAAAAATAAAAAACTTAATTTTCTACATGCCAGTTATTAATATGCAGAAAATCATGACATTTGAAATTTAAAATTTGAATTTAAAAAGGAAATTAATAAAATGAGTATTTTAAGTGAAATTGTAAGTAAAAGTATAAATACATGTAGTCCTGCCCGATAGCTTATTACCTCGCGATTTTGGTACTGAAAAGCGGGGTAAAGCACTTGAGAAATGTTTGCTCAAACTCTTCCATATCTTGACGGTATAAGAGACGGAGGCTACAGTTTTGCACTGTCAACTTAGGGCAATTGCTTCCAAATAAAGCCTTAATCTCACTACATGGGTCACACAAGCCAGCTCTAAGAAATTGATGCGGTATGTAGGCTAGCCACAGGAATCCACGTAGATAAAGCCACATGCATTTTTCTTTAGTAAGGCGCAAGACAATAAGAGGCATCAACCCACCTAAATCAGTATCCAATCCACAAATAAGCTTGTGAGAAACATTAAAGGTAGCTGGATATTGATCATTGTGGATTGAAAAGGCAGCACATAAAGCAAGCCCCATCCAATTTCTATCATTCATGACATTTGGCGGCAGCTGGATATTCACAAACGCCCCCCTACTTTGATGATTGAACCACTCTGGAACTTTTGTCTGAGGCAATTAAGCGGTACTTATACAGGATGTTGAGGATAGATTAAAGGCCTGTAAAACAGAACATGGTTCTAATATGAGAGAGAGAGAGAGAGAGAGAATCCCAGGGGAGAAAAAAAATACCGTGTCATCTCTTTGAAAGTACTCATGAAAATCAGTTTTCAATGAGAAAACTGAGTCACTGGTGCAGTCTAGATACCCAGGTGGTAGAACTATTTCAACACCATTTCCTGAAGCAGTGCTATTTAAAACTCTTTCATTCGAGAATGTTTTTGATGAAGAACATTGTTGATGAGCTTCACGTTTACAAATAGAGGGGGGCTTCGGTGAGGATTGAAAGCGCCTACAAGACAGCTCAAGTTATTAAATATGTTTCTTGTAGGAAATATGAATAAAAATGCATTTGTATAAAGGGCTGACAATGGATTACCCTTCAATTATGGGAGAGCGACTTGCATAAAAGTTGCGCTCCCTGAATTTAGTTCTATCACCACGGGTTTTTAGAAATTTCAATTTATCTACGAAAGATAGATAATAGTAGCAAAGTTGCTTGATTGGAATAGCAACTGCACACTCTGCCATTGTTTGGACAAACCCTTCAACATCTTGTTTGTACATTAGCCGTATCCCACACATTTGAGTCTCCACACTTGGGATTTTGCATTCAACTACAGCTTTAAGATGACTCCATTGGTTTAGCTTGTTGGGAAGAATTGTTGGTGATACGTAATGTACGACAAGTAATTGGTTTGACTGCAGCAATATGAATCTGGGGATGCTAAGGATTAGATCAGGTTTCAAACAACCTTCATTGCTATCCAAATGAAGAATGCAACCTGTAGAAGATTTTGGGTTTGAATTGTTGCGAAAGTCAGTTGGACAACTCAAAACAGCACATATAGCAAATCCCATCCAGCTCTCGTTATTATACAAATTCGGCGGCAGCTGGATTTCTATTGAGGGTCCATCATTTCGAATACTGAACCATGATGGTATTTCACCTTGAGGAAAGAAATATCCATGATAATCGTTTTGGAGCCCCTGTGACATAAAAGAATTATAATGGAGACTTGATCGTTGCTCAATCTCATGTCTTAGAGAGAGAGAGAGAGAGAGAGAGAGACCTCAAAGAGTGCTGAAAATAGAGTCTCAAGTTTTCTTTTGAGAAAGATAGTTGATGTTTCCAAAATGTAGACTTGGTTCTCTGCCGATGTGGGGTGAGACTCAACATTACTAGCAAAACCTGAATCCATTGAAGCGCATCCTTCTGTTTGATGTGAGAATGGTTCTAGTTGTGCACAATCTTGTTCCAATATTTCTCTATGAAAGAGATCCCAATTGTCAAAAAATGAGACCTGGAAGGGGAGCAACAATTGCATAAAATCTCCCGAATCTTTCGTAGAAAGGAAACGGAGACCGCAATTGTTCACAATCCAGCCAAGCCAATCGCTCATAATTGAAACTGTTGTCCAGATGACTAACACAAGAGGGGGGGTGAATTGAGTTGTATTTAAAAAAAAATAACAATTATAAATCAAATATATAATATAAAATATAAACAAAATATGAAACAATAATAAATATAAAGAGTAAGGGTAAGAGAGAAGCAAACTCAGTATGTTAACGAGGTTCGGCCCTACTGCTTACGTCCTCGCCTCAAGCTACCTCTTGAGGATCCCCAAATCCACTATTCAATCTCCTTTAGGTGGAGATAGAAACCTATTACACCTTTGAGCAGCACCGCTCCAAAGAATCCGTGTAGAACACCCTCTACACTTCCAATCACCTTACACTTGGTGATTTAACTATTCCCCGTGTAGAACACCTTCTACACTTCCAATCACCTCACACTTGGTGATTTAACTATTTCCCGTGTAGAACACCTTCTACACACACAAGGGTTATACACACCCTTTTACAAATATAAGAGTTGATAGTAGGTAGACTATCAAAGTACACTCCTCAATGAGTGAGATAGAAACAATACAGCGCAACCTATATCTCTCTCAACAAGAACAAGAATTAAGGCTCAAAAACTTTAGAAAAGAGAGAATGAGAGCTTTGAAGAAATGATGCAAAACTTAGCAATAAATGTGTAAGCTCTTGTTGTGAATTTTGCAAAACTCAAGTAAGCTATTTATAGGCAAATGATTTTTCAATTTCAAATTTGAAAAGATTCCCATGTCAAAAATATCATCATTTACTTTTCAAAAATTTCAAATCTAATATTTTTACTTTTTGCATGTGACAAAAGGAGCACACTTTACTTTTCAAAAATTTCAAACATAATCTTTTACTTTTTGCATATGACAAAAGGAGCACACTTTACTTTTCAAAATTTTCAAATAAAGACATCTACCTTTTGCATAAGTCAAAAAAAGCATCCACCACTTTTGAAAATATTCAAATAAAACATGCACATGTGAAAGATGACAATCAATCATCTTAATATTTTCAAAATTCAAACCTTTAATCATGTCATGCACATGTGAAAGATGACAATCAATCATCTTTCAAAATTTTCAAATTTAATTTTCAAAATATTCATGCATATGTGGAAAATGTATTTTAATGCTTTATGATAAAATATTAATTTTGAGCCTTAATCCTAATTTTGAATTTTTAAGAGATTTACAACATTACTCTATGATTTTAATATGAACTTGTTCTCTTCTTGCTCATGCTTGCTTCCTTGATGTGCTTGATTATATTGTATGGACAACTTGAGCTTGAGACTCCTTTATTTTTTGGATTCATTTGTTATCATCAAAATCCATTAGTAGATTTACATGAAACTTGAAACCTTGGGTTCAACAATCTCCCCCTTTTTGATGATGACAAATGCTTGATAGAACCTGAATCCTGTATTAATACTTAAGCTCCCCCTGAGAATGTGCGTTAGTTTTTCAAGCAAAAATATAAACATAATTCCAAGCATATATAACAAGTTTAGCGATTTAAACAATGTTAATGTTCTAGTCTAAAACTTCTCCCCCTTTTGGCATCATTAAAAAGGAATCATAATTAGATCAATAAAATATATTCCTGCAATAACCAATAGATAAATAAAACGCTGCGTTAGTAGAGACTGTAGAGAATTCGGTGCGTAGCCACACGTGTTCGACAAAACTTGCAAAGGCTGGAGGCCTAGTTCCGGTAATTCGGTGCGGAAGGAGATTTTGTAAAGAGCTGAATAATTGAAACCACCCGTGCCCGACAAAACCTGCAAAGGCTGGAGGCGTAGCTCTGGCAATTCGGTGCATAGATTTGATCCGCTTGATGTTGCTGAAAAATGAGATATTATCATGATTTGTAAATTTGTCTTGTTCTTATTTCCGTTTCTATAAGAGCAATCCTTAGTTTTATCTATTTCGCATCAAGCTTTCTTCTCATCTTTGCAATTTGCTTGCATTCTCATTCTACAATTTTTCAATGGCTCGTAGAATTCCCTTCAGTGCTTCTCTTGATCAAGATTTGAGGTATCCTTCACCTCAGTCTCAATCTATTTCTGCATCTGTCGTGGGTGCCATGAAGCAACAAGAGACTGATTTAGTTAATAAATCAGATCATGACGCCATTTACGAGCTTGTGGGTCTCGGAACTCGATACTCATCATCTATCGTTGCGTTTTCTACTCGGTTGCAGTCCAAAACTCGCGAAATTGAGAAGTTTAACGAGACTGTATCTGTACTTCAACGACTTGTTTATGAGTCAAACAAAAAAATAGTAGAATTAAAGTAACAGAATAAGGATTTGAAATCCTTGCTTATCTCTTCATTTCGATTGCCTAATCCTTTAGACAAGGATGTCATGATGATTTATGAGAAGCAAATGCATTTGAATGATGAGGCTAAACGTCTCAAGTTTCTGTAGGTCATTTAAGATAATGAAATAAAAGTATCTAGCAGATATCCATGGCATGCATCATTCCTATTTCTCTTCTAATCATGCATAGTCTATCTTCTGGTAGGGGTTTGTGAAAATGTCTTCCAATTGATCATTTGTACTAGTGAATTCTAATACAATATCGCCCTTTTGCACATGATCTCTAAGAAAATGATATCTAATTTCAATATATTTGGTCCGAGAATGTTGTATTGGATTCTTTGAAAGATTTATAGCACTTGTATTATCACATTTGATTGGAATGTGATTGTACATAAGTTTAAAATCCTCAAGTTGTTGCTTCATGTAAAGAACTTGAGCACAACAACTACCTGTATCAACATATTCTGCCTCAGCAGTAGATAGTGTAACAGAATTTTGTTTTTTTACTAAACCAAGAAACTAGTGCACGACCTAAGAAGTGACATGCTCCACTAGTGCTTTTTCGATCTATTTTACAGCCAGCATAATCTGCATCTGTGTAGCTGATTAGATCGAAAGATGTGTGCTTAGGGTACCATAACCCTAAGTTAATTGTACCACTAAGATATCTAAAAATGCGCTTAACTGCAATTAAATGTGATTCTTTTGGAGATGATTGAAAGCGCGCACATAAGCACACACTAAACATAATATCTGGTCTACTGGCTGTCAAATATAATAAGCTACCAATCATACCTCGATATACCTTCGACTCAACTGGTTTACCGGTTTCATCTTTATCAAGTTTAGTGGATGGGCTTATTGGTGTTCCAGTTTCCTTAGCACCTTTCATCCCAAATTTCTTCAGCAATTCCTTAATATATTTCGATTGATTGATGAATGTCCCACTTTTTGCTTGCTTAATTTGCAATCCGAGAAAGAATGTAAGCTCTCCCATCATGCTCATTTCAAATTCTTTCTGCATAGTCTTAGCAAAAACTTGGCACATATTTTCATTAGTAGCACCGAATATTATATCATCAACATAAATCTGAATCAAAAGAATATCATCATTTTCGTATTTAATGAAAAGAGTTGTATCAATTTTTCCTCTTGAAAAGCCTTTTTTAATCAAAAAACTACTAAGTCTCTCGTACCACGCTCTAGGAGCTTGTTTGAGTCTATATAGTGCTTTTGTGAGTTTGAAAACATGATTTGGAGAAATATGATTTTCAAAACCTGGAGGTTGCTCAACATATATCTCTTCATTTATAAAACCGTTTAAGAAAGCACTTTTAACATCCATTTGAAAAAGTTTGAAATTTTTATAATAAGCATATGCAAGTAGCATTCGAATAGCTTCTAATCTTGCGACTGGTGCATATGTCTCATCATAATCGATTCCTTCTTCTTGATTGAAACCTTGGGCTACAAGTCGAGCCTTATTTCTAGTAATGACTCCGGACTCATCTTTCTTGTTTCTAAAAACCCATTTTGTTCCAATAATAGTATGATTTTTGGGTCTAGGAACAAGTGTCCAAATATCATTTCTTTCAAATTGATTAAGCTCTTCTTGCATAGCTAGAATCCAAGATTCATCAAGAAGTGCTTCATCAATATTTTTAGGTTCAATCTGAGATAGAAAAGCAGTATGATTGCAAATATTTCTAAAAGATGATCGAGTGCTTACACCTCGTGAAAGTTCCCCTAGAATTTGTTCCACTGGATGATCTTTCACAAATTTTCACTGTTTGGTTGCATCTTATATTAAATTTTGATGATCTTTCCTGATATCTCCATGTTGGACTTCCTCTATTGTGTTCTCTTTGTTGAGATTGAGACTTTCCGTATTATTTATACCTCCTATTCCCACGATCTTCCCTTTCGAGTTGTCTCCAAATGTCACGTGTCCTTCTTCTTTAGATCTAAGATCAAAGAACTTAGTCTTGTCTCCCGTCATGTGTCTTGAACATCCACTATCTAAAAACCATTTATTTTTGTTCGTGGAAGACGTCATGCACACCTATAAAAACAATTAAAATGATTTTTCTTGGTACCCAAGTTCTTTGGGTCTTTTATTTATTAGTATTAGAAGAAATAAAATTTTTAGGTACCCATATGGTCCTAATAGTCATTATATGTTTTCTTCTAATAGGACAAGCAAAATAATTATGACCATTTCTATTACAAAAATTGCAAATAGCATGTGACATATATGAAGAACTTGAGTGATTATAATAGTATCCTTTTTTAACAAAATTATTTTTATGAAAAGAATTTTGAATATTGGATTTTGATTTAGAAGGATTATCAAAGAAGTTTTTATAAAGTTTGTATTTTTGTTTTGGCAAATATCCCAAGCCTGCCTTATCAAAAACACATCTTTGGCTACCAAGAAGTTTTTCAAAATTTCTTTTTCCATTCGTAAAATTTTCAATAATATTTTCTAAATCAGTTTTCTTTTTCTTCAACTCAAAATTTTCATCTTTCAAAACAATACTTTCTTTTCTTAAAATATCAATTTCGTTTGTTAAAGAAGAATTTTTCTTTTTTCAAAACAGTATACTTGATACCCAATTTTTCAAATTCCTCATATACCTCTTCTAAAACATTTTGCAATTCTTTATATGAAGGATCTTCAATATTATCAAGATTTGTTACCTCAATGTCATCTTTGGCCATAAGACAAAGATTTGCTGATTCTCTATTGCTTGCTTCACTATCTGAGCTACTTGAATCATCATCCCACGTAGCTTTCATTGCTTTTTTGCCTTTGTTTCGATCTTTCTTTAGCAGAGGACAATCTGGCTTCATATGACCAGGTTTATTGCATTTATAATAAATTAAAGTGTCATTTTTACCTGAATCTTTCTTGGAAAACTTATTGAAGGATTTCTTTGGAGGAGTTTTATTTTTCTTTAAGAACCTCTGAATTCTTCTTACTATCATCGCAATTTCTTCATCTTTGTCGTCATTTTCCTCATTTTCATCACTTTCACTTTCATGTGGAACAGCTTTAAGTGCCAGACTTTTCTTTGACTTTCCTTCTTCTTCTTCTCTTTTCAATGTGTACTCATGGGTGATAAGTTACCCGATGAGTTCATTCACTTCGAGCTTCTTGAGGTCTCTAGCTTCAAGAATTGCTGTCACTTTTGATTCCCAACGTTTTGGTAGAGAGTTGAGAATTTTTCTTACTATCTCCACTTTAGAATAAATTTTGCCAAGAGCTGTTAAACTGTTTATGATGTTAGTAAAACGAGTGTACATACTAGAAATAGATTCATCATCATTCATCTTAAACATTTCATATTCATGAGTAAGAATATAAATTTTTGATTCCTTGACTTGAGAAGTTCCTTCATAAGTAACTTCCAAGTTATCCCAAATTTCCTTTGCTGTAGCACAAGTCATTACTCTATTAAATTCATTACCATTGAGAGCATTATATAATAAATTCATAGCAGTTAAATTTAAAGTATAAAATCTATCGTCTTCACGATTAAACTCTTCTTCTTCCTTTTTGACCTTTACTCCATCAACCACTTTTGTTGGAATATAAGGTCCATTTACAATGCATTTCCAGATTTCTCGACCTTGAGCCTGAAGAAATATTCTCATTCTAACTTTCCAGAATGAGTAATTGTCTCCGCAAAAGAGTGGAGGCCGACTGCTAGATTGACCTTCACCAAATGAAGTTGCAATGTTAGCCATAAAATCTTAACTCAAAATATAGTTAATCTTATAATAGAGCTCTAGCTCTGATACCAATTGTTGCCCAGATGACTAACACAAGAGGGGGGGTGAATTGAGTTGTATTTAAAAAAAAAATAACAATTATAAATCAAATATATAATATAAAATATAAACAAAATATGAAACAATAATAAATATAAAGAGTAAGGGTAAGAGAGAAGCAAACTCAGTATGTTAACGAGGTTCGGCCCCACTGTTTACGTCCTCGCCTCAAGCTACCTCTTGAGGATCCCCAAATCCACTATTCAATCTCCTTTAGGTGGAGATAGAAACCTATTACACCTTTGAGCAGCACTGCTCCAAAGAATCCGTGTAGAACACCCTCTACACTTCCAATCACCTTACACTTGGTGATTTAACTATTCCCCGTGTAGAACACCTTCTACACTTCCAATCACCTCACACTTGGTGATTTAACTATTTCCCGTGTAGAACACCTTCTACACACATAAGAGTTATACACACCCTTTTACAAATATAAGAGTTGATAGTAGGTAGACTATCAAAGTACACTCCTCAATGAGTGAGATAGAAATAATACAGCGCAATCTATATCTCTCTCAACAAGAACAAGAATTAAGGCTCAAAAACTTTAGAAAAGAGAGAATGAGAGCTTTGAAGAAATGATGCAAAACTTAGCAATAGATGTGTAAGCTCTTGTTGTGAATTTTGCAAAACTCAAGTGAGCTATTTATAGGCAAATGATTTTTCAATTTCAAATTTGAAAAGATTCCCATGTCAAAAACATCATCATTTACTTTTCAAAAATTTTAAATCTAATATTTTTACTTTTTGTATGTGACAAAAGGAGCACACTTTACTTTTCAAAAATTTCAAACATAATCTTTTACTTTTTGCATATGACAAAAGGAGCACACTTTACTTTTCAAAATTTTCAAATAAAAACATCTACCTTTTGCATAAGTCAAAAAAAGCATCCACCACTTTTGAAAATATTCAAATAAAACATGCATATGTGAAAAATGACAATCAATCATCTTAATATTTTCAAAATTCAAACTTTTAATCATGTCATGCACATGTGAAAGATGACAATCAATCATCTTTCAAAATTTTCAAATTTAATTTTCAAAATATTCATGCATATGTGGAAAATGTATTTTAATGCTTTATGATAAAATATTAATTTTGAGCCTTAATCCTAATTTTGAATTTTTAAGAGATTTACAACATTACTCTATGATTTTAATGTGAACTTGTTCCCTTCTTGCTTATGCTTGCTTCCTTGATGTGCTTGATTATATTGTGTGGACAACTTGAGCTTGAGACTCCTTTATTTTTTGGATTCATTTGTTATCATCAAAATCCATTTGTAGATTTACATGAAACTTAAAACCTTAGGTTCAACAGAAACCTCTATGTGATTGCAGCATTTTATTCTATCTGGAAGCCACCAAATTGGTATATAGAATAGCCAAACAAATCCCTGTAAATGTAACCACTTGAATTCTTGCTTGGCTGTGCGATATACATGGATAGGTCTCAAACTGTCCATATCCGTGTCAAAAAAACATATTAGGTGGTGAGGGATTTCTGATTCCAGACTTTCAAGAAATTCAATTTGATTCTCTTGGAATGTAAATGAAGCACATATGAGAAGTCCCCCCCAGTCAGAATCAATATGCATACTTTGGGGTTTCTTGATTGTCACTGAAGGTCCTGTCTTGCAATAGGTTAAGAACTCTGGAATCTCACTAATTGGAGGGAAACAGTGATCACTTGCAAAGAAGAAATGAAATTCCTGAAGAACAGAAAATAAAATGGCCAGTAAATATTAAATAACCATTATAAGAGATAATAGATAAACATAAAAATCCTATTAAGTTTTTATTCGAAAGTGAAGGACTTAAGTAGAAAATAGATAGACACATCAAGTGAATCTTAACTCAAACTAACCTTCCGGGGATTATGCAGAAACTTAATACATTTGCTTATCTTTTGGTTCAGTATGTTGAGATGATTACCACTCTTTTCCTTTATCCTGTCGGAGATATCACTTGTGCTGGTTTCCTCTAGATCATTAATAAGAGACTGCTTATTACTCCTCTCTGCATCATCTCCTTTGAACTGATGATTGATGAGTCCAGAATCGTGAGGAGACGTGGCTGCACATTGAGCTATTGTTCCCACTAACTCTGCCATGTTGTCCAAAGATACAAGTTTGTGCCCACACTTATGCGGTATCAAGTCTTGACTACTGCTGTAAAATAAGGCCTGCATGTGATCGCATTCGTTCAAACTTTCTGAAAACGAGGCAGCACGTGGTGTTGAAAAGGCAACCAAAGTGTGAAAAACATCTGCAGCATTTTCTGGTCTTCCTTGGCTGCACCGTCCACCTCCTTCAACAAAGTCTGCACCACCTACCTCAATCCATCAATTTCTATTTTGGCTGCACCTACCATATCAAATCTGTGTAAAACCTCTCCTATAAAAGGAGAGGTCTGATATTCGAAATTAGTAGAGCAGAGGAGAGAAGAGAATGTGGTGAGAGCAGAGGAGAGAAGAAACGTGAGAAATTTTGAGTGATTTGTAAATCTCAGAAATTATAGTAAATTTGGCACCTGTGGATGTAGGCAAATTGCTGAACCACGTTAAAATCGTCTTGTGTGATTTTTGGACAGGTTTGAATGCTCAACAATTGGTATCAGAGCTCTTGGTTCGTGCTGTCCAGAAATCAAATTGATCAAAATTGATTTTTGACAACTCCAGGCTGTTCCTTGCGTCGAGACGAATCCGTAGGCGCAAACGGAATCGAAAACGGACGTCGGAGAAGCCCGTACGCGCCGGTAGAAGGTTCGAGCGTGTACCCACGCGCCCCACTCGCAGCTGGAGGTTGAAGACGACTGGAAAACACGCTCCACGCGCCCCCACGCGCGTTCCGAGGAAGAAGACGCGTGCAACGCACGCTCCCACGCGCCTCCCACACGCAGCACGCGCCCCCACGCGCTACAGGAGTCTTCTGCGCGTGGTTCTCACGCGCGCACGCGCCGCCACGCGCCTCACGCAGCTCCCGCGCGTGACTCCCACGCGCAGACACGCGCCTCATGCGCTCCGAGCCCTCCTGGCGCGTGAATCCCACGCGCCTCACGTGCCTCTGCCCTCATCCAGCGCGTGTATCACACGCACCTGACAGATCTGACCGTCCGATTTTGTGATCTGATTTTGGGCTTGATCTTAGCCATTTAGAGTCCGATTTCGACGATCAAATAGTGCTTTCCAACTATTTGGATCATTCCGGACTCATCTGTACGGTTAGAATTTCGAAATTTGTTTTCTAAAATTTTTTAATTAATATGGAAGGTGTTGGAGAAGTAAAGAACTCTGGAAATGCCAGCAGTTCAGGGCGTAGGTCCACAGTTTCAAATGCCAAATTTGAAGTTGAGAAGTTTGATGGAACTTCTAACTTTGGAATGTGGCAATGTGAAGTGATGGATGTTTTGATCCAACAAGAGTTGGATATGGCGTTGGGAGCAAAACCCAACGATATGTCAGAAAAGGATTGGAGGAAGCTTAACACCCAAGCTTGTAGTACAATCCGTTTATGCCTTACCAAAGATCAGAAGTATTTTGTCATGAGAGAGACAAATGCGAAGGAACTTTGGCAGAAATTGGAGGATAAGTTCATGAAGAAAAGCATTGAGAGCCGTTTGCATCTGAAGAAAAAGCTCTTCAGATTCCAATTTCGTGAAGGTATTAGTATGTCTGAACATTTAAATAGTTACAATCAAATTCTTGCTGATCTACTAAACTTGGATGTTGAAATCCAAGATGAAGATAAAGCTTTACTTTTGTTAAATTCCTTACCCGATACATATGATCATTTAGTTACAACATTATTGTATGGGAAGGAGAAAATTAGTTTTAACGATGTATCTAGTTCTCTGATTAGCAATGAGTATCGGAAAAAGGATAAGCAGGTACAGCAAGATACATCAAGTGAAGCACTGACAGCAAGAGGGAGATCTCGGTCAAGGTATCCCAAAAAGAAGAAAGATTTTCAATCTAAAACTCGGGCCACATCACGTAGTTCATCAGTCGGCAGAAAACTCGCCAAAGATGAGTGTTCCTATTGTCGTGACAAAGGACACTGGAAGAAGGATTGTCCTAAATTGAAGGGACAACAGAAGAATCAATCCACCACAGCAAATGTCGCGAATAGAGATGAAGATCTAGACATTGCCTTGACAGGTTCATCATTGATTTGTCATCCTGATGAATGGATTCTGGATTCTGGATGCACCTATCATATGTGTCCCAATCGGGACTGGTTTACTGACTTCACAGAGATTGAAGGTGGAGCAGTACTTATGGGCAACGACAGTGCCTGTAAGACTCGAGGGATAGGGAGCATTCGGTTGAAGCTGCACGATGGAACTGTCAGGATTTTGACCGAAGTTCGGTTCGTTCCGGACCTGCGGAAAAATCTTATCTCATTAGGATCTCTGGATTCAAAAGGATTCAGAATCACTATTGAAGATGGAACTCTCAAAGTGTTAATGGGAGTTCAGGTGGCTATGAAGGGTTTGAAGCGAGGGAATTTGTACTTCTTGCAAGGAAGTACTATTGTTGGAAGAGCTTCTACAGGCTGTGAGAAGCTAGATGAGACTGATGCTGACACCACCAGACTTTGGCATATGCGAATGGGACACGCTGGAGAAAAAGCTTTGCAAACACTCGTAAAACAAGGCTTACTCAAAGGTGCCAAAACTGGTAAATTGTCTTTTTGTGAGCACTGTGTATTGGGGAAGCAGACGCGGATCAAGTTCGGAACCGCTATTCACAATACACAGGGAATACTTGACTATGTACATTCCGATGTTTGGGGACCTACCAAAATTGCATCTTTGGGAGGTAAGCATTGGTTTGTAACTTTTGTAGATGATTATTCTCGTCGTGTGTGGGTGTACACAATGAAGAATAAAGATGAAGTGCTGAACATCTTTCTTGCTTGGAAGAAGATGGTTGAGACTCAGACCGGCAGAAAAATTAAGCGGCTCAGATCAGATAATGGAGGGGAGTATACTCTAGACCCTTTCATGGAAGTATGCCGGAGAGAAGGAATAGTCAGACACTTCACGGTACGAGGAACACCGCAGCAAAACGGTGTGGCAGAACGGATGAATCGTACTTTGCTAGAGAAAGTACGATGTATGTTACTGAATGCTGGATTCAGTAAACAATTTTGGGCTGAAGCTGTGACATATGCATGCCACCTCGTCAACAGATTACCCGCAGCTGCCAATGGCGGGAAGACACCTATTGAAATGTGGAAAGGTACACATGCTACTGATTATGACTCTTTACATATTTTTGGATGTCCTGCTTACTATCATGCAAAGGAAAGTAAGCTTGACCCTAGAGCCAAGAAAGCAAAATTTTTGGGCTTTAGTTCTGGTATAAAAGGGTATAGACTCTGGTGCATAGAGTCTAAGAAGGTAATTATCAGTAGAGATGTTACTTTCAACGAATCTGAGATGCTTAAGTCACATAAGCATAAAGATTCTAGTGAAGGCAGCTATGATGGCGAAACACCCGGTGATTCGCAGAAGGTGGAGTTTATTACTCCAAATGATTCAAGAGAAGACAGACATGAGGAGGTTGATAGTCCAGTCACAGCACCTCCAACTCAAATTGAATCAATAGCAACCAGCAGATCGAGACGAGAGAAACGTGTGCCGACACGTTTTGCAGACTACGTGACATATGCACTACCAGTTGAAGGGGGTGAGATCCCCACCACTTACAAAGAAGCCATACAATCCAGTGAAAAGGATGAATGGATAAAGGCGATGACAGAGGAGATGCAGTCTCTTCATAAGAACCAGACTTGGGAACTTGTACCACTGCCGCAAGGAAAGAAGTCAATTGGTTGTAAGTGGATCTTTAATCAGAAAGATGATCAAGTTGCTAAAAATAGAATTCGATACAAAGCTAGATTGGTAGCCAAGGGCTACGCTCAAACAGAGGGAATAGACTACAGTGAAGTATTCTCTCCTGTTGTGAAGCATTCATCCATTCGGATATTGCTAGCTTTGGTTGCACAATATGATCTTAAATTAGCACAACTTGATGTGAAGACAGCTTTCTTACATGGTGATCTGGAAGAGGAGATTTATCTGTCTCAACCAGAAGGGTTTAAAGAGACTGGTAAAGAAAAATTAGTTTGCAGACTGAAGAAATCTCTCTATGGACTGAAGCAGTCACCTCGACAATGGTATAAACGGTTTGACCGTTTTATGATGGATCTGAAATACACTCGTTGCCAATACGATTATTGTGTGTATTTCAGAAAACTTGCAGATGGATCTTTCATTTATTTGCTCTTATATGTAGATGATATGTTGATTGCATGTAAAAGCAAGGTGGAGATAGATCGTTTGAAAACTCAGTTGAGTCATGAGTTTGAAATGAAAGATCTAGGAGAAGCACGAAGAATATTGGGGATGGAGATCAGCAGAGATAGGGTGAAATGTACAGTTCACCTTACTCAAAAGCAGTATCTGAAGAAAGTATTACAACGCTTCAATATGGACTCAAAGTTGAAGCCTGTGAGTACTCCAATGGCCCCACATTTTAAGTTAAGTGCATTACAGTCTCCTAACGATGATGAAGAGCGGGACTACATGAAGAATGTCCCGTATGCAAGTGTTGTTGGTAGCCTAATGTATGCCATGGTGTGTACACGACCTGATATCTCCCAGGCCGTCAGTTTGGTCAGTCGTTATATGCATAATCCTGGAAAGAAACACTGGCACGCTGCTAAATGGATTCTACGGTATATTCTAGGGACCGTAGATCTTGGTTTGAAGTTCGAGAAGAGTAAAGATAGTCTAGTAACTGGATACGTTGACTCAGACTATGCAGGTGATCTTGACAAACGACGATCGACAACTGGATACGTGTTCACTATGTCTGGAGCCCCAGTTAGCTGGCGATCAAATTTGCAGTCTACGATTGCACTATCATCCACAGAGGCGGAATATATGGCTGTAACAGAAGCCGTAAAAGAAGCCATTTGGTTACAGGGACTGGTAACAGATTTGGGTTTTGAGCAGCAAGAGATTACCATCTACTGTGACAGTCAGAGTGCAATTCATTTAGCCAAGAATCAAGTGTATCACTCTCGAACAAAACATATCGATGTTAGATTTCACTTTGTACGTGAAATATTAGAAGAAGAGGACATATTACTTCAGAAGATTGGCACTGAAGATAATCCAGCAGACATGTTGACAAAAGTCGTCACAGGGATCAAGTTTCAACACTGCTTGGAATTGATCAATATTGTAAGTTGCTGAGCACCTTCGGGTGCATTGGCACTTTTGGGTGCATTTGGCGTCTTATGGCGCATTTGTTAGTAGAAGACACTCACGTCAAAGAAGGAGGTGCATTCATTTGAAGAATGAATCAGTTTGGAAGCAGCTTAGTATGGCACACTTCGGTGGAGGGGGTGATTGTTGAAAAGGCAACCAAAGTGTGAAAAACATCTGCAGCATTTTCTGGTCTTCCTTGGCTGCACCGTCCACCTCCTTCAACAAAGTCTGCACCACCTACCTCAATCCATCAATTTCTATTTTGGCTGCACCTACCATATCAAATCTGTGTAAAACCTCTCCTATAAAAGGAGAGGTCTGATATTCGAAATTAGTAGAGCAGAGGAGAGAAGAGAATGTGGTGAGAGCAGAGGAGAGAAGAAACGTGAGAAATTTTGAGTGATTTGTAAATTTCAGAAATTATAGTAAATTTGGCACCTGTGGATGTAGGCAAATTGCTGAACCACGTTAAAATCGTCTTGTGTGATTTTTGGACAGGTTTGAATGCTCAACACGTGGAATATACGATAGCCAAATGAAGCTATTGTTTCCGGACTTGGTAATTATATGATGGGAAATTAACATCTCGAAGCCTGTGTTGCTTGTCAAATTACATAAAACGGTATAAGAAATTTCTGAGCCCGTCGGATTGTCGTGGATGAGAGTTTGATCATTATTCTTGTTGACACTGAAAACAACACATAGAGCTATTCCAATCCAATCAGAGTTGTTATTCAAATTTTGAGGTAGATGGAATGGTACTGATGAACCATCATGACAACAGAAGTAGTCTGGAATCCCAGATTGCAGAAAAGAATTGTAATAAGGATGGAATTTATTAATATGGGTGTCCTGCAAAATAGAAATTAATGAAGTCCACAAGATTGTAGTATTGAAGCTGTATTCAATTGAGAGAGAGAGAGAGAGAGAGAGAGAGAGAGAGAGAGAGAGAGAGAGAGAGAGAGAGAGAGAGAGAGAGAGAGAGAGAGAGAGAGAGAGAACCTGAAAATGATTTAGAACTAAATTCACAAGAGAGGCTTTTACGAGATCTCCTTTGCTGAAATTATTCAAATATGCTGCTCCAGCCTGAATAACATGATTGGAATTCGAATCTTTTGAATCCCTTCCAACAATTATTTGAGTCAGGCATTTCTCAAATAAGTCATAATTGATCTGTTCTTCACTACTTGATGGAAGCATTTCCGAGAATTTATTCCTCCTACATTTATCCAGATCAATTAATGAGAAATAAAAAAGAAATTAAAGGTAATGAGCCTGACTCTAATTTTCATTGGAAAATTAAATTGTTTAAGCAAAAATTTAACCCTTCTATTGAGAAGTAACCAAAAGGAGGTGGCATTTGATCTTCTGGTAATGTTGGATTGCATTCACTCGATATAGCCTGGTCATAAACATAATTTGGCAGATTATTGACTTGATTTTCAAGACTTCGGAGATAGCTTTGACGGTAGATTTTCGGACTCCTTAGCAAGCAGTCTACTATTGTCTGGACCCACCCTTTCAAGTCTTGCTCATATACTAAACGGATTCCACACATAACAACCTCCATATTTTGATTGTTGGTTCCAAATGAAGCTCGGATCTTTCTCCGTTGATTCAACTTATCAGTAAAAAAGACACGAGGTAGGTAGAACAGAAGAAGTCTACTTGGCCCAGCAACAATCGTGTCTGGGGTGGGGGGGAAGACAAAAAAGCATTCCAGATCATCATCATATGCATCCAAATGACCGAAGATGGTGCGGGAAACACTTGTCTGGTCGCGGATAACATAACTAACATATAATGCAAATCCCATCCATCCCTTGTCAACATATATATTATGAGGCAGGTCGACCTCAATTACAGGGCCCATACCATGAAGTTTGAACCAAAGTGGAGATGCACTTAAAGGAAAAACATACTTGTGCATTTTGTTTTGTGCATAGTTTACCTGTAGAATATAGGGATATCACGTTGAGAGAGAGAGAGAGAGAGAGAGAGAGAGAGAGAGAGAGAGAGAGAGGGAGAGAGAGAGACCTCATAGCATCTGAAAAGCAAGGATTGAAGAGATGTTTTCAGAGGGATGGTCGAGTCAGAACTGTCAATGCAGCTTTGGGTCTCAGCAGATATAGGAACATTGATAGTGGAACTAATTGAGTTCTTCGAGGTGCATTCTAACATTTCATTTGAGGTAAAACCTTTATCCAATAGATTGGACCCACTAGATTCTACTTCACCAACATTCTGTGGCGCAAGCAAGCCTCCAAAGGAAAAATTGGACCCAACAAATTCTACCTCACCAATATTCTGTGGCCTATGCAGGCCAAGAAAGGAATAATTGGTACCACCTGGATAGCTACTTCGCGGAGAGCTCTGGAATTTGAAATACCCCTTTCCATCGCAAATTTTAAGAATCATTTTCTTAGAGGATAAAACTGCATCGATAAACTCATTGGCATTTTGCTCGTATATTAGATGAGCCCCGCACTTTTCCACCTTTATGAATGGACTGTCAATCGTAATTGAAACCTTAATGTAACTCCATGAATCCACCTCGTTTGACTTTTTCTCAAACCAGATGCGTGGTACATATATCCACCGTCCTGCTGGCGTATCAAAAGACGTTGTGGAGTGTAGGTGGTCTCCGAGAGGACCTTCATCGGTAACAAAACTAAAACAAATTCGTTCGTGGCTATTGGACCTCGTACAACGTGTTGACTCCCAACTTTCAAGGTCATGGATTTCATAGAAAAAATAAAGAGCATATCCCAACCACTTTCTACTATCATCCAAATCAGGATCCAACCACATTGTAACCGAGGAACCCATACCCTGATTCTGGAACCACATTGGAATTCCTACTCCTGTTGAACCACCGGAGATGATTCGGTCAAGTTCAATGTATGCCTGTGAAAAGTAAATTAAATTAAGAAAAAGAGGAAACAGAAAGTTAACTATTTATGGTTAAACTAACTAGGTATATTAATAAGACATTTTGTCATGTTAAACCATTCAATATCCATGATTTCGGTCCAAATTCCTGTTCTTAAATTGCAACTTTTGTTACTTGTTTAAATGGCTTCCGTTAGTACTAAAATCTTTTTTGGGACCGTTCATTTTGTGAACTTGAAATGAGACTGTTCACGAAAGTTAATCAACCCAAGCCTAATCGAGTTGATTGACCGATCGACTCAATATGAGCTTTATACGGATTTGTATGGCTATATACGAGCTCACAAGCTTTATACGGGTTTGTTTGTAAATATTAAATGAGTTTGTTGAATTATATCTATAGAAATGTATTATTTATATATAGAGAAAAATTCTGTGTTTCTACCAGTCCATTTTTCAAATGAACTAATAACTATATTCTAGGATGGGACAAATACATTAGCAGCATGGTACAAGAGTACAACACATTACTAGAGGATAGATTAACCTGGTTTAGATAATTCAGAATAGTTTCATATAAATATCTCCATGCAGAGTGAAGCATAGAAGACCAATATGATTATTGAGAAGAGATAAAGCAGGGAGGGGATATAGGTTCAGTGCTTTATAAAAAACAATTTTTGCAAAGAGAATGCAAAGAGAAGGAAATCGAAGGATGCAAGAAGCTGATTTATTGAAATGGATGCTGATTTTTTATTCTGCCATGTAGGACACAAAGTTCCGTGGCAGGGTTAGTACTACGGGTTCCTACAGAGTTTTCCCAAGTTTTTAGTTATACAAGATTTTTAACGAGCGATGCTAAAACACTGTTACATCAGTTTTTTGTAGAATAAAGAACAAATAAAAATGTTCAGATTCCTAAAGTAGGTGTAAAATTATAATTTGTAAATGTTGCTAAACTTCAATTTACAAGCGGTTTTTCCGCTGCACAACCCCTAAACAATTTAATTTAATTGTTATGCAGTTTTGCCACAACGACATATATATGTTTGGATGAGATTTACAAAATGAGAAGTGTTGGCGTAAATGCCCTTAAAATATAAAAATGACAAGTTATTTTTCAAAAACAAAACAACCTTTTCAAACTTTAAAGTACTATTAAAAAAATAATTTTAATAATATTTTTTTTTTTTTAAACTTTTATCGCTTCTTATGTCACCTCTAAAAACAAATAAGGCCTAAATCCATCTAAGTTTTCATGTCTCCCCACAATCAATGCATAACTAGGAAAAATCTTAGATTAGCAATGTTTTTTAAATGTATTTTCCTAGTTTCTAGAATCTACACAAGATTTATATATGCTTAAACGCCTAAATAACTTGGACGCTGATTATTATAAATAAACAAAACATGACTCTAAATTAAGTAACAATATGTGCCTACGTATCCACAACAAATAAAATGGCTTTATTACCACGTTTTTAGCTAGTTTGATAAGTTAGTCATAAGTTATTGTTCCAAACAACATTATCTATTCAATTATTATATAGACACACACACACATATATATAGGCAGCACTTTTGTACTTTTACAACTAAACCATGCAAATAAGTAGTTTCTAGATTAAAATAAGGTGAATTGTGCATGTCATTTTTGATGACAAGAAGCATGGCTAGTTGATGCTTGTATTGAACAATATTGCTGCAGGCGATGTGATGCTTGTACCTGCACAAGATTTCACACAGTTAGACGGGAAAAACCAAAGATTGTTGTGATTAGGAAACCAAATATCCAATATATTCATTTGAAGTCAAATTTTGTTAACTTGTACATCACTTTTTAATTGCTGAAAACTCTGCAAAGCTCAGCAAAGGTCTTGTTTCCCCGAGATTTTCCAATCAAGTAAACCAATCTAGAAAACAACTTCAACTTGGTAGGCCTTGAGTATAACTTTGCTTCATAGTTATACACATTTCCAGTGATGAGTCAAAATTCAAGTTTTTTTCTTCATAAGTTCATTTACTCTAGAGATGTAGTTGAGATGTTTCATTGATATGCTTGAGTTGTTTTTCTCTTCATAAATTCATGTTAAGCTTTATAGCTTTAACATTTCCATCAAAATTAAAGTTGCAAAGTATATAGAATGAGTAAAGCTTTATAGAAAATAGGTATTTTCCAATCTTGTGGATAATATATAGAAATGCTAAATCATACTAGCTAAAATATATATAGTAGCTGTTTTAGATATTTTCCAAATCTGATGACTAATATGTAGAAGTGTTAAAGCTTTTGTTTGTCATACTTAGCAAAGTATATATAAACTAGTTTTAGGTATTTTCCAAATCTAGTGGCTAATATATAGAAATGTTAAAGCTTTTGTTTGTATTTACTTAGCTAATGTATACACATGTTTAAATGACTAGAAATACTAGGGGGATCAATAGAAGTTGAAGTTAGCAATTCTTGTCCTAGTCTAACCACAAAGTTTCAACTTGTGAGGTTCAACTACTGTAAAGTCAAGAATGTATATACTCCTTCCGGGTCTAAGTGCATAATCACATTGTTAACTTCTATAAGTTGGAACTTAAGAATGGTACGCTACTGATACTTGCTAATATCAAGTTAAGTATGTATCCTTATGCTTAAGAATTGCAGGAAAGCTAATATAGTTATGTCGATTTTAAACACCGTATTTCCACAGTCATGTGTTTCACTTGTAGAATTTGTTAGTCATAAGTACTTCAAAGTTTATATTAATAATCAGCTAATGGTTTTGATTCACAACTGGATAAGTACAAAGCATTGCAAACTTGCAGTGCAACAATGAGTGTAAATAGGCACTTGTAATAGTAAGCATGAATATTTTAGCCAGCATAGTTATTCTAAGGTGTCAGGGTATTTTATGCGCATATAATAAATATGATGTACTCTAATAGATGAAGAGGCCAACCTATACCTACTAGAAAGGGAGGCGTGTGTTGCCTGCAACCTTTCAACATCCACACAAAAGCAGGACAGCAGATTGGAGCTTGAGAGATGAAGCTGGTGGGGACTCTGACAACTCCATATAAGGTCCAAATGACATCCCTTAGAATAAAACACTCAAGGGTAAGTGCTTATAACTTTCTCACACCCGACCTTTGTATTAATAAACCACTTAGGATAGGTTATTATACTCATTTCTAACTACAAAAAAGTGTTTTACTATTTAAATACTTCCTGGTACTTTTTTTTTTATATGTAAAGTACTCGGTGATTTGTTAAGCATGCAACCTTATGCTTAAGATTAGTAGGAAAGTGCATATATTTATATGGTTATACACAATATTTCCATTATGCTTTGTTCACTTGTTTAGTTCTTTATTCATAAGTACTTCAAAGTTTATATTCAAGATCTGCAGCTAGTTTTTTTTTTTTTTTTTTCACAACTATATAAGCACAAATACTTCCAATGGGTTTTCAATGCACATATGGTGACTAAACGTATATACTGCATCTATAAAAAAAGATATCTCCAGCAAACAATTTCCAATGACCAAGTATCGAGACCAATTTCCTCTGGATTGAAATTGGAATCAACTATTCTAAAAATACTTGTAGTGCTTAGCATGTATATTTTAGACTGCATAGTTATTCTAACAAGTCTAAATTTATGTGCATACAATAAAGATGATGCAATCTAATAGAGGGACTAGTGATTGAGCTATACCTACTAGAACAAGGAGGTGGGTCTTGCCTATAGCTGGTGGGCATAAACAGTTAGAAGCAGCGGCCAGGAGCTTGAGAGAATGGATGGTGGGGACTCTAATGACTCCACCCAAGGTTCAAATGGCATCCCTTAATTACTTGTGCCTCCCGATATTCCTACAGGTCTTAATACAACAAGTGAGGGTAAGTGATATTCACACCCCACCTTTGCATTAATAAACCATTTAGGATAGGTTACCAAACATTGTTGTGAAGTTTTTTAATGTGAGACATTAGCGGCAAACAAATAGAAATGTGGATGGAATGTATATACTCAACGTTTAAACTATTAAATGGGTGTTTTACTGTTCAAATACCCCCCTGAACTATGCTTATCTGTTAAGCATGCAACGACGATGCATGCACATCAATAGGAAGGCTGCCTGTATTGATATGGTTTTATACAACATTTTCAATTACAACTGTTCATTTTTTTTTTGTTTTAATTCATTAATACTCAAAGAACGTGTTCATGTACATTATTAATTTTTTTATTTCACAACTTGATAAGCATAAAGACTCTTGATAAGCATAAAGACTTGCAATGGGTTTCAATGCACATAGGATGATTGCATGTATAAACTGCATCTACTAAAAAAAAAATATTTCCAGCAAGCAATTTCCAACTGTGGAAGTTTCTTCCAATTGTTTGAAACTTCAAGCTGGCATCAACCACTACAATATGGGAGTGGTAAGATGTATATTTTAGCTAGCATACAAAACATTACAAGTCGTATTTTATTTGCATACAATAGAGATGATGCATGGAGTGAAATGCCTCGCTATTCCTACTGGAATACGTAGGTGGGTCTTGCCTACAACGCCTCACAACCAATTTTTCCTTGACTAGCAACTTGGAGCTTGAGAAATGAACCTAGCGTGTGGACTCTGATGACTCCACACAAGGACCAAATGACATCCCTTCATCACTTCTACCTACTTGTTTTCCAACAGAGGTGAATACAATAGTTGAAAGTAAGTGCTTATAAGTTTTCCAGCCCCTTTTACTTTGTAATAGTAAAACAGCTTATGATAGGTTATTATACATTGTGGACTGATTGTTTTTTAAGGTGACACACTAGTGGTAAACACCTTCAAACATGGTAAGGGAGTAACTAAGGGGATTAAGTTTGAGAGGATGCAAAAATACGGGACGTTACTTCATAAAATAAAAGAGGGAAATATAAGGCCATCATGCATCAATAGAATAGTCTACACAACTAGAGTGATATGGATCATGAAACACTACACAAATATGCATCATGTTAGTTAAAGTGCCGTGGAAGCGATGAATAAAGAGATGCTAATTAGCCGTGTTAAAGTATGTCTCCCCGAAATGACTTTGTTTAAATAAAAAAGTACTATATATATAAGTGGTTTGAAATCTAAGAATGTATTTTGCTTGTCAAACACAAGTAGAAATTTAATTTTATTTTGTGATGACTATATATTACAAGCAGCATGCAGATTGGTTGCACCTAAATTTTAACTTCTTCTTTTATTGTATATTATGTGGTATTTTACACAAGCACTATTTGCAATGACATATCGGGTATTGTACTCACATGCATAGTAGATCCCCAAATTATTCTTAGCAAAATAGCAACCAAGTCTTTGTGCATAAAGTGAATTTAATAGATGCTGACAAACTATGCTAATGTTTCTAGCAAACCTCCAACTATTAATTGATGAAGTGCAAACCCTTAGTAAGAAATATATGGATGGATCATATCATATAATAAATTGTGTATATACTATTATGTACAACTTTGATATCATCTGAATCCAATCCAGCAAACACAACTAACTAAAGCTGGCCAGGAATGTAAAAGCAAATGGTAGACAATTGGTGCTCCCCTAGCAAAAGTTGCATATCATGTTAAAAATAAGGTGGGCATTTTAGCGATGCAGTAAAATTGGGTTTTACTACGTTAGATCTATGCAAATTAGAAATAGTTGAACATTGAATTCACTTGATCACGTTAAATAAATTTGTCTGAACCGAATTGTCAGTTTTAATACAGCAGCTGGTTTTATAATCCTACAAAGGTTATCTTTAATTTGATACTCATTTGATTTACTAATTATACTTTGAGGCTGTGCATAGGAGAAGGAAAAATTAGATGCAAGTCATTTTTATAGTTATGTGTCAAACCGATATTATAAGACCTTAGGTTTTATGTACTTTATGTATTATTTTTATTATTATTAATTGTTGATTTATTTTATCATTATTGTTGATGTTTCTATTTATTTAAAATTTAGATTATGTTATTTATTTTGTTATTGGCTTTTGTGAGATTCCTTGATTCTTGATTCTAGTGTTTTCAATTATTTTGTTCACATATTAATATTGATCCTTTCGTTTGAAATGCTATCTTTATTGTTTTTTGCGTTAATTATTATATTTTATGGTCATTCAATTTGTTGTGTTTTATTTTGTTCCATTGAGCATTTTTTTATTGGATCTTTTCGGGTTAGTTCATTGATTTTAAACTTATTAAAGTATTAGGTCTTAATATTTTTATTCTATTTTGTTTGGTGGCATTTTGAAGAGTCCCAAAATATTATAATTTTACAAAAAAAATTTATAGGCCCGATTTTAAATTATTTTAAATATAGTGAGATTTTAGTTATGCTTTAAATCTCTAATTTAAATATATGGCTTCATTATTTTAAAATAATTAGTAATGTTTTATTATTTTAATTAATGATGAGGAATATTAGTTTATAAACTAAAGTTAAGTTAAAATAATATTCTATTTAATTATTCCGAGTGTTTTTAGTTAAATTAGTTTTACGTGTTTTCATATTAAAGTTTTAAGCGCATTAACTATCCGTTTGAAAACCCCAACACATAGAGCATATAAATAACTAAAGAGGAATCTCAATTCCCTCACTTTCTTCCTTTTTTTTTTCTCTCTCTCTCTCTTCTCTTTCTGTCTCCAGCGCGCACACCCCTTTCCCCTTTCTCTTTGACTGTTCGACCTTAGCCCACAGCTATGCCACCGCTAGCCACCCTATGACACCACTCACACTGCTGGGACCATCTCACGCCAGCGACCTCACCCGCAGGTCACTGGGACCGCTCACTGCTGGCACCATTGACAACCCTCTACCTCACACCTGAGCCACAAACCCGAAATGAATTTCCTGGCCTTTCCTCCATTTTCCAGCATCACTGTCGATCCCCCTACTCTGGCGAGCATAACCGACCCTTGAAAGCCCCCTTCTTCCCTCACATGAGCAATCCACAAAGTGGATTTTAAACCCATGGGTTAGGCAACTCAGTCGCCGTTGGTGCCACCGTCACTACCCAAATGTTCCTCTACCTCAGGCGACATCCCCCTTAGCTCCACTCCTCTAACCGAGCCTCCACCTCTCTTGTTTAAGTATAAATTTGAAAATGGGTTTCCACACTTTCTAACCTAGGTCTGCCATCTTCTGGTGATTGTACTGCCTCACCACCATTGCCATAAAATTCTATTTTCTCCAATGAGTATTTTCCGAACTTCCAGTGTCAAATTGAGCACCCTAACCCAAACTGTCACTTTACGTGGTTGGCGTCATCGTACACAGCATTAATCGCAATGTACGACCTTTCTACCACTAGCAACAAATTCCCCACCATTTTGACCACCCTCAGATGACTTAGATCTAGTAACCAAAATCCTGGATCTGAACTCTAAGATAGTTCTGGTCCAAGATGATGGCAGTGACCTCGATGGAGCGGTTAACACTCTAGTGACTTTCGACGCCACCAACCATGCCAGAAGGCGATCAACGTACCTGTTTACTCCGCTATTATATAACTCTCTCTCTTTTGTATTTTATGTATATATGTTTGCTAAGTCATGATGTGTGAGTTCGTTTAATCGCAAGATCGTGGACCGGCGGATAATGGCCCAAATTGCTTCTAGGCCCTGTAAGTAATCTTCCAAACTCAACTTTAGGGTTTAAAATAATATTTATGCACTAACTCTTTTATTTGCAGCTTTGAAGTAGTGGTAATTGATAATAATATTAATAATAAAATGGGAGTAGGTTGGTTAGGCTCGAGATCAATAAATGGAGGATGGGATCACCTAGTAGTTCAACATATATAATCCAATACCTACCTGCCATGCATATACATTTGTTAATTGCCACAATTATTTTGTTGTGATAAGATGCCATGCTTGTATTGGAAGATTGGATTATATATGTTGATTTGATGTGTTAGCTTAATTGCTTAATTACTTAAATATGTTGTGATACCATGTTGTGTTTGGGAAAGGGTGATGTGTGCTAGATCAATATATGGGTGCATGTGTATCACAACCCCAAGTTAGGATGGGGCATTATCTTGATAGAGCTCTTCTGGTCACTCAGGAGTGAAATAAACTGACGTGACATCTCTTGAGTTGTCGTTAAGCAGCAACTCAGAACCATCTGCAAAAAGAGCCAGGGTATGCGGATGGTCTCTAGGGAAAACCATGGCGCATGCGTAATAAAATAGATTGTATGGATTGCATAAATCACAACCCCAAACAGAGATGAGACATTATCTCGGTGGAACTCCTCTAGTCACTCGGGAGCATAATAAAGTAATATGACATTCTCTGAGTTGTCGTTGGGCGACAATATGATTAGACGAGATGGTAACGCTCTTGTGGCGACTCTATGACCCATCTGCTAGCAAGGGTTAGAGGATGCCTGGTCATGGTACACGCTGGGTACAAAGCTGAGTATCGCTCATTATAAAGTCACATGCACAGTCGCTACCCATAATGTGGCGAAAAAAGTCAGGACATACAGATGATCCCTAAAGGAGATCATGGTGTGCGCTTGATCATAGTGTGTGCTTAATAAATGGAATTGTGTTCTGGTCCAAAAACTAGGTTTTTGGCGTGTCTTTTTACATGTGTTAATGTGTCATTTTCCCGAAAAAAGATGTATGTGCCAAGTCCTTTTTGAGGAAAATGAAGTTTGCGTTGTGGTGTCCTTTTCTCGGAAAAAGAATGGATTTATGCTTGTATGTATTGTTGTATCTTGTGAAATGTGTTGGTTGCATAAATGTGAAAAAAAAATTTTGATTGTGTTTGGTTGCTTACTTACTGAGATTCACATTTCATGTGGTGTATCGTATCCACTTGCGGTTCCATTTTATGGAACCTTAGATTTTTTTTTCATAAGGAATTTTTCATTGGGATATAGACTTTCAATTCTTGGCACTAGAATGTATGTCTTTTCTTTCCGCTGTGAATGTTATTTGTACACCTTATACTTGTTGCACACACCTTGAAGCACTTATCGTTAGGGTGTGACTCATATGGTCATCATCCGAGTGTCTTATCTTCTACCTGTTCACATGTAGGGGTCGGGGGCACCACTGATATAGAAGCAAACAGATTGCTTAACCTTTGTGAGATTTATTAGTATTGCATTCATGAATTTTAAAAGCTGCAACTAATTTTGAGTTAAGTACCATGGAGTGCTTTAACATAATACACTTTTGATAGGCTGACTTTGTCTTGGATTGGACCAAGAAAAACCATCACCAGATTGTCACTAGTCAATTATCTCGTGTGTACAACGCTTTTCATTACAAGCTACACAAAAAAATACTTGAGTTACACATCGCATGTAGAGGCACTAGCTAGTAATCAAAGTGCGTTGGTGGAGAAGCCGGTATGTGAGTAGTTATGCACAAGGTGGGCGAGTGATGAGTTCAAGGTAAATACTATTCTATTTTTTTTTTCTTTTTATACAAACCTCAAGTTGAAATTGTAGTCTGCACATATGTTTAAATTTCTTATAATATATATGACCATGTGTTCTGGATTTGAGGTAAGAATAGAAAATGTAGTCTACATCCATAACTAGTGTTAACATCCTATTTTCACACTTAGTGCTAAACAAAATAACCTCTTACTAAGTGGCCTATTACGAAATTTGATTGAAGGTTAATTATTTGTTATTGCAGAAAATCTCAATCTAAAAAAAAAAAGGAGTAAACAAATGGTTAACCACACAAGTGAAAGGATCTCGTTTGTGGTACTCAAGGAAAGAAATGTATAAAAATTCTATTACACTTTCATTATTATATATGGATTAAAGTTTCATGTCGACTAATTTTCAGATTTATGCTCATGTGATTGGTATGCATATATGATAATAGAAGGACAAGAAACATATAGACTTTTATAAAGATGAGCATTGGTCGAGTAAGAAGGGTAAATTTATCACATCAACCACGAAAGCAAATTATGTGAGCAGCTCATTGTTTATCCATAGCTAATAGTTTGATCCCCTCTTCTCTGTTTTATATTGGTAGGCCTCACTCTATAGAACCATTGTTTTGTTTCTTTTCTTGCTAACTTCTAAGCTATTGGTAGTAAATTACTAATGGCCAGTGCTGGTTTTGGATACAGGATCAGAGAAGTATTAGGACATAGATCATGATACTCCAAAGGGATGGATCACTCTATTACGCCCAAACCTACTAAGGTGGTAGGGGTATCAAATAAGGAGTATGAATGGCTTGCCACGAATAATGAAGTAAATAGGAAAAATGCAGAGCAATATCGAAATAGGGTAATAGAGATTGAAGGTGCTCTCCATAGAATTGGAGAGAATATGAGAGAACATGAGGAAAGGGTAAATTTTAGAATGTTAGAAGTGGAAAGTAGATTGAAGTTTCAGATGGAGACTCAAAATGTAGTACCTCAACCTGAATTATGCTGCCAATAGTACCTATTTTTGGTATTTTTTCCTTTACGTTTGTTGCACTATTCATTTTTGGTATTTTGGAATTGTTAATTTTTATATTGAAGACTTTTGGAAAGGAAGAGTAGCTTTCTGTCCTTGCTTGGAAGGGTCAAGTGTTTGAGGTAATTAGCCTTAACGTCCTATATTTGACTTAAATAATATTATTAATGCTGGTTAGAGATTACATTCATAATTTTAGATTCAGTTGCACACAAGCATTATTTTCATTCATGCTGCTTGAGTAGCATAAAAATATCTTGTATTTCCTCACTGCATGCTAAGCCAAAATGAGTTATATTAATTTGGAAGTTGGCATTAATCTTATAGCTTTGGAGAATTTTTCAGTCACACAGTTGATACAACCCACATTGGTTGTTTGGATTAGGATTTCCTTTATGCAACAGGTTTATGTGAAACCAGTAATATTATTGGGACAGAAATTAGTGTTATGATAAAATGTCTTTCACATATTGAATTTATATCTATCAACTCATTTATGTCATATTCATAAAATTTCTGGGAATTAGGCAATCGTTTTAGACAAAGAAGTTTTAATTTTAGGTCATTGTGCAATGAGAAATTTCTGGGAATTTGGCAATGGTTTTGGCTGGACAGCTTTAACTAAGTATATGACTAGCCAATTATATATATATAGATATATACTTAGCTAAAAGTAAGTAAACATGCAAGTGTGTAACCTAGTATAACATTTAGTTTAAAAATTGCACAGGTTTTAAAGTGCCCAGGACACAATATACCAACTAATTATGCACTCTGTTTTGTGATTTTTCTGAGTATAAATCATGAAGTGATTTTTTTACCTAATTAACATTAGATGGGTAAACATCAATGCATTTTGTACAGAGGCTAATTTTTTATGCCATTGTAGATGTTGTGGCAAGCCCTAGTATTTCTTAATGATCAAGGGTAGAGGTGACTTGGATGTGGTACCCGAGCACTAGAAGTTTGATAAAGGACTGCTGGCAAACACTATTAAAATAGCAAGTATGGATATTATATGATTTGAGATGTATATGTAGCTAGACCCATCTTGTGGAAAAAGTTGAGTGACCATGTTTTGACATGGCCATTCAACTTTGTAATATTTGGGTTTAACTTTGAGAACTTGCTTTTTGCAAAAATATAAAACCACTTAAGACTTCAAAATGCATAAGAAGGTATTGACCGATTTTTATATATGTATGAAATTGTAATTTCTTCTCTTTCTTTGATATACACACACCTTCCACTATATGAAACTACAAGTTTGGTGATGAATATATATTACACAAGCAAGACTTAGAAGATGTGATCAACTATATATTTTGACACTCAACACCCTTTTGAAGACCTACATGAGCAGGATTTATAAATATAGTTATATATAAATCCTGTAATATTCACATTCATGTGAATATTTAACTCCAATTTGTGCAACAAGATGTGATAACGAAGGTGTGTTCTTTATAGCTCAAAATTTGGGTTTTAGAAATATAATGCCTTGTATAAATTGGTACCTATAATCCAATCAGCCCTAGCTCTGCAATTGATCAATGACCATTTTAATAGTTGCATCATACCTTGTATAGGGTCTAGTGGGAGTTGCATTACCCCACTAGCTATCTTGAATTAATTTAATTAGAATTACACTAGGTACAACAATTTAAGAGTTCCCAAAAAACATTCAGCTTGCTGAGATTGATAATGATTAACCTCAAATTTAGAAGCAAAAAGTTGACATGAAAAATTTGCAAAAGTATAATATTGGAATAACCGTGAATTTGGCATACCGTAGAATTTGCTTTCGAGGGGATTAGGGAACGCCTTAAAGGGGATCCCTTGCATATGAATACCACCGAGTTGCAACAACAAATTGGGCCATAATTCGTTGACCTCAAATCGTGGTGGTATGAGATGACGCTGTAATCTTCATTTCCTGCAATTTTAGATGATGCCATCAACACTAGACGAAGAACCAGAGATGACAGAAATTGTTGCGAGATGGGGGTCGCCAAGACTGAACCACCTTTCATTGCAACAAACGTCCCCTCGCAGAGGTTTCACATTTCATGCATTGACACTTTAGTTGACTAAGGAGGACATGAAAGGGAAATTTTTGTTGACAGCTTCTCGGCAACAACGTCGTGGTAAATAGCCATTGAAACATAGCTCATGTCAATCCCAAATATCGACGTTTCACCTGAGGGCCCAAAAACATAGCTGAAGTCTATTTACTACATTTTCCATCTCACTCACGGCAAAAAATAGATAATGTTGTAATGATTCTATTTATAGGTATATTAATTTTTATTATATTAATTCTTTATCCATTTTCCTACCAATCGTTCTAGGGCTTCATGACTAGCATAACATAAAAATTGTGTCGAAGTAGAAAGAGCAGGACGAGTTTGGAAATTGGAAAGAGTTTTGCTTATAAAGTTCATAATGAATTGATTGTGTTTGCCTCATTCTCTCCATTATTTTCAATTGAATATTGCAGTAGTATAAGAAGTTAACATTTACTCCTGTTTGCTAGGATTTCTTTTACAATTACTAAGTTAGACGTAGGCGTTGGCTCTAGAAGTTGATCCCATATTTTCTGTTTCTTACCGCATCCACATTTCAGTGCCCTCTCCAATAACCAAAATGTTGCAATATGACTGTCAATGGCCAATATTGAAAAATGCAATTGGAAGGCATGACCTTGGGCTGTTAAGATATAGTTATTGACATTCTGAAAATTGGTCTCATACAATTTGAAAAAACACAATATGAGAATATCATGATGCCTAAGCAATAATTTTGGAGCATAACTTTCGAATCTATAAACCCTTGTAAGATCTAAATAAAAATATCATCGAAAATAAGTAATTCTTCTTCAACTCATGAAAGTTTCAGTTTTTTCTTTTTTTAAAAGGCAGAAATAAAATAAACAATATAGGTAAATTAAAATTATGTGCAGGAGTAAACAATCTGCTGCCAAGAAAACCCAGGAAGCATTAATTAATTAGGTCTCAAGCAGAAACCAAAATTGTTAGTTGTCGATATATGGTAGAACCATATATTTCATTGTCCAGATTGCAATCAGTTGATTTATTCAAAACAATATATTCATTCCACTCTCAACCTCTATTATTAAATGAAAAAAAATAAAATGCATGCTTAAACGAACACTAACATATCAGTGCGAAAACTGCATCATTTGTCTTACCTGAAGCTAGCCATGGAGACACCCAGAAATGATGACGATGACGGCCCACGAAGCTTTTCACATGAAGACCCAAAGACGAGACCCACCGTTCGAGGAAGACGAAGTTGTTCAGACGATTAGATCGGCTTGTCTTCCAAACCCAAATACGATAATGCCGTGGCTCTTCCTTCGTCCACACCCGAAGAGGACGGCGACAATGTGATCTTTGGTGGAGCTCTGGTTTTTGGATGCAAAATCTGAAGCTTTCCCTCTATTTCGAGCTTTAGCTTTCTCTTTTTTGTTTTTTGTTTTTATTAAATAAATCAAATGATGTGGCATAATATCTTTCTCTTTCTCGTTTTTTATTTTTATTAAATAAATTGAATGATGTGGCATTGTGCCACATCAGCCCATGCTGAAATGGATCCTCAACTTTGGTTGTCTGTAGCAATGCTGTTTGCTTATTGCAGTGCCTTATTGTTTCCATAAACCCAGCTTCATCATGTAGGTACAGAAGACGGAAGCCACAATTGTGCACTCTCAAGCTTGGGCAATCACTAGCAATGGAGGCCTCTACTCGAGTGCATTGGTTCAACCACTCTGGAAGTGATCCTTTTGGTATGAATGATAGCCACATTATCTCACCTTGATGCACCCACTTGATTTCTTCCTCTGTAAATGGGCGATGGGAATGTAGATCAGGTTCCACACCGCCAATATTCGTATCTAAAACACACAGGAGATAATGAGGATTGCCTAAATCCAACATTTTAATATGGGCAACCTTATCATCCTCGTATACACCAAAAGTAGCACACATGGCAAGCCCCAACCAATTACTATCATTATAAAAATCAGGAGATAACTCAAATCCAATTGAGGACTCGTTGTTGTGATAGCTGAACCACTCTGTTATTCCACATGGAAGAAAACAAGAGCTGTATTCAAAGTTTCTATGGAAGACCTGATATATAGAAACACAAAATCCAGTCCATTAGTGAGAGACATGTCGAATACTTGAGAGGGAAGCAAATTAATGGTGATTCAGAGAATCAGATATTCTTTTTTATTTTTTAAAACCAATCTCTTTTAAAATTCTCAGATCATGAAAGTCATAATGATAATGTATAAATGCCCCCTTGGCAATTTTGTTCAAAGTAATTAATGCATATATATATATATATATAATTTAGTACCTCGCGATTTTGGTACTGAAAAGGCGGGGTAAAGCCCTTGAGAAATATTTGCTCAAACTCTTCCATATCTTGACGGTATAAGAGACGGAGGCTACAGTTTTGCACTGTCAAATTAGGGCAATTGCTTCCAAATAAAGCCTTAATCTCCCTACATGAGTTACACAAGCCAGCTCTAAGGAAGTGATGCGGTATGTAGGATAGCCAAAGGAATCCACGTAGATAAAACCACATGCATTTTTCTTCTGTAAGGTGAACGTAAAGGAGATCAGGTCTCAGCCCACCTAAATCAGTATCCAATCCACAAATAAGCTTGTGAGAAACATTGGAATCAAGAGTTTCACGAGAGCGATCAGTCTGATATTGGTCGTCATGGATTGAAAAAGTAGCACAAATACCAAGCCCTATCCAATTTCTATCATCCATGATATTTGGAGGTAGCTGGATATTCACAAACGCCCCCCTACTTTGATGGTTGAACCACTCCGGAACTTTTGTTTGAGGCAAACAAGCAGTACTTCCAGAGGATGTGAAGGATAGATTAAGGACCTGTAAAACAGAACATAGTTCGAATGAGAGAGAGAGAGAGAGAGAGAGAGAGAGAGAGAGAGAGAGAGAGAGAGAGAGAGAGAATCCCCAGGGGAGGAAATAAATTAGTACCTTGTCGCCTTTTTGGAAGTACTCAAAATCAGTTTTCAATGAGAAAACTGAATCACTGGTGCAGTCGAGATACCCAGGTGGTAGAACTATTTCAACACCATTTTCTGAAGCAGTGCTATTTGAAACTCTTTCATTTAAGAATGTTTTTGATGAAGAACATTGTTTATGTGCTTCACGTTGACAAATAGAGGGGGGCTTCGATGAAGATTGAAAACGCCTACAAAACAGCTCAAGTAACTAAATATACTTCTTGTAGGGAATATGAATAATGATGCATTCGTATAAAGGGTTGACAATGGATTACCTTTCAATTATAGGAGAGTGACCTGCATAAAAGTGGCGCTCCCTGAATTTAGTTCTATTATCTCGTGTTTTCAGAAATTTCAATTTATCTACAAAAGATAGATAATAGGTGCAAAGCTGGCCGTTTGGAATAGCTACTGCACAATCTGCCGTTGTTTGAACAAACCCTTCCACATCTTGTTTGTAAATTAGCCGTATCCCACACATTTGAGTCTCCACACTTGGGATGTTGCAATCAACTATAGCTCTAACATGACTCCATTGGTTTAGCTTACTAGGAAGAATCGTTGGTGATACGTAATGTACAACAAGTAATTGGCTTGAGATCAACAATATGGGCTTGGGGATGCTGAGGACTAGGTCAGGTTTCAAACAACCTTCATTGCTATCCAAATGAAGAATGCAATCGGCAGGAGTTTTTGGATTTGAATTGTTGCGATAGTCAACTGGACGACCCAAAATAGCACATACAACAAATCCCATCCAGCTCTTGTCATTATACAAATTTGGTGGCAGCTGGATTTCTATTGAGGGGCCATCGTTCCGATTATTGATCCACGGTGGAATTTCACCTTGAGGAAAGAAATATCCATGATAATCGGTTTGTAACCCCTGTAACATAAAGAATGGATCATCATCAAATACAGGAATGGGTGCTCAGTCAATGTAAAATTGCTTTTATCTATCTTCCAGTCTATCGCTTATCAAATCTCAATCTCAGGTTAAGGTTGAAACAAGGGATCGGATCAACCTATTGAATCTATTCTTTATGAAGCATTTTCGGTCAAAGAGGGACGAGATGGAGACTTGATGTTCAATCTGTGTGTGTGTGTGTGTGTGAGAGAGAGAGAGAGAGAGAGAGAGAGAGAGAGAGAGAGAGAGAGAGAGAGAGACCTCAAAGAGTGTGGAAAATAGCGTCTCAAGTTTTCTTTTGAGAAAGATCGGTGATGTTTCCAAGATGTAGGCTTGGTTCTCTGCTGATGTGGGGTGAGACTCAACATGATTACTAGAAAAACCTGAATCCATTGAAGTGCATCCTTGATCTGTTTGATTTGAGAATGGTTCTAATTGTGTACAATCTTCTTCCAATATTTCTCTATGAAAGAGACCCCAATTATCAAAAAATGAAACCTGGAAGTGGAGCAGTAAATGCATAAACTCGTCCATAAAATCTTCCGAATCTTCCCTAGAAAGGAAACGGAGACCACAATTTTTCACAATCCAGCCAGGACAATCGCTCATAATTGAAACCTCTATGTGATTGCAGCAGTGTATTCTATCTGGAAGCCACCAAATTGGTATATAGAATAGCCAAACAAATCCCTGTAAATGTAACCACTTGAATTCTTGCTTGGCAGTGCGATATACATGGATAGGTCTCAAACTATCTATATCCGTGTCCAAAAAACATATAAGGTGGTGAGGAATTTCTGATTCTATACTTTCAAGAAATTCAATTTGATTCTCTTGGAATGTAAATGAAGCACAAATAAGAAGTCCCAACCATGGAGAATCATTACGCATATTTTGGGGTAGCTCTATTGTCACTGAAGGTCCTATGCCGCGATAGGTTAAGAACTCTGGAATCTCACTAATTGGAGGGAAACAGTGATCACATGCAAAGAAGAAATGAAATTCCTGAAGAATAGAAAATTAATGGCCAGTAAGCAATGAGAAAAAAAAATAAAATAAAGATTTTAAGAGAGACAATACGGAAGCATAAAAATCCTATTCAGTTTTTATTTGAACTGAAGGCCAATTTAAATGGGTAAAGATAGACACAATTTTAACGGCAAGAAATCTAGAGGATCTTAATTCAAACTAACCTTCCTGGGATTATGCAGAAACTTTATACATTTTCTTATCTTTTGGTTCAGTTTGCTGGGATGATCACCACTCTTTCCAATTGATATCTTGTCGTTGGAGTTGCCACTTTTGTTGGTTTCCTCTTGATCATCAATACGAGATTTCTTATTACTCCTATCCTCATCTCCTTCGAACTGATGATTGATGAGCTTGGAATAGTGAGAACACGTGGCTGCACATTGAGCTATTGTTCCAACTAACTCTGCCATGTTGTCCAAATATACAAGTTTGTGCCCACACTTATGCAGAATCAATTCTTGACTACTACTATAAAAGAAGGCCCGCAGGTGATCGCATTCATTCAGACCTTCTGAAAAAGAAGTAAGTGGAATATATGATACCCAAATGAAGCTATTATTTCCGAACTTGGCATCTACAAAATGGGAAATTATCATCTCCAAGCCTGTGTTGGTTGCCAAATTACACGTGAGGGTATAAGGAATTTCTGTGCCGATCGGATTGTCGTGGACGAGAGGTTGATTAGTCTTGTTGACATTGAAAACAACACATAGAGCTATTCCAATGCAATCAGAGCTGTTATTCAAAATTTGAGGTAGATGGAATGGTACTGATGAACCAGCATGACAACAGAAGTAGTCCGGAATCTCAGATTGGAGAAAACAAGTGTTATAAGGATGAAATTTATTGATTTGGGTGTCCTGCAAAATAGAAATTAATGAAGTCCACAAAATTGTAATATTGAAGCTGTATGAGAGAGAGAGAGAGAGAGAGAGAACCTGAAAGTGATTTAGAACTAAATTCACAAGAGATGTTTTTATGGGATCTCCTTTGCTGAGTTCATTCAAATATGCTGCTCCAGCCTGAGTAACATGATTGGTATTCGAATCATTTGAATCCCTTGCAACAATTATTTGAGTCACACATTTCTCAAATAAATCATAATTGAAATGTTCTTCACTACTTGATGGAAGCATTGTCATGAATTGATTCCTCCTACATTAATCCAGATCAATTAATGAGAAATTAAAAAAAAAAATTAAAGCTAATGAACCTGGCTCTAGATTCGTTTGGAAAATTAAATTGTTTAAGCAAAAATTTAACCTTTCGGTTGAGAAGTAACCAAAAGGAGCTGGCATTTGATCTTCTTGTAATGTTAGATTGCATTCACTCGATATAGCCTGATCATAAACATAATTCGGCAGATTATTGACTTGATTTTCAAGACTTCGGAGATAGCTTTGACGGTGGGTTTCCGGACTCCTTAGTACGCAGTCTACTACCGTCTGGACACACCCTTTCAAGTCTTGCTCATATACTAACCGAATTCCACACATTACCACCTCCATATTTTGATTGTTGGTTCCAAATGAAGCTCGGATCTTGCTCCGTTGATTCAACTTTTTAGTGAAAAAGACACGAGGTATATGGAACAGAAAAAGTCTACTTGGCCCAGCAACGATCGTGTCAGGGGTTGGGGGGAAGACAAAAAAGCATTCGAGATCATCACCATATGCATCCAAATGACCGAAGATGTTGCGGGAAACACTTGCCTGGTCTCGGATAACATAACTAACATATACAGAAATTCCCATCCATCCCTTGTCATCATATATATTCGGAGGTAGGTCGACCTCCACTACAGGTCCCATACCATGAACTGTGAACCATAGCGGTGATGCACTTAAAGGAAAAATATACTTATGCATTTTATTTTGTGCATAGTTTACCTGCATGTAAAATATATCACATTTGAGAGAGAGAGAGAGAGAGAGAGAGAGAGAGAGAGAGAGACCTCATAGCATCTGAGAAGCAAGGATTGAAGTAGTGTTTTCAGATGGCTGGTCGAGTCGCTGTCAATGCAGCCAGGGTCCTCAAGACTACTTGAATTCTTTGAGTTGCATTCTAATATTTGATTTGAGGTAAAACCTTTATCCAATAAATTGGAACCACTAGATTCCACTTCACCAACATTTCCAGGCGTAACCAAGATTTGAAAGGAAACTATGGAAAGTCCGGAACCACTTGGATAGCTACTTGGCGGAGAACTATGGAATTTGGAATGCCCCTTTCCATCGCAAATGTCGTCGGGAGTCTTCATTTTGTCAGAGGTTTGAACTGCATCGATAAACTCGTGGGCATTTTGCTCGTATAATAGACGAGCCCCGCACTTTTCCACCTTCATATATGGACTTCCAATCCTAATTGAAACCTGAATGTAACTCCATGTATCCACCTTATCTGACTTTTTCTCAAACCAGATGCGTGGTACATATATCCAATATCCTCCTTGAGTATCATCGAGGCATTTAGGGAATACAGCCTCTAAGGGTTCTTTTAGAGGACCTTCATCAGTGTCAAAATGAAACAGAAGCACGTCGTAATCTTCGGAGCCCAAATTAAAATCTAACCTCTTAAAACGCGCTGACCTCCAACTTTCAAGGTCATGGATTTGAAAGACAAAATAAAGAGCAAAACCCAACCACTTTCTACTATCATCCAAATCCGAATGCAACCGGATTTTGATCGAGGAACGCATACTCGGATTCTGGAACCACATTGGAATTCTTGCCTCCCTTGAAGAACCCGAGATAACTCTGGCAAGATCAATGGATGCCTAGGAAAAATATATTGAATTAAGAAATAGAGGAAACAGAAAGGGAAAAATATATTGAATTAAGAAATAGAGGAAACAGAAAGTGAACTTTTCACGGTTCAACTAAGCCATTGAATATCAAATATTTCAGTCCAAACTACTACTCCTAAATTGAAACTTTTCTTACTCGTTTAATTGGCTTCCTAAATTGAAAAAGGATATATGGGAGCAATTTGAAATATAGTTTGCAATTTGAAATATAGTTTGATGGTGCAAATGAAAAGAAACTAACATACTTTCATGGTTCTTTCATTCATTAGGTCTCCTTGTCTAGCTGATACCGAAAGCTTCGCAAACTTGCCGGCTTTGTCTTTACGTGGCGTATAGGTCTGAAAAAGAGCCAGTCCTGTTTCATCTGAAAGTTTAGCACTAATTTCATTACAATGTTCTTCCAATGAGTTACAATCCTCAGCAGAAACATTTACTATACTTGACGGAATTTCTGGCAATGATCGAAGCCTGCTACAACTTCTCAAGAAAATAAATCTAAGCTTGGAAAGTTGAGAGATGCTTTCAGGTAAGAGCTCAAAATTGTTTCCACTTAGATCTACAGCTAGCAATGATGACAATCCACTTAGGTCACTGGGAATTGCTCCATCTTTTAAATGGCAATAACTCAAGTTTAATTTGTTCAGGCAGCCTAAACCAAAGAACGAATGAGGCAACACAAAGCCAATGTTGGGGCTCGACAAGAAACAACCGACGAGTAGGCCGAGAAGCGATTGAGGTGGCAGACCAGAACATCCTTGGCAGTTTAGGAATTTAAGGTTCTGCAGACGTGAAAAGGAGGATGGTACTTGCCTTATAGCAGTTCCACTTATATCAAGCTCCTCCAGATCTTCCACATTCCCTAAGTCCTCTGGCATTTTATCAAGTTTTGAGCAACCATCCAAATGAAGTTGAGACAAACGTTTCAAACTTCCCACACTTTCTGGAAGTTTCTTGAGTTTCGAACACCCAGAAAGAATCAATTCTTCAAGGGAATCCCAACTAATGTTACACGGGAGGCTTCTGAGGGATGCACAATCTTTCAAATTAAGAACTATAAGAAGTCTAAGTTCTCCAACCGATGAGTGGAGCTCAAGCAAATTTTTACAGCCTTGAAGAATCAGCCTTTCAAGATTTGGGGCGCCTTTGAAGTTCGGGGTCTTCTTAAAGTATTGAGAGTCACTAAGGTCAACGAGTTTTAGCTTATGCAAACTCTGAGATAAAACATTGATATCATAAAAATTTATGCAGGGCAATTAACAATAATTTTTTTACAAAAAAATTAAAGGATAAGAACATTGCTCGTATAGGTGAGAATATATATATATATGTATCTTACCTTAAATCCCTGCCATGGTTGATGAACAATGTGGCTACTATGCAAAATGAGTTCAACTAGTTTATCAGGCGAGAAACTCATTGGCAAAGATTTTAAAGGATATCCATGCCACTCTATAGCCCGCAACTCCGAAGAAAGATAACTAAGGCCTTGAGAAAGGTGCACATTACCTATGATCTTAAGCAATCTTAAGTTCTTCATCTCCGAGAAAACATTAGAATTCAATTGTAATTCTTCCTCTGGAGGAGAGTTCAGAACTACACCTTCGATCCTGTTTGTTCCCTACAGACCAATGAGAACAAGTTAGTGTAGTGAGAATTTTAACTGCATTGACATATGCAACTCAATAAGCTTATTCTAATATATCAACTTACAGCGTTGTTCTTAAGTACTCGAATGATATCATTAGTAAGCCACAACCTACTCTGTCTAGCATGATCTCCCTGAGATTGGCGACGAACAATTTCATGACCCATTTCTTGGAGTAGATCATGCATCCACAGTCTTTCTCCCATGATTGTTATGAGAGACTTGCTAATAAGAATCTGTATACCGCTGCCTGGGTGATAGTCACAACCTTCTAGTATGCTTTTGACACGGTCGACATACTTTTCTCCTTTGAAGTAACATGCAATATCTAGAAAAATGTTTTTCTCATTTTCCTCGAGTGCATCGAAACTTATTTTAAGTGTATCCACGATTTCTCTCTTAGGGTTTCCTCTTAAACTTCTCAATGCACTTTCCCAAAACCCCACATTCTTCCCACATAAGAACAGACCCAAAACTTCCAAAGCTAAAGGAAGGCCATTAGCATGATGTATAATCTGCCTAGAAAGTTCTAAAAAACCATGTAGAGGGTCGTCATTCTTGAAGGCTTTCCAACTAAAGAGTTGGAGAGCTTCATGATCATCTAATTCTTTAGCCTTATATATTTCATCTTCAGCTAATTCACGTTCTATCAGCAGATTCTTATCTCTTGTTGTTATAATGATTAAACTCCCTTGACCAAACAAATCGCGCTCAATTGCCAATGCTTCTAATTGTTGAGTTCGATCCACATCATCGACAACAAGAAGAACCCTTGTATGACATATTTTGTGTCTAATTATGTTTATTCCTCTGTTGACATCTTTTATGTCACTACTCCTATCCTTGAAGAGATCGGAAATAAGTTGTTTTTGTAAATCAACTAAACCATTTCCGCCACTTTTTTCTCTAACATTGGCAATAAAGCTATTAACTTCAAATTGACTAGAAATTTTGTCAAAAACAACGCGAGCAAGAGTGGTCTTCCCAATACCACCCATCCCCCATATACCTAGAAAGCAAACATCATCCAGCCTATTATTTAAATATATATTCATCAATTTCTCTAGACGAGAGTCCATTCCAACAAACTTCTTGGAAACAATCGAGAATGTATAATTTAATTTAGCGCGTATATCTCCTACGATCTCTTCAATAACTCTTGACTCATCCCTGCAAAATTAAGACGGTTGAAAAATTTATTCCTGAAGATCAAGCCGTTAGAAAAAGGTTAACATGAGTATGATCATACTGTCAATGTGCTTTGGCAATGACAAGTAGTCCTTGTTCGCAATATATAGCAATATAAATTAGTTTAGTGAGTGTTGATGATCTACAATTGTTATGCGGAGTTAACCTGGGTTAATTAGTATTAGGTGATCAAGAATGGGGCGAAAAGGTAGACATATGCTGGTTTTATAGTTTTTTATTTTTTAAATTGATATTTACAGTGATAGTATATATATAAATGCTGTGAATTTTTTTAAGTAAATATGAAATCCACACAAAAAAAAACTAGTTTTTTAATAATTGATCCTCCTCTTTGTAAATGAGTACAGGATAATTAACCTACCCATAACTGTATCTAATATTGTTAAAAAGAAAATTAAAAACATGTTATAACGGCAAACTTGTCTGTTCTTATAAATGGTTTATAGTGGGATACAGTACAAAAAAAAAAAATTAGTTGTCTATCCGAGTTCGTACATAGCGATACACAAGAAAACTGATCACCAAGAAGGCCATTTGGTCTTTTTTTTCTGATTTTCTTTTATGCAATTTTTTTAACCTATAAACATTTTTAAAAAAATCACAACATACTTACTTAATGGATAAGTTAAAAAAAAACTGTATATACCGAGTCCAACCATTTTTCAGTCATTTCTCCCGCTAAAATAGCGTGTGACGAAGATAAAATGATTGAGAAATAATTTTTCAGTCATTACCTATCACGTAAATCCCATCCGGCGATATTACCCACTTTCTGCAATGCTATTTTCCACGATTGCATCCTGGAATCTTCCTCATATTTATTGAAAGCGTCGGCAAAACTACCCTCCTGGTTTCGAACATGAGAGGGATCCACATGATAGAAAGCTGGAATGACTGTCAGCCCCGTCTTTTCCATGCATTCGACGATCTTGGCGAGTTCAATCAAGCACCATCTCGAACAAGCGTAGTTTCGTGAGAGAACTACAATTGCAAACTTAGATTTTTCAATTGCTTTCAATAGCGTTTCAGAAATATATTCTCCTCGCTCTAGTTCTTCATCGTCCCTGAAAGCAGATATTCCTCCTTGTTTCAAAGATTTATACAGATGGGCCGTAAAGTTCTTGCGCGTGTCCTTGCCGTAGAAACTGAGGAAAACATCGTAGGTGCATCGAGGCGAAGAACTAGAAGAAGATGAAGGGGCTGTTTGAATAATATTGGTCATCATTGATCGACACGGCCAATGGAAAACTTAAAGGACCTTGTTTTCAGAAATGGAGAATGAGAATATTAGAGGAGCGGGAGGGAAGTTCTATATTTATAGCGCTGGAAGTTTACGTATTCTAGTCACTTAAATGTTAGGGAATATCATTCACTTGCTTTTCACGTTTGCTTTCAACGTAGCACCATAGACCAACAAGACTTAGCCTGACTTGTTTTTGAAAGGAAATAAATTAAATTGAGATAAAAGTTAAAAGTTGATAAATTTTTATTAGTATATATATTTTTTATATTATTTTTATTTTAGAATTTAAAAAAATTAAATTATTTATTTATTTTAAGTGAAAGTTTATAAAAATTTTAAAGATTAAATGAGGTGAGCTTGAGTTTAATTTAATCGAGATGAACTCAAAAATACATCAGACCTTAAATCGGAGGGTAAAGTACTGCTAAGAAATAAAAAACATTGAAATGTAAAGATGATGTAGATCTTTAATTAGGCATGATTTATTTTTTCCAAATATTATAATAAAAAAACCCTACAAAGAAAAAAGATTTTTCTAGCTTTCCCACCTTTATATGTACCTGTTAATTAGAATATTAAGTACTGTAATAAAAAAATAAGTATTTATGACATTTTAATTACAACAAAAAAAATTATTTATGATGAAAATAGATTGTTTTAATAGCAAATATTAGAAGAGTATGCTAATTGTTTTAATACCACGTGGTAGGAAGTTCTAGATTTATAGGCAAAAACAATTAGAAATTATTATTAAATTTTATGAAAAATTATATTTGTAGTGATGAAATATAAATATAATACATTACGACTATTTATAACATTATTTAATTTTTATGTCTACTTGAGCCGAAAGTTTACGCATGCTAATCATCACTTAAATATTAGGGAATATTATTCCAATATTGCTGTCCACGTAGCACTGGAGATTGAGAATATTAGGTATTCTAGTTTGTGTCTAGGTTTGGCAATTGAAAATATTTTAAGTATCGTCATAATATTCTATTTTTATTTATTATTTTTTACTTATTTTTATTTACTATTCATTACTTTTCATTACAATTCAACATTCTATTTTTTTTTTTATTATTATATATTCACAACTTTTCTCAACACTTCTTACTAGTTAAAGGCGCATTGGAAGGGTAAAGGACTACTAAGAAATTGAAACATTGAAATGTAAAATTAATGTAGATCTTTAGTCATTTTTTATCCACGTGTATTATAAAAAACCTCTATAAAAAAATTAAAAAAAAAAGATTTTTCTAGCTTTTCGATCCTTATTATCTGCACTCGTTTAGAATGTTTAAGTTTATAAAGAGATCTCACGTATGTAACAAATATGTAATGGTTAAATTAAATGCTAAGATTTGATTTTGTAATATTCACATTCTAAAGTTTATCTTTTAATTAAATATATAGATTATTGAAGATGCACGTACTTTACTATGTCTATTTTACACACCAGTTCGAGAATATAATTTTCTTAATTAAAATTTCTTCAATATTAATCTATTTAATTATATCAATAATGGTTAATTACACGCTTGCATTAAAGTTTGCAGAACTACTTTTGTTTTTTTATAAAGTATGCAGCACTTTGAATATAATATATATACGACCAATAATGTGTAACTATCGATTATGATCACCCATATATAATATTCTATTGATTAAGGTGCGTACTGCATATATTGATAACTTCTTTGCCAATAAATGTCGCCCTTGTTCTGCGAAAAAAGTGGAGCTGCTGCATGCACAATTATTGATCATGATAACATAATTAATAACCACTAGGGGCCAGGCCCGGGTTAATTATATATTAACTGAAAGGTTAGAGATTAAAGAAAAAATGTTATATACTAATTCACTTTAGCATCACCTCCTTTTTCTAAAAAATATATGCAAATAAATAAATAAGTTTAGTCTAAAATATTTCTTTATTTTTAGCTTCTTTTTTTTTTTAATAAAGAGATAAAACTCATGAGTGCATATTGCTTTTGCCAAGCTGTAAAGTCGACAATTGGCAAATATCGGCATTGTGCTTGGAAAAGGTTTAAAGGTGTAGGGCGGACCCGGCGGAGGGGTGCCATTATTAATAATGAAAGTTTGAAACCATTAAGAATTAAGAATCTTATATTACTTCATAAGCACGAAACGAGCTCATAAAAAAAATTAATTAAATTAACCTAATTTGATATCGTACATTATAAAATTATTTTTATTATAAAATAAATGTAATTTATCAAATAAAATTATTTTAGTTTAATGTAGCTTATTTTCATTGAATTTCTTTATGATTGTAATACTTCTCATTAATTATTAAATATCTTTCACCTTTGCATCATGTGTGAATTAAGATATATGCATGTTATATTCACAGTGTGTACCTACGTAATTGTACTCTCTTGAAAAGTTGAATACATACAAGTTATAAGAAACATTAATATAAAAAAACCTTACACCATATACGTCTACCTAATTAATTACCAATATGTAATTTCTCATTCTATTTTTTTTAGGAAATCCAATTAAACTTCATTTAAATAACCACAGTTTTACATGATCAAGGGAGTTTCAGACCAAACAATCTGAGTAATAAACTCTGGAACCTCATTGCATGTCTTGTCAAAATATTTTAAGCAGCTACATTGGCCATACGGCCAACATGTTGCACTGTGACTTTATCCATCATCTTCATCATGTTTCTTACTTCATAGTAGGAGTATTCATCTGGATTTGGATCCAGATATCCAACCAAAATCGAGAAGCTCGAGGAAGGTCTGAAGGTGAAAATATTATTACGTTTTTACAGGATTTATTTTCTCTGGTGGAATCCTACAGGATATAATAATTTTATATCCGCCTAGATCATCTGGATTTTTGGATTTTTAACTAGACTGAAAAAAAATCCTTCCCGAATGTACACGTACCCCTACTTCATAGATCAGGTTGATCCCTAGCATAGACATATTACCCCAGGAGCTAATATTGTATTAACACTGAGAAAAGAATTTGTTTCAACGATGATCTCATCCTTTAGTCCCATCGAGTAATGTAACGCCCCGTACTCGTAGGGGGTCAGCTTCGTATAATCCATCCTTAATTACAAATAATAGGTTTCCGACCATATTCAAAATAACAATATTTTTCAGAAAGTCAATCCAAAAAAAAAACAATGATCACTAAGTCATAAATAAAAGAATATAAATAAATCATAAATGAGGGGGTTCACATTCTCCCAAAAAGTTTAACAAATAAGGAATAACTAACATTCTATAAATTCAATGAAACTAGAACCCAAATAATAAATAAATTAATTGTTTTTCCCCATCTAGCCTGTAGCTCTACAGGTTAAAACTTGGTCAAGACTCTACTCTTGGTCCTCTGGAACATCTAAATCATCTGAAAAATATATGAGATAGGAGGGGTGAGTTTTTCCACAACTCAGTAAGCGAAGAACCTATACCAGCGTGTAAACATGAGCATTTACCAAGAAATAAAGTACGGAACAAAACATAATTATGCATAAAAGAAACAAATGATTTTCAAGACAATTTAAATCATAAAGTACTTTGGCATAACAAAACTGAGTATTTTCACTATATCAAACGGAGCATCTCACAAAGCAAAAACCATGTTTAACTTCCGTGGTAGGGTTGTGCAAATCCCGGTGGCCAAACCAGGCAGAGACAGAGGTGAAATTTTCCCTTATTCGTTCTCGGAGCTCCAAGTGTGCACATAGGAAAGCCCACAATAAACCACTTTATTTCTAAAGTGGGTGCATTCAGAGATAGGAAATTGGTACCAAATCTGTTGAACCCAAGGTTTCAAGTCTCGTATTTACGTAGAAGTTACGATGATAACAAGAAGAATTCAGAGGCCAAAGTCTTATACTAGTATTATACTACCCTGTTATATATGCTAGAATCATGTTTATATTTTTCTTGAAATACTAACGCATATTTTCAGGGGGAGCTTAAGTATTACTGCAGGTCGCAGATTTCTACTAAGTATTTGTCATCATCAAAAAGGGGGAGATTGTTGAACCCAAGGTTTCAAGTCTCGTATTTACATATAAATTTTGATGATAACAAATAATATTGAAAACTCAAGCTCAAGTTGTCTATGCATGAAGGAAGCTAAACACATCAAGAAATCAAGCATGAGCAAGAAAGATATCAAGTCTACAAATGAAACTCATAGATTATTTTTGTACATCTCTTGATAAAATTAGAAATTGGATTAAGGCTCCAAATTACTCTTTTTTCTCATAAAACATCAAATTACTTTTTCCACATATGCAAGACATTTTTAAATGTCTTAGTTTTGAAAATTATGTTTTTCACATGTGCATAATTTTGTTAAAAAAAGATACTATTATAATCACTCAAGTTCTTCATATATGTCACATGCTATTTGCAATTTTTGTAATAGAAATGGTCATAATTATCTTGCTTGTCCTATTAGAAGAAAACATACAATGACTATTAGGGCCATATGGGTACCTAAATATCTTGTTTCTTCTAATACTAATAAATAAAGGACCCAAAGAACTTGGGTACCGGGAATTGTTTTTAATTGCTTTTGTAGGTATGCATGAAGTATTCTACAGGTAAAAATAAATGATTTTTAGACAACAGATGCTCAAGATACGTGACAGAAGACAAAACTAAATTCATTGACTTCACTTCTAAAGAAAAAGGATGTGTGATATTTGAAGACAATTCAAAAGAGAAGATCATGGAAATAGAAGGAAAGATCATCAAGACTTAGTACAAGATGCAACCAAATAGTGAAAAGATCATCCAGCGGAATAAATTCTAGGAGAACCTTTACGAGATGTAAGTACTCGATCATCTCTTAGAAATATTTGTAATCACACACTTTTTCTATCTCAAATTGAATCCAAAATATTTATGAAACTCTTATTGATAAATCATGGATTCTATTTGTGCAAGAAGAACTAAATTAATTTGAAAGAAATAATGTATGGACATTTGTTCCTAGACCTAAAAAATTATGCTGTTATTGGAACAAAATGGGTTTTTAGAAATAAGAAAGATGAGTCTAAAATCATCACTAGAAACAAGGCTCGACTTGTAGCCCAAGATTTCAATCAAGAGGAAGAAATCGATTATGATGAGACATATGCACTAGTCACAAGATTAGAAGTTATTCGAATGCTACTTGCATATGCTTGTTATAAAGATTTCAAATTTTTTCAAATGGTTGTTAAAAGTGTTTTCTTAAATAGTTTTTTTTTAAAAGGTTTTTCAAGAGGAAAGATCGATATAACTCTTTTAATCAAATATGAATAGAATGATATTCTTCTAGTTCAAATTTATGTAGATAATATAATATTTGGTGCTACTAATGAAAATATGTGTCAAGATTTTGTTAAGAATATGCAGAAAAAATTTGAAATAAGCATAATGGGAGAACTTAATTTCTTTCTCGGATTGCAAATCAAGTAATTGGAACATCAATGAGTCCAACCACTAAACTTGATAAAGATGAAAGCGGTAAGCCAGTTGACTCAAAGGTATATCGAGGTATGATTGGTAGTTTATTATATTTGATAACTAGTAGACTTGATATTATGTTCAATGTATGTTTATGTGCACGTTTTCAATCATTTCCGAAACAATCTCATTTGATTGCAGTCAAGCAGATTTTTAGATATTTTGCCAGTACCATTGACTTAGAGTTATGGTATCCTAAACACACTTCTTTCGATCTTATTAGTTATTCAGGTACCGATTATACTAGTTGCAAAGATGATCGAAAAAGTTTTAGTAGAACATGTCATTTCTTAGGTCATGCACTAGTTTCCTGGTTTAGTAAAAAATAAAATTCTGTTACACTATCTACTGCTGAGGCAGAATATGTTGCTGCGGGTAGTTGTTGTGCCCAAGTTCTTTACATGAAGCAACAACTTGAGGATTTTAAACGTATGTACAATCACATTCCAATCAAATGTGATAATACAAGTGCTATAAATCTTTCAAAGAATCCAATACAACAATCTCGGACCAAAGTGCAGAAGGGCGATATTGCATTAGAATTCACTAGTACACATGATCATTTGGCAGACATTTTTACAAAACCCCTACCAGAAGATAGACTACGCATGATTAGAAGAGAAATAGGAATTATGCATGCCATCAATATCTGCTAGATACTTTTATTCCATTAACTCAAATGACCTACAGAAACTTGAGACGTTTAGCCTCATCATTCAAATGCATTTGCTCCTCATAAATCATCATGCCATCCTTATCTAAAGGATTAGGCAATCGAAATGCAGAGGCAAGTAAGGATTATAAATCCTTATTCTGTTGTTTTAAGTCTACTATTTTTTTATTAGACTCTTGAACAATTCGTTGAAGAATATCGATCTTCTCATTAAGCTTCTCTATCTCGTGGGTTTTGGACTGCAACCGAGCGGAAAAAGAAACTATGGAAGATGAGTATCGAGTCCCGAGACCCACAAGCTCGTAAATGGCATCATGATCTGATTTATTAGTTAAATCAGTCTCTTGTTGCTTCATGGCACCTACGACAGATGCAGAAATAGATTGAGACTGAGGTGAAGGATACCTCAAATCTTGATCAAGAGAATCACTGAAGGGAAATCTACGAACCATTGAAAATTTGTAAAGTGAGAATGAAGATGAACTACAACAATGAGAAGAAGATTTGATGCGGATTAGATAAAGCTAAGGATTGCTTTTATAAAGATGGAAATAAGTAAAAGAAAAACTGACATCTCTTCAAATCTTACTTAGTCAAGCTTACAAGATATGCCGGATGCATATTGTCAAAAGTTACCGAACTAAGCTAGCGAGATTAATTATAATTGTCCCTGTTTCTCTCGTGAAACGCTGCCATTATCTGCTAATGTTGACTCTGTGCTTGAACTCTTACTCGTTCCGATTCCTCTATTTGAAGTTTCAGAATACAAGCCAATTCCGTCAAATCTTTATTTTCTTGCTTTAACCTCTTATTCTTTCTGCCTTTATTTACAAGCTTTTGATGCAGAACAGATATTTGATTGTTAAGTTGATCAACCTCATTTGCCCTCGCTAGTAATCTCCGAGACATGGTCGTAACAGAGGCAGCATATTGAGCACTGAGAGTTCTTGATGCTGCAACAACCTCAGAATCAGTTCTATTTGAAAAATGCATCTCTGCTTCTATCATGGTATTGACAACCTCATGAGATAAAATGACTGGTTGAGACGGTTCCTGATTCAAATCCGGAAGATTATTAGATGAAATTTTCTTCGCCATTCTATCGTTTTGAATAAACAGAAACCGGATCAATGAGTGGGGTGAAAATTTATTTGAGTATCCAACAGGTGAAAACGGTCTTTTAAACGACAACTTTCAAATCTCGATAATATTTAATTTTTCAACAATATCACACGGATTTGAATCTGCTTTCGCACCGACTGCTAGAGCTAGGCCACCTTTGTAGGTTTTATCAGACACGCGTGGCTCTGCACCGAACTGTCAGAGTTAGACTTCCAACATTTGCAGGTTTTGTCGGACATGCATGGCTCTGCACCGCATTGCCAGAGCTAGGCTTGCAGCTTTTGCTGTCTTTGTCAGACACGAATAATTTTAATTATTCAACTTCAAATCTCTGGAATATCTAATTCGTCAATAACATCAAGCGGATTTAAATCTTCTTCCGCACCGAGATGATAAAATTCGGCTTCAATCTTTACAGGTTTTGTCGGGCACGGGTGGTTCCAACTTCTACTCTCTAACGTACCGTTTTATTTGATTATTGCTTATTACGAAAAAAAAAATTATTGAAACTAATTACGGTTCCTTTTTAATGATGCCAAAAGGGGGAGAAGTCTTATACTAGTATTATACTACCCTGTTATATATGCTAGAATCATGTTTATATTTTTCTTGAAATACTAACGCATATTTTCAGGGGGAGCTTAAGTATTACTGCAGGTCGCAGATTTCTACTAAGTATTTGTCATCATCAAAAAGGGGGAGATTGTTGAACCCAAGGTTTCAAGTCTTGTATTTACGTATAAATTTTGATAATAACAAATAATATTGAAAACTCAAGCTCAAGTTGTCTATGCATGAAGGGAGTTAAACACATCAAGAAATCAAGCATGAGCAAGAAAGATATCAAGTCTACAAATGAAGCTCATAGATTATTTTTGTACATCTCTTGATAAAATTAGAAATTGGATTAAGGCTCCAAATTACTCTTTTTTCTCATAAAACATCAAATTACTTTTTCCACATATGCAAGACATTTTTAAATGTTTTAGTTTTGAAAATTATGTTTTTCACATGTGCATAACACCATCAAACAAAATAATTTCGAAAATTATATTTTTTTATAAAAACTTAATTTTATAAGATGATTGATTATCATATTTGACATGTGCATATTTTGTTTGAAAGTCTTGAAGGGAGGTGGTGTGTTTTTTCGACTAATGCAAAAGGTAGATGATTTTGTGTGAGAATCTTAAAGGGTGGTTGTGTGTTTTTTTTGACAAATATAAAAGATAGATGATTTGTTTGAAAATCTTAAAGGGTGGTTGTGTGTTTTTTTGATATATGCAAAAAGAAGATGATTTGGTTTGAAAAATAAATCATGCTCATTTTGTCTTGTATGAAAAGCAAAAGATTAGGTTTGATTTCTTTGAAAAATGAATGGAGTTGTCTTTGACAAATGCAAAAAGGAAATGTTTTTATTTGAATTTTTTGAAAAGTGAATAGTGCTCTTATTTGACATGGGAATCTTTTCAAATTTGAAATTGAAGACTCATTTACCTATAAATAGCTCACTTGAGTTTTGCAAAAATCACAACAAGAGCTTACACATCTATTGCTAAATTTTGCATCATTATTTCAAAGCTCTCATTCTCTTTTTTCTAAAGTTTTGAGCCTTAATTCTTGTTCTTATTGAGAGAGATATAGTTTGTGTTGTATTGTTCTTATTTCACTCATTGAGGAGTGTTTTCTGATAGCCTACCCACTATCAATTCTTGTATCAGTAAGAGGGTGTGTATAACCCTTGTGTGTGTAGAATGTGTTCTACACGGGGAATAGTTAAATCACCAAGTGTGAGGTGATTGGAAGTAAGAGGGTGTGTATAACCCTTGTGTGTGTAGAAGGTGTTCTACACAGGGAATAGTTGAATCACCAAGTGTGAGGTGATTGGAAGTGTAGAGGGTGTTCTACACGGAATCTTTGGAGCGGTGCTGCTCAAAGGTGTAATAGGTTTCTATCTCCACCTAAAGGAGATTGAATAGTGGATTTGGGAATCCTCAAGGGGTAGCTTGAAGCGAGGACGTAGGCAGTGGGGCTGAATCTCGTAAAAATACTGAGTTTGCTTTCTCTTACCCTACTCTTTATATTTCCTACTGCTTTATATTTTGGTTATATTTTATATTGTATATTTAGTTTATAAGTATTAATTTTTTAATATAACCCAATTCACCCCCCCTCTTGTGTTAGTCATCTGGGCAACAAAATCCAAACAGAGCAAATACAGAGCAGAGCAGAGCCAAGCAGAGATAAAGTCAAATACTAACCAGAATACTATGCCAAAGATTTTCAGAGTTATTAAAGACACATAGATCCAAACTATTTTCAGAATAAAACTTATGTAAATAAAACATAGTCAACACAATCAAGGCATAATTTTTCTCAGATAGACAAAAATGTTCTTTTCACATTTTAGAAAATAACACGACAAAAAGCAGCTCATATCTACACAATACATGTCTGAAATATTTTTCCTTCTTTTATATAAGCGTAATGAATAATGCAAACAATCGACTGAGGTTGGTTTTTCTCAAATTTTCATTTCATAACTAACGAAAAGCACAAATTTTCAAAAGTCAACCTCAGTCCTCTTTTAGTATAAAACCGAGCATACGAACCCCGCTTACCTGACTGCTGTAGCGAAAAATCAAAACTTTGAGTCTCAAAGCTAAGAGTTTCGTCACCTATACATGAAAATAATTTCCTTTATATTAATGACCACTCCAAAGGCCTAAAATCATAATTTATAAGTTAACTACAATGCCTGTCTAAATTCATAGTTTCTAGCATATCAAGCCCAAGCAACTAGCCACTACGACCCGCAAAACCAGCGCACTCCATACTAAAAAAAAATATCATTTCAGGCATCCCTCTGATAAAGCCAACCCAAAAAAAATTGTATAGGCTCTCATACGTTCAAAACTACTAAACCTAACCATTTACATCACACAAAACATCCCAAACAACCCATCGGCAGCACCAATCAGCAAGAGAAAATTAACAAAGAAATCCCTCGAACATCCCCCAAAATCACTTCGAATATGGCTTCGGAAGTTGGAGAAAAATTTCCATAAATATTACGGGAAGAAAAATATCCGGTAAATTTATCCAATCCAAACATCATAAATTTATTCGCTAACCTCTCCAACCTTCTAGCAACAGCCGTACACTCTTGGCAATAATACAGAAATTGAACACAGAAAAATACCACACAAATCTACCTCTCGGAGAGACCCATAAATTTAAAGAACCTCTAAACTAAATCACATAAGTAAATCATCTATTCAAACAACTGAGTAGCTTACCTGAGAAATGGGGAACAACCCGACGACAGAGGCAACAAAAAAAAAAATTCTTGTTTCCTATTAGTGCTGCCTACAATCCACCGGTGCAAACACAAATAAAAATTCCGAATTGACCCAAAAATCTGAAACGAAACTCTTGAATGATGGAAAAGCTGAGATAAAAGGGAAAAACTAGAAAACCTACCGGTGAAAATGTAGCGGTGTGAAGAACAGAGGAGTTCGACGCAAGAGAGGAGACCCACAATCAAGCTGCAACTGCCGAAAGATGAGAGGGAGAAAAATAAACTTCCGTTGAGTCTTCTAGAAATCGGAACTGCCGAGAAAACGTGGGGGAGATGGGCGCTGGAAGTGGTAACTGAAACAGAGGGAAACCGTCGCCTAGGGAAAAAGAGAAGGAAAAGAGAAGAAAGAAAGGAAAAGAAAGAAAGAAGGAAGGAAAGGGGGGGGGGGGGAGCGGGGGTTTAATTACCTGAGGCGAAAAATGACGTCGTTTCTAGGGCTGGGGCTGGGCCGGGTCATGGGCTGGCTGAAAGGCCTTGGGCCGGGCATGACATCCTCTCCCCCTTAAACAAATTTCCATCCTCGGAAATTACTACAAGAGCTCAAAATCTTCATTGAAGAGGTGTGGGTATTTCTCTCGCATTTCCTCCTCGAGTTCCCAAGAAGTTTCACTGCTTGTATGATTACTCCATAAAACCTTAACTATGGGAATGCTACGATTCCGCAGCATGTGTGCTTTCTTTTCCAAGATTCGCACTAGTTCTTCAATATAAGTCATATCTTCCTGATTCTGCAGCGGTTCATAGTGAAAGATATGAGTTGGATCGGGAATATACTTTCTTAGCATGGACACATGAAATACGTTATGCACTACCGCAAGATTCGGAGGAAGTGCTAACTTATATGCTAAAGGTCCAATTCGCTCAAGAATCTCAAAGGGTCCAATATATCTAGGGCTCAACTTGCATTTACTTCCAAATCTCATAACCCCTTTCATTAGTGCTATTTTGAAGAATACTTCATTTCTAACCTCAAACTCTAGTGGACGGCGTCGGTTATCAACATAGCTCTTTTGTCGACCCTGAGCTGCTTTAATTCTAGCTCTAATGATGTCAATCTTTTCTGTGGTTTTCTGAATGATCTCTGGTCCCAGTATTTTTCTTTCACCAACCTCATCCCAATATAAAGAGGACCTACACCTTCTGCCATACAAAGCCTCATACGGTGCCATCCCAATACTAGTCTGGAAACTGTTATTATAAGCAAATTCCACCAATGATAAGTGTCGTACCCAAGCTCCTTTAAAGTCTATCACACATGCCCTCAACATATCTTCTAAAATCAGAATAGTCCTTTCCGATTGCCCATCTATCTGAGGGTGATAAGCCGTACTGAAGTTTAACTTAGTACCCATTGCCTCTTGTAAACTTCTCCAGAATCTAGAAGTGAAACGAGGATCTCTATCTGATACAATAGACACTGGTACCCCATGCAATCTCACGATCTCTTGTATATACAGTTCAGCTAGTTTCTCCAATTTATAAGAAACTTTAATGGGCACAAAACGTGCAGTCTTCGTTAAGCGATCTACGACTACCCATATTGCATCTTGTCCGTTTACAGCCCTCGGTAGGCCTGTCACAAAATCCATGGATATATGCTCCCACTTCCATTCTGGAATCTGCAATGGCTGTAATAATCCTGCTGGTCTCTGATGCTCTGCTTTCACCTGTTGACATGTTAGGCATTGTTCTACGAATTTAGCAATTTCTCTCTTCATACCGTTCCACCAAAAAGACTCTCTCAAGTCCTGATACATCTTGGTACTCCCCGAATGGACTGTGTATAAAGAGTGGTGTGCCTCCTCAAGAATTAATTTCTTCAATGAATCATCTGCCGACACGCACAATCTGTCTCTAAACCTTAAAACTCCATCCTCAGAAATGCTAAAATCAGCCTTGTTCCCACTTTTAACTTCTTCAACTAGCTTTGTCAACGCTGAATCCACTTTCTGAGCTACTTTAATTCTCTCTAACAAATCTGGTTGCACTATTAAACTGGCCACGAAAGTGCTTGTATCAGTAGTGATAACCTCAATACCGGCCCTCTCTAAGTCCATTAACAACTGGGGCTGGGTGGTAAGGGTTGCCATTGCTAGACTCAAATATTTCCTACTTAAGGCATCAGCCACAACATTCGCTTTGCCTGGGTGGTAATTTATAGTACAGTCATAATCCTTTATTAACTCGAGCCATCTCCTCTATCTCATGTTTAATTCTTTCTAGGTGAAGAAATATTTCAAACTTTTATGATCTGTGTAGATTTCGCACTTTTCCCCATAGAGATAATGCCTCCAAATCTTGAGTGCGAATACCACCGCTGCCAACTCTAGATCATGTGTGGGATAGTTTTGTTCATAAGTTTTCAGTTGTCGAGAAGTGTAAGCTATAACCTTTCCGTGTTGCATTAATACGCACCCCAAACCCAATCTTGAAGCATCACTATATACCACAAAACCACCTCTCGCAGTGGGAACTGTTAAAACTGGGGCGGTCACGAGTCTTTGTTTCAAGGTCTGAAAACTTTCTTCACATTTTTCTGTCCACTCAAACTTGTTATTCTTCCTGGTAAGAGCGGTGAGAGGAACTGCTATTTTGGAGAAACCCTCAATGAATCGACGATAGTATCCCGCCAATTCCAAGAAACTCCTAACCTCACGAACATTCTTCGGTGCCAGCCAGTTAACTACTGCTTCTACTTTCCCTGGGTCTACTTAAATACCTTCTTTTGAAACCACATGCCCCAAAAATATAACTGAATCCAACCAGAACTCACATTTCTTTAGTTTAGCAAACAACCTTTCCTCCCTAAGTGTTCCGAGTACTAGCCTCAAGTGTTCCTCATGCTCCTCCTTACTTTTAGAATAGATCAAGATGTCATCAATGAATACGACCACAAATTTATCCAGGAATTCATGAAATACTCTATTCATTAAATTCATGAATACCGCAGGAGCATTAGTTAAGCCGAAAGGCATGACCAAAAACTCATAGTGACCGTATCTGGTTCTGAAAGCGGTCTTAGATACGTCTTCTGCCTTGATCTTCAATTGGTGGTACCCTGACCGAAGGTCAATCTTAGAGAAAACTTGTGCACCCTGTAGTTGATCAAAGAGGTCCTCTATACGGGGTAAGGGATATCTGTTCTTGATAGTTACTCGGTTGAGTTCCCTATAGTCGATGCACATTCTCATTGTTCCGTCTTTCTTTTTAACAAATAAAACTGGCGCACCCCAAGGGGACACGCTGGGTCGGATAAAACCCTTATCCAATAAGTCTTGCAACTGCTCTTTGAGTTCGATGAGCTCTGATGGCGCCATTCTATAAGGAGCCTTGGACAACGGTGCCGTGCTGGGAGTAAGATCAATCGCAAATTCTACTTCTCGGTCGGGTGGTAATCCGAACAAGTCTTCAGGAAACACTTCTGCGTATTCTCTCATAACAGGAATCTCTTCTAAACTCAACTCTTCCTTTTGTGCATCTATCACACAAGCCAAAATTTCTTGACAACCATCTCGCAATAATTTTCCAACCTGAACTGCTGATATGACTGATGGACGTGATCGCACTTTCGACCCCACAAATTGAATTCCACCTCCCTCAAGAGGCTTGAAGATTACTTCCTTTTTAAAATAGTCAATACTGGCATGGTATGAAGCCAGCCAGTTCATCCCCAAAATTACATCGAATCCAAACATATCAAAAATTATAAGGTCAATTGGCATTAATCTTCCTTCAACAGTTATGGGGCAGCCACGGAGAATTTTATGACAAGATACTGAATTTCCTGTCGGTGTCGCGACTACTAGGCTATACTCCAACCTTTCACCTTCCCAAGTGCAAAACTTAGCATAATTCAAAGAAATAAACGAATGCGTTGCCCCAGAATCAAATAATACAGTAGCATCGTTAGAAAACAATGAAAGAATGCCTGTGATCACAAAATAAAAAAAATAAAAACATACTCCTTCTTGTAAAGATCCGCATTGAATACCAAGTTAATCCTAAAAGAAAACGAGAACCGAAAATACTTGTGATCACATTATCCTTGCCTTCAGCTTCTCCTGGTGTCAATGCAAAAACTCGAGCAGGTGCAGTAGGACGCTGATTGTTACCTCATCCTGTAACTTCATTTCTCTGGGGTGGCAACATGCTCGCGTTATTGTTGTCCGGTTGCAGAGGGCAATTCCTTATGTAGTGTCCTGACTTGCCACAACGGAAACATTGTCTTGCCTCTCTTCTGCATTCTCCAGAATGCACTTGGTTACATGTCTTACACTGGTAGGGCTGCCGGTTACTCTGGCCTGGTCTATTGCTTGAGCTACCCCCTTCATTTTTCTTCTTCCACGATCCTTGATTGACGCTTGCATGGTATCCAGATGAGGTAGATCTCTTCCTTTAATCAGATAAAATTGTACTTCTTTGAAGGCTTCTTTCAAACACTGTAGCCTTATTCACCAATTCTGTGAATTTTTTTACTTGGAAGTCCATTACTCTCTCAAAAAGCTTCTCGTTCAACCCTTGTTCAAATTTGCGACACTTCTTCTCTTTATCTAGAATCAGATATGCCGCAAAACGTGCCAGCTCGGTAAATTTTGCTGCATATTGATGTACTGACATCGCTCCCTGAACTAAGGTGGCAAATTCCATAGCTTTATCTTCCTTAACTGAGACTGGGAAGAAACGCTCTAGGAAAACTTCCTTGAACAGCGACCAACTTTTTATTTCCATCTTTTCAGCTTCCCTGATAGTCCTTTCAGAGATCCACCACCTTTTCGCCTCCCCGGTCAGCTTGAATGTAGCAAACGCCACCTTTTGCTCATCCGTGCAAGGCAAGACTCGAAATATCTCCTCAATATCCTGTACCCAATCCTCTGCCAGTATCGGGTCGCCTCTTCCATCAAAAGACGTGGGATGCAACTTGTTGAAATCTTCCACAGTGCAACCCCTTTCACTTGTGGTGCGGTGATGGTCAGATGAATTTTATGCGAGATCATCAATCAGCTGATGCGCTGCTGCTCGAAGTACTTCAAAAGCTCTTGGATTTGCTTCCTTTTCATTTCTGGCCACATTCAAGTCCGACACACTTCGCTCACGTCGAGGTGGCATCCTGAGAACACTTGGACTATTAAAAACATCGTTCACTAAAACATATAACTATCTAACTAAAAACAAATAACCATCTACAGGTAATCTTAGTAGTCAAAACAAAGTATATAATACTCCCCAAACAAAAGAGGTACCCACCACAAACAAGATCACATGATACCAAAAATAAAAGACATAAATATACAACCCTTAACTCTCCAACAATATGAAATCAGCTCACAAGCCTATATGATTCTACACCTCAAATAATTCCTAAAGTTGGCAATTTCTAGAACCTCAAATTCCTAAAACTTTATTGCATAAGTTTGCAGAATCTTAAGCCTTCGCTCTGATACCAACTGTAACGCCCCGTACTCGTAGGGGGTCACGAAACTCTACCTGCTTTGTATAATCCATCCTCAACTACAAATAATAGGTCTCCGACCATATTCAAAATAACAATATTTTTCAGAAAGTCAATAAAAAAAAAAACAATGACCACTAAATCATAAATAAAAGAATATAAATAAATCATAAATGAGGGGGTTCACATTCTCCCAAAAAACTTAACAAATAAGGAATAACTAAAATTCTATAAATCCAATGACACTAGAACCCAAATAATAAATAAATTAATTGTTTTCCTCCATCTAGCCTGTGGCTCTACAGCTTAAAACTTGGTTAAAACTCTACTCTTGGTCCTCTGGAACATCCAAATCATCTGAAAAATATATGAGATAAGAGGGGTGAGTTTTTCCACAACTCAGTAAACGAAGAACCTATACCAGCGTGTAAACATGAGCATTTACCAAGAAATAAAGTACGGAACAAAACATAATTATGCATAAAAGAAACAAATGATTTTCAAGATAATTTAAATCATAAAGTACTTTGGCATAGCAAAACTGAGTATTTTCACTATATCAAACGGAGCATCTCACAAAGTAAAGACCATGTTTAACCCCCGTGGTAGGGTTGTACAAATCACGGTGGCCAAACCAGGCAGAGAAAGAGGTGAAATTTTCCCTTATTCGTTCTCGGAGCCCCGAGTGTACACATAGGAAAGCCCACAATAAACCACTTTATTTCCAAAGTAGGTGCACTCAGAGATAGGAAATTGGTACCAAATTCAAACAGAGCAAATACAGAGCAGAGCCAAGTCGAGATAAAGTCAAATACTAACCAGAATACTATGCCAAAGATTTTCAGAATTATTAAAGACACATAGATCCAAACTATTTTCAGAATAAAGCTTATGTAAATAAAACATAGTCAACACAATCAAGGCATAATTTTTCTCAGATAGACAAAAATGTTCTTTTCACATTTTAGAAAATAACATGACAAAAAGCAGCTCATATCTACACAATGCATGTCTGAAATATTTTTCCTTCTTTTATACAAGCGTCATGAATAATGCAAACAATCGACGAAGGTTGGTTTTTCTCAAATTTTCATTTCATAACTAACGAAAAGCACAAATTTTCAAAAGTCAACCTCAGTCCTCTTTTGGTATAAAACCGAGCATACGAACCCCGCTTACCTGACTGCTGTAGCGAAAAATCAAAACTTGAGTCTCAACGCTAAGAGTTTCGTCACCTATACATGAAAATAATTTACTTTATATTAATGACCACTCCAAAGGCCTAAAATCATAAATTATAAGTTAACTACAATGCCTATCTAAATTCATAGTTTCTAGCATATCAAGCCCAAACAACCAGCCACTACGACCCGTAAAACCAGCGCACTCCATACTAAAAAAAAAATATCATTTCAGGCATCCCTCTGATAATGCCAACCCAAAAAAAATTGTATAGTCTCCCATACGTTCAAAACTACAAAACTCAACCATTTACATCACACAAAACATCCCAAACAACCCATCGGCAGCACCAATCAGCAAGAGAAAATTAACAAAAAAATCCCTCGAACATCCCCCAAAATCACTTCGAATTGGATTCGGAAGTTGGAGAAAGTTTTCCATAAATATTACGGGAAGAAAAATATCCGGTAAATTTATCCAATCCAAACATCATAAATTTATTCGCTAACCTCCCCAACCTTCCAGCAATAGCCGTACACTCTCGACAATAATACGAAAATTGAACCCAGAAAAATACCACACAAATCTTCCTCTCGGAGAGACCTAGAAATTTAAAAAACCTCTAAACTAAATCACATAAGTAAATCATCTATTCAAACAACTGAGTAGCTTACCTGAGAAATGGGGAACAACCTGACGACAGAGGCAACAAAAAAAAAAATTTCTTGTTTCCTGTTAGTGCTGCCTACAATCCACCTGTGCAAACACAAATAAAAATTTCGAATTGACCCAAAAATCCGAAACGAAACCCTTGAATGATGGAAAAGCTGAGATAAAAGGGAAAAACTAGAAAACTTACAGGTGAAAACGCAACGGTGTGAAGAACAAAGGAGTTCGGCACAAGAGAGGAGACCCACAATCAAGCTGCACTGCCGAAAGATGAGAGGGAGAGAAATAAACTTCCGTTGAGTCTTCTAGAAATCGGAACTGCCGAGAAAACGTGGGGGAGATGGGTGCTGGAAGTGGTAACTGAAACAGAGGGAAACCGTCGCCCAGGGAAAAAGAGAAGGAAAAGAGAAGAAAGAAAGGAAAAGAAAGAAAGAAGGAAGGAAAGGGGGGGCGGGGTTTAATTACCTGGGGCGAAAAACGACGCCGTTTCTAGGGCTGGGGCTGGGCCGGGTCATGGGCTGGCTGAAAGGCCTTGGGCAAGGCATGACAGGTAACCCAGCTGTAACCCTCTCAGGAGTGTTAGCAATTCAACCTCTATAGGATCATTTACATCATTCTCCAAACTGCTAGTTGCCATAAGGACAGACCCTTAATTTTATAGAATCGGTGACTTGATAATAATATTATGACAATCAAAATATTAAAAAAATATATTAGAAAAAAGATAAAAATATGATGAGAGAAAAATAAAAATAAAAAATATGAATAGTTAAACTAAATGATACATAAAAATAATATTTTTATACTATGTGTACGCAAATTGTACACAAACAAACAGTATATAACAAAATAGCATTTTTATTTCTCATATACCACATACTCCGGGCAATTAAAAAGAATTTTGCCAACTCACCCTTTATTCCTCTTGCTTGCACTTGCTGAGCTAAGTTTACTAGATCTGCTATCTCTTCATTATCCATTATTCTATTTAAAAATACGCATAGATTTCTATTAAAATAGAATTTAGAACAAAAATAATAAATTACATGTTGATTATGTAAAAGTGTATGGTATAAGCTAGGCTTCTATATAAGCTATAATAGTATTTGCATTTTCTTAAATAAAAGAAATGTCCTTGTGATTAGTTATACACTGCTTGAAATAGATAAATGGTTTTTTGCAACCAAAATATTTCCGACGAGTTTTTTTTTTCCCTTAAAAAATCCTAAAAGATAACTTTTTTTTTTTTGACATTATGAGTTGCAACAATTAATTACAATTTGTGAGCAAAATCTTCTGCGGCGAGTCTAAATCGCTACAATCTTGAATATATTCAACGATTATGTTGGAAAAAAAAATCACAAAATCAATTGGATTGCAGCAAATAGTTTTTTTTTTTTCCAATCGTAAATAACTACTTGTGGTGAATTATAATGGTCAACAAATAAATATTTTCTACAACCATTTTTGCTGCATGCGAATAACTAAATACCATGAAAAATTCTACTTACAGCTAAGGCCTCGTTTGGAACTTAGACTAAACTATCTCAGTTCAGTCCAATTTTAAGTTAAGTCTAATATACAAATATCTAACTCTTAAATCATTAAACTTATTAAACTCAAAACTTCTTTACACGTGAAATCCATAATTTTGTTTTTCAATTTAACATATATTTACACTTATAATCCACAACATTTTAAACTTTTGATAAATACATTTAAATTCATCTTAACATTCAAACATATTTAAATTCATCTTAAGTGAGCCTGACAAAACTCATTTCACTATCTTCTACTATTCATAAAAAACTCAACTCGTCTCAACTTAACTCTAAATCCTATTAAATGAGGCTTAAAAGCTCATTATTTAGACTATTTTTAACTCATATGACAAACTTTTCTGATGAAATTTAAGCGTATTTGCTTTGGTTATTGTTCGTGGTGAATCACTTTTTGCAAGACTTACTTTATTTTTTGTAAAACAATAGCAATATATAGCTCTTCCATTAAGCCAATTAGACAATTGCCTAAGGTCCTTTATGGGAGAAGGACTCTGAAAAAAGTCTAAAGTATAATTTTTTTTTTAAATAGAAAAAAAAAATCCAATTAAAAATATTAATTAATTTAATAAGAGAACATTAAAAGTGTCTAATAGATATTATATGTCATTAATTAAAAAATATTATTTGACAAGGTAACATAAAATCTTAAATAGTAATTTACTTGACAAATAATAAGAATTATTTTTAAATAAAAATCTAATGTAAACATAAAAGTAAAAATAAATTTATTTAATTTTACTTTAAAAAAATGGGCTTCAATCAAAATTTTAGCCTTAAACCCCCTAAACCTAGCTATTAAACCAGCCCTAAACAATATGTTAACATTATAATGTTATGCAGCATATTCTCATCTTACTTTTATTTCATTATATAAAATGTAATATATTTATTATCGTTGAATAATAAAGAATAGTTTCCTAAAAATAATAAATGTGTCACATCCATTTTAATTCTTTGACAATTGATTATGAAACTCATTTTGCAGTATAAGGAGGTGGGTTTAATTAAAGACAAGAAGGAAGAAAAAAGCTCAACGTGGAAAGTTGGATGGTAGTCTGCCATATAGAAATTTTCATATATTAATACTGGCGATCATGCAATGATTGATTTCTCGACAGAAAAGACCTTTTGCTATGAGTTTGGAACTTTTTTCTGGCAAAAAGGTTTATGCATTCATGTACTAGTCAAATTGATTGACTGGATCACGATATTGTGGCATGGCTTTCACTTTTATTTTTATTGTCAACTTAATTGCTAATCTATCATTCCATGGAGTGGCACCCATTTGTGATTAATGGTGTGCATGAATTTTGTTTGTTTAGATAATTAATCAACCGATGTTGTTTGTGCATATTTAAACAAGTATGCACGCGGTTTATTGAGTTTTTATTATTTTTCCATCTACTTATAATGAATTGGAATAGATATATTAATTATTTTTGTCTTTGGAGTTGCAAGAGTACTAGAGTAGAAATCCACTTTAATGGGTCGGGTTATTACTGTACAACTCATTTTCCCTTTTCTTTGAGCGACGGATCATTAACGGGTCTTGTTTCATCTCTAAGCTGGTTTTTTTGCTTATTGCGCAGTGCCTTTTTATTTCCTTAAACTCTACCTCATTGTGCTAGTACAGAAGACAGAACCCACATTTCTACACTCTCAAGCTTGGGTAGTCACTAACAATGGAAGCCTCCATTCGAGTGCATTAGTTCAACCACTCTGGAAGTGACCCTCTTGGTATATATGACCGTTTTGGTGATCGTTTCAAGATAGTTTATATATAGATGTATAAATTATATATCAAAATAAGATCAATGCAAATTTTAAAAGGTAAAATACATATATATAAAACTCGATAATACTTGTAAGTTCTAATTAGTCTAACTACTAAAAAAAAATCATTCCTCTTTGTAACACTCGGCTCCAGCGATTGTAAAAACTCATTTTTGATATTCAAAAATTTATTTTAAAATTGACCATGAGTGTAAAATTGTTGTATTAGTAAATTTTGTATTTTCTCATTCGATTTGATGATTATTAAAAACCTTTTTATGGGTTGAGAAATTATTTTTAGACAAATTGATTTTATTATTATTATTATTATTATTTTACTTATTCGTGTGTGTATTTATATATATATATATGAATTAAAAGATTTTGTTGCTATAATTAAGCATGTTTCCACGTCCTGCATGCATGTTTCTCCCTATGCACGTTCCCATCCCACGGATATCACGACAACAACACACGTACAACCTCTGTTTCACGTAGCATTTCTTCTCTTCCTTTATTGGCACTAGGGTTTCTTATCATCTTATAAATATACACATTGCATGCATTTGAAAAAATCACCGCCGCCACCCCTTGCGAGGTTTCTGCACCACCACGAGTAGCACCATCTTTTAGCCACCATAAACGACCACCACATAAGCCTTGCCCTTCACGTTGTAGCCATTCCTTCTCGCACAAACCACCGTCGAACAGTCCTCTGTTTTTAATCCTTGGAAACGGAGCAATGCTGCTCACAGCGTGGCTTGTGTTTTCGCCACCCTCAAAGCATTTCCAGACGACCGAAACCACCCAGAACCTCTCTGTGACCACCACCGAAAAATCGAAACAAGCCACCTGCGTAAACCTCTGTTTTTCACACTAAAAAACAGAGCAACAAATTCCAAGCATGCTACATCCCTCTTCGCGTACCATCATGCATCACCGAGTAGAAATTGTCGTGTTACTCAACCTTGCACCACCCCTAGATCACCATACTCAAACACTGCCCAGCCCTTCACCCCTCGATGCTAGCCCCCACGTCGACGTCGCCATCGGCATAGAGGATGCCGCCGCACACCCCAAGCCATCCCGAAACCTCCTGTCATGTTACTCAGTTGCCAACTCGTCGACGCTTCCACGGTAGCCACCTTGAACCCACTACGTTTAGACACCACCACAAGCCTTACCTCATCATTTAAAGCCAAAGAACCACTCTGTTTTTACTCCTCAAAATTGAGGACATACTCTCCACCGTGAGCAACGGCTAACCACTATGATCGAGAGTCCAACACGATGGTACCACCACTGGAAATCGAATGAAAAGGGCCCCTGTTTTTGTTCTCCGAAACAGAGCACTCTCCACCCTTGCCATCAACCACTGCAAACACTACAAACCGAGAACAAATCGCCGGAAACCATTCTGAAAACCCATCGCAACCACTGTCCGTTTTCTCGGGTCTGTCGGTCTTCTTGCATTTCTCAGTCGCTAAATTGCCTTCATGACCATCGCCCTTCCAGTCCGTGCACAACTCCTCCTCTCGGTAAGCTTTGGCCACGCTTATACTGTTTCTTCTGTAAGCTTAGCATAGGGTGTGTTCATCTTATCGGATTTACATTTGTCTCCCTTGATTTTAGCACAAACCGTGAGTTTTAAAGTCTTTTTTTTTTCTACTGGATTACTTGTTATTTTGAGTATGTTATTAAGTTTGTTTTTGAAAGTTAAAGGTTTTGGTGTTGGGCTTGAGCCGTGCATATCGTTTTTGGCTAGTACGTTTGGTTTGCTTTTGAGCCGGTTTGCTTTTCTGATTGCTTTTGGTAAAATGTATTGGGTTCGGTTGGCTTCATAACTATTTTGGATTCGTGTTTTTAAATTATTTTGGATACGAGTCTTGAATTATTACGACCATGTTCGGTTATTTTGAAGTTAAAATATTTTGAGTTGGGTTTGATTTTTTTTTTAATTATTTCGGGACTCGCATTTTAAATATTTTTTTTGAATGGATAAGTGGCGTTGTTTTTTGTTAAATGGATTGAGTTTTGATTTTCGTAAGATACTTGATTGAGCAGAAATTTGGGTTAAGTATTTTTCTAGCGAAAATTGAGATATTGGAAAATTTTAGAGTTTTGGAGGAGTTCGGTAAATTCAATTATTAAGAGTTATATTCAAGATTCGGGGATTTGTTAATGTTAAGATAATATATTTGATTCTATATCTTAGGTTACATTATTGAGGTTTGTGATCAATTAGAAATTTTACGAAAGTACGTGATTATCTTATAGGTGACGATTGAGTTTGTGCAGTTTTGTTGAGGATATTTTTGAAAAGCTAAAAGATTCAGGTAAGCGAGGTTACTATGCTTGGCTTTACACCAACTCTGAAACCGAGGTTGACTTTCTGAAAACTTTGTATGTTTTTGTTGTAAATGAGAACTTGGAAAAAACAATCTCAGTCAAGTAATTGCATTACTCATGAAATCTATGTGATAAAGAGGAAAATGTTTCTATCATATATTGTGTAGACATGAGTTTAGTTTTTGTCATGTTATTTCTGAAATGTGAAAAAGAGCGATATTGAGGATCTAAAAAGTGTGCATTGATTCTATGAATATGCTCTGACTTTATTTTATTTATATAAGAATGATTTTGAAAATAATTGGAACTACGTGTTATTTTGATGATTCTGAAAAATCTTTGGCATGATATACTGGTTTGTATCTGACTCTGTTTCTACTCTGCTCTGCTCTGTCTTTGCTCTGTTTGGATTGGTATCAACTTATTTGTCTCTGAGTGTACTCATTTTGGAAACAAAGTGGTTTATTGTAGACTTTCCTGTGTGCACACTCAGAGCTCCGAGAATGATTAAGGGAATATTTCACCTCTGTCTCTACCTGATTTGGCCACCGGAATTAACACAACCCTACCACGGGGGTTAAACATGGTATCTGCTCTGTAAGATACTCTGTTTGAATATGACGATGATGCTCAGTTTTGTTATGCTAAAGTACTCTGTATTTTATATGATTTAAAAATTATCGCTCTGTTATATTTGAAAATTTGTTTTATTTTGCATATTAATTCTGAGAATTATTTCTGTTTTGCATATTGTATTTTATAAATGCTTATGTTTGGACTCTGGTATATGTTCTTCGCTTACTGAGTTGTGGTTAAACTTACCCTTTATCTCAGAATATTTTTCAGATAAATTTGGATATTTCAGTGGAGGATCAGATTGTGAAGCATTGGGTAAGATGATTTTAGGAATGATAGATTAATCATAAAGAGTTTAAATGAGTATTGACAAGATTTAATAAGGAAGTATTATTGTATTTTTATGACGTAGTATTTTCAAAATTGATGATATTGAAGAAAGTGATTTTGGAATTAAACTTTATATAATATTGGAGAATTTTAAGTCTTTAATTATTATGTTGAAATGTGAGTTTTGTAATAGGAAGTAACTCTCCGACTCTCGCGGGATCGGGACGTTACAATCTTCATCACAAAAAATGTGAGTAGGGATTTGATTTTCGGTCATTGAGAAAAGGAGATTACAAAGTTAAGAAAAAAGTCTTTAGTGGAGGAACTTACCCATTGGACTATTCAAGGCAAACTCATACTCAGTGCAATCCTCGCCTCTACATCTCCCACAATCACCTCTCTCGTAGCCACTGCAAAAACATCACATGAGGCATGGAAGAAATTAACCACTTTATATGCTAGCAAATAAAGAATCCAGGCAATACAATTAAAGAAGGAACTTACCATAATCTAGTGTGAAAATCAGTCCATTTTCGATTACTTGCATGTTGTGAAGGCTCTTACATATGAAATTGCCATTATTGATCCTCCAGTAGTACTTTGAAGATCAATAGCACTTTGCCGGTGCAATAATCTATTGAAGATCATTTGGGTATTTTCTCAAATATTCACTAATATTTCATTACTAATTATAAATATATCACTATTATTTATAAACTTTCAGTACTATTTCATTATTATTTATAGATTATAATTAGAATGTCCAAACATAGCATTAGAACCCATTATTGATCAGTGCTTGACACAAAAAGGCCAGAGATAGTGGCAAAGTTGTCAAAAGTAAACAACTGCGCCACCGTTAAAAAAAAAGTGTGGTCTTTTTTTTTTTATTATTTAAATAAGAACAAATGATCTGCCTTTCGGAAAGTTGCTTATGAAAAGAGCACTTATCTTCTTAATTAGTTAATGCACCATATACTTGCGTCAATTGCGTGTCAGTTAAGACATTTATTTCACTTGAAGAATTTGTCAATTAATATGTAGTTGTGTCATCACTTGAAAGGTTGAAGATAATTAGTTATAAGATATTTAGATTCTAATCTTTTATACATATATATATATGTATAGATATAGATATAGATATAGATATAGATATGCTTGCTCACTAATCACTTGGTCGTATTCTAAAAATCTTAATAATGGTTACAATTGAAATTCCATTAGACTTAATATAAAGAAAAAGAATATTTTCTTCTTAATTAATATGATCAGATATCATATACCACATACATTTATTAATCAGTATAGAGTATATATAAATTTTGGATTATTCTTTTTTAACCCCATCTTATACTTTTCTTCTACCAGTTATCTGAAAAGAGAACAACAGTACTAGCATGTCCAACCTATATTAAAATTTAGTCTATGTTAATATAGCACATTTTTTAAAGTCATGGTAGCAATCTTATTAGAAAATTGAATATAGCATATAGAGTACTGTGAAAATTAATCCCCAACAATTGCCCCCAAACCCCTATATGTGCACAAAGAAAAAATAAAAAACAAAATCTTGAAATAAACAAACGAGGCATCCCATACCACATGCCTTAATATTTTAAAATTTTTATTTTATTTTAAAATGGGGGGCATTCTAAACAAAAACATTGTTCAGTGCTATATCTTTGGAAGGGTGGAGGCCGGGCTTCAAAGTTTCAGCTTCTAACAGCTCGTATCCTAATAATACAAAGATAACACTAGATTAATTAATTACAAAAATTAAAAAAACAAACGAAAAGAAGAAGAGAAGTATAAAAAAGAAGTGTTATAGATAAAAGTAAGCTTATAAATTAGTGACATGGCTAATTCATGTGATTCGTGAAATTTATTTTACAATAAAATTAACTTTATAATTTAATATAAGTATCTCATCAAATCAGATAAATTTGTGAATTTAATTCTATGTAATTATTTTGTAGCTGAAATCTTTTTTAAAAGAAAGAGAAAGATTATGAGGGAGCTTTGGCAATGAAAAGCTAACTTTTATGAGAAGAAAACGATTTTAAAACACGGAAATTGAGATACTTTTATTTTCCTTGACTCTTTTTGGGGGCCGAAGGGAGGCCCCCTCGCCCCTTGTACCTACGTCTCCGCTTGAATGAACAACACAGAACAAACACGGATGTTCTGGTTGGATGAGCGCAACATCGAATGTAGTGTTGTGCTGTTGGGAAAGATCCCAAATGTGTAAATTGACTTTCAGACTCGAAATAGCAAAGAAAAGCATGGGAAAACAGTGGTAAAAAGAAAAAGAAAAAAGCCAAAAAGAAAGTACGAGAGAGTGGACATGAGAAGAGGTAAAAATTATGAGAAGCGCATGAACTAATTTCCTTCAGCATATGCGGTTGGAGGAGCCGGCACTACAACAAATTTAGGTTTCCCTACAACAAATTTAGGTTTTTTGTGACGGTTTGGAATTTGCGACAGCTTTCAAACCATCACTAAAATATATTTTTCGTGACGGTTTCTTGAAATCATCACTAAAAGTAATTGCTGAAATTTTTTACGTTGGAATGAAAACGATTTTACATTCGTATGTTGAGTGTACGTTCGAACAATGTAATATTGATGTTCGAACGTTAATTTTTTTTGTGCCAACATTCTAACTATATGAAATAACGTTCGAACATTTACATTAAATTAAAAAAAAAATACTTTGACACCTTATCTTGCTACTTTGACACCATAGATTAATTAATTTATTCATGTTTTAATACATTTAAAATTTTTTCCTTTATTAAAATTGTAGGAATTGATTATTAGACTAAATTGATATTTATTTATTTTTAAATATTTTGAAATGATTTAAATATGAATAAAGAAATTAAAATAAGATTATACTCTAGTGGGATCCTATTAATATTATACAAATTTTACTCCACTAAATTATAAAATAATTTAATTTGTGAAAGATATGAAGTAAATGATTTAAAATTAAATTTAAATATGCTAAATATTAAAGAAAAATAAGAATGGAAAAAAAATAATATATGCATTACATGAGAAGTTGGTCTTTTACATAAATTAAAAACGAAATACAAAAAGATTTTAAAAAAAGGAAAAATTACTCGACTACATGATTTTTTTTAATGATATGAACTCATCAGTCAATGTCTTGACCTTGACACGCAAGGTCTGTATATCATGTTACAGCTGCTCCATATGCTTATCCACAAGTACAATGATTGCAATAGTCTGTGCAGTGAGTTGCTGGTCGATTTGTGCCCGCAGTTCTCCCAACATGGTTGTCATCCAAGCAGGGAGCACGTCCCCACTTGCAGTCTATCCCCTCTCAGCCTATTCGCTGGTACCGACAATGTACACGGGATCTCCCGTGCTGATCTGATGTTGGAGAGGTGGAACCAGATCTGTTGCAGGAAGAGGCACACGCCTCCTCTGCCCTGTCTTCAGTTATACGTGTGGATGTTGATAGGACGTATCTGATGACGCACTGCCTCCAAGATTCGAAGCTACACTCCTACAGTCAGAATTAGCCGGGTGATGATAACTCCGTATGGGAGGTTATCTGTCGAGATAGTGCATGCCTAGTAGAGAATCCTCTCAAATATCACCTATGGCAGGTCGATTGGGTCTCCACGTGCCAACCAGATTAGAAATTGGGCGCGGGCACGTATCTAGTTGAATGTCGCCGTGTGTGTCAAGGGATCGACGTTTCTTGCAACGATCGATTGTGTGGAAGTCCGCATTGACTGGTAGTGTAGTCATAGCTGCATAGAACTCTTGGACCATACTTGATACCCCTCAATGAGCATATTGGGGCCCAGCTCTTGTCCATGAATAATCACATGAGGCTTCTCCCCTACCAGTTTAACGAGTCAAACTCGTTAATCATCACCTCCCACTTCGGTATAACTGTGCGGGCCTCGATCCGGTGTGCCTCCCGTGAGTCTCCTTCTCGACCCCTCCTCCTTGTAGTTTTTGGTTGCTGAGTTATATTATATCTGTACAAATAAGATAAAAATTAGAGGCAACAAAAATTTAATTAAGAAAAAAAAATAAGGATCTGTGAGTATGATTGAACATACCCATAGAGTAGATTAGAACATGACTTTGGTTTCCAATTTTGGAAGCAGTCACATTCGGAACGTGACTGTCCAAATTTCGATATTACCAAAGTTACATTCCAACGTAACATATTGACGTTGGAACGTAACTCTTGGTCTTCCAACGTTGTTGAAGTAGTGTTTGAACGTACCAAATGTACATTCGAACATGACTTTTCACCTTCAAACATATGATAAGTCACGTTCGAATGCATAAATAATACGTTCGAACGTTACTAATCGGCTTCCCCATTTGAAAATTTTACGTTCGAACGTAAATTTGAGAATGACACTTAGCCATTCCCGAAACTTTATTTTATAGAGTTTTAAGGCCAAAAATCATCGTAGAAATAAAATACCCACTTCAAGGAACATTTCTACAGTGGCCTTTTAGCCAATGGAGACCAATGGCAGTCAGAAAATTAAGGCTTTATTTGTTTTCAAATATGAGATAAGATGAGATAAAAGTTAAAAAATTAATAAAATATTGTTGTAAGATATTTTTTTAATATTAGTTTTATATGGGGATTTGAAAAAGTGGTATGAGAATTTTAAAAAGTTAAATTTTTTATTATATTTTATATGGAAATTTAAAAATGTGTAATAATGAGTTTGAGATGTGTTTGAGTTTTTGATCTCATCCTTGTAAGCAAACAAAGTTAAAATTCTGGCCACCACAATTTTTTAAAACTAATAAAATAAATAAATAAATAAATAACACATAAAAATAGCGAGATTAGGATTCTCTACCTTGTGGCGACGGTTGCGGTGGCTTTGGAGATAGTTACGGCGTTGTTCGTGATTTAGAGAAATTGAGAGAAATTGCGTGAAATGACAACTGCCGTCGAGGTATTGTTTATATACAAGTAACGTTTATTTTCTTACGTGTGAATGTCATATGTTTTACGTTCAAAAGTTTATCAAAAAAATTTGAATGTCATGTACTTACGTTTCAACGTTTATTATTAACGTTCGAACGTTAATCTTACGTGCGAACGTCATATGTTTTATGGTCAAACATTTTTCAAGCATTTTGTTTTCTGTGTCCACTTCATTCGAATGTGTACTTGATATGTTCTAACGTTTTCAAAACACATTCAAACGTTCTTACGTTAAATATAATGCATTTTTAAACTTAGTATTGAATTTATATTATAATATATTATAATGTAATTAAATATATTATATTATATAGTCTAAAAGTAAACTAAAATATAATGTGCTGACACTATATAATACTATAGTATTAGTTATTATATAATGTTGTAAGTAATATTACAATAGTCCACATGCTATAATACTATAACCTTAAATATTGTGTAGTTTTTCTATAATAGATAAAATATATAAAGTGATGTTTAAAATATGATTAATTAACACTATATAATATTATAGTGTTATTTATTATATAGTGTTGACTATAGTGTTACAACACCAAGTAATCTAAGGTGAAACACTATATAAAATGTAATATCATAGTATTATATGGTGTTGACTATAGTATTACTACAGCATATAAAATATCACTAAAACATAATATTATTATACTATAGTTAGATATAGTAATGTACCTCTATTTTTTCTATATAATATAATTTTAGTAAATATTTTTAATATTGTTTTGTTTAATAAATATAGCAATATGTAGATTTAATCATTAAAAAATAACAAATAAAAAACGTTCGAATGTCATATAATTACGTTTTAAAGTTTATTATTAACGTTCAAACGTTACTCTTACGTGCGAACGTCATATATTTTATGTTCATACGTATATAAAAAATCGTTCGTCCGAAAATCAGAATGCTAGCCCACTGTGGTAAGCGCGAGGGGAGAAAGTCCAACTGAATGCTAGCCCACTATGGTGACTGAGATCCTCCGTCCCAAAATCAGAAAAAATAAACACACACAAGGACACACAAAACGCTAGCTTTAATTTATTTTACTATTCCTCTCTGCTTGACCTTTTGGTAGTTTTTTATGTTGTTGTTGTTGGTGTTTTTGTGTGATTATAGCTTGATTTGTTTGACTATGCCACGGTTTGCGATGGAATGAGGGGCTGTGTGATAGAAGGGAGGCGACAGAAGGGAGGGCTGTCAGAGCTGTGCAAAGGAAATGAAGCCTGGAACGCAAAGACCCTGGGCTTCAATGGACAAGCAGAAAACTGAGTGGATTCGGTCTTACCCACCTTGTGTTTGGTGTAATTAAGTACATTTCAATCTTTCATAAGAGGGTTATTTTTTAACAAGAATATTGTTAGAGAGTATCCACATTTATCAACTCAATTGAGGGTAGATGTAATCACACTCAATTGAGGGTAAGAGGGTAAGTGTAATAAGTATAAATACTCTCAATTGTTTTTGTTTTAACAATTAGAAGCTGGACTGGCCCCTAACGTCGCTCAAAGAAAAAGACAAGAAAACAAAAAAAAGACTAGAGAGGGGATAAAAGAGGTAAAACTTATGAGAAGTGTGTGAACTAATTCCCTGTGGCATATCTGGCAAGAGGGGCTGGCCAGGGTCAGGCGAATGTAAAGACAAAGAGCAATGCTACATTTATAGAAGATGTAGTACGAGTTTATCCAAATAAAGAACAAATACTTTTTTATTTTATTTATTTTCATATTTTTAGATATTTGGTGGGGACTGGGACGTTACAAAATTAAATCAACCTTATTAGAAAGTGGCACTCAACAAATAAAATATATTAAAAAAATACTAACAATCATGTATAAGGTCAATATTTGTAAACATCTTTATATAGATATTAATTTACATTAGATATTCAGGAATGGAGGACTCAGATTCGAGAATGCCGATGCTATGTAATGATGACCGGCTCATTCGGCAATACTACTTGGAAGTCTTTCATTCGAGAATGTTTTTGATGAAGAACATTGATGATGTGCTTCATGGTTACAAATAGATGGGTGCTTTTGCAACTGCAAGATTGAAAACGCCTGCAAATAGCCCAATTAATTAAAAATGACGTTTCATGTTGGGAATCTGGATAATGATATATTCATAGAAAAGGTTGACAATGGATTAACTTTCAAATATTGGAGAGTGACTTGCATAAAAGTCGCACTCCATGAATTTAGTTCTATTACCAAGGGTTTTCAAAAAGTTCAATTTATCTACAAAAGATAGATAATAGTAGCAAAGCTGGACTTTTCGAATAGCTACTGCACATTCTGCTATAGTTTGAACAAACTGTGAGGGGGAAGAAGGGTAGGCCAGACAGTGCACTAGAGAACAAAAATAGAAAAAGGTATGATGGGACCAAGAGGCATGGGGGGTCAAGAAAAAGAGGGATGCTAGTGAAGTGACGTAGGGGATGGGGTGGTAGGCTCAAAAGATAAAGCAAAGCAAGCAAAGGCACGCAAACAGGAAAAACAGGAAATAAAAAGAGGAAAAAAAAGTATATTGACTGACATACACAAAGCCAAGAAGTCCTATAAAAGAAACAACCGGATAACAAAGGGCGGGCTCTCGAACTCTCTCAGTAGTAGCACCCCTCCTTCAGTTTTTCCTTCTTCTTGGGAAGTAATCTGGAATTTCAACCATATAAATTCTCTATATTAATGTCTACATTTTTTCTTATGTAGTGAGATATTAGAGATTATAAAATAATTATTATAATAGATTTTTTTCCTTAAACGCATGTGGACGTAGGCCTCAAGCCAAACCACGAAAATATGTGTCTATATCTATTATTTTATCTGTTATTAATGTATGTGTCAGCCGCACCAGAATCTCGTCGGTGGCCCCAAATGATTCCGAACGAAACCCAAATCATACCAATGGACTGAAAATGACTCTTTCTCCAGTCCCGGCTTGTTGACCGATTTTTTCGACAGCAACACAAACCTTTCCTCATCTTGTTTGTACATTAGCATTTAGCTGTATCCCACACATTTGAGTCTCCACACTTGGGATGTTGTATTCAACTATAGCTTTAACATAGAGTCCACTGGTTTTGTTTATTGGGAAGAATCGTTAGTGATACATGATGAATGACAAGTAATTATTCTGAGTTCAGCAATATGGATTTGGGATGCTAAGGACTAGATCAGGTTTCAAAAACCTTCATTGCTATCCAAATAAAGAATAATCAACCAGCAGGGGTTTTTGGATTTGAATTGTTGCGAGAGCCAGTTAGAGGACCCAAAATAGCACATACAGCAAATCCCATCCAACTCTTGTCATTATGCGAATTCGGTGGCAGATGGATTTTTATTGAGGATCTATCATTTCGATTATTGAACCAAGGTGGAATTTCTGCTTGAGGAAAGAAATATCCATTTTAATCGTTTTGTAGACCCTGTAGCATAAAGAATGAGATGCAGACTTGTTATTCAATATGTGTGTGTGTGTGTGTGTGTGAGAGAGAGAGAGAGAGAGAGAGAGACCTCAAAGATCGTTATGTTCCAAAATGTAGGCATTGTTCTCTGTTAATGTGGGGTGAGACTCAATATTACTGGAAAAACCTGAATCCATTGAAGTGCATCCTTGATCTGTTTGGTTTGAGAATGGTTCTAGTTATGCAAAACCTTGTTCCAGAATTTCTTTATGAAAGAGACCCCAATTTTCAAAAAATGAAAGCCGGATGTGGAGCATAGACTGAAGTACTTGTGAAACTTCAAGCAGAGCCTTCAAAATTAGATGCAGAAAATTGAACTTGTGTTAGCCTGCAAAGTAAGAAAACTTCTTAGACTGGGCAAAAATGGACATTACTCATCATATAGAGCTTTTCTAGAGGAAGAGGACCTTGTTGTCATGTAGCAGAGGGGGTTCTATTCTGCAGAACCAAGAGAAATCTTTGCAGCAAGTATTTTATTTTCACATGCAGCGTTTTAGGTTTTATACGGAAAAATGTTTTTTTTTTAAATTTTTTTTTTTTTTTACATGGAAAAGTGTTTTTGCTTTTTCTCTTGGGAATATGAACACGCAGCATTTTTTTTTTATGGGTGTCCTTTTGAAGGCAGTAGCAGAAGGAGGCATACTTGTTTTAACAGTAGGCCTTTGATTTTTTCGGGTGGGATTTTGCACACACGACAACACAGCGTTCTTTTAAGTTTTCTTTTGGGTCGTCTCGACTTTTCACTTCACGACAAGTAGAAGAGGTCGTCTTCATTCAAATGAGCCGAGCAGAGGGAGAGATATACACAATGTAGTAGAGCAAAAGGTAACACGCAGTTGAGGAGCTTCTTTGGGTTCCAACTGCAGCTTTCCAGCTTCCTCTATTTGGACTGAGCTGGCACAAAAGTGTTATTCTCTTTAACGAGATTCAAGCTCTTTGCGTTATGTAAAGTTCAATTGAACCGCCGGACTTCCTCTTGACTTGTCTGCTTTAAGATACACTAGTCCAACTGTTCGTCGCGAGCTTGAATAAACTCTGCACAAATTATTGACCTCAAAGCTCCTCTGAAATTAACACCTCTCTTTTGTTAGGAAGAAGTCTAAAAAAGGTCATATTAAAAAATATATTTTTCTTCTCACTATAACAGTTTTTACTGAATATGACTTCTAACTTTTTTTTTTTTCTCACCATCCGTCAAGAACCCCATCCACCTTCTTAAAGAATCTCAAAACTAATGTACACGTTGGTCTTTTTCAAATTCTAAGAACCCACCATATGTCAATGCATGCTAAATTTAACTCCTAGATTCCAGAAGTCTATCCCACAAACCAAATGCCAATCGCAGATTTGAGATGTTTTTGACTAGATCCCCACTCCTAGATTTTTGTAACTTTAAACAAAGGCAAGTAAAAGTCTGCTTTTCAATAGCCTTGATTTTCGTTAATGCAAATATGAAAGATTTCCTTTGATTTTTTATTCTATCTTTTGTGTTTTGCCTAACAAAGGAAATCTTTCATTTTTGCATTGACGAAATCAAGGCTATTGAAAAGTAGCCTTATCTTATACTTGCCTATTGCTTAAAGTTGCTAAAATCTAGAAGTGGGGGATCTCAAAAAAATCTCAAATATGTGGTGGGTTGGTAGAATCTGAAAATTAAAGATCAACATATACATTAGTTTTTAGATTCTTAAAAGAAAGTGGATGTGGTTGTTCAACGGATAGTGAGAAAAATAAAAGAAAAAAATTATTCAGTAAAAAGCTTTATAGTGAGAAAAAATATGGTATTTTTAATATGACATTTTTTGAGAATTCTTCCAAAAAAAAAGGAAAAAGAGAGGGTTAATTTCACTGGATCTTTGAGCTCAACAATTTGTGTAAATTAGTTTATGCGTGCTATACGACGATCAGTTGGACTATTATATGCTGGAAGAGACAAGTAAAGAGGAAATTTACTGCGCCAGTTCAATTGAAACTATACATATCGTTGAGAGCTTAAATCTATTTAAAGAGAGCGAAATTTTCGTGCCTTAGTCCAGTAGAGGAAGCTGGACAGCTGCAGTTGGAACTCAGAGGAGCTGTTCAACTACATGTTACCCTTCTGCTCTATTGTGTTGTGTATATCTCACCCTCTACGTGGCTCTTTCGAACGAAGAAGACTCCTTTTGCGTGTCGTGAAGTGAAAAACCGAGAGGATCCAAAAGAAAACTTAAAAGATTTCCGTGTTGTCGCACGCAAAAAGTCTCACTCGAAAAAACTAATGGCCTGATGTCAAAACTAGTGTAGCTCCCTCTACTATTGGTTTAAGAATGATTAGCCAATACTATACTACAATACTTTTAAGCAGATATAACCAATCTGATGCATCTAAAAGGGGCAGTATAGATTGGTCATTTCTGCCCCTTTTGGATACATCAGATTGGTTGTATCTGACTATTTTTCTTGTAGTGCCGATAAAGAAAATACTACGACGTGTTCATGTTCCCAAGAGAATAAACGAAAAAACTTCTTCCTTTAAAAACCCAAAAAAATATTTTCCGTGTAAAATCCCAAACCTGCATTTGAAAAGAAAATGCTTCCTGTATTGCTTTGTCTTGGTTCTGCCAAACAACACCCTCTCTGCTACATGACGACAAGGCCCTTTTTCCTCTAGAAGAACTCTTTATGCAGTCGAGTAATGTCCATTTGTGCCTGGTCTAAGAATTTTTCTTACTTTGCATGCTAACACAAGTTTAATTTTCAGTATCTAATTCTGAAGGCTCTGCTTCAAGTTTCACGAGTATTTCAGCTTAGAAAGGAAATGGAGACCACAATTGTTCACAATCCAGCAAGGCCAATCGCTTATAATTGAAACCTCTATGTGATTGTGGTGCTTTATTCTATCTGAGAGCCACCAAATTGGTATATAGAATAGTCAAACAAATCCATGTAAATCTAACCGCTTGAATTCTTGCTTGGCAGGGCGATATATATGGATAGATCTCAAACTATCTATGTCCGTGTCAAAAAGACGTAAGGTGGTGAGGAATTTCTGATTCCAGACTTTATTTCTTATCTTTTAGTTCAATTTGTTGAGATGATTATCACTCTTTCCCTTTATCCTGGTTCCTCTTGATATCTTGTCATTGCGGCTATCACTTGAAATTTGTCATATCAGCTAGTCTGGCAAATTAAAACGAAACCTATCTCTGGGATGGAGAATATTATTTTTATAAAATAAACAATTTCTTCTTTTAAAAGGCCTAATTGAAGAAGTGTGGTAACTTCTTATAGAGATCAAATTGATGTTCATAAGTCATGTGAAATTTCTCAATATGCCTCCTCATATGTGGGCCAATATTTTTGGTACTATCATCATAAATAAGTCGCAGAAGTTTGTTATTGGTCATAAGTTAACTTGATCTAATACCATATAGAATTATCCATTTCTTTTCTAAAAAGACATAATAGGAGTGATATAATTCTTTACAAAAATCAGGATAAGTTTGCTCTTAAATTATGTGAAACTTCTCAATAATTTCTAATGACCATTTTAAAACCAAATCATGTGGCTAAGTTCAGTTTGATGGTTGATTACTTACCTTGGCAACGAGAGTCTGAACACTAGGATATATGCTTGAAATCCCAACCAAACTCAGTCATGCTTAAGGTTGTAAAAAGATCGAATCGGATCGGTGGACCAGACCGATCGAATCGGATTGGTGGACCAAACCGAATCGGTCTAGTCCAGTCCAATTTATATATGAACCGAATAATTCCGATCTGATCCCGGTCCAGAGGATTTCTCCTCTAAACCGGACCGAACCGAACCACACCATATATATATATATACATACATACATACATACATATATGTATGTATGTATATATAAATAATAGTATATAAATTATAATATTAATATTAATATAGATTAATATAATAACATATTAATATATAATATATAATAACATATTAATATATAATATATACTTTTATAATATTAACATATTATAATTTATAATAGTTGACTAATTGTAGTATAAAAATATAAATTATAGTATATCTATATAGAATATTAGTAATAACTTATAAGTAATAAGTGTATTATTATAAATATATTTCGCTTCTTATCTTTTGTGGTTTATTTTGTTTTATCTTCTATGTTATGTAAATTTGTTTAACTTATTATCTTTTAAATTTTTATGTCTAGAAATTGTTTGGGAGAGTGGTGATTCTATTTCTATGGAGGCGTCAAATTCAATACATGCATGCCCTACACCCAATGCAAAGTAATGATTGAAGGGTAAGTCAATGTAATTTCTAAATATTTTATATTTACATGATTTCTTTCGAAATGTGTGTATATATATTATATGGTTTTGATCACAAAAGTTTTATTATATGATTGTAATTTAATTGTTAATCTCTTTTAACTTAATTTAATTTAATTCATTTCTCAATTTCTTTTTGCAGAATGTTTGATTGTCGGTTGGGATTTGGAAGCATAAAAGAGGGGAGGTCCATCCATATGCAAATTGCAATGCTAAGAGATGTTTTAATTTGAATGATTTTGGGATGCAATTTTATTTTGGGATTATTTTAATTTCTTTTTTATTTTATTTGGATTCTTGAGAAAATTTGGAATCTACTATAGAAACTCTTAAGGAGTTAGGACTCTTAAGGATTGATTATTATTATTTTTATTTATTTGGACTTTTAACTCTTAAGGATTCTAAGTCTTAAGAGTTCATTTCTTTTTATTTTATTTGAATTTTTCATGTGATTTTTTTCCTATTTTTTTTATTTAAATTATTTTTCTTTTGCCATTTTTTAAGAGTAAGTTTTGTTTAATATTTTTTTATTTAAATTTGTGATAAATATGTAAATTAAGCTGAAAATAATTAGATTTGGACCAAAAAAATATATTTGATCATTGCAAAATTTTATATTAAATTTAATTTATGAAATCATATGGGGTACTTCTGAACCAGACTGGACCGCCCCTAGACCGAATTGGACCGGATCGGTATGGACTGAATAAGAGTTCGGTCCAGTCCAGAGTGAGAAAATTCTTGGACCGGATGAATTGGTCCACAAATTTTATTGATCAGATCAGACCGGACTGGACTGAACCATTTACACCTTTAATCATGCCCCATCCAGTCCCTCCCATAGAATCACCATTTTTGTCGGTTGCCTGATACAACCATGTAGCTGCCCAAAGCAACTCGTCCTATATATAAACCCACAAATCAAATTAATATGCAGAAAGCATGTATTATTACCAAACACTTGGAAAAAAACATGTTAGTTAAGAAAGAGTTTTGTCCACATACAATATAGCTACTGACAGAACGGTAGTACTTCTAGGCCATGCTAATGCTGCTGTCATATTTGCGTAAGTATTTGTCTGCAAAATCAAATCGAATGCCTGAAGACCCAAAAAAAAAACTTGGGGAATTAGAATTCGAATGCAATATGGTAATGCATGTAATATTGCAAAAAGTGGGAGGGCACTTTGGAGATAAGGACTTAAGGGTTGGGGACTTTTGGGTGGGGGGGGGGGGGGGGGGGGAGCTATCGGCTATTACTGTACACCGATAGTTGTTCTCACGTTTCAACGCAATGACCGTGACACTTTTCACGAATTGTGGCATGTGGACAGTTAAGATCCGAAGGTACGACAAAGCTGCAAGGGTTAGCCGACACGGGAAACAGTATCTGCATGATCCAAAATTGCATGCGAAAAAATAAATTATGTTATAAAATTAAAAGAAAACTACTATTGTTACAAGATAAATATAAAAGAAACTCTTAAAAATTAAAACTTTTTTCGTTCTATAAATTTTTCTTATGAATTTCAGAACGAATGAAACTCATATTTATAGGTGTTGAAATTATTATGCAAGTTACTGTGCAAAACTTAAAATAATGGTAGTGGGGTTATTCACAAAAATAATTAAGAGGGGCGGGGGCCGCTCCCAATAATTCATAACACTCCCCTTTTGAATGACCATCCATAAAGAATCTGCCTCGTTAAAACCTTGTCAAGAAAAAAAAAATCCAGTGGAAAGAAAAACCAATGGCAAATGAAAAAAAGTAAAGTATTCTTATGTAACACAAAGTGCTTTAAGATTGCCTCATTAAAACCTTGCAAAAGAAGGCTCAATAGGATAAAATCTTAGCGAACAAAAAAGAGTACAATCAGCACAAGTCTTTAAGACATTTAGTCCACCTGAAAAGTATATGACAATAGATTTTTGAGTTTTCACATTCCAATGTTCTGCACAATCTTCTTGAATGTCGCAATTGGTAATGCCTTTGTGAATAAATTTGTCAGATTATCACTTGATCGTATCTTTGATATATCTTCCTCTGACATAAGCAGTATTTTTTTCATATAAAATTGTTGGGTTATCATTGATCATGGAGAGACCACACTTTTCTTGGATATGTTGAATCACTGATCTCAGCTAAATACACTCTCGACTTGCTTTAGAATTGCAATAATCTCTTAGTGATTTGAAAATGTGGCACATATAGATAGCTCCATATTCCTATTCGATATTGTCCGCTTTGGCACTTCAGGGCCTTATGGGTTTAAAATGCGTCGGATAAGGTAGAGGAAACCCCACATAAAAGGCGCTTCATAGACTTAGTAGAAATCTGAGACCTACAGTAATACTTAAACTCCCCCTGAAAATATGCGTCAGTTTTTCAAGTAATAAACAAACATGATTTCAGCATATATAACAAGGTTAAGAATTCAAACATAATTTTCATCTAAATAATGCATTAAAGAGAACATGATAATATTCTCATTTAAAATTTTCTCTCCCTCATTCGGCATTATTAGGGAGAATTTATTTATGTATGGCGAAAAGGACATTAGAAACAATCTATATATCGATTCGATGGAAAATTAAATCCGCTTGACATTGTTGACGAACGAGATCTTGAATAAATTTAAAGGTTTCGGATTGCTATTTAAATACAACTAATTTTACCATTAGTTTACTCCAGTAAAAAGATCTCACATTCTTCATAGATTCAGTTATTGTTCATCCAAAACGATATTATATCTGATAGAAATTCTTTTGTTAATGTCCCAAATTTGAACCATGAACTTTTTATACCTCAACCATTTATATTTTTTCTTGAGGCTGTAAATATCATGATAGGAGAAGAAATATATTTTTCTAGTAAAATTGATCCTGAAATTGTTGCAGCATCAAGAACCCTCAGTACTCAATATGCTGCCTCTCTTACAACCATGTCTCAAAGGCTATTGGCGAGAACGACTGAGGTTGATCATCTTAAAAATCAAATATCTGAATTGCATCAAACCCTTTGCAACTAAAGATAGAAAAAATAAAAATTTAAGAAAAGAAAACAAAGAGTTGAAAAAATTTGTAAACTGGTATTCTCGTGACTTGAAAACATGAGTAGAAGAGTTGGAACGAGAGAGAACTCAAATACAAAGTCAACAACAGCAGCTAACGGCAGAAGTTCAGCATTTACAAGAAAATCGGGATAACTACAATTAATCTCGCTGGCTTTTGAAATTATGCATCCAACCTATCTTGTAATCTTGACTAAGTGAGATTTGAAGAGATGATGATTTGTCTTATTCTTGTTTCCATTTCTATAAGAACCATCTTTAGCTTCATTTAGTACGCATCAAATCTTCTTCTCATATCTATAATTAATATATATTTGCATTCTTATTCTATAAATTTTCAATAGCTCATCAATTTCCTTTCAATATTTCTCACAATCAATCTATGAGGTATCATTCATCTCAGTTATAAGTTGTTCATGCATCTTCTACAGGTGCCATGTTACAACAAGTGAATGATCTGGCTAATAGGTCAGATCGTGAAGCCATTTATGAGTTGGTGATTCTCGACACTCGATACTCCTCCTCTATTATTGGATTTTCCAACCGGTTACAATCCAAAAATCGTGAGATTGAGAAGGTTAACGAGAAGGTTTTCGTACTTCAACGACTCATTCAAGAGTCTGATAGAAAAATAGCAGACTTAAAGTAAGAGAATAAGGATTTAAAATCCTTACTTGCCTCTTCATTTTGACTGCCTAATCCTTTATATAAGGATGTCATGTCGTTTTATGAAGAGCAAATGTATTTGAGAGATGAGGTGAGAAGTCTCAAATTTTTGTAACTTATCTAGCATTTGAATAATAAAATCTTTTTTTTTTTTTCAAATGCATTCCTTGAATTTATAGCAGCCCTTGTGATTTCTTTAGAAGTTCTAATAAGGTAAATCATCAACGTAAACTGCAATAATGACAAATCCAGGTTCTAATAAAACATATAGGCATATAGAATTATTCTCAAATCCTTTTTTCAATAGATACTCGCTGATTCAATTATACCACATGTGTTCGAATTGCTTTAACCTATATAAAGATCTTTGAAACTTTATAAAGTACATACTCTTAAATGTACTTAGATTAGATACTTCAAGTATTGTATATTTTTATATATGTAATGACTAATGATCCTTATAAATATGCAGTGACCACATTCATCAACTGCATATTTAATCCTTTTGTAATAACTAAACCGATTAAAAATATGAATGTGATTGCATTTATAATAAGGAAATATGTTTCATCATAACTACTCTCGAGTTTCTGCAGGAAACCTAGTGCGATAAATTGTACTACACAATTTCATTTTTCATTAAGTTTTCGTATAAATACTCACTTATATCTCATAGGCATTATATCTTTTGCTATTTGGACAACAGGTCAAAATACCTCTTACTTTGCTAGTGAGTTTAATTCAACTTCAATAGCTGCTTTTCATTTTGGCCAATCATTTCTACGTCGACATTCTTCTACGATTTTTGGCTCACTTTCTTTATTACTTCTGGTAATGTCAAGAGTCATCATATATGTTGTCGACAACAATTTTATTTTTATCTATAATTTTTCCAGTACTCATGAAATGTATTAAGATCTCATTGTTCCTCTCTAGGGGAAAATATTTCATAAAACACCTCTTCAGGCAGTTCTTCTTCTAGAGGTTTGTACTCTTCAGGAATTACCTCTTCAAGAGGTTTTTTCTTTAGGAATTTCTTTTTCTGTATAGAAAGTTTGGATAAATCTTATTGTTTCTTTTGTGGGTATGGTCTCTATAGGAGCACCAATTTTTTTTTCTTTTGTACCAATAAGTTTTCAACACTTCAGGTATGTCTTAGACTTATTTATTGCTGTTTTAACAACCTGTCCTTCAGGGACTTCAATTATTACTTAAACATTAACAGCAATAATATATGATTTCACAACACTTTTAATGTTAGTAAATACATTCGGTAATTGATTTACAACACTTTGCAAATATGTAATCCTCTGAACTTCTAGTTCACATTCATTTATAGGAGGATCAAATTTAGACAGGATTTTATTATTCCAAGTAATTTCTTGTCGTGCTTCAGGCACCAATATTTCATTATTTCAAAACATAATGAAATATTAATAAGTTTATATATAAAACCTTAGTATAAGTGAATTAAGTGTTTGGTCATATAATAGGTACGTGACCAATGTTCAGTCATACCATATCTATGAAAAATATCTTCATTTTTCTATGAAAAATTATTCTGAGAGTATTCACCATTTTTTCGAGTTGGATCACTTCTGGTAATATGGTATATTATGATCATCTTTAGTGTTGTCGCTTGTGGGACTAATACTTATATACTTTTTCTACCACGTCTACGCTGTTAGTTCTTTTGAAATGATTAACAGTTCAATTCTGGGAATGGTGTAAATTCAATATTATTAATAAGACGTAATTGCTGATTTATTAACAAAAATTCATTATTTAGCTCAACCACTAAAAGACAAAATAAAAGTTCAGAATATTTTTTGAACTTTGCTCTCGATATTGCTGCTGCAGGAGTACATTCGAGATATGAAAAATAATATATGTCTTCTTTGAAAAATATCATCATCGGTAACTTTCTCACTGCATAATTTTAATATTGGGCTGATTTTAAAGAGTGTAAAGTTATATTCACTACCACTCTTAAAATCTTACAACTTCAGGTATAATAATTTATAATGATCTTTTAGGAGGATTACATATTCTAGTGTTCATATCTCTCTCTTAATTCGTTCCACACAGTAAGAGGATTTTTTACCATGAGATACACAGCACGGTCCTTCAGGGACACATGATTTTCTTCTTTGATTGTATCTCTCAATTTTATCATATCCAAATAGATCTCATCAAGGATTCTAGATAAATAACTTTTTCTAAAAATATTAATAGTAATAAATCTCAATATTTAACATTATATATATATATAAATCACAAAAATAAATCTGCAGATTTAAGAAATATATTCACATAATCATGAGAATAAAAGTAGAATCTTATCAAGTAATATTCAGCAATATTACCTTTAATATTTATCTCGAGAATTGCAAATAATATATTGAAAATTTTACTTGAAGTAGAAGAATGCTCGCTTCAGTATCGGTAGAACCTCGTGCTGATAACGTGTTATAAAACTAGAAATGAAACTACTACTATTGCAAGAGAAATATAAAAGAAACTCTTAAAAACTGCAACTTTTTTCGTTTTATAAATTTTTCTTATGAATTTCAGAACGAATGAAACTCATATTTATAAGCGCTGAAATTACTATGCAAATTACTGTGTAAAACTTAAACTAATAGTGGTGGAGTCATTCACAAAAGTAATTAAGGAGGGCGGCAGCCGCCCCCAATAATTCATAACAAATTATTCATTATTTTATTATTATTATTTATTTATTTATTATTTATTATTATTATTTAATATTTAATTATTATTTTTTATTTATTTTTTATTACTATTCACAAACCATCTCAAATATTGTCAACATTCAAAATCAATCTTAACGTAGCTAATCAACGACATCGTCTCCAGTAGGTCCAGTTTCCGCCTTCGAAGTTCTTTCATGGTGCGCACGGACTATAAAAGAAATTATTAATAACAATTATTATTTTAAAGAGGCCTTCTTCATAGCCCACCATGGTTTACCGGCCCATTTTATAACCATTTTTTACTATTATTAATTACAGTTATTATTATTTTTTATTACTATTCATACCATTTTTTTTTTCTTCCAATCATATTTCACAAATATAAATAAGAAATTATTTTTATTCTCATTAATTGTCGAAGGATATGCAAGTATCATTTTTCTTTATATTTTATACTAACTATTAGTTTATTCATAATATTATGAAACTCGCTTTATAGTTGATACATTTATCTTTTTTTTCTAAGCAGATTATATGTTTATCTTGTCTTGTTTATTAACCAGAAACTTTTCCTGTTCATAAACACTTCTAATATTTATTTATTTATTTAAAATAAATAATTTAATAATACTAAAAGTAATCAAACCTACATTTTTAACGTCAAAGCTTAATTTTCGTAAAATAAATATGATTTCATTAAAATAATTAATTAAATTGAGTCGTAAAAGATTGCAAAATGAAAAATGAAAAATGATAATTTTATTTGCAATCCATATATATGGACTGCAATACAAACCATTAGTAAAACGCTACGTTTCACAGGCCATAAATAAATTCTGCATCCGATATGCGTCCGATGGAGAAAGAAATTCTATGTGCCTCTGATCCTCCGACTGAGTCTCAGAATCAAAACCACTTTTGCCCTTCTCATATTCTCGAACGGAGGCCACTTCTCCTTAATTCAAAACCAAGCAAAGTGGCAATCGAGCTGAGCATTTCAATATGCGTCCAATGAAGAAAGAAGTCCAATATGTGAAATCCCATATGCATTTCACCAGATATCGTCTCACATTTAGATTTTTCCATTCTTGGTGCCAAGAAAGCTCAAACAAGACAATGGACTGATTTTTCATTGTTGGTCTCTGCAATCCCTATTTTCTTATTCTTGGTGTTTTTATTCTCTAAATTTAAAACCATTATAGTAGTCAAAGAAGCTCAAATAATGTAATCCATTGTTATACTGTTTTGTATTATGGCTGATACTTTTTGTTGCTGTCCAAAGTAGATTTGTCTTTTTGTAATGCACATTTTTTTTTTAATGCACAACAAGTGTTTGAGTGTATTCCCAGGAGAAGGTTGTTAGATTGTTTTCTCAAGTCTGTTATTTTCTATGTTTATTCACTTTTGTACAAAGAAAAGTTAATGAGAATTATACAAAAAATTTCCTCTCGTGTTTTCCTACAACTTTGATTTTTTGTTTGGAATAACAAGATTGTACACTAGCAAATGTAGAAGTACTAAGAAGTTACATTGCAAGTAATAAGAAGTAATAGACCGGATATTGGTAAAGGCAAATCAAAGATGACAAAAAAAATAGATATTTTGAAGTAGATAGGCTACTGGATCAGTGAAGGGATCTAATTTATTTGAGGAATTGATAAATATAAATTGTTGTGCTTGAAGACCCCAAACATCAATCTGTTGCACAAACGTTTATATATCTTGGGAACTTATATATCTTGATTTTTTTTTTTTTTTGAATTTATATTGGGAACTCATAAATCCAAAATTTTTTTCCCCTTTCAAACTTTTAAGTTTCAGATGCTGCACAGTTATTCTAAAATTTTTAAAAGATGAAAAGGTGTGTGAGCTTATTAAATCTGGTCAATCTAAGAGGCATACATGTTAAAATGTGCGTCAGTATCATGCCAGCCTTAATACATTTAAAACGTCTACATTTTTTTTGCAGCTGAGAACTTCAAATTAAGCTCAAACCATGATGTTGGATACAGACAATAACTCTACTTTCTCAGCTCGTTGATATGCTCATCGAAACTTGGGCGATATGAGCACACAAGAGTCTTGCTCGGCACTGCAGACTGAGCAGGGAACGGAAGAGTGATTTAAGATTGTTTTGATTTAGGAATATTTTGGTCAAGTCATTAATAAAATAATGATATTTTTGTCTATTTATAAAATAGAACAAAGGAGTTCAATAAATTAGACTATACCTAACACCACCCAAAGAAAAAACGGAGTGCGAGTGTCAGATTCGTGTAATAGATGCGCGGTTGTTATTCAGGGCCAAACTTCTGACATAAAGTAACTGGTGTAACTACCTATATTAACTACGACCGTCATGGAAAATAGGCAGAAAGCCTGAAACTGAATCCCTCAATTTAATCGACGACACCTCACGTTGCCCCGCCTAGGACAAGCATCTTCGCGGCTAATATTAGTGGTCCCACCATCTTAAAACACTAGCATTGATTTCTCTATAGGGAGATGCTGGGAGCCGGTCGGGCTGCCCCCAGCGTCAAAAACAGCCCAGTCAAAAAGGATTGTTTTTTGACATTAAACACAATAAAAAAATAATAAAAAAATAAAAATATACAATAAAAATATAATAAAAAATTAAAATAAAGAAAACACAATAAAAAATATAATAAAAACATAAAAATATAATAAACAACACAATAAAAAAATGAAATAAAGATGATTTGGTAAAACTTTCGGTCTCAGCCCAAACAAAGCCGTCGCTAGTGGCGGTGGGTGACAAAATGTGTCCGAAACGACTTTAAGGCTGCGGCGGACATATCGGAGGTTATGATAGGGACCTCGGTCTTGTCCCTATCACCTAAGAGTTCCTCGCAATATTTGTTTCCTCCAACAACCGAGTTGGACTTCAATACTTGGTAAAGATGAAATGGATGAGGAAATGAGTTAGGTGAGGTTAGGAATTAATGGAGCTAGAGGTGAGTGATTGGTTAAATGGTTAGGTTTGGTGCAATGAGGTGCACGACTAGGGGGGAATTGAGGTGCACGGCTAGGTTGGCTTATATTTGGGCTAGATGATGTTTAGCTAAGGTTTGTGATGGCCGAATATGGCTTAGGGCATCACTAGGGTTTCGGCCAAGGTGATTAGGGTTAGGTAGCTAGGATTTTGAGTGATTTTGGATAAGTCCTAAAAAAATAAAAGTATGGCTTATAGCCAAGAAAGGTGGTCGGCAATGTTTGTGGCTAAGGTTTGTGGCCGAGTATGTGGTGATGTGGAGGGACTTTTGATCGGTTCAATCATTGATTAATGACCAATCAAATGATAGGATGAGGTGGCACTTTGATGATGTGGCAATGGAAAGGTTCAGCTAGGGCAAAAGGGTGGTGGCCGAATGAGATGTTTTAGGTAAGTAGATTTGATTTGATTTTGGAAATATTTTGAATTCAAAAGGAAATATGGTGGCAGGTCATGTGAGGGCTAGGGTTGGTTGAAATTGGCTATTGATGGATGAGGGATTATGTGGATTTATGTTAGAAAATATAGGAGATGAGATGATAGGTGGCTGTCTAGGGTAAAGGGCAAGATAGGCAAGCGTGTTGGCTAGAATTTCATGGCCTATGGCCGAATTGTGTCTAGGGTTTTGGGGGGTGTTGCCGTGGGTTTCTTTGAGGCAAAGGAAACACTAAATTGATCAAGTGAACAATCAAATGAGGATTGAACAATTGATCTATGAATAACACGCCAACCCCCTTCAAGCATACCAAGGGTTTCGCAATCTTCAATCCTCCAACACTTCAACACTTCTTCAACATACAACACTCTCACTCACTCACACTTGAGCAATCTGAAACTCACAAAAGTTGTGACTTTCAAAATCTTCTAGGGAACACACACACAATTTCTCAAATCCACAAGTGGTGTGGATTTGGCCTCTTCCAAAAGGATTCACGAATTGCACTTTTAGGAAGCCCAAGTGCCAAGCACCAAATCCAAATCACAATGAGTGGTCAGCCTAACTCTTTCGCAAGATCAAAGTCTAATTCTCAAATGTCCAAAGATAATGAAAATGAAACCTAGAAATCCTACTTAAAGTATCTTACAACTTGAAAACCCCCATTAGGTCCTTTATTAAAAAGAACTAATTACTAAAATACCTAATGTAATAAAATAAGGAAATAACATATAAATAAAGAGCTAATGGCGCCAATGCATGTGGTGGCTGTGGGGTGCAGGTGCTCCATGGTGGGCTAGTGTGATAGTACCTCCACGATTAGGCTTGTTTTGTGCTATCTGGCTTAATGGGGTCTGGTGGTGCACGGGACATGGTTCTGTGCAGGGCCAACTGATGGTGATTATGGCAGTGTGCCATGCATGGTCCTGGTGGTAGGCACAAGGTCAAGCCACGTCGCTTTGATACTGCCCAGTCAGGGTGCTCGAGTGGTGGTCCTGCATGGCTCGGGCTGGGTGCTGGGGTGATGTGCATGCATGGTTCAAGCTGACGGTCTGGGTATGGGCTGCATGGCGTTGACTGGTGCCACGCACTAGATGGCATGCATGGTGTGCATGCCACCGGCCTGCTCTGCAAGGTGCAGGCTAGTGCCGCACGTTAAATGACGTGCCTTTGAAGACACGCCACTAACCTCACTGAGTGGGGCTGTGGTGCGCAGTGATGCGCGCATGGTGGGGTGCAGGTGCACACGTACATGTGCGCGCAGGTGAATGTGCTGTAGGGCGCGCCTATGCACACGCAGGGCTATGCACATGCACTGTGCGTGGCCAGTAGCCTTGCTGGGTGTCTGCGGCATCTCCAGACCTGGGCCAAGGCATGCCTGCAGGTTAACCAGGGAACTGTTTTGGCCCTCCAAGGCCTGAGTCGGGGCCTGATCCTGGGCAACTCCTCTCGGGGTTCTGACAGATCGTCGGAGGTCGCCGTCGTAGGGGTGAGATTGTCGGAGCCCACCGGTCCCAATGGCATGGGCGGTGTCGCCCACCGCCACTAAAGGCGGCGGGCTGCTTTTATGGGGGGGTCGGTCAGACTGACGCCCAGGATTTCTCTTTTTCTATATACATCTTCAAAGTGTTCCTCTTCTATACGGTCCGGCTGCATTAAGGGAGAGTGCAACCGACCAATAACAATTGAACACGTCTGTTTTTCACTAAAACGCGAATGCAGTCGAGCGAATGGGATTATTGCATTTTCTCGCAGATTCACGTCGCACGATACCCTTTCTACCTTGCCATTTCTCTCTGAACCGAGCTCCCTCGCCCTTTCTCTCTGCACGAAACGCTGGGATTAACATTATTGTTAGTTTTGTTTCATCCTTATATACAGACTTAATCTCTCCCGCATGAAGAACTTAAAATTGCCGCCACCACCAAATTTAATCATCTTCGATCTCTTTCCCGTGTCCAGAGACCAACATAAAAAATCCCTATCAATCTGTTCCCCGTAGCCGTCGACCCTCTGTATTGCGCAAGTTCCTCTCGGTTTCTCACTACCGCAGACCCCATAAGCGAGTTGCCAACCCAAAGCCAATCATTACAATCGCCACCCTAAATAATCGACCCTGCCCAGCGCCAGCGTACATCACATAGCCTCCAAACGGTTGCACCGAAACTCACTACCAAACTCCATGTCATAGCCACAAGCGACTCTAGTTTGGCTCTCAAGAACAAAGCATTACCCAAATAAAAAGGAGCCGCGTTCCACCCTTGGACAACCCCTGTTTAAACCATCTATAAATAGAGCATGGCTTCTCTTCATCAAAGCATCAGTCTCCTCCATAAGCCGCCCAGCTCATGTGAACAGAAAAACACCCTTCCACGTACTACCACCCGTTGCAAGCCACCACTTAACATTCAGCCCATGCACACAACATACCCTTGTTTTAATAAACCCAAAACAAAGCATTCAAGCCACCACATTTAAAGTGGTTATCGTCGAACGCTCCACCGCAAAACACCTCATCCTTACTGCACAGGAAGTGCCGTCAGGCACCTCACACCACCCAGAACAACCCAGAAATGCCGACGGTTCACCCTGCTGCTCCTCAGCCTCGGCCTTCTCTTAGTAAGCTCCAGTCATGCGAACCCCCTCTGGGTTGCCTTGTTTTGAAGGATAGAAAGCATTCTCTTGTTCCTCCCGTAAACCTTGTATGGGCGTAATTGTTTTATTTGATTTTACAATTTTTTTTGTCCTCTTGATTTTAAACAAAATTGTGAGTTTTTAAAGCTTTCTGAACCAAGCTCCCTCGCCCTTTCTCTCTGCACCAAACGTTGGGATTAACATTATTCTCACTGTCAAACCCGAGGAAGATCGTCTGCTCTACAAAAATGGGTCTGGCCTTGAAGCTCATTTCCTTGCTTATTTTCTTGAAAGAGTCGGTCACAGAGGTCGGTCGTTACTCCGTTTGGGCTATACTGACTGTTGTGGTCATCTTTGAGTTCAGTATAGGTATTCAATTCAACTTTCTTTCTGGGTTTGTTTACTCCTTCGAAATGAGAGGGGATGGGGGAGAAGCAGATCGAAATGAGAGGGGGATGGGTTCGAGGGGGCTGGATACGAAGGGGGCTCTGATTTCATGTGATGCACAAAGGAGAGGGTGAAATGAGACGCTACGTGGCGCAATATGACTGGAGAGCTGCACTCCCCCTTAGTGCAGTCGAACTGTATAAAAGGTTTTCTCATCTTGAAAATCACATTTTTTTAAAATTAATTTTACATATTAAAAAAATTCTCATATTAAATTATGCATATCTTAACGGTATAAAAGGCAGAGGCTACTGTACCCAAAATCAGTTTTCAATTAGGGAACGAATGAAAACAGGGAATGAAGAGTATGCTTATTTGAGGGTCAATTAGGGCTCCATTTATTTACAAGGATAAAACTAAAAATTCAAAACACATATCAAAATTATCATTATATTTTTTAAAATCTCCATACAAAATATAATAAAAAATTCAACATTTTCAAATCTCAAAATACCTTTTTCAAATTTTAAAATAAAATTAATATTAAAAAAATATTTTATAATAATATTTTATTCTTTTTTTAATTTTTATTTCATCTCATCTCATCTCATCTCACATCTAAAAACAAAAGTCAAAAGAAGTAAAAAGAAGCTAAAAGAAGTTAAAAAATATGTAGATGAATTTAAGAAGATATGATTCAAATTTGAAGAGATGAAGATACTTAAGCTCAGCTCTCATTCTCCCGTGCCCTCTTCACGGACTCAAAGCATTGGTGTTCTCGAATCTGAGTCATCCATTCCTGAATATCATATGTATATTAATCTTTATATAAAGATGTTTACTGATTGTTAGTATTTTTTTAATATAATTTTTGAGTATGACTTCTTATTGTAAGGTTGCTTTAAATGTTGACATAGGATTTTACGATAATTTCTTTCATCCCCTGAAGAAAATTTTGGATCAGTTATTTTTTTTCAGCCCCACCCAAGTACCTGGATCAATCGACTTTTAATTCCAGCTCCTGTGTTTTGCCAAACAAAGGAAATGTTTCATATTTGCAGTAACGAAAACTAAGGCTATTGAAAAGTAGCCTTTTACTTGCCTATTGTTTTAAGATACTAGAATGGGATCTCAAAACAATCAACGCTATTGAAAAGTAGCCTTTTTACTGGGCTAGGTGGGTCATCTCCATCACCATGGGAAGTTGTGCAAATGGTGGGGGCTACTACCACTACAAATACTCGGTTGTTCGAGGTCGTTCACATTTGAAGAACAGAAATGTTGGAGACAAACGTCCCTTCCTCTTTATCCCGAAGGCAAACATTTGTTCAAACTGTCACATATTTTTTTCCATATATGTTACATGTTCTTTATTGGGTAATTTTTAGGTAGTAGCTTTTTTTTGTTTTGCTTGGTAATTCTTAGGTAATTGCATTTGTCATTTGTGTTGTTTTTTATTACATGAGCAGGACATTAATGAATATGTAAGGTAATTTGAAAAAAATGGTCTTTCCGAATGAAGATCTTTTCGTTTTAATTTGCATGTTTTCTCATCGGATCATTGATGTATAGTGTGAGATGTTGGGATTTGTTTGGGTGAGCTTAGCAAATCATTTTTCAGCTTTGTATCCTCTCGGAAACTTAAACATTTGAATTCACGTATAGTGAGGGATGAGGGAGGATAGTTGTGTTGAAAGCTCCTTAATTTGTTCTGTGGGCAGAGCAGAGCAAATTGCTAGTATTGCTCCAAAAACTCCTGTTAAGTGCTCGACATTGATAAAAACTGGTATAAATACTTTAAAAAAAAAAATTGATTGCTTATATATGATTGCTTGACACACTATCTATGATTGCTTATGTATATAAAAGAATTAAAAATAAAAACTGGTATAAATACTTAAAAAAATGAAATATGGGTGGCAGCAATTCATTTGTCAACATAATCCTTTAAGGAACAAAACAGATAATTCTATACTATTATCTATAGTCTTAGTACTAGAGGCCCAATGCAAAATTCACCAATAAAAATTCAAGAAAAGAGGGACCTAAAACAAAGCAAAATGAATTTGTCCGTTTGTCTCTTCATCTACTTGCAAAACTCATTACAGTTGCCCTTTGTGCTCTTCCAAGAACCATCCTTTACGGTTCATAAAGCAAATTGAAAAAAGAAAAAGAAAAAGAGTGACAAGAATCACATGTAGGTCAGATGATATGGTTCTCAGTTCATGTTGTCACACTTGTCAATGCTAAAGATACCTCTCCAATAATTCAGCCCCGCCAACCCTGATTGATCACTAATTAGTAATTACAAGATACATAAACCTCCAAAAATAAATACGGAGTAAATTACACAACTAAAAGCATATTAATGAACTAATCTAGCTACTGTAACTTAAAATTACAATCTCGTCCAGATAAGAATATACACTATACACCATATATGTCTTTCTTTTATTTTTTATTTTTTTAAAAAATAAAATAAAAACAAAAGGAACAAAACAAGCAGCAGAACTACTGCACTAATTGAGAGGTAAGCCTTTTATTGTACAACACGCTTTCCCTTGTCTTGGAGCGTGGATATGGAATCAAAATTGGGTCTTGTTACTGATGTTAATGTCTCATGATCTTTCTGGCGATTTTGCTTATTGCAGTGACTTATTGTTTCCTTAAACTCAACCTCATCATGCTGGTACAGTAGACGAAATCCACACTTGTGCACTCTCAAGCTTGGGCAGTCACTAGCAATGGAGGCCTCTATTCGAGTGCATTGGTTTAACCACTCTGGAAGTGATCCTTTTGGCATAAACGATACCCACATGATCTCACCTTGATATACCAACTTGATTTCTTCCTCTGTAAAAGGGCGATGAGAATGTAGATCAGGTTCTACATTGCCAATATCCGTATCCAAAAGACACAGGAGATAATGAGGATTTCCTAACTCCAACATTTTAACATGGGCAGCCTTATCATCCTCATATATCCAAAAATAAGCACACATGGCAAGTCCCAGCCAATTGCTGTCATTATACAAATCAGGAGGTAACTCAAATCCCACTGAGGGCTTGTTGCTACGATAGTTGAACCACTCCATTATTCCACATGGAAGGAAACAAGAACTATATTCAAAGTTTCTATGGAAGACCTGGCAAATAAAACACACAAAATCAAATCCATTAGTGAGAGACAGGTCGAGTACTTGGGAAGAAAGCAAATTAATGGTGATTTGAAGATGAAGAACTTTTATCTTTTCAAATCAATCTATTTTAAAATTTTAATGATCAAAAAAGTCATAATGATCATGTATAATTTTCCCCTTGACATTATATATTTCAAAGTAATCAATGCATCTATATAGTTTATTACCTCACGGTTTTGGTATTGAAATGGTGGGGTAAAACACCTGAGCAATGTTTGATCAAATTCTTCCATATCTTGACGGTATAAGAGGCGGAGGCTACAGTTTTGCACTGTCAAATTACGACAATTGCTTCCAAACAAAGCTTTAATTTGATTACATGGGTTGCACAAGCCATCTCTCAGAAGTCCATGAGGTATATAGGCTAGCCATAGGAATCCACGTAGATAAAACCACATGCATTTTTCTTTAGTAAGGCGAATGACAATGAGCGGCATCAACTCACCTAAATCAGTATCCAATCCACAAATAACCCCTTGAGAAACATTGGAATCAAGATTTTCACGAGAGAGTTCAGTTGGATATTGATCATCGTGGATTGAAAAGGCAGCACATAAAGCAAGTCCCATCCAATTTCTATCATTCATGATATTTGGAGGCAGCTGGATATTCACAAACGCCCCCCTACTTTGATCGTTGAACCACTCCGGAACTTTTGTCTGAGGCAAATAAGCAGTACTTATACAGGATTTGGCAGATAGATTAAAGGCCTGTAAAACAGAACATGGTTCTAATGAGAGAGAGAGAGAGAGAGAGAGAGAGAGAGAGAGAGTCCCCAGGTGAGGAAATAAAGTACCGTGATGCCTTCTTGAAGGAAGTACTCAAAATCAGTTTTCAATGAGAAAACTGAGTCACTTGTGCAATCTAGATACCCAGGTGGTAGAACTATTTCAACACCATTTCTTGAAGCAGTGCAATTTGAAACTCTTTCTTTCAAGAATGTTTTTGATGAAGAACATTGTTGATGTGCTTCATTTCTACAAATAGATGGAGCCTTCGGTGAGGATTGAAAGCGCCTACAAAATAGCCCAAGTAATTAAATATGTTTTATGTAGGGAAAATGAATAATGATGCATTTATATAAAAGGTTGACAATGGATTACCTTTCAGGTATGGGAGAGTAACTTGCATAAAATTTGCGCTCCCTGAATTTAGTTCTATCACCACGGGTTTTTAGAAAGTCCAATTTTTCTACGAAAGACAAATAATAGTAGCAAAGCTGGTCGTTTGGAATAGCTACTGCACACTCTGCCAATGTTTGAACAAACCCTTCCACATCTTGTTTGTACATTAGCTGTATCCCACACATTTGAGTCTTCACACTTGGGATGTTGCATTCAACTATAGCTTTAAGATGACTCCATTGGTTTAGCTTGTTGGGAAAAATTGTTGGTGATACGTAATGTAGGACAAGTAATTGGTTTGATTTCAGCAATATGGCTATGGGGATGCTAAGGACTAGATCAGGTTTCAAACAACCTTCATTGCTATCCAAATGAAGAATGCAACTGCCATGAGTTTTTTTATTTGAATTGTTGGGATAGTCAGCTGGACAGCTCAAAACAGCACATACAACAAATCCCATCCAGCTCTCATTATTATACAAATTCGGCAGCAGCTTGATTTCTGCTGAGGGTCCATCATTTGGATTACTGAACCACAACGGTATTTCACCTTGAGGAAAGAAATATCCATGATAATCGTTTTGGAGTCCCTGTGACATAAAAGAATTATAATGGAGACTTGATGTTCAAAGTGTGTGTGTGTGCGCACATACGTGCGTGTGTGTGTGTGTGTGTGTGTGAGAGAGAGAGAGAGAGAGAGGAGAGAGAGAGAGAGAGAGAGAGAGATTGAGAGAGAGACCTCAAAGAGTGTTGAAAACAGAGCCTCAAGTTTTCTTTGGATAAAGATGGTTGATGTTTCCAAAATGTAGGCTTGGTTCTCTGCCGATGTGGGGTGAGACTCAACATTACTAGCAAAGCCCGAGTCCATTGAAGTGCATCCTTGTTCCAATATTTCTCTATGAAAGAGATACCAATTGTCAAAAAACGAGACCTGGAAGGGGAGCAATAATTCCATAAAATCTCCTGAATCTTCCGTAGAAAGGAAACGGAGACCACAATTGTTCACAATCCAGCCAGGACAATCGCTCATAATTGAAACCTCTATGTGATTGCAGCGTTGTATCCTATCTGGAAGCCACCACATTGGTATATAGAATAGCCAAACAAATCCATGTAAATGTAACCACTTGAATTCTTGCTTGCCTGTGCGATATACATGGATAGGTCTCAAACTATCTATATCCGTGTCAAAAAAACATATAAGGTGGTGAGGAATTTCTGATTCCAGACTTTCACAAAATGCATTTTGATTCTCTTGGAATGTAAATGAAGCACAAATAAGAAGTCCTGCCCATGGAGAATCATTATGCATATTCTCGATTGTCACTGAAGGTCCTATGCCGTGATATGTGAAGAACTCTGGAATCTCACAAATTGGAGGGAAAAAGAAATCACATGCAAAGAAGAAATGAAATTCCTGAAAAACAGAAAATTAATGGCCAGTAAATAATGTTATGAAAACTCAGTAACCATTATAAGAGAGACAATACATAAGCATAAAAATCTTAATTAAGTTTTTATTTGAACTCAAGGCCGATTTAAGTGGGAAATAGATTGAAACATCAAAGTTTTATTAAAAGTGAAGGTTTTAAGTGAAAAATAGAGAGCATATAAAGTGAATCTTACGGACAGATAAGAAATTTAGATGAGGATCTTAATTCAAACTAACCTTCCTGGGATTATGCAGAAACTTCATACATTTTCTTATCTTTTGGTTCAGTTTGCCACTCTTTCCCTTTATCCTGGTTCCTCTTGATATCTCGTCGTCGGAGCTATCACTTTTGCTGGTTTCCACTTGATCATCATCTCCTTCAAACTGATGATTGATGAGCCTGGAATAGTGAGGACAAGTGGCTACACATTGAGCTATTGTTCCAACTAACTCTGCCATGTTGTCCAAATATACAAGTTTGTGCCCACACTTCTGCAGATTCAATTCTTGACTACTACTGTAAAAGAAGGCCTGCAGGTGATTGCATTCATTCAAACTTTCTGAAAACGAAGCACGTGGAATATATGATACCCAAATGAAGCTATTGTTTCCGAACTTGGTATCTACAAAATGGGAAATTATCATCTCCAAGCGAGTATTGCTTCTCAAATTACACGTGAGGGTATAAGGAATTTCTGTGCCGACCGGATTGTCCTGGATGAGAGGTTGATTATTCTTGTTGACTGTGAAAACAACACATAGAGCTATCCCAACCCAATCAGAATTGTTATTCAAAATTTGAGGTAGATGGAATGGTACTGATGAACCACCATGACAGCAGAAGTAGTCCGGAATCTCAGATTGTAGAAAACAAGTGTTATAAGGATGGAATTTATTAATATGGGTGTCCTGAAAAATAGAAATTAGTGAAGTCCACAAAATTGTAATAATGAAGCTGTATTCAAAAATAGAGAGAGCTTATAAAAAAAAAATAGAGACAGAGACAGAGACAGAGAACCTGAAAATGATTTAGAACTAAATTCGCAAGAGAGGCTTTTACGGGATCTCCTTTGCAGAGTCCATTCAAATATTCTGCTCCAGCCTGAATAACATGATTGGAATTCGAATCTTTGGAATCCCTTCCAACAATTATTTGAGTCAAGCATTTCTCAAATAAGTCATAATTGATTTGTTCTTCACTACTTGATGGAAGCATTTCCGAGAATTGATTCCTCCTACATTTATCCAGATCAATTAATGAGAAATAAAAAAGAAATTAAAGCTAATGAGCCTGACTCTTAGGTTTTATCGGAAAATTAAATTGTTTAAGCTAAAATTTAACCTTTCTATTGAGAAGTAACCAAAAGGAGGTGGCATTTGATCTTCTGGTAATGTGGGATTGCATTCACTCGATGTAGCCTGGTCATAAACATAATTTGGCAAATTATTGACTTGATTTTCAAGACTTCGGAGATAGCTTTGACGGTGGATTTCCGGACTCCTTAGCACGCAGTCTACTATTGTCTGGACACACCCTTTCAAGTCTTGCTCATATACTAGACGGATTCCACACATAACCACCTCCATATTTTGATTGTTGGTTCCAAATGAAGCTCGGATCTTTCTCCGTTGATTCAACTTATTTGTGAAAAAGACACGAGGGATGTAGAATAGAAAAAGTCTACTTGGCCCAGCAACGATCGTGTCTGGGGTTGGGGGAAAAACAAAAAAGCATTCGAGATCATCATCGTATGCATCCAAATGACCGAAGATGTTGCGGGAAACACTTGTCTGGTCGCGGATAACATAACTAACATATACTGCAAATCCCATCCATCCCTTGTCATCATATATGTTTGGAGGCAGGTCGACACTAACTACAGGCCCCATACCATGAAGTGTGAACCATAACGGGGATGCACTTAGAGGAAAAACATACTTGTGCATGTTGCTTTGTGCATAGTTTACCTGCATGCAAAATATAGGGATATATATCACGTTGAGAGAGAGAGAGAGAGAGAGAGAGAGAGAGAGAGACCTCATAGCATTTGAGAAGTAAGGACTGAAGATTTGTCTTCAGACAGATGCTCGAGTCAGTGTCAATGATGCAGCCTGGGTCCTCAGCATAACAACTAGTACTTGAACCCTTTGAGGTGGAATATTCTAATATTTCATTTGAGGTAAAACCTTTATCCAATAGATTGGACCCACTAGATTCCACTTCACGAACATTTTCTGGAGTAACCAGGTGTACAAAGTGAAACCCGGAACCACTTGGCTTACAGCTTTGGAATTTGAAATGCCCCGTTCCATCACAAATCTCGAGAGTCATTTTCTTAGAGTTTTGAACTACATCGATAAACTCGTGGGCATTTTGCTCGTCGTAGACTAGACGAGCACCGCACTTTTCCACCTTCATAAATTGACTTCCAATCGTAATTGACATCCGAATGTAACTCCATGTATCCACCTGATTGGACTTTTTCTCGAACCAGATGCGTGGTACATATAGCCAGTATCCTGCTTGCGTATCACCGATGCATTTAGGGAATTCTCGCTCTAGGGGTTCTTTTAGAGGACCTTCATCAGTGTCAAAATGAAACACAAGGTGGTCGAAATCTTCTGAGTCCAAATGAAAATCTAACCTCTTAAAACGTGTTGACCCCCAACTTTCAAGGTCATGGATTTCAAAGACGAAATAAAGAGCAAAACCCAACCACTTTCTACTATCATCCAAATCCGAATGCAACTGAATTTTGATCGAGGAACCCATTCTCCATTTTTGGAACCACATTGGAATTCTTGCTGCTCCTGAAGTACCCGAGATAACTCTGGCAAGATCAATGTTTGCCTATGAAAAATAAACTGAACTAAGAAAAAGAGGAAAAAGAAAGTGAACTTTTCACGGTTCAACTAAGCCATTGAATATCAGATATTTCAATCCAACTACTGTTCCAAAAATTGCAATTTGAAATAAGGTTAAAATTAGTTTGATGGTGCGTGGGAAAAGAAACTAACATACCTTAATGATTCTCTCATTCATTAGGTCTTCTTGTGCGGTTGACGATAACGAAAACGACCCAAGCTTTTCAGCTTTCGCTTCACGCGGCGTAGAGGTCCTAAGAAGAGCCAGTCCTGTTTCATCTGAAACTATAGCACTAAGTTCATTAGAATGTTCTTCCAATGAGATACAATCTTCAGCGGCAACATTTACTATACTTGACGGAAGTTCTGCCAATGATCGAAGCTTGCTACAACTTCTCAAGAAAATAGATCTAAGCTTGGAAAGTCGAGAGATGCTTTCAGGTAAGAGCATGAAATCGTTTCCACTTAAATCTAGCGCTAGCAATGATGACAATCCACTTAGGTCAATTTCTCCATCTTTTAAATGGCAATCACTCAAGTTTAATTTGGTCAGGCAGCTTAAACCTGAGAACGAATCTGGCAACACAATGCCAATGTTCGGGCTTGGGAAAAAACAACCGAAGAGTAGGCCGAGTAGCCAATGATACGGCGGAGCAGAACATCCTTGGCAATTTAGCATTTTAAGGTTCTGTAGACGTGAAAAGGAGGGTGGTAGTTGCCTTATAGCAGTTCCACTTATATCAAGCTCCTCCAGATCTTCCACATTCCCTAGGTCCTCTGGCATTTTATCAAGTTTTGAGCAACCATCCAAATGAAGTTGAGACAAACGTTTCAAATTTCCCGCACTTTCTAGAAGCTTCTCAAGTCTCGAACAGCCAGAAAGAATCAATTTTTCAAGGGAATCCCAACTAATGTTACAAGGAAGGCTTCTGAGGGACGAACAGTCTTTCAAATTTAGAACAATAAGGCGTCTAAGATCTCCTACTGACGAGTGGAGCTTAAGCAAATTTGTGCAACCTTGAAGAATGAGCCTCTCAAGATTTGGGGCTCCAGTGAAGTCTGGGGTCTCCTCAATGTATCGAGAGTCACTAAGGTCAACGAGTTTTAGGTTGGGCAAACTCTGGTACAAAACATTGATATGAGGAAATTCTATGGCAATTAACTTAAATGTTTTACAAAAAAAAAATAAAAAATTGAAGGATATATGTTACGTGGGAATATATCTTACCTTGAAACCCTTCCATGGTTGATGAATAATGTGGCTGTAATGCATATTGAGTTCAATGAGTTTATTAGGCGGGAAACCCATTGGCAAAGATTCGAAATTATATCCATGCCACTCCATAACCCGCAACTCTGTAGAAAGATAACTTAGGCCTTGAGAAAGGTGTACATTACCTATAATCTTGAGCAATCTTAAGTTTTTCATCTCCGAGAAGACGCCAGAATTCAAGTGCAATTCTTCTTCTGGTGGAGAGTTTAAGACTATGCCTTGGATACTGGTTGTTCCCTAGAGACCAACGAAAACAAGTTAGTGCAGTGCATGATATAATCAAGCATACTGAAAATTTTAATTACATTAACATATGCATCTTAGTAAGTTTTTTCTAATAGACCCACTTACAATGTTGTTCTTCAGTACATGAATTATGTCATTAGTACGCCACAACCTACTCTGTCTGGCAGGATCTCGCAAAGATTGGCGGCGAACAATTTCATGACCCATTTCTTGGAGTAGATCATGCATCCACAATCTTCCTCCCGAGATTGTTATGAGAGACTTGCTGATAAGAGTTTGTATACCGCTGCCTGGGTGATAATCACAACTTTCTAGTATGCTCTTGACACGATCGACATACTTCTCCCCTTTGAAGTAACATGCAATATCTAGAAAAATGTTTTTCTCGTTTTCCTTGAGTGCATCGAAACTTATTTTAAGTGTATCCACAATTTCTTTATCGGGATTTTCTCTTAGACTTTTCAAAGCACTTTCCCAAAAATCTACTTCTTCCCCACATAAGTATAGACCCAAAACTTCAAGAGCTAAAGGAAGGCCTTTAGCATAATGTATAATCTGCCTGGAAAGTTCCACAAAACGTTCTAGAGGGTGGTCATTCTTGAAGGCTTTCCAACTAAAGAGTTGGAGAGCTTCATAATCATCCAATTCTTTAGCCCTATATATTTCATCTTCAGCCAATCCACGTTCTATCAACAGATGCTTATATCTTGTTGTTATAATGATTAAACTCCCTTTACCAAACCGATTGCGCTCAATTGCTAATGCTTCTAATTGTTTGGTTTGATCCACATCATCGACAACAAGAAGAACTCTTGTATGACGTAGTTTGTGTCTAATCTTATTTTTTCCTCTATCAGCATCATTTATGTCACTACTCTTATCCTTGAAGAGATCAAAAAGAAGTTGTTTTTGTAAATCAACTAGACCATTAATTCCTCCACTTTTTTCTCTAACATTGGCAATAAAGCTACTATCTTTAAATTGACTAGAAATTTTGTCAAAAATAGCACGTGCAAGAGTGGTCTTCCCAATACCACCCATCCCCCAGATGCCTAGAAAGTGAACAACATCCGGCCTATTATTTGAATATAAATTCATCAATTTCTCTAGACGACAGTCTATTCCAACAAGCTTCTTGGAAACAGTCAAGAATGTAGAATTTAATTTAGCAAGTATCTTTTCTATGATCTCTTCAATAACTGTTGACTCATCTGATCTGCAAAATTAAGTCGATTGAAATTAAGCCAACTAAGTTTCAAAATATTTGATTAGTCTCCCACTTAATTGGATGAACTAAATTACTTGTTAAATATATTTCACACACACACACACACACACACACACACACACACACACACACACACACACACACACACACACACACACAAGTGGCCACTCAAAGATAACACATTTCTATCTAGTACAATAAAATCCACCACTAATATAATTAGCATCAAGCTAACCAAGAGCATGAAGCTAGCTAACCATGGCGATAAATGTAAATGATGAGGATGAATCAACATCAACTTGATGAGTCGAGGATGAAGGAATTGAAGATTTCCCTTAGGCCTGGTTTATTTTTTTCAAACTATCCCATCTCATTTTAAACTCATTATTACACTTTTCCAAATCTTCATATAAAATAAAATAAATAATTTAACTTTTTCAGATATCAAAATAACCTTTTCAAATCTTAAAACAATAACTAATATTAAAAAAATATTTTATAATAATATTTTATAATAATATTTTATTCTTTTTTATTTTTTATTTTTTTATTTTTATCTCATTTTATCTCATCTTATCTATGAAAACAAACTAAGCCTTAGTTTGATTAACAAATTCGGATGTAGATGAAAGTACAGGATATGGAATATGAGATACAAGCACTGATCAAATGTCTCTCTAGCGTTGTTCTTGAAGAACAATGAAGAAAACCTTATTGATAGGAGAAAGTGGATCAATTAAGAGTATTTGACCACAAACTTGAGAGAAGGAATTATCAAGCCCCATCAACAATCGCACGACATAATCTTGTTGGTGCATATCTATTAGTGCACGTAATCTTGACCAAGCGCAGACAGGTAAGGGCCCATAATTCATCAACTTATCCTATAGACCCTTCATTTGAGTGTATAACGCACTAACAAAGTGATCGTTCTGCATAAGAGAGGCAATTGATTTTTGCAACTAGAAGATTTGAGGGTCATTACCTTGAAAAAAATGTTCTTAAAGGTTTAACCACATTTCCATGGCAGGACGTAGATTACACTGGCGCAATCTCTTTGGAAAGAGAATTGAAAAGCCAGAACAAGATCATGTTTTTAATTACATCAAGTCCATTGATGAAAAAGAGGAGAGGTGTCGAGTTACTTAATAATAGTCATCGACAAATCTAATTTGTTCTTGGCAGTAAGGGCCATGATCATGAATTTTCACCAAGTATAGTAATTTTCACCAATAAGAACTTGTGTGACAAGAACAGAGCTAGGACTATTTCCATGATGAAAATAGTAGGGACTAGAAGAATCAGAAGGATCTATAAATGAAGATGATATGGATAAAGAAGGAGAAGTTTTGCACCGGAGTGTATTGTTCAAACTAGGCTTGATGTTTTGCACAAGAGTGTATTACTCAAACTGATACCATGTTAATATTAATACTAAGAAAAGCTTGAGACATTGCAGAGCATGAAAAATACATATTCTATTTAGTGTTTACATGAAATGAATTACAACTTATATACTCACCTACAGGCGCGAGAAAGATAAAATTTAAATATCTAACCAATACTAAATGTAAGCTTGTAAGTAAAATAACTAATTACTAACTGAAAAAATGAAACAATATTATCTCTAATAATAATATCACTAGCTACACCATTTAATTGATGTAGGATCATCCACAATCACAAATGTTAAACACTTCCATTGGTATGGATCTCCGACCGTCCTACGTACGGCCTCCAACTAATGTGTTAGTAGGTATTATATATATATATATATATATATATATGAACTTAACATGCACACAAATTGTGAACTTTCCAAGGAAAACCCATTATGCCAATCTCGATGAAAATCAGTACACGTAACTCGATCAACCCACGAAAGTGTGGCACTTCTCCACCCTCTGCTAGCAGCTTTCTTCTCTAATGATTTTAATTTTTTATCGACCTTGCAAAAAATGGTTATTTCACGTATACTGTCACACGCAACTTCATCAAATACTTCATGTTCAAACCCACAAGTCTCAAGAGGGATTAATCTAGTGTCATTTATCCTATTTTATCTTGTATCAATATCATTATTATAATCAAAAAGATATAAGTTGTCCAATGATTAATATAAGCTAAGTCATTTCTATAAAAAGAAAATTCAAAATTTAAAGATATTTGATCAAATATATGCATGCCCTTATGTATTTCCAAGGTTGAGCTTATGCTCTTTATATATATATATATATATATATATATATACCTACTTGATCGTGTTATGAAAAATCTTACAAATTCCAATTATCGTAAACAATTAATCCTAAAGATCAACTAGAGAAATTCACTCTCATTTTATCATGTTAGTACTGTTCTTTAAGTTAAGTTTGGCATTAAAGCTTATCATAATGCTTGCTGCCACAGCAAAAAGCATGTACAATCGACCCACGTTTGATATGTAAAAGATAATATTTTAACGTGTTAATGCCAAAAAGGGAGAGAGTCATTATTCTCAACCTGTTATGATGATTTGGGCCTCGGATAGTGTGGTTTAGAGCCCCTAGCGGCAGTTTGATGTTATTGTATGGCATCTATACGTAAGTCCATAACAGTGGGTGTAAAGGAAATGTAGGAAAAACAAATAAAAGGAAGATACAAATTTGGTTCAACATAATATCTACATCCATGGGTCATTAGGAAAGAGAATCCACTATAATATAATTGTTTTATAGTCTCTCATTTGTGTTATACTATGAAGTCAGAGATCTAATTACTGGGAGAGATCTTCTCTCTAGAACTCTTGTTGAAACATTGAAGAAGCTGAAGAAGCGGTCTAGAAGTCCCTCTTGCCATTTCCCTCCTTTTTATGTTACCTTACTCCTCCTTTATGTCACATTTCTTTTATTCTCCTAACAACCCTCTCTTCTCAACCTTTTGTCCCCTCCTTTATACCTCTCTCACATCCCTCCTTATGAGTACCTTGAGGCAAGCTTGGAAGGCCATATTGAGCCTGAGATATTTTACCCCTTTCAGTTTCTCATGATTCTTAAGGTTAATTCACTCCAAAAGAAGGCATTGAGAACCTTTAAGATAAAATATGCGACAAAGATCCATAAATTTGTAGCAATATGTAGAAAAATAAATTTTGAGAATGAGCCTGTGGCTTTCCATATCTCTTCCATATGTGATAAAGATATCCGAACGCAAGGATAAGGCAATAGATGTACTCAATTGCGTAAAGTGCGAGTGTGGAGCCCAGCTTTCGCAAGAGATGGGCTTGACTACGAGTATGGAGCTCAACTTTGATTGGAGATGGGTTTGATCATGTAGAGTGCAGACTCGGAGCTTAACTTTGGCGGGGGATGGGCTTGAACACATAGAGTGTGAATGGGAACCTCAACTTTGGCGTGCGATGGGCTCGACTGCATAAGTCATAAGGTGTAAGCACAAAGCTATGCTCAAAGATAGGCCAGAGGTGAACTCAACCACATCAGGTGTAAGCGTAGAGCTCGGCTTGGTGCTTGAGGATCAAGTAGTAAAGTGATGTGCCAATCTGTTGGGTGCCTGGAAGTTCAGGCAGTCCCTAACATTTTTTAGTCATGAGTTCCTCGCGAGGTAGGTTGGGCAGTCAGGTGACTTATCTCGCTTGTTGACTTTTGATAAGGAACGGGTAGGGTCGGGCGATCCTTGACCTTTTTCCACCCATGAGTTCACTTGTATAGACACTTGCCTGATAGGTTGCATGGGATTGTTTTTGTTTTCAATGGCATCAGTGAGTTTTTGCCCCTTAAAGTGAATTGGTGTCTGTGTTTCTGTTTCGTTGTTGATGTTTGATGGTAGTAGATTGCACTAAATAATCAGAGAGCTTGTCGACCCCCTAGGTACATCTTAGGAAATTGTCAAGCCTGTCAACTCATTCTTGAAGGTAGCCCGTATGAGGCTGTTGTGGAGCTCAGAGGCTTGGTCTCGAAGGTAACTTGCTGGCAACTATAGTGGTATGAGTGTAAACACTCGACTTTTTCTAGAAGAGATATTGTGCTTGTGGTTCTATCCAAGAGAGTAGGGTCAAGCAGTGCAGAGCTTGCCTGCGCTTGACTTCATCACGAAAGAGGTCGGGTAGTCCTAGAACTTTCCTACCAATGGCCCCTAGGTGAGAAGTCGGTAGGGTCGGGTGGTTTCTCACCTTTCCCACCCATGAGTCCATTGCAAGGGAGGTCGGATAGTTCATTGTGAATAACTTGTCCTACTTGTTGATCTCGGCAAAGGACACATAGGGTCAAGGGGTTCTAAACCTTTCTAGCCCATGTAGATGTAGTCTGAGTGATTTACGACAATAGGGTTGGGCAGCATGGAGCTTGCCCGCTTGTGAGTTTGTTGTGAGGAAGGTCGAGCAGTCAAATGACATCCCACTTATGGCCCCTCGACGAGGAACGGGTAAGGTGAGGGGTTATGAACCTTCTTAACGTTACCTTCATCATGAGAGAGGTCTAGTAGTCTTGGGACTTACCTACTTGTTGACTCTTGACGAAAAGTTAGTAGTGTCAGGCAATGCAAAGACTTGCTCGCCTATGAACTCGAAAGAGATGTCTGACCAAGCTACAAAAGCAAAATTGGTTAGAGTAGATAATCTCAATTACAAGTGTGAAATTTACAAACGAAAATCCTCTTGTTAGAGCATAGCGAAGGTTTGAGGCGCCCTAGTGAGGCTTGTGGGTAGCTATGTTTCAACAATGATAAAGGTCTAGGGTGCTCACGATATCGAGTAAGATGGTATATTAGGTCTCCTGCGCTTCTGGAGGTGTGTTGATCACGAGATTCCTGTTAAACCTCGATGAGTTTCATGGATTGTCAAAGTGATAAGGCTTGTTTCTGATTTTTGATTCATTGAGTTTTTCCATCACTTCTTCTTCTTCTTGATGGGATTGTTTGTTGGTAAGGGTGTTGTCCACATGCATGTTAATGCCAAACATTTAATTCTAATGGAGACATTTTGAGACGTCTGAGAGGTGCCTGAGTAGGGCTATGTAGTCGCTATTTTGTGCTATAGGAATTAATTTTGTTAGTAAAAATGAAATTCACACAAATTTTGAAAGAGGCAAATCAGTTTGTTTCAAATGATGTAGTTGACTTTTGCTTGATTGAAATTGCTTTCTATTGGTTACTATTTTCTCTCTTTATCTTCTTTTCTCATTTTTTGCATTTGAGGTGGGACCAATGGGTCCATGGGCCATGGCTGCTTGTCGAATTTGGAAGGTGCATTGGCATGCGAATTAAATGCAACAATCAATGACAAGGATCAAACACTATATTGGTTTTGGAGGAGAACTTGGAACGTTGCATAGACATGCTAGCGAGTGATGAACCATGCGATTTGAGTGGTTTTGACAATTTCTTGCTCAGGCAACGACTAAGAAGCGGTGTTCGAGTAGTGGTTAAGGAGTTGGGCAACAGCTAAGGGTTTAATTAGTGGGGTTTGGTCCTATTTTGGACAAAACTTGGGATCGAACGAATATGAACCGGTTTGCATTTTCAAGAACAAATTCTGCACCAGTTACCTCCTAAATCGGTATTTTCGATTTTATCGGTTATAATCCCGTTCAATCCAATTTTTTAATTTTAATATACTATAATATGTATTGTAATTATATTATAGACTATAGTGATATATTATAATATAAAATATAGTGATATATTATAGTATGTTATAATATATAGTGATAAAGTATTAGTATAACTATTAATAAAATAGACTATAGTGATATAAGATTTTAAAATTTTGTATTATGTTAATTAGCAATTTATCACATAATACGAAACTATTTTATATATAATTATATATTATATAAAAACTATATACAATATAAAAAATTAAAATAAATATTTATATATATATGAACCGGTCCAATCTGGTTTTAGAAAAAGAAAAATTGAACCGGACAATATTGACTAATTTAAGATAAATATAATTGGTACTAAAGCGAACTAAACTAGGTATCGGACCAAACTCACCAATTCGGTCCGGCTTACCGGTTTATCAATTTTTTTTTTCACTCCTAACAACTACTGAGGAGTGGTGTCCAAGCAATTGCTATCTAAGATGTGTATGGCCAAGATATTTTTGTTCGTGCAGTTGTTGTTCGACATCTACATGGCTGAGATGAGCAAAGCATGTCAAGCTCAGGCTAAGCTAGTGGTCAAGTTGACCAAGTGGCTGCACAGTTTGCTATCGAGATGGGTACCTCGACAACGTGCACACCGTTGACCATCGATGGATGTCTGCTTGCATGTGGTCAAGAAGCAGGTGGTTGAGGTGCATGTGGCCAAGGAGGAGCATGTCAAGCAACACATGGTGGTCATGCATGTGATGCGCGCCCACCATTGGGTTGCAGAGATACTCTTTGTAGGATGAGTGAGAGGTACCTGCTAAAGGTGGCCAATATGCACACCAGGTGGCCAAGGAAGGTGTGCTTGCCACCAAGTAGCTAAGGACGTGTTGACTTGCTGGATAGCCGAGATGCATGGTAGGATAGTCGGGATTGTGCTGCCCAAGAAACCCATGGCCAAGGAAGATGGTATCCCCTATCTATTAAATTTCAGGCCATTTGCATGGTGAGGCCATGGCAAAGATGGCATTGGCTGAGTTGGTTTTGGTTGAAAAACTAGTGGCCAAGGAAAGTGGAGCACGAGTGGTTGAGAAACATGCATGTTCATGGAGGAGGGGAGCTTGCCACTAGGTACCCAAGTAACGCATTGTGTAGTCTTGGGGTTATTACGAGGTGGGTAGCATCTAGCTGGTGAAAGATACCATTGGTGGGCCAGTAGTGGTTGCCAGTGGCCTTAACAGCCCTTAGGCAACAAACGAAATTTGTTTTGATCGCTTTTGCACGGTTTGTACATTGGGCGAGTTTGTTTGCCAATGGTGGAGAAGAAGGCAACTCGCTATGTCTGGTGGTGGCCCTACCCGCCCACGGTGGGTGGGCAAGGTGGTCTCTACCTCATAAATCGCTCCTTTAGGCACAATTTTTATGGCTAGAGGTAGCTCACATCGAGGCAAAAGATGCAAGCAGTCCAAATGGTGGCCGTCGATAGCCACAACAGACTCTCTATTGGAGGTCGTGAGTGGCATAGGTGCACATTATGTGCACTTGTATGCCATTGTGCATGGTATTGTGCGTGCCATGCATAGTGGAAATATGCGTTGGATGGCACTTAATTACACAGTGCTTACCCACTTGTGTGTATGCATGTATACAATTAATTTATGTGCACAATTGACAATACTTACACTGTTTAAGTGCATAGTGTACTTAAAGTGCACAGAGCCCTTGTAACTCAAGTGATCAGGTAACTCATCTACCCGGGCAACCACATGGGCAGGAAAGCATCACTCGCCCAATCTTTGTGACACTATTGTTCACAAAAATAAAAGTTAAAGAGTCAAGATTATTCATATGAAAATATTCTATTTGATGATGTGGAGATTATTTAGCGCATCGAAAAATCGCCACTCAACCACTTTCATTGTAGAAAGTAAATTAGATCCCATAGGCAAGTTGTGCACATAAGTAGCTAAGAGAGCTCAAGAGCTGAGCTCTCAATATAAGGTTGAAGAAGCTAAAAAAAACCTTATGGAAGTCCCCCGTGCAATCTGGCCCTCTCTCTTTTTCTTATGATAATTTCTCTTATTCGAACTTTATGTCACGTCTCCAATTTTTCTTCGTGATACTCCATCTTTCTCCTTATCCTTTTGTCCTTTCACATATTCTTATCTCACTTCCCTCTTGACGAGAACCCATCCTTGGCTGGTCTTGAAAGACCATATTCGACTTAAGATATTTTAACTCCTTGCTAATGAATTATATATTTTGAAGTTACCCGGTAAGTACTATATATAACGAACCCGTAAATTTTCACTACTCTAGAATGTGTAACTTATATGTCTTACTGTTTTGAGTTTGTGTGTGTGTAACAATTCACATGCAATACACCGATCTTTTCCCTCAGAAATCAACATTACTCTGGTTCAACTTGACTGGAAACTTTTATGAATGAATGTGATGCATGTAATTGATTCGTCCTTAATTGGCAAATTAAGCAATTCTATGAATATAGATTATCTCATGTACCAGTGTCCGTAGAAGATAATAATGATCATATATATAGTACTGGAACCGAAATATAATTATTTTCCAAAAGCAGGTTTATGAAGATCTAGAAAGTAATTAAATTATTTACCGGCCATCGGGTAAATGCCATCCGGAGATATTGCCCACTTTGTTCAAACCAGATTTCCATGTTTGCCGATCATCTCCGACAACCTTGGGATCATTTTCATGTTTAACAAAAGCTTCTGCAAAAGTACCTTTCTGATTTCTCACGTCAGAAGGATCCACGCGATAGAAAACTGGCAAAAGTATCAACCCCGTCCTTTCCATGCATTCAACGATCTTGGCGAGCTCAATTAAGCACCACCTCGAAAAAGCGAACTTTGGTGAGAGAACGACGACTGCATACATGGAGTTTTCAATTGCATTCAAGAGTTCTTCAGATATATATTTTCCTCTCTCCAGTTCTTTGTCGTCCCTAAAGGTAGAAAGGCTTCTTTGATTCAAAGCAGTATACAGATGGGCGGTAAAACCATTGCGGGTGTCCTCGCCATGGAAACTGAGAAAAACATCCCATTCATAAGAAGAAGAAGAAGAAGAAGAAGGGGATATTTGCGTGGTGAGAGACGCCATTAATTGGGAATTTACAGATCAGCCATGTTTGCAGATTTGGTTAACAACAATAAGAGATCTTACTGTCCCATATATGACTTGATCTTGTGCTATATATAATCTATATATATGCACCTGCAGGAAGGCTGGAAGTGGAAGATATATATATAGTGATTAATTTGTATTCAGGTGACTATAAATTGAATAAAGTTGAGTTCAGATTGCTCTTGAAGATAAAGTGATTATGAATTAATTTCTATTCACCCGGAACTTTCCTCCGCTTGGATTAGACACGGCCACGACCTGGTAAAGCATTTAGGTCACCTTTATCCATGTTGCATGCGGATATGCGTAGCCATTACGCAAGCATCCGACGTGGCCTCGGAAAATTCATTTTCGCGGTATGAAACGGGATGCAGGGTCTGCGTAATTTTGAAATCTCTCTCTTTTATTTTATTTTTAATTTTTTTTCCCCTCCTCCTCATTCTCCCTCTTCTCCTTGACAAAATAGAAAGGTACGAAGGATCACGTAACTATCATTTCTAATAGGACTATAAATAAATCAAATTACTTAAAAACCTATTCAAAACTTACTTGATTAAATTCGAATCGAACTTGATTTATAAAAAATAAAAACTCATCCATTAAAATAGATATTCACTCAAATAGTAAATGATATATACTTGATAAAACTCAACTCGATCTGATTAAGACTCGTTAAGGTCCACTCATTTATGTTCGAGTCGACTCATTAATTCGACTCGATTAAAAATCAATCATATTTGGATAAATATATACTTACCCACATATATATATATATATATATATATTATCTAATAATATAAGGATACCATTTTTATGATTGAATATATAATATGTAACCTTATTATTTATATCTCTATTTTGAATATATTTCATAAATATATTTTATAATTTATACAATAATTAGTCAATAAAATTTAATTATTTTATATATTAATATGTGGAAACCACATATGAAATAAATATTGCTATCATATTATTTATATGTATTAATAATATATGTAGGTATATAATATATAGTTATATGAATAAATATCAACTAGTTAGATATTAATTATTTATAAATTTTTAAAATTTTATAAGTCAATAGAAGTTTTAGTTATTAATTGTACAAATTCAATATTATATTTTTATATTTTTAAGTAATCTAATTTATTAGTTATTAAATTTTATTCAAAAATTAAAAAAAATATACTCAAATTTGAGCTCAAGTTGAGAATTTAGTTTATCGAGTCATGCTCAAATAAAGAATTAAAAATAAAAAAACTCGAACTCGAACTCAGTATTTTGAGTGAGCTCGATAAGCCAATGCTCAGCTCGACTTGTTTATAGTTTTATTTCCTAAATGTGATCATAAGAAACCCCCCATTATAGAATGTGCAATTTCAGTTATAGTTGTTTCTCGAAAAGTTGAGCTCGTCACCATAGTTTCACTAAGATGCCAACCGATCCAAAATCCATCCCATATATAAATCACAGATTTATTTATAATCTTGATAGAAACAAACAAATCTTTTCACTTTATAATCCCTCTAGTAGATAAAATATTATCATTAAATTCCACCTTTACCCAAACATTACATTTTCTAACCTAAGTGTTAAATCCCAGCTTTTAATCATAAAAAATCTGAAAACCTGCCTGAACAAACTTCTGCACGAACAAAGTTACAAAATACCCCATTCCGAACTCTTATCTCCCTAAATTGAGTTTGTTTATCAAGGCAAAATATCCTATTTTAAAATCACAAAAATTTAAAATCTCGAAACATACAAATTTTCCATTTGTCAACATTGTTCCTAAAATAAAAACTCACGAAAAATAAAAATCAGAAATGCTGGAAAAAAAAAAAGAGCTTCAATTTTGTTTATGTTCATAAGTACGTACCTGGAAAAATCTGATGCAATCATGCAGAGTTAAAATTTTTGGATAAATTTCTTAACAAATTTTCAAAAGATTTCCTATTTTTGTTTTGCTTTTTTATATTTTTGTATTTTTTTTTTCCTTTTATAAACCTTAAGTGCGTACGCCAGTATTGCTTATGCAATAGTTGCGACTTGCGCGATTTGTTTGTACGTATAACTATCCATTTAAATCTCGCTTGAATTTAAAAATGAGATGAATTTAATTTATTTTTTAATATTATTATTATTTAAAAATTTAAAAAAAGTGTATTGAAATTTAAAAAAGATATATTAGAATTTAAAAAAATTTATATAAAAATTTATATTTTATATAAAAAATTATAAAAATATAATAATAAAATAAAAATAAATTGAAATAAGTTCAATTTAATTTCAAATACAATCTGAGCTTAGAAATTCGGAAGTAAGAAAACAAATTTCGTGCGCATCATTTGTACGCGCGTGATGATTTGTTCGGGTATTATCGAAAGAGTGATGTTACACCTGCTGTGGAAGCCACCGAAATTCTTGACCGAATGTTCAATTTCTTTTCTTCAATTTCTTTTTTAAATCCTTTTGGACGTTGATCTTAAAAGATGACAAATTTTTTCCATACTTCCAGACTAAAAATTGCCTATGATAATTTTATTTTTTCACACTTCTTTTGAAAAATGAAGTTTGGGAAAGCAATTTTATATTATTTAGATAAGATTTTAGATATATTTATAAATAATATATAAATCATTTTTGTTAAATTAGTTTTATGAATAGAGTTTGACCCATAAATTTTTTTTTATAATAACACAACTTGTCATAAGAAGAATGAGAGTCCATATTACTTATTTCATGATAAAAATATGAAAAAATATTATTGATCTGAATGTGAAGAAGGATGTTGAAGAGGTTGGATGAGCGACAACATCGAATTAGTGTTGTGCTGTGACATTTTGGCATAGTATAGTAATACTGGAGTCCCAACTTTAAAGATAAATAATTTTGGTTCTTCACTCCTTGTGATAGGCAAAATCGGGTACATCTTGTAACGTGTAGCAACATATCAGACATGTACATTGCTGTATATAATAATAAGAGAAAATCAAATATTTGTGATGTGTTATTTATAATACAAATAAATTATTTTATAAGGTAATAAAATAATTTATTTTCGTAAAAAATAATAGCAATAAAAATAATTTTTTTGTAGTGATAGATGAATACATCTTGTACCTGCTAAGGTGCTTTACAACGAATCTAAAAGATTAGATATTTTAGAGCATTAGTATTAGTTCTATCAAAATTTTTATTTAAAATTTGATAAAAAGTATAAATTTAATGAAAATGAAATACCTAAAAAAGTTCTACATTTGATCCATCATAAAGCATGAAGGATTTATTATTCAAAAACCAAATTAAAAATATTTCATTTTATTTTCCTCATTTTATTTTCTTTATTTTTAATTAAATATGTTGAAATTTTTGATGGATCAAATATAAAAGTTTTTTAAATATTTCATTTCTATCAAATTTTTACTTTATATTAAATTTTAAAAGAAAATTTTAATAAAACTAATTCTAACACTCTTTAACTTCAATTTTAACTTTTAACTCCTATATTATTGATCGACATCCACAATGCCTGTGTTGGCTTGGAAATATCCAAAACACGATAAATTGACTATCATACTTGAAAGAGTAATGCTAGAGTGAATCTATACTCAGCACATTCATACTCACAGAGTACTGTTCATGTGAACAGTGCTATATGAGTTTGAGTGTGCTAAATATGAATTCACTTTATAATTTTTCTACTCGAAATAACAAAGAAAGGAATTGGAAAAACTGATTTTTAAAAGAGAAAACAGAGTAGAGGGAAGATAAAGTGATTAAAAGGAGAAGCGCGCTAAGTTATTCCCTTGATCATCAAGTAAGAACAAGGAGACTAGAGTGTGTTAAGAAGGAAAAAATAAAAATAAAAACACACTCTCTTTTGTTTTGAGTAATGAATTAATGAAGACTTATAACTTCATGCAATTTATTTTTATTTAATTTTTTAATTTTCTCTTTACTTAATAATAGCTTCTTTTACGTTTTTAATTTATTTTTTCTTATCTCATCTCATCTCATCTCATCTTATCCTTATAATTTTTTAAATTTTTATATAAAATAAAATAAATAATTCAAATTTTCTAAATTAAACAATACAAATAATATTAAAAGAATATATTCTAATACTATTTTATTCAACTTTTAATTTTAATATTAATTGTACTCATTTTATCTTAATCTCATTTATAAAAACAAATGAGATATTAGTAAAGTTGTATATTTTTAAATTGTTTTTAATAATTAAGATGTTAAAAAAACATTTTAAAAAATTAAAACCTCATACAAATATGAAATAATAAAAATAATAAAAAATCTATCATTACCCTTATCTTATTCCATCCCACACATCAGTTTGCCAAAATGCGAGGCAAAGCGATTAATTTTGGGCAAATTTCATTCCACAATATTCGGCTTAATTAGTAAAATAGGAAATGATTTTAAGTGGGTAAAAGTAATGCATTATTGATCGTTATATCTCCCCAAAACCCATTTATGTTAATATTTTATTAACCCCCAAGAAATCATTTTATTAACTCTATCATTATCCTCTCAATAAATCCACTGTAGGTGTAGCACCAGGATGGCTAGCTACCTTTTTTTTTTTTTTTAATAATATTTTTAAAACATAATTATAATATTATTTAAAAAATAATTTCTTAATTATTAAATTAAAAAACAAAAAACAAAAATTGTATTGAGAGCTATCCTCGTCGGTGGGTTTAATTAGCTTTTCTCCTCTCGCGATTGAACTTCTTACTACTTTACTCAAGTTGGTGCTCTAGTCCAACTGGAAGAAACTTCCAGGTGCATAAAAACTAATAATTTCTTTTATCTTCAAAAGCAATCTGAACTTAAGACAACAACGAAGATCAAAGACACTTAAAGATAGGAGTGTCAAAACGTGTTAACGGGTTGTGTTCGTGGCGTGTCAGGACGTGTACGTAATGCTTAAAGAATCAATACGAACACGACCCGTTAAGGATTTCGTATCAAAAACTTCAACCCTAACACAACCCGTTAAGATAACGGGTTGACACGACACGACCCGTTAAGACCTGTTAAGACTTTTAACACTATATGACACGCTATAACACGACACGATACAAGACGATTTGACACGTTTCAACCCGCAAACCTGTTAGTGACACGTTTAAGTTTAACCTAATTGATTTTATACAAATATTAAAACTTAAACAATAGTTATAAAACATAAAAAATTAATTATAAACTACAATCTTAAAATTATAATTCAATAAGTAGTACACTATAAAATATGATAAACGCACAAATATAATCTACACATTATAAAATATTAAAATTATAACTCAAGTATATTAAATAACAATGAATTAACTCGTTAATGGTTTTTTAATAAGTACTTAAATGGATAGCTAAGTGTCTAAAAGTATAAATCTAATTTTAAATTAGGATTTTTTAAAGTTTAGCTCAAGGGTATAAAAATAAATTTAAATTTCTTAACGTGTCTTAACGGGTCATAACGGGTTTGACCCGTTATGACCCGTTATCAAATCGTGTCTTAACGGATTGACACGATTTGACCCGAAACCCATTAAGGCTAAACACTAATCCGCTTTTATCGTGTCGTGTTCGTTTCGTATTAATGTATCGTGTCACATATTACCACCCCTAGCTAAAGAGTAAGAAACGATTCAAATCAGAAGACAGAGTGGAAAGTATTCGTTGCTTTCTGATCTGCGATTTGCAATCAAGTTCGACTCACAAGCTTCAAGAAAAATGAGTAGAAAGAAATGGTTTGGGCCAAAATACAATAATGAAAGAATAAATATACTTGCAAGTTTCACGTGAGAGTGGATTGTACAAGCCTGGCTTGTATGTAGCAGTGTTCATAATGAAAATATGAAAAAATGAAAGAGAATAAATGAATAAAATAATTTTAATTATAATTACAGTATCCTGATACTGCTACATCTAACAAAATTATCGTTTATGCTTTTAAAATTTCTTTATTTTGAAGTATTCAATAGAATTGATTTTTGAACACTTATATCAATATTCTTTTTTTTAGATATATTCTTTTTTTATTTAAATAAAGGATGATTTAACAACTTATCTTCCTACTTTACCCAAGTTGGCGCTCTAGTCCAACTGGAAGAAGGTTCGAGGTGCATAGAAATTAATTTCTTTTATCTTCAAAAGCAATCTGAATTTAACTTTCCCGGAATATATTAGTGGTTCCGGTCCTTCTGGAATATAAATTAATCGCTTTGTCTTTGATTCTTTCATGTGCATATAGTATATGAATTAGATTTATTATTCTCTTATTACTTTTTATATTATTTTATTTTTATTTGAAGTTTTTAAAAAATATAATTTTCAACATTTTTAATTGTTAAAAAGATATACAACTTTATTAATAATTATTTCCTTAATCATTAAGTAAATAAAAAATCAAATATTTAAAAAAAAAGTAATAAAAAGATAGTACGAAATTATAAGCCTATCATTGATAATGATATATTTATTCTTTTTTTTATTACTCATTTATGATTTTTTTTATATTTTAAAAAATTGATATTGTTTTTTAAAAATAATTTTTAACATTTTTAATTAGTTTTTTAGGGGAAATTATTAATTTTTAAAAAAGTTAAAAACATATATAATTTTATTGATAATTATTTTTTAAAATAAATAATAATAAAAATAATAAATAATAAAAGTGAGAGTGAGAGTGGCAAAGTTGTCAAACCGACGACCGACCTTGGCGCATAAAGACAAAGGTTTGGTGGGATGTGATCTTCCTTTTGAAAAATCGCCCACGAAAAGATCGAGAATTTTCGCTACGTTTAGATATTAAAGTGTAATAAATTGAGTTGAGTTTTTTTTTTTAAATAATAATTAATTAAGATAATTGAATGAATTTTATGAGATTTATTTAAACGAATTTAGAATATATTTTGATGGTTAAATAAATTTAATTATATTTTTATGAGAATTTATAAAATTAGTAAAATTCAATTACTGTATACTGACCAACTTCTGTGATTGTAGTCTGACAAACAGATATGAGAAAAACAAAATTAATAAAATAGCAGAAAATTGATACGGCACAGAAAGAGGAATTGACCGCTAATTATGTGTGGCCATTTTGTGTTGAAGCCATCAATCTGCATAATTAAAATTGTCTACTATTAGTGTGTCGGCCATTAATGGGTTCACCTTCAAATCAGTCTAAATCAAGAAAAACTGAGTGCACTTCAAGTTTCAAACGGGGCTACTTGGAAAAATTTAAGTGCCTTCCATGAACTGACTGCACTTCGATATTTTAAGCATTTTCCATGAACCTTAATCATTTAAGGCAAGCGTATACTTGCGTGTGAATTAAGACCTTTACTTGGAAAAATTTGCCCAATTTGGACTCTGTCAATCACTTGAAAGGTTGAAGATTATAATTATAAAAGTGAAGACTCTAAAATAAATAAAAATATCATTCCTTAATAATTTTTGGATCATACTAATCGACTAATCAATTATATAATTAAAATTTTATCAGAATTATTATTAAAAAATAAAAATAAAAATAAAAAAATATATACTTTAAATATTGTAAATCTCACATACCACCTGAATTTATTAGTTAATATGAGGTACATATATTTTAGATTATTTTTTTGAATCTCTTGATCTTATACTTATTTTTTTTATCAAAAGGTGAAATAGGACCTAAACGGAATCCATTTAACCGGAAAACTCAGCATTTTTTTTATATTATATTATATTATATATATATATATATTTATTATATGCTAAATTACATTACTAATTGATATAATATGTACGTGGAAGATGATTTGTGGCTTTATAACTCAATATAAGATATTTTTATTTCAATGTAAGATATATCAAGAAAGTAATAGGTAATATGCAAGAAATTGACCAAAAAAATTAGTTTGATTTTATCTTTACTATGGGTGGTAGGGGCGTAAAAAAATTGGAAATCTCATTATAAATCCCAACCGAACCGGTCAGTACCTATTCTTAATAATTGAAACCGGTTCGTTGCCGATTTTCATATTTTGAACGTCGATTTAGAGTGATTCAGACTGGTATATATATATATATTATGTATATTAATTTTTGTTTGTATTATATATAAAAAAAATTATATAGTTTTTATATTAAATTATATTTATTATATTACTAAACTGTTAGTTAATATAAAATAAAATGTTAGTTTTAAACATAAAGTATTAATATTAAATTAATGAAATTAAATTTCAAAACCAAATGCCTTAGGCCTTGTAGCAGGAAGATGTGCAAATGATGGTGGATAGTTCTCTGTGTGCCCGTCGACATCTATATATGTACCCTATGGACTAGATCACCAGCAGAAGAAGACCAACAGGCGCAAGGATTTCCTCCACTGGTGGACCAAGTGAGTGTGGGTCGCTCGCATTTGCAGTTTGCTTCAAAGTCAAATTAGTTCATCTGGCATTTAATTGAATTTTTTACTCAGTAATTTGAGTGTAGGCTGAAGTTGATTACTTGTTTACCATCTATAATGGGAATGGTAAAGCCAGAGGCGGACCCAGCTTAGGGATTGGGGGGGCTACCGCCCCCCCCAAAGTTTTTAAAAAAATAATTTACAATATAAATATATATAATTATATATATATGATTAAAATTCTCTTTTAAATTAAAAATAAATAAAAATTGCCCCTCCAAATATTTTTTACTAAAATTATTCATCTAAATCTTAATATATATCCATTTATATTCTAACTATTAATTTCACTTAAACTCAAATTTCAACTCACATAATTTCACAGTCACTCAATTAATAGTCTAATTCTAATGAAAAAATTGATTATAAATTTATATGATTGTAAAATTGATTGATTATACTTACTTATTTAGTTTTAGTCTAACTTGTATGATTATGAGATATAGTTTGTTAAAAATTTAACAGCGTTACATCATTATTTATTAGAAAGTTCTCAAATTTATTCTTAATCTATAAATTTTTCTTAAATCATAGAAAAATATGAGTAAATATTTAAAAATAATTGAATTTTTTTTAAAAAGACGTGAACAATTTGAAGATTAATATACACTTAAAGAGCTCGATAATAACAAAATATGACACTTTTATCATTGATGATTATCGTTATAAAATTTATATTTATTACATATTTTATCGATCGCCCCCCCCAAACATAAAGTTCTAGTTCCGCCCCTGGGTAAAGCTAAACGTTGATGGGAGCTCGCTTGGCAGCCCAAATATGTTTGGTGATGGAAACATTGTCAAGAAAAATGAGTTAATATAATCAATTTATCTCTTTTAAATTTTTCAGATTGATTATATTAACTCATTTTCTTGTAGCATGTTTGGAATGAGTAGAGTTAGGTTGATACGAGTTTTGCTCATTATTATGGTCATGCTACCGATACCATTTTTGAATGTCGTGCCTTCCTAGATGGGTTACGTCTTTGTCAACAGTTGGGTTTGAGGGATTTTTTGGTTGAGTTAGACGCTATTGTTGTGGTGGTTTGGTTTATTTTGGAGTCTTGTAATTATTGGTATTTTTGAGATTCTTAGGAGAAAGCTCAGTCTATTATTTCTTCTCTTCACGTTCAGTTTAGACATGTGTAGAGAGGCAAATTTGATGACGGATGTTTTAGCTAAACATGGGGTGAAAGGTGGGAATTGGGTTTTCTTAGGTAAGGAGTGTGGTCCAAGGAGTGGGGGTCTTATTCTAGATTGAGTATTCCTTTTGTTAGACGTTAGTTTTTGGTGGGTCTTTGTTTGGGATTTTTGTTGTATTTAAAATCGATTGTTCTTCCGCCTGAGTGAGGATTTATTATTATTATTATTATTAATAGATGAAGATGCTACCCTCCTTTTTCTAAATAAAACATTTTTTCTAAGAGATAAAGATTGAATTAGTTTTTTTTTTCATAGTTCGGTCAATAAACCATTAAAATGCTCAGTATTTATAGTCTTGACATGCTATCTATATATGTGTGCTTATGTACATAAAGAAAATGAAAAACAAAAACTAGTATAAATATTTAAGAAAAATCATTTAAAAAGTTTATTTTTTAATATAAAAACAAAAACAAAGCCCTAATGGTTAATCATCTATGAGTGGCCACAATTCATTTGACAACCTTCTAAGATTTGAATAATATATTTGATATTGAATTTCTTGAAGCACTTCCAGCAATTACTCTTAAGTATTTCTCAAGTAATTTAAAATTATGTTCTGCTTGATCGTGTCTACTTTTTGATGGAAGCAGATTTTTCAGGAATTGAATCCTGCTAAATTTGTTCACAGAAAATTAAAGAATAAGAAAATATTGTTATAAAATTAAAAAAGAAATTACTATTGCAAGGAAAAAATATATAAAAAAAACTCTTAAGAATTCTCAAAAACTGAAACTTTATTCTATCTCTATATTTTCTTATGAATTTTATAACAACTGAAACTCATATTTATGGGTTTTAAAATTATTATGCAAGTTACTATACAAGTCACTATGCAAGATTTAAAATAATAGTGGTGAGGTCATTCACATAATTTTGGTGATGGGACAAGGGGCGACAGCCGTTCCTCCACTCTTCGTTCACTCTCACTTGAATGACCACCCATAAAAAAAGATATGCCTCGTTAAAACCTTAGTAAGGAAAAATTCAGTAGAAAGAAAAACCAATGGCGAAAGAAAAAAAAGTACAGTCTTCTTATGTATCTACAAGTGCTTTAAAATTGTCTTATTAAAACCTTGCAGAGGAAAACCCAGTGGGACAAAACCTTAGTAAAGGAAAAAAAGTACAATCAGCACAAGTTTTCATGACATTTACTCCCCCTGAAAAGTGTATGACAATCTTTGAGTCAGCGCATTTCAATATTTTTCACAATCTTGTTGAATATTGTAGTTGGTAATGCTTTCATAAATAAATCTGCCAGATTATCACTTGATCATATCTTTGATATATTCTACTCTAATTTGAATAATACAAGCAGTATTATTTTCGTATAAAATTGTTGAGCTATCATTGATTATGAAATACCATACTTTTCTTGGATATGCTGAGTCATTGATTTCAGCTAAATACACTCTCAACTTATTTCATGAATTGCAATAATCTTTGAGTGATTTGAATATGTGAAAAATAATATCTGGTTGACAGACTTAATAAAAATCTGATACCTGCAATAATACTTAAACTCCCCCTGATAATATGCATTACTGTTTCAAGTAGTAAGCAAACATGATTTCAGCATATATAACAGGTTAAGAATTTAAATAGGATTTCCAACTAAATAATGCATTAGAGAGAATATGATAATATTTTCATCTAAAAGTATTATCCCCCTCATTCAGCATTATTAGGAAGAACTTGTTTATATATGACAGAAATAAAATTGGAAACCATCCATGTATGATAAAAGTTGTAAAAGTTTGGGGTCTAATATTATCGTTTTGGCGGAAAATCAAATCTGCTTAATATTATTGGCAAACGAGATCTTGAAGAGATTTGAAAGTTTCGGGTTGTTATTTAAATATAATCAATTTTACTATTGGTTTATTTCAGCAAAAAGATCTCAGATTTTTCATAAATTCAGTTGTTGTTCATCCAGAACGATATTATGCCTGATAGAAATTCTAATACCCCAAATTTGAAACATGAACATTTTATACCTCAACCACTTATATATTTTTCCTAAAGCTGTAAACACTATAATAAAAGCATAGATATATCTTTCTAGTAAAACTGATCCTAAAATTGTTGCAGTATCAAGAACTCTCAGTACTCAATATGCTGTCTCTCTTACAACTATGTCTCAGAGGCTACTAGCGAAAACGAGTGAGATTGATCATCTTAAAAATCAAATATCTGAGTTGTATCAAACGCTTGCAACTAAAGATAGAAAAAATAAAGATTTAAGACAAGAAAACAAGAAGCTGGAGAAATTTGTAGACTAGTATTCTCATGATCTGAAATCACGAGTAGAAGAGCTGGAACGAGAGAGAGCTCAAATACAAAGTCAACAGCAGCTAACGGCAGAGGTTCAGCGTTTATAAGAAAATATGGATAGTTGTAATTAATTTCGTTGGCTTTTGAAATTATGCATTCAGCATATCATGTAAAGTGAGATTTGAAGAGACGATAGTTTGTCTCGTTCTTTTTTCTATTTCTATAAGAACCATCTTTAGTTTCATATAGTTCGCATCAAATCTTCTTCTCATATCTATAATTCATCTATATTTACAGTCTTATTCTACAAATTTTCAATGGCTCATCAATTTCCTTTCAATATTTCTTATGATCAAAATATGAGCTATCATTCACCTCAATTACAAGTTCTTCCTATATCTTCTGCAGGGGCCATGTTGCAGCAAGCGAATGATCTGGCTAATAAGTCAGATCGTGAAGCCGTTTATGAGCTGGTGACTCTCGGCACCCAATACTCCTCCTCTATTGTTGGGTTTTTCAACCGATTAAAATCCAAAAATCGTGAGATTTGGAAGCTTAACGAGAAGGTTTCCGTACTTCAACGACTCGTTCAAGAGTCTGACAGAAAAATTGCAGACTTAAAGTAAGAGAATAAGGATTTAAAATTCTTACTTGCCTTTTCATTTTGACTGCCTAATCCTTTAGATAACGATAGCATATTGTTTTATGAAGAGCAAATGCATTTAAGAGATGAGACTAGAAGTCTCAAATTCTTATAACTCATTTATCAATTGAATAATAAGATCTTTTCTTTTCAAATGCATTCCTTGAATTTATAGCAGCCCTTGTGATCTTTTCAGGAGTTTTAACAAGGTAAATCATCAACGTAAACTGCAATAATGGCAAATCCGGATTCTAATAAAATACATGAGCATATAGGATTAGGGCTATAAAAAGACCGGATCAGATCAATGGATCGGACCGGACCCGTTGTTCTGGACCGAGACCGGACCAAATTCGGTCCGGTCTGGTCCAAATTTTACATGGACCGATTGATTCCGGTTTGGTCTTGGTTCAAAGGATTTATCCCCCTGGACCGAACCAGACCGGACCAGACCGAACCCCATATATAATAATATATATATGTATATATAAAAATAGTATATAAATTATAATATTATATTAATATAAATTAATATGCATAAATGAAAATAAAATATGAATAAAAACATTCATTTTATTTATTCACAAGATTACAAGATTATGGCTTGCAGAGAGAATTCCGTACAAGTTTTCTTATCGTAAGAAAGGGGTGGAATGAACTCTGTCCTAAACTAAAAACTGAACTCTCCTTATATAGATGGAGAGGCATTACAAAAGAAACCCGGAGTTGATCACGGGAGACAAACAAAAAGGAAAAGCGGCCGAAAGTAGCCGAAAGCAAACTGTACACCACACTACGTGATCACTATTTGAAAAAGTAAAGCTGTCGGCGCCGAAAGCTGGGCTGACAGGCAATGATATTGTCTGCACCGAAAGATGTTTTGTCTTCTAGTGCTGACTGGCTCAAAAGGTGTCGGCAGTGGGGACATCTTGTCTTCATCTGCTGACCGATCTTGACTTTTGTGGACTAGCAATTATGGCTTTCCGAGATTAGGTGAAGAGTATTCTTTGTCGTGTCCAAAATATTTGTACAGGTCATCAAAGTCATGTTCTGACTGTTCTGATTCACTGCTGGCTTCTTCATCAATGGACTGCTTCAATAGCATCATGCTATTGTATTGTCCTTCGATCTGTTTCTTGAGTATCTCAAGCATCTTTTTGTTCTGCTTCTTCTTGGAGTCTTTTTTCGAAGAGGCTGAACTTTCTGTATCTGAATCTTTCTTCTTTGGAGAAGAAGAAGGCTTCTTTTCTGATGAAGTCTTTTTCTTCTGTTTGGAAGATGAACTTGGAGTATCCTTAGGCTCAAGGAGCGGAAAAGAAAACTCGATCTGATTTTTTGACTTAGGTGATGGAAACTCCTCCCGGTCTTTTAGATTTGGTGCCGAGACAGGAAAATCCTTTAAAGCTTTAGTCAAAAAATTATCAAGGATCTGGGTTTTATCCAAGTATTTAACATAAAATCTGCGGACAAGAATGTCTGCAGTTTTCTCATAGGTCCAATTAAGGATCCATGGTAATTTGTAACGAGCACAAAAATGGATTAAAAATAGAAATTTAGAATGAGGGGAATCCATTTTTGAGGTTACCGATTTAATATGATCAAGGACAGGATGGAGACCTGGCGGATAGATATCTGGAATGGGGCCAAAAGATTGCCACCATTGGATGAACCAAAGAGGGATCTTTGGAACGAATTTTTTATCAAAATTAAAGAACCAAGAATGAGACATACTTGATGTCTGATAAAAAAGAAAATGGAGCCAGGCGTCGATATAATCATGATAATTATATCTAATCTGGGTATCCGGAATACTTTTAAGAGTATTCGGATTCTGTCCCCATTGATCAGGTGTCAGAATTCTGATGATAAAACAAGAATGGGAAAAGATTTTTTAAGGATCCACTTTATCGTAAAGTGGTTTCAAGTAAATCGATCCCGTATGGGAGAGAATAGAAAGAAAAAATTTCAAATCTTTTTCTGGATTATGAGGAACCCAGTGCCATCCTGGCGAAAAATAATGAAAAGCAATTTGGAAAGGATCTGTTTCTACAATATTCTCAATGTAGAACAGACTCTGAAAATGTGATTTTTGAAAACTTTCTGCTTTGTTAGGAGTAGGGAATCTAAGCCTTCTTCTACCCAAAGGGTTGGACAAGGGATCATGTGGCATGGTAACTGCCATAGCAAACGAACTTGGGGTTACAGGTCTGGGCATAGTTCCCAAAACTGTGTATCTATTTACAACTTTCAGTGGGGAAGTTGGCATCAAAAGGGAAGCAGGAGGTGCTGGGAGAGGTGGAGGCCTCTGGGAGCTCTCAGGCTTCTCTGGTTTCTTTTTCTTACTCATTTTTTCTCTGCAGAAATTCACGGGTAAGAAAATCAGGGATGGAGTTTTCTGATCCTTTTATATACTCAATATCAAAATCAAAAATGCTTAAAATAGCTTGCCATCGTGCAAAAATTTATTTAGATGCAATGTTTTCAACATCTTTTTCTAAAACATACTTAGCACTTTTGCAATCAATTCTCAGAAGAAATTTTTGATTTAGTAAATCAGATTGAAATTTAGAAATGCATAGTACTATAGATAAAATCTCTTTCTTAATAGTACTATAATTTAATTGTGCATTGTTCCAGGTCCCGGAATGGAAACGAACAATTTGTTCGGAAGAACCTGGTGAAACACATTGTTTAAGAATGCCACCATAACCAATGTCAGAGGCATCTGTTTCAACGATTTTGAAATAATCAGAATTAGGGATTCCAAGACATGGAAGAGTTTTAACATATGTCTTAATTTTCCTAACAAGATTTGTGTGGATATCAGTCCACGGAGAAGGGTTGGTACGAAGTCTCTGGAAGAGAGGACGACACCGTTTTCTTAGATCTTTATAAAAATCAGCGATATAATTCAGTGAACCAAGAAATCTCTGGGGCTAAGTTTTATCTAAAATGACATCAGGAAATTTTTCAACAAAATCGATTGACCGTTGGATTGGTCTGATCTTACTGGCACAAATATCAAAACCAAGGAATCTAATCTTGGTTTGGAAAAGTTTAATTTTCTTAGCAGAAACCACTAGTCCATTTCTTTTGGCGATATCAAGGAATGCCAACAGATGTTTCCAATGATCATCAATTGATTTAGAGAATATCAAAATATCATCGATATAAACAATAGTGAAATGAGAAAAACTATTGAAAATATCGTTCATAATGTTTTGAAACTCAGAAGGGGCATTTTTTAGACCGAATGGCATCACGTTCCACTCGTAATGACCCAAAGGAGTACAAAATGCAGTCTTATAACGGTCTGACTCCCTAATTTGGATTTACCAAAATCTAGACTTAAAGTCAAACTTGCTAAAGACTACGGCTTCACTCAACCTATGAACTAAATCATTTTTGTTAGGGATGGGATATCTAATCCATTCTAACACTCTATTCAAAGGTTTGTAATTAATGACAAGTCGGGGAGACCCTCTCTCTAACTCTGATTAATCTTTTCTGAAGAAGATCAGAAATTTCATTTTTACAAAATTCTAAAGTCTCAGCATTCATTTGAATGGGCCGAGTTTTAGTGGGAATATTGTTCTCTGAAAAATCTTTAATATAAGGTAGAGAAATCTCATGTTTTTTCCGATTCCAAAAAGTATTGGGGAGATCGGAACAAATTTCAAAAACGAATTTTTTATGAAAATCCTCAATTTTTGAATGCATTAATGGCTCAGTCAAATGCTCAGAAATTTTTCTAATTCTTACTTCTTGTTGAAGAGAGAGTAGATGGTGTTTCTTAGCAACGATCACAAAAATTTTTCCTCTTGAAGTATCAGCTTCAAGTTTGGAAACAAAATTAAATTTGACTTTCTGTCCGAAGGGGTTAGTGGTGATCCCATCTTTCTTAGTCAAGAAAGGGCAAATAGAATTAATAAAAGGCATCCCTAAAATGACATCCCAAGTCATGTTTTTGACTAGGACGGAAGGGATACGAAAACACACATTGTCTTGACAGACATGGGCGTCATTTAGCTCATAGTTGATTTTCATCTTTGAGCCATTAGCCGCTAACAGTCTCTCAGTAGACTTTTCAAAATACTTGGTTGGAACCAAGCCTTCACGGATACAATTAAGATTCGATCCAGAATCAATCAAAGCAATCACAGAGAACTCAAATTCTCTACAAACAATAATTTTAACTTTCGCATACCATTTAATAGGCATGGATTGTCTTATCAAGCAAACAGCCTTGGGACTATCTGAGGGCTCATCATGGTCAGAAACTTTTGTTTCTTCATTATCGGAAGGATCTTGATCAAGAGCATGCTCAATTTTAAAAGTAATAAAATCTTGTTTTAAACTTGAATTTTCAAGTTTAAGATCATTAATCTCAGACTTGAGTTCAATAATCTCTTGCTTGATGATTCCGATTTCATGCTATAAATCAGAGGCAAAAACATTTTTCGGTTTTTTATCGAAACATTTTAATGTTTCTTGAAAACTGACTCTCTCTTGAGAAGATGACGACTCTCTACGAGTCATAGTCTTCCTGAGCTGGGCGAGATACTTCTCTTTTAGTTCAATATTCTCAAGCTGAGAAATCAAATCAAGAAGAAGGTTCTGTTGTTCCTCTTCTTTAGTTAAAACATTAATTGTTTTAACTCCAGAAGTTTTACAACAAGAACCACTACAATTACAGCCAAGCTTAACCATTACTTGAACTGATGAATCCAATTCTGAATGATAATCACTATTACTAGAACTGTACTCATCACGTTGTGAGGATGAAGAACCAGAATCGTTATCAAGTATTTGAAACAATTTTTGTTGCTCATCTTCACCAATGTTTAAAGCATTAAGCTTATTCTTCAATTTGGTGGATTTTTGAGGGTTTGGACAATTATTTGCATAATGTCCCCTCTTTCCACATTTAAAACACCTCTAATTCTTATCAAAGTTTTTCTTTGGAAAAGATTTTTTTTGAGAAAATCTTTTATGATCAGAAGATTTTCTAAAGAAATCAGTACGGGTTTTTCTTTTCTTTTGAAAATAATCACTGTGGGGTTTTTGGGAAAACCTTTTCAAATATTTTTTCTTTCTCTCTTTGGATGGAGTGATAGAAGGAAGGCCAAATTGTTGACAGAAATTTCTCATCTCATATTTGGCTCTCTTTCTATCTTTCATCTGCTAAGAGATGAGCTTTTGATCATTGCACATACTAATACCAAGTTTTTTAATTACGCTAGTAATATCACCATAGGTGTATCTATCGTCATTTAGCTCATAGTTGATTTTCATCCCAAGTCATGATTTTCATCTTAAGAAACTCTTAAGAACTCTCAAGAACTGAAACTTTCTTCTCTCTCTATATTTTCTTATGAATTTCATAAGAACTGAAGCCCATATTTATAGGTTTTGAAATTACAATGCAAGTTACTATGTAAGTCACTATGCAAGTCTCTATGCAAGATTTAAAATAATAGTAGTGGGGCCATTCACATAATTTTGGTGGTGGGGCAGGGGGCGGCAACCGTCCCTCCACTCGTCGTTCATTACAAATATTAGTTTATAAGCTTAGAGGTTAATGAATATGCATTCAAGTTCGATGATAAAACTATTTGCACAGAAGTTAACCCTCCCATTGAGGGGAAGTGAGAAAAATCATCGGGATCGCTTTCTGATCTTTGTAATGGATTGCACTCGATTAATACAGACTCATGAACATATATAACTTGGCAAATTATCTACTTGATCTGCAGAACTTCGAAGATAATATTGATGATAGATATCCGGACTCCTTAATACACAGGCTACTATTATCTGGACAAGCCCTTTCAAGTCTTTCTCGAAGTAGTCGGATTCCATAGGTTGCAACCTCCATATGCTTAAAAGGAAACTTTCGACAATATGAAAAATAGTAGAGAAAGTTGACAAAACAAAGTGTGAGAAAAACAAAATCATCCCATTCCATTCTGTGTAACACTCGAGTGTTATATACAAAGTTGAGAACAAATAAAAAAATGACAAAGGGACAATTGTACACTATTAGCACTACAACTGTACAAAGAAAGAAAAAGTAGGCACAATGCATTTACAGTGCTAATGAGATTGTAGAAATTCATTAGACAGTCAGCTTTTTTATAGTGGAGACTTGCTCTTTCTTGGCTTTATGCATGGTTGTGCATGCATGAATGAGGCTGCCTGTGTAACTTGGGGGATTCATTGAATGAAGCTTTTGAGTTTTGAGACTTCACCTCAAGATGGGAATATATGTTGAAGATGCCCATCTTGGATAGTAGGAACTAGAATGCTACAGCTGGTAATGCTTTGGTGAGTATATCTACAAGCCAAAATTTGGAAGTTATGTTGACTAGTGTGATGATACCAACAAGCACTTTTTCTCAAACAAAGTGGCAGTCTATCCTTATATGTTTTATTCTCTTAAGAAAAATGAGGTTTTAGTAAGATGAAGAGCAACTGTCACAATAGAACAAAACAGGTTGTGTGTGCTCTATTTTAAAGTCTTTCAACAAGGATAGTATCCAAATTATTTCACAACTTGTGTGAGCTAGGGTTCAATATTCTGATTCTACTAAGGATCTTGGAATAGTTGGTTGTTCCTTGAATTTCCAACTAATCAAAGAGTCACCAACAAAACAACTAGTGATTGACCTCCTGGTTTCTAGGCATGCTGTCTAATCTGAGTCACTAAAACTTTTGAGGTGCACTGAAGTTTGTAAAGGGAAGAAGAAGCCTTGTCCAATTGTTCCTTTAATGTACCTTAAGACTCTATAGGTAACTTGTAGGTAAACTTGGGCTGGTTTGTCCATGAATTGACTCAAAATACCAACAACATAAGTGATATAAGGCTATCTGCTTGTTTAGTAAATTAACCTACCAACTAACCTTCTATAGCTTGTAATGTCATTCAACAAATTTGTGTGAGAATAAGCCAACTTGTAATTAACTTCTATAGGAGTGTTTGTTGGTTTGCAGCCAAGAAGGCCTTCATCTTCAAGAATTTCAAGGCTGTATTTTCTCTGGCAAAGGTGAATGCCTACTTTGCTTTGAGCAACTTTTAAGCCCAAGAAGTATTTCAATGATCCAAGGTCTTTAATCTTAAACTAAGAATGTAAGTGCATTTTGACAGAGTCAACAACAGTTAAGCTTGAACTTCCTATAAGGATGTCATCTACATAGACTAAAAGAGCTATGTATCCATTTTTATAAAACCTTGTGAATAATGCATAGTCGAACTTAGATTGCTGGAAACCAATGGAAACAAGAGCAAAGGAAAACTTTGAATGTCATTGACAAGAGGCTTGCATCAAACCATACTAGGGTTTTTGTAATTTGCACACAATCCTCTAATTTTTATATGATGGAGACTCCCTTTCAAACTAATAGCCTGGAGGCAATTTCATATAAATCTTCTCTTCAAGATCTCTATTTAGAAATACATTATTAACATTTAATTGACATAAATGTCAATTGTAGATAGCTGCCAATGCTAGAAAGAGTTTGACAGTGGTGATTTTGGCAACATGGTTAAAAGTTTTTGGACAATCAAAGTTTTATACTTGTGTGTACCCTTTGACCACCAATCCAATACTTGTCCATTGTATATTTATATCCAACTGCTAACTTGCTAGCAGGCAAGGAGCTCAATGTCCAAGTTTTATTGTCTCCTAGAGCTTTCAATTCAGAATTCATGGCCTCTCTCCTATGCTTATACAGCATAGTCTCATTGTAGGATCTAGGTTCATGTGTAAGGGATAGAGAGATAAAGTAGACTTTGTAAGAAGATAGTTGGGAATAAGTGAGGTAATTCTGAATGGGATGAGCTATAGTGAAGTATGTTGAATGTTGTGTGGGGTGATCTAGATTGGGAGTTAGGTGGCAATGATAGTCATTCAAGTAAGTGGGTGGTTGTCTCAGACGATTTGATCTTCTGAATTGGATGTTATGGGTTTGAGGATTGTGGTTGAAAGGTGTTGCAGTGAGGATAGCATCTCCTTAAAATTTGATTGGGAGAGAAGCTTGAAATAGGATGGCTCGAGCAACAAAAAGGAGATGTTGATGTTTTCTTTCAACGACTATATTCTGTTGTGGTGTGTATACACAAGACTTTTGATGCAAAATACCATGGAGACTTTAAAAATCAATCATTTGAAACTCAAGGCCATTGTCTCACCTGAGTTGATTGATTTGTGCATTAAATTGAGTTTTTATCATTTGAACAAATGACTGCAAGAGAGACCTTATTTTAGTTTTAAATTTCATTAAGTAAACCCAAATGATTCCACTATAGTCATCAACTATTGTCAAAAAATAATGGTGACCTTGAATGAATGCTTGTGAATAAGGTCTCCATATAGTACAATGGATTAACTCAAAAATTGAAGATAAAACAAAAGTACTCAATGAGAAGGACTTTCTCTTTTGCTTGGCCAAATGACAAATAGTACATTGAATATGTTCATTAAAATTTACATTAGGAAATAGGGGAGAGCATTGACCGGTCCGGACCGGAAAGACCGACCGGACCGGTCATTTTGGACCGGATCGAGACCGGACCAAGTATGCCTTGGTCCGGTCCCGATCCAAAAACTTAGGACCGAAATAGGTCCGGTCCAAGTCCAGGCATTTTTAGGCCTGGACCAGACTAGACCGGACTGATTATACAAAATATTATATTTTTTAACAATTATATATATTATAAACTATAATTATAAATTAATTACATAATATATATTATTTATTATTTATGTATATTATTTAATATCAAAGTATTATTGTATTATTTGATGTATAATTATTTACTATATATCATAGTAAATAGTATTAGTATTAGTAAATACTATGTAGTACTAAGTCTAAAGTTTATAACTTTATATATTTAGTAAATTAGTTTCAATGTGTTATTATATTTTTTAATGTATAATTATAGTATATAGTACTAGTATATATTAATAAATTAATATCAACACTTAGCATATTTTAAGAGTTGTAGTATAAAATATAATATATGTATCAATTAATTTTTAAAAAAAATAAATTTTGAGTTGCATGGTCCGGACCATCCCATTTAAAGTTCGATTTGGTCTAGGCTTGGAAAAGCCATCTGGTCCATCAAAATCCTCCAAGACCGACCAGACCGATCTCCCCCCTATTAGGAACAATGGATTTGATTACACTTACCCTCTGATGAGAAATATGTCCTAATCTAAAGTGCCAAAGGTTAAAAGGTTGTTGTGTGCTGGCATTGAGAGCTTGATAATATGAAGCCAAATGAATTGCAATAAGAATTATGCGGCAAGGTGTTCTGGTCTTGTTGTAGGACGGACTCTGAATGAGGAATAAAGGCCTTAGTGCATTCTAGCAAGACATATGAGCTGCTGAATTTGTGCTTGAGTGAGAGGTAATTGATTTAAAGTCACAGGTTCTTTCTCCTGAGCACCAATGAGAGTTGTAACTTGATTTGTTGAGAGTAGTGGCTTGGTTTTGGTGAACTTGAAGTTAGGTGGAAACCCAATTAGCCTGTAACACTAATCCTTAGTATGCCCACTCTTCCCACATTGATTTCAAATCAAGTCATTTTGATCCTTCTTCTTGTTTGGACCATGATATGTTGCTAAAGTTGAATAGTATGTTGTTACATCTCATCTATGGCACATACAAAGAGTCATATTGTTTAGGAATAGGTATAGATCCATCAAGGAAACCTAGTTTTTTTTTTTTTTTGACAGATATAGCCAAAGTGAAAGATCTAGTCCATGAGAGGTAGTTGGGACTTGTCAAAGGAAACCACAATGTTAGTATAGTCACTGTGGTGGAGGAAAAATGAGCTATTGGGATCTTTAGAGGGTGAGTTCGAGTGAAATGATGCATGGGATGATTCTTCTTCAGGCATTTAAGGAAGAAATGAATGAGCAGCAGAGGATGAAATGAAGAAGAGATGAAGAGATGAACAAGTGATGTACAAATGATGAACAAATGAGTTTGAACAGATAAACAGACACAGGTTATACAGCCTGCTCTAATACCATGCTAAAAAGGAAACTTTCAACTATAAGAAAAACGGTAGACAAAGTTGACAACACAAAGTGTGAGGAAAACAAGATCATTCCATTTCATTCTGTATAACACTCGGGTGTTATATACAAAGTTGAAAACAAATAAAACAATGACAAAAGGACAATTGTACAATGCTAACACTACAACTGTGCAAAGAAAGACAAAGCAGGCACAATGCATTTACAATGCCAATTAGATGTTGCAAAGCTTTATCAAACAAACAGTTTTTTCATGGTAGAGACCTGCTCTTTCTTGGTTTTATGCATAGCGGTGCATAAAGGAGGCTACTTGTGTAAGTTGGGAAATTCATGGAATGAAGCTTTCGAGTTTTGAAACCATATCTAGACAGTTGCTAAATGAAGCTCGAAAGCATCTCCATTTATTTAACTTAGTAGTGAAAAATACTTGAGATAAGTGGAACAGCTGAAGTTGTTTTGGCTCAGCAAAGATGCATTGAGTGGGAGTAGCAAAGGCGAATAAACATTCGAGATTATTAAGGCATCAAAATCGTCTGCACCAGCATAGCAATAGACTTTCACTCAGCTGCAAGAATATTCGAGGCAACCAACTCTGCAATAGTTAGGCCACTAAGTCTGTAACTGAATACTAGCCAACTGTTTAATATTGATTGGAGTTGGTATTGGGTTTGTTACATTGTTTCTATTAATAGCAGCACTATTGTACACGAAATACAGGTTGGAAATATATGAGGAAATACATTTGAGCTCTCTGTTTCTCTATTGCCTTTTCACAAACAGATAGAGTCACTGCTTTTCTATTTGTTTCAACATGGTAATCAGGGCCTAAAGAGACCCAGGTCCCTTTCTCGATGGAGTCCCCTGAAAAATCCAACCCTCACCCAGTCCCTGCCTTCATTGTTACAGCAGCAACCCACTATGTTATCATAAAAAATTATATTTGCGGTTGTGAAATACTTAATTAGGTACAAGATCCATATAAAAAAAATTAATTTTTTAATAGTAGAATTCATTCTTTTTCAATACAATTGTGTGTTGCTTACATATTCTACGACTATATATAACATTATTTAATTTTTATTTCTACTTAAATTAAAAGAGTTAATTATATATTAACTGATTAAAGATTAAAGAAAAATGTTATTAATATAGTATACAAACATTTTGATTTGAGTTAAAAATGTTATTCAGTCATCGTAATCTATCTATATGTATATTATAAGAAAGTACACTAGAAAAGACCTCAAGTTCAATTTATAACATTGCTCTATAAATCTTTTCAAATAGATAAATCTCAAGCGTTTCTTTTTAGTGACAAAGTGTACTACGTAATATAAAATTAAAGTAACAGTATTTAACAAATCTACCGCCTAAGTAATTATCAAGGGAGAGCAAAAAAGGAAGAGAGATTTTGTGTGTTTCAAATAGTGCCAAAAACAGGCAGAGAGGAACTATTTATAATCCATCCATATATATACAACTGGTCTTAAAAGTGAACTATTACTCTTTCATACAATTGGCAGAAATGCAAAGCCATGCGTTGTACACACATTTAAGCAGTGTAACTTATGGCTTACGATTGTAACATTTTGGAGAGAAGGGATCAGCCCACGTGGGCGTCCCTCTATCGTACATATATATATATATATATAATGAAAGAATATATGCAAATAAATAAAGTTTAGTCTAAATTTCTTTATGTTTTTTTAGTTTTTGTTTTTAAGATAAAGCTCATGAGTGAATATTGCCTTTGCCTAGCTATAAAGTCGGCAATCGGCATTGTGCTTTGGAAAGGTTTAAAGGTGTGGGGCGGAGGGGTGCCATTATTGATGAAAGTTTGAAACCACTAAGAATTAAGAATCTTTTATTACTTAATTAGAAATATTATAATCACGAAGCGAAACGTAAATTGATATGGTATATAAAATTATAAAATTATTTTTTATTATAAAATAAATCTATTGTATCAAATAAAATTATTTCAGTTATAGCTTTATTTATTTATTTATTTATTTATTTTAAATGTGACTATAATACTTCTCATTGATTAATCTTTCACCTCTTATCTCACCATAAGTCGCTACAGCATCTCATATGTACGCAGGTGTGAATGCAGATATATAAGTTATAACAGTGTAATTGTGTCACTTGAAAAGTTGAATCTATACTTATACCTAAACAATATGTAATTTGTGACTTGTTATTCTACTTAAACACATGACACATATATATTTAAACATTAAGATAGAATTTGCTAGAGACAAAAATGACAAATCTGATTATATATGTACGTCGAAATGTATGGTATAAGGCCGCTTCCACGTAAATTTTTTTATAAGTTATAATGGTATTTCCATTTTCTTAAATAAATATCCTTGCTGATTAGTTATACATCTATAATTGTGCTTGAAATAGATAATATGGTCTTTTACAACCAAAAATATTTCCGACGAGCTTTTTTGTTAAACTCCAAAAGGTAATTTTTATTTTATTTTATTTATTTATTTATTTTTATTTTTTACATTTTAAGAGCTGCAACAATTAATTACACTTTGTGAGCAAAATATTTGCGGCAAGTCTAAAATCTCCACAATAGTCAATATTAGGAGTGTTCAACCGGATCTGGTTTGTTTCCGGATCCGGTTATAAATCCGGAAAACCAGGATATCCGGGCGAATATCCGCCCAGATTTATTTTGGATGGGTATAAAAATGTAATATCCGCCCGGATCCAGTTATGGATCCAGATCTTAATTCGGATACCCGTAACCGGATGTATAGTTGATTCAAGTCTTCATTCTCAACGTCTCGAGCTGGAGCTCTCTTTCGATTTCTCTCTCGTCTGAAAAGGAACCCTAGCTCTCTTTCGTCTCGATCTCTCTCTCGATTTCTCTTATTTACTTGGTAACTCTCTCTCTCTCTCTCTCTCTCTCTCTCTCTCTCTCTCTCTCTCTCTCTCTCTCTCTCTCTCTCTCTCTCTCTCTCTCTCTCGATTTAGTTGGATTGTCTAGAATTTTTCTCCATCTCTTGAAATCAGCAGGAACCCTAATTTTCTACGAGGAGCGCGATTGCGAGTCTGCCATACTTTCGTTCCGTCACTGTTTGTTCCATCTTTCTTAATCAACTCTGAAACCTAAGGTATGTTAATCTTTCTCTCTCTCTCTCTCTCTCGATTTAGTTAGATTCCTTTTTTCTAGGTTTGTGTTAGATTTTCACTTGAGTCTGTTTGGATTTGTGTTAGATTTATAGATTAAGTATTTTTGCACAAATGATGGAACATTTTAGTTTTAATTTCATTTTGAATGATCTGGGTTCATCTCAATGACTCGAGAAAACATGAACTTGTTTGTGGCAGAAATGTGGTTCTGCTACCCGAAAAAGAACTTACTATGCGTTTGAAAAATTGAGAACAAAATGCAACCAAATTGGTTAAATTTGTAGTAAGATCTTACAAGTAACATGAACCAAGCTGTAGTACTTGATATAAACCATGATTGGAATTTAGTTTAGTATGCTTTTTCATAGATTGGATATATATTTATTAAGGATGGATTAAAATCCATCACATATAATATATATATAATCTTTATACTGATCAATTTGATCTTGTGCCTTTGTTTCCAGCAGTTAATTCATGGGGGAATTCTTGCTCTATTCTTTAACACTTAAAATTGTTGATGCTAGTGCTAGAAGCAATTGTTTATATAATGGACTTTATTGTTAAACTTTTTTCTTTAGGAATGTCATAATTACTTCCTGAACAAAAAAAAAATATATATTGTTAATTTAATAGAAGATTACATTACTAAATCATATATATATATATATCAATATTTTTTTAATTGTACATGTAACCTTTCTCAGTTCTAGTTGATATTTGTACTGTCCCATTGTTAATGTTGAAGATCATATATATAGTACTAGTGAATTTCTGCATCTGGAAGTATTAATGAAAACATATCCATTTAAAATGAGACTTACTTGATTTACACAAAACATGAACAGTGGTGCGAGAACTTGAGGACTGGTTTGCCACTTTTTACTTCCTTTTCCGACATGTATTATTGTTTTTGGAATTTGTTATATTTATTATTGATTGTGATATTAAATATGTAAAATTAATGTAACAAGTATGCATGAACTTGCTTCTACTGAACACTGATTAATTTCCTTTTAATTACTTTACTCGTATGGATTATCGATTTATAATCCATTGATGGAGGCTCTTGTTTTTTTTTTCTTCTTCTTATGTTTAAAACAGATGGAAGGTAGTTTTAGTGGGTCACTTTTATCACATTGAAGTTTTTTTTTAGCCTTCAAGTTGTCTGTTTTAGTATTTTCTCTTATGTTACATGCCAAACCTTATGCATGTGCTCACTTATTGTTAGAGCTATTGATTACAGGTGGGTTCAAATAATTAACCGAAAAATATTGAAAACACATCTTTATGAATTTAATCTATTTGCCGCGTTCAATGCTTCTATTAAATATACTCTTTTAGTATGAACAACTTGTTATCTTGTCTTAATCTCAACTTTGTTGATAAAAATAGTGAGCATAGGCTCCTAAAGAAACTCGAGAGAGAATTAAATGAAAATGTTTTGTAACTTCTGATTCTGATTGTAGTGTACAAAAAGCATCACCCTCCTTCACTGTTTGATGAAGTATGGAGATTAGAAAAGATCGGCAAAGATGGAGCTTTCCACAAGCGTTTGAATCGGGAAAACATCAACACCGTGAATGACTTTTTGATCCTACTCTTCATAGACCCTCCATTAATTTCCTTTTGAAGTCTTCACTAATTTATGTCTAGAATTTTGAGTTAAGGTACAATTTCCAGGATCTGTCTTGTAAAGGATGGTGTAGTGTTTCTTGTACTAGTTAAAACTCAAAGAACAAGCAGCTATGTCTTGTACTATGTGCGGGCTTACATTCTCCTGATGATCATGATCTATGGTTGATTTACATTTTCTAATTAATTTTCACAATCTATGGACTAAAGTTTTGAGGCATTTTCTAAATGATACCGAAAAGAAAAGAAATGGATAGTCAAAAAAAAAAAAAAAAAGATATTATAATTTTTCTCAAATTTTTTTTTTTTGTTTTAACTCTTATTTAAAAAAAAAAGTTACCCGAATTTTAAAAGAGAAAGAGAAAAATCCGGTTTTCCGGTTTTAAAACCGGGTATCCGAATATGATTCGGTTATTTATCCGGATTGTAACCGGATTTAATCCGGGTGGATAACCGCCCGGTTTTTAAGATCCGGTTCGGATCTAGTTATGGCCGGATATCCAGATCTGGATCCGGATTCAGATCCAGTTGAACAATCCTAGTCAATATATTCGACAATTAACAATCTACTGGAGAAAAATCACATAATCAACCATGGACTGCAGCAAATAGTATTTTTTTAGAGGAGTTGTATATGCACATATAAAAGAATTACATAAAATTAATCTCATAAATTCATATTATTCCATGTGAGCCGTCAGATATGTATTATAATAAAAATAAAGTTACAATTTGATAAGTCACATCAAGACACATTAATTTGTAAGATTTGTAATCACTTTATAGCTAAAGTATTTCTCTCTTTTTATATTATAAATAACTACTTGCGGTGAATGATAATGGCAACAAATGAATACTTTCTACATCAATGTCTGCTATGAATAACTAATTGAGATGAAAAATTCTACTTACAACTAAGGCCTCATGTGGAGCTTAGATTGACCTGACAACAATTCAGTTCAATTTAATTTTAAACTAAGTCTAACATTCAAATATTTAATTCTTAAATTCTTAATTCACTAAACTCATCTTAACTCAAGATTTTTTAACACATGAGACTCACAATCTTTTCTAATTTATACTTCTTTATATGCGAGACTCACAATCTTTTTTAACTTTCTATAAATACATATAAATTCATCTTAACATTCAAGTATATTTAAATTTCTTTTAGGTAAGCCTCACAAAACTCATTCTACTATCTCAACTCGCTATTATTCATAAAAGAATTTCTACTTATCTTAACCCAACTCAACACCTAAACCGGGCCTAAAAGATTGTTATTTCCACTATTTTAACTCATATGACAAACTTTTCCGATGAAAATTTAAGCGTATATGCCTTGGCTAATGTTAGCAGTGAATCACTTTTTGCGGGACATATTTTATTTTATCATAAAAAAAATAGCATCGGTAACAATATGTTAAGAGTATAATTTTATACAACATGTTCTCATCTCACTTTTATTTTACTATGTAAAATATGATAGAATTATTATTAATGATAAATAATTTTTCGATAATAATAATAAATATATCACATTTTTAATAATAGAATGAAAGTGGATTGATAGTCTGCTGTATAGAATTTTTCATATAGTAATAGTGGCGATCATGCAACGCTGATTTCTAATAATAAAAAAAAGACATTTTTCCACGAGTTTGAAACTTTTTCCGGCAAATAGGTTTATGTGGTCATGTCAATTAGTCAAATTGACTAATTGGATTAGCTACGATATTGCGGCAAGGCTTTCAATTTTATTTTTATTGTCAATTAACTTAATTACTAATCTAATATTCCATTAGAGTGGTATCCATTTGTCATTGGCACTGTTGAGTCATGGCTTGGAGACATGCCTCTCCTGTACTCTCGCTCGAGCAAAGTTGATCCCGCTCAAACGAGAGTCCAACATGTGACTTCGTTAAGGTCCCACTCGAGCGAGATTCAGGCAGTGACTACGCGCGACCCTCGCTCAATGTTCAGCTCAAGAGAGATCGCATAAATATAAATATAGCAATCTCTTTTGCTGCTTCGTCCCAGACGAAGCTCCACCCCTGTTTTCGACGCCAATGAACAGCCCTCTCCTTTGATCATTTCTTTTCCATTTCTTGAGTGGTTGAGTGTAAACATGTGAGGATTGAGTGTATACACGTGAGGTGAGTGACTTCTGTTGTAAGAATCTTTTGATTCTCTCTCTGTAATCTCTATTTAATCATAGTGAAATTTGTGACCAACCTCCAGTAGATGTAAACTCAGTTGAGCTGAACCACTTAAATTTGTGTGTTCTTTACTATTTTAGTTGTCTTAGTTGCTATTGCTGCATTTGATTTCATATCTGTATTGTTTGTTTTATTGGTTTATTCCCAACAAACTGGTATTAGAGCTATCTAACTCTGTGAAGAACAGAAGGGATGGCCACAACCAGATTTGAAGTAGAGAAGTTTGATGAACAGAACAGTTTCAGTTTGTGGTGCTTGAAGATGAAAGTTTTGTTGCGCCAGCAAGGGTTATTCAAAGTTCTTGAGGAGAGGTATGCTGATTCTCTTGTACCATCTAAGAACAATGAAGAGAAGGTACATAGTACTATTTTATTGTCTTTATCTGATAGAGTGTTAAGAAAGGTTGCTGAGGAAGAGACTGCTAAGAGTCTCTAGAACAAGCTTGAGAGCTTGTACATTAAGAAATTACTTACTAACTGGTTGTATTTGAAACAACGGTTATATACTCTCAAGATGAATGAGGATTCATCTATGTCTGAACACTTAGATGAGTTTAACAAATTTTTATGAATCTTAGAAATGTTGACATCAAGCTTGATGATGAAAATCAAGCTTTAATAGTATTGTGTTCATTACCTGCATCATTTGAGAATTTTGTAAACTCTATGCTATATGGCCGAGATACCATTTCCTTAACTGATGTGAAATCAGCTTTGAACTCGATGGAGTTGAGGAACAGGTATAGTGATAAGGGTGGTGAAACTCAAGCTAATGGGTTGATTGTCAAAGATTCCTCCAATAGAGGAAGATCCAAAAATAAGGGTTTAGAGAAAGGCAGAGGCAAGTCTTGGGGGAAATCCAAGTTCAACAAGAAAAAGGTCGAGTGTTATTACTGCCAGATGTTTGGACATTACAAGAGTGAGTATACTAAGCTGAAGAAGAAGAAGGAATCCACAAGTTCCTCTAATGCTGTCAGTGTTGCCGATGAATCTGATGGCTCAGATATGGTCCTTGCAATCAGTGATTCAACTAGTCGGTTTAGTGACAAGTGGGTTATGGACTCAGCTTACACTTTTCACATGTGTCCCAAAAGGGACTGGTTCATGACATATGAACCAGTCAACAGTGGTTCTGTTTTGTTGGGGAACGACACAGCTTGCAAGATTGCGGGAATGGGTTCAATAAAGATCAAGATGTTTGATGGGATAGTTAAGACATTGACCAATGTCCGACACATTTCAGTTCTAAAAAAGAATCTCATCTCTATGGGAGTCCTTGATTCTTTGGGGTTGAAGTACACGGGATAAGGTGGAGTACTGAAAGTCAGCAAAGGCTCCATGATTATTATGAAGGGAGATCAGAAAGATGGTCTCTATTTCCTTTAGGGCAGTACTGTCAGCGGTGAAGCTGTCATTTCAGTATCTGATGAGGCAGAGTCTGATAACACTTGTCTATGGCACATGATATTGGGTCATATGAGTGAGAAGGGGATGTCTATCCTCTATAAGCAAGAGTTGCTAGGAAATCAGAACATAGGCAAACTTGACTTGTACGAGCACTGCATGTTTGGCAAACAGAACAGAGTCCAGTTTGCAACAGGGGTCCACAGCACTAAAGGTACAGTGGACTACATTCATTCCGACCTTTGGGGTCCATCCTCAGTTCCATCGAAGGTGGAGCAAATTACTTGCTTACTTTGATGATTACTCACGGAAGGTGTGCGTTTATTTTCTGAAGTAGAAAAGTGATGTCTTCGAGAATTTTAAGCATTGGAAAGTTCTGATAGAGAACCATACTGGCAAGAAGGTTAAACAACTTCGCACTGACAATGGAATGGAGTTTTGTAGCAGTGACTTTGATGAGTTCTGCAAGAATGAAGGGATTATCAGGCAACGTACAGTTAGGCACACTCCACAATAGAATGGGGTAGCTAAACAGATGAATCAAACCCTCCTAAAATGAGCACGTAGTATGCTCTCCAATGTCGGGGCTAAGTAAGGACTTCTGGGCAGAAGCAGTCAACACAGCCTGCTTTCTGGTGAACCACTCTCCAGCCACAGCTATTGGTTTGAAGACACCTAATCAGGTATAGTCTGATGCACCTACTATTTATTTGAATTTGAAAATTTTATGCTGTCCTACTTATTTTCATGTTAATGATGGTAAGAACTTAGGGCAAAAAAATGCATATTTATGGGATATGCTATTGGGGTCAATGGATATAGGTTATGGTATACTGATCCCAAGTTACCCAAGTTCGTAATTAGCAGAGATGTTACTTTTGATGAAAAATCTATGCTTAATCCGAGAAAGGAAATTCCTGTGTCTACAGGAAAGAAGATGGAGCTACAACAGGCTCTACAGAGGACATCATCTGAAACTCAAGATCATGCTATGGTTGATGAACATGATTCTGGGTCTAAGACTGAAACACCAGTTGAGGAGCAATACAATATAACTACTGGTAGACAAAGGAGACAAATCAGACCACCTCAGAGATTTGTTCAAGCAGACATGGTTATGTAGGCACTCGCAACAGCAGAAGAAATTGTTGGGCAGGAGCCTTCTATTTACTCAGTGGCTGTCAAGAGTACCGAGTCTGCTTAGTAGTGCTCAGCTATGACTGAAGAGATTGAATCTCTTCATAAGAACCAAACTTGGGATTTGGTTAAGTTACCAGCAAAGACGAAGGTTGTGGGCTGCAAATAGGTTTTCAAGAAAAAAAAAGGGAATCCAGTCTGAGATAGATACAAGATACAAAGCATGCCTAGTTGCTAAATGTTTCAGTCAGAGGGAGGGGATCGACTTCAATGAAGTATTCTCTCTAGTTGTAAAACACAGTTCAATCAGAGTTTTACTAGCCATCACGACTTTGTATGATCTGGAGCTTCAGTAGCTTGATGTGAAGACAGCGTTTCTACATAGCGAGCTTGAAGAGACTATCTATATGCGTCAACCAGATGAGTTCATTGTTAAAGGGAAGGAGGACTGAGTTTGCAAACTGAAGAAGTCTTTGTATGGTTTGAAGCAGTCGCCTAGGCAATGGTATAAACGTTTTGACTTGTTTATGATTGATCATGGTTATTTGAGAAGTAGCTATGATTGTTAAGTATATCATAAACAATTGCCTGATAAGTCTTTTATTCACTTATTGCTTTATGTTGAGACATGCTTATAGCTTCTAAAAGCATGGTTGATGTTGATTTGATGAAAATTCAACTTAGAAATGAGTTTGAGATGAAAAACTTAGGTGCTGCTAAAAATATTTTGGGAATGAAAATTCACAGGGATAGGAAAGTTGGGAAGTTGTACTTGTCCCAGAGAAAATACGTTGAAAAGGTTCTTAACAGGTTTGGAATGTCTAACTCCAAACCTGTAAGCACGCTGTTGGCGATGTATTTTAGACTTTCAGCTTCCCTATCTCCCCAGACTGATAAGGAGGAACAGTCCATGGCAAGAGTTCCTTATTCTAGTGCTGTTGGCAGCATTATGTATGCCATGGTTTGTACCCGTCCAAACATTTTACAGGCAGTGAGCGTGGTTAGCAGGTACAAGGCTAAGCCTGGTAGAGTTCACTAGGTGGCAGTGAAATGGATTCTGAGATACTTGAAGGGAATCTCGCATGTTGGCTTGTTATTTGATAGAGATGTTGATCTCAGTTCTGATGTTGTTGGTTTTGTTGATTCTGACTATACTGGGGATTTAGACAAGAGAAGATCATTGACAGGTTATGTTTTCACATTGTGTAGTTTTGCAATTAGTTGGAAAGCAACACTTCAATCAACTGTTGCTTTATCAACTACGGAGGCAGAATACATGGCAGCAGGCGAGGCTGTCAAGGAGGCCATTTGGATGAAGGGGCTGATCAGTGACCTGAGTCTTCAGCACGAAGGGATGACAGTATTTTGTGATAGCCAAAGTGCTATACATTTGACCAAAAATCAAATGTATCATGAGAGGACAAAGCACATCGATGTTAGGTATCATTTTCTCAAAGAAGTAGTTGCAGATAGTACAGTAAGTATTCAGAAAATTGCTACTTCAGATAATCCAACAGACATGATGATAAAGCCAGTTGCAGTACACAAGTTCAAACTTTGTTTGGACTTGATTGGAGTTCGAGATTTTCAAATCCCTTAGGGGATTTTGATGGGGTTGGTTTTCTTTTTGTTGATATTGGGTTTTCAGTGAGGCTTGTGGGTATTCAAGCCAAGGTGGAAATTTGTTAAGTTATGGCTTTGATACATGCCTCCCTTGTACTCTCGCTCAAGCAAAGTTGATCCTGCTCGAGTGAGAGTCCAACCCATGAATTCGCTCAACCCTCACTCAAGGTCCCACTCGAGCGAGATTCAGGCAGAGACTACGCTCAACCCTCGCTCAACGTTCAGCTCGAACGAGATTGACCTAACAGTGTTCGCTCGAGCGAGATTAAGTTTCGCTCAAGTGAGATATCATAAATATAAATATAGTGATTTCTTTTCTGCTTCATCCCAGACGAAGCTCGCGCCCCCTATTTTAGACGCCAAGGAACAGAGCCCCCTCTTTTGATAATTTCTTCTCCATTTCTTGAGTGTATACATGTGAGGTGAGTGATTTCCGTTGTAATAATCTATTGATTCTCTTTCTGTAATCTCCATTTGATCATAGTGAAGTTTGAGACCAACCCCCAGTAGATATAAGCTCAGTTGAGCTGAACTACTTAAATTTGTGTATTCTTTACTGTTTTATATCTCTTAGTTGCTACCGCTGCATTTGATTTTATATCTGTGTTGTTTATTTTATCGGTTTATTCACAACGGGCACTACAAGAGAAAGGGGTAGAAATTACCAATCTAATGCAAAAATGATTGTTTTCACTAGAAATAACTTTTTGCTAAAAATAATTTTTGTGACATTTTTTCCTACTTTTTGTGACAAAATTTGTATCGCAAAAGGCCTTTTTTTATTTTTTTTGTAGTGTGGTGTAAATGGATTTGTTTTGATAATTAATCAACCGATGTTGGTTGTACATGTATATTTAAACAATTATGCACGTTTATTGAGTTTTTGTGATTTTTCCATCTACTAATAAATTGGAATAGAATGTACATGTATTAATTATTTTTGTCTTTGGAGTTGCAAGACAGATAGTAGAAGACCACTCTATTGGATCGGGTTTTCAAGCTGGCCCAATGCTATTGTCTAAGGACCCCACTCTATATAAGGTAAAAAAAAAAGTGAGTTTTTATTTATAGCTTTTTTTAAATTAATAAAAATCATTTCATTAAATAAGAATTTAAATATTTTTTATATTTTCAATGTATATAAGGTCTCATGATACTAAATTTAATATTTAATACAATAAATTATTTATATTTTTAAATATTTTAAGATTTTACTAAATGGACGTACAAAAGTTGTATTAAGGCCTCATTTTAAAGTATTTTATTAAATATAAATTCAATCTCCTTTGATTAAAGATTTTAAAAATATTTTATATAATAACTTATAAGTTATTATATTATAATTATAAATAATTTATTTAAATTTCGCCTAAGACCTCAATAGATGTTGAGTCGCCCCTGGGATTATTACAGTACAATTCGTTTTCCCCTTTGTTTGAGCATCGGATCATAACGGTCTTGTTTTCAACTTTAATTATGCTTGGTTTTTTTTTTTAATTAGCTTATTGCGATGTCTTATGTTTTCCTTAAACTCTATCTCATCGTACTGGTATAGAAGACGGAATCGACGTTTCTACACTCTCAAGCTTGGGCATGAGCCACTAGCAATGGAAGCCTCCATTGAGTGCATTGGTCCAACCATGCACTGAAGTGACCCTCTTGGTATATACATATGATACCTACATTATCTCACCTAGTCCTCGTACTAACCTGATTTCTTCCTTTGTAAGTAGGCAATGGGAATGGAGAGGTTCCACCTTGTCAATATCCGTATCCAAATGACAAATAAGAAAATGGAGAGGACTAGCTAGTGTCTGTTTGGAATTCTAGTAGAAAATAAAGTTTTTTATAATAGCATTTTTAATTATAGAGTTTTATAACTAAAAAAATCCTGCTATTAAAAGTTGTTTATTATTTAATAAATATGCACTTAAAACACTTTTAAAACTAGTTAAGTTTTAATTTTTTTAGATGTAACATTATCCAATTTAATGCTTTTTGTTTTTAATGCTTAAAGAATTTGTTATAAATTTACCAATTATACTTTTTTTCTAAAGAGCTTTTAGAAGATTAAAAGTAATTTTTAAACTTTCAAATCCGGCCCCAAACAGGTACTAAACAATATTTATTTATTTATTTTTTTGTGAGATGGTTACTTTTGATGGATATGTTAAGATTGTCAAGAAAATACCAAAAAATTTGGGATAGTTTCTTTCACTACTGCTAATTTCTTATTGGAATATCTTTTGAACAATGGTAGGTAGCGATCATCTCCATAATGACCAGCTCGTAAATAATCAGGTCTCGTGCTACACCCTCCGGTAAAAGTACTGCAGCACGAGAGATGTTACGTCAAATGGTCATTTTTTTAATATATATTTCTTATACTTTTAAATATTTAAAAAATAAATTCGTAATATAAATAAATATTTTTTTAATCATTAAACAAAAGCTAATGAGTAGTGAAACAGTTATCTCTATCCACAACTCCTTTATCATTTATGATATATTTATTTTTTTATTATTTTTTTAAATATTTTTTAACATCTTTAATCATTAAGAAATTTAAAAAAATATATAGTTTCATTATTAATTATTTTCTTAATTAACTATTAAGTAAATAAAAAATAAATAAAATAATAATAATAATAAATGAAATATAACTCTATTACTATTTAAAAATAATAATCGGCAGCCACAATCAGTGGCTTTTGTTATTTACTCGAGAAAGTTTTTGTTTGGGTGATACTACACCCACTCCTGAGGGATCTCATTCGGATCTCGTCCGGCAAATATTTTTTTTATTTTTGGTTTTTTTATTTTATTTTTTTAGATAGTTTTTATATTTTATTTTTTTTAAAAAAATTAAGATATTATTAAAAAATACTTACTTAATCATTAAGTTAAAAAATAATAAAATAATAATTTTTTTAAATTTTTGTGATTTTTTTTTTGTGACTCTAACATTTCTCAAAGAATAAAGCAAAAGCAATTTTTTTAAAAAATTGTTGGTCTGGTTTGGATTCCACACTCACCTTAACTCATTTTAATTTATTTTCATTTCATCATTACACTTTTTCAATTTTTCATATAGAACATTAGGGGTGGGCAGCGGGTACCCGACCCCGCTGCCCCGCTCGCTTTCCGCTCCGCCCCCTTTGGCAGGATGGAGCACCCTGGTAGCAGTGGTGGGGTCGGGGAAACCCCACCCGCTATAGGGGAGAAAGACAGTGCCGAGGGCGGGACGAGGTGGGCCCTGTACTGTATATACTCCCGCCCCCGCCCTCGTTTTTCAAAACTCACCTCCATTTACTATTTTACCTTCCAAGCTCACCATTATATTGAATGAACCCTTAGAAGGCTGGAATTAGATATGCATCAAGCCCTCCTTGTTTTTAGAGTAGCAATCGTAATCGTTCTCCTCCGCCAAACATCCAAATGATGATGATGATGATGATGATAATGATAAGGTGTGTAAGTCTAACATTCTCTACAATTTTTGTTCTTAAATAAGAAGAAAACAAATGCTTACGGCTTACATGGTCCCCAATCCTCATATCTCATTCGTGGGTTACTTATCAATGCTTTAGAATCTTCTTTTCTATACTATTTTTTTAGTCAATGACCCAGATGGAATGCCATTTTTGCAAGATTCTCATTCTCGATATTGTTGCTACCTGCTATTCCTTCGACTTGAGAAATCCTAGATCGAAGAAGAAGATGAATTCGACTTGTGCCTGAGGAGACGACGTCATATGGGCGTGAAGTCAAGGTTACAAGTGATTTAAGTGAAAATGGTGTCGTGTTGCATTGTTGGTGCATGAGTCCCAGCCTAGAGAAGAACGACGTCATTGAAGGCTTAATGGATCCATGGAAGTGTCATGCAGCACATTTTAGCCTAGTGAGTAATTTAAATTTTTTTAAGTTAAACGAAACATTTCTTTCTTCTCTTCCAAACATGTAAAGTCGAAAAAACCCTAACACTTAGACTTTTCTTCATCTTCTAATTTTTCAGACCTGGTTGAAAATGAAGACAACGAGATTGAACAAGAGTTTCTTCAAGTCAGACTTCAAGCTCTGCAAGTATGTGTACAAAATCTACTTATTTATTTCTTCTCTAATATTTTTTCTACCTCTACATAAACAAAAAATTGTCCAGATTTCACTTCTGTTTTTATAATTCCTAAAGCATGCGCGCCTGTTATATTCTCTTGATCTCCAAACATTTTACCATGGCGGAGGGCAGACGGTTGGGTGTCCACTTCCGCACCCCCGTCATCGAACAGGGTACTCCGCCCCCGCATGGACGGCAACGAAGCACGGGGAAGAAAATCCTCCTCCCGCCCATGTGGGGGCGGGGGGCAGAGTAGAAGTGGCCCCGCCCCCGGTAGGGTGGGTAGCACCCCTACAAAACACAAATCCGTATACATTTTTTTTATAATTCTAATACACATTTTTCAAATCTCAATATATTTTTTTCAAATTCTAAAATAATAATAATATTAAAAATAAACTAAATTCATCTCAACTCATCTCATCTCCGAATCCAAATGGGGCCTTATTGTTTTTATTCCTTGTTATTCTCCTTTTTGCACGATAATTAACTTTTTTTTTATAGAAACACTTATTATCGATCTGGCTTATAAGCTCATAAAAACAGTCTTTCACTCTTGAGATGACAAATCATATATTACACAAAGAAACAATACACATACCCACATGAAATTAATATATAGGTCAACAACTGTCATACCCATTTCTAAGCTCAGTGAAGATCAATCCAACGCTCATCTCAACGTCGATAAAAAAAAAATATTTTTTCACTATGAGAAAATGCTTACCTTCTCCTTAAAAATCTTGAGACCCTGTGGAGAATAAGGGAGTGAGCCAAGCATGGTAGTTTAAAGGTTTCTATGGTTCACCTAAAACCATTCAAAGACAGGCCTCTTGGGATCTATTGGTGGCTTTAAAACTAGTAGATCGTAGACCATGGATGGTATGTGGTAACTTTAATGAAATTCTATCACACCAAGAGAAGAAGGGTGGAGGTAGAAGAAGTGAGAGCCAAATGGAGAAATTTCGAGTGGTTTTACAAATGTGTGGATTGTTTGATTTGGGATAGAGGGGGTCAAGATACACTTGGAGTAATGGACATGCTGATAGCACTTTTACAAAGGAGAGGTTAGACAGAATGCCACTATAGACTGGATTCATTTGTTTACCAAGACCCAAGTGGAAGAGCTGGAAACAAGAACTTCGGACCATAGAGCCCTTCTAATAAATTGTTTCAAATATTGGCTTAGAAACAATAATGCAAAGGCAAGGTATTTTTGATATGAATTAGCTTGGGGCAGTGACCAAGAATGCAAGAGAAGAATCCAAGAAGAGTGGAGTAAGGAAGATTTACCAGAGCTGCCACATAGGTAAAGTGCAAAGCTATTTAAAAAGCAATCAACAAGTCTTGGCTCACTGGGGTAAAAATAGAGCATATGTGATTGGACAACAGATTAAAGTCAAGACTAAACTGCTAAAAGCTCGACATAATAGGGAAGACCAACAGAATACAAAAGACATCAAAGATTTGAAGAGTGAGCTGGGGGAATTATTATTGAAGGAGTGCAAGATGTAGAAGCAGAGAGTCAAAGTTCACTAGTACAAACGAGGAGATAAAATACAAGGTATGTTCATGCTTGTACTACTCAAAGACAGAGAATTAATAGAATAACATGCATAAAAGAAGAAGCTAGATAGTTTAAACAGAATAAGAATGATGTTTGTCAAGTGCTCCAGCAAAACTTTCAGACAATTTTTTCATCTACTGAACCAAGTATGGTAGCAGTTGAAGATTGTTTGAAGAATATGGAATCAAAGGTAACCAATGAGATGAATGGAAGACTGGTTGCACCATACACAATGGAGAGAGTGAAAGGGGCTTTAAAACAAATGAATCCATGGAAGTCCCTAGGTCTCGATGGATTTGGTACAAGATTTTATCATGATCATTGGTAAGCTGTGGGGCCTAAGGTGTGTTTGGCTATCTTAGAGCTGCTGAATGGAAGTCAGTTACCAAGGGATATAAACCATATGTTTATAGCTTTGATTCCAAAGGTGAATAATCCACAATCTGTGACAGAGTATCGACCAATTTCCCTTTGCAATGTTCTATACAAACTTCTAGCTAAAGTCATAGCAAATTGACTCAAGAGTGTATTTCCTAAAATAATATCAAAGTGGAAAAATGCTTTTGTGCCAGGGAAGAGCATTGTTGATAATGTAGTGGTGGCTTTTGAACTTCTTCACTCGATGATGCATAGGAAAAAAGGAAGAGAATGTTGCCTAGCTCTCAAAATGGACATGTCAAAAGCTTATGATTGTATTAAATGGAACTTCTTGGAAAATATTATGAGGAAGCTAGGATATATGGAAAGTTGGATAGCTTTGGTAATGAAGTGTGTTACATCTGTCACCTTTTGTGTGTTAGTGAATGGCAAGCTAGGGAATAAAATTCAGCCACATTGAGGTCTTAGGCAAGGTGATAATGCTGAAGCTTTGAGTTCAATGATAACCAAAGCTGAAATGGAAAGAAAGTTGAATGAAGTAGTAGCAGCTAAAAGGGGTACCAAGATTAGATGATTGTGTCATATTCACCATAGCAAATAAGACCAATAGGAAGACAATTCAAGAGATTTTGAATAGATATGAGAGGCTTCAGGTCAGGTTATAAATAAGCAGAAAACCTTAATCATGTTTAGCTCTAATACAAGGCAGGAGACTAAGACTGAGATCATGAGAAAAGTAGGTGCAATGTTGTGTGGTGATTATCGAAATTACTTGGGCCTTCCCACGATGGTTGGTAGATCAAGACTTGAAACATTTAAGGGGATCAAAGACAATATTTGTAAAAGAATGCATAGGTGGAAGAACTCTATGTTATCTTCAGCTGGAAGAGAAATTATGGTAAAGGTTGTGTTACAATCGATTCTTACATACACATTGAATGTGTTTTTGTTAACAAAAAAGCTTTGTTCAGATATTAATGCAATGTTGTCTAGATTTTGGTGGCAAAATTAAAAAAAAAAAAAGGTCAACCTATTTACTGGAAGAAATGGAAAGCAGTGGGAACAAACAAGGTTGAAGGAGGTTTAGGCTTTAGAGACATTGAGATGTTTAACAAAACTTTGCTAGCAAAGCAAGCATGAAACCTGCAGGTGAATAAAGATTTCCTTAGTTGCTAAAGTTTTTCAAGAAAAATACTATACAAATTCTCAATTCAAAGATGCCAAATTAGGGTTCTGTCCATCACATATGTGGAGATGTCTTATGAAAGTTTAGCCTATAATACAAAAGGGGTTGACATGGAGAGTTGAAACTGGAAAACAAATTGAAATTTGGCATGATAGGTGGCTACCACAGACTGCTTCAAACAAAATCAGAGCTTTAATTTGAGTACTTCAAGCTAAAGCTAAAGTAGAGCTGATTGAACATATATTTTGATACAATTGAGGCCACTGAAATTTATAGTATCCCATTGAGTTTGCGGGGAGCAAAAGATAGACTTGTATGGGGTTACACAAAAAATGGCAATTACACAGTGAAAAATGCCTATTTTATGGAAAAGAAACATATTTTTTATGAAGTTAATGGAGAGTGTTCGAATCGGCAAAAAATAAGGTATATGTGGAAGCTTGTTTAAAATTTGAAGGTACCAAAAAAGGTTCAACAGCTCCTATGGAAAGCTCTACAATCAATTTTACCAACAAAGTTGAATCTACTTAACATAAAGATAGTGAATTTTGTTTGTTGTCCTATATATATTCATGAAACAAAGTCAATCCAACATGTCTTATGACCTGCCCAACAGCTAGAGATGTATGGGCTGAAAGATCTAGTGGATTACATAAGTGGAGTTATGAAGATGTCGAATTTTTCCATTATGGCAGAGAATTACAGAAGCATTGGATCAAAGACGAGTGGAGAAAACAGCAGCCATATTTGTAGGTATCTAGTTTAGAAGGAACAAGTTTGTCTTTGAAAACAAAATTTGTTATTAAACAAGCTGAAGAAATGATGGATCTTTATTACGAAGCTCAAGTTCAGCAAGAAGAACAAATAGGTAGCAGAATAACTAGAAGATCCATGACAAAGTGGACACCACCAAATGGGGAATGTATGAAAATAAATTTTGATGCTTCCTTGACTACTACAGACAAGAAATTGGGGATGGGGGTTGTTGCTAGAAAGAGTGCAAGACAGATTATGTTTTCCTATAGTACTACCAAGTTGTTTATAGGGGATATAGATGTAGCTGAAATAATGGCTCTTTGGAAAGCAATGGAGATAGCTGCAACATTGCAAGTGTAAGATGCTATATTTGAAAGTGACTTAGTGACTGTGAGAAAAGCTATTAATAGCATTACTGGACTCTATGGATGGATAGATCAAAGGGTATGGGACATTCAAGAAGCTCTTGCACAACAATCCAAATGGTTTGTACAAATAATGGTTTGTATAAATAATTTACAAGGAAGCAAATGTGTTAGTACATGAGTTAGCTAAAAAAGCGAGGTTGATGAGTGTAGATGTATATTAAATGGGAAAAGTTCCTGAAGAACTTGTGAATGTTATTGAGCAAGAAAAACCTTGCCATGAGCAAAGAGTTGTAACTGCTTGATGCAATGAAATCATAATCATTTATCCAAAAATAAATAAATCTCGTGACCCCCTCCCATTTTTACACGAAAACAAAAGACCCCCATCACCAATGTTTCAAGCTCCTTCAACCTTAGGTTTTTACCATCAAAACCCAGTTTCATGACCAACAACTCATGCTAATGGGTTTTACCATCAATTTCCAGGTGCAGGATTAATATGTATTATTCGAGGCTGATGCTAAAAAAAACCCAGTTGCAAAGATAATTTTTATTTTTACAAGCTTACAGAAATAGAGTCAATCCCCAATGTTCGATCATCCACATCAATTAAGGACGGACTTACATAGACTATAGTTTACGGGACTTTAGGGAATCCAACTTCTCTGACAAGAATAGGCCGAAGATAGAGGATATATTCTCCCTAAGGAGAAATTCTCAAGTTTGAAGGAGAAATTGTGATTCTATGAGTCTGTATGGGGAAATGCTAAATTGAGGTTGTGATGATGGCATATGGTATTCTATTCATGTAGAGATGATCAGTTACTACCTTTCTTCATATAATGTAAAAGGCCATCATTGATGGCCTAATCGAACTCTGAGTAGGTGCAAGAGTTTGTGTCTAAAGGATTTCCCTTGGTAATCAACGACATCGCTGCCAAACTCATTGTATGTATAGATAGAAATCCATATGTTTTTGTAGATTTGAGAAATGAGCCAAATGAGTTGATTTTTTCAAACTCTATTGTACAAGAAGAGGGGAGGCGAGAGGGGGATCAGCTTCTCTCAAATCACACAAAAAATGGGGGGAAGAAGGGAGAGAGGGTGTCAAGAGAGCCCGTTATTTGTATACATCACAAACATAAAGCTTTGTGTGCGCAATGTACGTGGCATTACATTATTGGTGCATTGTTTTTAAGGGAAAATAAGTCGAATCGGCTCTATGGTATTCTTTTTTCTCTATTGGGAGTCGTTTATGACCAGTCAGGGTATTTTTTCTCTAATATTAGTCTTCCATTCACATTTTGACACCTCAGAAATTACATCAAACTGAAGTGCATTTGTTCACATGGTAAAGAAAAAAAGGCAAACAAAGAGATTGGAACGGTGCTTCTTGGATAAGAACGACCTGCTTCTAGTCTCACCATTGAGCACTCCTTCATCCGCCAGCAATCCATCTCTGCCATTTCACCACCACCAGTCCGTCACTACCATCATCCCCAGCCACTTCACTTTCACTGTCAAAGAAAGAGAAATTTAAAAAAATCAGAAAAATATAAAATACAAAAATACAAAAATTGCACACCCTTCTTCTACATTATTCCATATGGAGTTAGGGAACATCACTATTTTATTCACACCAGGAATAAATTTGTTGTTGAAGATATCTCTTTTTTCATCTTTAACCATGGAGAGTCCGAAAGAACCAAATCGAAATGTGTACGCTTTAGTTATCTCGACGACCCGAGAGTTGAGCAAGTTCAAAGTATTTGGCATAGATGAGTTGGAAAGGCTTCATAAGGGTAAGGGATGCCATGAGCTATAGACATTGTGTCGAGGGGGGTTGCATCGCAAGAGGGGTTTTGCATTGCATCGCATTGCATCGCACGGAGGGGTTGCATCGCAAAGGGCTCTTTGATTTGGTCTGCTGTTGTTATTGCATGGGGGTAAGGAGTTTTGTTGGGGATCTCAGCCAAGCCTCCAACCATCTAAAGGGTCCTCCTCGCTTTATTGCTCCTTGAATGATTGAGATGAGCTCTGTTACTTGGTGATGGTTCTCGTGCACCAACGATGAATGAAAGAATGATGTGAGGATAAGGTGATTAAGGGAAATGGGTTGAGTTCGTCTTGGCTAGGGTAAGGTAAGAGTGATGCATAACAATGGGCTTACGTGAGTAGGCGACACTTAGTTGGGCTAGGTTTGGGAATTGCCGAAATTGCTAGGGTTTGATGAGATGATTTTCGGATAGGGATACTTGGAAGACAACTTCCTAAACTGATTGGAAGATTGGAGGATTGATGGGATGGTTGGATTTAGTGGTGGCCGAATATAGGCTTGATTGGTAGGGAGATTGGTTTGACTTGATTGATTGAGATTTGTTGATTGAGATTTGTTTGGATTTGAAGAGTATTTGATTGAACCAATTAGAGGATAATTGATCAATCAAGAGATATATGGAAAGATATGGGAATGATGTGTCAAGATAAGGTTCGGCTATAGCCAATGTAGCTATGGCCGAATGGGCTAATTAAAGCAAGGGGATTGGGTTTGATCTTGGAAAATACATGGAAATATCTTGGAATGGAGGGAAATTGGTGACTGGCTATGTGGAATGGTGTAGTAATCGACCAAGGCTATTTTTGGAAGGTAAGATATAGTCTTGAGGTTGGGAAAATATGGTAAGATTGATGGGGAATGATAGCCAGCCTAAGGTTTTGATGGAGGAGGCGTGTATGGCTAAGTATGGAAAGTGGACGGGCTATGGTTGGCCATGGATGATGTTTGACTTGAGGGATTCTTCAAAAAACTTTAAGAAAATCTCAAGAACAAGTGAGAAAACACATGAACTTGGGAAGAACCTTAACTCGACACACACTAGATCACTTCTAGTGTTCGGCAAACATACTTCCAACAAGAGACAACCCACACTTCAATAGAACAAGTCAACAACTCACATTAAGAACTTGAGGAATTCGAAATTCACAAAGGATGAGGATTCCGAAAATCACCAATAACACTCACACTCAATTCTTAAACTCACAAGTGGTATGAATTCGGCACTCACTAACTCACACTCTCAAACACTCACTCAAACAATAATCAAACAACTCTAATACTCCAATCAACACAAAAATGGCGCCTAGCACCCAAGAACACAAAATGAAAATAAACCTCAAACAAACTTTATTAAATTAAGGATAGATGTGTATTACTCATATTCACGAATTGCAATGAGTAATAATCTTTAAGGGGATTCACGAATTGCACCACAAGAAATCCAAGTACAAAGCACCGAATAATTCAAACCACAAGATGTGGCTAGCCTAACTATCTCTCAAGAGCACTCTCAAAAGTTCAATTGTCAAAAGATATGAAAGTAAAACCTAACGGTTATATTTATAGAGTCTTACAACTTCAAAATCCTCAAAAGGTCCTTGATAAAAATAACTAATTAAATAAAAAGAAATAACATAAAATAAGATAGTGATGGGTGCCCAAGGGTAGTGTGGTCGTGGCATGCTATGCCCATGGTGGGCTAAGGCGTGGCATAGTCCATGGCCGGGCTAGTCTGCATGGCGCTTGGCTATGTGGCATCTAGCTGCAGGGCGTCTGATGGTGTGCATAGTATGGCACTTTGCAAAACCAACTGATGATGATCATGGTAGGGTGTCATGCATGGTTCTCGTGATAGGCGCAGGGCTATGTCATACTGCTGTGATGTGGCTCAATCAAGTGGCTTGGGTGGTGGTCCTGTATAATCCGGACTGGTGGCTAAGGCGATAGTCATGCATGGTCCAAACTGGCAGTCTAGGCGCTGCATGCTTCAAGGTGCGAGTTGGATTCGCGCACTAGATGACATGAATTGTATGCATGCCACTTGCCTATCCTGCAAGGCGTGAGCTGGTGCCGCACGCTGGATGGCATGCCTTGTAGGCATGCCACTAACCTCGCCTGCAAGATGCGACCTGGTGTCACGTGCTCGATGGTATGTCTGTGAGGGCATGCCACTAATCTCGTTAGGATCTACCTGCGTGTCAAGATTTGGGCCAAGACATACAAGCAGGCCCATAGGTGCGGTGCCAGGTGTGGTTAAGAGGGTCATTTGCCTTGGGGTTCTGATAGGTTTGACGAGGGCAAGGTCGACACTATTACAGGGGGTGTCGTAGAACAGAATTGGGATGGGGGGATTGAGGGGAAGATGTGTGATTCTCTAGTGCAATGAATTTATTGTAATTTTGGTAGAATTGCTTATGTGGCATAATATTATTAAAGGGCTATTTATTTAAGAGAAATAGTCGGACTGATTTCTAGATATTCTCTTCTCTATTCTATATGAACGATGCACTCTTGTAATACTTGAGAAATGCTATTGGCTATCAAAAATTCTCATTAAAATAATTTATTATTTGTTTTTACTTAATAATTAAGAAAAAAATTTAAAAAAAAATTTTAAATTTTTTTAAATGTTTAAAGAGTTTGAAAAAATTTTGAAAAATAAATTATACACACTCAATGAGAATTCTCGATGGAAATAATATTGCCCTCAAAATATTTTATACATTTGAGAACTACTTAAGTTTGATTTATAAAGATATTGATTAAGGTTAATTTACAAATTGATATGGTTTGTTAATAGCACATTAGATAGTAAAATTATTTTTTTTAAAAAAAAGATTAAAGCATGATCACATATAGTCATATTAATTTATAAGATCATTTTTATGATCATCATTGGGAGTGTTCAGATGACAGTAATTTCGACTCGAACCGCTTAAAACTCCTTCCGTTCCATTTAACCGCTTACCGACTCAATGGTGTACTTGACTTGCTTCTTAGATGATGGAGAAGACGACGAGGACAAGCACTGGTTGCTGTTGCAGGCGAGAGAGTGGTGAAAAGTCAAAACTTGGGCCTTTTGAAACTTGTTCTGGGAATTGCTTAGTGCTGTGAAGTTGTTACCGAAATCCTGATGGATTTCTTCTAAACTTGAAGCTTTGACTGGTTTGATTGGAAAGGTAAGAGTAATTATCTGTAGAGGATGTTTCGAGTCGGAATAACCGATACTGACCAAATGCTTATCGAGTTGGAACTTTTGGGTCGGGTCAGCAAAACAGGTGGTTTGGGCAGTCGGCCTTTTTGAACAGCCTTTAATCGTCAACCTGGTACTACTTCTCTGATGAAATATACATATTTCTCTTTAATTTTATGGATGTACAATAAATCCTTTACCCCAAACCCAATGGTATGCATACTAATATTGACCAAATTTTACTTAAAATATATATCTCAATTAATTCCAATATAATTTCAATTCATACTTTAATCTCTGATAAATTTTTATTTTGCTGATGTGGCATTGTCTATAAACTCAAGAGGTATCATTGGCAATTCCATCTAAACATTTTCCTCTAGTCTATTAGGTCTCGTTTGAATTTAAAAGTGAGCATTCACTTCCATTTTATCATTATATTTTTAGAATATTTTATACAAAACATAAATTTCTATATATATTTTTTAAATCCTAATATACATTTTTCAAATTTCAATATATATTTTTTAAATTTTAATATACCTTTTTTAAATTCTAAAATAATAATAATATTAAAAAATAAATTTAAACGGGACCAATCAAATCAGAACATTTCTACAAATTTTTTTTTTTTTGAAAGGTTTACAATTCTTCTTTGATCTGGCAAAAGCAAAATATATTCAATACTTCACTTTTAGTTTAATTTAATTTTTATAATTAATTAGACCAGAAAGAGGCGAACACTCAATGGAGAATAAAGGTGATCGCCTTATTATAATGTTGCTATTCTGATTGATCTCCAAACTCTCGCAAACATTGCTGTTTAAGTTTTCAACTTCATCCCTCCTCCTCCATGAAAACTCAAACAGCCCCAGCTTCATCATTAATTTCTTCTTCTTTGCCTCGATGGAGATACGATGTTTTCCTCAGTTTCTATGGCAAGGACACCCGCAACAATTTTACGGCTCATCTTTATACAGCTTTGAAAGAAAAAGGTATTTCCGCCTTCAAAGACGACGAAAAGCTAGAGCGAGGAAGATATATATCTCCAGATCTCTTGAAAGCAATTGAAGAATCCAAGTATGCAATCGTCGTTCTTTCACGGAATTATGCTTTTTCGAGTTGGTGTTTGATTGAACTGGCCAAGATCGTTGAATGCATGGAAAAGACGGGGCTAACAGTCTTTCCAATTTTCTACCATGTGAATCCCTCTCACGTAAGACACCAGACAGACAGTTTTGCAGAAGCTTTTGCTGAACATGAAAAGGATTCCCAGATTGTCAAAGAGCACCTGCAAACCTGGAAAACTGCTTTGAGGAAAGTGGGCAATATCTCCGGATGGCATTTACTTGATGATGGGTACGTAATCATTTTAATCACTTTCTCTCGGCCTCTTCCAGAGGCGGACCCAGCTTAGGGATTGGGGGGCTACCGCCCCCCCAAAGTTTTTAAAAAAATAATTTACAATATAAATATATATAATTATATATATATGATTAAAATTCTCTTTTAAATTAAAAATAAATAAAAATTGCCCCCCCAAATATTTTTTACTAAAATTATTCATCTAAATCTTAATATATATCCATTTATATTCTAACTATTAATTTCACTTAAACTCAAATTTCAACTCACATAATTTCACAGTCACTCAATTAATAGTCTAATTCTAATGAAAAAATTGATTATAAATTTATATGATTGTAAAATTGATTGATTATACTTACTTATTTAGTTTTAGTCTAACTTGTATGATTATGAGATATAGTTTGTTAAAAATTTAACAGCGTTACATCATTATTTATTAGAAAGTTCTCAAATTTATTCTTAATCTATAAATTTTTCTTAAATCATAGAAAAATATGAGTAAATATTTAAAAATAATTGAATTTTTTTTTAAAAAGACGTGAACAATTTGAAGATTAATATACACTTAGAGAGCTCGATAATAACAAAATATGACACTTTTATCATTGATGATTATCGTTATAAAATTTATATTTATTACATATTTTATCGATCGCCCCCCCAAACATAAAGTTCTAGTTCCGCCCCTGGCCTCTTCCTCTTCAAATAAACGACAAACATATCTTACTCACAAACACACTTGATATGTATGTATACAGACCATATTCCCAAACATTTTATATATATATATATATATATATATATGGTTGAAAGAGGATGTTACCTCCGGTGTAGAGGTAACATCCTAAAATGTTATTTTATTATATGGTCCTTTTGGGGGAGGGGGAATTTCCTAAAATGTTATTTTATTATATAATTTTTTTTAAAGTCTTACTATAAAAATAATTTGCCCCTCCTTAATTTTTTCAAAAATTAATTTATTATGTAATTAATTTTAAATTTTTTATATGTTTAAAATTTCCCTCTCAATGCCTAAATTTTCAAAATTTTTATTAAAATTCTCCACAAATTCTAAGATTTTCAAAAAATTTAGTGAAATTGTCACTAACAAATTATAAAAATTCTAGAAAAAATCTTATAAGATAATTTATATATAATTTTTTATATATAATTTTATGGTGTAGGATTATTATTTTTATATATAATTACGTACAAAAAATACTTATATTTATACCTACCAAAATTAACTGACCAGAAAAAATAACTCCCAGCTACAAGACTCAATCCGAACGCCCAGGGAAAACAGCGTAGAAAAACAGAGCATGTCAGGGCAGTTTATACGTTACGAAGATATGGCAAACCAGCTTTATCCGTCTTCAGTAGGCCACGAGGTTTCCATGGTAACTCAGAAAAAGATACCCAACAGTTTGTACATCCCTCCGAACCCAGTCTAGCCAAAAAATCTGCTGGAGCATTGCTTTGCCGATAAACGAGGTTGACAACTGCATTCATACTTCTCATCTATCATCAGTTCTTCCCAAAAGTCTTCAATACCGCAAACCAAAAACTAATGTTTTCAACCATTTTATCACAGTAGTCGAATCCAGTTCTATATCTAACTGAACAATACCCATACTTTTAGCTAATTTCAATCCATGATAAACAGTCATGAATTCCGCAAATGAATACCTGAAGAGTTTCGGATTACTCCTCTACCTCCAACCATTGTATATTTGTATTTAGTTCTGATTTCTATGTTTGAATCGGTGCTCACAAAGGCTCCCAACACCCTAGCTAGCTTAATTTCAAAATTCCAAAAACCTTCCTTGTCCTTCTTTTTTTCGTAGAGAAATACTTTATAGTATTATACAAAAGTAAACTTGTAAAATTGACGTAATTTGTGGGTTTATTTGTATATTCTGTTTCTGTTTGTATTACTTCTCTTTCATATATGCTGGTGTTATGAACTACTTAAGTTCACCTCTCTGCAGTACTTCTAAAAAAATTGCAGTGAAAAAGATATCACAACACGTACATAGAACATAAAGGAAGACAGAGAAAGAAAAGGAAATCAACAAGAATTGTTGCTGTTGAATTTTGCATAGAAACGTAATTTTCCATAAAAATGTACGGAGCAGAAAGTTAAAGGAGTTAAAGGTTTTAAATCAAAGTTTTCTTGTTGCATTTACAAAACCAGTTGGATATACATCTTGCTTTTCACCCCTTTTTTGACCTCTAACCAAACTTTATTCAACATTTTTTACAGAATTTTTACCTTTCCCTAACTTTGATCTGTCAATGAAATTTATTTTTCAATCTTCCTAATTTGCAGGGATGAGTCAACTGCTATTCAAGACATTGTCGGAAAGATACTCAGAAAATTAAACTCTATAGTCTCTAGTAGTTCAGTATCCAAAGACCTTATTGGAATAGCCTCTCGTGTAAAGGAATTGGAGTACTTATGCTCAAATAACAGGCCAGATGATGATGTTCACTTTGTAGGGATCTGGGGTATGGGTGGCATCGGTAAGACAACTCTTGCACGTGCTTTTTATGACAGATTTTCTAGTCAATTTGAAGCTAGTAGTTTTATTGCCAATGTCAGAGAAAGAACTGGAAAAGATGGTCTGATTCCTTTACAAAACGAACTTCTTTCTGATATCTTGATGGAAAGAAATATTGATATTAAGGACGTTGACAGGGGAAAGAATATGATAAGACTTAGACTGTGTTATAAAAAGGTTCTTGATGTTCTCGATGATGTGGATCAATCCGAACAATTAGAAGCATTAGCAAATGAACGCAATTGGTTTGGTCCAGGAAGTAGCATCATCATAACAACAAGAGATGAGCGTCTCTTGATAGAACATGGACTGGCCAAAAATGAAATATATAGCGCTCAAGAACTGAATATTGATGAAGCTCTCTACCTATTTAGTTGGAAAGCCTTCAAGCAGGAATTCCCTCCAGAAGAGTTTTTGGAGCTGTCCAAAAAGATTTTAAATTATGCAAATGGCCTTCCTCTAGCTCTTAAAGTTCTGGGTTCATTCTTGTTTGAGAGAAGTGTAGATTTTTGGGAATCTGCTGTGAATAGACTAAAAGAAAATCCTGATAGAAAAATCATGAACACACTTAAAATAAGTTTTGACGGACTGGAGAAAAAGGAGCAAAACATTTTTCTAGATATTGCATGTTTCTACAAAGGGAAGGATAGTTATTGTGTGAAGAGTATATTAGAAAGTTGTGATTACCACCCAAACATCGGCATAGAAGTTCTGATCAGTAAGTCTCTTATAACAATGTCGGGGACAAAACTGTGGATGCATGATCTACTGGAAGAAATGGGTCGGGAAATTGTTCGGCGTGAATCTCCTGAAGATCCTGGCCGACGAAGTCGGTTGTGGCTTAGCGAGGATATCATTCGTGTAATGAAGAATAACAGTGTAAGACAAGCTTATTGAATTTTATATATATTAATGCGTCATTCTCTGCAGCACTAATTTGTTCTTGTTGGTCACTAGGGAACCGACAGGATTGAAGGCATGGTCCTAAACTCTCCTCCAGAAGAAGAATTGGACTTGAATGCTGACACCTTCTCGCAGATGAAGAACTTGAGATTGCTCAGAATATGTAATGTAAACCTTTCTCAAGGCCTTAGTTTTCTTTCTACAGAGTTACGGGTTATGGAGTGGCATGGATATAATTCCAAATCTTTGCCATTGAGTTTCCCACCTAAGAAACTCGTTGAACTCAGTACGTGTTCCAGCCACATTCAACAACTATGGCAGGGAACTAAGGTCAGAATTTCACATATGCAAGTGTTCTTATTCTTTGCTTTTTATGTAAAAAACTATTAAGTAAGTTGCTCTGCATAAATTTTTCCTCATATTGATTATTGTTTTATCCCAGAGTTTACACATGCTAAAACTCGTTGACCTCAGTGACTCTCGATACTTTAAGGAGACCCCGAACTTCGCAGGAGTCCCAAATCTTGAGAGGCTAATTCTTCAAGGTTGTACAAATTTGCTTAAGCTCCACTCATCGGTTGGAGATCTCAGACGCCTTATTGTTCTGAATTTGAAAGATTGTGCCTCCCTTAAGAGCCTTCCAAGTAACATTAGTTGGGATTCCCTTAAAGAATTGATTCTTTCTAGGTGTTCGAAACTCGAGAAGCTTCCAGAAAGTGTGGAAAATTTAAAACGTTTGTCACAACTTCATTTGGATGGTTGCTCAAAACTTGATAAAATGCCGGAGGACCTAGGGAATGTAGAACAGCTGGAGGAGCTTGATATAAGTGGAACTGCTATAAGGCAAGTACCACCCTCCTTTTCACGCCTGCAGAACCTTAAAGTGCTAAACTGCCAAGGATGTTCTGATCTGCCACCTCAATCGCTACTCGGCCTACTCTTCGGTTGTTTTTTGCCGAGCCCAGACATTGTCTTTGTGTTGCGCAACTCGTTCTCAGGTTTAGGCTGCTTGAACCAATTAAACTTGAGTTATTGCCATTTAAAAGATGGAGCAATTCCCAGTGACCTGAGTGGATTGTCATCATTGCTAGCTCTAGATCTAAGCGGAAACGATTTCGAGCTCTTACCTGAAAGTATCTCTCAACTGTCCAAGCTTAAAGTTATTTTCTTGAGAAGCTGTAGCAGGCTTCGATCATTGCCAGAACTTCCGTCAAGTATAGTAAATGTAACGCCCCGTACTCGTAGGGGGTCACGAAGCTCCACCTGTTTGGTATATTCCATCATCAACTACAAATAATAATAGGTCTCCGACCATATTCAAAATAAAATAAAAAAAAATTTCCACGAACCAATCCAAATAACAATGTCCACCAAGTCATAAATAAAAGAATGTGAATAAATCATAACTGAGAGGGTTCACATCCTCCCAAAAAAAATTCTTAACGATAAAGAATAACTAACATTTCATAAATCCAATGAACTAGAACCCAAATAATAAATAAATTAATTAAATTTTGTTTTCTCTCATCTAGCCTAAGGCCCTAGCAGCTTAAAACTTGGTCAAGACTCTACTCTTGGTCCTCTGATGGAACATCCAGATCATCTGAAAAATATATGAGATAAGAGGGGTGAGTTTTTTCACAACTCAGTAAGCGAAGAACCTATACAAGCGTGTAAACATGAGCATTTACCAAGTAATAAAAATACGGAACAAAACATAATATTGCATAAAAGAAACAAATGATTTTCAAGACAATTTAAATCATCAAGTACTTTGGCATAAACAAACTGAGTATTATCATTATATCAATCGGAACATCTCACAAAGCAAAGACCATGTTTAACCCCTGTGGTAGGGTTGTGCAAATCCCGGTGGCCAAACCAGGCAGAGACAGAGGTGGAACTTTCCCTTATTCGTTCTCGGAGCCCCGAGTGTGCACATAGGAAAGCCCACAATAAACCACTTTGCTTCCAAAGTGGGTGCACTCAGAGATAGGAAATTTGGTACCAAAACCAAATAGAGCAAATACAGAGCAGAGCAGAGTCAAGCAGAGATAAAGTCAAATACTAACCAGAATAATATGCCAAAGATTTTCAGAATTAATAAAGACACGTAAATCCAAACTATTTTTCAGAATAAAGCTTATGTAAATAAAACATAGTCAACACAATTAAAGCATAATTTTTCTCAGATAAACAAAAATGTTCTTTTCACATTTCAGAAAAATAACACGACAAAAAGCAGCTCATGTCTACACAATGCATGCCTGAAATATTTTTCCTTCTTTGATATAGGCGTCATGAATAATGCAAACAATCGACTGAGGTTGGTTTTTCTCAATTTTTCATTTCATAACTCACAAAAAGCACAAATTTTCAAAAGTCAACCTCAGTCCTCTTTTGGTATAAAACCGAGCATACGAACCCTGCTTACCTGACTGTTGTAGCGAAAAATCAAATCTTTGAGTCTCAACGCTAAAAGTTTCGTCACCTATACATGAAAATAATTCCCTATATATTAATGACCACTCCAAAGGCCTAAAATCATAAATTATAAATTAACTACAATGTCTATCTAAAAATTTACAATTTCCAGCAACCCAACAAATATAGTATCGAAAACGCTCAACGACTATTTTCCAAACCCACAAAATTTCAGAAACTATTCATCATTCCAGCTTACCATGTATTTTTCTCAAAACCCCAAAATACAATAAAAATGATTTCTTCAGAACATACCGTTAGCCACCAAACCGAGTATTTTTATATGCGTTTCAACAGCACTTCACAAACTACAAAATTTCAACACCCAAAAAAATTGTATAGTCTCCCATACGTTCAAAGCTACCAAACCTAACCATTTACATCACTCAAACATCCCAAACAACCCATCGGCAACACCAATCAGCAAAAGAAATTAACAAAGAAAATCCTCGACCATCCCCCCCAAAATCCCTTCGAAACAAAGGATTCGGAAGCTGGAGAAAAATTTCCATAAATATCACGGGAAGAAAAAAAAATCTATCCAGTAATTTATCAAATCCAAACATCATAAATTTATTTGCTGACCTCCCCAACCTTCCAGCAACAACCGAAACACTCTTGGCAACAACAAATTTTCGGACATTGAAACCAGAAAATACCACAAACAAAATATATATATATATCACGGAGAGACCCAGAATTTGAAAAAAAATATCTAAACTAAAACATCTGAGATGAGCATCCAAGAGGAAAATCCATAAATCTTACCTCGAATGGAAACAATCACACGAAACGGGCGGTGACAACACGCGGACAGTGGCCGGATTTTCGCCTCCTATGCTCTGTTTCACCCATCGGAAAACCCACGAAAATAACAGTGATTTAAAACCCAAGATCAATCCTTGCATGAAACGTAAAACGCAAGAGAAGGGGGAAATTTTAGATGGACTTACCGGTGCGAAAAATGGTGTGAAGGAAAACAGGGGAGCCGGCGGTGAGGACCCAAACTGAGCTGCAAACTGCCGAAATAGAGAGGGAAAGAAATAAATTTCCGTTGCTCTTCCTAGAAATCAGAACTGCCGTGGACGTGGGAGTGGTTGCGAGAAAAATGGAATGAAGAACCAGAAGGAAACCGTCGTCCAGAGGAGAAGGAAAAAAAGAAGAAGAAAGGAAAAGAAAGAAAGAAGGAAGGAAAGGGGGGCGGGGGTTTAAAAATACCTGGGGCAAAAACGGCGACGTTTTGGGGCTGGGGCTGGGCTGGGCTGGGCTGGGGTTGGACCGGGCCTGACAGTAAATGTGGCTGCTGAGGATTGTATCTCATTGGAAGAACATTACAATGAACTTAGTGGTGTACTTTCAGATAAAACAGGACTGGCTGTTCTTAGGACTTCTAGGCCACGTGAATCGAGAGACGAAAAGCTTTGGTCGTCTTCGTTATCAACTACACAAGTAGACCGAATGAATGAAAGAATCATTAAGGTATGTTAGTTTCTTTTCCCGCACTATCAAACTAAAAACTATATTTCAAATTGCTCCCCTATATTCAATAGTTTAGACTGAAATATTTTCGCTTTTATGCTTCCTCTTTTTCTTAATTCAATTTATTTTTCATAGGAAAACATCGGTCTTGCCAGAGTTATCTCGGCTTCAGGTGCAGCAAGAATTCCAATGTGGTTCCAGAATCCGATTATGGGTTCCTCGATCAAAATCCAGTTGCATCCGGATTTGGATGATAGTAGAAAGTGGTTGGGTATTGCTCTTTATGTTGTCGTTGAAATCCATGACCTTGAAAGTTGGGGGCCGTCAAGACGTTTGAAGAAATTAGATTTTCTTTTAGACTCAGAAGATTTCGAACAGCTTGTGTTTCATTTTGACACTGATGAAGGTCCTCTAAAAGAAACCGTAGAGCAACAGTTCCCTAAATGGCTCCCGGATACGCAAGGAGGATATTGGATATATGTACCACGCATCTGGTTTGAGAAAAAGTCAAATGAGGTGGATACATGGAGGCACATTCAGGTTTTAATTACGATTGGAAGTCAATTTATGAAGGTGCAAAAGTGCGGGGCTCGTCTGGTATACGAGCAAAATTCCCACGAGTTTTTCGATGCAGTTCAAACCTCAAAGAAAATGACGCTCGACATTTGCGGTGGAAAGGGGCATTTCAAATTCCAGGGCACTCCACGAAGTAGCAATCCAAGTAGTCCAAGATTTCACTTTATAAGCCTGGTTACTCCAGAGAATGTTGGCGAAGTAGAATCTAGTGGGTCCAATCTATTGGATAAAGGTTTTACCTCAAGCAGTAGTTGTTCTGTTGAGGACCCAGGCTGCATTGACAATGACTCGACCATCCATCTCAAAACACTACTTCAATCCTTGCTTCTCAGATGCTATGAGGTCTCTCTCTCTCTCTCTCTCTCTCTCTCTCTCTCTCTCTCAACGTGTGAACGTGATATATATATATATATTTTACATGCAGGTAAACTATGCACAAAACAAAATGCACAAATATATTTTTCCTTTAAGTGCATCTCCGCTATGGTTCACACGTCATAGTATGGGGCCGGTGATTAAGGTCGACCTGCCTCCCAATATATATGATGACAAGGGATGGATGGGATTTGCCGTATATGTTAGCTGTGTTATCCGCGACCAGACGAGTGTTTCCCACAGCATCTTCGGTCATTTGGATGCATATATAATGATGATGATCTCGAATGCTTTTTTGTCTTCCCCCCAACCCCAGACACGATCGTTGCTGGGCGTACTAGACTTTTTCTGTTCCACATCCCTCGTGTCTTTTTCACTAATAAGTTGAATCAACGGAGCAAGATCCGAGCTTCATTTGGAACGAACAAACAAAATTATATGGAGGTCGTAATGTGTGGAATCCGTTTAGTATACGAGCAAGACTTGAAAGGGTGTGTCCAGACAATAGTAGAATGCGTACTAAGGAGTCGGGAAATCCACCGTCAAAGCTATCTCCAAAGTTTTATAAATCAAGTCAATAGTCTGCCAAACTATGTTTATGACCAGGCTGCATCGAGTGAATGCAATCTAATATTATCAGAAGATCAAAGTCCACCTCCTTTTGGTTACATGTCATCGGAAAGGTTAAGCTCTTGCTTAAACAATTTAATTTTCCAATGAATCTAGAGCCAGGCTCATTATAACTTTCATTTTCTTTTTTGATTTCTCGTTAACTGATCTGGATAAATGTAGGTGGAATCAATTATCGGAAATGCTTCCATCAAGTAGTGAAGAACAGATCAGTTATGATTTATTTGAGAAATGCCTGACTCAAATAATTGTTGGAAGGGATTCAAAAGATTCTAATTCCAATCATGTTATTCAGGCTGGAGTAGCATATTTGAATGAACTCAGCAAAGGAGATCCTGTAATAGCCTCTCTTGTAAATTTAGTTCTAAATCACTTTCAGGTTCTCTACTCTCTCTCTCTCTCTCACACATATTATTGAATACAGCTTCAATATTACAATAATGTGGACTTCATTAACTTCTATTTTGCAGGACACCCATATTAATAAATTTCATCCTTATAACACTTATTTTCGGCAATCTGAGATTCCGGACTACTTCTGTTGTCATGGTGGTTCATCAGTTCCATTCCATCTACCTCAATTTTTGAGTAACAACTCTGATTGGCTTGGAATAGCTCTATGTGTTGTTGTCACTGTCAATAAGAATAATCAACCTCTCATCCACGACAATCTGGTCGGCACAAAAATTCCTTATACCCTCACGTGTAATTTGGAAAGCAACACAGGCTTGGAGATGATAATTTCCCATTTTTTAGATACCAAGTTTGGAAACAATAGCTTCATTTGGGTATCATATATTCCACGTGCTTCGTTTTCAGAAAGTTTGAATGAATACGATCAGTTGAGGGCCTTCTTTTACAGTAATAGTCAAGAATTGATTGTACAGAAGTGCGGGCACAAACTTGTATATTTGGACAACATGGCAGGGTTAGTTGGAACAATAGCTCAATGTGCAGCCACTTGTCCTCACTATTCCAGGCTCATCAATCATCAATTCGAAGGAGATGAGGATAGGAGTAATAAGAAATCTCGAATTGATGATCAAGAGGAAACCAGCAAAAGTGATAGCTCCAACCACAAGATATCAAAAGGAACCAAGATAAAGCGAAAGAGTGGTAATCATCTCAGCAAACTGAACCAAAAGATAAGAATTTGTAAAGAGTTTCTGGATAATCCCTGGAAGGTTAGTTTGAATTAAAATCCTCATCTAAATTTCTTGTAAGTAAGATTCACTTCACGTTTCTATATATTTATTTCTCACTTAAATCCTTCACTTTCAATAAAAACTTGATAGAATTTTTTATGCTTATGTCCGTACCGTCTCTTTTACAACGGTTATTCCTTTATTATTATTATTATTATTTACGGGCCATTTTTATTCTATTCTTCAGGAACTTCTTTTATTCTTGCCATTTGATCATTGTCTCCCTCCAGTTAGTGAGATTCCAGAGTTTTTAACCTATCGCGGGATAGGACCTTCAGTGACAATTGAGCTACCTCAAAATATGCATAATGATTCTGTATTGGGGGGACTTCTTATATGTGCTTCATTTACATTCCAAGAGAATCAAATTGAATTTCTTGAAAGTCTGGAATCAGAAATTCCTCACCACCTTATATGTTTTTTTGACACAGATATAGATAGTTTAAGACCAATCCATGTATATCGCACTACCAAGGAAGAATTCAAGTGGTTACATTTACATGGATTTGTTTGGCTATCCTTTATACCAATTTGGTGGCTTCCAGATAGAATAAAGCACTATAATCATATAGAGGTTTCAATTATGAGCAATTGGCCTGGCTGGATTGTGAAAAATTGTGGTCTCCGTTTCATTTCTACACAAGATTCGGAATTTTTTCAATTACTGCTCCAATTCCAGGCCTCATATTTTGACAATTGGGATCTCTTTCATAAAGAAATACTGGAACAAGATTCGGCAAAGAACCAAGGCTACAAAAGAAAGCTTGAGACTGATGTGTTTTCAAAACTCTTTGAGGTCTCTCTCTCTCTCTCTCTCTCTCTCTCTCTCTCTCTCTCTCTCTCTCTCTCTCTCTCTCTCTCTCTCACACACACACACACACACACACACACATAGATTGAATATCAAGTCTTCATCATAATCCTTTTATGTTACAGGGGCTCTCTCTCTCTCTCTCTCTCTCTCTCACACACACACACACACACACATAGATTGAATATCAAGTCTTCATCATAATCCTTTTATGTTACAGGGGCTTCATAATGATTATCATGGATATTTCTTTCCTCAAGCTGAAATACCATCGTGGTTCAGTAATCAAAATGGTGGACCCTCGATAGAAATCCACTTGCCTCCGAATTTGTATAACAATGAGAGCTGGATAGGATTTGCTGTATGTGCTACTTTGGGTCGTCCAGCTAACTCTCACAAGAAGTCAAATCCAAAAACTGATGCCAGTTGCATTCTTCATTTGGATAGCAATGAAGGTTGTTTGAAACCTTACCTAGTCCTAAGCATCCCTAGAGCCATATTGTTGAACTCAGACCAATTACTTGTCATACATTACGTATCACCAACAATTCTTCCTAGTAAGCTAAACCAGTGGAGTCATGTTAAAGCTATAGTTGAATGCAACATTCCAAGTGTGGAGACTCAAATGTGTGGGATACAGTTAATGTACAAACAAGATGTGGAAGGGTTTGTTCAAACAACGGCAGAGTGTGCAATAAATATTCCAAACGACCAGTTTTTCCATTATTATCTATCTTTTGTACATCTATTGAACTTTCTGAAAACCCGTGATAATAGAACTAAATTCATGGAGCGCAACTTTTATGCAGGTCACTCTCCTATAATTGAAAGGTAATCCATTGTCAGCCCTTTATATGAATGTATCACTATTCATATTCCCTCTATGAAACATTTTTAATTACTTGGGCTCTTTTGCAGGCGCTTTCAATCCTTGCAGTTGCCAAAGCCCCCATCTATTTGTAAACGTGAAGCACATCAACAATGTTCTTCATCAAAAACATTCTCGAATGAAAGAGTTTCAAATAGCACTGTTTCAGGAAATGGTGTTGAAATAGTTCTACCACCTGGGTATCTAGACTGCACCAGTGAGTCAGTTTTCTCATTGAAAACTGATTTTGAGTACTTTCAAGCAGGGGCCCCATTCTATGTAAGGCTCTTAAAAATAAAAATGATTAGATGCTTTTTTTTTAGATAAAAATAAAAAATCATCTCATTAAATAAAGTTTAAATAAATATATTTTTCAATATATGTAAGGCCCATAAAATCAAGTTTAACATTTAATACAATGAATTATTTCTATATATTTTCAATAATTTTTTCAGGATCATGCTAAATTGAAACATAAAATTTGCATCAAGGTCTCATTTTATATAATTATTGAATTAAATATAAATTTATAAATAATTTATTTATAAATTTAAATAAAATCTCATTTTATTTTTATATAATAAATTATATTTATTATATTATATATTATTATGAATTATTTACTTAAAATTCACTTTAGAGATCAATATATATTGAATCAATCCTGCTTTTAAAAAGGCCTCACGGTACTTTATTTCCTCCCCTAGGGACTCTCTCTCTCTCTCTCTCTCTCTCTCTCTCTCATTCATTAGAACTATGTTCTATTTTACAGGTGTTTAATCTATCCTCCACATCCCATATAAGTACTGCTTATTTGCCTCAGACAAAAGTTCCGACGTGGTTCAACCATCAAAGTAGGGGGGCATTTGTGAATATCCAACTACCTCCCAATATCATGAATGACAAAAATTGGATGGGGCTTGCTCTATGTGCTACCTTTTCAATCCACGATGTTCAATATCCAACTACCTTTAATGTTTCTCACAAGCTTATTTGTGGATTAGATACTGATTTAGGTGGGTTGATACCTCTCATTGTCTTGCGCCTTACTGAAGAAAAATGCATGTGGTTTTATCTACATGGATTCCTTTGGCTAGCCTACATACCGCATCGATGTCTTAGAGCTGGCTTGTGTAACCCATGTAGGGAGATTAAGGCTTTATTTGGAAGCAATTTCCCTAATTTGACAGTGCAAAACTGTAGCCTTCGTCTCTTATACCGCCAAGATATGGAAGAGTTTGAACAAACATTTCTCAAGTGCTTTACCCCACCTTTTCAATACCAAAACCGCGAGGTAATGAATTATATATATATATATATGCATTAATTACATGATCGTTATGTCTTTCATAATCATGAGAGTTTTAAAAGAGATTGATTTGAAAAGATAAGAATATTAGATTCCCCGAATGGCCATTAATTTGCTTCCCTCCCAGAACTCGACCTATCTCTCACTAATGGACTAGATTTTGTGTTTCTCTTTGTCAGGTCTTCCATAGAAACTTTGAATACAGTGCTTGTTTCCTTCCATGTGGAATAACGGAGTGGTTCAGCTATCAAAGTAACGAGCCCTCCGCGAGATTTGAGTTACCTCCTGATTTTTATAATGACAATGATTGGTTGGGGCTTGCCACGTGTGTTTCTTTTTTAGTACACGAGAATGATAAGGCTACCCATGTTAAAATGTTGGATTTAGGAAATCCTCATTATCTCATGTGTCTTTTGGATTCAGACATTGACAGTGTGGAACCTGATCTACATTCCCATCGCCCATTTACAGAGGAAGAAATCAAGTTGGTACATCAAGGTAAGATAATGTGGCTATCATTTATACCAAAAGGATCACTTCCAGAGTGGTTGAACCAATGCATTCGAATAGAGGCCTCCATTGCTAGTGATTGCCCAAGCTTGAAAGTGAAGAAGTGTGGCTTTCGTCTTCTGTACCAGCACGATGAGGCTGAGTTTATGGAAACAATAAGGTACTGTAATAAGCAAAACCGCCATAAAGATCTTGAGACATTAACATCAGTAACAAGATCCAATCTTGATCCCACGCTCCCAGACAAGGGAAAACGAGTTGTGCAATAATAAACTCACCTCTCAATGATTGCAGTAGTACTGTTGTTTGTTTTGTTCATTTTTTTTCTATTTCTTTTAAATGATTTTCTTAACCATTTATACTAGCTTTTATTTTTTTATTTTTTGTGTGCTTAAGCTCGCATGCATATATAGAACTTTGATCACACATACAGTCTGGGCGGACCCATGTTCAAACTTTTTCAAAAACAGTAATTTTAATATAAATATATATATAATTTATATATATATAATTAAAATTCTCTTTAATTTTTAAAAAAAAAAATTACCCCCCTCAATTTTTTACTAAAATTATTTCTCTAAATCTTCATATACATCTATTTATATTTTAACTTTTTATTTTCATTTAAATTTAAATTTTAACTCATTTAATCTCGTAATTATTCTAATAGTCTAATTCTAGCAAAAAAAAATTGATTATAAATTTATATGATTATAAAATTAATTGATTATACTGATTTATTTAATTTTACTCTAACTTGTAAGATTGTGAGATATAGTTTGTTAAAAATTTAATAGCGTTATATTATTATTTATTAGAAAGTTTTCAAATTTATTCTTGATCTATAAATTTTTTTTAAATCATAGAAAAATATAAGCAAGTACTTAAGTACAATTGGTTTTTTTTTTAAAACGTAGACAATTCGAAGACTAATATATGTTTAGAGAGCTCGATAACAACAAAGCATAATACTTCTATCACTGATGACCATCCTTCTAAAATTTACATGCACCATACATTTTATCGATCGCCCCCCCAAACATAAAATTCTGGTTCCGCCCCTGCTGATACAGACGAAGCATTTTAACGGTTTACAGACAAAACTATGGAAAAAAAAAACAAAAAAGACAAACTCAATCATTATTACAAGAAAACAATGTAGAAGGAGATAATGCTCAAATGATTATTGAAGAGCAAGTACATCGATGAATGTCGGGTTCTTCAGAGAAATGTTAAATGTTGGCTTGAAGGATCATGCAAACAATCAAGTTGCAAGTGCAACATTGATGCATGCAAGCTTTATTTACCAGCTGTATTTGAGAAGTTCTTTCCCTTGATTCTGTCAAGAGCACCACTGCTATGCATGATTGGCAAGGATTCTTCTGTTGGCTTCGCTGCTCGTCTCCTAAGCTATACTCGGTGCCTTTTGCTCAACCTTGCGGACGAGGTACTAAATTGGAGGGGGTGTGTAATGAAACCAATTAAGTTGGGTCGGGCTTTATAGGCCTTTTGTTTTATTTGATTTGCTAAGTTGTTCTAGTAGATCATGGTCTTAGCTAATATATAACTATTAATACAATAATAGTCTATAGTGATATAATGTTTTAAATTTTAATATTATATTAATTAGTAATTTCTCATATAATACAAAATTATTTTATATATAATTATATATTATATATATTATATACAATATAAAAAATTAAAACATATAATGAACTGGTCTGATCCAATCCAATTTTAAAAGAGAAAATTTGAAACAGGCCAATTTTGACCGATTTAAAAAATAAAACTAAAACTAATATTGGACCGAGCCAAACTTGATACCAAATCAAACTCACCAGTTCAGTCTACTCTGATCCAGTTCACCAGTTTTTTTTTTTTTTTGCCCCTAGTTGTCGATTAGGAGGGGTGTCTTCATATATAGATTAGAGGTATATAGTGGTTTGTAAAAGATATTTGGAATGTTATTTAGCTTGATTTTGATGGAGGAATTGGGGTGCCTCGGACAACTCAAGTTGTGACTATTTTCCCAATCTAATATCTATAATAGTTCATTCTTATATTTGGAAAAGATATTTGGAATGTTATTTAGCTTGATTTTGATGGAGGAATTGGGGTGCCTTGGACAACTCAAGTTGTGACTATTTTCCTTCCATATTCATATCTCTCTCCCTTTCATGTCTTAGCATCTGCTTATATTTCGTTGAAGTTCATAACAGATCAGTTTGAAGCGTTTAGCTAGCACCCATTAGAATAATGTAATTCAACATATATATATAAATATATATATATATATATATATATCTGGATGGAGGGAATACCCAGATTGTTCGATCTCGATTTTCTATGAGGTCTCCTTGCCGGTAGGTCACAGATTGGTCAAATTTCTCTTGCAAAGGCGCCAATGGGTATGGGCTGCTTGAAATTTGCCAAAATTTGAAGCTCTTCCCTTGGAGCATCGTCACCAAATGATCATATTATTTGTGTATGGTTTTAACGATACATTTTTTGTATATGATCAAATAATGGGCCATCCTCGTTATCAGGTTTACAAATGTTTTCACTAATGAAAATTAATTTATTTTTCGCTCTAATTGCTTGACACATGGCTGAGACCAAGTAGCATAGTTATCAATAATAAGAAAGTCCGAGACAAGAACAAGTGTTGTACTTGTTGGGAATCTAGACCTTCCAAATTTCCTCCACCATAATCTACTTTTGACAGAATATAAAAAAAAATAGAGAAATAAACATAACGCAATAATTTATGTGGAAAACTTCCAAATCAAGATAAAAACCACTAAAACTAGATAAGAAAATTTATTATGTAAAAAATTGTTACAATCACACAATTTTTCTCATTACCTCAAAGACATCTACAAAAACTTTTCTACTAGTAAAATTTTAACTTTCACCTATTTTCTTTTTTACATACAAAAAAGACAATAGAGAAATTTTTCTAAAATCAAAAGTTACTAGATAAGTTTTTGATTATATACTCAAACCAAGAAAGTAAGCCTTCTTAAATAGGCTCATGACTTTGCCCCACTCCCAAATCCCACCGATATGGGACTCCTAAAAAATGAGCAAAATCAACAATCTCTACTTTGCGATTTTGACTGATCCAACAGCTACGCTTCTAGGCAATGATGATCTTCATAACTTTCGCTATCATGCTCCACCATAAAAACATACTCACTCAGAATAAACAATTCCAAATATTTTACTTCGACCCATGTTGAAAATAACATTTTTAAAAAATTATAGTGCAACTCCCACATTTGGCTTTCTTGGAAGTTCATCAGTTATTGACATGAATTTTCACCACACACTTTGCATCAATGCCAAACCAATGCCTGTGTGCAAATTTGTGGAACCGCTAACATTAACATATCCTCTATCACGGAAACTTTAATAGGATTAGCGGCATGCCATGAGAATGTATATATCTCTTTTTTTAAAGAAAATCATCTTCCATGGAGAAAGACACAATGTCAGCTTCATTGTCAGTATCTATATTTACTGACTTTGAGTCTTTCGCCGAACTTGCTCCACTTTTTTGACAATTTTTCCTGACGTGTCCAGATTGTCTACACCTAGCAGAGTGCTTTCTTCTTCATGAAGATCTTCCTCTTCCAATCACCAACTGTTATCAGTGTTAAGTTCTCATGTGAACCAAATTTTTCATCACCTAGTCTTCTCACTTCAGAAAAGAGTTTATTGCTAACTTTTGAAAAAAAATATTTTCTCATTCCCATGTATAAAAATAGGCTTCATATGCTCATAGGAAGATGGAAGAGACCAGATCAATCTCAAGACTTAATCTTCATCATCAAGTTTAACTCCAATAGATTCTAGTTCAGAGACAATGTTATTGAAAATACTTAAATGATCTGAAATAGTCATATCTTCACTCATCCACAGTGTATGAAACTGATCTTTCAGGTACACTCGAATTGAGACACCTTTTGTCTGATACAACTCTTCAAGATTTTCCTAGAGTCCTTTTGTCGTGGATATTCCATGTATATTCGAAAGAACATTCTTGGCCACGCACAGACGAAATGCAATTGCCATTCTCAACTCCAGATCCTCCAAATGTTCATCGCTCATTTCAAATCTGCTATTTGTTTCACCAATAGCACTGGAACCACTATTGTCTCTAGGGATTAGTCTACCTTTCAACGCCTTGTATAATCCTGATTAAATCAAGATATTATTAACTTACACTTGCCACAAACCAAAATTAATTCTCCCATCAAATTTTTCCACCTCAAATTTGATAGGATTTGAAGCCCTACCTCCTGACATAATTTCAAAGAATTTTACCGTATAAATTAATTATACCCACTAAGTAAGTTTTCAGGAAAGATTGATCTTTTCTAAACAAAACTTCAAGGTTCTTAGAAAAGATTGGAGGGTCACAACGGACACACTTAAAACTTTCAGTTTCCTAGATAAAACCTCTTTAGACCATACGTACCCACACTACCATATCAAAATTCCACCCTGGCAAAAAACTTTAGTGGCTCTGATACCACTTGTTGGGAATTTGGATCTCCTAAATACCCCCACTAGGATCTACTTTTGACATAATACCAAAAAAAATAGAAAAATAAAGACAATACAAAAATTTACTTAGAAAACCCTCAAATCAGGAGAAAAATCACCAGAACCAAAAAAGAAAATCTACTATGTGAAAAATTGTTACAGTCACACAATTTTTCTCATCATCTCAACGACACCAACAAAAACTTCCCCACTAGTTAAACTTTAACTTTCACCTATTTTTCTTTTTACATATAAAAAAGATAATAGATAAATTTTTTAGAGTCAAAAGTTACTAGATAAAATTTTATCTCGTATACTTAAACCTAAAAAAAATAAACCTTTCTTAAATAAGCCCATGACTTTGGCCGACTCCAAAATCCCACCGATATTGACTCCTAAAAAAGGATTAAAGTCAACAGTGTTATCTCCATTCTTGACTCGGCAAGGGTTATTTGTGTCTGTTACGTTAAGGTTAAGGGCAAATCTGTCTTGTTTCGGGTTCAGGCTCTACAGGCATGGCTGGAAATTAAAATATATTTCAGATTCAACAAACATGTGTCTCTGGACCATGTAACAAAGTAAAGAAAAGAGAAAAGAAAGAAGGAAGATTCACGCCATGGATGAGCAGAGATACAATGTGTTAATCTGTAGAAAAAAAAATGTATTACTGAATGAATTAATCTATACAAATCGAGGTGCTCATATACAGCTTGCCATGTGTAACCTAACTGTAAATAACTAGCTGTACAACTTACTAATAAAACAAAATAGCATAAGTACAGAATATTAAAGGAATGCATGTTCTAGAATCAACGACTTGTAGTTGCTCAGACAATGGAGCTTTACGACTCGACTTGTAGTATTACTGGACTGCAATGCAGGTTGTACACGAGGCAAGAGTGATGAAGTTGGAAACTTACACAGAAATAATATTAGCGTTTGCGTGAGCTTGGAGATCGATCAATCAGAACAACAACATGCATTATAAGGTGATCACCTTTATTCTCCAAGATTTAAGTATAATACTAGTGAATTTTTTTTTTTCCAGATTAAAGAAGAACATAAAAATGTCCTGTTTTAATTAATAGACTTGAGGAAAATGTACTGTTTAGATGGAATTGCCAATGATACCTCTTGAATTTGCTTAAAAAAACAGAATAAATAGACAATGTCACAATATTGTCACATGATCAGCATAATAAAAATTATTTATCAGAGTAAATTATGAATTTAAAATTATATTGGAATTAAATTAAGATAAATTATATCGGGGAAAAGGATTTAGTGTACATCCTTAAAGAGAAATATATATATATATATATATCATCGGAGAACTACCAGGTTGATGATCATAAAAATGATCTCATAAATTAATATGGCTATATCGATATCTTAATTTATTTTTTTTATTAGAAATAATGTTATAATCTAATGTAATACAACAAACCATATCAATTTATAAATAGACTTATATATGAATATTTTTATAAATCAAACGTCTAAGTAGCTCTCAATAGGATAAGTTTAATTTGTATTAGTACTCTTAATTCCTACCAAGTATGTGTATATATATATATATATATATATTCAAAGAGAAACTTATCATTGACGGTACTACTGATCATTTGACATGCACCTGCAACATGAAGTCTATTAGGTATCAATGTTAATTAGAGGGCTGCATGGAGAGATCCTCTCATGTGCGCTAAATCTAATTCCACATGTACATATATAGACACATGAAAAATAAATTCAAGATCTAATTAAAAAAATAAATATTTCAAATACACCATTAAAGAGCGTGTGGTAAGAGGTAGTAAGCGACCTAGTTATAATATATATATATATATATACACACGCGCGTACGTAACTCATGGTAGGTACAAGCGTCGTTTAAATAGTAAGATAAAATGACATAATTTTATATAAAAATTAAAAATTAAATAAATTATTATTATACTATTATTATTATTTTAAAATTTTAAATTATTTATTATATTTTTATATAAATTGTTTCTATATCGATCAAATGGTAACTAACAATCAGGGGAGAAAGTGGCACTACAACAAAAAGGGGAAAAACCGACCAAGTTTATTTCTGGTGACATAAGTCACACGGGAAATACTCTAATTTTCACTCTATTAACATACCATTTCCGGCTTCATTATTTTTTGCAAGAATAAAGTACTTCTTTTGGCATATAGAATATTGTCCAAATATAAAATGTCTGAAATAACATAAAACAGTGAGATTTTATTTTTTAGAAATTTGAATTAAAAGGTCAACACATTTTCTTCTCTCTTCTTCCCCCTTTCTCCAGCCCAATACTCGCTCTCTTCTCAGTTGGGAGTTTTCTGCCGCCTCTCCCCCGCCTGTTGCCGCCTTGCACTCGTCCCGCTCACTTTGTCTAGCCAATGAGTTGCTGCCCCACCGTCACGCCATCGATATCTAGTAAGCTCTCTCCCTCTCGTCGTCCGTTTCTTTAACTCTTCCTCTCTTGATTTCGTTTTTAATGCTTTAAAACTTAAATTTCTTGTGGTGGCCATTGAAATTTCAAGTTTGATTTTAGATATGGTGAGATTTCGTGTTTGAAATTTTTGATGGGTAAAAATTAGGGTTTACGGGTTCTATTACAAGAAGAGGATTGGAGGTGGGTTGACTCGATTTTTCTTAGTATAAGCGAGAGATATGGTAGATTAAAGAGATTGAAGAGATAGGGTAGATAGGCGAGAAAGATTTGACTCGATTGCACGCTCCTCTTTCTTCCTTTTCTCTTTTGCTGGAATGTTGTTTTTATTCGGTTTGTTACTTGGGGTGTGCATTTTGATTTCGAGTTGTTTTTATTCGATTAATGCTCTTTTTGTGATTCCGACATGAGGATCTTACCAACTGGGTTGTCTTCCTTGGCTATCTTAGAAAGTGATTTGGCTAAATATCAGAGAAAATGCATTGGCTAAGTACCAAAGAAAGTGCCTTGGTGATCAGAGAAAATGACCTCAATTTGTTTTTATTTTTATCTGGGTTAAAGTATTAGAGAAAATGCCTTGCCTACCTTAGAAAGCTGACTGATTGGGAGTATTATGCATGTCTTAAATGTATTCATTAATGTTTATATTTGATATCAAATTGCAGCAAACAACATTCCAGTGATAGTGAAGCAAATAAATGAAGCGTCTCAGAACATTTCATTGCTCTGTTTCGTTCCAGAAAAGTGCACCAAGTGAAGTAAACATTGCTACCGCCAAATTTTGCATTATGGGTTTACTTTTTGTCATATGATTTCTCAAATTATGTTTTTATCTTCCGCAGCTTCTCTTAGCAAGCACATACAGGGTTTGAGTAATGTACTACAAGTTTTGCATGAAAAAGTTTCAGTCTCTTCTGTTTATATATCTCCTAGATCTAATTTTTGTAGGCTTCATAAACGAAATATGAATTGAGATTTGAAAACTTTTTTCTTACTTTTTGTAGGCTCCTTATATTATTACCTTGTATTTTTCAGTCGATGCTATTCGTAATTCCAAACCCACTCTACACTGGAAACAACTATTATTCTATATTTAATTATTTTACAGGATGAATGAGAATTTTGACACAATAGAAATGGAGGAAATACTGTAAGTTCTCTGTCTTCTGTCGGTTTTTGTAATGAGATTTCATAATGCCAACAAGTTTGATCATTTCTATGATTCATAATTTAACAGAGATGGAATGTATGTTTGTGTTAATGGACACTTGAAAAGCCTTAGAGGCGTTAAGCAATTAGTTGCTTTCTCTGTCAGGTTTGGCTGGGAAGTACATTTTGTCAATCAATTTCTTTTTGGTTTCTAGTTATAAGCTTTTGTAGGCCACTTTTGGTACCTTCTATGATGAGTTTTCCTCTCTTAAGGATTTATTTTTCTCATGACATCATGGTTCCATAATTTGAATATGGACCCCGACTTGATAGGAGTAGGTAGCTGAGATACTTTTAAATTTGGTAAATTTTGTTGGCATTGATATGATATATTTTGTCTATTATGTGGAATTTTGTTTTTTTATATATAGAATAAGTATCTCATTATGATAATTTTGTTGCTTTTCAGGCCTGTAACAAACTTCGATGAGGTTACCTTCCATTTTATTGACTGCATACATAACTACTTGCAATCCAAATCACAGGTAATGGTAGTCATGCTTTATTTCATGCCTGTGGTGGTTGCATGCATCATGTACTTGTTCTCTTGCATATTCTACAATTGTTTCGCCATTTGGTTACATTTAACTTGGATGGCGACATAACAGGCCAGCAACCATCTTAATGAAAGGACCTCTACTTTAATTTTCTGTGCGAGAGATATTTTATTATAAGAAAATATTTGGCATACAGATTGTATATGTAGGTATTAAAATATTGGATAGTATAGATGCACGATACCCTAATATGCATGTCATATGACAGTTTGTACAAGAGGTTACTAACCTTGACAGTCCATATATTACCATCTATTAACCAATGTAAATTTGAAATTGTCAATTGCATAATTCCATTATTCTCATCATTTTAGGAACACTAAAATTTTACACTAATATCTCACTTATCAAAAAAAAAAATTTTACACTAATATCTAAAGAAACGGCATGGTTGTGCATTCGCAGGTTTTGGATGTTATTTAAAGATCCCAAGGGTTCGGATTAATTAGCTCATGGTGTAGGCAGCTCAGAAAAGAATGCTCTAGCAAACTATGTTTCTCGAACTCCATGAAATTGTATGCTTTGAACTCTTTAAGTGTTAGGTGAATACACTGATGATTTTTGAATTTTGTGTACCGGAGGGGAGAAAGCTTGTTTAATGTAAATATAAGTCCTTGTTGGTGACATGCAAAAGTACAATAATTAATAGACTTTTGACCAGGTATATAAATATATGTTGAACTGGTTATTAAATTGGTGGATATGTGTTGGGCATATCTCGATATGCCTAGTAATTTGTGCATGAATCATAGAAGCTAAGTTAACAAGTGTGTTTAATTGTCTGGTTAGATGATCTGTGGAATATAATAATTGTTTGGTTTAGAACAATTGTAAAGAAGAATTTAGATAAAAATATATAAATATATAATACTTTTTTTTCCAAAAAATAAAAATAGCAGCAAATGTCAAAACCAACGCAAAATAGTTAATATTGACAAAGTATTGGTTTGGCCAGAATTATTTTCATGTCCAGAAAGAAGAATTTAGAAAAATCGATAAGGTTTCCAAGAAAAACATTACTAGAACATCTAGGCCAGAAAAAAACCATTTTCGGCACATCAATATGAATTCTGGCACAAATTGAGTTTTTTGGACATATTCTTCTCGTAGGAAATGGTCAATTCTGGCACATCAATATGCTAGAAAACACATTTCCAGCCACAACAGTTACCAGATTAACGCAAGCTTAGTCAATACCTGACCGATCTCAACACTTTTTCTGGCCAAAAATGACTATTTCCTGAGATTCTTTAGCACAAGAAATGGTGACTATTTTGGACACTTCAATAAATGGCTGGAATTAATAGTTTGTTGGGCCAAAATATTTCTGACCATCATGCTGCAAACAGTAAATGTCAAAAATAGTCATTTCCGACACTAAAACAGGCTATTTGGGGCCAAAATTCTCCTAGGAAATAGTGCTTTTTCTTGTAGTGTGGGTTGTCCGAAATGAATTAATTGTTATTTTTACCTAGGTACTCTGAATATCTAAAATGCTATCAAAAACAGTGCATGTAGGCATGCATGTAGAGAAAAAGAAAATTGGTTTAATTATCGTGTGGAAAGGAGGAAAAAGAAAGGAAAACCAAGAAAAGAAAAAAGTTGCTTTTGTTATAAACGAACGTCGGCAACCGCCCCCTGTCCCACCACTAAATTATGTGAATGACCCCACCACTATTATTTTAAATCTGCATAGTGACTTGCATAGTAACTTGCATAGTAATTTCAACGCCTATAAATATGGGCTTCAGTTGTAATGAAATTCATAAGAAAATATAGAGAGAGAAAGAAAGTTTCAGTTCTTAAGAGTTTCTTTTCTCTTGCAATAGTAGTAATTTTATTTTTAGTTTTATAACACGTTATCAGCACGAGGTTCTACCGATACTGAAGCTAGTGGTCTTCTATTTCAAGTAAATTTTTCAATATATTATTTGCAGTCCTTGAGATAAATATTAAAGGTAATATTGCTAAATATTACTTGATAAAATTTTATTTGTATTCTCATGATAATGTGAATATATTTATTAAATTCACAGATTTATTTTTGTAATATAATGTCAAATATTGAGATTTATTACTATTGACATTTCTGAAAAATGTTATTTATCCAGATCCTTGATGAGATCTATTTGGATATGATGATGAACTTGAAAGATACAATCATAGAAGGAATTCATGTGTCCCTGAAAGACCGTGTTGTGTATCTCATGATGAAAGATTATCATACTGTGTGAAATAAATTAAGAGAGTGATATAAGCACCAGAAGATGTAATCCTCTCAAAAGATCATTATGATTTATTACACTTGAAGTTGCAAGATTTTAAGAGTGGTATTGAATATTCTGCACTCTTTAAAATCAGCTCAATATTAAAATTATACAGTGAAAATGTCACTGATGATGATATATAAAAGAAGACATTATTTTTCATACCTCGAATGTGCTCCTGCAGTAGCAATATCGAGAGTGAAAGTTCAACAAATATTCTGAACTTTTGTTTTGTCTTCCAGTGATTGAGCTAAATAATGAGTTTTTGTTACACCAGTTACGTCCTATTAATGATATCGAATTTACACAATTCCCAGAAGTGAATGGAAACTAAGGGCGTAGACGTGGTAGAAAAATTATAGAAGTCTTGGTCCCAAAAGCGACAACACTAAAGATGATAAAAATATATCGTATCACCAGAAGTGATCAAACTCAGAGAAGGGTAAAGGCCCTCAGAATAATTCTTCATAAAAAGATGAAGATGTTTGTCATAGATGTAATATGACTAAACAATAGTCACGTACCTGTTGTACGACCAAGCACTTGATTTACTTATACTAAGTTTTTATATATAAGCTTATTAATATTTCATCATGTTTTGAAATAATGAAATATCGGTGCCTGAAGCACGACAAGAAATTACTTGGGATAATAACGTCCTGTTTAAATTTGATCCTCTTACAAATAAATGTGAACCAGAAGTTCAGAGGATTATTTATCTGCAAAGTGTTGCAAATCAATTACATGATGTATTTACTAACACTAAAGGTGTTGTAAAATCATATATTACTACTGTTAATGCTTAAGCAGGAATTGAAGTCCCTGAAGGACGAGTTGTTAAAACAGCAATAAATGAGTCTAAGATACACCTGAAGCGTTGAAGACCTATTGGTGCACAAGAAAAATAAAAATCGGTGCTCATGAAGAGACCGTATTTTCTGTATAAAATATAATCCTCCTGAAGAGGAAACCTCCTGAAGAGGTAACTCCTGAAGAAAAAACTCCTGAAGAGTATAATTCCTGAAGAGAAAACTCCTGAAGAGTATAAACCTCCTGAAGAGGAACCTCCTGTAGAGGTGTTTCATGAAATGTTTTCCCCTGAAGAGGAACAATGAGATCTCAATACATTTCATGAGTACTGGAAAATTTATGGATAGAAATAAAACTGTTGTCGACAATATATATGATAACACTTGATATTACCAGAAGTAATGAAAAAAGTGAGTCAAAAATCGTCGAAGAATGTCGACGTAGAAATGATTGGACAAAATAGAAAGCAGTTATTAAAACTGAATTAAACTCGCTAGTGAAGCGAGATGCATTTGGACCTGTTGTCCAAACACCAAAGGGTGTAATATTTGTCAGATATAAGTGAGTATTTATACGAAAGCGTAATGCGAAATGAAATTATGCGATATAATTTGTCGCACAAGGTTTTCAGTAGAAACTCGAGCAATTATGAGGAAACATATTTCCTTGGTATGAATGCAATCACATTCATATTTTTAATTGATTTGGTTATTACAAAAGGATTAGATATGCAGTTAATGAATGTGGTTACTGCATATTTATAAGCATCATTAGATTATTACGATACTTGAAGCATCTAATCCAAGTACATTTAGGAGTATGTACTTTATAAAGCTTCAAAGATCTTTATATGGGTTAAAGCAATCCGGACACATGTGGTATAATTGAATCAACGAGTATCTATTGACAGAAGGATTTAAGAATAATCCTATATGTTCATGTGTTTTATCAGAATCTGGATTCGTCATTATTGCAGTTTACGTTGATGATTTAACTTGTTAGAACTCTTGAAAAGATCACAAGGGTTGCTATAAATTCAAAGAATGCATTTGAAAAGGAAAGATCTTATTATTCAATTCATAGATGAGTTACAAGAATTTGAGACTTCTAGCCTCATCTCTCAAATGCATTTGCTCTTCATAAAGCAACATACCATCCTTATCTAAAGGATTAGTCAGTCGAAATGAAGAGGCAAGTAAGGATTTTAAATCCTTATTCTCCTGTTTTAAGTCTGCAATTTTTTTGTCAGACTCTTGAACGAGTCGTTGAAGTACAGAAACCTTCTCGTTAAGCTCCTCAATCTCACGATTTTTGGATTGTAATCGGTTGGAAAATCCAACAATAGAAGAGGAGTATCGGGTGCCGAGAGTCACCAGCTCATAAACAGCTTCACGATCTGACTTATTAGCCAGATCATTTGCTTGCTGCAACATTGCACCTGCGGAAGATGCAGGATCAACTTGTAATTGAGGTGAAGGATACCTCATATGTTGATTGTGAGAAATAGTAAAAGGAAATTGATGAGCCATTGGAAATTTGTAAAATAAGAATACAAATACAGATGAATTATAGATATGAGAAGAAAATTTGATGCGTACTAAATGAAACTAAAGACGATTCTTATAGAAATGGAAATAAGAACAAGACAAACCATCATCTCTTCAAATCTCACTTTACAAGATATGCTGGATGCATAATTTCAAAGGCCAGCGAGATTAATTACAGCTATCCCTATTTTCTTGTAAACGCTGAACCTCTGCCGTTAGCTGCTGTTGTTGACTTTGTATCTGAGCTCTTTCTCGTTCCAGCTCTTCTACTCGTGTTTTCAGGTCACGAGAATACTAGTCTACAAGTTTCTTCAGCTCCTTGTTATCTTGTTTTAAATCTTTATTTTTTCTATCTTTAGTTGCAAGCGTTTGATGCAACTCAGATATTTGATTTTTAAGATGATCAACCTCACTCGTTCTCGCCAATAGCCTCTGAGACATGGTTGTAAGAGAGGCAGCATATTGAGCACTGAGGGTTCTTGATGCTGCAACAATTTCAGGATCAGATTTACTAGATAGATATATCTATGCTCTTATCATGGTGTTTACAGCCTCAGGAGAAAATATAAGTGGTTGAGGTATAAAAGGTTCGTGGTTTAAATCTGGGACATTAGAATTTCTATCAGACATAATATCGTTCTGGATGAACAACAACTGAATCTATGAGGAATGCGAGATCTTTTTGCTGGAGTAAACCAATGGTAAAATTGGTTATATTTAAACAACAACCCGAAGCCTTCAAATCTCTTCAAGATCTCGTTTGTCCACAATGTCAAGCGGATTTGATTTTCCGCCGAACCGATAATATTAAATCTTAAAGCTTTTACAGATTTTATCATACATAGATAGTTTCCAATATTATTTCCGCCGTATATAAACAAGTTCTTCCTAATAACGCCGAATGAGGGGGAGAAAATTTTAGATGAAAATATTATCATACGCTCTCTAATGCATTATTTAGTTGGAGATCGTGTTTGAATTCTTAACTTGTTATATATATACTGAAATCATATTTGCTTATTACTTGAAACACTAACGCATATTATCGGGGGAGTTTAAGTATTACTGCAGGTATCAGATTTCTATTAAGTTTGTCAACCAGATATTATTTTTCATCTTCAAATCACTCAGAGATTATTGTAATTCATGAAACAAGTCGAGAGTATATTTGGCTGAGATCAATGACTCAACAATTTTATACGAAGATAATGCTACTTGTATCACTCAAATCAAAGAAGGATATATCAAATATACGATCAAGTGATAACCTGGCAGATTTATTCACGAAGACATCACCAACTGCGACATTCAAGAAAATTATGTAGAATATTAAAATGTGAAGACTCAAAAACTATTGTCATGCACTTTCCAGGGGGAGTAAAAGTCCTGAAGACTTGTGCTGATTGTACTCTTTTTCCTTCGCTAAGGTTTTATCCCATTGGGTTTTCCTTTGCAAGGTTTTAATGAGGCAATCTTAAAGCACTTGTGGATACATAAGAAGACTGTACTCTTTTTCCTTCGCCATTGGTTTTTCTTCCCACTGGGTTTTTCCTTGGTAAGGTTTTAACGAGGCAGATTCTTTATGGGTGGTCATTCAAGAGGGAGTGTTATAAACGAACGTCGGCAGCCGCCCCCTGTCCCACCACTAAATTATGTGAATGACCCCACCACTATTATTTTAAATCTGCATAGTGACTTGCATAGTAACTTGCATAGTAACTTGCATAGTAACTTGCATAGTAATTTCAACGCCTATAAATATGGGCTTCAGTTGTAATGAAATTCATAAGAAAATATAGAGAGAGAAAGAAAGTTTCAGTTCTTAAGAGTTTCTTTTCTCTTGCAATAGTAGTAATCTTATTTTTAGTTTTATAACAGCTTTTGCTTTAATTTTTATTTTTATTTTTATTAGCACCTTTGCAAATTAACAGACCAAAAACAACCATTCATAAATGAGTAGTGCTTATAGTTATACTCCTCAAATTAGTTCATATTCCTTTTGCCGGCCATAAAATGATCTGTTGCTTCAGCATCTACGTACGTCGTCAGTCATGTCATGTGTGAAATGATTAAGACATGATAACGCATATATTCTTATTAACTCACTTGATCTATGTATAAATTAGATCACGATACATGATGAATAGTATATTTGAACTGCATGCATCATGTTTATATATACTTGATGTAATAACAACAAGCAATATTACCCCGTTCTTATGGGAATTATCCCGTTCTTATGGGAAGACAGTCGTGTACATATTCAGCATCCCTCGATTTATCATCTCAAACAACAAATGACATTTTGAATCAAACCTTACCAAAATTGGTGTAGAGATTTGAATATCAAGTTCAAGAATTCTTCTCAGGGACTCACAATCAAATGGGTAAGTCGAGACAACCAATAAAATACTATTAGAATTCTTAAGAAGAAGCTTGACGACAAGAATGAAACGTGAGTGGAAAAACTCGTAAGGATATTGTGGACTTATTGCAACACAGTAAAGACTCCTACAAGTAGGATTGTAAAAATTAATCGAAAATTTGGCTAGGATCGATTGATTAGGTTTTAAAATCGATTCCTTTATTTTAAAAATTGGTCAAATCTATTTTAGTCTCAATTTTATGTTTTCTTAGATCAGACCGAACTGGTTGGCATATTTATATATTTGTAATTAATTTTTAATATAATATTTAATTTAATTTAATTTAATATATAATATATTATAATTACTTATAAATAATACTATATTATAATTTATAACATAAAACTTTAATCTTACATATATAAGTTTATTTGGTCATATGTTTTAAATATAAAATATATATAATATATTAATTACATTTTTTGGCCTAGTTAATTATCAACATATTTCTTTTGATAAGTACATTAGTAATGCTAATACTATTAGTAATCCACTTTAAGTTTATATATAAATTACTATATAAATCACTATAGTGTTAATTATATTAATACTGTATCACCATGTGATATCATTAACGATAGTGATGTAGTAATATTGATACTACTACTATTAGTATATTAATACCATAAGTGAGATAGTTATGTTAATATTTATGCTAATGCTATTATGAGGGATTCTTTTAAAAAAAATTATTATTATGAGGAATATTACTCATTATCTCATATCACACATTTTATAATAAATATTAATATTAATATTATTTTAATTTTATTCAATTAATTAAGTTATTCTACTTATCATCCATATATCATATATTTAAAATAAATAAATAATTGAGTGTGAAATGTAACAGTACAACAAATGCTACTTTTTTCGGGACGGACAGTGGTCAGGGATAGTGCATGCTTAGTTAAAAAATAAATTCCCACCAATTTTTGTCTTGGATGACTTGTAACATATAACTAGTAAAAGAGGTATGTAGGGATGACAGTACAACAAATACTACTTCTTTCGGGAGGGACAGTGGTCGGAGAAAGTGTAAAAAATATAAATTCACCAAAATTATAGTTCATGGGAAAAGTCGTCTTTTTGCCACAACATCAATGGCAGATAAAGCATCTTAATTCCTTGGTTAGAAATAATACCCTTCATCAGGGAAGAAGTTGGTGGCAAAAATTCTTTGTCCATGAATTTCTTGGTGGCAAATGTGGTGTCGTAATATTGTTTTTACTCACCAATTAATTCATGACAATCGGTGTTTTTGGATGATGAATTTTGGTGGCAATTAATATTTACCAAGATATACATTGGTCGGAAAAAAGTTCATTTCTTATGAACTTGTGTAATTGAAAACAGTGATCGCCCATGAAGCTTTTTTGTGGCAAAAGTGAACTCCACTTTTTCCCATGGCCATAAAATCATGGTAAAATAGCTATTTCTAACCAATCATCAAGGGACCATCAGGAAAAAGTCAATTTCCCACAAAAATCATCTATCGAACAAGATAGATTTTCCATGAACATTAGTCATAGGAAATATTTTTGTGTATAAAACCTATTTTGTGACCAACCCAACCCTTCTTAAAACGTTTCTTGTCACCAATGACAACTAGTAGAACTGTTATTCCACGAACAATCCAAGGGGCAAGTACGTTAACTAGTATTGAACCTCTTTCAACTCAACATAACATCAACTAATAAAACCAATACCATATCAAATTAATCCACTCAAAACTTCAAATAAACAATGACTATAAGAAAAATAGATATTTATGAAATTTAGACAATCTCCGTTCTGGAATACATCAATGCGTCTTGATCCACAAAGCAAGGTGTCCAAAATGTTATTTAAAAATGTTATGAGAACTATGTCAAACTCAGAAGACTTAATTGGTGGAGGAAGTGACATGCAGGGCTAGAAAACTTATATAGAAATTGTTGTAACATGTTGTACATATGTTTAATTAATTTAGTGCATTAACCTAGGGTGATGGATGGAAAATGTTGTTGGGGAATCCAGCCGACCGACGGACAGTAAATACGGAGCCACGCAGCGGATGCAAATAAGAGAAATAAAACTAAAGACGGAGAACAGAAATGGACACCAGATATGAAGTGGTTCAGCTCAAACTGAGTCTACATCCACTGTTGGGTTGGTCTAAATCACTATAATCAACAAAGATGGAGTACACTTCTTGGAGGTTACAAAACTCTCTCTCTCACAAGGCTCTCAAACCCTTTACAAGTAGACTCTCTCTGATCTACAAAATCAAACAAGGAAAAAATGGGAGACGGACGCCTGTGTTCGTAATCTCGCTCGAGCGAGCCCTTCTCGCTCGAGCGAAATCACCTTCACTCCACAGCTCTCTGCTTCCACTCTCTCTATGCTTTCAAATGCCGAGATCCTTATATAGGTTGTATCTCGCTCGAGCGGAACACTATTCCAGACGGCGCTAACCCTAGTTTCTGGAAGCGATGCAATCCTAGGATTGATTCTCGCTCGAGCGGGAGGTCGAGCGAGAGTCGAGCGAAGTTTCTGCCTGGATCCAAAACTCTCCGTTTGATATCTCGCTCGAGCGACTGTCGAGCGAGGGTCGAGCGAAGTTACGAGTTGAAAACTCCAAGTGCAATCTGATGTGCTTCATTCAAGCCACATCTCAACAAATCTCCACCTCCACAAAATTATTCTGGACAAAGACCCACAAATCCTTCAACCACAGAAGGAATACCCAATACGAAATACAAAGTCTACCTTTGAAGAACTCACTTTCCACACAAAAGTTTTCAACACCATAGACGACATCTGAAGATTCACTATCTTCACACAAACGGTGTTGCCCAGATGACTAACACAAGAGGGGGGTGAATTGAGTTGTATTTAAAAAAATAATAATTATAAATCAAATATATAATATAAAATATAAACAAAATATGAAACAATAATAAATATAAAGAGTAAGGGTAAGAGAGAAGCAAACTCAGTATGTTAACGAGGTTCGACCCCACTGCCTACGTCCTCGCCTCAAGCTACCCCTTGAAGATCCCCAAATCCACTATCCAATCTCCTTTAGGTGGAGATAAAAACCTATTACACCTTTGAGCAGCACCGCTCCAAAGAATCCGTATAGAACACCCTCTACACTTCCAATCACCTCACACTTGGTGATTTAACTATTCTCCATGTAGAACACCTTCTACACTTCTAATCACCTTACACTTGGTGATTTAACTATTCCCCGTGTAGAACATCTTCTACACACACAAGGGTTATACGCACCCTCTTACAAATATAAGAGTTGATAGTAGGTAGACTATCAAAGAACACTCCTCAATGAGTGAGATAGAAACAATACAGCGCAACCTATATCTCTCTCAACAAGAATAAGAATTAAGGTTCAAAACTTTTGAAAAGAGAGAATGAGAGTTTTGAAAGAATGATGTAAAACTTAGCCATAGATGTGTAAGCTCTTGTTATGTGTTTTACAAAACTCAAGTGAGCTATTTATAGGCAAATGAGTTTTCAATTTCAAATTTGAAAAGATTCCTATGTCAAAAACATCATCATTTACTTTTCAAAAATTTCAAATCTAATCTTTTTACTTTTTGCATGTGACAAAAGGAGCACACTTTACTTTTCAAAAATTTCAAATATAATATTTTACTTTTTGCATATGACAAAAAGAGCACACTTTACATTTTAAAATTTTCAAATAAAGATATCTACCTTTTGCATAAGTCAAGAAAAGCATCCACCAATTTTAAAAATATTCAAATAAAACATGCACATGTGAAAGATGACAATCAATCATCTTAATATTTTCAAAATTCAAACCTTTAATCATGTCATGCACATGTGAAAAATGACAATCAATCATCTTTCAAAATTTTCAAATTTAATTTTCAAAATATTCATGCATATGTGGAAAATGTATTTTAATGCTTTATGATAAAATATTAATTTTGAACCTTAATCCTAATTTTAAAGTTTTAAGAGATTTACAACATTACTCTATAATTTTAATGTGAACTTATTCCCTTCTTGCTCATGCTTGCTTCCTTGATGTGCTTGATTCTATTGTGTGAACAACTTGAACTTGAGACTCCTTTATTCTTTGAATTCATTTGTTATCATCAAAATTCATGTGTAGATTTACACGAAACTTGAAACCTTGGGTTCGACAATCTCCCCCTTTTTGATGATGACAAATACTTGATAGAACTTGAAACCTGTATGAATACTTAAACTCCCCCTGAGAATGTGCGTTAGTTTTTCAAGCAAAAATATAAATATAATTCCAAGCATATATAACAAGTTTAGCAATTTAAACCATGTTAATGTTCTAATCTAAAACTTCTCCCTCTTTTCGCATCATTAAAAAGGATCGGTAGCAAGTAAATAGACTGAAGAAAACGGTGCATTAATAGACACTGTAGATAGTTGAAAAAAGGGAGCCGTCCATGACCCGACAAGTGCTGCAAAGTCTCGAGGCCTAACTCTATGAATTTAGTGCGGCTGAAGATTTAAACAATCGCCTGATGTTATTGACAAACGGGATTGAAGGCTCTGAATTTCTATAAAAAAAATTCATTTTCACCTATCGGATACCAAAAAAAAGCATCTCTTCTTGACCTGAGTTCTGTTTTTCCATAACGATAGAATGGCCGAACAATTCTCTTCCACTAACGTTCCAGACTTGAATCAGGAACCCTTGACGCATCAACCATCAATCTTCTCTCCTAAGGCCGTCAATGCCATGATAGGAGCAAAGAACCGTTTTTCTAGTAAGAAAACTTTTGACAATGTGTGTCCAGCATATCTTGTATTTCTTTTGACTAATAAGTTTTGAAGAGACAATAGTTTGTCTTGTTCTTTATGCTATCTCTATAAAATCAGTTTTAAAGTTCATCCGATTTGCATCAAATCTTATTCTCATCTCTATAACTCATCTGCATTCTTTCAATATTCTCGCTTTAAGTTTTCAATTCTTTTCTCAATGGTTCATTCTTCTAACATTCCTCTAGATCCATCTATGAGGTATTCTACATCTCAATCTCATGTCCTTTCTGCAGCTACCATTGGCGCCATGTTGCAGCAAGAGAATAATAGTTTGGCTAATAAGCCAGACTCCGATGCTATATACGACTTGGTGAGTCTCGAGACTCGTTACTCATCCTCTATTGTTACTTTTTTCCAGCGGCTACAATTCAAAAATCATGAGGTTGAAAAACTTAAAGAACAAATTGTTGTACTTCAACGAATTGTTCAAGAGTCTCACACAAGGGAATGAATCTTTCGGCAGAAGAATAAAAAGTTGAAATCTCTATTGGATTCTTCATTCCGCTTGTCAGTTCCCATGGATAGGGATGACATGATATTGTATGAAGAGAATGAGCGTCTCAAACATGAGGCTAAGAACCTCAAGTTTATGTAAAAGTATTTAAAAAAATATCTCTCTATTTTTATGAACTCTGATCTATCTTTCAAGAGATATTCATAACATGCATCATACATATTTCTCTTCTAATCATACATAATCTATCTTCTAGTAAAGGTTTTGTAAATATATCTGCTAACTGATCGTGTGTGTTTGTGAACTCCAGTACTATATCGCCTTTCTGCACATGATCTCGAAGAAAATGATATCTTATTTCAATATGCTTAATTCTAGAATGTTGTATTGGTTTTTTTTTTTTAAAGATTTATAGCACTTGTATTATCACATTTGATTGGAATGTGATTATACATAAATTTAAAATCTTCAAGTTGTTGCTTCATGTAAAGAACTTGAGCACAACAACTGCCTACAGTAACATACTCTGCTTCAGTAATAGATAATGCAACAGAATTTTCTTTTTACTAAATCATGAAACAAGTGCATGACCTAAGAAATGACATGTTCTACTAAAACTTTTTCGATCATTTTTGCAGCCAGTATAATCGGTACCTGAATAGCTTATAAGATCGAAAGAAGTGTGTTTAGGATACCATAACTCTAAGTCAATGGTACTGGCAAAATATCTAAAAATCCGCTTGACTGCAATCAAATGAGATTGTTTTGGAAATGATTGAAAACGTGCACATAAACAAACACTAAACATAATATCAGGTGTACTAGTTATCAAATATAATAAACTACTAATCATACATCGATATACATTTGAGTCAACTGGCTTACCACTTTCATCTTTATCAAATTTAGTGGTTGGATTCATTGATGTTCCAATTACTTTCGCACGTTCCATCTCAAATTTTGAATAACTCTTTGATATATTTTGATTGATTAATAAATGTTCCACTTTTTGCTTACTTGATTTGCAATCCGAGAAAGAAATTAAATTCTCCCATCATGCTCATTTCAAATTCTTCCTGCATATTTTTAATAAAATCTTGACACATATTCATTAGTAGCACCAAATATTATATCATCTACATAAATTTGAATTAGAAGAATATCATTCTATTCATACTTGATGAAAAGAGTTATATCGATCTTTCCTCTTGAAAAACATTTTTCAATAAAAAAAACTATTTAAGAAAACACTTTTAACATCCATTTAAAAAAATTTGAAATCTTTATAACAAGCATATGTAAGTAGCATTCGAATAGCTTCTAATCTTGTGACTGGTGCATACGTCTCATCATGATCGATTCATTTTTCTTGATTGAAACCTTGGGCCACAAGTCGAGCCTTATTTCTAGTAATGACTCCGAACTCATCTTTTTTGTTTCTAAAAACCCATTTTGTTACAATAATAGTATGATTTTTGGGTCTAAGAACAAGTGTCCAAACATCATTTCTTTCAAATTGATTAAACTCTTCTTGCATAGATAGAATCCAAGATTCATCAAGAAATACTTCGTCAATATTTTTAGGTTCAATCTGAGATAGAAAAGCAGTATGATTGCAAATATTTCTAAGAGATGATCGAGTGCTTACACCTCGTGAAGGTTCTCACAGAATTTATTCTATTGGATGATCTTTCACATGTTTTCACTGTTTGGTTGCATCTTGTACTAAGTTTTGATGATCTTTCCTTCTATTTCCATGATCTTCCCTTTTGAATTGTCTCCAAATATCACGCATCCTTCTTCTTTAGAAGTGAAGTCAATGAATTTAGTTTTGTCTCATGTCACGTATCTTGAGCATCCGTTGTCTAAAAACCATATATTTTTACCTGTAAAAGACTTCATGCATACCTACAAAAACAATTAAAAACAATTCTTGGTACCTAAGTTCTTTGGGTCCTTTATTTATTAGTATTAGAAGAAACAAGATGTTTAGGTACCCATATGGCCCTAATAGTCATTGTATGTTTTCTTCTAATAGGACAAGTAAGATAATTATGACCATTTCTATTACAAAAATTACAAATAGCATGTGACATATATGAAGAACTTGAGTGATTATAATAATATCCTTTTTTAACAAAATTATTTTTATGATAAAAATTTTGAATATTGGATTTTGATGTAGAAAGATTATCAAAGAAATTTTTATAAGGTTTGTATTTTTGTTTCGGCATATATCCCAAGCCTGCCTTGTCAAAAACACATCTTTGACTACCAAGAAATTTTTCAAAATTTCTTTTTCCATTCGTAAAGTTTTCAATAATATTTTCTAAATCAGTTTTCTTTTTCTTCAACTCAAGATTTTCATCTTTCAAAACAATATTTTCTTTTCTTAAAATATCAATTTCGTTTGTTAAAGAAGAATTTTTCTTTTTCAAAGCAGTATACTTGATACCCAATTTTTCAAATTCCTCATATACCTCTTCTAAAATATTTTACAATTTTTCAAATGAAGGATCTTCAATATTATCAAGATTTGTTACCTCAATATCATATTTAGCCATAAGACAAAGATTTGCTGATTCTCCATTGCTTGTTTCACCATCTGAGCTACTTAAATCATCATCCCATGTAGCTTTCATTGCTTTTTTGCCTTTGTTTCGATCTGTTTTTAGCAAAGGACAATCTGACTTGATATGACCAGGCTTATTGCATTTATAACAAATTAAAGTGTCATTTTTACCTAAATCGTTCTTGGAAAACTTTTTGAAAAATTTCCTTGGAGGAGTTTTATTTTTCTTTAAGAACCTCTGAATTCTTCTTGTTATCATCGCAACTTCTTCATCTTTGTCGTCATTTTCCTCATCTTCATTACTTTCACTTTCATGTGGAACAGCTTTAAGTGCCAAACTCTTCTTTGACTTTCATTCTTCTTCTCCTCTTTTCAATGTGTACTCATGGGTGATAAGTGACCCGATGAGTTCATTCATTTCGAGTTTCTTGAGGTCTCTAACTTCAAGAATCGCTGTCACTTTTGATTCCCAACGTTTTGGTAGAGAGTTGAGAATTTTTCTTACTATCTCCACTTTGGAATAAATTTTGCCAAGAGCTGTCAAGCTGTATGTTAGTAAAACGAGTGTACATACTAGAAATAGATTCGTCATCATTCATCTTAAACATTTCATATTCATGAGTAATAATATAAATTTTTGATTCCTTGACTTGAGAAGTTCCTTCATAAGTAACTTCCAGGTTATCCCAAATTTCCTTTGCCGTAGTGCAAGTCATTACTCTATTAAACTCATTACCATTAAGAGCATTATATAATAAATTTATAGCAGTTAAATTCAAAGTATAAAGTCTATCGTCTTCACGATCAAACTCTTCTTCTTCCTTTTTGACATTTACTCCATCAATCACTTTTGTTGGAATATAAGGTCCATTTACAATGCATTTCCAGATTTCTCGACCTTGAGCTAGAAGGAATATTCTCATTCTAACTTTCCAGAATGAGTAATTGTCTCCGCAAAAGAGTGGAGGCCGACTGCTGGATCGACCTTCACCAAATGAAGCTGCAATGTTAGCCATAAGATCTTAACTCAAAAGATAGTTAATCTTATAATAGAGCTCTAGCTCTGATACCAATTGTTACTGATCATAGGCCGCACCTATGTCACCTAACAACTGTACCTACCAGACTAGCCGGCCACCGTCTCTACCGGTGCACCGTCACCTATGGTCGGAGAGTCTTGCTTCGGTGACACAGTCACAAGCGAGAGTTCCCATGAGTGATCTGCCTGTATGAACAGTACAGGTCAACTAGCTTTGATACCAATTGTTGCCCAGATGACTAACACAAAAGGGGGGTGAATTGAGTTGTATTTAAAAAAATAACAATTATAAATCAAATATATAATATAAAATATAAACAAAATATGAAACAACAATAAATATAAAGAGTAAGGGTAAGAGAGAAGCAAACTCAGTATGTTAACGAGGTTCGGCTCCACTGCCTACGTCCTCGCCTCAAGCTACCCCTTGAGAATCCCCAAATCCACTATTCAATCTCCTTTAGGTGGAGATAAAAACCTATTACACCTTTGAGCAGCACCTCTCCAAAGAATCCGTGTAAAACACCCTCTACACTTCCAATCACCTCACACTTGGTGATTTAACTATTTTCCGTGTAGAACACCTTCTACACTTCCAATCACCTTACACTTGGTGATTTAACTATTCCCCGTGTAGAACACCTTCTACATACACAAGGGTTATACGCACCCTCTTACAAATACAAGAGTTGATAGTAGGTAGATTATCAAAATACACTCATCAATGAGTGAAATAGAAACAATACAGTGCAACCTATATCTCTCTCAACAAGAATAAGAATTAAGGCTCAAAACTTTAGAAAAGAGAGAATGAGAGTTTTGAAAGAATGATATAAAACTTAACAATAGATGTGTAAACTCTTGTTATGTGTTTTGCAAAACTCAAATGAGCTATTTATAGGCAAATGAGTTTTCAATTTCAAATTAGAAAAGATTCCTATGTCAAAAACATCATCATTTACTTTTTAAAAATTTCAAATCTAATCTTTTTACTTTTTGCATGTGACAAAAGGATCACACTTTACTTTTCAAAAATTTCAAACATAATCTTTTACTTTTTGCATATGACAAAAGGAGCACAATTTACTTTTCAAAATTTTCAAATAAAGATATCTACTTTTTGCATAAGTCAAGAAAAGCATCCACCAATTTTGAAAATATTCAAATAAAACATGCACATGTGAAAGATGACAATCAATCATCTTATTATTTTCAAAGTTCAAACCTTTAATCATGTCATGCACATGTGAAAGATGGCAATCAATCATCTTTCAAAATTTTCAAATTTAATTTTCAAAATATTCATGCATATGTGGAAAATGTATTTTAATGCTTTATGATAAAATATTAATTTTGAGCCTTAATCCTAATTTTGAAGTTTTAAGAGATTTACAACATTACTCTATGATTTTAATGTGAACTTGTTCCCTTCTTACTCATGCTTGCTTCCTTAATGTGCTTGATTCTATTGTATGGACAACTTGAGCTTGAGACTCCTTTATTCTTTGAATTCATTTGTTATCATCAAAATTCATATGTAGATTTACACGAAACTTGAAACCTTGGGTTCAACAAACGGCAATGCACCACAATACAGACTGCTTACTTGAACAAACGGCTTCTGAATACAAATGAAGACAACCAAATATTCTTCAGCCAAAGTAAGAATCAACAAAAGCCTGTATGAGCATACACAAAAGGTGACCAACTGCCCCCTTTATCTGCCAACTGTAGACCTGCTCTCACTGTGCACCAATGCCAATCGACTATGAAGCTCTCTGCAACTCTACCTTTTTGCTATAACTCTCTCTCCTTTCTGTGGAAACAAAAGAAAAGAAAATTCACCAAATAGCAAGATGCGTTGTCCGCTTCAATGATGATCTGTAGACAAGCCTGGCAAACCAAAAAGCAAACTGTAGACTCTGTCACTCAAAGCCCACCTCATTCCATTCAGTTACTCCATGGAGTGAAACAAAACTGTATGGTCTGAGTAACACTCTACCTTCTTGTCTGTAGATCATTGTCTTCTCCAAAGTGTTTGAACACCAAACACATCACAAAGAAACAGATAGACAAAACCAAACTTTCAATGATCATAAAACAAATATGAGTTTAATACATAACAAGACTTTACACAAGATGTATCCTGATCAGAAATACAGCAGGAACCATGATTCTACACTGCTTCCTAAGAATACAATGCAAACAAAAAATCAAGATTACTGTCTTCTGATCACACCAAGCAAAAGCTGCTGACTCATAAATGACCATCCTGTCTGGCGGATCCACACGTGACACATGCGAATGAATATCTGAATCTGGAGTATGTCAGGATACTCTACATGTCACCACACTGCCCTCAAGGAAGTAGAGACTAACTGTCATCTTCTTCACTGTCATCACTACTAGAGGAACTTTCCTCTTCCTCCACATTTTTCAATTGAGGACACTCATTTCTGTAATAACCCAACTTATGGCAGTGGTAACACTTCACTTTTCTCTTGTTAGATTTGGAGCTACTGGAACTGGAACTACCTCTATTCTTTCCTGAACATCCTTCTCCAGATCTATCACAAGAGGAACATTTCACAAACAAACTCTCAGCTTGATTGTTCATGCTTAAACCCCCAAATTTTGTTCTCAATTCCTTAGAATTCAAAGCAGACTTGACATCTACTAAGGAGATTGTATCTCTACCATACAACATTGAGTTTACAAAATTATCAAACGAAATAGGCAATGAACATAAAACAATTAAGACTTGATCTTCCTCATCAATCTTAATGTCTATGTTCCTCAAATCCATAATAATTTTATTAAATTCATCTAGATGTGCATAAATAGAAGTACCTTCCTCCATTTTGAGAGTGTATAACCGTTGTTTCAAAAACAACCGGTTAGTGAGAGATTTCTTCATGTACAAGCTCTCGAGCTTGTTCCACAGACCAACCGCGGTCTCCTCCTCTACAACTTCCCTCAAAACTTCATCTGATAGTGATAGTAGAATGGTACTGTGAGCCAATTCCTTATTCCTTGACGATGCAGAAGACTCACCAGTCACTCCTTCTACAACTTTGAACAGACCCTGCTGACGCAACAAAGCCTTCATCCTCAAGCGCCATAAACTAAAACTGTTCTGACCGTCAAATTTCTCTACTCCAAAATTTACTAAGGCCATCCCTTAATGCTCTGATACTAGTTTGTTAGGGAATCCGGCCGACCGACGGACAATAAATACGGAGCCACGCAGTGGATGCAAATAAGAGAAATAAAACTAAAGATGGAGAATAGAAATGGACACCAAATATGAAGTGCTTCAGCTCAAACTGAGCCTACATCCACTGTTGGGTCGGTCTAAATCACTATAATCAACAAAGATGGAGTACACTTCTTGGAGGTTACAAAGATCTCTCTCTCACAAGACTCTCAAACCCTTTACAAGTAGACTCTCTCTGATCTACAAAATCAAACAAGGAGAAAATGAGAGACGGACGCCTGTGTTCGTAATCTCGCTCGAGCGAGCCATTCTCGTTCGAGCGAAATCGCCTTCACTCCACAACTCTCTGCTTTCGCTCTCTCTGTGCTTTCAAATGCCGAGATCCTTATATAGGCTGTATCTCGCTCGAGCGAGACAATCTCGCTCGAGCGAGACATTCTCGCTCGAGTGGAACACTATTCCAGACGGCGCTAACCCTAGTTCCTGGAAGCGATGCAATCCTAGGATTGATTCTCGCTCGAGCAGGAGGTCGAGCGAGAGTCGAGCGAAGTCTCTGCCTGGATCCAAAACTCTCCGTTTGATGTCTCGCTCGAGCGACTGTCGAACGAGGGTCGAGCGAAGTTACGGGTTGAAAACTCCAAGTGCAATCTGATGTGCTTCATTCAAGCCACATCTCAACAAATGTCAAGTGTTGAATCTGCATGGAACTCATATATATACCAACTTTTATGCTATAGCAAACACTGCAGCGGCATATAGCAAGAAAGATTCTGCTATATAAGCAGAATACTGCTATATATATCCCAAAAAAATAAATCAACTAGTTGTATGTTCAAGTAACATCAAAATCCTAGCATGATACCTACTGAGAGATATAATTGTAGATAGGTGACGCCTAGAATATAAGAAAAGTAGTAATTCAATAGCAACCAATACTGTGACATTATATATTGCTAATTACTGTGACAAATTATAGGACAACTAGTTTGCAGTAGTTTTTCTTGGGTTAGTTCTACTTGCTAATTACATGATCCTGCCCTTCACTTAATATTTCTTGTCAATTAGTTATGGTTCTCATGGTCGATAAGTCATCAAACATGGACCAAATTATTCGATCTAGCAAATCATCATGCATAAAAAAAGTCCTCATGACATTCAGGAAATTAAATTAAGCATGTATGAAATAGATTTTCAGATTGGTGCACCCACGAACCAATTACTGATTTTCACATATCCAACTTGTTAGAAGTGGGTCTAAACTACTTGAGAACCATAGCGTTTTATAAGGTTATCAAACACTAACTAAACTGAAAAGCACATTAATTATAAACTCCTTCTGATATGTGCCAACCAATGATGTACGTAGTATGATAATTCATCGATCCACTTTGTAATTGCATAAATAACTTGAAAAACAGCTAGTCCAAGTGCTATACTTACTGCTATTTAAGGAATATATAGTGCGAGCTAATGCCTATTAACTGAAAGGCTCTTCATCTCCACCAATATACTGTTCTACCTTCTATAAAATTTGGCTGATTATGGGTTTGCTGAAACTTGCGTAGTTTTTAAAAAAAAAATTTGATATTAGCCTAGCTACTTGGTTTGGTTTAATAAATACAGTCTACAAACCATTGATTAAAACTAAAAAAGTATAGAAAAATTACTCCATCATGATAACCACAACTCTCTCTGAAAAGCTAGACAATCAAAAGTCATCTTATATTTCAAATAGGGTCCAGGCCACTAGAAGACAAGACTAAGATGGGAGCTGAGTAGACCAAAGCACATGGGGGACAGGCAATAACGACAAGCAACTGGCACACGCAAGGAAGAATATCCAACCATAGTAGATCAAGTCTTTTATATAAAAAGGCAGCCATCAGAACATCGAGGGATCTCTCTCGGGATGGCTCTTACTTTCTCTCTCGCTGACTTCCTCCCCAGTATCTTCTCCTTCAACCTTCTCAGAGGAACTCGAGCTCCATATGATTTATATATATTTTTCCTATACAGTGTGAGTCATGAGAGACTGTAAAAATACCTATTATAGTGGATCCCCTTCCCTAAACTCCCGTGGACGTAGACTTTACACCGAACCACATAAATATTATCTCTCTCCATTTATTTATCTATTATCTATGTACATACAGCTGCACCGGAGTCTCGCCAGGGACCCAAACGACACCCAACAAAGTCCAACTCGTCCTAATGGATTAGGAATGACTCTTTTTCTTACCCTGGCCTGTTGGCCGATTTTTATGACATCAACAGTTGGCGCCGTCTGTGGAATCTTTAGACCAAAAGTAGGAAAATGATGATTTTCTGGAACACTGGATGACTGAACAACTTACCAGACAAGTAAAGAACGCCTCTTAGATAAGTACACATTTGATTACTTTTCCTTTATTTGGTAGAGACTCGCCAAACGTCTCATCCTTCGGCCATGACACAATCATGGCTCTTATCTAGTGAAATGTACACGTAGAGCATTCTTATAAACTCATATACATGAACACATACACTCGTCAGTTATTATTTTTATATTCCAAAAATAGCACATGTACATGAGCCCGCCAGACAAAAGCGAGGCGCATACACTTACAACCCTTTGATTCTTCTTATTGCACTGGTCTTGGGCGCCCAGCTCCTCTCCGCCCGAACCATGCATGCACCTCAAGGCACTCTTCCTAGCCTCGGGACGCCTAGCTCGCCTAGTACCATTGCGAATGGCTCTCCTTGCATCTCCATCACCACAAAAGGGGATGCCGTGGTTCAACCCGTGGCTCACGGTGCCCCACCATGAGCCTCGCGATCCTGTCGACAGTCCCCATTTGGACCGCCGGCATTTATGTTTCCTGAAGGTAAGTGACCGGCCGGTCATTCCGTTAGAAACGGCCTTGCCAGTGCCTCACTGGCTTTGAATCGAACTGGGCACCCGCTTCCTCATGAAGGAATCCGGCGGTGACCACCAGATGGATCGCCGGCGGTCTCTGTTCGGGACTATGGTTTCCCATCCGACCAGTCTCCTGCCGGCGACCACCAAGTGCTTAGTGCATGGGCACGGCACTTGCCAAACCCAATGAAATGTAGGCGAGCACCCACGAACTCGTGGCGCTCTGCCGCATGACCTGCCACCACGTCGGAGGTCCCTTTGACACCGCCGGCACTTTCTGGCCCCACCACCGCTATGGGAACACTTCTGGTGGCTTGCTCCGGAGACAGTTCCGGAAGCACACCAGGCGTGCTTCCTCAGGGAGCTCACAGCATCCCTCCATGAGCTCCATAAGCCTATCGGCGACCACAATAGTGACCGCTGGCATTTTCTGTTCCCGATGGCTAGGGACCGACCGGCTAATGTGCCGAGATGGACCTGGCCGCTTTCACGTGGTTCCCAGAGGTGGGAATGGCTAAAACCTAGCTCGCCCAAGCTACTTTGGCTCACCCAGAACTCTTCTCAGGCGTTCGCCATCACACACTTGCCTAGAGCCACCGTGGCTTGCTGGACCTCTATCGGCTACCGTTGTGGTCGTCGGCATCCTCTATCCCCGGGGGGACCACCCTCTACCTGCCAGGGCGTCTAGTGGCCAGGTCCACTCACGGTCCACCGATGAGCTCCCACTCACCTCGCCAACCTCATGGCATTCTCTCGCCATTTCTCAGACGCTCGCCTGCTCGTCTAAGCACATGAGAGTCGTGCATGCACATACTGTGAAGTACGTGCATGCATACCTGGGCTCGCCAGATCGCCATGCATACCTGGGCTCACCAGATCTCCATGCATACTTGGGCTCGCCAGATCGTCGTGCATATCTGGGCTTGCCATTTCTCAAGGCGCTCGCCCAAGGATGCAGCCCAACCACCTATTTCACAGCACTTGGAATTGTCATGCTCGCCACAGCTTATCACATGTATTCGACCCTCGCCTCACATATCTTGCCAACTTGCTTGGGCTCGCCAACTCTCCCCACTACTTCAACAAGTTGTCACACAGACTCATGCAGCAAGCCATCACACAGCTCATCACCCATGGGCACCATGCTCGCCCAATCACCCGTCACCCCACATAGGCTCACCTCAGGCCCTCTCGCCATTTCTCGGACGCTCACCTTGCATGCACTAGAATCATACTCACATAGCTCGCATCACCCGCTCAGAAGCATTCATTGATTTACATACAACAAGTCTCTCATTCGAGACTCGCATATTTTCTCTTTTATTTGCTTGGACAGGTCATTCACCACCTCGGGTTGTGGGAGCTCAAACTCGAATGCTTAAGCAAGCTTAGCTTCTATAGATTTTATACTCTAACTGTGCACATGCAAACTCGGACTCAGTAGCGTGAAGTGACAGCACATCCGTTTCAGCTAGACGAGCTCTGCACTTTCGCCGTACAGTGATCTCAGAGGTGGCACACGAATCGCGGAGTTGATTGGACTCTATGTATCTCCCTACGATTCGCTTGCCCTAGGGCTCAAGACTTAGATTTAATATCCAAGCGCACTCACCAAGTCCTCACCTCTTCAGGCGACACACGAATTGCGAGGTTGCCTGGGTTTTATGCCTCTCCCCAAGATTCGCTCGCCCTAGGGCTTGAAACTTGGATTTCATATTCGAACACACTCGCCAGGCCCTCACTTTTTCAGGCTACACACGAATCACAGGGTTGCCTGGGCTCTATGTTTCTCCCCACGATTCACTTGCCCTAGGGCTCGAGACTTGGATTTCATATTCAAGTGCACTTGCCAAGCCTTCACCTCTTCAGGCGACACACGAATCGCGGGGTTGCCTGGGCTCTATGCTTCTCTCCACGATTCGCTTGCCCTAGGGCTCGAGACTTGGATTTCATATCTGAGCACACTTGCCAAACCCTCATCTTTTCAGGCGACACACGAATCGCAGGGTTGCTTGGGCTTTATACTTCTCCCCACGATTCGCTTGCCCTAGGGCTCGAGACTTGGATTTCATATCCAAGCGCACTCACCAACCCCTCACCTCTTCAGGCGACACACGAATTGCAGGGTTGTCTGGGCTTCATGCCTCTCCCCACGATTTGCTCGCCCTAGAACTTGAGATTTGAGATCAGTCAACCAAGCACGCTTGACAAACCTTACATCATAGGTACCCGCTCAACAATTTGTTTGCTGCCATCTCCCTCTACTTGGGAGCTCCATGCTCCCTCATAGGCAGTCGGGCCTTCTCTAGTTCTTTCGGAGTTCCGTGCTCCCTCGTAGGCGGTCGAGTTTTTTTCCGCTACTTCGGAGCTCCGTATTCCCTCGTAGGTGGTCGAGTTTTCTCCAACTACTTGGAAGCTCCACCCTCCTTCATACGCGGTCAAGCCTTCTCCCGCTATTTCGGAGCTTCGTGCTCCTTCGTACCAGTTGAGCCATCTCCCGCAGCTTTAGAGCTCCACGCTCCTTCATACGTGGTCGAGCCATCTCCCGCTACTTTGGAGCTCCACGCTCCTTCGTATGCGGTCGAGCCATCTCTCGATATTTTAGAGTTTTACGCTCTTTCGTACGCTGTCGAGCCATCTCCCGTGACTTTGGAGCTCCACGCTCCTTCGTACGTGATCGAGTCATCTCCCACTATTTTAGAGCTCTACACTCTCTCGTGGGTGATCGAGTCCTTCTCCCGCCACCTCGAAGCTCTGCGCTCCCTTGTAGGCGATCGAGCTTTCTCCCGTGACTTTGGAGCTCCACGCTCCCTCGTACGCAGTCGAGTCCCTCTCTCGCGACTTTGGAGCTCCACGCTCATTCGTACGTGATCAAGCCATCTCCCACTACTTTGGAGCTCTACGCTCCCTCGTACGCGGTCGAGTCATTCTCCCGCTAACTCGAAGCTCTGCGCTCCTTCATATGCGGTCGAGTCCTTCTCTCGCCACCTCAAAGCTCTGCACTCCCTCGTAGGCGGTCGAGCTTTCTCCCGCGACTTTGGAGTTCTATACTCTTTCGTACGCAATCGAGTCATCTCTCACTACTTTGAAACTCTACGCTCACTCGTACGCGGTCGAGTCCTTCTCTCGTTACTTTGAAACTCTACGCTCCCTCGTACGCAGTTGAGTCCTTCTCTCACTACCTCGGAGCTCTGCGCTCCCTCATAGGCGGTCGAGCTTTCTCCTGCGACTTTGGAGCTCTACGCTCCCTCGTACGAGGTCAAGCCCTTCTCCCTCTACCTTGGAGCTCTACGCTCCCTCGTAAGCTATCAAGCCATCTCCCGCTATTTTGGTGTTCTACGCTCTCTCGTACTCGGTCGAGTCCTTCTCCCGCCACCTTAGAGCTATGTGCTCCCTCGTAGGCGGTCAAACTTTCTCCCACGACTTTGGAGCTCCACGCTCCCTCGTACACGATCGAGTCCCTCTCCCGCGACTTTGGAGCTCCACACTCCTTCGTATGCGGTCGAGCCATCTCCCACAACTTTGGAGCTCTACGCTCTCTCGTACGCGGTCGAGTTGTTCTCCTGCTACCTTGGAGCTCTGCGCTCCCTCGTAGGCGGTCGAGCTTTCTCCCGCAACTTTGGAGCTCCACGCTCTCTCGTACGCGGTCGAGTCCTTCTCTCGCCACCTCGGAGCTCCATGCTCCCTCATAGGCGGTCAAACTTTCTCCCTCTACGTGGGAGCTACACGCTCCTTCGTACGCGGTCGAGCCATCTCCCGCTATTTTGGAACTGTGCGCTCCCTCATACGCAGTTGAGCATTATTTCCTTATAGCATTTGCTTAACACCTTATTTGTGGCGTGGTTTTGTATCTTTCTTACCTCAGGCTCGGAAGAAGAACCACCATCTTCTCAATCTTCAGAATTTTTAGAATTCTCACCAAATTTCTTTTGGTAAGAATTTGTGAGATACTGTGAGGGTGAAATATTTCAAGTAGGGCCTAGGCCACTAGAAGACAAGGCTAAGAGGGGAGCTGAGTAGACCAGAGCACATGGGGGACAGGCAGTAACGACAAGCAACTAACATACGCAAGGAAGAATATCCAGCCACTGTAGATCAAATCTTCTATATAAAAAGGCAGACATTAGAATATTGAGAGATCTCTCTCGGGCTAGCTCTTACTTTCTCTCTTTCGCTTTCTGGTTGATTTCCTCCCCAACATCGTCTCCTTCAACTTTCTCAGAGGGACTCGAGCTCCATATGATTTATGTATATTTTTACTATACAGTGTGAGCCATGAGAGACTAAAAATACATATTATAGTGGATCATCTTCCCTAAATCTCCGTGGACGTAGGCTTTACACCGAACCACATAAATAATGTCTCTCTCTATTTATTTATCTGTTATCCACGTAAGTACATTTGCATCGGAGTCTCGCCGGGGGCCCCAAACGACTCCCAATGAAATCCAAATCGTCCTAGTGAACTGGAAATGACTCTTTTTCTTACTCTGGCCTATTGGCCAATTTTTGTGGCATCAACAAGACCAACTCAAACTTGCTACCTAATAAGTTACATGATCCATCTTCATTTTCCTGCACTGGATCATAAAACCCAACCTAACACTTCCTACTATGCAACTAGCAAAATATTTCAAGCATGTACAAACTACCATGGCCATTGGGTTATTACCATCCACAAAAAAAAAAATCCATAAAAAGTCCACAAAAATCCAATAAGCGTATCTAGTTAAGCTGTTTTATAAGGCTTCGTTTGTTTTCACTGATGAGATGAGATGAAATAAGATGAAGTGAGATAAAAGTTAAAATTTGAATAAAATATTATTAAAATATATTTTTTAACAATATTTTTGTTTTAAGATTTAAAAAATTGGTTATTTATTTTATTTTGCATAGAAACTTAAGAAAGTTATAATTATTAGATGAGATGAAATGAAAAATTTTGTGAAAGTGAACAAAGACTAGACTCACTACTCCCTCCAACTCAAACGCCCAGTAGTTTAATTCTTCCGCATACTCAAAAAACTTCCTCTGCTCCTTTAAGTTTTAATATCACTCATCATCCGGTCTAGTTTGCTCTCGTACATTTATACATCCCTCTTGTTCCATTCATTCTCTTCCGCTAGATGAATAAAAGGTTTTTTCTTCTTCATTCATGGAGAGGGGTTGGGAATGACCATATGCCCCGCCCTTGTGTGTACTTAGATTTGAACCCTAACACACCTTTAAAAATAGTTTCAGTCGCTTCATCAACGTCCATTTCAGGATCTTTCTCGCTCATTCAACATCTCCCCCATTAGATTCTAAAAATAATATAAAGGAAAATTAGCTATGTTGTTAATTTTATTGCAATAATTAGTCTAACATATGTTGCTAATTTTATTGCAATATATAGTCTAACAAAAATTAAATTAAACACAATCTCATGTAATTGTGTTCAATTGTGACATTGATGAATTTGTCCTTCCGTGCTGATCAATATGTTTTTTTATAGAAAGCGACCATATTTGGTGCCATCTCCCGCTACCACATATATCATCACAAATTTACATAGATACACATTTTCTATTTTCTATTTCCACTGTCGAATTACATAGAAACCAACTGAGAGATAGAAAAAACTATCAATCAATAGAGAGAAGACGAAGGGACAAGAGAAAGGCTTGCCGCGTCTCTAGAATAGAAAGAGGACGTGTGGACTGTAGCCGAGATGGTGGTTGGGAAAGCCATGTGGCATACTACTAGTGTGGAGGGGGACTGAGGGAGGACAGGTCCACGACATTCTAAGACTCAAGAGCCAAACAGACTGCCAAGGAGAAAGAGAGAGAAAGTTGTGGAGATTGGAGATTTTTGTAGGAAAATGCAAAAGAGTGGCTGATGGGGTGATGTTGCATGGGGTGGGGACAGATTGTCTACTAGATGAGGTCGCGGAGGGGAGAGAAGCTTGCAATCGTAGAGAGAGAGAGAGAGAGAGAGAGAAAAAGAGAGAAGAGACCATCGCAGGGGGTGGGGGAGAAAGGAAAGAAAGATAGATGAGATCATTGCAAGAGAGGAGAACGATGGTTTTTATTTTATTAGCTTTTGTGACGCTTAATTATCACTACAAAAGATAATAATCTCGCTGCAAAAAGTGTTAACCTACGAGGAAAAGTCTCTGGGGAAAATTGTTTGCAACGGTGCAACATCGTTGTTCTTAAAAAACATTTCTTTGCAATAAAAAGTATTGACCCACGAGGAAAAATAACTCTGGTGAAGTTTTTTGGCAATGGAAAGTCGCCGCAAAAAACGTTTTCTTCACCTTAAAAATTCTTTTTTCACAAAGTTTTACTTTCTGACATGATCTCATGATAAAATGCCTATTTTTTTCCATGAGCATTTTTCGTGTCATTAGCACATTATTTACCACGATGGTATATCTTGGAGAAAGAATCCAGGGTAAAACTCATATTTATTTTTCATCTCTTACATATTTGAAACACGTACTTACCTTGAGCCAGGTATTCTCTCCCGATGAGGTTTTCTCTCTAGTTTTTAGAGTGAATATCTTAGGTTACGATCGCTAGCCTCAAGGGTTTGCAATGGAGGACAGCCTAGCGAGGTGTTGGGATAACCTTCGCCTCACTAAGGAAGAACTAAAAGGGATGGTTCTCCTGGCAGCAGTGATGAACACGGCGCTGCTCTATGGTGAGTGTTACTCCTAGACAAGATCATAGCAGAGAGATCTATCAACAAATAGGTATTCAAAAACATGATTACTAAGGTCTGAAAGTGCGAAAGCTGGCTCAGGTTCTCAGAAGTTGGCAACGACTGCTTCCTGATAGAGTTCTATCAGTAGGCAGCTAGGGATAAAGTGATCAAGGAAAGACCGTGGTTTTTCGACCGTTGGCATATATGCCTCCAGGAGTTTGATGGTCGAAAATCCATTCAAGAAGTGAATTTTGACAAGAAAACCTTCTAGATCCAGGTCTATGGGATGCTTGTTGGTACTTTCCTTAGGCCAAGTGCCTGTTTTACTTGCACTTGTTGGTACTTCCTTCGGGCCAAGTGTCATCAACATCATTGGATCCTTGTACTTGCATTTCAAATAATGTTACAACCATAATATATTTTATATAAATAAAATCATAAATTGACATCAATTTATATGATATATTAGATATTTTAGGTTTGATTTAAATAATGAGATGAGATGATGTAATTTTAGATGAAAGTTTAAGATTAAATGAAGTATTGTTATAATATTATTTATTATATTTTATATGAATATTTTTTAAAATTTATAATAATGAGATAAAAAAAAATGAGATAAAATAATTGTACATGACCTTATTTATAATAATAGTTGTTTTAGAGTAATGCTATAATCCATATTTGCATTTTATTTTTATCTCATTATGTAAGATGTGTTTCATTTATCATCATTAAATGATAAAAAATCATCTAATAAATTAATAATAATAATAATAATAATAATAAATATGATACATCTTACATAATCGGATGAGAATAAGATAATAGTATAATATATAGAACTTTAAATATAATATAAGGGAGATGTTGCTGGCCGATCAGGCTATTTATCTGAAAATACAACCCTTCAATCACAATTTGCCACTTAATAAGATACATCAAAACATATTATAAGAAAACTAAACCACCCATAGGAAATTTCACAGAATCAATTCACCCAACATTTCATCTCCTCCTCGCTGGACCTCTTTGCCACCGCTGACCATCTCAGTCTGACGCTACCGACAAAATTGACTTCCACTACCACCAACTTAGTCCAAATCCTTGCCTATCTCCTAATATAGTTACAAATAAATCTCACAAAAACTCAAATAAATACTATCCGAGAAACAATCTTGACAGTAAATCATGAATATCACGACAACAACCATTGGAAAATCATGGGTGGGAGGGTTCGAACCAAGGGAAAGAGACCAAAAAGGGATCGCTTTTGGGGAGAAGATCAAAGAGGTTGATTGAGTCGCGATAGGGGGATGAGAAAATAGAGGGGGGATTCGCTTCCTTCAACGTCTAATCGACTTTTTTTTGGCTACCAACTCCTATTGATCTTCACAAATGATGACAGAGAGATGAGTGGGAAAGAAAGAGAGAGGTGAGAGTCCGAAAGAAGAGAGAAATTAAGTGAGAGAGAAGAGAGGTCGAGACATTAGGAGGGTTTTCTCATCCGAGAGAGGGGGTTCGTCGGAAGATTGCATCATGGGTCGATGTTGCATAGGTGTGGTCGGTAGATGAACAGAATCTTGGGGGGAGAATTGAGTGAAAGACGCAAGTGTGGAGGAGAGATTGAGGAAACAAAAAATATTTATTGCAGCCCATGTGTGTTACAGTTCAGCGACACACACTTACAATTTAGTTTTTTTTTTTTTAAAAAAGATCAAGGTTGCAGCCCCTATATGCCGCTGGGCTGCAGCCTACAACTGTGGGCTAGCATTCCTCTTGAGGGAAAGATATGTAATGATCGAGCACTCTTATTAGATTGGTTAAAAGTTATCATTCAAAAATTATATTTTTATACAAATATCAAAATTTGATAATTATTTTAGTTTTTTTGCTATTGTTTTAGTTTTACTATTTACAAAAAAGTATTTTTTACACTTTTTTACACATATTTTAATGTCATAATTGATCAAATATGATATTTATTTTTTAATATTTGTATAAAATATATATTTTTTTAAAGATGCTTTTAATTAATTCACTTAAAATAATCTAATGTAACAGTTTATTATAGTTTTTCTAAAATTATTGATGTAGCATAATATTAGAAGACTGCTTGTTGAAATAAAACAATACGACCGGTTTCCAGTACTCTCATAATATATACCACCCATATTCTTATCTCTCGAATAGCGCAGTCTCTCTCTTTCCCCTAGGGTTCTCTCATCTCTGTCTCTTTGGTTGCAATGGCCGACGAACCTCAGTACTCGTCCGGCAGTGACACAACCACCAACAAGCGCAAGTACGAGGATCCAACGGTGCCATCTAATGTTGCCCGCCGGCCCACTGGCTTCTCCGCCCCAATCGTGCCTCACTCACCCGAGTCGGGCCACGCTCCCCCGGCCTCGTACAATAGCGTCCCGCCGCCCGTAGACGGGTTAACTCTTGCCAAGCAGCGTGCTCAGGAGGTCGCTGCTCGGCTCTTTAACAACTCTGGTGCCGCCGCTGGCGTTGGCGCTCTTGACGCTAAGCGCCCTAAGTTTGAGAATGGCGCTTCTGGCTTCGATTCCAATGATTCTGGATTTAGCTCCGCTCCCTCTGGTCTAAGTTCTTTGACCGTATCAACTTTGTTTCTTGTTTCTAGGGTTTTGTTATTGTGCTTTCTGGGATGTCTTTTTGCAACTTTCTAGCGTTTGACTTTGGTTTTGTTAGTAGGTGGATTGGTTTTATTTTTTATCTCTAATTTAAATTATTTCTTGGTTTAGCTATGATCTTATATCAACATATTCTATGGGTTTTGTTTGCATGATGTGCAAGTATTTGAATCTAATGCAAGACTCTGCTGGCTATCATTTTACAGATGTGAAACCTCATTCTCTGCACTCGGCTCCTTCAGCACCCATTCCATATGGCTTCCAGGGTTTGAGCTCAAGCAAGAAGATCGATATTCCGAATGGTAGAGTTGGTGTTATTATTGGGAAAGGAGGAGAGACAATCAAATATCTTCAGCTTCAGTCAGGAGCAAAGATCCAAGTCACTCGAGATCTGGATGCGGACCCCAATTCTCTGACAAGGATGGTGGAGCTCATGGGTACTCAAGAACAGATTGTAAAGGCTGAGCAGCTGATAAACGAAGTTCTTGGAGAGGTGGTACTAAATTTACCCGTCTGTTTTCCTTGTGCATTTATTTCTTGAAATGCTAAACAGCTGCATGCCTACCCCAAATTTTGTATGACCTCCTTTTATGGTGGCATGTGGGAATGCTTTTCCAGACCCCATTTTTCTAGTGTGTTCTTGTAAGTGTTTTCTATCTCTCCCTTTGCCAAATGTTTGGCCAGGCTGAAGCAGGCGGTTCTGGGGTTGTTTCTCGAAGATTTACAGGACAAACTGGCTCTGATACATTTGTGATGAAGGTTCCAAATAACAAGGTAATGAGGAAGATCTTTATTTATCAGCATACTTTATGGGTTTCATTAAGGATGGTAAGTGATTAGCACTTTGTTTCAGGTTGGTTTAGTAATTGGTAAAGGAGGAGAAACAATTAAAAATATGCAAGCCAGGACTGGAGCTCGTATTCAGGTTTGTGTCCAAATTTTATGTACTACCTATACTTGATCTTATTTTATTTGTGGATTAGATGTTTTCTGATTGTATTCCTAATTTATTCCAGGTGATACCTTTGCATCTTCCCCCTGGTGATACATCGACGGAAAGGACACTACAGATTGATGGGACCAGTGAACAAATTGAGTCTGCTAAACAGTTGGTCAATGAAGTCATTAGTGAGGTATGTTGGTTAATGTTAGATTGCATATTTGACCACGGTTAGAGACTGTTTACTTCTTATATGATTAGTAAAAGTTTTCTAGGGACATTAAATTATTTTTATGAGAAAACGACATCTATTGCAGCAATTTTTGCAGGTGTAATGATTGTATGGATCTTATGTAGCTTCTTGAAAAAAAAAAAGGATTTGTGCCTTCTTGATTTTGTTGGATTTATTGTTTATTTTTAAAAAAATATTTTTACTTTGGTTGGATAATTATTACTGTGTTGCTTGGATGAGAGCACACTTTTAGTCATTTGTTTCTGCAGCAACAATTTCAGGCCATTGGAATCATTTTTTTGCAAAATCTTTTATAATTTTTTTATTGCTACCATTTATTATCGATTACTTTGAAGTTGGGATCTTCATGTGTTGTACTGTTGCTGCAAATGTTTTTAGACAGGGTGAGATGTTTTTTGTTTATTTTGATATAGTGTGGGACGTACTCCTTTTGGCTCTTAATTTTTTTTATCTCACCTCTTTGCACATGCACACATATGTAATGTGTAACCCCTCAATCATATTCTTGAGGTTCTTATGGTGAAGGTTCAGCTGCACTCTTCTCTATGTTAATAGCTTCTCCATTTTTTAGGCATTTTTATCATTTCTGGAAAATATCGGATGTTCTTCTGTAGCATATAATCTTTGACTTTTGGACGGGTCCTACATTTTCATTGTCTGATATTTCTGGAATTCTTGCGAGAGCTACTTGTGTTCATGTTGAATAAAGGATTGTGATATTATTTGTTATTAGCTATATAGTACTCTATCAATTAATCTCCATTTGTTACACCAAAATACTCTTTATGTTCCTCCCTCTCACTCTTTCTTTTTCAAAGAAAGAAAATGGTATTTTTACATTCTTTCTTCTCGTCCTATTTGTTAATCTAACTCCATATATTGTGCTGGATATCATCAAGACTTCTGGATTCCCTTTTGGTGTGCCTATGGTTAATTTTGAAAGGATTGGATATGTATATTTTTTGATCAATTTCCATTCTTTACTTTATTGGACTTAAATCCAAAATGTTGCTTGTGCTGCTGTTCTTGTTGGCATGCATGGAGACCGCATTGTGTTATAATTATTTGGAAGATGAGTGAGCATCTGCAATTCTAACTGCTTGACATATTTCTTCAACTGCGTAGCGTTTCTAGTTTTTGATTTAGCTGGATCTTGTAGATCGAGTTCTGAACTTATATATAGAATATGAACTTGCAGTGTGTTATTCTTGTCTACTTGCCAAATTTATCATATGCTGTGGTTAGATTTTTATGTACATGTTGATTTTGGTGGATGGTGGATATATGTGTTTGAAGGATAGACTGAGGTAAGTATAATGGTCAGCTGTTTTCAACAAATCAATATACGGGTGCCTGGCTGATGGAATACATTCTCAGAACGTCCTTTGAACTGCTAGTCTATTATGAGTTCTTGTAATTGTCATTTCTAAGAGACGTGCAGATGTATTGGATAATTGGTTTCTTAGGCAGGCCTTTCAGTCATGCTTTTATGTTTAGGTTATTAAGGTCTCTTATGAGTGCTTATTATTGTCATATAGTGCTGTGAAGATTTACTGGATATTTAGTTTCTGAGGCAGGCCTTTCGTTCATACTTTTTTATTTAGGTTATTATCGAGAAAATTCCTCAATTCCATTGATTTATATTGGTCCAAGTCTCCATCCTTCTGAGCTCTATGTCCAAGTGAACAATGATTGGGATTATAGTTTGTTCAACCGTCAAATGTGCTTATTGATTCTGTTCCTATGACTGATTATATTATTGGGAACTATTGTAGGATTAGTGTCTGTTGGACCAGTGGTGACACCAACATGGAATTCTTTGTGTTGGTGTTCCCCAGCATTACTCTGGTATGGTTCTAAATCTTAATTCTGATATTAGTAATATATTGTGGAGAGAAGCTGTGAGTCTCTGTTGATGGAAACACAGGGCCATTGGACTGGATTATTTGTCGTTGGATAAGGAATCTTAAGGATTATTGCCGTTAGTGTCTATTATGAAAAAGTTCCTTCTAATGTTGTTCTTGGTGCATTGCTCGGTGGTAACAATAATTAGAATATCCAGTTCACTATATTGTACTGCTATATATAAGTTTTATTTATTATGTCTTATGTTTACTTCTCATGTCTGTGTCTTGTTCATCTAGTACTCTCAATATAAAATTGAACTGGGATCTTGCATAATCCTGATTTTGGTCACTAGTTTCAATAAAAAGTAATCTTTAACATCATTCATGATATATTTTGTTCTCTCGTATTGTTGGACACTCTGCTTACGTGTTGCTCTTGTATATCTGCCATGTGCTTGAGCTATGCCTATTTATATCTTCAATAAAATCCTTGTTTTACTGATTAAAAAAAAAAGTGTTCTCTCTAATATAGACTATACCAGTACCTATCAAAAAGTATATAATACATATAGACTCGGTAAAAGCTTTTTTCATTTTCTTACTTTCAGAAATATTGTAAAAAATCATAACTACTTTTACAAAATTGTAGATCCCACCACTTTCACAAGCACAAAAAGCACATCTCAATAATTTCGTCCTTCCTAAACATCTCATAAAGGGGACCACCACTCGTACAAAAACACAAAATGCACCTAACAATTTTCTCAGTTTTTTATGAGCAAGCATGCTCAAGGTATATTTTAGAGTGTCGTTTAAACTGACAGGTGTCGAGTGTGTATACCAAAACCAGACAATTTCTTTTAAGGAGATCATTTACTTGATCAATGTCTAGTTGGCTCAAAATGTTGATATTTTAGGTGGCCTTTATTCTTATTCTGATGCTTGTGTTTAGCGATGACAATGCTTCAGTTGATTGTATGGAAAGATGCTTTCTGGTTTGCACTTCTGCATAAACTTGTTGCCTCTTCATAGCAATAAGGCTTGTATGTCTCTGTTTGTTTTATGTAAAAGTTTGTATAGTATTGTGGTCCTTTTGGTACCCATTCACTTCAATAGGGAGAGGGTGGGCTTCTGCTGGAGTAACTCAATATGTCCTCAACCAGTACGGTATGTAGGCATTTATCCCCCCTTTCTAGTATTCTCTGAAATATGATAATGCTTGTGTGGTAAAATTTGCTATAGAGGCAGTTCTGCGTAGGATTTTTGGATAATTTCCCCGTTTTATGTTTATTTGAATATGTGTGTGTGTGCGCGTCTTGTGGGTTTATGTATTGGGAGATGTTCCTAGCATTGCAAAAGAGTTTACCATCATTATCTGCTGAAACAATTTTGTGCAGAATCGTGCTAGAAATCCAGCAGTGTCTGGAGGATATTCTCAACAAGGTTACCAAGCACGACCTCCTGCGGCTTGGGGCACACCTGGGGCACCTCCCATGCAACAATCAGGTTATGGCTATGTGCAGCCTGGATCATATCCGGGCCCATCTCCCCAGTATAACATGTCTCAGCCTCCTTATCCAGGCTATCCTCCCCAACCTGCATCTGGTGGATACCCTTCCAATTGGGACCAGTCAGCTGTCGCATCATCTCAGCAGCCCTCCCAGGGTAGTGGTTATGATTATTATAGTCAACAGCCGGCTACGCAGCAACAGCAAACCCCTGGTGGTTCTGCAGCTCCAGCTGATAATTCTGGTTATTACAATCAGCCACAGCCTTCGAGTTATAATCAACAGGGGCAAGGTTATCCTCAGGATGGCTATGGTGGGTATCATGCACCACAACAATCTGGATATGGTCAGCCACCACCATATGATCAACAGCAAGGTTATCCTTCTGCATCTGGCTATGGGAATGTGACCAACCCAACACAAGATGGGCACACTCCCTCTTATGGGTCCCAAGGTGAATCAGCTCAGGCTCCACCTGTCCAGCCTGCTTCTGTAGGGCAGCAAGCATACACAAGTGCTCAACAGCCTAGCCCAAGTGCTACAAGTTATCCACCTCAAGGAACAACTCAGCAAGGTTATGGAATGCCTCCAACTTCCCAAACTGGCTATGGAAATCAAGCACCAGCTCAGACTGGATATGGGCCTGGCTATGGACCACCTCAATCTCAGAAACCCCTTTCCAATCCCCCAGTTTATGGACAGGCTAGTCAGTCACCAAGCACTCCTGGAGGCTATGGCCAGCCTGCCCCTGTGCAGCAAGGATATCCCCATTCTCAAGCACCACCGTCAAGTTATGCCCAAGTAGACTCTGGTCTGCAACGCCCACCATCCAATTATGGTGCTGCAGCTGGTCAGCCAGGTTATGGACCTCCATCTTATGGTGTGCCACCTGTTAGTCAGCCAGGTTATGGACAGGCACCACCACCGTACAACTATGGTAGTGCCTACTCACAGCCCCCGGTCTATTCTGCTGATGTTAATACAGGCGGGAACGCTCGGGGGACTTATGATCTAACACCTACTCCTCAGACTGCTCAGCAGAGTGTATCTGCCAAGACATCACCCCAGGGCTGATGATATCTGGTGAGTTGGTGTCATTTTGATGCTTTGATGAATGGCTTTATTATATTCCTGTGGTTAGGTCTAGTTAGGTTCGTAACGCCAAAGTGATTGATCTAAGGTTAAGGAATTTGTATTCCTGTGGTTTGTTTTCCTGTGCTCTGATGTTGTTGACTGGTTCTTTAATATTAGAACTCTGCCACTATAATAACTCTGCCAGCTTTTATTTCTAGTCATATACTTGTAGCACATCCAGCTTTTGTTTTTGGTGCTGCCATTCTGAATGTTGAGGTTTTACTTGGTTTGGTCCTCTACAATTGGTGCTAGTTACGGAGGCAGTGTTAGCCTAAATGGGGCTCGTTTCATGTAATAGAGACAAACGTTCGGTTTTCCTGCCTCTATTTAATGTGCTGATAAATGGATCAGGCGTCTCAATTTCTTACCCGAAACCTAATACAACAATTATGGGAGAGAGAGACGCAGCATATGGATTTAAATACTTTGATTTATTAAGCCCATTGGTTATATTTTTTACACCGTGAGGATTGATGAATGCACACCCCACTCCACTCCACTCCACTCCAATATTTTCACCTTTTCTTTTGGTTGAAACTGATAAGATGATAAATTTATGTACGAAGTATGGTAATCTGAGTTTTTAATTGGAGCTCTTGAGCCATTATATAGCCCATGGATCTATGAATCCTCAGTAATTTACTTTCATTTTGTGAAAGTAAAGTCCTCGATTTTGAAAAAATAAATTTACGAGTGGATGTTAGAGTATTGGCAATGAATTTATCAAAAAATTTCTTCAAAAAGTATAAGTTTGTACACAAACAAAAATTGTCATATTTGATCAAAAGTTGAGAGAAGAAAGTGAAGAGAATGAATAAAAAGTATTTTTTTATTTAGTTTTTGAATATTAACTTTTCATATTTGGTTGAAATTTTTAAATTTGAAGGATTATTATTTAAAAGTTAAATAAAAATATTTTATTTTTTATTTTTTATTTTTGATTAAATATGATGAAATTTTTTTATATGAATGTGTAAATTTATATTTTTTAAAAGAAAATTTGGATAGATCTATTGGTAATACTCTTATTTGACTTTTGACTTGGCAGTTGGCAAGAAGTCAAGTTAGTTTAAATTTACCTTAATAAAATCAGCAACCGTCAAAATTGTGACTTTGACTTCTCTTTATATCAAGTAATGCTACATGTACAAAGTTTTGTGTATTTTTCGTGGAATTGGTGATGTGGCATTATTGCTACGTTAATTAAAATATTAAAAAAATAAAAATATGATAAGAAAAATACAAATAATTAAATTAAAATATGGATAAAATTAATATTTAAATATAATGTGTATGTAAAAATATAAATTATGTACAAGTAGCATTGCTGCTTTATCAAATGAAAAAAGATTTGCAGCAGCCACTGTTTGTAATATCTATAGTAGTCTTTTTCATATGAGCAATATTTTCATTATAAAAATACTGTTTATATGAGAGGGATTGAATGTTCTAAATAATAGACTACTTTATCAAATAGGCTGGTTATTCAGCAAAGTTAATTTTTTGTTAAATAAATAGTATCCATTTTTAAAAAAAGGATCCATTTCCCACTCAGATGTAATTAAATAATTATTATTCACACTGTAAAAATGGTTTGATCCAGTTAATTAGATTTATTTTATTGGGAACTAATTGATATAATTTGTTACGATATAAAGTTGATAAATTACTTTTCTAAATTCTAAATTAGGTATAAAAAAATAATATAAATGACTTTAAAAAATATTATTGAATTGCCATAATAATCATATCAATAAGTTGTACGCTGCTACTGTTAAGGTTGGATGAACTAAAAAAAACTAAGGTTTGATTTGATTTGAAAATAAGATGGGTTAAGATAAGTTTAATTTATTTTTTAATATTATTATTATTTGAAAATTTGAATTAATATTTGAAAAATGTGTATTGAAAATTTTGTATTAAAATTTATATTTTATATAAAAATTAAAAAAAATATAATAATAAATTAAAGATGAGTTAAACACGAGTTAATCCGTCTAGTAATCTAAATCGATCCTAAAGTAGACGTGGCAGAATTTTAGTGGTAACCAGGAAGCAATGGATGAACTTCACCGGAGACAACCAACCCAACCCAAACCCAAGCTTCTGCTGATCTCAGCGAGTGAAGCATAAAACCCTTCTCTCCATCTCCCTCTCTCTCCCTCTCTCTCTCTGTGTGAAGACCAAGAAAGTTGTAAGGTACATAAGCTTATATATACGATCTGAAAACTTGTGAGTAAAGCGTTCTTTCCCGATTCTTTAGTTGATTTTTCGTTGTTTTTTGCTGCCGCTTTTCTGCAATCTAGGGTTCTTGAAGCCTGAATCACACACATACGCAACGCCGATTCATATATAGTGTTGCATTGCGATTCCTATTTCATTCACTATAATATAATGTTATACCCAAACATCTAACGGGTTATTGGAATGAATTTCTAGATTCCTGTCCATTTCCTGCTGTGTGATATTTCTTAGTTCGAATTCATTATCGGAACGGCTTGTAAAGACTGCTATTTTTTTCCTTTTATTTTTTATCCCGTAATTGTTAGAGGGATATTAAGAAAAGAGCACGTAGTAATATCGTGATTACAGAGTGTATAAGCACTTTATATTTGAACGACCATATAGAAAATGTAAAATTGGATGACTCATTCATAACACAATTTATTCTTTTGATGAATCAGCTAGGTCCGCCTTTGCAGTTCAGGGGGCTCTTATTGTAATTGTTTGAAAACCAAATATACTTCTGTATGCCTACATAGAAAATAATCTTATTTTGGAAATTACTATATCTATTACAAAATCAACCAGTGAATTTTGGGCCAAGGGAGGACATGCCATTTGAGACAGAACTGATCTGCTTATTTCTTGGGATAATATTCTTTTGTAAGGCTTCTTACCATTTTTAAATTAGTAAGGCTTTGTACATTATAACCATTTTGGTCCCCTGAACTTATGGTAAAACTTGGGGAATTTCCATTCAGTATTTGCTTCAAAAAAGATGACAAGAAATAAGTGAATTGGGAATACATTTTTGATTGAGAATAAATTCTTGGCCATTATGTCGGGAGATAGTCTGATGGATGCATAAATGTAATGTTTTGCATAGTGATTTTTAGCTTGGAGAGTTGATGGCGTCCAGGCTGGTTCAATTGCAATCCAAGGCTGCTCAGGCTTCACAGTTTGTGGCCAAGCATGGAGGTGCCTATTACAGGCAGTTATTGGAGCAAAACAAGCAGTACATTCAAGAGCCACCCACCGTCGAGAAATGCAATCTTTTGTCAAAACAATTGTTCTATACCCGCCTTGCCAGGTCAGCCACGATATGCAATTCATATTCTAGCTCTCCTTAATGATTTTTATGTGTCAATTTGGTTCTTAAAGATGAATTCTAAGGTCCATTTTATCACTGAATTTGGTTCCATTTGTTATTTTGTAGTGGTGTGGCTTGGGATATCATACTTTGTTACTTTTAACATGGAATTTCTTGTGAAAATTCATAATGTTGTGTGTGTAATATGTAGCTCATCCATTTATAATGGTTTATAATATCTGCAACTGGTTTGGAATATTTGTGCAAGAATGTCTGGTTTCCTGCCTGACCTTGATTCCCTTGCTCTAAGAATTTAATCAATCCCAAAGTGCAGATTCTTGTTGGTTCTTCTGTATTTGGAATTTGCTTACCTTGTTAAAACCGACAATTTCTCTTATAGTCTGATCAAAACGTATTCTTAATATGCCGTGTGTGCGTGTACTTCCAATCCCAACCAAGCTGTAATGAAGACTTGGTCCATTGAAAAAAATATTTTTTATATACTTCCATGGTATCTCAGTGGGCATATTTAATTTTGGACAGTCATGGTCTATTTTCATTGCGCATTGTGCATAATATTGGTCTTTGTTGATATATAAGAAATTCCCCTAGGAGTAATTGAGTTAACAAGTTAAAAGTGGCGATAATGTCCACCCAATATTCTTTTTTCGTTTTCCCTTTGGTTGATTTATGAGTAAGGCTTGTTTCGCCTGGAGTGAAACTATCTGTTGATGCTTAATAAGATAACTAGGTTCCTTGAAACAGACAAGGTGCATCTGCCAAAGGCTTCTTGGATATTTTCTAGTGAGTACAACTTAGCCCCTGTGACTTTCAAGCTTCATCAATTGCCATGAACAAGGTCTTTAAACAAAATATGATACTTCTGGTGCATTTTCATGCCCTTTTGAGACCCTAAAACATAATTTTCCCCCCTTCCCCTCCCCCACCAGGGGGGATATCAGGTCGGCTGGTGAGAAAACACCAAGTGACTGACTATTCCCTTTCTTGTTGATGCTTTAACTGTTTCTTTACCAGCGTGTTGATGGATGAGATTGTCTGGTCAGAAAGTAAATTTGGGGTGCTACAAATGTCCCTTGCAGGGCCGGACCAAATTTACGTGGTTGTTTTAAGTGTATATGATGTATTACTGCATTGAGGAGAAGAACAGTAAAGAACAAAGTAATGGCTAATGAGACCTATTCTTTAAATCAGCTGTCATCTTTAGCAGGTGCATGTAGAGCATGAAACTGTATATTTGAATGCCGTTATTCTGTTGCATTGTTCTTTCCACTGATGTGGCTGTTATAGTGTTTTTTTCTTTGTAAATAAGAAAAAAGAAAAACATGATATGTGTTTGCAAATAAATTTTGAAGTATCTTCGATAGAAACCATTATTCTGCACTCCTTAGTATCTAATGCATAGAAGACTATCATTAACTTCCATGAAATAATTGATGTCTGAATGTGATGTGATGTATCTTGGTCACTTTGACTCTGTTTGATGTTGGTTTATCGCTCCTAATGTATAGTGATAAGACTTTTCTTATCCTCTAAAATGGTTGATTGCATCACCTATGAAACCATAACTTTTATAACAATTACCAGCTGTATTCGCTTTCACAATCCTAAATTTTGCTGCTTCTGATATGATGTTAAGTACTTTGGAATTCTGGTACTTCTTCCCTGTTGAAGCAGGACTCCATTTTATAGTATTTGTTATACACTGTTATTTCATATTTGCAAATTTTGTATGATATTGCTTCATATGAGTTATGTTGAGATCAAATTTGATTCCATGTTGAGATACTGTGCATGGTGCATGCCATACATTTCTAAGGTGGTTCTAGTTATATTAAATTGGTTTATTCATTAAAATAGATTTAATTAACTTGTTTGTGATACAGTACTCCTGGGCGCCAGGAAGCATTCAGGAAGGAGCTTGATTATGTCAAGCACCTATGGAAGAACAGGCAGGAACTTAAGGTTGAGGATGCTGGCATTGCTGCCTTGTTTGGGCTAGAATGCTTTGCCTGGTTCTGTGCTGGTGAGATCATAGGTCGAGGATTTACATTCACGGGCTACTATGTTTAATCGCCGCATCAGGAAGACTGCCTTTGAAGTTGGTTTGATTGAGCTACTCATCGTTTAATTTTATGTTGGAATTGCTTTCAAGTGACAGTAACATACATGTTATAATATTATCCCTTGAGATTTATGGCAATTGTGTAGACGAACAAAGTCATTAGCATCAATAATCTTCCAATATCATGTTTTCGGCTATCCGTTCTGATTTTCCGTCCAATGAGCCCTATTAGAAGCTACATCATGGATAATGCTCGGCTACCCTTCTGCTATATGATCTTTTAAAGAGAATTTATTTTGTGGATTGATTCAGTAGGGCGTTGGGGAAGTGTCAGTTTGTGTGTAGACACTATTCTTTAATCAAATTACTGTTTATATAAAATGCACATTTTTTTTCTCAGGTAAAATTTGACTGAGGAATCATGGTTAGTTCTAGTTGCATACAAAGTTTAAGATCTTTTTGGAAATGCTATTCTAAGAACTCTACAATATACACAATCCAAATGGTATAATTTGATTATTAATTTTAGATTGTCACGTGGATTGTATAGCGAAGTAATTTTAGAATTGAGTTGTTCTTTTTTTTGGATTAGAATACAATTTTTTCAAATTTCACGACCAAAATTACATTAACAACTTACATTTTTTTAACTTTGTAATATTTTTATTTATTTTTTCTCTTTTTTTTTTATCCAGAATTCAATAAAACACTATTCAAACCATTTCACTATTACTTTAAGAATTCTCCTATCATCTTATTATCCAAACATGTCATTAATTTAAACATCAAAAACTTGGTGATGTTAGTTTTTGATGTGAATGTGGCTTATTGAAAGTCATCTATCCAGTAAGGTTAATTAACTGTTCCAACTTCCAACCCATGGCATTTTGTGGGATTAAAAATCCGGTACTATCATCCACCAAAATATGCGGTAATAAATTATAAGTTGATGCGGAGGGGTAAAATACAGCCAGCGACTATTTTTTTATCAACTGTAAAATAATATTGATGCCTTAATGCTGTGCTCTACAATCAAATGATAATAATGACAGAGCATGTGGATAAATCCATCCTTTCCACGAATAAGAATCACTGATCATAACTATTGCTTCCTTACAAAATTTTCAGTTCAAAAAATTCTGTCATCTTCGTATAGATTTGTTGAAAAGACAAAAAAGAAATCAAGAGAATGTCTCCATAACCCATACAAATTCTGTTACCTTGCTCTAACCTTACTCTCTTTTAAGTGCAGCATCTTCAAAATATAAAGGTAATGAAGCTTTTGATCTACTTCAAAATAGGTTATTCTTAAATGCCTTGACCATTTTTGGAGACAGCAACAGGAAAACCCCCAAGATGGAACCAAAGAACATTTTGATAATATATTGCATTGGGTCATTATCAACTGCTTTGGAGGCGCTCCTTGAGGTTGAAATGGCTGTTGCTGATGGTAGAGCTTCTATTACAGCATCTGCAAGATCCATGATGAAAGTAGAGGTGCATCCAAGTGCAGGGACACGGCCCCAATTCTCAATCCCAGATTCAAGTGCCAAGTGCTTGTACTCCATATCGATTTCTTCAAGAGTCTCTATATGTTCACTCACAAAGCTGGAATATAAACAGATTAAAAAAAGTCAAACTGTCTGTAGCCTGAAGATTAACATATTTATCAGAGGTAGGAATGAAAGAAGTGCACCAACAACGGTAAATATTCAAAGACAATCTAGAATTCCTGTTCAAAATCAATTCCCAAACAGGGTAAATGGTAATTATCAGAACTAATAAATAGAAGACATCAGATATTATGAAAAAAGTAACATTTTCAAGTATCATCAGACTAAACTCTAGACAAGCAATATGATTTTAGTTCAACATGAAGGATACCTCACTGGAACAGCTAGGAGATTCTTTACACCTTTCTGGCCAAGCTCAACAAGAACTTCATCGGTATAGGGCTTCAGCCATTGAATAGGGCCAACTCGGCTCTGTTTCAAACCAAGAGAGGGGAGGAAAAGGCAAGGATATAAGATATAAGAGATAGGATACCCTCAATCTAGTAACAAGAAAAAAAGGATCTTATAGTTTGGAGGTAAGCAACACAAGATTGTGTCAAGAACCAAGTAAAGAACCTCAAAGCTAAAACATAAGATGACCAACCTGATAACAAAGAGTATGTTCATTGTTAATTCCTCTAGCTTTCAACTCCTGCATGATTAAGTAGATGCACTCCTCCATTTGATCCTTGTACGGATCTCCGGCATCCTCAACATAGCTGACTGGTACTCCATGAGCACTGAAGAGTATCATAACCTTAAATACCACAAAGCAACAAGTAAGAGTTCCGGCAATGGTAGAATTCATAATTTGACCAGGACAAACAAAATTTCCAAAATAGTAATGTGAAATCAGTTGGCTGTGAAAACTAAACTTACCTCCTCAGTCTTCAAAAAACTCTTTAACTCCTTCCCAATCAAGTCAGCCATTGACTTAATGTAACCTTCTCGTTGATACCAAGAATTTATGATAGAAACAGGCAGCTCTGATAGATATGCATCTTCTCTGATAGAGGACTCACATTCAGACTTCAAACAGATTTGTAAAGGTGGATAAAAATATAATTACCCGCTTATAGATGGAGGCCACAAAGTGACAAGATTATCACCTGAATATTTTCTGAAGTACACCAATGCTTGACCCGGTTGTGGATATGGAGAATTGGGGATATAGAGGCAGAACAACAAGCTTGGTTATTCTGTCCTTTTTAATCTGCCGCAGATGATAAGATAAAGTTCAACATTTTGACCCAATCAATTGGAGGATACATGGGATGCACAATTGAAAAACTTCAACAATGTTAAAGACACTTCATCATTTTAGTAATCATTTTTTTTTTATTATTTGATAAGCTTTTCTCTCTCTCTCTCTCACGCACACACACAATATAACTAAGATACTAGACAGCATGACCTTTGCAGTGTCTTAACATCACCCAAAAGTAAAAGGTTTGAACTATAGAAATAAAACTCACTTGCTGAATTGCTTCCTCAGTGAATGGATACCAATATCGCATTCCAACATAGACATTGACAGGCATGTTCTTGGCTTCCAATGCCATTTTAAGTGCGTGTGCCTGCAACAAGTATAACAAACTATAAATAAACATACTCAAATTAGATGTATGCAAACCTAAAAGTACTATCAACGTTCAACAAGAATAACACATGCATTTGAACAAGACGTGCATTCTACCTGCTCATCAGTTATTTTACGCAAGGGAGAGCCACCTCCTATAGCAGCATAGCCTTCCTTGCTTTTGGGAGCCCGAAACACGGATATTAGCTTAGCCAATGGTTGCCGGAGAAATTGAAATAACCTTGGGAGACGAATGATATCCTGATTCAAAGCAAGAAAACTACCGTTAGGGCCCAAAAAATCCACAACCTTTGATGCTGGCACAATTATGCAAGCAAAATCAATTGAGTAACAAACCGGATCTGCAAATAGATTGAACAAGAATGGTTGAACATCATCAAGAGTCTCTGGTCCTCCTAGATTCAAAAGTAGCACCCCAATCTTCTCTTCCATGGCATGAGAATCAGATTCAATCTGAGCTCCACTGTACGTGCTCACACCCGCAGAGCAAAATGTTTGCCCCACTGTATTTCTCTTCTCAATGGGGCCACAGTGATGTGATCTGCCAACCAGGCTACTTCCTTTATCACTTGAGCTAGAACATGAAACGACAATTTCTTTAGAGGAGGATTTATTAGGATCACGTAATCCCTCGGATAAATGGCACGAGACAGACTTGAGAGATCTGGTATAGGAGCATGACCTGTCAACAAAGGACCTTTATAAATATTTTAGCTTTAAGGAAATGAACAACTGAAAAGTTCAGATTGCAACAGTACTGAAAAACGAGCAGGTTCATTTTTCATAAAAATTATTCAGCTCAACTTCGTTATTACAAAAATCACACTGAAGAGTTTTCCCTTGCATCATTTCAGATTTCAAAAAAGTTCAGTCTTATATTTCTTCACATGAGAAATCATAACACCAAGAGCCCACTGATGTTTGATAAGAAAGTATATCCCAAAAATGGCAGTATTGTTACGATGGTAGTTGTATTTAGCTGATTGCACTTCTTTCTATTCGTTCTCCACTCTTGCAAATGCTAATGCTAATAAATCTCATTCTCATTCTAACAATGCTAATCTCTAAAGGGAAAGTTCTAACATTTTCAAAAGTAGCTCGGTAACCTTGATATTTCAACAAATGCACAGATTAACCCGTTAACCATCCATCTAACAAACCAAGGTACAGTAACAAAATGAGATTAAAAAAGTTTCTTATGGACTCCATTAGAACCAGTGGAAGGTGTTCCTCGACGGTGTCCAAATATTAGCATCAATCAGCAGTCATTTCCATGTCATATTATAATCAAAACAATAGATCAAGTTTTGTGATCGATCCCGAACCGTCCGGTTCCAGGAGGGAGTGAATGTCTATAACACAATTTTCGAAACATATAGAACTTAAATAAGAATCGATCGCATAAAGCTTACGTTGGAACTCTATGATTCGATTTGCAGAGATTCGAGTCGAAGAGCTTCGTACGGGGAAGAACACCGGAGCATGACGTCGCGGACATGGCGTCGTGATTGCAAAAAGGTACTCTCCTTAAAATAGAACAAGAAAAACCCCTAGAAAACCGAAACGCTTCGAATCCTCGAGGAAATAAAATAAAAGGAACTCGTTATGAGAAGAACTGAAGAATAAGAAAAAGAAGAAGGGGTGCTCGACTTTTCTAGGGTTGGTTGAAGCAGGAAGAATAAATGCGAATTGAAAAAGTCAAAAGCGGAAAGCGAAGAATCGTCAAGAGCCTCCACCAACTTTGCCTCCAGACCGTGTTTCGGGACGAGCTCGCTCTCTCTGTGATGGAGTCAGTAAACGTACGCGTCACGCTTAAGTCTTTCCTGGAAGTTGGGGCCTGGGTAGAGCCCTAGAGCAGTGATAAAAGTATTATTATTTTTTTATTATTTTTTAATTTATTAGTGTATTTGAATTTTTTTATTTTTTTTTATTTTTTTAAGTATTTTTTATATATATTTTTAATTATTAAGAAAAAATAGTATACAACTTTATTAATATTTATTTTTTTAATCATTTAATATAATTAAAAATAAAAATAAAAATTATAAAGAAATATAAAATAATAATAATACTATCATTATTGCTCTACCCTTAGGTTGGTTACAAGAATAATTACTCAAGTCATATTTATAAATTAGGTAGACTAATTATTTATTGAATACAGGACCCATATATTCATAAATGGTTCTTGGGCTGGGTTATATCCGACCCAGTTCGTTTTTAAAAAATATTAATAATAATAGTTTGGACAAAATATCCTTTTAAGAAATTTAAGAAAATTAATTATACAAATTTTGAATTCTCAAATCTAAAATTCAGTTAAATAAGCCTATTTATAATTCATTAAGAAATTTTATAAAATGTATTTAAAATTAACGTATAACATTTTTTTTACTTCCAAAATAGTGTGGACTGTGGTGGACATATTATTTAAATGACAATATCTCATTTATAAATAATTGTATTTTTAAATTAATCAAATCATGTCAAACTAACTGTGTGGATTGTGCATCCTCCACATAAAATTATCATTATGAAATTTATACATTTTCCATAGATGGTGAGCAATATTAATTACATGATTATTATCAAATTACAACACTTAAAAAGTATATTGTATTTTACAAATAATAAAAAATAAAATTATCAAACCCATGTAGATTAGATATCATAAATGATTTTATAACAGAATATATGATTTATTTAAAAGTTAGATAGTTTAATTTAGAGTTTATGTAACTACTTTTCGAAGAGAGTGTGCAGTGATTTCCATTATAAGAGTGCTTTAGAAACAAAACATTTTCAAATATTTTTTTATTATTATTTACTATTTTATTTTTTATCTATTATTATTATTATTTATTATTTATTATTTATTATTTATTTTTATTATTTATTATTTTTTTATTACTATTTAATTTAAATTTTTAATTATTATTTACATATACTCTTAATATCCAAACGTAACAGACTTTATTAACATTACTGATACATCTATCAACATCAAGATTCATAGTTTTTAATATTTTAAATTTTGTCTTTCTTTCTTATGTTTTTAAGTATTTTTCTTTAAATAGAATTGCATTCATATAATTAAATATAGAGTTTGTCTTGAGCCATTACAAGAAAAGAGATACAAGGTGCAACAACATCCACATCTATAAACTCTGAGTCAAGAATTATAACTTCTCTAACAAGCCTATGGCTACCCCACTGATGTTCAAAGCGACTACGCGGGCAAACAACCCCACAACCGCCTTTCTTTACCTATATTTTCTTCCATTTTCTCAGTTATACGTACACGTTTCACATTGTACACGTTTCACCGAACAAGTGGGGGTGTGGGGATTGGGTTCTGTTCCCATAGAACTAAAGGCCCAGACCAGTCCCATTTAACAGCCCATTGGGCTTGACAGTGGGCTGGATCCATTATCCATAACTAACAATATTACTGGAACACCTGTCTGTCCGTTTCAGTAATTCCGCTCTCCTTCCACTAGGGTTTCTGAGAACCACTATAAATCAGTGCATTTTAGCCTCCTCAGCAGGCATTCGTTCTGCTCCCCTCGCTCGAGGATGCCTTTACTCTTTCATGTTCTCCAGCTTCAAACGCCTTCCTGGCAATATGGCTGTCTCAATACTCTGCTGGAACCGTTCAGAACAATTACAATGCTTAGTCGATATTGACTAACACTCGTAGCAAAGCAGGTGCTTGAAAATCTTTTCCTCAATTTGTCGAACGTGTTCTGGAGCCACGTTTCTATGTTGTGTTAATGTCTTGGATTTGTAAAAGTGTTGTTTGGTTTGGTTTGGTTTTCTTGTTATGTGGCTGATCATTTTTATGATAACGGAAGGTTTGTTTAATTGATGTATTATGAGATCTGATCATGGTAAAGACGATGTGCGATGAGAGATGAATGAGATTTTAAGGCGGGCTCCATTTTTCGAGTCAACAGCGGGGACCCATTGGTGGTAACCCGTCTGCCGCTTGGAGCCCAAATCAACTTTACCGGAGGAAGATCCTTGAAACTCATCGTTGTTTCATGACACAATACTCTGGTCACATTATATATAGGGTAGTGATACTTACTATCCTATTACCACTGGTTTATTACCCCCAATATATTTATTTTTTTATTATTTTTTTAAGTAATTTTTTTAACATGATTAAGAAAAAAGTTATATGTAACTTCACTCACTTTCCTAATCTTTAACTAAAAGAAAGATTTAAAAAAAAAGTAGTAAATGATTAGTAGTGGAGAGGGAAGGGTATCATTTTCCTTATATAAAACATCATATATTTCATTTTTTGCTAGCTTTTTTTTCGTTTACTCGAGTTGGCTGTTCTTGGGTTCGGACGGGTCAATTATTTTGGTCTTTGTTTAGTTTTGTAGCTAAACGGCACTCAGTCAGACACGGGTGTTTGTTAGTCAATCTCATAACAATCCACCTTTTGCATGGTGCCTAGAAAGAGCTACTTGTCACGATTGTTGGGAGCCATTACTCTTTGGTTTCCTGCAAATTTAAAGCAGCTAAATTGTTAACAATGTCATGTTCTAGATTCTAGATAGTTTGATACGTTTTCGTTGGGTTTGTTGCCAAACCCATATCTTTTTCCAAAAATCATCTGAACGAATGGTTTATGATTAACAAACTTATTTAATTAAGCATAAATTAGAGTTTAGGTGATTTATACTTGACATTATTGGTTTATAATTTGACCGTCACCTTGAGTTTATTGTTGTAATATGATGTCTGTTTTGCAGTAGTCTGTGCCAGATGTTTTCCCTATTAATTATTTGTTAAGCTTGCCTTTTGTTTTTGATTGCAGGTTGCACTTAAATGCACAGCCTGACTGGAGATCTTGAGGCCGAGCGTTCTGCTTTTTGGACCACCTTGCATCGTTTATTAACATCTTTTTGAGCAAAGGGAGAGAAGTATATTGACAGCAATTGTCAGCACTGTGATGGCAAAACTTAAGTTTGTTGACAAACATTCTCATCTTTCTTAATTATTATAATTTTTTTAATTTTTTTTTACAAAATAAAATAAATAATGTAATTTGTTTAAAATCTTAAAATGAAAATAATATTAAAAAAATATTTTATTTAATTTTTAATATGACATATATCTTATATTTGAAAACAAAGGAAGCATAAGGCCGACAAAATTAAAAAAATTAAATTCTTTTTAGTTTATCATTATATTTGTTTAAATGTTTATATAAAATATAATAAAAAATTTAGTTATATTAAATTTTAAAGTTATTTTTAAAAAAAAAAATATTTTAATACTATTTTATTTTATTTTATTTTATCTCATTAACTCTCAGACTTTAACGTGGAAGTGGGGAAGCAAGGTGGTCCATTCTTTTCCCAATTTCCAAGCTAAAGAATCTCTCCTATAGACGGTTGGAGGGGACAGGGAGAGCCTGGGACAAAGTGAAGCTAAAGGCAGGGTTCCTGTGGGGTTTCGGTAGAGAAAATTTAAAAAAAAAAAAAAAAAAAAAACTAGAGGGAGTGACTTTGCAGTTGCAAGGTAAAATTAAAGGATCCGGCTTGCCTTCTGGTGCAAAATAACGCGATTTTTCCTGTTATGGAATCCAACCGCTACTCTTTTATGTGTAACACATTTTATCAACTATAATTTTTTCAAAAATAGAATTATTCAATGATCTAATAAAATTGTTAGTAATTAAAAAAACCTAATTACTTACTAAATATATTAATTAGGTTTAAAGATATTTATATATTATATTTTTTAATATTCATAAAATTTGTAATTGCTTATATATTTATATACAAATACGTAAATAACATAACAATTGCAAGACATTATTGTTAATCTCTTTAAACTTTTTTACATTATCATGTTATTTGCGTGTTTGTATTTAAATATATTTTTTACTATAAATATTAAAAAAAATAGAAATATTTTTAATATTAATAATTGTGTTTATTGATTTTAATTATTAGCATGTTTAATGAGTTAATAAATGATTTTATTTTTTTATTTGTCTTTAAAATATGTTGGGCCTGGAAGAGAATAATATCAGATTTTCATGACGGAGATGTCCTGTTATTTTTTCAACATTAAGGTTAAACAAAAGAAGCCCAAATGATCCAGGACACATCCTCGGACGAGGGTGTAGCACCGTCCTTTTATAAATCAATGACATAACATTAGAAAAAGAGCAATTTAAAAAAATGGTACGTTTCTAGTAATTTAGTGATATGGAATTATTTAAATAATTTCATGAATAATACGATTTATCTTTCAAGGATGATTATTCACTCGACTGAATTTATACAAATATGGAAATGCATTATGTTGATTATACAAATATAATAAGGAAAAAGTTGGGAGTCGGTCCTCCTCCCTTAAAAGCAACTCGCCGTCGACGGTGGCAGTAGGCAATAACGCCGTCTTTGCCAGTTCCGTTTGTTTGAGGGTCGAATCTTTCTAAAATTCATCTTCATTATATAATAATGTTATTATGTTTTCATTTTCAGCTCACTTTGCAAATGTGGTAAATTTGGTCCCTATTGTTATTTAGAAATAAAATAAAATAAAGGTTGATGAGTAATATTCTACTTACATATTTTACAGTTTAGAGTCATATTCACTTTTAAGTTTTTTTCATATTTTTGCTGAATTTTTATATTCACGTTATCATTATTAGGATATAATCCTCAAGTAAAAACACCTTGCAAGTTGCAAGTTGTGTCATATATATATTTTTTTTAATCTTAATCTTTTAAGATAAGAAAAATGATAAGAGACACTACTCTTTTTGTAATTACATTTTGAATAGAAATATTTTATAAAATAATATTACTAAAGATTTAAGTTTTACATTTTAGCGGTTGGAAAATGATAATATACACATATTTTTGACAACTCATTTTGACATTTCATGTATTTTAATTTTTTAATTTTAATTAATTTTTATTTAATGATTAAAGAAGTAATTATTAATGTATTAATATTTTTTAATACATTTTTTAAACATTTTTTAAACTTATAAAAAATGAAAAAAAAATAGAAATAAAATAAAAAGGGAAATTATGCCTAGCGGTCCGGTGGAGCGGTACGCTCTAGCGGGATATTCTCCTGTTGATTCTCCTGTCGATGTTGGTTGTGTTAAGCAGGAGATTCTCCTGTTTTTAGAATAAGGATCTAATCCTATTAAGGAAAATATTAGACGAGAATATTGTAACGTTTTTTTTTTTGGCCAGTTAATATGTGCTTGGTGTTGCAAATCTAAGATTTCTTTTTAAACAGTAACTATTAACAATTTGCACTCGCTTTATTGAATGGAAAGCGTGGTTCACGTCAACTATCCACACACTTTGTTGTCACCCTTCCCTCCAATTGCTCTGATTTATTTGATACTATGTTTGTGTCTTTAGGCGCAATAAACTAATCCATCTATTTTTTTGAAATACATATGAAAATGTTGTTTATTGGTATAGACTGTAACTATTAACAATATAATACATTTACTGATACACTTACAATTCTTTTTAACAACTTTTATACAACTATGTGTTAAATTGAATGTATTTATGTAGAGAAAACGATAAACCCACCGAGACATTCTCCCAATGATTTATTCTGATTTCTTTTTTTTTTACTTAATAATTAATTAAACATTTTTTAAAGATATTGTTCATTTAAAAAAATTATATATATGTATTTAAAGAAATTAAAAAATACATGAAAAAAAATGAAGCTAGCGGGAGCCGGGAGGATTCCTCGATAGTTATAATGCCACCCTTAACGTAAAGAAATACAAAAAAAAATTGTGTCATTTTCCATATCATATTTGGTGGTGGTACTGCTTTCCGCGGGCTTTGAGGATCACGAGCCTTAATTCAGGGTAGGTAATAGTGAAGATTGCCATCATAAGGAATTACCCAGGTCTCCAATGGGTTCCAACATCATTCTAGCTGATTGCTAAGGCAGTTCAATTGACTGGATACCGATCCAAGATGTTAAAGAGGACTTCAGATACCAAAAGGTTTAGGTAGAAAGGGCAAATTTATGACGTTGAAGGAACCACTAACTGCGGTGGGCGAGAGTGAAAAAGAGAAAGAAAAAAGTGATGGTGATATAAAGTAGTAATCAGCAATTTCCATTCATAGTACAAGAAAATGCTAGAGTTTCGGTAGGGAGAATGGTGTGGAAAAATGCACAGAGACCATAGAGATTCGAAATCTTTAGAAAGCAATATGAAAATGAAATTAATGTTAAAAAGAGATAAGGTAAGAAAAGAAAAGGCAGCAAGCATCGAGTTTGTAGTTTGTACCATTTCTTCCGATTTTTCAGACAGCTGATAACTACACTTCTGTACCATTTAAAACGACAATTATTGTCATGATAACACCCCCACAACATCGACTTTGATTATGCATTTGTTGGCAAAGGAGATTAGAACTTGTCAATAAATACAGAAAATGAGTGGTAAAATCAAAATAAAAACCCTCAAAAACTATTTCTGATAAATGGTACATTAGCCAAATCCACGATAGCACTGTTACCATTCGTCGCTATAGCATTCCCAAGATAAACTTGACATGCGTAGCATATCCATAATTAAGGCTTATCAGACGTCATGCCTATAGAGCATCATACAAATTTACAATTGAATGAAATATAATAAACTGTGGGCTGAATGAAACCCATAATCACGTGTATTATCACCAACAATTCAGGGGGAGCAAAAACTTAATCCTCATATAAAGTTATGTCAATGTGTAAGGGGATTAACTTCACCAATAAATAGACACACTCTTTGCTCTGTTGAATAAATAATTATGCAGTAAACTGTACCTCAACACAGGTCATAACTTGGATGCAAAGAATTTATAAGTTCAGAAATTTTACTTAATTATAATTAAACATGGATTGAGCACTATCAAAATTAATCGAATCTAGTTCTAGACTCTAGTGTATATGAAGATTAAAAACAAAAAAACCTCACTCCACTTTCCTTGAATTGAAACACCAAAACTGAAAATAAAAACAAAAATTACAAGACTACAGGAAAATTTCCGAGCTTCACTTGACCAAAGCAAGTAACATCAGCCAAAAGATTTTTCATGCAGGCTTAAAAACAACAAGAACAATCAAAAGGACAAAGTGGGGTATCTCCAGCATCTGCCTTACTGATATTCAACTCCTCCTCTGTGTAGATAGCAAGTCCATCATTTGTCTTCTTTCTAGGTCGAGAAGGTGGATCCATAAACCCAATGTCAGCAGACATTTTAACCTTACTCTTTCTCTTTATCTTCTTCGAATTTTCTGTTGCCTCTTCATTTGACTTTCCGGACTTTTCTGGTTCAGATTTCTTCCTCTTTTTTCGGGCAAATATTTCATCAATCTCACTAGGAGCCTTTTTCTTCGTTGAAGAGGGTTTTTCTTCTTCCACTACATTGTTTTGTGGCACTTGAGTAGCTTTCTTTGAAGAACTCTTTTTTGGCATTGCAAGGAACTAAATTGTAGACCTAGCAAGAATTAAAACATTAAGAGGTAAATATTTGCACTGTTCAGTTTATGAAAATAGTTAGTGGAGAGTGAATTTTTGAATTTCTTAGGTACTAGAACAGAATATTTCGGTACCAATGTTACTTATAAAAAATATATATATTTCGGTACCAGTGTTTACTGCCATACTGCTTTGACATTACACTATTGAGACATATCTATATATATACACACAAGGTTTATACTATCTATCAACTTCATTGTGGCACCCCCTGTGACTTGGCGGAAGACATGACACCGAGATGTTGGCCTCATGGTTCATACATCCCTCACACAATGTGATAATAAAGTGTGTGCTCACATGCTCAATAAACATATACAGTTAATCCATAGCGGAAAATAAAAATGAGGCCATTAAAATCTAAATAACAGTACCAGAAAAATTTAAAATTTAAATACATCACAACCTTAATATATCCATAATCCCCAAGTCTTCAAATCATAGACAAAAGAATACTACAGTCATACAGTCTTTATATAAAATTTAAAACACAACTTAATGATGACGGGAAACCCAATCCTTAATCCCCTGGCAGTGTCGGATCTCCCATGCTCATAACCGCCGGCAAACTTTTCCTTTGCATCAAAATCTATGTTTCCTAGGAGCAGAACTGTAGTGGGACTACCATCGTGAGATTTCGCAAAATCTCATAAAGTGGGACTCAGACTAACACTAAAAAATACACACAAATGGAAATGAAAATTATGCAAAAAATTAATACAAGGAAAGTGATAATTATACAAAACTCAAGTATTCAATAAAAATTTCTCATGCAAGTTGATACACAACCAAAAATCCCCTTTTATTTAGAAAACATTCATTTTATTAATGTATACACCATGGTCTCCCGTATATGGAACATCAATACACTCTGACTCCCTTTGTCACACAACGAATAACAATCGTGCGTGCGACTTCGTAAGAAGCGATGCACAGTTCCTCAACTGGCGCATTCATGGTCTACCATCCTCTAGTCCTCACCAGCTGAGAGGCAACAACGTCAACTTGAAAGCATGACGTTTTCACCCAAGAATGTGGTCACCCGACGACAACCCAAGAGATGCCACTCAATTTTATGCGCTCCCAAGTAACCAAACCACCAAGATAATGCCTCGTCTCAACTTGGGGTTGTGAAACACACATACCCACAAGAAGCCCTTGAAATACAAAAATCCAACAACTTCACAGATTTCAATTTCCACGCATAAGTCCCAGTTCAATAATAAGAAATTTATGGGGGCAGAGGAACCAAACAGAGAAAACGGAGAGAAAGAGAGAGCAATAAAGTAAGAGAGCTAACCTGGATAACGGTGACGGAGAACAGCAACGGTGAACAGAGACGTTGAACGGCGATGGACAATGGCGATGGCGAACGGCACAGAAACGGCTAGGGTTTGATAGGAGGAGAGAAGAGAAGATTTGGAATAGTCGGGTGTTTAAGCGGGTATGTCGGTTCATAATGCATAGACCCGTTTTTGTGCTATGATCCGATAAACCCGACATCTGTCGAGTTGGCCCAGTCGAGTCGGATGGGTCTAACGGGTGAGCGGGCCAAATGCACAGGCTTATAGACGCCGGGGGGGGGGGGGGGGGGGGGGTGGCCGATAAAGTGCAATAAGATATAATACGGAAATTTTTGGCAGCCCCACTGTTTTGGGGGAGCCGGGACAATCCAGACGCATAAACAATATTTTTATTGTTCCCCAAACAGTATCACAGCTATATATAATATTTGGTGTTAATAGATATAGAGAGAGACTAACAGAGCCGCGAAATTTTTTATTTTAGTGTGTATTTGAGATTGTGATGACAAATATTATTTTTAATTTAAGATTTTAGAGTTGGTTACAATAATTTTTTAAAAATATGTATTTATTTGCTAGAGCTCCAATTTAGTATTTTTTTTATAAAAAGATTTTAGAGTTGGTTACAATAATTTTTTAAAAATATGTATTTATCTCCTAGAGCTCCAATTTAGTATATTTTTTTTTATAAAAAAAATTGATTTTAAATCAATTTTTTTTTTAGTAGAGACGGATGAACAAAAGAAAGAAAAGGAGCAGAAGATAAAAGAAAGGAACAGAAGCGAAATGTAGAAAATAAACACGTAACAGTTAAGAGGCGGTAAAGCCGACCAATACATGCATTACAGAAGAAAATATAAGAAAATAACTTAACAGGCGGCAAGGCCGACCATGTAAGGCATTAACAAGGAAGAAGGTAAAATTTTTCATTGTATTCATAAATTTATAAGATTTACAATCTCACAAGATTCTCTCACAAAATTGGCACTCAAGACTCAAGACAAGGGAGTTGTCATCTGAACAAACTCTGCTCTCAAATGAAAACTAAACTCTCCTTATATAGAGGGAGAGACTTTACAAAAGACAAGTCCCGATAATCATTGGAGACAAACAAAAGCAACAGTGGCTGAAAGTGGCCGAAAGTAAAAAGCAAACAGAAACCACACCACGTGATTACTATTTGAAAAAGTAAAGCTGTCGGCGCCGAAAGCTGGGCTGACAGGCAATGATGTTGTCTGCACCGAAAGTTTCTTGTCTTCTAGTGCTGACTGACTCTCTGGGTGTCGGCATGGAAGACATCTTGTCTTCTTCTGCTGACCGATTAATTTGGGCGGACAGACCATTATGGCTTTCCGATATCAGGCGGTCAATCTTTTGACCGGTAACTTTGGGCGGACAGACAATAGTGTCTATCTTTTCTATCTCTTCTTCCCGGGCGAAAAAGAATGAAGACTTCTTCTTCAATTTCGGGAGTGAAAATTTGGAAAGATTCTTGGTTGGAATATGAAACCAAGAAATTTGTAAGAGAAAAGAGGATATTGACTCATCGTAAGACAATATCAGAACAAGTTTATGAAATCGGAATATTGTTCTTGTTTCGATTCCAGTACGATCAAAAGAAAGAGAAACCATTTTAGGAAATAGTTTTTCTGGCTCAAATCTGCATGAGATTCAGAAAACAATATTGATCTTGTCAAAATAAAATATTTTAACCAAGAATTTTTGAAATTTGATCTTATCAAAACCAAATCTATCGACAAGGGAATGAAAATAGCAATTTCCAGAATGGAAATTACTGAAATTTTATCAGTTCCAAGAATCATTCCTCGACTAGTATAACTCAGATCATCTTCCAGTGGGGAAGATGAATCAATAGTATCTTCCAGTGGGGAAGATACTTCTTTGTTAACTTCCAGTGGGGAAGTTGACTGTCGTTCAACTTTCTGAAAGAAAGTTGAATGACTATCACTGTCAATTTCCAGGAAGGAAATTGACTGTTTATCATCTTCCAGTGGGGAAGATGAATCAATAGTATCTTCCAGTGGGGAAAATACTTCTTTGTCAACTTCCAGTGGGGAAGTTGACTGTCGTTCAACTTTCTGAAAGAAAGTTGAATGACTATCACTGTCAATTTCCTGGAAGGAAATTGACTGTTTATCATATTCCCGTATGGAAGATGAATCAATAGTATCTTCCATCTTGGAAGATACATCTCTTTCAACTTCCAGTGGGGAAGTTGAAAGGCTCAAGTTAATTTCCTGAAAGGAAATTGACTGCTTATCATCTTCCAGTGGGGAAGATGATTCAATAGTAACTTCCTGGAGGGAAGTTACATCTATGTCATCTTCCAGTGGGGAAGATGACTCAATAGTATCTTCCATCTCGGAAGATACATCTCTTTCAACTTCCAGTGGGGAAGTTGAAAGACTCAAGTCAATTTCCTAAAAGGAAATTGACTGCTTATCATCTTCCAGTGGGGAAGATGATTCAATAGTAACTTCCTGAAGGGAAGTTACATCTATGTCATCTTCCAGTGGGGAAGATGACTCAATAGTATCTTCCATCTCGGAAGATACATCTCTTTCAACTTCCAGTGGGGAAGTTGAAAAGCTCAAGTCAATTTCCTGAAAGGAAATTGACTGCTTATCATCTTCCAGTGGGGAAGATGATTCAATAGTAACTTCCTGAAGGGAAGTTACATCTATGTCATCTTCCAGTGGGGAAGATGACTCAATAGTATCTTCCATCTCGGAAGATACATCAATAGTAACTTCCAGTGGGGAAGTTACTTTTCGATCAAATTCCATAGTTAAGGCATTAACTGTTTTAACTCTGGAATTACAACAATGACCACCACAAGAGCAGTCATGCTCAAATTCATCAGGATCTGATGATTCAGTTTCAGAAGAACTGAATTCATTTTGATCTGATGAAGACAAAAGATTTGATGGTTCAGACTCTGTGTGATAATTGGAATCACTAGAGCCAAACTCACTTTGATCTAACTCAGAATGATTCAAGGAATCGTTAGAGTCATGCTCAAAAAAATAAACAAAGCTAGACGAATCCGTCTCTGAGTGTTCATAAGAAGCACTAGGGATGTATCCATCTATTTCCTCAGAGAAGGAATGATTAGAAAAAGATTTTAACAAATCATCTTTAGAGATGATGAAAACACTGGGTTTTTCAGGGTTAGGGCATTTAATTCCCTTATGTCCCTTTTTTCCACAGTTATAACATCTCTTAAGAGATTGCTTTTTCAAAGATTTATTAAAAATTCTTTTGTTAAAAGATTTTTTAATAACTTTATTACGGGTTTTAGAAAATCTTTTTTCTCCGTGAAATTTCTTTTTCAAATGCTTCCTTTTGGGAGGAGCACTGAAAGATATTAAAGAATCTACAGATTTATCCATGGATTTATCTGCAGAACTTTTGAAACCGAAATAAAATCCTTTCTACTCTTATCAGAGATATTAGTAGAAAGGTTTTGCTTTTCTAGCTGTATCTCAACTAACATCTGATCAATCCTTTCCAGAATACTGACAGGCTTTGAATTTTGTCTGTTCTCTGGTAAAGGTTTTTCTAAAATAATTTTCTCAGCAACAAATTTAGAAAAACTTGCTGAGACCTTTGAAGATTTTGTTTCCAAGGGAAACTTGTCTTCGGCTTTCTTTGAAAAAGTTTTTAAATAGTTTAAAAACTTATCTTTAAAATTAAGATTCTTAAAATCATAATGATTTTCAAGAAAATCAAAGAAAAGAATATGTCTTTGTTGGGCATTCATCAATTCTTTCCATTTGCGTCTAACCCTTTGTTTTTGGGTTTGACTAAAATATCTGGCATAGGCTACATGCTTATTCCGGTTTTTAATATTTTTGAATTCATTAACTAATGAAATCATATCAATTTCAAAGGGTTTTTCAATAACCTTTTGAGGCTCAATTTTCTCAGGATGATCAACACTTGGTCTTATAAAAAACTTAATATTGATCGGAATAAAAGAAATAGAAGAAGATGGAAGAACTGTACCAACACCACATTGATACAGATGATCAGAATCAGACTCATCAACCAAGTCTGGAGAATACTCAAATGATTTTGACTTTCAAAATTATACTCACGCTCATAAACTTTTTCTAAATAATGATAGTTTTTCTAAATTGTCAAGGCGGAATGTGAAATAAAAGAAAGAAAAGATAACAAGAACGAAATGCAGAAAATAAATATGCAGCAGTTAAGAAGCGGCTAAGCCGACCAATGCATGCAAAATTGAAAGATGAAAATTCAAATGAAAGGGGGGAAACAGCGTTCCGACAGGGGCACTGTGAGGGAAGTCCGATCGCTGTACCAGGGAACGGCTCTGATTCCGTTCAATAGGCGACAAAGCCGACCATATGTATGCAATGCATAAACATAAATAGTGAAGATAGATTTAAAATAAAAATATTCTTCATTATAATCACAGGATTCACAAAATTACAAGGTTATGGCTTGCAGAGAGGATTCCTTACAAATTTTCTTATCGTAAGAAAGGGGTGGAATGAACTCTGCCTTAAACTAAAAACTGAAATCTCCTTATATAGATGGAGAGGCATTACAAACGAAACTCGGAGTTGATCACGGGAGACAAACAAAAAGGAAAAGCGGCCGAAAGTAGCCGAAAGCAAACAGTAACCACACCACGTGATTACTTTTTGAAAAAGTAAAGCTGTCTGCGCCGAAAGCTGGGCTGTCAGGCAATGATGTGGTCTGCACCGAAAAATGTTTTGTCTTCTAGTGCTGATTGGCTCAAAGGGTGTCGGCAGTGGGGATATCTTGTCTTCATCTGCTAACCGATCTTGACTTTTGTGGACTGGCAATTTATGGCTCTCCGAGATCAGGCGAAGAGTATTCTTTGTCGTGTCCAAAGTATTTGTACAAGTCATCAGAGTCATGTTCTGACTGTTCTGATTCACTGCTGGCTTCTTCATCAATGGACTGCTTCAATAGCATCATGCTATTGTGTTGTCCTTCGATATATTTCTTGAGTATCTCAAGCATCTCTTTGTTCTACTTCTTCTTGGAGTCTTTTTTCGACGAGGCTGAACTTTCTGTATCTGAATCTTTCTTCTTTGGAGAAGAAGAAGGCTTCTTTTCTGATGAAGTCTTTTTCTTCTGTTTGGAAGATGAACTTGGAGTATCTTTAGGTTCAAGGAGCAGAAAAGGAAAGTCGATCTGATTTTTTGACTTAGGTGATGGAAACTTCTCCCGGTTTTTAGATTTGGTGCCGAGACAGGAAAATCGTTTAAAGCTTTAGTCAAAAAATTATCAGGGATTTGGGTTTTATCTCAGTATTTAACATAAAATCTGCGAACAAGAATGTCAGCAGTTTTCTCATAGGTCCAATTAAGGATCCATGGTAATTTGTAACGAGCACAAAAATGGATTAAAAATGGAAATTTAGAATGAGGGGAATCCATTTTTGGGGTTACCGATTTAATATGATCAAGGACAGGCTGGAGACCTGGCGGATAGATATCTGGAATGGGGCCAAAAGATTGTCACCATTGGATGAACCAAAGAGGGATCTTTGGAACGAATTTTTTTATCAAAATTAAAGAACCAAGAATGAGACATACTCGGTGTCTGATAAAAAGGAAAATGGAGCCAGGCGTTGATATAATCATGATAATTATATCTGATCTGGGTATCTGGAATACTTTTAAGAGTATTCAGATTCTGTCCTTATTGATCAGGTGTCAGAATTCTAACAATAAAACAAGAATGGGAAAAGACCTTTGAAGGATCCACTTTATCATAAAGTGGTTTCAAGTAGATCGATCCCGTATGGGAGAGATTAGAAAGAAAAAATTTCAAATCTTTTTCTGGATTACGAGGAACCCAGTGCCATCCTGGCAAAAAATAATGAAAAGCGATTTGGAAAGGATCTGTTTCTACAATATTCTCAATGTAGAACAAATTTTGAAAATGTGATTTTTGAAAACTTTCTGCTCTGTTAGGGGCAGGGAATCTAGGTCTTGTTCTACCCAAAGGGTTGGATAAGGGATCATGTGGCATGGTTACTGCCATAACAAACGAACTTGGAGTTACAGGTCTGAGCATAGTTCCCAGAACTGTGTATCTATTTGCAACTTCCAGTGGGGAAGTTGGCATCAAAAGAGAGGTAGGAGGTGCTGGGAGAAGTGGAGGCCTCTGGGAGCTCTCAGTCTTCTCTGGTTTCTTTTTCTTACTCATTTTTTCTCTGTAGAAATTCACGAATAAGAAAATCAGGGATGGAGTTATCCGATCCTTTTATATACTCAATGTCAAAATCAAAAATGCTTAAAATAGCTTGCCATCGTGAAAAAATATGTTTAGATGCAATGTTTTCAACATCTTTTTCTAAAACATACTTAGCACTTTTGCAATCAATTCTCAAAAGAAATTTTTGATTTAATAAATCAGATTGAAATTTAGAAATGCACAGTCCTATAGATAAAATTTCTTTTTTAATAGTACTATAATTTAATTGTGCATGATTCCAGGCCCCGGAATGGAAACGAACAATTTGTTCGGAAGAACCTGGTGAAACACATTGTTTTAGAATACCACCATAACCAATATCAGAGGCGTCTGTTTCAACAATTTTAAAATATTCAGAATTAGGGATTCCAAGACATGGAAGAGTTTTGACATATGTCTTAATTTCCCTAACAAGATTTGTGTGGATATCAGTCCACGGAGAAGGGTTGGTACGAAGTCTCTGGAAGAGAGGACGACACCGTTTTCTCAGATTTTTATAAAAATCAGCAATATAATTCAGCGAACCAAGAAATCTCTGGAGCTGAGTTTTATCTATAATGACATCAGGAAAATTTTCAGCAAAATCGATTGACCTTTGGATTGGTCTGATCTTACTGGTACAAATATCAAAACCAAGGAATCTAATCTTGGTTTGGAAAAGTTTAATTTTCTTAGCAGAAACCACTAGTCCATTTCTTTTGGCGATATCAAGGAATACCAACAAATGTTTCCAGTGATCATTAATGGATTTAGAGAAAATTAAAATATCATCGATATAAACAATAGTGAAATGAGAAAAACTATTGAAAATATCGTTCATAATGTTTTGAAACTCAGAAGGGGCATTTTTTAGACCGAATGGCATCACGTTCCACTCGTAATGACCTAAAGGAGTACAAAATGCAGTCTTATAACGGTCCGACTCCCTAATTTGGATTTGCCAAAATCCAGACTTAAGGTCAAACTTGCTAAAGACTACGGCTTTACTCAACCTCTGAATTAAGTCCTTTTTGTTAGGGATGGGATATCTTATACATTCTAACACTTTGTTCAGGGGTTTGTAATTTATGACAAGGCTGGGTGAACCTCGTTCTAACTCAGAATTTTTCTGGATATAGAAAGCAGCACACGACCAGGGTGATGTACTATGCCTGATTAATCTTTTCTGAAGAAGATCAGAAATTTCATTTTTGCAAAATTCTAAAGTCTCAGCATTCATTTGAATGGGCCGAGATTTAGTGGGAATATTTTTCTCTGAAAAATCTTTAATATAAGGCAAAGAAACCTCATGTTTTTTCCTATTCCAAAAAGTATTGGGGAGATCGGAACAAATTTCAAAAACGAGTTTTTTATGAAAATCTTCAATTTTTGAATGCATTAATGGCTTAGTCAAATGCTCATAAATTTTTCTAATTCTTAATTCTTGTTGAAGAGAGAGTAGATGGTGTTCCTTAGCAACTATCACAGAAATTTTTTCTCTTGAAGTATCAGCTTCAAGTTTGGAAACAAAATTAAGTTTGACTTTCTGTCCGAAGGGGTCAGTGGTGATCCCATCTTTCTCAGTCAAGAAAGGACAAATAGAATTGATAAAAGGCATCCCTAAAATGACATCCCAAGACATGTTTTTTACTAGGACGGACGGGATACGAAAACACACATTGTCTTGACAGACATGGGTGTCATTTAGCTCATAATTGATTTTCATCTTTGAACCATTAGCTGCTGATAGTCTTTCAGTAGACTTTTCAAAATACTTGGTTGGAACCAGACCTTCACGGATACAATTAAGATCCGATCCATAATCAATCAAAGCAATCACAGAGAACTCAAATTCTCTACAAACAATAATTTTGACTTTCGCATACCATTTAATAGGCATGGATTGTCTTATCAAGCAAACAGCCTTAGGACTATCTGAGGGCTCATCATGGTCATAAACTTTTGTTTTTTCATTATCGGAAGGATCTTGATCAAGAGCATGCTCAATTTTAAGAGTAATAAAATGTTGTTTTAAACTTGAATTTTCAAGTTTAAGATTATTAATCTCAGATTTGAGTTCAATAATCTCTTGCTTGATAATTCCGATTTCATGTTGTAAATCAGAGGTAGAAACATTCTTCGGTTTCTTATCGAAACGTTTTAATGTTTCTTGAAAACTGACTTTCTCTTGAGAAGATGACGACTCTCTACGAGCCATAGTCTTCCTGAGCTGGGCGAGATACTTTTCTTTTAGCTCAGTATTCTCAAGCTGAGAAATTAAATCAAGAAGAAGGTTCTGTTGTTCCTCCTCTTTAGTTAAGACATTAATTGTTTTAACTCCAGAAGTTTTACAACAAGAATCACTGCAATTGCAGCCAAACTTAACCATTGCTTGAACTGATGAATCTGATTCTGAATGATAGTTACTATCACTAGAACTGTATTCATCACGTTCTGAGGATGAAGAACCAGAATTGTCATCGAGTAATTGAAACAATTCATGTTGCTCATCTTCACCAATATTTAAAGCATTAAGCTTATTTTTCAATTTGGTGGATTTTTGAGGGTTTGGACAATTATTCGCATAATGTCCCCTCTTTCCACATTTAAAACATCTCTGATTTATATCAGAGTTTTTCTTAGGAAAAGATTTTTTATGAGGAAATCTTTTATGATCAGAAGGTTTTATAAAGAAATCAGCACGGATTTTTCTTTTCTTTTGAAAATAATCGCCTTGAGGTTTTTGGGAAAACCTTTTCAAATGTTTTTTCTTTCTCTCTTTGGATGGAGCAATAGGAGGAAGACCAAATTGTTGACAGAAATTTCCCATCTCATATTTGGCTCTCTTTCTATCTTTCATCTGCTGAGAGATGAGCTTTTGATCATTGCACATACTAATACCGAATTTTTTAATTACGCTAGTAATATCACCATAGGTGTAACTATCGTAATCTACTCTACCGGTACTATCAAGTAGTGCCTCCTTAACCTTAATGACAAACAAACGAGGGAAACCATCAATGAATCTTTCTTTCCAGTAAGGCTTATCAGAATCATCACACATTAAAACTCGTGAAATAAACACGATTTCATACCAATTATAATCTGGCATGTTAGGACATCTCAGATTATTCAAATAATCAGAAAAACGATTAGTCACATTTGAAGGCGTACCAATAAAATGTTTTATAATCATATAAATTAAAGTATTAACACCATCAAAGACACCTCGTCCTATGGTGGTATCAAAAACAGGGGTACCATCATCATTTTGCTTGACAGCAAATTGAATCCTTTGTTTAGCTTTATCAGTAAGGTGTTTATCCCACCAAGACCGAAGCATACCCGTAAAACCAGAAACTAACATTAAAAAAACATCAGGTTGTAAGATGTTTTTCTGAACATAGGCATCGGTGATTATGGACATTTTTTGTAGAGTATTTAGGACTTCTTGTTCAGAGAGTCCATCAATATTCCATTCATATATCCTGTCAGCACTAGCCGAAAACTGATCTCTAAACATACATTCTTCGATCGCTAAATCAGGTGGAGTTAGCTTTGAAAACCAGTTCTTCGTAAAACCTGAAGGTTTCACAGAAGTGAGTCTGGCTATCTCAGCTGGCTCCGATGAAAACTGTTTTAAAACAGAATTGATGACAGAATCATCCTTTGAGGATTCATCTGTAGAAAGAACAGAAATATAATCTGGATTAAAATCCTTTCTACTCCTGTCAAAGACACTTGTAGAAGGTTTTGACCTTTGTTTTTCTAGCTTTATTTCTGCTAGCATTTTATCAATTCTATCTAGAGTACTGACAGAATCTATTTTCTGTCTGTTCTCGGGTAGAATAATCAAAGGTTTTTCAATCAACTTAATTTTAGGTTTTGGAGGACTAGCAGTACGTCTTCCAGAATCAGATTTAAAAACAGGTTTTTCAATATTCTCCTCAATACGGTCTAATTGTTGACCTATAATGTGGAGAGCAGAGTTTGAAAAATTGTTTTGCTCAATAATCTTCTTTGTTTTAGAAGATAAAGGAAAATTTGAATCTTTAACAGTTGAGATTTTGAAAGGAGAAGCTTCAACTTTAGATCCATGCACTGAGATCAAAGTGGTCTCAAGTGGAGGATGGCTTTCCATTACAACTGTTTTATCTTTTTTAACAAATGTAGTTTTTAAAATATTTAAAAATTTATTCTTAAAATCACAATGCTTAAAATCATAATGATTTTCAAGAAAATCAAAAAAAAAAATATGCCTTTGCTGGGCACTCATCAACCAGTGAAATCATATCAATCTCAAAGGGTTTGCACATCATCATTAATTGTGGGTGCAAAACATTTGTGTTCATAACCAAATCTGAAGCTGTAGGGGACTCAGAAGAGTCTTCTTCAGTTTCTTCCTTTTTGGCTTTTCCCTTAGATGACGGAAAATCATCTTTGGTTGTGTAAAAAGCTGAAGTTACTTGAGACTCCGAAGAGACTCTCTTAAACTTGGACTCAGAAGAATTTCCCTGGGGAATTTCTTGGATAATAATCGGACGTTTAGGTTCTGCCATCTTGACAGAATCTTCCAAGAATGTTTCGAGATTTTTATCTCTACTGATTCTCGGGTCCGAAGAAGTAGAAGATAGGGGACCAGTGAAAGAGTATCGTCTTTCTTTGGTCGTGGAGGGTCGGTCAAAAGAAATCTTTACAGTACCATCAAGATACTGTTGAATTAAGTCAACATCTTTATTTCGAGGCATGACTTGTCTCGGGGGTAATTATTGGGGAAGAACCCACTCATCTGGAAAAGAAACATCCTTCCAGTTAATCATCTTGGGAGTTCTGATATCAGCGCTAGAAGATGAGCTCTGTATCAGAAGGGTCTGGTCTCTAGACGAATGTAGTTTAGCCTTATGATTAAGGCTAGTCTTCATTAGTCTATAATAAATGCGATAAATTAATGCCAGAGGCTTACTGCCATCGGTCATGTCAATCCCAGAAGTCAAAATATTCAAGGTTAAAACATCAAGAATATTTTTATCATTTAAATCAATAGTTAAATCAGGGTAACAATCAAAATGAACAGGACCTTCTGCAAGGGATGTTTGCACAATCCCAAGCTGACTGTCATCAAAATTCCTGAATCTTACATCACGCAAGCACAGGAGCACAGAGGCATTGACACCTTTCCTAATTAAAGGTTTGATGGCAACCTGGACAAAAGTAATGTGAATAAAAGAAATTTTTTTTTTCATGTCTGTTATAACATCTCGTTGAAACAGACGGCATTTTTCTTGGATTTTTGAAATAGCAAAAGTTCTTTCTACTGTTTTCACATTGAATTCAGTAAGATGAACCTTTTCTCTCCAGGTTTTATTATAAAGAGAATCAATACCAATCTTTGACAAACGCCATCGATTGATTTCAATCATAGGATCTTTATCAAAATTGATTTCTAAAATTTCATCTTCTTCATTAATAATATCAGGCGGTTTACTTGACCTGGAACTAACTGAAGAACTGGATCTAAACATCCTGTTCTTCTTGGCAACTTCCTAAGAAACTCAGGTACTTCCTAAATTTAGGTCTTTGAACTTACCCTGCTGCACGGGTAACACATACCCTAAGGGAACACATCCCTCACAAACTTATAGTCCTTACCAGGTACCTATCGTGCCCATCAACGCCTAATGCCTTCCTACGGCTAACGGCAACACAGGGACTTACCTACGGCAAATGGTACTCGACTGCTGGAAGTGGGGGTGCAACAGAACAAAATAAAAGAACTAGATAGAAAGAGACAGAGCGTCTCCGGCAATTGTCAACAAGAAAAGGAGGAAGAGATAGAACTCAACAATTAAAACCAGAACCAGAAAGTGGCTCTGATACCATTCAAAGCGGAAGTAGAAACAGAGGAACAAAAGAAAGAAAAGAAGCAGAAGATCAAAGAAAGGAACAAGAGCGAAATGCAGAAAATAAACATGTAACACCATTCAAAGCGGAAGTAGAAACAGAGGAATAAAAGAAAGAAAAGAAGCAGAAGATCAAAGAAAGGAACAAGAGCGAAATGCAGAAAATAAACATGTAACAGTTAAGAGGCGGCAAGGCCGACCAATGCATGCATTACAGTCAAAAATATAAGAAAATAACTTAACAGGCGGCAAGGCCGACCATGTAAGGCATTAACAAGGAAGAAGGTAAAATTTTTCATTGTATTCACAAATTTACAAGATTTACAATCTCACAAGATTTCTTTTTTTGAGCATGACTCTAATAATTCCTTGAATCATTCTGAGTTAGATCAAAGTGAGTTTGGCTCTAGTGATTCCAATTATCACACAGAGTCTGAACCATCAGATCTTTTGTCTTCATCAGATCAAAATGAATTCAGTTCTTTAGAAATTGAATCATCAGATCCTGATGAATTTGAGCATGACTGCTCTTGTGGTGGTCATTGTTGTAATTCCAGAGTTAAAATAGTTAATGCCTTAACTATGGAATTTGATCGAAAAGTAACTTCCCCACTGGAAGTTACTATTGATGTATCTTCCGAGATGGAAGATACTATTGAGTCATCTTCCCCACTGGAAGATGACATAGATGTAACTTCCCTTCAGAAAGTTACTATTGAATCATCTTCCCCACTGGAAGATGATAAGCAGTCAATTTCCTGAAGAAAATTGACTTGAGCCTTTCAACTTCCCCACTGGAAGTTGAAAGAGATGTATCTTCCGAGATGGAAGATACTATTGAGTCATCTTCCCCACTGGAAGATGACATAGATGTAACTTCCCTCCAGGAAGTTACAATTGAATCATCTTCCCCACTGGAAGATGATAAGCAGTCAATTTCATTTCAGGAAATTGACTTGAGCCTTTCAACTTCCCCACTGGAAGTTGAAAAAGATGTATCTTCCGAGATGGAAGATACTATTGATTCATCTTTCCTACGGGAAGATGATAAACAGTCAATTTCCTTCCAGGAAATTGACAGTGATAGTCATTCAACTTTCTTTCAGAAAGTTGAACGACAGTCAACTTCCCCACTGGAAGTTGACAAAGAAGTATCTTCCCCACTGGAAGATACTATTGATTCATCTTCCCCACTGGAAGATGATAAATAGTCAATTTCCTTCCAGAAAATTGACAGTGATAGTTATTCAACTTCCCTTCAGAAAGTTGAACGATAGTCAACTTCCCCACTGGAAGTTGACAAAGAAGTATCTTCCCTACTGGAAGATACTATTGATTCATCTTCCCTACAGGAAGATGATAAACAGTCAATTTCATTCCAGGAAATTGACAGTGATAGTCATTCAACTTCCCTTCAGGAAGTTGAACGACAGTCAACTTCCTCACTGAAAGTTGACAAAGAAGTATCTTCCCCACTGGAAGATACTATTGATTCATCTTCCCCACTTGAAGATGATAAACAGTCAATTTCCTTCCCGAAAATTGACAGTGATAGTCATTCAACTTTCTTTCAGAAAGTTGAACGACAGTCAACTTCCCCACTGGAAGTTGACAAAGAAGTATCTTCCCCACTGGAAGATACTATTGATTCATCTTCCCCACTGGAAGATGATCTGAGTTATACTGGTCCAGGAATGATTCTTGGAACCGATAAAATTTCAGTAATTTTCATTCTGGAAATTGCTATTTTCATTCCCTTGTCAATACATTTGGTTTTGACAAGATCAAATTTCAAAAATTCTTGGTTAAAATATTTTATTTTGACAAGATCAATATTGTTTTCTGCATCTCATGCAAATTTGAGCCAGAAAAACTATTTTCCTAAAATGGTTTCTCTTTCTTTTGATCGTACTGGAATCGGAACAAGAACCATATTCCGATTTCATAAACTTGTTCTGATATTGTCTCACGATGAGTCAATATCCTCTTTTCTCTTACAAATTTCTTGGTTTCATATTCCAACCAAGAATCTTTCCAAATTTTCACTCCCGAAATTGAAGAAGAAGTCTTCATTCTTTTTCGCTTAGGAAGAAGAGATAGAAAAGATAGACACTATTGTCTGTCCGCCCAAAGTTACCGGTCAAAATATTGACCGCCTGATATCGGAAAGCCATAATGGTCTGTCCGCCCAAATTAATCGGTCAGCAGAAGAAGATAAGATGTCTCCCATGCCGACACCCAGAGAGCCAGTCAGCACTAGAAGACAAGAAACTTTCGGTGCAGACAACATCATTGCCTGTCAGCCCAGCTTTCGGCGCCGACAGCTTTACTTTTTCAAATAGTAATCACGTGGTGTGGTTTCTGTTTGCTTTTTACTTTCGGCTACTTTCGGCCTCTTTTTATTTTCGGCCATTGTTGCTTTTGTTTGTCTCCCGTGATTATCGGGACTTGTCTTTTGTAAAGCCTCTCCCTCTATATAAGGAAAATTTAGTTTTCATTTGAGAGCAGAGTTTGTTCAGACGACAACTCCCTTATCTTGAGTCTTGAGTGCCAATCTTGTAAGAGAATCTTGTGAGATTGTAAATCTTATAAATTTGTGAATACAATGAAAAATTTTACCTTCTTCCTTATTAATGCCTTACATGGTCGGCCTTGCCGCCTGTTAAGTTATTTTCTTATATTTTCTTCTGTAATGCATGCATTGGTCGGCCTTGCCGCCTCTTAACTGTTACATGTTTATTTTCAGCATTTCGCTTTTGTTCCTTTCTTTTATCTTCTGCTCCTTTTCTTTCTTTTGTTCCTCTGTCTCTACTTTCGCTTTAAGAAATGAAGAGATAAAAAAGATAGACACTATTGTCTGTCCGCCCAAAGTTACCGGTCAAAAGATTGACCGCCTGATATCGGAAAGCCATAATGGTCTGTCCGCCCAAATTAATCGGTCAGCAAAAGAAGATAAGATGTCTCCCATGCCGACACCCAGAGAGCCAGTCAGCACTAGAAGACAAGAAACTTTCGGTGCAGACAACATCATTGCCTGTCAGCCCAGCTTTCGGCGCCGACAGCTTTACTTTTTCAAATAGTAATCACGTGGTGTGGTTTCTGTTTGCTTTTTACTTTCGGCTACTTTCGGCCTCTTTTTACTTTCGGCCACTTTCGGCCACTGTTGCTTTTGTTTGTCTCCCGTGATTATCGGGACTTGTCTTTTGTAAAGCCTCTCCCTCTATATGAGGAGAGTTTAGTTGTCATTTGAGAGCAGAGTTTGTTCAGACGACAACTCCCTTATCTTGAGTCTTGAGTACCAATCTTGTGAGAGAATCTTGTGAGATTGTAAATCTTATAAATTTGTGAATACAATGAAAAATTTTACCTTCTTCCTTATTAATGCCTTACATGGTCGGCCTTGCCGCCTGTTAAATTATTTTCTTATATTTTCTTCTGTAATGCATGCATTGGTCGGCCTTGCCGCCTCTTAACTGTTACATGTTTATTTTCTGCATTTCGCTTCTGTTCCTTTCTTTTATCTTCTACTAATTTCTTTTATCTTCTGCTCATTTTCTTTCTTTTGTTCCTCTGTCTCTACTTCCGCTTTAAATGGTATCAGAGCCATTTTCCGGTTCTGTGGCTAACTGTTGAACTTTATTTCTATTTCCTTTTTATCTTGATAATTGCTAGAGATACTCTGTATCCTTATTTCTTGTTCTTTTATTTTATTCTGTTTGCACCCCCCTTATCCGCAGTCGAGTGTTACAGCATGCAGTAAGTCCCCGTTTTGCCGTTAGCCAGGAGGGCGTTTAGGCGTTGAGTGAGCATGAGAGGCTGTAGTAAGGATTATAAGTCGGAGTCGGACATGTGTTGTCCATGGGCATTTGTTGCCTGTGCAAATAGGGTAAGGTCGAAGACCTAGAATTAGGAAGTACCCGAGTCTTTTTAGTTTTTGTCAAGATGAACAGGATGTATAGATCCAGTTTATCAGATAGTTTTGGATCAGGTGAACCACCTGATACTTTTGATGAGGAAGAAGTTTATGAGCGTGAGTATGATTTTGAAAGTCAAAATCATTTTGAGTATTCTCCAGACTTGGTTGATGAGTCTGATTCTGATCAACTGTATCAACGTGGTGTTGGTACAGTTCTTCCATCTTCTTCTATTTCTTCTATTCCGATCAATATTAAGTCTTTTATAAGACCAAGTGTTGATCATCCTGAAAAAATTGAGCCTTAAAAGGTTATTGAAAAACCCTTTGAAATTGATATGATTTCATTAGTTAATGAATTCAAAAATATTAAAAACCGGCATAAGCATGTAGCCTATGCCAGATATTTTAGTCAAACCCAAAAACAAAGGGTTAGACGCAAATGGAAAGAATTGATGAATGCCCAACAAAGGCATATTCTTTTCTTTGATTTTCTTGAAAATCATTATGATTTTAAGAATCTTAATTTTAAAGATAAGTTTTTAAACTATTTAAAAACCTTTTCAAAGAAAGCCGAAGATCAGTTTCCCTTGGAAACAAAATCTTCAAAGGCCTCAGCAAGTTTTTCTAAATTTGTTGCTGAGAAAATTATTTTAGAAAAACCTTTACCAGAGAACAGACAAAATTCAAAGCCTGTCAGTATTTTGGAAAGGATTGATCAGATGTTAGTTGAGATACAGCTAGAAAAGCAAAACCCTTATACTAATATCTCTGATAAGAGTAGAAAGGATTTTATTTCGGTTTCAAAAGTTTTTGCAGACAAATCCATGGATAAATCTGTAGATTCTTTAATATCTTTCAGTGCTCCTCCCAAAAGGAAGCTTTTGAAAAAGAAATTTCACGGAGAAAAAATAATTTCTAAAACCCGTGATAAAGTTATTAAAAAATCTTTTAACAAAAGAATTTTTAATAAATATTTGAAAAAGCAATCTCTTAAGAGATGTTATAACTGTGGAAAAAAGGGACATAAGGGAATTAAATGCCATAATCCTGAAAAACCCAGTGTTTTCATCATCTCTAAAGATGATTTATTAAAATCTTTTTCTAATCATTCCTCCTCTGAGGAAATAGATGGATACATCCCTAGTACTTCTTATGAACACTTAGAGACGGATTCGTCTAGCTTTGTCTCTTTTTTTGAGCATGACTCTAATGATTCCTTGAATCATTCTGAGTTAGATCAAAGTGAGTTTGGCTCTAGTGATTCCAATTATCACACAGAGTCTGAACCATCAGATCTTTTGTCTTCATCAGATCAAAATGAATTCAGTTCTTCTGAAACTGAATCATCAGATCCTGATGAATTTGAGCATGACTGCTCTTGTGGTGGTCATTGTTGTAATTCCAGAGTTAAAACAGTTAATGCCTTAACTATGGAATTTGATCGAAAAGTAACTTCCCCACTTGAAGTTACTATTGATGTATCTTCCGAGATGGAAGATACTATTGAGTCATCTTCCCCACTGGAAGATGACATAGATGTAACTTCCCTTCAGGAAGTTACTATTGAATCATCTTCCCCACTGGAAGATGATAAGCAGTCAATTTCCTTTCAGGAAAATTGACTTGAGCTTTTCAACTTCCCCACTGGAAGTTGAAAGAGATGTATCTTCCGAGATGGAAGATACTATTGAGTCATCTTCCCCACTGGAAGATGACATAGATGTAACTTCCCTCCATGAAGTTACTATTGAATCATCTTCCCCACTAGAAGATGATAAGCAGTCAATTTCCTTTCAGGAAATTGACTTGAGCCTTTCAACTTCCCCACTGGAAGTTGAAAGAGATGTATCTTCCGAGATGGAAGATACTATTGAGTCATCTTCCCCACTAGAAGATGACATAGATGCAACTTCCCTCCAGGAAGTTACTATTGAATCATCTTCCCCACTGGAAGATGATAAGCAATCAATTTCCTTTCAAGAAATTGACTTGAGCCTTTCAACTTCCCCACTGGAAGTTGAAAGAGATGTATCTTCCGAGATGGAAGATACTATTGATTCATCTTCCCTACGAGAAGATGATAAACAGTCAATTTTCTTCCAGGAAATTGACAGTGATAGTCATTCAACTTTCTTTCAGAAAGTTGAACGACAGTCAACTTCCCCACTGGAAGTTGACAAAGAAGTATCTTCCCCACTGGGAGATACTATTAATTCATCTTCCCCACTGGAAGATGATAAACAGTCAATTTCCTTCGAGGAAATTGACAGTGATAGTCGTTCAACTTCCTGAAAAAAAATTGATTTTAAATCAATTTTTTTAATCGATTAAAACATTTTTTGTAAAGTTATTAAATATGTCATTTTTTTAAAAGTGTTTTTAACTATTTAAAAATATTCTTTAAGTCTCGAAATGCAATCCCAAACAAATTCTTAAAGTGAGAAGTTTTGACTTTTCTCTAAAAGAAAATTGAGAATATCTAGAAACCAGTCTGGCTATTTCTCTTAAATAAACAACCCTCCAATAATTATATGTCACGTCAGCAATTTTATCAAAATTATAATAAACTCATTACACCAGATAATCATACATCTTCCCCCAATCTCTCCCTCCCTCCTTCCCAATTCTATTTTGTGACACTCTTACAACGGCGTCGACCTCACCTACCAGCAATCCCCTTCCCATGCAAAACACTTTATAGACCAAATTAGAGTGCCCTTTGCGATACAACCTCTCCTTGCGATGCGATGCGAAACCCCCCTCGACACAGACATTGATGTCCTTCGATTTTGCAGCATTTGTAGCTCATGGTGTCCCTCACCCTAACAATGTCTTTCCAACTCATTTATGCCAAAGAACTTTAGTTTGATTCTTATACTTTTTTCACTATCCGCTTTTTGTTTGTAATCTGGATGAAGGTAAAGTCAAGTTGAATATGAGGTTTTGGGAAAAAAAATCAAAAAGAAAAAAAAAATATGAGTTTTGGGGAAAAATTCCAACAAAGGGTTTTGGAAAAAATTGAATAGGTGGTTTTAGATTCAAGAATAGTATAATTTTTGTGCACTTTTAATTTGTTTCTTATAAAAAATTTTCCAATCTTTTGAAATTTTATTTTACCTTTACCTCATTTTGTTACTTTCATTCCCTAATTGTTAGGTGAAAGCTTCGTGGGGGAGGGAATCGAATCATATGGTTTTGGAAAAAAATTAAAGAAAAAAAGGATGAGTTTTGGAAAAAAAGAATCGACATGTGAAGGTAAAACCAAGTGGAAGAATTTGGATGAAGGTAAAGCCGAGTCAAAGAATTTGGTAAACAATTCCTAATCGAGAAGCATCGCTCCTATATTTGATTCTCTTGTTTGCTTTTTTTTTTTCATGTGAATGAGTAAACCTTGAGTTTGATTAAATTCTTGAGGCGTCAACATGTGAATGGAAGGCTGTTATTAGAGGAAAAATAGCCCGACCGGCCATAAGCATCTCCCAAAAAAATGTTATCCTTTCGATTACTTTTGTAGAAGACATGAGTCTCCGTTTCACCTTGTTCTCTATCTTCTTTTCTTTTTCATTTTCTTTTTCACCATTTTTTTTGTGTAATTTTTTTTTCCAACGTTTTAGATTTTCTTAAATCTACTGCACTCCAACCATGAAAAATCAACATTAACCCCACCATGACATTCCTCTATTACTGATTTGCCAGGACAACACGGAGCTGTGCCCAATAAGTTAGTATGTGGCCTTTACACACGATTTATTTTCATGCATATTCTTCATGCCTTGTCGTACTCTAGTAGTTCCATCAGCTACATGCATTGCACTAGCAGATTCCCCATCCTCCAATCTTTCTAATCGGCATAACCTCACTTCCATTCCACCAAGGCGTGGTTGATAGGGACCTCGGTTAAGTCCTGATCACCTAAGGGCCCTCCTTGTGTCGTTATTCCTTCCAATGACCGAGATGGACTCCAATGCTTGGTAGGGATTAAGTGGATGATGGAAATGGTAAAGTAAGACTAAGGTATAGTGGAGTTAGATGTCAAGTGTTTTGGGTTAATTGGCTAGACTTTGTACAATGGGGTGCACAGTTAGGGTGCTTGGAGAGGCACGACAATGGGTTGCTTTGGTTTGGGCGAGATGTTGGTTGGCTAAGGCTTGGAATGGCCGAATATGGCTTAGGGCAACATTAGGGTTTTGGCCAATGGGATTAGGGTTAGATGAGATAGGGTTTTGAGATGATTTGGATAAATCCTAAAAAATAGGAATATAGCTTATAGCAAGATGAGATGGGCGGCAATGTGACTAGGGTTTTGGTCGAGTATATAGATGGTGTGGATGATGGATTTGATTGGATCAATGTTTAAGTAATGACCAATCAAGTAAGGGATGATGAGGTGTCTAAGTGATGTGGCAATTAAGGATTTCGACAATGACAAAGGATAGATGGCCGAATGAGATAAATTAAGAAAGTGTAAGATTTGATTTTGAATTATTTTGAATTCAAAATGAAAGGTGTGGCCGGTTATGGGAATATGGAAGGGGGGCAACTTTGGCTATTTTTGGATAGAGATTATTGATTTGAATGTGAGCTAAAATAGGAAAGATTGGGGTGGTTGGTGGCCGGCTATGGTTGGTGAGGTGAGGGGCTGCCATGGGGTACTTTGGGCAAGGGAAACACAATGTAATTGAATGACCAATCTAATGAAGATTGAACACTCAATTGGAGTAAAAACAAGCCAACCCTCCAAGAGCTTGTAGGGTTCCAGCTATCTTCTCTTCCAACACTTGAACAATTCTCCAATCAACACTCACTCAACTCAACACTCTTGAAGAATTCGAAACTCACAATAGTTGTGGATTTCGAAATCATCTAGGGAACACACACAAAATTTTTCAAATCCACAAGTGGTGTGGATTCGGCCTCACTAACATAAACTCACTCAACAATTACGCAAACATTCAAGAACACAAGAACACAAATTCAAACTCAACAAGAATACCAAACCCAAAACACTATTTCTGAATAATCTCAATACTTTTATTAAATAACTAGAAATAAAAAGGATAGATGTGGAACAAACCGATTTACGAATTGCACGGTTTGATCCTCTTCAAAAGAGATTCACAAATCGCACCCTTAAGAAGTCCAAGTGTCTAAGCATCGAATGAAATCCAAACCATAAGTATTGTGGCCGGCCTAATTCTTTCTTAAGAGCAAATTCTAAAAGTCAATTGTCCAAACATGATGAAAATGAAATCTAGAAATCATATTTAAAGTGTCTTACAACTTGAAAACTCCCAATAGATCTCTTATTAAAAAGAACTAATTACTAAAACAACCAATATAATAAAATAATGAAAATAACATAAAAATAAGATAATAGGTGGCACCAATGCATGTGGTGGCGGTGGGGTGCATATGCTCCATGGTGGGCTAGTGTGATACAATCTCTACGGTCAGACTTATCTCGTGCTGTTTGGCTGCATAACATCTGGTGGTGCGCGGAGCATGGCGCTGTACAGGGCCAACTAATGGTGCTCATGGCAGTGTGCCATGCATGGTCCCGGTAGTAGGCACAGGGTTAAGCCATGTCGCTTTGAGGTGGCCCAGTTAGGTTACTTGGACAGTGGTTCTGCATGGCCCGGGCTGGGTGCCGGGCTGATGAGCATGCATGGCCCAAACTGGCGGTTTGGGCACTGGATGTATGGCGCGGGTTGGTGCCGTGCGCTGGATGACGTGTCTGTGAAGATACACCACTAACCTCGTTGGGCGGTGCTGTGGTACGCAGTGGGGCGCCGGCGCACACGCACTCGTGTGCGTAGGTGAATGTATTGTAGGGCACGCTTATGTGCACGCTGAGCTGTGCACATGCACTGTGCATGGCCAATAACTTCACTAAACACCTGCTGCGTGTCAAGGCCTAAGCCAAGGCATGCGTGCAGGTTAGCCAATGAACTGTTCTAGCCCTCCAGGGTCTGAGTCGGGACCTGATCCTGGGTAACTCTCCTAGGGGTTCTGATAGTGGCCCTCATGTGTCACTCCAAAAGTGCGGGTTGCCTTGTTTGTTTTGGTGGATAAGATCAAAAACTTAAAACACATCTCAAACTCATCATTACATTTTTTCAAATTCTCATATATAATATAATAAAAATTTCAAATTTTCATACAACTTTTTCAAATCTCTATACAAAACTAATATTAAAAAAATATCTTACAATAATATTTTATTCAATTTTTCATTTTTATCTCAACTTATCTTTGAAAATAAACAAGACATTTCTCTCTAAAAATTATTTCAAGATAACAACTTGTCGTGCACCCTGTTTGCACCACCTCCAATGATGATTTGTTTTTAAAACGTCTTTTAAGATAGTATCTTCTTTATAGGACTTAAATAGAGAGTCTAGATTCCAAAAATTGGTCTTAATTTTTTTTAATCTTATCATCACTCTTGCGATATGGTTGTGGTTGTTGTCTTAGAATATTTAGTGGGAAACCCACCCTCTCTAATATGTATCAATTCTTTTTTTTTAATGAATTTCGCTTACTTAAAAATAAAAAAAATAAATAGAGAAAATTGAGGATGATTGATTTATTTTTAAAGATAAGATGAGATAATATAAAAGTTAAAAAAAAAATATATTATTATAATATATTTTTTTAATATTAGTTTTATTTTGATATTTGAAAATTTTGTTTTGAAATTTAAAAAAGTTAAATTATTTATTTTATTTTATATAAAACTTTAGAAAAATATAATTATGAATTTGAGATGGGAAGGAATAATTTTTTTAAAAAATAAGGCAATCCGGATCGAATTCTTTTCCTGGCCGGTTTTGAAATTTGCAATTCACAGCGACGTCGTTTTTTCTTCATAACAATAAACCCCTTAACTCCCCGAAAGTTATACATATCTCTGTCTGTCTTCTCGAAACCTTAGCCACTGCAGTATCGTCGGACCACCGTTGTTGCTCTTTCACAGGACGTTTATCACCACGGTCCACCTTCGACAGAAACTGTCACTAGCCTTTTGGGTCTGTTTTCTTCTCTCTCTGTTGAACCTGTTTTGTTCTCTCTGTTGGTTTGGGTATATTTTGATGAGAATGTTTGAATGGAATAATCTTTTAGGAGTATTTTTATGTCTAAGATCTGGATTTGTGAATCCTTAGCCTGACTTTCGAATCCTTTTGCTGGTTTTCAAATCCTTTTGTTGGTTGAAACTTTTAAGTAGGATCGTGCGCGTCTAGCATGGTAATGTCTCCTTCCCCTGTCTCCTTTCAACTTGGACTGAAAGCTTTTAAGTATAAAGCCAACTTTTTAGCTTTTACAGAGATTGGCTCTTTTCCTTGGCTCCATTATTGAATCTCATCTATTAATTCATATAAATTCTTCTTTGGTACTCATTGCTTTATGCTTTATTTTCTGATAATGTCATTTGTGGTCTTTTTGGAGTTTCTTGTTGACATTGCCTTGTTCTTTTGTACTAAGGAAATCTATCATCTAGTTGTACCCAGAAGGTTTAACTATTGTTTAAGGTAAAATAAATCTTAGCATCCCATTTGATGACCATATACTTTGGATAAAACTATTATTTTTATGTGAGATTTAAGATATTTTTCATTTTCTTTAAATGAAAATGGCCTTCTATTAATGTTTGTCGAATATGGTTGGAAGAAAAAAATGAAAAAAAGATATTAATTCTATTGATGGCCATCAAATGGGATGCCGATGCTATGCCAACTTTGTGCTGGAAAAAGAAAGAAGTATTAGAGCTGAGACAACTATTCTTTTAAAGATTACTTGTAAAAAACTCTAAAGTGTACAATTACATGCCATTTGTTTGGAATTTCAAAAGTATCATATATATGACAGTCCTTGTAATATATCCAATTTTAGATGGATTGTTTTGCTATACTGTTTGTTTTGAAGTCACCACTTTTGATATGTTTCTCGAATGTTTTGGCTTTGTCCAGAATGATTAGGCTTCATCTTTATATATAGAGCTTATATGGTGGTTCTTAATCACAACTTTTAACTACCATAAACAACCATGTAGGACATAATGATGGCCTAAAGTGTTAAGAGATTGAGTGCGACTTGACAGAGGAAACGGACCCGAGAAAAAAATATGATAAGTTTGATAAAAAAAATTAATATTCATGTTTCAAGATTACTTATCAAAAAAAAAAAATATTCATGTTTCAAGATTATGGAATCATAACAAGGTTTATTTTATAATGTACGTGTGTTTGAAGTGAACTAATTAGGAGATAGTATATAAAAAAAATCTCTTTAGTTTCATGAGTTAGAGTAAGGGGGAATTATATGCATATATAGCTGTACAAATTGAGTACTAGATATAACAAGGCCATTTCTCACAGTTTCTTTAAAAAATTTAGATCAGGTTGTAACATTCCCTCCCAGCTTCTCCAACGCTGAAGCCACATACACAGTTAGGCCTCTCTCTCTCATTGTTGAGGAGTGGCTGCAGGCTGGGTTTTGTGAGTGTAAATTGAAGGAGAAAATTTATTTATAAGTTTTATTGTTTTATACACTTAATACAATTGATTGGAAGCTTTCCACATCAATTGTGTTAATATAGTGATTGGTATTTTAGTTTTTGAGTAGTGCTACATATACTTATAATTTTACATATAAAATTTATTTTATTAGTCCTAGTTTAAAATTGAATTTCAAATTTCATAATTTTAAATATATTAATAACTCACACATAATATCTCCTACTTGTCAAAAATTCATATATAACTTACACATAAAAAAAAAATATAATTAGTAATTTTCTTAGACTTTTAAAATTGTAATCATTTTACTTATATAGTGATGCTACATCATGGTATGATAAGAAGATGATGGAAAAAAAGGATAATGAATAGATTTATTCAATGTATTAATAGATTGGCTTATGTGGAATAAAAGCAAGAGGGGAAATATGAATATCGACTTAAAACTCACTTATTTGGTGTTTCTTATCTTGTTCATCATTATCATCTCTCAGTCTCTCTCGTCCTAGAATCTGGCCTCTGATAAATTATCTTTTCCATTTCTTCACCTTCTTCTTTCCTTCTCAATTTTTGTCATTCACATATTTTTTTCCTATTGAGTTCTACATTATCACAACATCAATTCCCCCAGACCCAACTACCATTTTGGAGGAAATTTATTGCTAATTGCCCTATCCAATTGCCTGTGTTACCAGTGGCTCTCTTTGTACCTCTTCTCCTTACATTATCAGCTTGTCTATTCTAGTTTGTTTCTTTGTAATTTCAAATTTTAAATAATGACGATAATTTATTCAACTTTTTGTGTACTTTATTTCTCTATGGGTTTTGCTTTAAATTTATTGAGAGAATGAATTTTTAAGTTATGAAATTCTAGGCGATTAGAGCTACCCTGGGTTATGCCTACTAGGGTGGGCACCCCTGTCGCCTGTCCGCTTGCCCCCATGTGGGCGGGGTGGATCCCTCGTTTGCAAGATGTGGGGGCTAGGTGGCCCCACCCGCACCTGGTCTCCAAGCGGTGTGATGGCGGGATGAGGGTGGCCTCCGCCATGGGATTAACTTGCCCTGCCCCCGCATATATAAGGGGAAATACCCTACATCTGCGCACCGTTTCGCGTTGAGGTGTTGCACACCGTCTCATCACTTTCCCTTGATACAAACAACAACCAACAAAATTCCTAACATCTTACTTTGACGAGAAGAATAAGAAGAAAATCACTCAATCTACAAAAGAAGATGAATCTACTGCTTCAAAACCCTCTTCGTCTTTTCCTCAAAATCTCCTCTGATCAGGTTTGTTTGCAATCTCTCTCTCTCATTTGGAAATGTTGGCCTTTTACCATGATCAACTTCATATTCTTGAAGCTTTTGTTTGCTTCTGGGGTTGTTTCTTCTAGTACGATACCAACAAGTCTGCGAGCTCCATAGAGGGTAGAGTAGTTGGGGAGGGGTGAGGGATGACATATGGAGGTCTGATGGGCCTCGCCCCCGCATGGGGGGAGGAGGATTGTGGGGAAAAATCCTCACCCTGCCCATGTGGAGGCGGAGAAGGGGGTGGGTAGCACCCATAAATTGCTTGCTATAGTGCTTGAGCTTTTGGCTAGTTGGACAATTATAGACGGTATTTCACAAATTATTCTTATTTCAAAGATGGTACCTATTTTTATTTTGTGGTGCGTATGTCAAGAGAGAAGTTTGGGAACAAGGAGCGCTCATTAGGGGAGCTTAGATTATTTTTTGTTAGAACTTTGTTTTTATGGGCCAAAGATGTTGACTTCAATGGCCTTGATTTTCATATTTTTTTTGTTTCCATTTCTCCCTCCTAGATAGGTGTCACCTCTTATGTACCATCTTGTGTATTTGGGCTATACTTATTCTTATGAATACAACCGCTTACATATAAAGAAAAGTTTTGAAATTCAAAAGTGAAAATCTGTCATCTTTGATGCTTCTATATATTCTTATCTCTCTTTTTATTTTTTATTTTTTTGGTGTATGTTTTTTGACGTCTGAACTCATTTTCAATCAGATTGGCTACAGTTGGTACTAAGTACTTGCATAAATTATGGTTTTTATTACTAGCTGTGCTAGGCACAAGCCTACTGTACATTACGACAATGGCTGTGTGTAAGTAATTTATCTCACTATTCTCCACTTTCCTTGTTCATTGCTTTAATTTCAATGTGTTTTTGTTACATTACAACAATGGCTGTGTTATTGCTACATGCATATTTTTTCCCCTCCCTAGATGTTGTGAGGTCTGTGGAAAAGTTCTCCATCAAGATGTGTTCACTGAAGAACCTACTTTTGTCAAGGGTGCAGGAGGAGAGGTATGTCACTATTTTCTTGTTAATGTTCTTATTCAAACTCGATTAGTTGATGAGATGAGGTGTCACATTTCAAGGAGTTAGCAATATAGATACATGGATATGGAGTCTGATATTATTTCTATATTTTGTTTTTATATTTTTGTACGCTTGCTTTTGGGCAGGTTTTGTTTGCTAGGACAATTTATAGTTGCATAGGTACTTTTTGATGAGTAGCTGCACAGTTTAGTTTATATTATTTCAGCACTGCCATAACATTTTGGAAATATCACCTTTTGGCATAAATTTGGACCAACTAATAGAGTTGCTGGTGCTTTAAAATCATGGATAATTTGTTGCATAAATTAATATTTGGGAATGATAAGGAGGATGGTCCCTGGGTAAGGCTCTTCTGCACCGGATTCTCTAATGTAACAATTTTTTTTAATAAAGTGTTGAGAGCTTTGAATTTTACCGATTGGGATACCCATGTTTTGTGTGAGTTGAGCCCTTCATAATCAAGATGATTTTGTAGTTTCTTCATGGACCTAACCTCATTGGAGCATGGATTTGGGAAATCTTGGGCTGTTTTTGTTAGAAAACAGTTGATGTTCAATTTTGTCTAACCTCCTTTCCATAGAACTATTAAGTTCTCATATTGATTCTGTGTGCTAAAAATGTGCATAAATAACAATATCATCAAATTATATAGGAATTGCTTTTCCTATCAAAAAAAGAGGATTTGCTTTCAATAAATTTATTATATATTCATTTATATATATATATATTTAAAACTAGACATGAGTAACTTGAGGAATCATTGACTTTTGATTTTATACCATATATATTCAATTATATATATATATATATATTCTGCTGGACTTTTGATTTTTATACCATATTTGATTGTTTATAATAGCGTATATAGTAGAGCAATTGTTGTGAAGGGAAGTGCTCTAGCAATTGCTCTCATCACCATGGGATGGCATGATTGAGAAGATTGGCTAGTTGGAAGAGGATGTCTTTATCTAAAGGTGGCATGATCACCTTGGTTAAAAGTACTCTTTTCAATTTACCTACACAGTTCTTGTCACTGTCTCCCCACCCACAAGGGTGGCTAATCATGTAGAGAAGCTTCAACGAGACTTTTTATGGAATGGGGTGGATGAAGAGTACAAATTTTCACTTAGTAGATTGGACATGGCACGCTCTCCAATATTTTTGGGAAGGCTGGGGATTTGAAGCTTGCTTGTGTTTAACTGTGCTGTAGGTAAACTGTTGTGGCGTTATCAGCATGAGAGGGGGACTGCGTGGTAGTAGACTCAAAATATGGTAGTGCTTGAGGTTAATGGTGCTTCAATGAAGTTTATTCCACATGGCCATGAGATGACATTACCTTAAAAAAATGAAGTTGGGTAAGGTTGGAGGACAAAGACTCCTCCTAAAGTAGTTTATTTCAATTGGACAACTTATCACCATCGATAACTTAAGGAAAGGTCATATTATTGTGGTTGATTTGGTGTTGAATGTGAAAAAAGAATGGGAAAATCATTGAGCACCTTTAACTTCATGGTTGAGGTTGCCAGAGCCATGTGGAATGACTTCTTTAATTGAGTTGGCATAGTGTGGGTTATTCCCTGAAGAATAGTGTACCATCTTGCACATTAGAGACAATTATACGGCAGTACACAAATTGCAGCTGCTTGAAAGGTGGCCCCTTTCTGATTACTGGTGCATTTTTTGGAGGGAAATAAGTGATAGAAATTTTGAAGACCACAGGTGGACTATGGACAAACTATCATTTTCTTTTTCAGAACTATCTTTCTTTGGGCAATTGCCTTAGATTTTAATGGACTAAGCTTCTCTGATTTCCTTGTATCATCTCCTACTTCTAATTAGGTGCTCACTTGTCTATCTCTTGTACTTTTGCATTCTGTGAATATCAAAAACATATTTTATTGCTCTTATATATACACTCAAAACATTTAAACATGAGCAGAATTATATTTTTTTAGTGAAATATAGACCACTTGTGTATTGGAGTAATAAAGTTTCTTCTTAATTATAAAAAATCACAAGAAGTGCACAGTCAAGGTGTCTTACAAAATCCTAGTCACACAAGAGCATGCTCCTTTCCCATGGAAAAATATTTGGAGGTCTCGTGTACCCTCCAAGGTAGCTTTCTTTGTATGGACTACCACACTTGGGAAAATTTTGACTACGGACAACTTGAGGAAGAGGGGTTGTGTTTTGTTAGATTGGTGCTACATGTATAAAAAGCATGAAGAATCAGTGGATCATCTCTTATTACATTGTGAGGTTGAGAGGGCATTGTGGGATGATGTCTTTCATTGATTTTGCTTGGGTTATGCCAGCAAGGTGGTAGACTTGTTGTGGTGTTGGAGGAATATATAAGGTTGTCCTCAAGTGGTTATAGTGTGGAAAATGGTTCCGTTGTACATTATGTGGTGTATTTGGGCAGAGCGGAACGATTGTTGCTTTGAGAACAAGAAGCACACATTGGCGGAGCTGCATGATTTTTTTATTCACACTCTATTGCTTTGGTTTTCAGCTATTGTCTTATATGGGAATAATGTTCATGACTTTATGTACTTACTTTCCATTTCTTAGAATGTATTTAGGAGCGCTTTTGTATACTTCCTATGTATTGGGGCTATGCCTATTTCACTCACATTAATAATACTTATTTCTTACCTATAAAAAAAAAATTCGTAAAAAAAAAGAGTTGCATTATTTTTTAAACGCTTATGATCAGTTGTAAGTATGTTACACTTGCATTTTGCTTTTTATTTCAAATTTATTTATTTTTTTGTCCTGGAAATCTTTATCTGCAGAGTCGAGTGGCAGGTTCCTATGTAAAATCCATTCAAAGTGGTTATTCAGAATCATTTAGGAGGACCATAGATAAAGGTATCTTATTATGACTTGTAAATGTTTACTTCTACATCCTTCTTGTTTTAGTTTACCATATTGTGAGCTTCAGGTTCAATTTCAGAGTGTCAACGTTGTTGTACAAGAAATATTGTTGTGTGCATAAACTCTCTCTCTCTCTCTCTCTCTCTCTATGATAAACCGATGTGTGCATAATCTTATAGTGTGTTTCGTACAATATCCTAGATAAAATCCAAAGCTTGTGGCAATTGAGCTTGGACTAGTAAACCATGTGTGACCCTAGCATCAAGCTATTTTCTGGAAGTAAATACTATATTATTCATAACCTTTGCACTTCTGGTTTATAATTTTTTAGTGTAAAAAATACATTTTTCACTCTCAAACTTGGGGAATTTGGCTCTTGAAGTTTTATTTAAGCAATGTTTAGATTTACTTGCAATGGCCCTCGTTTAGTATAAGAGGGTGATAAATAGACATTGCTTGGGAGAGAGAAGTTCTTGCCCTAATGATTTTAAGGAGCTCCAATCATAATCTGGATTAGTCCTTTTGGAGAATAGACCAATATGTGGTTTAGTTTTTCCTTGGATTGTTACAATACTTTGCTCAAAGTTTCAATTAAGACGCATGCTAATATTCTTTTGGTATACATCAACCTAAGTTTAGTGGATATAATGATTTCTATAGAGAGAGAGCCTTTGAGGAAATATTGTCTGCATTTGCCATGCATGATATTCCTAGGGTTTTTTGAAATATGATGACACGTGTTATATGCGTATAAATCTCATTTATTTTGATATATTTCAGTTACTGTCCAGGATGGCCTATATTTTCTGGCTCATGAGATAGTTCATCTCGAATCAAACATAATTTTTTTTTATTATGTGGCAGGTAGAGATGAGATAGATCGTATGGTTACAGCCTTTAATATAAGTGGTGGTGACTCTATAATTAATCCCGCCTGTTCATTTTATCAGGCATGTAATTTTTTCGGTTGCTATGGTGGCCTCAGTGGAATATTGTTTGTCAAACATTTAATTTGGGTGCAAGTCTTTGCAGATAGCAGTTGAACGCAATTTTACTAGGGGGCGTAGAACAGAGCAAGTTGCTGCTGCCTGCCTTTATATTGCATGTCGGTAAGCAACTCTGTGGGAATCCTTAAATTGTGAAATTATAGTTAGGCCATGCAAAACTAGGTTCTACATTATTTTGTCTATGTATATTTAAAACTAGAGGGCCCCAACATTATAGTCATGAAAGACTCAAAGGGTCGTATACATCAATGTGGAAAGAGGACTGGAACATGCCCATTGAAATACTACCAAGACAAAGTTGGGCTGTCAAGAATCTTGAAACATTTAGGCCTGGTTTGTTTTTTGAGTTAAGATGAGCTGCTGAGTTGAGTTAAGATAAAAGTCAAAAGTTGAATAAAATATTATTAAAATATATTTTTGTAATATTATTTTTATCTTGAGATTTGAAAAGTTAAATTGTTTGTTTTATTTGTGTGGAAATTTAAGAAAGTTGTAATGATTAAATGAGATGAGTTGGGATTAACTCAAGAAGCAAACCAGGCCTTAATTGAATTTAAGAATTTGGAGTGGAAGGAATGAATTAATAAATGGACTATTGAATGTAAATAATCCTACGAAACAAAGTACACTGCATGAGTTCTATTTATCTGGTCAATGAGTTTTTACTTTTACTTCTGGTTGAGAGGCCCTGAGGGCAGAAGGTAGAGGGGAAAGGAGGAGATATAAAGCAGTGGCCTCTATTTTATGAGCTAAATCATTTGAAGGATTCGATGTATGCTTTTGAATTTATCTATCAATTGTTTCATAGCTTTTATTTGTTTTGGATGACAGTAGTTGGTGCTTTGATTTGCATGTAAAAATGATTGTATCATGTGTTATATTTCATGAATGGGACTCAGTAAATAATGCTAACTCTTTATGTTTTTTGCAGTGTAGCTAGAGATCCAAAGCCATTTCTTCTTATTGATTTTTCAGAGTTTCTAGGAATTAATGTGTAAGAGAGAACCTACTTTAGTATCAACTTTCTGATTTTTTATGTGCAATCAATATTAAGATTAAATAGTTGATTGATTATACAATCTTGAATCATGTCATTTGAGTTGCACTATTTACCTCAGCTTTTGTTTTTTCAAAACAATTCGGCAGTTATGTGCTAGGCGCTGTATTTTTGCAACTTTGCCAACTTCTAAGCCTTGGAGAGCATCCTACTATTGTAAAACCTGTTGATCCTTCACTTTATATTCCTCGATTTGCAGAAAGTAAGAACCTACTATTCCCTGCTGATAGTCACATTCCAAGAAAATTGTATTTCCGGCTCTGGGTTTCCTTTAAATTTGTTTTTCCCCTCTTATCTGATTTGGAGATTTTCCAGTGTTTGCGGCCTGCATCATTTTAACTTGCATAATTTTTCGGCATTAGATTAGTAGACCAAGTGTGGTTCTAGAGAATATAGGATAAAAAAGAGGAACTGCAGAGTCTTTGACTCTCGGTCCGGTAAAAATTGAGAATGTAGTAGACTTGGTAACTACAATCCCATATTTGATTATTTAAGGCTTTAAAACCTACTTCCTGAAGAAAGCCTGTTGCACCTTTTGGGTTCATCTGTTTTTTGCTTTTGTCCCTGGAAAAAACTTAATCCTTAAAATTTACAGTTCTGTATGTCAAAAGATCCTGAGAATGTAGAATTAGTGTAAGACTACATGTTCCCGTAATGAGCTAAGTTAAAGAAGAAAATAAATGAAGACAAAAAAGAAGAGAGAAATATTTATAATGGGTACATCTTAAAACTTTGGAAGAAGACATTACTTTTGTTTATAAGGTGATAGACATGGCATGTTAGAATTGATGTAGAAAAAGGGATGTGTAATTAGAGGAGTTATACGATATGATACATTATAGTTCACTAGATATACTATTAGGGATTAGAGCTAGCAGATTCATTGAAAGCGTATGTCCATTATATTTGTTTCAAATGTACACAAACCTACTTGCCAACTATTTTAAAGAAGCAATTTTTATTCTTTTGTAGAACTATTAAAGGAAAGGAACATGAAGGTCTGTGGAACTGCATTGCACATTATAGCAAGCATGAAAAGAGATTGGATTCAGGTAAAAGCACTCATATATGGCAGCTGATTTTTTCTATGTTTGATGACTGTGAAACTTACTGGGATCTTATATCATTCACAGACAGGAAGAAAACCTAGTGGGCTGTGTGGTGCAGCATTATATATATCTGCCCTTTCACATGGATACAGATTTTTAAAGTCTGACATTGTAAGTACAGCTTACCGCATAGATGTTTGCAATCTACTTCAGTATATTTTGATAAAGTTCCTAGGTGCTTTCGTTCTTTGTTGGAGTTTAGTCCAGTTCTGTCTTTGAATCATCATCGAGGTGGGTAAAGATGGGATCGAACAAGAATGTCATCATTGATCATAAATGTTTTGAGTTTAAGAGGGAGAGGGATAAGTGGTGGAGGATCACATAGAGTAGCCCTCGATTTGTGAAACACATTTGCATTGATATAGAAGCGTTGGCATGGTTGGCTACCATGGTTAAGGAGGGCATTGCTTTCGGGGGTGGCCCGAGTTCCTCAGGTTGTGTAGAAGAGGGACTCAAGTTCTGGTGTTGCAGAGGCAGCATAACTCGTTCGGGAGATTCTTTAGCCTTTCGGAGTTTGGCCTTGAAAGACGGCGGAGCACAATATGGGTACTAGAAGGGAGGCTCGGTGTGGGGTGGACAAACTTTGTAGATACTCTAATGGAGATTGCGGCAAGCTTTGGTTCAGGGGGAATAGAGGTGCGCAACATGGGACCAAGGCAGCCTCCTCTTCTGTTGCAGGGGCTAGAACCTCCGTCGTAGTCCTTCAGGTCATACAGAGAGGTGTTGTAGCAGGCGGGTGGTGCTCAAGGGTCACCTGCTACAATGGGTGTCTCTTTTGATGTCGGGGGTTAGAGTGGAGACGACGATGTCAGTTTTGCTGGCCTTAAAATGGAAACATGGAAAAGCAGATGGAGTCTTTAAACCGTAACTTAGTTTGGCTAAAATGGTGCATTCAGATATCTAATGATAACGAGTTGGGCTTGGGCTTGGGCTTGGGCCTGTGCCCGGGGGAGACAAGGGAGAAGGGAGAACTTGTGGGCTCTCAGCGCGATAGGCCTGAAATGGAGCCCAAAAGCGTTCCTCAGTTACATCCGGATCTGTGTCGACCCGTTTCGGCCATGCCAGAGATTCCGGCAATGACCTAGTAGCTGGAGATGGGCAAGATGACAGTGGGTCAGATTTTGCCGGCAATGTCGGAGGAAGTGCTGGCGGCGTCGCAGGGTAAGGAGATGGGGGAAATCTCACCTTTGCTTGTGCCGATGACCTCTCCCAAAGCTCAAAAATCACCGATGACCACTGTGTGGTCAGAAATTGCTGAAGGTTAGAAAATGCCAACAAGCACTTTTGTTTCAACTCCGGCCAAGGTAGAGGAGACCCCATCGGCTATAGTGCATCTTGAGGCATTGTTGGAGGGATCAGTTCTTGCTGGTAGGGTCAAGGGGCTTCCTCAGCAGATACTCCATCTAGATGATAGAGACCGGATGACGATTCCTGAAACCTTATCACCAACAGCCATTGAGGTGGTAGGTATCGAAGGTGCCATGGTGGAATGGAGAGGCACCAATCTGTTTTGAAGAGAAGATAAGGGGCAATCTTCTCTAGGGGGGCTCGATAACAGTGAACCTCTTCCCCTGAACTGTGAATTATCCCCTGATTTCAATGAATCTGGTTGGGTACTTAACAATGTAAGAATTATTCAGCATTGTATTGGCATGGAGTGTGTGGGGTATGAACATCAGTTTACGGCTCTTCTCACTGCCATTGATGCGGAGCACAATCAGTCCAAGAAATCGGAGTCCAAACAACATAGAGAGCTCAAGCGACTTACTTGGTCCTTGAAGCATGGTAGCTCAAGTCTTAACCGAACAAAAGGATAGGAAGTTATCCTGTCTTTATGAAGCCAAAAATTGTGTCTTGGAATGTGCAGAGGTTGAATGAAGCCAATAAGCCTAAACACATTAATAATTTGCTTCGGGAATGGAAGGCGGACATGGTATGCCTTCAAGAAATAAAGTTGAAACTGGTTTCTAGAAACAGAGTGCGAAGGGTTTGGAGTTGTGCTTTTGTAGATTGGGTGTACTTGGCTTTGAACGAGACTTCGGGTGGCATTTTAGTGATGTGGAATAAAAGGGTAGTGGAGAAAGTGGTGGATTTTATAGGGGAGTATTCAGTGGCAATTTCTTTTAAAGTATTGGAGGATAACTTCTTGTGGACTTTTGGAGGTATTTATTAGGGGTGGCAATATATGACACGACCCGTTAATCCGAAACGAACACGACACGATAAAAACGGGTTAGGGTTGAGTCTTAACGGGTTTCGGGTCAAAACGGGTCAACCCGTTAAGACACGAATTCTTAACGGGTCATAACGGGTCAAACCCGTTATGACCCATTATAACCCGTTATGACCCGTTTAAAAAATAAAATTATTATTTTACGGTTTTACCCTCCCAACACAAAAAAGTGAAAAACCCTAAATAGCTACCTTACGGTCCGCCGCCCCTTTTCTTTTCGGTTTCCTTACTTCACTTCTCAATCTTCGGACTCACAAATCTCGCTCATATTTCTTTTCGGTTTCCTTACTTCACTTCTCAACACTCTCAGACTCTCAGTCGCCCGTCTCCCTCCCGTCTCACCCAGCGGCCATCTTCAACCTTCAACCTTCGGCATCGGCATCGGCTTTCTTCACCTTCCATCTCCCTCCCGTCTCCATCCCGTCTCACTCATCTTCAACCTTCGGCAATCGGCATCACGGCTTTCCTCCTTCACGGCATCGCGGCGCAGCTGAAGCTCATCTTCACGGCATCGCCCAGTGACCAGTCCCAGTTCTCACGCCGCCCCATCTTCAAGGTAGCTTCTATTAGGGTTTGGTTGTTTTAGGAGCAAATTTTACTCTTCAATATTTGTATTTAATTTGAAGATATCTTGAGCGAATGAAGACTATATATCAATCGGATGTATCAATGGGAACATGTTGTTTGGTCTACGATCTTGAATGTTTAAATATTTTGTCTAATTTGTTCCTATTTTTGTTCTGTTTTCACGGTTCACGATCTTCAGATGTGGATTTACAGTACTCATGAGCACATGGTTTGTCCATAAACATTAAACATAGAGAGCTCGTCCTCTGACTTCTGAGTAAATTAACTTCTATGTGATCTAAGGCTAAGCTTTGTGAGTTACCATTTTTTTTTTTGGCATTCTCCGAGAGCTAGCTTCTTTTTTCTGGGGTGGATTTATGCATTTTTGCACTCGATTGTTGTTGAAATTGAGATGTATGGATGATATTTGATAAACAATGAGTTGTTATTCAGTTGAATTGAAATTTATTTAACAGTACAAAACTAGATGGTTCTTTCCTTTTAACATCCCCTTTTAACAGTTGAATTGAAATTTATTCAGTTGTTATTCAGCCCCTTTTAATAGTTCCATAGGAAGATTTGATGGTTCTTATTTCAAATCTTTGAAAGATGTATTCTAGGAGTTATTTCAGATTACATGCATTAAGAATGCTTTTGTGAGGGATCACTATCAACTCTCGTAGTATTCTCTCTATTGATGTGTAAATTTTGTTGGAGAGGCCAATGATTGGGAACTGGGATTCATTGACATTGTGAAGTTTATTCTCTTCCATGGTAGGACAAATGATTTTACTAATTTGTTGTTTAAAGCTCAATGTCAAGTTGTCAACGGCCGGGTTATCTTTACTGAAAATAGAAAAGCAGGGATTGGCTTAATATTGCGAGACAATGCTGGTAGAACAATGAGGGTTGCTAGTAAACTTGAACAAGAAGTGGTCGGGGCTTAAACTTTTGAATTATTGGTTATTTGGTTGTATTTAGGGGCTTATAGTTTTGTATTCCTCTTGGTATTTCAAAGTTTACTATTGAATCTGATTGTTTACTACTAGTGCAGGAGCTTCAAGCTGAACATGATTCATCTTTCATAAATGGAAATTTGATTTATATAAGAATGCAAAGGAGATGATGAACTTGATAAATGGTGTTGCTCATTGTTTAACTTGATTTGCTTTGAATGTGTTAGATAGTCAAATGTGGTGGGAGAATGTCCCAGCTTTTGTCTTTCAATATATTTCAAGAATGTTCCATCATTTCCGAGTTGAATGTCGCTTGTGAGTGGATGCCTTGTCCAATGTGTTGAAACAAGTCATTTCACATGGAAATAGGATGCCAACAGCTACTTGTTTTCCTTGATGTTAAACTTCTATTTTATAACTTTTGGAGATGGGTTAAGTTGATTTAAGAAACTGAATTGCAATCCTAGTAGGAAATGAAGATGCGACTCTGCTAAACTTTGTTCTTATTTGTTGTCAGATGACTGAGGCAGAAGGTGAAAATAATGAGTTTATTGATTTGGACCAGTTTGAAAATGAAGAAGAAAGTTTTCAAACTGAAGAGGCTAAATCAAAACGAAGGAAGCGGTCATATGTGTGGAATCTTTTTGAAATTGTTCCTGATTCTGAGAAACAAGATGATAAGAAGCCACGAGCCAGGTGCAAGCTGTGTGGAGCTACTTACCTTGCATCAAGCAAAAATGGAACCGGAAATTTGAGGCGTCACATTGAGGTGTGCCCTAGGAGAAGTTCACGAGATATTGGTCAGTTGATTTTGGGACAAAATAGTGGATCTATTTCGGTAAGCAACTCTAAATTTAACCCTGAAGAATATAGACAAATATTAGTAGCTGCTATTGTTAAGCATGACCTGCCTTTTCGGTTTGTTGAATATTCGGGGGTGAGATCTTTATTACAATATTTGCGTCCAGACATTCCAATTATTTCTAGGAATACTGCTAAGGCAGATTTGGTTAAGATGCATCAGAGGGAAAAAAATAGGATTAAATGCATGTTAAATGAAATTCCTGGTAGAATTAGTTTGACATCTGACTTGTGGACTTCTATAACCACTGATGGTTATATGTGTATTACAGCACATTTTTTGGATAAGAGATGGACTTTACAGAAAAGGGTTCTAAACTTTTCTTATATGCCACCACCACATAATGGCATATCTTTGTCTGAAAAAATTTATAATTTGTTATGTGAGTGGGGAATTGAACACAAGATTTTCTCATTGACTTTAGACAATGCTTCTTCTAATGATGTTTCGGTTGAGTTGTTAAAAACTCAATTGAACATTAAGAAAGCTCTTGCTTGTGATGGTGAGTTCTTTCATCTTCGTTGTTGTGCTCACATTCTGAATTTAGTAGTACAAGATGGATTAAAAGAGATTGAGGATGCTATCTATAAAGTTCGTGAAAGTGTCAAGTATGTCAAAGGATCACAATCAAGAAAACTAAAATTTTTAGATTCATCAAATCAAATGTCTTTGGATAGCAAGAAAGGGTTGAGACAAGATGTCCCCACTAGATGGAATTCTACTTATCTTATGTTGGAGAGTGCTATTTTCTATCGTCGTGCCTTTGGACATTTGGCATTGACTGATTCCAATTTTAAGCATTGTCTATCTGAGTCTGAGTGGGAAGAAGTGGTGAAGATTAAAAGTTTACTGAGTGTTTTTTATGTAGCCACTTGTGACTTTTCTGGGACCAAATACCCTACAGCCAATCTCTACTTTCCGGCAGTGTTTCTAATTTATTTTAAATTAAAGCAGCATTCTATGGGTGATGACGACTACATGAAGAAGATGTCTAAGAAAATGCTTACTAAGTTTGAGAAATATTGGTCTGAGTTCAATGTCTTGTTGGCTATAGCAGTTATATTGGATCCCCGATACAAGTTGGTTTTTGTTAATTTCTCTTATAAAAAGCTTTACGGGGATTGTTCCTTAGAGTATATGAATGTTCAGACCAAATTGGCATCTCTTTTCATGGAATATAGTTCTTCTAATGCTCACACTTTTTCTACCATGAGTTCTGATAGCACTTTTAGTGGAGCAACAAGTGAGTTAACCGAAAATAAAGAAGTATTTCAGGTAATATCAAATAATATTTTTATTTGATGATTTAAATTATATTGTTATTTCATATCGCATATCATTAAGAAATAGTTTTATTTTTTTATTTTTTTTAGGAATTTGATACATTTGAACATGATGATCGTAGTCTCCATTTGCAAAAAAGTCAATTGGATCTTTACTTGGATGAACCTAAGGCAGATAGAAATGCAAAGATCGACATTCTTTCCTTTTGGAAAGGAAATGAATTTCGTTATCCCGATCTTGCCAAAATGGCTCGTGATATTTTGAGTGTACCAATCTCTACTGTCGCATCTGAATCTACTTTTAGTGTTGGTGGGCGTATCATTGATCAGTTTAGGAGTGCACTAAAACCAGATGTTGTTGAAGCATTGGTCTGCACAAGAGATTGGTTATATGGCGACGAGGAAGGTAAAATTTTGAAATTATATAGTTATTGGTTTTTTTTTATATATAGTTGTTTTTATTGACTGTCTACTAAATATTGATTTTTTTTAATAGAAATAAAAGAAGATCTTGATTTCGAAGAGTTAACAGAAGATGTGATCGAGATGAGCATCAACAAAGGCAGTGACGACGCTATACCTATTTCTGCAAGTTCTAAGTTTGTTTAGATGTGTGATTTTATTATTGTAACATTAACATGTTTACAGTGTATTGTTTATTATATTTGAGGTGTAATTTTAATACTTTACAATGCAGTTATGAGTTTGCATTATGGTGGTGTTATGGTGTATTATCATAAATTGTACTGTATAACTTGTTAGATTGTGAAGTTGTGATTTTAAGATTGTAATTTGTAAATAGTTATTTATATTTTTCAGTTAGAAATATAATTTGTAATAGAAACTTATGTAAAAGCAGGGAGGCGGGCTATTTGATTTCAAGCAAAGAGAAGTTTCTGTATTGTATTTGCTGGTAGTTAATAGGGTGAAACGTGTCGGGTCGTGTCGGGTAACTAATGGCTTAACGGGTCTTAACGTGTCGTGTCGGATTTGCGGGTTGAAACGTGTCGTGTCGGGTCGTGTCATTTTCGTGTATATCCTTAATGGGTCTTAACGGGTCATGTCGTGTTGACACGATATTTTATAGGGTCGTGTTAGGGTTGAGATTTTTGACACGAAATCCTTAACGGGTCGTGTTCGTGTTGACCCTTTAGACATAATGTATATGTCTTGACACGACACGAACACGACCCGTTGACACGTTTTGACACCCCTAGTATTTATGGGCCTAATGTCAATAGCAATCGATGTCTCATATGGGATGAACTTGCTGCATTACATAGTTGGTGGGACCTCCATTGGTGCATAGGTGGAGATTTCAACCTAATAAGGTTCCCTAGCAAAAGATCTGGAGACGGTCGGATGCACCCAATTATGGCTGATTTTTCTGCATGTACTTTTGACTTGAATTTGGTGGATCTTCCACTAATAGGGGGCTCTTTCACTTGGTCCAATACTCAGACTTAGTCTAGGCTGGACATGTTCCTTATCTCACTGAAGTGGGAGACTCATTACTCCGAGGTGTACTAAAAGAGATTGCCTCGCCTTTGCTCAGATCACTTTCCCATACTGTTGGATGGCGGTGGTATTCAAGAAGGGCGCCGCTATTTCAAGTTTGAAAACATGTGACTTAAGAGTGATGATTTTGTGGAAAGGGTAAGAAGCTAGTGGTCTTCTTATCAATTTCAAGGTATGCCATCTTTTATTCTTGCAGGAAAATTAAAAGCTTTGAAGATGGACTTTAAGCTTTGGATCTCTCAAACTTTTGGAGACATCGGAGAACGCAAGAAAAACTTGGCGGAAGAGCTTCAAGGTTTTGAGAGAATTCTTGAGGATCGAGTCTTTTCTCAAGAGGAAGTAAATCGTAAGTTAGAGTTGGCTTCAGAGTTGGAGAGAGTACTTTCTTATGAGCAGATATCTTGGCGCTAGAAGCCTAGAGCGTTATGGCTAAAGGAAGGAGACCATTGTACAAAATTTTTTCACAGGGTGGCTAACTCCCATAAGAGACACAATACCATTGAGATGCTAAAAATCAATGGTGTGGATTGCTCGGAGGCTCATGTGATAAGGGATCATGTGGTGGACTTCTATGAGCAATTGTTTACTGAACAAGAGAGGTGGAGGCCAACACCTGATGGTTTTGATTTTGACTCTATCGATCCACAGACTGTGTCTTGGTTGGAGAGATCTTTTGAGGAGGTAGAGGTTTTAGAGGTAGTAAGGAAAATGGTGAGTGATAAAGCACCAGAACTAGATAGTTTTTCGATAGTTTTTTTCAAACTTGTTGGGAGATCGTGAAAGAGGATATAATGAAGGTGTTTCATGAATTGTTCTTGGCTGACAAGTTTGAGAAAAGTTTTAACACTTCTTTCATCGCATTGATTCCAAAGAAAAATAGTGCTTCTAAGATACAAGATTTTAGACCCATTAGCCTTATTATGGAGTTTACAAAATTATCTCTAAGGTGCTTGCTAACGGACTTGGGGAGTCTTTAGGTAAAATCATTTCAAAGCCGCAAAATGCTTTGGTCAAGGGTTGTCAGATTTTGGATTTAGTCCTTATGGCCAATGAGTGCCTGGATAACAGATTAAAGGCAGGGGTAGTAGGGATCATCTACAAGCTAGATATGGAAAAAACTTATGACCATGTAAACTGAGACTTCTTTATTTTTTTGTTGTAGAGCTGTGGCTTTTGGGGGAGATGGTATAGGTGGATTAGATGGTGCATCTCAATAGCAATTTTCAGTTTTGATCAATGGTAACTCAGTTGGTTTTTCAGTAGTTCTCGAGGTCTGAGGCAAGGGGACTCTCTATCTCCATTTCTCTTTGTGATTATCATGGATGCCCTTAGTAGGATGCTGTTGGCTGTGGTTAGAAACGGTTTTATGGCGGGTTTTTCTGTCGGCTACCACATTAGAGGCACTATCTCTATTTCTCATTTACTTTTTGCAGATGACACTTATTTTCTATAAGGCAGATCAGAACCAACTTAGAGTGTTGAAGGCCATCTTTTTGTGCTTTAAGGCAGATTCAGGCTTGAGAATCAATTTTGATAAATCTGAACTAGTGCCTGTTGGGAATGTTATCAATCCTCAGCATTTGGCATCCACTCTAGGGTGTAAGGTTGTTTTTTAGTTTTTTTCCTATGAAGTATTTGGGGTTACCTTTGGGGGTTGCTTCACGGGTTTCAATAATTTGGGATATAGTGATTGAAAAGATAGAAAGAAGACTGGCAGGATGGAAGAGGTTGTATTTGTCTAAAGGAGGGAAGGTAACTCTGATCAAGAGTATCATTTCCAACTTACCTACATATTTTTTCTTTACTTTCCAATCCTGCTGTAGTGACGAAAATGATTGAAAAACTTATTGCGACTTCTTATGGAGCAGGATGGGGGATGATTTCAAGTTCCATCTAATTAGGTGGGATAAGGTGTGCAGGCTGTTATCTTCCGGTGGCTTGGGTCTAAAAAACATTAGAACCTTCAACCAAACCCTACTTGGTAAATGATTATGGAGGTATAATTTGGAATCAGAAGTTTTATAGAAATTGGTAGTTAACTGCAAACATGGAGGCCTATGGGGGGATGGTGTACTAGGGAGGTAACTGGGGTGCATGGAATGGGGTTGTGGAAACACATTAGATAAGGTTGGGGGTTTTTAATTGCCATACAAAACTTGTGTTGGGTGAGGGATCAAGGATAAAGTTTTGGAGGGACATATGGTGTGGGGAGGTAGTTTTAAAGGACTATTTTCCTACTGTTTTTCGGTTGGCTTGTGATCAAGAAACTTCTGTGGCAGATCTCATGATTCATTTGGGTGACCAAGTTTAGTGGAATGTCACTTTTAGTAGACTGGCCCAAAACTGGGAAGTTTACAGCTTCGAGGCTTTTTTTAGCCTCATCTATTCCATGAGGCCGAATGGAAGGCGTGTTGATAAGTTTTGGTGGATACTCGCGGGTAAGGGTGCTTTTTCTGTTCGCTCTTTCTATAAAGCCCTAATGCTTTTATAGAATACTCACTTCCCTCGGAGAAAAATTTGGAAGAATAAGGCACCTCTCAAAGCTCTTTTCTTCACTTGGACAACTGCTTCGGGCAAGATCCTGACCACTGATAATTTGAGAAAGCGCCGGATTATTATCACAAATTGGTGTTACATGTGTAAGAATTCTGGAGAGTCTGTGGATCACCTCTTGTTACAGTGTGAGATAGTTAGACCCCTGTGCTAGAAGTTTTCAGTCATGTAAATTTGAATTGGGTAATGCCTGCAACAGTGATTGAGTTCTTGGCTAGTTGGCCCTCTCTTGGATGCGCTTTACCCATCAAATCAGTGTGGAAGATGGTTCCTAGTTGTATTATGTAGTGTATTTGGCGAGAGCACAATGATCGAGCCTTTGAGGATAAGGAACGGACACTAGAGGAGCTTCGATCTTTCTTTTTCCGTACTTTATTACTATGGGCCATAGCTATAGATTTCAATGGTTTTCAGCTTCATGATTTTCTTGTATCATAAAATCCATGTACGACCTAGATAGGTTTTGTCTATTGTTTAACACCTTGTGTACTTAGGCAATGCCTATTCTATCAATAGAATTGTTTACTTATCAAAAAAATAAATAAAGTTCCTAGTGGAATTTTCTCTTGTATTTGCTTGGGAGATGATAGTTTTGGAGAGAATGGTGTATGTGGATCAAACATTTCCTTTCGACGTCAAGATTTTCCATATCGGTGAATGGCACCTTGGTTGGGTTTTTTAATAGTTCATGTGGTTTGAGACAAGGAGATTTGCTATCTTTTTTATTTTTATTTTTATTTATTTTTATCCCTGTCATGGATGCATTGAGTAGAATGTTGGAAGCGGCGGTAGAAGGAAGGTACTTGTCAGGTTTTGAGGTGGGAAATGAGGAACTAAATAGTATCAAATTATCTCATCTTCTTTTTGTCGATGACGCTATGATTTTCAGTGAGCCCAACCAAGAACATATTTGAACATTGAGAGCCTTGTTGATATTTGAAGTTGTCTTGGGTCACAGGATTAACAAATCTGCCTTCTTGTTGTGTTTTGAAGCTGTCTTGGATTTCAGGATTAACAAGTCTGAAGTTGTACCTGTGGGTGTCGTAGGCAATATTTCAGATTTGGCTAATATTTTGGAGTGTAAGATTTCTTCACTACTGCTAAAGTATCTTGGTCTTCCCTTGGGTGCTTCATATCTATTTTGATATGGGTTAGGGTGAAAGCAGGTTGTACAGAGGTTGAATACTCATTTGGTAAAAAAAACAGTTCTCTGTACAACCTATTATTTTCTCTCCATACAACCAAAATCACACAATGGAAAACAACCATTCTTCTCTCCACTGAGGTTGGGTGGTTTGTGACGGCACATTTACGACCGAGTTTTTGGGTGTTGGTGTGATTAGGATGGGGTTCTCTAAAGGTTTAGTGATAGAATCGAAAGTTTCCACCAAGAAAAGGGACAAGAGAGCGAGGAGATGAGAAATCAAAAGTTTCTTCAGTTGAGAAAGATGGAGGTTTCTTGCTTATCGTAGAGAGAAGCTGGAAGGTGATGACTAAGTGGACATTGGTGTTCTCTATGATGCAATGATTGGCCAAGGCATTGTAAGACTGTCTAAAGGGAGAAAACTAAAAGAAGGATTTTTTACACCACATTCAGGGAAGGCAACTGCAACTTCATTGTGCAGTGGTGTACCAATGTTCGAGGCCCTTACATGGCGTTGATGGAATATAGTGGTGGTGGCAGGTGAAACTTTATCTTCATACCTGAAGAAAAGGAGGCAGTGGATGGAGAAGGATGGGGGAGGCCTTGTGGGAGAGTATTTACGAAGGGAGAACCATCTATAGAAGACCATTGGCACTAGTGATTCTACCGCTAAAACACTCATACAAGGAGGCATTGATGCCAGAGCAACCTCGTGAAACAATAAAAAGGGGTCAATGGCATGGAAGCTCAGAGAGGAGCAGCTGCAAGGAGTAAAGAACATGGTGCTGGCAGACTTCCTCGTACCAACATAGTGGCAGGGTGGCAATGTAAGGCTTGCTGTTAGCATGGCAGTGGGGATGTATGTGAAGGCACAGTTGGCAAGCCTTCAGTTTAAAGTAGATTGGCTGATACAATGCGTTGAGGTTAGAGGAGAATCAGGGGTGGGCCTGGAAAGAGGTGGGCTTAGTGTGGGCTTGGGAGAGGAGGAAGCTGGCTTAATTGAAACGTTAGATGCAAATGACTGGGAAGTGAATGTTGTTTCAGATTTTTTGGGAAGAATTTATAATTCAAAAGAGATACAGGGAAGAGAGGACATGCTGCTGTGAGATCAAGCTGGAAATTTCAGGTTTTCAGTTCTTTTATAAGGTGCTTAAATGTCATTCTGTCTGTGTATTCCCCTGGGAAAGCATTTTAAGGTGAATGTACCTACTAATGTGGCGTTCTTCAGTTGGGTGGTTGTTCTAGGGAAAGTGTTGACCACAAATAACCTTAAAAAACGTGGTTTGTGTATAGCTGATTGGTATGTCAAGTGCAAGAAAGATGGTGAATCTATAAGTCATCATTTTTACATTGCGTGGTGGCAAAGTGTTTGTGGAATGAGGTTATTGGTCAGAAAGGTTTATTTGGGGTGATGCCTAAGGAAGTTGTGGATCCTCTTGCATGTTGGCGTGGCTTTGAGGCAATGAAACGTGTAGCTGCCAGATGGAGAAGAATTCCTTTGTATTTAATGTGGTGTCTATGGCTATAAAGGAATGAGATGTTTTGAAGACAGAGAGTTCTTTTGAAGATCTTCGGAATTTTTTTTTTCTACTTTGAGTTTGTGTGCTAAGATCTTTGTAAGGAATGATGATAATGTACTGAATCTGTTTATGTTTTAGTTTTCCTGTTTTCTAGAGTTTAGTAGGTATTTCCTTTGTATACATTCTGTGTTTGGGCTGTGTCTATTCTTGAGAAAAAAATTTCTTTAAATTCTAAAAAAGAATAAAAAATGAGATTATTTTATTTTATTTTACAAACATGGCCTAAATCTTCCGTATGTCTACATTTTTTGGGATAGGCATTCCTGACCCCAATTTGTCTTGTTCTCGTGTAAAAGAATCCTAAGTATTCCCCCATGCTGTTATATTGCAAATTTGTTCTCTAACTTTGGCCACATTACCCAACGATTTCATGTGTTCTCATGTTATCTTTAGTATTAGAGGAATTATCTTTAACAATGTTGCTTCCATATTGTGTAATTTTAACAAACTGTGTTTTGCTTGTATCTTTCTTGTCTGAAAGTTACAAGCAATTTATAAATTGCTATCACCAAACAAGTTGATTATGATGAATTATTGAATTATATCATCTCTCTAGTACCAGATTAGTAACTAGGTTTCTAAATTTTTTCACTTCCTATGTACTTGGGTTATACCTATTTACTTGTCTTAATAAAACTTTCTTATCTATCAAAAAATTTATTGAATTTTGGAATGGAAGGCGGAAAGGTTTGTTGGTGATTCTGGAGGGCAAATGGCATTGGATGGAAAGGCTTCCTGCAGTCCATTTGAAGTGTTATTGGGTCCAAAGCCACTATTCTGAAGCATGCAAACAGTGGGGCTTTTGTTGAGGGGAAAACAGTGCGAAGGCCTTTCTCAATCAAAGGTGCTTCATACAATACAGTGTTGAGGTCACTGGCAGGTAGTCCGCTCGAGATCAACTCAGCGGCATAAGGAAAGGGTAAGGCACTTGTAGGAGACAGGCCATCAAGTTACATCGGGAGAAGTGGAAGGGGTCTTGTGGGATGTCAAAGCTCAATTGAAGACAATTATGGAGTATGTAAGAGATCTGATGATTAAAGTGGATAAGGGTCTAGACCTAGTTGTCGGTTTTAGTGGTGGGTCGTGAATGGATGAGGGATGGCAGGGGGTAGATCCTTCGGGTTTGAAGGCCACAAGTGTGCTGGCAAAGGGCGTTTCAACGCCATCACAGATAGTGTCTTTGGATGCTAGCATCTTTGTCCATGCTGGCAGTAGGGTCTCAGGTACCAGTTGCAGATGGGGTTGGTAATTCTGTCAAGGGTTCATTTTTAATCGAAGATGGAGGTCCCTCCAGAGTCTTGAGTACTTTGGAAGAAACAATCGAGACTCTTTTAGAAGATGCAAACGGGATAACAGAAGGTAGTGCTTCCTCTACCTGTATGTCTCTTGAGGGAGGAGTAGGGTTTGATAAAGTGGCACAACAAGGATTGTTGTGGGGTAGAGCAGGTACAAGCAATGTTGATGGAGGGGAAGAACTTGTATTGGCGACAGAAACAAGAGACACCAACCATATGGTTGTCGAGCAACCATATGGTAGGAAGGAAATTATCGATTTGTCGTTGGAGCCTAGTGTGAGGGAAGGTTTAGAGTCGGGAGCGCAATTGGGTATTGTGGCTGTAGATATTGTTGTTTCCCTAGTTTCTCTTCCTCTGATAAACGATAAACGATATAGTAGGTTCACCATAGGATTGGGTTCTGAATAAAGTTAACAGGGTTCAGCAAATCCTTGGGCTTTCACATGGAGAATATGAAGACCAATTTAAAGCACACTACTCACTGTGATTGAGAGTAGCCATGCGCTTGAAACCAAATCACATTTTAAGAAAAGCAGGGAGTTAAAGTGGCTTTCATGTGCATTTAACTACTATGTTAAGGGAGGTAGCTCAAGTCGAGGGAAGACTGAAGAGTAGGTATTGTGAAGATGTTCTTGTAATGAGATTTTCAGGTAGAGGATTAGTTTTTCGGGAAACAAGGGGCTGGGGTTGGGAGGTGTGTTACATTCCAATTCAGGCTTGGTGTATTTTGGGTAGGTTTCATGGGCTTTTTGGTTCATTAGGGGCTCTCTAGTATAGACTAGGTGTTTTCTTGTATACATCCAGTGTACTTGGTTACTCCTATTGATATATATAATATTTTCCCTTATAAAAAAAATTTATTGAATTACATCATGATTCAAGCCTCTTCTACCTTTCTTTAATAGATATGGTCAATAATCTGTCTCAAAAAGTTTCTTCAAGCATATGTACAAGTTACTTATTAAAAAAAAAAAAGTTTCTTCAAACATGATCCACTTTTGATAATCTCTACCTGTGCTCTTTTGAATAGGTAAAAATTGTACATATTTGTGAGGTAACGCTAACAAAACGACTGATGGAATTTGAGAATACAGATTCAGGGAGCTTAACGGTAAGTCTCACTCCTATTAGAACATGATGCATCATGCTTTATTGAACACATTTTTAAAATTTGAAGTTTGTTACTTTCTTTGGTGATTACTTTTGAGATATATGCTATAACGTGTCATGATATGCAAAGTTTAAGAAGATTTTGTCAATTCTAACCTCAAGTTAGTGTGTATTTGTGAATCTTAATGGGTTTCAAGGGCTTTTCTTCTGCTTACCAGAAATGGCTGGAGGATGAGGAAGTTTGGGCATTGCCTTTATTTGGCCTTTTCTATCTCTTCAGTTTCGAGTAAGCAGAATAGAAGGCATTAAGATTCAACCTTCAAGACTAAATAAATCTTTTAAATTCTAAGCCTGATCCTTCACATTTCTCTAACCTTCAGCTGCTGAAACCTTTCGAGAAAATGTCATAGAAGCTCTCTGGTGCTGCTTTCCTACATCAAAACATTAGCCTTTCATTTTTTTGATCAATAAACAAAATTTTTATTGATCATGAAATAGACAAAAGCCTGAGTATATGGGATATATACAAGAGTGTCGCTTATGCATACTAGTTTAGTGATACAAGGAAGTCCTGAAAAGACATGCCATTAACATTGGCCTTTCATTGACATTAACAGCAAATTATTAGTTACATTTTTTAACATGTAAACTTAATGCAGAGAAGTTTGTCTCTACCAGTCGTAAATGTTGCATAATTGTTACAGTTGCCGGAGTGTATTCTTTATGATAATGCACCATTGTTCGGCTCGTTAATTTTTACAAGAAGTTGGGTTTAACCAACATCATTGTTTAGATAAAATGTTGTGCTTGCAGGAACTTGATTCTGCTATAGTAAGAGGTAGAAGATTTTATTTGTATATTGCTTTCTAATAGGTTGAGGAGTTGATCAAGAATGCTTCAGAGGTCAGGGCATGCAAACTATCAGAGGATGGGTCTCTCAAGTCTGGGGAAGTGCTGTGTGAACATAAAAATAGTGGGAAACCTCATTTTGCTCATGGGCTTTGCAGAAGTTGTTATGAAGACGTAACTCCTCTCTATTTTTCATCCGTCCATGCACTTCATCAAGCTTTGCTGCTTCATGTTCATGCTTGTTTGTTGATGCAGTTTGTTGAACTTTCTGGGGGACTGCATGGTGGGTCAGAACCTCCTGCATTTCAGATGGCTGAAAGGGAGAGAATAGCCATGGAATCTGCTAATAAGCGGGGGGACGAATCAAATGTTTTCTTAACACCTTCACTAGGGTCAGAAAACGTTGAACAGGTAACTGAAATGGTTGGTCCCATGTTGACATTTCGAACTTTTTTATTGTTTGTATTTGTTTCTTATGTTTATGTTAACTAGTTCGAAGTAAATAGGTAATTTATGTATTAGAAAGAAATGGAGGGTGAAGGTTCATGTTTTCTATTCCCATCTAGACTGAAAATAAACAATTTGGAGTATTATTTTAGATCTATTCCATGTCTGTCTTCTAGCATATTATGGATTCTCAGAATTTATCAACACGAATGCCTAAATTCCAATTTATTATTTATAACTTAATTTTTGCTTCTTTTATCCAATTTATTCTCTAGCTTGAGAGAAGCCAAAAGGCAACCAAGAATGAACGACTGGATCTGAGAGAGAATGATAGTAATTGTAAGTGTTACATGGATTTATTTTTAACAGAAGTTAAAAGTAGATCCTAGTCCTGTACTTTTGTACAACACATCTGCAAGCAATTTATATTGTGTAATATTTAATCTCAGCTGCTGCCAGTGGAGATCAGATTGAAATAGATGGTGTTTCTGATGCATGCCAGAAATCCAGGGATACAAGTTTGGTCAGTGATGATGAATCAGATGGCCTTTCTGATATTGATGATGTTGAGGTATGGAGCTTTTTGCATTTACCATATAGATCTGTGCCTCATTGTAGATTATGTATGTCTCATGAGTGGTGTGCACATGCCGCACAAAGATTTTCAACAAGGTGCAGGAGTGGAAAAATATATGCCCATTATGTACTTTCAGTTGTTTTCGTATTAGTATCTTTATGAGAAGCTTTGGGTTGACAATATCATCGCAAAGGGGTGCAACCCAAGAACACAAGGTGATACAAGAGGAGTACCCATATAGAGTGGTGAAAGAAAACAACATGACATAAAATCTGATAAGAATTACAACTAGAAGTATTATGAATTCTGAATTTTATAGCTATAAAACATGTATATACTAATTGAGTATAAGAACGTCCAAGATATGGTATAAATACAACAACTCATCCCACCAATAATATCACTTGTCAGGAATTTTAATTTTTGTGAGTTTGAGCTGTGGGATAATAGTAATATCCCTTGTCAGGAATTCTATTTTTTCGTGAGTTTGAACTGTAAATTAACTCATTGTTTGAAAACCCTTTAGATGAGCACCAGTTAAACAAAAAAAAGTCTTTTGATGAGTAACCAAAGTCATTGTGTCAGTTAGATGTTGCGTTTTCTTTGTCCCATACAATTATGCATAGTAATACTTGTAAACACAATTATGCATAGTAACATTTACTTATATTAGGAATGTGTTAATGAATGTATTGCTAGGTGAGTGGCTACCTCAACAATGAGGAGGAGATGCGTTTTAAGAAGATTATCTGGGAGGAAATGAACAAAGAGTATCTTCAGGTTACAGATTCATGCCACTTTGAATATGCTTTTTTATGAAAACAAAGCATAAATATTCTGACACTATACGTTGATCTTGCTTGATTATAAAATTTACTTGGTCTCTATGGCTTCCAGGAACAAGCAGCAGCTGCTGCTGCTAAGATGGAAAGTCAGGCCAACTTTCAGAACTCTTCTGATGAATTGCGAGCCGCACATGAACTAGCTGCAGCAGCTGCGGCAGCTGTTGCAAAGTCAAGAAAGGTGCTCTTTTACATGTCATATAACTCCTCAATTTTGATCACCCATATCAGTGAAAAGACATCTTGAAGTGTGATTTATTTTGTTAGGATTTTACATGTGAGTTTCATGCATTATGTGACTGAAGTTACGGTGAAGTTTTCATATCAGACACAATGGTTGAGATCAAATAATGTCTGTTACATGTTTCGGCTAATTTGTAGCCAATATTCTGGACCAAATACTTCTATTTGCTTCTTTGTCAAGTTTAGATAGGGCACTACCTTGTGTTGACTGTTGATCCTGCAGCCAGGGCCGTGGCATATGTGATCCGCTGATTTTAAACACTGCACTTTTTTTCCTATTAAAAAATGAAAAGGAAAATGCTTGACCCTGTTCAGTTTCTCTTGACAGCTGCTTATACCATTGTTAAGATTCCTTCAAATATCTGCTTGTCAGTTAAACACAAAATAAATGTTTCTACCTAAATAGTCTTTTAGCATGATGTACTCTCCTATCAACTGCTTGCACCTCATTTTTATATCCTCTCTATTTTTTTATGATTGTGTTGAAATAATAGTTTTTCGTGTCTTGTAATTCTTATTAAAAATTATCTTCTAATGATACCTTAACATATTTGGTTTCCTATAAATTAGGAGCGGAAACGAAAACAAGATGTGAATGCCAATCCTGCTCAAACTGCTGCAGAAGCAGCTCATCAAATGCTGATCAAGAAGGTAAGTCATGTAAAGATCAGTGCTGGAAGCAACTGAGTACTCTATGTAAAATAGCTATGGAGCCTGTGGTATTTTGATCACATGGTAGTAAACTCAACTGAATTAATCAGAGTTCTATCTTTTTGCGTTCATCTATGTCTATTGTTTCCAATTAGCTTGATTTGGCACTAGGGGTAAAAAAATTTCTGTGAATTATGTAATTTTCATCTAATCTACTATCATTGACCATATAAAATGTCAAAAGAATATATGTTATAAATTTGCTGACGTCATATGATAATATATGTTATTAAGTATATACTTATGCATACTATACATTGCACTTAATTAAAGTTGTTAGGTAATTTTTTAAGATACCTAAGTTGCCCGTAAGCATGAACAATCTATGGACAAGTAAATTATTTCACATTCATTAACCACATATTAAATGTTAGTATTTTAATATAGGCGATTGTAAATACTAAAGTACTAAGTTAGTAACTATTAACATCATAGATATAATTATAATTAATTATTTTTTAATGAGTTAGTTGCATAATCCACATTAAAGAGTTCACTTAATTTTAGATTTACTAATTTAATTAATTTTTCGTATTAATTAATTTTCCTGAAAAAGAAAAGAGGAAAAAAATGTTCCTAACTCTTATGGACTGAATCGGACTGGACTGGACTGTCCGGACTGATAGCTAACAGTCCAGTCCAGTCCTAGGGTAATGTCTGGTCCAGTCTAGAAAAATCAAGGACTGAAGTTTTTCGGTATCTAAAACCCCCCCTCCCCCGGACTGGACGGGACCGCTTACACCCCTACTTGGCACTGTATTTTCTTCTTTTTAATATTCATTTCAGTGGTGGTCTTGTTTTCGGACATAAACCCCTTTGTGGTTGTTATTTTAGTTGGTTATTTTTTTAATTGCTCGTAGTAATGCCTCTGTTCTGATTGCACACTGTTCATGTTAATAGAGACTCAGTTCAAAAATCAACTACGATGTGTTGGAGACACTCTTTGCGGAAAAGGTAAGCTTATTTTCTTTGTTTTCATGAAAAAAAGCCAAAATAATGATGGGATATATACTTATATATGTAATATAGTACATCCTCATGCACACATAATTCCTCCTTGAACCTGGCTGTAGCAATAAAACAAGCTTTTGGAGAGGGTATGATATACATTATTACTTCTAACTCTTACAATTCGTGTATTATATCCACCAGTTCACAACAACTGAATAATCCAAAAACAAAACCTGAATATCAGTTGTCTGTAGTTACAAACGAGTCACAAATATATATTTTGTGGTTGCTGTGTGTGCATGCACGTGCATGGATACATTCCATTCATAATGGCATTCTTCCCAAGTTTATAACATATGAAAACTGTAAGAGCACAAGGATTTCTCTCCATTTTAATTTTTTTATAAACAAAAGATACAGTTTACAAGAGCAGAACCAATCCCAGCTGCTGGAATCGTAAGTGTTGGGTGCGAGGACAATCTATCAAAGCCCTCATTGAGATGCTGTTTCCATTTCATAGGGTTTAGGAATCATTTAAGATTTGAATTTGAAGATTTTTTGTTTCATTCTTAAAATTTTCTCACTGTTTGTACTCATTATATCTTGATTGATTTCTGGCAGCCATCTTCTGATTTGAATAAAAAACTCAAAGCATCAAATGATGATGGTGATGCCAAAGGGCAAAGTAATGGTGAGAAAGAGCACGACGGGGATATCACAGACAATTATGATGAACTGGGACAAGGGTATGAAAACTTGGAACAGGAAGATATCAATGGAACATATGGCAATGAACTGCATCCGGACTATGAAAATGAAGAGGATGTTTATGGTTATAACTACGATAATGGTGAAGAGGAATATTGATGCAATCGGATGCAATTCTCCAACGGCTACGGCTGATTTGATTTCACTCAAGCTTCGAAATAACAAAATCAGTGGGTACAGAGATAGGAAGGAAACATAAATTGAATTAAAGCCTTCAATGATCAAGAGTAATTTAAGCAGTCTTGATCATTCAAGGGTAGGCTATGTATATATTTTTTGTAACTATACATGTTGACGTGTCAACAATTAGTATGAATTGTAAAATTTGAAATTTGGAATTTGAAAAAAATTAAATTTAAAAAGAAATTTGATAAAATGGATATTTTAAATAAAATTGTAAACAGTATATAACACTACTCTAATAAAAACTCACTAATTTTATCTTCGTGAGGGAGAGATTCTAGGAATATGTTCACACAATACCGCTTTTTAACTTTGACCATTTTAAAAATAGGGATGTGGTGTATAATGTCAAATGATATAAACGGCTTAAGTCTGTCTTTTCTTAACATTAATTTTGTTATAAGATTGACATTTGACTGTACAGCTCAAAGTTCCAACAAATTTGTAATATTTGGAATTTGATATCCACAAAGCAAGTAATATAAATAGAATGTTCCATGGAATAAAATTTGAGTTTTATTAAATTGGATTCGACTTTTTGAATTAAAGTCTAATTAGTGACTCAATTGTTCGTTAACTGTGCTGGTCTTGTTCACTTTTATCAAAAATATTCATGTCATCTTATTTAATTATTATAATTTTTTAAAATTCAGACATAAAATAAAATCAACAATTTAACTTTCTCAAATTTTAAAATAAAATAATATTAAAAGAATATATTTTAATAATTTTTTATTTAATTTTTAACTTTTATTTTAATTTACCTCATTTGATATACTAAAACAAACTAGAGAATTTTCTGAGCAATCAATTGAAACTTAAACTCCAAATTAGTATATTTACATATAATATTCAGTAATATATTTAAATATATATTTTCTTGAGATCGAGTGGGATATTCCCTTATTTGAATTTGGAAAGTATTTCATTTCATCTCATCTCATAATTATAAGTTTATCAAATTTTTACACAAAATATAATAAACAATTTGATTTTTTCAAATCTCAAAATAATAATAATATTAAAAAATATTATTCTAACAAAATTTCATATAACTTTATATTTTTATTTTTTATATAAAATCATCTCATCTCGTTTCATCTTATCTCTGAATCCTAACCAAACACATCCAATAGATCGAGGGGCCAACTCATTAGGTGAAGTCTTGTTTTTAAAGAGGCTTTGCTACATATAAAACTTTAAAATAATCAAAGACAGTAATATATAAGGGGTATAACATAATCAGGAAAGCTTCAACTAGAAGGATTAATGAAATGTATAGAGAAGGGTTTTCTAAAGATGTTGATGTAAAAGAAAAGAGAAATGCTTGGGATTCCCATAATGGGTCCGAGGATTACTACTGACAGTTCCTTTTTTTCTTTTCTTTTTTTTGAGTGATTAAGTGTATACTTTATATTGATGTAGCGAATTTTTTTAATTTGTAAGGATATAAAAAACAAAATATATGGACAAAAAAAAAAAAAAAAAAGAAGCAATTTGCCTCGTCGGGAGAGTACCTTGGTGGGGTTCTCGGTGGCTGTAGTGCCACCTAAGGTAGAATCAAATTCTATGGTTGTCATACGATGGATGCAAGGGCAAGGGTGTGCCAGTGCTGTCCATGGTTTCACAGGTAGTCGTGGGATAAGATACCAAAGGTTTAGAGAAATCTGACTATGTTGTCAGTCGAGTAATATTATATACCACTCTCTCATCTATTTTTATAATACTAAGTATAATGTGACTCATTTAATATTATTAAATAATAAAGAAGTATATAATAAAGATCATTTCATAATTATAATTGTATCACATCATACTTAATCGGATGAAAGTGGGATAATAATATGGTGTATAGAATTTTCATGACACCATGTATTCCGCAAGATGAACCAAGTTGCAAACTATTTGGCCAAGTTGAGAGCTATAGGGAAGACAAAATTTATAGCTGTTGGTCGGATATCCTAGAAAGCGCAAGGGGTAATTAAACTAGACAAAATAAGCTTACCATATCTTAGTTATAAATGATGAGTTGGTGGGTCATAAGTTTTTATATTTTTGGTCGATATGTAACCCTTAAGTTGATATAGTTGTTATTACGGTTTTCTTTCGCCACGAATTGCCCTTTCATGCAAGGCAAAAGTTTTTCTACTACTAAAAAAGGAATTAATTGACTTACTATAAAAAAAAAAGAAAAAAGAATTAATTAACTAGTTTTTTTTTTCCCTCTGTTATTATTAGCTTATAGAATGCTGTCTTTATCAACTTACATCAAACTTTTTATTATCCCCTTATTTTTCCATTTTTTTTTTATTCTAGAGTTATGCTTCAATCATGACATTGATTGAAGCACACTTGCTTTGGCCCTGATTCTTTGCGCACAAGTTATAGTGTGTAAGAAAGTAATGTCACTCTTCATCCTAGATCTTATTCTTTCCAGTTATGATCATTGATATGAAACATTTTAAGTGGCTTCATATGTCAACTACTATTATGGAAAGCGTTTGAAATGTGTCATATCAATGAGTGTAATTCAAAATAACAAAATTTAATACGAAGAGCAATATTGATTTATAATCTCACAAAAATAATCTCACAAACTGATATGACTTTATCTAATCTATAAAATTACTTTATAATAAAAGTAATTTTATAATATAACGAATTACATTAAGTTACATCAATTTGTGCTATTATTTTTATGTAATCTCTTTGTGACTAGAATATATATATATATGCATATATTCTTATGCTGTCAAATTTGAGAAAGTCAACTAAGACAAATGAAACGATGCCTTGTTCATGTGATGCGCCTTATCGGCTTAAAAGAGATATGCCGGCATGATGCATCAAAGGTCAGTCCCTATCCAATTGTAGATGCAAGCACACAATAATGTAGGATGATTATAATACTACTAAGACTCTCAATATAAAAACTAATCCATTACTGTGTATTGTTTTTGGAGTTTGACCATCTGCATCTTTTCATGAATTTGTCCAAACTTCTGTATCTGATTCCAACTGCCATAGGGCTTAACATGCACACACAGAGAGAGAGAGAGAGAGAGAGAGAGAGAGAGAGATTCCAATTGGAATGGATCCAATCCCTCTTTCTTGTAATGTGGAGGGAACTGGTCAATGGTCAACTGCTACTTTTTCATCTATTGGTAGAGGTGATCCATTTTTTATTTGTCGCTGGAGCTACAAGTGGGTATAGTCTCACATAATCATGCTTTATCTTTGCTCGAAAATTGAATCTCCCAATTAAAATAGTGTCAAGGTGAGGCATGACAACATTTAATTGGTTGGTCATATGTTTATGTTTCCTCATAGCAAGGAAAAAAGAAGAAGATACTCTTCCATGTCATGTCCACCCACCTTTACAATGGTAATTTTGTAAAACTTGAAATTCTAATAAAAAAATCTCATATTGGTTGATTGTAAAATGGGATGTATAACAATTTGATATCAACCGTTCATACTTTTTAGGTTGAGAAGGATTAAAAATACACCTGACATCACATGCCCCTTCAAGTGAATCTTGGGGCAAGCTAAAATAATACCCCAACAATTAAAAAAAGTAAATTATTGGACCCTCAAAGCATGCTTTCAGACCCCTGGGAGCCACTTCTGCAATTCTAGTTCTTTGTATATGTATTTTTCTATAACATGCGCACTTTGGGGGTCGTTAAACTCATGATTAAGGAAACTGCATCATTAATATTGGACTATAAAAGTAAGTGCAAAACAGAGCAAGATCATTTTCAGTTGCAATGGGAATCTGTGGATCAGTTGAATCCCGGGAGATTCATGATGCTGAGGATGGTAATGAAAATGTGATATTCTTGCAAGGAAATAAAGTTTCTAATGGAGCTTTGCTCCTTTGTTCTCTTTACTCTAAGCAAGGGAGTAAAGGACTAAACCAAGATGCTGCCATTCTTCACCAGGTTTGTTAATGGTTCACTCTCAAATTGTATCCATGATCCTTTAACTTCACAGGTGGTTATTTGATTATAATCAAGATAGTTTCACTTTTCTTTCCCATAAGAAAAGTTTCACTTCTCAATTTAGTGTCTTCTACTGAGTTCATTAGTAAAAAGATCCTTTATTAAAACTGCATGTGTTTTTCGACAGGGTTATGGAGTCGAAGACGGCGCTTTATGTGGAGTTTTTGATGGGCATGGGAAGAATGGTCATGTAGTGAGCAAGCTAGTATGTAACCACCTGCCTTCACTCTTATTAACCCAAAAGAGCTCTCTCTCAAAGATTAATGCAGCAGTAGCAGATGATGATAGTTTGCAAAATCATATGGAGGGAATAGCTGATGAATCAATGCCAAGCAAGAGTTTTTATATATGGAAAGAGGCTTGTATCAGTGCCTTCAAGGTCATGGACAAGGAGATAAAGCTGCAAGAGAATTTGGACTGCTCTTGTAGTGGAACCACTGCAGTAGTTGCTATAAGACAGGTAACAAGACCAAAGAATTCTTCCATTTTGTTTCTGAATCTATTTGGAGAAGTTAACTGAATCTTTCTTTTTATTTTCTTTTCTTTTTTGTATGAATGGAAAACTAAGCAGGGTGAAGATCTTGTTATAGCTAATCTTGGGGATTCAAGGGCAATCTTAGGGACGATGACCGAGAATGGAGTCACAGCCTTTCAGTTAACCAGAGACTTAAAGCCAGGCTTACCTTGTATGACCTCATTTCCCTCTCTACTGAATTGAGAAACTGAGAAAAAAAAACTACATGCAAGTCTAGTTATATATATATATATATATATTGGTGTTTTTTAAATTAACTTTCATGGATTCTAAAACAAATAGTGTTTACAAACCAGTTTGTAATTAGCAGCGTTCTCATGAATTTATAGAACCATGGGGTGTTATTTTGCCAGGGTATTTTCACACCAAGGCATAGATATATTATTTTTATTCACCTTGTCTCTTTCAGATAAATTGCCACATTAGTGACTGATCAATTTCCAATTGACATAGGTGAAGCAGAAAGAATAAGGAACTGTAATGGCCGGGTGGCCGCACTGAAACAAGAACCACACATCCAACGAGTGTGGCTGCCCGACGAAGACGCTCCTGGCCTTGCCATGTCACGAGCCTTTGGAGACTTTGTACTCAAAGACCATGGCATCATTGCCATCCCTGATGTCTACTATCACCACCTAACTTCTAATGACCAATTCATCATCCTTGCAACTGATGGGGTAAGGGCTAATTTGAATGTAGAACCAGTTGCTACATGTTCAAGTCTTCATTGAACTTCTAGTATCAAGAAACCCTAAGAATAACATGTTTTTTTTTCCTTTCAATGTAATGAAAATGTAGGTATGGGATGTTCTCAGTAATGACCAAGTTGCAGCCATTGTGTGGGCTGCAGAGAGTGAACAGGCAGCAGCAAGAGTTGTGGTGGAGGCAGCTACCACAGCATGGAGGAAGAAGTACCCTAATGCAAAAGTAGATGACTGTAGTGTTGTTTGCCTCTTTTTGCAAAAGAAGTAAACACTTTCGTCCTCTGTAATGGCTCTTCCTGTATCTGCAATGACCTTTTGCGAGATTTTGAGTTATTTTTTAACGTGTACTTCTTCAAGATTTCAAAGCCGCCAGTATGTGCAATCACTTGTTAAGAAAACAATATGAATTGATAAGGAGTTCCCATAACAATTGCTTTCAACAATTAGAAGGCCTGGTGGGGGTGAAAACAGTGCAGAGATAGATTCAGATTTGAGTTTTTTTTTTTTTCTTTTCTTCCAATTCTAATTCAACAAGCCTACCATGCAACTTTCACAAGATTTGACATTTAAAAAGATGACAAATGCTAGTGTAAGCCACGAAAACATTAAGAACCAAAGATTAGGTAACGAAATCTTAAACTGAGATTCTATTACACATTTTGTAAAAAAGAAAATTCAAAACGTATTAATACTCTCGCAACCTCCGGCAAACCGGAAAAATAAATGTTGCCTCTAGGAACACGGCCCATCCCCACCCAAATGCATTGAACATTGTGTTCTAACAATCAAGCTGCTGCTGCATCATCCTTGGTATCTTGTCCTAGAAGGTCATCATCATATGAGACAGGTATCCTTAATCTATCATGAACAGGTACTCGTTTAATTCCAGTATTCAACTGCTCTTGTTGATTCTGCACATTGGATATGAACTGCGAACCACCGGGCGAACTGACTGCATTCCCGTTCGTAGATGCATTGACAGTTCCTTCTGAACCGCCGTCTTTCTTTTGCTTTGCTCCTTGCCTAATATTTGGTTGTTTGAATTGCTTCTGCACAACAATAAGGCAACATTAGCTAGCATTTTATATTCTCTAATTTTTTTTTTTGATGAGTATTTTCTATTCTCTAAAATTATCATGAATGATGCAACGATACTGACAATTTCAGGTCTCCAATAATGCAATGCTTGCCAGGAAAAGATTCTTTACCACACTTGTCAATAAACATGATAAATAATATATAAATAATGAGAAGAAGACAACCATCACCAAAAGTGAGGAAGACAACTAAAAGCATGATTGAATGGGAAAGGCACTTCAATTTACATTTTCGGACTGACTAACATTATATTGTTCAAGGTCTTTTTATTTTATTTTTTTGTTATGCCTATTGGAATTGAGGAATTTGCTTACTTCAAGAAATAATCTCTCATCCCTAAGTATGATAGCAGGGATGATCAAGTCTTTCCAAGGTCCATTTACTTAATTAAACACAGCCTAGTGATAGATGCAAACACAAACATGATATCTATGTGCACGTAACTAGGAAAGGGAAAAGATACTGTTAAGCTAAAGCAAGGCAATTCATGTTACATAAAAATTAAAATAAATAAACTATAGTTGCACACCTCAAACTCCTTTGCCTTATTCATTATCACTTTATAGGCTTTTGGTTCTCGTGCTTTAATGATGCGCCATAATATGCCACCACCAGTTCGAGAGCGGCTACCATCTGCAGTCATCTGACCTCCACAAGTTTGAATTGCATCCACCTGAAACTCTCACAATAATTCAGATATCCCAACAGCAGAAGGTACCTACTGGGGGGAAAGTAAAAGAGGACTGAAACAAATTTAAGAGTCAAAACACACTCCTTGAAGGTATTAAATATGCCACCCATATCAGCAATCAGAATTTCAACTCCTGGATGCATAGAAAACACATATAATAATAAAGATTTGGTAAAAGAAGATACTTCAATTGTGATATGTACTCTTCCTACAATGTAAACAAAGCCAAAGAAATTAGCAACAGAAAATTTCTTGTCAGTTGTCCCTGTGTAGAGCTCAACCATGGTTGCCCAAATAGGCCTTGTGCAACTAGGCACTTGTTCTAAAGGCACACATGTTCACCTAAGCTTAGGCAACAACCTAAGCAGAGAACAAGGTATAATGCGCATAATGTGTATTATACTCCTATTTAAATTTATATGCAGCGCTAACCTTGAAAAAAGCAAACCAACCCCTGAATCTATAGGTTCTAAATAACTTTTTGTCTAAGTTAATGGTTTGTTTTAGACTTCAAGTCTTATAACAGAACAAAGAATTGCAGAGTAGAAGATTCAATGGACAGTCGGGAATATTTTTTCCCATTAGGGGTGGAGGCATAAAACCCCCTCAAATGGTCCCATAAATTACCAGCAGAAAGCCACTAGCAGAGCAAATATTTTAAAAAGAAAAGGCCATAAAATAGGGTACTTTAAAATCCAAAATTAAAAAACCTTTGGCTACACTTGCAAAATTTCTGATTTATGCCTAATTTTCTCCGGATATGAAATAGCAAACATGATTGACATTTCTTTATAATTAATAAAAGATTTATTACCATGAATAGGCAAAGCCTGAGTACACATGCAGTATACAAAGGAAATACCTACTTCACTCTAGAAACATGATTGGCATATTTTGAGATTAAAAAAAAAAAGATTGGAGTGTGTTAAGTAGTAATAGATGATGCATGTTTTCAACTCTAATGTAATTGCTTTTTACATGACTGATAAAACTAGAAGAAACATACAAATGATATCAACATACACAAATAGCAAATCACGAGGTAGTTTAGCCAGAGGACATCATAGCTCAGAGCACATGATTGAAAGGAGCAAAACGGCTTCTGTAAGAGAAATCTGCAAGGGTAGGTAAACAATACTGAGCGTCAGAAACTAAGAATGGTGATATGGCCCTAAATAGAGTGGATTAGCATTTTCAGCCCTAGGCCGGTCCAAATTCCAGCACAACCAAAATTCTCACCTTTCCTCATATGAGCACGTACATTTTGTTCAATGACTCCAAGCCATAGGATCACTTTTCTCCTTAATATTACAATTTAAAGGGAGATTGAAAGAAGAGGTAGTTCAAGAAGCGAATTGAACTTTAGGGTATCCATAAAGGAACTCTTAAGTCCACAGCCCATTCACCCAATAACAATCACTTGGTCCAAAATACAGAGGCCACAAGCCCAGTGGTATTCAAAGAGGTAGAGTAGAAGGATGTAAAATGCCAAATAAATATTTTTGAAGGTTACTGATTAAAATTAACCACAGCAAAGGCATATAAGTAGTGTAAATAATCTGAAACGTGACTCATATTTCAAATTTGCTGAAGATAACGAAAGCAGCAGAAAATAATTATATAGCGAATTGGAAAATTATTACTTCCAGGGTTATATTATATAACATAGCTTCTCTCCATGAGTAGTTAACATTTAAGACAAATATTTTCTTTACTGCTGGTTAGCTAATTGATCTACCATGCATTTCCTATGAATCCAACGCTAGATTGAGCAAAAGGGTATAATACCTCCTTGACGAGATCACTTAGTGCAGAAATTCCCAGACAACTAACAGCCGCATATACCATATATGATTTCTTCTCTTTCAGAAACCTACACGTATCTAACACAAACCTGAAAAGAACAGAAACTAGGAAATTTCAGTACAAAAGCATGAGTGCCTAAATTCTTATAATTGCAATGGAAAAAGAATTAGACAACTACTTATCAAAAAATAAAAAATGATTAGACAACTGATGAATTTGTCACCTGATGTTTGAAGTTCATTGCCTAAAATGAAACCTCGGATAACAAATTGAAACTGAGATAGAAATGTGATGCTTTCTTCCATGATATGAGAGAAAATAGAAGACGAAATGCAGATCTATTGGCACTTAACATTTGATAACATTGACCAAATTAAACAAAGGTACCCAAGATTATTTGGTCATCACGTACTTGGTTAAAGACGACACCCCTAAACAAGTGATATGAATAAGTTGAAACAACGGTACAATTATTCATATTTTTATACAAAAATAAATACGCATTGAACCAAGAAGCCATGTACAATAAGTAGTAAATTGTAGAAAGAAGCCTCGTCAATACAGAGCAAAAACTTCCCAGCTCTGTAGAAAATTACCTGTTTATATCTGTAACATTCGGCCCTGTGCCACCCTTCTTTTTCTTCTTATTCTTCTTATTTGCCCTGCGCTTGTGGTTTTTATTCTGAGATCCTTGACTTACTAAATTCACATTTTCCCCACAGCTTAGTACCTTCTCTTTTGGTGGATTAGGCTCCAGTAACTCTCCTTCTTCCACATCAAGCATCTCAACATCGTCGATGGCTTCTAGGTTATCCTCTTCTAGGTTATCCTCTTCGTAGATGGCTTCCAATATGTTGTCTCCTCCTTCCATCAGACTAGGGTTTTTGAGAAACTGAGGATGAAGTGTGAGCGTGAGGTAGTGCCGCCGGGGGGAGGGGGGGTTAAGAAGCTAACGCCAAAGTCAAAGCGGCGCCGTTTTATCTGAAAACGATGTCGTTTTGCTTGAGTGTGGGCTGAGCTGCGTTCTTTGGGCTGGGTTGCTTCGTTTTGGGCTTCTAAGTTCTAGACCCTTTATTTTTCTTCCTAAAGGGCTAAACCCTGATTTGGGCGCTTTTTTTTTTTCTCTAAACCCTAAACTAAACCCTTTTTCTTATACACTAAATTTAATTTTAATTGTTAGTATTGATTATTAGTAAATATTAATTCATTAGTTTCTAATTACATACTATAGTGTCTAATTATATGCTATCATTTTATTTATAGTTATTATAACTTTTTTTTATCACTCAATTTAATTGTTAGAATTGATTATTAACAATTACTATTTAAATCGACTTGTTCTATAGTATTTAAATAGATTATCCCTACAGGGGAAAGCAAAGTCAACCCAAAAATAAATAAAAGACAAGAGAGGCAACTAGGGAAGCAAATACAAAAGAGGTGTGTGGATACAAATTTCTTTTGTGTTGCCATCACTTGTTAATACTATTTGATAAATGCATTGTTGTTTTCATGTATATATATTTTCCTTCTTGTCCTTAAAATAATTGGCTAAAGTTAAATCAAGTTTCCTTGGCATAATTCTTCACAATTCATGTTTTTTCAAAGCTTTAGGCCCCATTTAAATTAAGGAAAATAATAGATGTAGTCATGAATTTATAAGTGATGTATAGTTATTTTGAAAAAAAATAGGATTCATTGTTAAAATATTAATTTTTTTAACAGTGAATTCCACTTTTTTTTAAAGCGACTACATGTCGTTTGTAGCTCTACGACTGTATGTAGCATTACTCTTAAATTAAAGAGTGAGTTGAGCTCATCTCAATTTATTTTCATTTTATCATTACATTTTTTTTTAATTTTCCATATAAAACATAAATCTTAATACATATTTTTTAAATTATAATATACATTTTTTAAATCTTAATTTAATTTTTTTTAAATTTTTAAATAATAATAATAATAATAAATAAATTAAAATCATATCAACTCAACTATTCTTATAATCCAACAGAAGCCTTAATTTAATAATTTAAAAAAAAAAATACAGGCAAAGCTCCTGGTCCTGCCAATGAAACATGGAAATCATCTGTTCTCTATTTAAAGTTGCTTCACAAACCAGAAATCCACAGCTTGACATCATGAATCGCATATCCTCCATCATCGTCGTCCTCCTCCTCCTCCTTGGCCTCTACGGTTCGGCTGCGGCCAGGAGGGACCCAACCGAAGACCATCTCCGATTGCCCTCAAAAGCCTCTCGATTCTTCGACAGAGTCAGTGATGGTGTTGATGATGATGATGGTGACGACATATCGGGGACCAGATGGGCGGTACTGATTGCCGGCTCTAGTGGCTACTGGAATTACAGGCATCAGGTTAATTTACTTTCCATTATTTAATCATTTCTCTTTCTTGACCTGTTTATGTTTCGTCACTTGTATTTCGCAAGTATCTAACTTGTTCACTTTTCTTAATTTTCTTCCGATTGTCTATGAGTTATATCTTGAGACTTTGTTGCTCTTATTTCTTATAATTGGTTTGGAATTTAAAACCTTCAATTTGATTTCCGGAAAAGTGAGGCTAACATGAGACTGATTTTTCACTCACTCTATACTGTTCTTATGGTGTCGAAAAGCACAAAAAATTAGCCTTCCGGTTGTTGTACGCCTTGTTCGTTTTCTCCGATTCAAATGGCTGGAATTTCTTTATTATTTTCAGTTTTGCGCTTCATTTTGTATGCACTAGTTGTACGTATTATGATATGGTCTAGAGTGGTAAAACTTATGTGGGAATTCCAGTTATTTGCCTCGTCGTGGATGATATCCCAATTGAATCTTATCACCTTGTAATTGGGCTATGGAGTAATAATGTTGTATTGGGGAAGGAGCATAGATATTAATTTATTATTACCAAATGGAGAAAGATGTTTCATTTTGGGACAAGACAAGAAAATCATATGCTTTGCAGCATATATAGTCTTGTTGACTAATTTAACGAGTTTCTATTGTCTGAGTGAAGTATTTTGTTATTGGTTTTTCTTGAGGTGTATGTGTTGGACATACTTATGTTCTATTTAGAGCTTAGCAAGAAACAACAATATATTTTGTTTGTAATTTGATCTTATTGTTTTATTGAGTTTGCTAATGGGCACCTTTTCTTCTCATTTTTCTTCCCAGGCTGATATTTGTCATGCATACCAGATCTTGAGGAAAGATGGTTTGAAAGACGAGAACATTATTGTTTTCATGTATGATGACATTGCTTTAAATGAAGAGAATCCAAGGCCTGGAGTTATCATTAACAGCCCGAATGGCTCTGATGTGTACAAAGGAGTGCCAAAGGTTGGGTTTCTTTTCTTAAGGCCTTAAAAGTACTGGCGATTCTGTAAGTTGTAATTATCCTCCTCATGTGGATTTTCTTGTGTTAGGATTATATTGGGGAAGATGTTACTGTTGACAACTTTTTCGCCGTTATCCTTGGAAATAGAACTGCTCTCACAGGGGGCAGTGGGAAGGTTGTTGATAGTGGTCCCAATGATCATATCTTCATATACTATAGTGATCATGGGGGTCCTGGTGTGCTTGGTTAGTATCCCTTTGGCAATGTGTTTCTTCCAGTATTATGTAGCTTGCTTTTGTTTGCATTCATCATTTTGCTTACTTCTCATTTATTATGGCTATAAGTGCCTAAGCCTTTTGTGTTACTTTCCTTTTGCTAGTTCCATGACTTCATCAGTATTAGTTTATAAAAGTTGTTCAGAATTCTAATTTTGAAAGACTTGACCAATTAATGAATTTAATACTCTCTTATCCATATTGTAATTTTTTTAGGGATGCCTACATATCCTTACATCTATGCTGATGATCTGATAAACGTATTGAAGAAGAAGCATGCTTTTGGGACCTATAAAAGTTTGGTATGTAATTGATTCAACTGTGATTTCCTTGATGAATACTACATTCCGGAGGGAACTTAGATTTTAGGTTGACTACGTAAAATTGTAGGTATTTTATCTAGAAGCTTGTGAGTCCGGAAGCATTTTTGAGGGTCTTCTTCCAGAAGGTTTGAACATCTATGCAACTACAGCATCAAATGCAGAAGAGAGCAGTTGGGGAACTTATTGCCCTGGAGAGGATCCCAGTCCTCCCCCTGAATATGAAACTTGTTTGGGTGATTTGTATAGCGTTGCTTGGATGGAAGACAGGTATGCTCAGCATTCCTCATAGGATAAGGGAAACAAAGCAGCTTGATAATGTTAGGTTCTTGTCAGTTATACCATGATTAGTTTTCACTAGATACATGTGCAATTATCTCTGCACTGGTGTAAATTTTCTTGGTTAAGCATATTTTATACCAGCACAACCACCCAAAAATGAGAATTTCATAAGATATAAAATTAGCATGGTAATTGGTTGTTTGCTGAATCTATAGCCTCTCTTTTCCATTGGTCTATAAGACTATATGTACCCATGATGCAGCTTTCCTCTCCAATTATTTTGATTATTTTTATCTGATTGCTGTTATTGAGCTTTTATTACAAAGAACAATATTTCAGTTGCATAAAAATGTTTTTGTTCATGATATAATTTTTTTTTTCAAAGTCCTGACAGTCTTCGTTTGTGACCAGTGACATTAGCAATCTGCGGACCGAAACCTTGCAGCAGCAGTATGAACTGGTAAAAACCAATCGCATTGTTATAGACTATTATTTGGGCTAGGAGAAGGGGGAACAGAGATTCAGAGAAACCACTGTCTACTCCACTTATATTTTTCTCAGAGTTGATATTTATTACCATTTATATATTTTATTCTAATTTGAGTCTTGGTGGATCTAAATTTCTTTCATCTGAACAATGGGTGTAATACGAGGACAAAAATCTGTGTTTTAAGGTTCTGTTGTATTGGAAGCATCTAGTTGTTGTCCTTGCTCTTATCAAGTGCTAATAGCATTTATTGGTTCATTTTTCTGGCATTCACAGGTTAAAAGTAGGACTGCAAATGAAAATTCTGCATATGGCTCTCATGTCATGCAATATGGTGATACAAAGCTTAACAAGAACCACCTTTACCTCTATATTGGTACAAATCCTGCAAATGATAACTATACTAATGTAAATGAGAATTCCATGAGGCCATCTACAAAAGCTATCAACCAACGAGATGCCGATCTCGTCCATTTTTGGGATAAGGTTTGTTTCCCAACTCCTAAGCATTTCGAAATTATCTGTTGCTTTACTCTTAACTCCTAATAATTTTAATATGGATCATCAGATGTAACCGTTGTAGTTTCTATCTTGATGTCAAATTTTCATGCTTTCGTTGGAAATATAAAGAGCTCTCCATTATATAGTGGTAACGCATCAATATTTTTTGTATGGAAGCTTTCATTATTTAATGGGTACCTCTTTGGCAGTTCCGCAAGGCTCCAGAAGGCTCTCCTAGGAAAGTTGAAGCCCAGAAGCAGTTTGTTGAAGCAATGTCACATAGAATGCATATAGATGACAGTGTGAAACTTATCGGGAAGCTCCTTTTCGGAATTGAGAAAGGTCCGGTGGTTCTTAATAATGTTCGACCTGCCGGGCAACCACTTGTCGATGACTGGGGCTGCCTTAAGACACTGGTAATATTACCAATTTCCAGCCTCTCGTTCAGTTCTGTGAACACTGTCTTATTCTGTTCCATTTGTTGTAACAAAAATAACCCAGATCGCTAACCCCACATCTTGCTGAAAGGCTGGTACTCGAAACTCCCAAAATTTTTTTTTCTTTAAATTTCTTCTAGATACTCCTGCTATATGTATGGATTAAGGGCTAGTTTGGATAGTTGAGTATTCTCATAATATTTTCTTATTATTTATTATTTTATTATAAGAAATGATACACGCACATCATGTTATAAAGGGTATTTTTGTAAAATGAAATTGTTTTACTTTATATTTATAACATGTGTTGTGTAAAGTGTTGTGAAAAATAATGTGTTTGTCATTTTTCTTTTATTATTATTTTTTACATATGTTTTACTATTAATCATTATTTTTCATTATTATTTAATATTTTATCATTATATTTTTCATTACCTTTTCACTATTGTTCATAAAATATCTAAGATCGTCTCCTACCCAAAGACAACCTAAATGTGCCTCCTGAACAATTACCTATGTAGGTGAGGACTTTCGAGACACATTGCGGGTCCCTCTCACAATACGGAATGAAACACATGAGAGCCTTTGCAAACATTTGTAATGCCGGGATTCAAAAGGAGCAGATGGATGAAGCATCAGCTCAAGCTTGTGTCAGCATCCCTTCTTGGCCTTGGAGCTCTCTGCACAAGGGATTCAGTGCATGATTAAAGCTTAATGCACTGTCTTCGAAAGACCAGAGCTTGAAATGTGTTTGATACATATACATATTTATAATCTTCTTGTATTTTGATGATAGTTCCTACGATTGCTTCAGTATAAATAGAATCAAGCAAGCTCCTTTAAAATAGATTGCTATGTATTAAAGGACATGTTTAGAAATGTAAATAATATGGAAGTGTGTGTAACTTTGTACTGCTTTTCTGAACCTGCTCCCCAACCAGAGTAGCAATTGCAAGAGAAGCAGCGGCCAATGCCAACAAAAAAAATGTAGAAATCTCTTGTGAAAAAACCACAAAAATACTATTTACATAAAATTAAAAATACTATTTATTGCGGTTCTTTTTTTCGAGCCCTTCTTACTTTATTTTATATCAATTATCAATGGAATTACTTTTTTTCTATATATTTTTTTTACTTTTATATGTCTAGATAATTATACATCCATATAATAAACTAATAATAGAATAAAAATAATATAATAAAAGAAGAGGTATAAAAGAAAGACCCTTTTTTCAAACCTTACTTTTTGTGTAATGTAACATATTAATTATCCTTTTCAGATGGGGGAGATGGCTGAGTGGACTAAAGCGTCGGATTGCTAATCCGTTGTACGGGTTTTTCGTACCGAGGGTTCAAATCCCTCTCTTTCCGCTTCTGTTAATGACTTGGTATTTTTTTTTTTTAATCTTTCGAGTCTTTTTTTTTATTTAATAGTTAAAGATGTGGAATAGATAAAATCCTAAGAACGTTTCAAAATCGATCAAAGAAAATAAAAACTTTCTTTTTTATTCGTCACGTCCAGGATTATGTCCTGGATCATTAGATAGAAATCCGAAGATAAAGAGAGAAACAAAGAATATCACTACTGTGTAAACAAATAGTTTGAGAGTAAGCATGACACAATCTCTAAGATCATTTTTTTTTTGAAAAAAAAAAAAGAAAATAGATTCTCCATTTTTATACCACATATATCTTATTTTGACACCAAGAAATGGTTTTTCTAAATCTAGAAATAGAAAATAATTTTTATCAATTCATTTATAATGGAATATGAGTCAAGTATTTCATTATCCATTTTTTTTTTCATACCCACAATATCTAATTTTGGGGGACTCTAATAAGTTCTTTCAATGTAAAAAAGGTCCGAATGCGGAAATGAGGTGATCCCCAGACTTTTTGTGGCGATACAAGAATTTCAATATTTGAATCAAAGTTTATACTATAAAACAAAATTTATCTGATCTTATCATATCAATTGTTAGAATTTTTTTTAGAACAAATCATGAATTTTTCTAGGAGAGATAATTCACTAATAGACCAAGGGATAAGTAATTCGACTCATTCACATCTAGATCATGAATGTTTGGAATCCATATTATGCAAGGAGACATTGCTTTTGCTAATTCGAATTGAAGGGTGATATAAAATCGGTCTATTTCCGGCATCATATCCATAGTTAGCGCATTCGTCATAGTTAGAAGCTCCAGCTCCGTATCAAGGTCACGGTCAATATCGTCACTATCCCAATATCGTCACTATCATCAATAAGAAAATCCTTAGGCTTGTTATCCAGAAACTTGTTCAGAAATACTGTAATGAAAGGAGCGTAGGAGTTTTCCGCTAGGTATTTGACCAAATAGGATCGTCCAATTCCTATAGAACCTATCACTAAAATACCCCTAGAGGGGGATAGGGCTAAGCGGAGCGAAAAGGGTTTTCCATGAGATGGGAAATGAAAACGATTAGCCCCACACGAGGTTTGTGAATAAGTGATTGTCTGATAATGAGCAAGGAATATCCGTCTTTCTGCTAAACAGGATGTATTGAACTCATAATTCATTAGATACTTTTTATGAATGTCAACTAAGTATCGTAAGTAAATTGTTCCCGGTTGTTCAATCATTTGATAACCAGAGTCATTCTTTGATAAATGATCACTATGAGTCAGACTCCGTAGAATTTGATCAATCCTTTTTTCTGTCGTTAAGGTGGAGAACTGAACCAAGAATTCTCTTTCTTTATCATCAATCGAATCACTGTTCGAGACCCAGGATTCTATTTTATCATCAATCCAATCACCGTTCACGTTTTTCTTTTTCTTATCAATGAATAGATCTCTTTACTTGTATGACTTAGATGTCTCGTATTTCTCGAAAAAGCGATTCGATTGATGGGATTTGGTATGATACTTATGAGATCGATGAGATTGATATTCAAATATTTCTTCTTAGAACGTATTGATTTGACCCCATAAGCGGGACTACCACCCCATAGCATGTTGCCGCCAGAAGCATAACCCCGTATTTCTTCTATAGAATCTCCTATCGGTCACCAAAGGGATATTAAATGAATGGAATTGGGACATGGATGGAATATAATGAAATAGAGCCGCTTTGAGGTTCCCTATGAAATGAGGCATGGAACAGAGCCACTACGAAGAAGTTCCCGGAGTTACGAAGGAAACTTCGAGCTCATATTGGTCATGGGTTGAGAATGGGAATTGAACTCTATGAGATCTAATCTCCTGTTGTTCCTCAGTAGCTCAGTGGTAGAGCGGTTGGCTGTTAACTGACTGGTCGTAGGTTCAAATCCTACTTGGGGAGATTTGATTCATTCCGAATTCTTTAATTTGGAATGAAAGGGTTCGCTTTGACTGTTAAGAGTAGGTAACCCATTCCCTCTGTTTTTGTTTCTATTGCATTCTATCTCATCGTATCACATTCTGTTCTGCGATATTTGGGAATCACCGTCAATACCTCGATGTAGGTCCGGGATAATCCTTTATTCCGCAGTCTGGGGCTATTTACAACTAGCCAATTAAGAATTCTCAGATGTACTAGTACTAGCAAGTACATTTTTGATGCAGTCATCGATTCTCCCAAGAGGCCACAATTACCGCGAGCAAACGTATTAATGACGAAGAACGTATTTTTGCTATTCTACTAATACTTGTATACTTATACTTGCTCTGCTATTCTGCCCAAGCCCGGCTGAGGAAGAATTACGGGGCGTAAAACAAAAAAAATATGCTGATTCGGGTGGACATACTATATTTAATATATCATTTATCCACCATTAAATTAACGATAAATAAAAAGAAAAAGTAAGGCCATTACATTTTGACAAAAGACCCACACCCAAGTTCCATAGCTTTGGGTCCGCTATCCCGATCATGATTTTCCTACCCCCAGGGGGAAAGGCCCTTCCCTTTTTGGCCGGTTGTGGGCGAGGAGGGATTCGAACCCCCGACACTGTGGTTCGTAGCCACGTGCTCTAATCCTCTGAGCTACAGGCCCTACCCCGTCTCCTCTAGATCTGTTCTCGGGAGTACCCTAAAAAAAGAACATTTCCTCTTCCCAGCCATTTCAGGTTAAGAAGATGTGAAAGCGCCTCTCTCTCTATAAGAACGGTATGTTCCGAGGCGTGAAGTGGGAGAGAAGGTGTGAAGATGTCGGAGTCTGCCAGTCATGATGGCATAAGCAGTATTATCTACCGTCATTGGAGGTGGTGGGGGGCCATATTTCTTCCGACTGAATTTCAAAAATTCTCTTGAAGATATTTTAAAGACACTGAAGATAAATATTAAATACTAAGGCCTAATTCTATCAAAGAAAAAATACTAAGGCCGCCTAAGATTCAAACAATTTGGTCAACTCCGTACTCACTAGACCTTATGGTTTACGGTTTATTCCTATTTTATCAAGAAAGAAAGAAAATTTATAATTATGGTTTATTTACGATATTCGAAAGTTCGAAAACTGTCTCATAACCAACCATGGTTAGGATCTAACTCCAATAAAACACCATGGTTAGAACCACTGACCGTAGTTACCACCTATGGTTCTTTCCACGCCCGATCCCCGTCATTCATACCAGTTCACGACAAAGAACTAATTAAAAAAAAAACGAAAAAAAAAAACAGACGGCGTTAAAGGTTCTGTTAGTTCGATTGACGGCGTGATACTCGATTTTTAGGGCCAGCGAAAGCCATTAAAACGCCGTAACGGGATTTTACAAGAGACGGGGTTGATGGTTTAAGATAGGAGCAAGAAGAGCCCTACGATCGTCAACGGAGGGTCAGGATAGCTCAGCCTTGGGCGGTTCAAGCGTTACGGAGAGTGGGAGAAGGGGGGTATATAAACTGGGTTTTGAAAGGGGGAGAGAGTATTTCGTTCTATCGGAAGAACAAGAAGGAAGAAGCTCTCTGAAGTTTTGCTCTTTTCTCTCTGATTTTCGCTTCGGACTTTCTTTTTCCTTCTGTCGTATTTTTAGATGCCAAAGAAGGTCATTCGCGAGACAATTGATGAGAATTCTACTGAAAGTCTGAAGGAAGGTTGAGGATCTGAAGCTTGTGAAGAGGGAGGAAGAAGGAGGTTTGTAATTGAGCACAGAGTGGAATTTATAGAGGTTTCGTGTAATTATTCTTCTGACAATAACTCTGTTTTGGTGCAGATAACATTTGAAGAGCCTTTGGACGGGGGGTTCCTTAGAAGGAATTCTAACTGGATTCGGTTCTTATTTGCGTGGTTGATTGCGAAGATCGGGTTCATTTCATTGAAGATTGCAGAGAGACGGTCGAGAATTTCGTTCAGAGGTCTCCACTTCAAAGCGGACTTTGATTTCTTCTTGTTTTCATGGGATTTATAATCTGAGACGTTCTTTGTTTGTGTTCAATTTCTGTTTTGCAGATACATTTCGGATAGATTTGGGTGGTTTTTAGAAGAAATCTGGAACCTTTCTATAAAACAATAAGGATAATATCTCTTTAAGAGAGATTGGATTCTTGCATGGGAGTACAAGGTTTGGGCCCTGAAATGTCACCGTTTTGTTGAATCCCGGTCATAGATTTGCATTTTTGTTAGTTTGAAGACTCAAGTGAGGAAGGCCCGTTTTCTTTGAATTCCCTGGGTGACAGTGGCAGAATCTGTGTGGTGCAGGTGAGAAATCATCATCTAATGAGAAGATCGAGAAAATTCTGTGTGGCGGTTTTCAAATTCAGCTTAGGAAATTTGATGTTGGTTCTTGAGGGGAAAATAATTCCAATTTTAGACTTTTATCTTTTGAATCAGAGTTGATAATTCTCCGGTAATGGTCATTTCCATGGCTTTCCTCGCTACCTTTCTCAACTCTTCCGTCTCTCTCTCTCTCTCTCTCTTTCTGCGACTATCGGATTGCATTTGGGTTTTTTTCTCTCTGAAAAAATCTCGATTGAAGACTTCTCCTCCATCTATGGCCTTTTGCAGAAATTTCAGTTCTCCCAACCACTAGTTCTTATATGGGATTTATTCGGTGTTTTGTTGTTTCCGCCATATTTTTTTAGTGTAAGTATACCCTTGAATTTTCTGTAACGGAAACATTGGAAAGGAAAAACCTTGTGTCAAATTCCTCTATTTATCTGTGAAGCTTTTGCTAGGATCTCTCTTTTGACGACCTCTGAATTGCGAACGCCATTTCTGACCCGATGACCCTCTGTTTGGCTTTCGATGACCCTCTATTCTTGTTCATCTTAATTTCCGGAAAATCCAACACTAGCCACTTCGTTGATTCTTCTGCAACCGATTTGAGGTTTCTTGTTCTTTCTCAAAATTTTTGCGCATTTTCCTAGTGACCATAAAGAGCTTCAATTGAAAATCTCGCACTTCCTCTGTTTTTCGTGATCTCCCATTTCCTCATCGCCATTTCATATGTATGTAATCTCCCGTCTCACCCCAAGGACAAGATTTCCACCATTTTTTTCACAATTCCTGCACCGTCCGATGCGCATCTTTCACAATCTTCGCTCTTCCCTCGTTTTTTGTTTATTATTTATGGAAGTTGCTGGGTAGCCATCTCCAAATCCAATTTCTTCTTCGCTTCCTCCATTTTAATTGAACGTTACCCTTTTTTCATACATAGATTAACCTCAGTAATTACTAATTATTTTCTATGGAATGGGACAGCTTTGTACGTTAACAAAAGGAGATGGATAAGGACTCTCTCTCTCAGAGGAGCAATCTCACTAATAATGCGAACGTAATCCATACGAACGGTAGAGAGACAACCGGAACGGACGGAACCTCGTTGCTGAGACCAGCTGGCTCGGACACCATCACGCAAACGACGTCGTCGGAATTCGTGTTGCAGTGGGGGAACCGGAAGCGGCTCAGGTGCATGAAGGTCCAGGTCAAGGACAACGACCCGACCGCCCCGGTGCAAAGGACCACGGTTCGGGTGGACCGGCGGGTCGTGAGGGCCGATAAGGACTCGTTGAGTCATCCCGCCGGTGGTAATAATGGTATTGGGTATTTGAATCTGCGTCAGCGACACCCTTCCCCTCAACCGCCGCCGCCACCACCATCGCAGCGAATTCTCAGGTACTTTATACGACTCTCCCTCTCTCTCTCTCTCACTCACTCTTGACTTTTCCATGCATGAAAACGCATATAATTCTGTGATGTTTCCTGCGCGTGTGGAACACGCTACGCCGAGTCGCCCTGATCTGCCTTGCCGGTGGGCTGGGCGGCTGGGTCCTGGGCACTTTCATTGGTTGTTGAGTAGACTTGTTGAAATCTAGATAAGTGAATTCGTGGGTGTGCTTTTCAAACCCTTTTCTCTAACGCTGTCGACATCCTGTTCGAATCGAGTTGGAGGACCCGAAGAAAAGCATCGCCGCCAGATCTATGGCACAGAGTTAGGAACCTGGTAAAAAATGATGATAAATACGAATTTCCCAATCCTCGACAGTGTTGTTTGAAGAGACTTTGAATCATAATGTCTTAGATTTTTGCCTAAAAAGAAAAAATATATTGTTCTATATGAATTGAGAATTTGAGACAACATACAAATATTCATTATCATACGTTGTTCAAGTTATAAGGTTTTTACTATATTTGTTGAATGTTTGGTGTTTTTTTAAAATTATGTGCGACATTTTTATGTGTCTCTGACTCTCTTCCTTTATAGATTTTAGAGTTTAGATAGAAATTTTAATAGGGTTTACTTTCTTTTATGGAATGATATAATTCCCTAGGATGGGCTCAATCATTAAGGACGCCAACTTGGACTGACTGTTTAGTGGTGATACAATTTAGGTCTATAAGATAACGTGTGATTTCAGCTTCGAACGTCTTGGGGTAGTTGGATGGACATCCTACAAATGAGTTTTTTAACCTCAATGCTTCATTTGGGCTTGGATAATATATCCATAAGGCTCGTTTAGTCATTTTAACCCACTTTTGTTTATGGGACATTAAAATAATAGATTTAATATATAGTATTTTTTTTTTAATCATAATCTCATCATTTCATGTCATGACATTAAAATAATAGATTTAATATAAATTAAATTATATGATGGAATCACTTTATTAAGAATTACACATGAGAATAAAATTTTACTAGTTGAGATAGAAAATATGAAATTACAGAAATACTAAGTAAATATTTAATTAATCTCTTTTCCTTAGCTAGCTGTGTGGACCTCATCTTTAGAAATCAGATAAGGTTGAGCTTTCGGAATCTTCATCTGCCTTTTATTTTTCTCTTTATAATATATATATATTTTTTCTTGTTCTTTGAGTGTGACTTTTGTTTTATCATTTTCTTTCTTGTTTGTACTTGATTTTGCCTAGTGTTATTACGGTCAAATTTTGTTGATGATAAGTCTAGTCTTGTTGTACTCGGCTGCGTCTCTTGCGTGGAAATGATTCTGTTCTATCCTGTGTCTTCTCTTCTTGGTCTATTAAAATTATAATTAAGGTTTTCTAGTTTCTAGCATTTAATGCTCTTTGACTTGAAGATCAAAGTTGGGAGTTGTTCTTTTTTATTAAATAAACACATAATTCAATTGTAAAATTATATCAGAAAAATATTTGTTTGGACTACTTCATTATTGTTTACGGATATTCTCTATTAACAATTCTTTTTCGTCTTTTTCTTTTATGCTTTCATTACTGATTATCATATTCGGGCAAAAGTAGGAGTATTTTAAAGGAATTACGCAGTCTTTAGGTCTCCAATTAGGTACTTACACGTAGCACAGCTTTTTAGATTTTATTTTTTCTTACCCGCACCTGATCAGGTCTCCTCTGCATCTGATCCACTAAGCCCAACATCCCCTCACCTCATGACCTGGACTCGTTGGAAACATGTAACGGTCAGTTCCGAATCCACGCGTCCTTCCACATTCTCATTTTTCCATCATCTAACCCATTTCTAGCCGTCAGATGATGTACAATTAAATAATACCGGTCCACCTCCATTCCGTATCACTGTCCACTTTTCAACACGTATTCTTAACACCACAAAAAAGTTTCACTCTAAAATCCAACGGCTCAAAGCCTTCAGGAAAACCAGGTGTGCCCATCTTATCTTAACCACTCCCTCTCTTAACACCCGACGCGATTATGCATGTCTCCCTTTGCTTGCCCACACCAATCTAGAATCTAGATCGTTCGAAGGTCAATTTCGTAATTGTTGTTGGTTTCTTTGTGTTGCTAATAGGAACTCGGAGGCATCGGGTGCGATGAGAGGACAGAGCAACGGAGTGGCGAGGGGAATTGCATCGCCGGACAGGGTTGGTGCGCACGACAAGAGAGGGAATCAGGCCAATAACCATAGCATCAACCTTCACCACCACCACCACCACCACCATCACAACAATCACAATGAGAATAACAAGTCTGCGGCGTCGTCGGAGACTGCGCACGATAGCAAGAAGGGCGGCGGGTCGTCATCCGGGAGCGGCGAGGCGATACCCCCAGTTTGGCCACCGAAATTCGTTATTGCTTTGACAAACAAGGAGAAAGAGGAAGATTTCATGGCCATTAAGGGGTCCAAGCTGCCTCAAAGACCCAAGAAGCGAGCAAAATTCATCCAGCGCACCCTCAATGTAAGCCTCAATTCTCTCCTCTCTCAGTTTTTTTTTTTAATTAAATTAATATTATAATTGTAGTAATCTTTGAAGCAGTCCAATAATGAATAAAGTCACTTAGGGGAAATAAGATTAAAAACATATATAATTATTCGCACCGAGAAAAAGTCAAGATTCTACGCTTGGAGCACAAGCAAAAGGTTCCGTTGATTGCAAGGCCATTTTCCTTTTTTAACGAGGGTCTTTTGGTAGTATAGGAAGCGGTTTTTGAGGAGTTTGTTTTTGATGTTTTATTCAGGGAGATAAGTCCATTTTATTAGTCTTTGGATCTGCTTTGCTTAATATCGGTAAAGCAGAGAAAGTTTTTGTGAGTTGACAAGATCCTCGCAGGAAAAACTGGACACGTGTCTCTTAGTCCCGGATGCGCACCCAACGGTGATACCGAAAGTTTAGATAATTTGAGTCCAGACAAATTAGGTTTACAAAAAATTATTATAACAGATTATCAGATTTGTCTTATTGTTAACGAAAACAATATATATATATTGCAATTTAAATTAAAAAAGTAACGATAGATACCATCTTATTTTTAGAAAGTTCGAAGACTATTTTTCTTAATTTAAAAAGTATTGAAATATTTAAGAAACTTGCCTGATAAATTATCTTAAAATTTGGAAGGAGCTTAACTAAATTATGGGATTCCTTGGAGTTTTCAAATGGTAGGAACTTCCAGAATTTACAAGGACCTGTTTGGCACGACAGCATAACATCAAGTTTCTTTAGTCAAGATATTAGTGATGTAATTTTATTATTATTTGATAAATATTTAAAGTGATAAGAAAATTATTAAATATTTGAAGCTATGGACTTAAAATGTTAAGTTGGTGAGGTGGGAACCTACACGTGTCAGTATATTCTGATAACTTCCTGTCATCACCTGGCCCAACAGCGAATAGAGGACGGGGATAGACGGTGCATAGCTGGCCAGGTGTACGGTTAGGATAGAATTGAATTATTAGATAACAGTTGATGGAATTAAAGCAGCGGTTTTGATTGAATGTGGCCGACACTAAAGACATCGACCAAGGAGCGACTGGGGCCCTTTCTTGTCCATTTGGCATTTACCTTTCTTGTCCATTTACGTAGGAAAACTCGTGTTTGAGGATATATTTGGTATTGTTCAGACCCTTTAATGATGTGCAGTGCGGTGGTTGCAGAATTGTTTTGCAACTTGGACCACACTAGCTAAGCTAGTGGACAAGTGGAAGACGCGCATGATTGCCCCTTTATTCACGTTATCTCTGTTTATTATTATTATAATTTTCTTTCATCTCTGTTCAATTTAGTGTACAGGAATAGCTGTCTTCTGTTTGTTTTGTTAGGCTAAGAAATTAGAAATGATAAGTGCAAATAATTAGAGGGTGTATTTAAATAAAATAATAATAAATATGCGTATAATTAAAATAGAAATATAAGTGTAGAAGGTGAGGAGCTCTACTGCTAAAAACCAAAAAAGAAAAAGAAAAGGTGAGGAGCTCATAAAAATAAAAAAGAAAAGGGTAATGAAATATTAGTTCGGGGGTCCATGTTTCCTGGGTGAACTATAAAGAAGGGGGCTGTTATAGGCGGGTCGATCTACTTTCTAGGTCGTTTGGTTGTGGCTGTAAACACATTGCCTGGATTGTTTTTGAAGATGAGATTGAGTTAAGATTAAAGTAAAAAATTAAATAAAAAATTATTATAATATATTTTTTTAATATGATTTTTGTATTGGAATTTGAAAAAATTGAATTGTTTATATTATTTTATATTGAGATTTAAAAAAAGTCTAATGATTAGATGAAAACATGTGTGTCTATAAGTAAACCAGACCTTAATGGTCCAATCTCGTGGCTGAGAATTTGGAAGTCAATCCCGTAGCTGAAGCGCAGGAAGAATTTTTATTAATTTATTTTTGTTATAGCTTTATGGCATCTCATTCTGTTTTGTTTGGTGTAATTTTTTGCTTCACAGTTGGTTAGCCCAGGAGCATGGTTGTGTGATCTGACTCTGGAACGATATGAGGTCAGGGAGAAGAAGATATCTAAGAAGGTACCATTTAAGATATTCAACCTTATTTTGCTTTTTCTACAGAAACTCATTTGAATTTTTAGTTTCATTCTTTTCATGGGAGTTAACAAATTTGAATTTATCATGGGCTTTATTCACTGACTATTCAATCTGTACAGAATTTAAATTTGAATGTCAAAAGGTCTAGATTTTTTTAAAGAAAACATCTAAAGAGTTGGCTTTATTTGGTGCAGAGACCAAGAGGGTTAAAGGCGATGGGCAACATGGATTCTGACTCTGAGTAGAAGATAATTCTCCTTTGGGAAAATGAGCACTGTTGTATGTGAGAGGGAGATAGTGTTTAATATGATGAGAAGAGAAATATGTAAGAAAAGAAAAATGTAAGAACTGTGTGAATCATCTTCACCTTTCACTTGTTGCAGCAATGAAAAGAAATTAATTAATTATTTGTTCCTTTTAATCTTGACTTCTATCTTTTTCCTAATTATTTTTCTTTCATACGGGGATTGTGTTTTTTTTATTCTTTTCTTTTTCTTTTTCTTTTTCTTTGGTTGGGTTGCAAATGATAAAGTTGGAACTCAGCTCACCTTATCAAGCCTAGGCCTTTGCCTTTGAATTCAATGTGTTTTTGACAATATACAGATGTGGCTATCTCATCTTTACTAACTGAGGCGTATTTGCGAAAAGTTTCTTAATTTAGATTCTCTGGACTTTTAAGATTAGTCGGGATGTGATGCAGGGGGATCTGAAATAGATGATGTTGAGTTGTCTAATTGTACGTTGATAGTGCTGAGATACCATGAATTGGCAGATCAGCGTAAAGGTAGGAAGTGATCGTGATCTCTTTCTAATGGGGAGAGTTTTAGGTGCGTCTCAGTCTTTTGGCTATAACTTTGGCTACGAGTGTCAGAATCGCGCATAAGATCTCAATTCGGAAAGCTCTTTTCGATATGCATGCTGTCTCACATCGAGCATGGCTCCATATGCCTTTTTTTCAAACTCAAATTCTGCTGTTTTCTCTTCCGAATTGTCATTTTTAGTTATTTTTTATTATTTTTGGTAATATTTCGTATGTTTGTTAGAAGACATTTTAAATCCGATTTGTTCTGGATTTTTCGCAGATTACTTATTTTAATTTGAATTTGAATTTTACGTTATTTTTGGGATTTTGCCATTTTTAGTAAAAATTCGGTTACAGACGAATTTTAGCTATATAGTTCGGCTTGTGAACTGATTTTCGACATTCTTTCATTTGATAATATTCAGTTTTTTTTTTCAGAGACGTATTCTCTGTATTTTGGGCGAATTTCTTGTGTTCTTCCCTGTGAATTCATCTGGTGAAACTAGCCTACTGAATAATCGCTATTCTGTCTGGCGTCAGTTGGTATCAGAGCTTCAACATCTTTTTGGGGTGAAATTTCATCAGTTTCAATGGCTGGTAGTCGTGGTCGCGGTCGTCGTGGGCAGGGTCCAAATGAGGAAGCCCAGTACTGTGATCGTAGCGTTCAGGATGCGATGATTGAGGATTATTTGCAGAGGCAAGTCGCAGAATTAATCCAGCGTCTGGCGGCGCGTGATCTCGAGGATCATGAGACCTCCGATCATGATTCTGAGTCTACTTTCGAAAACCCATATCACAATCGTGCTCTATTCCGGGAGCACCATGGTCGGGAGGAGCGTCATGTAGACCTCGATTTTCGGGTCGATCTGCCCGAATTTTCTGGTACATTACAGGCCAAGGGATTCATTGATTGGCTGAACGAAGTGGAGCATATCTTTGATTACAAGGAAGTCCCTGATCGTGTGAAAGTGAAACTGGTCGCCATCAAACTCAAAGGCAGAGCATCTGCATGGTGGGAGCAGTTGCGACGCTCACGAGATAGGCAGGGTAAGGCCAAGATCACTGATTGAGAGAAGATGAAGAAGAAGATGAAGGGTCACTTCCTTCCCTTCGGCTACACTCAAACCTTGTTTCAGTGATTTCACGCGTTGAGGCAGGGCGCGAGATCAGTCGATGATTACACAAAAGAATTTTACCAATTGGTCGCACGGAATGATTTAGTTGAAACGGAGGAGCAGTTGGTGGCGCGATATTTGGGGGGTTTGCGCCAACCCTTGCAAGACGTCCTCAACCTTCACTCGTTGTGGACTGTTTCGGAGGCATACCAACGCGCACTTGCTATAGAAAAACAGCAAAACAGGAGGCCAGTGATCAGGAACGATCAAAACAGTCGGCCAGTGATCAGGAACGATCAAAACAGTCGGCCAGTTTGCCTCAGGATTCCCGTCCTGTCCAGCAGCCACCACAGAGTAATTCTAACCCTACTACTAGATGTTTTTGTTGTGGGGAACAGGGGCACAAAACGACTGATTGCAGGAAGCCTGTTAATCAAAAGGGCAAAAATTTGTTAATCGAGGAGGACATAATAGGTGAGTCTGAGGAGATTGGCGAGCCCGTGTATGACGATGATGAAGTTGAAGATGTGCTGCATGGAGATTGGCGAGCCCGTGTATGGTCGTTCGCAAGAGTCTACTGACTCCCAAGGGCGATTCAGGGGATGATTGGTTGAGAACCAATATTTTCCACACAATCTGCACAGTTGCAGATAAAGTTTGTAAAATGATCATTGACAGCGGCAGTTGCGAGAATGTAGTATCCGAGGAAGTTGTCCAGAAGTTGCAGTTGAAGACAGACCGTCATCCTAAACCATACAAGTTGTCATGGCTGAATAAAGGCAGTAAGGTAACAGTAGATAGGCGATGCCTTGTGTCTTTTTTAATTGGCAGAAAATATTTTGATAATGCCTGGTGTGATGTTGTATCTATGGATGCGTGTCATGTATTGTTGGGTCGACCTTGGCAGTATGATTGCAGTGTCATTCATGATGGACGGAAAAATACTTATTCCCTTAACATCAAGGGATAAAAGATTGTGTTGGCGCCCCGGCGGGAAGGACTCACTCCTACCCCGGTAGCCAATAATACTAACCTGCTTTCTATGTCCAGATTTTTAGATGAGATTGAGCATGGGGACGTGGTCTATGCTCTACTACCTTGCGAGAACAGTGCAGTAACCGTAGACTCTGATTTTCCAGTAGAGGTGCAGCAATTGTTGGCAGAGTTTGCTGACCTGATGCCAGAGGATCTCCTTCCTGGGCTACCGCCTATGAGAGATATTCATCATCAAATTGACCTCGTTCTAGGGTCAAGTTTGCCTAACCGACCAGCGTACCGCCTCAGTCCCAAGGAGGCTGAAGAGTTGCAGCGACAGGTGGTGGAGTTATTGGAGAGGGGTTATATTCGTGAGAGTATGAGCTCATGTGCAATCCCTGCCTTGCTCGTGCCAAAGAAAGATGGTTCCTGGCGTATGTGTGTTGACAGTCGAGCAATCAACAAAATTACTGTGAAGTACAGGTTTCCAATTCCCCGCCTGGATGATATGTTGGATCAACTGTCCGGTTCTAAGGTCTTCTCAAAAATTGACCTTAAAAGCAGATACCACCAGATCAGAATAAGGCCTGGAGATGAGTGGAAGACAGCGTTTAAGACGCAACACGGGTTATATGAGTGGATGGCCATGCCTTTTGGGCTGTCCAATGCACCCAGCACATTTATGAGATTTATGCATCAGATATTGCGGCCTTTTATGGGGAGATTCGTTGTGATTTATTTCGACGATATTCTCATTTATAGTCCGACATGGGTCTCACACTTTGACCACCTCCATGCTGTTTTTGAGATGCTGAAAATGGAGTGCCTATTTGTCAATCAGAAGAAGTGTTCTTTTTTCACTACTTCTGTAACTTTTCTTGGTTTTGTGGTGTCTACTGATGGTGTTCATGCAGATCAATCAAAGATAGACGCAATCTTGGAGTGGCCCAAACCAAGGACCCTGCACGAGGTCAGACGTTTCTATGGATTGACATCTTTTTACAGACGGTTCATCAGAAATTTCAAGTGCCTCAAAGGACCTTGCACGAGGTCAGAAGTTTCCCTAAACCCTAAACCCTAAACCCTATCACAGAGTGCCTCAAAGGACGTGATCTCAAGTGGTATGAGGTGGCAGAGACTAGTTTTCAACTGGTCAAGCAGAAGATGACCGAGGCACCAATTTTGGCACTTCCTGATTTTGACAAAGTGTTCGAGGTAAATTGTGATGCATCTGGTATTGGCATTGGTGGTGTTCTGAGTCAGTCAGGGCGTCCAATTGCCTTTTTCAGGGAAAAGCTATCGGGTTCAAAGAAAAATTATTCCACCTATGACCTTGAGTTTTATGCCATAGTTCAGTCTTTGAAGCATTTGCGTTACTACTTAGTACAGAGGGAGTTCATCCTGTTTACTGATCATGAGGCCCTGAAGTATATCAATGGCCAACACAAGTTGAGTAGACGACATGTCAAGTGGGTGGCGTATTTGCAGGAATTTACATTTACGTTAAGGCACCAAGCTGGGAGCCTTAACCGCGTCGCAGATGCCCTAAGCCATCGTACTTTACTTCTCACTACCATGAGTGCCAGAGTTGCAGGTTTTGAGGCTTTCACAGATTTGTATGCAGCTGATCCTTCCTTCGGAAGGATATTTCAGGTTGTAATTGATGGTCGCCGTCATGATTTTATTTTGCATAATGGTTATTTGTTTCGTAGATTACAGTTGTGCATTCCAGATTGTTCATTGAGACAGCAAATTATAAGTGAACGTCATAACGAGGGACACTTTGGTCGAGACAAGACACTGGCCCTTTTCTCTTCTGACTTTTATTGGCCTAAGCTGACCAGTGATGTGGCTCATTATGTGGACCGTTGTTATGTGTGCCAACGGTCTAAGAGAGTTCTCACCAATGCGGGCCTGTACACTCCCTTACCTGTTCTTGAAGCGCCTTGGTTAGATGTCAGCATGGATTTTGTGTGGGGCTTACCCCGCACCCAACGGGCCTCAGATTCTATCCTTGTTATGGTTGATAGATTTTCCAAGATGACCCATTTTATAGCTTGCAGGAAGACTATGGATGCTACTCGGATTGCCCATCTTTATTTCAAGGAGATAGTGCGCTTACATGGTGTTCCTCAAACTATCACTTCCGATCGTGATTCCAAGTTCATCAGTCATTTTTGGAAGAGCTTATGGGGAAAATTGGGGACACAGTTGAATTTTAGCAGCGCCTACCACCCTCAGACGGATGGTCAGACCGAGGTGGTGAACCGGAGTTTAGGCAACCTTTTGAGTTGTTTGGCAGGAACTAAGCCGAAGCAGTGAGATTTGGTTTTACCTCAAGCGGAATTTGCCTATAACAGATCGAAAAATAAAACCACAAGCTTAAACCCATTTGAGATTGTCTATGGTCAAAACCCATCCGGGGTACTAGACTTAGCCCCTATTCCACGTATAGGACGTTTCAATACTAAAGCAGATGAGATGGCAGAGCATCTTCGGGGCATCCATGAGCAGGTGAAACAGGCTATTCATGAGAGCAATACCAAGTACAAGACTCGGGTTGATAGTCATCGTCACCAGGTACTTTTTCATGTTGATGATTTTGTTTGGGCTGTATTAACTCGTGATCGTTTTCTTGTTGGCGAGTATAGTAAGCTTAAGGACCGGAAGATTGGACCATGTGAGGTCTTGCAGAAGATCAATGATAATGCTTACAGGTTACGCATTCTTAGTCATTTAAAGACTTCTGATGTCTTTAATGTGAAGCACCTAAGCCTTTGTTTTGTGGATTCTGATGACACTACTTTGAACTCGAGGACGCGTTCTTTCCAACCCGGGACGACTGATGCAGGGGGATCCGAGACAGATGATGCTGAGTTGTCTGATTGCACGTTGATGGCGCTGAGGTACCATGAATTGGCAGATCAGCGTAAAAGCCGGAAGTGATCATGATCTCTTTCTAATTGGGGGAGTTTTAGGTGCGTATCAGTCTTTTGCCCATAACTTTAGCTACGAGTGCAGAATCGCGCATAAGACCCCAATTCGAAAAGCTCTTTTCGACGCGCACGCTGTCCCACATCGAGCATGCCATGTGCCTTTTTTTCGACCTCAAATTCCGCTGTTTTTCCTTTCGAATTGTCATTTTTAGTTATTTTTTACTATTTTTGGTAATATTTCGTATGTTTGTTAGGAAGACATTTTAAATTCGATTTGTTCAGGATTTTTCGCAGATTGCTTATTTTAATTTAAATTTGAATTTTACGTTATTTTCGAGATTTTGCCGTTTTTGGTAAAATTCGGTTACAGACGAATTTTAGCTAAATAGTCCGGCTTGTGGACTGATTTTCAACATTCTTTCATTTGATAATATTCAGTTTTTTTCTCAGAGACGTATTCTCTGTATTTTGGGCGAATTTCTTGTGTTCTTCCCTGTGAATTCATCTGGTGAAACTAGCCTGCAGAATAATCGCTATTCTGTCTAACGTCAGGATGCTATTTTGAGATTAGTCGGGATGCTAATAAAAAAGAAGTTATATTATTTTATTACAAGATCCTCTCGAGTTTTATGTTTTATGGCCTAATGCAAAAGGTATGACACAAGTTTAAGTACTCAATACTGTCTTTGAAAATCTTGTACATTATGTATAAAATGTATCAGCTCAAAAAAACAAGAAAAAATATAAAATGTATCAAAGCGGTGCTGGAATCTCCTGATTTTTAAACTGCATGCTCTTTTTGTTACTTTTTTGCTCGGTCCCATGAGAAAGTTTGCAAGCCAAAGCGTTTCTTTCTTCCCCCAAAACTCAAAAGCTTGCCCAATAAATTCGCCAAAAAATAAAAATTATATATATATTAGTGTTAAGGAAATTAAAGTGCCACATGAAAAGCTTGCCCAACAAATTTTTTCCCGCACTGATCACTTGTCTAACTGACTGAGAGAATCTTCATCACGACTTTTTAGTGAATGGGGATACCAATACCTTCAAATTATAAAAGCAACCGTCCAAAATAGTCTATATTTTCAAAAATTGAATCAATATAAAATTATATTATCTTACAATTATTATAAATATCAATTTTATTTTATAAAATATGCTGCATGTAATCAGTACATTCTTATATTCCTCTCGTTTAGTCGAGTTTGGACTAAGTGATGACAATTTACCTCTTCTCATTAATACAATTTTATCAGATATTTACATAAAATACGATAAATAATTTAACTTTCTCAAATCAAAAAATAATAATATTATAAAAAATAATATTTTATTCAACTTTTATTTAAAATCATCCCATCCCATTTCACTATTTAGACAAACTCTAAGTATTACAATATCTTTTCTAAATCCTTAATATTCTCACTTTTTGTAGTTTAGATAGTGAGTTATTGAGACGAGATTTGAAAGTTAAATAAGAGATTTGATAGTTGAATAAAATATTATTAAAATATTATTTTGTAATATTATTTTTGGTTTGATATTTAAAAAAGTCGAATTTTTTTATTATATTTTTTTGAAAGTTTATGAAAATTATAATGATTAGATGAATTAATTTAAGATTTGAAAGTTTTTATAATAATTTTTGAAAGTTTTTATTACTCCCAATCAGTCCCTAGTTGGGAATTTGTTTTGATGCCATTGTGCAATGACCTAATGAAAGCTCAAATAACATACTAATTTGTACTCTAGAATGAATTAGTAATATTCCCAATTGAAGTCTTTTTAAATTATTATAAACTTCAAAAATCTGTGACATTGGATAATATGAAATCTCATTCACTTTCTTTCTAAACTCAATTTGGCATCATATATCTTAGATTCTTAATACCTCACAAGGGATAAGTCAAGAGCTCAAAAATTCCACTTACGAAGTAATTGCATTTGGGATCAATCACAAGATCCTGCTTGTTTTTTTAATTGAGTTAAATTAAATTGAGTTGAAATAAAAATTGTAAGTTAAATAAAATATTATTAAAATATATTTTTTAATATTATTTTTATTTAAAAATTTAAAAATGTTGAATTATTTATTTTATTTTATATGAAAATTAAAAAAAAAATATAATGAATAGAAAACAAACCAGTCTTAAAAATATAAAGAGAAGAAAGAATCACACTAAACCATGGACCAATTTAAATCCAATCACCAAAAGTCTTCCTTAAATAATTCTCGAAGATGACTAATATGCCAACTCTTAACAGTGTATAATCAATTATTGAAGGAAAATATCTTAGGCTCTACTCAATGATTCCAATCTCCAAAAGAATCGCAGTCCCAACCCACATGAAAGTGCCCCCCCAACGCATTATTCTCCTATACCCACCACCCACCCTGAGGTTTCTTTCTTTTCTGACAGTCAGCAAGAGGCTCAAATTCTCTCAATCGTGTTGGATCTCCATTCTTCTCTAAATGCCCAACGATTCGATTTGGAGAAAAAAAAAAAAAAAAAAAGATAAGAAAAGAAAATGCTCAACGATTCAAAGCCAGAATTAATTGCTTGAAATATATTATTAATTAATTACTTTTTGACATAAAAGTACTCCACTTTCTCCTTTCGCCCTCTGTAAAGTGACAGACTCGTATGACTTTCCAGTGGAAAACCATGTGACTGTTTCAACGTGTCTGGCAAGTAAGCACCTCTGTGCGGGAAAGCATGGGATTTGCTTCGATTGCCAACAATGTTAGTGCGCAGGCAGCAGTGTAGCACCATTCTCGTGCTTTTTTTATATGAATAAATTTTCCACTAATTTAATGGTAAATAAAGTTATGCACCAATTTGCATCAATATTGAAGATAGAAATGTAAACTTCAATAAAATTCTTATATTTAAAATAAAAGATATAAAAATGGAGCTAAAAAATATGTGTTAATACACAGATTGATTCACAAATTCACTTGTAAATAATACTATTATATATTTTAAGACAAGAAAGAGAGAAAAAAAAAGTGAGATAGAAGTGCAGGTTCGCATTCAAGATCAAGATGCATGGAGATAGAAACTTAGAAAGGCAGATCTGTATAAGAAATCAACTATTTACTGAGAAGAAAAATAATAATATTATAATAGTCATAATTTCTCAAACCACAACAAAACCCATAATGCATTATATATGTATCGTTTACTGCATTACTCCTCAAAAAACTCACCACTAAGAACCACTCTCATCCCTAAAAAGGTAAAACAACAAACTCTAAAACATAAAATCCCAATCCACCCTATACGATCCATCCACGCCGTGAAACAATCCACAAAGAGAATGACGTGCCTCGAGAGATAGAGACTCTTAGACCCTGCGCGCAGATCCGAAGACAAGAGCCACGACAGAGCAGAGTAAAGCCCACCCCATGGACGGGGAGCTGGAGAAGGCAGCGGAGGTGGGACTCGGTGCCGGGGCTTCAGCTGTTTGGGCTTGAGCTGCACCGACCAATGCGACAAGAATGGCCATGAGAGTCATCAGCAACGAAGCCTTCGAGATAGCCGCCATTGTTGAGTGTTGAGAAAACCTCTCTTCCACTAGATCTTTGAATGAATGAAAGAGAGTCCGATGAAGAAGGCTTTGTTGCAGTTGTGTGTGAGAAAGAATAATTGTGGAGAGTATTTATATAGGAATTGAAAAGTAGGAGGTTAGGGCAACGGGCCACAGGCTCGCGATTAAGGCCGTGACAGCTGCATTTTTTGTGGGCCCCCAACTCTCTTACGAATTTTCCAAGCCGAGAACATGTTTTCAAATTTTGAACAAACGGCGCCGTATCTGCCAACAGGATGCGGGTGGGATCAGGGACTGGGAGGCCCTGACGCGCTTGTTTGAATACTCGCGTACCTACGAACGCGTTTTCAGAGCGCGTAGCATTGACGGGAACAGTTATGGTGTGGTGCTTTCGTGGAAGGTGGGGTTGTTAAGAAAAGGAGGAGAAAAACGGCTACACAGCGCATGATGGAGGTTTCTATTGGCTGGAAAGAAAAAAGGTGGGGACCACGGAGACCAGCCTGTAATGCGGAAGGTGGCGAGTCAAAAAGGGACACGTGGATGGTGGGAACTGAGAGGTTTTTTAAATTGAGAGGAAAAGATACGACAGGTGTACGTGTGGGATTCGGAGCTGGTTCTTGAGGGTTGCTGATTCTTTCGCAGTTTCGCTTGGCTTCTCTCTATGGTATTGATTATGGCAGACAGCTGGCCATCTGTCTGATGGGTCCATTTTATTTCAGACTTCCAGTCCATGGGAAAGATAACTGAAATTACCATAACGGACTTGCCGTGAATTATGGTATCTCTTTGGATATTAGTATATTTATTATAAATAAATAAATGCGAGATTGGCCCATTTGTTTTGAGAGGTAAAATTAAGATTTTTAAATTTATTATTATATATTTTTTAATTTTTATATAAAATATAATAAAAATTTTAATTTTTTTAAATTCTAAAACTTTTTTTTAAAATCTTTATCCAAAATTAATATTAAAAAAATATTTTATAATAATATTTTTTTATTATTTTTAATTTTTATCTTATTTTATTTCATCTCATTTTGAAAACAAACAAAGTTTAGTAATAGATTTAATTCTTTTAAAAGAAATGTTATAATCATAAAAAATAAAAAATAAGATAAAAATAATTTTATAAATTAATATGACATAATATAATATGTTAGATTTATTAAACAATAAAAATAGATTTATAATTTAACATATTATATTAAATTACATCAATTTATAAATTTTTTTTAAAAAACGAATGTGCAGGAATTACATAACTAAAGATTATATCTAGTATTATATTTTTTAATAATATATTTATTTATTTTAATAAAAATGAAAGGTAAGAAGAACAAGTCTAGTCTAGTCCACACGACTTGTACAGGAATTTCTTGACCTAAAATTTATTGCGTGAATGATACTGGGCTGCCCTAAGAAGGTATGCTATGGCTGTCATTGAAGTAACCCACCTCCAAACATCTCTCAATCAATGCGCTGGGGAGTCACCAGGACTGCAAATGATGATGTGGTGGAACAATTTCACACATATTTCAAATGTGTCATTCATTTTTGTATTATCAAGTACAGATGTTCATAACATATATGAGCATTCATTGCAGAGCTTGAGTCCACCATCCAAAACAGCCTTTGTCTTCCAATTAATGTAGTTTGTTTGAAGAAGAGTTTGTTTTGAATACACAAAAAAAAAAGAGCTGATTATGTTTCATTTATCTACTTGTTGGTACTAATTAAAAGCATGACATTTGTTTGTTATATGTTTTATTTGCTTTCTAAAATTTTAATTTTAATGCATGTGGCAATACTAATATACTATGACTGAGAATAGTAGATGTTATTTGGGATAAAGTTGGTTTGGATTGAGAGAACCCATCTCATCTCAATTTCATTATTATATTTTCAAATTCTAATTCAACTTTTTTAAATTTTAATACAGTTTTTTTAAATTTCAATTCAATTTTTTAAAAATTTAAAATAATAACAATATTAAAAAATAATATTCTAATAATATTTTATTCAATTTTTAAAATTCATCTCAACTTATCTCATCTCATCTCTCAATCCAAACAATGGGATTTTCGCTTCCAAATTCAGTAATGGATATTCAGTTATATTCACAATATTTTCTTTTTAATAATTTTATAATATGATATAGCACATTAAATAATTTAAATAAAGTTCATTTATAAATTTACTTTTATAAAAACCGGTAAATTTCTTTTGGATTCATTGTTTGAAATTTAAAAAAAAAAACAATTGTAAACAATCTGTATCATTTTAAAACATCTAAAAGATCACTCATAGTGACACTAGTTTAAATTTTAGTATGTATTTTTTTGTCATTTTTTTTTAAATTTTGATTTTGATTTCATTTTAAAACATTCTTTAAAAATATAAAAACAAATCAATATACTAACAATCACTTCTTTAATTATTAAATAAAAAAATTAAGAAAATAAAATAAAATATAAAAAGTGTCAAACTTGATGAGTTTTTTTTAACTGAAATGACAAAATGAGTACACTGTCATTTCTCTTCTTTGGAAGTGGGCTCCACTTGAGTGCAGAATTTGATTCCGTTATACAAAACAATTTCATCCCATTATTATAATTTTTTAAATTTGCAAACAAAATATTCAACAATTCAACTTTTTCAAATTTTAAAACAATAATAATATTTAAAAAAATAATATTCTAATAATATTTCATTCAATTTCAAGTTTAATTTAAAATCATCTCATCACATCTAGCAATCCAAATGGGACCTAAAACACCACATTTGTTTGGACTGCTGAAAGAACTTAGACTTGAAGTTATGTACAGTAGAGACTAGAAGATCTCTGGTAAGAACAAAACATACAAAAACAAACTATAACTACACAAAAATGTATTATATTGTTCTAAATGCTAGTCTTTGTACATCTAAGATTATTCTACACTGGCATTGCCAAAAATCTCAATGGATGCAGGAGAAAAAGAAAACATATTATCACAAATAAAGTTCAAATTTATGATACTATTCAACATGTATTACACAGAATTTTGCCTTGCAGTCTGGTGAACCTTTTCAGAACTAATCCATTATTCTCTTGCAGATTAGGCATTCCTTGTGGACTTGGTTGTCAGAAGACCAAAAGCTTTGGTAATAATTGTAATAGAGGTTGCAAGGTACTTGGAGCAAATTTTCTTGCAAATAGGAAACAAATTGAAGAGTATCCATGATTGTATGTGCAGTTGTCACCTTCTAAAATTCTCTTGAAGAGCACCTCTGTGATATCCGGTCGTCCGAAAGTAGCTGGGTGAGCACCACCCCTTGACCAATCCACCCAAGTGATGCTTCTATTTGCTAATAGATTCCCTGCTCGAATAGTTAGCATCGTGGGGAAATAATGCTCATCTACATAACATGCTGGTCTGCAAAATTGTTCGAATTTGGGGTAAAATATGGTATCTTCCACGATACCGATGGCAAGATTTCGGTTAACTTCGAACCATTGAGATCCTTTACGCCACTGGTTAATATGTACCTCAGGTGCCATGTTCGGACTATACCGCCCTCTCCCAAATGGTCCATGATCATCGAACGAACCCATGTAGCTATATCTGGATTTCATTACATAGCTGTAGATGACACTGAAATTATAGACAGGAATGCATGATTCAGACAGGAGAATGAACCATTCATTGGAGATATCAAGCAAAGCATTAGCGAGGAGTCTTCTCTCAGCATCACACATACTCATCCTTCCCCACTCCGCGATCTGCAGATGAAAAATAACAAACTCATTAACTCCTAATGCCGATGAAGGAATGAGCCGGACAAAAATGTTTGAAGACCACTTAAAACGAATATAAACATTCAAGAGTCTGTTGGTTGGATATTGTTGAGACCAATTCAAAAGCAAATAATAGTAGAATTAAGCCTACAAGTCACATCTCTTGTAGGATACCAAAACTATCTCAACTCATCTAATCTCATCATTACAATTTTCACAAATTCCTATACAATAATTAATTCAATTTTTTCAAATTCCGAAACAATAATATTCTAACAATATTTTATTTAAATTTCAACTTTCCTTTAAAACCATCTCACTCATCTCACTATTCACACCACTTATGGTGTTGGTGCCAGTGCTCTCCGTTAAAGTGGGACCTCAAATTGCTACCGGCCTACCCCATTCAATAATGACCATAAAGTTACCATTCACTTGCTACACCACTGCCCTCGCAGCCAGTTGCCTCTAAGCAGTATCTAACTGCTGCTTAGATATAGGGATGTGTCAATTGTTAAAGTGCTTCCCATAGCAGTTTACAAGGACAAGCAGCATCTATACCTGAACACGATCATCAAACTACCACTCCTTAGCTTACAAGGATGAGCAGCATCTATAGCTGAACACGACCATCAAACTACCACTCAACTACTTTGTCGTGGACAATCTACTGCAGTACGGGCACAACATAGCATTCATTCATATATTCTAGAAAGCAAGCTCTATAATATTTGTGTTGGCATGCCGCATGTGTGTGCTCACACATAACTTGTTTTCCTTAACACTGGAAAATTTCATAACCACTAGTCAACGTCATATACATTTAGCTAAAGCTACACTCTGATATCATCCAACAAGAAGTATCAAAACTTGCAGAAAAGCTATAAATAAGAAACCCATATTCCTACACCTTCATATGGCTAAACTTCATTCTTTCTCAGCACAGAACGCTATATATTATTGAGAAAACAAACCAGGACATATTATTTCACCTGAAAATCTGGATCATAATGATTTCTAGGGAAGATTGGTAAAAACATCGAGCCTTCTTAGCAGTTAGCTCAAATTGCATGGAGAGACACTCATACAGTGACTTGGAAAGGTCTCAATCCAGTAGCCAGCAATAACAATTAGAGTGAAGTTCTAACAATACCCAATAAAAAATTGCAAAGCTCCTGCTATCAACATCTACAATCCATTTCCCAAATGTAAAATCACTACGCTCAGTGTTATGCAATCGGATTAATGGAGCTCTAAGAAAGTCTTATCTAAAAATGAGATCTTACAATGATGTTCTTGTCGCATTTGTTTAAGACCCAATAAAGGCTTTGGGCATGTTCAGACGCTATGAGAATTCTCAAAACTTCTCATAATCTCATTCCCATACGCCACTCAAATACAAAATACTTCTCAATTTCAAAATCTCAACTTTTTAACCTTTTCATCTAATCATTTACCTAATCATTATTCAAACACAAAAGTCAATACAATTTTTACAAATTTCAAAACATAATACAAAAATCGACACAACTTTTACAAACTTCAAAATAAAAATAATATTAAAAAAATGTATTCAATTTCTTTTTTTAATTTTTTAATGCTTTTATTCAACCTTTTATCTCTCCATTCCCAAACCCAATAAACATCTTCACTCAACAATTTCACTACTATTTATAAAATTCTGAGATACTACAAGTGTTCAAACATGCCCCTCATATGTAACGTGTTCTATAAGGTAGGATCCACTTGGGCCTGACCCTTGTCGCAAACAGTTTTATGATAAGGATGTCATAATAATCAATTTCATTGAGGTAGAAGAAATAGACCTAACGGATCTATATAGTGGCTCTTCTCCATGGAATGTTGCTCTATACATAACTGAGATAGGGAACATCTGTATTTATGAGAATTAGAATAAACAGAGCTTAGTAGCAGAGCTCATGGATCTTTCTAGTGGCGCTCCTCAATAGAATGTTATCTTCCTTAGAGTTGCTCAAGATTGGGAAATTGACCATTTACATATTTCTTCAACCTTGTATAATCGTAAAGTGAATGAAGGAGCTAATAAGATCTTGTTGGGCTTTGCCTAGTCGCATTCAATCAATAAAGATTATAACTTCTCAAAAAAAAAAAAAAAAGATCTTGTGGTCTTGGTCCAAGAAGAGGAGATATAATAGAAGTCCTTTATGACACAATCTACAAATCCATTCTCATGGAAGGACATGTGGAAGACTAAGGCCCCCATAAAAGCTTCTTTCTTTGTATGGACAGATTCATTATGGAAGATTCTCACCTTAAACAATCTAGGAAACATAGAATCATTGTGTTGGATTGGTGTTATATGTGTAAGAAAAGTGGGGACTCTTATTATTGCATTGTGAACATACATGATTTCCTTGTATCTTTCAATACTCGTGCATAGGTGTTGCTCTTGTACACGTTCCATGTACTTGGCTATGCATATTTTTAATCTTGCTCTTATTTACTAAATAAAATAAAAAAATACAGTGTCTGGTTTCCTTGAAGCATTTAAAATGGAGCTCCTTTATATGGAATCTTTCAGCAACAATCGTAACTCTTTGTGATAACGTGATGGGGAACTGATACTTGGAGTAAGTCAACATTCTCTCTAATTCTCACAGATACAATTATTTCCTATCTCAGTTCTGTACTGAGCAACTTACTAGCACCTCAGTCTATGTTTTATGAAATGATCAGCAGTTTATTTATGCTATGCCCTGCATCGTGTGCCTAATCCATCATACTTTTCTATCAATGCATTTATCCAATCATGAGTTTTTTTTTCTATTGGCACCGAGTGTTCGGAACAGCATCCCGACTAATCCCGGGGGTGCACATGCCCTCGGCAAGGAGTTTCCCGAAAGTGCACCTCGGTTATTTCAAGGGGAAAATCTCCCAGTCCGATGGCCCCTAGAGATTGTTTGCACCTAAGGGTATTTGAACCTTAGACCTAAGAGGAGCATACCTCTAAGCCTAAAGCCTTTACCACTTGAGCCAACCCCTAGGAGTTTATCCAATCATGAGTTCTTAGGCTGTTTGTTTTGATGGAAATTGCTTTGCAGAAAAGTTTCCATATTTTTCAGCGTTTGTTAGGGTCAGAAAATGCTGATTAATGGAAACTGGACTACATGGTCAACAAGAAATAAAGCTTCTGAAGCAGAAAATGGCTAAACCCTTCTTAAGGAGGCTCACAGCCCTTCTTAGACCCAAGATACAACTATCATGAGAAGAAATGTGGAGTCAAATACGGAATGAATTGGAGAAAGAATTTAATGGACAGAAATTATGGTCCTAATACAAATATGGAGGAGGGATTAGGATCCTCTAGAGTTCCTGCAGGCCAAGGATTGTATGGGTCTTACAGCTGTTATTACTGTTTGTGTGGTTCTCCCCAGGCAACACCAACTCAAAAAAAGTTGAAAGACCCATGCTTTGTTTTTATCTCTCAAACTCTAGGTGCTAGATTTCAATCAGTAACCAAATAATGATTTTTAAGACATAACGAAATGTTGAGAGAATATTATGTTTGTATAGGGTAGATTTTTTATGGACACCAGTGGTGAGATGCAAATGATTTCCTGGTTAACCAAACAACAGAAGATCTTTACCAAATAATGAAAACTGAGTGGTTCACTACGAAAATATTTTCGAATGTTTTTTTTTTTCCCAGTTTTCCTCATTTTACCCAGAAACAAACACAGCCTAAATCTTTATTATCATGTTTTGTCAACATTTCTTTTGAAATTAATTTTGATCCAGTTTGTAAAAAAAAATTTATTTATTTTTTGATAAGTATTAATCTTTTATTGAATAGAATGAAGTTGGGCAAAGCCCAAGTACACAGGGAGTATACAGGTTGAGACACCTAATTACATTCTAGTGGGCTGCATAGAGAGTAAAAACTCATGTATATTCCCACCCCTCAAAATGATAGCAGAAAACCACTGAAAAAGAGATAAGACAAAAAAATTCCAGATATCTTCCGTTGCATGCTCTTTGTCGTTAAAGCACCTATCATTCATTTCCAACCAAATAACCCACATTAAACACAAGGGAATCATTCGCCACACTGCTGCCATATGAGCACTAGAGTGAGACCTATTCCAGCATGCTAGTAGATCCACTACACTTTTAGGCATGACCCAACTCAGCCCAGCTCTGTTAAAGATACCAGTCCATAACCATCCAGCCACCTCACAGTGTAGAAGTAAGTGGTCTATAGATTCCCCATTCCTTTTGCACATGTAGCACCATTCCATGAAAATCATTCCTTGCTTTCGTAGGTTATCGTTTGTCAAGAGCTTCCTATGTGCAGCTGTCCACATAAAAAATGCCACTTTGGTTGGTACTGGGACTTTCCATATACTCTTCCATGGAAAGAAAGTGGGTTGTAGGGCTGTCAACACCTTGTAGAAGGATTTAACAGTGAACTATTTTCTCCTTGTGTGTTTCCACAACATGCGATCAACCCCATTGGCCCCTAACTTTGCTGAATACAAGTGACTGTAGAAATCTGCCCGCTCTTCAAGTTCCCAGTCTTGAGCGTTTCTTGTGAGAGTGACATTCCATGTTACCGTCCCAGTGGCGCAACATAGTACATCTGAAACTAGAGCTTGCTGATTTCCAGCCATGTTAAAGACAGCTAGAAACGCAAGGCAAAGAGGGCTCTCCCAACACCAAGCATCAACCCAAAAGCGAATCCGTGCTCCATCACCTACCTCAAACTTGAGATGTGTTTCTTCACTATATATATTTTTTAATTCTTCCTTTTCCCTTTTCTTTCAATTATGCGTTATATCCAAGAGTCATTTTTGCATAAACTTTGGGTCTATACAAGCAAGTCTTATATAGACAATTTAAAAATTTGCTGAAAATCTCTAAACCAAAATCCTATATTCAGCCATCAGGTTAGTGTAGAAATTGATGATAGATCAAAACAAACATGGTGCAGCCAAACAAAATCATTCTATAAGAAACTGAAATGAAAACAAACAAACAAGAATCCAGTACCAAATGCAGAATTTGACTATGTAACCTCATAACAAGAAAGTTTAACGTAAATATTGATACCTGGCTAGGGATCTGTCTCCTATAAAAAACTGATGAAGGTGGGAAGTTGGCCTGGAACGATGGCAGCGAGTGAACATATATTGAATACAACCCTTCATGGCCCTTCAAAAACCTCTCCCATATAGGTGCCAGTGGCAATGGCCCCTTAGTCAAGAACATAAATGCAATCTTAGGAACTCTTTCGAAAGGATACTTCTCTATCCGAGGCACAATAGAGGCCCTCCATAACAGTTCCTTATCAGTCATGTTATGCATTAAATTCGATGGTGGCGCAATCCATTGCTCCAAACTACTTGGTTCCTCGGAGCACGGCCGGAACGTGGGCTTAGCCATTGTTACCACACTATTAATTCCAAAGTACCGAATTGTGTGTATGCTAATGATAGAAAAGGCAATGCACAGAACCAGAAACAGCACAAGTACCCGAATTGGCCTTAGCTTTGAGGGTTTAGATTGGTTTGTCCTGTTTATAGGCGTGGATTCCTCGCCTTCCTCTAACGGCACAACCCGCGACTGCATAGTGATAACAAAAGTACACTAGAACTGAACTTCTGAGTCTTCTGTTTTCTCTAAAACCGAATCGAAAACAGCCTTTTGGGTCTAACAAACTTCAAAAGCTCCAAATTTAGGATAATTACCACTTTTCCAGTAAAACTGGAAATCCCGAGTCGGGAATTGCATTTTAAATTATAAAACTCAACAGCACTCTGAGTTTTAAAACAGGGGTCTTCAACAAAGAACCGTTCTCGGCAGCAGCGAGTGTTGCAGATCTAGAGCTGATAGTACAGAACCCAGAACCGATTTTCAAACATTTAAATTAATTCAAAACCAAACATACAAAGATCATATGGGTATTTAATGAATATATATTCCCTTGAGGTGGGGGACAGTAACGAATCCAACAGGGGTTAGCGGAACGTACCAAGTGGCAGTTGATGTACCATGAACTTCAGATCACGAAGGTTGACGATTCTTGACAGTTGGATTGCTGTAAATTGTGTTATGCGAAACTTAAACTGTCACAGAGGCCCTGGTCGTATGTGAGAAGAAGATACCAAAGTCCGGTAATGGCTCTGCCTCTACTGCTACAGAAATATAGCGGGCGAGAGACAGAGAGAGACAGAGAGAGGGGGGCCCAAAAAGTGGAGGAGTGTATAACGAGAGGAAGATATACTGATATAGAGACTAGTCTAGAGAGAGAAGGGCGTGGAAGCCGTAGATTTTGTTTTCTTTTCTTTGCCTTTGGTTGCCATGTTCGGTCCGGCATTGCCTTTGTTTTGTCGTTAGTTTGCTTTTCTTTTGGTTTAGATATTTCTTTTTTTTTTTAAAACTAATTTCTCGTATTAAAAATAAAAACTGCCACGGCACCTCTCCATAAATTCTTCAAATTCGAGAAGCATTGATCATAGCAATACAAATTAAAAATTCGATCAAATCGGGATATTAATTACCTAAAATAATTAATTTTTGAAACCCATAATATTTTCTAATTAAAACATTTTCTAACTTCATCTCCAAGCTGGATTTAATTATTTAATGGTAAAGGTTTAAGAAAAATTAAAAAAATCGATTGAATCAGATTGGACTGAATCAAACGGTAGATTCAATTCGGATTGTAACCAGTTTAGTACAGTATCGATTTTTAAAACTAAAAGGCGGTTATAAATCGATACGATATCAATTTTCATATTTTAAAAATAAGTTGAAATCGAATCAAATTAGTATATATATTTTAATTTTTTCTATTATATATGACTTTTATATTATTATATATTATATGCTACATTTTTAATAATATAACATGAAATTTTAATATTATTATTCATGTATATTAATCATACAACATAAAATTAAAATACTAGTAAAATTTGAAATTAATTATACTATTTTAATTTTATTATTCAAATTTATTAATCTCAATAATAAGTTCGATACATTTATATCATACTAGTATAATTAGACATCAATAAATTAGTAATTGTTAATAATAAATATTAAATTCTCATAATTAAGTTTAGTATTAAAAAAAATTATAATTTTAAACATATATAGAATTGCATATGTAAATGGTAATTCAGAAAACCAAATCAAATATGACCAAAATTGAAAAATCAAAAGTTTTGGTTTGGTGAGGAATTAGTACGTATTAGTTCTTAAATTTTCAAAATTGATATATATCGTTTCAATTCCAAAAATTTTCAAAAATCATACTAAATTAGATTGATTATAATTTATACTCCTACTTAATAGTAAAACAAAATATAATATAATTTTTTAATTTAAAGAAACTAAAAACAATTAATTAAAATTGTAAAACTTAAAAAAATTGTGCATGTATGATGTAAGAGAAGTTTTATCATAATAGAAAGATTCTATAAAAATAATTTCACAAATATAAATGCATTATTGTGGTAAGCTAATTCTTAATATAAAAGTAATTTTTATAATCTAATGTATTATATTAAATTATGTTAATTTATAAATTTATTTTTTTTATTTTTTTTATAATTAAAGCATTTATCATTATACATAATTGAAATGGTTCAGTTCTTATCAGCTTTATTGATGGATGGAAGTTATGATTTGTTATCAAAACAGAAATGGTTCAATTCAATAGTCGATTTGGACACAAAAAAATGCTTTAGATTAGTGATAAGTATACGAAAAAAACACATAAAAAGCAAAAAATATCGCAATTTATGCATTGTTGACGCGATTGTTTAGACACATCGATCTTCAACCAACCACCCGACTCTTTATGCAGAGGAGACTCTTCCCCATCCTATCAAATATTTTATTATTCGTCACTTTTTCTTCTTTTAAAGATATAGGCATGACTTTTACACAATTTCCACAGAACTCATCAACAATATATAACTGTTTTTTTCTTAAATAATTTATTGGATTTTATATTAAAATAATTACTAATATGCCTACTAACTTTGACACCTTATTTTGATATATTATGTATTTTGATTTTTTTTTATTTAATAATTAAGGAGCTGACTGTTAATGTATGGATATTTTTTTATAATTTTTAAAAATATTTTTAAATGAAAAAAAAAATTGAAAACAATAAAAAACAAAATTTTATCTATCGGTCAAAATGAACAATGTTACCCAGATAATAGAATAGCTTTTACTTTTTATATTAATTAAATATATAATAAATATATAATGAATTGCTCTATTTTCAAGGAAGTGTACAAAGCATATCATTCGTTTAATTTAAATATTAAGATTCTTAAGTTTTTAAAATTAAATTATACCATATAAATAATAATTTTAGAAAATGTAGATCGACTCAAATAACATAATTAATTTTATCATACTTGGTTCGTACTAATACTGTTACCTTCCCCTCTTCTCCTCTTCTCCTCAAAGGAAGTGTACAAAGCCAATTCTTTTCCCCTCTTCTCCTCCCCCTGTGCTACTTGGTTCGTACTAATACTGTTACCTTCCCCATAGCAAACCCAAGAGAGCCATATATAGGTCCAATATTCAATGCATCATTAATTGAGGAAAAAAATATCAAGACGTAAAAATCATAAAATATATAAATATTTAATATCATTTTATAAAATAATAAAATTCTCAACCAAAAAAGAAAAATAATAATTGTAAGCAAAAAAGAAAAATAATAATTGTAAGCAGTGCCAGAGCGAAAGATTTGTTTTAGAGATGATAAAACATAATTAACACAAAAAATATAAAATTTTTTTTATTTTATTTCTATATATTTTTTTATGCAGTATAGAACAATATAATATTAAAATTTACAATAAAAATAAAATAAGTTTAATATAATTTATATATTTAAAAAATATATAATATGTCAAGAACATGTCATTATAATAAAAAATATTAAAAATACGTTAGAAATTATCTAAATTTTTTTTTTTATATTTATCTGTAATAAAAATATTTTTACCCAGATGACTAACACAAGAGAAGGGTGAATTGAGTTGTATTAAAAAATTAACAATTATAAAACAAGTATACAATATAAAATATAAATAAAATATGAAACAGTAATAAATATAAAGAGTAAAGGTAAAAGAGAAGCAAACTCAGTATATTAACGAGGTTCGGCCCTACTGCTTATGTCCTCAGCTCAAGCTACCTCTTGAGGATCTCCAAATCCACTATTCAATCTCCTTTAGGTGGAGATAGAAACCTATTACACCTTTAAGTAGCACCGCTCCAAAGAATCCGTGTTGAACACCCTCTACACTTCCAATCACCCCACACTTGGTGATTTAACTATTCCCCGTGTAGAACACCTTCTATACTTCCAATCACCTCACACTTGGTGATTTAACTATTCTCCGTGTAGAACACCTTCTACACATACAAGAGTTATACACACATTTTTACTAATACAAGAATTGATAGTGGGTAAACTATCAGAAAATACTCCTCAATGAGTGAAATAAAAACAATACAGCACAAACTATATCTTTCAAAATAAATAAGGGTTAAGGCTCAATGCTTAGAGAAGAGAGAATGAAAACTTTGAATGAATGTTATATGCTCTTGGTGTTGTGAATGTGAAGCTCTCAAATGATCTATTTATAGGCATATGAGACTTCATATTCAAATTTAAAAAGATTCACATGTCAAAAACATCATCATTCACTTTTTTAAAAATTTCAAACCTAATCTTTTTACTTTTTACATGTGATAAAAGGAGCACACTTTACTTTTCAAAAATTTTAAATCTAATCTTTTACTTTTTGCATATGACAAAAGGAACACACTTTATTTTTCAAAATTTTCAAATAAAGACATCTACCTTTTGCATAAGTCAAGAAAAACATCTACCACTTTTGAAAATATTCAAATAAAACATGCGCATGTGAAAGATGACAATCAATCATCTTAATATTTTCAAAGTTCAAACTTTTAATCATATCATGCACATGTGAAAGATGACAATCAATTGTGACAAAAGGAGCACACTTTACTTTTCAAAATTTTCAAATAAAGACATCTACCTTTTACATAAGTTAAGAAAAACATCTACCACTTTTGAAAATATTCAAATAAAACATGCACATGTGAAAGATGATAATCAATCATTTTAATATTTTCAAAGTTCAAACATTTAATCATGTCATGCACATGTGAAAGATGACAATCAATCATCTTTCAAAATTTTTAAAGTTCAAATATTTAATCATGTCATGCACATGTGAAAGATGACAATCAATCATCTTTCAAAAATTTCAAATTTAATTTTCAAAATATTCATGCACATGTGGAAAATGTATTTTAATGCTTTATGATAAAATATTAATTTTGAGCGTTAATCCTAATTTCGAATTTTTAAGAGATTTACAAAATTACTCTATGATTTTAATATGAACTTGTTCCCTTATTGCTCATGCTTGCTTCCTTGATGTGCTTGATTCTATTGTGTGGACAACTTGAACTTGAGACTCCTTTATTTTTTGAATTCATTTGTTATCATCAAAATCTATGTGTAGATTTACATGAAACTTGAAACCTTGAGTTCAACAAATATGTCATCATGTTATTATATCATTTTATTTTATATGAAATGTATTTTATTTTTAAATTAGATTAAATTTTATAGAATGAGTCAAAATAATTTTTAGAGATGAGGCTAATACGAGATAAAGTTCATATTTATCTTACTAAATTATAAAAAAAAACTAAAATACATTACCTTTTTCTTTAAAAAAATTATATTTCATTTTTTTTAAATGAATGGAGCCAGGGAGTAGGAGGGCCATACCCCTGTCCCAACGTGACTCTGCCACTGATTATAAGAAAAAATACGATATCACATAAACTGATACATTCTAATACTCAATAACAATAAGTTTATTGAGAATATAAGAAAACATGAAGAAAAGTCGATCTTTTATATTATCGATCGCATTATGTATATTATATAGGATGATGCTAGCGTGTTATCTGAAATTTATCATTTTAGATAACCGTTAGGCAAAAATGATGTTTTTATTTTTATTTTATTATCATTTAAAAATATTTTAAAAAATATAAAAAAAAATCAATACATTAATAATCAATTTTTTAATCATTAAGTAAAAAAAATTAAAATTAAAATATATGAAGTGTCAAATTAAAGTGTAAGAATTAGTAGATAAATTATCATTTTCCTATTATATATTGGAAAAATCGACAGCTTTTATTGATGAGATGATAAAACGACGACACCCTCAAGATCGATCTTTGTTTTTTATCATCAACCTTAACAAGAAAAGGAAGAAAAAATTCAAATTCATGCAACTGCTTCCTTCTATCTTGGCATATCCAACAAACACTGGATATATCTATCTATACATGTAGATGCTCTCCTTTTCACCACCCTCTAAACATGATTTAAGTTCGTTTTAATTTATGTCAAATTCATCATTATAGTTTTTCAAATTTATATATAAAATACAAATTCTAATATAACTTTTTCAAATCCTAATATAACATTTTTAAATCTCAATATAATTTTTTCAAATTTTAATTCAAAATTTTCAAATTCCAAAATAATAATAATTTATTTAACTTTCAAAACTCATATTAACTCATCTCATCTTAACTCTAAATCCAAACAAAACCATAATATGCAGGCCGACTGAAAGGGATAGCCAACTAGGCCACTACCTAAGCGCACTAGCAATGATATTGCTAAAATCCATTACAAAGTCAAAATGAAGGTAAAATGATCAAATAAGTCCTACATTGGACTTGCCAAGTCCAAAATTATTTGGTTTTGATGAATAGTAAATCACTCAAACTTACCAAATATACAGAGTTACTATTCACTATTCATTTTATTTTATTCTACTTTAATATTTAACATATTAAAATTAAATATATTTAAAATATTAAAATCACTAAGACTTGCTAAAAATTATTTTTGACAAGTTTATTATTAATTAATATATTAAGTATATAAAATTAATATTTAATATCTCGAATTGATTATTATTTGTCAAATTAAAAAAAATGTATGATTTACTAAAATTAATATTTAATATATTAAGTTTATTTGCAAAAAAAAAATTAATTTTTTTAATTAAAATATATAATATAATATTATTATTTAGATCTTGATTTAGCTAGATCAATGTGGAATCCTTGACTAAAACCATATGCATTATAGCTAAAAGAGTGAATTTAGCCTTCAATTTAGACTTAGTAATGGTTAGACCGTTGCTAAGAGTACTAGCAATGGACTTACTATAATTTCCCTTCAAATTGTATATTTTTGCACATTTTTTAAATTTAAAGAGTTTTAGAAGATTACTATTTACAAGTAGAAAAATATTCCCCTTTCTTCACATTTTTCTCTCCACAATTAATTAAATTTGATGAAATTTTTTGAAAAATGTGTAAAAGTGCACAATTTGAAAGAAAACTATAGTAAGTCTATTGCTAGTACTCTAATACTCTAAGACTTCCCACCGCCTAAGACTTCCCACCTTGATTAGTCCCCACATTTTGCATAAAGATAGAAATTTTAATTTAAAAAATATATAAATTTTTATTTGAAAAGATTTTATTAAAAATATACAAAATTTTTAAACAATAGTAAAATTAGAACAAAAGTAATAAAATGATGTGTATTTTGATGTTGATGGCCTTATTTGTTTTTAAAATTAAGTACTAAAAAAAATTTACTTACAATAAAGTAAATATTTAAGTTATAACAAAGTCTATTATATTTACCAATGTTTTGAATACCGTACCGGTGAGTGTACCAGTCAAGGCACTGGAACAAAATATTTCGGTACTGGTACCGTTTCGTGTACCGTTTCGGAATAGTCTATACATAAAAAAAATTAAATATATAAAAATATATAAAAATTATATTTCAAAATAATAGTCCCAATTATATATATTAATATATATGTAAATAATTTAGTCTAAATTAGGATAAAAAAATAGGAAGAAATGAAAAAAAAAAATCTCAAATCCGGTATCGGCCGGCACATATGGCCGGTACGGCCAAAATCTGGACCTGTACGAAACAGACCCCATTTCTGTACCGGCCACTGCTCTAGTACGGTATGTACCGGCCGTTCCGGCCGGTACGGTACGAAATTAAAAATATTGATATTTACATTTCAAAACTTTTAAATAAAATTTTCTTATTTAATATTTAAATATTATTTTTATTTTTAAATTAAAATATAATATACTCCTAAAATCACAAAATATATTAAACCGCTCCTAATATGCATGCGTGGCAGCGTGCAGCATATTCCACAGCCAAAACTATGCACGCACGCGTATCATGTTCGCATGAGCTGTACTATTCAGTTTTGTTATCTTTTGTCAATCGAGGAAAAGGTTCCGCATTTTCTTCTCAGACACATAAAATACTTTCATATTCTATCATTCTATGTGGAACCCGCAACTCCCCTCCTCACCTTCACATGGCTTGTCGCCCAGCGTGCGTGGAATCAATGAGAAATTATAGAATTATATATAAGTGATGTATGATCAGGAATTATGGAATTATATATTTCATAATATATAAGTTATGTAGAAACATTTTAAACAAAAAAAAAAAAAAGTAAATATATAAGACCTATATAAAAAAAATTTTAATTTTTTAACAGTAAATCTCACTTTTTTTCAAAATAATTGCACGTTACTTCAACTTTTCAAATATATATAACATTATTTAGAATCAATAATACATATTGCTTCAAAGAGAAAATTAATTATTTATTATGGAAAAGGCTCTATAATAATGAAATCTGGAAAGCTCTCACAACTTAAGCAAATTCATTCCAGCACTAAAAAAAATGTCTCCCAAATGAAAGTAAAAAATGCAGAGTTCTTTCATTCTACTCAAATGGTAATAGGATTATTGACAAATGAATAATGATATTCCGAAACTTTTTTCTACAACCAACCAATTTAACATTGCTACTTCAAAAAACATACCCATTTTTTTTTTTAAATTCAGATTTTTATAACCGCCCGCCATTTAAAAAATAAACTTGTAAAGAGTTGCTGTGTTATTAGTCATAATGCATACTACATGCCATTAGATTAATGTTTACAAAGAATAATGCATACACGAGCACTGAAACTGAACACCTATTTACATGCTATGTCCAAATAGACCCCTTTGGAGCACACTTGAAATCCTACTGGTGGAAAAATATAGGTGTTACTGCCATACAACAATTGCCTTCTCCAGAAAAGCCTAGAGAGAAAGCCTCTAACTTGTCTCTAAAAGCTCCCCAAACACAAGGCTGAAACCTAGGGAGGAAAGCTCCTCCCTCCCCCCTCTTTCCCCCCCCATCCCCCCTTCTACATTCTTTTATGTTGTTTTATGGTTTTGCAGTGGCCTTGACGAAATGATGGTTATGTTTTTGGTTGGTTTATGGCGAACAATTGATCTAGTATTCCCTAGTGTCTAATGGCATCCACATGCCCTATCGCAAGCCTCTCAAAGTGATGGTCTTTTAGACAGAAGAAGTTTGCCGAATGAAGTTGCGCATGATCCACACACCACTACTAAGGGCGTCTTTCTGCTGCCATGCACAACTTTTCTAGGACCAAGACCATCGTCTCCTTCAAATTAGACCATCCATCATACTCTAAGGGCAATGCGTGTCCCTCACGAACCACCATAGTTGCTTTGTCAGTGGTTTTTATTTTCCTCAAAGATTGAAAACACGGATTTATATTTTTCTAGGATGTAAATCATTGTTTCTCATGTTATTTAATTTCTATTATATATATTTTGTTTTAGAATAACAAAAAAATAAAAAAATACATAGTCTCTTATGTTATATTTGAATGTTGAGAATGTTTGAGAATGTTTGTGAATAGTAGTAAAAAGTAGGTAAAAAGTAATAATAAAATATTGAATAGTAATGAATAATAATAAAAGTATATGAAAAATAATAATAAAGTAATGAATGATAGTAAAAAGTGTTTAAGAGTATTTGAAAATTTCTTTCGTAAAGTGTCAAACACTCTCAAACATTCTCACCGGTACACGAAATAGTAAAGTAGGTCTCTAGGACGTTTGTCCATAGAGTGTGTCACCTACTCCATCATAGAATGGGTACCAAATTTGTTTCCACTTTGTTTTGGACAAAATTGTGTTGTTTCTCAAACAATAGTTTATTGAAATTTCCAACAAGGACTAGACCATATCAATTAATATTATGTACTAGGGAGCTATTAATGCTTTAATAGTCTTGTAACGTACATAGTTTGAAATATCGTACCGTACCGGCCGATACATATATTGCTTATTCTGTACTAGCCTAAATACCGTCTTATATTGACCGTACCGATTTTTGACAATTTTTTATTTTTTATTTTCATTTCTTGCTATTTTTTTCCAATTCAAACTAGATTATTTACATATATGTATTTTTATATATAATTTATTCATATATTTACTATTATTTTAAAATATAATTTATATGTGTATTTATATATATAATTTTTTTTATATAAATTATTCCAAAACGATATATGAAATAATATCGATATCGAAATATTTTATTCCAGTACCTTGACCGATACATTTATTGGTAACGTATGTTTAGGGTCTAGTTGTAATGTCCATTATTAATTAATGGATATGCTTTTATTTAAAAAAAAAAATCCTGCTGGTGGAAACCGTTTCCTAGAAGGGCTGGAGTTACAAGGGTTAGCACGATCTTAAAGGCATTTTCTATGTTCTGCAAAGAAATCTATTACTCCTGCTGCCTGTATATCACCATCAATCTGTCATGACATGCATGCTACCCGCAAAACATAATTATCAGCATAATCAGTCCATAGCTCTAATCAGAAATTTTATGAACAAATCCAAGTCAAACACGTCACATTCAGCCAATTTCAGAGATGAACCAATCCCTAGATTATATAAAGTATCAGAATGCTTCTACCTCATCCAGAGAAAAAACCGTTATTCATATATACGAAGAGATAATGTTGATAAGAGAGTACTGCTCTCTACTTCACCACATCAAAAGTAGAACGAAGATTGGATATCATAACTGGGCACTCTCCCTTCTCATCATATTCTGCATAATCCCCTCCTGACAAGTCAATGCTGTGAAATTTAGTTCCTGCAATCTACAAAATGAATAGCGCTGTAAATTGACATCAACCATACTTCCAAATGGAAGGTATATAGGAATATATAAAAGATTATATACAGGTAGTAAATTGCGCAAGGGAAGTGCACTCCAGCAACAGCTGAAACCATTTAGTCAACCAAACAAACATACTGACATAACCATTCAATTTTAGTGCAGAATCAAATATGGAAAGATCTGACACATTTCCATTTCAGGGTTCTACAACAACAGGGCATGATCATCCAAACTTGGAAGACATAAATTGTCAGCCACCGGAAATCAAATCGGGAAGTAACATTTCTAAGAGAAATGTGTGTTTAGAAATGTGTGTTTAGGAGCAGCATGATGGGATATACAGTAACTTTAGCTTAAAATAGTGAAAATCTACATCATTCAACACATTCATTGCGTAAGACCATCAAACATAGATGTGACTTTCTCAGAGAAAAGTTTTCTGCATTTGAGAAAACTCACCATGGTCCATAGGAATCATAGAGAAAAGATTTATTGCATACAATGAAGAATATCTATAAATTCATGAAGTGACTCCTGCAACAGAATTTCTGTTTTCTTATCCATTACCGACTTACAGATAAATAATCATATATTTCTTAAAACATCTGGAATGCTTATGAACAATTAAGGATATCAAGACTTTGAAACCATGCATACAACTTCATGAGGAATCTCTGTGTAGAATATTTATAAAAAAAATCAAGATTCAAGAAGTCAACTCGCACACGGATGAACTAATATGGTGGAACACATTTGTGAAGCCATTTGTGAAAATGTACCAGAAGTATAGGTTCCCATTCTTATGCAAGAAAACATGCAAATGCAACAACAATACTGTAACTCCAAATCAAATGTGACACTACAATGGAATGTGAAATATGGTAAGAAATGGGAATAATATGCTCAGCATAATAATAGATAGGGGACAAGACGAGAACAAGAAGCAATTAGCTCTTAAACCTTGCTAGCAACTCCAAATCAAATGCAAGGAAATATTCACCCACTCACATGGGCTCTTTCAAGTTCAATAGGAAAGCATATAACAGTCTTGTATACACCAATATTCTCAATTTCTCATGTTCAACAAGAAAAGAATGGAAAAAAATGGAGGCAGAAAGGGGGTGGGAGAGGGACAAACTTACCGATTCAGCTTTCCAGTCACCGCTGAATACATATTCAATAGGCTCATAACCCCTGCAGTCAAACAACATCAAGGGGGTATGCTTCCCAGATTCACTTACTTCTTGAGTCAGTGGTTTACCTCGGCCTGGGATCATTGTTACAGTACCGTCCCTTCCACAGAACTTGCACTATAGAAAAAAAAAAGTAAAAATGTAAAATACCTGACTGCCAGATGACAATCACTCTAAAGAATAAATAATAAAAAGATAGCGACAATCACAAAATGAAGCTACACAATAAAAGTAATATATAGCCACTAGATTAGATCCAACCATTGATCTTTCATGACACAAGCACAAATCTGATAGTATCAAGTTGGTTTCATTTATGTTATCTCATGTACAAAGTTGATTCCTCCAAATCAAAAAGAGTAAAACACGAGGCTGCTAAGGAAAATTACAGTCTCCAAAAGTTCAATGAACCGGATGAATCTCGTCTTTCACAATAATAGTTGAGTGGTTATAAATGGAATCAATTTGGTTCCCTCTCCAATGCTTTGTCATAATATCAACAAACATACCAACCAACAAAATTTGTTGCATCAAAGGGGTTTGAGAGTAACATGGAAAAGTATATATATTATATATATAGAAATTATACTTTTTGGGGTATGAAGAAAAGAAAATTAACATTATCGATCTTTGTGACACAACAAAAGCTAAAGCATTCCACTCAACAGAGTTCATGATAGTTTCAGAATTAAAAACTAAAGAAATGATAGAGAATGAGAAATTTTCAGAATTTTAGACCTAGAAATTTCATTTTCTTTCCCTTCATTATCAACCACCAATTGAGAGAAAATATGCCAAGAATCTCAATAAACCCATTCAACAATATAACCCACCGATGCATTAGAAGAGTGAACAATAAATTGAGAGAGAGAAATTACCTTCTGAATGAGATTAGTGGTTGCTTTTGGGAGAGCAACGGTCTCACTCAAGGTCACACTAGTTTCTTTCTGGCTTACCTCTCCACACCTCCCACATTTCAACTACAAAAATTAAAAAATATTTTTTTATAAGTAAGATGCAAAAGATAAAAAATATATATACAAAACAAGAACTGTACAATAAGTTCAAAATGATATAGCGATATCAAGGACCAAAAGCTTACCCATAAAACAGAACAAAGAACAGTTCCAAATACAAAAAGCTATTTTAAAATCATCACAAACGCTACAAGAACACATGCACATAAATATTAAACAAAATGTTACCTCACACATAAATGAACACGATTTGAAGAATAACAATCTATTAGTAACAACAGTGAGTGAGAAATATAGTAAAAGAAAACTCTTAAATCATAATAATAATCAACCATGATACCCACCGATGCACAAATATAACACATAAATGAACCCGATTAGAAGAATAAGAATCTGTTGGTAACAAAACTGAGAGAAATATAGTTAAAAAAAAACTCTTAAATCATAACAATAATCAACCATTGTCGTAAATATCATCGTCATCATGAATAACAAAAATCAAGAACCAGAAATAAACCACTGAATCGAAACCCCTATAATATAAAGATTTGCATACACAAAACGAAGCAAGAGGCAAGGCTAAGTACTCCTAAAACAGTAAAAACTAAAATCCCTCAGAAATAAAAACAAAATTAAAATAAAATAAAATGAAAGTGTACCAATGCCAGTCGATTTCTACACAGAAAGCAAAAGAGGAAGATTCAGCAAACAATTTTGGATAAAGTAATAAACGTAAAATCTGAAGAAAAAAGCGGAGACCTTAAAGAGGTAGGAAAAGTTGGGGTCGTCGCAGCCACCTTGGGGCTCAAGGTTGGTGAGGTTCTCCAGCTCCGCAGCTATCATCAGGTAATAGTTCACCATTTTTGGGCTTCAAAAATTCCAAGCGCTCTGTGCTGTGTACTGACGGATGCCTTTGGCTTTGGCATCGGAGAATATATGCATCGCCAAGCATAAGTGCACAGAATTTCTATTAAAATCACGAAATCGTCATCGTTTTCGTCTTATCAAATCTCATTAAGCTGTTAACTTTTTGCGGCGGTCTCGAAGTTGTTGAGTCAGAAATGGTCGACGTGGGAAACCACTTTGGTAACATACTACCGCCACGTCAATGAAATTTGTCCTCCTTTCCCAATCTCATATCTCTGTAATGAATTGATGACTTCAGGAAGATTCTCATAGATATATAGGATAGTAAAATAAAATAATAAAATATGGATAAATTAAAAAAAAAAAAATTATCTAATAAATAAATGAGTTTTTCTTCCCATAAAAAGTAGCCTGGTCGATATTGCTCATGCCATTGAGACCGGTTCTTTCCGGCGACCTCACCCCTACGACGGCGACTCTCAGCGACCTCCCACCTTCTCCCGACAGCCTTAAACCCGATAAATTAAAATGGCATAGTTTTTGTTTTGTTATTTATTTGAGATGATTTTTTTCTTCTAATTTTACATAATATTTTAACATAGAAATATAAGCAAAGTTCAATTTTAATAACATTATATTGATACTAACCGTTTCAGAGACCTTTTTTAAAATTAAAAAAAAAAAAAAAACAACACAGCACCATTTCTATGACGACTGACATTCATTAATGTGTTCTTCTAAGATCCATATTGCATTTTGAAATTAGAAGATGAAAATGAAAATCTGATGATTGGAAAGGTGAATCATGCAAACTTTGATGATACTGTACTGTCCCTCCATATCACCAATAAATTTGAAAGCCTAAACCGTAATCCAAACTACATATAGTATTTGGTTTTAGAATGACTTAAGTACTGCCTGTGAAAGCTTCAAGGATCAGTGTTTATCTGAAATTTGTGTCAAATTGAAGAAGTTTCTTGTGGGGATAGATAAAAAAAAAATGGGAAAAAAGTTCTGTTCTCATGGTTTGAAGTTCATAGACATGGTCAAGTTTTTCAGGGTGTTACTAATCTTTTATGGTGCTGTGAATGGTAAGACATTCTCTAGGCAGAAGGTTTTGGAAGTTGAAAGGAGAATAAATCGGATCAGTAGGCATGCAGTAAAAAGTATACAGGTACTTTTGTTTTTCTCAACTCTTCCTTCCTTTTCTTTTTCTTCCCTTGTTGGAATGATTTGTTAAGCTCATGGCCAGAAGTAAATTTGCTAGAACAGCTTTACAAAATGGACTTATTGGTTTTTATTTTTGCTTCATTTTCTTGTGGAATCTGGAAAGTATGCTTAATTATAATGGTGTATAGAGTGCAGATGGAGATACTATTGATTGCATAGACATCTATAAGCAGCCAGCCTTTGAGCATCCTGCTTTAAGGAATCACACCATTCAGGTCTATTACCTTTCTTGGGTGTGTGTTCATGTGGGTATATACATATCATTCTCTACACTGCTAGCATGAAAAGATTTAATTTGTAAAAGAAGTTAAAAATTAAGATTCAGTTTGGATAATGAGATAAGATGGCTTTAGATGAATGTTGAATAAAATGTTATTAGAATATTGTTTTTTTTAAATTATTATTGTTTTGGGATTGAAAAAAGTTGAGTTGTTTATTATATTTTATATGAAAATTTGAAAATTATAATGATGGCTCTTCTGTTAGATGACACCTAGCTATGATCCAAGCAAGACCAAAACAATGTCAAAATGGGATCATGAAATCTCTTCAATGACTGTTACATCACAACTATGGCAGAAAAGTGGAAGCTGTCCCAAGGGAACAATCCCCATTAGAAGGATTCAAAAAAGTGATCTACTTAAAGCTAGCAATTCAGTTGAGAACTATGGAAGGAAGAAACCAAGCTTTCTGCATCAAGTTGCTCAGTTAAATGGCAGTCAGAACTCAAACTTTCTACAAATGAATCACTCAGTACTGAGCCTCACTCTCAATTTTGACAATTACAATTTATTTCTTTGCGCAACAAACATATTTTTATACTCTAAAATACTTTTGCAATATTGCTCTTTAGATATTCTGACTCAGGGTTATGTGAATCAGAAGGCAATATTAATGGCAAATGGTTACAGATACTTGGGAGCCAAAGGAGATATCAAAGTTTGGAACCCCTTCGTCGAGTCGGATGATGAGTACAGTACTTCTCAAGTTTATCTTGGCAGTGGCCCTTACCAAGATTTTGAGAGCATTGAAGCTGGATGGGCGGTAATTAGGATAACCATCTAGAGTTACTTGAGCATCTTAGGGTTCCTTGAGTTGCTGCACTACTGCTAATATAGTTGTATTTACTCATATTATATGATGAGTTCTCAAGTATTTTAGCCTTTTCAGCTCAGTGTACATATTTAATATGTAACCAATTGTTACTCTTCAGGTTAATCCAAGTGTATATGGGGACAGACACAGTCGTTTATTTTCATATTGGACGGTAAATTACAACAACCATCTGTTAAAATACCATAAAGCTCTAAATCAAATGTAATGATGAGTGTTTTTGTTAAGAGTTCCTGAGTTTGAAATTTTGAATATGGATTCCACTCTTCAACCCATTAAACAATTTTCTAGTAGTTTCTTTGGAGACAGACATGTAAAAAAGTATTGTAATTCTGTTCTTTTAGGCTGATTCTTCGAAGACAACAGGTTGCTTTGATCTCACTTGTCCTGGTTTTGTTCAAACCAGCCATATAATTGCTCTTGGAGCAGCAATTCACCCAATCTCATTGCCTGGTCAACTTCCATATCAAATTACCATTTACATCTTTAAGGTGAGGAAATGAGCTTCACTACTTCTAGTTTTCTTTTTCCGAGTAATGTTATTAGTCATTCATTTAAGAAAAATACTTTATTCACAAATAGATTAAACAAAAATAATCCCACAAACTAATGTGGTTTTATGTAGTTCGTCAGATTGAAAGTTACTTTTATTAAAAAGTAGATCTAACAGATCACATAAAATCACGTCATTATAGAATTGCTTTTGTATAATCTTTTTGTGGCTATAATAGTCTTCTTTTTAACCATCTTGCTATTTTACTATCGACTTTAGGATCCGGACACGGGTAATTGGTGGCTGCAATATGGAGAAAGAATCTACATTGGTTATTGGCCACCTAAATTATTCAGAGATTTGAGATCCCAAGCAGTAGTTGTGGAGTGGGGAGGTGAAGTATATAGCTCAAAACTGGGTCATGCTCCCCACACTGCAACAGCAATGGGTAGTGGAAACTTTCCAGAGCCTGATTGGGGCAATTCAGGTTGGATAAAAAGAATGAGAATTCATGACAATTCTGCTTTCTTAAAGTTCCCAGATTGGGTTGAAGCTTACTCAGATGAGTACAACTGTTATGATGCTTATTATGTGAGTGATTATGTTGAAGATCCTCAGTTTTATTATGGAGGGCCTGGAAAAAATTCTATATGCCCATAATTAAGGACATATAATGTCTGCTAGGATGGTAATTTGATAAGAAGTTATTTCCGAGGCTTGTTATATGTTTGTTAAATAAATGTACCATGCTAATAATAAATGTTGTAGAGCTTACTTCACCTAGTTATCTTTTGCAAACTTGAAATCTTAATGTTCGGATACGAACTTTAGGAGGAATGAGATCAAGAAGAGTGAGGATTAATGAAAACTTGACCAAAACCTGAATAATATCCTTTATATTTTGTTAAAAAATTCTAAACTACTTCCTTTGTTATTTTCACTATGAATTTTTTCTCATTCTCTCTCTCTCTAGTTTTGCTCTATTACATACTTTGTATTTTTATTTTCATTGTCATCTTTTTGGATTTATCAATTTTACCCTGCTTGATTAAGGGAAAAATATAAGGACATAATAATAAACTACCAAAAACTGAAAAACCTTATCCTGGTTTGGGTCATACAAGGCCATTCTATGTGGACGCCACGTTGCAGTCAAGAAGCTCTCTCGGACTCCCTTAGTCAAAGCCGATGTCTTGACTTTTGAGGATTCTCAAGAATTCTGTCCTGATTCTTAGCAATCTCCTTAATTATAGTAGTTGACCCATAATCGTAGATATGTAATATTTTTTTATTGTTTTCCTTTTTTTATGTACAGCTATATTTGTAAGTATTTCACTATAATTGTAAAACCTTCACCACCCCTCAATGTGTTTGAGGGATGGTGGTTTCACAAATATTTTCATGGTATATAGAGCCACTTTGGATTAATCTTTGAATTTAGTTTTTATTTTTCTATTTTTTTTTATCTTTCCCTCCTCCCTCCATGGCCAAATCTTTCTCATTCAACGCCATGATTCACATGGTTACAATAAAACTCTCGGTTAGCAATTACCTACTTTGGCTAGGCTAGCTTGTCCCCTCATTGACTGTCAAGATTGTCTCGGATCTGTGGATGGTTCCATTCCAAAACCTCTTGCCATCTTAGCTGAAAGTTCTTCTGCCTCCAACCCTAAGTTTCTAAAATGGAAACTCAAAAACCAACGTATCAAGCCTTCTCTTGTCTCTCTATCCAAAGAAGCCATGGTTGCCATCGTTGGACTCACTACCTCCTGAGATGTTTAGCTTGCTCGTGAACGTGCCTTCAGCCACTTTAGTCTCACATTCACCGCCTCCTCTTCTTTCAGTATTATTGTTTATTCTGATGCTGATTGAGCTGGCTGTACAGATACTCGTCACTCTACTTCGAGCTACTCCATCTACCTTGGTGATAACCTTGTCTCTTGGAGTGCCAAGAAACATCTCATTGTCTTTTGTTCCAGCTGTGAATCTAAGTATTTTGTCCTTGCCTCCACCGTTGCTAAGGTTCTATGGTTGCAACATCTTCATGATCTGCACGTCACTACTACATCTCGCCCACTTTTTCTATGTGATAACAAAAGTGTCATTTTTTTTTTAGTTTCAATCTGATTTTTCACAAGCGCTCGAAGCATATTGATCTCGGTTATAAATTTCTTCGAGAACTTGTACTTGCCGGTATTATTCGGACTCAGCACGTCCCTTCTTCCTTACAAATTGCTGACATTTTTACCAAGAGCGTCTCTCAACCACTCTTTTTCTTCTTTCGCTCCAAACTACGCGCCTGTGCTAATCTCATGCTTAGCTTCCGCTAGAGGGGGGGGGGGATATCCTTCCTGATTCTTAGCAATCTCCATGATTGTAATAATTGACCCATAATTATAGAGATGTAATATTATGTGATTGTTTTCTTATTTTATGTACATCTATACTTGTAAGTATTTCACTATAAATGAAAAACCTTCATCACTCCTCAATGTGTGGTGGTTTCACAAATATTCTCATGGTATCTAAAGCCACTTTGGATTAACCTTTAAATTTTGTGTTTTTTTTTCTCCTTTCCCTCCTCCCTTTATGGCCAAACCTCTCTCATTCAACACCATGATTCACATAGTTACAATAAAACTATCTGCTAGTAATTACTTGTTTTGGAAAAGCCAGCTTGTTCCCCTCTTTGACTATAAAGATTGTCTCGAATTATATATTATATATATAATCCAAAAACTCTATAAAATATAAGCTAATTGTTAAATCAAACATTTATGTTCCTTCACAAGGATAATAAAGAAAACCTCAATAAAACAGGCTAAAAACCTTTATAAAAACTCTTAAAATTATATCCACATCTTAAGATACTCAAATTATATAAAATAATAAATTTTACCAAACAAAGCTCTCCAATAACTACTTGTACCCTTAGGCACATATTTATTTGCAGCAAGCAAATCTTTCTCAAGTTTCCTACTCTTGATTTCTTGTTGTCAGCATTCTTCTCTTCGTGCTTTAAGATAATTCGCTAACATTTTCTCTAATTATCCACTTCTGGTCTTCTCTTGGACCTGCTTTTTTATAGTGAAGCAATCTTCAGTCTAGTAGAGTCTATTTTGAAAATATGTGAAGTAACGTTGGATTTATCTTGGTCAATGCTCTCCTCACTTTGCTCCCTGACTGTTTTCTAGAACACTAATTTTGTTGTGGTCAAGGTGGCACCCTCGTTCTTGTTGACTAGCATATCGGTCGTGCCTATTATCCCAGTGATTTTGGTCGCTCTCTTGTCTTTTCTCTTTGAAGCTACTTTGGCTTTTCGTTTTCAACTTTGCTTCCTACTTTCTATGCTCTAAGAGAGACCGTAATGTATTCTTTGTATTGACAAAATCATCTGTTTGATCCATAAATTTTCTCAAAGTGGAGGGAGTCCTTTTTGCAATCTCAATCATATATGGGCTCCGAGGCCAAATCCCCCCTAAAAGAATAATCAAACTAATCTTCTCATTCTAGTCATCTTTGGTGAGCCTCTCCTTGTTGAAGAACGTCAATTAAGCCTCTAGGCTTTCCCCCTCATTTTGTTTCATGGTCAGTAGATAGGCAGTTGATTTGCAGGGCCTTCTGCTTACTATAAACTGGGTGAGAAACTATTTCGCCAGTTCCTTAAAATTGCCAATTAACTTGGGACGCAAAATCCCAAACCACACTGCTCTAATCGAAGTTAGTGGAAAGTCTTGGAGGATCATGTGTGCTTTAAAATTTTCAAGGTGGTTGACGGGGTCCTTTGATCCATTATACATGTCTATTTGTGGAACCTTGAACTTGGACGGTAGAGGTACTATCATGACTTCTTTATTACAAGGAAGGTTCGTGCGAGTTAGCAGCTGTTCAACGGAGGAGGATCCTCCAATCTCTTTCGCCATCTCTTCATACTTGTCCACCAAACTGTGTAGTATGTTGTGTAACTTTTTCTTTTATATTTCATTGATATTTACCCCTTTTGTGCTATGCACGTCTCCTTTAACCTGCCGATTTTGGATAGGAGGAGGATTTTCCCGCTATCGTTTCAATTCTTCATTCTCGTTTTGTAGTTGCTCGACACCCGTCATCGCCTGTTTGAATCTATCTTCAGCTTCCACCAATTTTGTTTCTACGTCCATCATACTTGATTCTGGATCATGATTTGAGTGTAATCGAGTAATAGTTGGCATTTAGAAATCACATTGAAGTCTATAGAGATTCCACAAACGACACCACTGTAAAAGATGTATTTTATATTAGCAATATTGATCATACGATTGACTTGCAATGAATAAAGAAGCAGCACTGAGGATACTTCGATGCCAAAGTCAATAAACTATATGAGAGTGAGTGTATGTAAAAAATGAGATATCCCAATAGTTATCTCTTGTGAGCTATTTATAAGAGACGATGATACGATAGTAACCTCATTTGTTATCTTTCTAAGACACCTATCCTCTATGATCGCTAGATATTAAGAAAGGATAGCTCTTATGTTATTTAGGAGTTATATATCTTGCTCGGGATAACTCCCATTTTGTAGGAGTTATCTTGCACAAGATAGCGGTTGCAATTGCTAGCGTTTATCTCCAACTGTTTGAGAGGTTATCTTCGTTTGACTTGCGTCCATGGCCTTTAGGCCTTGATCCTTTTTGGCCTAGGTGTCCAGATATCCCTTTCACATGTAATTAATTGTATGTATATCCAAAAAGTGCAAAAACCTTGAAAATGGTACAATATCTACCACTTTACAAATAATGGCAAGGGTTTTAATTATTGGTATCTAGAATAATTAACTATGATCCTGAGATTCTATATATCTCCATCTCTCAAGCTTAAACACCACTCTCAATATTACATTTTGTTTGTTTGAGAGAGAGAGAGAAAATGGGGAAAAGAAAGATAGTGAGTTTGTTGTTTTCAATGGCTTTGGTTGTCTTGAGTTGTGTAGTTGATGTGAAAGCTGAAGCTTCAAAAACTTCATCAGAAGTTCATAGGAAACTGAAGCTTCTCAATAAACCTGCAGTCAAGAGCATTAAGGTATGTACTGTATTCTTTTCCTTCCTCATTCATTCACGTGTTCGATCCCAACGACTTTTACCAATGCTTTATTGTAGACTGAAGATGGAGATATCATCGACTGTGTGGATATCTACAAACAACCTGCTTTTGATCATCCTGAACTAAGGAACCACACCATTCAGGTGCAGTTGCTTTCATCATCATAACCCTTTTCTTTCTTTTACTCAAATCATAGTTCTCCAGTAGCTCCGGAATATGGATCTTTGATTCGATAAGACTTGAAGAGTATCAGGTCATTGAGTCTCGTGACAAATGTTTCGTGTAATATGCAGATAAGACCCAGTTTTACCATCCAAGATGAGACTGAATCCTCTCCGGCGCTGGCGCTGTCTCAGACATGGCAAAAGAGTGGAAGTTGTCCAGAGGGAACAGTTCCCATTCGCAAAGTACGACAGCAAGAGTTGTTGAGGGCTGCTTCCCTTGAGCACTTCGGAAGGGATGGCCCTCGGACTTCTTGGCCAGTGAACGCAACAACAAATGGCCAAATCAGTAGCCATTTTGTTCATCTTAATAACTCCAAAATCCCAATATTTCCCATGCCCGAGCATTCGGTAAATTTCACATGCTGCCAACGAATTAAATCTGTCTTTAAAATAATCCAATACATGATATACATGCTCATTAATGTTAGGTACAAGTCTGAAAGTATGATTAATTTTGTATAAATATTTTATAATAACGTGAATATTATTAAGAAAAAGTAAAATTTTCACACTTTTTCAAGGTGGGTTCACTTTTTTATAAAAGATTTGTGCCAAATTGAAACATTTAAAGTTTGTATATATCATTTCCCATACATACATACATATATATATATATACATATATATATTATACAGTACCTGCTCCACCCTTAGATAATTTAGGCAATCGCCTAAGGTTCCTTAGGGAGAAAAAGCCTCCCAAAATATATTTAAAGTAAAATATTTTAAAAAAGAATAATTAAAAAAATTAATTTACTCAATAAGAGAATAAAAGTATCAAATTGATATTATATATATTATTATTAATTTTATAAGTATTATTTAGAATATTTGTAAATAGTAATGAAATAATTTGTGTTAAGATATTTTATTAGGTTTTGAATGATTGAAAAAGTTAAATTTGAAAATATATAAAAATATATAAAAATAGTTTTATTCTCAAATGATCCCTAAAACTCAAGAGCGCGTCTTATAAAAATAGATTTAATAAAATCTTCTCTAAATTAAATTTTTTAATAATGATTAAGTTGATTATTAGTTGAAAATATAGTATAAATTTTCATTAATAATTTTATTTAGCAAAAGATGGGCATTATTTTTAAATAAAAATATAATACATAATTAAAATTATTTTATTTTTTTTTAAAAATGCCTCAATAATTCTTTTTTTTTTTTCTAAAACCCCTAATTTATTGAGCCGACCTGTATATATGGATGCCTTAGGTTGATCCAGTGCCAGCTAATTTGTTTGGCGATATTGTTTCTTGAGCCAGACTGCATCTCTGGTCGCAAACGGGGACAATTTCGTTGGAGCTAGAGGGGGAATAAATATTTGGAGTCCAAGAGTTGAATATGCCGATGATGAGTATACTACTGGCCAAATTTGGATTAGGAACGGACCCCCTAGTGTCAATTTTGAAAGTGTAGAAGCAGGCTGGATGGTTGGTTTGTGCATTAACCCGAGCAAATTAATTGACCTTTCGTATTTGCAGTTTCTCGCACATTCTCTATTAAAAAAAAATGAGTAAATTTCAATATGCGAAACTTGAACATAATAAATTATATCTAGCTTTACATTCTGTTTAACTTCTTTCTGTGCATACTGTTTATTTATTTATTTATTTATTTATTTATTTATTTATTTTTTCAGGTTAACCCGAGTTTTTTTGGTGGTGAAGAACCTCGGTTTTTTGTACGTTGGACTGTAAGTATAAACGTTGGGGAAAAAAAGTATTTTTATCACAAAAATATCAAAAATAACCAATTTAATGCATTTAAAATGGGCAGAAAAAAGTGAAAGAAATATCCAAAACATTTCAGCCCCTTTTACCCTTTTTGAATGTGGCAAATTGATTATTTCTGCCTATTTTCTTTTATAGTGCCAATTTAATTTCTTTCTTGGAACGAATAGTAATTATTAGCTACGAAAATTTACTGGTTTGTTCTTGTTTTGTTGATTTTTGGTTAGTTGGATGGGTACGAAAAGACAGGTTGCATTAACCTCGTTTGCCCTGGGTTTATACAAACTAGCCAAACCTTCGCATTAGGAGGCATTCTTCAACCTTTATCACAGAAAAATGGACCTCAGTATCAGATCAACGTCAGGATGGACCGTGTAAAAATTCTCTCCCTCTCGATATATATACATACATACATATATATATATTATTCTTCCTCGATCTAGTTATCTATACAAATGTTTTGCACCTAAACCGTTGATTTTCTTATACCCTGCGTGTTTTTTGGTTTAGGATCCAAGTACCGGAAATTGGTGGCTACACTGTGGTGACGATGTAATAGGGTATTGGCCTGAATCTATCTTGTCTTATTTGAAAACAAGTGCCACCACAATTGAATGGGGAGGAGATGTTTATAGCAAGAAGGTGAAGGGAAACAGTCCCCACACTGCAACAGCCATGGGGAGTGGGGATTTTGCAGCTGAGGGTAAGGGATCAGCAGCTTTTGTTACGCAGTACTTGATTCTGGATGGTAACGACCTACAGTTGAAAAACCCTGAACGGGTAGATGTTTTCTTCGAGGAACCCAATTGCTACACCGCCGCTAACTTCCCGGCGACTCCTAAGTCGGAGGCTATTTTCTACTATGGAGGGCCTGGTCGGAATTATCCTCAATGTCCATGAGATGGAAAAAACACGTTGGAAAAGGTTATGGTTGGATACGCGTAGGCGTTTTAACAGTTTGTAACAATTTGTACGGACTAAACATTCTCACTGAATTGATTAAGATTAAAAAATAATTTTAATTAATGATAAAAAAAATTAATTTTTAACTATTTTATTTACATAAATCTTTATATTAGATTAGTTATTTTTTTAATTTACATAACAATAATTTGATTTTAACTATTCATATCAAATCTTCATATTGAATTATTCATTTATTTATTATATAGTAATAAACAATTAATAATTAATAATTAAAAAATATTTAAATATTTAAAATTATTAATATATTTTATTTTATCATATTTTATATATCATTCTACATATTATATATTAATTAATGATCATATTCTAATTAGATTATGGGTTAAAAAATTAATTAATAATCATATTATATTTAAATTAAATTAATAATTAATATTTTAAAACAATCTATTTAATAAAATAAACATTTGCATGAATATAAACATTTGCTATATGCTAAAGAAATTAATAAAATAGATAATTGTTTTAATAAGAGAGAGAAGAAATTAATATAATATGTATTTGGTCAATGTAAAGGGATTGCCAATGATGGATTACATTTTAGTATTATTATAGCTAAAGCTAGATATTTTTAGATTTTAATCAATTCAATATGACCTTATTTTAAGGTTTATTGGTTAAAAATATATTAGATTTGACTTTTAACTAATTCAATATTACAGTGTGGTAAAGCCATTAGTCTATTTAGGTCATTGCCTAAGGCACTACCTTATATAAGGCCTCTAAAAATAAAAATGATCAATTTTTTTTTATTTTTTTGAAAAAAATAAAAAGTCATCTCATTAAATAAAATTTAAATAATCTTTATATTTTTCAATGTGTGTAAGGCCCCATAATACTAAATTAATATCTAAAATAACGAATTATTTATATTTTTAAATAAATTTTTAATTAAAATTATATTAAATTGAGGTACAAAATTTGAATTAAGGTCTCATTTCATATAAATTGTTGTATTAAATATAAATTAAAATAATTTACTTAAAGATTTAAATATAATCTCGTTTTATTTTTATATAATAATTTATATTTTATTATATTATATATAATTATAAATGACTAACTTCAATTTAATTTTAAATCTTAATATATATTGAACCGCCCAATAGTTATGTTTGATGAAACTTAAAATTATAAAACTAGTTCCATTAATATACAAATACATGGTGCATGAATCTCTTGTTTTTTAAATAATTCCGAACATAATTAACTAGAGTTTAGGTAATGATCAGGCTGGTTTGCATGGAAAAGGGAGAAAACTAGCACATATTCTTGTTTCTAATATAGAATTCCAGCTCTTGGTAGCTGTGCCAGGAAACATGATGCGAATGAAGCTAATTTGCTAATTGTAAAGCTAACATGCTAGAAATTAACTAACAGCAAAAATCTGCTAATGCAGCTATTTATATAAATGATTATATAAGGTTCTGTTTTAATAGTAATAAATATTTCATTTTATCTCATTTAATTTTATTTTTTTAATTTTTTTAATTTTTACGCAAAAAATAATAAACAATTCATTTTTTTAATTCTAAACTATTATATACAAGTATCATCTTATATACAAGTATTTCATTTAAACTACACCAAAATTATATACAAGTATCAAAGTATGTTTATTGAATATTTTGCGTAACTCATAAAAAAGTATCGTTTGTTGAAACTATTATGCTATTCATCCACGGCCATTAACCTACTCTGTGTCAGATGGGAGTTCATGATTTTCCCATCTGAGCTTATTATTATTAAATAATGTTACATATAGTTATGAAATGTACAAATGTCGTACAAATATTTTAAAAATAAATAAAGTCTATTATTAAAAAATTAATTTTTTTCATGTGAATTTTATATTTATTAACTTTTAAATATATATATATATATATTTATATGTCGTTTACCCATTCTATATCTACAAGTATCATTTCTTGTTATTGTTAGTTTAGACAACTCATAACATGTTAACCTTTTGGCTGCCCTTACCTTGATGAACAAACACTTTGTGGTGAGGAGTTTTTTGTTTTTTCCCCCATCCAACATATGAGAGCAAGCAAGGGGATGAAAAACATGTATTATGTGTACAAAGTTTTGGGCAGAAATAGTGAAGGTTAAAGACCTGATGACGCTACAGAAGTAATTATTCTATTTAAAGATGGAATTCTTTCACTAAATGCGTTGGGGTTGTGCATTCGTTACGAATATCTAGATTTATTCTCGGACTTTTATTCATGTAGAGATCCGTTTGGATAAGATCTGTTACATACTATAATTTGGTAACGTTTCGAGTTTTGAAATAAGATTTAGTTTTTTAACCCTAAAAAAAAAAAAGTTATGAATAACCAGTTGAATAACTAGATCCACAACCGGATTCGGATGGATAATTGTCCTAATTTACTTAGATTTTCGAGTTTCAAACTTAATCAGAAAAAAATCAGATCGAATATTCACCTCTAAAAAGCGTGGGCAATGTCTTGATATCAATGAGTTATTGTCAAAATATTATTTTAATTTTCAGACTTAAAAGAAGAAATAAAAATATAATTTAAGCATTTTAGCTAATTATATTAGGTGAACCCTATAAATTATAGATTTTTTTTTCTTTTTTGTCAAAAAAAAAAAAAAAACTTCAGGGGGTTCCAACTTCCAAGCATTTCCTCATTCGATTAGGCCTGATGGCCCTGTGAAGCAAGGTCGAATCATGATCTTGGCCCATCTTTATGGGGCTTTCTAATGAATCCAGCTGTATTTCGGTAACAAAAATACACTGGTTTTTACAGAGAGTAGTGATAGTTGATACACATACGACTCACTTACAATTAATTTATAATTTTAAATAAATTAATATTTTTTAAATCTTTAAAAAACATCAAATCAAAATAAAAGAAATTTAAAAAATATATTATTTTAATTCATAATTGTAAATAAATTGCAATCCAGTATAGCTCTATTATTTTTGTTTTAATAACATATACCAAAATTATATATAATGCGTAAACATCACACAATAATTTAAAATATATATATAATATAATATTTATTTTAAAAATATATATATTTTTAATAATAGACCATATATATTTTAAAAGGATTATATAATATTTAAATATTTTATAATTATATGTAGCATGATTCAATATTAAAAATTACTGTTTTCCAAATCATCTTTAGATGCTAGATGGAACCAAAAGACAAAAGTGACCAACTTGTTCAGAAGAGAGTAAAAAACTTTGTTATAAAAGGAGTAAATTATTTGTATGGCAGAAAAGGAAAAATCTTGTGACCAATTTTAATTTATGTGGGCCAATAATAATTATTGTAAAAACTATTTTATATATTTTATTTTTCACTCAGTTTATCTTGTTTGCTTTTAAAAAAGGGATGAGATGAGATTATATAAAAGTTAAAATATATATTATTGTAAGATATTTTTTTATATTAATTTTGTATGGAGATTTAAAAAAGTAGTATGAGAATTTGAAAAAGTTAAAATTTTTATTATATTTTATATAAAAATTTAAAAAAATATAATAATGAGTTTGAAATATGTTTGAGTTTTTAGTCTCATTCTTGTAAGTTAGTTTTCTCTCTAATGCGAGAACTCTCTCTTTTTCTCTCTAGTGTTACAATTGCCGATTATGACTACTAGTCATAGAAGGTCGTTTTTAAGGGAGGAGCACTCCCTCCCTCCCGTCTAGCCTTCTTGAGCTTTTCTAGTTTATTTGCTGCTTGTTTATTTGTTATTTTTCATGTTTTTATAGTGTTTTGTCTACCGTCCTTAGAATTATCAATCTTTTATTTGTCGGACATCTACGACCACCACGCGTCGGACAAATGAAGTCTACAACTATCGATATATAGAAATGGAGGAAGAACGAGACCAGGCGTGCGACGCATTACTCTCATGCACTTGAAAGGGTGCGTGTGACTGTAATGTCCCGATTTTTTACCTCGATTAAAACGTAAATCGAAACATACGGACAAGTAACACAAAACTACTTATCCTACATAAACGTAAGGAGTAGTATGCATGCATCTAAACTTACTAATAAATGCAATGCAAAACACAACGGAAAAAGATAAATCTCCAATATATGCAAAAAGATCTAACTCTTGCATAAATAGATCACATGGCATAATAAAAATATAACTTTCATAACTTCACATATACAAAAACATATTGTATCTAAAACTTACATAATCTAGTTAGTTTTCTTAAAATATCATACTGTATCCCACCATCATCTAGTAATCTTACTGTTGAACCCAAGGTTTCAAGTTTCATATAAATTTACACATGGATTTTGATGATAACAAATGAATTCAAAGAATAAAGGAGTCTCAAACTCAAGTTGTTCACACAATAGAATCAAGCACATCAAGGAACCAAGCATGAGCAAGAAGAGAACAAGTTCACATTAAAATCATAGAGTAATGTTGTAAATCTCTTAAAAATTTGAAATTAAGATTAAGACTCAAAATTAATATTTTATCATAAAGCATTTAAATACATTTTCCACATGTGCATGAATTTTTTGAAAATTAAATTTGAAAATTTTGAAAGATGATTGATTGTCATCTTTCACATGTGTATGACATGATTAAAGGTTTGAATTTTGAAAATATTAAAATGATTGATTGTCATCTTTCACATGTGCATGTTTTATTTGAATATTTTTAAAAGTGGTGGATGCTTTTCTTGACTTATGCAAAAGATAGATGTCTTTATTTGAAAATTTTGAAAAGTAAAGTGTGCTCCTTTTGTCATATGCAAAAAGTAAAAAATTAGGTTTGAAATTTTTGAAAAGTAAAGTGTGCACTTTTTGTCACATGCAAAAAGTAAAAAGATTAGATTTGAAATTTTTGAAAAGTGAATGATAATGTCTTTGACATGTGAATCTTTTTAAATTTGAATATGAAGTCTCATATGCCTATAAATAGATCATTTGAGAGCTTCACATTTACAACACCAAGAGCATACAACATTCATTCAAAACTTTCATTCTCTCTTCTCTAAGCATTAAGTCTTAATCCTTATTCATTTTGAGAGATATAGTTTGTGCTGTATTGTTCTTATTTCACTCATTGAGGAGTGTTTTCTGATAGCCTACCCACTATCAATTCTTGTATCAGTAAAAGGGTGTGTATAACCCTTCTGCATGTAGAAAGTATTCTATACAGGGAGTAGTTGAATCACCACGTGTAAGGTGATTACAAGTGTAGAGGGTGTTCTACACGGATCCTTTGTAGCGGTGTTGTTCAAAGGTGTAATAGGTTTCTATCTCCACCTGAAGGAGATTGAATAGTGAATTCGGGGGTCCTCAAGGGGTAGCTTGAGGCGAGGACGTAGGCAGTAGGGCCGAACCTCGTTAATATACTGAGTTTGCTTCTCTCTTACCCTTACTCTTTATATTTATTGTTGTTTCATATTTTGTTTATATTTTATATTGTATATTTGATTTATAACTATTATTTTTTTAAATACAACTCAATTCACCCCCCCTCTTGTGTTAGTCATCTGGGCAACAATTGGTATCAGAGTTAAAGCTCTATTATAAGATTAACTATCTTTTAACTTAAGATCTTATGGCTAACATTGCAGCTTCATTTGGTGAAGGTCAATCTAGCAGTCGGCTTCCACTCTTTTGCGGAGACAATTACTCATTCTGGAAAATTAGAATGAAAATATTTTTTCAGACTCAAGGTCGAGAAATCTGGAACTGCATTGTAAATGAACCTTATATTCCAACAAAAGTAGTTGATGGAGTAAAGGTCAAAAAGGAAGAAGAAGAGTTTGATCGTGAAGACGATAGACTTTATATTTTGAATTTAACTGCTATGAATTTATTATTTAATGCTCTAAATGGTAATGAGTTTAATAGAATAATGACTTGCGCTACAACAAAGGAAATTTGGGATAACTTGGAAGTTACTTATGAAGGAACTTCTCAAGTCAAGGAATCAAAAATTTATATTCTTACTCATGAATATGAAATGTTTAAGATGAATGATGGTGAATCTATTTCTAATATGCACACTCGTTTTACTAACATCATAAACAGCTTGACAGCTCTTGGCAAAATTTATTCCAAAGTGGAGATAGTAAGAAAAATTCTCAACTCTCTATCAAAACGTTGGAAATCAAAAGTGACAGCGATTCTTGAAGCTAGAGACCTCAAGAAGCTCGAAGTGAATGAACTCATCGGGTCACTTATCACCCATGAGTACACATTGAAAAGATGAGAAGAAGAAGGAAAGCCAAAGAAGAGCTTGGCACTTAAAGCTGTTCCACATGAAAGTGAAAGTGATGAAGATGAGGAAAATGACGACGAAGATGAAGAAGTTGTGATGATAACAAGAAGAATTTAGAGGTTCTTAAAGAAAAATAAAACTCCTCCAAGGAAATCTTTCAAAAAGTTTTCCAAGAAAGATTCAGGTAAAAATGACACTTTAATTTGTTATAAATGCAATAAGCCTGGTCATATCAAGTCAGATTGTCCTCTGCTAAAGAAAAATCGAAACAAAGGCAAAAAAGTAATGAAAGCTACATGGGATGATGATTCAAGTAGTTCAGATAGTGAAGCAAGCAATGGAGAATCAGCAAATTTTTGTCTTATGGCTAAAGATAACATTGAGGTAACAAATCTTGATAATATTGAAGATCCTTCATATGAAAAATTGCAAAATGTTTTAGAAGAGGTATATGAGGAATTTGAAAAATTGAGTATCGAGTATACTGTTTTGAAAAAGAAAAATTCTTTTTTAACAAACGAAATTGATATTTTAAGAAAAGAAAATATTATTTTGAAAGATGAAAATCTTGAGTTGAAGAAAAAGAAAACTGATTTAGAAAATATTATTGAAAACTTTACAAATGGAAAAAGAAATTTTGAAAAACTTCTTGGTAGTCAAAGATGTGTTTTTGACAAGGCAGGCTTGGGATATATGCCTAAACAAAAATACAAAACTTATAAAAACTTTTTTGATAATCCTTCTACATCAAAATCCAATATTCAAAATTCTTTTCATAAAAATAATTTTGTTAAAAATGATACTATTATAATCACTCAAGTTCTTCATATATGTCACATGCTATTTGCAATTTTTGTAATAGAAATAGTCATAATTATCATGCTTGTCCTATTAGAAGAAAACATACAATACTATTAGGGTCATATGGGTACTTAAAAATCTTGTTTCTTCTAATACTAATAAATAAATGACCCAAAGAACTTGGGTACCAAGAAAAATCATTTTAATTGTTTTTATAGGTGTGCATGAAGTCCTCCACAAACAAAAATAAATGGTTTTTAGATAGTGGATGTTCAAGACACATGACGGGAGACAAGACTAAGTTCTTTAATTTTAGATCTAAAGAAGGACACGTGACATTTGGAGACAACTCGAAAGGGAAGATCGTGGGAATAGGTAAAATTGGTAATAAGTTTTCTCTCATAATTGAAGATGTTTTACTTGTTGAAGGTCTAAAATATAATCTTTTGAGTATAAGTCAATTATGTGATAAAGGATTTACAGTTACTTTCAAAATGGATAAGTGCATTATTTTGAATGATCATGATTGTAATATTTGTTTTATTGCTTTTAGAAGCAATAATGTTTATACAATTGATTTTGAAGAAATTACCTCACAAGATCCTATTTGTTTTTCAGTTCAAAATGAAACTAATTGGTTATGGTATAGAAGACTAGGTCATGCCAACATAAAACTTATTTCCAAACTTTTAAAAAATGATCTTGTGAGAGGTTTACCAAAGGCAAATTTTTTTAAAAACAAAATTTGTGATGCATGCCAATTTGGTAAACAAATAAAAACTTCTTTTAAAACCAAGAAACATATTTCCACTACTAGACCACTGCAACTGATACACATGAATCTTTTTGGACCAAATAGAGTTGCAAGTTTAGGAGGAAAATATTATGCATTTGTTATTGTTGATGATTTATTTATATATACTTGGGTCATTTTTTTTTTGCTCATAAAAATGAGGGACATAATGCATTTACCAAGTTATGCAAGAGAATTCAAAATGAAAAGGGTTATACTATTTCAAGTATCCGAAGTGATAGGGGAAAAGAGTTTGTTAATAAAAATATTGAAACATTTTGTGATGAAAATGGTTTTGTGCATAATTTTTCTGCTCCTCGAACTCCTCAACAAAACGGGGTAGTAGAGAGGAAAAATAGATCTCTTCAAGAGATGGCAAGAACAATGCTCAATGAGAACAACGTACCTAGTTATTTTTGGGCTGAAGCAATAAGTTTTGCATGTTATGTTATAAATAGAGTTATGTTAAGGTCTAAATTAGATAAAACCCCATATGAGCTTTGGAATGAGAAAAAGCCCAACATTGGTTACTTTCATGTATTTGAATGCAAATGTTTTATTTTAAATGACAGGGATAATTTAGGCAAGTTTGATGCAAAATCTGATGAAGGTATCTTTCTCGGGTATTCTACTAATAGTAAAACTTATAGAGTATTCAATAAAAAGACTTTGACTGTACAAGAATCTATGCATGTAGTATTTGATAAATCTAATTCTCTACTCTCCAAGAAATCCATTGATGAAGAAACAGGAGGTATAAATAATACGGAAAGTCTCAATCTCAACAAAGAGAACACAATAGAGGAAGTCCAACATTTAATACAAGACGCAACTAAACAGTGGAAATTTGTGAAAGATCATCTAGTAGAACAAATTTTGGGAGAACGTTCACGAGGTGTAAGCACTCAATCATCTCTTACAAATATTTGCAATCATACTGTTTTTCTATCTCAGATTGAACCTAAAAATATTGATGAAGCACTTTTTGATGAATCTTGGATTCTAGCTATGCAAGAAGAGCTTAATCAATTTGAAAGAAATGATATTTGGACACTTGTTTCTAGACCCAAAAATCATACTATTATTAGAACAAAATGGGTTTTTAGAAACAAAAAAATAAGTCCGGAGTCATTACTAGAAATAAGGCTCGACTTATAGCCCAAGGTTTCAATCAAGAAGAAGGAATTGATTATGATGAGACATATGCACCAGTCGCAAGATTAGAAACTATTCGAATGCTACTTGCATATGCTTGTTATAAAGATTTCAAACTTTTTCAAATGAATGTTAAAAGTGCTTTCTTAAACGGATTTATAAATGAAGAGGTATATGTTGAGCAACCTCTATGTTTTGAAAATCATATTTTTCCAATTCATGTTTTCAAACTCACAAAAGCACTATATGGACTCAAATAAGCTCCTAGAGTGTGGTACGAGAGACTCAGTGGTTTCTTGATTGAAAAAGACTTTTCAAGAGGAAAAATTGATACAACTCTTTTCATTAAATACGAAAATAATGATATTCTTTTGATTTAGATTTATATTGATGATATAATATTCGGTGCTACTAATGAAAATATGTGCCAAGTTTTTGCTGAGACTATGCAGGAAGAATTTGAAATAAGCATGATGGGAGAGCTTACATTCTTTCTCGGATTGCAAATTAAGCAAGCAAAAAGTGGGACATTCATCAATCAATCGAAATATATTAAGGAATTGCTGAAGAAGTTTGGGATGGAAGGTGCTAAGGAAACTGGAACACCAATGAGCCCATTCACTAAATTTGATAAAGATGAATCCGGTAAACCAGTTGACTCGAAGGTATATCGAGGTATGATTGGTAGCTTATTATATTTGACAGCCAGTAGACCAGATATTATGTTTAATGTGTGCTTATGTGCACGCTTTCAATCATCTCCAAAAGAATCACATTTAATTGCTGTTAAGCGCATTCTTAGATATCTTAGTGGTACAATTAACTTAGGGTTATGGTACCTTAAGCACACATCTTTCGATCTAATCAGCTACACAGATGCTGATTATGCTGGCTGTAAAATAGATTGAAAAAGTACTAGTGGAGCATGTCACTTCTTAGGTCATGCACTAGTTTTCTGGTTTAGTAAAAAACAAAATTCTGTTGCACTACCTACTGCTGAGGCAGAATATGTTGCTGCAGGTAGTTGTTGTGCTCAAGTTCTTTAAATGAAGCAACAACTTGAGGATTTTAAACTTATGTACAATCACATTCCAATCAAATGTGATAATACAAGTGTTATAAATCTTTCAAAGAATCCAATACAACATTCTCGGACCAAACATATTGAAATAAGATATCATTTTCTTCGAGATCATGTGCAGAAATGCGATATAGTACTAGAGTTCACAAACACACATGATCAGTTAGCAGATATATTCACAAAGCCTTTACCAAAAGATAGATTATGTATGATTAGAAGAAAAATAGGTATGATGCATGTTATGAATATCTCTTAAAAGATAGATCAGAGTTCATAAAAATAGAGAGATTTTTTTAAATACTTTTACATAAACTTGAGGTTCTTAGCCTCATGTTTGAGATGCTCATTCTCTTCATACAATATCATGTCATCTCTATCCATGAGAACTAGCAAGCGGAATGAAGAATCCAATAGAGATTTTAACTGTTTATTCTTCTGTCGAAGGATTCCTTCCCTTATGTGAGACTCTTGAACAATTCGTTGAAGTACAACAATTTGTTCTTTAACCTTTTCAACCTCATGGTTTTTGACTTGTAGCCGCTGGAAAAAAGTAACAATAGAGGATGAGTAGCGAGTCCCGAGACTCACCAAGTCGTAGATAGCATCGAAGTCTGACTTATTAGCCAAACTATTATTCTCTTGCTGCAACATGGCGCCAATGGTAGCTGCCAAAAGGACATGAAATTGAGGTGTAGAATACCTCATGGATGGATCTAGAGGAATGTTAGAAGAATAAGCCATTGAGAAAAGAATTGAAAACTTAAAGCGAGAATATTGAAGGAATGCAGATGAGTTATAGAGATGAGAATAAGATTTGATGCAAATCGGATGAACTTTAAAACTGATTTTATAGAGATAGCATAAAAAACAAGACAAACTATTGTCTCTATAAATCTTATTAGTCAAAAGAAATACAAGATATGCTGGACACACATTGTCAAAAGTTTTCTTACTAGAAAAACGGTTCTCGGCTCCTATTATGGCATTGACGGCCTCAGGAGATAAGATTGATGGTTGATGCGTCAAGAGTTCCTGATTCAAGTCTGGAACATTAGTGGAAGAGAATTGTTCTGCCATTCTATCGTTATGGAAAAACAGATTTCAGGTCAAGAAGCGATGTTTTTTTTTTTTGTATCCGATAGGTGAAAATGATTTTTTTATAGAAACTCAGAGCCTTCAATCCCGTTTGTCAACAACATTAGGCGATTGTTTAAATTTTCAGCCGCACTAAATTCATAGAGTTAGGCCTCGAGGCTTTGCAGCACTTGTCGGGTCAGGGACGGGTCCCTTTTTTCAACTATCTACAGTGTCTATTAACGTACCGTTTTCTTCAGTCTATTTACTTGCTGCCGATCCTTTTTAATGATGCCAAAAGGGGGAGAAGTTTTATACTAGAATATTAATATTATTTAAATTGCTAAACTTGTTATATATGTTTGGAATTATATTTATATTTTTGCTTGAAAAACTAACACACATTCTCAGGAGGAGCTTAAGTATTAATACAGATTTCAGGTTCTATCAAGCATTTGTCATCATCAAAAAGGGGGAGATTGTTGAACCCAATGTTTCAATTTTCATATAAATCTACACATGAATTTTGATGATAACAAATGAATTCAAAGAATAAAGGAGTCTCAAACTCAAGTTGTCCACACAATAGAATCCAGCACTTCAAGGAACCAAGCATGAGTAAGAAGGAAACAAGTTCACATTAAAATAATAGAGTAATGTTGTAAATCTCTTAAAAATTTGAAATTAAGATTAAGGCTCAAAATTAATATTTTATCATAAAGTATTAAAATACATTTTCCACGTGTGCATGAATTTTTTGAAAATTAAATTTGAAAATTTTGAAATATGATTGATTGTCATCTTTCACATGTGCATGACATTATTAAAGGTTTGAATTTTGAAAATATTAAGATGATTGATTGTCATCTTTTACATGTGCATGTTTTATTTGAATATTTTCAAAAGTGGTAGATACTTTTCTTGACTTATGCAAAAGGTAGATGTCTTTATTTGAAAATTTTGAAAAGTAAAGTGTGCTCCTTTTGTCATATACAAAAAGTAAAAGATTAGATTTGAAATTTTTGAAAAGTCAAGTGCGCTCTTTTTGTCACATGCAAAAAGTAAAAAAATTAAATTTGAAATTTTTGAAAAGTGAAGGATGATGTCTTTGACATGTGAATCTTTTTAAATTTGAATATGAAGTCTCATATGCCTATAAATAGATCAATTGAGAGCTTCGCCTTTACAACACTAAGAGCATACAACATTCATTCGAAGTTTTCATTCTCTCTTCTCTAAGTATTGAGCCTTAATTCTTATTCATTTTGAGAAATATAGTTTGTACTGTATTGTTCTTATTTCACTCATTGATGAGTGTTTTTTAATAGCCTACCCACTATCAATTCTTATATCAGTAAAAGGGTGTGTATAACCCTTCTGCGTGTAGAAAGTGTTCTACACAGGGAATAGTTGAATCACCACGTGTAAGGTGATTGCAAGTGTAGAAGGTGTTCTACACAGATCCTTTGTAGCGGTGTTATTCAAATGTGTAATAGGTTTCTATCTCCACCTGAAGGAGATTGAATAGTGAATTCGGGGGTCCTCAAGGGGTAGCTTGAGGTGAGGACGTAGGCAGTAGGGCCGAACCTCATTAACATACTGAGTTTGCTTCTCACTTACCCTTACTCTTTATATTTATTGTTGTTTCACATTTTATTTATATTTTATATTGTATATTTGATTTATAACTGTTATTTTTTTAAATACAACTCAATTCACCCCCCCTCTTGTGTTAGTCATTTGGGCAACACTTACTATTCCATTTGATCACGTATATGAGATTATCTCAATCGGAGATGAGTATTCTGTAGGACCTTCAAGATACCTCAAAATCTCTTGTGCTGTCTGAGTCTTATTGCAATTTGTTAAATCCTGCAACAATATCTATCATTCTATAAGGAATGATAGATAAAACTTAAAAGAGTGAGATTTACAAAAAATCTCAGTAAGTACACAGTTAATGAAATAAGATATAGATAACATCAGCAATCATAATATATAACAATGATCACAGACATATAACTTATGAGAATAATTTGTGGGACTTATGCATGTCAATGACGACTCTTCCTATACAAACTTAGATCATACTTGGACCCACCATCATATACTTAAAACTTATACATTTTTTTAATCTTGTGGGTTTTACTTATTTTTTTTTTTATCTTTGATGGGCATTACGTATCGCCGTCCCCATTAGGATCTTACTTATTGCATATTCTCGACAAGCGTTACGTATCACCGTCCTTGTCAGGTTTTACTTATCTCTTATCTTCGATGAACATTACATATCGTCGTCCCCATCACATATAATTCATCAGTCATCCGGGCGTTACCTCTCGTCATTCCCTTTATGATGAATCTCATGTCAATCTTTCGAACGTTACGTATCGCCATCCCTGTTATGACACAGAACATACTTAACATAGCGGACGTTACGTATTGCCGTCCCTGCTAGTCATGTCAGTCGTCCGGGCGTACGTATCGCCGTCTCCGTCGTGACATGATTCTTATTTTATGACCGGCGTTACGTATCGTCGTCCCTGTCGGCACGTTAGTCATATGGACATTACGTCTCACCATCCCCATCAGGACGTGGCTAACTTATTCATAACTCTTATTTTTAGTTGTTCCTTTCTTATTTTTATTCTCTTAAATGCATGTCATGCCCATTTTCTTAAAACCTACAACAAGATGGAACATGCATGTACTCTTAAACCTTATGCTATATACCCCCAATGTAACACTTATCATACAAATCATACAATTATCATACACTTATACTACACATATAATTTTTCTTTATTGAATCATAAACTTTTATCCAAGGAAAAGTCCCAAATTTAAACAAACATGACATCTCGTTTGAGTAAAGTATCAAGCAAGAGTCAAGCGAAATCTCGAGTTGTAACTCACTCGAGCAGAATATCAAATGAGGTCAAGCGAAGGATTCAGATTGTTCTTCTCTCGATCCATAGGTCGAACGAGAGTCGAGCGAGGTCATGGTTCATAGGGTTTTTAATCTGAATCATGCAATCATTCCACATAAACCTTATTTTTTACTTATTAAAACATAAATCTAGATTTTTCTAATTTTATTTAACATTTTATCTTAACAAGACTCAATCCAAAACAAAATAGATTTCAATTCAATCATATAAGCAATGTTTAAGCTCCCACCAACAACCAACATGCTTTAATCATCAATTCACTTATTCTATACCAAAATTAAGTTAAATTATATACTTACTAATTTCTCCAAAACTTGTATTGATGATAGAACTAAGCTCTTGCAAGAATCCTCTCAAGATCACTCTCTTTAGCTTACTTAGGTGGTGTTTGGAGATGCAAAGGTTTAGGGAGGATTCTTCTTTGATTTTCTCTCTAATTGGACGTGTGTTCTACACACACACACACACACGCACACAGGAGGGTGGTCGACCCTTTAGAAGAAAATGGAGAATGAGAGATGACTATAGACAACCGGTTACCTACATGCTTTGGAGGATGAAGTGTTAACCCTCAAAACTAAATGATTAAGTCTAAGCCCTTAAAATCTTAGACTTGGCAGTAAAAATCTTCATCTAATAGCTAATATTAAGTCATTTTAGTCAGCAAAATTGATCAATGGTTAAAGAGATATCAGATGACATAAGCTCGAGCTGGGATTTCACCTAACCATGCATGTATCAAGCCATTCTAGTCCTTTCTTGTATTTGAAATCTCCCAGCCCCTTCTCTTATCCACTTGGTCACTTGTTACGCCACTTGAAATGTTCTAGAAAGTCATTTCAAGATTTAGTTGGGATAGACTTTAGTTTGCAACTCACTTAGCTAGATTTGGACATATTCAGGCAGATTTCTGCCTCTCATGTTGCTTCATGTCTTTGGCCAACTAGTGCTTCTAGATCAATTATTATCAACTTTCCACATGTTACCACATGTGTCAAGACTTCAAAAATTTTGATAGCCAATCATAATTTTCATCACATGGCTGAATATAATACAATTCCTCAAAGTCGGCTACCAATTGAACTCAATCCAGAGCCGTCCACTTCATACTAGATTTGTCCTTGATACGTTCTTTATATTTAAAAACTTAAAACATAAAAGTTCAAGATATACTTTTTAAAGTTCTATAAGAATTAGAATCACTTCATTTGAAACTCATATGACCAAGTTATGATTTTTCTACTAAAAGTCGACAGGTCAATCCAAGAACACCAATTCGAGCATACCAAATGTTTGATAGATGATCCTTCTTATTTTACAATTAATTTTCAAAACAAAATCTCATCATTTTTCACATATCTACAAACTTTTCTAGATCTTAGGATAATTGAGAAAATAATCCAAAAACTTAATCTTATTCAAAATCCTTAATCAACTTCAAAATCAATGCCTATATATCTCCAATTTAGATCTGTCATTTCAATCTCACTTTAGTATAATCAAATCTATATCCCTTAAAACTCAAAACATAAAACTTATAGATATTCTTCTTATATTTCCATAGCCTCTTGAATCACTCAAATCCGATATCAAATGAGCAAATTATGACCATTTTACTAAAAGATGTCAAATCTCTCCCTATATCTCGCTCGAGTCAGACATCAAGCGAGGGTCGAGTGAGATCTCGGGTTAGGCATTTTTTCACCTTAAAACAAGCTACCATTGTATCCAACCCTACTCCTAACCTTCCAATATAAAACTATATACATAGATCCAAAGGTTCCTTAAAATGATTTTAAAGAAACATAATACGGGTTATCACAGTGACCGCCACACGCCGCCGTACTTGGAGAGCCTCATTGATGCCACACGTGACACGTTTGAAATTAACGGCTTCCGATCTTCCATTCTGTCATTTCGATTTTCATTCCAGTGCAGCCTGTGCTCTTCACGCGCCGCCATAGTCGATGGTCGCCCTGTTTCCTTGTATCAGTTCTTATATGTTACTGCTTTCAATAACTAGCGATCAAGAAGATGTGGATATGATAGCCTCTTTCGATCGGAACAAATTAATAAAATGCAGCACACATTTCTTGACTTTAGTTTTTAGTTGTAAGTTTATAGGTTGTTTATCAGACTCTGTCAAACCACTTTTGAGTGGCTTCTCTCATGAAAATTAGGCTTGAGTCAATTTATTGGCGAGATAACATTTTTTTATTTTTCTTTTTGTTTGAGTGCTACTTTTGTTTGGTTTGAGAATATTGTTGTGGACTCTCACTTAAGGGTGTACCCCAACCCGACCCGACATCATGCCTTCCAACCCGACCCGATAACTCGGCATTTCATTAAGCCGAATACCCGATAAGTTGAATACCTAACCCGATAGTTTATCGGGTATTCCATTAAGCCTTTTAAAAAAAATTTTAAGGTGGTTTCTTTAGTAACCTGATAGCATTCTTATATTTCACTAATTATCACATTACATATATTTCAAATACCAAGAGCCAATAATGGAATTTTCAAATATTGTAGATGAAAAAAAGAAAAAATCAGAAGAACAATTAAACAAGATATCAGATGTAAATGACTTTGTAATATAAGCCAGTAATAAACAACTTTGAGTCCCCTGCCTTGAAGATCCAATTTGCACATCGTGGCATACATAGGACTGACACCATTAGATAATAAGCTGGAATCCATTAAAAAACAATAGTAGTTATTTAGAAATAAACAAACCCTATCAATTTATTCTCCAAAAAAAAATTAAAATTGAACACATGGTCCTGAAAGAAAATTCCCACGAAAACACAAAAACCCATTAACAGAAAAACATATACGAAATTAGACGAGCTCAAAATACCACCAGATCAAAAGAAACAACCTTCTAACAATGGCAGTGACACCGATTCCATCATTTCCTTGGGTAACTTGCTCTGCTGTGGAACAGACTGAGAACCCAGATGACCCTTTCCAACCAAAAATCTACATTTTCTTGCCGGCTAATATTACAACCAAGAACAAACACACCGAGATTCAAGGACTAAATAGAATTCCATACAGATTCACATACACTCCAGACTAATCTTGGAAGAAAACCTAAATCAACAGCGTGATAACAATTTACTTGCTTAACAGCGACAGGGAGCTGCGAGGGAGCGAGTAAGAGTTTGAGAGATGCGACCGTGAGAAACCGGCAAGAGAGATATGAGAACAACGAGAGAGATGAGAAACAGGACAAATCGAAGATGAGCAAAATCGCAAGAGTAACAAGTATGAGATATTCAGATCAATGTTTGCATATGAGATTATCGGGTATTTTACTCGTTTGAAAAACGATAATAGATAATGAGTATCCAAATTTCGAAAGCAAGTGTTTTTCGTTAACATGCTTAGCAGGTCGATATTTTCTGGTCAAGTTGGCGGGTCGAATGGTAACGGGTAGTGGGTATTTTGTTCACCCCTACTCTCATTTCATTAAATATTGTGTCGTTGTATCTTGCAATTTATGTATGAAATGCTAACTTTTAGGGAAAAAAAATCTCATTTCACTTTGAATTTTTTAAATATACGGATAAAATTTGTGATGAAATTGAAAGTGCAAGATGTTAACCTCTTGGCTCATAATACAACGTCAGAGAAAAATTATTATTTTAAACTTTATTATCTCTAATCGCATGAATGATATGTGTGGAATATGAATATCCGTAAGGAAAATGATAGATTATTAATAATTTGTATAATATATTACATATGTTATGAATTGCAAGAGTCGGCAGCCGCCTCTGTCCCACCACTAAAATTATGTGAATGACCCCACCACTATTATTTTAAATTATGTATAGTGATTTGCATAGTGACTTACATAGTAACTTCAAAGCCTATATATAGAGGCTTCAGTTGTAATGAAATTCATAAGAAAATATAGAGAGAGAAAGAAAGTTTCAGTTCTTAAGAGTTTCTTTTATATTTCTCTTGTAATAGTAGTGGTTTTCTTTTTAGTTTTATAACACGTTATCAGCACGAGATTCTACCGATACTGAAGCTAGTGGTCTTCTACTTTAAATAAGTTTTTCAATATATTATTTGCAGTCCTTGAGATAAATATTAAAGGTAATATTGCTGAATATTACTTGATAAAATTTTATTTTTATTCTCATGATAATGTGAATATATTTCTTAAATTCACAGATTTATTTTTGTAATATAATGTCAAATATTGAGATTTATTACTATTGACATTTATGAAAAATGTTATTTATCCAGGATCCTTAATAAGATCTATTTGGATATAATGATGAACTTGAAAGATACAATCATAGAAGAAAATCATGTGTTCCTGAAGGACCGTACTGTGTATCTCATGATGAAAAATCATCTTATGGTGTGAAATGAATTAAGAGAGTGATATAAGCACCAGAAGATGTAATCCTCTCAAAAGATCATTATAACTTATTGCACCTGAAGTTGCAAGATTTTAAAAGTGGTATTGAATATTCTGCACTCTTTAAAATCAGCTCAATATTAAAATTATGCAGTGAAAATGTCACTGATGATGATATATAAAAGAAGACATTATTTTTCATACCTCGAATGTACTCCTGCAGTAGCAATATCGAGAGTAAAAGTTCAACAAATATTCTGAACTTTTGTTTTGTCTTCCAGTGATTGAGCTAAATAATGAGTTTTTGTTACACCAGTTACGTCCTATTAATAATATCGAATTTACACAATTCCCAGAAGTGAACGGTGCATTCTTTCAAAGGAATTAAGGGCGTAGACGTGATAGAAAAATTATAGAAGTGTTGGTCCCAAAAGCGACAACACTAAAGATGATAAAAATATATCGTATCACCAGAAATGATCCAACTCAGAGAATGATAAAGGCCCTCAGAATAATTCTTCATAAAAAGATGAAGATGTTTGTCATAGATGTGGTATGACTAAACAGTAATCACGTACTTGTTGTACGGCCCAACACTTGATTTACTTATACTAAGCTTTTATATATAAGCTTATTAATATTTCATCATATTTTGAAATAATGAAATATCGGTACTTGAAGCACGACAAGAAATTACTTGGGATAATAAAACCCTGTTTAAATTTGATTCTCTTACAAATAAATGTGAACCAGAAGTTCAGAGGATTATCTATCTGCAAAGTATTGCAAATCAATTACATGATATATTTACTGACACTAAATGTATTGTAAAATCATATATTACTGCTGTTAATGCTTAAGCAAGAATTGAAGTCCCTGAAGGACAAGTTGTTAAAACAGCAATAAATGAGTCTAAGATACACCTGAAGCGTTGAAGACCTATTGGTGCACAAGAAAAAAAAATCAGTGCTCATAAAGAGACCGTATTTTCTAATCCTCCTGAAGAAGTAACTCTTGAAGAGTGTAACTCCTGAAGAGTATAAACCTCCTGAAGAGGAACCTCCTGTAGAGGTGTTTCCTGAAATGTTTTTCCCTGGAGAGGAACAATGAGATCTCAATACATTTCATGAGTACTGGAAAATTTATGGATATAAATAAAACTGTTGTTGACAACATATATGATAACACTTGATATTACCAGAAGTAATGAAGAAAGTGAGCCAAAAATCGTCGAAGAATATCGACGTAGAAATGATTGGCCAAAATGGAAATCAGTTATTAAAACTGAATTAAACTCGCTAGTGAAGCGAGATGCATTTGGACCTGTTATCCAAACACCAAAGGGTGTAATATCTGTCAAATATAAGTGAGTATTTATACGAAAGCGTAATGCGAAATGAAATTGTGCGGTATAATTTGTCGCACAAGGTTTCCTGTAAAAACCCGAGAGCAATTATGAGGAAACATATTTCCTTGTTATAAATGTAATCACATTCATATTTTTAATCGATTTGGATATTACAAAAGGATTAGATATGCAGTTAATGAATGTGGTCCCTGCATATTTATAAGGATCATTACATATATAAAGATTTACGATACTTGAAGCATCTAATCCAAGTACATTTAGAAGTATGTACTTTATAAAGTTTCAAAGATTTTTATATGGGTTAAAGCAATCCGGACGCATGTGGTATAATTGAATTAACAAGTATCTATTGAAAGAAGGATTTAAGAATAATTTTATATGCCCATGTGTTTTATCAGAATCTGGATTTATCATTATCGCAGTTTACGTTGATGATTTACCTTGTTAGAACTCTTGAAAAGATCACAAGGGTTGCTATAAATTCAAGGAATGCATTTGAAAAGGAAAGATCTTATTATTCAATTCATAGATGAGTTACAAGAATTTGAGACTTCTAGCCTCATCTCTCAAATGCATTTGCTCTTCGTAAAGTAACATACCATCCTTATCTAAAGGATTAGGCAGTCGAAATGAAGAGACAAGTAAGGATTTTAAATTCTTATTCTCTTGCTTTAAGTCTGCAATTTTTCTGTCAGACTCTTGAACGAGTCGTTGAAGTACAGAAACTTTCTCGTTAAGCTCCTCAATCTCACGATTTTTGGATTGTAATCGGTTGGAAAATCCAACAATAGAGGAGGAGTATCGGGTGCCGAGAGTCACCAGCTCATAAACGGCTTCGCGTTCTGACTTATTAGCCAGATCATTTGCTTGCTGCAACATGGCGCCTGCGGAAGATGCAGGAACAACTTGTAATTGAGGTGAAGGACACCTTATATGTTGATCGTGAGAAATAGTAAAAGGAAATTGATGAGCCATTGGAAATTTGTAGAATAAGAATACAAATACAGATGAATTATAGATATGAGAAAAAGATTTGATGCCTACTAAATGAAACTAAAGACGGTTCTTATAGAAATGAAAATAAGAACAAGACAAACCATCATCTCTTCAAATCTCACTTTACAAGATATGCTGGATGCACAATTTCAAAAGCCAGCGAGATTAATTACAGCTATCCCTATTTTCTTGTAAACACTGAACCTCTGCCGTTAGCTGCTGTTGTTGACTTTGTATCTGAACTCTTTCTCGTTCCAGCTCTTCTACTTGTGTTTTCAGGTCACGAGAATACCAGTCTACAAGTTTTTTCATCTCCTTGTTTTCTTGTCTTAAATCTTTATTTTTACTATATTTAGTTGCAAACGTTTGATGCAACTCAGATATTTGAGTTTTAAGATTATTAACCTCACTCGTTCTCGCCAATAGCCTCTGAGACATGGTTGTAAGAGATGCAGCATATTGAGCACTGAGAGTTCTTGATGCTGCAACAATTTCAGGATCAGATTTACTAGATAGATATATCTCTGCTTCTATCATGGTGTTTACAGCCTCAGGAGAAAATATAAGTGATTGAGGTATGAAAGGTTCATGGTTTAAATCTGGGACATTAGAATTTCTATCAGACATAATATCGTTCTGGATGAACAACAACTGAATCTATGAGGAATGCGAGATCTTTTTGCTGGAATAAACCAATGGTAAAATTGGTTATATTTAAACAACAACCCGAAACCTTCAAATCTCTTCAAGATCTCGTTTGTCCACAATGTCAAGCGGATTTGATTTTCCGTCGAACCGATAATATTAAATCTCAAAACTTTTACAGCTTTTATCATACATAGATGGTTTCCAATGTTATTTCCGCCGTATATAAACAAGTTCTTCCTAATAACGCCGAATGAGGGGGAGAAAATTTTAGATGAAAATATTATCATACTCTCTCTAATGCATTATTTAGTTGGAGATCGTGTTTGAATTCTTAACTTGTTATATATACTGAAATCATATTTGCTTATTACTTGAAACACTAACGCATATTATCAGGGGGAGTTTAAGTATTACTGCAGGTATCAAATTTCTATTAAGTTTGTCAATCAGATATTATTTTTCATTTTCAAATCACTCAGAAATTATTGCAATTCATGAAACAAGTCGAAAGTATATTTGGCTGAGATCAATGACTCAACATATTCAAGAAAAGTGTGATATTTAGATAGCTCAACAATTTTATACGAAGATAATATTGCTTATATCACTCAAATCAAATGAGGATATATCAAAGATACGATCAAGTGATAATCTGGCATATTTATTCACGAAGGTATCACTAACTGCGATATTCAAGAAAATTGTGCAGAATATTAAAATGTGAAAACTCAAAAATTATCGTCATGTACTTTCCAGGGAGAGTAAAAGTCCTGAAAACTTGTGCTGATTGTACTCTTTTTCCTTCGCTAAGGTTTTATCCCACTGGGTTTTCCTTTGCAAGGTTTTAATGAGATAATCTTAAAGCACTTGTGGATACATAAAAAGACTGTACTCTTTTTCCTTCGCCATTGGTTTTTCTTCCCATTGGGTTTTTCCTTGGTAAGGTTTTAACGAAGCAGATTCTTTATGGGTGGTCATTCAAGGGAGAATGTTATGAATTGCAGGAGTCGGCAGCCGCCCCTGTCCCACCACTAAAATTATGTGAATGACCCTACCACTATTATTGTAGATTCTGCATAGTGAATTGTATAGTGACTTACATAGTAACTTCAAAGCCTATATATAGGGGTTTCAGTTGTAATGAAATTCATAAGAAAATATAGAGAGAGAAAGAAAGTTTCAGTTTTTAAGAGTTTTTTTTATATTTATCTTGTAATAGTAGTAGTTTTTTTTTTAGTTTTATAACAACATAATATATGTTGTAAAATAAGAATATTTTTGTAAGTGAGGTTAATTTTATAAGACCGTTTATAAAAATACTTTTATTTTATAATTTATGTTATATAAGAACATTCTTATTAGATTATTTAAAACTAAATTTCAAAAAGCATAAATTTGTATACATATCAAAAAATTAATTTGCACAAATTTTTAGTTTTGTTATTCACTTTTTAAAATAAAAATACTTTTGTTTTCTTTTTTCACTTTTTTCTTTTAATTTTTGATCAAATATGACCAAATTGTTTTGATATATATGCAATTTTATACTTTTTGAAATTTAGTTTTAGACAATCTAATAAGAATGTTTTAAGGTAAAATATGTTGTTTATATATTACTTTCCATTTTATTATTTTTATTATTTTTAAATATTTCTAAAAAAGAAAAAAATACTAATATATTAATTATCACTTCCTTAAACATTAAATAAAAAATAAAAAAAATCAAATTTAATAAACATTCTAACATTTTTTATTTCTAAAGTCATAGGCGTAATCCGGTCAAATATTTGGATATAAAAACGATTTTATTTTATTTTACTATTATAATTTTAAAATTTTTATATTTAGAATATAACATATAATTTGATTTTTTAAATATTAAATTTATAATAATATTAAAAAATAAAATTTTAATAAAATTTAAATTTAAATTTAATTTTGAGTTAAAGTGCAGCTCTGTCCGTGTAGGATTTTGTGCTCTAGTCCGTCATTCTATAATGGAAAAAGAGCATCCAGCTCTGTCCAAAGAGGGCCCCACAACTCCGTACTTTTTCCTTTTCCCCATCTATCATCTCAGAAAATCCCTAAACACAAGCCCTCCACATCCTTCTCTCTGCGAGTCTCTCTCTCAACCCCTCCTCATCCTTCCGTTCACAAATCTCCTCTCTCTCCTTCCTTGTTTGCACTTGTAATCCTATACTTGTTCCTCAATTCACGCTTTACTGCTCTTTCCTCCATCAATTTCAGGTCCAAAATCATAAGCAACTTTTTCTCTGAACCCTGACTTCTCTCGTGCGTGAATCCTCAGCTTCCGGAAAAGACTATTTCGGAAAAGACTATCTTCTGGAAACGTCGGTTCACTCCGGGCTTTTCAATTTTCTGCAAGTGCGTTTTGATCTAAGTGGTCTGATTGGATTCTGGGTTTCCGAGAAGTCGGTCAATTTCCGAGAAAGTAAAGGTTGGTGGTTTCTGGACTTGATTGGTATTGGACTTTAGAATTAGAGCTGTAGAACATAAAAAACTTCGTTTTTTATTTTGGGGGATTTGTTGAATTGTAGAGAGGGAGAGAGGATGAAAAGAGTGAAAGATGACGAGAAGATCATGGGACCTATGTTCCCAAGGCTTCACGTCAATGATACGGAGAAAGGAGGGCCAAGAGCACCTCCAAGGAATAAAATGGCTCTCTACGAACGGCTAAGTATTCCCTCTCAGCGGTTCAATCCCGGGGTCTTGCCTCTCAACCACACAAATAACACGAGCAGCCCGGTTTACCCAGCATCGTCAAGCCAGGTGATTTTTAGGACCAACAACTTGCAAGTATGATTTGTTACCTACGGTTTCATGTAGAGTAGTTGATTTGTATCTAAACTCTCTAACATATGCCTTGGTTATAAGTTAATAGGCTGGAGATTGGTTGTGAAGTCTTTGTTTATTAGTTGATGACTCAATTGTAAACATATGGTATAATGATAGTGGACTGTAAAATCAGGGTGTGTGATTAATTGGGCGGAGTCGTTATTCATTGAATAGCTTATGATTTAGTTTTCTTTTCCACTCGAATGGGAAATTGCGTTACCATTAAGTAGTATTTATAGTTGTATTTGGTTGCTATTCTAAGTTCTTGCTCTTGCATTTTTTTAACACATATCATACTTGCATCTTTAAAGGGCATATTTGCGTCTACCAACTCTAGGGTACTTCCATTGGTTCTCATATTTCTGCAACTGATTACTAGGAGCAATTGTTTTTCAGGGAAATAGCCTTGAAAGAAATTACAACTTTCCACTTCATGAACCTCCATCAATACCCACACATCAGGGTGAGAAATTGCCTGCTCGCCATTCTGAAGGATCAGGTTTGAATAATTCATTGGCACAACTTGAGCAGAGAAAGAAGGTAGGAGATGAAGATGATTTTATTGTTCCTGTATTTGTTCAATCAGGGACTGGGCAATCCCATAGTAAAAGTCTGAACGGTAATGATAGGGAAAAAATTGCTTCCTTCAGCCCTACCTATTCTGGTCGTTCCACAAAACGCCAAAATGCTTGTGATAAGAATCCCAAGTCTATTACCTCCCCACATATAAATTTGGAAGAAGTAAGATGTGAGAGTGAAGGGGACCCAAGATTGAGTGTTTCAAGTCATTCTGTCCTATCTGCAACAGATCTGTCAACTAGAGAAAAGTTTGAAGGCCTCAGGAAGGAAACTAAGGCAGCTCCAGATCAAGAGTATCAAGATTGCCCTGTGACTAACATAAGCAGTTTATATGATATTGATAATTCTTTACAACAAGAGTTCAGAACCAGGTCACTGCCGGTTGACACTGCATTTGCTGATTCTGTAAGGGATGAAGACGATGGAAAAGTTCCCCACCCAAGGAGCATCACTCACATTGGGGAGGCGAATAGCTGTCCCAATGAGCCTAATAATGGCAGGGAGTTTTGTAGAGACAGGACAAATGTGTCACTACAAGTGGAAAATGTTGACAGAAGCGATGATGTTTCTGAGACCTCAATGGTAGATTCGATAGCAGGCTTTGATATCTCTCCAGATGATGTTGTCGGGATAATAGGTCAGAAACATTTCTGGAAAGCGAGAAAAGCTATTGTCAAGTAAGTGTTGATTCTTATTGATATCTACCCAAATGTGTTGCCTCCTGGTGGTCTTAAATTTAAGGATACCATGTGAACTTTCATTTCCTGTTTATTGTTAAAGTTAAAATATACAGAATGATCATATATGCTTGCATCACTAATAACTGTAGCATCATCATGCTATCTCATATGATGTGGAGAAACAGCCAGATAAAAGACGAAGTTAAGAGGGTACTGAAGCATCTCATCCCCCCCCCCCCCCCCTTCCTTCTTCCCTTCTCTCTCTTTCTCTCTCTCTCTCTCTCTGTGTCTCTCTCTTGCCCTTTCTGTATTTGGGTTACAAGGTCGAGCAACAATGAGTTTTGAGATAATTATGAAGTTAATTTCTTGTTGATTATCTATTGAACGTGATCAAAATTTTTTCTCTCTCTCAATACTTCTGAATTAACTTTACACCTAAGGGTGTTTTTTTAATCTTGTTTACTGATTAAAAAAAAACTCTTTCCATATATCCATATATACCAGTCACATTCTGATTAAAGAATTTGTAGTCAGCTCTGTTCTTGGGCTGGGAAAGTTGTGATTGTAGATGAGACAATAGATATTAGGAACTTCTGTTGGCCTATTCTATGTCTGTGTTCGTTATGTAAATTTAGGCATATCATACTCTTACTTTTTGGTAGAGAAGCGAAGTGATCATCATTCTGGAAAATCTGAAGTGTTATATTGGAAGCTGCTGACATTTAATATTTTAGGAGTTTCTAATCTGTCCTTTCCCCTCAACTTAAATCTGCAAAAGATTTTTGAGTGCAGTATAAAAAACTAGATAGGAGTATAGGCGTATCTATTTAAAGTGTAGAGTTGCAATTATGGCTTTGAAGGAGCAAGAGCTCAGTGTGCTGTTCCAAGATTCCAACTAAAGTGGAATTTTTTGTGTTCAAATGCCCTCGATAACATTTTAACAGTGCTGGATCATCTTACAACAGGGATATGTGCAATCCTAATAGGTTACTTTGCACAAGGCGACCCCTGAGACAGTGGATCATCTGATTATTTATTGTCCATTTGCGTCTGCATTTTTGGATATATACCTGTCTCAGGTTATTTGCTTAAAATCCTACTGAACACTGGGGAACTATTCCTATGATGACAATCAAGGGCATGGAGCAAGAAGAGGAGCAAGTGATTGGCATGGTCCTTGGAGCTTTTGTTGGGTGAATTTTGGATAATATTGAAATTGTAAGATTGTTTGTAGACATGGCGACAGGCGAATTTCTCATATGTAGTATTGCATTGGAGGTTTTTCTGGGGTTTCCATTCATATTCTTTTTATCTTCACTCTAAGCATACATTCTTAGATGTTCTGTCCATGCAAAGAAAAATTAACTGTACATGTGTACATGCAAATTGTTGAGCTTCACCTTGTACTGAGGATTGAATCTGATAAAAAGATGTATCTGAGTGACTAACAAGTGACCTAGACATCTTGTTGCAATAACTTTGATGATTTATTTCTTCAGAAGATGTAAATCATGTACCTTGTTTGAATTGCAAATTGGTTATGCTAAAAGCTGCTCTTTCACATAGCTTCCTATTTCCTTTGTGTGCTCTCAATCTTTTATATAGCTTCCTATTTACTTTAGTCAATAGCATACAGATACTTTGTGTTCAGAGAACCTTGCCTCTCTTTCTGCTTTGTTCTTCTTTCTTTTTCAGCAAATGGTGCAGGTTGTGATATAGTCTTGTGTGACATATGGATCAAGTTAATGCATTTTTCTAAAATAATTACACTCTAAGCTTTGAGTTTTAAGTGAGGTTTTGTGAGGGACTTCTTAAACTACCATTCAACCCACTAATCACTTAGTCTCTAATTGCACCTCCATTTGTGTGGGTTGCTTTGGTCTATGTGATGGTCCTTGAGTTGATGCTATCTGGTGCTTCGTTCTGCGGTAATGTCTGGCTTATTTTCTTGTATTACCCTGGTTGGTTATATGTTTATGGAGGCTTCATTTGATGAATATACTGCAAGTTAGTTCTTGATACACCTGTTACTCTCCACAGTCAGCAAAGAGTGTTTGCAGTGCAAGTATTTGAGTTGCATAGACTGATAAAGGTAAGGTGGTCTTTGACTCTGTTGCGTAGCTTTTTATGATCTTAAAACACTTTGATTATATATATTATTCATGTGAGAAGAATGCAGCTTAATTATTTATATGCAAACAGGTCCAACAACTGATTGCTGAATCACCACATATTTTGCTTGAAAATGTTGCTTTTCTTGGCAAACCTTCGTTGAAGGATTCTCCTGCAAAGAAACTTCCATCCAAGTATGTTGTAAAAGTGCCATCATACATTTCAAAGTGCAAAGACGATTCTGAGAAGGAAAACCATAAAATGGAACGTTCTGCAGAGAATGCAGTTGGGAAGACATCTGTTTCTTCCGCTAAAAATGGCAATCAGCCTTCAAGTTGTGGGCCTTATCAGCCAGCTCCTGCGGCTACCGATAATAAAATGGGTTCATGGTCTTTCCAGCAGTCACCTGGGCAACAATGGTTAATCCCTGTAGTCTCTCCATCTGAAGGACTCATATACAAGCCATATCCTGGACCGGGGTTTATGGGAACTGCTTGTGGAGGATATGGACCTTTCAGCGCAGCTCCCTTGATGGGAAACTTGATGAATTCAGCATATGGGGTCCCAACTCATCCTTATCATCAAGGAATTGGTAATCTTCCCAATACTTCTCCAGTTGGTCATACTTACTTCCCTACATATGGCATGCCAGTTATGCACCCAGCCATGTCAGGTTCAGGTGTTGAACAAGTTAACCAATATGCTGGACCTGGCTTACATGGTCAAACTCAGATCTCTGTTGGCGGAGCCAACTCTAATGTGCAGCATCAGAGCTCATGTAACATGCCAAATAAAAAAAGTAGAGTTAGTCCACAAGTTAGTAATTTTCAGGCTGCTAAAGACGGCGAATTGCAAGGAAGCACAGCAAGTAGTCCATCCGAGAGACCGCAAGGTGTTGGGACAGATTACACTTCCAAGGGGGGAGATGCACTTCTACTTTTTCCTATGGCTCCAGTAGTCCCAGAGGCAGCTCCACAGCTTCATGAGATTGACCAGACAACACGAGTGATCAAAGTTGTGCCACATAATCCTAGAACTGCTACCGAATCAGCAGCACGAATTTTCCAAGCCATTCAAGAAGAGAGAAAGCAGCATGACTCAGCTTAGCTCATTTTTGCTATATCACCTTCGAGTTAATGATCTTGGGTTCATCTTAAGCTGGTGTGATGCTTGGTCATTTCCCCTAGTTTTTTGTTGTGATATTTGTAATGTGCTTCTCTTTATTTCAGTGTTGTGACCTAGTTTTTTTTTTTTCCCTTTTTTTGTTGGCAAGTATGGTGACCTGTTATACAGTATAATCCATATGTTGATAAGTTTCTGGAGAATCAATACCTTTTGAATATATGTTGTCTTTCTCAATTTTTTGGTTGGACTGAGTATTTTTGTTAGGGGGCCACATTTGATCTTTAGTGCAGAAGATTGATTTTCACTTCTCACCTTTGAAACCGGACGGTTCGCTTCACTTTCTTTTTAGAGTAATATTAGGGATCCATACTGTTGTTTCCTACTAATCTTTTATTTTTTATTTTTTGGTTTTTATTTTTTATTTTATTTTTGGTTTTCATTAAAGTGTTTTTAAATAATATTACGATTTTTTTTTAATATTTTTAATAAATGTTTGAAGATGTTAAAAAAATCATGTAAATAAAATATTTAAACATTTTTTAAAAATATATTAAAAAAATTACAACATTATTTAAAAACACTTATATAAAAATTATGTAAATTTAAAAACCAAAAAAAAAAAAAAGGTTAGTAGGGAATAGAAGTAGGGATCTTAAAGTAAGGATGCTTAGCATTTTTCTTTTTTTTAATGTTCAACAACCCTTTAATTGTGTTTTATATATACAACTCAAGTGTGATTATTGTACTGCTTTTGCATTTAAATGTTATTTTACCAATTATGTAAATTTAAAAACCAAAAAAAAAAAAAAAGGTTAGTAGGGAATAGAAGTAGGGATCTTAAAGTAAGGATGCTTAGCATTTTTCTTTTTTTTAATGTTCAACAACCCTTTAATTGTGTTTTATATATACAACTCAAGTGTGATTATTGTACTGCTTTTGCATTTAAATGTTATTTTACCTCAAGAAAAATGAAACTAATTATGCCTCCGTATGGGGATATAGTTTCATGATCTCCATCATGGATGGTTACACAGAATATACCGTATTAAGAAAACTTCAGTCCTTCTAATGACAGTAGAAGAGTAAGTTATAAAGATACAAAGATCTAATTTATACTCTAAGAGCACCCTTAATAGATTGTCGAAAGTTAAAAGATCATTTTAACTAATGTGAGAGGAATTTGATACTGGCTATTCCAATCTTTATATTGGAATAGTTAGTTTTTCATTATAATAAAATAATATAAGATGAATTTGACTTTAACTATTTACATCAAATCTTTATAATAGATTATTAATTTATTCATTATATAATAATAAAATAATATTAATTTAAAAAAAATTATTATTTTTAATTATTATTTAACTTAATTTTATCATATTTTACTGTTCTATCCATATGTTAATTAATAATCATATGGTACAGTAGCATGATATAGTAGTAGTTGTGATGAGAAAAAGAGAAATAACAATAAAATATGCATTTGATTAATGAACAGTCACTTTTAAAGTTGGAAATTAATTTGACATTAACTGTAACTAAAGTCCAAATATTTCTTTAGCTAATCCAATGTGATGTTTTTTTAGAGTCCATTAGCTAAATCCTAAAGATTGTTTGGATGATGAGTTAATCTTAATTTATCTCATTTAATCATTATATAATTTTCAAATTATTAAATAAAATGTAATAAATATTTAATTTTTTAAAATTTTAAAATAAAAATAATATTAAAAAAAATATCTTTTAATAATATTATGTTGAACTTTAAATTCTTATCTCATCTCAATTCAATTCAACTCAACTCACTATTTAAAGCTCTCATATATTGGACCATTTTATTCTTATGCGCCCATTACAAGAACACTTTCGTGACTCTCACAATTACCACCACCTCATCATCTTAACTCATCAATTTATTCTTAAGGGCTAGTTTCAAACGCAACCTAATTCACATCAGCACTCTTCGATCATCCCCTTTTCCAAGGTGATTGAGAGATTCGCTCTATCATAGTCCTTTCCACGAGACATCTTGCTCAGCCAACTATAGAAGGACTCTTGTATTTATTTCTAATTTCAACCATTCCATTACATTTAGTGAGAATAATAAATAAATAAATAATAAAAAATAAAGATTATGATTTATGGCGGCCAATGAAATAGATCTAATGTGGATGGAAAGAAACAAGAAGACCCATATGAGCAAATCACCCCAATTAGTGCAATCCAACTAGCAACCAACATTATATTAAAAAAAAAAAAAAAGCAAAGAAAGAAACGTGAGAGCTTTCAAATCCACAAAGCAACGTGAACAGGTTATCCACTCAAGGACTCACCCAGCAAAAGTAACCTTAAAAAAGTTCAATTTTGAGACTTTGATACTTCCAAGCTCAATCTGTGTGGGCCATTATCTCCTAGTTGAGTGTGCAAAGAACTAATTGAAAGGTGGGTCAATTCTCCATGCATGGACCGAGTCAATGATCACAATTGTAGGATGAACGACAAAGACATGCAACCCTCTTAATTTCCAAAACATCCAAACTAGTTCTTGACATACTTGGTCATCATCGAAGAAGGTTAGATCGATTGGAAAAGAAACGATCGAAAACAATTGACAAGGATAGGATTTTCTTTTCGAGCAAGAGAATCACTAAATGATTATCATTAGATAATTTTGAGGTACAAATAAATTATATTATTTCCTTTCATTATGTGATAGATCAGTAAGAATATCATCTCGTTCGTTTTTCACTGTCAATTGATTAGTTGTTTGATATATTTTGGATTTGATTAAGTACCCTAATAGCTTATTAAGGCAATCCGGATTCTTAAGCAAACCATAACCCAAATAAGTATCAACCCAATAAGTGCAAAGTTTGTTAAATAATTATATATAGTCGGCCTTTAAAGAAAAGAGAAATTCTTTTTATAATCTTGAATGAGAGACTGCATTACAATTTCATTGATAAATAAGAATAAAAATAATAATTAATTTTAAAAGAATATTATTATAATTTTAAAACTTTTTAACATTAAGAATATTGTATTGTAGTCTTCGTTTGAGGACTGATGTTGCATTAGTCTAAAAAAAATGACCACTTCACTCAAGTACAATGACCCAAAAACTCCTTTCAACTTTGAACTCCATCGAGCATTTGATCGGATGATTCCCAAGTTTCCTGATTTGTGTTTGGAAGTTCATCGCGCGGTTTGTTGGAGGAAACTGCAACGTTTTGGACTTGAAGTGCAAGGGAGTAAGCGGCGTTTCATTTGGGAGTAATGGGCTGCCCGTAGTTGGACTCGGATGGCTGCTTTTGGGCAACCTCCTGCCACTTAGAAGTAAATCAGAAAATAAGTTTGATTTGTTTTGAGACATAAAATCAAAATTTTAAAATTTATTATTATATTTTTTAAAATTTTTATATAAAATATAATAAAAAATTTAATTTTTTAAAATTTTAAAACTATTTTTTTAATTCTAAAATAAAACTAATACTAAAAAAATATATTATAATAATACATTTTTAAAATTTTTATTTCATTTTATCTTATTTTTAAAAACAAACCAAACTTGTTAAGGTTGAATTTGATTATCAAATCCAATTGAATTCAATTAAATTCAATCTACTTTTAAATTAAGTAAAAAATTGAAACACCTAATTTTTAAATTTATCTCAATTCAAAACATTTTTATAAATAAGATTCAGAGATTCTTTCAATTTAACACTACTTTACACATGAGATTCATAACCTTTTTAAAATTTTTATAAATATATCTAAACTCATCTTAAATTGATTTCACAAAATTTATTTTACCATCTTGCATTTCGAATTGAAGTTCTCCAAAATACAAGGAAATATATTTCAAACATAATCCAAGAAGGTAGTAAGAGAAAAAGTACAGAGGCAAGAGTCTAAAAATGCAACCATAACATAAAACTTAAAAATCGACCTAAAAGTTTTAGGAAATTAAAAATTCAGAACGTACAACCCAACAAATATATCAAAGTAGTGGAAAGAAATTGTTGCCGAGAATAGCAAATCAGATGAAGAAGACTTATCAATCGAACAAGAAGTTTCCAAGCATCAACGAAAAAGCGTTGGATGGAGAGATTCAAAAGCGTAGATTCAGAGGTTTTAGTTTTTTGGGTTTTCCTCTTATAGACCTGTGCGTTAGAGAGAGAGAGAGAGGATGGTGCTATAGCTATGATTTTACTTGTGTCGTCCGAAGCCGTGAAGTGGGTAGAAGAAAGAAGTAGAGGATTTTTAGGTTAGGTCAAATGATTTTTCATCTGAGCGAAAGAAAATAGAGATTTGATAATGAATAGAGAAATTGAGCGGAGAGAAACTGAGTGAAAGAAAATATGGATAGTTTCTAATGTTATTTTCGTAGTGTATAAACAAGTTCTCTATAATAACCTCGAATGAGAGAGAGAAAATTTTATATGAGAATATTATCATGTTCTTTTTAATGTATTATTTAGATAAAAATTATGTTTGAATTTTTAATTCTGTTATATAGGCTGAAATCACGTTTGTTTATTATTTGAAAAATTGACGCATATTCTCATGAGGAGTTTAAGTATTACTGCAGATCTCAGATTTCTATTAAGTATGTCAAGCGCCTTATACGTGGGGTTCCCTCATCTTTGTCTGACGCATTTTAAACCCATAAGGCCCTGAAATGCCAAAGCGGACAATATCGGATAGGGATATAGAGCTGTCTGTATATGCCACATCTTCAAATCACTCAGAGATTATTACAATTCATAAAGCAAGTTGAGAGCGTATTTAGCTGAGATCAGTGATTCAACATATCCAAAAAAAGTGTGATCTCCCTATGATTAATGATAGCCCAACAATTTATATGAAGATAATACTGCTTATATCAAAGGAGGATATATCAAAGATACGATCAAGTGATAATCTGACAGATTTATTTACAAAGGCATTATCAACTGTGACATTCAAAAAGATTGTGTAGAACATTTGAATGTGAGACTTAAAGATCTATCGTCATACACTTTTCAAGGGAAGTAAATGTACTGAAAACTTGTACTAATTGTACTCTTTTTCCTTCGTTAAGATTTTGTTCCACTAGGTTTTCGTTTACAAGGTTTTAATGAGACAATCTTAAAGCATTTGGCGGTACATAAGAATGCTGTACTCTTTTTCTTTCGCTATTAGTTTTTCTTCCCACTGGATTTTTTCTTACTAAGGTTTTAACGAAACAGATTCTTTATGAGTGGTCATTCAAGGGAGAGTATTATGAATTATTGGGGGCGGCCTTCGCCCCCCTTAATTATTTTTGTGAATGACCCCATCACCATTATTTTAAGTCTTGCACAGTAACTTGCATAGTAATTTCAATGCTTATAAATATGAGTTTCATTCATTCTGAAATTCATAAGAAAAATTTATGGAACAAAGAAAATTTCAATTTTTAAGAGTTTTTTTTTTATATTTCACTTACAATAGTAGTGGTTTCTTTTTTAGTTTTATAACAGATAGTATTAAATAATAATGAATAATAGTGAAAGATATGTGAAATTGCAACTATGCCTCATCAATTTGACAAATGTGTGCCTCCTAGTCCAAATTGCACTTTTTTTAACATTTTATTTCAAGTATTTTTTTAAAAATGTTTAATTTTTAAACATGTTAAAACATTTTAAAAAAATATTTTAATACACTGATAAACTAATAGTTACTTCCTTAACTATAAAGTAAGTGCATAAATGTTCAAAATGAGAGGACAAAGTGACGAGACACAATAGCATTGTTTATAAAATAATAAATAATAGTAAAATATTTTGAAAATCTTCCACTAACCAAACTTCTGGATTTGGTTGTTGAGATAATTATATGATCTAAGTTGATCTATGAGTCCTATTAAAATGTGTTTGAATGTATTTAGTAGGTTGAGATGTGGGTTTAAATGTATGAAATAGGTTGAAAAATGTTTTTATAAAAATATATTGAAAAAGTAATGGATCCCATGAATAATTGATTTGAGATTAATTGAGACAAGTTTAACAACCAAACCAAGTGTTGTAGGACCATTATATAGTATCTATCTCTCTCTACAAATTAAGAACTAATGATTTGTTTGGATAATGAGATGAGATGAGATAATGTAGTTTTAAACAAATGTTGAAAGTTGAATAAAATATTATTAGAACATTATTTTGAGATAAGATAAAACTATGTTTATATCCAAACAAGCTCATCTTTCCGAGTTTAAGACTTGTTTAGTTACACAGATGAGATTGGATGATAAACTTGTGAATAATAATGAGATAATTTGTAAATAATAATGAAATTATCTAAGTTATTATAGAGATTTGGAGTCTTGAAAAGGAGAAGGAAGAAGTTGAATAAAAAATTATTAAGAACCTATTCGAGATTGCGGTAAGAGTCTTAAAAAATATTTAAATAGCCTTAAAAACTCTTTAATAGAAAAATTAGGTTGTTTATATGTTACATATTAACACATTTTAAATCTCAAATAAACTACAAAGTACGTTTCATTTTCAAATAATGCAAAACGTAATTTGAAATTTAGAAAGGTTGTCAATGGAGAAAATACACATATAATTTGAAGATAATTACAATTTTTAAACTTTTAAGGATATAATCATAATTTTTGAAAATTCAAAAATTTCATTTCTACCTCAGAAAATACTTTTTAATTTGTTTCCAACGAACATAACATGTTTGAAAGTGAATTAAATATATGGGTACCAAACAGTAAATAAATTTTTAATAGTAAAATTTATTATTTAAATTATAAGCTATAAACTATATTTTTCACCATAATTTCAAATATGCACTAAATTTAAAATGGTTAGAATATAATTGTTTAATATTATTTTTACTTTAGAATTTAGAAAAGTGAATTTTAGTTTGTGTTTTATTTGCAAGTTTGTGAAAGTTGTAATAATTAGATAATGATTAGATGAAAAAGTTAAAAATTAGATATTTGAAATTAAAATATATTTATATTTGAATGGTGTTTGAATATTGAGATGAGATGTGATCGAATGATGTGGCTGTAAATGACTGTCAAACCAAACCAGACCTTCATAATAATAAAAAAATAATATTTGTAATCATAAAGTGTACAAGTATCGTATAATTGTTTTTAAAAAAATGAGTAAAATACAAAACTTACATGAAAGAAATTAATTTTTTAATAAAAAATTTATTTTTTTAAATGATTAAGTAATACTTACGCACTTTACAACTGAATGCAATATTATCAAATAATAATAATAATAATAATAATAATAATAAGATTACAAAATTGTTGCCTTCCACACCATTGGGAGCTCATGTAATCTTTTTCTTTATTTTTTGGCTTTTTTTAACACGAAATTTTTACTTCTTTAAATATATTTTTTTAAATTATAATAATATTATTAATTTTTTCTAAGCAAGCAGGTAAACTTCATAAAAATTTAAAAAAAAAAACGATACATGAGGAATGGGTGGAGTTTTTTAACAATTGTTCCAAAATAATAACAACAATGTAAGGAAGTGGAAAAAAAGGATGGTAACAACCAAATTTTTTGGCCTTTACCCAAGTCCTACAAAGAGGACACAATTTTAAAAGACGGGAATAAGCTATTCGTAATACATTGCGAATGATAGATTCACTGCTGGAGGCGGTGAAAGCTCTGCTAAAAGTGAAAAAAGCGGCGGGTGCACTGTTGTTTGTTGTTTTGAGATAAGTTTTGGAGAGATTCTTTGACTCATCATCGAGATCATCGATTAGGGAAAGCGATAATATAGTGGAACATTCGACATCGAGTAGACAAAACTATTGCAGAAGAGTACTGTATTTTTCATGCCCTTATGAGGGCGCGTGGCCACCACGTGCCGATAGGATGGGCAAGAAGTAGTCTCGATCTGAAGAATCTCGACGAGATGAAGGTTCTGTTACGAAGCATGCGGCCTTTTGCAGCGTTTTTGCACGGTGGCATACGAAGACCTCACGTGACATTAAGCTGCGAGTGAGGGCCACTCGCTGGTCGTTTTGGCGCGATTCCGCTCTGTTCCAGTAGATCGGTGGCTTTAAGTTGTGCCGGTAGGGTGTGTGTACATAGATGGAGGCTAGAGAACAGTAGTTCTAACCAAATCCAAACTGGCGGAAGGAAGAAAAGAAAACACTACTTGAAAGTATATAAATATTGTAACAAAATACAGGAAGAGAAGGCGGTGAGAGCCCTGACCCCTCTTACAGCGACAATACCCAATACCCACTAAAATGGAAGATGTTCTATAAATAAGAAAAGGCTCTAAACAATATTTACTACCATGAAGTAAGTTAAAGAAAAAAAAAACCTTAAAAAAAAAAAAAGTCCCCGCGCAACGGGAAGCTTAGCATTATCCATGCTATAAACCCCGAAAGTATAAAAAAGTAAAGACTCTGATTTGCCTGGAGGATCCGATCACATGGCCTCTTCTGCTAGGTCGGATCAGGCACGCATTCCTCTTCCTTCTGACCCAGGTTTACTCTCTCTTGAGAATATTGTTTTAGTTCGATTAGGTTTTACTAATTTCCTTTGTTTTTTTTCGTGGATAATTGTTCGACGGGTATAACGTCACCGTAACTGCGTGATTTTCACAATTTGATATTTTCTTTTTAAAAGGAATTATAGTTGTAGACTGGTAGTTTTTTGAAATTACAATCTTCTTTTCTGTTACGCTCTGTTTGAACGGCGGGAAAATGCGGAAACGGAAAAGCATGGCACTGGTTTTCCGCTCGCTAAATTAGATCAGCGATCAGTGATCCATGATCAGATTTAATTTTTTTGGTGATTGGACCCTTTGATTCGATGTATTATTTTCCTGTGGTTAGTGTTGGTCATATATCTGTTAAATCTACATTGATACTTCAGAAGTCAATCATTTACTTAATTTTCCAGTTAGCTGACAAATATGTGCACTTAGCTTATATATCCTTAAAATTCTGGAATTCTTTTTCTTTTTGTCTTCTTTTTTATTGTTATTTTCTCATGCATTTTCAAAATTTGCTTTCTGAAATTCTTTCTTAATCCTGTATGGCGTTGTAGTTATTTTTCTCTGTTTCTTATTGCGGTGTTCGTATGTACACCTTATCTAGTGCTAAGTGTACTTGGATCTTAAAGTATATTTCAATGTTGAACTGAATTAGCTCGTACACTCTTTTTTTTTTTTTTTTTAAAGAAGCTCATACATTTTTTTTTAAAATAATGACAGTTCGTACACTTTTTCAATTGCATGACTTGTACAAATTTTTGTGCGTGCGTGTGTGAAGACTGATCTAAATAGTGAAGAAGTTAATTCTGGTACTTTGTATATGTTAGGTGACAAGCCACTGGATGATGAAGCCCTCTTAAAAATTGTTCCTGTCCATATTGTGACCCATGCTTCTCAACTTCCCACTGCGTTTTTGGAGCCATCACCTGAAACTAAATTAGTCATTGGTTTTGATTGTGAGGGTGTTGAACTATGTCGCCATGGAACTCTCTGTATCATGCAGGTAAACTTAAATATATTTTAAAATCAAATCTAGACTTACTGTTTTACCTATGTATCCAATTATCTGTGCATGCATGGAATAATACCGATGATTATAAAGGTTGGTAAGGTTTTCTTTTGGGTAGTTAAACGGTTTCTTTTAATAAAGATATGCACGGAATTTTGCCTATATAAGATAACATATCAGGGGAAACCTGCTGACATGTGCCCATGTACACTCACAGCTGAGAGTCTGCTTAACTTATCATGCATTATAGTTCCATGCTAAATTAGAAGCTTCACATGTTAGTGTCTGTAGAAAGCTACCTTTTTTCTTGAGTTTCCTACCGTTTCATTATTTCCTTAAGTGGCTGTTCTCTTTCTTGTATTTCTCTTTAGTGTTGTGTGTGTGCATGCATAAGGACAGATCATTTTACTTGTATGTTTCCTGATGATTTGTTGCTTCTCTTATGAATTTACTTACTTATATCCAATGATCAGTTCAATTAGTATATCTTGATATTTTGTTTGTTAATTATAAGAAGTTTTACAATTATGCAGCTTGCACTTCCAGATGCTATATATCTGGTTGATGCTATAGAGGGTGGAGAGATGCTTATGAGAGCCTGTAAGCCTGCACTCGAGTCTGCTTACATCACAAAAGTTGTTCATGATTGCAAACGAGATAGTGAGGTCTCTAATTGATTTAATTGGTTCTGCATCTCAGCTTGCATCAAATCTATATGACATGCTCTTGCCATTCTTGAATTTATTCTTATTCTGTAGGCACTATATTTTCAGTTTGGCATCAAGCTGAACAATGTTGTGGATACCCAGGTGAGAGTATCTTTATTGAATGCAAAAGCTCATTGAAATGTTGACATTTCCTTATAGATGTTTCTTGTAAGGTGAAAAGCCAATAATCTTTTTTTGTGAATTTTTCAAAGAAAATCCAATAACCACTGTACTTATGTTTTATGTGATTTCATATGCCTTTTAAGTTTTTCACCTCTTTATATGGGCATGTCTGAAGTGTTGGGTTGGACAACGTTTGATTTGTAGGACTGAATGACTTGAACCATCTGAAGTATGCGACCAACTGAGTACTCATAGAATATGCATTCCATTGCCATTTCTAATACTTAGTATTGAGTACCTGACGCCGGACAGAATAGCGATTATTCTGCAGGCTAGTTTCAACAGATGAATTCACAGGGAAGAACACGAGAATTTCGCCCAAAATACAGAGAATACGTCTCTGAGGAAAAACTGAATATTATCAAATGAAAGAATGTCGAAAATCAGTCCACAAGCCGGACTAAATAGCTAAAATTCGTCGGTAACCGAATTTTACCAAAAATGGCAAAATCCCGAAAATAACGTAAAGTTCAAATTTAAATTAAAATAAGCAATCTGTGAAAAATCCGGAACAAATCGGATTTAAAATGACTTCCTAACAAACATACGAAATATTACCAAAAATAGTAAAAAATAACTAAAAATGACAATTTGGGAGGGAAAACAGCGGAATTTGAGGTCGAAAAAAAGGCACATGGAGCCATGCTCGATGTGGACAGTGTGCGCGTCGAAAAGAGCTTTCCGAATTGGGGTCTTATGCGCGATTCTGACACCTGTAGCCAAAGTTATGGCCAAAAGACTGAAACGCACCTAAAACTCTCCCAATTAGAAAGAGATCACGATCACTTCCGGCCTTTACGTTGATCTGCCAATTCATGGTATTTCAGCGCCATCAACGTGCAATTAGACAGCTCAGCATCATCTGTCTCGGATCCCGCTGCATCAGTCGCCCCGGGTTGAAAAGAACTCGTCCTCGAGTTCAAAGTAGTGTCATCAGAATCCACAAAACAAGGGCTTAGGTGCTTCACATTAAAGACATCAGAAGTCTTTAAATGACTAGGAATGCGCAACCTGTAAGCATTATCATTGATCTTCTGCAAGACCTCACATGGTCCAATCTTCCGGTCCTTAAGCTTACTATACTCGCCAACAGGAAAACGATCACGAGTTAATACAGCCCAAACCAAATCACCAACATCAAAAAGTACCTGGCGACGATGACTGTCAACCCGAGTCTTGTACTTGGTATTGCTCTCATGAATAGCCTGTTTCACCTGCTCATGGATGCCCCGAAGATGCTCTGCCATCTCATCTGCTTTAGGACTGAAACGTCCTATACGTGGAATAAGGGCTAAGTCCAATACCCCGGATGGGTTGTGACCATAGACAATCTCAAATGGGCTTAAGCCTGTGGTTCGATTTTTCGATCTATTATAGGCAAATTCCGCTTGAGGTAATGCCAAATCCCACTGTTTCGGCTTAGTTCCTGCCAAACACCTCAAAAGGTTGCCCAAACTCCGGTTCACCACCTCGGTCTGACCATCTGTCTGAGGGTGGTAGGCGCTGCTAAAATTCAACTGTGTCCCCAATTTCCCCCATAGGCTCTTCCAAAAATGACTGATAAACTTGGAATCACGATCGGAAGTGATAGTCCGAGGAACACCATGTAAGCGCACTATCTCCTTGAAGTAAAGATGGGCAATTCGAGTAGCATCCATAGTCTTCCTGCAAGCTACAAAATGGGTCATCTTGGAAAATCTGTCAACCACAACAAGGATGGAATCTGAGGCCCGTTGGGTGCGGGGTAAGCCCAACACAAAATCCATACTGACATCTAACCAAGGCGCTTCAGGAACAGGTAAGGGAGTGTACAGGCCCGCATTGGTGAGAACTCCCTTAGACCGCTGGCACACATAACAACGGTCCACATAATGAGCCACATCACTGGTCAGCTTAGGCCAATAAAAATCAGAAGAGATAAGGGCCAGGGTCTTGTCTCGGCCAAAGTGTCCCTCATTATGAAGTTCACTTATAATTTGCTGTCTCAATGAACAATCTGGAATGCACAACTGTAATCCACGAAACAGATAACCATTATGCAAAATAAAATCATGACGGCGACCATCAGTTACCTCCTGAAATATCCTTCCGAAGGAAGGATCAGCTGCATACAAATCTGTGAAAGCCTCAAAGCCTGCAACTCTGGTACTCATGGTAGTGAGAAGTAAAGTACGACGGCTTAGGGCATCTGCGACGCGGTTGAGGCTCCCGGCTTGGTGCCGCAACGTAAATGTGAACTCCTGCAAATACGCCACCCACTTGGCATGTCGTCTACTCAGCTTGTGTTGGCCATTTATATACTTCAGGGCCTCATGATCAGTGAACAGGATGAACTCCCTCTGTACTAAGTAGTGACGCCAATGCTTCAAAGACTGAACTATGGCATAAAACTCAAGGTCATAGGTAGAATAATTTTTCTTTGAGCCCGATAGCTTTTCACTGAAAAAAGCAACCGGACGTCCTGACTGGCTCAGAACACCACCAATGCCAACACCAGAGGCATCACAATTTACCTCGAACACTTTGTCAAAATCAGGAAGTGCCAAAACTGGCGCCTCGGTCATCTTCTGCTTGACCAGTTGAAAACTAGTGTCTGCCTCCTCAGACCACTTGAAATCACGTCCTTTGAGGCACTCTGTGATAGGAGCAATCAGAGTGCTGAAATTTCTGATGAACCGTCTGTAGAAGGATGCCAATCCATGGAAACTTCTGACCTCGTGCAAGGTCCTTGGTTCAGGCCACTCCAAGATTGCGTCTATCTTTGATTGATCTGCATGAACACCATCAGTAGACACCACAAAACCAAGAAAAGTTACAGAAGTAGTGAAAAAAGAACACTTCTTCTGATTGACAAATAGGCACTCTGTTTTTAGCATCTCAAAAACAGCACGGAGGTGGTCAAAGTGTGAGGCCCATGTCGGACTATAAATGAGAATATCGTCGAAGTAAACCACAACGAATCTCCCCATAAAAGGCCGCAATATCTGATGCACAAATCTCATAAATGTGCTGGGTGCATTGGACAGCCCAAAAGGCATGACCATCCACTCATATAACCCATGTTGCGTCTTAAACGCCGTCTTCCACTCATCTCCAGGCCTTATTCTGATCTGGTGGTATCCGCTTTTAAGGTCAATTTTTGAGAAGACCTTAGAACCGGATAGCTGATCCAACATATCATCCAGGCGGGGAATTGGAAACCTGTACTTCACAGTAATTTTGTTGATTGCTCGACTGTCAACACACATACGCCAGGAACCATCTTTCTTTGGCACGAGCAGGGCAGGGACTGCACATGGGCTCATACTCTCACGAATATAACCCCTCTCCAATAACTCCACCACCTGTCGCTGCAACTCTTCAGCCTCCTTGGGACTGAGGCGGTACGCTGGTCGGTTAGGCAAGCTTGACCCTGGAACGAGGTCAATTTGATGCTGAATATCTCTCATAGGCGGTAGTCCAGGAGGGAGATCCTCTGGCATCAGGTCAGCAAACTCTGCCAACAATTGCTGCACCTCTACTGGTAAATCGGAGTCTACGGCTACTGCACTGCTCTCGCAAGGTAGTAGGGCATAGACCATGTCCCCATGCTCAATCTCATCTAAAAACCTGGACATAGAAAGCAGGTTAGTATTATTGGCTACCGGGATAGGAGTGGGTCCTTCCCGCCGGGGCGCCAACACAATCCTTTTTCCCTTGATGTTAAGGGAATAAGTATTTTTTCGTCCATCATGAATGACACTGCGATCATACTGCCAAGGTCGACCCAACAATATATGACACGCATCCATAGATACAACATCACACCAGGCATTATCGAAATATTTTCTGCCAATTGAAAAAGACACAAGGCATCGCCTATCTACTGTTACCTCACTGCCTTTATTCAGCCATGACAACTTGTATGGCTTAGGATGACGGTCTGTCTTCAACTGCAACTTCTGGACAGCTTCCTCGGATACTACATTCTCGCAACTGCCGCTGTCAATGATCATTTTGCAGACTTTATCTGCAACTGTGCAGGTTGTATGAAAAATATTGGTTCTCAACCAATCATCCCCTGAATCGCCCTTGGGAGTCAGTAGACTCTTGCGAACGACCAGAGTCTCATGGCCATCTCCATGCAGCACATCGTCAACTTCATCATCGTCATACACGGGCTCGCCAATCTCCTCAGGCTCGTCTACTACATCCTCCTCAATCAACAAATTTTTGTCCTTTTGATTAGCAGGCTTCCTGCAATCAGTCGCCTTATGCCCTTGTTCCCCACAACGAAAACATCTAGTAGTAGGGTTAGAATTACTCTGTGATGGCTGCTGGACAGGACGGGAATCCTGAGGGCGAACTGGTCGACTATTTTGATCGTTCCTGATCACTGGCCTCCTATTTTGCTGTTTTTCTACAGCAAGTGCGCGCTGGTATGCCTCTGAAACAGTCCACAACGAGTGAAGGTTGAGGACGTCTTGCAAGGGTTGGCGCAAACCCCCCAAATATCGCGCCACCAACTGCTCCTCCGTCTCAAATAAATCGTTCCGTGCGACCAACTGGTAAAATTCTTCTGTGTAATCACTGACTGATCTCGCGCCCTGCCTCAACGCATGAAGTCGCTGAAACAAGGTTTGAGTGTAGCCGAAGGGAAGGAAGTGACCCTTCATCTTCTTCTTCATCTTCTCCCAATCAGTGATCTTGGCCTTGCCCTGCCTGTCGCGTGAGCGTCGCAACTGCTCCCACCATGCAGATGCTCTGCCTTTGAGTTTGATGGCGACCAGTTTCACTTTCACACGATTAGGGACTTCCTTGTAATCAAATATACGCTCCACTTCATTCATCCAATCAATGAATCCCTCGGCCTGTAACGTACCAGAAAACTCGGGTAGATCGACCCGAAAACCGAGGTCTACCTGACGCTCCTCCTGACCACGGTGCTTCTGGAATAGAGCACGATTGTGATATGGGTTTTCGAAAGTAGACTCAGAATCATGATCGGAGGTCTCATGATCCTCAAGATCGCGCGCCGCCAAGCACTGGGTTAACTCTGCGACTTGCCTCCGCAAATCCTCAATCATCGCATCCTGAACGCTATGATCACGGTACTGGGCTTCCTCCTTCGGACCCTGCCCACGACGACCGCGACCACGACCACCAGCCATTGAAACTGATGAAATTTCACCCCAGGAAGATGTTGAAGCTCTGATACCAACTGACGCCGGACAGAATAGCGATTATTCTGCAGGCTAGTTTCAACAGATGAATTCACAGGGAAGAACACGAGAATTTCGCCCAAAATACAGAGAATACGTCTCTGAGGAAAAACTGAATATTATCAAATGAAAGAATGTCGAAAATCAGTCCACAAGCCGGACTAAATAGCTAAAATTCGTCGGTAACCGAATTTTACCAAAAATGGCAAAATCCCGAAAATAACGTAAAGTTCAAATTTAAATTAAAATAAGCAATCTGCGAAAAATCCGGAACAAATCGGATTTAAAATGACTTCCTAACAAACATACGAAATATTACCAAAAATAGTACAAAATAACTAAAAATGACAATTTGGGAGGGAAAACAGCGGAATTTGAGGTCGAAAAAAAGGCACATGGAGCCATGCTCAATGTGGACAGTGTGCGCGTCGAAAAGAGCTTTCCGAATTGGGGTCTTATGCGCGATTCTGACACCTGTAGCCAAAGTTATGGCCAAAAGACTGAAACGCACCTAAAACTCTCCCAATTAGAAAGAGATCACGATCACTTCCGGCCTTTACGTTGATCTGCCAATTCATGGTATTTCAGCGCCATCAACGTGCAATTAGACAGCTCAGCATCATCTGTCTCGGATCCCGCTGCATCAGTACCCCATGTTGCTTGGGAGTGAAAGTTCTTGTCCTTTATTGATTAAGGGCAAGTTTGGATGACCAAGTCATCTCAACCTTTCTCGAAAATTTTTGTATGGATGAAACACTTTTGTATCCAAACACAAACTGCAGCATTCCACCTATTGTTCAAAAATGTGTGACCGCGTCAAATAAATAAAACCACTGCACCAAGTAAATAAAACTGTCTGAAAGCATTAAACCAGAAAATAAAATAAAATTAAAAGCTTTATTCATTTTTAATTTTTTAGTTTTTATTATAATTATAAATAAATTAAATTAAATAAATTTTGAAATAAAAATAAAAAAAATTGCAAATTTAAAAAATAATTAAAAAAGTGATTTTTATCAATTTTAATTTAAATAAAATATTTTAAAAAAATATTGTGCAAAATTATTTTTAAATATGTTAAAAATGATTTCTAGTGATAATTTTTTTATTATAAAATACAAATAAAATCGTTATTTCACTATTAATAATAATCAAATCGATCTAAAATCAATACTCAATATACCTCATACATCCAAACAACTCAAACAACTCTCAATGGGACTCACAAACTTTTTTCAATCTCTTCTCAAACTATTCACAAGTATTCTCAAAATTTCTCAAAACTTCTCGATATCCAAACTTACACTAAATGAGCTCCGAATGTAACCTTTGCTAGTCCTTTTGGAGTGTAGGTCTAAATGTGACTTAGGCTTCCATTTGGTCTTTACAAATGGTAGCAGAATCAATTCCAGCCAAAGTATGATACTCGAACCATTCCACCTTGTAGCGCCCCAAGGGAGGCTTGAGCCCCATCTAGGCCCTATGATGAAAGGACTTGTCAATAGTATAATTGGAGTCCTATGGAAGTAATATAAAGAGCAAGAACTTTTCCATCTCAAACAATGTGGGACCTCATACATCACCTACACTTGTTAGTCTGTATGGGGTATCACACACCTACAATGGAATTGCTTAACAAGGACATTAGGAATTTAAGGGGGATATTGTAATGCTTGAATTGAGTAGAGGAAGATGATGGATGAGATCCCACATTACTTGGGGATAGAGAAATTATATCCCTTTAAAATAATTCCAAGGAACTCTAATTGTAACCTTGACTAATTCTTTTGGAGTGTAGACCCAAATGTGGCCTGGGCTTTCTCTAGATCATTACACCATTCCTATAGATGATGTTTTTTGGAAAATTGTGTTCACATGATTTTTTTCTTAAATTGTTTCTTTTGTTTTTCTTTTTGGAATCTTTAGCCAGACGGTTTAGCTCAACTATCAACAACAATGATAATTATGTCATGATTCATATGTGGGAATTGAATCATGCTGCATGGAATCACCTGATGTTGATGCTAAGGATTTGATTGTGGGAGATTGTAACACACTAATACAAAGAAGGGTGGCAAATGGGATTTCACATGGTATTGGAGGAATAAGTTCTTGCAGTTTATAATGATTTAAAAGGACTCTAGTTATAACCTTGACTAGTTCTTTTGGAGTCTAGACTGAGAAGTGGATTGGGCTTTTCCTTTGATTGTTACAATTAAGTAACTACTGCAGTGTTGGATCCATAGGGAATAACCACAACACCATAGTTAAATGTGTTCCCATAAAACTTTTACGAGATCACTAGTTGATTGAGCATGTGTGCTGGCCATAAAGTCAACTTAGTGTGGGCATATTCACACTTAGTACTTAAAAAAAAAAATATTAATTCAAGTACCTTTTCCCATGTTTTCCAGGATGGCTAAATTTTTAGAACTAAAATAAATTTTAGTTTAGAGGTGTTGATGTACTGTAAAGTACTTTGATGTTTCCCTTTTCATGTTCTTGTTCTTTTATTTTTGGTTTTCAGATTGCTTATTCGTTGATAGAAGTGCAAGAGGGCCGAACAAGATCACGAGATGACTATATATCATTTGTTAGCCTCCTTGCAGATCCACGTTATTGTGGTATTATATATGTCGTGGTATCACTTTGGATTCATATATTCTTTTGGTCAATGAGTTTATGCTTTTTCCCCAAGATTCTTCTGTATGAAAATCTTTTATGCTTGCTGGAAGTTTCTTACTGGTCATTCTGTAAAATTCTCAGTTTTTGAATTATGGCCTCCAAGCCTTCTTGGTGGTGATGTCAATAGTTTCTTCATTGCCATTCAAAATTCTCAGTTTTGAATTTGGTTGTAGAATAGCCAATTCTAGACTCAGGAGCTTGGATGACTTTTAGCGGCATTTTGCTTTCCACCTTGACTTAACAGAACAAGCGTTCATCATTTTAAGGATGTGTCTCTATATAAAGTTGGTGTGGACCACTCTCATTCGTATCTGCCTTTATTTATTGATAAACAAAATTTTATTGGGCATAAAATAGACAAAGGCCCGAGTATACAGTGTCTCCTATGCATGCTAGTTTAGCGATACAAGGAAGTCATGAAAACACATGCCATTAAAATCAATTACAATCAACGGATGGAGTAAAGTATTGAAAAATAAACTTCTAAGCTCATCTATTGACCACTCTCAATCTTCAAAACTTCTTATCTGCCTTTTATAATGCTACAAAATTTTCAATTGCATTGTAAATTAATTTATTTCTTTCTCTGGAAAGGTGAGGGTGAATTTTATCTCCCCCCCCCCCCCCCCCCCCCAAAACACACAAACTCCTCTTCATATACCTCTTTGTATGTATCCATAAAAAAATATCCCTCTTTGTGTAGATCCTTATATATTTACTTAGTATCTTGATGTGGTGTCAGTGTGTGATGATTTGATGCCCGATAGTTACAAGATGAACGCAGGTGAATTATGTGTTAAGCTGGTAAAAAATCAATGTAAACTATGTAGTTTAGCTAGTATGGAAGGTTATCACAAGGAATTGACTAGACAGATCTGAGTACCTGTTTTCCCAATTTTTATATCTACTATAGATATAATCATGTTCTCATTTTTTCTTTTGGATGCGGGGCTTTCTACCACTGAATTTGGACTATTCCTTTTTGTTGGTTTTCACTTTCAGTGTTTGGATGTAGGCATATCGTATCTTGAGAAGGAAGAAGTTCGCCTCCTCCTTCGGCAGGTTAGTTTTAGACATTTTACTGTTGTTGAAAGACCTTTTTCTTTGTGCTATGTTTTTGTTTTGATTTTTTTACTTATCAAAAAAAAAATGTTTTTGTTTTGATTTTTTGGTTGTTTATGATTATTACTTTTTTTATTACTCTTTTTATCTTATGTGGTGTATTTGGAATGAGAGGAATGGGCGCTGTTTTGAGAATAGAGAACAATAGGTGGAAGGGATAGAGCTTTCTTTTATCAAAACTCTGTTGCTTTGGGCTTCAGTTATTGTATTGGATGGGATTGATTAGTCTTAATGACTTTTGTAATTAGGGTTAGCTTGTAATTATCAAAAAAGTTTACTCTCTACGTATTCTTCCTGTGTATTTGGTTATGCCTAATTATGTTTATTAATAAATTTATTATTTAATTAAACATAAAGTAATTGATGAGAAACCTAACAAAACCTACTTTTGTTATAGATTACGTGTAGTTACCCTACAGTGGTAACTAAACACAAGGGTTGTGCTAGTTTAAAAACAAAAAAAAATTAAAGACTCAATTTTTTTTATCCTTTTCTTAAAGCTTGGCCATCTGAAATATAAGCAACACGCAATCATATGGGTTGTTGGTCAAACATGCAACAACTGCTAAGTTTTGATTCTTCAAAACTATATGACTATATGCATTCTTATTAGTATAAAACATCTCACTGTAGGAAATATAATACACTATTTAAGTTTTCATCGAAGGTTTGATCTTTTACACTTGGTTAAAAGGAACTATAATATCTTGGCTAGACAGCAGTAGCTGTCACTTTATAGTGATGGCCGCATAAGCATTGCTGATATAGACATGTAGTTCTGGCCCAAAAGAAGTGAAAAAAAAAAGAGCATTTAGAATTATTTTTTAGATAGTAACTTTTAGAAGTATATTTAAAATATTTTCTGGGGATGGCTTAATAGTATTCAGTGCAAAATCTCGTAATTTCTTTGCAGCAATATTCCTATTGCACCTGATTTCTAGTGAATATCAGTTGTTGAATGATATATATCTCTTATTTCATTTGCAGGACCCCAAATTTTGGATCCACAGGCCATTATCAGAACAGATGGTCCGTGCAGCTGCAGATGATGTCCGCTTTCTTCTCCACATTTATCATAAGATAATGGAGAAAATGAATCAAAGATCTTTATGGTATCTTGCAGTTCGTGGTGCTCTGTACTGCCGGTGTTTTTGCATCAATGATAATGATTACGCTGATTGGCAATCTCTTTCTCCCATTCCAGGTTTTTATAATTTGGATTGTAAGAACATATTATAAATGTTGTGTTCAGATCTTTCTCGACTTTGAAAATTCATTTTCTTCCAGAATTTATTTTAGATTCAAATAATGCCATCCCAAAGAGCTTAAGCTCCAAAATAAGATAGAGCTACTCAATATAATGATGCATGCAATAAGCCTTAATTTCAAGAAAATGGTGGGTTTTTATATGATCAAAACTACAAGGATGAATGGAGCTACCTAATTCCAGCAGTCATATAGGGAAATATGGTATAGACAATAACCCCTTTGATGGCTTAGCAAAACTACCCTGTAATGATAAAAATCCTGTTGGGAATCCGCCACCAAGCAATATATTCATCAACCCCTATTTGTTCTATTATGCATTCAGGCCATAGTAACAACCAAACTTATGGGGAAACTTATGATACATACAAGGCTACCAGTTGTGGCTAAAAATGTATATGATCACCATATATTCAATCACTAATCCGGTTCTGATTTATCTTATAGATGATGTTTTGGAGGAGGCCAATGCTCTTGAGGAGGAAATCCTTTCAATCCTAGATGTACCCCCTGGAAAAATGGGACGTGTTATTGGGAGAAAAGGAGCTTCCATTTTGGCAATAAAGCGATCTTGCAAGTACTCTCTCTCACACACTTTCTCTCTTAGATACAATTTTTTTTTTCTTGTTCTCTACTTTAAATATGCATATATTGCAGTGCTGAAATTCTCACTGGAGGTGCTAAAGGGCCACCTGACAAGGTTAGTCCGTCATTTCTTCATAGTGAACACCGTAGTGCCTTGCTCACATTCATTGTTAAGTTTCTTATATTATCTTCAATGGTCTTGAGCAACATGATTGCTTCTCCATTTTTAATTTTCTCTCCCACAAAATTGTATTTAATTTTCCCAAACACCATTTTCATGATATAGTTTAGGTTCTTCCTGAATTTTTAAGTTTTCAAAAGCCATAGGGATTGGTTCAAGTGGTAAAGGCTTTGGACTTAGGAGTATACTTCCCCGAGGTCTAAGGTTCAAGTCCCCTTGGGTGTGAACAATCTCTAAAGACTATTGGACTGGGGGATTTTCCCCTTGAATTAACCAATGTGCACTTACAGGAAACTCCTTGCCAAAGGCCTGTGCATCCTAGGGATTAGTCGTGATGCTGTTCTAGACACCCGGTGCCAATGAAAGAAAATAATTTCTAAGTTTTCAAGTGCCAAATAATCAATGAATCTAGGAGTCTATCCTCGCATGATCTAGGTGCTGAACTTTCGTAAGTGCTCGTGGTTGTGTGCCACATAAAATTATTGGATTTAGATACAAACATGGTTCACAAATGAGATTTTGTTCAGGAAAATGAATAGTCGTAATTTGGTTAGAATGAGAATAGAGAACCTTGATCTTGCCGGCTGGTAATCAAAAAATAAAGAGTTTAACTGAGAGCCAGTCCAGCTTATAACTTAGTAAAAACAGCCTGTCAATAACATCATGCCATGTAGGCTGTGCTTACTATGAGTTGCACATGAAGAAATTCTCCTCTCTTGCCCCCCCCTCCCCCCCGCGCCCTTCCAATTCTGTGACGGCCCCACCTCTCGCGACAGAACTAGAGGTGAAATGATTGCCCCCTCTCGGCCAAAACATTAGGTTCCCAAGAGCAAAGCATTAGGTTTTTATTTTTCTTGATGGTTTATTATTCCGCCCAAAAATCCTCTTCAACCTTCAGCCAACCTAGCTGCCGGAAATATCCACCATGGAGTTTGAACTACCAAGACAAGGATAATTTCTTGCCATTGGAAAAGTTGAGAGCAAAGCGAAGTAATTGAAGGAGTTTCTTGCCTGCAGTTCTCGTTTGGTTCTCGAGAAATTGAAAGAATTTCTTTTTCTTTTTTGTTTCAATTGCCAAGGAGTTTGGTTTTATACTTTTCATTGAAAAAAACAAAACAAGGCGAAACAGAATAGACTCTGGTGAGGCCTCTGCCTCTCGCTCTCTCGGAAGAAACCGATTAACGTTCGCTATGGCAAAGTAATTTCCCGCGTTTTGAGCAGAGGAGATGCAGAAACAGTCATGCAAAACTTGGGAATTTCTGGTTTTCAATGTCCTGGTTTCATATACTTGTTGCTTGAAAGAAGGTAATTTTTGTGTGTCGAAGTGTTCGATGTAATTTCTGAGTTTCTTGATCGAAGATTCGCTTCATCGTTCTAGGTCTGATTATAATAGTTTGCCAGTATTTTCCTATCATAAATATATCTTTAGATCTTGTTAATAGACTTGATTTGATCGAATCACATTTGCATTCCTTTAGACTGAGCTGAACGAAGAAAATTTGGAGAAAATGTCTTGGGCGACTGTTATTCTCTTTCTAAATGGGGCTTCCCTATATGGAGATTTCCTGTGTGAGTCTATTGTTTGCTATGAGAAATGGCTGATGTGGCAAGCCATTAGTGGAGGGCTGTTTATTAGCATTTAAAAGCCCGACCAGCTATAAGCGTCTCCCCAAAATAGAAACATGAACTTTCCTCCATTTGAATATCGTTTTATATGTTGTGGTTTTTCATGTGTAGGTATTCATCATTGGACCAGTGCAGCAGGTGAGGAAAGCAGAAGCTATGTTAAGGGGAAGAATGTTGGAAGAAATCAGGTTGGAGTAAGAGTTGGAAGAAATCAGTCATGTTTAATTGTGACACAATCAGTGAAGTGCTTCGTTCGTATGCTCTGAAATAAATACGGAGATGAGATCTAAATGGGACATGGAAAAAAAAAAAAAAAAAACATAACCGCTGGACATTTGCGTGTGATGACTTACTATGTTCCCCTAATTATTGTAAAAAGAAATATATTGTAGTAAGGTCAACGTTCATTTTATTGTAAGCGTCGATTTGTCAAATCAAATTACCATCAAACCTCGAGTATTATTGGAAAACATAATAGCACCGTCAAAACGTTAAACAAAGAAGAAAGGATATATGAGGTTTTATATCGGACCACGAGGAAACTTAGGTTAGGGTAGCCAGCTTACCAGCCTTTCAAATTGATCAATGATCAGTATTATAGTCATAAGGAGATTTTATAAAACTAATTGACATGCTTTTGTATAATTTGTTAAATATATTTTAAAATAAAATAATTTATGAGTTTATTTTTATAAAATTTCTTTGTAATTAAAACAACAATTCTCTTTGAATACCTGCCCATCAAGATTAAAGTCTATAAAATGACAGGAGCTGTTTATTTTCCACGTCCAACAAACAGACCCTACGAGGGGTGCTCGTTTTCTTCCATATAATTATAAGCTAAAACCAAAGTGACGCCCTTTTTAATTCCTGCCGTACGAACTTGTCAGACTCAAAACACCTGATTATCCAAAAAGGTTAAAAAATATATATAAAAAAATTAAAAATTAAAAATTAAAAAAAAATGAAAATGAAAGTCACCAAAATAGGACTTTACCAGAAAGAAGTTCGCAATCCATCACACATATATACCAGTATGTTACATAAATCCACTCATCATAATATTGCTAGTGTATCAAGCTGAGCACACTCATATGCTCAAACATTTCCAACGTACTTGCCAATTATGCAAAAAGAATATTCAAGGAGAAAAAGGAGAGAGCAGAGGAATACGTAAGGACAAAAAACAATTACTTCTGGAAATCACCGTATTGGTATTGTTGGCGACTAAGGTCCGAAAAGATGTCATTTCCACCCATTGCTTGTGAAGATGTGAAACTGGATCTACCAAGACCAGAGCCGGCACCCATTGCTCGCCCCATGTAATATGAAGTTGGGGGTCCCTTCTCTCTTTCATCGACTCCATCACTTAATCCACCCACCACACCTACATCAGCCAAAGATACCTTCTTGGCTGGCAAGTTCCAATGAGAAGGCAATTATGAGAGGCACACCAATTCAGTACTAAATGGAATATATTAATTGCAGGAGTTATGCACAAAAGTTGTACATAAAACCATCGACTTGTGCACAACTTTGGTACATACAGCATTATCATCAATATCCAAAGACATTTCTCATGCAACTTGAAAAGCATTGCTGAAAAAAGGATACTATTTGATACACTTGCAAAACGATTTTACTAAACGTGTGTGCGCGCGCCTGTGGTATTAATAAATGATTGTCACGTACATCCGTTTCAGCGTAGGGACATTTATCTCGTAACACCACTGATGTGGCAGACATCAGTGTGCTTGTCATACCAACCTAGCGTTGTGTTATGCACCGAGTGTCACAAGCATAATTTTTCAACGAAAATGCATAAAATCTCTTCCAACAAAGAATATTTGACATCACTATCCAAATCTCTTCCAACAAGTAGAATATTTGACACCTCTAAAAAGTGAAACTTAACGATTTATCTTTTTTTTTTTTAAATTGTATTGTCCTTTTATTCCTCTTTATATCAAGTTTTTCATTTGCAAGTGATTTAGATCGTAAGACTCAAAAAACTATTTGTGCCCCCACACTACGAGATGCGAGGTAATTTTTTAGTTGAGAAAGTAGACTTACGAGCAGATATATTAAGGTCGATCAGTCCACGGCTCAGTGAATCAGACCAAATTCCTGACTTCACCTGGAAAGTTTCCTTTTTCAGTGGAGCACTAGAGTCTGCCGAAGATTTTCCACCCAAATTATTGTTTCCATCATTGACATCATTCTGTGAGGGTTCTGAAGATGCTGAACCAGAATGAGAAGTGAATGAACCAAAGAAATCAGATCCATCAAAATTGTTAAGGGGAACAGCAGCAAAGGGGTCAACAACGTTAGAATCTGTCGGTGGAGGGTTGGAAGCTTTAATTTGTGGCTGCACAACGGGGTCAGGGATAGCAAAAGGATCAACTACGGAAGAAACCGAAGAAGCCACGGTGGGCTGGGAAGCGAAAAGATCAACCTCAGTCTGCAACATCATACCATTAACGGTTAGTTCAGAAGAATAGGATCTTTGCACCAAAAGGAGAACTAATATAACCATTGTCCTACCTAAGGATAATTAGTACCTATGGATTCGTAAATAACACTTCACATAGTTTTCAGCAAGTTTGCACCAACATTCTTTTAATTTAGGATAAATTACACCTTATTCCCAATAATGTGGGCTGATTCCATTTTACTATCCCATCCCCTCCTTTTAGAATCAAGTGCTGCTAAAGTTTCAAAAGTCCAGCACCATAAGTATAGAACCCAAAAGGCAGAAAAGATAAGAGAAACAGTTAACAATAAATTTATTTAAGATATTTGGGTGACCTTTCCACGATCAACTTTCCCTTACATTTCATAGGAGGGCATTTTACCCTTACACTAGTGGTTTGAATATAAACCCATGTTCACCTAGCATTAACTGATAGATAAGGGAGGGAAAAATGTCTATAGATAGTAAGGACAAAACTGCAGAGACAAATCATTAAAACTGTAATAGGCAAAGGACTTTCTTCAGTACAGTACATAAGGTTAACCATGCCAACACTCTTTGAAAGTTGAGAACACAGGATTGAATGGGCAAAATTTTCAAGAGGTGAAGTGAAACCAAATCCAGCCTATCACGACAGGTGAATAAAGACCCATTTCCAAGCAATACTATCAAAAAAACATATCAATTGCAAATATTCATTTCAAGTAAATACTTTTCCAAGATATCCATTTTCCAAAATACTGGTATGCCATACTGAACCTTCACTCACGTGGGATCCTCTATAACAGATGATTCTATTTTTTTTTTTTTGTAAGTAAAAAAAATATTAACTTTTTTTGGAGTTCAATTCCAATTTTAAGCTAAAACTAACTGTTTTGTAGCAGAAAAAAACCTTTACTTTGTTCTCAAATATGTAAAAACTATCTCAAGCACAACAGATGACAAGGACAGAGTGAACCAACTAGTGGAAAAGTTACACTGCTCAAGGAAGATAAATGGTCTTTTATCAAATACAGAGATTCTAAACTAGCTCACAAGCATTCCAAATTACAGCTCAAGTGTACAGGGAACATCTTGTAACAACCCATCCTTTTATTTTTAGCTGTGTGATCAGAGAGCTGAAAATCCTAGGACAATATCAACATTGATTCTGCGTTCTTCTTGCCATAGTTGCACAGTAGTAACACTGAGCTCAAACTTCAAACATGGAAAATATTCCTATATAGCTGTACGGTAAATTTATAAATTGAGACAACAGGGCATCTGACCTGAGTTTGAGAATTTGGTGCCTTTGCTATGTGGGGTGGTGCTGATACAAACGTTGCATCTGCAAACAGATCAACCTCTGATGAACTACTTTTCATGACTGGCTTTTCTGTGGGAACAGATGTTGGAGCATCCAAGAGGTCACCAACAAAACTTTGGCCAAACAGATCTACCTCGTTAGAGCTTCCAGCAGCAGCCTCTATCAAAAGCATAATCCACAACAAAAATAGTCATATATATCCTATCAAAAGTTAAAATCATGGGCACTAGTTCAGCAATCAATATCATTAGAATATCCTGTTGAAAAGCTTGCCTCTGGAAAAGCTCAAGCAAGATTCACAGTAACAAATCTACTGTAATGGTTGAAACTCAGAGAACGCATGTGATGGAAGCCATGACACGAAATTTAAAACTCGGTCGCAGGATGTACTTAAACGAATAAGGGCACCACATGAGTTTACAGTGGTTTTCCGCCATTGTATTGAAGGGTGGGAACGTTCATGAGTTTTTATCTTCTTTCCAGCTTACTAGGGTTTAGGTGTCTCACTTTGTATACTTCATGTATACTTGGGCATTTCCTAGTTTCATTCTATTCAATAAAGATTATTACTTATAAAAAAAGATAAAAAAGGGCACCACACCAGGTTTCTATGGCACGTGCAAGTCTAAGGCCTTGTTTGCTTTGGGAGACAAAACTAAAAATCTCAAACTCTTCTCAAATTCATCATTACACCTTTTCAAATTTCCATACAAAATAAAATAAAAAATTCAACTTTTTCAAATTCCAAAATCACTTTTTTAAATCCCAAAACAAAATGAATATTAAAAAAAATATATTACAACAATATTTTATTTGTTTTTTAACTTTATCTTATCTCATCTCATCTCTGAAAACAAATCAGGCCTAAGATATCTATGCATAAAAACAATCCCAGCCTAGTACCAGATCACAGGGAGGATGATCCTGTTTAACTATCACACGATATTAAAGAACATTCAGCACAGGGACACGCCTAACTACTTGGTAATCGAGGAATAAAGCACCAGTTGACTGCAGGATTTTCTTGTCATTCCTTCGTGATACCAAAAGAAATCGTGCCTTCCTTATAAACAATAAAATTGTTCCTTCTATGATCTATTGCTACAAGAACAAGTCAAGTACTGTCTGGAATAGGATCCAAAGGGAATCCATTTTTCTTGTATTTTCAGTTGACCTGTCAGCAGAACTGCTCTTACTTAGTGAGTCCAGACAACTGGGAGTGCTTCACTTGACTTAAGTTATGAAACATTTCAACATAAAAATGTGCTCAATATGCTGATTGTAGGCACAAGCAGCAAGTAGATGCCAAATAACCTACCAAGCATGTGAACCACATGACCTCTTTGTACTGATATAAAATTGAACAATTGTACCAAAGGGAAAATCATTGCAGGATACTTACTAGCAGTTCCACGCGGATCAAAATCATCAAACTCATCCTCATAATTATTTGAAGGGACACTTGAACTTTGAGAGGGACTTGAACTGTACTTGTCAGAGTCGTACAATTTAGTTGATGACTTTGATGCATTTGATGAAATATTGTTTTCATCCTTACTGCATGACAGACAATATACGATCAGAAGAATTTAATAATAACAGATGCAAACATGTTGGTGCTTGTCAGTGTGTTGGTGTGTAGAGAGAGAGAGAGATGTAGGGTTAACTATCCTTTGGTAACTAAAACCATGTTTTCTACAACACAGCTTTCTGAGTCTTGAGAACTAGCCGGTCAATCTTATTGGAACTATCAAAGCCCATAACCATGTTGACTTTTGTCATGCACACAGGTAAAACTCTTAAAAGCAAGTGCTACCAGAAACTATAAATAAAATTTTCCCAAACTCCCACTGTAAGGATAATAATTGTAACACAGCAGCGTGCTGGTGCCAGTTCTTCAGTAACCGTAAGACAGAACAAAAAAATTGCTAATATATAGTGAATGACGTGAGTTGCTTTACAAATAAAATGAAACCCAAACAAGTATGAATAGAATTGTAACACCTTGATGGAAGGCCCAAAATACATTGCCTATACTCTAAAAGGACTAGTCAATGACACAACTAGAGCCCCATCGAAACATTATAAAGAGCAAGAACTTTTTATTCCCAAGCAAAGTAGAATCTTATACACCAACTACCTTTATCCTTATCCTATGGGGTATCACAGGAATATGACAAGATATAAAGCTCATCGCCACCAAATAAGTCCTTAAAAGCCAATCAGACTTTATGATATAGCATACTTCTACCTTTCTTTTTTTATGATTGATACAGCATGATCATACTTCTACTGATCAAAAGAAGATATAGCATAGTCCAACTTGAAATATAGATTATTTTTTTGGTAAATAGAAAACAAACCAGGAAAGATACATAAACTCCCTACCTTCCATTGCGTGTAGAACCCTTCTTCAAAGTATTCCCCTGCTTATCGCTTGTAACCCCAAGACGGGACTTCCCAGAAGCATCCTTCTCATACTTATCTTCTCCATATTGATCCCTGTCTCTGTAACTGTCACCAAACCTGTCGCCATCACTGGCAGCACTTCCATAATAGCCACCACTACTAGATGTGGCCGAACCCGACTTGTATGTAATCCCAGTGGAAGAAAGTCCAAAGTACCTAAAAGTAGTGGTATTCATACAGTTCATTCACTGACAAAAAAAAATCCTTGAAGCTGACATTGACCATAAATTTTCATTTCTTGAAGCATATCCTTACTTATCACGGTTTGCAGCGGCTTTATTTCTAGCTTCTTGTATTTTTTCCTTATTATTCAAAAGGGCCACAATGTTTTCCACCTTCTTCCTCACATTTATTCCCATATCCTTCCCGTTTGGCCCAACATATTCAAAACTTGAGAGTGACTTTACCAACACAAAACCAAAGAGAACGTCAGAGAACATTCAATCTCATGATACACAATTTTAAGAATTGTGTGTGCTATGCAGAATATGAAAGTCCTTACAGAGATTTGGAAAGTATGTTCTATAATGTCATCAACAGCACGTTCAGATCCATGTGCAACCAAATACTCTATAACAGCCAACGCCTGATTTATTAAGCAATTTCACAAGTTAAGGGCATGAGAAGGGGCACAATCTACTAAGGTTCAGAGAACAGATCATTCAGATTCTACATGTATCATAGAGTTTCCATTCCAATCTTACCTTATACACATGGCGCCAGTCCTTGCCAGACTCGGCCAATCTTGTCCACAAAACAGACATAACCATCTGACACTCAGTACTGAAAGATATCAAAAGTAATAAGTTAAGCTTAAGTTGAGCAATAGATAGTTCTTTCATAAAGCAGTAACTGTCTAAAGACTTAATAGAGGTGTGCAGGTTTTCAATTACAATTTCTTTGTAGCCTGTGCTATCTCTGCTAACGCGGTGCCATGAGGACCCCAAGGTTCATTGTCCGTCGCATCCAGTACCTGAATTAATTACGGCAGAAGCTAATTTTTCTTGAGCAAGAAAATCAAAATTCAGTCACTTATAAATTGTCTAATCAACACATTTCATTAATTGCAATTTGTTCATTCACCACAAAGTGCAAAACCTTTAACCAGCTATGATTATAACATGAAACAGAGAAAAAAAATAGAGTTGAACATGGATAGTGGTTTAGATTAAATTCTAGAAATCAAAGATCTAACGAGCTTCTTCACATCTGTTAATTTAAATTGACGTGTTCAGTCAAGAATTCCGTCGAATATTTTACATCAGAAATATCATCGTACATTTCACGAAGACGAAAAAGTTGGAAAATGCAATCGGTGCAATGTTTTAATAATAATTGAACCGAATATGACAATCCCAAATGCAAAATAAATGTTGATTCTAGTGAAAAAATGAAATGGATAATAATTCGTGTGAAAATATATGATTACATAGAGAACCGAAATTCTTCGCAGAAAATTAAAAAGAAGTCGCGTTTTCACCTTTTGTTCCATCTCAGGAACCTTCAAGACCTTCAAATTCACCTCCCTCTTTCTGCGCCAAAAGATAAACAAAACAACGAACAGAGGAAATGAGATCAAGATTTTCAAAGCTTGTGCAAACCAAAAAAAAAAAAAATCAAGTCGAGAAAATCGTGAAGGCTAGGGTTAGGAGCTCACATTTCTCGAACAGTTTGATCAAAAACCTTCATAAAATCCATGATCGACGAATCTACAGAGACTTCCCGAATCAAAAAGCAGAACGAAAATGTGTAAATGTAGATCTGGAGGAATAGATGAAGTTCGATTTCAGTAATGAAATCAGATAGCAAAGTGAATGAGGAGCTTATAAAGAGGACAAACCTTTCAGATCTGGGAGAGTCGCATGGAAGGATAGAAGTATATGGATTATCGAATGGCCACTTTTTTGTAATGTCCTAAATCCTGATTTGAGGAGCAGAGCGGCAAATATAAATTATAATATATATATATATATTACATAATTTATTTTGTGAGCTTATATTGATTTGACTTCTGAGGAGCAGAGCGACGAAAATTAATATGATTCTTTTTACATTTGCAAAATTAGATTTTTAAAATTAAATTATATAAGATAAATAATATACAATTTTAAATATTAATCTTTATTTTTATTTAATTAATACTATATATTTTAATTGATTTGGAATGGATATCATTTTTTATCAGTTAAAAACGAAGTATACGGTGCTGTTCAGTCGAGTTATTTTCTATATCTATTTTTTCTTTTTATGAAAAAGATTTTTTTATATTCAAATAAGTCAAAATTATAACTGTATATAAAATATAAGAAAAATTCAAATTATAATCGAACTACTTAACCGTTTAACCTGCGCACAAATAAAATTTGAAGGATATTATGTTAACTTTTATATATTCTCATGTGACAAAATAATTCAGAGATTATAATCTTGATTTTTTTGAGGGTGAGACACTTTGTGATATAAAATAATTAAATAAGAGTATCAATAATATAATTACATTAAAATTAAAATAATATAACAATATTAAGAAAATTAATTAGTAAAATTTTTTAATTGGAATTATTTTTTATTTATTTATATTATTTTTCTGATAATTAATACTAGGGACAAATGCCAAAAACAAACGACGAACAATCGCCAACTAATATGGTATGATAAACAAAATGTACCATTTTTATTTTCTTTAGTTTCGAATCTATTTTTTTATTTCTCAATTCATAAATATTATGAAGTACACAACAGACAATAAACACCACAGATTATTAGTTGGCGTTTATCTATCATTTGTTTTTAATATTTGTCCCAAATATTTTTTTAGATATACCTAAGATCACTAGTATTGGATTAGTCAAAATTTTTCTATAAAAAATATAAATTTGCACATATATTAAAAAAAAATTTAATCATATTTACTCAAATATGAGAGAGAGAAGAGAATAAAATTATATTTTATTTTCAAAAGTAAATAGTAACTTTTTAAATTTGAAGAGTTTTCAAATTTTACTATTCACTTTTGAAAATAATTTATACTTTTATTTTATTTTTTTTTTACTTTTAACTCTTCCTATTTGATTAAATATGATCAAAGTTTTTTTAATATGTGTAAATTTATATTTTTTGAAGAAAAATTTGGACTAATTCAATGTTAATGCTCTAACATACAGTAAAAATATATTATATTAACTATAATTTTATTCACAAGCATATAAATTAAATTATTGTAAGCTATTTTTATAAACTTTTTTTTATAAATTAAATTTTAATATGTGTTAATTTGTACTCTAATTTATTTCATAATAGCGTGGAAATAGCAATACTCTCACTCTGGGCATTTCCTATCTGTGTGCTAAGACTGCTAGTAGTTTTAATTCAACGACGAGTCGTCCGTCACACAAGCTATACTCAGCCTGTTACAAAAATCTACCTCTCCGTCTTCTCTAATCTCGACCATCAACCCCCAAGTCTTTTCCAAAACTACCTTTCGCACTTTCAAGTTTGAACCCTACAGTTCTGTATCTCTCACAATTCGTTCTCTTACAAATTTTTAATTTTTTTTTTCAGTATAATCAAGTCAGTTTTATCTTAACATTTGCATATATATTTTTGAAATTTTCATAATTTGTCTGCAAACTAGTTGTTCCACCGTTTGATTCGTTTTCACAGATCCGCTGAATTCGCTGATCGGCCTCTTTTACGTTTGTTTCAGGGCTCAAAATTTTCATTTTTCTCGTTTTCCGGCATTAGAAAGTGTTTACCAATACACAAAACAAATCAATCATGTTTCAGAGGGTGTTCGGTAAACCTAAGCAGGAGACCAACGCATTAACAACGTTGGACAAGTTAAACGAGGTTTGATTACGATCGTCCTTTTCTCTTGGCTAGAATTTTTCCTAGACTTACAAATAGTTGGAAATACGAAGAAATAAAGTTTTAATTTTATTTCCTGCGGATTGTCTCAGGGCAAGTTGAAACAAACAAGGTCCCATTATTTTTAAGTATAGCATAAATTTTTCTCTATACTTCATGATTATTAACTCATCCACGTATGAGATATTTCTTTATAGGTGCATATTATGAGTGAATTAATATCAAGACTTGCAAATCTTTGACATTATGGGGTTGATTAACCTTATTGTTCTGGCTTATGGACACTTTTACATGTCATTTACTGGTTTATCAACTGGTTTGTCCATAGGGTTATAGTTGGTGCCGTTAAGTGAATTCCCAATTGGTGTGTATGTATCTTTATGTTTGATTGAGCACGAGACTAGTCTCAGCTGGTTTAATACTTTAGGAAGATTGTAAGTTAGTCTTCTAGGAGAGTTTTTTGGGGGTGTGAGTATTGGAATTGTGAGGGGTGAGTCAAAGGATGTTGTTAGGGTGGGCCTGGGTGTTAACTAATGACTTCTAAATTTAAAGTGGGATTCTTTTTCTAGATTTTTAAAAATGTTAGATGAAAATGGAATTGGGTTGAGATTTAACTAATTAGGGAAGCACGTTTGGTATAGCCTCCTGGTTATGAAGGCATCATCACACCCCCTTCCCATCTTTTTGAATGATGAGTTGCCTGTCACCATTATTTTAGTGATGTCGGTTTTCAACTTGTAGTTTTATTTTAGTTTTTCCTGCTCTCTTTGCTAAGTATCTTTTTCTACAATTTGAAGACACTTGAAATGCTAGAGAAAAAAGAGAATGTCCTTTTGAAGAAGGCAGCTGCAGAGGTTGAAAAGGCCAAGGAATTTACTAGAGCAAAGAACAAAAAAGGTAAGACAACAACATGTAGGAATAACTAATATTGTTAAAAACATATATTTGTTTTCGTGACATTCTCAATCTTTTTGCTTTCTCTAGTTAGGTATATCTTTTAGATGGTGCCTTGTGGATCATTAATAAAAAATTACCTTTAAAATATTTAGGTGTTCTTTTAGAGGGTTTGGATATGTATCAGTTGTAGCTGTTGTGCCTTTCTGTTTCTCGTGGAAGGTGCAGTTGTATATGTTGTTGTTTCTAGGTGCTTGCTTGTTTCATGTTTAGTTCATAGTTTGCTACCATGGTTATCGTACTTGGTTCTTTATTAGATATTGTAACTCCCCAAGGAAGGCCCAACCATTTGTGGGTCTATACTCCAAAATGATTAGTCAATTATATAACTAAAACCCCATTGGAACTATCATAAAGAGTAAGAACTTCTCATTTTAAGTAATATTGGATCCCATATATTACCTCCCATTATCACTTATCAGTCAATATGCATATCACAATCTTCCTCCCTTAAATTTTCAACATCTTTATCAGGCCCGTCCATTGTAGGTGATATGGCTCAGTCCCACATTTTTTGTTGGGATAGACTCTGATATTATTTGTAACACCTTAAAGGAGGCTCAAGCCACATCTAGGTCTATATTCCAAAAAGGCTAGTCAATAATATAATCGGAGTCTTATTGGAACTATTATAAAGAGTAAGAATTTCTTCTTCTGAAGCAATATGGAATCTTATGCACAACCTGCCCTTCTCATATTGAAAGAGATATTCTTTACAAGCAGATTAGGGAATGAATGTTCTCATTTCCCTTGGCTCTACCTATATATATATATAAACTGTTCTGTAAAGATGATAACCATCTTTAGGTGGTAGAACAATAATGATGTTGCCTACGATATAATATGTTGATAAGGATGTCATATGTAATATGATGCTTCTGCTCTCTGACTCAATCCCCTCTTGGTTTTACTTCTCTCTATAACTACATGATATTTATTATGACCATATATTTTCAGCCATTTATTTTGCTTTCTTAGCTTGGAGTGTTACATATTGACTGCCTGTTAGGAGAGAGAGAATTTGTGTTTGTGGGAATTTCCTGATTTCATCATTTTTTTTAGATTCGCTACATTAACTTCTTCTTTTTCCTTCGGTTCAGGGTACTATTTAATTCTATACCTCTTGCTGTTTTGCAGCGGCAATACAATGTTTAAAGAAGAAGAAGCTTTACGAGCAGCAGATTGAACAGCTGGGAAATTTCCAATTGCGTATTCATGATCAGGTTCTTTTGTAATGTCTTCAAATTTACTCACCAAAAAAAAAAGAAGAAAAAAGAGGATTACTGATTTCAAATTCAATAAAAGTAATGAGAACTTAGCATGAGGACCCTTTTTTTCGAACTTCAAATCTAGTATTTTCTTTTATATATATTTGAGGATGCTATTTCTTCCGGGTTGGCATTTCAGATGATATTGTTGGAAGGTGCTAAAGCTACAACAGAAACTGTTGATGCATTGAGAACTGGAGCAGCTGCTATGAAGGCGATGCACAAGTCAACGTAAGTTACATCCCAATTGCATTCAGGACAATCTGGTATTCTTGGTCCGTCACCATAAGGGAGAATGATTTGAATCCAATTAAACTATAAAATGTTTATAATAAAATCTATAATTAATATATGGTTATTTTCTGGTAAATGGTGTTAGCTTACCTTTATTTTTGTTCTTGATCAGTAAATGGTATTAGCATATCTGTCATAAGATTGTTCAGATGGCCTTTTGAAACAGAACATTCTATTCCATTCTGCCCCATGGTATCTGATGTGACATTTGGTTGTGCAGGAATATTGATGATGTAGATAAGACAATGGATGAGATCAATGAGCAGACTGAGAACATGAAACAGATTCAGGAGGCACTGTCAGCTCCCATTGGTGCATCTGCTGATTTTGATGAGGCACGCATTCAAGTTTTAGTTCTTACAATTCCATTCAATTTATTTCCTGATTGAGAAGTTCAAGCTAATCCACTTTGCTGTTTCAGGATGAATTGGAAGCAGAGCTTGAAGAATTGGAAGGAGCTGAGTTGGAGGAACAACTTCTTCAGCCTGCTACTACTGCTCCTGCAGCTCCTGTACATGTCCCAGCAGGCCGGCAACCATCTCGTCCTCTTCCTCAGAAGAACACTGCTGAGGAAGACGAGCTTGCTGCATTACAGGCAGAGATGGCACTTTAAGAGGTCATTCACTTGTCATAAGCTGATCTATTTTCCCCCCCTTTTCGTCTATGTTATCCTGGTTTTCATATCTGAAGAAGTGATTTTCTTAAACTTCTCAGAGTCTTTTCATTTGAAATTTCTAAGGGGACCTACATATAATTCTTTTTGAAAATATTCTTTATTATTCTTTATCAGCTACCACACTATAAGAGAAGAGTGCTTCAGAATGATATTGTTTCCTTTTCAGTGAATCGTCGGCTTATTGTATCCTCAATCTATGTCCGACTTTTATTGAACACATTTAACATGTTGAATTTATCATGCAAGTCAATACACCGTTCGCTTATTTTAAAAGTACTTGAATGAAGTTGCACTTTCAGATTGATGATAGAATGCATCTGGAGTTGCCAATGCATTTGGAAAACTTTTCTTCTTGGGGCACTTTATCTTAGCTGACTCTTTAATGTTGCTGTCCCTACAGTTACAGATGCATAGTGGGAGAATATATCATAAAAGTCCGTTAGCGCTGTACGATGGAAGAAGTTTGCCGACTTCAACCCTCCCTTCCCATGTGAAATTGAAAAATTCTCCATATCAACTGTTCAGTCTGTTTGTATATATATGGCTTTAAGTACATCAGAGTTTATCTAGAATTTGTAACCTGTTGTTTCCTAAACAAATCATGTGCCAACTTTACTTGAAATAATATCATCTTAGAGTTGGAGTCGGCTTGAAATCGCTCTTGAATTGGTTTATTGAATTGATTTTGTGGTTAAATAAAGAAAGAAATGCATTAAGACCGGTTCATTTCTGACAAATTTAAGTTAATCGATTGAATTGAATCGTTTTCCCAAGCAATGTGTTAAACAAATGATGTAACTTCGAGTAATTTAGTTATTTCAGCATTTTGAAGTGAGAACCTGTTGTTTGGATGTCATGTCAAATTGTTTCTCTAAACAAAAATATTATTTGTAGATGGTTTGTGTATTTTTTGCGTATATATTGTACAAAGATATTGTTGTTATGTATTTCCTGATTTAATTATTTGTTTTTTTATTTTTATTTTATTCTCATCACATTTTTATCGTTTGTTGGGTATTTTTTGTTTAATCTTTTGGCTAACGTGACATTATTTAATAATCGATTTATCATAATCGATGAAACCGAAAATATTTTTATACTTAAAAGTATTGACCCAATTAATACATCTAGAGAGTTGGAATATTTATGACTCGTTTTCTTAAACGTGGGCGAACTCTCTATGTATACTTCGTAATTTTTTGAGTCAATTTAAACCCGAATCGACCTTAACTTTAAGAAAAATTCTATTGATTATCTTGACACACCATACATCTCATTTTTTTTAACTTTTTTTTTTTTACCAACAGTTTGCTATATGAATAATGAGGAGAAGAATTCAATTAATTTAAAAAGAATCAATTAAAAAAATTAAAAAAATTAAAAAAAAAAAAAACAAGGAAAAATATGGTGTGTGGTGTTTACTCAAGTTTTGATATAGAATTCTCCAACATAATAATCCACTGAGGAACCCAATAGAAATATCTTGAAAAATAATAATAATAAAACCTTGAAATATGGCTTGATTGAATATAAAAACAAATATATAATTAATAAAAGATCTAAATCTGATTGTTAATTATAAGAACAAAGTTAACAAACTGGTGTCATCTTTCCATGCTAGGCCGGTCCACTTACCATTATTTATAACTGCTGATCATGAAGAAAACAATTATTGAAACCTAGTAGTTTAAGGTTTCACTCTTTTTTAATTTCCCATAGGAGTCGATCGAGGAATCACTCTATATACACTACTGTAAAGCACAAAACATGCATGTTCTTATTGGATTTATATGCATTTTTGTCGGTCAAGTAATTTTTATAAATTGTCTATAATTCTAGTAGACTGATGACTGACTATATATGAGATTTTTTTAAAATTCAAGAAAATATTTTAGTCACAAAAACATTTCATAAAAATAAATCTACAAACTAATTAATATGATTTGATCTGATACATTAAATTGTAAAATAAATTTAATAAATTATGTAAAATTATGTCAGTTTATAGATTTATTTTTATACGATTTCTTTGTAACTGTGACACCTCTCTAAAACTTATATTCAAATTCTAATTAATACGAAGGTTGTAACTGAGCTAACATATGACATCTAGTCTTATATTATAAGTAAATCGCAACAATTATTTTTGTTTTGTCGTAGAATATTTTTCTTGAAAATGACTAAATATTTCTTACTGTTTCTAGCTATATATATATACTGTTCTGTGCATTAATTGAAATTTATCAATCAAAAGAACATCATTTCATGGTCGAGACACTATTAATTAAGAGAATTTTGGTACATATATGAGAGAAAAGTATTGAAATATATATAAAATAATTTAACCCCGCCTAAGAATATACAACCTTTAAGTTTGTCATACTCTAAACGAAGAAAAGTAATTAAGTAGTACTATAGCATGTGATCAAAGAAAGGAAGGGGAAATGGATTTTTCTATATTTTTGTATATTGATATGGCTGTCTGTAAGGAATACTCAGCCACTAGTAATGCCACAAATAATTGGAAAGATCAGGACATTATATATTATGCACAGTCCAAAGTTCAATGTCAAAACAGACCAAAAGAAAACAGAATGTCTGGCCAACTCATGGAGTCCTTTGATTCCTTTTAAAGCATCTTTCAATTAAGAAAACCTTATTACCAACACTGGCCCTTTGAGACTCTGAAAAAAACCCTTAATTTTGAAGCAACAGATTAGAATTTCGTTAAAAATATAAAAGAATTACAATATTATTTAAAAACATTTATATAAAAATCATATAAATTTAAAAACTAAAAAGAAAAAAAAAAGTTAGTAGAGAATAAAAGTAGAAACCCCTAACATTGCTCATAAGTTAAATATTAGCTACTTACGTTGACTTACCGTGGACAGTAGAGAGAAGCAACAAGTTTTTACGTTGCTTACAGTACTTAATTTTACAGTGGACGGTAGAGAGAAGCAACTAGTAAGAGGCGAACAGCGCATGGACTTACAGTTTTTACGTTGCACCATTGGATTTTAGCTGCTCACAAGTTTTTATGTTAAGACTGTGAACTTATATATAGTTTATACACTGGACCATTGGACTTAAAAAGATCGATGTCTGTGCAGCTAGCAGGGGTTAACTTGATTTGGTTATATAATAGATACTATATATAGCAGGGGGGCTAAATATACAGAAATCTGATTATATCTATATACTATAGGGAGTTTTTGAAAATTCCAAGGGATCACTTGGTTCCGCCCCTGAATTTAAGCTTTTGAGATTAGTATTGAGTTCACAGCCGGAAGCATTTCACAAACATGCAGTCTCACAAATTCTATGGGAAAAGCCTGTACATTACTTTAGTGCTCATGACAGACAGAGAGAGAAAATTAGGAGTCACGTATATGAGAATGAAAGTAACTTGCATTATCATCTTCAAACCCTGTTTTCAATCTCATCATCTTACATCTATTAACTCTTTTTTTGTAAGTATCATCTTACATGCTCTATAACGACAAGTATTCTCCATACATATCGAAGTTGCCGGACATTGACATTAATTATAATGACTGTGCATGTATTTGAGAGAGAGAGAGAGAGAGAGAGAGAATCTTTTTGCATTAACCAGAACACCATGCAACTCTCGTGGTCACTGGACAGGCAAGAGATGCTGATGGAATATACGTATATATACTGACGTTCATCATGTGCATCTTTATGACTTGGACGAACTAAATAAACCAAATCTCCCAAAGACCCCACCATCACAGTACTCTGATCATCCTTTGAACCGAACACATGACGTACACGCACTCACACAAAACAAAAAGAGTTAAAAGTTGTTCATATATATTTTTCTCATTAATTTACAGAACTTAATTACAAATTATTACATTTACAGTAAACTCGACCATCTTTCAGTTTCACTGCTATATACCGACAATTGTACCATTACCCAGATTATGATTCGAGATCGATCAAACGGTGAGATTTCTCCAGCTTTCTTGGCCCTTTTCTACTTTTTTAATATTGGTTTATGACATTTGGATCAAGTACTACTTGACTAGACTTGATATCAGAAAATGTAAAATCATTACCCATATTTGGATAGCAGGACGACGTTGGACCAAATTCACCATCTAATTTCTCTGGAAAAATTAGGCTGTTTTCAAGACCATAAGGCCGAGATGATCCAAACCCCCAACCCATCAAAACCCCGGAATCATCGACACAAGTACCATTTCCGGCCAATGAGACAAACTTGTCGAGAGCAAAAGAAGATGAATGTGAGATGTTGCTTGAACTGTCTTGAGACAGAGAAACATTAATGAGAGTACTTGTACTACTGTTCTTTGAAGTTGCACCAAATTCCGAAACATCCATGAAGCTCGGGCAGTATAATTGAACTGGATCTGAATTATTGCTCAGGCCGCTGCCTTGAAAACAGGCTGATGATAATCCAAAACTAATATCAGTGAGGTTTTGAGGTTGGGATGAAGCTGAAATTACAAAACTATGGGGCTCAGTTTTTGAGACGAAACTATGATCGTGAGAATAGATCATTTTGTCAGTTCTCTTTGTTGTGGCGCTCGTATTTCCTATCAATAGATGTTTTTTCTTCTTCAATTTGGTGTTCCAATAGTTCTTCACCTCGTTGTCTGTTCTTCCAGGTAGCTGTGCGGCAATCATAGACCATCTAACCAACATGATACAAGTGGGATCTAAATGAATCATTAAATATTCTAAGTAAAAATGAGAATCTGTATCTAAAAGAAAGGATTAGATATCAACTAATTATTAGTTACCTGCTTCCCATTTGGCTGTAGAGGGTACAAATAATGTTGTCTTCCTCTTCAGTAAAACCTCCATGTTTGATGTCTGGTCTGAGATAGTTAAGCCATCTTAAACGGCAGCTTTTGCCACATCTCCTTAGGCCTGTGAATGGTGATCATGTATACATACATGAAATGGATATATACATACATGGGTGCGTCCAAAGTGACCAAACTATATATGGCTAGAAGATATTGATTTATCTTCCGAATTGAGAATCAACCAAAGGGTCTGAATTATGAAATTAAATAAGGGAAATAATTATGAAAATTAAGGAAATTGAGGAAATGATAGCGAAAATCGAGCGAATATAAATTAACCTTCATGATCATGATGGGGTTCAACCTAGTAATTATTAAGCTCATGTCCCATTTCATAGATAACTTTGACTTGAAGAGCATAATTACAGTGAATTCTAGCTACGAATAAAGAAAACTTTTTTATTTCCATGATTTTCCTGAGTTCATGAGTTGAGAATTAGAAATTAATAAGTACCATGAAATATAATTTAATCAGAAAATAAGATGAGAGAGAGAGAGAGAGAGAGAGAGAGAGAGAGAGAGACCAGCTTTTCTGGGCAAAGCCATCCAATTCCCACCAGTGCCATGATTGTGAATATAGGTCTTGAGAGTTGCATCTTCTTCTAAAGACCAAGGGCCTCTCTTCACGCTATCTTTGTCACAACATGGAGCTCTTCCCATGGCTACCGGCCAAAATCTAAGGGCTGAGAGATAGAGAGAGTCAGAGGATCAAAGCTGGAAAACTCATACACGCAAACACTGGTTTGATCGAGCAATATTATAAAGAGCTTATATTGCTGTCGAGGAGTTTCTTATTGAAGTTGGTGGAGCCTTTAAAGTAACTTGACTTTGTATGACTTGCTCCTTCATGTACTTTTGTTTATTCGTCTTTTGTTTCAATTTATATTACCCTCTTGGGTATATTTCTTGTTTCTTAAGATTAGGGACCCCAGTCAATTATCATAACTTATATATATTATATATATATATATTATTTATATCATCACGTGTCCATTTTAACAACTGTTGTTTGGAGTTTTCTTGTTTTGTTTTGACCTTAAAACATCGAATAATTTCTGAGACTCTTGGGGGCTATGCGACAGTAAAGTGTCGGTTAAGTTAGATAAGATAAAAATTAAATAAAATATTATTATAATTTAACTTTTTATATTATTTATTATTTTAAAATTTAAAACTTTTAAATTATTTTTTAGATTTGATTTTAAAATTAAAAAAAAATTATAATAATTAAATAAAATGAGATAATTTATAAAAACATTCATTCAACTTCAGCATTTGAAAATCAAATATATTTATAACACAATGATTAGCGAGGTATTAACACGCGTCAAATTAATTGGAAGCAATAAAACTCTGGTATATATAATATCAATAATGTTATATATAATCATATAAATGTTACAAAATCATTTTAAAAAATAATAAAATTTATTATCAAAAAAATTATTATTTCTTATATGTAGTCTGTATTTATTTAATTTTTAAAATATTTATACAATATTTACATATTTTATTATTATAAATATTATTTTTTTATATAATAATTTGCCTGGAAAGCTGGATGTGCATGAATTTAATTAAGCATGGACCTCGTGAAAGTTGCCTGCAAATTAATTAAGCAGTACTTCCTGTGCGTAAGACAAGTCGAGTTTCAATCCTAAACATGATCGCTAACGCTAGCCACATTTAATAATACTGTCGGACGAAAAGGACAGAGTACAGACATGAGATAAGTGATCAGAATAATCCCAACATGATCCAACCCATTTCGATCCTGATCATCTCTTTTGCTTCTGTCATTTCATAATTTGTACTAATCGATCGTAGCTAGCTGCTAGTATATATAATGACCTCCAAATTGAAATGATATAGTTCGACTAAACAGTACTGTAGAATGAGCGAAGAATTGATCATATTGTTCAATGTTCTTGAAGAAACTAAACAGTGTAGAATGAGCGAAGAATATTCATATTGTTCTTGAAGAAAACAAATGTTCATTCAAGAAAAAAAGTGGATAATTATATTATTTTTTCTGGCATTTTTTTATCAGTCATACTCATATTTACGACATTTTTTCATTAATTTTTTCATTTTTCCAAATAAATGATGGCTAATTAACATGGTATCAAAATTAAGATCTAAATTCGGTTTGGATTGGGAAATGAAATTAGTTGAGATATTTAATTTATTTTTTAATTTTAATTTTATTTTGATATTGAAAAAAATTGAATTGGAATTTAAAAATAGTATATTGGAATTTAAAAAAACTGTATTAAGATTTATATTTTGTATGAAAAATTTAAAAAATATAATGATAAATTTAAAATAAATTGAGACGATCTCATCTCGTCTATAAATCCAAACCGATCCTAGAACTCAGATCTTTATAACTTTATACTACTACGACTGTACTCTCTCATGAGTCATTATATAATTAAGATCTTACAAAAAATTACTCTCCCTACAAATAGAAAAATTCCATGAGTCAATATGATTACATTGAGCCATAGCCATGGAGTAACATTACCGTATATGATATTGAGTAACTTGGAGATGAAAGAAGACATTTTGAAATTATAAGTAGGGAATAAAGTTTTAATACGATGAAGGCGAAATATGGATGCTCATAATAATTTAAACGTAAAGCAGGTAAATAAACTATTCTAATAGACATACTTTGCAATATAACTATTATATATATATATATATATGTGTTAATGTATACTACCAACTCGAGTACTTGCCAGCAGTACTACGTTTTTTTTTTAGAAGGAAGATAGTAATCTATTTATTAATAATGAGCATTATAAATAAATTTGAAATATATATTACAAGTTAACTAAATGACGATCTGTAACTCTTCAATACATTCAAAATAATTGATATTTTCTAATCCTAACTGCATAAACTTTTAAGAATATCGTCTGAAAGATAATCCTAACTCTATCCTGAGACAGAGTGACAACAAATCAAATCAAATCAAACTCCACTTCCGTATTAAGACGGACTAAGGGACAAATTCTAAGGATCACAAGTCTTAGAGACTAGTTTTTTTTTTATTAAAACTAAAAGACAGGAAATAAAACTAAACTGAAAACATCCGATCCTAATGATCCGTTTTCAATAAATTCCTCTAATAAAGGCACACAGAGATCAACCACCTATTATAAATTACGCGTGTGAAGTGCACGTCTCTCCAAATAGTGTGATTCCACCGTAGATGGTAGATCGACATCTTGGGAGTATTATGGTAAGGGGTGTATAAGGTCTAGCTCGTCGAGAGCCATCACATGATCTGTCGGCCTCCAAAACTCAAAATCCTCCCAACAGTCTGGTCCCTGCACTACAAAAATAAAACACAAACTAAACAAAAGAAAGAGAAGAAGAAAACGAGAAAAAGGAGAGGAGGGCCGAAGAAGAATGGGACGGCGAGATAATGAAGATGGAAAAAGGAAAAGAAAAATCGAAAGAAAAGGAAAACAATGGAAGGAAGAGGGTGGTGAGGATGGAAAAAGAGAAGGTGAGGTGGAGGAGAGGAGAGGAGAGGAGAGGTGGGGGCGCTGCTCACACACCACCACCCCCCTCTCGACGATGCCGAGAGAGAGAGAGAGAGAGAGATTTTTAAGATTTTCAAGAGAGGAGAGCGAGATAGAGCTTGATTAATTTAGGCCCAATAGCACTACTATACTCAAAATAAAAATTAAAAAGAAACATTAATGTACAACGTCTAAAAAGTGATAAGCATGGGATAAAACTTCAAAAGCTTTCTCCCCCTATCCTCGTTGGGATCCTTATATTTTCCCCTAATTTTTACTTAAAAAGGACATTTCTTATATTTTTTTTCTAAATTTTATTATCTTTAAAAAAATTTCTTATATCATATTCTCTATCTTTTCTCTAGTTTTTTTAAAATAACATTTATCTATTTTTTCTTTATTTTTTTTACTATTTTATTTTTACATCTTTAACTATTTTTAATAAAGTATATATAAAAATTGATTTAGGGGATAAACATTGACTTTGACTCCCTATAATAATAATCTCCTAAACTAGTTTTAAGAGATGAATATAGAGAATCACTGTTTATCCCCTAAACCTATATTCTAAATTAAAAAACTGGATGTAAGACTCATTTTGTTAAGAAGTTAAGATAATCCCCTATAATTTAAGAATTTGAGGAGTTTAGACATCTAGATGTGGATGCTCTAAGATACATTTGGGGTTTTTTTTTTTTTTTTTCAGTTTATGGTCTTTTAATCTAAAGCTAGCATGCGTAATCCAATTTTGATGAATACAGAACATAGTTTTAAATTCCGTATCGTGCTGACTGGTACATATCGTATTGGAGTAGTGGCTGGTACAAAAATTAGGTCTATTTCGTATCGATCTAAATTTCAGTCGTACCGACCGGTATTTCGATCGTACCGGTCATGTGTACCGGCCTATATTGGATTTCGAGATTTCACTTTTTTTTTTCACTTCTTGCTTTTTTTTATCTTAATTTAAACTAGATTATTTACATATATATTTATATATATAATTTATTCATATATTGATATTATTTTAAAATATAATTTATATATATAATTTTTTTTTATGTATAGACTATTTCGAAATAATACACGAAACGATATCAGTATCAAAATATTTCTTTCTAATACCTTAACCGGTATGCTCACCAATACGGTATTCAAAACATTGATACAGAGGACTTTATATATATGTACATGCATGCATGGCGATATTTGTAGCACTACTTGCATTACGAGAAAATTGTTTATTCGAAGTTAATTATTTACTGTTAAAATAAAGTCCGTTTAGATAGTGAAAATATTTCATCTTATTTTATTATTATAATTTTTTCAAACTTTATATAAAATATAATAAATAATTTAGTTTTTTCAAATCTTAATATAATAATATTAAAAATATTATTCTTACAATATTCTAACAATATTTTATTCAATTTTTAATTTTTATCTAAAATTATCTTATCTCATCTAACTATTTAAATTATATCTAAATCTATTTTCATTATAAAATACTCATTCTTATTATAAAAAATCGATCATAAATATTTCATTTCATCTAACTATTCAAATCGCTCGGTTTCATGAAGCTTTGTCCCATTACATGAAAAGAAGCTTTTGAGTCACGGGAAATGGTTGAACAACCACCGTTGAAGCTGATAGCTGCTAATTAAGGGGATCATATCCATATGAGAAGGATCATGGTGGGGTTCTTTTTGACTTCACAAGTGTCGTGTTGTCTTTTGTTTTCTGCCTATGTATTAGATTCATTGTTATCCCTCAAAAGTCGATACTATCATCATCGCTGATCGATCACAGGGGCGGACGCCAGTACGACCTATCTTTGTCTCTAGTCTCCTAACTTCAACAATAAAATAAAATAAAATAAAATAAATCAGAAAAACTAAAAGTTAAAAAAACAAGAACTAGACCATCAATTCATCGACTGTTGTATTTACTGAAATAAATGTGCACTCTGAGCTTGAGAACAACTGAAATACTTTTAAAAAATAATAAATAAATAAAAAAGACCAAGTTGATCTTTTACTCTTTATGATCGATCGTGTCGGTAATTGCCGTGTATTAAGTATTAGTTATTACCACCATATTTCAAACGTGTGCTACGGCTACGTCAACTTGTTAAAAACTCTTTCACTGTTGTACATCAAACCACCACCAACTAAAAACATTTTCATTAGATTGTTAAAATTATATTTTTTAAAATATAAATTTACATATTTATAAAAAAAATGATTATATTTAATTAAAAATAAAATAAAATAAAAATAAAAAATAAAATAAAAATATTTTTATAAATAATAAAATTAAAACTTTATTCAACAAAAGTCAAATTTGATTTTTTTTAATAAATATATAAATTTATCCTTTTTAAAGAATAATTTTAAACAATCTAATAAGAATGCTATAATTCAAGTCTATTTCAAATGGAAATAGTTTCATCTTATTTTATTTCATTTTATTGTTATAATTTTTTCAAAATTTTATATAAAATATAATAAATAATTTCTTTTTAAATCTTAAAATAATAATAATATTAAAAATTAATATTTTAATAATATTAAAACCATTCACTTCATCTCACTATCCAAACGAAGCCTTTAGTGTCGTTAGATATTAGTTTTATTTTAAAAAACTTATTAACTCATTTTATCTAATCATTACGGATTTTTTAATTTTTCATGCAAAATAAAATAATCAATTAATTTTTTTAAAATCTCAAAATCAAAATAATATTAAAACATATACTCTAGCCATATTTTATTCAATTTTTAATTTTCTTCTTATTTGTAAAAATAAACAAGGTTGAGATGAGATGATCGAGTTTAAATGAAAGTTAAAATTTAAATAAAATATTTTTATTAGTATTATTATTTTAAAATTAAAAAATTAGATTATTTATTATATCTTATGTCAAAATTTTAAAAAAATATATATAATAATAAAATAAGACCAGATCGATTAAACATTTTCATTATACAAACTTGGCCTTTGATGGCAACTAACTAACGATTTATCATGAGGAATTTAACACATTTTTTTAATATCAGAAGGTGGGTTAACGTACAACTTGTTGTAGGATCTATTATAGTTTTAAAAAAAGTCAAAATAACAGTCCGTTTTTAACATTATATTTGATGTGATGAAAGACCTCTACGAGCAGTGGTAGGATCTAAAATTTAATTTGGCGAGTCAAGTAAAATCAAACTCCAATAACATATTTTTTATTTTATTTATATACAATTTTTTTGAAAAAAACTATCATAAAATAATATCAATATTATCTATTAAATCATAAAAAACTAATATATATTAAATTTTCAAGGGGGGTTGTTTTGAGCCAAGATGCATTGCATGTAGAGGTTTGCATCCGACCCGACCCGACCCGCAAACAAGTCTTCCCGTTAAGCCGGATATCCAACAAGTCGAATTCCCAACCCAATCTCCTATCGGGTATTTCGTTATTCCACTTTCACTTCTAATTCTTTGTGGGTTTTTTTTTTAATTCAATTAAAGCCAAATAAAACCCATTCTCGATACTTGCCGAAGATGAAATATTAGTATTAAGAACTAAGATTCTCAATTGACGCCAGATGAAAGGAGAAGAGAAACTTGCTGGAGATGAAATCGTTACGAGTGCATAATTCACCTTTGACTGCCAAGATCTTCCTACACTTGCGACAAGCGAAGCTCAATCTCCATGGAAAGTTAGGATCTTGTCCAACGTACCAGGCATTAACCAAATGATTCATTGCCAGCTCAGCGATATCGTGCGCGACCACGCTAATCATCCCGTCCACCCCTACGTCGCCGTTCGGCGGCTTCAACGACTCCTGACAAGGGATATCGCTGTGAAGGGTATTTGGCTTTAGAAAGAGAGAATTGTGTGTTTCAGACTTAGTGGCTAATCGGGTATTTCCATTTCAATCAATAACGGGTATCGGAATCAAGCAGTTCCGCTTTCAAGCTTATCGAGTCGATATTGTCGGGTCGAATCAAGTCAAAATGACGGGCGGGTCGGATAAATGACTTTTTTGTTCACCCCTAATTGCATGTGTTAAAAAGTAGGCTTGTAAATAGATTTTGGTGCCTCAAACCTATTTGCATTCCAAGATGAATTAATTATCTAGTGCGTAGAGTTAAAACAATAGCCATAAGCCTTGGAATATACAAAGTCATATTCAAGCGTTGGAAACGAAATCCCGAGAAGCCAAACAAAAGTCTCATTCTCTTAAGATAGTTGGAAATAAGTTAAGTTAGTTGTGCAAACGGCAATCTAATGTAAAGATATTCTTAAGAGTATAAATATTGTAATTGTATATTCAATGAAGTTAAGTTTTTCGTAATATAAAAGTTTAGAAGGTCTTTTTTCTTCATTTGAGTTCTTGGTTCTCTGTTTGCAAGTTCTCTATTGTGATAATCTTACATGGTATCATCATCCATAAAGTCTTCTGTTCCCTTGACTTTCCGTTGCTTCTATGGCAAACTCTAATTCAGATTCCTCTAAAAATTCTGTACATACTTCTATGGCAAGGGAACGGATAATGAACAAGAATTGTAGATTCCTCTAAATGGTCCCTTTTCTACCATTTCATATTCTGGTTATAGTTACTTCTTAATAATTGTCGGTGACTTTTCACGATTTAATTGGATATATCTTATGAAAATAAAATATGATACTTGATATATTCGTGACACTTTCATTACCTATGTTCATAACCAGTTTAACACAACAATTCAGTCAATTAGAACAGATAATGAACAAGAATTCAACATGCCTGTTTTTTTTTTATTATAAAAAATATGGCATAGTTCATGAATTAACTTGTGTTGAATCACCTTAGCAAAATGGTAGGGTTGGAAGAAAACATCACCACCTCTTCAATGTAGCCAAATTCTTACTATTTCAATCAAAACTACCCCTTTCTTATTGGTCAGATTGTGTCTTTATTGCCACACATCTCATAAATAAAACTCATTCATCTGTTCTAAAAAATCAGACTCCTTATCTTCTCTTGTTCCAGAAACAACCAATTATAACTACCTTAAAGCTCTTGGATGTTTGTATTTTGTTAGCACCATCACAAGCCATCGAAGTAAGTTTTACTGGGCTTCAAAATGTGTTTTCCTAGGCTATCCACCAAATACAGAAGGTTATAAAATTCTTGATCTCCTTACTCTAAAAACCTTCATATCCAGTGTTGAACCCAAGGTTTCAAGTTTCGTGTAAATCTACAAATGGATTTTGATGATAACAAATGAATTCAAAGAATAAAGGAGTCTCAAGCTCAAAGTTGTCCACACAATAGAATCAAGCACATCAAGGAAGCAAGTATGAGCAAGAAGGGAACAAGTTCACATTAAAATCATAGAGTAATTTTGTAAATCTCTTAAAAAATTTGAAATTAGGATTAAGGCTCAAAATTAATATTTTATCATAAAGCATTAAAATACATTTTCCACATATGCATGAATATTTTGAAAATTAAATTTGAAAATTTTGAAAGATGATTGATTGTCATCTTTCACATGTGCATGCATGATTAAATGTTTGAATTTTGAAAATATTAAGATGATTGATTGTCATCTTTCACATGTGCATGTTTTATTTGAATATTTTCAAAAGTGGTGGATGCTTTTCTTGATTTATGTAAAAGGTAGATGATTTTGTTTGAGAATCTTAAAAGGTAGTTGTGTGTTTTTTTTTGACAAATGTAAAAGATAGATGATTTGTTTGAAAATCTTAAAAGGTGGTTGTGTGTTTTTTTGTCATATGCAAAAAGTAAAAGATTATGTTTGAAATTTTTGAAAAGTAAAGTGTGCTCCTTTTGTCACATGCAAAAAGTAAAAATATTATATATGAAATTTTTGAAAAGTGAATGATGATGTTTTTGATATGGAAATCTTTTCAAATTTGAAATTGAAAACTCATTTGCCTATAAATAGCTCACTTGAATTTTCCAAAATTCACAACAAAAGCTTACACATCTATTGCTAAGTTTTGCATCATTTCTTCAAAGCTCTCATTCTCTCTTTTCTAAAGTTTTGAGCCTTAATTCTTGTTCTTGTTGAGAGAGATATAGGTTGTGCTGTATTGTTTCTATCTCACTCATTGAGGAGTGTACTTTGATAGTCTACCTACTATCAACTCTTGTATTTGTAAAAGGGTGTGTATAACCCTTGTGTGTGTAGAAGGTGTTCTACACGGGAAATAGTTAAATCACCAAGTGTGAGGTGATTGGAAGTGTAGAAGGTGTTCTACACGGAGAATAGTTAAATCACCAAGTGTAAGGCGATTGGAAGTGTAGAGGGTGTTCTACACGGATTCTTTGGAGCGGTGCTGCTCAAAGGTGTAATAGGTTTCTATCTCCACCTAAAGGAGATTGGATAGTAGATTTGGGAATCCTTAAGAGGTAGCTTGAGGCGAAGACGTAGGCAGTGCGGCCGAATCTCGTTAATATACTGAGTTTGCTTCTCTCTTACTCTTACTATTTATATTTATTATTGTTTCATATTTTGTTTATATTTTATATTATATATTTGATTTATAATTGTTATTTTTTTAAATACAACTCAATTCACCCCCCCTCTTGTGTTAGTCATCTGGGCAACATCCAGGAATGTAGTTTTTCATGAAATTATATTTCCCTCTATACCAGAAAATAAACACACTCCTTTCATTTTTCTTGATTTTCCTCAAACATATGATTCAACTGAGCCAAATGCATCAACTTCATCTTCGAGATCCTCAAAATCTTCCAACTTCAGCATCTCAAAATCTTCCAAATCTAGCATCTCAAAATCCTTAAGAAGTTGTAATTCCTAGAAGGTCCAATAGAATCAGGCAACCTCCTAAATACTTGTAGAATTTTTATTGTAGACATACTTAGCAGAATTCTGAGACAGCTTCAACATCCCAAACATCATCCAGTTGCAATTCCTCAAATTCTAGCAAGCCTTATTCCATTTTTCATTTCCTTTCTACTTATCAGTTATCACCTAAACACAAAGCTTTTGTTTCTGCCATACCTTCTACTTTCGAACCCGAAATTTCTTAGCAAGCCATATCACATCCTTACTGGCAAATTGCAATGACAAAGGAAATTAAAGCTCTTGAACTCAATAATACTTGGGAGCTTGCTATTTTACCTTCAAATAAGATTGCAATAGGATGCAAGTGGGTCTATCGTGTCAAATATAAAGCTGATGGCACAGTAGAGACATATAAAGCCAGATTATTAGCAAATGGTTATGCTCAAAGAGAAGGACTTGATGTCTTTGATACTTATTCTCCTATTGCAAAAATGACAACTGTAGAATGCTCTTTGTTGTAGCTACTATTAAGCATTGGCATTTACATCAACTTGATGTAAATAATATTTTTTTGCATGGAGATCTTAATGAAGAAGTTTATATGTAGCTGCCTCCAGGATATTCTTCTTGTAATGATCATCGGGTATGCAAATTAAAGAAGAGTTTATATGGCCTGAAACAAATCTCAAGGCAATGGTTTTCTAAGTTGCTTCATCTTTGATGAAATATGGATTCTTTCAAGGAAAGTCAGACTCCTCTTTGTTTACAAAACAAACTTCAACAGATCTCATCATTTTGCTCATTTATGTTGATGATGTTATCATTGTCTCGAATAACATTGATGAAATCAGTCTTGTAAAATTTTTTTTACATGATTCTTTCACAATCAAGGACTTGGGTGAATTGAAATACTTCTTGGGTATTTCTTGGGTATTGAAGTGGCTAGATTAGCCAAAGGTATAACCTTATATTAGAGAAAATATGCTCTGGATATTCTCAATGATAGTGGTTATTCTGGTTGCAAACTAGTGGCATTTCCAATGGAATCTACACTAAAGTTAACTGAGAATGAATCGTCACCAACACTGCCTAATCCTGCAACATATAAGAGACTAGTTGGTCGACTATTATACCTTACAATTACTAGACTTGATTTAGGATTCTCAATCCAAGCCTTCAGCCAATTCATGGCTAACCCTAGAAGTACTCATCTTCAAGCAATTGAGAGAGTTCTAAGATGTATTAAAGCTACTCTAGGTCAAGGCTTGTTCTTATCTTCAGAATCTCCACTACATTTGAAGGCATATTTTAATAGTGATTGGGGAGGTTACCTTGATACAAGAAGGAGCATAACAAATTTCACAATTTTTTTAAGAGATTCTCTTATTTCATGGAAGACTAAGAAATAACCTACTGTCAATAGGTCATCGGTTGAATCTGAATACAAGGCTTTAGCTTCAACAACTTGTGAGATTCAATGGTTATTTTATCTCCTATTTGATTTGAAGATATCCCATCTAAAGCCTACATTGCTTTACACAGATAGCAAGCCTGAAGCCGATATTGCATCTAATCATGTTCATCATGAAAGGACTAAGCATATCCAATTAGATTGTCATCTTGTCCGAGAAAAACTACAAGAAGGACTTATCAAAATAATTCACATTCTATCAAAGCACTAACTAGCTAATATTCTAACAAAACCTCACGGTTCCCTCAGTCTTCACCATCTCATATCCAAGATGGGAATGCTTAACATCCATTCCCCTCTTGAGGGGGGGTCTTGTAATATACAAAGCAATATCCAAGCATTGAAAATGAAATCTCGAAAAGCCAAACAGAAGTCTCATTCTCTTAAGATAGTTGAAAATAAGTTAAGTTAGTTGTACAGATGACAAACTAATGTAAAGATATTCTTAGAGGATAAATACTGTAGTTGAATATTCATTGAAGTTGAGTTTTTCGTAATACAAAAGTTCAGAAGGTTTTCTTCTTCATTTGAGTTCTTGGTTCTCTGTTTGCAAGTTCTCTGTTTTTATAATTTTACAATAAGTGCAACAATAAAAGGTTGGTTCAAAGATATATTTGGGCTCACATCTCAAACGAAAACAGTGTTACAGTTAAAGAGTCCCTTTACATCGCTATAAAGAGTAATAAATTTTTCTTTAGCAGTTTGAAACGACTTAACAAAGCTTAAATTAACCATTAATACTCCAAAACGTCTTTATTAATGTTATAATTTGAACCATGTTGAACCAAAAGGCAAGGGAAGCCCATCCAATAAAATGCAGCCCACATTTCTCTCTTACCTAATGTTTTGGAAACTGAAGAACATTGGGATTGAGCCTAGGCTTTGGGCAAGTAGAAATCGGCTCAACATTCTTAATCATGGGCCAAAGGCCCAAGATGAACTATAAAGAAAGAATGAGGAGAAGCAAACCTTCTATTTCTGTATTTTCAGATGTAATTCAATTCATGCAATGCATCGCAACAGAGCGCCCACCTGACCCAAGTTTGGGTGGTGTGGGACAATGGGTACAGAATCCAGAGAGAAGTAAAAATGGGTACCGAAGTCTTGCCTAGAATATTTGATATGGGACTTTTGAATGGATGTCCTTGTCAAGTTGGGGAAGGAAGCAAAGAACAACTTCTCCTGGAAGAGTTGAAATTCTAGTCATTGTTCTGCTTTTGTTGAGTTTGCTTGATCCGATTCCAGCAGTAGATGGCTTCTTATGTGGAATTTGTGTAAGTTCTGAAATAATGCGCACAAAGTGAATGGTAAATGTTGCCAATTAAGCAGGTAGCAGAGTGATTGTTTAAATGTTGCTGCTTCTTGCTTCATGGTAACCATGAGTATTAAGGAGACTTGTCTACGTAGGATTTTCGAACAGTAAGAATCTTTATGACTATTTCATACATATGGATATTTTTTCAACTGAATCATCTAATTCATTCGTATAATTGAAAAATATTTCAATGCTCTATTTGAACTTCTGATGAAGCTCCAAATTGGATTGCCTTAGCCGAAATGATTATTTCAGTGCTCAACTTACATTGTAACCTAAGATCAAAGCAGAAAGAAATATTTAAATTGAAAACTGGATTCAAAATCCCTGTTAGGATGGCCCATAGTGAGCAAACCTAGGAGCTATAATTCGTACTGAAAACTTATCTTCACCTAATCGCTGCAAGACTCTGCCAGAGATTTGGCTTGTAATCAAAGAAAAAGTGAAAGGCGATTAAAATAAACATCCATATATATAATATATCATTAAACAAAAGCTTCTGGTTACCCTGAAAAATAATTAGGAAAAGCTTCAATTCCAATACAAGCATACCAAACTGCAAGATAAAGCAAAAGTACGAGAACGCTTAGAGCCTTACCCAGATCCATTTAATTATCGATTATAAAAAATAGAAAACAAAGATTTTTTCTTGGGTATGAATTGGTTTTTAATAAAAAATTATATTTGTTTGATGAATCCTGAAAGAAAAACTGGGAGAAAAAGCTAACGGATTTTACAGAGAAGGGTTTCTCCTATTAATTTGTTTGGATGGGCCCGCACTTGTCGTAGACTTCAAATCGCAGATTTAGAACGCGGGGACGCGTATATAATGAGAAGGGTCTCTGCCTGCTGCTTCACAAGCCTGTTCTCCGGGATTCACAGCAAGTACGATAACAAGAACAAGCATACCCAGGTAGTCTTTTTGTGCTGTTGTTCTTCTAATTTCAGAAATAAAAGGAACTGTTTATATTTGTAAGTTGACCTAATGCTTTTGGTAGTTCTCTAATAGAATCTAGTATTGTTTAATGTTTGTGGTTGGCTAGAGAACCAGAAAAACTATGGAGAACCCCACGAACAATGCCGGTGACCAGGTGGAGGTATGGAGTTGTTAATTTGTTCGGAATTTCTGAAAATTGTATTTCTATTGTAGTTGGGTTTCTTACAGAGGCGTATTGTCAACATTGGTTTTTTGTTTGGGTGTGTAGTTTTAGTTTGTACTTGATAATGTAGGGCAGTCTAAAACGTATCCAATTTAGGCGTATTTTTCTGGACCCATTGAGTGTACGAGTCTATCCGAGGTGGGAAATTCTGATGAAGGATAATAGAGGAACAAGAGAACAAAATGATAATAAAACAGAGAAGAAAGAAGCCAGAAAAGATACGAAAAGAAGAAGACAATAGAAATGGGGTTGGAGGAAGTGCGGCTGTAACAAGCACTCAACTGTTTAATCTCAAACTCAGTCTACCTCAATATCACATTACAAGCTTTTAAATAGTAAATAACACAAACATTAAATAAACCCCTAGAAAGTCTATGGTCTAAAGCTCAAGTCCATTAATACAAACCCAAATAACCAAAATAAAACATAATAACCAAAACAAATCAAATATAAGGAAAATAACCAAAATAACAATAGTACGTGATGTACTCATCATATTCAGTTGATGTGAGAGATTCCTTTTTTTTTTTTTTTTTGGAAAAAAGGACAGTAAAAAAATACTATGGGAATCACGTTTGCAGAAAATGAAAAAATGGTGCAATTTATAAGAGTTTTAGTAATTTGCAGAGAACCTCATGATTGGAATCACGCTTGCAACTTAGAAAGCAACTTTACTTGGTATTACTCCCTGTCATAGGGCTTATAGAAAATGATATTTTGAGCATACATAATATTTTGGGTGGGGGACATTTCTTGTTATATTTCTATTGATGATTTTGTTGTATGAGCTTACTTATACTTCTTCAATGAAGCGGCTTCATGAGTCCAAGAGCTCCCAAATTGTGGAAGGAAACACAAATGACTCGAATCGCAGTTGTGTTCGGAATATCATACTAAACCATGACTTCTCTGAAGAGCTGCATATGTGGCATCCCAACTGTTGTGATGGCTTTGTTGTTTCAGCCAAGTCAGATTACCCAAAAGGAATACCTGAAGGGTCAGGTGGTAATTATGCCGTTGTTACAAACCGCAAGGAATGCTGGCAGGGCTTGGAGCAAGATATCACTGCCAGGGTGTCCCCAGGTTCCACTTATACAGTTTCTGCCGACGTTGGAGTATCAGGGCCTCTTCAGGGATTTGCTGATGTTCTTGCAACTTTGAAACTAGAATACAGAGGCACAGGGACTAGCTACTTGTTCATTGGAAGGTAATGGATTTATTATTCATAATATTGCCTTTTCCTTGGAGAAGAAGAATCAATGTCTTTACCACCTTACAATCCACAGAACTTCCGTGTCTAAGGAGAAGTGGGAAAAGTTTGAAGGCACTTTCTCATTGTCAACCATGCCAGACCGGGTTGTATTCTATTTTGAAGGGCCTCCTCCTGGAATTGACCTTCTTATCAAGTCAATAGAGATAGTGTGTTCCTGCCCAAGTGAGGTAATCTACGACTTAAGTTTTTTTCCTCCTTGGATTACTTTCTATTGAAGACTTTGGTAAAAAGCTGGGATGCATGGAGTTATTGATGATATAAAGAGTAGTTATTAAGTGTCATTGATAAATGAAGCTTGCAAGTAATTCCTATTTAGTAGTATATTTTTCAAATCTGCCTAAGCATTCCCACACCCTACTCCCCAACCCCAAAACTAAAAATCCATTTCAAAATGGAATTTAAAATGGATTTTACTCCTTATCATAGGGCTTATAGCAAATAATATTTTGAGCATATATATATTTTGGGTGGGGGAGATTTCTTGGTATATTTCTATCGAAGACTTTGGTAAAAAGCTGGGATGCAGAGAGTTATTGATGATATAAAGAGTAGTTATTGCCTTTGATAAAAGAAGCTTGCAAGTCATTCCTAATCCTATTTAGTAGTATTTTTTTTTTTCAAATCTGCCTAAGCATTCCCACACCCTACTCCCCAACCCCCCAAACCAAAAATCCATTTCAAAATGTTTATACTAACTGAAGAATTTTCTTCCTCCTTGAATTTCATAGAGTGTGAGTCATGGATGTTTCACAGCTGGAGATGAGAATATCATCCTAAACCCCAGATTTGAGGATGGCATGAATAATTGGTCTGGAAGAGGCTGCAAGATTGTTTTACACGATTCTATTGCAGATGGAAAAGTTGTTCCACAGTCTGGAAAATATTTTATATCTGCAACAGAGCGAACACAGACCTGGAATGGAGTTCAGCAAGAGATCACTGGAAGAGTGCAGCGAAAGCTTGCTTATGATGTGACTGCTGTTGCTCGGATATTTGGTAACAATGTCACTAGTTCTGATGTGCGAGTGACTTTGTGGGTCCAATCACCAAATCTTCGTGATCAGTATATTGGCATTGCAAAGTTAGTTCCTTTCCTCCAATTCTCATTCCTGAGTTAGTTTCCTCTTTGTGCATGTGTGTGATATATCTTTAGGAGAGTCAAATTTGTGAGATATAAATATAGATGCGTACTGTTGCATTTTCTCAATTCTTGTTTGATGTTTCTTCAGAAAAGAAATAATCTTCTCCACATCCCGAAATCCCATCTTAACGTGGAGATGTTCTCTCATTTTGACAAACTTCTTAATGTAAGCTGTTTTCTATAGTGCTCAGGCAACAGACAAGGATTGGGTACAGTTGCAGGGGAAGTTCCTTTTAAATGGTTCTCCATCAAAAGTTGTCATATATCTTGAAGGTCCCCCGTCGGGTACTGATATCCTCCTCAACAGTTTAATTGTAAAGCATGCAGAGAAAATACCCCCTTCACTTCCACCTGTTATTGAGGTTAGTTGACTGAAGATCTATGCTTTGATATTGAATTATACATGATCAAGAAGTTAAGTCCATAGTGTTTTAAGCATTCAAATATCACTTCTATTTTGTAGGATCCTGCCTTTGGAGTTAATATAATTGAGAACAGCAAGCTAAGTGATGGCGGCACCAATGGGTGGTTTCCCCTTGGTAATTGCACTTTGAGCGTTGGTACCGGTTCACCACATGTACTTCCACCAATGGCAAGAGACTCCCTTGGAGTTCATGAACCTTTGAGTGGTCGCTATATCCTTGTGACCAAACGGACTCAGAATTGGATGGGCCCTGCTCAAATGATCACAGATAAACTGAAACTCTTTTTGACATACCAAGTGTCTGCTTGGGTTCGGATTGGTTCTGTAGCTTCTGGTCAACAAAATGTGAATGTGGCACTAGGAGTGGACAATCAGTGGGTCAATGCGGGACAAGTTGACGCCGATGGTGATAAATGGTATGAAATTGGCGGTTCCTTCAGAATTGAGAAGCAACCATCCAAGGTTATGGTTTACATTCAAGGTCCCGCGCCAGGTGTTGACTTAATGGTTGCTGGACTTCAGATTTTCCCTGTTGACCGACAAGCAAGGTTTAAATATTTACGGAAGCAAATCGATCAGGTAATTTCTAGAGTTGACTTCTTCCATCCATATTCTATTGCTGCATCTGGTACCAGAACATAGATTCGATATATACCCCCACATACAAATATATATGCATTCGTACATATGTACCCCCCCCCCCCCCCCCCCAAAAAAAAAAACCAATTAATGAGTTCAATTTTCTTCTCCATTAGGTGAGTTGAGTAATTCCCTCACAACATTGGGGATTTCTTATCCCAATTTTGATCTGGACTAGTTTTTTGGAATGCAGGTTCGTAAGCGTGATGTCATCCTGAAATTCTCAGGGGGGGATTCAGGTGGTTTTTTTGGTAACTTTGTCAAAGTCATACAAACTCAAAACATATTTCCTTTTGGAACATGTATAAGCAGAACAAACATTGATAATGAAGATTTTGTCGAGTTCTTTACAAAAAATTTCAACTGGGCCGTGTTTGGCAATGAGTTGAAGTGGTACTGGACAGAACCACAGCAAGGAAATTTCAACTACAAGGATGCTGATGAGATGCTAGACTTGTGTAAGAAGCAAAACATAGAGACTAGAGGTCATTGCATCTTTTGGGAAGTGGAGTATATGGTTCAGTCATGGGTCCGCTCGCTGAACAATAATGACTTGGCGAAAGCTGTCCAAAATCGTCTAACAGGTCTTCTCTCACGCTACCAAGGGAAGTTCAGGCACTATGATGTTAACAACGAGATGCTGCATGGTTCCTTCTATAAAGATAAACTTGGCAAGGAAGTTCGAGCAAACATGTTCAAGACTTCACACCAACTAGATCCATCTGCCCTCCTATTTGTGAACGATTATCACATTGAGGATGGATGTGACACCAGATCATGTCCAGATCGTTACATTCAACATGTTATTGATTTGCAAGAGCAAGGCGCACCAGTTGGAGGTATAGGAATACAAGGACATATAGACAATCCGGTGGGGCCAGTTGTATGTTCAGCTTTGGATAAATTGGGTATTCTTGGTCTTCCAATCTGGTTCACAGAGCTTGATGTGTCTTCCATCAATGAACATGTTAGAGCGGATGATTTGGAAGTGATGCTTCGGGAAGCTTTTGCCCATCCTGCAGTAGAGGGTATTATGCTATGGGGGTTTTGGGAGTTGTTTATGAGCCGGAACAATGCGCATCTAGTGAATGCAGAGGGTGACATTAACGAAGCCGGTAGAAGATATCTCGCTCTTAAACGGGAGTGGCTGTCTCATGCCCGTGGCCATGTCGATGACCAAGGAGAGTTCAGGTTTAGAGGCTTTCATGGAACCTACCATGTTGATATTGTTACTGGATCCAAGACAGTTTCAAAGACAATTGTTGTTGATAAGGGTGACTTGCCGCTGGTGATATCCATAGATTTATAAGCTTGCTGCTTCAACTAAAAATAAGGTACATAATGTACCATAATAAGGTACATAATTCATCATATGGTTGTGATATTGTACCAATGGCTCTCTTGTGGCATTGCCTCTTAAATTTTATCTTCCAATGAATAGATAATACGATTGATGTACATTATTCTTTTATTAGCTAGGCCTGGCTAATAAAAGAATCTAGAAACAAGAAACATGAAAATTATACGGGATTGATGTAAATTACCCTTTTGTATACGTTATGTACTTGGTGCTGAGCTTCAAAACCTAATGAGGAAATATGAACTTGAGCCATATGGTTTGGATAAAACTGTCCGGTTCCACTCACATACATTCGTAGTATCCATGCCATGGTTTTTTCTTTCTTTCTTTTGCACAGCTGTGTTTTTATAGAAAAGTAAAGAAAATATATATTACAAGTCACAAGTTCTTAACCAAATTTGGATTTGTTAAATAGCTAATAGTTCTTCAAAGGTCACTTTCTCAATTCAAACACTTTTACATTAAAAAAATCTCAATCATCAAAGCATCTCTTGGTTTTTATAACCTATTAAAATCTCTTACAAAAAGAAAACATATCTGACATCTTTAAGTGAATTTTCATATATTTTGCCTATTTAAGGAGTACATGTATATGAGAAAGAGAAGTGATTTGTACAAGTTTAAAATAGACAAGTTTCATACAAATTCTTGTAAAAAAGTAAACCCCACCTTAAAGAGTTTTGCTACAGTGCAACCACTATTTGGCAAATTCATTGCACATATGAGATGGCTACTCTATAGCAAAAATATGAGAGGGGAGAAATTGGTCAATTAGTCAATTGGTTTAGGAGAAATTGGTTAATGTAGAACTTGTACCTATCATAGTATCATTACTAAGAAAGAATGACTTTTTGACTCCTCACCCCTCAACCGTATTCTACAGAGCCCAATAGGCCGAAAGTTGCATTTACAAAGCAAAAGGGCCGTGCTGGAGAGACATATGAAATGACTCTTTCTGACTCCTCACCTCTCAACCGAATACTACAGAGTCCAATAGGCCTATAGTTGCATTTACAAAGCATTAGGGCCTTACTGGAGACATCAGTTATTTTGATACCACGTGCAGCCCACTCCAATCAATTAAAGCCTTGGCCTTTTCAAGGTTGGATAATAAGTCATCAATTTCCCACGCCATAATGCATCTAGAAATGCATCATCCCAACATGATTAACTCTTGCGAATCCTTCCTACACCCGGAAAAAGAAAGATCCAAACTCAAGAGGTATTAGAATATAAATTATAAGAAATAATATTTATAAAATTATATGACTGTATCTAACATTATTGGAGTGAGTACTAAAAGAATTAAAGGATCCTGTAATTTCTGCATCAGAAAAATTAAGCTGCTGGATGGAAATTCTTCACCTACAAAGGATTTGCTTCTTTACAAACCCGTCTTTCATTTGTTTATGATGCTACCATAAAAATAAAACGAAATCATTGGTTCGTGGCTTAAAAAATACAAAAAGAAAAAAGAAAAACCAGTTAGGGCATTAGAATGCATTACGTCAAGGATATATATATATAGTAAGATCAACATCAATAATCAACAGCAGCAAGGACTTTTCCACACTTATACGATCATAATATTATATGAGTTTGAATTTTATTAATAATTTCACTGTCACATTTAAGAGAGAAAAAAAAGGGTTCCCCACAAATGATTTGCAAGTCTAATTTAATATCCAATACTTTCCCTACAGCAATCACATCATTATGATAGACAACCCACCATCCACTCTCTCTGGTAAGTCTCAGTTCTCTCTTTATTTCTCAATTACATTACATAATGATAGGACCCAAAACAGTCCCCATTCCTGTCTCTAAAAACCTGTAATTCTCTCCACACTCTGGGACCCACTTCCCACATGGGTGTACAGTAGCCATTGCCGGACCTCTGGAGCTCATTTACCCAACTCATCTCCGTCCCCATCTACTTCCCCCCAATATACACACAGAGGAGCATTAGATGGCTGTCAACATCAGATCGGAGTTAACGTTTGATATGATGGTGGGGTCTATGTGGGACCCAAAAATATCAGAAAATTTTTAGAAAGAAAGAGAGGGATTGGATGGTGAAAGTGGGGAAGTAGGGCAGTGGGCAGGCAGGGCCATTGATAATTTGATGTCTACTGCCAGTGCACTGCATCGGGAAACAGCTCCCGCGCTGTTTTCGCGCGCCTTCTTCCAAACGACAGCACTTTTATGGCCCCCATGCCTCCTTCTGGGGTCTGCTTTCTGCCCACAAGAAGCCAAAATCGCAGGGTTTAGATTGAGTTAAGACGTTGGGTTGATTGAGTTGAACATTTCTTTATAAATAATAATCAATTAAAATGATGGAATAAACTTTAGCTTTAATCTCTAAAATCACAGGTATTCTCTAAAATATCAAAGTTATTCTCTAAAATCACAAACAAAAAGTATACTTTAATAAAATTTTATTTTTTATTATTTTTTACTTAACAATTAAATAAATGTTTTTTAACGATGTAATGATTTTTTGTTCAAAAACTAATATTAAAAATGTTAAAAAATTGTATGAAAAAAACCCAAAAAAAAAAAAGTTTAGGCGGATTTCAGTTGGAATCTAATAAGAATGACTCTTGCACCATCCTAAATTTTATGAGATTTTGAAATGAGTTTAAATATGTTTAAATATTAAAATAAATTAAAATATATTTATAAAAAATTAAAAAAATTATAAATATTTTATAAAAAAATATTAAAGTAAAAAAGATTGTAAATTATACATAAGATTTTAAGTTAAAATAAATTTAAAATTTTAAAAATTTAAATATTAAATATTAAATTTAATTTAAAAATAAATTGAAATAAATTGATAATTGAATCTAATAATCAAATGGGACTGAGAGAGAGACAGAGATCGATCACAGAGAGTGTCAGTTTGATACTGTAAAAGAGGAGAAGGGCTCTCGTGTTTCTTCCAACAGCAACCACCAACAGCTTTAAGATTAATTAATGGAAAATGAAAAGCAGCACAACCACTTTGCTTATTATTTTTTTTCGTTTGGTAAAAGTTTGAGTTCAGTGTTGAGTCATCATATTCAGTGGCTGCATTTCCTGTGCATATATGACTTCTACTTTTCTTCTTTTTTTTTCTATGCTTTTAAAGCCTTCGACTATTAACTTGGCAAGTGACGTTCTGTCTTGCTCGTATGTCTAGTCTCTGTCTATTCCACTTGAGGGGTCCCCCCCACCACCTCTCACTTTCTAGGCAGATTTTAGGACGTGTCATATTTCGATGATTTAGACCTCTCAAAATAAATAATGGGCACTCTCCATTATTTCGCAATTACAACGTTCAAGATTTTGCAATTATTCGATGGATAGATTTTAGGCAGTTTCCGAATATTATTATTCATTTCATTCCTTAAAATGTGTTGTTTTCTGCCTTGAATTTCTTCAATTTATCTTTCTACATTTGGGAATATGGAATATGGATTCCTTTTGTCACGTAATTAGCCAACTTGAAACTCATCTTTCAAGCAATTATGCCTATACATATTCTCCAAGCCTCCAAACTTGTCTAGCTGGGATGGTCAATGATTATCTGATTCAATTTCAAACTATCCCACATGGGACAAAATTAGTTAGCTAGATGGCTGGCATTAAAATGTCTACAGAAAACGTACATCCACAACCTGTCCTAGTTTCCCATATCCCTACGATTTGTATAACCCACCAACACAACAATAATGTAAACAGCCTTTCTCTTGATATTTCTATTTTCTACATCTTTAGATTTTCATCAATTATCATTCGTCAAAACATGTTCTTTAGATGTAAAGATTAATCGAGCCGCGAGTTAAATGATAAGTTAATGATGAAGTCTGCATAAAATAAGAAAACTCAAGTTCATTCTCGATCTAATTTGATTTTCTAATTCAATTAAATTTATCTTATTTCATTTTATTATTATATATTTTTTTTAAATTTTCAACTATTTTAATATTTTTAAATTTCAAAACACTCATAATATTAAAATATAATATTTTAATAATATTTTATTCAACTCATCTTAATTGAATTTAACTCATTTTGACATCCAAACTCAACTTAAATATAATCTAATCTAAGTAAAATGGTCATATTTTTTTCCCCATTTATATGTTAAATGAATCCAAAATTGATTTTTATTGGAATATTGATCCAATTTCTGGAACTTTGTATTTGCTAAGAATTCTTCAATTCTAATGTTCTGTAGGTAAATGGGTGAATTCCCAAGTGAAGTCAGGGAAAAACCTGAGAAAACCTCGAACAAACATCCAAACAAGAGTAAAGTAAGAATATGCTCAAGAAATTAGAAAAGCGCGAACATTACCGGAAGTCTGTATATACTGCATACACCCACCACAATCCTTAAAATCTAGTTCTATCAGAACGTATAAGGTAGGTATAAGAACTAAATTGTAAAATTTTAATACAAATCTTTTATAAAAGAAAATAGCTCCATCAAATTAACGGATTAAGTTTTCACCTTTTTTTTTTATGATGGTTTTTTTTTTTTTTTTATAAAAGACCTGTGTGAGATTGTGTATTTAGAACTTATATATATCTTGCTCCTATCAAAATAGGCTAAAAACAAGTTTGCTCCTATCATTATTAGTATTTTATTATGCTTTTTTACATATTATCACTATTATTCATTATTTTTTACTATTATTCCATATTCTATCAATTCTTTTTTTATTACTATTATTTACAAAGTATCTTAAATGAGTTAGTACTATACAAATGCAAAAGCGTACTCAGTCTCAATGTTCAACATACAAAAAAGTACATTATTCGGGAGAGGAAAGTATATATACAGAGGCATCGCCCAAATTTAAGATTTTGTAGTTGTCCTAGTAGTTGGCAAGTGGCCGTTTGCTTGCCTTGTATAAAGAGATTTTGTTACTAGATGTTATAAGTGGAATTATTTTAGTTGAGATAATTTCATATATATATATATATATTATATAATATGTGTATATATACATGTATTGCTCAAAATACCTATTTACTCTTTTTAGATATTGAGTTAAGTTGAAATGAAGTTAAAAAAAATTGGAAGTTAAATTATTTATTTTATTTTATTTAAAAATTTTAAAAAAATTGTAACAATTAAATGAAATAAAATAGATAAACTGAAAGTGTTTTTAAATTCATACAAAGCAATTTCCAGTGATAGAGATAAGATTGTGAAGAGAATATTTAAGATCATTATTTAGGAAATGCGATATTTGATTAATAATAGACGATATGTATTTTAAATTGTTTCGGTTAATAGATGAAATTTTAAGGAATTTAATTATTTATTTATTTTTCCTTTTATTTTACTCTGGAATTTGATTAATTTACCGTCTACCTAGTGACATGGAAGGAACTACAATCTTGTCTTTGGTCGATTATTGTTTTCCTCTCTAAGCAATATTTCAGGTACAGTACTGTTAATTATGTAATTAGTAATTACACTTTGTATCCATTGTGAATCTTATTAAAACGTGGATCATAACAGCATTTTTATTAGATTATTTAAAATTATTTTTCAAAAAGTATAAATTTTATACATTTTAAAAAAACCAAATAATCATATTTGATCAAAAGTAGGAAGATAAAGTCTAGTTTGAATTTAGAGATAAAATGAAATAATTTTATATAAAAGATGAATAAATTATTATTAAAATATTATTTTTTAAAACTATTATTATTTTATGATTAGAAGAAGGTGAATTGTTAATTATTATATTTTATATAAAAATTTGAGAAAATTATAATGATAAGATAAGTTAAGATAAACTAAGGTGATGAGTTGCGAATCCAAATAAGGGCATAATAATTATATTCACATGTTATATATATACAGTAAATAATATGTTGTGCTTAAATTTTATAATCTATTTAGAAAATTTTAAATGCAAGCAACATTGAACACTTATATGTGCGCTAATGTTGATGTGAAAATATGGATTTAATAAAACACTTAAATTTAAAATAAATAATATGAAAGCAATCAATCAAAACGTACAGATATGCGTATAGATGTACAATATTGCTTGTATATAGCATTACTCAATCCATTTATTGTGAAATATGCTAAAATAAACTTGTATTAAACTTTTACTTCGAAACGAAGTAACGTATATCATTTGGAAATTCTATATTCTGTAACAACAATGTTATTCTTATCTTATCATGTAAAATATAACACATTTATTATTATTAAATAATCCTTATTATCTAATTTTTTAGTCATCTAATAATGAAATTAATATATCATGACATCTTATATAGCGAGATAAAAATAAGATAAAAATATGAAGTATAGTATTGCTCTATTTCTATATGTTTTCCTAATTAAGCTATTGAAAAAAAAAAATACACAAACCAAATTACTCGATTATTTGAAGACAAATAGAAAACCTTAAAATTCTCCGAGCAAATCCAATGGTTCAATTCTAGATAGAGATATTTACAACTTGTGAGACCGATAGAATTGAGGGATGGATCATTTAACCACCATCCTTCATCAGTCTTATTAAATCTGACTCTATACTTAATCTCATTTAATTAAATATTAAATATTGTATATTGTATCAATTATTTATAAGAGAGAGTTTAATCCACATGTAAAAAAGAATATTAATAATATGATATAAATAATAAGATTTATATATTTCCATATACTTAATGATTTCTACGATAAATTATAATATCACACAATTCCCTTGATTAATTCTAGATTCAATGTGTCATAGTGTAATGTGTGAATTTGAATTGTTTTGGAGTCAACCTAAGCATTCATGCTTTAACTCACTGTGGACTTGTAACAGAAAAGCTAAGTTGGGTAGAAAAGCTTTAAGTTAGATTCTTTTGGTTGTGACTGAACATCAGTATAGTTGCTTGCATTATTATGACGGACATTCAAAGCTGTGCAAAAAGGTTGAAGATTCTGTACAATTGACTTTAGCTGCCAATTTTTATATTCTTTTGCAGAGGAAACTTAATCATGTATTTTCCTAAAAGGGCACGCAAATTTAATATTTTAAGTTAGCATCACTTTGATAAAACGTATTAAATTATGAGACACCTGCCAAAATTAATAATTGATCAAATGTTTCGAAAAGAGAAAAAGTGGAAATACAGTTTTCAATAAAATAATTAATTACTATCAACATGCAAAAACTTTATTGTATAGATTATTTTAAAAGAAACATGAACTTTGATCCCTTACTAATTACTATAGTAAAGGTTTCCTCTCTCTTTTTTTTAAAAAATATATTTCTCCTTTTTTTTTTTTTTTCTGGTCACCTCTTTGCTTGTCGATAATGATGAGTTGCGGATTTTTTAGTTTTTAAAATTTGATTTGCAAGTTTGAAGTAGTAAATGCTCAAAGATCACTACGCGTGGTGTCGCCTACCTTCCCATCTACCGATCTGGTCATCGGCGATAATATTTTGTTGTTCGGTGAGGCACGTGATCCTCATACGCAAGATTTGATTGGTTGGATCTTGCCTGTGATTGATCATCTCAAGCCGACAGAGAGGATCCGGGTGGTGATGCCTCACAGACTTGCGGTGCTACACACCTAGAGTGGCGCCTGTTGTTCACGTGCCACCATAAATTGCCTTTGTTGTGGTGTTTTTGTACGTTTTGATGGTTGTGTTTTGTTGTTTGTTGTGTTGTATATTTTCGTTTATATAATAAAAATGTAAAAATAAGAAATAGTCTATCGAACCATAGTCCGTTAGGAGTTTAATTTTCTCCTTAAGAAAATAGAAGCTTCTTTGAGATTTTTCTGGGTCTGACAGTTTTGTGGGTCCGATTTGGTTCTCTCAAATTTTTCTAAAAGAAATAGAAGTTGTTCGTTAATATGTAATCAGTTGATCGGTTGATCACACTCTAGACTTTATGTATTTTTTAGTTTCAATGAATGAAACTATTTCTCTAAAATAAAAATAAAAAAAATTAGCCAAGTGGAACATAGTATATAGGCTTTTTCAATACAAAAATAAAAGAGAAATATTTTATCTTTGAAAATAAGTGTACAAAACTTTTTTACAATTCTTAATTGTCATAACTAGATCTGAACATTTCAAAAAAATTATTTATTTGTAATCAGTTAGTTCTAATAAAATAACTATTTAAAGTTAAAAGTAATTATAAATAATTTTTTTTTATTACAAATAATTAATCATAAAAATCTATTTTTCTTAAAATGAAAATACCACATAACCTAACTAATTCACACTTTAAAAGATAAGTACTTGTATTAATTGAAAAACAAACATGAAATAATATTAATACGGGCATTATATTCTAATAGTGAAAATGCAAAATGCACATTGAAACTAACTGTACCTAAAAAAACAAAAATTACAATCCCTAACTATTTACTTATAGGACTAACAAGCATTTTATTAGACTTCAAATTCTAATGCATATTCTAAACAACTCATAGTTGAAGGATAAAAAATTATGGTATTTTCGGCCTAATTGTCCGGTAGTATTCATGGAGAAACAAACATGCATTTCAGCCTCACATTTAGGGAAAAAGACATGCAAGCATCATATATAACAAAAAGATAAATATATATTCTAAATTTTATTCAAGCTAATATAATAAGTATCTCCTTTAATAACCTCAACTTCCGTTATTCACATCAATCGAGCACCATGAACAGATCACATGCATGCCTATATGATGCATTCTAAATCCGTACAACATGGAAAATATATATAGAGAGTTTTTCAAATTTTTGAACACTTGCATTAATAATCTTTAAAAGCCTTACTTTGACCGTTGCCTCCTTTACACTCTTGCATGAAAGAGCACGATCGAGAGTTATTATATCTTGGAATTACCATTGAAAGATAGTTGTGATTCTTAATAATGGAATTGAGTATAGATCATAGTGAGGTCATATTTGAATTACAACCATCATGTGAGTATGACTAATTTCTTGGTCGCGACTTGACCTTGCGCAATAGTTGTCACATTGATTGCATAATACTATTATTGTTTTCTTTTATTTTGACATCACAATTTAATGCCTTAATTTGATATCTCATATATTTTAATTTTTTATTTAATAATTAATTAGGAAGTGATTATTTATGTATTAATATATTTTTATATTTTTTAAAAATATTTTAAAATGATAAAAAAATGAGCATAAAAAAATTTAAAACAAAATAGAAAACAAAATTTAGCTTAGAGATAAGGTGTTAAAGCTGTCAATTTTCGTGAGTATTGTAGCGATGCTCTTAATGAACTAGTCTTTTTTAAAATTATGCAAAATCTTTTCTTATTTAGTTTGCTTGTCCTATCTATAAGTCTAGACCTTTTAGTCCGTCGACATTGCTCCCCACCTTCACCTCATGCACCGATGGCCCTAGTACTATTGGTCGCCAAGATCTCTTCTAAGCATTAATCACCTCCATCACTATATTGCTAGACTACATGACCCGCTTACAATGTTAATCGGCACAACCATTAATTGGATTATAAGGGTAAATTTCCCTCCATATGATATTGGGTATATCATATGTAGTACTCCCGAAAAGAATAATGTTATAAATGACAGTGCAATGGTTTTAGAAATGTTATGTTAAAAAACACAAGGCTAAAACCTAGTACTCATAAGTTCATTTTAACCAATCTCATCCACTTTATATGCATAATAATATATTATGGTAGCAATTAGGATAATTTATTTGGGCTTTTTCTGCATCTTTGATCTCTGCTATATTTACTGTTAATCCTCGTTGTTTGAGCATATATAATAACTGTGAACCTCAACAAGGTGCAATCATTTAGTTCCTCATTGTTACAGCCTGGGCTGTAGCAGCCCACTAAACACATTTATTATTTTTCAGCCAACCACCTCTTTTCTTAAAAAAATAAATTAATTAATAAAGAAATGTATTAATGAAAAATGATAGAATATTCATAGAACCACCAAAACCCCCAAGGGTTATTTATATTGAAATGTATTTAATTTAGTATTTACCTTTGTTTATTTTTTTTATTATGTAATATGTTTTATATAGTTATACAAAAATTATTTTAAAAAAATAAAAAAATGTTTTAACATGATTATGAGTAGCACTGTCCTTTATTAATAGCCCAAGTTAAAGGAAGATAAGTTATCATTTCAATTTTAGTTCAATTTTTTTTATTGGAATTCTTCCAATGGTCAGGGCTACCATACCCACCGGAGCTTATCTCTCCAGCTTATTCTTAAGCAAACTTCTTCTTTTTAATTTTTCTTATTTTTTTGAAAAAATAAAAAGATATCAATATATTAATAATTGCTTACTTAATAATTAAATAAAAACTATATGAAATATCAAAATAGATGGATAAACTAACCTTTTCCTTCCTCCAATATTAGATTGGTAAATATTACAGAATAACTGCTGACCACCATATATATTTGATGATTAGACAAATGGTTTTTAATCATGTATATAGAAAATTCACGGACGAATTTGCGTATCCTTAAAAATAATTACCTTTTTAATTATAAAGAGATTTTATAAAAATATAAATATAAATTGATGTAATTTAATATAATATATTAATTTAAGACTATTTTTATTATAAAATGGGCAATGCTAGAGGTCCGTTAGTGTGTCTCGCTGCATTGCCCGTTAGTGTTAAATTAATATTTTTATTTTTATTTTATCTTTTTACATCATTTTTTTGAATATGTTTAAATATTTTTTAAAAAAGAAAAAAATTCAAAAAAATATTAAATGATATTTCTTTAATTATTAAATAAAACAATAAAATAAAAACAATAAACGGAGCACAGTAATTGACCCAAAAGCATTATAAAATATCTTACATAATGTATTATATAAAATTATATTAATTAATATTTTTATTTTTATAAAATTTCTTTATAATTGTAACTCTTCTTTCTTGTTTGAAAGCTACTTTATTAAACCCTTTATTTTCCGTCCCAAAGAACTCTCTCTCTCTCTCTCTCTCTCTCTCTCTCTCTCTCTCTCTCTCTCTCTCTCTCTCTCTCTCTCTCTCTCTCTCTCCTTATTTTCTCTTTACCTGATCCTTCGCCCATCCTCTAAAATTTTAATGTTCGCTTGGGGAGGAGCGCCCATCCACAAATATTTTAAATTTCGTACCATACCAGTCGGTATATATTGTACCAATCCGTACATATTGTATCGGAGCAGTGACTGATATAGAAATGGAGTTTGTTTCGTATTAACTCAGATTTCGGCTGTACCGACCATGTGTACCAGTCGGTATCGAATTTGAGATTTTTTTTTTCATTTCTTCCTATTTTTTTATCCTAATTTATACTAGATTATTTACATATATATTAATATATATAATTGATTCATATATTGACTATTTCTTTGAAATATAATTTATATATATTTTTATATATATAATTTTTTTTTATGTATAAACTATTTCGAAACGGTACACAAAACGATATCGGTATCGAAATATTTCATTTTAGTGCCTTGATCGGTACGCTCACCAGTACGGTATTCAAAACATTGCCACCCACCTTCCCTCTTTGCCGGGCAGGATCGTTTATGACTCTAGTTGCTATGCTATATTTATGCTTTTTCTAACCAAATAGTTTACTATTATTTTACACTTCAATATTATTTTGCAAACAGTTTACTATTATTTATAAATTATTTTACTATTAATTACATCTAATTTGAGATATTTTTAACATTCAAACCGAGTCAAAACTTGCTATTGCATCCCCAACCGCCACATCACAGCATTTACATATTTAGGTGCCGCTCCTCTTAATTAATAGGTGATCTAAATTCTACTGCCGCAACTATCAATCTAGACAGCCATGACCAACCTCCTCCTCCTCTTCTTCTTCTTTTCTCTCTCTCTCTCTCTCTCTCTCTCTCTCTCTCTCTCTCTCTCTCTCTCTCTATTTATATATATTTTTAAGATCAAAGAAATTAATTTAAGAAATTTTTATTAATAGTACACTGACTATAAAAAAGAAGAAAATGCAATTCTTTAGCGTCTTGCCAAAGGTTGCTTTTACGTACACTTGTAAAAAAAATTATGAATTGTGTGATGTAGAGATTGATTGTGCATGTGTATGATTTGTGATTGTGACTTTGTGAACTGTGTATTGTGTTTTGATTATGTTATTTTGTTGAAATTCAAATTTCAATGTCTATGCTTTTTTCAAAATATATGCAAGGATTTTGGTTAATATTATCCATAATCCATGGTCAGGTCTTTGTTTGGGCATTTAATTTTTACTTGGTTTAAAGATTTATTGCATTCATGGGGAAAACATTTATTATAGGAAGATTTCTGTATTTGATGCCCAAATAATACTACAACAAATAATTTAATTTAAGAAATCCAATAGCCATTTTAGAAATTGGAAGGATTGCTTTCCTAGGCTTTTTCATATATATAAAATTGTAGTTGGTACTTTAAAGATAGCAAGCATTGAAGTGGATAACCTATATAGTATATAGACACATACCTTCAAATAAATATGAGTGAGATTAGCTTGTGGATCTGTCTTGAAGCCAATACAAGACAACCTTAGTAATTATATGTTAATCGTTTTCTAAACGGAAATCAAATTGCTATCAAGAATGCTTTCTATATAAGTCCATTATTGCTGCTATTTTGCTTAACACAGGCAAGGTTTTAGACCAAGTGAATGCAATAAATTCTAATTTCATAGAATAGAGCTATAGTTTATTAAATTAGTAGCATTCTTTGTTTTGATAGCTTGAAACTTAATACACTTTTTACCTAACAAAGTCCCCCTTGTATGATTAATATGAAATTGCTGAATGATTAATTTCTAGTTGTTCACATGTAATTAACAGATTGCATGATGCTTATTATAAAGTTAAAATAACCATGTTAGCAATATTTTTTTCTGTTTGGATGCTTTTGTTAATACTTGACAGTTGACACAATTATCATGCTTTACTTGATTTGATTGACTATTTATTTACAATAATTTCAGATTTGTTGTAAATGGAAAATTCAGTTGATTCTAGTGCGAGCTTCCCGGTCGACGCTCTGGATACCCTTAACTCTACCCCTACCCCTACCCCTACTTCTGACCTTACTCCTGATCTAGTCGAGAACCATACCACTAGTTCTAACCCTAACCCAACAACTTGCCCTACTCTTAATCCTAGCAAGAAAATCCTATTCATAATTTGGGCTCATGTCACCAAAATAGAGGGTGGTGACCCGAATGACTCAAAAGCTAAATACAACTATTGTGAAAAAGTTTATGGGTACCACTATAAGAGACACGATGCTTCCCAAATAAAATTACACTTGGAGGAGCAATGCAAAAATCTCCAATTTTGAATTTGTTGGTAGAGAAGAGTCAATCTAAACTTGATGTTGGCTTGAAAATAATGGGTGAGGAGAGTAGTGGTGAGTTGATATTAAAGGGGTACACAAATTACGATCCTAACGAGGTTAGGACACACCTAACTCGCATGATCATTATGGATGAGATGCCCTTCTAAGTGGTAGATGGAAAATAATTCTAAACCTATTCTAGATATTTGGAACTAAGACTCAATATTCCTTATCACTACACAATAGCAAAAGATGTTAGAAAACTTTGCCGTTTAGAAAAAGAGAAGTTGAGGGATTTATCGGTGAATGAGAGTGCTTTCCCTACTGCTGATTGTTGAGTTTCTTATATTAATATTAATTTCATGTGTATGACTGTGTATTGGGTTGATAGGAGTTGGACATGGCATAAAAAGATCATCAAATTTTGTTAAATCACTGATCACAAATATGAGACGATAAGGAAGGCCTTAGAGGCCGTTATAAAAGAGTGAAGGTTGACATATGTTTTGACTTGCATCGTTAATAATGTTGGAGCTACTGATATTGCAATGCGACATCTTAAGACTCTCATGAATAATGCGAGCAGAACAGTTTTAGGTGGGGATTATTTGTATGTGCGGTGTGCAGCACATATTCTTAATTTGATTGTAAGTGATGGTTTGAAAAAGTTTGATAACTCGGTTGCTCGGGTCAGGACTGCTGTGAGGTGGGTAAGATCTTCTCCTGTTAGATTGGAGATGTTCAAAATTGCTGCAAAAACTATAGACATAACATGTAAAAATGGTATAGGCACTGATTTTTCTATAAGGTGGAACTTAGCATTTTTAATGTTAGATGCGACTCAGGAGTATAAGTTGGTATTTGATACATTGGATGATGAAGACATCTAATTTGTTAAGTATTTTGATTAAAAAATTGGGGCACCCTATGTCTGATGATTGTGAGGTTGTATATATTTTTGTAAAGTTTTTGATATTTTTTATGATGTTACAATGATTTTATCTGATTTTTTGTATCTCACAGCATATCATTTTTGTTAACAAATTGTCAAGTTGAAAGAAAAATTGGATGATATTGCAATAGGTAATAACACCACATTGCGGGAGATGTCTAAAATGATGATAGAGAAATTCAACAAGTATTAGAGGGAAGACTTTGATAAAGCTAATACATGGTTATATGTAACCATTGTTCTTGACCCACAGTTTAAGGTGGATGACATGGTATTTGAGTTAACTGATGTCATTTACAAGGTTTGTGTAGAGTCTGTTGTATCTAGAGCTCAAAAAATACTTGTTAGATTATTTGATTAATTCACCATAATAGAAGGTGGTTGTACTAATATTGCAGTACCTACACGTACTCCCATCAACTGCAGATGTTGAGCATGGGAAAAAATGTAGAATGAATTAGGGTGACAAGATGGAGATTACCCCATTGGTCTTGACACATTCCACTACAGATGTCCAGTCAGGGTAAATAGATATTTGGTATTGGATCTTCATCTCTTTGTACAAGATTTTGATATATTAGTTTGATGGAAGATGAATATCCTCAAATATCTTGTACTTTCAAAGATTGTCTGTAGTATTTTGGCTATCTCGATCAGTACAGTAGCCTCAAAGTTCACTTTCAGCACCAGAGAATACGTATCGGATCCCTTCCGGAACTCATTAAATCCTATTATTGTTGAGTCACTGCTTTGCACACATAATTGGATCATGGGTGCTAAAATTCTTATTTCGGAGGTTCTTAATTATAATCCGGTCGAGGACAAGGGTGTTGATCAACTTGGATCTGCCTCTACCTCTGGTTAATTGTCACTTGAAATCAATTTATATTATTTTGTATTTATTAATTAAATATTACTTGGTATTAATTTCACATTTAATTGTTGTAACTTGTAATGATTGCGACGCCTACACCTAAGACAACGTTAATAGCTAAATCCGCTGCATTATGACCCATCATAGCTATGGTTTGTACTTTACATAATTTCTCTTTTAATTGTTGTTTGCATTTATAGTTTTATAATATTTATAATGTTAGCATCTAATTATTTTGTAACTTTTGTTTATAAGTTTAGACATTTTCTAACTTTTATATTTTCATTGTGTATGACAAGACTTAAATCATTCGATGCCCATCTTCCAACCGAATGACCAAATTTAATATTGTTTAGTAATTTAGTATTTTAATATATTTTTTTTTTCATGTTTATAATTCATAGCTTTATATTTGTAATTTTAATTTTTTTAACTTATTATTGCAGGTTTTATCATTTTTATTCTCACAATAGTCAAAATATTGCCAAGTCCAACTACCCAAGTTCGCATTCGCAACAACTCTTCAGAGTTCGATTACCAATGTTATGATTTTATTAGTTTAGATTTTTAGAAAGTTAGAAATTAGAAGTAGTATTTGTAAATTGTAATGTTAATAGTTAATAGCACAGTTTATAATTTTGTAAGTTTAATTTGTATTATTATATATTTGTAATAGCTTAGTCTTTACTTTTAAATTTTAAGTTTTAAGTTTTATTGTTTGGGTGATTTTTTTAAAGTGAATTTAGACTTTAGTAATGGTTATTAATAACTTAATATTTAATAGACTAATATTTTTTAATATGTAGTTGTATGTTTAAATCAAATTTGATGGTATTTTGGACATAAAATGACTGAAAAAATTGATATGGGCTGAAAAGAACTTAAAATTGTAAAATGGGCAAAGGCTCTATAGGGGTGGCGGCAGCAGCGGCAGCGGGCAGGTAGATAGACCCTCAACTCCGCTACGGATAAGGTACGTCGCCCCCTTGTAGGCAGGGATAGGATGCGAGATGGAATTCTTGCCCCTAGGCGAGGGCGGGAGGCGGAAGTAGGGATACTCCATTCTCGATAAGGCGGAGATTACCCCTACTTATTATAATTACGATTCATGTTCCAATATTTTAAAATAGAAAATATTATAATCACAAATATAATTTATAAATTAAAAGAATTCATAAGATGAGATCATTTCATATAATATGTTAAATCTATTAATTTATAATAAACATAATTTTAAAATACTACATCAAATTAAGTTAATTTTATAAATTTATTTTTATAGTATTTTATAATAAGTTATTTATCTTTTAAAGATAAAGCTTATAATGCAAAGTGGATCCTACCATGACAACAAGACAAGGACAATCTAGGAAACATGGGATACATTTTTTCTTTATTCGACTTCAATGTTTCTTGTCACATTGAATTACGCTACCTCTCTTCATGGAATCAAACTTTCAAAGCATAAATTACGTGGGGCTAAGATCTATTCCAAGGCCTTAATCGATACTTAGTGCTTAATACTGTGTTCCACTGTTAAAGTGACTAATCATACATCTTTTCCTTTTCAGAAAGGAACCTTTATTGACAAAGTTACTTATGACCGTCAAATCTTTCTTCCATTGTTCATTAGTGGGATATTTTACCTAATAAAGTACATTGACAGTTGTTTTTAACTCTGCTTTAATTTTTATCATGCATGTTAAAACGGAGACTGTTTACCAATAATTTTGTAAAAAGAAAAAATACCAACAAAAATGTTCTTATATGCTAAGGTACGGTGCGGTATTTTAGATAATGAAATGAGATAAAATAATTTTAATTAAAAATTAAAAATTAGAAAAATATTATTAATATATTAATTTTTAATGTACTGTTATTATTTTTTTTATAAAAAAATTATTATTATTATTTTAAAATTTGAAAAATAAATTGTATATTATAATATTTTATATAAAAATTTAAAAAATTATAATAATAAAATAAGATAAAATAAAATATTTATATTATCCAAACATGGTCTAAATGAGTTCTAATTACACTAACAAAAGCTGAAAACATATCAATAACACCCCTGATTTAGTAAGATGCATGAAATGATCAGGGGCTGAATAGGATAGGTTTGAATGTTGAGACGTGTGGTAAATAATAGTAAAAGGTAGGTAAAAAATAATAATAATAAAATATTAAATAATAGAGAAAATAATGAATAATAATAAAAATATATAAAATATAATAATAAATTAATAAATAATAGTGAAATATTTGATAATACTTAAAAATACTTTGCGGTTGCCAAATGCAACCTAAGAGTTCACAATATTAAGAGAGATAAATTCTTAGGGTTTAGCACAATTCCAAATAGAACGCGATTATAATATTATTGGTCCTTTTTGAAGTAGACCAGATATATAATGAAATTTTCAATCGTTATATCTGTAATATAAAAACCAATCACAGGCAAACGTGAGGGATTTGAGTCATGCATGTGAAGTCTTCAATCTAATTATCACAAGGGAATAATTTGACAAATATTTCGGACGTATGACGGTATGAGTGGGGAGATTGTCATACCCTGTATTGATTGGAATGAAGAAGTTTTTGGCATTTATGATACGTAATTGCAACGTCGAAGCTGGTTCAATTATTTCCTTTTAGGAATATAATTCACAATGTTTTTTTTTATATTTTATTTTTGCAGTTTTAGGGTATTACATTAATCTCTCGAACTCAAATCCCCAACATCTCAAGAGGTCATTTCATCCTCTCTTCCATGATATGGTCAAGTCTCACACTTTGTTTAATTTAACTTGGATCCTAAGGAGGAGGGGCTTTGCCGCTTTATTAGCTGAAATATTTAATGGAGAAGTGGTAAATGGGATATCAAATTACTTGGGAGAAAGATTCTATTAATAAATGTTGGTATTTATAATGATTTGAAATAAGCTTCCTTTATAATATTCACTACACTTTTTTAGAATATAATTACGGTCACATATTTCCCCTAAGTTATTACAACACATCTTAATGCATATTCTTTTCAAATGTCTTCTCATTAGATTTCACCCTTTTAAAGCATTTTCAATGGAATTCTTCTATTTTTCTCTAAATTTTAGTTAAAAAGATACTTACTATAAGTCTTTTCTAAATCTTATTTATTTTCAAAAAATCGCATATATCTCATAATTTTCTATCATTTTTCTATTATAATAAAATATATTACTTTTTTTACTACTTTATTTCTATATCTTTAACTATTTCTAATAAAATATATATAAAAATTAATTTAAGAAATGAATAATAATTTTCCAAATATAGAGAAATGTCACTTTTCACGTCCTAAATCTAAATTGTAAGCTAGGAAACCGGATGTAAGGTTCATTTTTGTCAAAAAGTTGAGTTAATTCTCTAAAATTTGAGGATTTGAAAAGTTTAGGGATGTTCTTATAAATTATATTAATACGAAATAAACCTCAATTCTGTCTTTTTCCCCTTAATTCTCAAAAGTTTTGAAATGCAAAACATGTAAGCAGCTGGCTGGAGGGAGAATCTTTGAGAAATAAATCCAAGTCATGTCTTGTACGTGAACGTCGTGAAGCCGATCGAGTACATGATGCACCGACGTTGATGTGATTCCGCGTAGCGTGTTGCTCGTTCTCAAAGATTTTGTGAATCACAAGCACAACATTATCTTGTAGGATGCTAGGCTTAAATTCTGCTATAAACATGTTCGGTTAAATTCTTAAAAAAGTAGCAAAACAAAATACCTATTCGTGATTTAATAGTAACGTAATCGTGGACGGTGATAGTTTGGTGGGATTGATTGCTACCTAATTAGCTAAGGTTATATTTAGAAGTTTAAGATTGAAATTACACAAACACCCCTATATCGTATTATGACGTTTTGCCAATTCACTTAACATATTGGTTAATGATTAATAATGCAATAATTTAATATTCAATCAAATATATAAAATAAAAAAAGAAATAAAGTGCATCACACTAAACTTGGTTACGAAAGAAAACTTTTTGAAGAATTATTTAAAAGTAAAATTCTAAGAAATAACCAAATTCAAAGAAATTAATTTTATTATTTAAAAATCAGTTACAAGTAAATCTCAATTACAAGATTTTTGCTAATTGATTCTCTTACTTCATGAAATAAACAACATGTTTGTATTTATCACAATAGCATCCACAACTTTTGAAGATTTTCAACCTATTAATTTCTCTCTTGAAACTTTAGCGGCTTAATCACAATCAATCTTCAATACGAAGCATGAGCGCCCTTAATGGAAAAAAGAGAAAAACCGTAGAATTCTCACACTCAAAATACTTGTGTTAATTTCAAATATCTCCAATTTCTAAAAATAATAAAAAAGGTAATTATCCAGTCAAATTCATATCCTAATAATCTGGTTAGTATTTGATATGTAGTACGACTCTACTAATGAATCGAATCTGTTAGGAATTTGAGCCATAGTGGGATTCTACTGATGGGAGGACTCTGCTAGAAACAATTCTGTTGACGCATCTGTTGACAGTTGGCAGCTGATGCTAAGTTTTCTCAACAAATATATATTTTTTTAACTGGGTAATTTCAGACTTTTTAAACTTCAGATATACGTACTCTCAGTCCCGCTTGAATTTGGAGATGAGATAAGTTGAGATGAGTTTGGTTTATTTTTTAATATTATTATTATTTCGAGATTTAAAAAATGTGTGTTAGAATTTAAAAAATATATATTGGGATTCGAAAAAGGTGTATAGGAATTTGTATTTTGCATAAAAAATTATAAAAATATAATGATGAAATGGAAGTGAGTTGAGATGATAAAATCAAATCTTTATAGATAAAATCAAAATGCTTTACAATCATCCAAGTACAAAATCAACAAGTAATTTTTATTTATTTAGTTACCTAGTCCTAGTAAAAACTTACATTTACTAAGATCATTTCAACCATGTCAAACTAATTATTTATAGTAGTCGAGACTCAATGCTTTTTCAATTTTTCATAAAAAAACATTTAAACTTAATTCACCTTAATTTGTATATTTAAACACATATTTCAATCGATAAACATTTTACTGAAATATGTGCCTCATATCTGATGAGTATACAACGGTAAGATCGTAGATGGTGAAACATGCAGGTGATAGTATTTTTGTAAAATTTTTAAAATATGTCTGTATAATTAGAATCAGTATAAATACATATAATATAATCCTACTTTAAATAATAGTGATATAATGTGTTTCTCTTTCGTGAATGTAGGCATGCTGTCGAATCACATAAATCTTTATATTATTTTTTTCTAATTATCTCTTTCAATTATTCTATATATTTATTGTAATTATTGTATGATCACTACACACACATATTCGTAGGAGTCACAAAATAATACTTTCATAGATCAACTCAAACTATTTGATATCATCTTAGAGGAAGATAATTTGCCACGTAGTACGGTACAATCTCTATCTATTCTTTTATGTTGAGCAATAACCAATAGTAGATACAAGGAAAATTATAGTTTGTCCTATTTTGACACTTCATATATTTTATTTTATTTTTTAACTTTTTTACTTAATAATTAAAGAAATAATTATTAGTGTATAGATTTTTTTTTATATATTTTAAAATGATAAAAATATAAGATAAATTAGGAAGATAAATTTTGTCTAGCAATAAAATCTGGGCGTTATAATAGCAGCATTCTTAAATACAATTTTAGAGTATGCAAATCACAAACACTTTATTTAGAAAAAGTGAGGCCTACCACTTAAAAGCAATATTTTCTTTTTCATATAAGTTTCAGATTTATAAATATTTTAAAAAAATATATACACTCTAAAATTATAAATATCATTTCTCTTTCATTTTTGAGAGCTTGTTTATAATTATTGCTTTGGTTGTATCCAATATGAACACGTAGGAAAACAAAAAAATTATGGTTTTTTTTGGATTCGAAGATGAGTTGAACTCATCATTTCAACTCATTTCAAATTCATCATTATACTTTTTCAAATTTTTATAAAAAATACAAATTTTAATACGTTTTTTTTAAATCTTAATACAAATTTTTTAAATTTTTAAATAATAATAATATTTTATTCAAATTTTAAAACTCATCTCAATTTTAATTTAAATGGAGCTGTAACTTGTTACCAATGCATGTGAATTTAGGATAAAAAAAAATGAAAAAGGTGGACACGGTTTTCTTTTCCTTTTTTGGGAAAGGAAGGTTTGATTTTCTTACATACATGTTTTTGGTAGGACAGTTACTCTTCATCTTCATTATCTTTTATTTGTAATTGATAATGGAGCCAAGAAAGACATTTTTTCCCCCTTTCTTTAAGAGATCAGATGGTGTCTCTAAATACCGACTTTGAGACAAGAGAATCCTCTGTCCCCTCTTCACATTTCTCTCATTTCTTAATTATTTACTATCTCAAAAATGCCACAAAAGTTCATAATTTGCATGTATCTCTAACTCTCTTCCCCATTTTTCCTTTCTTATAAGTTCATGGTTTTTTTTTTCGTTATTCGCCTTCATTAAATGTTAAAAGTGATGTGTTTAAAGGAATCCACGGTCACAAAAGAAAATGTGCTGCAGTTCTTATTTTATTTTTATTTTTATTGTAGAGATATGAAAGCTTATACCCTAAAACTTTCTAGTAATAATTAATCTTGCATACATATTCCCATCAAAATAAATGTAAAGTTTAGATCTAAGGTTAGATAGAAAGAGACCTATTGCCAAAGTACAGCACGGGCCTTCGTGTTCACTAAGAATCTTAATACCTTTTGCTATTAAACTTTTTACGGGCTCTCCTTTAACAAAATTATTCCCTAATTTTTCTTTTTCTGATTTTTAAATTATCACATTGTGGAATTAGATCCGGCTTGAATTGAGAAACTATCTTAACCTATTTTATTATTATAATTTTTTAAATTTTTACTTTAATTAATACAATAAATAATTTAATTTTTTCAAATTCTAATTTAATTTTTTTAAATTCTAGAATAATGATATTATTATTAAAAAATAATATTTTATTTAATTTTTAACTCTCATTTAAAATTATTTTATCTCATTCTACTATTAAAACGAGAAGTTTTTAGCCTTTTTTGTGGGAGAGCATTCTGTTTTTGTATAATTATATGATTTGATGTTAGCAAGAATTTGTAACAATTTTTGGTAATTTTCAATGAAGCCATGATCGGTCCAGGTTCGATCCATACTTGTGGCTTGATCTATCTATCCCATTATCCAAGATTTACTATGTTATATTGTATTATTCTTTTTATAAGGTCGCTGCACTATATTTGCTTATTATCTAAAACAAAATGATCATGAGCTTTTCTAGTACTTATTATGCTACCACATGATCACACTTCAATTTGTTTTTCAGCTTTTCTATTCATCATCTACCATATATTTGATAAGAAAAAAAAAATTATGTTTAATGTGTCATAGTGAGAATTATGACAAGTAAAATTTTAAAACTACAAGTACTCTCCCATTTGTTATAGATCCAAACTAGCGTTGGCTGATGAGTAGGTTGGGATTTAGCTTTCTACCGAAATTTTAAAAATACAGTAGGGTTTTGTCAAGTTTGTGCAATTTTCTCTCCACTTTCCTTAGTGACATGACTGGAACAGCTCATTCGTATGAGATGAGAAGATGGCGATGTGATTGGGAAAAGGTCACCCCTATAAGTTAATAATAGACGCATAAACTGTAGAGGAAGATGACGATGAAGAACATAAAATTAGGATGAGAACTTGCCACGGTAACTCATTAGGTAAGATCCGTCCATTTAAGGGAACAATCATATGCATCTGTATGATTGGCTTGCCTTTTCTTTCATTTCAGCTGCAGGAAACGGACATTGTTTTAAATTTCCACGATGATATGGTCACCCATGCTCCATCGATCGTTAGCAACCAGCTGCATGCTGATCATGTCTTGCTCTAAAATTTGAAAAATCTTATTATAATTTTAAAATCTCATTTGAATGGTACAATGATCTTCTTTTTATTTTAATATCCGAATATATATAAATATATTTTTTAATTTTTATCTAATAATTAAATAATCATTATAATTCTTTTGAAAATTTTGAACAAAATATAAAAAGATTTAATTTTTTCAAATCTTAAAGTAAAATAAATAATATAAAATTATATTCTAACAATATTTTAATTTTATAATATTTTTATTCAACTTTTATTTTTCTCTCATTCTCTAAAATTTCATAAAATATCTTAATTTAAATCATTTAACTATTATTCACATATTATCTAGTCTGATATCATTACCTAAGATTCTAAATAAAACCTAAATGTGCTGCATATTTTATTGAAAAAATAGATAAATTAGAAACTTATAAGAAAAAGTTATATTTTTAATAATAGATTCTTTTTTTTTTAAATATGTAAAACTTATACATACTTAGAGTACTAGCATTAGATCTATCATAATTTTCTTTTAAATTTGATAGAAAATATAATTTTGATAAATCTATCAAATCTCGTTTATAACTTCACATTAAATTTATCATTAAATCTATCAAAATAATAAAATAATGATATTTTTTTTATAAAAATATATTTAAATATATTTTCATATTTTATAATTATATTAATCATATGTATATTAATAATTTAATTTGATACTTAAATAATTATTTGAAGTTAAAAAGAATGAGAGCAATTTGATACTTAAATTTTAATACGGTATGGTTAATTTATTTTTAATACTGTATGAAAATAAAATGAGAAAATAAAATATATTAAAAATACCCGTTTAATATATGAATAATAAAATTTAAAATAAAAGAATATTTACTATAATTCAAAGTTAGATATTAGAAAATTTGATAGATTTAATATAAATTTTTTTAATAAAAATTATCAAATTTGTATTTAATATATCATTTAATAGATTCAATATTAGTGATCTTATATTTAGCATTATTACTTAACTTTTATTTTTGCTTGAAAAACTTATTAAAATATTAATAATGCTCTAGTAATGACAAAGGCAGTGCTACTTATTTAAATAATATGAATAATTATTCTTTAAGCTTATTTAAATATGAAAACTTCTTAACATTTCTCTGACAGAAAATATAATAGAATTAGACCATTTTTATTTTAATTATTTTATAATGGGATAATAAATGATTACAAATTATTTTTTATTTTGTATTTATAACCGATAAATTTATTATTTAATATCAAAATATAAGAAGATAATAAAAAAATAAATGATAAATAAATTTTTACATTAGTGGACAGCATATTATTAGTGGCCGGGAATGATTTCGGTTGGAGAAGTTAATTGCACGTAATTCGATCTCTGAAAATCCAAAGAAAAATGCCATGGGAAAGAGGCGAAGAAGAGGCACTGGAGTTGTGACTGACTGATGACTGCAGACAGAGAATGACAACTGAAATGAGAGTGGGTTTTTGACTAACCCACCTCGACTCTATAATAATGGACACGTCCAATCTCTGCAGATAAAGATAATAAAAATAAATAAATTAAGAAATAAAAAAGGGCTCAAAGCGAACAGAAAAACCTATCTGCCATTGGCCCCCACTGCAAGTAGCGCGGGACTCCCGGGGGGTGTTAACACTTAAGACTCATAGTCAGTGGGTCTCTGGCGCTGTGCGTGCGCGGCTGTTTGAGCGTGTGAGATGGAAACGGTAATGGAGGTCGTCGCCGACAGAGCACCGAGCCAACGAAGCGAACAGAGACGCACCGCGCTTTTAAATGTACACACGTTGTTTCCTGCGACTAGTTACGTCAAAACCAGCAAACATTACAATTTTGTCAGTGTTTGGTTCAGAGTCTTCAGATTGCTTTTCACTGTTAACCGTTGAAATTCGTACTGTGTACAGACATACGGACTCCCCTTAACTTCCTTCGTAACTCACGGTCTCAAACCCCCACCCACGTTACACAGTGCTATTCAACATGATGTCATGCCTCAGAAATTGTCCGTCCATGCCACCTTTTTGGAACTTGAAGAATATTGCAGTATAAAAAATGCTCTATTTTGTTTTTGTTCTTTTGTTTTTACGCCCCTCTTTTTCTTGGATGGCAGAAAGTTTTTTTGAGCTTTTGTTTTTGAGAAAATTATGATTTTGAGATGAACCCTTTTTTCTTTGAGTTCGTAAAGGATTTCTTTTTCTGGTGAGAGGGATGGTGCAGAAATGGAATTACGAAGAAGGAAAACAAATCGGAGGAAATATCTAACAAAATGAATTTTTGGGAAGAAAACGTAAAACGGGCAGATAAAACGGCATAATCCCTTCAAGTCCAAACATTGATATCGAACTTGTCTGGACCGCTTTTTTTGTTTGAGAAAAATAGTAGCTTTCATTTAATTATAAAGAGGAAGTTTATAATATGATCTTTATAATTGAAAATTTCAATTTACACGTTAATTGATTATAGATGAGCGCACAAATTTCTACCACTCAAATAAAATCTGAGAAACTAAAAGTACTACTTCCAATAGAGGAATTTTACGTTTGGAGTGTACTAAACTCCTCATCTAAAAAGAGGAAAAAATTAAAATTCTACCGACTAAAATTGAGAAATTATTTTTCAAATATAAATTTCTCTATACAAACAAATAGGTATAACTAATAAACAAATCACAACAACACAATCAAAACCAGTCGGCAGCAGAGACGCGAGAAAACACAATCTCGCTAAGAGTGGAAATCGTAAGTTATAGTAGCTCAACCTCACATGAACAGCTGCATATGGCAGAAAATATGCACCAAATGGCGAAGCGTGTAAACCAATTTTACGCGTGTCTGGAGAGCTTATCTGCAAATAATTTCCATGGTAAACGAAAGAAAGAGCTTTTATAGGAGCAGTGCTACAGCCTACACCGTCTTAAATGAAAGTCGAAAGACGAGTTTTACAGTACTTTGTAGATGATTCATGTTCCAGATCAGGAGAACATTTCCGAGGCTAGGTATTTAATTTTCCAGTGTTTTCCGAGTGCACTACATATATATCTGCTAATCAAGATTCACTAAATTTATAGAAACTGAAAGTTGAAAAAAATTAATGGGGTAATATTTTTCCGATCATTTATCAGAACTTTACAATTTTTTTTTTTTATCTTCTTTGCAAATTATGTATAGAATAATAATAGAGTTACTTCTTATTTATCACAATTTTATCATTTTTTAAAATTCTTTTTAAAATTTTTAATTTTACGTAATATTTAAGAAAGTGACTACTAATAAAGTTATATTTTTAAATTTTTTTTAGTGATTAAAAATGTTAAAAAATTACTTAAAAAAAATAATAAAAAAGTAAATATACTATTGATAATAAAATTATTATAAATAAGAGATAAATGTATCATTACTCTTATGTATATTTATGTTAGTAAGACAACGGATTATAGCCATCAAGAACCCTAGCAATTAGCAAAATAACTATGCAAATTAAAAGGAGAACAAATTAATGGATGCATCCAAATTCGATGAATCAGACTCATGACTACAAGAAAAATAAGTATATAGAATTAAATAATTACAATAAAAAAAAACCTTTGCAATAAAAATAGATTTTGATGGAATGGCTTGGAGAAATTATTTAAGAGTTAGGGTGGCAATTGATTTGATTAAGTCTTTGTTAAGAGAAAAATGGATACAGTTAGACAAAAAAAAGTATTGGATATCTATGAAATATGAGAGATTGCAAGTTTTTTGGCTCAAGTGTGGGATTTTAGCTCATAGTTCAAAATCTTGCCAAAATTAGAGAGGTGAGAAACAAGAAAATGCAACAAGCTCTAATCAATTACGAGCGCTGAGAGGCCAACCAATGAATGCTAGAATTTTTGAACCAAAGAAAAATAATTTTATCATGAAGTTAAAGAAGGCGACCAAGTTATTAATGTCAAAACTCCAATCAAAAAAGAAGGGATGGGGTCTCATAAGCATAAGGGAATCATTATAAAAATAGAAAAAATTTAGTCAGCTAGAGATAAAAAACCAATGGAGAATAAGCAAACTTTGTTGCCTAGAAGTAAGGATAAGGCTGTAATGATCGAGGATGAGGGTAAGAAGGATCAGAATAAGAACATTCCTCACGTAAGAGACATAATAGAGAAAGTTATTGTTTCGTAAATGTCCATACGGAAAAGAAGAGCTAGAGAAGTGGTTTTCTAGGATTACATAAACCTAGAAACAATTTCTCAAGACTCAAGGAAAAGGGAGACAACAGAGCATGATGTAAGTAAGAGCCATAGGAAAAGAACTAAACCAGAGGAGGGAGCTTTAGGACTCAAAGATGAAACTGAATTGGTGGAGTCTGCCTACCAATCCTACCAAAAGCAATGATTGGCTTATATTGGAACTGTAGAGGGGTTGAAAACCTCCTAACATTTAGAGAGCTTCATATGCTTGTCAAAACTAAGTGTCCCAATTTTATCTTTTTAATAAAGACGAAGTGTGGGAGGGATAATGTGAAAAAAATCATAAATAAGCTTGGTTTTGATTCTAATTTTGTAGCGAACAACATTGGTTTTAGTGGTGTGATTCATTTTTTGTGGAATAACAATTTTGATTTTACTCTAGGATCCTACTCTTAGCACCATATATCTCTATATTTTCAAGACAATGTAGATAATCTGAATTTTTTGATTACTAGATTCTATGGCTATGTAGATACTTCTAGTAAGCATTTAAGTTGGAGTTTTTTGAGGAGATTGAAGCCAAAGGACAAGATGTCATGGATCTATTTTGGAGATTTCATTTGGATATTATTTTAGGATGAGAAATTTGGAGCAACCCCTAAACCATACCATCAGATGGAACAATTCAGACAGTGCATGGACTAATATGAATTTAGTGATCTAGGTTATGAGGGGTCAAAGTTTACCTAATGTAATAATAGGGATAATGCTCAATTCACTAAAGAGAGTCTCAACAGAGTCTTAGGCAATGTGAAATGAACAAAGATCATGAGGAATTGCAACTTTTCAAATTTGGCAGCTCTAACTTCTGACCATAGCCCAATACTATTGACATGGAAATAGAGGAGTAATTTGAGACAGTTAGATTAAGAAGGGAGGAAAAAAATCAAGATTTTTAGATTTGAGGCCGATTGGAATATGCAATAAGAGTGTAAGAAAATTATTCATGATAGCTAGAGCAATCAATATGCAACTCAGAATACCATAATATTCTCAGTCCAAGAGATGCTCAGGAACTGCAAGCAATCACTGAAAAACTAGAGCAAAAATCTTTTGAAAAAAGAAGCAAAAGAGATCCAAAGAAGTCTTCAAAAATTAACAGAGTTGCATAATGCCAATTCATGGAATAGAAATGAAGAGATTAAGAAGCTCAAGAAGGAAATAAACAAATTTTTAGTCAAAGAAAATGTTAAATGGCTGCAAAGGACAAAACATATGTAGTTGAGGAATGGTGACAAGAACTCTAAATACTATCATAGCTATGCCAATCAAAGGAGGAATAATAATGAGATTAAGAAGATAATCAAAGAAGATGGGATTGAAACCAGGAGTAGCTAGGAAGTAGCTGAGGTATTTTCCAATTATCACCAACATCTTTTCTCTTCTCAGAAACATGTTAATATCGATAAATGCCTTAATAAATTATTTCTAAGGTTTCAAATGAAATGAATAGAAGCCTAAATAGCCGTTACATTGAAGAAAAGATTAAGAATGCTCTATTCCAAATGAATAATTTCATTGTCCTGGGGCCAGATGAATTCTCTCCTGTTTTCTACCAAACTCATTGGAATATTATAGGTAAGGACATTACCAAAGCTGCCTCTGAAGTTTTAAATCATGGTAGTATTCTTAATTCTCTGAATGCTTTATTCCCAAAGTTAAGAACCCCATAATAGTTTCAGACTTTTGACCTATTTCCCTTTGCAATGTGCTTTATAAAATTATTTCTAGAACTATTGCTAACAGGGTCAAGAACATCCTCCCTAAGATTATATCCTCTCTTCAATGTGCATTAATTCCAAGTAGGATGATACAAGATAACATCATTATTGCTTTTGAAGCCCTTTACTCTATGACTATTAAAGGGAGAGGCAATCAAGGGCACATGGTTATTAAGTTAGATATGAATAAAGTTTATGACAGAGTGGAATAAGAATTTTTGAGAAAAGTCTTCTCTAAGTTGGGTTTTTATTCTTCTTGGATAGACTTGGTTATGGCCTGTATAACTTCTACCACCTATTCTTTGATCATTAATGGTTGCACTCATAATTATTTGGTTCCATCTAGGGGGATTAGATAAGGAGATCCATTATCCCTTATTTATTCTTATTTGTGGCTAAAGTCCTAAGTACACTGATTAACAAAGTTGAAGTTGCTCAATTAATCCATGGCTATCATAGCAGAGGTAGACTCAGTGTGAGCCACTTGTTATTTGTTGATGATATTTTGTTTTTTTATAGAGCTAGTGCAAGAGAATGAGCCAATATTAATTAGCTCCCAAATCTGTATGAAGTTACCTCGAGTCAGCAGGTTAACAAACCTCAATTTTTTCAGTGCTAACACTAGAAGAGAAACCAAAAAATATATCCTGAGCTTAGCAGGAACCAGAGCCAACTCCTCCTATGAGAATTATTTGGGTTTACTTGCTCTTATGGGTAGGTCAATCCACAAAGCTTTTATAAGTATTTTGGATAGGATTAGAAGTAGATTAAGTAATTGGAAGACAAAATTCTTAACTCAAGTTGGTAAAAAGGTTCTTTTCAAGAATGTGATGCAAGCCATTCCTACTTATGCTATAGGAGTTTTTAATTTACCTAAATCCTTGGTGAAGGAAATGAATAGCCTCATGAATAATTTTTGATGGAGCTTTATGAGTAACGATAGGAAAACTCATTGGGTAGCATGGAAATATATGGGCAAGGCAAAGAAGATTGGAGGTATCGGTTTTAGGGATTTTGAAAATTTTAACTTGTCTTTATTTACTAAACTGGGGTGGAGAATCATTCAACATCCCAATTCATTAGTAGTAGCATAGAATATGAAACAAAAATACTTCTCACAAACAGATTTTCTTAAGGCCAAAATAAGGGCCAAAAGCCTATGTGTAACTAGGAATCTTATTGAAAAATGGTCAATATAAAGGCTAGTAGATGGCCTGGATATCAAAGTGTGGAAGAGTAGATGACTCCCAAAACCTACAAGCTATAAAGTGCAATCTCCCATATATCTATTAAGTGAAGAGACTAAAGTTCATGGCCTTATTGATTGGGAAACAAGGCAGTGGAAAAGATATTCTGATAGATGCTTTTTAGGAGGTGGACAGAGCTATTATTACTTAAATACCGATTAACATCCAAGACGTAAAGGATAAATTGATCTGGTTAGGAACTAAAAATGGCAAGTTTACTGTTAAAAGTGCCTACTATAAACAAATGGAGCTGTTAGAAAATGAAAGAGGGCAATCTTTATTGCCTAATGATACAAAGTTTGAGTGGACAAAAATATGGAACATGCAAGTCCCGAATGTAACTAAAGTCTTCATTAGGAAAGCATGCCATGAAACTCTCCCCATCAAGTTCAATATATTTAAGAGAAGAATTATTGACTCTGCTTTGTGCCTTATATGCAGAAGGGAAGAAGAAACAACTATTCATGCTCTATGGATCTGGAATGCTGCCAAGGATGTTTGGAACCAAAGCGCCACTAGATTGTAGAAGAAAGCTGACATGAGGAGTAGCTTCACGGACCTGTTTGCAAATATTATTGTAACTTGCAGCAACGATATAATTGAAAAATTCTTCGCCATAACTCCAGGTATATGGACTAGAAAGAATAAACTGATTTTCGAGGTTACTTTCATTCACCAAAACCAAGTTATTAATTCAGCTTCTCATGCTCTATAAGAATACAAACTTGCTCAGCTCAACACAAGGTAGAGATTAACACAGAGGCAAGAGCAGAATTCTAGTTGGTCCCCTCCACCATCAAGCATGATTATAATTAAGTGGGATGTTGCTTTATGCAAAGATCAGAGTAAAGTTGGAATTGGCCTTATTGCTAAAATCTCAGATGGTCTTATGCTAGCTACAAAAAAGATCTCTAAATTTACCTTCATGGACTCATTGTTGGCAGAGGTGTTGGGAGCTAAAACGGCAACAATTCTAGCTAGAGAGATGAACATGCATTCTATTATTATCAAATGTGATAATATTCAAATAGTGAGTGAACTTAACAGTAGAATGGATAGGAGTGATAGTATATGATTAATTCTCTAAGATAGTAAGCTATTACTCTCTTCTATGTATTGCCAATCCTCATTTGATAAGGAGAAGTGGGAATAAAGATGCCCACTGTCTAGCAAAGACAGCATGTTCGCTAGCTAAAGACAAGAATGTTTTGGTTCTTCAACCAGTTGTGTAATCTTCCTTTATCATTTGTTTTCGAATAAAATTTTGGATTTAATCCTTCAAAAAAAAAGGGACAGTATTGCAACAGATTCTAAACATTCAAGTAATAATTGAGAGCATTCTCACTAGTTTGACTAAAGTATAATAATAACTAAATTCTAACTAATATATGTAAGAAAACCTTCACATTAGATTAGACAATTCTATAAAAATTTGGATTTGCGCTATTGTAATTCACTAAATTTGTAGGTGAATAGTAACTCAGCCAAATATTAAAATAATTATTTTTCACTTCTCTCATCAAATATGTAGTTAATATTAATTAGAACATTAATAATTAGTTAATATTAATTAAAATAATAATATTTAATTTAATTAAAGTATAATTATTGTTAACATTAATTAATTGGCATGTAGAACTACATGATGTGATAAAAATAAATTAAATAAAAAAGTATTAAATTAATAATATTTTATTATTATATAGAATAAATGAATAATTCAATGTGGGTATTGAACTTGAATGAAATAGGAAAATGTAAATTCAAGTGATATTAGCTAAATTTTGAATTTATATTTCGTTAATTCAATAAGAATGCTACGAAGAAACTAACTTTAAATTCTCTTTGGATTATGTATTTGTATTTGTAAAATTTGCCTAATCTTACATTATTTTATAATTGGCTATTTTATTCAAAACTTATTCCCACATTGGATTATCTATCAATTAGTCAAAATAATAATAAAATATTATCAATTTATAATATTTATTCAATTTTCTTCTATTATTTCTTTTTCAAAATGAAAAGCTACATGAAAAATATTATCAATTTAATAATATTTGTTCAAATTTTTTTCTATCATTCTTTTTATGAATTCTTTTTCCAAAATGAAAAACTACATAAATATATTAATTTAATTTAATAGTTTATTACTTTGCATTGGAGAGAGAAATGATTTTTGGAGGTAAGAGAGGAAAATTGGAGAGAGAAATGATTTTTTATTACTTTACAAATACTACAATAACTAGCAAACTTGAAAATGAGAGTTATTTTGCTGTAGTTCATAATTTTTTTCTTTGCATTTGCCTAATTCAATATGAAAAATTATTAAGTTTTATTATGCAAATACTCTATTGGATTTGCAAATGTATAATTTAATAAAAGTGCTCAATGATTATCAGTACCTTTCATGGCATTCCCCTCTTATGTCTCGAGATGTTTTCATTAATTAAAAGGACGAGGTCAGCTTTGACAATCACTCTAAGGAGGAGGTCTATGACGGATGTTACCAATTTCATAATTTGTCATTGTGATTTCAGTTGTTGAAACAATCCAGTCATGAGTGTGGAGGAATGCTTTGAATCATCTACTCCTAGAAGTTCTTGCAATGAGATGATAATAGCATAGGAATGCTCTAGTCGTTGAAGTTTAAAATTTGACAAAAAATTAGATTTTGTTTAAAATAAAATTTATTGAAAAAACTAATCCACATTACATTTCATTCCAAAATCAAAATATTAATATAATGTTATATGTTTTAATAATAGTTATTAATTTTATTTTTGAAAAGACACTTTATATTATATACATTTCCCTTTAATACTAACTCACCAAATACCATTTTGGCCTTACATTAATTACTGTGACTTGAAGGAATTTAGCTAGTCTATTACAACTGATTTAATCAAAATTTATTAAAATTTTTTAATTTCACTGGCATTTGGTTAGTCTAATCTAATGCTAGTGCTTAACTGAATTTAGCAGTTGATGATCTTCATTTTCACATTTTGCACACTACTAAGATGGTAGGTGGATAAAATCACTAATTCTAAGCGAATGAAAGCATGCAGGTGGTATCAAAAAGTGTGGGAAAAGCTGAACATTTCGAAAGTCTTGATATACCGAGTTTTGGAACATCTACACACCAAAACCAGTACTAGACTGAAGGTTTCAATTAATGATTGCTACATTAATGGAAAATAAAGTGAGCTATGCTACTCTACATCTAATATATTTTCATCTTTACTTACATATTTTTATGTGGCTCTTCATATATTTGTAATTTGAATGGGCAACTAAACAAATCATGAAGATAGTTCTATCTGAACGTACACAACAAGCCTAGATACATCAAAAGTGCCTAAAACTACATATTAAGGGTTTTTAATATGAGCCAAAAGCTCCAAAAACATATCTTTCTTCAACAAAATAGATAGAACTGCACAAAGAAATAGTGTAGCGAAGGGCAAAGACAATACAGAGCTGTGTTGAAGTTGTAAATCTCGGCCATCGAAAGCTCCCCGTGGTGCCAACAAGCTTGAGGTCATTGCAATGAACATGGAGAGGACAAACGTGGGCGTGCATGATGGTCAACAGCAAGCCAGGAGGCATAGTGCAAAATTAAAGTGATAAAGATCAGGAGGGGGAAAACAAGGATGTGAAGGACTTGTCGAATGAGTATATGAGCCATTCTACAATATTGCTAATTTTCAATGAGTTTCTTTATTTTATATTACTATGGTTTATATTCTACAATATCTTCCCTTGATAGACTTCATGTGGGACTAATTCATCGATAAGAATTGAGATGTCATCATTCTTCGTCACAATCCATTGTATCTTCCTCAACAGAGCAATCTCCTAATCTTTTACATACCTCCTCTTTGTCAATGAAATATATAACTTTGCTTGTGCAATCCTAGACGAAGCTCACAATCTTTCAAAGGACACTTCAAGCAGAAGATAAACTTACACAAATCAAGCATTTTGTTGTCAACCTTTTTAACTCTTTTTGCACTAAAGTTCACCATTCCCAATCAACTAATACATCACATAGCTGCCTATAACTTCCTCTAATCATGAATTGCCCAAAAATCCAATCCTTAAAAACAATCCAAACTTTTGTTAAAAAAAGACAACCATTTGGCTTAAGTGCTAATGTTCTCTCCGAAGCTACACACAAAATCCTTATCCAACCAGTTGTCTTTATTGTCTCATCTTATACATTATTCTGTTTCCTCTTAACCTAAATAAATTGCATCTCCTATGGTTCTCAAACTCAGTTGAGTTTCTTCTATTTTAAACTCTTTTAACCATTTAAACACTCTAAGTGAAATGCTAATTTATAGATGTTTAGTGAGCTCTCACAACCTTTTTTTTTCGAGCCGTGAGCTCTCTATTGACAAGTAGCTCTCTCTCTCTCTCTATGAACTTCCTACACAAGTCTTACTTGGGGGGGGGGGGGGGGGGTGCGGGGACAAGCACTCAAAGTGAATAGTTATAAGTCTTACAAATTTTATAAATTTTTATAAATATATCTAAAATCATTCTAATATTCAAATATACTTTAATTCAAACTTATATGAGATTCAAAAAATCTACTCAATAATCTCAACTTACTATTATTTATAAAAAATTCAGATCAATTTAGTTTAGGTCAACATCTAAATACAACTCAAAATAGTGGGTCGATTATGATCAAGAATAAATCAAGGATAAGAGTGAGATTGAATGGAGTTAATTGGTAATGTTAAACTTACAAACAACTTACAAACAACAAGTAGTGATACTGTAACGACAACTAAATTACAACAATTTTACTTTTATATAATAAAATAGTTTTTATTTTAAATTCAAAATCATTAAAATAAAAGAAAGAATATTTTTAAAAATTAATATTCCATTAATAACTTGATAAAAGTTTTTAAATGGTAGTAACTATCATTTTCCTTTTTTTAATATGTTTGCCAAGGACTGTAATTAATTTCTTAGATTTCTCGTAACTATTATATTCCTCCGAACGAGGCTGTTAATAAATTTCGAAGAATTGTTTTTATAAGGGATGCTGTTTTTTTTTTTTGGAACCATATAAGGGATGCTGTTAAAACATATAGAAAAGGGCTAAATTCTCTAAAATAACATATCTCAAACAACGTACATATATTTTAAAAAACAAATAATTCTTAAGGAAATAAAATAATCTATAATATAAGAAATCTTATTTTTGAAAGGATAGGACGGCAATAGTACATGAAGAATTAGATCTCGTTTGATTTCACATATGACCTTTATTTATCTTATTTTTAATTTTCAAAATTTTAATTTTTTTAATTTTCATTTAATTAATCATTACCTAATCTTTACTATTTTATCAAACTTCTAAATTAAACACAAAACACAATTCAACTTTATAAAATCTAATCCAACTAGGCTTCGTTAATCCACAAATCACAATTTCATTAGTATTTATAAATTTATTTATGTCATGTTATCTAATTCAACTAGGCTTCATTGACGATCCTAATGAAATAAAAAATATATAACGAAAAAAAGAAGGGAAAAATGTGTACTGGTAGGATGGTTGGTACGTACATCGATGCCAGGTAAGCAGGTAAGTTGGAAGTGAGTAATTAGCTGTTTTTTTCTCAACACTAATCTCGTTTCAAAAATTGAGATTCCCTAACGCAATAATGAATAACCATCAATCAAGAGAAAGACATACACTAATTTTGAGATTCCTTAACGTAATAACAATGATCATCTCGATCGTCTAATATTCAACAGTCTCCAAAATATTGATTGGCTCTCGCTAGGAAACTGGCACATCCTTCCACGAGCAAGAGAATTAAGACAGCTTAAGTGCCCATACCTAAAATAAAGTAAATTTAAAAGCATTAATTAAATACTCTCATTGGCCAATATTAACTAAAAAATTTATATGAAATCATAAACGTGAAACAAAGGGTAGTATAATAATCAGAAGTGAAAAAAGGATAGGTGGGAAGAAAAAAAATCTACGATCTGTAGTTGCCTTATCCCCTTGGCCTAGCTTCTTTGCTTTTCTCAATTTTCAAATATTTCTTTTTCTTTGAAGAAAGAAAGTCTTGTCCGCCACCCAAGAAACGGAGCGGCCTCCGGTTCCGGCTAAGCTAGCAATCAACTTCTCTCTTCCTCTCTCCGCATCAACTTCTTCTGATCATTTGATATTTTTGCTGGACAAACATGCCCAAATCCTGGTGCAACTTCACTTCAATACCTCCTTGAACCAAAGTTTTCTGTTGATTTTAATTCCTAATTTTTCCAAGTTTGTAACCCCGTGTACTGTCCTTTTGGGTAAGTAGCAAACTATAAAGGAACCAGTCATGGCTGTGTTCTCTGGCTATCTACAACTTGCTATCCTCATAATTTAGGGTTTTGGGTTCTTCCTCTACCAAACTTTTTCTTCAATTCTTACCTTTTTTAGGGTTTTAGGATCCTTTATCTTTCTTGTTATAACAAGAGTTTTAGTGGTTTTTTTGGTTTTGTTTTGTCATCTGGGTTTGTTGATAAATGGAGGAATATCACAATCAACTTAATGAGAATTCAGCTCCAAGGGGGAATTTCTTGTACATGTCACCGGTTCTTGCAACGAATTCTTCTGGTTATGGAAGAGCAAGCAGTGGGTCAAACGTGGGCAATCAGCAGACCCAGATACCTATCTCCACCTTTCCTCTCCAATCCGGCGGTGAGTGTTTTCAATCAGAAGCACACCCGATCGTGAAGACCGAAGCCAGCACTTCACAACATCTGCAGACATTTCCTTATGCCTTGATTAGGGGGCATCAAGGAGTTCAGCAGCAGCAACAAGGAAATGACTCCACCATTACTGATGTTGAAGCTATCAAAGGCAAGATCATCGCCCATCCTCAATACTCTAATCTCTTGGAAGCTTACATGGATTGCCAAAAGGTGTTTTACCCTCCTCAGATTTTCCATAGTAGAAGATGAAAGTTTGATGAACATATATATATATATATTATATGTAGAGAAGTTTGACCCTCTCTCTCTCTCTCGGTGTAATATAAATAGGTCGGCGCTCCTCCTGAAGTGGTGGCTCGGCTATCAGCAGCTCGCGAGGAGTTTGAGGCGCGGCAAAGATCTTCAATGACATCTAGAGAAACTACGAAGGACCCAGAACTCGATCAATTCATGGTGAGAGCTCCTTTACTCTTCCTTATAACTTTCTTGTATTTAATATTGCGAAAATGAAGTCTCTCTATATTATAGTCCATTCATCTCTCCTGCGGGTACACTTGCTAATTAATTTCCCCAATGTCTGAATACATTTGGGATGTGTAATCAGGAAGCTTATTATGACATGCTGGTGAAATATCGAGATGAACTAAATAGGCCTATTCAAGAAGCAATGGATTTCATGCGTAGGATTGAAGGGCAGCTTAATATGCTTGGCAATGGCGCCGTGCGGGTCTTCTCCTCTGGTACTCTTTCTGGACATATGTCCACCTTTTCTTGTTTTTTTTCCTACTCCTCCCCCCCCTCTCTCTCCCTCTCCCCAAACCACCATAAACCGTCCCATTTCTGTGCCCAGAAAAGATATCTGCACATTCAATGTGAACGGCAGTTCTGATTTAAGTCGTCGTCCGAGAGATATGGGTTAATTTCGTTTGCAAATATTGATGGCTCCGTTTGTCCCGAGAAGCAAAGAGGCTAGAGCACTTTACTAGGCGTCGCTTCTCGTTTCGAATAATGAAACTTTGACCCAGATGACGCGTTCCAATAGTGAATCAGATGACCCTTTGCCACGAGTTGCTTAGTAAAACCCTAATCACGATCGCAATTGGAATTGGACAAGTTTATATGCATGAGTCAAAACTCCACATGAAGGAGGCAGACAAAGCGCATTCGTGTGGTAGCATAAACAATGATGAAACATACGCACATTCGCGTACTAAAAAGGGTTAGCTTTACACGGTTTGAGTATCCCAACAAATCATTCTTATTAGAGTTTCTTGCCGGAAATCTACCGGCTTTTGTTTCTTCATCTGCCCAAGAAAATCCGTTTCGGATTCTTCTACGGGTTTCCGTGAGAAACAAACACCTCGAAATGTTGGCTAGCTTGTCTAAGATAATTAGTATGTTGCCTTATCTATTTATTTTCTCTCTCTCTTCTGTTTACTCGTAGAATAGGAAAAGAAGCATAGGATTCTGTTCAATTCAGTGCTACCCCTTGTGTAGCTTGTACGGTCTTTGTCAGAAAAATCTAATTCATGGCTTTCCTATATAATATAATAATCCTATACGCATTTTTTTTTTCTTCGTCGCCCATTAAGATCCAGAATTTTCCTTCTTCCCCAGATTAACCAGGAAACGAGAAAAATATTACTAGTACCATAATTAGTAGTATTTATCGTTGTTTTTTAATTTCTTATTTCTGGGCTGGTGGCTTGGTGCCATGTTTGCTCGGGTGTAGCTTGACTAGAGAACCCGCGGATAACTTTCTTATTTGGGAATACACTCTCCCTATCTAGCTAGCTTCTTAGTCAGAAATCTATGACTGCAAGGATTATTTTTGTAACGTATGCTCGCGCACACACACACTGTAAATTTTATGAGGAAGCAGGCAAAACTATACTTGGCATGTTGGCTTGAATTTAGCTTACACCTGATATGGGTAGGAAGATAATAATTATAAATCCGAATTGTTCAGTTCTATGCCAATGAGTATGATCCTTAATATAAATGATGCTCAAGAAACACGCTTTGAAGTGTAAATATTTAAATTAATCAGAGAATGATCTATGGTTTACCAAAACGTACTAATTTTGAGGGCTTGTGAAAAGTTGGTCGAAATTGATTCAACTTTGATATTTCAAAAACATAATATATAATATTATAGGTAGAAGCTTTGCTAGTTTGAATGCTCAAGAATCTATAGCCCAATCAGCAATGATTTAAGCAAAGTGCCTCCCTCCTCCACAGCCACTTTCTGTATTCTCCTGTCTCCTATATATGTCATTTTATATCTGTAGTAGGAGAAATTATATATTATTATGAAATTGTCAGTCATGTCGTGGCAACAGACGAGTTACTTCGAAAACCAATTTAAAAAACTTTGCTGACACAATGTCAGTCAACGTAGGTAAGAAATGCGAGAATATAAGGGATTAGACACTTTTGTATTTTTAATCTTGTTCATAATGCTTCATTGATTTTTTTTTTTATTGAAGATTTTTTTTTTAAATTTTTACTCGAGAGATATGCTAGAGCATTAAATTGTTCAACTGATCAATTGAAACTGATTCGACTCGGTGCTGTATCTTAATCAATTAACCAGTACCCATGTCGCCTGTATGTACAACAAAATAGAACTTCACTGCGAAGTAAAAGACACAGGATACAAAAATGGAATGACTATTTAAGATCATGATTAAATCTGTTTGTCACTGGTGCATTAATGGTTCTCCCTGGTAACTGCAAGCATTTTCTTCGTCATTGATCTTTACTTCCTACTTCTCTTTTCATTCTGGAGTATGTGGTTTCTGGTTTGAGATTCTTCAGTTTGATCATGTACAGAAAAACTCAATATTTGAGGTGGTGATTTCATTTATTTTAGTCTTAAGGTTCGGGATGCTAGGGGGTTGTTCTTTATAGAGCATCATTTGTGCAGTTTCGTAAGTTCATATGGTAATTTGGTGAATAACTACATTAATTGGCTGCAATTTAAAATGCCAAAATGTTTGGTCGTCTTGTTATACTTGGTTAGGCACGCTAGACAATACATTCACAACGAACCCGTTGTTGAGAGGCATTGTTGAGAAAGAAAAAAGGGAAGTGGAAATGTGTCCTTCAAAAGGAATTGTCTACACTCTACAATCGGATTCGTGATGAATGCTAAGTCCTTCCAGATAGGCCTCTAGTTTATCAAGTTAAAAAAAAAAAACGGAGTATCTTAGGCTTATGAGGCCTAGCCCATGAAATTGAAAATAGGGCCTATTAGGAAAGGGGGGAAAAATACGCTAGAAGTTTGTAAGCACACATTCCTTTTCCTCACAAGCATGCTAGCTCAATGGAGTCGGGTAGTGGAGTATATGGTTTGTGTGGCCATCTCATTATGATCTTTTGTTTTGAATATTGGGCGTGGACAAACATTACTTTGCTGGTAAGAAAAACTAATTTCTGCTGTAATTAGGTTAAATGAATATGGACTGCTTGGAGCAAACAAACATTACTTTGCCTGTCTTTACTTGGAGAGAACGTAACTGCATACAGATGATAATGGTCTTCCTATTACTTCCATTGTAACAATTTAAAATTGATGTTATCACAAGTGAATTGACAAAGTTTTCAGTTAAATTCTTATAGCTAACAATTTACCCAAATATGATTTATTTCTTTCCCATTCTGGAAAAGAGAATTAGTAAGTGGAGGGATAAAAAGAAATAAAGTTGGCTGGATGATTCCCCTCTTTCAAGTGGATATGATTTAACAAAATTTTTAAAATTTTTATGATTAAGATTTTGTTGTTAATTGCTGAAAATGTGATCAACACTGTGTTAACGTCGTGTTTCATACACCTGTGTCAAGTTTAAGCAACTCGAGTCTGTTAGCTTGATCTGCACACAAAGAAGACATAGAGAGTGGGGGCTTTGATGAGATCGAAGAGATTTTGATGCCTATGTTAGAATATCGTTTGAGGAGTTTGTGCTCGAGTTTAAAGGGCTCAGAGAGTTTTGTGCTTGAGTTTAAAGAGCTCAGAAGTTTTATTCGTAACTAGGGATCGGTTTTTATAATACGATTCTGGGTAGGATTCTTGGTGCTTGTCTCGCGGGATCCATGTCCGTTTAGCTATTCATTTCAGTCAGGATCTATTAATGTGGCATTACTTCTGCGACAACGTTATTAATGTGGTGTGCTGTCTAAAAATGGTGCTATTAAAGCAGTGTAATTTTCAGGCTTGATTTAATCTCGTCCTTGGTAGCTTGCCTATATTTGCTTGTCAGGAGATTAATCGCTTTCCTTATTTTCTGTTCATCTGTACTCACCGGCCTGGTGTCGTCGAGTGAGTATTAAGGCAGCTAGCCCCATCTCCCCTATGTTGTTTGCTTTTTCACAGGGGGGGTCTCCTTAGGGGATGCTTCTCGTGTGGGTCCTAGGCCAATCAGGTCGGGCGCCCACCAGCTTTTGTCGAAATTGGGCCAATGGGCTTGATCATGTTGGATTAGGCTTTTCCATCTTATTTTATAGTTATCCTTAACAAGCCTATTATTTGGGCTAGGCTTTTCCAGCTTACACACTGGATGTATATACTATATCTTCTACAAATAAGGTGTCGATAGGATGATCAGTTGAGATGAGATAAGTTGATAAAAGTTGAAAGTTAATAAAATATTATTAAAGTATTATATTTTTAAATATCACTATAATTTTGAGATTTGAAAAAGTTAAATTATTTATTATGTTTTGTATGAGAATTAAAAAAAATCATAATGATAAGATAAAATACTTTCATTATTCAAAGGTGCCTAATTGGTTGGATGCTAGAATATCATTTTATGAAGGTTTTCGTGTTTCAATGTGAACAAATATTGTGCAGACGAGAAGGGTGAAGGTGTTGGCTCATCTGAAGAGGATCAAGACAACAGTGGTGGAGAAACAGAACTTCCTGAGATTGATCCACGTGCTGAAGACCGCGAACTTAAGAACCATCTATTGAGGAAGTATAGTGGTTACTTGAGCAGCCTCAAGCAAGAGCTTTCCAAGAAAAAGAAGAAAGCTAAACTACCCAAAGAGGCCAGACAAAAGCTACTTAGTTGGTGGGAGTTGCACTACAAATGGCCTTATCCTTCAGTATGTCTTAACCCTTGAAATTGAATTCGATCCATTTTCAAATTTTAGAGTACCTAAACTGTGGATTTCGAGCTGTCACTAGATTGCCTGATATTTTGTGATAAATCATGTGCAGGAGACGGAAAAGGTGGCATTGGCTGAATCAACTGGTTTAGACCAGAAACAAATAAACAACTGGTTTATAAACCAAAGAAAACGGCATTGGAAACCTTCTGAAGATATGCAGTTTATGGTGATGGATGGACTACATCCACAGAATGCTACTCTCTACATGGATGGTCACTACATGGGTGATGGTCATTACCGTTTGGGACCATGAGCAAAATGATATAAAATAAAATAAATAGCATGATAATGCAGTGTGAATTGTCATCAATATATTTTAGTTGAAGCTAGTTCGTATAAAAGTAATTTTATGTAATATGGTCTGATATCTTTTAGGTGGAATGCCATCAGTATATTTTAGTGAAAGCTAGTCCGAATGCTGCCCCGATCACTCACGATGTGCTGCGGTAGTTCTCATTACATCGATCAATCTCGATGTTTTGATTTGTTCAGTGTTAAAGAGGATCCAAAGCAGATGATCTTGTGTGTTACTTTGATGTGTGCTTTTATTGTGCAAGCTGGAGGTAATAATAGGAGGAACAATTTAATTTTGAGCAGCTGTACTGTAAACTATTATTTATATCTGTGACAGCAATTAGTAGCTGGTAAGTGTATATATTAAAGACACTAAATATGAAGTCAATGAGGGTGTAATATTATTTGTTCGTACGTTTCCAGTCTTTTCTAAGTTGTCATTAAGATCTTCAAGCAAATTGTGGGTTTATTGGCTTGTCATATTTTTGGCTTTAACGAGTTGATGACCTCAACTAGTCATTTGTTGGAGGACTCTTAATTAGCTTGTGGATGTGAAGAATCTGTCCCATTGATGTGATCTAGAGATAATTCCAAACCGAGAAAGTTTTCCAACATAATAAGTCTACTTAAAACAGGTAAATTGATCTCCAAAAATCAATTCAAACACTTAGGAAAAGAGGTTATAACCACATGACATCCTACAAATTTACAATGATGGCATAGAAGCTTCATCACGAGTTGGCGGAGGAGGGGGAACGTGAAGATTGAAGGAGCTGCATGTAAATCCAGTTGGTTGTTCGGTTTGGTACCAAATCAGTATATATCCTCTCTCTAAATATTGGTGGAGGGCACACACTTCTTTTATAAATTTATGTATCAGTTGATTTCTCGTATGTTTTATTTTGTTTAGTATAGGAGTTGGTTAGTTGACAAGCCTAAAGGGGAGCAGAAACTTGACGAGCATCTCGATCTCTTGGTTAAGTCAAGGTGAGGGATAGCCTAAAATGGAGGCCAATCCCACACTTCTCCGATGATGGGATAGCCCACAAAAAATCCAAAATAACTTTTTTATTTTTATTTTTTTTTATTTTATCTTCGATGGAACTAAATGAATATGAGAGAGAGTGTGTGTGTTGAATCCAATGTTTCAAATTTTGTATAATTATAAATCTACACATGGATTTTGATGATAACAAATGAATTCAAAGAATAAAGGAGTCTCAAGCTCAAGTTGTCCACACAATACAATCAAGCACATCAAGGAATCAAGCATAAGCAAGAAGGGAATAAATTCACATTAAAGTCATAGAGTAATATTGTAAATCTCTTAAAAATTCAAAATTAAGATTAAGGCTCAAAATTAATATTTTATCATAAAGTATTAAAATACATTTTCCACATGTGCATGAATATTTTGAAAATTAAATTTGAAAATTTTGAAAGATGATTGGTTGTCATCTTTTACATGTGCATGACATGATTAAAGGTTTGAATTTTGAAAATATTAAGATGATTGATTGTCATCTTTCACATGTATATGACATGATTAAATGTTTGAATTTTGAAAATATTAAGATGATTGATTGTCATCTTTCACATGTACATGTTTTATTTGAATATTTTCAAAAGTGATGGATGTTTTTCTTGATTTATGCAAAAGGTAGATGTCTTTGTTTGAAATTTTTGAAAAGTAAATTGTGCTCCTTTTGTCATATGTAAAAAGTAAAAGATTAGATTTGAAATTTTTGAAAAGTAAAATATGCTCCTTTTGTCACATGCAAAAAGTAAAAAGATTAGGTTTAAAATTTTTGAAAAGTGAATGATGATGTCTTTGACATGTGAATCTTTTTAAATTTTAATATGAAATCTCATATGTCTATAAATAGATCATTTGAGAGTTTCACATTCACAACACCAAGAGTATACAACATTCATTCAAAACTTTCATTCTCTCTTCTCTAAGCATTGAGTCTTAACCCTTAATCATTTTGAGAGATATAGTTTGCGCTGTATTGTTTTTATTTCACTCATTGAAAAGTGTTTTCTGATAGCCTAACCACTATCAATTCTTGTATCAGTAAAAGGGGTGTGTATAACCCTTGTGTGTGTAGAAGGTGTTTTACACGAGGAATAGTTAAATCACCAAGTGTGAGGTGATTAGAAGTGTAGAGGGTGTTCTATATGGATTCTTTGGAGCGGTACTGCTCAAAAGTGTAATAGGTTTCTATCTTCACCTGAAGAAGATTGAATAGTGAATTCAGGGATCCTCAAGGGGTAACTTGAGGCGAGGACGTAGGCAGTGGGGTCGAATCTCGTTAACATACTGAGTTTGCTTCTCTCTTACCCTTACTCTTTATATTTATTGTTGTTTCATATTTTGTTTATATTTTATAGTATATATTTGATTTATAATTGTTATTTCTTTCTTAAATACAACTCAATTCACCCCCCATCTTGTGTTAGTTATCTGGGCAACAATTTGTATCAGAGTTAGAGCTCTGTTATGAGATTAACTATCTTTTGAGTTAAGATTTTATGGCTAACATTGCAGTTTCATTTGGTGAAAGTAGCAGTCGGCCCCCACTCTTTTGCGGAGACAATTACTCATTTTGGAAAGTTAGAATGAGAATATTCCTTTAGACTCAGGGTCGAGAAATCTGGAAATACATTGTAAATGGATCTTATATTCCAATAAAAGTGGTTGATGGAGTAAAGGTCAAAAAGGAAGAAGAAGAGTTTGATCGTGAAGACGACAGACTTTATACTTTGAATTTAACTGCTATGAATTTATTATATAATGCTCTCAATGGTAATGAGTTTAATAGAGTAATGACTTGCGCTACAGTAAAGGAAATTTTGGATAACTTGGAAGTTACTTATGAAAGAACTTCTCAAGTCAATGAATCAAAAATTTATATTCTTACTCATGAATATGAAATGTTTAAGATGAATGATGATGAATCTATTTCTAGTATGCACACTCGTTTTACTAATATCATAAACAGCTTGACAGCTCTTGGCAAAATTTATTTCAAAGTGGAGATAATAAGAAAAATTCTCAACTCTCTACCAAAATGTTGGGAATTAAAAGTGACAGCGATTCTTGAAGCTAGAGACCTCAAGAAGCTTGAAGTGAATGAACTCATCGGGTCACTTATCACCCATGAGTACACATTGAAAAGAGGAGAAGAAGAAGGAAAGCTAAAGAAGAGTTTGGCACTTAAAGCTGTTCCATATGAAAGTGAAAGTGATGAAGATGAGGAAAATGACGATAAAGATGAAGAAGTTGCGATGATAACAAGAAGAATTCAGAGGTTCTTAAAGAAAAATAAAACTCCTCCAAGGAAATTCTTCAAAAAGTTTTTCAAGAAAGATTCAGGTAAAAATGACACTTTAATTTGTTATAAATGCAATAAACCTGGTCATATCAAGTCAGATTGTCCTCTGCTAAAGAAAAATCGAAACAAAGGTAAAAAAGCAATGAAAGTTACATGGGATGATGATTCAAGTAACTCAGATAGTTAAGCAAGCAATGGAGAATCAGCAAATTTTTGTCTTATGGTTAAAGATGATATTGAGGTAACAAATCTTGATAATATTGAAAATCTTTCATATGAAGAATTGCAAAATATTTTCAAAGAGGTATATGAGGAATTTGAAAAATTGGGTATCAAGTATACTACTTTGAAAAAGAAAAATTTTTCTTTAACAAACGAAATTGATATTTTAAGAAAAGAAAATATTGTTTTGAAAGATGAAAATCTTGAGTTGAAGAAAAAGAAAACTGATTTAGAAAATATTATTGAAAACTTTACGAATGGAAAAAGAAATTTTGAAAAATTTCTTGATAGTCAAAAATGTGTTTTTGACAAGGCAGGCTTGAGATATATACTAAAACAAAAATACAAATCATATAAAAAATTTTTTAATAATCCTTCTACATCAAAGTCCAATATTCAAAATTCTTTTCATAAAAATAATTTTGTTAAAAAATCATACTATTATAATTACTCAATTTTTTCATATATGTTACATGCTATTTACAATTTTTGTAATAGAAATAGTCATAATTATTTTGCTTGTCATATTAGAAGAAAACATACAATGACTATTAGGGCCATATGAGTACCTAAAAATCTTGTTTCTTCTAATACTAATAAATAAAGGACCCAAAGAACTTGGGTACCAAGAAAAATCATTTTAATTGTTTTTATAGGTGTGCATGAAGTCTTCCACAAACAAAAATAAATGATTTTTAGATAGTGGATGTTCAAGACACATGACGGGAGACAAGACTAAATTCTTTGATCTTAGATCTAAATAAGAAGGACACGTGGCATTTGAAGACAACTCGAAAGGGAAGATCGTGGGAATATGTAAAATTGGTAATGAGTCTTCTCTCATAATTGAAGATGTTTTACTTGTTGAAGGTCTAAAACATAATTTTTTGAGCATAAGTCAATTATGTGATAAATGATTTACAGTTACTTTCAAAATGGATAAGTGCATTATTTTGAATGATCATGATTGTAATATTTATTTTATTACTTTTAGAAGTAACACTGTTTATACAATTGATTTTGAAGAAATTATCTCACAAGATACTATTTGTTTTTCAGCTCAAAATGAAACTAATTGGTTATGGCATAGAAGATTAGGTCATGCCAACATGGAATTGATTTCTAAACTTTCAAAAAATGATTTTGTGAGAGGTTTACCAAAGGCAAATTTTCTTAAAGACAAAATTTGTGATGCATGCTAATTTGATAAACAAACAAAAATTTCTTTTAAAACCAAAAAATATATTTCCACTACTAGACCACTGCAACTGATACATATGGATCTTTTTGGACCAAATAGAGTTGCAAGTTTAGGAGAAAAATATTATGCATTTGTTATTGTTGATGATTTCTCTAGATATACTTGGGTCATCTTTCTTGCTCATAAAGATTAGGCACATAATGCATTTACCAAGTTATGCAAGAGAATTCAAAATGAAAAGGGTTATACTATTTCAAGTATTTGAAGTGATAGGGTAAAAGAGTTTGTTAATAAAAATATTGAAACATTTTGTGATGAAAATGGTTTTGTACATAATTTTTCTGCTACTCGAACTCCTCAGCAAAATGGGGTAGTAGAGAGCAAAAATAGATATTTTCAAGAGATGGCAAGAACAATACTCAATGAGAACAACTTGCCTAGTTATTTTTGGGCCGAAACGGTAAGTACTGCATGTTATGTTATAAATAGAGTTATGCTAAGATCCAAATTAGATAAAACCCCATATGAGCTTTGGAATGAGAAAAAACCTAATATTGGTTACTTTCATATATTTGGATACAAATGTTTTATTTTAAATGATAGGGATAATTTAGACAAGTTTGATGCAAAATCTGATGAATGTATCTTTTTCAGGTATTCTACTAATAGTAAAACTTATAGAGTATTCAATAAAAAGACTTTGACTGTACAAGAATCTATGCATGTAGTATTTGATGAATCTAATTCTTTACTCTCCAAGAAATCTATTGATGAAAAAACAGGAGGTATAAATAAAATGGAAAGTCTCAATCTCAACAAAGAGAATATAATAGAGGAAGTCCAACATGGAGACATAAAGAAAGATCATCAAAATTTAATACAAGATGCAACCAAACAGTGGAAATTTGTGAAAGATCATCCAATGGAACAAATTCTGGGAGAATCTTCACGAGGTGTAAGCACTCGATCATCTCTTAGAAATATTTGCAATCATACTGCTTTTCTATCTCAGATTGAACCTAAAAATATTGATGAATCACTTTTTGATGAATCTTGGATTCTAGCTATGCAAGAAGAGCTTAATCAATTTGACAGAAATGATGTTTGAACACTTGTTTCTAGACCCAAAAATCATACTATTATTGGAACAAAATGTGTTTTTAGAAATAAGAAAGATGAGTCCGGAGTCATTACTAGAAATAAGGCCCGACTTGTAGTCTAAGGTTTCAATCAAGAAGAAGGAATTGATTATGATGAGACATATGCACCAGTCGCAAGATTAGAAACTATTCGATTGCTACTTGCATATGCTTGTTATAAAGATTTCAAACTTTTTCAAATGGATGTTAAAAGTGTTTTGTTAAACGGTTTTATAAATGAAGAGGTATATGTTGAGCAACCTCCAGGTTTTGAAAATCATATTTCTCTAAATCATGTTTTCAAACTCACAAAAGTACTATATGGACTCAAACAAACTTGGAGAGCGTGGTACGAGAGACTCAGTGGTTTCTTGATTGAAAAAGGCTTTTCAAGAGAAAAAATTGATACAACTATTTTTATTAAATACGAATATGATGATATTCTTTTGATTCAGATTTATGTTGATGATATAATATTCGGTGCTACTAATGAAAATATATGCCAAGTTTTTGCTAAAACTATGTAGGAAAAATTTGAAATGAACATGATAGAAGAGCTTACATTCTTTCTCGGATTTCAAATTAAGCAAGCAAAAAGTGGGACATTCATCAATCAATCAAAATATATTAAGGAATTGCTGAAGAAGTTTGAGATAGAAGGTGCGAAGGTAATTGGAACACCAATGAGTCCAACCACCAAACTTGATAAAGATGAAAGTGGTAAGCCAGTTGACTCAAAGATATATCGAGGTATGATTGGTAGTTTATTATATTTGACAGATAGTAGACCTGATATTATGTTCAGTGTATGTTTATGTGCTCGTTTTCAATCATCTCCAAAGCAATCTCATTTAATTGCAGTTAAGCGCATTCTTAGATATCTTAGTGGTACAATTAACTTAGAGTTATGGTACCCTAAGCCCACATCTTTTGATCTAATCAGCTACACAGATGCAGATTATGCTGGCTGTAAAATATATCGAAAAAGCACTAGTGGAGTATATCACTACTTAGGTTGTGCATTAGTTTCTTGATTTAGTAAAAAATAAAATTCTGTTGCACTATCTACTACTGAGGCAGAATATGTTGCTGCGGGTAATTGTTGTGCTCAAGTTCTTTACATGAAGCAATAACTTGAGGATTTTAAACTTATGTACAATCACATTCCAAGCAAATGTGATAATACAAGTGCTATAAATCTTTCAAAAAATCTAATACAACATTCTCAGATCAAACATATTGAAATTAGGTATCATTTCTTAGAGATCATGTGCAGAAGGGCGATATTGTATTAGAATTCACTAGTACACATGATCAATTGGCAGACATTTTCACAAAACTCCTATCAGAAGATACACTATGCATGATTAGAAGAGAAATAGGAATGATGCATACCATGAATATCTGCTAGATACTTTTGTTTCATTATCTTAAATGACCTACAGAAACATGAGACGTTTAACCTCATCATTCAAATGCATTTGCTCATCATAAATCATCATGCCATCCTTGTCTAAAGGATTAGGCAATCGAAATGAAGAGGTAAGTAAGGATTTCAAATCCTTATTCTGTTGCTTTAACTCTACTATTTTTTTGTTTGACTTATAAACAAGTCGTTGAAGTACAAAAACAGTTTCGCTAAACTTCTCAATTTCGCGAGTTTTGGACTACAACCGAGCAGAAAACGCGACGATAGATGATGAGTATCGAGTTCCGAGACCCACAAGCTCGTCAATGGAGTCATGATCTGATTTATTAGCTAAATCAGTCTCTTGTTGCTTCATGGCACCTATGACAGATGCAAAAATAGATTGAGACTGAGGTGAAGGATATCTCAAATTTTGATCAAGAGAAGCACTGAAGGGAAATCTACGAGCCATTGAAAATTTGTATAATGAGAATGCAAGCAAATTGCAAAGATGAGAAGAAAGGTTGATGCGAAATAGATAAAGCTAAGGATTGCTCTTATAGAAACGGAAATAAGAATAAGACAAACTTATAAATCATGATAAATCTCATTTTTCAGCAACATCAAGCGGATCAAATCTCTGCACCGAATTGCCAGAGTTACGCCTCCAGCCTTTTTAGGTTTTGTCGGACACGGGTGGTTTCAATTATTTAGCTCTTTACAAAATCTCCTTCCGCACCGAATTACTAGAACTAGGCCTTCAGCCTTTGCAGGTTTTGTCGAACACGTGTGGCTACGCACCGAATTCTCTACAGTCTCTACTAACGCAATGTTTTATTTGTCTATTGGTTATTGTAAGAATATATCTTATTAAGCTAATTATAATTCCTTTTTAATGATGCCAAAATGGGGAGAAGTTTTAGACTAGAACATTAACATTGTTTAAATTGCTAAACTCGTTATATGCTTGGAATTATATTTATATTTTTTACTTGAAAAACTAATGCACATTCTCAGGGGGAGCTTAAGTATTAATACAGGTTTCAGGTTCTATCAAGCGTTTGTCATCATCAAAAAGGGAGAGATAGTTGAATCCAATGTTTCAAATTTTGTATAATTATAAATCTACACATGGATTTTGATGATAACAAATGAATTCAAAGAATAAAGGAGTCTCAAGCTCAAGTTGTCCACACAATACAATCAAGCACATCAAGGAATCAAGCATAAGCAAGAAGGGAATAAATTCACATTAAAGTCATAGAGTAATATTGTAAATCTCTTAAAAATTCAAAATTAAGATTAAGGCTCAAAATTAATATTTTATCATAAAGTATTAAAATACATTTTCCACATGTGCATGAATATTTTGAAAATTAAATTTGAAAATTTTGAAAGATGATTGGTTGTCATCTTTTACATGTGCATGACATGATTAAAGGTTTGAATTTTGAAAATATTAAGATGATTGATTGTCATCTTTCACATGTATATGACATGATTAAATGTTTGAATTTTGAAAATATTAAGATGATTGATTGTCATCTTTCACATGTGCATGTTTTATTTGAATATTTTCAAAAGTGATGGATGTTTTTCTTGATTTATGCAAAAGGTAGATGTCTTTGTTTGAAATTTTTGAAAAGTAAATTGTGCTCCTTTTGTCATATGTAAAAAGTAAAAGATTAGATTTGAAATTTTTGAAAAGTAAAATATGCTCCTTTTGTCACATGTAAAAAGTAAAAAGATTAGGTTTAAAATTTTTGAAAAGTGAATGATGATGTCTTTGACATGTGAATCTTTTTAAATTTTAATATGAAATCTCATATGTCTATAAATAGATCATTTGAGAGTTTCACATTCACAACACCAAGAGTATACAACATTCATTCAAAACTTTCATTCTCTCTTCTCTAAGCATTGAGTCTTAACCCTTAATCATTTTGAGAGATATAGTTTGCGCTGTATTGTTTTTATTTCACTCTTTGAAGAATGTTTTTTGATAGCACACTCACTATCAATTCTTGTATCAGTAAAAGGGGTGTGTATAACCCTTGTGTGTGTAGAAGGTGTTTTACACGGGGAATAGTTAAATCACCAAGTGTGACGTGATTAGAAGTGTAGAGCGTGTTCTACATGGATTCTTTGGAGCGGTGTTGCTCAAAAGTGTAATAGGTTTCTATCTCCACCTGAAGGAGATTGAATAGTGAATTCAGGGATCCTCAAGGGGTAGCTTGATGCGAGGACGTAGGCAGTGGGACCGAATCTCGTTAACATACTGAGTTTGCTTCTCTCTTACCGTTACTCTTTATATTTATTGTTGTTTCATATTTTGTTTATATTTTATATTACATATTTGATTTATAATTGTTATTTTTTTTCTTAAATACAACTCAATTCACCCCCCTCTTGTGTTAGTCATCTGGGCAACAGAGAGAGAGAGAGAGAGAGAGAGAGAGAGATTTTATCATATCTACTTCCAATGGTGTGGAATCTCACTATTTGACTTTTCATATCACCATGTTACTTACATGATCAAGTAATTTACCCAGCTTTCCTTATGTTACTCTCCATCACATTTTGCTGATCAATTCAGATGACCATGTGTAAATCCTAGCATCTATAGTCGGAAACTAATTCAGAAAAGATTATGAAAAACAAATAAAAGAAATCTTATTTTTCACAATCATTAACAACGTCAACGTGCATCAGGCTGTGAAAATGTAGAAGGATACAAATTAAGGTTAAAAATTTTGAGTGTATCTTTTGACAGTTGATCTGGGTATAGATGTTTCGGGAGACAAATCTGTTCACGAAGCTAACATGGAATGCAGCCATGTCATCACCTATTTTATTAAAAAAAAATGGAGAAAAACACGAAGAGAAGAAGAACCATCGGCTGCCCTTTGTCTTTGTCCAATGCAAAAAACCAAATCCATTTCCGTCTCCCTTTCATATCCACTCCCCCTAAATCCCATCTTCACACTTACAGTATTATGAGATGACTTTTCAAAAAATGTTAATTTCATAAGTCAATTTCCATGGTCGGTAGGTGGAGATGAATCACGACAGCTTTTCACTCCACAATTGGTATGGATGGAGCTCCCTATAATGATATATTCGTACACCTGCTATACCAAAACATCGGCCAATACTTGTTTTGAAGTGCCAGTGGAATCGATCCAAAACCATTTTGAACTATACCAATCGATAACGTATATCACAATTTGTGGATGGTGCTCTCTAGCTCGTTCCTCACATTTGTGGATGGTGCTCTCTAGCTCGTTCCTCACAATCGATCCAAAACCATTTTGAACTATACCAAAACCACTACAGATTGGTTGGTCTCCTCGGCAACCCGACTCCTAAGCATCAGATCCTAAAATTCGGTTGCAAATATGACTTTTCAAACTTAAAATGGTACTCTAAAAAACCTTCGAACTTGAAATTTGAAAGGAAAAAAAAAAGTTAACGGTCATTCAAGCTCTATATCGATTTTGCTTGTGGGATCATAATTTATATATAATGGGCCCTTCAGGGCTCTGTTTTTTTTTTTTATCAATTTTGTAAGGATTTATTTGAACTGAAAAATATTTTCAACTCGTCTCGTCTTATTATTAAAACTTTCATAATTTATTTACAAAATATAATAATTAATTTAATTATTTTAAATCTCAAAATAATATTATAATAATCTTTCATTCAACTTTTTACATTAATTTAAAATTATCTCATTTCTTTCTCATTATCTAAACAAACTCTATTTAAATAGCATCTTGAGGCTTGTGAGGCTTGTTCCCGGTGAACTTTTGCATTTGTTAGGAAAAAGTTGCAATATTATTTGCCCTTATTTTTCCTGAAATTTAAAAATGTTCAACTCTTTCGTTCACGAAATGGAGGAGAGAAGATGGAGTTGCTATCGCAGGAAGGGAAATGGCTGCTGATTTAGGGTTAGGGGTTCTTCAAGTGACGTTTGCGATCGTGGAGGAGGGAAGGAGTAAACGGGCCACGGGGGACGGAAATGCCATCTTCATTTAATTGTTTGAAATCCCATCTACAAATTTAATTTTCGTCTTCCGCTCGTTTGAAAATGACCAAAGCACATAATTACAAAACATCATGTTTTAATTTGTGGGGGGCATGCCAGGTAGATTGGGTGAACGAGGGGTGCACAAACTTGACATCATTTAGATTTTTCTATCGTTTAATTCTGAAGAGATTGAGTTTGATTTGAATAAACTAAACTTAGAATTTGTATCTGTTTATCAAATGAACCAAGTTTAGACTCAAACTTTAGACATGAATAATGATGGCCTAGTTCATATAAATTTAGGTATATTATTTATTAATCAACATGATATTCAGAGTACCTTTTATCATTTTCCTACCATATTATCATGTGGTAATAAATGATTGGAGGCTATTTGTTATGCCCAGGTTATGAATCACTCGTTTGATACTACATCATAATATGTCGAGAGGATGATAATAAAATAGACTATAAATATACTTTTTGTTATTTATTACAATAGTGTTTAATTTACCTTAGAAGTATAACATCTTTGGCACATAAACAATTGGTAGCAATCATCTTTCTAAAGCTATAATTATAGATATACCTTGAAACGTATGTAGTGACCATAAATTTGGTGTTGAGTATTAAAGAAAAACTAGGGTTTGTTTTTGCAGAATCCTAATAAAATCTATTTCTTATACTATCTTGTATTTAAATTAAATTTGCAATTATTTAGATAGGATAAATTCAGGAGTTTGTGGGAGATTCAAATTGAATCTCAATCTTATCTTTGTAACCCTAAAATTTTTGATTATTTAATAAGAAGGAAACACTTCATTTGAGAGACTTTGGCCAAATCTGACATGTATCAAGAGCAGCTCGAATTTTTTCTTAGGTGTTTCTCTTAGTTTTTTTTTTCTTAGTGATTTTTTTCCTGGGTTTTCCTCTTGGTGTCTTCAAAGCTTGTTTCTTGGCTTCTTGTAAGAGTAACGACACCTTCTGTTGGGTACTCCTAGTATGTCGGTAGCCTTTGTGCCATTTCCTAGAGATTTCGGCACTTGGTTTCTTTGTGGGTTCTCTTGGTTTGTGCTTGTCGAAGTCGTTTGTGAGTGGCTATGTGGCCATTAGCTTCTTCTGTGCTCGAGCTTCTTCTGTGCTCAACGACAATGTCTCTTGATGGGTCTGTTCGTGGTCCCAAAGTTGCCATCGGCAACTTCTGTTCCTGTTTTTGGTGAACCTGAACCTTTCTCCTCTTGGTTTGATACTTTAGGTCTTTCCAAGTTTCGGTGTCTTCTGAGAACGTGTTCATCAGCACTGTTTGTGTGAGTTCCATCGTCTCTCTTGGGTTTTTTGGCACATTCTGGTTGATTTATCTCAGTTTTAAGCAGTTCTCGTGCCCAGACGTGCACTTTATTGTTGGTGGTCTCGATTTTTGATTTCTCGAGGGCTTCTTTTGTTTGGGCTTCTTTGGTTTGATGGCTGTAAGGTGCTGATTTCATTTTGGGTCTCAGGTTGACATTTCTTTTCAGTGGATTGTGGATATTTTTGCTGTATATTACTGTTTTTTGATTTCTTTGCTCTGTGGTTCTTTATTTGCTAGTTATTCTCATTTGGGCCAATTTTAACTTACTCGAAGTACAATGGTCTAGCCACTTCCATCTCCTACTCAGGTGGCATTTATAGTACAAAAAAAATTCAAGGATTGAGACTATAGCACTACACAATGCTATAGTCACAAGCGCTTTGGTCACAATGCCACCTACTGTCTGAATAAATTTTGCAACTATTGCAAACAATCTGGTCATATCATCAAGGATTGTCCAACTTGACCTTCTCGAAAACAAAAGCGTGCCTCTCCCACCTCGGTTAATATCTTGGGTGCATTTTCTTCTACTGCTCCAGTTGCCGCCACTCATGCTTCAAAACTTGCTTGTTCCAATCTTATTACTCTTGCTCTTGATATGGTACAACTAATGATTCTTTCTGCTTTTTCCACCTTAGTCATCTTAGGTGAAACAGAGTCATCCCCTAATTCTTGGCTACTATTTTCTGGTGCCTCCGATAATATGACTAGTAATTCCAGTTTTTTACATAATCTTTAATCTTATGATGGTCCTCTAAAAATACGCATGGCCAATGGTAGTTCATTACCAATCTCTGGCGTGGGTAATGTGTCCCCTATTATTTGAAATGTTTTGCTTTCTCCTAACCTTTCCTCCAATTTACTTTCTGTTGGAAAACTTGTTGACAATAATTGTAACGTCTTTTTTTTCATCTTCTGGTTGTGTTGTTTAGGATCAAGTGTTTGGGAGGATGATCGCGAGGGGTCCTAAAGAGGGCTGGCTATTTCCACTCAATCCTAGTTCAGCTTTTTTTGCGTCTAGTCCTTTTATTTCTTGTAATGCTGTCAAAGTTTGGGGTACTAAAGATTGGCATTGCCATTTAGGCCATCCCAATTCCAACGTACTCCAAACTTTATTTAAATCTGGTGCCATTGATAATAGAATTTTTGATTTACTAGAAATGAGTTCTTTTGATTGTACCACTTACAAACTTGCCAAAAGTAAGGTGTTACCGTTTTCACAACATGGTTTTCATGCCACTCGAGTGTTTGAAATAATTCATAGTGATGTTTGGGCTATATCTCCTATTATATCCCATGCTCACTATATGCACTTTGTTACTTTTATTGACGATTGTAGTAGATTCACTTGGATCTATTTGTTTCATACTAAAAGTGAAGTATTTTATATTTTCAAGGCCTTTTTCACACTCATTCAAACACACTTTGTTTCCTCTGTCAAGGTCTTACGATCTAACTCTGGGAGTGAATATATGTTTTATGAATTTCAGAGTTTTCTTCGAGAAAAATGTATTTTTTCTCAACGCTCTTCCCCATCTACTCCGCAACAAAATGGGGTAGCTGAATGTAAGAATCGGCATTTACTTGATATGGTTTAGGCTCTTTTTCTTGACTCATTCGTTCAATCTCATTTTTGGTGTAAATAACTACTGTTGTCCATTTAATTAATCGATTGCTCACACTAGTTTTACATAATATTTTTTCCTATTCCATACTATTTGGTCACATACCTAACTATTTTGATTTGCATATTTTTTATTGTGTGTGTTTTGTTCATCTTCCGCCACATGAAAGACATAAATTGACTGCTGAATCTATTAAGTGTGCTTTTTTTAGCTATAGTTCTACTCAAAAAAGATTTCTTTGTTACGATCCTAATGTTTAAAGAATTCAAATTTCCAGGAATGTTTTGTTTTTTGAGAAGTAGCAATTTTTTTTTCTTTCATGTTGATTCTATTTCACTTAGTTTTTCAATCCTTCATGATGAGTCCCAGTTTTTACCTATGCCAAATCCTGATACATCTTTAGTTCCATTGGCTCAATTTAAACCTGGTTTTTTCTACACTCGTCTTCCACCCACTAGATCAGTATGGTTTTTCTTCCCCTACTTCTATGACTGCTATATTATCTTCCATTACTATTCCCTCTTCTTACAAGCAGGCTATGGAACATGAGTGCTGGAAGCAAGGATACAAATAGAATTTGATGCACTTGCAAATAATTAGACCTAGGATATGATACAATGTCCTTTTTCAATCAAACCAATTGGTAGTAAATGATTATATTCTGTCAAGCTTCATTCTAATGGCTCACTAGAACGATACAAAACTAGATTGGTTGTTTTAAGAAATCACCAAGAGTATGACATAGATCATGATGAGATTTTTGCTCCGGTTGCCAAGATGACCACTATTTGCCTATTACTTTCTCTTGCTGCTTCGAAATCTTGGCAATTACGTTAGATGGATGTTAAGAATGCTTTCTTGCATGAGAATCTAAAGGAATATATCTACATGAAACTCCCATATGGTATGTCTATTTTATCCCTTATGGCTGTTTGTAAATTGAAGAAGTCTTTATATGGTTTTAAACAAGCTCCTCGAGCTTGATTTGAGAAATTTCGATATACTTTGCTAGGATTTTCTTTTGAGCAAAGTAAGTACGATGCTTCCTTATTTTTGCACAAGGGCGATGCTAGAGTAGTATTTTTGTTAGTATATCTAGATGATATTATCATCTCTAGTTCATATAGTCCTTTGATTTAAAAACTTCAGCAACATCTTCATAATGTGTTTCACATGAAGACTCTTGGGGATCTTACCTACTTTCTCGGGTTGGAAATTAAGTCTCAATTACATGGTTTATTTCTCAATCAACACAAGTATATTCAAGACTTAATTCAGTTAGGGAGATTAGAAAATACTACTTCAGTTGATACTCCACAGGATGTGAATGTTAAATATAGGAAAGTTGAGGGAAAACTTCTTTCGGATCCTACTTTATACTATAAGTTGTTTGGGAGTTTGATTTATCTCACCATCACCTGCCTTGATATTTCTTATGTTGTCCACATTGTTAGTAAGTTCATAGATTCTCCCCGACATCTCCATTTGGTAGTTGTCCGTTGAATTATTTGATATCTACTTGGAACTCCTAATCGTGGACTATTTTTTTCTAAGGGTTCTTCTCTTTACTTGACTACCTACAGTGATGTAGATTGAGCTGGTTGTTAGGATTCTCGACATTCTACTATTGGATGGTGTGTGTTCCTTAGGGACTCTCTTATCTCTTGGAAGTGTAAGAAACAAGATTGTGTATCTAAGTCATCCACAGATGCTGAATATTAGACAATGTCTACTGCATACTCATAAATTATGTGGTTGCGTGGTATTTTTTTAGAACTTGGGTTTACACAAACACATCTCACACCTTTTCATTGTGATAATACAAGTGCAATTCAAATTGTAGTTAACCCAATTTTTCATGAACGTACTAAGCACATCGAGGTTGATTGTCAATATATTCAAGATGCCTATGAGTCTAAAGCTATCATTCTCCCTTATGTGCCCATAGAACAGCAAGCAACTGATATTTTCACCAAAATCTTGACTCGACAACGACATAATACTTAGTGAGCAAATTGCTGCTAGTCGACTCACTAGCATCAATTTGAGGGAGGGTATCAAAAGAAAACTAGTTTGCTTTAGCAGAGTCCTAGTATAATTTGTTGTCTTACATTATCTTTTATTTAAATTAAATTTGTAATTGTTTAGATAGGATAAAGCCAAGAGTTTGTGGGAGATTCAAATTGAATCTCAGCTTTATCTTTGTAACCCTAGAATTTTTGATTATTTAATAAGAAGGAAACACCTTATTTGAGGGACTTTGGCCAAATCCGACAATGTGATATATAAATTTTAATGGAAGAATAGCATTGTAAATTTTCCTAAAAAAACCACTTTTTTTCTTGCCTCACTCAAAGGCTTGATGAGCATATTATCCCTTCTCTGCCATTATAAATGATGGTGTTTATCCTCGACCATCGCCACAGATCCAATTTCATCAGATAGAGAGGATAAGAGGAAGTGAGAAAATGAAGGAGTGAGAGAGAGAGAAAAAAAAGAGAGTCGGTGATTGAGAGAGAGAGAGGGGGAGAGAGAAAAATAATAAAGAAAGGTTTCGTTGGCTTTATAAAAAGTGGGTTCTTCTATGATGCAGTGCATGTGTGCTCTTATGTGGGTTTTATGTGGCATTATCTTATTAGAGTATGTTATTTGAGACTTATTGGATAAACCTATGTGAAGTTATTCTCTCTTTATATATATATATGTGCACGCATAAATATCCCTACATATCATGTATTAATGTGTGTGTGTGCATGTATAATACACATGCACACATAGTACTACACACGTTACAAAAAAAATCAGCTTTTGCAGCCAAAAGTAATTGAGGCGAGCTTATTTTGGATGTAATAGACCATTTTTAACTTGAGCCACGTTTTTGTTGTGGAGATTGAGAAATCCACTACAACAGGTCCTTATTACGGTGGCTTAATGTCGTCGGTAGCTATCAGAGCGCGCGCCATACATCTTTAAGAGGATATTGCCCTGTTGTAGCGACTTGTTCATCGCCGTATTAGGTATAACAACCCTAAAGCGCCTAATTTTCCTAGAGAAATGATCTCACCGCAATTGCTTATAATTTCCTAATTTGTGACCCTGCAATTCTGGCTTCACCGCAACCCCTTGGCCTCCACTTCTATCATCATCCACCTCCTGCACACCGACACTCCACGCGGCCTTGCCTAGCCAATAAGTCATCTTTCTCTCTCTTCTCCTCCGTCCATTTCCTTCTCTCTAGCTCTCTCTCTCTCTCTCTCTCTATAACTTTCACTCATCAGTCCCTCTCTCTTCCTCCGTGATCTAGGCTATGATACGTGCCCCACCATCATGCACCAACTCCTCCACGTAGGCCGTTATGATTTGGTTAATATGGGGTTAATCAATATTATGTTTTTTATTATTATGTTGGATGTTTTTAACATTAACTAGGGTCAAAGAAATCTTATTGTCTAAATGATTGTAATAATTGTAATATTAACTAATGTCAAAGAAACTTTTTCATTTTATTTTATTTTATTTTATATTGTCCTAGCTAGACGTTACAATGAGAGTAAAATGTTGCAAGTGAGAGTAAAATGTCGCAAATGTTTAAGTAGTAAAAGTTAAATATTTAAATAAACTTATAAAAAAAAGTTAAATATACTTCCACCACTGATTCACTAGCCCCAGAAATGCAATGAAAAAGAGAAAACTGAATAATAAGAGATCTTTTCAAAATCAATGAAATAACCTTATTTCTTAAAATTATAAGAATTTGATCTCTTAGATGATCAAACATCTGAAATAAAACAAACTTGAGCTGCATCAAATGATGGAAATTTCGACTCTGGTTTTTTCAACATTTTCGTGCTAAAATTTCCTTGGTTAAAAAGAAAGGAAAGTGAAAAGAGAGCTTGATCAGATATATGCATGCATATGTAAGATAGAATTAATGATCATGTACATGGAGATGTGAATCTTTAGAATTAAGTCTCAAAGGTTCAAACAAACCCAAGATAGAGAGAATTACATCTAATTCATATAAGAACTCATTGACCAAAGATAAAAGAGAAAAACAGAGTACCCAAGACTCATCACTAGCAACAATACAAAAAGATCACAGATTTATGCCAAGAAAAGAAAAAGACAATGAAAAAAAGATAAGGGGTGAAATAGGCTTGCTTGAAGGAAGTTGGTCTTGATCTTTTAGTTTGTGTTATCGAAAGTAATACAATCCAGTTTGGTGAGGATGTGATTGATGAAGAATTATCAATGGCGAAGAAAGAGAGAGAGATTGTTGGTAAATAAGCTAGAGAGAGTAGGAGTTCACTCATTAATGTTAAAAATAACATGTTCATGAGTTAATCTAGATAGACATTTATGGTTGCAATCACACGCATTGCTTTTATTTAGGCAGGACATATATGGCTCTTCACATTATTTAGGTAAGACATTGATGGCTCTTTGCATTGCATTGCATTGCATTGCATTTATTTAGGCAGGGCATTCATGAGTTAATCTAGGTAGGACATTCCGATGGTGGAAATGAAATATTCCATTTATTTGTTTGGAAGCTTTAGATAGAACAAATTATGGCTCTTCACATAGTGCATCTATAGACGAGTAATTTATGATTTAACTTGATTTAGACCACTTTGGTGGTCACCTTGATTTAAATACATTTATTTTATTTAGTGCTACATGATGAAGTTATCTAAACATACACTTATGCTTCCTCACATGCTCTACAAAATGCACTCATTCTTCCCATATGGATTTTATAGTTGCTCATTAAAACCAAAGCATCAATCTTATAGTCCCATAATTATGAACTTTGACATGATATTTATTTAATTTCCATAGACAACTACTCGACTCCCTTATTTTGATCTTACAGCAACGTTGACATGGACAAAAGATGAATGCGAATTAGGGATTGATTTAGGTCCACAGAATATTGGGAAGGGTTACATCAATTTATTACAATGGCCCAAACTCATGCAATAACAAACATAATTAGGTGTCCGTGTCGTACCTGTTGTAATAACTTTTTTAACCCTATAGACTTGGTGTAAAGACACTTTTTCACCATAGGAATTGATCAAAACTATACTGAATGAATTTTTCATGGTGAGGAAGAGTGCTGGAATGCTAATGAATGTGATGATGATGTCAATGAAGTGGAAAATGACGAGTATGTTGATGACATTGATGAAATGTTAGATGACATTAGACTTGGATCATTTACAAATGTGGAGCTAGTTGAGCCTGGTACTAATCAAGGTACCACCTATATTGACTCTAAGGCAAGCACTTTTGATTAATTATTGGAAGATGCCAAAAGTCCACTCTATCCAGGATGTCTTAAGGCTAGGTTTGACAAACCAAACTTCCTCAACATTATCCACTACTATTTATTATTTTATTATTACTTTTCACTTATTTTTATACTATTAATTACTTTTTCACTACTGTTCAATATTTTATTATTATTTTTTACCTACTTTTTATTACTATTCACAAGTATTCTCAACACTTCTTAACATCCAAATGCAACCTGAAGTTCTTAAAGTTATCCTACGTTGTGAAGTTGTTGCATATACTAACGATTGAGGGGTGAAGTGTTAAATCATTTGACATGCTACCAAAGTTGTTGAAAGTTTCATTCTTGGATGCACTTTTGCCTAACTCATACCGCGTGTGATAATCTGGATTTTTAGATATCCGCTTAATTTTCATATGTGGGATGATTATGTTTCTCCAGAACTATTTTTTGGAATTTTTGGGATATATGTATAGGATTTTTATATTGAAAGGTTAGGAGTAGGGTTGGGTACAAATGTGGCTTGTTTTAAGGTGGAAAAATTCCTAACCCGAGATCTCGCTCGACTCCCGCTTGATGTTTGGCTTGAGCGAGATACATGGATAGACTTAACGTTTTTTGGTAGAATGGTCATAACTTGCTCATTTGATGTCGGATTTGAGTGATTCAAGAGGCTATGGGAATTTAAGAGGAATATATACAACTTTTATGTTTTGAGTTTTAAAAGATAAGGAATTAATCAAATAAGAAATAGAGATTGAAGTGGCAGATCTGAATTGGAGATAGATAAGCATTGACTTTGAAGTTGACTAAGAACTTTGGATAAGATTAAGACTTTGGATTATTTTCTCAATTATCCTAAGGTCTGGACAATTATTTAGAGATGTGGAAAATGAGGAGATTTGATTTAGTAAATTTCGTGTGAAATAAGAGGAATCATCTATTCAACACTTGGTGTGCCCGAATTAGTGTTCTCGGGCTTATCTTTCGAGTTTTATTAGAAAAATCATAACTTGGTCATATGAACTCTAAATGAAGTGATTCTAGCTCCTATGGAACCTTAAGAAATATATCTATAACTTTTATGATTTGAGGTTTTGGAGAATCGAAGTATATCAATGGATTATTTGGGCTGGAATGGGACTGATCTGTTTTAAGTGCAAACTGGAGCCCGAAAGTAAATCACTCCACCACCTCACTTTAGATGCTCAAATTTGATTGGTTTTCCTCATTTATATCAGCTAGATACACGTATGAAAGTATGTGTTAGGTGGAGGAAGAGCTTCTAGAAGAATAATTAGTCTAAAACCAAGTAAAAGTGAAGAACTAATCTAATTGGCCAAAACAGTCAACTATTCCCCTTGTTTCTAACCAATTGGTAACAAAATCTTGGGAAGTAAGTGATAAGATTATTTCCAGACACTCTGAAGGTACTAAGTAAGTCTTGGACTTGGGGCCAAAGGTTAAGAAGAGGTTCTAGAAGCTTTGGGGGTACAAGGAAAGGCCAATAGCCGGTTGAGCTTATCTTAGATATTTTAGGCTTTTTGGATTTTACTTTTATATCTATATTTAGTAATTATTTGGGCCATTGATCTAAGATGATTTTAGATATGGAAGAAGCATAGCCATGGGATGAAAATCCTTGGAGATCATGAGAGATATGGATGATGATTGGACTAAGCCAAGGCTGGACAGCACACACCTTACACGGTTTGATTTAACCAATTGCCTTGATTTGTTTTCCTTCCCTTTTTCCCCAAGCCACCGATTCCTCCATATATATATAGTCATCTTCAGTCCATGAGGGATCTTTTAGGAGAAGAAACTCATGCCCAACACAAGGAAAATAAGTCAAGAAAATAGCCTCTTAACCCTTGAACCTCCAAACATCACCTAAATGAGCTAAGTGAGGGTTTTGAGGAGAAATATTGCAAGAACTAGTTTGATCATTCAACCAAGTTTTGGAGAAACTTGTAAGTATACAACTTAACTTAATCTTGGCATAGAATAAGTATATTGTTGATGGAATTAAGTTTGTTGTTAGTTGGAGCTTAAACTAGGCTTATATGATATGCTTGAGATCTATGGTGTTTTGGATATGATTTTGTGATGGTAAAATGTTAGGAAAATTATAAGGGCATAGATTTATGTTTTAATAAGTAAAAATAAGGTTTATGTGAAAATATTTCTTGGTTTAGGTTGAAAAACCCCATGAGTCGTGATCTCGTTCGACTGTCGCTTGACAGGTGTGTCGAGCGAAGGCAAAATTGAACCCTCACTAGACTATCGCTTGATACCCCACTTGAGCGAGTTCCAACACGTAACTTCGCTTGATTCTCGCTCCACACCCGCTCGAGCGAGATATCCTATTTTGCTTAGACTCAGGATTTTTCTTAGAATAAAATTGGTGTCTCAAATGAAATGAGTTCTAGGTGAAAAAACTCATAAGAATAAGAAAAGATATAGTATGGCCCAACCACGAGTAGTAATAGTTGCATGGCCCGACCACGAGTAATAATAGTAGCATGGCTCGACCATGGATAATAATAATGGCATGGCCCAACTACAGGTAACAATAGTAGTATGACCCAACTACGGGTAATAATAGTGGATATTAGTAAAAGACTTGTGAGAACAAGGGTTCTAAGATAAGAATGAAAAGCATATGCATGTATAAATATGTTAGTCACGTCATGACGGGGATGACGATACGTAATGTCTGTATGACTGACGTGCTGACAGGGACGGCGATACGTAATGCTTGTCGTAAGAATAAGAATTATGTCACTACGGGGATGACAATACGTAACGTCTATAGGATTGACATGACTAGAGAGGACGGCGATACGTAACTCCTACTATGATAAGAATGTTTATATCATCACGAAGACGGCGATACGTAATGCCCAAATGACTGATAAGCTGACGGGGACTCCTGTCATATATGTTAAGTATGTTTCGTGTCATTACGGGGACGGCGAAACGTAACGTCCGAAAGATTGACACGAGACTCATCATTATGGGGACGAAGATACGTAACGCCTGGATAACTGATGAGTTATATGTGATGGGAATGGCGATACATATCGCCTGGATAACTGATGAGTTATATGTGATGGGAACGACGATACGTAACGCCCATCGAAGATAAGAGATAAGTAAGACCCGACAGGGATGGCGATACGTAACGCCTGTCGAGGTTATGCAATAAGTAGATCTCGATGGGGACGACAATACGTAATGCCCATCGAAGATAAGAAATAAGGGAAACCTACAAGGTTAAGAAGTAAGGTGAAAAGTATAAGTATTAAGTATGTGATGGTGGGTCTAGATAAGATATAAGTTTGTATGGGAAGATGGATAACTGGTGTGTATAACTCCCATAGAGCATTCTTATAAGTGATGTGTTGGTGAATATGACTATGTATGATGATAGTTGATGTTATCTGTGCTTTATTTCGTTAACTGTGTACTTACTGAGATTTCTTGTAAATCTCACTCTTTTATGTTTTGTCTATAATTCCTTATGGAATGATAGATGTTGTTGTAGGGATAGATAAATTGCATTGAGACTTAGTCAGTACTGGAGATTCTGAGGTACCCTGAGGGTCTTATAGAATGCTCCTCTCCGATTGAGATGATCTCATGTACGTGATCAAGTAAAGAAGTAAGAGTACTGGATGACGGTGAGATATGAGATTATGTTTTAAGAAACTAACTGGGTTATGTAAGATTTAATACAGTATGTTTTTGTAAATACGATGTTATGAGAAGTGTAATTTTAGTATGCCATGTGATCTATTTATGCAAGAGTTAGATCTCTTTGCATATATTGGGAATTTACTTCTTCCAGCTGTGATTGGCGTTGCATTTAATTAGTAAGCTTAGATGCATACATGCTACTTTTTATATTTATGTAGGATAAGTAGCCTTGTGTTACTTGTCCGGATGCGTCGATTTATGTTGTAATCGATGCGAAAAATTGGGGCGTTACACCGCAGTCGCGATGGATGGAACAGGCCCTTGGTTTTTCTTATGTAAAGATTGAAGCTTGTTCAAATGATTGTATACTATATTGGAAGGAAAATGCTGACAAGCATGACTGTCCCAAATGTGGTGTCTCATGATGGGTAACATCCACAACTAAAGAGAGATGAATCCCCCACAAAGTGATTCGATATTTTCCATTAAAAACAAGGATGAAGAGGTTGTTTATGTCCAAAGATACAGCCGTAGCCATGAGGTAGCATAAAGAACAGAATGGTGATGATTCTAATGTGATAAGGCATCCATGTGACTTAGTCGGGTAGAAGGAATTTGATGAAGAGCACTTCTCATTTTCTTGTGATGCTCGTAACGTGCGTCTTGATCTAGCCATTTATGGGTTCAACCCTTTTAATAATATGAGTAAACTTTATAGTGTACGGCCAGTAATACTTGTCCCTTACATCCTACCATCATGGATGTACATGAAATACCATTTTTTTCATGTTGTCTCTTTTAATTCCAGGACCAAAGGCGTTGGGTAACGATATAGATGAGTATTTGTGACCTCTTATTGATGAATTGATTGATTTGTGAGAAAATGGTATTGATACGTATGATGCGTCGACAAAACAAATGTTCCAATTACATGCAGCATTGTTGTAGACAATTAATGACTTTCCTGCATATGAAAATCTTTTTGGCTGGAGCACGAAGGAAAAATTGGCATATCCAACTTGTAATGGTGACATAGACTCTTTATGGTTGAAATTTGGTCAAAAACATTGTTACATGCATTATCGTCGTTTCCTACCTCTAGAACATGGTTGGAGGAATAAGAAGGTTAATTTTAATGGTAATATTGAGCACCGCACGACACCTTCTACATTATCTGGTGACGATGTAATGAATCAACTAAACAATGTTGGAGATGTATTATTTGGAAAAAGGTGGAAGGAAGAGAAAGCGGCGATCCGATGAACTTAATTAGACAAAAACAAGTATCTTTTTCCAATAACTTTACTGGAAAACACTGAAATTTTGTCATAATCTTGACGTTATGCATATTGAGAAGAATATTTGTAACAACATTTTAGGAACATTGATGACTATTCCAGGCAAAACAAAAGATTCAATTCACGCACGTAGGAACTTGTTGGTGCTTGGTATAAAGAAGGATTTGCATTTACAAGAACATGGACAAAGACTTTCTTGATGTGTTACATTAAATGGTTGTAAAATATTAGGAATGAAGAGCCGTAACTGTCATATTTTTTTATAAAGACTACTTCCTATTGCTATTACTGGCTACCTGAGACCTGACATCCAGTTGGGACTAACTGAGTTTAGCACATTTTTCAAACAATTGTGTACATGTACATTTTCTGTAGATGTCTTTAAGTAATTTGAGATTGATATTTCAATCATCGCTTGCAAACTTGAGATGATACCTTTACCTGCATTCTTTGATGTAATGGTGCACTTAACTATTCATCTACCATGTGAGGCATTATATGGGGGCCCTGTACAATATAGGTAGATGTATCCATTTTAGAGATATTTGAAACAAAACCCGTGTAAAAGGCTCAATTGCTGATGCATACATTCACATCGAATGCTTGACTTTTTATTCGATGTATTTCCATGATGTCGAAACTAGATTTCACAGAGAAGAACGAAATGTGGATGTTTGTGAAGAATGTCATAAATCAAAATTCTCAGTATTCACACAAAAGGTGCACCCATTGTGTGCTTCAACTCCAACTCGACCAGATATTAAAAGTATTTGCCAAATAATGTTGTCATATACTTAACAATTGCCCTGAGATCACCCACTACCTAGAGTAAGTATCGTCTTTCACATATTTATTAGTGTTACACTTACAACCTTTTTTGAATTTCCATTTACACCCATTAGTTGACACTAGTTACTTTAATTATGCGGGGAGCATTATGATAAATTGAAAGTCAAATGTGTCAATAACGTTGATGATGTTCATGAAAACCAATTTTCACTATGGTTCAAGGAGCACCTGAGTGTCTTGTTGGTAACTATGGTGTACCAAATTTAGGTACCATTTTTATACGTGTAGAACTAGTGGGTGAAAATTCTATAACCTTTTCATCATTCTAACAGATTAGGCAAATGCATACTTCAAGCCCTGAATAGGTATCTGATGATCTGTATGTACTAGCATGTGGACCTGACCCATGGGTTGCATCATATACAAGTAGCATTATGAATGGAACCATGTTCCACACAAAGAAGCATGAACAACATCGTCTTACACAAAATAACGGGGTGCTAGTTCCAGGGGACCATCAAGGTAGATCTATTGACTTTTACGAAGTTATAATGGATATTATGAAACTCCACTACATAGGATGACGTCATGTATATTTGTTCAAATATGGTTGGTTTGATGTATGTGATATGACAAGAGGAGTTCGCATTGCAATCACTTTATGAGTGTTGACTCAAGTCTGAAATCTTATAAGGAAGATCGTTTTGTACTTGCATATCAAGCGTCACAAGTATTTTGTCTAAAGGATATGAGTTTAGGAGAAATTGGCTAATAGTAAAGAAAGTGATCACTAGGAATATTTATGACTTTCCAAGCACAACAGTTGATGATGAGGATGATGATGAGCCAATTAAAGAAGAAGCATATTAGGATGAAAAATATTCTCCACCAGTCGATTTTGTAAATCAAGATGAAACATGACTACATATGCCTTTGCATCGATTAGATATAGATCCTGTTTTGGTTGATGCTACAATCATGTTAGACCATCTCGAACCAAGAGTTGAGGAGGATGAGTTTCTCAGTAATGATGAATTTGACGTTGAGAGTTGTTGGAATAGTGACAACACAACATATGCAAGTGGAGAGGTTGGTGATACTGATGATGAAATTGACTCTAATGATTAAGTAAGCAAGTCTCTATTTCTAGTTCTTTTTTTTTAATAGGACACTCTGTTAATCAACTGGTCACTTTATTTTTAATCCTTTTGGAAATTCTACTGTCATAAGTAGGCTAACACTTGTTTTAATTTCCATTTACACCCATTAGTTGACACTAGCATGTGGTAACTTCTTGTTATTTATGTATGCCATATTGCCATATACAGTTTAAATGGTATGCCTGTTTAAATTTCAACTACTTTTGTTTGTTGCTATTTGAATACTCACACATCACAATTTTCTTTGTCCACAGAATTAAGGAGCAAAGGTTACGGATCTAAATAACTGAAATTGGTCAGACACTCTATGGAGGACCAAGTTTCAATCATACCTTCTTTTGCAAGAGTTGACATCCTAATTGAATATTTGTGGGAATAGTGTCCTTGTATAAATATCAAACATATATGTATAATTTCTTATGGATCCACTGATGTTAACATTTTTGTGGGTTGAATTTGAAATATTATTTAAGAATAATTTTCGCTATCTATGAAAAATAAGTTATCCAATACGTATGATGTTATCAGGTTAAATGAGCAATCATGTAAGTAGGATAATACTGATGTTAACATTTATGTGGTTGACTATGAAATATTATATATGAAATATGAGTTATCCAATACATATGATATTAATAGGCTAAAGGAGCAATCATGTAAGAAAGGTAATACTAATATTAACATTTATGTGGTTGACTATGAAATATTATCTATGAAATATAAATTATCCAATACGTATGATGTTAACAGGTTAAAGGAGCAATCATTTAAGCTGGGTAATACTAATAACAAATAAAAAACAAGGTAAAGTTATCCTGATTAAAAATCATGTTCATGTTAGTGTATGTATGCTAATCATAATTTAAGTTATCTTGCTAGATTAACATGATTTAATAGGATAAAATAAAAAACTGAACTTTTTTATGATGAGATAAATCTCTTTGGTAGAAGCATGCAAGGAAAACGCAATTCGGTTGAATTAGATAGTGTTGAATTATCCAATACACAATTCAAACTGTTACATTTTTTGTGACTCCGAATTGACAATACTTGTATCCAGACACAGTATAGATGAGAGTAATTTGACTAGTAGGTCTCTGTCGCTCACCCATGTATTTATCTCAACACTATGGGCAAAGACAGGTTGTGATGATCATCTTTACTAATAGAGGGACAATCATTTGATGTTATAGGAAAGTTGTGCAATTACTCACTACTTATTAGTCAAGTAAAATATCGATATTTTCTTTCACTCTCTGACTAGCTTAAGCCAAATTGAGTAGAGTTATTACTCGAGTTTTGTTTATACTCTTATATATATATATATAATTTGGATCAATGAAATAATTAAAAAGACCAAATTATACATAGGATAATTAAAAATACTTATATGGTTGCACATTTTAGTATACAATGAATATAAACACTTATACGGTACTCTTTATGAATATAAACAATTAAAAATACCAAATTGCACTCCTTATGAATATAAACAGTTGTATGGTTGCACATTGTAATATACAATGAAACCACCCAATCTTCTATACTAACTATTACACATTATATATATCTATATGATACTTTATTGACTCAAGTATTTAATTAACTAACATATCATTATAAACTATATTCAATATAAGACATATATTAATTTTCGATAATTGTAAAGGTCTAGTTTGATTATAAAAACTAATAATTATATTTTGCACGTACACTAGTTACATTTACCCACACATTTTCATTATTGGTGTTGTGACATTCCTTTCTTATTTTTCAAAGTTTACGGTGGTAGTTAAATCTCTTATAATACATTATGAAGTGGGTAAAAAAGCAAATTGGACATGTAGTTTAAAAAATGATTATTACTTATTTATAAATGTCTCAATAAATTAAACAATAACAAAAAACTGTGCAACCTTTCATAGAAAAGAAAAAAGAATCTTTACAAATAAAGAATCTATAAAAATTACTATATACAAATAACTATTTACAAAAAAAGTCTTTACAATTAACTATCAATAAATTAAACAAAATATTTAAAAATAAATATCAATAAAAATCAAAACAAAATCTAGTCGAGTATGTTGCAAATCCCACATACGTATGCATAGTAAAACAGGATAGCTATAAGATCGGTGAATCTTGATTATGCCAACATAACACAATCCAATTCGGTCGAAATTTGTAGTATTGGGCAAGGGCCCACGGTTAGATCATGTTAAGGAGTAGATCTCACTTTTTGGTGGTAACGCGGGAGTCCCAAATATATTAAGAAGCAAATTACTTGGAGGAAGCATATTTCACTTTTCCCTCTACGAAAAGGACGTAAATCAGGCTCTGCTTAAGTAATTTACCATTTCTCACTTCTTTCCCTGACTAAGTTTCATTTTTCACATGTTCTCATTCATTGACTATCACACAATAGCTTTTTTATATTCGAGTGTATATGAGGTAATCGTAGGTCACCATAGAGACTTGGAGACATGGGGGCCAAGCCCTAACTCCTAGCATGTACACTAAGGAAGCAGGACAACATGGGGGTAGAAAATGTGCATAATAAATAGGCTTAAGACCATTAAGGATAGGTGGCCTATAATGGGCAAGCTTTTTACAAGTTTCTCCATTATATTTGACTCTACCACCTTTGTAACGCCCCAATTCACATTTGAGATTTTACGTAAATTAAAGCGTTATGACTTATGACCTTAAGTTACAATTTTTTTATTTCGCGTCGAAAAATATGAGCATGCACCGAAGTTACTAGTAGTGTACAAAATATAATACAGCGGAATGATGTTAAATTCCAATTTTAACAAAGACATATAATTCTTTACAAATATCACATGGTATGCTACAAAAAAACTCATACTCTTATAAAACATTAAGTACATTGTACCAAACTTTTCCTTATTGATATCTTTTATTCTTAGGACAAATATTCAAATGATCTCATGTTACTCTTAGGGAACTTTTTTCCGCTTCCTCTATAATCTTGTCATCAATTGATTTATTCTTGTAACAATGTCATCATTTCATAAGAAATGATAGATAAAATTAAAGAATGAGATTTCTAAGAAATTTCAGTAAGTACACAAATAACTTAACAAAAACATTAACAGCGCATATCAATAATATAATATAATATATATCATTATGAATTACCTTAATATATGATTTATGCGTGCGTTATGCATGACTTCGATATCCTTCCACACAACTGATGCTTTTACATAAAAACTTATATGAGTATGGGTACATAACCTTTTGTCACATGCAATGATTCTTTTCTTAAGTCTTATTCTTATTTCTGAACCTCGTCGGACATTATGTATTGTCGTTCCCGTCAGGTTCTTCACTATTATTACCCGTAACTAGGCCATATCCATTATTATTACCTATGGTTGGGTCATATCCATATTCTCGTGAGTCATCCGGGCATTACGTATCGCCATCCCCGTGATAACATAAACATTCTTATAGTACGATAGGTGTTACGCATCGCCGTCCCTGTCGTGATATAACTTTCAAGTTTTCTTATTTTTAGTTGTTCATTTCTTATTCTCATGAATATTTCTCATTTTTTCTAAAAATGCATGCCATGCCCATTCCCTTTGATGTAAAATTTTCTATGCCATTTGACGTAAAATTAGTGACGTAATGAGACATGCATGTATTCTTAAACTCTTTTCATATATGCTACATATCTCATGGGACACAAGATATATAAATTATGCATTTGCATTCAACATATAATTCTTGTATTCAAATTCTTCTTCACTTGAATCATGTGCATTTCAACAAAAGGAAATGTCGGATTTAAACTAACAGGGAATCTCGCTCAAGCCAAGTATCGAGCAAATATCAAGCAAAATTTCTGCCTGGATCTCGCTCGAGCCAGACGTCGAGCGAGGGTCGAACTAAGTTTTTGCCTGTATCTCGCTCGAGCCAAACGTCGAGCGATAGTCAAGCAAAATCTCGGGTTAAGTGTTTTTCAACATAAAACGAACCACATTTCTACACAAACCTTATTCTTACTTACTAAAATATAATTCTAAATTCTTCTAATTTTTCTTAGCATTTTTTCATAACACAAACTAATCTAAAACATAATAAATTTCATCTTAACACATAAGTAAGGTTTAAGTCCAAACAAGTAACCAACATGGTCTAATACTCACATTACTTATTCTATACCAAGACTAAGGTAAATAGTGTACTTACAAGTTTCTCCAAGCTAATAAACTTGTGAAAGAACTTTGCCTTTGAAAACCCTTTTGAAACCACACCTAAAAGCCTTGAAAATATATTGTAAGGGTAAGTGAGTGTATGAGAGAATGAAGAGAGTATTCTTCTTGTTTTGGCCATGGGTTTCTCTTAGGAAAAAGGGAGAGGACTCTTTTCCCTTTCTTAGTCGACCACTTATACATAAAGGAATGGAAAAACTCTAGAAACATTCACAAGTCCTTCTTTGCCATGTGCCATGTGTCTCACTTAGGTGTAGAGTGATCATTCCACCTTAATTTTAGGCTTGGCTTGCAAGCAAAGATCAAGGGCTTATCCTAAGCTTATGTTGCTACTTGCCCACCTCCCTAAGAAGCCATTTGTGACATTCTAGAAGATAAATCCTAAGGCTTGGTTGGGATAATATCTAGAATTAGCTTGCTTAGTTAGGTCCTAATAGATTTCCCTCCATTCCTTCCTCCTATGGTTCCCTCATGGTTTTATGCTAACCATCCTTCTAGAAAGTCTTTCTCCACATACCACATATCCCCTTAGACATGTCATGATGCTAAGACAAAAGAGAAATCCAATCAAATTTCGTTACATGTCAAAGTCGGTGCATTTTGCTTAAATCAGTTATCAGTTGACTCTCATTCCTTCCGTCCACTTCACATAGAATTAAGTCCTGGATCCAGTTCATATATTTAAAAACAAAAAACATAAAAGTTTTATATATCCCTCTTAAGATTCTATAGAAACTAGAATCACTTCATTCGGAGTTCATATAACAAAATTATGATTATTATACTAAAAGTCAACAGATCAGCCCAAGAACACCAATCCGGTCACACCAAGTGTTTGTTAGTTAATCCTTCTTGTTTCACATGAAAATTCCTAGATAAAATCTTCTCATTTGCCATATTTCTACACATTTTCAAGATCTTACGATAATTCAGAAAATATTCTAAAGACTTATTCTTAAACAAAGTCATTAGTCAATTTAAAGTCAATGCCTATTATGCCCAACTTGGTTTTGCTAACTTCAACCCCAATTTCGTCTTTGATTGAGTACATATCTCTTAATTCAAAACAAAAAAATTGTATACATTCCTCTTAGATTTACATAGCACCCTGAATTATCTTAATTTGAAATCAAATGAGAAAGTTATGTCCAAATTACTAGAGGATGTCAAATCTGTCAAACATTTCTCAATTATCATGGTTTACACTAAATTCCTTCATTTGCATCATTTTACCATTTGAAACTTAACTTATCAATATTTTTTTTTATAAGAAAATGTACAAAATAACTATATTTCCAAAAGTTCCAAAGGTCTACCAAAATAACTCGAAAGAAATTATAATCAAAATAAGTATGTAAATTAAAAAGGACAAGTGAAAATTCAGGTTATTATAACCTTGTTGTTTTTCTTATGATTTTATAAAGCTTCTCCAATAGCCAATTCCAAAAGGACTAGCAAAATTATTACGTGATAGTCAATGAATGAGAACATGTGCAATAAGGAAGATGCTGAGGTTGCATTCTTTATCTCACATATTTATTATTTTTAGTCTCATTTATTAATCTGATATATTTTAAATGATTTTAAATTGCTTAACATGTCCCATAACAATATGAGTATCATATGCAAAGTAGGAAGGGGAATCTTGCCTATTGAGTATTTAAGCAACATATGAAAGCTGAGTATGTATGCAATCGTATGTTCCATAACAAAATTATTTCACAAATTTCCAATATGGCTTTTATCAGTATGGCTTTTCAATCAAATAACTGAGTATAAAAAAAATATGTAAAGTGGGTTTGGGTTTTTGTTTTATCAGAATGTCTTTCATCTATGCATTGGTGTGATTTATGTAAATTGGCCAGTAAAAAAATATGTAAACTAAGTATAAGAGAATATGTAATGTGTGTGATTTATGCATCCATTAAACTTTTTGTAACAGAGGAATAATATTTTTATTTTTAATGCTAGTAACATAGCATGCAAAAGTTTAATGCTAGCTTTTTAACAAAGAAAAGGAGTGTCATGTTTGCATAGTTTAAATGTTGGTAATTTTTCATTACTAGACTATTAACCGTGCTTTTCACATATCTAAAATTTAATTCTACTCATTCTATAGTTGGTAATTTTATACATGACAACTCCATTGTTCATTAACAGCATATAGAAGTGATTTCCTCAGGCTCGTAGGTAGCATTTGCAATGAGAGGAACAAGATGAGGAGTTGGTGGACGTGATCAAATGACACAAGCTAGTATACATCCAATTGAAGGGAGCATATCTAGTGGCCTAACTCCTTAGGAGCAGCCTAGTACTTGGACTCGGATGATTGAACAAAACGCAGCAATGGATGACCAAACACAGCCCCCATACATGGTTTGGAATACTGAGTTAATGATAATGACAATGGTCCAGTTACAAGGAATGAGAAAAATGGTAGGAAATATTGCATTCTACCATTAAAATATGATTGCTTGCACTACAAACATATGATGTTATATGGTTTTATTTTAGTGCAGTGGCATTTTAGTGCACATGATAGTTGTGGTTTTGTTTTGTGCATTTGAGTTGTGGTTCTTTTCTGTGCATGAGTTGTGCTTTTTTTATTGGTTTGTTAATTATTTTGGTGTTGTTTAAAATACACTATTACCATGCTATCCAATTGTGGTTCTGAGTTGTGGTTTCAGTCCATGAACGCAACTTTGGTAATGAAATTTGTATAAAAATTATTTAGTAAGATTGATAGCAACTGCAACATTGCATGCTATATATAATTTGTTACTTCTACTCAACATAGCACACCTACACTTTGTCTTACATTTGGAGATGTTCAAATTCACTTTGTTTTGTACTTGGAGATCTGTGATACTCGTACCCCATAATATTCCATGGAATGTTAATAAAAGTAAGATTATCATCATATATGTATACTCTCTAACATATGTTGTTTTTTATGTGTAAATTTTAATGGCAATACTGCATGGGTATTTGTTAAAATACACGATGTAATTAGTATTATTGGTAGGGAAAGGACCACCAATGAGGAGGTGTCGTGGACCAGCTGGGTGCACTGAATTTATTACATAAATATGGTCTCATACCTTTAAAGATCAACGATGGTGAAAGGGCATCATCATATAAGAATGCGGTGTTCTTTAGTACAAAAGTAACATGGATTATTAAGTCTTATGCAACCATCGTTCAAAATAGTTGGAATGTTGTAGATGCTCAAGAGAAAGAGGTGCTTACCCATCGTGTCAAGGTATTAAACTGAAAATTTATAAAGAATTCCATAGTTGGTATATTTTAAAATTCTTATTACAATGAATTGATGACATAATTGGTTTAATTCTAGATTAGGGCAAAAGGAATCATTGTGAGATGGTCGAGAAGAACCTCGAGAAGAAGTTTAATGACTTTCACTACTAGTTTCAAAGGATATACATGGGCTGTACAACACACCAGGAGGCATTACTGAAGCACACCTCATTGGTGGAACCAAATGTATGGAAAATGTTATGTGAGAGATGGGAAAGTGAAGAATTCAAGGTAAAAATTGACATATAGAAGTTTGAGAATATAAGATATTATAGATTTAGTGCAAATTTATTGGAAAGTGATCATGTGTTGAGTATTGTTAACATTATTATCATTAATAATGCAGAAAATACCAGACCAAAATAAGGAGAATAGGAAAAGGCAACGTGTGAACCACACAATAGGTAGAAAGTCATTTGTGAGGTTACAACAAGAAATGATAAGCTTATTGTGATTTCCAATATATAATTAAGCTCATTGCTTAGTGCTAGTTTTTGCATTGATAGTAAATCTAAATATATTGCTGTAAAATATGTGAGGGAGAGAGCTCATCAAACTCAATAAACTTCTATAAAAAAAACTAGATGGTCTAAGAAGAAAGGGGGATTTGTCACTCCCATGATAGAAACACTTTATGTGATGTGCTTTAACTTACTAGCTTTATACTATATTGTCCCATTCATAAATGGTAGAGAGCTTAGTTGGTTCATCTAGTTATAACTCTTATAATTGTTTTCATCAAAATAAGATGCAAGAGAAGTATAATGAGATCGAGCCTGAGGAGCGCACAAATGAAGCTACAAATGATATACTCAAAGAAGTGTTAGGACATAGATTTGGTCACACGAAAGGACTTGGTGGTTCAGTTATACTTGAACCTAGTCTATCATCTATGTTGGCACAAGTTGAGCACCTAACTCAACAAAATGAGAAATATAAAAATGAGGTAATGATGCACAAGATGGAATTGGATGAACTAAAAAAGGGATGTTCATCAATTATTGGTTTGGAAACAATCCCATGACCAAATGATGGATCACTCAACACATGAAAGAGTATCTAATGGAGACACTACTAGAAATCCTCAGTTGAATAGGTTTCTATTTTAGCTTTTTTGTGATAATTTGTTAAGACAATATTGTTAACTATTTTGGGGTAAGGTTATAATTTTATTTATAGCTAGTAGAAAATGGTGCAGGTTTTGAACTTGGTTATTTTGGCTGAATGGCATCAAAACAGATTGACTACTATATATTTTATGGAGATTTTTTCTTGGTTAATCATTTTGGTCAAGGTTATGATACCAAACATTGTAAGTGTGCTTTTTTCACTCCTTCCAAGGGCATGTCTTCTCTTTAAATGGTTAAGAGAGTTGATGATGTACATGGTTAAGCATGCTTATTTTTTGTGATAAAGAAAGAATATGCTACTAGTAGTTTTTAAGTAATTAAAATCTGTTGGTAAGTTTTTCTAATGTATTAGGTAAATTATATTTACAAATGTCGAATATGCACGTAAAGTTTATGTTAGCATTTTGGTCAATCTGTTTAATCATTTGGTCAAGGTTATGATACCAAACATTGTAAATATGGTTTTTCTCCCCTTTCAGATGCATGTCTTGTCTTTACATGGTTAAGAGAGTTTATATTTGCTATATTATATATCCAGGTGATATAAAAACCAGCAACCTGAGAGTTTCATATATACTAGTTAATTAGAACCTGAGGGCTAATCTTCATGTCATAGATAAAGAACCACCTGCTGGTATATTATATTTACAAATATTGAATATGCATGTAAAGTTTATGTGAGATGAGCTTTGTGTTGGTTTTCATGTTGACTTTAATTTGTTGCATTACAATTGCTAATTTGTTTGTAATTGTTTGAATCTCTGTAATTTTTAGGTGGACAAGCTTTAAAAAGTTGCTCTTCTTCAACTTGTCATGTTTTGATGCACCAATGAGCCTGCAAGATGCTACATACATACTACACGCTTAGTTTTAAATGTATAGCCATTTTGAAACGATTTCAACTAGTAGCACATATTGGAGTGTCAAGTGGCAGTATGAATTAAAAATGTAAGCTTGATTTTGCATGACATTTACCCTTTCTATAACCTTCTATTGTGTAAATGATATAAAAGGTAATGAGATGTGGTTTGCATGAAACCTCAATTTCAAGCTTGTATGTAAGCGAGATGTGATTAACCAAACACTTTAATTCCTAATGTAATACTGAATGAGATGTGTTTATATATGAAAAGACCTCAAAATTGCTATTAAACTGCTATGCAAAGTATCAAAATCTAACTAATTGGTAGAGTACAAAAATTATCAGAGGACTCTTAATGAATAATTAAATTGCTATTAAAACAGGGTACTTGTTTAAACAAAGACTGCACATAATGAATTGTGCAAATGATCAATTTTGTCAAAAATTATTATATGAAAAAGCTAATTAATTGATCAGAGATTGAGGTTCATACTGAGGCAATAGATGAATTCTTGTCTAATTACGTACCTATCCAATCATGATCACCCATAATACGCATTGCACATTCAACAACCTATCCAAGTGGAACCAATTTCCACGATGTGTAAATGGTTGTCGAAAAACCATAGCATCGCTGCATTGGTTTCATGCCGCTATTGAGATTCTCATAAGTCATAACGAAGATCACTTTTGCGGTGGACTAATCTCAACGAAGATGACTTTTACAGTGGCCCCATCTCACCAAAGGAACATCCCTGCAGTGGCCAAAACTCGTCGTAAGATCAATTCATTTTTCGATGATTTTCCACCGTGTTGAACCTAAAGTTTCAAGTCTCGTATCTACTTATAAATATTGATGATAAAAAAAAAAATTTAAAACTCAAACTCAAGTTTTCTACGCATGAAGAGAATTAAGCAAATCAAGAAATCAGGCATGAGCAAAAAGAAGAATAAGTCTACAAATGAAACTCATAGAATAATTTTATACATCTATTAAAATTTAAAATTAAATTAAATATCAAAATTAATATTTTCTCATAATGCATCAAATTGCATTTTTTACCTTTGCATAACTTTTTTAAAATATTTAATTTCAATTTTTTTTTTCACATATGCATAAAAATTTGAATTTATAATATGATTGACTGTCATCTTTGACATGTGCATGTGTTGTTTGAAAATTTTGAAAAGTGATTGTATATTTTTTTGACAAATATAAAAGATAGATGATTTTGTTTGAAAATCTTGAAGGGTGGTTGTATTTTTTTTTTTTTTTTACATATGCAAAAAGAAGATGATTTGATTTGAAAAATAAATCATGTTTATTTTGTCATGTATAAAAAGTAAAAAATTTGATTTGATTTCCTTGAAAAATAAATAGAGTTTTATTTGTAAGAGGATGTGTATAACCCTTGTGTGTGTAGAATGTGTTCTATACAGGAAATAGTTGAATCACTAAGTGTGAGGTGATTGCAAGTGTAGATGGTGTTCTACATGGATTCTTTGTACCGGTATTACTTAAATGTGCAATAGATTTTTATCTCCATTTGAAAAAGATTGAATAGTGAATTTGGAATTCTCAATGGGTAGCTTGAGGCGAGGACATAGACAGTGGGGCTGGATCTCGTTAAAATATCGAGTTTGCTTTTTATTGCCCTTACTATTTATATTTCCTACTGCTTCGTATTTTGTTTATACTTTTATATTATGTATTTGATTTATAATTGTTAATTTTTTAATATAACTAAATTCACTCCCGCTTGTGTTAGTCATCTAGGCAACAATTGGTATCAGAGTAAGGGCTCTATTATAAGATTAATTATCTGTTGAGTTAAGATCATATGACTAACATTACAGTTATATTCGCTGAAGGTCAATCCAGTAGTCGGCCTTCGCTATTTTGTGGAGACAATTATATTTTCTGAAAAATTAAAATGAGAATATTCCTTCAGTCTCAAGGTCGTAAAATCTGGAAATGCATTGTAAATGGACCTTATATTCTAACAAAAATTATTGATGGAGTAAAGGTCAACAAGGAAGAAGAAGAGTTTGATCGTGAAAATGATAGACGTTATACAGTGAATGTAATGGCTATGAATTTTCTGTATAATACTCTCAATGGCAAAAAATTTAACAGGATAATGACTTGCAGGACGGTAAAGAAAATTTGGAACAACTTGGAAGTAACTTATGAAGGAATTTCGCAAGTCAAAAAATCAAAAATTTATATTCTTACGCATAAATATGAAATGTTCAAAATGAATGATGATAAATCTATTTCCTCTATGTATACTCGTTTTACTAATATTATAAATAGTTTGACAGCTCTTGAAAAAATTTATTTCAGCTCGGAGTTAGTAAAGAAAATTCTCAACTCTTTACCAAAACGTTGGGAATCAAAAGTGACGGCGATTCTTGAAACTAAAGATATCAAAAAACTCAAAGTAAATTAACTCATCAGGTCACTTATTACTCATGAGTACACATTGAAAAGAGAAGAAGAATAAAGAAAGCAAAAGAAGAGTCTGGCATTCAAAACTGTTCCCCATGAAAATGAAAGCGATGAAGATGAGGAAAGCGATAACTAAGATGAGAAAATTGCAATGATCACAAGAAAATTCAGAGATTTTTAAAGAAAAATAAATCTCATCTAAGAAAATCTTTCAAAAGATTTTCCAACAAAAATACAGGAAAAACGACTCATTAACTTATTATAAATGCAAAATGTCAGGACATATCAAGGCAGATTGTCTTCTGCTAAAAAAAGATTGATACAAGGGTAAGAAAGTAATAAGAGTTACATGGGATGATAATTCAAGTAGTTCAGACAGCGACACAAGTAATGAAAAATCTGTAAATTTTTATCTTTTGGCTAAAGATGATCTTGAGGTAACAAATTTTGAAAATATTGAAAATCCTTCTTATGAAGAATTACAAAATATTTTAGAAAAAATATATGAGGAACTTAAAAAATTGGGTATCAAGTATACCATTTTGAAAAAGAAAAATTCTTCTTTAACAGATGAAAATATAATTTTAAAAGATGAAAATGATGAGCTGAAAAAGAAATTGACTGATTTAGAAAATATTGTTAAAAACTTTACAAATGGAAAAAGAAATTTTGAAAAACTTCTTAGTAGTCAAAAATGTATTTTTCAAAAGGTAGACTTGAGATACATGCCAAAAGAAAAATTTAAACCCTATAAAAATTTGTTTTGATAAACTGATTAAATCAAAATCAGATTTTCAAAATTCTTTTCATAAAAATGGATTTATCAAAGAAAAATATTATTACAATCACTCAAAATTTTCAAATATGTCATATGTTATTTATAATTTTTGTAATAAAAATTATTATAATTATCATGCTTGTCATATTAAAATAAAACATACAATGACTATTAAAACTATATGGGTACCAAAAAATCTTATTTCTTTTAATACTAATAAATAAAGGATCCAAAGAACTTGGGTACCAATAATTTTCTTAATTATTTTTGTAGGTATGTATGAAGTCTTCTACAGGTAAAAGTAAATGGTTTTTAGACAACGGATACTCAAGAAACATGACAGGAGATAAAACTAAATTCATTGACCTCACTTCTAAAGAAGAAGGACGCGTGACATTTGGAAACAATTCAAAAGGGAATATCATGGGAATAAAAGGTACAAGTAATACAAATAGTCTCAATTTCAACAAAAAGAATACAATGGAAGAAGTCTAACATGGAGACATCAGAAAAGATCATCAAAACTTAGTACAAGATGCAATCAAATAGTGGAAACATGTGAAAGATCATCCAGTGGAACAAATTCTAGGAGAACCTTTACGAGGTGTAAATACTCGATCTTCTCTTAGAAATATTTGCAATTACAATGCTTTTCTATCTCAAATTGAAGCCAAAAGTATTGATGAAGTACTGCTTGATGAATTATGGATATTAGCTATGCAAGAAGAGCTAAATCAGTTTGAAGGAAATGATGTTTGGACACTTGTTCCTAGACCCAAAAATCACCTGTTATTGGAGCAAAATGAGTTTTTAGAAATAAGAAAGATGAGTCAGGAATCATCACTAGAAACAAGACTTGAATCGCAGTCCAAGGTTTCAACCAAGAGGAATGAATCGATTATGATGAAACATATGCACCTGTCGTAAGATTAGAAATTATTCGAATGTTACTTGCATATGTATGTTATAAAAATTTCAAGTTTTTTTCAAATGGATGTTAAAAATGCTTTCTTAAATGGTTTTATAAATGAAGAGGTATACGTTGAGCAACCTTCAGATTTTGAAAATCATATTTCTCCTAATCATATTTTTAAGCTCACAAAGCATTATATGGACTCAAACAAGCTCCTAAACCTTAGTATGAGAGGTTTAGTGGTTTTTAACTGGAAAAAGGTTTTTCAATAGGAAAGATCGATACAACTCTTTTCATTATATATGAACATGATGATATTCTTCTAGTTCAAATTTATGTGGAGGATATAATATTTGGTACTACTAATGAAAATATGTGCCAAGATTTTGTTAAGAGTATGTAGGAAGAATTTGAAATGAGCATGATGGGAGAACTTAATTTCTTTCTCGGATTGCAAATCAAGCAAATAAAAAGTGGAACATATATTAATCAGTCAAAATATATTAAAAAGTTATTCAAAAAGTTTGAGATGGAAAGTGTAAAGATAATTGGAATACCAATGAGTCCAACCACCAAACTTGATAAAGATGAAAGATGTAAGTCAATTGACTTAAAGGTATATCGAGGTATGATTGATAGTTTATTATATTTGACAGCTAGTAGACCTGATTTTATGTTCAGTGTATATTTATGTGCACGTTTTCAATCATCTCCAAAGTAATCTCATTTGATTGCAGTCAAGCATATTTTTAGATTTCTTGCCGGTACCATTGACCTAGGGTTATAGTTTCCTAAGCATACTTCTTTCGATCTTATTAGTTATTCAAATGCGGATTATGCTGTTGCAAAGTTGATCGAAAAAGTAGTAGTGAAACATGTCATTTCTTAGGTCATGCACTATTTTATGGTTTAGTAAAAAGTAAAATTTTGTTGCATTATCTACTGCTGAGGCAGAATATGTTACTGCAGGTAGTTGTTATGTTCAAATTTTTTATATGAACCAACAACTTGAAGATTTTAAGTTAATGTACAATCATATTCCTATTAAATGAAATAATACTAGTGTTATAAATCTTTCAAAAAATCCAATACAACATTTTAGGACTAAACATATTGAATTTAGATATTATTTTCTTAGAGATCATGTGCAGAAATGTGATATTGTACTAGAATTCACAAGCACACACGAACAATTGGCAGACATTTTCACAAAACCCCTACCAGAAGATAGATTATGCATGATTAGAAGAGAAATAGGAATGATGCATGCCATGAATATCTGTTAAATATTTTTATTCCATTATCTCAAATGACCTACAGAAACTTGAGACGTTTAACCTCATCATTCAAATGCATTTGTCCCTTATAGATCATCATGTCATCCTTGTCTAAAGGATTAGGCAATCAAAATGAAGAGGCAAGTAAAGATTTTAAATCCTTATTCTATTGGTTTAACTCTACTATTTTTTTATTAGACTCATAAACATATCATTGAAGTACAGAGACTGTTTTGCTAAGTTTCTCAATTTGGCAAGTTTTAGACTGCAACCGAGCGAAAAAAGTAACAATGGAAGACGAGTATCGAGTTCCAAAACTCACAAGCTCATAAATGACATCATGATATGATTTATTAGTCAAATCAGTCTCTTGCTGCTTCATGGAATCTACGACGAATGCAGAATTAGATTGATCACGAGAAGTACTGAAGAAAAATTAATGTGCCATTACAAAATTGTAGAATGAAAATGCAGACGAATTATAAAGATGAAAAGAATATTTGATACGAAATAGATAAAACTAAGGATTGCTCTTATAGAGACGGAAATAAGAACAAGACAAGCTATCATAATTTCAAATCTCTGCAATATCTCATTTGTTAATAACGTCAAACAGATTTAAATCTCCTTCCGCACCGAATTTTTAGAGTTAGTAGGCCTTTAGCCTTTGCAGTTTTTGTTGGCCATAGATGACTCCAATTATTCAACTCTATAAAAAATCTTCTTTCGTACTAAATTGTCAGAACTAGGTCTCGAGCCTTTTCAAGTTTTGTCGGACACGGGTGGTGCCAATTATTCAATTCTCTATAATTTCTACTAACGTACCGTTTTATTTGGTTATTGGTTATTGCAGGAAGAAATTTTATTGAAACCAATTACGATTCCCTTTTAATGATGCCAAAAGGGAGAGAAGTCCTATACTAATATTATACTACCCTGTTATATATACTAGAATCATGTCTATATTTTATTTGAAAAACTAACGCATATTTTCAGGAGGAGCTTAAATATTACTACAGGTCGCAGATTTTCACTGAGTATTTGTCATCATAAAAAAAAAAAGATTATTGAATCCAAGATTTCAAGTCTCGTAACTACGTATGGATTTTGATAATAACAAATAAATTCAAAACTCAAACTCAAGTTGTCTACGCATGAAGAGAGTTAAGCACATCAAAAAATCAAACATGAGCAAAAAGAAGAATAAGTCTACAAATGAAACTCATAAAATAATTTTGTACATTTCTTAAGATTTGAAATTGGATTAAAACTCAAAATTAATATTTTTTCATAATGCATAAAATTGCATTTTTTACATTTGCATAACTTTATTAAAATATTTAATTTCAAAAATTATTATCTTTTTCCACATATGCATACAGATTTTAATTTGTAAGATGATTGATTGTCATTTTTAACATGTGCATATGTTATTGAAAATCTTGAAGGGTAGTTGTCTGTTTTTTTGACAAATGCAAAAGATAATTGATTTTGTTTGAAAATCTTGAAGGGTGTTTATGTGTTTTTTTGAAATATGCAAAAAGAAAATGATTTGGTTTGAAAAATAAATCATACTTATTTTGTCATGTATGAAAAGTAAAATATTTGATTTGATATCCTTGAAAAATGAATGGCGTTGTCTTTGACAAATATAAAAATGAGATGTTTTTATTTGAATTTTTTGAAAAGTGAATAGTACTCTTATTTGACATGTGAACATTTTTAAATTTGAATATGAAAACTCATTTGTCTATAAATAGCTCATTTGAGTTTTACAAAAATAACAATAAGAGCTTACACATCAAAAACTCTTATTCTCTCTTCTCTAAATTTTGTACCCAAATCCTTGTTCATTTTAAGAGAGATATAGTTTGTACTGTATTGTTCTTATTTTACTCAATGAGAAGTGTACTTTGATAGTCTACCAACTATCAGCTCTTGTATTTGTAAGAGAGTGCGTATAACCCTTGTGTGTGTAGAAGGTGTTCTACATAGGGAATAATTGAATCACTAAGTGTGAGCTGATTGCAAGTATAGAGGGTGTTCTACACGGATTCTTTGTAGCAGTGTTGCTCAAAGGTGTAATAAGTTTTCATCTCCACCTGAAGGAGTCTAAATAGTAAATTTGGGATCTTCAATGGGTAACTTGAGGAGAGGACGTAAGCAGAAGGGCTGAATCTTGTTAAAATACTGAATTTGGTTCTTCTTGCCCTTACTCTATTTCCTGTTGCTTCATATTTTGTTTATACTTTATATTATTTATTTAATTGTTAATTGTTAATTTTTTAATATAACCCAATTCACTTCCCCTATTGTGTTAGTTATCTGGACAACACATCGAAAATGCCTTCAAACCCTAGGAAGAAATCGTATTTTGCTGTGGGAAAGGTCGCCGACAAAGTGGTGGGCAATTGCAGCCTCCCTGTAGTTATCCCCGAAATTGATCGGACCGAGCGCATTATTTCCAGCCGATTTGTAATGAACAAAAATGGCAATAGTTGATTGTTTGTTGCGAGAAAAGGGGCAAACGTGGTAAATTTTACTCTCCGAAAAAGGACAAAATTGTTGTAGTGACACAAGCCCTAGTTGGTGGGGAGTTCCAATATCTACGTATCTACTTGATTTTGATATAGAAATATAATAAATTAATGAATAGTATTTTTTCCCCTTTTTTGAGAAAGAATGAATAGTATTCTATTACTTATTTAGAAGTACACCTTCTGGTTCAGATCATGGCTTTGGATCAAGCTTATTGCCGCTCAACTTGGTTTGCTTGTGTAGTTGTACTTTTACTAGTCGGTAACTTGTTTTCTATGTTGACTTTGCTCTTTTTCTTAATCCCACATCAGTGGGGTTTGTAAAAGGGGACATGCCATGGGATTATAAAAGGAGGTTTAGCCTCTTTAGTTAATTATACGAGTTAGAAACTCATCTAGTAATTTTTGACTTTAATTAAATTCTTCTGTTGTCATTTTTGTATGTAAAAAGGAAAAGAGGTAAAAGTTAAAGTTTTACTAGTGAAAAAGTTTTTGTGGGTATCGTTGGAGTGAGAAGAAAAAATTGTGTGATTGTAACAATTTTTCACATAATGAATTTTCTCCTTTGGATCTGGTGGTTTTTCTCTTGTTTTGGAGTTTTCCACGTAAATTCTTGTGTTGTTTTATTTCTCTATTTTTCTTGATATTCTATCAAAAGTAGATCCTGGTGGGAGAAATTTAGGAGGTCAAGATTCCCAATAAGTGGTATTAGAGCCACTAAGTTCTTTTGGCGGGGTTGAGTTTTGGTGTGGTAGTGTGGATACATATGGTCTAAAGAGGTTCTGTCTAGTAGATTGAAAATTTTAAGTGTGTCCGCTGTGACCCTCCAATCTTTCTTGAGAACTTACTTAGTGGATATTATTCATTTCTATGGTAAAATTCATCGAAGTTATGTCAGGAGGTAGGACTTCAAATCCTATCAGATTTGAGGTAGAGAAATTTGATAGAAGAATCAATTTTGGCTTGTGGCAAGTGAAAGTCAAGAATATCTTGATTCAATCAGGATTACACAACATTGAAAGGCAGACTAATCCCTGAAGATAGTAGCGGTTCTAGCGCTACTAGTGAAACTAGGAGCAGATTAGGAATGAGCGATGAAAATTGGGAGGATTTGGATTTGAGAGCAGCAAGTGCAATTCGTTTGTGCTTAGCCAAAAATATTCTTGCAAATGTGTATAGAATATTCACGGCAAGTGGACTCTGGGAAAAGCTCAAAGAGTTGTATCAGACGAAGGGTATCTCGAACCGAGTGTACCTGAAGGAGCAGTTTCATACACTGCGTATGAGTGAAGATACGACTATTTCAGATCATTTAAGTGTTCTCAATGACATTGTTTCTGAGCTGGAATCTATTGGAGTTAAAATTGATGATGAGGATTAAGCCTTGAGATTGATTTGGTCTTTTCCATCTTCCTATAAGCATATGAAGCTTATTTTGATACATGAGAATGAGAAAATATTTTTTTCAAAGGTTACCAGTAAATTGTTTTTTGAAGAAATGACGCTGGGTGGTAGAAGTAATGGTTCACTTGATAACTTAGCAATGGTAACAACTGGTGATTGGAAGAGGAAGAACTCCATGAAAAAGAAAGCAGTTTGCTGAGTGTGTGGACAACTTGAGCACGTCAGAAGAAATTATCCAAGAAGTGGAGCACATTCAGCAAAAATCTCCAAGCCAGTAAATGGAGATACTGATAATGAAACTAATGTTGTATCTCTATTCACAGAAGATGATGTCTGTTAAAAGTGATATATACATCCTCATGACATGTTATTAATCCCAAAAGTTGTCATGATAGAGGATGTATTAATATTAGTTGTTCCATAAGTTTGCATACGGGCATTGGTTTGGCATTGATGCAGAATATGTAGTAGAAATTCATGTCGATGGCTGATAAACTTCCAGGAAAACCAAACTTGGAAGTTGCACCATAATTTTTCTGTAAGGTTATTTTTCAATATGGGCCGAAGTGAAATACTTGGAATTGGTTTATTCTGAGCAAGTATACTTTTATGGTGGAGCATGATAGCGAAAGCTTAAATATCCTTTTTTTGCGGTGGAGCGTGACTATGAAATCAGTCAAAGTCGTAAGGTGGAGATTGTTGATTTTGCTCCTTTTCTTAATCCCGCATCGGTGTGGTTTGTAAAAGGGGGCAGACTATGTGGTTATAAAAGGAGGCCTAACCTCCTTAGTTAATTACACCAGTTAGAAACTTATCTAATAACTTTTGACTTTAATTAAATTCTTCTGTTGTTATTTTTGTATGTAAAAAAAAAAGTTAAAGTTAAAATTTTATTAGTGGAAAAGCTTTTGTAGGTGTCGTTGGGGTGAGAAGAAAAAATTATGTAATTATAACAATTTTTCACATAGTGAATTTTATTCTCTGGGTCTCGTAGTTTTTCTCTTATTTTAGAATTTTTCACGTAAATTCTTGTATTGTATTTATTTTTCTATTTTTCTTAATATTCTGTCAAAAGTAGATCCTGATGAGAAAAATTTAAGAGATCAAGGTTGCCAACATTCTGTACTCTATGCTCTATGTTGAGCTAGCTTGAGTTCATCATATGCAATAATCGTACATGTTTGTTTTTGAGAACCCCCTTCGAAAGCTCTCGTCACTCTGAAAGAGATTAAGCTCTAGTTTGAGAAAAGGTTCCACTTAAATGTTTTTTTTTTTTTTCCTCCTCATAATTACCTGGACGCAGATACTGTTGACAGGCTTTAGCCTAGTTTTGCTTCGAAGGCCTCGTTCAAAATCATACACCCGTCGAAGCCCAACTTCATCTCCAAAAAAACTTCGACGATGCAACTCTACTCTCAACTGCTTCCAAGACACTCAGCCCAATTTCTCAAAGTGGAGTAAAATGAAGGCAAAATTGAAGGCTAGAGGCAGAGCTCATATAAATTAAATTAAATGATATAACTGCACAAATATGCACGCTCTCGATCGAGCATGAAAGCGTCAGAAGAGAGAAACATAGATTTCGTAATTAAGATCCTTTTGACCAAGTGGGAATCGCATCCAAATGCCAAGAGATCCTGCGTGTGAGACCTTTGATTTATTATAATTTGATTTTTACTTGAGTTGATCTTAACAATATTTTAACTACCTTAAATAAAGTTGGATTTGGCGGCCAAAGTAGTTGAAGAGATGCTTATATTTCTACATATTTTTATTCAACAAAATTCTTTTTGGAAGTCTTTTTATGTTCGATCATGTGTTTCACGTAATTGGTTTCAAGAAAATGATATCTTCATTGATTGCCCCTATAATTACCTATTTTTTCTACTCTCTAGATTTTGCCAAGCCTAACTAATTCAAGATATTCTTAACATTACAAATTATTTTTTCGTACCTTTTATACATTTTATTAATGTGATTGATTGTATCATTTTATTTAATAGAAAGTAATTATTTTGAGCAATCATGTAAATAAAGTACACAAAGAATATATATAAAATGATTAAAATATGATAGAACTCTTTTAAATATTTGCATTTTATCGTATTTAATTTACTGCTGAAAGCACGCAAGTGGTGTTGATGTAGTCAACTACGTCTTAGATGCACAGTTGCTAGTGTTTGCTGGCTGACACCGTAAGCAAAAAAGCATGTCGAAAGCACGCCTTCGATCATGATATTAATCTACAATTAACATGTACGTCCTTTTTCTTCTATCAATAATATTATTTTTGTTTTTTTCTTTGCTAAATAACATGGAAATTGGAAAGTTACCTACTCCATATTGTTGTTGTCATGGATTACGCAAACCTCTAAATCCTAACCTTTTTTTTTTCCAGCCAATGAGACATAGAGATAAGAAAAGAAACCCAAACTTTTTCTGCAATATGAATTGGGGCGTGCTGGAATCTGTCGACGACCGACGGGTACAAACAATCGATGATGTCGACAATGACGAATGAATTGGTGACTATGATCACGACAACAGTAGTGATGATAACGATCTGTGACAGCATTGCCTGCCATTATATAAAAACTTCATCAGATAGTCGGCTTATCAAATAACAGCATTAACAATAGTTTTGGGTAAAATTTTTCTTTAAAAAAATATAAATTTCTATCATTTAAAAAAAAATTATCATATTTAATTAATGATAAAGAGAAAAATGAAATGAACGAACGAAATTTATCAGCCACCCTTGTTCCACCACTAAATTATATGAATGATCTCACCACTATTATTTTAAATTCTGCATAGTGACTTGCATAGTAACTTGCATAGTAATTTCAAAGCCTATAAATAAGAGTTTCAGTTGTAATGAAATTCATAAGAAAAAATAGAGAGAGAAAGAAAGTTTTAGTTCTTAAGAGTTTCAGAGAGAATTTCTTATTTCTCTTTTGCAATATAGTTCCTTTCTTTAAATTTCATAACACGTTATTAGTACGACGGTTCTGCCAATTCTGAAGCTAGTGGCCTTATTCCTCTGTAAGTTTTTCAATATATTATTTGAAATCTTTGATATATTTTATTGATGATTATCTGTGTGAATTTATAAATATATTTTCTGAAATACACATATTTATTATTTATATGTGTAGAAAATGGCAAATCTTACAAAATTGGAATTTGTTGCTCTTGATATATCTGGGAAAAATTATTTATCCTGGATACTTGATGCTGAAATACATCTTGATGCCATGAACCTGGGAGAAACTATTAAAGAAGGAAATCAAGCATCCCTGCAGGAACGTGCTAAAATAATGATTTTCCTTCGCCACCATCTTCATGAAGAATTGAAAACTGAATATCTCACTGTAAAAGATCCCTATATTTTGTAGAACAATTTAAGGGAGAGATATGAACACCAGAAGACTGTCATCCTCCCAAGAGCTCGTTCTCAATGGATGCACCTGAGGTTGCAAGATTATAAAAGTGTTAGTGAGTATAATTCCGCACTTTTTAAAATAAGCTCAGTATTAAAATTATGCGGTGAGAAAATCACCGATGAAGATATGCTAGAGAAGACTTTTACTACATTTCATGCCTCGAATGTGCTCCTGCAGCAGCAGTATCGAGAGAGAAAGTTCAAGAAATATTCTGAACTTATATCATGTCTTCTAGTAGCTGAGCAGAATAATGAGCTCTTATTAGAAATCCACCAGTCACGCCCTACTGGGTCAATATCATTCCCTGAAGTGAATGGTAACAGGTTTGCATCATTCCCAGAAGTGAATGGTGCATCCTTTAGAAGAAATCGGAGGCGTAGACGTGGTAGGAGAAATTATAGAAATGTTGGTCCCAGGAATGACAACATTAAAAGGGATTATAATATACCATATCACCAGAAGTGGTACAATTCAGAGAGGGGTAAAAATCCTCAGAATAATTCTTCGAAGAAAAGTGAAGAGGTGTGCCATAGATGTGGAATGACTGGACATTGGTCACGTACCTGTCGTATGGCCAGGCATTTAGCTGATTTATATCAAGCTTCTACTAAAGGAAAGAATAAAGTGCATGAAACAAATTTAGTAGAACCATCAGATGATTTATTAGATTCAGTAGATGTAGAAGTTACTCATCTTGATGTATCTAATTTCTTTAATCATTCTGATGGTAGTATTGAACACTTAATTGGAGATGGAAGTGTTCCACTCAATTAATGTATTTTCTTTCTATCAGTAATAAAAGTTTTGTATATTTTGTAGAATCATGGATCACATTGATGAGTTTTTTATCTCTGAGTTGAATGATAAAGATATATGTCTGGCTGACAGTACTACAACTCACACAATTCTCAAAGAAAAGAAATATTTTCAAAATCTAACACTAAGTAAAGCCTATGTCCATACCATATCAAGTTCATCGGATTTAATTGAGGGCTCCGGAAGAGCTTATATTGTGTTGCCTAATGGCACCAAATTTTGTATTGATGATGCTCTATTCTCTTCACAATCCAGAAGAAATTTATTGAGTTTCAAAGATATACGTCGTAATGATTACCATATTGAAACGACCAATGAAGGCAGTAAAGAGCATCTTCTTATTACTAAAACAGTATCGAGCCAGAAGCTCGTATTAGAAAAACTGCCTGCTCTATGTTCTGGATTGTATTATACAAAAATGAGAACAATTGAAGCATATGTGGTAATGCACCAAAAGTGCATTGACCCTAAAGTATTTATGACTTGGCATGATCGCCTTGGACATCCGGGTTCTATAATGATGAGACGAATTATTGAAAATTCGCATGGGTATCCCTTAAAGAATCAAAAGATATTTCTACCTAATGAATCTCCGTGCTCTGCATGTTCTCAAGGTAAGTTAATTATTAGACCATCTCCCTCAAAAATCATTGTTGAATCTACATCCTTTTTACAAAGGATTCACGGAGATATATGTGGGCCTATTCATCCATCAAGTGGACCATTTAGATATTTTATGGTTCTAATTGATGCATCTAGTCGATGGTCACATGTTTGTCTTCTTTCCACTAGAAATGTTGCATTTGCTAGACTTCTTGCTCAGATAATTAAACTACGAGCACAATTTCCTGAGTATCCAATTAAGACCATTCGATTGGATAATACAGGTGAATTTTCATCTCAAGTTTTTGATGATTATTGCATGTCAATAGGAATAGATGTTGAACATCCTGTTGCCCATACACACACACAAAACGGTTTAGTTAAGTCTTTGATCAAAAGACTTCAACTAATCGCTAGACCTTTACTTATGAAATCAAGACTACCTATTTCTGTTTGGGGACATGCTATACTTCATGCAGCATCTCTAATTCGCATTAGACCATCTGCATATCATAAATATTCTCCATTACAGCTTGCATTTGGTCAACAACCAAATATTTCTCATCTTCGTACTTTTGGATGTGCTGTATATGTTCCAATTGCACCTCCACAACGTACAAAAATGGGCCCTCAACGTAGACTTGGGATATATGTTGGTTTTGATTCTCCATCCATTATTAGATACCTTGAACCCCTTACAGGGGATATGTTTAAAGCACGTTTTGAGGATTGTCATTTTGACGAATCAAATTTTCCGTTAATGGATAAAAAAAAGTCGGTGCCTGAAGCACGACAAGATATTACTTGGGATAATAAAACCCTGTCTCATTTTGATCCTCCTACAAATGAATGTAAACGGGAAGTTCAAAGGATTATTCATTTGCAAAATGTTGCAAATCAGTTACCGGATGTATTTACTGACACTAAAGGTGTAGTAAAATCTTATATTCCTGCTGTTAATGCTCCAGCAAGGATTGAAGTCCCTGAAGGACAAATTGTCAAAGTAGCAATAGGTGAATCTAAAATACGCCTGAAGCGTGGAAGACCTATTGGTGCAAAAGACAAAATTCCCAGAAGGAAAAGAATACAAAATGAATTTGGTGTTCCTGAAGAACACGTACCCACAATACAGGCCACAAATATAATTGGTGCTCCTAAAGAGCTTAAATTTTCTATTCCAGAACCTCCTGAAGAGGAAACTCTTGAAGAGTATAAATCTCCTAAAAATGGACCTCCTGAAGAGGTGTGTCATGAAATGTTTTCCCCTGAAAAGGAACAGGTACCTGAAAATAATGAGATCTCAATACATTTCATGAAAACTGGAGAAATTCTGGATAGAAATAAAACTGTTATCGACAACATATTTTCATATAAAATGGCCATTGACATTACTAGAAGTAATGAAGAAAGTGAGCTAAAAAGCGTCGAAGAATGTCGACGTAGAAATGATTGGCCAAAATGGAAAACAGCTATTGAAGCTGAATTAAATTCGCTAGCAAAACGAGAAGTATTTGGATCTGTTGTCCAAACACCAAAGGGTTTAATGCCTGTTGGATATAAGTGGGTATTTGTACGAAAACGTAATGAGAAAAATGAAATTGTGCGATACAAAGCACGGCTTGTTGCACAAGGTTTCCCGCAGAAACTCGGGATTGATTATGAAGAAACATACTCTCCCGTTATGGATGCAATCACATTTAGATGTTTGATTAGTCTGGTTGTTACAAAAGGATTAGAAATGCGGTTGATAGATGTGGTCACTGCATATTTATATGGATCCTTAGACCATGACATATATATGAAAATCCCTAAAGGATATAAGATGCCTGAAGCATCTACAAGTACATCTAGAAATATGTACTCAATCAGACTACAAAGATCTTTATATGGGTTGAAGCAATCCGGACGCATGTGGTATAATCGCTTAAGCGAATATCTATTGAAAGAAGGATTTGAGAATAATCTTATATGCCCATGTGTTTTTATTAAGAAATCAGAATCCAGATTTGTCATTATTGTGATTTATGTTGATGATTTAAATATTGTGGGAACTCCTGAAGAGATCTCAAAAACCGCTATATATTTAAAGAATGAATTTGAAATGAAAGATCTTGGCAAAACAAAATTTTGTCTCGGCCTGCAGCTTGAGCACTTGCCAAATGGAATTTTTATTTATCAGTCCATGTATACTGAGAAAGTCCTAAAGCATTTTTATATGGACAAATCTCATCCTCTGAGTACTCCAATGATTGTTCGAACACTTGATGTGAAGAAAGATCCATTCCGTCCTTGTGATGACGATGAAGAAATTTTTGGTCCTGAAGTACCATATCTCAGTGCAATTGGAGCTTTGATGTATCTTGCAAATTGCACTCGACCAGATATTACATTCTCAGTTAATCTGCTTGCAAGATATAGTTCTGCACCAACTCGAAGGCATTGGAATGGCATTAAACATGTCCTTCGTTACCTTCATGGTACGGTTGATATGAAATTATTTTATCAATATAGTTCAAGTCCAGAATTGATTGGGTATGCAGATGCAGGTTATCTTTCAGACCCACACAAAGGTAGATCTCAAACTGGATATTTATTTACTTATGGAGATACTGCCATATCATGGAGATATGTTAAGCAGACACTATCTGCTACCTCTTCAAATCACTCAGAGATCATTGCTATTCATGAAGCAAGTCGAGAGTGTATTTGGTTGAGATCAGTTATTTAACATATCCAGGAAAAGTGTGGACTTCCCATGATCAATAATAGCCCAACAATCTTATATGAAGATAATACTGCTTGTATCACTCAAATCAGAGGAGGATATATCAAAGGTGACAGAACCAAACATATTTCACCGAAATTCTTTTATACTCATGAACTTCAAGAAAAAGGTGAAATTGATGTAAAGCAGATACGATCTAGTGATAATCTGGCAGATTTATTCACAAAGGCGTTACCAACTTCCACATTTAAGAAAATTGTGCATAACATTGGAATGCGAAGACTCAATGATCTTTTGTCATGCACTTTTCAGGGGGAGTAAATGTACTGATTGTACTCTTTTTCCTTCGCTGAGGTTTTGTCCCACTGGGTTTTCCTCTGCAAGGTTTTAATGAGGCAATCTTAAAGCACTTGTGGATTCATAAGAAGACTGTACTCTTTTTCTTTCGCCATTAGTTTTTCTTCCCACTGGGTTTTTACTTGGCAAGGTTTTAACGAGACAGATATCTTATTGGCGGTCATTCAAGGGGGAGTGAAATGAACGAACGAAATTTATCAGCCGCCCCTGTCCCACCACTAAATTATGTGAATGACCCCACCACTATTATTTTAAATTTCGCATAGTGACTTACATAGTGACTTGCATAGTAACTTGCATAGTAATTTCAAAGCCTATAAATAGGGGCTTCAGTTGTAATGAAATTCATAAGAAAAAATAGAGAGAGAAAGAAAGTTTTAGTTCTTAAGAGTTTCAGAGAGAATTTCTTATTTCTCTTTTGCAATAATAGTTCATTTCTTTAAGTTTCATAACAAAAAAATAATTTTTTTTCACTTATAATAAGTAGTAATCCTTTAAGTTTAGAGGGTTACTATTTATAAATAAAAAATAAATTTTTATTTCCTTCTCCCATTATTAATAAAATAGGATAAACTTTTTTGAAAAATATGTAAATTTATTTTTTTTTGAAAAAAAGGTTTAACAAAATCATTAATAATGCTCTAAGGTGCTAGCTAGCATTGAGCAGTGCTCACTTCTCATTTTCTTTTCTTTTATCTCTGGATATTGGGTTTTTATATTTATTTTTTTAATCACAAAAATAATATGAGTAAAACTATAAGAATGAGATCTTATAAATAGCATATCATATATCCTAATTATCATTTATCAAAAAATGAGCTAGTATATCCCAATTCTTCTCTTATTTTCTGATCTGATACTCTATCCAAAATTATCTTAGAAGAAACCCATCTCTGCCATAGATTAGGCTGCGTAATTTGGATGATGAGGCGTTCCCAAATTATTTGAATTGATATATATATATACATATATTATATGAATAGTAGTATTTTATAAGTCTCTTTAAGATATGAATTCGAAGGTAAATAAATTAAGATATATGTTTGAATATATGAAATGAGTTCAAATGTGTTTACTTTTGTTTTTCTTCATCGAGAAGCAAATTGTGCTGCTCATTAGCGAGCTAAACTTGCATTATAAGTGTTTGAAAGTGAGCAAACTTGGATTGAAGATAACCCAATACAGATTGTATCTACCATTTTGATAGAATAGTCTATGTAATGTTGACTGAATTTTCTGTCTTTGCATTTTTACATCAATGGAAATCCTTTTATTCTTTTAAAAAAATGTGTTTACTTTTTTTTTATAAGAAATTAAAAAAAAATTGAGTCCAATTATAAATAATTGATTTAAGATAGATTGAATTGATTTTAACAACCAAACACACTCTAATCTCCTGGCCAAGCCAGTAAGACAACAAATGGTTAAAAAAAGGGAAGAAAAAAAAAAAAGAAATTGAATAATGCTTTCATGTAGACGTAGCCAATTCCAGATTCTCGATCTATACAAACCAAGTCAATTGAATGCTTTTTCAAAGGTTTCAGGTTAGCTTTTACGTACTATATATATATTGTTGTCTAGTTTTTTAGTTCATCTCGAGTACTAGTTGGCATTAATATATGAAGTGCCGTGACAAATTAACCGTATGCGTTTCAATATAGAAAAGCTTTTAAATGCTTATAGTTTTGCTTTCCATTGCCAAAGAGTATATAAGTCAGATCGCTCGTACAAAGTTTTATTTTTTGTTTTCATGATCATGTTATGGAACAATTTACATGTTTCTATATCCAACAGTACTGAATTAAAGATCATAAACAAGCTTTGGAAATTAGAGCAATATCCCAGCTCCAACAAAATTTAGCAACAATTTTGGAGGTTAGAGCATTAAAAAATTTACTTCCCATCAATGGATACATGGGATTTGGAGGTCAGAGTATCAAAAAAAAAAAAACTCCTTGGGAAAATTGTTGCTGAACGCCTGTTTCTTCGGTCGCATGAAATATATATATATATATATATATATATATACATATAACTGCATCACTTAACTTACGAACTAAGTCATTTTTATTGGAATATGGTATCTAATCTATTCTAAGACTTTGTTCAGAAGGTTGTAATTAATGACTAATCAGAGTGTCTCACTCTCAATCTCAACATTTTTCTGAACATAGAAAGCAGCACACAATTAGGATGACTTATTATACCTGATAATACTCATAGAGAGAATATCTGAAATTTCGTTTTTACAAAACTCTAAAATCTCACTATTCATTTGAATAGGTCTGCATTTGGTTAGAAAATTTTTTTCAGATAAATCCTTAATATATGGAAGTGAAACAACATGTTTCTTCATATGTTAGAAAGTATTCAGAAGATTAGAACACAATCCAGCAACAAATTTTTTATGAAAATCTGCATGATTTGATTTATTTGTTTTCTCATTATTAGAAGGCCATTCAAAATCAAATTATTTTTCAATTTTAAAATAAAGTAAATCTTGTTTAAAAGAGGAAATTTCATACTTAAGAGGGTTAATATCATATTTGAGTTCAACAATCTCTTTTTTAATTAAAAAATTCCATGCTGTAAATCATGCATGAAAATATCTTTGGATTTTTTCTTTTCAAAATGTTCAAAAGTTTTTTGAAAACTATATTCTCCTTTAGAAGTTGATGGTTCTTTACGAACTATGATCTTCTTGAGCTGAAGAAGATACTTTTCTTGGAGCTCAGAGTTTTCAATTTGGAAAATCAAAGTAAGTAAAAGATTTTCTTGTTTCTCTTCTTTAGTTAAAACATGAATTTTTTTTAACTCCAGATTTACAATAAGAATTATTGCAATCGCAACCAAGTTTAATATTTGTTGAATCAAATGACTTGACTTTTGAGTAATATTCTGAATCACTAAAACTAAATTTATCGAGGTCAGACGATGAAATCCCTTTTGATGAATGCAATGGTGTCGTCAATATAGGAAAAATGATCCCACCATGCATTTGAAGAAGAAATGTCTTAACAAAATGTCTCATATTTTTTCATAATACCATTTGAAGATCCATGGAATCTTATCTCTCATACTCAAATGAAGTAAATAATTAAATTTTAAATTGTAAGGATTCATTTTGGGTGAATTGAATGTATTGAAATGTGTGATAGCTGGTTGTAAGCTTCCAGGAAATATTTCGAGGATAGTACCAAATTTGGTCCACCATCGTTGGATCCAAAGTGGCAGTGAATGTTTGTACTTCTTATCAAACTTAAGAAACTAAGAGTGCATTTGGTCAGGAGTTGGAAAGAACATGAATTTGAATCATGAATCAATATAATCAAAATAAGTAAAGGAAATATCTAAAAGTTTCTTTGGGGAATAAGGATGAATACTCCATTATTTTTCAATGATAACTTTCAGAATATAAGTACTATGATAAATGATTTATTCATCATGGATTTTTCTCCTGTTATCCCCATGAGATTTTTTGTAAATCTTTTTAAAATGTTTATTCTTCTGTCTAAATGAAGTAATAGGAGGAAGGTCAAATTATTCACAAAAATCTCCCGTCTCATATTTAGCTTTCTTTCTATCTTCATCTGTTGGTGAATCAATCTTTAATCATTACACATATTAGTACTAAGCTTCTTAATTGTACTTATGATATCACCATAAGTATAATTGTCATAATTGAGAATAGATTCACCCCTCTAGGAAGTATCATTCCTAGACCAGTTTCTTATTCCTAAACATCTTATTCATCTTGGTAATAACCAAAACAAAACTCAGGTACTTCTTGATTTTAGGTCTGAGACATTTCCCTACTATATTTCGTAACACATATCCTTGGCTTATAACATCAGTATCTCATGCTCTTAACACGCCTACCTGGCTTCAACTGGGTCTTACTGTTCACTGGTGTATTCAAACGGGGTGGCACCAACAGAAAGAGGTTAGAAAAAACCACATTTGCTTCGTCAAAGATTTCAAAAAACATTAAAAAACTTTTGATCAGTTTACTAGAGTGTGTTAAACCTTTGATTTTAACATTGAAAAACCTTTGAATGGGGTGGCATTTTTAAACCTTTGATTTAAAATATGCCATTACTTTAGTTAAAATTGACCAAATACTTGCTTAAATAAAATAAGAACAACACTCAACTAGTGTGTTAGACAAAAGTGGCGAAAGGGGTTGATTTCAATGAAGTTAATATTTCCTCTACTGATGATTCATCTGATGATGGTTTTAACATTGATTTCATTCAAAATAATTTTCAAGATATTCTTTTAGAAAAATCTAAAAAAAATATGACATGCAAATGCTAAAATAATTAATAAAGATAAATTGGACTAAAAAGATATTCCATTGAACATACATACAAAATTATAATAAATATATCACTCAGAAGCTGAGTCATCTGATTCAACAAATATTAATCTTGGTTGCGATTGTAATCATTCTTGTTGCAAATCTGGAGTTAAAACAATTTATGTTTTAATTAAAGAAGATGAACAAGAAAATATTTTACTTACTTTGATTTTCCAAATTGAAAACCCTGAACTCAAAGAAAAGTACCTCCTTCAGCTCAAGAAAACCATGGTTCATAAAGAACCATCAACTCCTAAAGGAGAAATTAGTTTTCAAGAAACTTTGAGACGTTTACTTGGCTCAGTTTACAAATTTTTTCCTCCATTCCTCAAAAACAGAATATTTCAAAAAAATTTACTTTCAAAGTCTGTTCTACGTTGAACCAAACAGGTCTATGGACACAGACCCATTCAAAATTACTATTCGATATTTTCCTCCCACATTCCACTAGATTCCAGAAAATCCAAATAAAAATCATCAATTATATATATATATACACACACACACCTTCCTCGCAAGCACTTCTCCCTCTACATGATCCTTAATCGCAACCGTTAATGTTATACTCTTCCTAGGTGAAGTAAAACTTCAGAATGAAAAACAATACTCTTTGAGCACAATGGAATTGGGTTAATGTGTTCGTCTCAGCGCCCATGGACTTTGGGATTAATTATGAGCAGGGCCGACTTAATCATAAGGCCGCCATTTAGACCATTGCCTAAGGCCATACTTTATACAAGACCTCCAAAAATAAAAGTGATTAGATTTTTTTTTTTGAGTTTAAAAAAAAATCATCTCATTAAATAAAATTTAAATAGTTTTTATATTTTTCAATTTGTATAAGGCCTCATAATACTAAATTTAAATTTTCAATACAATGAATTACTTATCTTTTAAAATAATTTTATTAAGACCATGCTAAATTGAGATACAAAATTTGTATTAAGGTCTCATTTCATATAAATTATCTTATCAAATATAAATTAAAAAAAATTATTTAAATATTTAAATAAAATCTCATTTTATTTCCTTATAATAATTTATATTTTATTATATTATATATAATTATGAATGACTCACTTAAATTTTGTCTTAAGCCTCAATATATATTAAGCCGGCCCTGTGAGTGTATAGGCACTTAATTGAATGAAGATGCTATATATATTATATACTTTAATCTGGGAAAGGTTGTGCGTCTAGAAATATTTCTTTTTCACCGGGTTATTATAAACTCTGGGAAGCAAAGAATTTAGTCCCCATTTGTATTCAAAACTAACTCAACTCATCTTCATTTTATCATTACAATTTTATAATTTTTTTATACAAAACACAAATTTCTATATGCATGTTTCAAATCTCAATACACATTTTAAAAATTCTAATACACTTTTTTCAAATTCTAAAATAAAAATAATATTAAAAAATAAATTAAACTCATCTCAACTCATCTCATTTTTTAATCTAAATGGAGTCCAATCTTTAAAGGGCAACCCTAATGCATGATTCTAGATATAGTACTATCTTTGTCGGATCTTTTCATAGCTCTTTGGTTAATTTAAGATAGCTCTGGGTCCATTTCTATCTTTTGTCAATTTCTGAAACATGATCTTACATTATTATTCTATTAACAATGTTTTTTTTTTCCGTCTTTGAAACAATTTTTCTAACAGATAAAATTATAGGTGGAATGTCACCGTCTAGACTTTGGATATAAGGCATGCACTAGTGTCCGAGAGCTTAAAATGGAGTATTGTTGAAAAAATTATTTGATACTGATCTATCTTATAATTACGACATCGTGTAATTAAAAATATATATAGCTTAGACCATTTTAATCAGCATGATATTATATATAATAAGACGAAAATATCATACGTTTGTATTAGCAAGGCTACAAATTAATGTGAGTTGAAAATGCTTTTCTTCACAGTTTAGAAAGATGCATGGAGTAGTACTCGACCCTCATGCTGGTGATCAGACATATGGTCCCAGCGGCCTGTTGGACAAATTTTTTGACTAATATATATATATAGGAGGCCCCAGATCATGGATAAATGGAAGGAATGGGTTTATCTTGTGAATCAATAATAATAATAATAATAATAGGAATGGAAAGGGACTCATCTTGGGGATAATTACATCATGACATGCCTTGCACTCTTTTTTTTTTTTTAATTTTTGCATTATTTTCATTTGTCGATAAAAAACTTGATGATTTATTTATCATGTAGATCAATCAATCGATTGATTAATCTTACTATAAGAAAAATAAATATTTGTAATGGATTAATTATGTCAAAAATGACCATTTACTACGAAATAGACTCATTTTAGTAGAGAATAATTATTTCGATAGAGAATGACTGGTCATAAATAAGCAATTTTATTATAACTAACTAGATAATTCCATATATAATTATGTAGATAAATATGTGTTTAGATACTAGAATGATAAAAATGATAAATTATATGTTAGCTAGTGTGAGGTTTGTTTGTTTGTTTGCTTTTTTTTTTTTTTTGTCTTTTTTTTTAGCCAGTGTGAGGTTTTAGAATGATGAAAAGCGTTTCTTAAAAATTGTATTTAGAGACTTACTTGGTCACGGGTGATCAAGGAGTCAATTAGGACTCACTTTTACTTTCTTTTTAGCTCCCATTTTTCTTCAAATTAATTAAGTAATGCAAAGACTCAATCCTTGATGTTCTAATCGAACTTATTTAGGATAAGGACCAATATTTAACGACTCAAAATCTATGTGATAATATAGTACTACTTCTTCAGCAAATTAAATTCTGCTCAGAATTAAGAAAGTTGATATGGGTAGATAGACATTGATGGCAAAGGATACATTCTGAACCTCAATCTCACTTGCAGCTAATTTCTGTATATAGTTGCTAACATATAGGATCGATATTGTTATAGTACCAATCAAGAATCTTACTGATTTCATTACGCATACAGTTGCGACTTTGCATGAAAGACTAGAGATCAATATATATACATGAGAGTTGCTGCATGTACATGGCGCGCGCGGAAGAATTACAACATCAGAAATATAATATATATATATATATATATATATTTAAAATCTTGCTGTGCACAAATTTTAACCTTAGATAATAAAATATTACTAATTACGAATACATGCATCGCCAAGATCAGTGACCGAATTTGCGAATTTGCAAGCAAATAACAAAATAAATTGCTACATATATATAGTATTTGTCTTTTTAAATAATTACAAACTGGTAATCCAAAGAGACAGATCAGAGAGAATTAAAAGCTGTTCTAATTAACTTAATTAGCTCATTTTTATACTATATATTGAACTAAATATGTACAAATTAATTAAGCTCATTTATTATTCCTACATATAAATATTATGACACAGAGATTCCTGAAGAAATCGGAGTTCTGGCCTTAAGGATATGCCTAGCTAGCTAAGCTAGCAAGCTGCTGATGGATTGGCGAATGGATTGTAGAAGTGAGGCTTTGGCGCCCCAATTGAAAAAGGATTTGTAGAAGAGCCATCACCAGCAGCAGAGGTAACCCTCTCGCATGAAGGGCACAGAGTTAGAGTGGCTGCAGGAATCTGCATATAAAAAGGCGCAGCTATTTTTTTCAATGATTTCAGCTCTTGAAGCTCTATCTGTAGCCTCTTGTTCTCTTCTGTTAGTGTCTCACAGCGTTTCTTCATTAATTCATAATCTACTTCTGTTTGCTTCAGCTTAGTCCTACATATATATAAATATATTTGGAGATCAAGGGAGGAAAATTAGAAAAGGAATCAAAATTCTCTCATTCATGCAAACATAAAACTAAACCTTGGTGGAGATTATTATTATGAGGACTGCTATAGTCAATTTATATAAAAATAATTTCACAGACTGAACGACATGATTTTATGCATGATCTATTAATTATACTTTACAATAAAAATAAATTTACAATATGAGAATCACATGAAATTATCACGTTAATTTATGATATTATTTTTGTGTAATCTGGTAATATATATTCTCTATTATTATATATCTTTAAAGATGTAATCAAAGGTTAGTGAATTGAACCTGGCTCTCCTGTTCTGGAACCACACTTCTACTTGTCTCGGTCGAAGATTCAGCTGCTGAGCCAAGTCTTTCTTTTGCTTCTAATAATTCCAATAATTAAAAAAAAAAAAAAAGAGAAAAGGATAATAATGTTCAGCACACAATTGATCATGAGCGTCTGCGGAGATATTAGGGATTAATTATCGAAATAAAAGATCAAAGATGGCATACAGGGTTGAGAGTAGCGTGTTCTTTAAAGTTGTCTTCCAAAACACCCGATTGCTCTTTTGTGAGTCTGAGTTTCTTCCTTGGACTAGCCTGATCTTCATCCTCATCGCTTACCCTTGAACACATGACTCTTTCTACCTCAACCTCAACCTCTTCTTCCCCGGACTCTCTCTCCTTCTTGATACTGGACGAGTTTGAAAACGATGATCCTCCGCTGACAGAAGATGCCTGCTTTTGCAAATCAACAGATTCATCGCACACTTTTCCTACTTTCATCTCTGTATCAAGCAATTGGTACGTTGTCGTTTCGACCTCTGATGGACCTAACGTAAGAGAAGGGAACAGGTTGTCGTACTTTAAGTAGAACTTCTCCTTCTTCCCCTTCTTCTTTTCTAGATGATCAGGCTGCAAGTCATGGCCGTTTTCTGGGTTTTCGTCGGCGCTGCCTAGTGCAAGAGCAAGGCCTGTGTTACGAACATCCTGGAGATCACCCATTGTATATATGAACCCTATTATTCTTGTTGAAGTAGAGCACCGAATATATATCGAAAAGATTATATTTATGGAGGGCAATTAGGTGATGTTCTTGATCCAAAAATAATGGAGGAATGTGTGAAAAATGGTATTCTTGTGGGAAGGGCGGCGTGGGGAGTCGGTATTAATCAGCAAGGAAAGAAACGAATTATGAGTGGAGAGATGGGAATTATAATTTCCCATCTTCCTTTGTCGTCATAGGTTGACCATAACAAATTAGAAATCTCTCTCTCTCTCTCTCTCTCTCTCTCTCTCATGCAATGTATGAATCAGTACTATGGAGTCACCCACAAATAAAAGGAGTATACAATGTATGGAGTTACATATCAAACAAGGTATACGGGGAATCACACATGGAAAGTTGATGTAAATAACCCATTAATAAAAAGAGAATATAATATATATATATATATATTTATATATATATTTAGGCTCTTTTACCTTTTCTTCGACATTAGTCTTCATAATATCTTAACTTTCCAACGCCCAATAATTAATTTATTCCACAATTAGTCCTGTCAGTATAAATTACTGTTTAAATATTACTCCGTACCTCTTCAAAATATATATATATATATATATATATTACTCCATGCGTATGTGCTTTGGTAATCACAATCACTAAGTTAATATTTTAAGGATCATTAATAATTATTATTCTTTATAATTTTTTATCCAAATAATTTTACTATTCGGGGAGAGATAGACATAATATATATATATATAGGAGTCTCGGTACTATTATAATCAAGTAGGTATATTATAATCTCAATCTCGATCTCATAATAAGTGGATATCTTATAATCAAGTACGTATATTATAAGAAATATATATATATAACCAATTAACTGTAATCAAAATAACTGTTTTTATTATAAATAATTTATTTTTGTTATAAATAATTTTTTTGATTCTAATTAATTATTTATATATACCTATTTTCCCAGATAATCTTGTCTAGGGAGGGGTTATTAAATTTAAGCTACATGATTATATTGTACATGCAAGGTCATGACTAGAGAAAACAGTAAACACAAGTGAATACATTAAAATACATGATAGTCATGAGTTTATGTTGGAAAAAAAAAAAAACAATGCATGGAGACAACAATCATGCGCAGATGTGTGCCACAATGTTGAGCTAGTTGCAGACCACCCGAAATGTTCCTCCACTACATGCCTCAATCACTTCGCACACATGGAGACCACCCGAAATGGTACTCCGAGCGGCAGGCAGGCTTGGCTCTAATGAGAAGTCAGTTTTGGCAACATCAATTAATTGATAATTGCTTTGATTTATTTTGACTTGATTATCTCTAGGGGGATATGGAGATCATATGACCATATGGCCGATATATATATATTTAAATCATGGGAAGATGTAAATTTAACTATTTAATTTATAACTTAATTCAAATAGACGATAATCATGTACCGATAACTTGAGCATGTAGATATGGAGTTAATCTATTTTTAAGTCAATGTGTAAATAATTTGAATACATTATCCATATATATCATTTAGATTGTAATATTCAAAATTTAAGATTTATCTTCTAAATCAAATTATGCCATATAAGTAGTGTGATCATCTAAAGTCCTTAGAATAGTAGTAATCTGTAGATGGGAAATTCTACATAAAAGCCTTACACCAGTACATATATCTACCTAATTAATATGTGATATATTTGTCATTTTTCTTTCAATCTTAATGTTTAAATATGTGTGTGTTTAAATAAAAATAACAAAAATGACAATTAATTACGTATTAATTAGATGAAGATGTGTGGTATAAGGTTTCTTTGTAGCATTAATCTCATCTAGTGTAGATATACATAGTTACATACTAGCTAGGTAACCATTTAATTTGGTTAATGTCCCATACAAAAAACGATTAATGTGGAGAAGAGGATATATTGTTCCTTGGAATAATTTAGTAATTATAAATGATCGATTATAAGGCAGCATATCAAAATTCAAACTCAGATTCAAATGCATGCGCAACAAGTTGATCTAATCAAAGATATATATGATCACCAGCGTCCTTTGATCAATTCCAAGTTAGATATTTAACTTCTTCTTTTTTTTGTAATTCAAAGTGTAAGTACTTTCGGATAGATCGATGATTGTAAATGAATCATTTATTACAATAGATGTGCAATATTGATGTTTTAATATCGAAGAAACCAAAACATGACTAATTTACACCAATTTTCATCAACTATTAAATATTAATTCTAAACTCAAAACATGACTAGGCGGCCTCGTTCATCTTTTTAAGTTCATTTTTATTCAATTTATCTTATTTAATCATTACATTTTTTTTTAATTTTTATACAAAATAAAATAATTGATTTAATTTTTTAAAATTTTAAAATAAAAATAATATTAAAAATATATATTCTTAGGGCTGTACATTAAAGCCGATACCCGACCCGACCCGAATTTCCGATAAGTGCCGACCCGAATTTCCGACTCGAACAGCGGTAATCGGGTAATCGGTTATTACCCGTTACCCCGATCGTGATCCTATATATTCCCAAACCCTAGCCTTCTGTCAACCAAAAATCTCGCTTCCGTTTTTGCTGAAGTGCCGCTGCCTCTATACTGTCTCTCGGTTTCTCCTTTTAATGGGCATTCTCTCGCTGCTCTAAACTCAAAATCAGGTAACAATCGAGTGAAGTGTATTCTCTTTCTCCTCTTAAGAGTTTTAGGCTTTGGTGTTTTTGTTTTGATATAGGTCTTGTACAGAGTGAAGGAAGCAGCCATGGAACAAACAAGTAGAGGTCGCCTCTCTGTTTTTGTTTTTTTTTTGTTTTGTTTTGATGTTGGTTTGGCTTTCTTGGGCGACCAAAGGCACAATACTGTAGTAAGTGAGGAATTTATCGAGCTTGATCTGAGAGAAGCAAAGCGACGTTAAGGGATGGACAGCGGATAAGGAAGGCTTAGAGGCTACCAGAAACTTGACGGCAAGGTTGCAGACGAAAATTTACACAAAAGAGCGCTGATCCATTGAACAGCACAAAAAAGCACGGATCCATTGAAAACTCTTTGGAGGTTCGTGGACTGATATCTTGTTCAAGAGATTTGCGATTGAGAGAAATATCAACTAATACAAATGCTTTATTTGCCTATGGTGCGATTAGGTGAAATGGGAGTGGGGCAGAAATCTCGATTAGGTGGGAATTCGAACGATGGAACGAGCTGGGTTTGGAAAAAAAAAACGGGTAATCGGTTAATCGGGTATCGGCTAAACGGAAGCGATTTGTTCTCGGGTCGGGTCGGAAATATTCATTTCGGATCGGGTCGGATGAACATTAAATCTTGATCATTGCATCACTACTGCTAGGGCCAGTTCAATGCATGATATATATGTTTTGTTTAAATTAGTAAAATTGAACCATTACCAACCGAATTATTATTATACACCACTTGTAATTGTAATTTTGCCACACACATTTATAAAGCGCGCTGCAGTCAGATAAAGCATCCCTTTCGTTTGAAAATAGTTGATGGGAAATGATTGCGATACGGTACGGTTGATCCACCGTCGAATCGATAACTTGCAGGTGAGTCATAATGAATAAGAATTTCGCATCAATCGGCCGACATCTAACTGTCGAGAAATAATGATCAAGCACGGATTATTAATGAAAGTAACACAATACATTTTACAATATTTATATAATATAAATTATAAAATAAAAATATTATTATAAACTGGTTTAAAAAATTAATATCACTTATAAAAATATTTTTATTTTATAATATATATTATATAAACTATTATATAAATTATTGTGAATTTATCATTTTCCATCATTAATACCTTTGATTCATTTGTTTTAAATGTTGCATGATATCATGCATGTTGTAAGAAATTAAATAGTAATTCAATGGTACGACCATGAAGAAAATTAATGAAGTAGTCAAAGATATTCATTGCTAGGTCATAAAAAGTTATCTTAATTGGAGGCATTAATAGAGGACTATACGAGAGCCTTAATTGACAAGTTTCTTTACAATATGGGTGCATGAATCAACAGATAGGCATTGACTTTGCTACAGTGCATGGACAAAGTGGGTGTGGACATATATTTTATAGTCGAAAAGGGATGATTCACAGAAATTGGAGTGAGAATAGACTAATCTTTTCTAAATCAAAGACAGCCCAAACGACAAAAAACTAAAGGAAAATAGAAAGCTTAAAAACAAAGGATACCGAAAAGCACTAATGTTAGTTATCCTTCATCAACCCTATATATATTTATTGACAACCAAAGATTAGTGTCCGACATGTGCATGCCGCATGGAAGTGGCAAGGGATAGGGCTTTTTGGACCCACTAATGATTTGGCATGATGGGCATTTGAGTCTAAAGATGAGGATGATGACGATGATTATGACGACCACGACGAATTATGGAGCGTAAATATTGGCAATGATAGAGGGCAAGGGAAGCGAAGATGGTGGTGGTGTTGAAGATAAGGTTTTTCAGATGTGTTCCGGGCTATAAGGCCAGCCAACCAGTGGGAGTAAGGGATTATGCTCTTTATTTCTTGGCTTTTCCCACTTCCTTTTTCCTCACATTCCAACCGTCCATAACGAAGGAAGCCCCCACCTTTTGTTTCCTTTCTTTCTACTATATTGGCTTTTGTTTGTCACCTAGTACGTTGCACTTTAAGCAATATTATTGTTAGCATCTAGTTCTTTATCTAATCTAGAGAGAGAGAGAGAGAGAAAGCTGTATGATCATTGGCCCATGGCGCATGCATGACTTTGTTAAGCATGCAGGTCTCTAGAGACCTGGTTACGCCAAAGTTTTTTGTCCTAGGTTCTGAACTTGATCTATGTTTAAACTAGAATACGTACCCTAATAATTCCAGGAGATATTGACTGTATATTGTAATTTATCATAAACAAATTAAGACCAATAATCAATGCACTCATGTTCGCAACATATATAATGCATAGCTTTAGCTCGGAATCAGGCTAGTATCGACTCAGAATTTGCCCCAAGATTATGGAACTCCGTCGAATGAATTGTACAAGTACTTTTTTTTTTTCTAAACAAGTATATTATAGATAAAATTAACAAGATACGATAGTCAATAAGACGAGAGGTCCGGCTAATATTCATTCCAAAACAACAAACACAAAAACACAGTAAAAATTGTGGGACCAATCACTTCAACCCCACAAATTTTCAGTAAGGAGAAATCGCTTGAAGCGATTGATACCGACCGAAAAAATTATATGTATACTTTTTCAAAAGAGAGCGAATTTAGAAGGACAAAGAAACGAAAGGCTGTTAAGATTTAAGCAGGTTTGTTTTGAGAAATAAAAATAAAATTTTAAATTTATTTTAAATTTATTATTATATATTTTTTAATTTTTATATAAAATATAGTAAAAAATTTAATTTTTTTAAATTTTAAAATTATTTTTCAAATCTCGAAATAAAATTAATATTAAAAAAATATTTTAATAATATTTTATTTTATTTTAATTTTAATATTTATCTCATTTTATTTTATCTCAACTTTAAAAACAGAAAAACTTACTCGGACAACGTTATATATAGAAGTAGTAGGTAGCTAGTAGATCAGAGCAATATAAGTTCCCAAGTGGGGGCAACATAGGTCTAGTCAGAGCAACATAATCCAGACCTCTTTGATTTTGAAGCAGATATAGCATTAGCTAAATGCACCGACTTTTCTTCAAAAAGCCAAAGCATGGCTACCCCACCCATATCTTCTTCAATATCTTGTTACTATTTGGGTGGGACTAAGCATTCAGAAAAGAGAGCATCTTGCTTGGTTGCCTGCCCTTTTAAGGGAGACCCATGTTAGCCCCCACCTCACCAGTCACGCACCATGAAGGGTGACTGTTTCCTTCCAAAGCTACAAACCCTAGGGAGCACCATACATTGATACGACATATTAGCAAGGTATAATCAATAGCTATTTTTGACCACATTAAAGGACCACATGTCTGCACTGATTTTCACGGGGTTGGAAGATATTGGGATAAAGAATTTTTCATCGGACTTCGTGCTTTTCAATAATATTTATTGAACATTTCTCCTATTTGACACATATTTTTTTTACAAGATACGCTTATACATCTAAATTAAATGGGTTAGAACTTAGCGAATCTAAGAAAAAATTTAAAGTCAGATTCTGTACGTTGATCAAAACATCCTTAATAAAAACCGCGTCCTTCGTAAATAGTCTTGGATGAAAGAAAATGCTTAAGAAATTTTACCTATTCTGAAAGAGGATGCACATTAAAATGTGAATGCAATCAATATGCAACTTTAGGCCTATTTGTGTGTCAAACCTATATCTCAATTTCACATAAGAAGTTAAACATATCTCAACATACTTAATACATTCAAACCCATCTAAACAAGACACATAAATATTCATATTCACAAATCAACTTATATCATCTAAAATCACCTCAACCGTAAAAACACAAGTAACCTAAGTAGCTAGAGGGGGCGGGCTTCTTGTAACTGTTGTAAGTCATGTCGGTCGGAACATGCATCTAGCCATGCAACTAGAAGCACAACTCTTTTGAGGCCCAACCCAGCTTTAATTTAGATAGTTGGGCTGATCTCAATTGGCCCAAATTTCAGAAATATTGATAAAAATAAAGGCCTGTGTTTTGTAGTTTTTACAAAAATAAAAGATCTTTGTTTTCTACCATTGTTATATAAAAAAAAAGACCTGTACTTTGTAGTTCCTATAAAAATAAATTATTTTTGTTTTCTAGAAAATCAGGGCACTAAATGAATCCACATTCCACACCCATTTTTAAAAATTGCTGTGTGGAACTTCTTTGAGATTAAATTTTAAGTTGGATCTAATGAAAATTGCAAGAATCATATTTTTTGTCCGTTAATTCTTTTCTTAAGAGTAATACAAGATATAGCATGATTAGGTGCGCAACTTTGAAAAAACTGAAAGTTAATTTACTTATCATTAAAAATTGATTTTTCTTTTTTCTTTTGCATATGGATCTTAGACGTTTCTCTTTATTATACTGGAAGTACATGAATTCCACACAATCTAAAATTAAGTAATATTATATAGTCTTAAGGTTTATAAGTCTCATATTGCATTCATTGATGAAAAAAAGTAAGATCTATTATTAAAATTAATTTTCTAATTTTATATCTAATTAATTTTTCTAAAAAAATATGCGAGACTTACCCACCCTCTTGCGGCAAATAACATATCTCTCTTTAAAACTATATTATTATTATTTTTTTTTCCCCGAGTGGTGTATTGAAAACAACACTGGCTTAACTTTTTACAATCTTTATTTAGGAGAGAAAAAACAAGTTTAAGAACATCTTCATTGACTTGATTAAATGTATATTTAAAATTTAATTAATATCACACTTCTTTATATTTGACCTAGTGACCTCCTATTTGTTATTACCGTTTCTTTATCATAAATGAGGGATGATTAATAAATTTGGACAGGAGTTATTATTATACATGTGACTACTCTATGTTTTTATTTGATTTATTTTACCATATTTAATTTATTTTTATCACATTGGATTAGTAATTTATTTTTATATAAATAATTATTAATATTATTTAATATTAGTTAATACTAACTTGTTTTTATCACATTTTGTAATTTTTTATTTAATTTATTTTTATCACATTTTAGTTAGAGTGAGAAATAATTTTTTAATATTTGACTAAATAATTGTAATCTTTTATCTTTAGTCAAATACTATAAAAAAAATTATTTTAAAAATGCCTAATTCAATATTAAATCTTTTTTACACAAATCATTTAAAATTTGACGGCATTTCTCATTTGGCCATGAGGATGCTCTAAAAGAAATCCTAGTTCATAGATTTGTGATACAAAAAAGTCAGTCGCTAGTTTTCGAGGTAGGCAGGTAAGCGAGAGGTGTCTCTTAAAGATTGACGTGAAGGAGAAGTTAATACGGCTCTAGGGAAGGTTGGGAAGATGTGCTACAAGGTGAAGTGCTTGGTTTGCAATAAGACCACTAGGGGCGGCTGTGGAAACCATGTTCTTTTCGTGTACGAAATAATCCCTGAAGGCTAGCATTGTCATTGTCGAGAATGGCCTGGTGTCAATCCACGAGATCATTCTTCTACCGATGTTTCTCAAAGTCAATCCTCTTCATTGATCACGAACTGTTTGAATAAATTCCTCTGTGAGGATCCTTCATTAATCAAGTCATTTAAATGATCAAAACAACTGCAACCCAGTTCTAATTCTAAATCGAAATCAGCTAGCAATCCTTATCCTAATAATTATTCATTGGATCCATCTTTTGGGAAGACTCCTTTCTCGAAGGCTCTCACACTTCCATCCACAAGTTGTGACAAATAGAAATTTCAGAAATTAAGTAGAAATGATAATGATATTTGAACAAAAGGCCGCTTGAGTGCTTCTTCTTTTGAACAAAGCATACATTCACCAGTGGAGACAATCATGATGAAATTCAGTTGTCAAAAAATATAACATAAAAGAGTGATAACAAATCATTTAGAGCATCCCATTGGAATAATATTTTGTTATCATCAAAAGTGTACATTTTGCATACATACCAAAAATATTATGTCATATTTGATCAAATATGACAAAAAAAATACAGAAAATAGCAAAAAGATGATTTTTGCTTAACTTTTGAATAGTAAATCATCAAATTATAAATTTACCTTTCTTAACAAGTCATATCAGGTTATAAAAGGTTGACCCGTTATCAACTCGTTAATCAATAATGTTTTAACGGATTAATCCATTTTAATACGGACTTATTAAGACTAAATACAAACCTGATATTATTGTGTCGTATTTGTGTTAAGTTAATGAGTCGTATCACATATTGACATCCTTACTTTTCTCATTTTGTACATCATTACTTTAGTTAATGGATGAGAAAGAGAAAGAAAACTGCTAAGCCTAGTTAATAGGCTAGAAAACATAACTTTCACGACCACAAGTGAAAGGTTTTTTTTTATAGGTAATGGTATCCCTACATTTGATTAATAACATGTATACAACCTAGCTCATATCTTCAGTTTCTTCTGCCTTTTTATCACAAATGTACCTTATATTTGAAATTCAAAATCCCATTCGAAATTTTTCAAAAGCTCCCTCCTATAGTTTGGCCAACCTTCAAAGGCAGTAATCCGATAGAGAGAAAATACCACTAGTTGAGATACAACAAGCACTCTTACGTCTAAGAGTACTAGCATTTGACTTATCAAAATTTTCTTTTAAAATTCATGGAAAGTATAAGTTTGATAGAAATGCAACACCTAAAGTACTTGTATTTTATTCTCCTCATTTTCTTTTCCTCATTTTTTATCAGATATGACGAAAGTTTTTTTATGAGTCTAATGTAAGATTTTTTAAGGTGTTTCAATTTTATCAAACTTGTATTTTTAATCAAATTTTGAGAAAAAATTTTGATGAGTCCAATACTAGTACTCTAAAACATCATAATTGTTTCTCTTTTTAGAGGCTAATACTAGTGAATCATCATACACTGTCTTCTCTTTCTTAATCAAAGAACACAAAACTCAGTTGAATTGAAATAAACAAGCTTATCAAAATTCTTTTCAAAACTAATGCTCTGTTACCTTCTATTGTTCAGCCTACTTGTATATGCAAAACTTGACATAAATAAGTATGTATGTCTCATTGCCAAAAGATGTAAATTCACCCTATTCACTCTATGTTTATTTTGGCCCTCCGTATTTAATGTTTTCCGTCTTGTAAATATTAAGTTTTGCATAAACCAAAAGATGCAAAAAGAGATCAATAAAGCTATACGTATAAATTATAAACCGCAATATTAGGCAAAATTATAGTCGAGATGAACAACATGAAATTTTTTTCCAAGGAATGAAGGTTAAGTAATAGGTGCAAAATGACGAACTTAATCATCCAAGTTCATCTCTTTTGATATTATCAAATCTTTGTGTTAGATTATTTTAAATTTCCTCTAATTTGACAAAAGAAGTCTGTAATAGGTACAAAATAACGAACTTAATCAGCCAAGTTCATCTCTTTTGATATTATCAAATCTTTGTGTCGGATTATTTTAAATAATTTCCTCCAATTTGACAAATTATTTTTGAAGTTTCCCTCCAACATGATTTTTTATTAATCCCACATTGGAAAGACAAGCAAAATTTTATTAATTTATAAGTGAATGAGTTTCACAACGCATAAATTAGAAAATAAAGGTAGACACATATTAGTAGTGTCACCCACTACAATGCAGATGCACTGAGCATTTACGCATTGTCGTAAGTGAGAAAGTCTTTTATAATATATGTTTTTTAAATTCAAGTAAAATGATATGTTTTTTCATTTCCTGACAGTTTTATCAACTATCAATGATAGTTATTTAGAAACTATGTTTTAAAATTTTAAATGAAACAATACAAATATTTTGCTATTATATCTTTATGAAGTTTTAAGATTAATGTTCAGAATTTACAATTTGCACAATATATAAATAGTATTGTATCCTAAGGACAAAATTGTTATATTCTCTTATGCAAAATTCATTTTCATGAGTGGGAGACAATGTTTGTCTAAGAAACATATTAACAATCGCCTCATTGTCATATATTCTTTAATCTCTATTTATTTTTTAATACTTTGAGTACTATCTACTCTTTTTTATTGGTCTCCCACGCTTTTCCTTGTTCCCGGTCTTTATGAAGTAGAGAGAGAGAGAGAGAGAGAGAGAGAGAGAGAGAGAGAGAGTGTGTGTGTGTGTGTGTGTGTGTGTGTGTGTGTGTGTGTGTGTGTGTCAATTTGGTGCAATTGAATGGTGGTCACATCCTAAGAGGCACAATACAAAGGGGAGAGGGGCTCAACCTAGGCACGAAAGGGAGACTGGAGTTTCTGAGAACACACAAATTTTTTAAATTTTAGAGGGAAAAAATAGAAGAAATGAAAGAAAAAAATAATGGTAGATACAATCATGAGTTATGTAAGTGTCATACACTTCTTTTGAAAAATAAAGAGATCTACTATTAAAAAATTTCTTTTCCATTTAGATATTGTATTTACTCACTTTTTTTTAAAACAAGAAGCGCATAGTACTTACATTATTTATAATTGTATTTAATATTATTTTGATTAAAAATATTATTTCTCTTTTTGAAAAAATATAAGAATATAATTATCCTTTTCTTAAGTTGAAAAACAAGACATTCATTTAATGCCTCCAAAAACTTTGTTCTTTTTCTAATAGAAATTTGTAAAAAAAAAAAAAAAAGTAACTTGGATAAAAAGAAAGGAAGTCCTTTGCTTGTTGTTCAGTGACAGTGCCAATGTCAGAAATAAATGGCCTTACTTTGTATGCCCTTTTACAAATGGTATTGATAAGATTCAAAACTTAATTTGTCTTGGATAAAAAGAAAATAGATAATAGATGCCTTGGAAAGGAAATTAAATGTTGATTTCGGGGGATTGATTGACCAGTTTACTGTGGAGACTCATTTGGAGACGAGTTTGTTTGGTGGCCTTTTGGACTAGTTGGATTTGCCTAGTCATTTAGAGGGTACATGTGATTATAAACGGTAAATAGAATATCTCATATTGCTAAAGAAAAAGAGGTACAATCAATGTGTTAACATGATCAAGTGGAAGAGGAGGGCTAGGGTCTTTAACATAACTCTCACTAATGAAGCACAATAGATGTTCCTGGACTCATCTATTCCATTGTCAAAAAAAAAGACTTAAGTTGATTGATGTGGAAGATTTGGAATGCAATCACCAGATGAAGAAAAAAAAAGGCAATGCTCACTCCTGCAAAGAGCTTAAAGTTGGCTAAATTGGTAGAGACTACTAGGCAACTCCACCAATAACAATGGTTTGTCTATGTAGCATTCTGCTCCTTCTATTAAATGATCACGAGTCTTGTTGTGCATGCCAAACCTCAATGGCGTGTTTTTAATGTTAGCAATTGATATTAAAGGACGCCCACTATTTTAAAGCCCTCATATATTTCAAATGTCTTGAAAATATTTTAATGAGACATTTCCAGTGTTATTAGACCAAACTTGATTTTAAGAAAAGACATTTGTAATATTTTTGAAAAACTCTAAAATATTATAATTGTAGAAAATAATTTTTATCCAAATGATTTTAGTTATTTAAGATATTTTGGTATTTAAATTATGTTGAAAACTCTAATTAATTACATGGTTTTATCTTCTTAAAAATAATTAGCAAAACTTTATCATTTAATTAATGATGAAAGATTATATTTTATAAACTAAAGTTTAGTTTAAATGATATTCTATCTTAATTCCTCTCATTAATTTCAGTTAAGTTAGTGTTTATGTATTTTCAAATCAATATTTAAAACCCGCCGTTAGATCGATTTGAAGACCCCAAGGTGAAGGGCTTATAAATACCTAAAGAGGGAAATTCAAGTCCCTTCCCTTTTCCTTCTCTCCCTCCTCTTTCCCCTCCAGCACAAAAATACCGCCCTTCAGACCCTTAGCCGTGCGATACAAGGCCCCCATGTGATTATTTCTTTCAGCTCAGCCCTAGCCCCCATTGGTCGTTGTATCACGCCACCACCACAGCACCATCACCTCGCCCGCCACCTCCCAACACTCTTCACCAGTCGAACCCAGCCTTCCCCTCCCTCTCCTAGGATTGTAAAATGAACAAGCTACTCGACAGACAGCTTGAATTCGACTCAACTAAATTCGATTTCAACTCGAATCGAATATTAAATAGACCATTCACAAACACATAAATAAGCTTGACAATTAAACGATACAAATTCGTATAGATTTTGACTGACTCGATTAATATTCATGAGCAAACTCGTATAAGACTTGACTCAACTCGTATAATTTTATATATGTATAATATAATATATATAATTTATAGTATACATAATTATGTATATAGGCATATATTCCCATACATATACTATATATAAATTTATAAACTATAATATTATCTTCTAGTCTTATAGAAGTATATATAAGTTATGATCATGAAATAAATCCAATAAATATATAACATTATATATTTACAAATTACACCATATAGATTATATAGTCCATATACTTTATATATATATATATGTTAGAAGGATGGTCTACTAGAATTAGTTATAGTATATGTATGTTAATATATTAGTAGTGTTAGAAAGATGGTGGTGTTAGAACTAATTTACATTCATAATTTCATATACTATTACTAATATATGGTGGTATATTAGTATAACATATACTAATATACTAATATTAGTATGAAAGAAAGATGGTAGTTTATTACTACAACATATTAGTAGTTATTACAATGTTTGATAATAGATAATATTAACATATCATATTAGTATTAGGATTATAGTGTGTGTGTGTATATATATATATATATATTGTGGTGTGTTAATAAATATATAGTATTATAAATTAATAATTTATTAGTATTACAGTCTTACATAAGATATAACATTATAACATTATAAAATTACAAATTACACCATCTCATTATCGTATTAGTATAATAGTATTATAGAGTCAGACTATAGTATATAATATAACTACAATACTACATTATGAGTAACAAATTAAAATGTTTGATAAAATATAAAGTTTTTATAAAAATAAAATAAAATATAAAGTTAGACAATGTTATCTTTTTGTGGAGTATTAATATTTTATCTATTTTTAATTAATAATATATGAACTTGTAATAATATAAATTATAATGCTCCATCAAGCAACATAAAGTTTTTATAAAAAATATATATCTATATAAAGTTAGACAATTTTATATTTATGAGGAGTATTAATTTTTTTATTTTTTTTATTAACATATGAACTTGTAGTAATGTAGAAATATAATGTTCTATCAAACATCCCTTGACATAATACTAAGTTAACAGTAATGAGTAAGAAATTAAAAATAAGTTTAAATTTTTTAGTGTATTAGTCTATGCAGGGCAACAATGTTAAGAGTTCTAGCTCCATTCAAGAAGTTTGAGGACTTCACTGATTTTACTCTATATTTTTTGTTTTGAAGTTTAATGTACTAAATTTCATAACTTATTATTATAAAGTATTTTCCGATTCACATGTTCCATTAAAATGTCAAATGTTATTTAATGTACCATAGCCATAATACTCTTGAAATCTTCAGGATATAAGTTTGTATTTAATTTGTCATTTTACAAATGCATTTTTTTAAATTTTGTATTATTTATTTTGGATATAAAATATTCTATTAATGAGCCGAGCTCAAGCCGAGCCCAAGCTCATTGACAAAACCGAGCTCGAGTTTGTATTGAATGTAAACGAGCTGAGCTCAGGCATTTTGATAGGCCCAATGTATAAACGAGCTGAGCCCAAATTCGCTTGTCTTGTGAATGAGTCGAGCTCACACATCTCATGCTCGTTCGGGCTCAGCTAGTTTACAGCCCTACCCTCTCCATTGCAGCTCATAACCCGAAATAGGTCTCCTCATTTCACTCAGGTTCCTTCCCCTTGCACAGCCTAGTGCCATTGTACGCCATCCCAACCACCACCACCGTGCCCCACGACCTCTCCCTAGCTTCCCTTTGCCCAGTTGAACCCCCTATCTCTCCCACACACACTTACTCTCCTATGGATTTCTCCACCTATTTGGCATAGATTTGTTGCCGTAGGCGATCGTGCTACCTCCCCCTCGCCACCACAGCTCCACTTGCACCCCTTAGCCACCTTCCATGCATACTTGTAACTAGCCAAGCCTCCCTCTTCATTTCTCTATTTAAGACCCACGGCCACCTTGAGAATACCATGATGCCACCTTTAGCTTCCCCTAGCCATCCCATTGCCTAAACAACTCCTAAATAGCCCAAACTGTGACTTTATAAGGTGGACAACCACCATACACAGCCTTCCACCACTACTGTATGTGGCTAATCGCCATCTTTTATACCTTTAGCCACCACCGCTCATCTACCCTATGACTCTGACCACCTTGTATATCCTAGATCCAGACAAGAAGCCTTAGATCTGGTCCCCAAGATAGCCCCATTCTAAAGTCATGACAGTGATCACGACGGAGTGATTATTGCTTAAGCTACTGGCTTCCGACACGACTAGCTGGGCCAAGCAGCGATGCACGTGTTATCCCCAAAGATGGTATAACTCTCTTTCCCTTTCCCTAGTTATTATTCAAAGTTGGTTAGTTGGTTGGTTTGTTGTAGACTGTACTGTAATAGTTGTGTAGTTGTTATGTAGTCGTGTTGTGGACTTTTTGTGAAATGTGGTTGTGTAACTGAAGGGTTGGATGTATTTGGGAAGTGTGCTATGTAGTTGTGTTATGAACCGTGCTGTAATATGTGTCATACTGGTGATGTGGCATAGTGTGATGTGAAGGGATTACATGTAGTGAAGTGATGCACAGTGTAGCTTGTCACGATGGAATGGATGGTTGCGTAATTGAGTAGCATAAAGTATGATGTAAAGTGTCGAGAATTGTAGAACAGTGTCTAGAGTAGATGTGATATAACTATATGGTTAGAGTGACGGATGTCACCGTATAATAATATTATGGTTGTTGTACGTGTGAAGTGTCAGAAACTATGAACAATGTCCCCAATTAATTGTGATATGACTAGTAGTCCTAGTGTCGAGTGTCACTGTATAACCATATTATGTCTAGGAGTACATCTTAAGTGATGGAGTGGTATAAGATGACATAGCTGGAACATAACAGGATGTCATGTAATGGCATGAGTGCATGACATGTTGTACTCGTGACGGGTTAGAAATTAGTGTAGAAGTGACATGGTGTGATGCCAAATGAAGTGGGGGATAATAGTATAGCTCAGAGTAGTCTTGAACTACATGATACGATAAAGATGTAGTTGTGAAGAAATTTTGTAGTGTAAAGTGTTGGGATGAACTTATAACTAGTCAGGAAGTAAGTAGAGTCTTACCAACCAGGTTAGAAAAGGTTGGTGTCAAACTGTGGTGCTTGTTTATACAAATAAGTGATTAACGTGTTATATATTGATTTTAGGTAATAAAAGGAGATAGGGTACGTGTGTCGGATGGATTTACCATATGTAATGGGTAATTTATCTCAAGCATCCATACATGATACTTAAGCCTCAGAGTTCGCTTAATGTCATGTGGTATGCATGGATAAGAATGAGAATGATGATGAAGCATAGGCTTAGATGTAGGAAGTGACGTGTGTATGAACTAAGATTGAGATGCGTGACTTGGTCGATTCAAGTAATGCATTAGGATGAGGTTTATAGGAAGAGTAAGATTAAGGTACTAGCGTCTTAACCCTCAAGTAAATCATGGAGGTTCATTTTAGTAGATAAACACTTAATATAGGACATTGAGTTTGAAAGAGGTAGTGACCTACTTACTATATCCCTAAAAGTGAATCATAGTAAGGAAAGACATAAAAGTATAGAAGGAAACTGTTCTAAGTGAAATGTAGATTCTTTCTAGCTTAGTTGCTTATGTACTAGATAGGGAATGAAACTGAGGTTATGTGTATGCATGTAGGTTGGTTGTTATTTAAAACTCACGCGAATGGATTGCATAGTATGAGAATAGTATGGAGACTAGGTAAGTATTATGTTCATATACTTTTAGTATTTTCTAAATATTTAAATGAAATGAAAATCAAATGTTTCTCCTTATGATGCTTTCCAAAATGAATAACAATTTTTGAAAACATGTTAAGAATAAGTCTTCAAGTATATGAATATAATGACCATTTTTTGTAGTCCCTTTTTATGCAACTCAAGTATGTAATTGTATGCTTATAGTAGATGTCTATATGTAGTAGTATTGGATGTAGTCTTTAAAATGAAAACATGAGGCTTATACCTTGTGCTTTTATGAATCGATACTTTAGCAATGTGATGAAAATGTTTTAATATATCTCTATGAAGTCTATGCTTTTTATGGATGCCACAAAATGATGGTTCCAATTATGCCTTGATAATGATATTTAAGTTTATGCATATACTTTTAAATGATGTTTTTCCATGCATGAACTGACTAGTAAAAGAATGAAAGAAATGACTAAATGAATGAATGTCATAATGTATGAAAATACATAATGGTCATGATGAACGAATGAATGCATGAAGGGTCATGATGAATGAATGAATGTATGAAGGTACCAATGAATGGGCAGATTGTAATGTCGAGTAAGTAATGCTGGTAATACACCCAGTACTGCCCCCAGACCGATGAATTCTCAACCCGACGCCACAGGCAGAATTAAAATCCAAAGAAAAATCTGCTAACCCCAGCATACAGGGTGTAATATTGTATAATAGCATATGAAAGGTGATAAGAGGATATGCATTCCTCAAATTCTTTAAGAAATGAAGGCACCATGTGGAATAAATGTTTTATGAAAAGAAACCATCTCATTTTAGAAAATCCTCACCCAATAATGCTTTAGAAAAAAAAAAGTGTATATTCTTTCTTGTATGTAAGTACGTATGAGTGATGAATATATGACTAAAATCCTATGTTGCTATATTTTCACAGTATGAAATAATGCTTACTAATTATCCCTCCCACCACAAGAACTAAAACAGCAAAACGTGCCAGGATAGACAGAACCTGTGGGGAAGAGCACAAAAGTCTAGGCATGATAGTTTTAAATGTATAAGAGGCATGTTATTTTCCCGTTGTAAATATTCTTTATTCCAAAAGCATTTTTTATTTTGTAATATACCATCTTGTACCCTAAGTATGTAAGGAAAATTTTTTAAATATGATAATTCCTGTAATCCTTTCTAAAATTATTTTCTAAAGAGTCTAACCACAAGGAAGGGCGTCATAGTCTAACCTAGAACTGTCCGAGAGTTCTCAATTGATGAGGGCTTGGAAACCCTCAAATAGATCGAAAGCTTCACCATCTAGCGAATAAAAATTACCCACAAGTTAATAGTAAAGGATGAAGTGAAGATCTAGCCCATTGACACAAAATGTGGTAGGAAGAATGTGGAATTGATAAGAAATAGAATTGGTTTTTAAAATAGTTTTGTAGTTGATAGTAAAGGATGGAGTTGGGGTCTGTCCATGCTTTGAAAATCTTAGTTGAATGTTAATTTGAATTCATTGACATAATTACATATCTCTATTCATATCACTATGCCAGTTGATAGAAGGAAGTGGCTTTTCATGAGCTTTTGTGGGAATCTAGTTATTGCAAAAAGATCTAAAAGTTAGAATCTCTTACCTACAATTAAGCCTGCTACTATTATAGTTATGTTGTGCATGAGGAATTTTAATGAAATTCTTCTTCAAAGTGAAAAATATGGTGTTGCAACAGACCTTATGGTCAGATGGAAGATTTCATGCTAGCTTTTTAGGAGTGTGGATTGAGTGATATCGCATACAAAGCCGATACGTACACATGGAGTAGTAACAAGGAGGATGATGGCTTCACAAAATAAAAACTAGACCAAGCTTTTGGTAACACTAAGTGGCTCAAATTTTATGGACAACACTCTACTAGTACATAGGCTACCAATTATTTAGATTACTCACCAATACTTGTCTCTTTAAATGCTTTAAATGGTTATATCAGTATAGAGAGATCTTTCATATATGAAGCAAGTTGGGCAAAAAATGAAGTTTGTAATGTAGCTATTCAAGAAGCATGGCAAGACTGAAACATTGATGCAATAATTCCCAGAAAGGTCAGTCTAAGATGATTAATTATAAACTTGAGATGATCAAAAATCTGAATGAATCAAATGATGAGAGTCTTAATACAAAGATCAAATATCTACAATGTGAGGTGAATGCAATACTAGAAGAGGACCACATCAGGTAGAAACAAAGGGCAAAGCAAGTATGACAACACTACTTCTAACGTTGAACTTATTAGCAAAACCTTTTAGGAGTTTTTTGGGATTTACTTGCTATTTCTAACCCTAAAGGTATTGAATTGAGAAGTGTCTTAGCACTCTACACAATTCAGTGACTGAGGATATGCATACTAGCCTCACCCAAGTCTTCTCTACTATGGAAATTAAGGAATCTATTTTTTCAATGATTCCTCTAAGCTCCCCTAAACCTGATAGCTTTCTAATTGTATTTTATCAACAACATTGGGGTACCGCATGACCTAGAGTATGTGCAGCTGTCTTGGATGCTCTTAATCATGGAAGGAGGACACATGGCCTAATGATACTTACATTGCCTTTATACCAAAAAATAAAAAATCCTCAATAGATTTAGAATTAAGACCAATTAAGCTCTGCAATGTCCTTTACAAAATCATTGCAAAAGTTCTAGCCAACAAGTTAAAACTTGTCATTTCTAACTTGATCTCACCAACCTAAAGTGCATTTCTTCTTGGCATGCTCATTACAGACAATAAGATTTTTGCTTTCGAATTTTTACATAAATGAAATGTAGAATGAAGGATGAAGAAGGTTTTATGGCTTTAAAACTATATTGAGTAAAGCCTATAATAGAGTTGAATGAAGATTTCTACGGGCAATTATGGAAAGGATGGGATTTGCACAAAAATGTGTTAATCTTATTGTGCAGTGTGTATCTACTGTGTCTTATTCTCTTTTCATAAATGGATCCCGACAAGAAGGCTTCCCATCTAGATAAATTAGGTAGGGTGATTCCCTTTCACCCTATCTTTTTATACTATACTCTAAGGCCCTCGATTGTTTATTAAATAAGGTATAAATGAATCTTTTGATTACTAGATCTCCTCTCGCCAGAAGTCATGTCTTCATAAATTATCTATTTTTTTTTTTTTTGCAGATGATAGTCTGTTCTGTTACAAAGCAAACTCTCTTGAATGGGGGAGGATTGTTAGCCTTCTCTATGTTTATGAGGGTTAAAGGTTAAATAAGGAGAATAATTCCATTTATTTCAAGAGTAATACAAGGAGTAAATCGAAGGAATTGATTATTAGAGATGCAATAATAAAAGCTACTAGATCTTATGAAAAATATTTGGGCCTGCCAGCTATTATAGGAAGATATGGAACCAACTCTTTTAGAGACATCCTTGACAAAGTGGGAAAATGGATATCCAAATTCAGCAAGTAGAAAACAAATTTTTTTTCTCAAGCAGGTAAGGAGATATTGCTGAAATTAGTTATCCAAGCAATACCAATTTGTTGTATAAGATTTTCAAACCGACAAAGAAGTTGATTTATGATCTTAACATAGTTGTGAAGGTTTACTAGTGCGATCAACAAGAAAATGAGAAAATTCATTAGATTAAGTGGGATTAGATGAGGAAGGCAAAGAAAGTATGTGGACTTGACTTAAAAGATTTTAAAGATTTCAATATTGCCATGCTGGCAAAATAATGTTGGAAGATCTCTCAAAATCCTGATTCATTGGCAACACAGGTCCTCGAATCTAAGTATTTCCCAAATGCCTCTTTCTCTGAAGCAAAATTTGTTAGCAATCCTTCATATGTTTGATAAAGCTTGTTGGCTGCAAGACAACTTTTGGAAGAACTTTTCTCGAGAATTGGAAAAGGGGAACAAGATAGTATCTAGGATGATAAGTGGATTCATAAACCAGCTACCTACAAGCCTAAAAGCTCCATCAGGTTCTCCTAGGTGAACACTAAGGTATGAGAACTCATTGATAAATCTACCAATCAATAGAACCTATCATTTGTGTATTCTATTTTCTCCAAAGAAGAAGCTAAGTTCATCAAACCCATCTCTATCAATCCATGCAGTAGATCGAACAAGCTTATTTGAAGATGTAATGATAATAGTCCATTTTCTGTGAAGAGTGCTTATCATCTAAGAGTAGCTATGCAAGATCAAAAGTAAGGTAAAAAATCTGATGGGCGGATAATGAAATATACCTTGACAAAGTCTTGGCAGCTGAATATCCCTCAAACTTGTAAGAATTTTCTATGGAAAGCTTGTCTAGGGTCCCTTCCCATAAAATTTAATCTTTTCAAGATGAGTGGTAGATAGTTCAAACCATCCTATCTATGGGTAGGAATCTGAGACAATCAAGCATGCATTATGGGAGCGTATTTCAGCCAAAGGTGTGCGGGGGCAATGCTCAATCAAAATTCAAAAACTCAAGTCTTAAAAGAAGGGTTTCAAGGATATCATGGAAGAATTGTCTGATCTTCTAGAAAGGAAAGAAGTGGATGAAATTCTCAGTTATTTTCTAGAAAATATGGGCTAGAAGAAATGATTTTGTTTTCAAAGGTATTTTTTTACTCATCCAAACATGCTAATGCACCATTATGAGTTTCTATTGCAAGAGTTTCAATAGGTTACTAGCAATAATGACAACCCATCAATAACTCAACATAAAGCATATTTTAACTAGTAGGCTCCTCCTCAAGTTGTCTATCTACTTAATTGAGATGTAGCAGTAGATAAAACTCATTGTGAGGCTAGAATTGGAGCAATCATTCAAGATTGAGAAGGTTCTCTTATTGCCACTTTAAGGATGATTAGAGATCTATATCCTAATCCACGTTTAGTAAAAGTACTTGCAGCACTTTGAGCTATCATTTTCTATAAGGATCGAGGACTAAAGAAGTTCATAGTTAAAAGTGATACTCTTCAACTTGTTAAAAGGATCCAGAAGCTAGAAGTAGATGACACTTGTTTTAATATGTTCATATCAGAAATCATTAAGACTTTAGCTTCTTTTGATAGATGGTTAGTGAACTACACAAAGTTACTGTATCAAAACTGTTCATGCTTTAAGATATAACGTCTCAATAAAATGTCCAAACTATATGACCTATATTTCAAAAGAATTAGTCAATAATATTGTGATACTCATATATGATAAGAATAAGAATAGGTAGTATGTAATATCTCATATTGTTTGGAAAGAAGAAGTTCTTATTTTTAAAAAGTTTTAATGGGACTCCAATTGTATCATTGATTAGTCATTTTAGAGTATAAGCATGTGATTTTGGGCCTTCTATTAGGGCATTATAAAGGATATCAGAGTTTATTCCAACTAGAAATGTAGGACTTGAGTTATGCTATCTACAATAGATAGACCCAATGAGGACGTTAGGTATTTAAATGGGGTACATTGTGATACCTTATATAATAAAAATAAAGGTAAGTGATGTTTGAGATCACACGTTGTCTGAAAATGAGAAGTTTTTGCTCTTATAAGATTCTAATAAGGTTCCAATTGTATCATTGACTAATCTTTTTAAAATATAAACCATGTGGTTTAGGTCTTCCATTTGGCATTACAAATTGACAAATGTTATCTAAGACTATCTTAGCTAGAACTGTGAGATTTTAGTCGTGCTATCTCCCGATGAGTACATTGCAAATTTGAGGTGAGAGATTGTAATACCTACATATGATAAAGATAAGGGTAGGTGATGTAAGACCCCGATCCTGGATGGGGTCAAAGAGTTCTTTCCTATCACTTAAAGTCACATTTCAGTAGTATAGATAAAGACTCCAAAATTCCAATATCCTATATAATGTGATTCAACACTAATTTCCTTAATATAAACAACCTCTCAAAATGACCAAAACATCAAAATACAACAAAATTTTCTTGATAATAAAAAAACTCCTCAATACCCGTAGAAACTTTCCATGCTCGAACTACTATGCTTAAAATATCTCACCCAAACTCTATTATCTTGATCCTTAGCCACCTATCAAATTTATTTAAAAAATGTTAAGAAAATAAGTGATGACTTATCAACAACTCAGTAAGCAAAGCACACATACTAATATGTAAATATAAACATTTATAACTCCATCATACAAAACAAAACATTTACTTTTAGCATTCGGAAAAAATCAAACTTTTACTTTTAGTATGCAGAAACAAACTTGTTATAAAACATCAAAGTGAAACTTCCAAAGATCATTCTTATTAAAAATCATTTGGCATATAAAAATTTGAAACATCTCATTAAAACATAGATACCATGTTTAACTTCATGGTAGGGTTGTGTCATATTTATAACCCATGGTCAGGCCGCATAATACTATGTTTAACTCTCATGGTAAGGTTATGCCACATTTATAACCCGTGGTTAGGCCACATATCTACTATTCTTACTCATGATTGAGCTGTATCCACTATTCTTACCCATGGTAGGGTCATATCAAAAACAAAACAAAACACCAGAATGTCACGTCATCTCAAAAACAAGTACTGAACATTTTCAGATCATATCACATATTCGAAATAGCAAAGTCAAAAACATCTTCTTTTACTCACAGCAAAACTTTTTCAACTCATAAATTAGAAACATGTTCTTTTATTCACATCAAAACTTTTTCAACTTATAAATTAGAAATATCTTCTTTTCATCAAAATCACATTTTTCAAAAGACTCTTATTCGTTCTTCTCCAATTCAGAATAGAATGCACCAAATAAATTTATGTCAGCACTAGTCATAACATAACAACATTTTTCTCTTATCAAAATTCATGTAAATGCAAAATAAACATCTGAAATTGTTTTCAAATTTTCTTTTCAAAAACAAATATGCATTTCTTTCAAAGCAAACCTCATTTTTTTTTATGCAAAGCTAATATATGAACCCTATTTACCTAATTTTAAAGTATGGTTTTAAATATGATTTGAAACTTCTTTAGATCATTATAAATGATATCAGAATCAATTCTAATATGAAACATAGAATTTAGCCCGTGCCACTTATGATAGAATAATCCAATGAAGACTTTAAAAATAAGTGGTAGATTGTGATTTCTATATTGAGGGTAAGCAATGAATGAGACTCCATATTACTTTGAAGGTATACATCTTTATTCCTTATAATAATTTAATATAATGTAATTATATTATTAATTAGTCTCTTTATAATATAGAGTAATGTTAAATACAATTTTAGAATGTGCAAGTCTCTTTTTTTTTTGAAGAAATAATGAGATTCACCATTAAAAAGTAAACTTTTTTTAGGTGGATCTAGAATATATACTTATTTTTTTAAAAGGGAGTATATTAAACTTGTGAAAGTTTAAGATTGTACAATGCAAGCTCAAATATGACAAATTATTGTTGAAGAAAATTTGAGCAGATTCAGTAAGCCAAAATAATAAATACGACTTTAAGGCACGTAGAACACTACTTTTAAGGTGATAATCGCTCCTACTTAAAAGAGTTTGCTGTTCAAATACAAGCAATTTACTTATAGAATACAATAAAGTCGTCAACTACATATAACAATTGTAAAGAGAATTTCTCTTTAATATTGTGTAAATAAAAAAAAGTAAGAGGATAGAAATGATCAAATTAATGGTTCTCGTCCTCTATTTAAAAAGAATGAAGTGAAACCATTTGAAATATCACAACTCTTACTGCAGGTTTGGATGGCCAAGATGCCTCAAGACTTGATGATTTTCGTACAGCCCAACACATTTTGCTCCCAAACACAATTTCAAAGTATCTCGTACGACCCAAATATTTTGCTCCCACTTTCTCCCTTATTTAAAATAAAAATAAAAAAAATATTTTTAAAAAATATTTTATTATTTTTTTGCTACAATGATCATCAACAACGCGTCGCACAACTACTAAGATTTGACCCACCGCCTGCCACCATTGATGACACCTCCGGCATCCTCTCGCGCCGGCAAACCACTGCAGATGATTCCACCGCCGACCACCACTGCCGTCATCTCTCATGCATGACTCCAACATCAGAAATGGGTTTCGGTGTTTGTGGGTTTCGTTCGACCCATCGCCAGCCACTAATGACGACACTGCCGGCATCACCGGACTCCACTCACGCCGGCGACCAACTCCCTAAAATCTCATCTCCGGAAAGGCCGGCCCCACCTCCCAAGCACACATGCACTGCTTCAGCGTTAATGGGTTCCGGCGGGTTTCGTTCGGACCTTTTTTTTTTAATTTTTTGGAATAAAATATTAATATTTTAAAATAGCATCTATTAATGGGACCTACTGTTTTTACAATATTATCTATTTCAAAATACTCTCAAAATATTTTTCACATCCAAACAACTTAAAATATTTTCAATGGAACCCACAAAACTTTTTTACTCTCTACTCATACTATTCACAGATATTTTCAAACATTCTCAAAACTTTTTGAAATCCAAACGTAGCCTTAATTTGTTACTTGGACCTGGCAGTTACTGATTTAAAGGTCATGTTTCACTTAAAAACCAAGAGTCATGCCTAGCCTAGTGTTCAAGCACCTCCTTTAAGTAAGTGAGGGTAGTGGTTCAAATATCCTTTAAAGTGGATTTTAGATAAAATGATTTTTGAATCATTGCACCAAGTTAATGTGCCTATTCAGCCTATGTGCAACTCGCCAAGTGTTGGAAATGGTCAGTCCACGCGGAAGGCTAGGCGAATCCAAGCATTGTATCTGTCCAAGTACAACACTTCAATTATTTCACAAAATAAATCAAAGTGCACTTGTGGAGTTTGTGTTGAAGAATAACTTTGATTGAATAGTTTCTACTTGTTGCATATCGGTGGAACACAATTCATTTATAAATAACAATCACATATTATTGTTTAACTAGGAAAAAGTCATGATGCAAGGGGATTTTTCCCTCATCCATATGCCCATTGAGCATTCATCATGAGGTAGTAGGCTTTGCCCATTACTCAGCCCAAAGTCTAATCTTGTCCCTAAATTAACTTTTTGTAAGAGAATAAGCAATGATAGTTGATGGGACTGGCAGGTCTGATACTACTCAACAACAACCCACTCATTCATGGGGACTTGTACTTATCAATAAAAGAAGCCCAGAGGGCCTTTGATCTTCTAACAAAATGACACCAATGGACAAACAAAGAAGCCTTTGTATTGAAGCAAATGGGGAAGCCATGTCACATTAATGACATCACAACCCAGACTACATGTCGTATTAATATTATTATTGCAGATGCTACTCTGTATTAAAGGATTCTGACAAAGGAATAGTTAAAAAGATAAGACCAACTCCATAAGGACCGACACGATTTGTCCCTCTAGCTCCAGATATAAATAGCAGCCTTTCAAGTACAAGGAACCTTTCTAAAATCTCATTATTCACAAATTTTAAAATACATTTACAAGTCTCTAATGCCACTTTCTCCTAGTTTTCTTCTTCATCAATTTTGTAAACCGAACATAGAAGACCTGAATTGATGGAACCTGGCCCAAATGTGTACGAAACTCGACGTTAACACATGACTAAAGATAGACAAGAATAAAAGTATTTTCACTAGGATTCCATAACTACACTCATTCTACTGGAAAGGATCGACAAACACAATTTTAGAGCTACTCAATGTCTTTAGCACTTGAAAGTCTTGGTTATATCTTGTTAATGTTGTTTGATAATGTTTCTGCTTCTCTAGGCTAATCTTGATCACTACGAGAAGTTGTACTTTGGCCGACAACACTTTTTTTAATAGTTTTAAACTCCTACCTTTTGATTTGAAACAACACATTCTTATCACTGAACTAATGTGTGTTTTGTAGTAATGGTTCACAAAATAAAAATAACCCATATTTAATAAACTCACACATGTAATATCATAATCTATAATAATTATTATTTCTCTATAATTTATGCTCCAATAGGATTGAATCAAGTCTTTCTTGAGTCATGAAAGGGTGATTTCATGTTTTGTAAAATTAAAAAAATTCACTATTAATTTTTTTTTACATAGATATAGGATATTTATTTAATCTATTTTTAAAAAGAATCTATGAAGATGACTGCAAGAGAGGCACATGAATCCGACAAAGGGATCCTACAAAGTGATATGTCACTAGCAAGATCAATTATTTTAATTTTTTTTACTTTTCTTTTTTTCCCTCATTACCAGCCCTAATCCCCCTTTCTCCTCCCCCATCGTAAACCCAGCCACTGTTCCTAGCAAGGAACCACTGCATTTGTCAGAGCTAAGCCTAGAAAATAGCCCAAGTCGATGTCATTGCCGCTGTTTCCATTTCTTACTAGCAACAAATAGCATACCTCTATCTTTCTCTCTCTCATTCATTCTATTTTCCTTTGCAATTTCCTTAACAACTAAACAGATTACGATTTTCCCTCTCAACAAACCAAACACAGAACAAATGTTATTTTCCATTCATTTTCTCAACAATACAACAAGAACAAGTTGCGATTTTCGTCTCAACAACTAAACAGAGAATAAACATTATTTTCCTTTTGTCTTCTTAACAACCAAACAATTTTTTCTTTTTCATTTTCTCAACAATCAAACAAAAACTTTCCTTTACATCGATAGAGAGATCTGGGCGATTCCTCAAGAGGGCTCGCTCCAATATAGTGAAGTGGGGGGGAGGGAGACTGGAGGGGGAGTTAGAAAAAGAATTGAAAAAAAAGTTAGCAATGAGAACTTGATTTTTGCATGACACCTTGTGGGGAGGGAGACTGTGAGGTCTTAAAGCTAACACGTCACTTTGTGGAATCTCATTGTAGTTCTAGTGTTTTTCATATATAAAACTTGTAAAAGTCTAATATCGTACAATGTAAGCAAAAATGATTTCTCTATGATTTAAACTCCAATATGATTGACTTGAGTATTTCTTAAGTCATGGAAGGGCGAGCTATCCATACTTTTGTGGGAAGGGAGACTAGCCCCATTTGTATTCGGATATGAGTTCAATTCATCTCAATTCATTTTTATTTGATTATTATATTTTTATAATTTTTTTTATATAAAATACAAATTCTTATAGACTTTTTTCAAATCCTAATATACAATTTTCAAATCCCAATATACTTTTTTCAAATTCTAAAATAATAATAATATTAAAAAATAAATTAAACTCATTTCAATTTATCTCATCTCTGAATCCAAACGGAGCGTATGAGGTTCTAAAGCTAACATGTTATTTTGTGAAATTTCTTTATGACTTGAGTATTTTTCATATATAAGACTTGTAAAATATTAATATTGTAAAACGTAAACACAAATTATTTTTTTATGATTTAAATTTTGATTTGACTTAGTTTTGTTTAAATTCTGAGATAAGATGAGTTGAGATAAATTTAATTTATTTTTTAATATTATTATTATTTTAAAATTTAAAAAATATATATTGAAATTTGAAAAATATATAAAAAAAATTATATTAATATTAATAAAATATAATGATAAAATAAGAATGAATTCAAACAAGTTGAAGTTGAAATTGAAATTGAAATTGGAACCGGACCTTACTTGAGTTATTCTTGAATCATGAAAAGGTGGGCCATCCATGCTTTTGTGAACAGGGAGATTGTGAGGTCTTAAAATTAATACGTCACATGATGAAATTTTTTTGTGAGATTCCATTATAAATACAGTGTTGTCCATCTATAAAACTTGTAAAATTTTAATACGGTATAATGGAAACTCAAATTGTCACTTTATAATTTAAACTCCAACATGATTGACTCGGGGCGTCATGAAAGGGCGGACCACCATGCTTTTTTTAAGTCATAAGTACGTTGGAGGTACGACAAATTTGCATTATAGAAGGCTCGGATTGGTACAGGCCATGACCATGGTCCATGTTGTGACTTGGCTTGAGTCCTTATATTGCTTCGTCAAAGTAGCATCCATCTCTTTAAATACTGTGCCTGACGTTCGACGAATTGTGAGTGATTGCGATAGGCCACGTTGCCAACAAGCTGGAGCCCGGAAATTGGCTGAAAGTGTAATCCATCTGCAACATTTTTATGAGTGTTTGATCAAAGAATTTAAAATGCAGATGTGACAGAAATTATGATGAACATAACACTACTCAATAGTCAATATTAATGTCAAGAATTATTAGAGAGCCACAATCAATTATTAGACGGTACTTAACTGTTTTGAATTAGTAATGAGGAGGACTAAATACAAGTTTTAAATTTAAAAATTCTTTGTAAGGTTTTTTAATAAAAAAATAATTTTAATTTTTTTATGATAAATTTATATTTTATAAAAATTGTATATTTAAAACTCATTTATATTTTATTCGTTAAAAATCGACTGATTATATGCAATTCATGCAAAGGCATCGTCATTGTGTGGCTTGTCCATCATAAATATTTTGGAATTCAGACTTCTTCTACAATAAAAATAAAAAGGAAGTCCCACTGGTTTGTGGAGCTAGCTAGTGAAGCTCATTCGGAAAGAATCCTAACTAATTTACAAAATATCAGAATTATAATTTTTTTTTAATTTCAAATATGTATTGTATATACATATAGTTTTTTTAAAAGGTCTATGTGTTTTCACCGTCAAAGTTGCAAGTCTCTCTCTTCCTTATTCGTTTGTTTGACATTTTCTTTTCTTTCTAATGAATTAAAATTTTGTTTGAATTGAAAAATAAAATAAATTAAGATAAGTTTAATTTATTTATTATTATTATTATTATTTTAAAATTTATAAAAATTAATTAAAATTTAAAATATATATTAAAATTTGAAAAAAATATATAAAAATATATATTTTATATTAAAAATTAAAATTAAAATATAATAATAAAATAAAAATAAATAAAGACTAATTAAAATGAATTTGAAATCCAAATTGGACTTAAGTCCTGCTAATTGTGTTCCTTTTGTTTTTTCAGATATATTAAAGTTGATCATCCTAGCTTGAACGCTTGCAGGGGCGGAACTAAGATTTTATATTTAGGGGGGCGATCGATAAAATATGTGCTATATATAAATTTTAAAATGACTCGATAGAAATATCACATTTTTTCGTTATCGAACTCTCTAAATATATTACTCTTCGAATTATCTACGTTCTTTTAAAAAAAATCAATTTTTTTACTTCCTCATATTATTTTTTTATTTTAAAAAAATTATAGATCAAGAATAAACATAAAAAATTTCTAATAACTATTGATATATCGATGTTAGATTTTTAACAAACTATATCTCATAATCATACAATCAAGTTAGAGTTAAACTATATAAGTAAGTAAAATTAATTAATTTTGACAATCATATAAATTTATAACCATAATTTTTTTAGAATTAGACTATTAAAATAATTATGAAATTATGTAAGTTAAAATTTAAATTTTAATAAAATCAAAAGTTAGAATAAAATTATACGTGTATTGACATTTGAGAGAATAATTTTAATAAAAATTTGGAGAGTAATTTTTAATTTTTTTATAACTTGGAGAATAATTTAATATTATATATATATATATATATATGTAAATATATAAACTTATATATTATATATAAATTTTTGGAAAAATCTTGGAGGCTGTAGCCTCCCAAGCTTCCAAGTAAGGTCCGGCTCTGGACGCTTGGCTATCTATGGTGTGGTGGAATTGCTTGGCTATCTATGGTGTGGTGGAATTGATAATTGACGTGACATTTTGTTTTTAGGGATGGGAATCCCCCAAAATATGCGCTATGGTTGCAATCGATGATTTGGGATTATACGGGGGAATTATTATTATTTTTTTTTAAACATCGCATTTTTAAAAAAATAAACCTAGCTATTTGACAATAATAAAGTTCTTTAGAAAGCTAGTTAATATTTGAACAAACTTTAGATTTTAGCTGGCTATTTAGGTTAAAGTTACTTTAGATATTGAGAGTATTTAAGAATATTTATGAATAATAAAAATAAATAAATATTAAATAATAATAATAAGTAAAAAATAATAATAAAATAATAAATAATAGTAGATAATGTTTGAGAATGTTTTGTTTCTAAACCTAACTTAAATTTGGCTCCCAAACTCAATTTAGTATCTTTTTTTTAACTCTTTTATTTTTTTTAAGAGGAAAGCAAACTACATTAATTAATAATGAACATTACAATTGAACTTAAAATATATATTACAAGCCAATTAATTACGATCTGTAGTTCTTCAATATACTAAAAGTAACTGACATAGTCTGGCTCTAGGCTATATAACCTCTCCAGAACATAGTCTGATAGATAGCCTACTCTACCCAAAAACAGAGACACAAATAACATACAACCAATTAAAAACCAACCTCTTATACTCCATTCTAAAACGGATTAGGAGACAAACTCTACGAATTAAAAGTTCGAGAGACTAAACATGTTATTAAACTAAACAAATTACAAAAACCAAAACCAGATACCAACATGTAAAAACTGAAATTTATCTGTACGATAAAGATCAAGTTTTCACACATGGAAAGAAATAAAGCAAACTAAAGAGAAACGCCAAGTCGTGGCTGTGATAGGTGCGTACAAGGCACACGCCGCCTCTGAGAATAGATAAGTATTCGATCACGCAATAGCAAGTAGTCCTGAGTTCCGGAGAGCCGCTCGTGGTAGCATAAACCACGCCAGTAGGTAGTGCATGGAGGATAAAACTCATGCTTCGGGTCAAGTGTGCAGCTCACGCGCTGCTCCATCTGGTGAGATGCCACCCCCGACTAATAGATCGGCGTCTTATGAGGCGTGCGGTGAAGCGCATTAGGGGCACTAACTATCGGAGGATAACAAGCAACGCCATTAGCGAGTCCGGCATCTCTGCCTTCTAGCGTCGACTTGTCGTCCGTCATCACCACTGTTTACTACCATGCTCAAGAGGCTAAAAATGCCAACACCGGTGTTCTTGAAGAGAAAAAATAGAAAAGAAAAGAGACAAAAACAAAGAAGAGGAGAAAGGAGAGATGGGCGAAAGAGGGAGAAAGTGCGCAAGGTGAGGAGAAAAAGAAAAACCAAGAAAAAAACGGGGGAGCGAACCCCAGCGGCATAGACTACATAGGGTTGGGTTTGAGAGAGGTGAAAGGAGAGCAGACTACTCAATTACCTCTTTTTCAACTCCTTCAACTATTCAAACATATTATTTTAACTGCATCAAACCTTAAGTCGGTAAATTTACTATTATAGAGGGACGTGACCTGTCCTTTGACAAAATCAAGTTGAGTTATGAATTCTTGCCCACATTTCTCATTTTTTTCTTTTATTTTTCGCTCTCACCTGCCTTTTTGTTTTTGCTTCTCTCTCTCTCCCTCCCTCCCTCCCTAGCGTGTTTCTTCTTTCAATCAATTCAACTTTTTTTTTTCCAAAATTTTACATCAAATTGGCTCGTGGGGTAGAGGGACAAGCACTGTCAAGTGAACAGTCATGAATCTCATCATCTTTACAAATATAATATATATCTAAATCCATTCAGACATCTAAATCCATTTTAAACTTATTTTAAATATATCACATAAAATTTACTCAATTATTTCAATTTATTATTATTAATAGAGAACTGAAGTCAATTAAACTCAATTTAACATCTAAACACAATCTTAATTTTTCAATTTTTGGATTTGAATCGCATTAAATAATGATTTAACCAGTTGTTTAACTAATAAACAAACATCTCAACTTGAGATGACGGTATGTGTGAATAATGGATATTAAGAATATTTAAAAATATTTGAGAATTGTGAGAATTTATTTGAGATTTGGTTATAAGAAAATAGAAAAGAAAAGTAGAATAAAAATATTTCTTTTGCAATAAGTTTTTTTGTTTTTTGTTTTAAATAAACTATCATCATTCATTCATCAAATAAATCTACATCCGTGATTGGATATATTTTGGAAGTCATCATATCAAATATGACATCAAAAATAAAAATAATGTATTTGAAACTCTATTAGTATACTATTACATTTTGTAATTGGTGTACTTCTCATTATTGCTTATATTAATTATAGACAAATGTCAAAGAGACAATATTCTTTACCTAATCAGAGACTTAATTTTATTCTTCATAAAAAGAGAGAACTCTACATCTACAAATAAACGTATGAGAGATGAACCTTTTTTTTTTACTTTGATTAACAATAAATTAACAAAAAAGAAGCAATAAGATATATGCCAAAAATGGTGGATTACGATTTAGACCAATTTCAATAGATTTTAGAATCTGTGAAGGTAGATTTTAGAATCTGTGAAGGCCCATGAAGGCAATACACTTATATTTTCTCAACCACAAATATCATATATGAAAAGTTTGGTGGTGGCAAGTATGATGATCTGGCACGTGTGTTGAGAAGAGCTGCTATAAGGGGTGGTGCGTAAGGACTATGGTGCGAATGCAGACGGTACAGGAGCCACGCATGGTATTTTTGCAAAACTATTGTTTTCTTCTAAACAATATTTGTGTGAGTCTGTGTGTTGCACGTGTCTCTTGAAAGTTGTTGGAAAGCTATAGATCTACATTTTTTGGCCTTGAAAAAAGCAAAATAAAATTAAATAAAAAAAAGACAAGACAGGTGAATGAAGGAAGGGGGAAAGGAAGGAGAAAATGTTGAGACCTTCTCCCCTTTTGATGAAAATTGGAGCCCTGAAATCTTTTAGAAGAGATGGGGGGAGGAGGTGCAATAAGTATGTATTGATGTTTATGACAATGGATAGATAAAGTTAATGAGTTGTATGAATATAATTTTTTAAGTACTATTTGTCTTTTTGGGGATTTATAAAAGTTGTATCAACTTTGATATTTCAGTAATAATTAGATGAAATGTTCAAAATGTGAAATATAAAAATTTTGTGTGTACTATTTGTGAATGAAACTAATATAAAATTGGAAAACTTTGTGGCTTGCCAAACATGCCCTATCTATGAAGGATGTGAAAGTGTTTTAATTGATCATTTTCGTATCGTATCAAGACATATATATTATATTATATGAATTAACTCAAAATAATTTATTAAACTTATCGTGTTATAATATCAAACTTTAACCAGACCTATTAACATAATAAATTGAGATGACACAATCCGTTAGTAAATACTACAAAATCGTTAACACGATAGATCCGAACCATTTCAATCTATTTATATAAATTGATTGAATAGACTTGAGATTAATTCATTTGACTTTATTAAATTTAGTATAATCTTATTTAAATATAAATATCACAATATCTATAAAAAAAAACTAACTTAAAGTCTAAAATTTCAATTCAAATAATAAAGATAAAGAATTAAATCTCTATAATTTTACTTTTAAGTATAATAATATAAATATAATTTTAACTTTTTTAATAAATCATAATAAGTAATATGTTATGAACTTGTTAAGTAATCATATTTTAAAAGGTCAATTCATTTTAATATAAACTGATATTAGTAAATCCAAACCTATTGTTATCCCGTCAATTTATGTTGAGTTAATATATCATATCTAATATTATCACCCATACCATCTTCTAAACTATTTCGATTTAAAATGTTAATAGTATTTCCAATTGAGCTAGACTGTAAGCGTTTGAAAAAAGCAAACAAATCATTGAGGTCTTGTTTGAAGTACATCTCGGCAAATAATTTCCTTCGCAAATATTAATCAAAATAAATATTTTTTTTTTATTTCAAAATTTTTAATTTTTTTATTTAATTATTAGATAATCATTATAATTTTTTAAACTTTCAAACAAAACATGAAATATAATTCAAAATTCTTAAATCTTAAAATAAAAATAATTTTATAATTTTATAATAATTTTATTCACTTTTATTCACTTTTTTCTTCATAAAACATCCTAACTCAAATATTTTTATTTTTATTTTTATTTACAAATCATTTTACTACTAGCACATATTCATTATCTTATTTTATTTCATTCTCCCGCCAGACATCCCTAATTTTGTTTGATTAATCTCAATGATCGGCTAGCAACCCATTCAAATTTATAGACAACTTTAAATATTATAATATTTTTTATTATATTTAAACATATCAAACTACAAATCAAAATCAAAATTATTTTAAAAAATATTATTTTATTACATAGTTTTATAAAAGTTGTTACTAATACTAACTTTATCATTTAATTTCCGTAGTCTCAAATCACAATGTAAGAGCAAGGTAATGTATCTAAAGAATCCTTCTCTCTCTCCCTCTCTATCCGAAACCCTAGGATTTCTTTTAAATTTGGGCGCCGCTAGGGGGTGGTGGTGTGAGTTGCGCCTCTCCCCTCCTCCCCCATCCCCTTCTTTTTTATTTTCCTCTTCTTTCCTCTTTTCTGTTCACCTATTCCTCTTCCTTCCATTTTTTGGTTTTTCTTCTTTTCGTGTCTTCCACCGTGCCTCCCTTTTCAATCTCTTCTTCTTCTCACTACTTCTTCTTCTTCTTTCTCTTTTGTTTTAGTTTTTGGTGCTCATTTTTGTAGGAACTGCTAGCTGATTGGGAGTGGTTGGAACAACATTGACGTTAGCAGCTCGTAGTTCTCTTTCATGCAAATCACCACACCCACCCCGTTGGTGGGCTCCTAGGGTGCTGATCTTTCAGACGCAACGAATTCGTGTCGATTGGTGCCACACGTTCTTCCCACGCGCCCATCACAATAGGAGACTTTGCTCTCCATGTGCCATCATCGGAGAGACGTCTGGCTGCCACGCACGACGCGAAAGGGTCCTAGGTAACCAGTTTGTCTTCTCTACCCGTCCACTATCCTAGAGGTGGCCCGTGGGGGACCACGCGTCAGCGGTTGTTACTTTGTTGCTTTTAAATTCCTCCAAGCTTTAAAACTGGACGGTTGGATTATGGTTTTCCTATTTAATTTTAGTTTTTGTCTATTAATTTAAATAAAAATAATATTAATCTTTAGGATTTGTGGTCCTTAGAATTTGTCTCCTAGTTCGTTTTAGTATAGAAGTGAGGTTTGGTCTTTGGTTTAGTTATAACTTTGTTTTAGAACAGAATTAGGGCTATCTCTCAGATTTTTTTTTTTTTGGAGTTCGGTAGTTAGGATTAGAAAATGTCAGTCACTTTTAGTATATTGAGGAGCTACAAATTGTCGTTTAGTTAACTTATAATGTATGTCTCAAGTTCATTTATAATGCCTGTTATTAACGTATGGAATATCAATTCTCTTACAATTAAAAAAAAAAAAGAGGAGGGTAATGTAATCCACCTATCTTAAACTTGGATATTTCTCAAAAAGGGAATCAAGATTCCTAGCTAGTTATTATTTAAATTTCTAAGTTTCAAGATAGAGAGGGACATGCATATACAGTAGGTCGTACACGGCCATGATAGAATTGAGATTTCCTACAACTATTTTTAACCAAAGCCCTAAAACATATAACATTTATTGTTGTCAGAATTATGTGTCAGCAATGTAGGAAGTTTACAATTGTACATCAAGCATTCTCTTTATAAAAGGCGCTTGAATGAAAATTAATATAAGAAAATTTTGAAAATGGTTCCGTCTAAAAAATAAATTTTCTAAAAATATATATTACAATTTTTTTTATTTGTAATTAGTTATTATCTATTAAAATAATTATTTTTTATTAAAATTATCTATTTTTACAAAAAATAATTATATTCATCGCAAATAATTTATTATAAATAATTATTTAATAATGTAATTTGATATAGTTTATTGATTATAATTTTTTTTTATAATAATTTTAAAATATCACATATATATATATATCTAATTACGACAGTTTTTATCAGCTTGCATTTCTAGAGACTAGTGTTTATTATTATTATTTTTTGACTATTATTGGAGCCGCTTGACCAATTAATGGTCCGCATGCATCGACCATAATTATTTGAAAGCAGCATTGAAGGTGTCTGCGTACGCAACCGGCCTTTTGTCAATCCACCTCAAGATCATGATTCGGACCTAATTTTGTCTTTGGCATTGAAGGATGTTAAAAAAACATTTTAAAAAAATAAAATATATTATAAATAGTAAATGGATAGACGTAATATTCACAGAATCACAACTAATTAATGGCTCTAATTAGCCTAATACTAATGCAGGTTCTTACTTCTGACGTGGAAATACACTGCCAAAATGGGCTTTTGGACGTGCACTCATGCCAGTGTCATGCCAGCTACTTTCTTCCTATCCTTTCTTTTCTTAGATTGGCTTCCTTGCCTCCCTCCATCCCTATCTATTCCAGCTCCGTCCAATCTTTCTCTCCAAAAAGTTTCCGATAGACATGCATATATAATAAGAAATATGATATTATATATTTGAATAGTGCTAAAACTTTTCAAATTTTCACCGCGGTTAGGTAGTATAATTTTTTTATTTTAATTTTTTTTACAAAAATAATAAAATAATACGTGAAGATAAAATATATGTAATTTTTTTTTATTTTTTTTTCTATTTAAAAACTTTCCTAAGACCGCGACGGAATCTAAATGCCGATGATACGTATAGTTATTCTATATATTTATTGTCATACTGTGTATTTATTTTAAAAAATTAAATAAATATGAAATTTATATAAAAAAAAATTAATTTTTTAATATATAATAGATTATCGTACTATTTCTTAATTAAAATGCAGATACTTGTACCATCAACAAAATAGGGCGCATACATAGCATTTTTAAGATTATCATGTCCAGAAAATTGTATTCAAGTTCATGATTTTTGTAAAATAAATTAATAAAATAATGAACATAATCCATAATCCTCTTATCTGTTCTGTCCCTTTATCCACCCATTCCGGTAATGCATTCTCCAATATATAATTTCTAATTTCCTAAATAGCTACGACTTGGTTTTCTTGTCTGCTAGCTCCTGATCTCTCTCTCGTTTATATCCATCACTTTCTTTTATATATAGTTTTTGCATAAATATACCATAATTCCTTTGAGACCTCAATCGAGCTCTGAATTTTGGTGGGAAATAAATACTGCTGGTTTTCAAGATCAGCAAAAATGATCCAAAGATGCACAGTACGCTTTGGCAACAAGCTGATTCAATCCTTTCGAGCCGGTTCATCTTCTCCTTCTTCTTCTTCTTCATCAAAGGTTACATTTATCTGCAACCCTAATTTTGTCAATTATTTATTCTGTGAAATTAATTATTTACTACATTTGTCTGCGACATGATCTCCTCCTTCACCCCACTCTAAAAGGTGAATCTTATACTATATTTTTTTGGATTAGTCTTGGACTCAAGAACGGATTATCTGAATATTAAACCGGGTACGTAACAGTATGGGGTAAAGTGCTCGAATTTAAAAAAATAAGTATCCGATATCTCTATAGATCACCGTCCGTTTCCTATATATCTTATTTTATTTTATATTTTATATTTATTTATTTTTTAAATTTTTTAAATTTTTTTAATTTCTTTAATTTTGATCTTTTAGTTCTAAAGCATTGACAGGTTGTGGATCATATTGGTCTATGTTTTATCGTATGTGATACTATTGGGATGTTTTTCTGAAGAAAAGTGCTGTTCTCCGATTTGATTGTGACGTCTGATCTAACTTTTTAACCTTTTAAAAGGTTGATGTATTTAAAGTTTTAAAAATATTAAATAAAAGTAAATTGTAAAATACGTTAATTTAATTTAATTTTTAATAAAAATTAGAAGATTATTTATAATTAAATAGATGATAAATAATTATATATTTTCATATATTATAAAAAAAATATTAATAAAAATAATAAGATAATCTCATAAATAAATATAATCTATAATTTTATTAAATTTATTTGAGATAATTTTGATTAAAATTTTAATAAAAGATTTGTTCAAAATATTATATTTTTATAATTCTAAGATGATAATTTAATATTTGCGTCATTTTGCACAGCCTCAAAATAGATGACATTAAATATCTATATTTTTAGTATTTAAGTTTTTCTAAATCTACATAAAGTTGAATCATTCATAATTTTTTTAATTATGTAATTACTTTTAAGAAATAATATAATTTAAAAAAAATAAATTATGTACTTTATAATTTATATAAAAGAATGTTATATTAAAATTTATAACATGAAATTTTAATCTTAAATATGTAAATTTATTAGATCATATATATTTCAATTAAATATCAAACATATATCATATATTTATTATATTTATTATCTATTATTACCAATTTAATATAATTATAGTTAATTGTATATACCGTATATTTATCATCTCAATAAATAAATAAATTATACATTTATTTTAAAATTATAAAATAATTTTTAAAGAATGAAATTATTAATTATATAATAAGAATAAATTTTCATAAATAAAATTAATCTCTCTAACGTATAAATTAATATCTCTAAGTAAGGATTGCATTGTTATATTGTTATGAATGGTTTATTTATATATATTGTTATATATATTATACTATTATTATGTTATTTTATATTATTATTATTCTATATTTATTTTACATAAAAAAAATTAAATAAAAATTTTATCGTTATAAAAAATTGAAGTAGTGTAATTAAATTTAATGTCAAAAACATTATTTCGGTGATTAATGGAATTAATAGATTGTATTTAAAATAATATTTCTTATTAAATACAGTATTTATTTTAATAAAAATGGATAGAAATTGTTAACTTTAACCAAAATACAAAATTTTTCGTTAAAATAAGATTTTTCGTTAGATATCCACTTTATATATATAAAGATTTTCCAGGATAATAATTTTTTACCCAAAAAAACATCTTATTAATAAACAATCACAAGGATGCAATAAGATTGAGTTAGGAGTTTTTTAACAAAGAAATGATGATATGAAGTTCTCTGCATGGTTTTTTTATTATAAAATAGATAAATATGAAATTTATATAAAATAATTATTGTTTATTGGTAGAATATTTTACTTTTTCTTGAAAAATATACGTACAATTTATCCACTTTAAAGTTGTATCTAATATTATTCTTTTTAATAAATATTATTTTATAATAAAAATAATTCATGTAAAAGAGATACTACTATAAAAAAAAAGATATATATATATATACATATAATTAATTAACTGTAATTAAAAGGATTATTTATAACAAAAATAGTCTATTTTCATTAACTGCAAGTGTGTGCCATTCATGCCGATGATTTTGCTAAATTTTTCAATGGTATAATTAATGCCAGACGTTGGACTTGGCCGGGTAGGCAATAGATCAGTGGCCTCATGCATGTGTTGCTTAGTAAGATGCATCATGTGGTCATGAGTTCTACTTCTAGATCCAAACACTTTTCTTGCAATGAAAGAGAAAGGAAACCAGAGGATTAGGCTTAAAAGAACCAGAAAAGAAGGCTAACTGTATGGATCAGAAGACTAGCATATCCTGAGATCTTTTTTTAATATTTCTTTTTTCTTGCTTCTTCATATTATCATGATATCTAATGCGTTTTAAATATATTTGCTCTTAACAAAAACCTATATTTTTTTAAAACACGAAATGAAATTATACACATGTTTTCCATGCTTTTTTTCAGTTTTTAAAAGTCATTAATTCTTAATTAATTAAGATAATGACCTTAATTAACTATTAATAGATCTGATCCCACACGAGTACTTTGCCGGCCGATATATGATACCTCCAATTAAATAGTTCGTAGGTGTATTAATTATTAGATACATTTACCATTCTCGACCAACGTCCCTATCTATCACACATAACTTATCGTTTACTATCGATACTAATATATTAAGAGAAATGATTGATTGATATGAATCCTCACTTTTGATTTAAATGATTAAATTTCTCTCTTTTTATTGATTTAATTTAAAAAAAAATAATATATATATATATTCTTTATTGAAAGATTAATTAAATATTCGTTTGGATGTTAAAAATATCTTTAAATAATAATAAAATAATTTCTATCTACGGTAAATTAGTAATAAGTTACTGTCAAAATCAGACATGACATTTCGACAAGCTTTTCCCCTTCCGTTTTGGATAGGAAAATAACAATACAACGATGTTCCATATTCTTCTCGGCCTCTATATAGTTCGGCCCTTTCTTCCTCCTCTTTCGGAGAATTCTATTACTCTGTTCTTAGATCCTCTGTATTATTATATATTTCTTACAAATTCTCACCCATTCTTTATTAAACACTACTGCTGTTATCGATCTTTTTCGCTCCTCAAATTCATCCCTTTTAATTGAATCTGGTTTAATTACCATGATCTCAAGGCGTGCATGCTTTCGGAATTTGCTTCAATCTCTTCGAACCAGTTATTCTTCGTCCAAGGTTTTTGTTTATTACCTCTTGACATCATGTTATGGTTTAAAAGAATGCTGTTTTTGTGGTTCTGATCTCCTTGACATGTTTTCAAGATTGTTTTGGGTTTTAGGTCTTTGTTTTTTCACTTGTTCTTCATTGTCGTGTTTTGTTTTCTGGGTAAACAAGTTTTCATTTTTCATTCCCTGTTCGGGATGATCATTATCCAAAACAGGTGGTTATGGGCCAATATGTAGTATGTATGGGCTGGACAATATGGACATCCTACGTATATATCTACTACATGCCGTTTGTGGCATCATCTTCCTCGGATCATGTGGCGCCGACGTGTTGATCTTGTCCTATATATCCAGAGATGAATTGGTCCACATAATACCTTCTGGCTAGGCATCCAGATTCCAGATCTCTTATATTTTTAATTTAAATAGTTTATAGAATTTAAAGAGATGTAGGCACAGTTAAATTCTATAAAATTAAATACTAACGGTAAACAAGTGAAGAAACTGGTGCATGAACCCGAAAAATTAGTTGGAATATCATTTTGTAATTTTCTTCTTATTTTAAAGGTTTGTAATTTTTCTTCTACGTATCACTTTAATGATCATTAACTAATTAGATCAATAAGATGAAATTCATGCTTCCATCTACAATTCAAGGATGTTCTTCAATAGTTCTTTAGTTCATTATGTTAGACTTGATTTGTTTTTATAAATAATTTCATCTCAGCTTATTATTATTTTTTTTTCAATTTATATATATAATTTAATTTTTTCAAAATTTAAAATAAAATTAATATTAAAAAAATTATATTTTAATAATATATTATTTAATTTTTCACTTTTATTTAATTTAATTTATTAAAATAAACCAGAACGTTACCGACTTCCTCTTGATCATTCATTGTTTATCGATATCGGTTGGATAACAAAGATTGAGGAATTAATGATATATTTGAACATTTTGCAGATAGGAGATTACCATAGATTTGCATCTCAGGCTTCTTCTTCTGTGCAACAAGTATTCGAACCATCTACTTACAGGTAACTGCTTGAAACCAAATCAGTATTATTTGGTTCGACTTACAGGTAACTTCTGCGTTTAATACTGTGCGTGTTTAATCCCCTTTGAGACTCGAGTATTTTCCATTTTGTTTTGTTGGCTGTTTGGAATGTTGTTTTTTTTTTGTTTGCCTCCTTTTATTTTTCCTGCCTCTGCTCTAGGCTTGTCTTATTGTGCCCCTTCAATTTCAGTGATGATGAAAACCCAGATGTCGACTGGGATAATCTTGGGTTTTGCATGATGCGTACTGATTACATGTACATGACCAAATGCACTAAAGGAGAGTGTTTTGAGCAAGGGCAGCTTAGTCGATATGGAAACATTGAGCTGAGCCCAGCAGCTGGAGTTCTCAATTATGGTCAGGTATGCTGCACTTGATGTTTGCTTCAGAATTCAATTGTATGGAATCAAAGGATGTCTTGTTTTATTATTATTATTATTATTTTCAGAAAAAAGGGTTTTATTTCATTGAATTTAGGAACTTTTAAGGCAGCTTTGTTTTACCTTTCACTTGTGTAGCCTAAAGAAAACTTTTGTAATCAAGTGAAAAATCTGAACAGGGACTGTTTGAAGGCACAAAAGCATACAGGAGTGAAGATGGACGCCTTCTTCTCTTCCGCCCAGAACAGAATGCAATTCGAATGAAAATGGGGGCTGAAAGAATGTGCATGCCCTCACCCTCCATTGATCAATTTGTAGATGCTGTCAAGCAAACTGCCATAGCCAACAAGCGTTGGGTAATTTTTTAAATCTGACGAATTATTGGGGCTTAATTCTTTTATAACTAGAGTATTTCCCTTTTTAAATATATGAATTTGTGGCATTGAATATGAACTCAGGTTCCTCCTGTGGGGAAAGGGTCTCTGTATTTGAGGCCTCTGCTCATGGGAAGTGGTGAAATATTGGGTTTGGGTGCAGCACCTGAATACATATTCCTCATCTATGTTTCCCCTGTTGGAAACTATTTCAAGGTGGTGATATATACACATATTTTGCTTTCTTCTTTTGGGTTAAATTGTTGCTTATTTGAGCTCCCATTAATAATAGAAGTTTTTATATGCTCTTGGTTTATAAACAGGAGGGATTTGCACCCTTGAACTTGTATGTTGAGGAAGAGTTTCACCGCGCCTCTCGTGGCGGAACCGGAGGTGTCAAATCGGTCACCAACTATGGCCCAGTAAGGGGGAATTGTGCCGTCATGAAACCTTGTGTGAATTAGGGTTGAATTGCTTTGATGTGTAAAACAACATTTTGTTTGAAATTGTAGGGTCTGAAAGCATTGTCTAGAGCAAAAAGCAGAGGATTTTCTGATGTACTATACCTGGACTCTGTGAATAAGAAGTTCATTGAGGAGGTGTCATCTTGTAACGTTTTCATTCTGAAGGTATATCTCTTAAATTAACTTTATTTCAGAGTAAATTGTAAAGAAAGTTTATGCAGTGTGATGGGTTTGTCATCTTCTGTTCTATATTATTCTGATTGATGCTAGTTTTCCTCTGCATTCAGGGCAATGTTATTTCTAGTCCTGCAGCAAGTGGGACCATTCTTGAAGGAGTTACCCGTAAAAGCATCATTGACATTGCCCGTGACCATGGTTACCAGGTGCTTTTCTTGTACCGCTGAGGTTCTGTTTGAATAGTGAGATAATCTGAGATATTTTGTGAATAATAATAAAAAAAAAATATTGAATAATAGTGAAAAATATATTTTTTTAATAATGAAATAATAAATAGTAATAAAGTATTATGACAATAATCTACCAACCAAGCTAGTCCTGAATCACATAACCTAATTTTTAACTAAGCTTTGAAAAAATGCTTCTATCTTAGAAGGGCTTCCAATTAAAAAGTTGAAAGGCCATTCCCCCCAGTGTAGATGTAATGCTTGTGCTGAATACAAATAATGAATAATTGGCGGCTATAGAAAAGTTTAATGCAATATCTAGTGAATCTCTAATTAGAAAATGGGACCAGATTAAGAGCTAAAATGGGTTCAAAATATGCTCTATATTTTCAGGTGGAGGAGCGTGTTATTACCATTGATGAACTGATTGATGCTGATGAAATTTTCTGCACTGGAACTGCAGTTGGCGTTGCTCCTGTAGGGAGCGTTACATACAAGGGTCAAAGGTAAGACTCACCAATGTTTTGCTCAATGTAGGCCTCTCTCTCTCTCTCTCTCAGCATCATCGCTACTGTTGCAGAATCCATGAAATACTGCAAATTTCTAACTCATTCAACCTCTTTATATGCAGGATTGAGTTTAAAACAGGCCCTCTCACCGTCTCACAGGAATTGTACTCAACCCTTGAAGGGATAAAAAGGGGTCTGATTGAAGATAACAAAGGCTGGATAGTAGAGATAGATTAGATTAAAAAAGCTCTTTACCCACCACCTCATGGACCAAATACCAAAATATCAATGTGTAAACATGTGTTGTTCTTCTAAACATAATATGATCATTTCAGTGACAAATTCACAAATCTAAGCATCCAAAAATGAAATTGTATCTCCTCCAAAAAATGTATAAATGCACATTTTTGTATATGTTGTGGTTTGCAGATCAAATTTTTTTATTATTTCTCACAAAGTGATATAGTTTCATATGATACATTAGATCTAATTTATAATAAAATAATTTTACAATCTTATATATCATATTAAATCAAGTCAATTTGTAGATTTACTTATTATAAAATATTTAAAGTATTTTTTCTAAACTTCTTAATGCTTAAGAATTTCGCTTTGAGCTTCCATGTTAGCTTTATTAAAGTCATCCTCAAAATTTAATAAAAATTATAAGTTTTTCATTAATTCAAAACTTCTACATCTATAACTCTATATTAAATTTATTAAAATAATAATATATTAATATATTTTGGAATATGTGTTGCCCAGATGACTAACACAAGAAGGGGGTGAATTGAGTTGTATTTTAAAAAAAAAAGTTATAAATCAAATATACAATATAAAATATAAACAAAATATGAAACAACAATAAATATAAAGAGTAAGGGTAAGAGAAAAGCAAACTCAGTATGTTAACGAGATTCGACCCCACTGCCTACGTCCTCGCCACAAGTTACCATTTGAGAATCCCCAAATTCATTATTCAATCTCCTTTAGGTGTAGATAGAAACATATTACACCTTTGAGCAACACCGCTACAAAAGATCCGTGTAGAACATCTTCTACACTTGCAATCACCTTACACGTGGTGATTCAACTAGTCCCTGTGTAGAACACTTTCTACACGCATAAGGGTTATACACACCTTTTTACTGATACAAGAATTGATAGTGGGTAGGCTATCAGAAAATACTCCTCAATGAGTGAAATAAGAACAATACAGCACAAACTATATCTCTCAAAATGAACAAGGATTAAGGCTCAATGCTTAGAGAATAGAGAATGAAAGTTTTGAATGAATGTTGTATGCTCTTGGTGTTATGAATGTGAAACTCTCAAATGATCTATTTATAAGCATATGAGACTTCATATTCAAATTTAAAAAGATTCACATGTCAAAGACATCATCATTCACTTTTCAAAAATTTCAAACCTAATCTTTTTACTTTTTGCATGTGACAAAATGAGCACACTTTACTTTTCAAAAATTTCAAATCTAATCTTTTACTTTTCGCATATGACAAAAGGAGCACACTCTACTTTTCAAAATTTTCAAACAAAGACATCTACCTTTTGCATAAGTCAAGAAAAACATCCATCACTTTTGAAAATATTCAAATAAAATATGCACATGTGAAAGATGACAATTAATCATCTTAATATTTTCAAAATTTAAACATTTAATCATGTCATACACATGTGATAGATGATAATCAATCATCTTAATATTTTTAAAATTTAAACATTTAATCATGTCATGTACATGTGAAAGATGACAATCAATTATCTTTCAAAATTTTCAAATTTAATTTTCAAAATATTCATGCACATGTGGAAAATGTATTTTAATACTTTATGATAAAATATTAATTTTGAGTCTTAATCCTAATTTCGAATTTTTAAGAGATTTACAATATTATTCTATGACTTTAATGTGAACTTGTTCCCTTCTTGCTCATACTTGGTTCCTTGATGTGCTTGATTCTATTGTGTGGACAACTTGAGTTTGAGACTCCTTTATTCTTCGAATTATTTTGTTATCATCAAAATTCATGTGTAGATTTATACGAAACTTGAAATTTTGGGTTCAACAATCTCCCACTTTTTGATGATGACAAATGTTTGATAGAACTTGAAGCCTATATTAATACTTAAGCTCCCCCTGAGAATGTGCGTTAGTTTTTCAAGCAAAAATATAAATATAATTCCAAGCATATATAACAAGTTTAGCAATTTAAACAATGTTAATGTTCTAGTCTAAAACTTTTCCCCCTCTTGGCATCATTAAAAAGGAATCATAATTAGCTCAATAAAATATATTCCTACAATAATCAATAGACAAATAAAACGCTACATTAATAGAGACTGTAGAGAATTCGGTGCGTAGCCACACGTGTTCGACAAAACCCGCAAAGACTGGAGGCCTAGTTCTGGTAATTTGGTGCGGAAGGAGATTTTGTAAAGAGCTGAATAATTGAAACCACCTGTGCTCGACAAAACCTGCAAAGGCTGGAGGCGTTGCTCTGACAATTTGGTGCAGACATTTGATCCGCTTGATGTTGCTGAAAAATGAGATATTATCAGGATTTGTAAGTTTGTTTTGTTCTTATTTCCGTTTCTATAAGAGCAATCCTTAACTTTATCTATTTCGCATCAAGCTTTCTTCTCATCTTTGCAATTTGCTTGCATTTTCATTCTACAAATTTTCAATGGCTTGTAGATTTCCCTTCAGTGCTTTTCTTAATCAAGATTTGAGGTATCCTTCACCTCAGTTTCAATCTATTTCTGCATCTGTCGTGGGTACCATGAAATAACAAGAGATTGATTTAGTTAATAAATCAGATCATGACGCCATTTACGAGCTTGTGGGTCTTGGAACTCAATATTCATCATCCATCGTCGTGTTTTTTGCTCGGTTGCAGTCCAAAACTTGCGAAATTGAGAAGTTTAGCGAGACTGTCTCTGTACTTTAACGACTTGTTTATGAGTCAAACAAAAAAATAGTAGAGTTAAAGCAACAGAATAAGAATTTAAAATCCTTACTTGCCTTTTCATTTCGATTGCCTAATCCTTTAGACAAGGATGGCATGATAATTTATGAGGAGCAAATGCATTTGAATGATGAGGTTAAACGTCTCAAGTTTCTGTTGGTCATTTAAGATAATGAAATAAAAGTATCTAGCAGATATTCATGGCATGCATCATTGTTATTTCTCTTCTAATCATGCATAGTTTATCTTCTAGTAAGGGTTTTGTGAAAATGTTTGCCAATTAATCATGTGTACTAGTGAATTCTAATACAATATCGTCCTTCTGCACATGATCTCTAAGAAAATAATATCTAATTTCAATATGTTTGGTCCGAGAATGTTGTATTGGATTCTTTGAAAGATTTATAACACTTGTATTATCACATTTGATTGGAATGTGATTGTACATAAGTTTAAAATCCTCAAGTTGTTGCTTCATGTAAAGAACTTGAGTACAACAACTACCTGCAGCAACATATTCTGCCTCAGCAGTAGATAGTGCAACATAATTTTGTTTTTTACTAAAATAAGAAACTAGTGCATGACCTAAGAAGTGACATGCTCCACTAGTACTTTTACGATCTATTTTACAGCCAGCATAATCTGCATCTGTGTAACTAATTAGATCGAAATATGTGTGCTTAGGGTACCATAACCCTAAGTTAATTGTACCACTAAGATATCTAAGAATGTGCTTAACTACAATTAATGTGATTCTTTTGGAGATGATTGAAAGCGTGTACATAAGCACACACTAAACATAATATCTGGTCTACTGGCTGTCAAATATAATAAGCTATCAATCATACCTCGATATACTTTTGAATCAACTGATTTATCGAATTCATCTTTATCAAATTTAATGGATGGGCCCATTGGTGTTCCAGTTTCCTTAACACCTTCCATCCCAAACTTTTTCAGCAATTCCTTAATATATTTTGATTGATTGATGAACGTCCCACTTTTTACTTGCTTAATTTGCAATCTGAGAAGGAATGTAAGCTCTCTCATCATGCTCATTTTAAATTCTTCCTGCATAATCTTAACAAAAACTTGACACATATTTTCATTAGTAGCACCGAATATTATATCATCAACATAAATCTGAATCAAAAGAATATCATCATTTTCATATTTAATAAAAAGAGTTGTATCAATTTTTCCTCTTAAAAAGCCTTTTTCAATCAAGAAACTACTGAGTCTCTCGTACCAGGCTCTAGGAGCTTGTTTGAGTCCATATAAAACTTTTTTGAGTTTGAAAACATGATTTTGGAGAAATATGATTTTCAAAACCTGGAGGTTACTCAAGATATACCTCTTTATTTATAAAACTGTTTAAGAAAGCACTTTTAACATCCATTTGAAAAAGTTTGAAATCTTTATAACAAGCATATGCAAGTAGCATTCGAATAGTTTCTAATCTTGCGACTGGTGCATATGTCTCATCATAATCGATTCCTTCTTATTGATTGAAACCTTGGGCTACAAGTCGAGCCTTATTTCTAGTAATGACTCTAGACTCATCTTTCTTGTATCTAAAAACCCATTTTATTTCAATAATAGTATGATTTTTGGGTCTAGGAACAAGTGTCCAAACATCATTTTTTTCAAATTGATTAAGCTCTTCTTGCATAGTTAGAATCCAAGATTCATTAAGAAGTGCTTCATCAATATTTTTAGGTTCAATCTGAGATAGAAAAGTAGTATGATTGCAAACATTTTTAAAAGATGATCGAGTGCTTACACTTCGTGAAGGTTCTCCCAGAATTTGTTTCACTGGATGATCTTTCACAAATTTCCACTATTTGGTTGCATCTTGTATTAAATTTTGATGACCTTTCCTGATGTCTCCATGTTGGACTTCCTCTATTGTGTTCTCTTTGTTGAGATTGAGACTTTCCTTATTATTTATGCCTCATGTTTCTTCATCAATGGATTTCTTGGAGAGTAGAGAATTAGATTCATCAAATACTACATGCATAAATTCTTGTACAGTCAAAGTCTTTTTATTGAATACTTTATAAGTTTTACTATTAGTAGAATACCCGAGAAAGATACCTTTATCAGATTTTGCATCAAATTTGCCTAAATTATCCCTGTCATTTAAAATAAAACATTTGCATTCAAATACATGAAAGTAACCAATGTTGGATTTTTTCTCATTCGAAAGCTCATAGGGGGTTTTTATCTAATTTGGACTTTAGCATAACTCTATTTATAACATGACATGCAGTACTTACCGCTTCGGCCCAAAAATAACTAGGCAAGTTGTTCTCATTGAGCATTGTTTTTGTCATCTCTTGAAGAGATCTATTTTTCCTTTCTACTACCTCATTTTGTTGAGGAGTTCGAGGAGTAGAAAAATTATGCATAAAACCATTTTCATCACAAAATGTTTCAATATTTTTATTAACAAACTCTTTTCCCCTTATCACTTCGGATACTTGTAATAGTATAACCCTTTTCATTTTGAATTCTCTTGCATAACTTGATAAAAGCATTATGTGCCTCATCTTTATGAGCAAGAAAGATGACCCAAGTATATCTAGAGAAATCATCAACAATAATAAATGCATAATATTTTCCTCCTAAACTTGCAACTCTATTTGGTTCAAAAAGATCCATGTGTATCAGTTGCAGTGGTCTAGTAGTGGAAATATGTTTCTTGGTTTTAAAAGAAGTTTTTGTTTGTTTACCAAATTGACATGCATCACAAATTTTGTCTTTAAGAAAATTTGCCTTTGGTAAACCTCTCACAAGATCATTTTTTGAAAGTTTGGAAATAAGTTCCATGTTGGCATGACCTAGTTTTCTATGCCATAACCAATTAGTTTCATTTTGAATTGAAAAACAAATAGCATCTTGTGAGGTAATTTTTTCAAAATCAATTGTATAAACATTATTGCTTTTAAAAGTAATAAAACAAATATTACAATCATGATCATTCAAAATAATGCACTTATCCATTTTGAAAGTAACTGTAAATCCTTTATCACATAATTGACTTATACTCAAAAGATTATGTCTTAGATCTTCAATAAGTAGAACATCTTTAATTATGAGAGAAGACTCATTATCAATTTTATCTATTCCTACGATCTTCCCTTTCGAGTTGTCTCCAAATGTCACGTGTCCTTCTTCTTTAGATCTAAGATTAAAGAACTTAATTTTGTCTCCTATCATATGTCTTGAATATTCACTATCTAAAAACCATTTATTTTTGTTTGTGGAAGACTTCATGCATACCTCAATGTCATCTTTAGCCATAAGACAAAGATTTGCTGATTCTCCATTGCTTGCTTCACTATCTGACTTACTTGAATCATCATCCCATATAACTTTTATTATTTTTTTACTTTTGTTTCGATCTTTCTTTAGCAGAGGACAATCTGACTTGATATGACCGGACTTATTGCATTTATAACAAATTAAAGTGTCATTTTTACCTGAATCTTTCTTGGAAAACTTTTTGAAGGATTTCCTTGGAAGATTTTTATTTTTCTTTAAGAACCTCTGAATTCTTCTTGTTATCATCGCAACTTCTTCATCTTTGTCGTCATTTTCCTTATCTTCATCACTTTCACTTTCATGTGGAACAATTTTAAATGCCAAACTCTTTTTTGACTTTTTTTCTTCTTCTCCTCTCTTTAATGTGTACTCATGGATGATAAGTGACTCGATGAGTTCATTCACTTCGAACTTCTTAAGGTCTCTAACTTCAAGAATCGTTGTTACTTTTGATTCCCAACGTCTTGGTAGAGAGTTGAGAATTTTTCTCACTATCTCCACTTTGGAATAAATTTTGTCAAGAGCTGTCAAACTATTTATGATGTTAGTAAAACGAGTGTGCATACAAGAAATAGATTCATCATCATTCATCTTAAACATTTTATATTCATGAGTAAGAATATAAATTTTTGATTCCTTGATTTAAGAAGTTCCTTCATAAGTAACTTCCAAGTTATCTCAAATTTCCTTTACTGTAGCGCAAGTCATTACTCTATTAAACTCATTACTATTGAGAGCATTATATAATAAATTCATAGCAGTTAAATTTAAAGTATAAAGTCTATCGTTTTCATGATCAAACTCTTCTTCTTCCTTTTTGACCTTTACTCCATCAACCACTTTTGTTGGAATATAAGGTCATTTACAATGCATTTCCAGATTTCTCGACCTTGAGCCTGAATGAATATTCTCATTCTAACTTTCCAGAATGAGTAATTGTCTCCACAAAAGAGTGGAGGCCGATTGCTAGATTGACCTGTACCAAATGAAGCTGTGATGTTAGCCATAAGATCTTAACTCAAAAGATAGTTAATCTTATAACAGAGCTCTAACTCTGATACCAATTATTGCCCAGATGACTAACACAAAAGGGAGGGGGTGAATTGAGTTGTATTTAAAAAAAATAACAGTTATAAATCAAATATACAATATAAAATATAAACAAAATATGAAACAGCAATAAATATAAAGAGTAAGGGTAAGAGAGAAGCAAACTCAGTATGTTAACGAGGTTCGGCTCCACTACCTACGTCCTTGCCTCAAGCTTCCCCTTGAGAATTTTTGAATTCACTATTCAATCTCTTTTAGGTGGAGATAGAAACCTATTACACCTTTGAGCAACACCGCTACAAAAGATCCGTGTAGAACACCCTCTACACTTGCAATCACCTTACACGTGGTGATTCAACTATTCTTTTTGTAGAACACTTTCTACACGCATAAGGGTTATACACACCCTTTTACTGATACAAGAATTGATAGTGGGTAGGCTATCAGAAAACACTCCTCAATGAGTGAAATAAGAACAATACAGCACAAACTATATCTCTCAAAATGAATAAAGATTAAGACTCAATACTTAGAGAAGAGAGAATGAAAACTTTGAAGGAATGTTGTATGCTCTTGGTGTTGTGAATGTGAAGCTCTCAAATGATCTATTTATAGGCATATGAGACTTCATATTCAAATCTAAAAAGATTCACATGTCAAAGACATCATCATTCATTTTTCAAAAATTTCAAGTCTAATCTTTTTATTTTTTGCATGTGACAAAAGGAGTACACTTTACTTTTCAAAAATTTCAAATCTAATCTTTTACTTTTCGCATATGACAAAAGGAGCATACTTTACTTTTCAAAATTTTCAAACAAAGACATCTACCTTTTGCATAAGTCAAGAAAAACATCCATCACTTTTGAAAATATTCAAATAAAACATACACATGTGAAAGATGACAATCAATCATCTTAATATTTTTAAAGTTTAAACCTTTAATCATGTCATGCACATGTGAAAGATGACAATCAATTATTTTAATATTTTCAAAATTCAAACCTTTAATCATGTCATGCACATGTGAAAGATGACAATAAATTATCTTTCAAAAATTTCAAATTTAATTTTTAAAATATTCATGCACATGTGGAAAATATATTTTAATGCTTTATGATAAAATATTAATTTTGAGTTTTAATCCTAATTTCGAATTTTTAAGAGATTTACAACGTTACTCTATGACTTTAATGTTAATTTATTCCTTTCTTGCTCATACTTGGTTCCTTGATGTGCTTGATTCTATTGTATGGACAACTTGAGTTTGAGACTCCTTTATTTTTTGAATTATTTTGTTATCATCAAAATCCATGTGTAGATTTACATGAAACTTGAAACCTTGGATTCAACAATTAGAATGCATTAAAAGAAAGGAAAATAATGTGGGAAATTAAAATGTATTAAATAAATAATTTGACTTATGATCAATAGATTTTCAAATATGATAAAAATGAGATGGTACTGCAGTTCAAAAGTTTCAAAAAGTTTAATTTGATGAAAATAATTCAGATAGATTTTAAGTAAAAATATCAAACTTTATATTTGACTTAACTTTTGATGAATTGAATATCAATACCCTAACAGGAGATGGTCCAATGGTGTGAAGATAGTAGCCGCAAGCATATGGCCCCATTAAAAGCAACAACATGATGCCAACTTGAATTTTCTTGGTCCCACACCAGAAAAGAATATTTCATCTTTCTAGGCCAAAATATGAGTTATGTTATACGGGGTCCGTATCGTAAGATTATGTATTTCTTAAACTTATTTATAACATATTATGAAAAATGATGGACAATCGAAAGATAACCTTTTAAGTAGAGGTGTACTCCGACCTGACCCGATAAATCAAGTTTCTGATTTGACCCGAAAAATTACAGTTCCAATGGCTCGATTACCCGTTTAGCCGATTGCCCGTCATTTTCATCTTCTTCCTTGATCCGTAATCCAAACCCTACATCCGGACATCAGTAAATCCCAAACAAAAATCATACCTTGCGAACTCGACATCTTCCATAATCGTCATTTTTTTTTTCAGAAACCCTACTTCCGTGATTCAAACATAAACAAAAATTTCAAATCCACACATAAACAAAAATCTCAAATCCACATTACGATACTTGCTAACATCAAATTTTGCATTTCTCCTTGGATATTTGATGAGATCTCTAAAGAGGATGTTCATTTGATGGGTGAATGGGTCTAATAAGTACCAAAACTTGTGGGCGATTAACATTCCTCACAGCCCAAGATCTCATCGCGCAGTTTTCTAATATTGACGATCTCCCCAACCTCAAAGTCGAAGCCATTTTCACCGTGAAGTTCTTCGCAAGGACAAGCCGTCAAGATCTCGAGTTATTCAGAGCTTGGTCGGAAAGAGAGAGGGAGAGGAGGAGGAGAAGAAGAAGAAGGACTTACAGTTACGGATGAAGATTGAATATAAAGCGTAAACATAGGTTTTTAAACGGTATCGGGTAATGCCCGAATACCTAATTAGTCGAAACAGGTCGGGATATCGGTATTGGGTCGAGTCGGAATATCGGGTCAGGTCGGAACTCGAGTTTACTATTCACCCCTACTTTTAAGTCCAGTTTGGAAGTTAAGTTGAATTGAATTAAATAAAATATTATTTTTTAATATTATAAATATTTTAAGATTTGAAAATTTTGAATTATTTATTATATTTTATATTAAAATTTAAAAAAATTTTAAAAAATTATAATAATAAAATAAAATACATTGAAGAGGGTTAAACATTCAAACGAGCCTGAAAAAAAAAAAAAAAAAAAAGCTAGGAAACTCCTTAGTTGTATTGCAAGCAGTGAATGATCCTAATAAAAATCTAGATTAGACTATGGAAGAATTTTCCTCATCTCTATTTCCTTCCTCTTAATTGTTAGATTTTTACAGAGGTAAAAAGCCTCCTGTTAATATATAACTCTTAAACATCCTCTAATTACTCTTGATCTTGATTTAATGACTCTTGTTGAGAAAAGAGAAAATAGAAAAGAGAAAAGAGAAGTTTCAGATTAGAAAGTTGGGAATGTTGCTCTTTCAGAAGACAATGTAAGCTGAACTTGGTTGTTGGCGACCGTTTCAATCCTTGTTCAGTTCAGTTCCCGTTGACTCCCTCAGTTAAAGCACGCGCGATTCGCAAAGTCAACTTATGGGAGTGAGAAAAGAAGACGAAGAACCTCTGTTAGTGTCAGGCCCACAACAAAATGAGCAACAAGAAGAAGAAGAAGAGCAAGAGCGACGTAGAGAAGGAAATGCAGGGGATCTGGTCAGACAAACATGGTTGGAGTCGAAGAAGATGTGGGCGATTGCGGCGCCCTCTATTTTTAGCAGGCTAGCAATGTTCTCCATGACCGTCATAACACAGTCATTCGCCGGCCACCTTAGTGACCTTGACCTCGCTGCAATCTCCATAGCCTCCACCGTCATCATAGCTTTCACTTTCGGCTTCTTGGTTGGTGACCATTTCCCTTATTTTCCCTTTCCGATTTGCGTTCTGAATATTTTTTCTCCAACATTGATAAGAAAATGAAAACTTGTGAGATGGGTGATGTAGCTGGGCATGGCTAGCGCGCTGGAGACGCTCTGTGGCCAAGCTTACGGCGCCAGACAGTACCACATGTTGGGTATCTACCTTCAGCGTTCCTGGATTGTTCTCTTTCTATTTTCGCTTCTGCTGCTGCCCGTGTTTGTGTTTGCTACGCCCATACTAAAGCTTCTCGGGCAGTCCGATGCGGTGGCGGAGGAGTCGGGGGTGGTGGCAATGTGGCTTATTCCGATGCACCTGAGCTTCCCATTTCAGTTCACATTGCAGAGGTTCTTGCAGTGCCAGCTAAAGACGGTGGCTATTGCTTGGATCTCAGGGGGGGCTCTTGCACTCCACGTGTTTGTGAGTTGGCTTTTTGTATATAAGCTGAGCGTGGGGATTGTTGGGACTGCTCTTACTCTTGATTTCTCGTGGTGGCTGTCCGTTTTGGGGCTTTTTGGTTACGCTGTATGTGGAGGATGCCCTCATTCTTGGACTGGTTTTTCAGCTCAAGCTTTTAGTGGGCTCTGGGAATTTTTTAAGCTCTCTTTGGCTTCTGGGGTTATGCTCGCGTATGTGTTTCTACTCACTTGGTTACTGTGTGTCCCTCTCATAACATTGATTGCTTTAAATGTGTTCGTGTGTGTGTGTGAACAGGTTGGAGAATTTCTATTACAGAATATTGATTATAGTGTCGGGGTATTTTCACAAAACTGAGGTTGCAGTTGATGCACTTTCCATCTGGTTAGTTTAGAATTCCGAGAGATATCCTGTCTTTAGCTTCGTTTTCCTTTGTATTTCATTTGCTTATTTCAATTTCTTAGTTTTTAACAGTTTGTTATTTGGCAGCATAACGATCTTTGCCTGGGAATCTATGATTCCTCTTGGATTTCTGGCTTCAACTGGGTAAGTTACTAGTTTTAAGTGACATATCAAAAATATGAAAAAAAAAAAAAGTTACTAGTTGTGTCTCTTCTCCGCTGTCCAATTGTAAAATTACGAAGCATGTAAAACAGAAATATGAATTTAACAGAAATTGTGCAAAGGTGATGAGTCATGGATATGAGAGGCATCATTTGTTCAACTGAATTCCTAGTTGTTGCTTCTTCTTCTTCTTCTTCTTCTTCTTTTTCCCCCTTATGGACGCAGTTATGGAAGAATAAAAACAGCTGCCTAATAATCAAATGGCCATGGGTTGATGAAAATTTTCAAATACTTTATGTCATACCTTCAATTCCTAGTTCTTCATCTGCTAAAATAGTAGGATTTTTCAGATGATATATTTTTTACCAAAAAAGGAAAGGTTTTATTGGTCAAGTTTAATAGTTTTGTATCTAATGCAACCTCATTTGGACAAGTAGGCTAAATAGTGTTTTTTTGCAACAAGACGTAATAGTAATAGGATGTGTATTTACCATAGTGTTTTTTTTTTGGATGAAAGCATTAGGCATAGGAAATCTGGTTTGGGTTTGTGTTCCATTTTGTTTTGTTTTGTTTTTTTTTGGGGGGGGGGGGGGGGGTGGTTGTACATGTACACAGGGATATGTATTTTACTGTCATATTTGAAGGTCATATATCATTCCAGTAGGAGCATATAAAAATTTAGGTCCCTAAAATGATACTTCCCTCTGTCTCCAATAAGATGAGATGCTTTTCTCTTTGGCCCATCTCAAATATAACAGATTTCAAGTGAAAGCATTTATCTGTATAACGTCCCATATTACTGTTCAATTCAAACCCCTCTGGCACTTATCTGGTCTATTGCTCCCTGATGTTTCAAAGTCCAGATATAATTTAGAAATTTTGGCACAATGTTTTGTACACATTTTTCTTTAACAAGAAATGAGATCCCTTTATTGTGTGTGTGTGTTTATATATAAATGCAGTTACATCCTTTGCTTAGCTTAAATCTATATTTAGAGTTGTTAAATATGTTTGGCATGAAACAATAAATGACATTCTTGAATAATACTAATGCCTCTTTATATCCTGTTTCACCATTTGTGGGGATACAAGATGGTTGAGGTAGAAAACAATCCTATCTTTCACACCATTGCCTTTTTGTGACACCAAAGGGGAGGGGAGGGGAAATGTCATCTTTCAATATTTTTTGTTTTTTGACAATGTTATGTTTTCTTTAAATCAGTGTCCGCATAGCAAATGAGCTTGGTGCAGGCAATGCAAAAGGTGCAAAATTTGCAACCACAATCTCAGTGTTGACCTCCTTAGTTGTTGGACTTCTTTTTTGGTCAATAATCATGGGCTTCCATAAGAAGCTTGCGATGATATTTACCTTCAGCCCTTCTGTTATTGCAATGGTCAATGAATTCGCAGTCCTATTGGCATTCACAATACTTGTAAATTGCATTCAACCAGTTCTTTCGGGTAAGATACTGAAGAAGTACAAAGTTCTAGTAGCTGTGAACATAAAGTCTTGTGTTATGATTTAGTGTCATGTTTCTTTTCAGGGGTAGCTGTTGGAGCTGGTTGGCAAGCTGTAGTGGCTTTCATAAACATAGGTAGCTACTACTTAGTTGGGGTCCCTCTCGCAGTTTTTCTGGGCTGGTTGCTACCTTCTGGGATTACGGTATGGGTTACATTCCACCAACACAATTAACATGTTAGAAGACATGTATTCTACTATCATTAACAAACCACACTATAGTTCTTGAATCTTCTATGTAGAAGCCTAATGTCGACGCTGTCACAAATAAAAAAAGTTGAAACTGCTAAGTAATGGTGACAGCCAATTCATCACTGCTTTATCAAATGATGAGTTCTTCAAATATAATTTCTGTACTTTACATGCACATAATTGAATGTGCAGAGCATCTGGTGTGGAATGATTTGCGGAACTGTGGTTCAGACATTGATACTAACTGTCATCACCCTGAGGTTTGAATGGGAAGTAGAGGTAAGAATTGACATACGAATACCAAAAAAGTTTTTATTTGTATTTTCTAAAAAACTAACTAATTTTCTCTGTTGTAAAATCATCACTCACAGGCACAAAAGGCGCAGATTCATATAACAAACGAGGCAGCTTCTAACAACTAACCTCAACTCAACGAATGTGTGACGTATGAAGCACGAGATGTTGTTCTATGTAAAATGGGAGCAGTCTGTTCATCTATATAACACATGTCAAGATATACGCAATGAGATCTGGTATTAAAAAAATAGAACATATTGCATAGAACATGGCTCAATCTCACCCAATAACATTGAATCTAGAATAAAGCATTGCTTGAGGGAAGCCGTGAGAGATAAAGTAAGAAAACAGAGTGCTTAAGGGACAAGTGGTGGATAAAGGTAGTTGCAGGGCATCGCAGACAGCCTCGAGGTGTGGCTGATGGCTCCAGCGAGCTCTACCCATAGGCATCATGTTGAAGGATCCACAGCGATGGCGGGCTGTGGATGGATCTGTCGGTGATGAGTACATATCATCCCTTCTTATCAATGCCACTGGTGTCCATGGTATATTTCCTTCTCAACTTTGCTTACTGGTATTGAGCGTGTAGAGGAGATATTGTACCATGCCTTAGTTGAGATGGCATTGTTTTGGGCGTGATTTACTGTTGTTTAAGTTAGCATCGTGTTGTGGAGTTGTGCTTTTGTGATTAAGTTGGTGTTCATCTTTGGTTTTGTGTTGTTTAGCCCTGTTGTAAGATTTGAGCTCTTGGATTGAATAAATTTTACTTGTGTTACTCTTTGTGGTATATTTCTAACCATAATTTTTAATTAGTACCATTATTTGCTTATCCAAAAAAAATCAGTTTTTTACATTTTGATACATAATCTATTGATGTAGAGTTAGAACTTATATGCGTCGATCAGTCATGAACGTCTCACAAAATATTATATATGTGCACGTGTATGTCTATGCCATGTTACAAATTTTAGTTACATGCATCCATAAGTTGTTATAAAAATATAGTAACCAATTACTAATTATATTATGTTGGGCGGTTGGCTAATGGATTTTGAGCAATTCACCCCGACCCATTCTAAGCATGGGAAGATGTGGAATCTTCAACGATTAGATTTCTCCTGAGGTTGCAATTTCTCACTTGTGTAGAAGATAAATCCTATTCATCATATCTAGTGCTGCAAACGAATCAAGTTGAGTTGAATTTGAACTAGGATACTTGAGCTCGATTAATATGTTTGCTCGTTTAAGCTCGGCTTTAACTCAAGTAAAATTTGAATATCCTTATTCGAATATGGCTCGTTAACTACTAAAATTGTTTGAATTTGGCTCAAGCTTGACAAAAATAAACAAAGACTCAAACTCGATTTTTTTAGAAATTCTTGAATCTTTTCTTTTGATTAATAATTTTTTTTTAAAAAAAAATTATGGGAAAAAAAAGCTCTTACCAATTAACTTTGCAACCAAATAGTTACGACTAAAAAATTGTTATGCTATAAATTTTATTAAATAACTTAATAGTTTTTTTTAATTCAATAAGTAAAAGTTTTATTAATCAAAGAATAAGGCAAAAGCCAATTACAAAAAAACAAAAGGCCCATCATGATGGCGCATTGGATACAAGAAAATTATGAATGTTTATGTCATTAAAGTCCAAGACAATGGCTCATGTACGTATAGTTCTAAAAAAGAAAACTATCAACTCCTCTTGAGATCTCTCATTGTTTTCAAACGTATGCTCATTGCGCTTCTGTCAAAGACACTATAAAATGCATATGGAGATCATTTTCTACATAGTTTTGATCTGTCTGCCTCGCATAGGGGGCTAACCAGCCACAGTTGCCTCCACTGTCTCTAGCATGACCCAAGCTATATTAAATTTGTTAAAGATTTCATTCCATAGGGCCCTAGTAATCTTGTAGTGTAATAGAAGATGGTTAACCGACTTACCCCTGTTACGGTACATGAATCACCAGTCTGCTATAATAATTATTCTTTTCCTCAGGTTATCTATTGTGAGAATCTTTCCAAGCAAAACTGTTCAAATAAAGAAAGTTGCTTTTAGGGGTGCTTTGTGAAGCCATATCTGTCTCTACGAATACTGGATCCCTTCTGGTCATAACATTCCCCTAGAAAAGATAGGACAATGTTATGACCAGAAGGGATAAAATACTTAACCAACCAAATTCAAAATTCATTTACATATTATTCAAGATTAATCTTCCTGTTTTCCTTTATCTTTTTCCACTTCTAGATCACTGATTTAAGGAACCAGTTACCTCATTCTCTCAGTACAAAGAAGCAAAAAAAGAAATGAAGAAAGGAAGAAATACATAGCTCGACATCTCCACTTTTCCTTTCGCAACGTTACTGCCCACACAAGATATAATTTAGATGTAAAATTGTCCATGATTCTTCTTTCCTTCTTGAAGTCACAAGGTTCTTGATTTTTGGGGGTAGGAGACTTCTTTTATTAAAATCACCTTCTCAAGATCTATTACTTTCGAAGTCTTCTATACTTGTTCTTCTTGAGTGAGCGAACGTTTCCTTTGAACCCCCTTTAATTCCTAAATATCCTTGAATAACTTATAGTTATAAATTAAAATAATAATAATACATAAGATAACCATGAATACGTCGAGGACCATTTTGTAGGGGAGGGGTTCGGGTTAGGACCATTTTGTAGGATAGGGGTTTCAAGTGCTTTGTTTCTCTAATTTCAATTTCTTTGATTTCATCTAAATTTCTCTGATTCCATCTGGTTTCATCATCTGATGAGATGATGCAGTTAATGGAACCGTAGATCTTCATCATGGAAATAAAGAAATATATGATTCAGGGAAGTCGCATAGAGGGAATTGAGCCTATGATAGTGCTAATATTGTTCACCATCCACATCCCAAGGATAAAAATGCGACATCACTATTAGCAACAACCTCATTGTTCATCTCAATCTTTGTAGCCACCAAAGGCTTCATTTTTATTTTTGTATCTCCCTTCTGATTGCTCTACATATCCATGAATTCTTCCATTTTCTCATTACAACTCCCTTAAAAATAAAAAATAAAAAATAAAAAATAAACTGAAACAAGACTTTCTTATTGTATTTGGCATGTCAAATCTTGGCCTCCCTGTGAGCATTTTCATCTACAACATTTGAGATTTCGGAAGGGAGGAGAGGAAAGAAGAAAGGAAGAAGGGGGGGAGGGAGACAATGCACATGCAATGCGTTCCATTAATTTTTTTCATTTCCCTCTACGTGGCATCCATTGATTGGCTTCCAATATTAAAGCCTTATAAGAGAGCTCCGTTCCAAAGCATTTCCCATATAATAAATCAAAAGTTCTAGTAGTATGATATGTTCTATATATATATATATATATTAATGAAGGTACACTATACATAAATAAATAATATGTAATTAAGTACATGAAATATAACTAACATGTTTTAAATATAAAACAAACCCACACACACACACATATATATATATAAATCATATACGAGTTTAAATGAGTGAAGTCGAGCTTATATCTGCTCTGTTAACAAGTCTAAATTGAGTTAAGTTGAATTTATTCAATTTTTGCTCATTTAATATTCGAACTTATAATAGTGGTTACGAACATCTCATTATTATACACAAATTGGCTTGCATTGTTCACAAACTGCTATGTTCATTTGCAGTCTTATATCTATATATTTTAAGGCTGTTGGGTTGGGCTAGCTACTCCAAAAATCTCATGGTTATATATTAATGTAATAAATGAGAAGTGAGTTAGATTTTGTAGCATTCTTTTTTGGACTCTTAATTTTTAAAGTGGGAGAGAGACATAAGTGAGTCACAAAATATTTATATTAAATATTTAATAGCATTCGAGAAATTCATTTGCGTAGCCATAAATGTTGTGGTCCGTGAGACCTATTTGGTGTGTATCTCTCTCACCCACGCTAGGCAAGAACTTCATAGAATCTAAACCTAAGATGAGAAATGTCACTTAGATTAATGGACGATGAATTTTGTGGCTTTCTTAAATATTAAGCAAACAATAATTTCATTATCATTTGTGTTAGAAGAGCCGGTAGTCACACACATAGTGGCCTAGTCCCAAATTTATAAATAAGTCCCTAATTTTGGCTGAGAAAAATTGTGGTTACAAAATACTCGCTTGGGGTTTACAATCAATACCAAGACATAGGTATAAACCAACAATACACTGAAAAAAAAACCAGAACTAATAAACCATAAAAACATCTAAACAATCTTATACAAAAACAAAACAAACCTTATTAAACGACACACCTTATTAAAATGAATGCCTATACAAAACAATGATACCCCGAAGGCAATAGCAAAACCAAAATCAAAACACTTCCGTAGAACTGGCTGACGTCATTGAAGGCAAACCACAAGGATCTTGACGTCTCTGAAAACACAAAAGAAATGTTTCTATTTGAAGGCCTAGAAATAAAGAAACCTGAAATTGTAGCATCTGAAAAACACTTCCAGCAAAACAAAAACCCCACCAACAACCATTAATCTCTTAAGTAAGGAAGACCCAATCTATTCAATCTCAAAATTCCTTTTAGCTTATGAGGAACTTCATTTGCCTATCTCCATACTCCTGTAAAATTTTGAGATGCCATGCAAGCTAGATAGTCAGCGCCAGAATTAATTTCCTTGTAAATATGTTTCAACCTAACGTGCATACTTTCCATCATCTCCCTAATATCATCCTAAAAATCTTCTAAACACCATATTCTACTTCTACCTTTATTAATCCAATTAATAATAATTAGAGAATCCATTTCAACTTCAACATTAAGAAAACCCAAATCCTTACAGAATTTCAGACCATGCTAAAGTGCCAAAAATTCTGTTAATTATTCATACCATTGCCTAAAGCCTTTGCAAAAGTCAAATTCAAATTCCTCTCCTTATCCCTTATGACACCACTTGCACCCGTAATGCCTAGATTACCCAAACAACTTTCATCTACATTCAATTTTAAGTAACCGCCAGCTAGTTTCTCCCATTTGATAAGCCGACATTGCTTCCTTTTCAACGGTCTAAATGGAATTGACAAAGCTTGCAAAATAGCCTCATCTCCATTTTTAATTTTATTTCCAGCACGAATACGACTTCCCACCCAGTCAATGACAGGTTTAATTGATAACGAGAGAAACTCCAAAGCGTTCCTTGTTCATTCCATATAAGCTTGACACCGCCAAACCCAAAGGGACAATGTAGTGATAACGGGTATAAGGCCAAATCAGTTACCAGCTTGGGATGATTTTTTGGCTTTCTTGATCCATAACTCCATCCTCTCTCTCCATACTCGACAAGGGTCAAAAGTAATTCCAAGAATGCATGACAAATAGTACCAAATACCATTAGCAAGAGACTCGGTAGCTAAAACATGGTCTAAATCTTCTACACAACCCACCACACAACATTCACATCTAGAAACAAGTGGGATACCCAATTCAGAAATTCAACTATCCACACTTAAACATTTATTTAAAGTTTTCCAACAAGTAATAGAATATTTTTTGGGTAAAACAACATTCCATAACCAGTCATTCCAAGCCTTATGGGGCCTCTTTATCCTAATAAAATCCCATGCCGATTTCAGCGTAAAGACCTCATTAGTATTAGCTTGCCAGATCAAGACATCGGCACCATCTCTATGTTTTCCAAACCCCTCCAAAACCTCCTCCAATTTATCATTTCCCATTAAATTCCTCAATAACTGAGTACTCCAGCCTTCATTTATTCTGCAATCATTAATTCTTAATGCAAGGCATTCAAAATCAGAACCATTTCTGACTACACACCAAACTTCAGTCATTTGTCTCTCCAAAATTATACATTTCCATCTTGTAAATGCCAAATAGAGTGGTTAATAACCTTTGACATTACTGCCATAATACCATGCAAAAAAACAAAACCTTTCATCAGATACACCATAGAAATATGCTGATTTTTAAGGTACTTAGCCTTAACAAAATTTGACCATAATGAATTTTGAGTTAGCAAAATTCCAGCCAAATTTCGTAAATAAAGAGGCATGAACTTCTTCCAAATTTCTCACATTGATCCCACCTTCCTGCGTTGGTTTACATAAATCCTGCCAAACTTTTCACTTACGTTTCTATTTCTCCTCCGAAGATCCCCAAAAACAATTGCTCATCATTTTATTCATAGAGTTAAACACCCTCTTAGGAGCTTGCAGGACTGCAAGTAGATGAATAGGAATACTAAGCAGGACATGCTGTAATAAAAGCACCCTTGCTCCATTGGATAAAATTTTTGACATCCAACCTTCCAACTAAGATCTTATCTTACCCAATAAATCATCAAAATGTTCTGTTTTTAGGCAACCTAAGATCAGAGGAGCCCTTAAGTATTTAATAGGGAAAATCCCTTCTGAGAAAGACGTAAGCCTTAGAAGACTTCTTTTCTTGTTCAGCGACATATTGTTTGAGAGAAAAATGGCAGATTTTTCTTTACTAACACTTTGCTTAGATCACTCCTCATAAAGCTGAAAAATTTCTGCTATAGCTTTAATTGACGCCTTGCCACCATTAAAAAAAATAGCTACATCATCAGCATATAACAAATGAGAGATGAGAGGCGCACCTCGAAGGCGTGAGAAAGGAGAAATTTTTTCACTTCGAAAACTAAGTTTCAACATCCAAGATAAAATCTCCTCTAACAAAATAAAAAGATATGGAGAAAGAGAATCCCCTTGATGCAATTCCCCACCACTCGAAAAAGTTGTTAGTTGTAATACACTTTCAAATCCACTCACAGACATTCCATGAGAAACCAAATGACTTCATCACATATATCAAAAAATTCAATCCACACTATCATATGCTTTTGCCATATCCACTTTAATAAATACATTCCTACCACGAGACGACTGGTTAATCATATGGATCATCTCTTAAGCCAATGCAATATTATCAAAAATGCTTCTCTCTGGAAGAAAAGTACCTTGCTTCAGAGAGATTATTTTGCACAAGATTGGAGATAACCTTCTGACAAGAATCTTCAAATAAAATTTATAAATCATAGAACATAGGCTAATCCAATGAAACTTATCAAAACTTGATGGCTGTGGCACCTTAGGAATAAGTACAATATAGGAAGCATAATAAAAAAATCGTGGCATAGGAGTATTGAGAAAAAAATGTCTAACCGCCTCCACCATATCATCTTTAACTATACCCTAACAAGATTGGTAGAAACTTGACCCAACTCCATTCGACCCCAAACCTATTAATTGGAATTGAAAACATTGACTCCTTCACTTCTTGGATTGAAGGGAGCTGCTTAAGCTCTTTATTTTCCTCTTCCGACACAAATGTATCAACATACAAGGAGAGATCCGGGAGTCTTCTAGGAGATCTAGCATAAAGGAAAGAACTAAAATGCTCAACTGCACCATTATGAATGGCTTCAGGAGAATCAAGCATTGAAGCATCCCTTGAAGTTGTTTATTTCACTAACAACTTTGAGATAGCAGCAAAGGATTTGAAGAAATTACTCGTCACCTCCATTTTGTCTAACCATTGTAATTTAGCTTGTAGCAATAGCTGAGTAGTTTCTCTTTGCTGCCATACCTCCAAATTTTCTTTGGCACTAAGCAACTCGGTCTCCAACCTCTTAGAAAAACCTGCTTGTAATTGCAATTCAATATACTCAATTCTTTCTTCCATTAAACGTATGTTCACCTCTGTGCGACCAAATACCCTCTTATTCCATTCCTTCAAAACTAACTTCAGCCTTTTAAACTTTGCAGCTAAACCAAACTACCCCAATTCAAATGTAGGTTCCTACCAGGAAGCTTTAACTACATCCTTAAATCCCAAATGAGACAACCACATTTGTTGAAACTTGAACAATGTCGGGCCATAGCTAAAATCATTGGAGTGCAAAGTAAATAACAAAGGTGCATGATCTGAATTGGTCCTCAACAGAAGCTTATAAAAAGCTTCAGGTAATAACGAAGCAGCCACTAAATTCAACAAACATCAGTCATTCTAAACCAGTTTCTAGCTGTCCCTTGCTGGTCATTACACCAAGAAAACTTGCTTCCTGTAAATTTCATTTCACATAATCCACAAGATTTAATAAATGAATTGAACTCATCCATAGCCAATCTCAGTCGAGGCCTCCCACCACATCTTTCTTCATCTCCCCATTGCCAAGGCAATACCAAGGCTCATTACTTGGCATATCCTGAATCAAATAACTCCACAAAACTTGTCTCTCCAAATATTACATTTGGCATAAATCACTGAAATTGTATAAAACATTTCCATTAATCAACAAAGAAACAGTTACATGTTGATCCGAAGATCTCAAAACATTAACCTGAATACCTTTCTCCCATAACAACTAGAGTTTACCTCCAAGACTTTGGTTCGAAAAACAGCCATCAAAATTAAAACTATTCTTCAACAGCACCATCTTTGACTCATTAACAAAAGGTTCTGCCAACATAAGAAAATCAATATTAAAATTCCTCAATATTTTCCTAAGTCTTCTCCGTGATGTAAAATGACCACAGATATTCCAAACTAAAGGAACACACATCATCAAGGGAAACAAGCGGGTTTGCTTGAAACTCGAGAGGAACTATGAGTCAAGATCATCCTTTTACCCTTATTTTGTTTTGCAGGAGAATTAGAGTCAGAAAAACAAACTTTATCTTTACATAAATGGTCAGAAAGCATACCCCCATTTGCCGATACATAACCCTCATGAGCAATAGCAACCTCTGTTACTACCTGCCCCTACACTTCAGCATCTCCCCAGTCCACTTCCTCATCTGCAATGACCTCCACATGCACTTGTAATTCCAGTCCAGACTCCTGAATAGCCACATGAATCATAGCCAACGAATCATCACCGACATTAGCCTTCATTTGAATAACATCTTCTACAATTTCCTCCTCTTCAGACACTAATTCCTTAGCAGGTTCAACAACATTCATTCATGCAGCTTCAATATTATCAATAGTTTTGGAAAAGCTAGGACCAGCCTCATCTTGCATTTGACTCTCCATAATAGGTTGCACCAATGGTTCACTAATAACCTCATCGTGAATCTTATTCTCAATTGCAGGCACATCCTGGGGACCCTCGATAGTCCTATTTACAGCCACATCTTGCATTTTATTCTCATTTATTTTGGGGACCCAAATCTTCAGATGCCTCTCCCTTGTTTTCTTAGGATTCCACCCATCACGATTTCCACCATCCTTCCATTTACAAGTATTCTTATTGTGGCCCTGAGAATGGCATTTATCACAAAATGCTGGCAATGTTTCATATTCCACTTCAATATAAAAAATTGATTCCTGATGAGGAATGCCGATCTAGATGCCCGAAATTGGCTTACGAGCAGCATCAACCAAAAGGCAAACCCTTGCACCATCTGTTCTGGTTGCACATCGAATCGCATTATTACATCGCAAATAGACTCCAATCAGTGCAGTGACATTGGTGATATATGATTTTTGGTAAATATTCGAAGGTAACCCAGGTAGCACAATCCAAGTATGAACCATGGAAGGTTCTTTATCCTCGTTAAAATCTGTGGACCATTAAGGGACACTATCAACATCAGTAATTTCTCGTGAAATGGCCTTGAGAAAATATGATTAATTGGAAAAACACGAGCACATTTCGTGGCCTCCGCATAGCTGAGACCACTGACTGAATATTCAAACCCCACCTATGTCTAATAAAAAGCATGAATACCATCCAGCGAAGGCCTTTGCCTTAGAAACTTCATAACCAATGAAAAACTTAAAGGGGCGGCTGATTTTTCAATCTCTTCCTTAGAAAAAAACAAACAAAATTCACCATCGATTACCTTGGGTGTACGCAGAGGAACCTCAACCATAGGGGTTGGCTAGGGTGGTTGCGCCACCATGTCTACAAAACGTTCTTTGACGTCCTGCTAGCGTCGACGAACCTGGGAGGCCCCTAGCAGTAGCCATCGCACAACCCGATTCTCACAACTACTACAACCCTAACTGAGCTCACTCCTCCTATGCCACGTCAGCAAAAACATAATTTTATTATCATTTAGAACACATCATACAACCGGTGTAATTCAATGCTTACAAGTTTTTAGAAAATAATAATATTATTTTTCATCCCCACTATATATTTCTTCTATTATATCAGTATTTAGTGTTATATATATAATACATTATATTATTGTAATGATATATTAGGTCTTCTATATTATATATGAATGTAACACTGTTTTCTGAAATTAATACACATCTTAAAATTAATAATCAAGAGCAAAAAGAGATTAAATGATAGACTGTACATAGATTCATATAACAAAAAGTACCAAAATTCGTTGAAACCAAATTAAAGTTAGTGTTTGATCTCCGAATGATTATCTTGTAATTGAGAGCAGGTAGACTTGCCACTGAGGGTTTGATCTGTACTTATAAGGCAATTATTGTCTTGACAGATAACCTCCCATATAGAGTCATCTTGAGCCAGCTATAACTGGCCCATGGAGTGCCACTCCGGGCGGATGAGTGGGTGCTAGACCAGATGAACCTCCACGATCTGACCACACATTGTCAGAGCATTGGACAGGGAAGGGGTCTGCTCGACGTCAGCCTACCTCTATACCATATCTTGTTTCATCGACTCAGTCTAGGCCTGTTGTTGCACTGTAGATTGGAAGTACTAGTCAACAACCAACAGCCAGTGTATTTGCGGGGGATGTTCGACCAACTTGAGTTGATGCAGTGATCATAGACATGAAGAAGCATATGGACTGATAGATCAAAAGGCTAATTGTGTATATAGAGCAGACTGTTGGAGTTATTGCTCATCTTGCAAATGTCCTAAATCAGGAGGTCAATACACTGACAGGCCAGTTTCATACATTTATGAATAACACGTTCTGAGTGTTGTTTACAAAATGTTATTATATTTTGTATTTTGTTCTCAATATATGTATTGGACACCTTATATTTAATGTATTTATTGTTTTTGAATTTCAATTCTCAATTTTCTTTCATGTTAGCTTATCCAACTTTAATATTAAATAATTGCACTTCAAATATATAAACATAAATATATAAATTTATATATGTATATATAAACAAATATATATATTATATATAAATACATATAATTTATATTTTTAAAAATAATAAATATATATTACAATTTCTTAAACTTGTTCACAAAGTATGCACTAAAAATTTAAAAACCAAAAAATTTAAAAATCAGAGTCATATATACAAAATTCAAATTTACAATTAATGTTCAAACATTAATGATTGACGTTTGAACGTTGGCGCCAAAACATTTCACATTCACACATATGTAGTCTCAATGTTTATATGACATTCGAACATAAATATTGAACCTTAACTGGTGTCCGAATGTCTATGTGATGTTATAACATAGATTTCTCTCTGTTCAAACATTAACAAAGATTCTCATTTTTCTTTAGTGAAGGTTTTTAGAAACTGTCACAAAAAATGCTTATTGGTAATGGTTGGGGGACTGTGTTGTAATGAGCCACTTAATAAAATGTCACAATTTTTCATCCATCACAAAAGGCAAAATGTGTTGTAATGAGCCACTTAATAAATATTGTCATATTGGTGGTTGTGAAAAGCTAGGAATTGATGAGGAAGTACATGCATGCGTTTAGGAAAGAGATCCTCGGCATTGATCTATTGAGGAAAACTCTAAATGATGCGGGAGACAACTTAAGCTGGAATATTGGACTAATCATCATGAAAAAGTAGATCAATATAAAATCATGTCTTCCCTCGACTCTAAGGATAGGGCTGTAAAAAGACCGGATCGGACTGATGGGTCAGACCGGACCAATTGTCCCGGACCAAGATTGGTCCAAATTTTACATGGACCGATTAATTCTAGTTTGGTCTCAGTCCAAAGGATTTCTCCCCCTGGACCGGACCGGACCAGACCTAACTCTACATATATTTATATTTATATATGTATATATAAAAATAGTATATAAATTAATATTAATATAAATATAAATTAATATATATTAACATATTAATATATAATATATACTATTATAATATTAACATATTATTATTTATTGGTTGACTAGTTGTAGTATAAAAATATAAATTATAATATATATATATATAGAATATTAGTAATAACTTATAAATAATAAATGTATTATTATTATTTAATATAATATTACTAATTTATCACTATTTACTAACATATAAATATATAATATACTAATGTAATAGTATTATTAGTTATAATTTACTAACATACTTAATATATAATATATACTAACATATTAATATATAATATATACTCTTATAATATCTACATATTTTAATTTATAATAGTTAAATTTGGTTCAAAAAAATATTTGATCATTATAGAATTTTAGATTAAATTTAGCCCATTAAATCATATAGGGCACCCCTGGACCGAACTGGACCGCACCTGGACCAAATTGGACCGGACCGGTATGGATCGAACTCCTGTTCGGTCCGATCTAGGGTGAGATAATTCTTGGACCGAATGAAATCAGTTCACAAATTTTTTGGACAGGACCGGACCAGACCGGACCATTTACAGCTCTATCCAAGGATATAATATTACAATTATTGGATATAAATATTTTTTATGGGGGAAAAAAGAGTCACGGATGACGACAAAATAAACTCTTTGATCAATGTTATGATAATGGGATAATGGGGGAGGAAGGAATAACCAGTGATTAAATGTTATGACAGTAACGTAAAGGAACACAGAGAAGAAGAGAGAAAAGTGAAGCACACATGGTGCTCAACGAAAGGTCGAAGAGATGGTTGAATGTTTTTGATTTGTATTCAATTCTCCCTTGCTTCATATACAGTGCATTACTTTCCTTTTATACATAATCTCACATAAGACAGATGTTCTATACAGACCAATCTTCCATTTACAACTTAGTAAAATATTACAAAGAAGATTCTAGAGCTCAGCCAGGTGTCTCAGGTCTCATTGGTTGTGCATCAGAGTGCTTTTCAGAACCTACACATTCAGTTTGTTGTAATGGCTGTAGGGAACCACTGTGCTGAGCCTTTGTTGTTCGACCTTCTCCATTGTGCAGGGGACAAGGATTTCTTGCCACTTTTGCTACGTGATCTCCTGTGTGCAGTATACCATGCTTTTGAGGTACGCGGTTCTCTCTTCCTCATTCAGAATGATTGCCTTAATAGCCCCCCTTGAGGCAAGCCACACTGATGTAATGGTGAGGCTTGATCACAGTAAATCATAATGAGCAATAGAAAGTGGTTTAGTGAAGATGTCAGCAAGATGATCTTTACTTGAAACAAAAGACACTTTGAGTGCTTTAGCCGTAACACATTCATGAACAAAGTGATAATCAAGTTCAACATACTTAGTACGAGAATGTAAAACATGATTCATTGATAAGTAAGTAGCACCAAGATTATCACACCACAAAGTGGGTGAATCAGACAAAGAAATACCAAGTTCACTAAGTAAGGATTGAATCCAAACAAGCTCACATTTGGTATTAGCCTTGAATTTATACTCAACCTCAGTAGAGGAGCGAGCAATGGTGGGCTTTTTTTTTTGAACCCCAGGAAATCAGATGTGAACAAAAATATACACAGAATCCTCTGGTAGACTTACGATCATCAAGGCAACCGGCTTAGTCAGCATAAAAAAAGCCAGAAAGTGTAAGGGATGAGGTAGTAGAAAATTTTAGACCAAAGGTGTGAGTGAGGCACAAATATCTAAGGATGCGTTTTGAGGGCTTGCCAATGTGAGATCCTAGGGCAGTGCATATACTGACACACTTTGCTAATTGCAAAAGAAATATTTGGGCGAGTAAAGGCTATATATTGTAAACTCCCAACAATACTGCGATAAAGATGTGGGTCTTCAAAGGAAGACCCATTAATGGCCGATAACTTTGTAGACGTGGACATGAGAGTGGTCACTGTTTTGAATTATGCATGTTGATCTTTTTTAGCAAATCATATATATATTTGGATTGGGACATGAACAAATAGTGAGGAGTGTGTGTAATTTCTATCCCTAAGAAATAGTGCAAAGGTCCTTAACAAGTAGAGTGACTCTTAATGCAATAAAAAAATCAAAGATTAAGCTAGAATTAGAACCTGTCACTATAATGTCATCGATGTGTACTAGGACAAAAATTAAATCAGCACCAGTGCGATAGAAAAAAAAAAGTGAAGTATCAGATTTAGAAGCTACAAAACCAAGAGCTAATAACCGATTACTCAACTTAGCAAATCAGGCCCTAGGAACCTGTTTAACACCATAGATGGATTTCAGTAGCTTACACATGTGATGAGGGTGATCTGGATTTGCAAGCATGGGGGTTGCCGCATGTAAACAACCTCCTCTAAGTCACTGTGAAGAAAGGCATTCTAGATGTCCCACTAGTGCAACGACTATCTCAAAGTCGTTGCAAGAGATATAAGTAAACGTGTTGTGTCTGGTTTCACAACTGGGCTGAAAGTCTCAGTGAAGTCTAAAGCCTCATGTTGATGGAACCCTTTGGAAACGAGGCGCGTCTTGTGCTTTTCAAGGGTGCCGTCAACAAGACGCTTAGTCTTGAGAACCCACTTTGAACCGAGGATGTTGTAGGAAGGAGAAAAGGGAACCAAGTCCTAGGTCCGATTGTGGAGCAAAGCTTAAAATTCCATGGTCGTTTCCCCTCTCCACTCAAGGTATTTTGAGGCTTCTGTGAAAGAAGTTAGATCCTCGGGTACATTAATGGAAGAAGATGTAGAGGGAGACATATGAGTTTTGGGTTTGGGCCAGGGGATAGTTCCATCTGTGCATTGAAGAGGGTAGGAGATTTGATTTTTTGATCTAATTTGCATGGGGTGAGTAGAGGTCTGAGGTGGTGGGAGAGGCAGCAGCAGATTTGAGGATGACTGAGGGTTGGTATCTGTCAAGGGAGGAAAGGGATTATAGTTTGGTTCAGATTGAGGTTGGGTTATGGGATCTATTGGAGGTGAATTTTGGGTTGAGTTATGGCCGTGAGTGGAGAAGAAACAATAGGCAATAAGGGAAAAGTAGGAAAGGCAACAGGGGCCGTGGATGAAGGGGCCATGCTTATGGACTGAGAATAAGTGAGTAGAGTAGAGAAAATAGAAAACGTTTGAAGCAGTCTGGGTGAGACAGATTGAAAGGATGGGCCAAATTGAGCAAAAAGAAAAATATCCTCACAAAATAAAACATCTCGAGAAAGGTAGACACGGCCCATGGAAATGTGGTGGCAATTATAACCTATATGATCTGGACTATAACCCATGAACACCCACAACTTGGAACGAAGATCTAACTTGTGACGACTAAAGGGTCGTAAGTTAGGCCAACATAAGTATCCAAATGTGTGAATGAATTTGTAGTTGGGTGGAATTTGAAAAATGGCCCGAAATGGAGAAATATTTTTTTAAATGGGAGTAGGTATTCGATTAATGAGGAACAAGGCAGTTTGAAAGGCCTTAGCCCAAGATTTTTGAGGGATCGAGGCATGGGCCATGAAAGCAAGTCTGATTTCGACAATGTGTGATGTCGTCTTTCAATTGATCCATTTTGTTGGTGCGAGTAAGGACATGTTATTTTATGATTAATACCCTGAGATTGAAGAATTTCTTGGAGGGGCCTAAACTCACCATCCCAATCAGATTGGATGGATGCCACTTTAGAAGAAAAAAAAATTGTACCATAATTTAATAAGGCTAAGAATATAGTAGTAACATCGGATTTTGATTGAAGAGGAAATAACCATAAAGTATTTAGAGTAGTCATCCATAATTTAAAGCTAAAACTTTCACCCAGTAGAGGACGGCACAAGTGCCGACCCCCATACATCCAAAAAACAATAACATAAATGGAAGAGAAGACCTAGAAGGACCAGAGGGATGATGGAAAAAATTCGACTTTGCTAGAGGAAAAGAGGTGCACACGATCATTGATTTTTGTGAGGTAACTGGAAGATGAATATTGTTGATGGTAAGGGAGGTGGTGCAGGCTGAGGGGTGTCCCAAGCGATTATGCCAAATTTAAGAAAGGTCCTTTCACTGACATAGGCTTGAGGGGTAGAACACGATGCATATTGGGTGTGCAAATTCTTCAAAAAAACAATTAGAGTGAAAATCAAACGAAACAGAATTATCTAAGCAAAACTAACGAGAAAAGTAAATTTCTAGTAATGGACGGAATGTGAAACAAATTTGAGAGACGAAAGTTGCCAGATAAAGAGGGAAGATGGCCGGTCCCAGTGTGTTGAATCGAAAGGGTCGACCCATCACCAATGTTGACTTAATTCGAACCATGATAAATAGAGGAGTCCATGTTGAGGTTGGAGAAATCCGATGTAAAATTGGTTTGTGGCTGCAATTTCAAGAAACCAAGTGTTGGAAGATGATGAAGGTGGTGGGAAGGCTATTTAGTTGGTAGCAAGAGAAGAGGGAGGGGCTGCTTGGTATGAGTTGTAATTACCCTTTTTTTCAAGGTAATATATTTATCTTAGAAATCATTTTGATATTTTAATGGAGATTTTGGAAATATAGCTCCTAATAGAAGAAGAATTTAAAATTTAGATAATGGCACCTAGTTTATAGAATTTAATTTGATACACTTAAGTCATAGGATGAAACATGATGACTTATGATTAAATTCTTGAGAATTTGAGCAAGATATCAACTAGAGAATTTTAGTTTAGATTTGGGAAGATATGATTATTTTTGAAAGTTAAAGGAGATGCTTTAGAAAAATTGGAGTTAGAAAAATAGAACACATGGTGCACTCGGATTGGCTATTCTCGGGTAGTTTTGTTGTATTTTAGTAAATTAGGCATAATTTTATCATCTGATTTTTGAATAAGGTGATTCATAATTTTATAGAACACCAAGAAAAAGATCTAGAACTTTCATGTTTTGAGTTTTCGGAGATGTGGGCTGAATCAAGGATTTCATTGGGTGAGAAACGGACGGATATGAAAAGGGCTTAAGTGGAAATCGACTTTGAGCATCCACTGACTTTGATCTAGATCAAATTCCTAGAATATTTTTTTAAACATGTCAAGACCTTAACATATGTGTTGATATGTGGCAAGAGGGGGTTCTTTCCTTAGAAAGTATCGTATGCCATTAGAAAACTTTTGGAATCTGAAACATGCATGTGATATAAAGTATTCCTACTCAAGTGTGAACATGGTGACAAATCTAATGAGTAGCTTGACTCTTTGATGGCAATAGTTGAACCAATAGATAGTATTTGCTAACCAAATCTATACTTAGTGGCGTGACCAACCTAAACAAGTGAAACAATTCAAGAGAAGCTAGGAGGTTTCGGACAATACCAAGGAGCCAAAACAAAGCATGAGGGGTAATTCCAAATTTTCTTTCCTAAGTGATAAGATTATAACAAATCTAATGATGAGGTTAATCCTATAAGGCCCAGTTTGGTTACCAAACCCTTCTTAACTCACTTCATCTTATCATTACAACTTTCTCAAATTATCATACAAAATATAATAAATAATTCAATTTTTTCAAATTCTAATACACTCATAATATTAAAAACTAATATTCTAACAATATTTTATTCAACTCAACTCAACTCAGCTCAGCCTGGCATCTAAACACACCCTAAGTGGCACAAGGAGAGCCCTTAGATGAATTCTTGCCAACCCAGGCTAAGTATTAGACCAAATGATGAGTCTAGGAGGACACTTGGACATAGTATGGAGAGGACCATGTGTCTCAAACACATTTCACCGCTCTTTACATACACTCGACCAACCACCTTATGAAGAGGATTTTCTCACTTGCTCTCCCACTCAAGACCCATGGCTACCCCACATAGAAACACTAGGATTTCCATTCAATCCCCCACTTTATCCTAAATTCTTGAAAAAGGGATTTTGGATACATTGGTGAGGAGATTTCCAAAGACAAGTCCAATTGCTAGTAAAAATTTTTGGAGAAAGTGGTAAGTGCACAAAATAACCTAACCTTGGCTTTGAATTACTTGTTTAGTAATTCTATAGCATTGGTTATTTCCTTTGAACTCAAAGTGATAGGAATTGCTAGTTTGATTAAAGTAAATTTGAGCTATGTTATTTTGCAAGAAATTGAGAAGAAAACTATTTATAAATCAAGAGTTTAGTTAAAGATAATTATGGCTGGAAAACTAGAGGAAGTTGTGTGAAGATTAGATGTCAAAATAAAGTGAAAATTGTTGATTAAAGGTTCAGCCTTGGTGAATTATTTTTGAAATATTTTAGATTTTGTCACTTAAATCTTTAATATGGTTAGTACTTGGTGATATCATATTTTTGTATACATTATTTGAAAAAAAAAACAGATTTATTCATCTATAAAATTATAAGGAAGAAATATTGAATAGGATTATTTGAAAATCATCAAAGGAACACACATGAAGTGAGTTTTCAGTTTTAGAACTTATAATATAATTTATGAATTTTGGAAATATATAAATTAAGAGGTAAGTTTAACCAAAAAAAGAAAATAATAGAACTTTAAAAGTATTTAGGGGTTTCGGCCCGCAAAGGGTATTTATATAAGTTGATTTGTTTTATGTTTCCTTTACGTAAATTAGTTACGTTTTATTTGATATATGACGTATGATGCGATTTATTTATACCATGCATTGGTTAAACATGTTTTACATGCCATGTGACCTATGTAAGCTTAAAGCATTCATGCAAATGTCTAAAAGTATATGCTTGTCTCATTACATCATAAGTTTTACATCAAAAAGGCATGACATGCATTTTTGAGAAAAATAGAAAATTCATAAGAATAAGAAATGAATAACTAAGAATAAGAGAAAATTAAAGTTAGTCATATTATGACGAGGATAGTGATACGTAACGTCCATCGCATGATAAGAAGTTGTGTGATGATGAGGACATCGATACGTAACACCCGCTATAATAAGAGGTTATGTCATTACAGGGATGACGATACGTAAGATCCGTATGACTGACATGAGACTCGTCACGACGGGGATGACAATACATAACGCTCGAACGACTGATGAGAATAAAAATCCGGCAGAGACGACGATATGTAACACTCGTCGAGGCTCAAAAATAAGAATAAAAATCAAGACAAGATATGAATATGAATATTAAGAAAAATTGTTGCATGTAACTAAGAGACTTGAACCCATGTGCAAATAAAATTATCATAGAAATGTGTTGATTTATGTGAAAAGGGTGTACAAGTTATGCATAAGACATGAATAAGTTATTTATGATTTATGTGCAGTGTTAATCATTTATAATATCCATGATATATGTTGTCTCATATTATTGAATGCCTTTGTTATGTTAATTGTATACTTACTGAGATTTTTTTGAAAATTTTACTCTTTATTTTTTAAATATAGAAGATTTTGCAGGAAATCATGGCTCAAAGATCGAATTTGACCACATCGAAACTTTTGGGGAGCCGTAAGGACCTCACAGAGGTTTCTATTTTTGATGACTTGCTCCAATGCTACTATAATAACTTGTTCGAGTTATGAATACGTGAAAGATCTTGGTCGTCAGAGGGCCGACGATATATAGGATGTTGCTTAGCAGTGAGTCCAGACGGCTTACTAACGTTAGACAGTATTTATATGATGTCGTGAGGAGTATTTACCAGCTGGGATAAGGGTTTTAGTGTGGGAAAGTTTCCTTTTAGTAAAAATTATTGGGAAGTGAAGAAGGAACCCCTCTTGTGAGTTAAGGGGTATATGGTCGTTATGATGTATTTTGCTACTTACTAAACATCTAAACTAGTTTTGTATAATGATGTGCATTATAAGAATTTGGGATTTTATTATATTTAACAATGTTATTAGAATTATATTTATCTGCTTAAATTAGAAAGACCATAATTTGCTGTATATCATGTTGCATATTGCCAATAAGCGTAGGTGTATGCATGATAATAATTATGTATATGAAGGGTAAGTAATCCTGTGTTACTTATCCTAACTCTTTAATTTACGTTAAATCCTGAACATAAATTAAGGACGTCACAGAGTGGTATCAGAGTAGTACATCTCTGGGTAAACCCACATATATCCTAGAGAAAAGATCACATGGTATATACTTGAATTTTTATAAGGATAAGACGGAAGTTTTTGAAGAAAAGAAGTTGTGGGTGCATGTAACTCACGATAGTTTTGGTACGTTTCAAGAAGATAAGATGACAGAAAGTCAATGTAGTACCGTTCTTCCAAGAAATGAAGAACAAGTAGTGGAGAATCACCTGTTGGAAGAAGGGCAAGCAATAGCTATAAATGAAGAACAAGTAGTGGAAAATCGCCTGTTGGAAGATTTTTGGTCTATCGACATCCACAGTTATGGGAACTGAAGGAGCATTATAGGCTGACAAGTATATATTAGACTTAGAGCGTACTTTTGAAATTAGTGGTTGCACGGAGAGTTAGAAGGTTCAGTATGTTGGATATCTACTTCAAGGAGAGGCAAACTTATGGTGGGATACAAAAAGGAAACTATTGAAATAAGAACTGGGAGAGAATGCGGTGCCCACATGGGAAAGATTCAAGAAAAAGTTTGACGATCGGTTCTTTCCAGAATCGGTGAAACGACAAAAAGCTCTGGAATTTGCTATACTGGTGCAAGGCAATATGACCGTGGAATAATATGCAGCTCGATTTGTGGAATTAGCAAGGTTCGCCCCTCACTTAGTGGGTATTGAGAGAATCATGGCAAAAAAATCTCAAGAAGGACTTCAACTGCAGATTCGTGCTCAGGTGGCATGCTTACGATTAGAGAATTCAAGAATTAGTAATTGTGGCAATGATTGCGAAGGCAGAGCATATGAGTTTATTCATGCAAACTCAAGCATACAAGAAAAGGAGATTTCCCTATCCTTCCAACAAGAATAGGGGAAGGATGAGTTTTTGGCCCGCAGACAAAGGAAATGATAAGATGGTTAACCAAGGTTCATCTACCTTATTTCCACTGTGTGGAAAGTGTAATCGAAGACATATGGGTGATTTTCGGGTGACCACCAGCACATGCTTTAAGTGTGGAAAGACGGGTCATTTGATTCGAGATTGTCCATTGAATGCACTTGGAGGAGTAGCAACGTCGGGAGCGAAAGTATCGGAAACAACAGCCGGGCCTTTGTGAAAGCTAAGGTGTATGCTATTACACTATGAGACGTAGATATGGAAGTAGATGAAGATGTTAATGCTGGTATCATTACTGGTAATTTTCCAACTCCCTTTCTTGGTTGATGTGTGGATTATTTTTAAGAATTTGGAAGTAATTATAGAATAATCTTTTCTAGGCAAAGTTAAGTTAATGCAATACATGGATTATGCTTTGTTTGATTTGGGAGCTACGAGATCCTTTATTTCATATGATTGCATTCAGAAGTGTGGATTAAAAATGGAATCTTTAGCCCAAAAAGTCTTAGAGCAATACCAGATGGAAAAGTAGTTACATGTCATCGAATTGTGAAAAATTGTACTTTAGAAGTTATGGGTTTGCAACTAGTTGCTGACCTGATAGTATTTCATTTAATGGAATTTGATTTAATTATGGGTATGGATTGGTTAGCTAAGTGTTATGCTAAGATCAATTGTCGTGGGAAGAAGATAGTTTTTGATTTGTTGACAAAAGAAAGACTTTGTTATATGGGAGAAATAGTTAAACTCATTTCCTTAATTGTAACAGCGAGGCGATTAGAAACAAGTATAAAAGAAGGAGCAAGGGTATTCTTGGTAGTAATGTTGAATTCCCTGGAAGGAGTGAAAGGTGTTAGAGGAATTCCTGTAGTTGAGAATTTTCCTCAAGTCTTTTTAAATGATTTGCCTGGATTACCGCCTAACCGGGAGACAGAATTTACGATTGAATTGGAATCAGCAACGACCCTAGTTCACAAAACACCTTATAGAATGGCACCAGCTGAGTTGAAAGAGTTAAAAGAGTAGATATAAGAACTGTGAAGAAAGGATTCATTCAACCTAGCACCTCACCTTGGAGAGCACTAGTATTGTTTGTGAAGAAGAAAGATGAAACTATGCGCATGTGTATAGATTACCGAGACCTGAATAAAGTTACAACTAAGAATAAATACCCATTGCTGCGAATTGATGATTTACTGGATTAGTTATGAGGAACATCGGTGTTTTCTAAAATAGATCTTAAATTTGGCTATCATCAGCTTAAGATTAAAGAGGAGGATGTACCTAAAACTGTTTTTCGAACTTGATATAGACATTTTGAGTTTTTGGTGATGTTATTTGGACTGACAAATGCATAAGCGGTATTTATGAATTTGATGAATTGGATATTCAGACCGTATTTAGATAATTTATGGTGGTTTTCATTGATGATATTTTAATTTATTCTTGAAGTGATGAGGAACATAAAGAGCATTTAGGGATTATACTGGAAACTCTGCAAAAAGAGCATTTAAATGTGAGTTTTGGTTATGAGAAATTAAATTTTTGGGACATGTTATTTGAAGTATAGGAGTTTCAATAGATCCAACCAAAGTAGAAGCAGTGATGGATTGGCCAAGGCCAATGAATGTTCATGAAATACACAGTTTTCTTGGATTAGCAGGGTACTATAGGAGATTTGTGGAAGTATTTTTTAGACTTTCTACATCTTTGACAGCATTAACAAGGAAAAATGTTAAATATGTTTGGAATGAACAATGTGAAAAAAGTTTTCAAGAGCTTAAGAGAAGATTAATTTTGGCACCAATTTTGGTTTTACCGGAACCACACAGCATATGTAATATATAGTGATGCCTTGAAAATGGACTTAGGATGTGTGCTAATGCAAGAAAGACGAGTAGTGGCATATGCATCCAGATAACTCAAGAATCATGAACAAAATTATCCCACTTATGACTTGTAACTAGATGCTGTAGTATTCGCACTGAAGATCTGAAGACACTACTTATATGAAGAAAAGTGTGAGATTTTTACCGATCATAAAAGTATTAAATATCTATTCAATCAGAAAACTATAAATATGAGGAAAAGAAGATAGATTGAAACTATAAGTGATTTCCAGTGTGCAATCAAGTATTACCCTAGAAAAGATAATGTGGTAGTCGATGCATTAAGTAGGAAAAATGCAAGTAGAAGAATTATCAATGCTGTCAGAAATGTGAGAATTACTCGTCAATAGATTGCCGGAAGAAGTCAAGTTGATGGTGGTACAAGAAATTATTCCTTTCATAGATGAGGAAATTAAAGAAGGACAATGGAAAGATGTTAGATTGGAAAGGATTAGACAACAATTGTTAATAGGAAAAGGGGTTCCACATTTTGCAATTTCGAATGAGGGAATGTTATATTTTGGAAAGAGGAAAGTGGTTCCTGACGATTCAAATTTAAAAAAACGGACTAATGCGGGAAGCTAACTGTACGCCCTACACATCTCATCTGGGAAGTACTAAGATGTACAAAGACTTGAAAGAAAAGTTCTAGTGGGAAGGAATCAAGAAAGATGTTGCTACTTTTGTAGCCCAATGTTCAGTATGCTAGTTAGTGAAAGCGAAGCATCAAAGACTGGCTGTCAAATTGCAACCTATGTCAATTCTTGAATGGAAATGGGAAGATATATTATGGATTTTATTGTAGGATTTCCAAGAATACCGACAGGAAATAATTCAATCTAGGTAATAGTTGATTGATTAACAAAAAGTGCTCATTTTTTGCCAAAAAAAAAACACTCAATGGAGAAGTTAACGCAGATTTATGTTACAAAATTAGTTCGTTTGCACAGAGTATCCAAGATGATTGTTTCAGATCAAGATCATCGATTCACGTCTCCATTTTGGCAAAGTCTACAGAAGATGTTAGGTATATGTGGCAAGAAGAGGTTTTGTCCTTAGAAAGTGTCGTATGCCAGTAGAAAACCTATGGAATCTGAAACATGCACGTGATACAAAGTATTCCCACTTAAGTGTGAACATGGTGACAAATCTAATAATTAGCTTGACTCTTTGGTAGCAATAGCTCAACCAATAGATAGTTTCTTACTAACCAAATCTATACTTTGTGGCGTGACCAACCTAAACAAGTGAAACAATTCAAGAGAAGCTATGAGGTTTCGGACAACACCAAGGAGCTGAAACCAAGTATGTAGGGTAATTCCAGATTTTCTTTCTTAATTGATAAGATTATAACAAATCTAATGATGAGTTAATCTTATAAGTGCCACAAGGAGAACCCTTAGATGAATTCTTGCGAATCAAGCCTAAGTATTAGACCAAATGATGAGTCTAGGAGGACACTTGGACATGGCATGGAGAGGACCATGTGTCTCAAACACATTTCACCCCCCCTTTCATACACTCAACCAACCACCTTATGAAGATGATTTTCTCACTTGCTCTTCCACTCAAGACCCACGGCTACCCTATATAGAAACACTAAGATTTTCACTCAATCCCTCACTGTATCCCAAATTCTTGAAAAAAGGCATTTTGAAAACATTGTTTAAGAGATTGCCAAAGACAAGTCAAATTGTGAGTAAAAAGTTTTGGAGAAAGTAGTAAATGCACAAAATAACCTAATCTTGGCTTTGAATTACTTGTTTAGTAGTTCTATAGTATTGGTTATTTCCTTTGAACTCAAAGTGATAGGTCTTGCTAATTTGATTTAAGTAAATTTTGAGCTATGTTATTTTGTAAGAATTTGAGAAGCAAACTATTTATAAATCAAGAGTTTACTTAAAGATAATTATGGCTGGAAAAATAGATGATGTTGTGTAAAGATTAGATGTCAAAATAAAGTGAAAATGGTTGATTAAAGGTTTGGCCTTGGTGAATTGTTTTTGAAATATTTTAGATTTTGTCACTTAAATCTTTAACATGGTTAGTACGTGGTGATATCATATTATTGTATAAATTCTTTGTAAAAAAAAAAAAAACAAATTTATTCATCTATAAAATTATAAGGAAGAAATATTGAATAAAAATGATTATTTGAAAATCATCAAAGGAACACACATGAAGTGAGTTTTCGATTTTAGAACTTATAAGATTATTTTATGAATATTGTAAATATATAAAGTAAGAGGTAAGTTTAACCCAAGAAAGAAAAGAATAGAACTTTAAAAGTATTTAGGGGTTTCGACTGACAAAGGTTATTTATATACGTTTGATTTGTTTTACATTTCCTTTACGCAAATTAGTTACGTTTTATTTGATATGTGACGTATGATGCAATTTATTTATGCCATGCATTGGTTAAACATGTTTTATATGCCATGTGACCTATGTAAGTATAAAGCATGCATGCAAATGTCTAAAAGTACACGCTTGTCTCATTACCTCACAAGTTTTATATAAAAAAGGCATGGCATGCATTTAAAAAAAAAACAAGAAAATTTATGAGAATAAGAAATGAACAACTAAAAATAATAAAGATTAAAAAGGTAGTCACGTCATAACGGAGACAGCGATATATAATGCCTGTATAACTGACGTGTCGACAGAGAACGGCAATACGAAACTCCCATCATATGATAAAACGTTGTTTCATGGCTGGGACGACGATATATAACGTCCATATGACTGACATGAGACTCGTCACGATGGAGACAATGATACTTAACGCCCAGATGTCTGACGAGAATAAGAACTCGGCGAGGACGACGATACGTAATGTCCGTCGAAGTTCAAAAATAAGAATAAGAATTAAGACAAGATAAAAATATTAAGAAAAACCGTTGCATGGCACTAAAAGTCTTGTACCCATGTACAAATAAAATTATCGTAGAAATGTGCTGGTTTATGCACAAGTCATGCATAAGACATGATATCTGTTGTTTCATATTATTGAATGCCTTTGTTATGTTATTTGTAAATTTACTAAGATTTTTTTAAAAATCTCACTCTTTATTTTTCAAATATAGAAGCTTTTGCAGGAAATCATGATTCAAAGATCGAATTTGACCACATCGAAACTTCTGGGGAGCCGTGAGGGCCCTACAGATGTTTCCATTTTTGATGAGTTGCTTCAATGCTACTATAATAACTTGTTCAAGTTATGGAGATGTGAAACATCCTGATCGTTAGAAGGTCGTTGATATATAGGATATTGCTTAGCAGTGAGTCCAGACGATTCATTGATTTTAGACAGTATTTATATGACATCGTCAGGAGCATTCACTAGTCGGGGCAAGGATATTAGTGTGGAAAAGTTTCATTTTGGTAAAGATTTTAGGGAAGTGAAGAATGAGTTAAAGGGTATATGGTCGTTATGATGTATTTTGCTGCTTTACTAAACTTTTGAACTGGTTTTGTATAATGATGTATATTATAAGAATTCGAGATTTTATTATAATTTACCATGTGATTGTTATTAAAATTATATTCATCTGCTTAAATTAGAAATTTGACTATGATCCACTGCACATCATGTTGCATATTACTAATAAGCGTAGGTGCATGCATGATAATAATTATGTATACGAAGGGTAGGTAACCCTGTATTACTTATCCTGACTGTTCAATTTACGTTAAATCCTAGATGTAAATTGAGGACTTCACATGAGTGATCAAAATGGTAATAGTTAGTCAGTGCCAAGTGACCAGGTTTATGACATACTTGACACACAGGTATATTTTTTAGGCGATTAGAGAAGTGGTTTTGAAATGGTCCACCTTAGCTTATGTGATGCCTCAATTTATGTCTGGGATTTAACGTAAATTAAAGCAGTATGACTTGTGATCCTAAGTTAAATGTCTCTTATTTCACGTCGAAAATATATGTATGCACCTAACTTACTAGTAGTGCGCAGAATATAGTACATCAGAATGGGGTCAAATTCCAATTTTAGCAAAGACATCTAATTCCTTGCAAATATCATATGGTATGCTACAGAAAAACTCATATTCTTATAAACTAGCAAGTATATCGTACCAAATTTTTTCTTATTGATTTCTATTATTTACAGGACAAATATTTAAATTACCCCCTGTTACCTTTAAGGGATTCTTTTCCACTTTCTTTATAATCCTGTCATCAATCAATTTATCACTACACTAATCAAGGAGTATTCTATAGGCCCCCAGGGTACCTTAGAATTTCCGTGACATCTGAGTGTCGTGATGTATTATCTATTTCTATAACAATGTCTGTCATCCCGTAAGGAATGATAGATAAAATCAAAAGAGTGAGATTTTCAAAAAATTTCAGTAAGTACACAAATAACTTAACAAGGACATTATCAAAGCATATCAATAACATAAGATAACATATGTCAAGATGAATTACTTAACATATGATTCATATATGCCTTATGCATATCTTATGCATAACTCTAGTACCCTTCCACACAACTCATGCTTTTACATGAAAACTTATATGAATATGGGTATACAACTTTTTGTAATATGCAATGATTTATTTCTTAAATTTTATTTTTGTTTCTGAACCTCGATAGATTTTATGTATCGTTGTCTCTTGCCGGGTTCTCTACTGTTATTACCCGTAGTTGGGTCTTATCTACTATTGTTAGCCGTGGTTGGGACTTATCCACTATTGTTACCTGTGGTTGGGCTATCTCCACTATTGTTACCTGTAATTGGGCCATATCCACTATTATTACCTACGGTTGGGCCATATCCACTATTATTATCTGTGGTTAGGCCATATCTATATTCAAATCAGTCGTCTGGACATTACATATCACCGTCCCCATCGTGACAAGTCTTATCATATTTGTATCAGTCATACGGACATTACGTATTGTCGTCCCCACTATGACTAAACACTCTTATCATATGATAGGCCTTACACATCGCCGTCTCTGTCGTGATATAACTTTTAAGTTTTCTTATTCTTATTTGTTCTTTTTTTATTCTCATTAATATATCTCATTTTTTCTAAAAATGCATGTCATGTCCCTTCCCTTTGATGTAAAACTTTATATGCCTTTTGACGTGAAACTAGTGACATAATGGGACATGCATGTATTCTTAAACCCTTTTCATATATGCTACATATTTCATGAGACATGATAACGCTCAAAGAATAACGTGGTAATTGTAGTTCAGTTTTAGGGTGTCAATTTTACAAGGAGACAATTAAAAGAATAGTAAAATAGTAAAGAAACTAAAAATAAATAAATGATTAACGAGGGAATAAAAATTGATTTTAAATTAAAATTAAAATTAAACAAAGTAATTAATGGAAAAGTATGCAAAGTTGACGAATAGTAGAGTGTCAGGAATCCCTTGCACATATCTGGTATTTTAATTATTTTCAATTCACTGATAATTCAATCGAGAATTTAATTTCATAATTCTCAATCGGAAGATATAAAATTATAAACTAAAAATTAAAATAATTGTAACTCTTTGAAAAATCATTCATAACTTTAAATCATACAAATTGTTATTCACATCAAGCAAATCCAACAACGACAACATATCTAGGGAGCGATATTGCAACAGAGAATTAAATCAATATAAATAATCAATGGATCCAACAATAATAAAAAAACAAATCCATTTAATAGAAAAAGCATGACTGAATCTATAAATGAAATAAATTCCAAAATTATTCGGAGAAGAAAACACTAACAATATTTTGAGAATGATAAAATTAAGAATTTTAATAATCGGAAATCAAATATATGAATTAAAAATAAATTAAAAATATCATCTAGTGTGTAAGTTCATCTCTAACCCTACATAAGAATTTAGTTATCCATGAATATGATAGACAACAAAAATCCCAAGAAGAAAATCATCCAACGGTGGCTATCGATCACGCTGCGTCTGCTGCTTCACGTTCCGCGTCTTTTCGTTTTTCGTCTACGGCTGCTTTCCCCGTTTCATGCGTCTGCCTGTGGGTACAAAGATATATATATATATATATATATATATATATGTTGCCGTGTTGCTGTGAAAGTTTACTTTGAGATGCCGTTTATTATATGAGTTAATGGGCATTTGACTTGCATATGCATGGGCCTAAATGGTTGATGCATCTCATTCCAACCCTTAATTCTTTTTTCATTCCTTCAAACAAAATAAAAATAAAATAAGATAAAATAAGATAATAAAATAAAATAAATAATGAAGAAAATAAATAATAAAAATAAAAGAAGATAAATATTGATTAAAGACATCTCAATGTAAATATAAATCAAATTTAATAAAATCAGTAAAATCCAATTATTCCTATTCTCATTCTTTATAATTTAATCAAATATTAGAATATTTAGAGTACACTTTCGCCCACTCATCACACCCCCCAACTTACTCATTACTAGTCCTCAGCAATTCTCATGCAAAAGAATAATGAAAGAGACCAAAAACAAATTACACACAGGAGTCACCAAGTCACACTTTTTAGAATTACATATCAAAGCAATTTTAGAAATTCAATAACCCAATCACAATTAATCAACATATAGCAATCCACATAGTGTGTGTGTGTGATCCAAATTATATCCATCTAACCATAAACCGTGACACATGCAACATCAAGAACATCTCAAGCAAAAGTTTCAACTCCATAACTCACAGGAATAACAGTGTTTCGTGTAAGGGTTCTCTCTATGGAGTTGACAAGGGGTGTACACACACTCTCATAGAGAATTAGACAATTATGTACAAGCAATAAGTAAACATTGATCTTATGATAGGAACACTAACAATTGAGAATTTCTAGTGTATAGGCTATAATCTAATGTGGAGAGGTATGAATGATGTAGACATATGAAAAGAAAAAGTCTATATGTATTTGTTGGCTCAAAATTGGCTACTAAGGGTTTATGATGAGAAGGGTTAGCTTGAAAGGTTCAAACGTTAATCCTAAGTTGACCTTCGTCATATTCCAAGTATATCCACCATCTTACCACAAATCCTGTAATGATAATCTCAAAAGAAGTATTCAATTCAACAGATCAACAAACGCTTATCACAATTTTCTACATTTGTAAGCTCTCAACCTATCTCAAAATTCACAAGAATACTTAAGCAAAAGAGTTCTCTGGTTACATGTGTCAAACCACCATCTTACCACAAAGCTTGGATACGTGTATTAAAAATTCTGTGAATGCCTCAGCAAAATAATCAAGATGGGTTTGATGAATTCACTAAGATGACCATGAATGGGCATGAATACACATGTGAAATGGTGCCTGTGTGATGCATTTTTTTTTACACCTGAAAATATGCCACAGAGTTCCAGCAAATATCATTCTCATCCCTCAACTTAAATGAAACATTGTCCTCAATATTTAACAATCAAAACTACATGGAGGGTACTAAAAAGGGTAGAATACACCTGATGTAGGACGTGGGATGACTCGATAAACACCAGAGATGACAAACTGAAATGACAAATTGACATTAACCTGCAAACAAAAATAAAGAAAACCAACAGCAACCAAAAAGAAAATGATCAAAAATAATTAAAAAAAAATGACTGCATGGTGTGGTCAAGGTCGATAGACTAGGTCCGCAAGTAGAATGTCTTCCACTTCTCCTGGGTCAAAATTGAAATTCTTGTTAGTCCAATAAGCTCGATGCTTGAGATCCATAGGTAGGTGACAAGATCTCAAGTCAACTCTTGGTGCTTCTCCTCTTGAAGAAACTTGTTCTTCACTTTTTTTAAGCAACTCCTCAAACTTCAGTTGCCAAACTTGTGTGCCATGATCCTGAATTGTATCAAAAACTGCACAAATATCAGCCACATCAAATGAATCACTCATAGGATTGAACTTAGAATTGACAATGAAATACTTAAGAGGATCAGAATCATGAGTTGTGAAAACTTCCTTGTCTATGAGTGAATCAATCATATATGTCTGGTGGCACTCGTCATCCTCTTCTAGTTGTTTTGCAATATGGAATATGTTCATCTCGAGAGTCATGTTTCCAAAAGACAGTTTCATGAGTCCATTCCTGCAATTAATTAGAGCATTAGCAGTGGTAAGGAAAGGCCTACTTAAAATCAAAGGGATTTTAGATGCGGTGTCAACAACAGAGCTAGTGTCCAGAATTAGGAAATCAACAGGATAATAAAATTTATCAATTTGAATTAAAACATCCTCCACCACACATCGAGGTACTTTGACTAAACGGTCAACTAGTTGCAATACCACGGAGGTTGGTTTGATTTCTCCCAACCACAACTGCAAGTAAATAGAATAAGGCATTAAATTCACACTGACTCCTAAATCTAGCAACACTTGCCCAAATTATTGATTTCCAATACTGCATGCGATAGTTGGGCACCCAGGATACTTGTACTTGAGAGAAATCCCATACTCAATCAGAGCACTCACTTGCTCTGTCAAGAATGTTGTATTCTTCACATGATGCTTCTTCTTAACTGTACACAAATCTTTGAGAATTTTTGCATAAGTAGGCACTTGTTTAATTACATGTAAAAGAGGAAGATTGACTTTTACCTACCTTAGGTTCTCCAGGATTTCATTGTTAGGATCCAAAGTTAGCTTTTTTGATTTTAAAGCTTGGGAGAATGGTACCTTAACAAGGCTTTTTGTCACCTCTAGTTCCTTGGGTAGGTCGGCACTACTACTATCTTGATCCTTCTCCACATCCTCTAACTTGTTCATTGTTGGGATGTGTGACGACATACCACTACGAGTCACAATTGAGTTCACTTCTTTTAAGTTCTCTTGCGCCATGTGTTGACCATGGGGTGTGGATTGAGTTTGAAAAGGAAACTTACCTCGCTCAGTCACACTCAAAGAGATCATCAGTTTGGTCACTTGACTCTTTATCTCCTTGTTTTTTCCACAACCTATGTAATCAAAGATTCAAACTTTTGGTTAGTCTTATCCTGTGCTTCAATAAAAGCATGTAAAGTATTTTCTAAATGACTCCTAGAAGATGTAGGTGCATGATATGGTGCTGGATATAATCTAATGGGTTGTGCAGGTGGCGCAGGTAATGCAAGTGGTTGGCTTTCAGACTTCCAGCTAAAATTTGGGTGGTTACGCCATCCCGAATTGTAGGTCTCAGAGAAGGGTGCAAAAGACTTATGGTACATACCTAAGATATTACATTATTCCTGATACAACCCTCTCATCTTAGCAAATGTGGGAAACTCTTGGGCGAGGTGATCTACTCCGCCACACACAAAACATGGTCCAAAAGACTCTGCATGATTAGCTAAGTGTGCTGGCTTCGAGTCCTTGGCCTTTAGCAACTCTAACTGCTTAGTAAGCACCTCAACTTTAACCTTCAAGTTATCTTCCTCCCTAAAATGGTAAATTCCACTACCATTTTGGTGCCCTATAGGTCGTGACTTATTTGTGCTCTCAGTCGCACTAGGTCCAGTCCAAGTGTGAGCTTTTTCAGCGAGCTCATTGAGGTATTCTATTGCCTCATCAGGATTTTTCTACAAGAACTCACCATTATACATCATCTCCACAAATTGGCGCTTTCTAGGTGTAAGTCCCTCATAGAAGTATATCACTAGACGCCAACTCTCATACCCATGGTGAGGGCACATACTCAATAGCTCCTTAAATCTCTCCCAAGACATATATAAAGTCTCACTATCCTTCTGTGCAAAGTTGGAGATCTGCCTTTTTAAAGCATTGGTCTTATGTTGGGGAAAATACTTATTAAAGAAAGCCTGAGTCATCTCATTCCACGACTCAATGGATCGTGGTCTTAGCAAGTATAGCCAACTCTTAGCTCTATCTTTCAAAGAAAAAGGAAAGAACTTAAGTCTCACAATGTCATCAGTTGCATTTTGACTATAAAAAGTCACAACTACCTCCTCAAATTCCCTAATATGCACATATGGATTTTCATTTTCCAACCCATGAAAAGTAGGGAGTAGCTGTATCACTCCTGTTTTAACATCAAGTTGACGCGTATTGGGTGGAAACATTATGCATGACAATGTGGCTGTGCGTGTAGGGTGGAGGTAATCCTGAAGGGTCCTAGTGGGTTGATTTTCGTGTTCACTTATATTTTCAGAAACAGAAGAAGTATCAAACAAAGGATTAGAAAAATCAGACACTGAATTTGACTCTATCACAGGCCTACAAGCAAATCGACCTAATGTGTCTCTATATCTATTATGCATGCAAAAATAAAAATAAAAAAATGCAGCAAGAAAAAAAAGAGGGAACGAAGTTACCGCCTTTACAAACTGCTGAAAAGAAAAAAAAACTATCCAATAATTCTTCTACCATCTTCCCGGCAATAGTGCCAAAATTTGATAGCGCCCAAAGAATAACGCGGTAATTGTAGTTCAGCTTTGGGGTGCCGATTCTACTGGGAGACAATTAAAAGAATAGTAAAATAGCAAATAAACTAAAAAAAATTAAATGATTAACGAGGGAAGAAAAACTAATTTTAAATTAAAATTAAAATTAAACAAAATAATTAATGGAAAAGTAATCAAAGTTGATGAACAGTAGAGTGTCAGGAATCCTTGCACATATCTGGTATTTTAATTATTTTCAATTCACTGATAACTCAATTGAGAATTCAATTTCGTAATTCTCAATAGGAAGATATAAAATTATAAACCAAAAATTAAAACAACTGTAACTCTTTGAAAACTCATTCATCACTTTAAATCACACAAATTGTTATTCATATCGAGAAAATCCAACGACGACAACATATCCAGGAAGCGATATTGCAACAGAGAATTAAATCAATATAAATAATCAATGGATCCAACAATAATCAAAGAACAAATCCATTCAATAGAAAAAGCATGACTGAATCTATAAATGAAATAAATTTCAAAATTATTCGAAGAAGAAAACACTAACAATATTTTGAGAATGATAAAACGAAGAATTTTAATAATCGAAAATCAAATATATGAATTAAAAATAAATTAAAAATACCATCTAGTGTGCAAGTTCATCCTTAACCCTATATGAGAATTTAGTTATCTATAAATATGATAGATAACAAAAATCTCAAGAAGAAAATCATCCAAATGGTGGCCATCGTTCACGCTGCGTCTGCTGTTTCACGTTCCGCATCTTTTCGTTTTTTGTCTGCGGCTGCTTTCCCCGTTTCGTGCGTCTGCCTCTGGGTACCAATATATATATATGTATGTATATATATGTTGCCGTGTTGCTGTGAAAGTCTACTTTGAGATGCCGTTTATTATATGAGTTAATGGGCATTTGACTTGCATATGCATGGGCCTAAATGGTTGCATGCATCTCGATCCAACCGTTAATTCTTTTTTCATTCCTTCAAACAAAATAAAAATTGAATAAGATAAAATAAGATAATAAAATAAAATAAAAAATGACGAAAATAAATAATAAAAATAAAAGAAGATAAATATTGATTAAAGACATCTCAATGTAAATAGAAATCAAATTTAATAAAATAAGTGAAATCCAATTATTTCTATTCTCATTCTTTATAATTTAATCAAATATTAGGATATTTAGAGTGCACTTTCGCGCACTCATCAGGACACATGACTTATAATTATACACTTCCATTCGACATATAATTCTTGTATTAAAATTCTTCTTTTACGTGACTTACATGCATTTCAACAAAAGGGAAATTTCAGATTTTAAACTAATATGGGATCTTGCTCGAACAAAGTATGAGGCGAGTATCAAGTAGAGTTTCTGCTTGTATCTCGTTCAAGCCAAACGTCGAGCGAGAATCAAACGAAATCTCGGGTTAAGTATTTTTCAACATAAAACTAACCACCTTTCTACACAAACCTTATTCTTACTTATTAGAATATAATTCTAAATTTTTCCAATTTTTCTTAACACTTTTTCATAACAAAAACTAATCCAAAATATAATAGTTTTCATTTCAATACATAAACAAATTTGGGGTCTAAAGAAGTAACCAACATGATCTAATCACCAAATCACTTTTTTTATGTCAAGATTAAGTTAAATAGTACACTTACTACTTTCTCCAAAGTTTTTTGCTAGTCAAGTAGGCTTGGCTTGGCAATCTCTTTAACAATGCTTCCAAAATGTCATTTTTTAAAGTTTTGGAGTAAAGTGAGGGATTGAGTGAAAATTCTAGTATTTCTTTGAGGGGTAGCCATGATTCTTGAGTGGGAGAATGAGTGGTGAGTTTTATTTCTAGGATAGTTGACCAAGTGCATGGAAAAAGGATGGGAGAATTTCTTAAGACATTCGGATACATCCATTCCGTGTCCAAGTGTTCCTCCTAGTATAGGTTCATCATTCCCTTTCAATTTAGGCTTGGTTAACAATGATATTATCCAAGGGCTCTTATTGATCCACCTAAGAGATTAATATAATCATTAGATTGATAAGATCTTATCACTTGGAAGAAAATTTTTTGAGTTTCACCACATGCTTAGTTTCGGTTCCTTGGGCCTTTGATGTTGTCTAAAACTTCCTAGCTCCCTCTAGATTGCTTGCTTTTTTTACATTATTCACACCAGTTGTCATACATATTATTGACAAGAAACTTCCTATTGGTTCACCTTTTGCCATCAAAGAGTCAAACTAATCATTGAATTTGTCACCATGTTCACACTTGAATAGAAATGGCAAGATTTGTATGCATGTTTTGGATTCTATAGGTTTCCTTATGGTACATAATACTTTCTAACGAAAGAACCACATCTTGCCACATGTCTATGCATGTGTTAAGTTCTTAGAATGTTTGAGAAAATATCCCAAGGATTGGATCCAGATCAAAGTCGGTGGATGCTCAAGTTGATACTTACTTTGACTAAGTTGGTCAGGTTATCTTCAAGTCACAACTTGTCTTTGACCAAGTCGTTATCTCTTAAAACTTAAAAAATGAAAGTTATATATCTTTCTCTTAGTGTTTTATATAATTTTGAATCACATCATTACCAGATCAAATGAGAGAGATATGCTTATCTTACTAAAACATGTCAAAGTCACTCGAGACCACCCAATCCAAGCATCATGTGTTTGCTAGCCAATTATTTTTGTTTCACTTTCCTTCTAGTTCTAGGATTAGTTAGCTCTTGTCCTAAGCTAATTGGATCACTATCTCCTATAGTTGGCAATGTGTCATATGTAGTAGAAAAATATCTTACAAAAACTAGACACAAAGTCGGTTTCTACTTAAATCCTTCTCACGACCATCCATTTCATACTTGATTTAGTCCTTGATAAAGTTCATATATTTAAAAACTCAAAACTTAAAAGTTGTATATCTTTATCTTATCTTTTCATAGCATCTTAAATCATCTCATTTGAAGATCAAATTAAAGAGTTACGCTTGGTTTATCAAAAGAAGACGAAACTGTCTGGAATCTGCTCAATCCGATTTTACCATTTGGTACCCCTTGACTTATTTCTCAATTTTCCTAATTCAAATTTTTCCTTGACTTTCTTGACTTTTCAAAGGTCATATCAACTAAATTTTTCTTTTTATTTATCTAAAAAAAAATACCATAAAGAATTTTTATAATTTTTTTTTGTTTCTATTTCCAATACTAAAGAAAATCCAAATATACATATCAAATATATATATATCCAAGAAATTCTCACAAATGAGCTAAAATAATTTTCAAAATAACTATAACTATTCTAATAGGGGAGAATATGGGTTATCATAGCTTGGACCACGACCACGACTAGCTGAGGGAGCAAAGGCACCACAAGTTGAGTTTGTATGAGCACCCAGAGGTGTACCTGAAATCAAGGAAGAAGTCTAATGAGAAAGTCTAGATTCATGGTTCAACAAATAACTATAAACTTGAGGAGTTGTAAGAGGGTTTGGCCGGGTGGTCAGAGATGTCACAAGAGACTCATAATTGGTCCCTAAACCAGCTAGCAAGTAAATAATGAAGTCAAAAGTAGGCAATGGTTGGCCAGAAGCACCAAATGTGGCTGCCAACGCAGTAACCTTGTTGAGATATTTCGAAATTTTAGATGACCCTTTTTTGAGGGTGGCAAGCTGGTATTGTGTTTGCATGACATGAGCAGTGGATTGAGTTGCAAAAAGACTTTGTAAATTTGACCAGACCTCAGCTAACGTGTTGCATGACAAGACCTGAGATAAAACAGAGTCAGATAAAGAGGCATTAAAAGCAGAAATGATAAGTTGATCTTGGAGCAACCACTTGGTGTAATCAGGGTTAGGAAGATCATCAAGAATGGGAAGGGGTGCTGGAATGGAGCCATCACTGTAGCCATATAGTTGATGGCGACCAAGGAAGGGCACAACCTATGTTTTCCATAGTAGATCGTCTTCAAGGGTTAACTTGATTGTGACAAAGTGACTTGAAGAGTTGAGAAGTGACGGATTGGGTGAAGATGGGTGGGAAGAGTTGGAGAAGTGAGAAGCTTCGGTTTAGGCCATGTTGTCAACGTAGAAGAAATCTGGACATAAGTCCTTTAGAGGCTCTGATTACCATAAAGGAACACAGGGAAGAAGAGAGAAAAGTGAAGCACACACAGTGCTCGATGAAAGGCCGAAGAGATGTCTGAGTGTTTTTTTATTTATATTCAACTCTCCCTTGCATTGTATACATTGCATTACTTTTCTTATATACACAATTTCAAATAAGATAGGTGTTCTATACAGGCAACTCTTACATTTACAACTCAGTAAAATATTACAATGAAAATTCCAGAGGTCAGCCAAGTGTCTTGAGTCTCATTGGTTGTGCATCAGAGTGCTTTTCAGAACTTGTACATTTAGTCTGTTGTAATGGCTACAAGGAACCACTATGCCAAGCCTTTGTTGTTTGACCTTCTTCATTGTGCAGGGGACAATGATTTCTAGCCACTTCTGCTACTTGATCTTCTGTGTGCAATAGACCATGCTTTCGAAGTGCTGCCATCAGGGGCAAAACCAGGTGGTCCGATAGGCCCCTCAAAATTTTTCAAAAACTCAATATAGTATAAAAATATAACCAGATTTCTATATATTCAGCCCTCCTGCTATATATAGCTTATAGTAAAACTAAACTTTTTTTTGAAAAGCTCTCCTACAGCCCCCCAATATTAGTGCACCATTTTAGCCCCTCTACGTGCACATACATCTTTCTTTAAGACCAATGGTCTAACGTATAAACTATAAGACTATTGTTCAATGTAAAAACTTGAGTAGCTCAAACCCAATAGTCCATTGTATAAACTTGTAGTCCAAATCCAATGGTTCGTGCGTGACTCCATGATAGACATAGACTCACAATAGTCACTAGTCACCATCATCTCGTTTCTGCACTCAACCAAACATGCATTAACATCCACACACACACAACACGTACGACAACTAAAGAAATCAAACTTTGTTAAACACTAGAATAAAAACCTCGTTCTATAAAAAAAAAAAAAGAATAAAAACCTTGAATTCAGCTCAAAGAAACCTCATACATTTGACATTTCCTTTGTTTTTAATCAACATAGAAGAAGAGTATTATTGATAATACCTAAATCCCCATTTAAAAAATGCAATTAAGTGGGTGTGTCATTTTGATTTTTCAGGTTATATTTAACTTATATTTGTTGCTTCTCTCTACTGGCTTCTCTCTAAATAGCTAATATTTAACATATTAGTTTAGTTCATGCCTTTACCTATATTTTATCTTGTGGATGGAATATAATTATTTATAAACTACTAATTTATACGTCTATGTTAGTGCAAGCTTTCTTGGTAAGAGAAAAAGTTTAATTTAAGGCAATGAATTGTTAATATGTTATTTGTTTAAAAAAAAAAGAAAAGAAAAACACAAATCATAGCTATTATGATGCTTGTAATTACTTGGAAAACTATTAATTGGTATAAGGCTACACAAACCTTACCACACATTTTGTTATATTCCCCCCCCCCCCCCCCCCCCCCAAAAAAAAAAAAAAAAATAGTTCCGCTCCTAGCTGCCATTCTCTCTTCTTAGTTTGGACAGAGTGCCTTAACATAGCGTGACATTCATATGATAAAGGACAATTAAAGTCAACTAATTATATATTCTTCTAATATCAAGATCAAGTGGATTAACTCATGAGAAAATATATTAATTATAACCGTCATGAATTATGTAACCACCATAATTATTTTTAAAAAAATGAATAAAATATGACACTAACATAAAAAAAAAATAGTAGATCTTATTCTTTTTTAAAATAATTAAGCGATATTTATACATTTTATGATTGAACCTAGAATAACTCTTAATCCATGAAGATACATCCTAAAAGGACGTAACCAACAGGGAGATCCATTGTTTAAGAATGGGCACTATTAATAATGGCGAAATTGTACGCTATCAAGAATATATATTGTTTATGAACTTCTGTTTCTTTCTCTTGTATGGATTTTTTGTAGTGACGTGTACTAAATAGAAATAAGTAAGAATGTTAGGTGTAGGGATAATATGTTAGGTTTAAGAGCTTTCCCTATATATTAATTATTATATAGGAGAATTTTGGATAAAAGTACTAGAAGTTAACTCTTGTAAAGTAAATATTTAATGGAAAGTTCATTATTAGTAATAATGGGAGGACTGATCAGGATGGTGATGAGTACTACTAATCGAATGCAACTACTCATTAAACAAGTCCAATCAATAAGGAACTAGGAGCTAGCACCCCAATCTCTTTTATTTAATGTTAGTTTCATGCAAAGTTGAAAGAAGCCCGTCAACAATTTAACTCATTTTTCTAGTCGCCTTCTTTGTTTTGTAACTAGCTAGACTAATAAAAAATAATAATCAAATTTTATTCTGATCGACCGGCCAATACATTGAATAAGAAAATATAGTTTCTTGTGACATTAACACTAGTGTTATTATTGACACATTAACACGTTGATAAGTTTGAATAATGTATTCTAGTTTTATTATTAAAAATATAAAAACAATAATTCTAATAAGAATATAATACGAAACTAAATAGAATGCGATTTTTATATGATTTGATAACATTTGTCCTTATTTTATTATAAGAAAAATAAGTCTTTCTTGGTAGATTATTTATGACGAAAATGATTATTTATAACGTAAACAAACTCATTTTGATAGGAAATGATCATCTTAACAAGAAATAGTTAATTAAGTATAAACAATTTTATTTGTAGTATTTTTCATCTCAAATGTTCTTGTAATAAAAAAAAAAACTAAAGTTATAAGGTCATGAAAACGATAATATTTTGTGCTGAGTGCATATAATAGTCACGGATTTAATACAAAATATAATTTGATCTAATAAACTAATAAAGTAAATAAATTTATATTCTGTCTTTAATTTTTCTGTTTTCCAGTCATTACTCATGAATGTTACATGTCTAGTACTTGCGTATTAAAAGAAATAAATAAAGTCATTTTCCACTTTTCCTCAAATTTTATTTTTTTAATAAGAAATCGCAACTTCATTGCATATATAGAGATCATAAAGGATCTTAAGAGTGCTTACATGACAAAGCATAAACATAAATTAAACTTTCAATAAAAATATATATATATATTTGTTTTCATCCTAAATAGTTATATTCGTAGCATATAACTGATCTCAAAAGTCTATTTTTCTTGTAGTCGAAGGAATATCATGCCATCCTAAAGCCATGTCAGACACAGACCAAGCATGCTTTGCTAAAAGGTGGGTTGCTTCATTAGTAGTTCTAGGCCATGTTGTAACTGACGTAACTGAAATCTCAACATCAATCTTCTGATCTCAGAAATCACAATCCTTATTGCTGTACATGATTTCTCAGCGCTATTTATTTCCTTAATCAAGTTAAGGCAATTACTTTCTACAATAAGATTGGCCATACCAATTTGGAAATAGATCTGCAATCCCCTCAAAATTGCCATTGCAGTACTTTTCCTCAAGTTAAATAATCTAACAATAAGGAAAAATGGAATTTATTAATTTCTCCACATAACTCTATTGTTACCTAGGTTGTTTTGAAATTTATGCTTTCATTTGTTGGGAGAAGTATCTAGTGTCAGGGATAAACCATATCGAATGACAAATTTGAAATATTACAATGGAAACAAAAAAAAAATACAACAATCACATACAAAATACAAGATTTAAATGATTCGGCTCAATGTGAGCCTACATTCACTATTGGGGTCGTCAGAATAAATTCACTATAACGAAAATGGAGTACAAGATATATTTAATAAATCCTCACAATCCCAAAGCCCCAATACACCTAATGTACTATCAAGATTGTTAATAAGAGGAATCTCTTTCTCATAAAAGTTTGGTTGCTCTCCAAAAGTATCTTACTAAAATTCAAATGAAAAGACATGCATTTATAGTGAAACGATGGAACATCCTAGAAAATGATAGCTCGCGCAAGCGAACTTAAATATCGCTCGAGCAACTACTAGAGTTTGTATCTCACTCGAGTTAGACGTCGAGCGAGTGTAGCGAAGTCTCTGTGCAAATTTCGTTCGACCTGAAAGTTAAGCGAGCGTCGAGCAAATTCATGGACCTGAACTCGCTCGAGTTAGGTGTCGAGCGAAATCTCGAATTGAGACGCTTATTCAACAATATTCAAACCACACTCAACATCTGACATTCAAATCAATTACATAGTTAATGAAGGACTTATATGGAGGGGTTGGTGATGGTAAACAAAATCATATCTAGAAGGATAAATGGCTATCGTGAGCAAATTCAATCCTTGGTGAAAATGTTTGTGCAGCCGGCCTGGTTCATCAAGATCTGATTGATAAACATGCAGAAGGTTGGTGGAATATGAAACTTTTACAAGCCATGTTTAATCAGGAAGATATGTCACAAATTCTACATGATATTTATGTGAGTTCAATAGATGTTTCAGGCAAACTAGCTAGTATGAAGATCAGACACTTCTACTGGGCATTTTTTCATGAAGAGTGCTTATCAGTTAAACGTGCAACTTCTATCTTATTGCAAATGGAAATTACACATGATGAGATTGAAGTACTTTGAAAGAAGATAATTTGGACTTTACCTACATCTAATAATGCATTTAAAGTATTTATGTGGCATGCGTATATTAATTTGCTTTGCCTACAAAGTTGGATCTGTAGTCTATATAAAATACATCATGTCCTTGTTTGCAGGAGGATGAGTCTCCATGCCATATTCTCTGGTCTTGTCCTTCAGCATGAGATGTTTGGTTACTTGGCACTTAGACCTTTCAGAAAGCCGCCATTACAAATACTACTAATTTTGACATTATTGGGAAACTCCTCTCCTTCACGTTGGGTTAAGGTCATTTGGGATGTCGCTATTAATACAACAAAAAGAAAAGTTGGTATTGGCCGCGTCGTAATAAAGGATTGTGAAGGACAATTTCTTGCTAACTTGATGAAATATCTCTGATATTTTGTTTAGAACCATCTCATGTAGCTGAAGCACGAGGTCTATTAGCAGCCACTTGTTTGCGTAAAGATCTGAGCATGCATACTCTTCTCGAGTTGTTGATGCTATTTTAACTAAAGATGTTAATATTGGTTGTTTTAGTAATTAGTCTACTTAAGTAGTTAGATCTGAGCTTATTTGCTAACTCTAGTGAGATCTTAGCTTTACGAGAAAAAATTTATCATCGAACATTTAGGGCATGTTTAAATAGTAAGATAAAATAAAATTGTTTTAAATCGAAATCAAATGAAATATTACCGAAATCTATGTTGAATTGAGATGATTCCTCAATTTAAAAGAGGACCTTACTATTTTGAATTTTAGTTATCAGATTCATCTGTTTTGTTTGGCAAGTGGGGACATGCAACGAAAAGGAACACGTCCGTATTGATCTTCTCTTCCGCATCTGTCCTAGCTGTAGCTGTTCTGGTTCACTCAAACAAATAGCTCTAATGCTATTAATATTTTTGTTTTTTAGTTTTTGTATTTATTTTTATATAATTATATATTTTTCTTACCCTAAAAAAAGAAGAAAGCTAGGAGTTTATTCATTTTTTCCGGAGAGAATTAAGTGGAAAGAATGATTGATTTTTTATTTTAAAACGTCGAACATCTCAACCAACATTCAGATCGATCGAGCATCCAGTCAAGGCGTACGCAATCAAGCATTTTTTTGTTGTTTATAATGTGTTGGTCGACCTTGATTATTTTCTAATGGACAAATGATTAATTTTCACAAGAAATATATTACAAGTAATCATTAGCAAATTTCAAATGGATTTTTTTTTAGATATTACGTGAGATTGATAATATATTCACATCTTTTTTTAAAATTATTATATAACTCATTTTATAATTAACCAATTTAATTATTTGGCTACATTTTAAAAGGAATATCTGGACCGATCCCTTATTAAAAATAGTTTTCTTCGCCGCTGACAGTCGTGGGCGACACCACCCATACCATCAGAACCTTACTCCTACGATAATGGCCCCCGACGATAGGAGAAAGGTGGGAAATCGTTGGGGGTCGCCATCGCATGAGTGAGATCGCTGGAGGAAGCAGGTCCCGATAATATGAACGGTGTTGTACACGACTGTCAGCGGCAATGGCGGAGGCTAATTGAGGTCGAATGCCTATTATGAAATTATCTTTATTTTATTTTGTTAATGTGTTTTTTATTATATTTTTTAAATTGTATTTTTTTATTATGTTTTTTTTGTATTTTTTTTATAAATTTTTATTGTGTTTTTATAGAGGTACAATAGGAGGCTATTTTTTGATACTGTGAGCAGTCAGATCGACCTCAGCGCCACTTATTTTAAAAATATCAATTTATATAATTATAATAATTTATTTGAAATAATATTATACAAATTTAATTTATCTTGTGAAAAAAAAAATTATACAAATTTAATTGTAATCATCCCTATGGGACTTTGGGGATTGTGCCGTTTGGAGATTGTGCCATTAATACCAATTAATACTCATTCACATAGAACTAGAAAGTTAGCTAGAAAGTTAAGACACTTGTATTGACCAAAAGAATAGACGTTAGCTAACATTCTTTTGACAAGTCTCTTCGAACTTCCAAGTCAAAACGCACTTACGTCATGTGCAACGTAGAAGAGGGTTGCTTTTACTCTCTTTAGGTGGCATTTATTCTCTTAGGTACGGTTTGTATAGGAAAATGAGTGATGGAACCGTAAATTTATAAGCGACAGTATAATTATTTTAAAAAAGATAAAATTTATTGTTAAAAAATTAACATTTTTAATAATAAATTTTATTCTTTTATTTATAATTCTATAACTATATTTAATATTACTCATTATATAAGAAATTAAAATAAATAAAATGAGATAAAATAAATAAATAAAAATTAAAAATTAAATAAATATTTTTTAATATTATTATTATTATTTTAAGATTTGAAAAAGAATTATTTATTATATTAATTTTTTTTTATATATTATATTATCATCTAATTTTTGTTTTATTATATAAGATGTAGTATATTTATAATTATTGAATTTTTTTTATTAAATCAATTTTTATCACTTAATATAATAAATATTTCACATTTTATATAGTTGAATAAAAATAAAATAATAGTATGATGAATAATATTATTCACTATATTTTATAAAAAAAATTTAAAAAATTATAATAATGAGATAAAATAAAATAAAACAATAACTTTACTATTTAACATGGCTTAATATTAAAAGGACGTTATTAGGTATCCCGACTTATTGATCCGGACTGCTTCTCGATTTATTTTTTAGCTTTCTTTACATAATTTTTAAATAAGTGTTTTTAAATAAAGTTGTGATTTTTTTATATTTTTAAAAAATATTTTAAGATGTTAAAAAAATCATGTAAAAAAATACTTATTTAAAAAGGAAAATGTTATTTATCCCTTTAGATTTTATCCCGTTTAAGTTTTTCTTTTTTATAGTTTTTATATATGATTTTTATATAAGTGCATTATTTTAAAAAAAAAATCACAACATTATTTTAAAACATTTCTATAAAAATCATGTAAAAAAAAACTAAAAATAAAAAACAAAACGGAAAGTAAACGGGATGATCCGTACAGAAACGAGTAGCAGCTTCCATTTAAAAATAACGTTAAAATAACTAAAAAAAAGAAAAAGAAAATAAGGATCCTACAAGGACTCAAAAGTCGATATACGTACCAATGTCGTTTTAATATTAGGCCATGTTAAATAGTAAAATTATTGTTTCATTTTATTGTGCTTTTGTAAAGTATCACTTATAATATATATATATATATATATATATATAATCTATGTAAGAAATTTAATTTTTTAATAATAAAATCACAAAAAGAAAATATAAGTAAGAACCCACGCCTATTCATGTGTTCATTGATTTGAAGTTTAGACTGTGCGCAACTCCGTCCGCTTCTTTCGAACCCCAAAACCCCGAGAGACTCTCTCCAAATCAATAACTGCATGGAGTGGCTCATGACCATTAATTTTTTATTAATTACTAGTACGTAACAGTAGAACGGTTTCATTTTTCTTTTTTACTTTTTCCCTTTTTTTTGCAAACTGTCAAAGGTTAATAATGTGAATGTGGCGTTGTTAGAGAACCAAAAAATATGTTTCTTTGTGAGTTTAATTTTATTAAAATATTTTATATTTTTTATATTAAAAAAATGATAATATTAATATATATATATATATATATAATAAAAATCGAAAAAAGAAAATCCCACAAAAATCATCCTTCCCAAGCCTTATTTCATGGATACAATCAATTTTCCTTCCACATATATTAAAAAATAAAATTTTTATATGCAATATTTTTACGTATTGTTTTACTTAGTGGCAGAATAAAGAATTTACTTTAGGAAAAACCAAATAAAACTAAAATAATATACATAAGATATTTTTTGTTTTATTTCTATATAATTTTTTTTGCGGTATAAAACAATATGATAGTAAAATTTAGTATAAAAATAAAATATGTTTAATATAACCTATGTATTAAAAAATATATATGATATATCAAGAAGAATATATTATTGAAATAAAATAAAGGTACTTATATATATATATATATACTAGATAAAAGTAACGTGCAAAGCACGTTTATCTAGTTTAATTTCTAACAAAAATTAGAATATTATACATAATTAAATGGATGATAAATAATTACACGTTTTCATATATTATAAAAAAAAGTATTAATAAAAATAATAAGATAGTCTCATAAATAAACATAATCTATAGTTTTATCAAATTTATTTGAGATAATTTTGATTGAAATTTTAATAAAAGATTCGGTCAAAATATTATATTTTTATAATTCTAAAATGATGATCTAATATTTGCATCATTTTGTACAGTCTCAAAAGAGAGGACATTAAAATACCTATGTTTTTAGTCTTTGAGTTTTTCTAGATCTACATAAACTTGAATCATCCATAATTTTTTTAGTTATGTGATTATTTTTAAGAAATAATATAATTTTAAAAAAAATAAATTATGTAGTTTATAATTTATATAAAATAATGTTATATTATAATTTATACCATGAAATTTTAATCTTAAATATGTAAATTTATTACATCATATATATTTCAATTAAATATCAAACATATATAATATATTAATTATATTTATTTTCTATTATTACCAATTTAATATAATTATAGTTAATTGTATATACTGTATATTTATCATCTCAAAAAATAAATAAATAATACATTCATTTTAAAATTATAAAATAATTTTTAAAGAATGAAATTATTAATCATATAATAGGAATAAATTTTCACGAATAAAATTAAACTTTCTAACGTATAAATTAACATCTCTAAGTGAAGATTACATTGTTATATTGTTATGAATGATTTATTTATATATATTATTATGTCATTCTATACTATTATTATTATTCTATATTTATTTTACATAAAAAAAAATTTTAAATGAAAAGTTTATCGTTATAGAAAATTGAAGTGGTGTAATTATATTTAATGTCAAGAACACTATTTTAGTGATTAATAGAATTAATGGATTGTATTTAAAATAATATTTCTCATTAAATGCAATATTTATTTTAACAAAACTGGATGGAAAGTGTTAACTTTAACAGAAAAATAAAAAAAACCGTTAAAACAAGGTTTTCCGTTACATAGCCACTTTATATATAGAAAGATATATATATATATATACTAAACAAAAGAAATGTAAAATGTCTAAAATTATAATTTGTACTCTTTTTAAATAAACAAAATTATCAAATATTGAATCACAATCAAAATTTTTAGTTATTTCTCTTTTAATGTAAACAACTAAATAATTGTTAGAAATTTATTTTCAAAATAAAATTAAAATGATTTTATAAAAAAATTTAATATAATTTTTTAGAGAGGGCTAATATATGCTAAAATTAATATTATCTTACTAAATTATAAAAAAATTAATATATATTATATTTTTTTTCAAAGTTTATGGAGGCATGCCCCCTAGTCCTCAAATAGATCCGCTCCTGATTTTACTAACAAAGTTCTATATGCTAAAGGACCATCTTTTTGAAGATTTGGAAATTCTAAAACGAATCTTAAGCCATTTTATTTATTTATTCTCATATCACTAATTAATATTATTTATTTATTTTGATTGTAACTGATCGCAGCAGATCCTAGAGCATGAAACCGAACGACCAGAGGAATTAGAACTTCAGGGCATATATTCGCTCTTCACCCTCAAGCTTCCGTTTCAAACCAACTAAACCATAAAGAAATAGCCGTATAAAGTACATAATTTAATGCAGTCACGATATTCCTATCAATTTATTCTTGACTTTAAATTTCCTATTATAATTATATTAACTAATATAAATACTATAAACCGGTAATAAAATAATACTAATTACAATAATAAAATGTGTAAATATTACCTAATTATTTTTAAAAAAATTTATTATTACAATTTTTTTTTCATATAAGCTCTTTATTTGCTTTAAAAATATATATATGCTGTTTGTAAATATTATTTTTTAAATAAAAATACTCTTTGCAAATAATAATTCTATTTGGAAGTCGACATAAATTTTATTTTATTGGCACTTAATATATTAAAAAAGAAAAATTAAAATTAAAAATCTTTACTAATCACCTGGTTCACGTCCTCTTTATTGACTACCTATAGTCTATACTAATCTGTTAGAGCAATCTCATTAAAATAAAATTATTAAATTTTGATAAAAATTATATAAATTTATATATATATTAAAAAAATTTATTATATTTGATCAAATATGACAAAAATATATATAAAAAAAATAACATAAAAATATTTTTTACTTAATTTTTAAATATTAAATCATCAAATTTGATGCTATGAAAATTTTTTAATATGTATATGAATTTTTATATTTTTATCAAAATTTGATAATTTTATTTTCTCAAGTCTAAGACTAATGCTTTTAACTACTCATATTTTCAGTCTTTGGAGAAAATCTTTAGAGTATTTTTATTAGATTTATCAAATTTTCTTTTAAATTTATATTTTCTACATATATATTAAAAAAATTTGACCATATTTAATTAAAAATAGATAGAAGAATTACAAAAAAATGTTAAAAAGTACTTTTTTTTATCTTAAAAAATAAATAGAATCAACAAAATTTATTTTAAAATTTTGATTTAATTTTTTGATACATGTGTAAAAAGTACACATTTAAAAAAAAAAAAAACAAACATTTGAGAATGCTATTATATCTTACGTGCTCATCTCTCGAAGTCCACCGCCTAAAATAACCTACCTGTCTCTCCTTTTCCGTGGCCATTAGGAAAGAACTGATCCTAATTCTCTCATGGGGACTCTCGTCCGCAGAGATGATGATGATGTTGATATTACTCAACCTCTAGTACCGGAATCAACCTCACAACTTGGATCAAAATCCGAAGAAGAAGATCAAGAAACTAAACAACTTGCATCCAGGATCTGGATAGAAACCAAGAAACTATGGAAAATCGTGGGTCCTGCCATCTTCAGCCGCGTTGTTTCCTACAGCATGAACGTTATTACCCAAGCCTTCGCCGGCCACCTTGGCGAAGTCGAACTCGCCGCCATTTCCATTGCCAACACTGTGATTGTCGGCTTCAATTTTGGCCTCCTGGTAATTTATAAAACTCCTATTTGAAATTCATATACAATCTCAACTGTCTCTGTTGTGTCTCTGAACATTGGTTTTGTGTTTTTGGGATCAGTTGGGAATGGCAAGCGCATTAGAAACGCTTTGTGGGCAAGCGTTTGGGGCCAAGAGATACCGAATGCTGGGAATATATCTACAACGCTCATGGATTGTGCTCTTCCTCTGTTGTTTCGTGCTTTTACCTTTTTACATTTTCGCTTCCCCGATTCTGAAACTCCTAGGACAGCCCGATGACGTGGCGGAGGCGTCTGGGCTTGTGGCTTGTTGGCTAATTCCCTTGCACTTCAGCTTTGCGTTTCAGTTCCCATTGCAGAGATTTTTGCAGTCACAGCTCAAGAACATAGTGATTGCCTGGGTTGCTTTAGCTGGTCTAATTGTTAATGTGTTGATGAGTTGGCTCTTAATTTATTTATTCGATTTTGGGCTTGTGGGTGCTGCTGTTTCTTTGGATGTCTCGTGGTGGGTCTTGGTTTTTGGTTTGTACGGCTATACTGTTTGTGGTGGGTGTCCTTTAACTTGGTCCGGATTCTCCATGGAAGCTTTCTCTGGACTTTGGGAGTTTCTCAAACTCTCAGCTGCTTCTGGAGTCATGCTTTGGTATCTCTCTCCATAATGTTACATATACAACATGAACATCATATAATCTTTTTGATAAAAAATTAATTTATTATTAAAAAATTATTATTTTTTGTTTTATTTGAGTCTCATATTGTATTATTTTTTTAAAACGGCATTTACATTATTCACACTGATTCTTTGCTTATGAGCCCATGTCTTTTTTGGATTTTGCAGTTTGGAGAATTGGTACTACAGAATACTAATTCTAATGACTGGATTCTTGCAGAATGCTACTCTAGCTGTCGATGCCTTGTCGGTTTGGTATGTACGAGGTGCTCTGGCCATTGTTTCATTTTTTTTTTTAATCATATAAAATCTACAATATTTCTTCTTAACCAGTAAAGCACCATTTAATTTGGCATAAATTGGTAACTCGATCCTTGTCCTTTCTGCTTGTTTGACTCCATTTAATTAATCTATTTGCAGCATGACGATCAATGGATGGGAGCTAATGATTCCTTTGGCTTTCTTTGCTGGCACCGGGTATGGATTCAGAACACATGATTTTGTACATGCTCGATCTAACTACTCGGAACTACATTTGCTAATTCAATATATATTAATGAGCTCAAACGCACAAGTTAGTAAAGACTTCTTATAGAAAAGTGAATCTCATTATGATAATATATATTATTATATATACATGCATTCAGATCTGATAGTAATATTATGCATTTATATGCGCATCTATATATTCTAATTAATTATTTTTATATATTTTTTATTTAAAGTTAAGTATTTTATTAAATTAATTTTTTTTTCTCAACATTAGTACACATATGAGTGTCTAATATTATTTATATTTAAAATTTTCTCATAGCTAAAATACAAGTCTTGAACATGCATTTTCGACTTTGTCCTCAGCTTTTATAAGTTCGTTTGCGCGGACACGTTATTATAATAAAACATCTTGCCTCTACCGAGCGCTGTAAAGGAGCTACGATGGGTGACTTAAAACCTCCAGTCTTTCCTCTTACCTACCATTCTTTTTGGAGAAAAGCTAAACCCATGAAGGAACGGAGGATCCATCTCGAGGATGAGTCCTGATAGGGGGAAAATTAATAATTAGGAAAATTTTTTTAATAATATTGTGAAATTTTAATTTCTTTTTCATAAATATCTAAGAATTTGAAAAAAAGAAATTTTAAATTATCCTATAAAATTTCTTGACAAAGTTTTTATATAATTTTTTTTTTTACTTGAGGATAAAAAAGATATATATTTTTTTATACTACGAATTTATTTTATTTTATTTTAAATATATATATAAATAAATAAAAATAAAAAGAATAAAAAAACTTTTTCTTCTTTAGACAAACTCGTGCTAGCATGCCTCATTCTTTTTGTCATATAACTGGCAACGAGTCAACGACTTCCAACAAAGAGCTGCGTAACTGGCACACGACAAATATGGTTGTCTGGAAGTACTAGGTATCTAGGACTAACAAGTAAGAGCACTCACATCTTTCTTCCAAAATATTTCTTAAATTTCACCTAAAAATCTTATTATTTATAAATTTTATTTATTTTTAATAAATTTCTTACATTTAATTTCTATATTTCTCATCATTTATTAATATAATATTATTTTATTTTTTATTTATTAATTTTTCCACTACTTTATGTTATATCATAATACTATTTTTAATAAAATATAATAACAAATATGTGAATAGTACTTTAGAGAATCACTGTTCACAATACCAAATCTTTTCCCATGTTTGGGCGAGCAGATGGGAGGCAGATGTAGAGGACCGGATGAGGCAGATGTACCGCGTACGTTATATCCATTCAAGTTGATGTGGTGTAGTTGGGTTATGGCCGGAAAAAGATAAATCTATAATGAGTTGCCAATTATTTTATTTTTATTTAAAATGAAAATGAAAATGAAAAGTATATATATAAAATAAAATCTTTTTATGAAGTGACATAATTATATTGATTGATTTAAAATAAATTTTAGAATAATTATAAACGAATTGTAGGCTCTTATATGGCCAGTTTTCATTAAGAGCAAGGGGTTCTTTGCATAGTGTTCAGGTTTCTGTTTGACCTTTCTTATTATCATCAAATTTGAAAATTATATTATAATGAAATGCACACTATATAATCTCTTTTGAATTTTGTAATTATCTAAACATTATATTAAGAAAAATATAAAACTTAACTACCTCTTTTTCGTAGTTTAAATAACTTATTTCCATAGTTCAGCAAAATATAAAAAATTTAGATGTAAAATTATCACTTTTTTTTAGAATAATGCAAATTCGGAAATTCTTTTTTTTTTTTTTTTTGTTTACTTGTTTTTGTTTTGTCAATTTGCCAATGACTTTGACTTTTCATGGAACATGCAGAGTACGGGTTGCGAACGAGCTTGGAGCTGGGAATGGAAAGGCAGCAAAATTTGCAACAATAGTGTCTGTGACAGAGTCATCAGTGATTGGTGTATTCTTCTGCGTGCTGATAATGATACTCCATAACAAAATCGCTTACATATTCAGTTCCGACACTGATGTGCTCGAAGCTGTTGATCAGCTATCAGTATTGTTAGCCGTCACCATTCTTCTTAACAGCGTTCAACCTGTTTTATCAGGTACTACTTTCTACTTATTTATAAAAAGAGTAACGCTAAGGCCAAGTTATGCAAAGTTGATACATTTAGGACTTATATATTAATTATTATTATTATATTACTGAATTCTTCATGGGATTATTGGAGTATAAGTTCAATGACTTGATTCTTCTCAAGGAAGCACATATGAATCTTTTATCTAGTCATGTTTTTTTCGAATTGTTTTTAAATGATTGTCAGGAAATCTCACTCTTATTATGTATTTTGATTTCATTATTCATAAAACTATCTTGATTAGAAACAAAAATAAAAAAAGTTGAAAATCTCTACACTATTGACAGGAGTGGCTGTTGGATCGGGATGGCAGGCAATGGTTGCATATATAAATCTAGGGTGCTACTACATAATTGGGCTGCCACTTGGAATTATACTGGGAGTGGTCTTCAGCTTTGGAGTTAAGGTATGCACAACTTTTCTTACTCCCTCTCTTGCAATGGAGATATGCTTAATCTGCCAATAACCCTCTGGCCATCATAACAGTGGTCAACATTACTCTACACTCAACACTACTTGATACCCATTCTATCCCTATAAATATAGAGAACTGTTACAGACACAATAAAATAAATAAAGTAAATTCATAAATTGACGTGGATTCATGAAATTCGTTAGATTTATTTTATAATAAAAATAACTTTACAATCTGACTTATCACATTAAATCATATTAGTCTGTAATGTTGTGAGTTTACTTTTATATAATTTCTTTATAATTAAAGTATTTTTCACAAGTAAATAGTGTTATTCTTATATTCTCAATTAGGTATGTAGAGCACATCATCTGTATCACTTAAATAATAATATTTAATAATATTAAAATATTAAAATTTATTTTTCAAAGTCAAATTATGTGATGTAAGTACTTTATTAAGTGTGCTTTATACACTTACTTGAGAATATAAATTTTTCAATAAATATATATTATACATGATTTTTTTTTTCATTTTCTAGGTTTGACAAAATAAATAATATTTGAAATTTGACATATTCTGATGGGGCAGGGAATATGGGGTGGAATGGTTTTTGGTGGGACTGCCGTCCAAACAGTGATTTTGGCTGTCATAACAATTCGAAACGATTGGGAAAAACAGGTATAACTTGAGATGCTTTCACTTTTCTATACCAATTATGAAAATTATTATTAAATATCATTATCCAGAAACTAATTACATGAACTTATTTCTGGTCTCCCATGATTTGCAGGCTGAGATAGCCCAGCAGCGTGTAAACAAATGGTCAAGTACTCCTAAACAAGAAGAAGGTCAAACCGAGGTCCAAAACTAAGATGATCTGTTTCATTGGATATTGACACTTGTCGTTGAAAGAACCTGCGGATCTGCATTTACCCTCTTTCTCCTTGTACTAATATTGTCCTGCTGATCATGATCCAGTTTTGGATGATTTCTTTTTTCGGAGATCATGTTTTCTTTATATTAGGAAGTGGTTTTATATTCATACTCGAGATGAGTATATTCTTCATGCAAGAGAAATGTTTTGATCTAAAAAAATCTCATAAAAAGAAATTTAGAAGTGGACGTTTACTTTACATCCAATCTTAATAACGTCAATATGATAATAATCATAAATCCAATTTTGGGTGCTTTTACATATTATGCATCAAATATTATTTACAGTGCTACAGTCCTATTCACTGTGTTCAGTCTGATATTCACTAATGTGGCCAAAAAGGAGGCAATTAGTAATGAAAAATTTTATTCATCATCTTCACATGTCTATATTTCATACATAATTTTTTTTTTTCTCTTATCAAATATGTGGTGTATGGATGGTGAAATTTGGAATAGTAAAATTAAAAAAATAAAAAAATAAATATAATGTACAGTATATAAAAATGATAAATAACAAAACTCAATAATAAATGGTAGGATATATCCCTAGGCATATAAAGCTGAAGAGAGAATAACTTCATGTGTATACATTCTCGGCTTCGCCTTCTGGGCCTCTGGCTTTTGTTCCAGACCAAATTGAACGACAAAAAATACTCTACTTTAGATTCGATTGGGAGATAAATAAATTGAGATGAATTTAATTTATTTATTATTATTAATATTATTATTTTAAATTTGGAAAAGTTAAATTTAATTTAAAAAATATATATTAGAATTTGAAAAAATTATATTAAAATTTATATTTTATATGAAAACTTAAAAAAAATATAATAATAAATATAAGATGATTTGAAATAAACTCATCTACTCTACAAATTCAATCTCAAAGGGTGTTATTGCATGGTGTGGGACAGGGTGTGCGAGTGGGTTTTATAAATTAATTTTGGATCTACATTTCGTTAGACACAAATTATAATATAATATAATAATAAATTAAATTGTATATATAAAGAAAAGAATATAAAGTTATTAGTCTTATTTTGAGGGTTTGTTTGCTTTCAGGCATAAAATCAAAAATTAAAATATATTTCAAACTTATTATTATATTTTTTTAAATTTTTATATAAAATATAATAAAACATCCAACTTTTTTAATTTTCCAAATTACTTTTTCAAATTTCAAAATAAAACTAATATGGAGAAACTATATTACAATATATATATATATATTTTAATTTTTATCTTATCTTATCTCATATCGTCTCATCTTTAAAAATAAATCGGACCAATTATCCTAATCTCCTAACCCAATCCTTATATAGAAGGTAAAGACAATAAAACAATTATACTTAAACAATGTGAGACTTAGCTTGATTTAAATTGAGAAGTGAGTTAAGTTTATCTCAAATTTATCATTACATTTTTTTAAATTTTTAAAAAAATATAATTTTTAATATAATTTTTTTAAATCTTAATACACATTTTTGAAATTTTAAAACAATACTAATATTAAAAAAAAGTATTTTATTATATTTTTAAAATTCTTTTTAACTCATCTCATCTCATCTTTTAATTGAATTATACATTATTGATCTGGGATGTAAAGGGCTCACGACAATCCATTAATTTGAATTCAACTTAAATTTTTATAAAATCTTATATATATTTATATACAATATATTTAGATAAATTATTTATATAATTTTTAATATTAAATAGTGAAGGTTAAAGAGAGAGGGTGGGGCAAGGCCCCTTTGGGGTCATCCCGCCCCTGCCCTCGCATGGTGTCTTCCATGCGATGCGGGGTGGGGCCTATTCAAAACTCAGACAGACAAGTATCCAGCACAATGAAGAAAAACTTCGAAACGGATAGGGCTGCAAACGATCCGATCAAAGACGAGTTTGAGTCGAACTGAGTGTTTGCCGAGCCGAGTCGAATTCGAGCCGATCTAAGACGAGCTCGAGTCGAATCGAGTTATTTATCGATCTTTGTTTTTACTCTCTAACGAACGAGCCGAACTTAGTCGAGTAATTACTCGAGTTTCTTACTCTTTATAAATATTTGACTCAATAATTTTTTTGTGAACTTAATAAATTATTATTGTAAAGAAAAAAAATGCTACTTCTACATAAAGTAACAAAATATATTACTTATACAAAATATCAAAAATAATATATATAATACAGAAAATATATATAATAAAAGAATATATATAAAAATATATGCAAGATTATATATATATGTATAGAGAAATATTACGAGTATTGTTACGAGCTAAAAACGAGTAGAATCGAGTTTATACGAATTTTGTTCACGAACACAAATCGAGTTTATACGAATTTTGTTCACGAACATAAATCGAGTTTATACGAGTCGAGTCGAGATTATACGAGTTTAGTTCGTTTAATATTCGAACCAATATTAGTACTTACGAACAACTTATTTATTAAATGAATCGAGTTGAAATCAAATTTATATGAGTTGAGTTCAAATTATTTATATGAGTTGAGTTCTGTTCGCTTACTGCCATAGAAACAGATAAGATATGGTGCAAATAAGCTATAGAAACAGATAAGATATGGTGCAAATGGGATGTGAGATGTTAGCTCAATAGGTTGATCCAGCCCCGCAAACGTCAAGTCCCGTATAGGCAGCATGGTCTAGAGCTACTCTGTTTTTTTAGGTATGGGGAAGGCTGCAGGGTATAAAGAACTGAAAATCATGTCCTGTTTATAAGCAAGATCATTGTGATCTATTTTTTCAAGTTTTTATTGTATATTTGGATCTTCAACATCACACCAAAAGTCAAAGCTTCTAGTCTTCCGAGAAAGTTTTTCTGTAGGAAAATGTTTATATATTACGCTCACTTCTCTCGAAGTCCCCTGCCTCAAATTAACCTATCCGTCTCTCGTTCTCCTGGGTCATTAGGAAAGTACTGTTCCCAATTCTCTCATGGGGAGCCTCGTCCGCAGAGATGATGATGCTGAGGATATTAATCGACCTCTAGTACCGGAACCCTCCTTACACTTTGGATCAGCAGCAGCACCCGAAGAAGAAGATCAAGAAAAGAACGAACTTGCATCAAGGATTTGGATAGAAACCAAGAAGCTATGGAGAATCGTGGGTCCTGCCATCTTCAGCCGCGTTGTTTCCTACAGCATGAACGTTATCACCCAAGCCTTCGCCGGCCACCTTGGCGAAGTTGAACTCGCAGCCATTTCCATTGCCAACACTGTGATCGTCGGCTTCAATTTTGGTCTCCTGGTAATTGATAAAACTCCTCTTTGAATCTAAACTCTCTATGCCATGTCTCTTAACATTGGTTTTGTGTCTTTGGGGATCAGTTGGGGATGGCAAGCGCATTAGAAACGCTTTGTGGGCAAGCATTTGGGGCCAAGAGATACCGAATGCTGGGAATATATCTACAACGCTCATGGATTGTGCTCTTCCTCTGTTGTTTCCTGCTTTTGCCTGTTTACATTTTCACTACCCCGATTCTTAAACTCCTAGGACAGTCCGAGGACGTGGCGGAGTCGTCAGGTCTAGTTGCATGTTGGCTAATACCCTTGCACTTTAGCTTTGCGTTTATCTTCCCAATGTTTAGATTCTTGCAGTCACAAATCAAGAACATAGTGATTGCGTGGGTTTCTTTTGCGGTTCTACTTGTTAATGTGTTGACGAGTTGGCTCTTAATATATGTGTTCGATTTTGGGCTTGTGGGTGCGGCTGTTTCTTTGGATATCTCGTGGTGGTTGATGGTTTTTGGGTTGTATGGATATATTGTTTGTGGTGGGTGTCCCTTGACTTGGTCCGGATTCTCCATGGAAGCCTTTTCTGGACTTTGGGAGTTTCTCAAACTCTCGGCTGCTTCTGGAGTTATGCTGTGGTATTTTTTTCTGTTTAGACAGTTTCAATCATTTATTTGACTCTCCTTTCATTTATTTTTGTGGCTTGTTTGTTTGTGAGGATGTTTTTTTGGAGATTTTGTAGCTTAGAGAATTGGTACTACAGAATTCTGATTCTAATGACAGGGCACTTGCAGAATGCCACTCTTGCTGTGGATGCCTTGTCTGTCTGGTATGACATTCTCTTACTGTTGTTAATTTGTCTCTTTTTGTTGTAGATATAGAAGTGCTCCTTCCATTTTTCTAACTCCTTTTCCTCTTTGTTTTGCTTGTATTCCATTTTGCAGCATGTCGATCAATGGGTGGGAGCTGATGATTCCTTTGGGCTTTTTTGCCGGTACTGGGTACGATTAAAGACAACTTTTTTGGTCCTCATTGCTCACAAGCTATGTTGGGAACACAAACTCATCTCAATCCATCTCAAATTATTCATTGGTAGAACCTACTATATTTTCAATTTTTTCATAAAAAACTTAAATCAATTTCAATCTACTTTACATCTCAACTTATTTACATTCAAACACATTTTAATGGAACTTACAAAAGACTACTAGTTACTGATCAATTCAGATAATCTTAAATCTTCTGAAAGCGTATCCTAATACTGTGTATAGAACAGTCAACACAACAGCTTCAATAATGACTCAAGCCCCCGGTCGTTCCTCTCTCATCTACCATTCTTTTTGCTATATAAAACTATATATATAATATATATATATATATATAACTACGAATTTCCGATGAACAACTAGAATAAGACGACAAATATATGGTTAGACAAGTAAGTATTGTGGAGTAGGTGTAATAGTGGGTGAAAATTGTTAAATAGAGGCGAAACTTCTCAAATACATTTAAGTTCATTCATGCATGCTTGTCATGAAAAAATTGCGGAGTACGGGTTGCCAATGAGCTTGGAGCTGGGAATGGTAAGGCAGCAAAATTTGCAACGATTGTCTCTGTGACACAGTCATCTCTCATTGGTACCTTTTTCTGTGCGCTGATCATGATACTCCACGACAAGATCGCCTACATATTCAGTTCCGACACCAATGTGCTCGAAGCTGTCGATAAGCTATCATTATTGTTAGCTGCCACCATTCTCCTTAACAGCGTTCAACCTATTTTGTCAGGTACTCTCTAATTCCTTACTAAAAGTAATATTAGAGAAATGTTCAGCGACGATCATTTTGTAAAAAGTTACTAAATACGAAATTTACATGAAAATCCTCCGTCTTATCTTTCCTGCAACTTGTCGATATCTTTTAGCGTTTCTATTTTGGAAATCACTTACCATGTATGTGTTCGTTTTGAGGACAACCATGAACATGAAATGTGTCATGGCTTTTTAACCTATATAGCTGTACCAATTGAAGCCAATTATCCATATTCATCAAGTGTCAAGATGAATCAAATCCCATGTTCATCTTGTGTTTTTGGCTTATCTATACCTCGATCTGGAAAAAACTGCTGACCCAAGACACTGATCGTTTCTCGTTGAAATTTGCTGTAAATATGTACTTTGACAACTTCCAAGCAACTCAAGCTGTGGGTTGCTAACAATTGCCATTACAACAGCTATTTCTCTATTTGTTTGTTCTTTTCAGCACTTTATCTACTGTTTGGGGTAAATGCCGATAAATTAACCTCACTCTCTCCTAGGCTCCTTATGCATTTCTCTATTATTTTTAACGAAATTATCTTGTTCATAAAAGAGTTGAAAATATCTACACTACTATTGACAGGAGTGGCTGTTGGATCAGGATGGCAGGCAATGGTTGCGTATATAAATCTGGGTTGCTACTACATAATTGGGCTCCCACTTGGAATTCTAATGGGATGGGTCTTCAACTTTGGAGTTATGGTATGCACAGCCGCAATAGATGTAGGCCTAATGCCCTCTGGTTCACACTCTTCCTGCTACTCAAATACTCCTCTCTCTCTCTCTCTCTCTCTCTCTCTCTCTCTCTCTATATATATATATATATATATAATTTTTATTTGCTAGGTTTGATATATTAAATATTTATTTTTTGATTGGCAGCAGCATTCGAATTAATCTCGAGGGTGCATAAACACTCAACAAAACATTTTAAAAATAAGGTATAAGTTAAATAATTTTGCCTTTTGACTGATTGGGCAGGGTATATGGGGTGGAATGATATTTGGTGGGACTGCCGTCCAAACAGTGATTTTGGCTATCATAACAATACGATGCGATTGGGATAAACAGGTATGACTTAAGATGCTTTCACCTTTTATACCAATTGGAAATTATGAACATTATTATTATTATTATTATTATCTAGAAATTAACATGAACTCATTTGTTGTCTCCCTGGATTTGCAGGCTGAGTTAGCCGGGCAGCGTGTTAACAAATGGAGTCCTAAACAAGATCATCAATCCGAGGTCCAAGACTAACATTATCTGTGTCAATGGTTTTTGGCACTTCTTGTTGAAAGAACCTGCGGATCTATCCTCTTTCTCGTTCTACTAATAATTTCCCGGCCAATCAGTTCTGCATAATTTATATTTTTTGGCGATACCTGTTTATATTGGGAAGGGGATTTATATTCATATTGGTGATGATTATAAATCATATATGCATTTACAAGCAGTGAAATTGCCTCAGCTGACGGTAATTCAATTGCCCAATTTATTTTAGTGCAATTTTGATGCACTTGTTCCTTTTTATTTTTTACGGTTTTGTTTTCCTTTTCACCTGTTTAAGGTTGCACACCCGGATAGATCCTTCAGCAATTCTGAGATCCATATTCGGGTTTTAAGAAGACAGATATTCAACCGGGTAATATTTTTATAGGCCTTTGCACTTATTATTTTTTATATAATGAATATTTTGTGGGCAATTTTTAAATTTAAAAAATGCTAGAGATCTCTACTTTTGTTTCTGACTAAGCTTATTTTATTTTATTTTTATTTTTATTTATAATTTTTTACATGATTTTTATATATGTGTTTTTAAATAATATTAAATAAAATCATGATTTTTATGTAAGTGTGCTTTTACATAATTTTTATGTAAGTATTTTTTTACATGATTTTTATATAAGAATTCCTATCGTTGCTCTTTAAACTTTGACTTTAAACTTTGATTATTCATTCAAAATTTTATAAAAACGAATAAATAATAATAATAATCAACATGCTCAATACATTACATATTATAGACGGGTATTGCTACTTAGCCCTATAAGTTTGCCCCCGGAAACTTGCTAGTGCAAATTGCACTTTATTTGTTTTTGTTTTTGTTTTTTCTTTCGACCATTTTTAGACATTTTAAAACATTTTTCTTTTAAAATATCATTTTATTAATAATTACTTTTTTAATCATTTAGAAAAATATCCGAGCTGGAACTTTGATGGGCAAACTCATAGAAGTATTATTTTCCATTATAGATTACATTGATGTTTACATCACAATGCAAAACATTAATTACAAGAATAAATCTGAATTTTACATTACCATGATTTTCAAAAGATATTCAAAGCTCGTGACAGTTGCTTGGTTTTGGGTTGCAGAGAAATGATTTCAAAGCAATTAATTTTTAGACAAAATGTAGTTGCGGACAAATTTTCAATATTTCATAACAAAATACATAACATTTTCTGCATTTGAACTCAACAGGTACTAATACTCAAAACCAACTCCATTTTCCGTTAAATACACCGGGTCAAGTATGAACCTCTCTTTTTTCTCTATAGAGAGAATAAAGGTGGTGTGAGGGAGTCATGGGGTGCTAGTTCACAGTGAGTTAGAAGACCAGCGAGTATTTCATTTCTGTATCTATGGAAAGGATTGAAGAACTGTGGGACAGCAGAAACTCACAAAAGAACAGGATTCTTTAATAGGTCTTGAAGGTGAGGCACTGGAGGATGTTTAGTAAATAGGTGAACGGTGTATGATTGGAAAAGTTTGCCTTGAAAGATCGATAGGCAAGGCAATATTAGAATCCACAATGACGGAAGTCTGGAGATTGAGCAAACAAGAAACATTCCAAGAAGTACGGCCTAATCTTTTCATAATTACTTTTGCCATTCATGCAAATAAACAGAGATAGAGAATGTGTAACACCCCATACCCCTAGGGATCGAGGAGTCCAACCTGTTTAATATAATCTGTCTTCAACTACAAATAACATGTCTCCAACCATGTTAAAAATATATATATATTTTTCACATTCCAATCTATATAAAATTTCCACCAAGTTATAAATAAAAAAAATGAATAATCATAAACGAGAGGGTTCCAATTCTCCCAATAATTTTAACAATAATGAATAAATAATATTCTAAAATCTAATGAACTAGAAACAGAACATCTAAAATAAATAATAATTGTTTTCCCATCTATTGAGTGACTCTAACTGCTTAAACTTGAGCAAAAATTTTATTTTTGGTCCTCTGTTGGAACATTCAAATCATCTGAAAAGCATATGAGATAAGGGGTGAGTTTTTCTATAACTCAGTAAGCGAAGAACTTATACAAGCGTGTAAATATTAGCATTTACCAAGTAATAAAGTACGGAACAAAACATATCTATGCATAAAATAACAAAAGATTTTCAAAACAATTAAATGATATAGTACTTTGGCATAACAAATCTGAGCATCATCACTATATCAAACGGAGCATCTCATAAAGCAAAAACCATATTTAACCCCCGTGGTAGGGTTGTGTAAACCTCGGTGGCCAAACCAGGCAGAGACAGAGGTGAAACTTTTCCTTATTTATTCTCGGAGCCCCGAGTGTGCACACAGGAAAACCCACAATAAACCACTTTGTTTCTAAAGTGGGTGCACTCAGAGATAGGAAATTGGTACCAATCCAAACATAATAAAGACAGAGTAGAGTAGAGCAAGCAGAGATAGAATCAAATACTAACCAGAATACTATGCCAAAAGTTTTCAGAGTTATTAAAGACACATAGTTCTAAACTATTTTCAGAATAAAACTTATATAAATAAAACATCGTCAACACAATCAATGTATAATTTTTCTTAGACAAAAATGCTATTTTTCAAATTTCAGAAATTAACATGACAAAAAAAAAACAGGCTTATGTCTACACAATACATGACAGAAATTTTTTTCTTTATTTCTTATAAGTTTCACGAATAATGCAAATAATTGACTGAGGTTAGTTTTCCTCAAGTTCTCAATTTAAAACGAGACATGCACAAATTTTTAGAAAGTTAATTTCAGTCTACGTCTATTTTAAAAATTAAGCATATGAACCCCGCTTACTTGACTCCTGCAGTAAATTATCAAAACTTTGAATCCGACCTCAAAGAGTTTCGTCACCTATTTATAAAAATATTCCCTGATGTTAATAACTACTCCAAAAGGCTTTAATCTGAAAATTATAAGATAAACTATACCGCTTGCCTAAAATCATAATTTCTAATGGACGTAACCCAGACTACCTGCCACCCAAAAATATTTAAGAGGATGAATAATATTTCCAATAAATTCATTATTCTCGCCTACTACATATTCATCTCATACCCCACTCTATTGAGACCCAACCCGAAAAAACACATAATGAAATCCCTTCTAAAAATATGCACTTCCAGAAATAATAGGTAACCCAACAAAAAAATAGTGTCATTTATGTGCAGCAAACATTTTCCATAACCACAAAAATATCTAGCTGCATTAATAGGAAAACTCCGACAAAACTATTTTTCCCGCGTCACTCATCAACATCTAGTCATCTTATATCACACAAAACACTCCCAACACCCCATCGGATAGTACAAAATAGTCCCAAGATACAACTATGGACCCATGAATAAAAAAAAAAAACACCAGAATTGCTTCAAATTAAATCCAATTATTTGGCTGGCCATAACCACTCAAATCCCAAAACCACAACCAACTAATATATAAGATGCATAACCAAGCATACGGAAATTCCGATCGGCCTCAAAGAAAAATCCCCCATAACCGACTCTTAAAAGCACCACATATTCTAGAACATTGCATGTAAGACCAGCATTCAACAAGATAGAAGATCTTACCTGAAATTGAAGGGAAACCCGCAAGAGAAACAGAGGCCGAGAACTACTTTCTTGCTTCCTCCATTGATTTCCATTGATTAAAATCCCAAAACCGCACCTCTTTATAGATAGAAGAATTGCGAGAAAAAATAATGGGATTAAAAAAAAGCTTATCAGTGCTCTGTAGATGAACGAATCGGAGGGAGAAACGACAGAGAAGAAGACCAAGACTAAAGAATATTTGCCAAAGGGAGGGAGAGAGAGAAATAATTTTTTTGTTGAGCTCGGTAATTGCCAAGAACGTGGGGGGCGGGTAGGAGAAGGGGCAACGAAAACAGGGGTGGTAAACCGTCGAGGCAGGGGATGAAGGAGAAAGAAGAAGAAAAGAAGAGAAAGGAAAAGAAAAGAAACTAATCTAATGTAAAACAGCGCCGTCTGAAGACTAAGGCTGGGCTGGGCGTGGGCACGGGTCTGGGCTTAAACTGATTGTTATAGGATGGTCGGTCATGGTTTTTTTGACAACAATGTATTTGTCATCAAACCATTTGATGTTTTCACATGGCCCAATAAGATGAATGATGAAGCTTCTTTGGGGGTTCAACTACATAATTTACCCATGGAGGGTACGAATTGAAAGTTGGTAGGTCAATCAGCGTTGTTGAAGAGGTAGATGTGGATGAAGATTATGTGGGTTGGAAAATTTCCTACGGGTAAAAATTTCAATGGATCTTACCAAACTGATACAGATAGGTCAAATAGTCACAATCATTACCTTCAAATTCTAGATACCATTGACATATAATTAATGGCCAAAGTTTTTTGCAAGTGTGTTCAAATTATTCATGATGTGAAGGGTTGCTACCAAAAATTAGAACTAGATGACTATGGCATATTTGTAACACTTGGACTTGGGGCCCAAGCCCAAACTAGATGGGAGGTCAAGCCCATTATGAAGATAGCCCAGGCCCCCAAAGACATCGTTTGGTGAAGTGTCTTCTTTCCAAACTTTAGTTTCTCTCCTGATTGTGCTTTCTCTTATAGTTTCCCCATTCCAAAAATCACTGAACCAGATTCCCATCTCCCCCATGTCTATACGGTTAGTTTTTCCTTCTCTCTTTATTGCTTTTCTTCCTCCTCACTCATATATCTCTCTGCCATCTTTCTTCTTCCTCTTAGAAGTTCCACACCCATCTCTACAAGCTGCTATTATGGTTGCTAAGAATCGCTGTGTAAATTATGTAAGCATTTCGAGGGATTGGTCCTTCAATATGTAACACTTAATGTTCTAGAAATTGGATAACTTCATTATTGATAATCTGGTTAAATACTTATATACATTACAGATAGACTAGGTCAACAATGACTAACGGACTCAACAAACAACTACCCAAGAAGGCATAACTGACCCGCTACATTAAAATAACCCAACATTCTTAAACTAATCAGACGTGTCCTAAGGCCAGATTCTAAACTCTAGAATTGGTCAAATACATAACTGAAAGAAAGCCCAACATAGAAATAATTAAAAAAACAAGGCTCACTTGAAAATAGTATGGTTTGATAACTGCTTGGCCCAAGGACCGCTCTTTATCTTTAGACATAATCCCTAAGTGTTAGAATTTTATCGTATTTGCACATAACGCAGTCGTCCTCTTGAGAAGACCTAGCCCTTAATGTTTGGAAATTGTCGTTTAATCTCTTCGTGATCCATTCATAACACGTCCTCTTTAGTCACCCATTTCCATTGTGCCAACATTTTGACTCCTGCTCTTCTCCATTTTTTAAATATTTTTTGCTGAATATTTTCTCAGACTTGGGTTATAGGGTTCCTTCACTGGTTACCTTCGTAAGTTGGGTCAATGGTTGAGTACGATCTCCCATTGTCTTTCTAAGGCACAGAACATAAAATGTTTGGTATATTTTAGATTCTGGAGGTAGATTTAGTTGGCAAGCCACCCTCCCAATGAGTTTGACCACTGTGAACAAACCATAACACCGTGGTGACAGCTTGAGGTTCCTCCTCATTGCGTCGGACATCGAACGATAAGGTCTTAAATGCAAGTATACTTTCTCCTACATCGAACTCTCTATTTGTTCTATTGCAATCTGAATAAAGCTCCATCTTTTCTTGCACCTCTTTCAAGTTTTGTTGCACTAACTTGTTTATGAGCTCTCTACTCTTGAGCTCTTCATCTACTACTTGCACTTTTGTGGCCTTTAGTTCATATGGCAACATCCGAGAGAGTGGTTGGTCGTACAATACCTCATAAGGTCAAATCTTTATAGAGGTATGCTAAGAAGTATTATGAGCATACTCTGTCAAAGATAGCCACATTGACTAGCCTTGAGGTCTATCTCCCGAAAAGCTTCTCAAGTAACCCTCTAATTCCTTGTTCATGACTTCAATTCGGCCGTCCGTTTGAGGGTGATATGCTAAACTTAGTAAAATCTCTATTCCATTGATTTGAAACAATTCCTTCCATAACTTAATGGTAAATACTGAATCCCTATTACTTACAATTGTTATTGGGAAACCATGCAATTTAAATATTTTGTCGAGAAATATTTTTGTCACTACTTCTGTTGTGTATTGGTGAGACAAAGACATGATATCTATTATCTTTAGTTATTCACTAGTTTTAGTTCACTGAGCATATTTTCTTAATCTGTCTAGTTCACCATTATCACTGTACATCCTTCTGAGAGTGGTAACTCCTCAATAAAATATATACTGACATCCTCCCAATTTCTTATAGGAGTTGGTAAAGGCTGAGTAGACCGGTGGATAGGATATTTTTTATTTTGTTCCTTTGGCATATATCACATTCTCTGATGAATGCCTTGACATCCCTCCTTAATCCAAGCCAAAAAAAACTTTTTGTTAATTATAACATAAATTTTCTATATCCTTGTGTGGCTTTATAATAGATTGTTATGGAAATACTACAAGATTTCTTGCTGGAAGGGCATTGGACCTCCAAGATGCAGCCTGTCTTTGTAATAGCTCCTGCGACTGGGAATCTTAGGGTAAGAATTTCTTAACTCTTTCACCAATTGTGTTTGTAAAAGGCTAATGGCTTGTAAAAGGCTCCTCCCTTTCAACCCTTGACTTAGATAAGCAATAGACCCCCTTCTTACATTAAAATAACTACCAATTCGTCACATAAGGCATCACATTCTACAACTAAAGTTTTAGTAAAGTCAGGTAACTTTAGGATATGAGGACTAACATTGGCCTGGTGGGATTGGTTCCCAAACTTCACTCAGTACACTCTACTTTAAACTTATTTTATCATTCAAACACATTAATTTAACCCAATTAAAGAGAACTCGGTGTACTATATAGCACTACTGCAGCGATATTGTAACAAACGGGACAAGAGCCTGCATTTTAGTTTTTGTGTTTCGTTCTACTCACTCTCTCTCCTAGAAATTTTTTTCTTTTACCACCAACTCTCTCTCTCTCTCTCTCTCGTTTCTTTCTTCCGACAGCAGCATAATTTTTTATTAAAAACACTGCAAGTTGGTGCATAAGGGACATAAAATGTCGTGGGTCCCACAAATTTTACAACACCTTATAAATATATCTAAATTCATCTAAATATATAAACACATTTTAAATTCATCTAAGTGGGTCCCACAAAACTCACTCAACTCACTACTATTCGTACAGAACTCAGATCAACTTAGCTCATTTCAACATTCAAATGCAATCTAAGTTTTTCAAAAGTTGTTTGAGTCTTATCAGACCATACAAAGACATTTTTTCTAAGTAGAGTTGTTAAGGGGCTACAATAGTGCCATGACGTGATACAGATTTTCTGTAATAACCTATAAGCTCTAAGAAACCCCTTAAGGCATTTAGATTGGACAATGGCCAACTTTGCATAGCTAAAATCTTTTCGAGGTCACCTTTTACTTCATCTCGAGATATTAAGTGTCCAAGCCACTCCACTTAATTATTGCTAAACACATATTTACTTTTCTTTGCAAACAATTTATGAGACCGTATGATTTCCATAACAATGAAATGTTGCAAATGACTTTTTATAGACTTGCTATAGATCAGTATATTATCGAAGAATACTAAAATAAACTTCTTTGGATAGGGTTTAAACACTTCACTTATCAATTCTTATAATGCATAAGGGGCATTAGTAAGCCCAAAGGATATTACTACAAACTCGTAGTGACCCTCATAAATCCTAAAGGCAGTTTTATGCATATCTTCCTCACACATTTTGATTTTATGATAACTTAGTTCGTAAGTTGAATTCATAAATATTTCATCTCCATAAAATGCATCCAATAACTCATCTATGTTAGGAATATGATACTTATATTTTACTGTGTTTTTGTTGAGGGCACGATAATCGATATACATCCTCCAACTCTTATCCACTTTCCTAACTAACAACACTGAAGATGAATATGGAATTTGACTCTCATTTATGATTCCAATTTAAAACATTTCAACAACCAAACTCTTTATTTATGTCTTTTAGTAATATGGATACTTGTACAGTCGAACACAAGTGGGTTTAGAGCCTTCCAGTAGCTCTATTTTGTGGTTGTGACTCCTAGGTGGAGGCATACCATGTGCTTTAGAAAAAAGATCTTCAAAATGCTTTAAAATATTAAGTATATCTGGTATCCCTATTCCATCAAATTTGATGTCTTCATGTCCAATTAATTGCAGTCATATTCCCTTTATTGTGCCTCTTTTTAGTTTGGGAACATGTTCTTTTTCGTCCAAAGTTTTTCTTGATGGTTGCAACCTCTACAATTTAACCTTACTTCTCCTAAAATTGATTTGTATTGTTAAATCAGTAAAACTTCAGAGAATTGATCTAAGACCCCTTAAACAATTAACAATTAAAATAAAATCATATTCTCCCAAGGTTTTAATAAATAAAAATTAGCTTTAATTCTAAAATTTTGTAGATGAATAGGAACTATCCTGTAGTAACCTTGGCAAGAAAGTCTATCTCTATTAGCTACTTTAACTATTATATGGCTCTCTCCCATTGATAGTTTTGGTCTTCTTGCTACATATGGATCGATAAAGCTGTGTATACTACTTGTATTAATAAGAATAAAAATTTTGTGATCGTTAATAAACCCCTTAAGCTCATGGTTTTTGGTGATGATGAACCTTTCCATGGCATGCAATGATATGCCCAAAGTTCACCCATATCCTTCTCTTTCCCTTTAACTTCCTTTGCGCTTGTATGATTGCCAAGTTTCCTTCACTTGACGTGGCTTCCTCACGTTTATCTCCCTCTAATCCTTCCAATAGAAATAATTTGGGTTTATTACACTTGTGCCTGTGATAAAATTTCTCATCACAATAGTAGCAAAGTCCATTTTTCTCTCATTTTGATTGGGTGATTGTTTTAATGGGTTTTCTATTTGGGTTATAGGTAGTGGGATAAATTATGTTTTCTAGTCTAGGTGGTGGTGGTTGTAATCTTAGTAGAGGTGTGGGTGCAGGGAGCATAGAAGAAGATAATTTTCTATTTTTGGTCTTTGAGTGTATTAAAGTAGGTAAAAATTGTTGAGCCTTAAGAATCCATTCCATGGGTTCTATCCCATCAGATTGGGAAAGTCCAATCTAAGAGTCTTAACTTGAATACCCCCATTCCCCCTTAAACAATGGAATATGATTAAACTGACCTTTTGGATTTGAAGATCCTTCACCCATTTGTTGATTACTTGCTTGTAGTGCCAAATGCTCAAAGCTAGCTGTCAAGTTGTTGAGCTGCTTCAATACAACTTTCAACATGTATTTTTGCTTGTCTTGATCTTCTCAAAAGTGCACGATTTCACTCTTCAGCATGTAAATTGCTTCCGTCAATTATGCATGGTATATACACTCGTCCATGGTGCAAAAACGTGATTGTGATACCACTATTATGGTTGTTAAGAATTACTACGTAAATTATGTAGGCAGTTCGAGGGGCATGATCCTCCAATATGTAGCATTTAATGTTGTAGAAACTGGATAACTTCATTATTGGCATTCCGGTGAAATACTTATCAACATTACAGATAAATAGGTAAACAAAGACCAATGAACATTATTAAGCAAAGGCCCATTCAGAAATACTATGACTCGATAACTACTTGGCCCAAGGCCCGATCTCTATCTTCAAACATAATCCCTAAATGTTAGGATTTCATCACATTTGTATGTAACAGTTGCACCTGCAAAGCATCTCCACCCTTTTTCCCCGTCATCACCATTGTCAAGTGCCGCTGCAAGTGGCCATCATTGATGCCGATAAGTTTTTTAGTCAACCCCTCTCACTCTCTAACCTTAGTCTCACTCTTACTCACTCACACACACATAAACTCTCACTTCCTCTCTATTTTCACACACACTCTCAAATCTCTCTCTGTCTCTCTCTCTCACTCTTTTTCCCTCTCTATCATTCTCTAAGTGTTTAATTAGCATTAGTGTCATCTTCAATTGGATTGAAACTAATCCTAGATTTTACCACTGCATCCCCATTTGACTGAAGTTGGTTTCGTTGTCCTAGGTGGTCCTCGTCTTCCACACTGGGAGGAAATTTCCTTCAACTTATTTCATTAACTATTTGTACTTATTATTGCACATCCATGCAGAACCAATTTCATACACACTCGAAATCTCACTCACTCACACACACATTTTGATTCGCATTAACAAAGGCTTTTCCACAGATTGTCTCTCCCCGTTGAATGGTTCCACACACCGCATTCACCACTATCTTCATCTACCTTTCACTCTGTTAAGCCCATCATTCAATCATATTTCTCTATAAATTTCCAATCTCCCATCTTTTGTTGGGTTCATCTCTTGTTTGGGTTCATCTCTTTATTGGTAACCATAGATTTATTTCGATTCTTTTTGCCGCCCTGAAATTGTATTTCTTTATTTTCCACTGGGTTGCTGTGTGAAATCCCCTTGGTTCAAGTGTTTTTTTTTTCCTGTTAATTGTGGTTAACCAGTTGCTGGATTCTTAGTAGAACATCGATAAGATTTTATCTAAAAATGATAAATTCTATATTATTTTATCCTTTTGCTTGTGTTCTCTTATAATTTTCATGATTTTTTTTTTCAAAAACAAACCCGACAATAGCATTGTGTGCTGGTTCGCAAGTTTTATATTTGCTTTTGGAGAGTATTGTTCAATTAGCCTATTTATCAACCACTTTACGACACTAGATATGACACTTCACTGATATTAGACTCAATTACCCGTTGTTGTGTGATAGAAGAGTAAAGTATACTTGCTAAAAGTATACTTGTATATTATAGGTTGGTTGTATCGGGATTACGAGCTAATTTGTTTAAGTTTAGGGAGGTCATCGAGAGTTGTTATGTGTGTGATAAAGATGATAGAGGCTGCTATAAATATTTTAGTTGGTTATGTTGAAGTGGTAGAATTGTATAAATTGTCTTGTGTTTTTGTATGTTGTTGGGCGAGAGAAATGGTTGGCTATTTGGGTCATTTCATACTCGATTTATAGTAATGCTGAAGGGTGGATTATATTGAAATTTTATGCGATGATAGGTGGTTGTTGGGTGGAGATCTCAAGGCTATGTTGGGTTGTAAATGTTGATGGTTTGAGGAGGTTGCAGTTCAGGTTTAGGATGGATTTTGAGTTAAAAAGGAGTTGTGTTGGGGTCTTATTAAGCAAGTTAGTGGTATACTTGTTTGACTCATTAATTGTTTGATAACTGCTTATTGATTACGTTGCCATATTGGTAGAGTTTGGACTCAATGTGCAACTTATACATGGCAAGAATAGATAAGTAGAATTTCTATACTAGTCTTTACATAAATGAAATAATATGAGGTTAATTTTGAAATTATGCATGTTTATTTTGAATATATAGATATGAACTAATTTGTGCATTATGCTTTCTGAACTAAGTAAAAGAGCAAATATGAGATCTAAAAAGCTTTGTGTTTGGTTAAATGAAGATGCTTTAATTTTTGTTTATTTTGAACATGTAGTGATTTGAATTGATTAAGTACTCTATTTGATATGATAAGTCATCTAAAAATTTTGGCATGAATTTTTGAATCTATATTCCGATTAAAGTCTAGCTTTAATATTTCTGTTTGTTTCTGTTAAGACTATCACGGGAGATAATCATGGTATACGGCTCTACCACGTGTATAATAGTAACATGCGTCCCCCTATGGGTATAGTATTGACATACATACCGCCATGAGTATAATAGTAGTATAAGGTCCTTCCACGAGTATAATGGTGGTTTATAATTCTAATATAGAGGTTAAATATGGTATATGTTCTAATTTGATGCTATGAAAGGATGTAGGTGATGTTTTCAGTTTGATATGCAAAAGGATTTTGAAACAAGTTTGTTTTTTGAAAATTTCATTTTGATGTTTTGTTATATGTTTTGATTCTACATTTTAAAAGTAAAGGTTTTGTTGCACATTCTAAAATATGTAAATGCTTATATTTACATACTAGTATATGTTCTTTACTTATTGATTTCTTGGTAGCTCACATCTTATCTTCATAATATTTCTAATGATTTTGATGGTTTAGTGGAGGATCAGTGATAGAGTATGTGGGCAAGATTAGCTAATGATATAGTTGAGTACCTTGGGGTAATATTTATGTTGGATGATTTATTTTATTATTGGATGGGCTTTAGTATATTTAGATGGTTTGTGAAGACTTGTACAAACATTGTTTTCAGTTTGTTATGTTAATTGAGATGTGAAGAAATTGATCTATTTTTATGTAGACTTTCTATAATGGGGGAACTTATGTATGGAATTAAATTAGAGGTATTTTTTCTTTTGGAGTCTTTAAAACTATATGTTTGGATTTGGACAAATATATAGTAGTATTGTTGATTACTGGGTGACAAGAGTTAACAGTCCGCACCTTTGGGGTCGGGGCTTACAAGATCAGTTTAGGCTATGGCTTTGATCAAAACTTGTTGGAAGATGCTGCCCAAATTACCATTCAAGTAGAGCTAGTAAAGGGGAAGGAAGTGGATCATAATAGGGATACTAGAGAATTGTCTCTCGTTGACTAAGAGGTCTTAATCAAAATTCGAAGATGAAATGAATTTGGAGGCTAACTCTTATTATGATAAGTGCAAGGAAATAGTGGAGAGTGAGAAAGCATGAAGGAATTGTGATGATGGTGGATATGAGGACCATCTATGACGATGATGATGATAACGAATTTTGACAATGCTGATAAGCATTTTATCATTACTAAAAAAGTCAAGGTGGTGCCTCCATACCATTTATTGCATTAATACATATAAGGACCATGGAGTTAATATTGTTCTGGTTTATACTAGGAGTCGCCCATCATCCATAAATAATAATTATTCAAAGGAGTCATGTGGTCTAACACAGACCTTAGCCGATCGATTATTAGGGGAATAAACCTTCACGTTATGATAAGCCTTCTAATGCCTAATTATTGTTCAAGGTTAATCAATTATGGTACTCATTCAATATTCTCCACACTAGTATATAAGAGTAACAGATAACTCTCGAATCATCTAATGAGCATTTTCAAGTTATTCTCCCTCATTAATTGTTGACTTAAACATCAAAAGTGTTAGAGGCACATCGTCTCAACTACGTAACGATTTGCAGGTTAACCATCATGACTAGTGGTGGGACACATATTTTATAGGAACAATTCCGTATAGGAAATGCCTCAAACATGATGCACACCTGATCCGGAAGAACTTGTGTGCAACGGTTATATGGAAGGAGCTAGGGTTACGCCAAGTTCTATAAACACTTTATTATACCCAATTAGAAGACAAGAAATATTATTTTTTTTATATTTTGATAAACACAAGAAATACTAATTTTCATTGTATACCTAATTATCATTTTTAGTTACATTTATTAATAAGATCTATTTTAATTAATTTCATTTATCACTCACTTAAATAGCAATCCATAACATACATATAAATTAAAGCTCATAAAATCTAGGATAAAAATAATATCTTTTATAAAAGAGGTTTAAATGCCATTCTTTTTCCCAAAAAAATGACTGAAGTTGGTGAGGGAGGATATCATCTATGATCTCTTTTATAAAGAATGTCACGAGAGGGATTATTGGACAGGCAACACCTCGTCTCTTTTTTTGAACCAGATTTGAAGATTAACAATTTGGCTCCATCGATTTGCATATGTTGGATGTCTGAATAATAAGGTATAAGTCATGTTATATATAGCGATAGAATGCGTAAATATCATATAATTATTTTAAAAATAAGAGAATATTATTAAAAAGAGTTAATTTTTTCATATTAATTTTGTATTTACTTATTTTTTTATAAAAAGATTATATGACACTTATATACTTTACAAATACAAACAGTATTTCTATTAATAATAGTATGATACCCTTTGCAAAATCATTAATTGTACATCTGTACCTTTTGGAGAGAATAAGAACATAAAATATATATTATATTATATCAATTCGAACCATTAACCAATATGGCTATATTAATTGATCACATTGATGCTGCTTAGCCATCAAAATAAGGGTAGCAAAATAAAAAAATAAAAAAGGGATTGGAATGAACAGTTAATTGTTTAATTTGGGTGAAGAATTTCATCACGAATGGTATATTGTACCGTTGGTTGTTCTTGCTGCAAAATGCATCCATCCACAGCTTCACTGAATGTATCTGTAATTGAATTGTGTCTCGATCTTGCAATGATCTCCAGGCATTACTGAATGTATCTTTCATGCACAGTGGGCTATTAATGGTATACCTGGACAGTGCTACAGAACCGATATTCAATCCAAGAATTCGACAAGTGTAAATATGCTTTTTTTTTTCTTTAATTATTATTATTATTATTATTATTATTATTATTATTATTTTACATTTTCGATATTTTTAAAAAATATAAAATATACTAAATTTATTAATATTTACTTTCTTAATTATTAAGTAAAAAAATTAAATAAAAATAAAAATTCAATCAATTTTTTTTTTATAATTAATCATTTTTCTCAGTTCAACTAATATTTTCCATAATTATTTATAAATTGAAGTTACATCTGGCAAACAAGTAGTATCCTTGGTAGTTGTCCAGCCTCTTACTCAACTCAGCCAGAGTATTAAATTCATAAAGATTTAATAAAGATATTTTATAAAAATAAATTGAAATATGAAGTGATACTTAGGGCAGGTTTGGTATTTTAATATTCTCCATTATTTATTATTATTATTTATTAATTTATTATTACTTTTTACTTATTTTTATTATTTATTACTTATTTTTATTATTATTTACAAACACTTTTAAACACTCGTAACACCCAAACATAACCTTATAATTTTCTTATAAAGAATATATAACTTATCACATTAAATTATGTAAATTTGTAAATTTACTTATATATAATTTTTTTGAATGGAGCATATATCTTTATTTGGTGGCTCGTATTCTCTTAATTGTGAGCTTAATTTCGTTATCAAGTCTTAAATTATTTAAATTTGATACGATTTGATCTTCTTGTTTAATTTATATTGTTTGAAATTTTGAATAAGCAGCTGCGTATAGTTTTAAGGGCCTACACTTTCCGTATCTCAATATTGTATAGTTTTTTTTAAATACACATCATATACAAGTAAGACTTTCATTAAAATTATAAAGGATATAAGAGTGGGGGGTCATGAGAAGAATGAATATAATTAAAATTAACTACAGGCGTGCTTTCTGTATGTTATCGCGTCTGTTTTGCCACTTTATTTAGCTTTTGTTTATTTGGTCCGCTCTGTGATGGGTTGGGGTTAATTTGTTGTTGTTAGTGATTGCTAGGTTTAGTTAAAAAGAAAGGTTTGTCCCACTCTTTGGAGGAAATAGATTTTGTCCCTCTCTTTTTTTGAATGAAGGTATTGCTCCTCTCTCCTTATTTGGAGGGAGAGGGTTAAGTTGCTTTTGTTTATCAAAATACTGTACTCTTTGACAAATTAAGATTAAATTTCTAATAATTTTGTCTTATAAAAATATATAAGAGTTAAGATAATGTATGGCACCACAAATTTTATTTGTGTATGATAAACAGTCTAATAATTTGCTAATAATATGAATATTTTCTATATTTCGGTCACAACTATTAAATGCAATGAAACATTTTCTTTAATATATATATATATATATATAAAATTAAAATTCAAAATAAAGGGGGCAATGCGGCTAAATATTGGTCTAAACCAAGCAAATGACAAGGCCCCAAAGGGTTCGCAGGAATTCTGTTATTGAGAGTTGCGGTTTGATATAAAAGTACATTAATTTGTCAAATTACTTTTTGTATAATTTTAATATAAATGTAGAGTATTCATATAATAATGTTTTGCAATTAAATAATAAATTAAATATTAAAATGTGCAATTTCTGTTTATTCTATTTTAAAACATAATCTATTATTAAAAGTTATTTTTTTTATTAATTTTAAATTCATCCACTTTATAGAAGAAAATGCATAAAATTTTCACATTTCAAAATTATAAATATTACTCCTCTCGCTGGATTGAGTGGCACGTAAATACACCTTTTACTATCACGTAGGTGGCAGCTCATAGCCCCAATTTTCATTGAAAAAGCTGGATTCATTTTTCTCTGAAGGGAGGGGAAGGATCTGAGATTCTGAAGGAAGGGAGAAGAAGAATGCGTGGGAAAGATGAAGGGGAACAAGAGAGTTGTGAAAATGTGGGAGAGAATTTGTTTGGTTGCTGGGAAAATGTGGAAGAAATTTATTTGGCTACTGGGAAAACGTGGCAGAAATTTTATGGTTGTTGAGAAAATGTTGAAAATTAAGTTTTTGAACATGTAAATTTGTTTGGCTCTACGTAAAAGTTGAGGTAGCCAACAAACGACGGAGAATAAATAAAGGAGAAGAGAAAAGAGAGAGGGCACAGGAGAAGAGAGATAATAAGAGAGGGCATGGGAGAGAAGGGAGAGGAGAGGGATCTAGAGGGAGAAAAAGAGATTTAGTACAGTCATCTCAAAAGTTTTTTTCCATGAAACGCCTACGTGATACTGTTTTATTGGCGGTGATAAAATTAGATTTTACACCCATCCGGCTCCAAAACATCTCCATTTTCTTAAATGGATATTGATATACTGACAACCTAATTATATACTACTTTTTACAACAAGTATTAAATGAAAGATAATTCTGTGAATATTTTATATACACAAAGTACTTTATAGAATTATCATTTATTTATTACTTTGTTATGAAATATATTGTATAATTATGTTATGTATATCATTTTCCCTTAAAAATAGTATGTCACTTTCACTTCTTTGTGTTAAATGATGGATAATTCTATAAAGCACTTTATACACACACAATATTTTATAAAATTATCTTTTATTTTATATTTTCTTGTGAAATATATTTTATAATTATATATATATATATATATGTGTATAATTTTCCTTCAAAAATGTTACCTCACTTTCACTTCTCTTGAATATTTTCTCATAACAATAGAAACCTACTTAAACAATCAAAGTGTAAATAAGGATAACAAACAAACACGCGGTGAATGAATGTCACATGGTTCCCTACCAACGTACAATATTGATTCTCGTTGGCAACTTGGCATCTCCTCTTAATTTTGCACTTATTTTGTTAGAGAAATGATTCATAAGTTTAGACTAAATAGTGCAATTCTTTTTAAGAAAATAAAAATATTTTAAAAATCATGTAAAATAATTAAAATTTTCTTGATGAACAATGTAGATGACAAAATGTGCTAGGCTACACACTATAATGACAGATTATTTATAATGATAATGACTATTTACAATAGAAATATACTCATTTTAACAAAAAATAATCATTTAATAGAAAATAACTAGTCATAAAAAAATAATTTTTTTGTAGTAACAACTGTTAAACTATATCAAACACAAATAACTTGATCGCACGGTAAATGTCTCATTTATGGGTATTTATCTGGGTTCCGGATTTGGAAATTCGGAATCCGGATTCGAAATTTTCTTAAACATTTAAAAAAAATCAAAAGTATTAAGAAATAAATAAAATTTTAAACCGGGCCGGATTAAACCCGGCCCGGATGAATAGGCCTAGTCTCCGGAACCCTGATTCGAATTTTCTTAAACATTTAAAAAAAAATCAAAAGTATTAAGAAATAAATAAAATTTTAAACCGGGTCGGATTAATCCGACCCGGATTAATAGGCCTAGTCTCATCTATTGCCTTAAATATATAATTAAATATATAAAAGTGAATCCCAACATTAAAAAGTGTTTTTTTACATAATATTTACTTAAGAGTAATATTAGATATAATTTTAGTGTGTATAAATCTAGCGTTTTCTTTTCTGTTTTTTTTTTTAAAGGAAAATTCACTATTTCAAAAAATAATTTTTTCATATAAATTATATATTTATACATTTTTTTCAATAAAAGTAGCAAGATTTGCATGATATTTATAGTTTTAAATGTGCAAGTCTCCCTTAATACTCAATCGAAAAAGCGTGAACAAATTAAAAAAAAAAACCTTTTCATTTATAGTGTAAACTAGCTTTTCATTTTTTTTCCCTCATTTTTATTATTTTAAAATACTTTTAAAAAAGATAAAAAAAAAAAGCAATATATTAATCATCACTTCTTTAATGATTAAATAAAAAATTAAAATAAAATACATAAAATATTAAAATAAATATCAAAACAAATAAACATGCTAAATTTTTTTAAAAGAATTTGATATTCCTATCAAATACTACTATATATATATATTTTTATAACTAGAATCATTTCGTTAATAGAGATAAAGAATTATGGACAATTATCAAACTATATAATTTTTAAAAAATAAAATAAAATCTGGAATGACATTCCACCGCATGTCAATATCATTTGGGAAATGATAAAAAGAATCTACATTCTACACTTAAAAACACACACTCACATAAATAATATTATAATATTCATAATATTATTCATATAAAATAATAAATGTGTGCTCTTTAAATGTGACATCAGTCTAGCATTTTTCATATCATTTCCCGTCCAAACATTCTAGTTAGTTCATGAGCTGCTTCTTTGCCTTCTCTATACACGCGGACAAAAGAACAAGACTGAAAACAGCCCATCAGTTAATTATACCTTTCTTAAGCACACGCCATTTTCATAATATTTTCGAGATACGAGACGTCGATCCTTATGGCTGGGCAAGTAGGCATAGACGATCAAGTTTCTTCAATGGCGAGCATTACCAACGGAGACGAGGAGGCTCTGATCCATCCACTCTGGTCAGAATCGTCAATAATAGATGGGGCTAAAAATCGAGAAGCTAAAGAACATGCATCAAGGTTCTGGGTCGAATCCAAGAAGCTATAGCACATTGTCGGCCCAGCCATCTTCAGCCGCTTCGCAAACTACTCCATGAACGTCATCACTCAAGCTTTTGTTGGCCACCTCGGCGTCGCTGAACTCGCTGCCATTTCCATCGCCATAAATGTAATCATCGGCTTCAGTTTCGGCCTCCTGGTAACTTCATTACTCTCTTTTCGTTGGAATCATCTCTTTTCCATTTGAACTAACACTCTGAGAGCTGGAAATGCAGTTAGGGATGGCGAGTGCATTGGAGACGCTGTGTGGTCAGGCTTTTGGGGCGAAGAGGTACGACATGTTGGGCATATACATGCAAAGGTCGTGGATTGTGCTCTTCCTCTTCTGCATTCTACTCTTGCCCATTTTCGTTTTTGCAGCTCCAGTTCCGAAATTCTTAGGACAGTCCGACGAAGTTGCAGAGTTGTCGGAGTTGGTCGCTCTCTGGCTCTTACCTATGCTCTTCGGCTTTGGGTTTCTGTTCCCAGTGCAGCGGTTCTTGCAATCCCAGCTCAAGACCTATGTAATTGCTTGGGCGTCTTTTGCAGCTTTAACAGTTAATCTATTGAGTACATTACTCGTCGTTTATGTGTGGGATTTTGGGCTTGTTGGTCTTATTGTTGTTTTGGACATCTCTTGGTGGGTTTCTGTCCTCGTATTGTATGGATACGCCATGTTTGGTGGATGTCCTCAAACTTGGAATGGATTCTCTTTTCAAGCCTTTTCGGGCCTCTGGGAATTCACCAAACTCTCTGTTTCATCGGGAGTCATGCTTTGGTACCTTTTCTCTTAAGCTTTCTGCAATGATGTTTTTGTTAAATCCAATATTTATAAAGAAAGTCCAGTTACCTTCTTCTCCTCCGCCATTGATGCTGTAATCTCTCGTTCTCTTAGGGATCCGAGAGTTACTACCTATCGTATATACTCATATTCAATATTATAATTATAAACTCTAAATTTTCAAATATTATATAAAATTTAGTTTGAAAATCATCTTCCTCAATATCGCCAATTCTAAAAATGTCAAGTCATCAGACTACAATAATATTTCTTACTAAACCTTATCGATGTTCATATAATTCTCTATACTTAATCAATCATTCTAGAGTCATTTCACCTAATGCTTGGAAATCTAATCCTTGGCTGAAATATCCAAACTCATCTAAAAAATATTCAGAGATAAAAGGTGAGTTTAACCACAACTTAATAAGTAGAGGACATATACAAGAGTGCAAATATGAGTATTTTCAAAAGAAATTTCATATGCATTAACTATAAATCATTTTATTTTCATATATAGATTTTCAAAATATTATCAATAAAATAGAGTGACTTCTCAATCCTTTTACATTTTAAAAATCACTATTCATTATCAAAAACCCTTTGGCACAAGTAACTGTACAATCTCGTCTTATCATTATATTAGAACATGTACCATATTTAACCCCCGTGGTAGGGTTGTGCTATTCCCGGTGGCCAAACCAGGCAGTATCATATTGTGAAACTTTCCCTTATTCGTTCTCGGAGCCCCGAGTGTGCACATAGGAAAGAAACACATATATGACCACTTTGTTTCCAAAGTGGTTGCACTCCTATCATATCATATCATGGTGGTACCAATTATGTCACGTGAATCTATGTCATCATATCAGAGCTATATTCCAAAACAGATCAAACAGATAAGAATGTCAAAAGTTTTCATATTCATATCATATCATGTCATGTCATATCAAAACATGTACCAAATTTGCTCATATCATTTTTAAATATTTTAAACATTTCACATCACATAAATAAAATATCATTTTTCATACTCACTCTTTTATGCATTTCAAAAATATGTCAATATCGCTCATGTCTACATTATGCATGAAATAAACATGTTTCCTCTTTTTCATATAGATTTCATGAGTAATGCAAATAATTGACTAATATTGTTTTTCCCAAGTTCTCAATTATAACAAAAATATGCAAACTTTTCAAAAAGTCAACCTCGGTTTCAGAGTTAGTATAAAGCCAAATATAGGAACCCCGCTTACCTGAATTTCTTAACTTTTCAGAATTTCTCCAAACTATCCTGAATAAATAATAATCGACACCTATAAAATAATTAAATAATTCCGTAAATTGTCAAATGATCACAAACCCCGAAATTAGAACCTGAGGCATAAAATCTGATACTTTTCTCAGCATCTAAAAATCCTCAATATGTTAAGTATTACCTTTCTCAAAAAAAATGTTTTGAATTTACTAAATTCTTCCAAAAACCTTAAAATATTATAAATTCTCTAAAATCTTGATCTTTACTTAATAGGCTTAGAGTGTTTAAGAAGAAAGAAAGAAAAAAGGTTAATCACTCACAAATTACTACCAAATTTCAATTATAAAAAAAAATCAACACTGAGTCACAAATCTAAAGCTTTGAATACTTTCTGTGTCATCAAGTAAAGTTACGCTTAATATAAAGATACTGAGCATGATCTAATTCAAACTAATACACTAGTTTCTTAATAAAAAAATAAAGACAAGTTAAAAATATTCAACAGTTGCTAAATTATAAAAACCAATCTGCACTTACAAATTACACTAAAATAAATATTTATATCAAATATAAATAATGTAAGTGGTGAAAAACTTATTTGGTAAAAGAAGTACTAAATTGATTTTAAAGCATTAAGAATGAAATAGTCTTATTGATTACCAATAAAGACAATTGTAGAATACATAGTAATTTAATTTAAAGTCAAGTATAAAATCCAAATCCAAATAACGTCTACATAAAAGAATTTAACAAAAACATTAGTCCAAAAGGTAACCATTTAGAAGATAGGGGCCTTTAGTAAATAAAAACATGGAATTGCATGCTCTTGGGTACGACGGGAAACAAGAAGATTTGTGAGACCAGGTAAAAACAATACTTGAGCCAAAACTAAGCATACTCACCGAGAGAGATTGAGAAACGCGACAGAAAGACGAGAAGGGCGGTGGTTTTGGGTGGTCAGCGCGTCCGCAAAGCACCGTGAGAGAACTTCATGGTTTCAGTCTCTTGGAGCACAGAGCTGAACTCTGATCCTTGCAAGCTTTCATCGAGGTGATTTTGAAGTGGATCAAAGGTGGTTTGTCATTAGGGGACGCGGCTTGAGTGGAGAAACAGGCTTGGCACTGCTCTGTTTCTGGGTGCATGAAACGGGAGCTTCCGTTTGTTGGCTTATGGAGGTGCTAGCGGAGGAGGGCTGCTCATGCATGCTGTAAACGCGTATGGTGCTGGTGTTTCGTGCATAGAGGCTGAGGGAAAACAGGTTGAGGATGGTGACTGTAGATGAACACGGCTGGGCTTCATGCTGGGTCGGTGTGCAGGTAGTCGACATCGATGGATTCTGAGGCTCATGCAAACCACAACAACGACATTGGAGAAAAGAAAATCCGTAGAAGTGTGGTGGGTTGTTCTCGTCGTGAAGCTTGAAGGCGGCACCAGTGGAGACTCACAGGTTTGGTCAAGAATCGCAGAAAGAACGAGGGAGAGGGTGAGAACCGTCTACTGTGAGTTTGAAAGTGAGGAGAAAGAGAACAACATTTAAAATAATGAAGAGGAGCCGCATAAGGAGGAATGAAATGATGCGAGTGGAGAAACTTTCGGCAGTTGGGAGATAAAAAGGGGAAATAGAGAAACTAACGAGAGTGAGAAACGGGAGAAAAAAAAAACTGTAAAATGAAAAAGAAACTCATGTAATGGTGTCGTACCGGGCCTTAAACTTGGGGCCTAGAGTGCCTTAGTGATGATAGTTCTGATGAATACAGCTTAGAGAACTGGTACTACAAAATACGGTTGTTGATGTCTGGATACTTGAAGAATGCCACTCTTGCCGTGGATGCCTTGTCAATCTGGTAGTAGATTTTCCCTTTCCCCTTCTTCCTGCTGTTTGGTCCAAGTCAAGATTAATATGCTGTACTAAAACAAGAAAAAAAAAATACAAGTTTATGGAAAAATTTGCACTTTGATTAATGTGCACTGCTAATGATTTTCTTGATAATTTAATTCTTCTCTTGCAGCATGAGCATCAATTCGTGGGAGCTGATGATCCCTTTTAGTTTTTTGGCTGCTACCGGGTACCCATTTGTCACCCTTCTCCCCTTTTCCCATTCTAGTTTCATAATCAATTACTTAACACAGAATTAAGAACAAATAAATAACCAAATGGACGCATATCTAGTGATTTCCTTCACAAGAACAGGGATATGACAGCACACTTGCAATTTTATAAAGCATTTTTCTTTCGATTTATTCGTGGGTCGTGAACATATTTGTCGTGTAGCAATGGAGTGTGCATCTTTGCATATATATATGTTATGCCCAAGACAATTATTTTGGTTTAGGAAAATAATATTTCTTTGGTTACTTTATTGGTTTATTAGTAATTATTTCCTAATCCATTTGACTTGACATTCAATGACATGTTCCCAATAGGATTTGAAAGTGTATAACTTTTGAATTGGTTGTTGAGATTTGCAAAGTTGTCAATGGATTATTCATACTATTTTAGTATAAAGTGAAAAAGCATGTTACAAAACTTGATTTTATTTCTTGAAATATCAGAGTAAGGATAGCCAATGAACTTGGAGCTGGTAATGGCAAAGCAGCAAGATTTGCAGCAATTGTCTGTGTGTCATATTCCATTCTAGTCGGACTCTTTTTCTGTACACTAATCTTGATAGCTCGCGAGAAGATTGCATACATATTCACATCTAGTAGTGATGTCATCCAAGCTGTTGATAGTATGTCATTCCTCTTAGGCGTCACAATTTTACTTAATAGTGTTCAGCCAGTTTTATCGGGTGAGTTTTTACTTTCTGTATTTGATTCATAAGTTTAAACTAACGAAAATTTACGATGTTGATTGATCTTTTTTCGAAGAGAAGACGTTATTATACCTCAATTTTATGAGTAAAATCTCAATTATGACGGATGAATATATTTCACACAGAAAGAGTTTGAGATTTCAAAAATCCGAGTTTCCTAAGCATCTTAGAACTTTGTGATTAGTATAGGTTTTATCTTCACATTACTTTACCAAAGTTTATTAATCAAAACTGGCTACACTACCAGCAAGCCTAATTTTCAAAAGATTAGAGGAATAATTACTGCTCATAATTGGCCAAATCATTTATTTTAAAGTATTTTGATGATATTTATTCTATTTACATTTTTTGATTACTCTACTAACTTAGAAAAAATCGTAATGCCACTTTTTCTTCATGATAACAGGGGTAGCCATTGGATCGGGATGGCAAGCAACAGTTGCATATATAAATATTGGATGCTACTACATTATTGGACTTCCTCTTGAAGTTCTAATGGGGTTGATCTTCGACTTGGGCATTATGGTTTGTAAAGCTTCCATTTGCATTTCTTTTCCTCAAAACAAGTTGATCTTGAATTTGCATGCAAGCAATCTCGGCCTCTTGGTAGCATTACTAGTAGTATCATTTAATATAAAATTAGGATGTGAGTATGGAGTATAGCTTTACTCTTAATATAAAATATGAAGTATTTTAATTATTGTCTTCTTAAACATCATCAAATCAATAAGTAAAACATCCTCTAGCGGTTAGTTCAAGTGGTAAAGACTTTGCTCTTGGTGGTTGCTCCTCCAAGATTCAGAGTTTGACTTCGACTATGTACAAACAATTTTTAAGGGATATTAGACAAAGAAACTTTTTTCTTAAATTATTAAAGTTGTATTTGTGGAAAACTGCTTTACGAGGGTTTGTATATTTCCAAGATTAGTTAGGATGCTGATTCCGGAGTGAGAGGCGAAGGTGAATTGAAGACCACTTGCTTAAAACAAATATAACTAAATATGTACTATTCATTTAAATGTGAAAATGAGAGATGGGTAGGATATTCAATGGTTGGGTCCCGTAGCAATCATGAACCTTGAACTGTGATAATACAAACAAATTCTTTATCTCTTATGATAAATAAATTTGGAGAACAGACAAACCTAGTCAAACTGTCGAAGAGATTATTTAGTAGGACCACCTTCTAGAAAAATTATTTGTTTGATTAGTTTTATAAGTCTCACATAGATTTCTGTTTTAAAAAAAAAACTTGTGACTTTCATTAAAAAAAAAAATCAACTTTTTGTTATGTTAGATATTACTTTTTATAAAAGGCTTATGCAAAATTTATACACCCTATAGCTGATCCAACATTCAGCTTTTTATTGGTTTGTGTTGTATTGTTTTGTTTGTAGAAAAAAATATGTAAAAATATAAAGAAATAGTGTTTCAGACTTATATTTGTGAAATTTAAGTACTCTCCTCCGATGGAGGATGAGATTGTAGTTTTTGCCTTGTTAGCAGAACTAAATTATCTCACAGACCTTTTGTTTGTAGAGCGTTAGAAGCTATGCCTCAAGTGTACTTAGTTGGTTTATCTACTGAGTTTTTTTAATAGTAGGTCATATTGTAAACATTTTTCCTCAAAAAAAACACTAAACTTCAAACTAGCATATATTATATTTTGAAGAATAATATTTGCAACCATAAAGTATACAAATGTTATGCACTCATTTTGACAAAAGTGAGTAAATATGAGATTTAAATGAAAAACAATTATTTTGTAATGATGAATCCTAATCTTTTTCCATAGAAGTGCTTAATGCTTGCATCTAGTATCTCTTCAAAAAATTGCAATGTTACTAAAAAATGTCTTAAAAAATGACATTGCATTGTTAAATTAATAAAAAATTGCAATCTAAATCTCTTTCCTTCAATATGTACCAAGTATGTCTTCGAAAGGTCCTGACTTGAGCATGTATGAAAGTGCATAAGAGCCATAAAAGATACTAATATTTCTAATTAATCTATACAATTATCTCTATCATGCATATAAATGATTATTATTTTTTTATCTCATTTCTATATGCTTGTGCAAAATGTTGTGACAGGGTATTTGGGGAGGGATGATCTTCGGTGGGACTGCCATCCAGACTATAATCTTGGCCATCATAACGTTACGATGCGATTGGGATAAGCAAGTAGGATTACCTATATATATATATATATTTATCTTTTACACACGAGCTTTTATTGATGATATAGAGCTCATAAATTTGTACTTGGAATTGCAGGCTGAGGAAGCTAGCAAGAGAGTAACTAGGTGGTCAAAACCCCAACAGGACGATCATTCGGAGGTTTATTAATGTTAGGTCGATATCACCGTTTTATTATTAATGGATAAAGGCAGTCCAATCTTTAGTTAGCATTTTCTTCATTCTAAATCATCAGTTTTGATTTATTTAAGTTTGAATCCAAATCCATTAATCCAGCTTTCTATAAAATTTACTACCAACACTTACCTAACATTCATCCGCTTCTTAAGATCTTAGACATTGAGCGGATAAATTTTACGTCTATTTCATCTCTAAATTTCCAACCCCAGACGGCCATATTATCGAACATAATCAACCAACCGTCTTCTTTCATCTTGCTCATGTTGTCGCCGTTGATCCAAACTAGCGACGCCATCCTGCTACAATGTCTCTTTTCTCTTAGTAAGGCTCTCGTTCTTTCCGCAACTCATAGATATATGAGACCCCCTTACCTCTCTCTCTCTCTCTCTTACTCGAACTTTTCTCTCATAGCTCTCTCATTTTTCTCTCAGTCTCTGGTTATTCTTTCTCAAACCTACACACAAGAAGACAAGTTAGAAGACAAGCAGCTTTTCCCTTCCCGACGGATGAAACTTCCAGTAGCCTTTGTCTTCACGTTCAACATGTAGTGATCATTTAGAGGTTATTTTGATTGAAAAAACTCTCAAGTTCAATCTCATCTAATCTACCTCTCATCTCGTAGTATCATTATAATTTTTATAAATTTTCACTCAAAATATAATAAACAATTCAATATTTTCAAAACTCAAAATAATAATAATATTAAAAATAATATTTTATTTCCTTCATCTAAAATCATCTCATATTATCTTACTATCCAAACAATCTCTTAATTTGTTTTACACTTATGCCCTTATGTGCAACTCATGACGAAATGTATATAATGGAGGGCTTAAATCTCACCGTGAGTTTGATCTTGTATTGGGTTACCTTAGTTGGATTGATTTTATTATTGGCCTTATTCTAAGGCTTTGTTTGGATAGTGTTAGGAGAATATCTCATTATTATTTATTATTTATTATTTGTTATTTTATTTTTATTCTAACTTTATTTTTATTATTTTTAAGTTCTTATTTCAATGCTGAGTTGAGTTGAAATGAGTTTACTTCTTTATAAATAGTAGTTAGTTGAGATGATGTAATAAATTTTGTGGAGTTCATCTAAGATGAGTTTAGATGTATTTCGATGTTAATATGAGTTTAGATATATTTATAAAAAGTTGAAAAATGTTATGGGTCTTGCATATAAAGATTTATTGAGTTGAAAAGTATTAGTTTGATACTCCAGAATTTATTATCTATTTATTAAATGAAATCCCGCTGGTTAATTTAATAAGTTTTCAGAAAAATCATCTCCTAAGTTATAATTAGAATAAAAATATATGTTAAGTAATAGGGATAATCATACGACAATAGCATTTCTTAATAAAACAGAGTAGCTACCAATTATTTTGCATATTATGCACTTAACTGTTGAATAGAATATTATGACACCTCATGTTAGAAATTTAGTAACATTTAATATTTCGTATAGATAACGAACTACGAGATGAGATTTTCAAAATTAATACTGCGAAATAGGTAGCTTCATCATAAATTATGATTAACATGCATTGGCTAATTCTATATGTTATTAATTAAAGTCAGTTCTTTAAAAGCCTTATATTTATGTACCATGTATGTTATAATATCTGATATCACATCATTCACATAAGAATAATGCCTATTGCAGTCCACCTAGCAATACAATCCTAAAAGAAACGCAGTGTTTCATCTGTTTCATTAGTGAAGAGACCCAACAAACTTAATCAAAATCCTTCAAACCCTTTCTCCCATCGTAGCCAAATTGTCTTCTTCGTTGCCCACACCTGTGACTCTTCAGTCTCCATTTCTTCAACCTCAGCAAACTATCTTTCTCTCTCAATTTCCTCACTTTGATGCGCATTTGATACTTCGCCATTTCTCCTAAATTTAATCCGCTACAAACTGAATTATGGCATAAACACATCTTATTCTCCTACGCCATTTCTCCTTAATTTAATTCGTTCCTCTTATTTTCATTTTCTTAGACTTCAAAAAAAATGTATTGGAGTTAGATTTGTTGGATCTCGGAAGAAATGAAATTTATCAAGATGGAGTTGGATTTGTTGTGAGGTATTGCTTGGGCTTTATTATTGGGTGACTGGTTTTTTGTGTTTTGATTTATGAAGAGAGTGAACAATGGTATTATATTATCAAAAATGACATGCTTGCTCTAGTTGATTTGAACGGCCTGTACTCAAGACGAGAGATAGGGTTTTCAGAAGAAAGATGAGGATCAATCGTGTTTTGCTTTAGGTTGAAGAAGACTGGGGGTGATCTAGTCATTTTACTAATAAAATGAGGGATTTTTCGGTCATTTTGTACATTGGATTGCAATACAGTCCATTAAAATGGACTATATATAACAGTACTCTTCACATAATTCATGATCTTGCATACAGGGGTTAATTAGGCATGTTGGTTAGTCAGATAAGATAAATAAGTCAAACTAGTCAATTAATATAGATAATTCAGGATAAGTCAGATTAGTCAATATACAGAAAATATTTCAAAATCGTACATGTCATCAACATATTTATAAATGGTCATATTTTTACTTTTAGCATGAAATATTTTATGAGAAATTTTATGTTACATATGTTTTCGTTATAATAGACTTTTTTACTAAGTCATCAATTCATTTGAATTTTATTCTATCCTTAACAACGGATGGTGGTCAAGGGCAGGCAAGCCAGGCTTAAAAGGAGCAAAATCTAATTTACTTTCAGGCTTTTTAATTAATTTTATGTCTAATATTTTTAATTCTGATTTTGACAATATTTTTCAAACATGTTTTTTTAGTAATTATCTTAATGAATTAGATATTTATTAAATTATGAGATCTATTGATTTATTTTGGCATTATTTATGAAAACAGGTGACATTCCTAACCTTCGAAAAGGGGAGTGTTAAAGGCCTACTGCTCTTCCATGGCGTGTGTGATTTTGTTGGCTTTGGACATCTCTTGGTGGGTTGTGGCTTTGGAATTGTACCAGTATGCAATATTTGGTGGATGTTCTCTTAAAGTAGAAAATAATAATGATGGTATTTTAGAATAGAGAAACGCTTCTAACCGATTCTTCCCTAAAAGGCCACTTTATTGGAGTCCACTTAGAAAAGAGACACATCACTTTGAGTACATAAAATATTAGAGATGACCACACCGAAGCACTAGAGAAAACCCAGCCTAAACAGATTTCCTTCCCATTTTCATAAATCCATCTGTTTTGTTGTGGTTTTGGTTTGGATTGGAAATAGATTTGTACAGGAGAAGATGATGGAGACCCCTCATCAATGGGATTTGTGGGATCAGATTTGGCCCAAAAGCCCAATAGCGATGGGAGCCCACCAGAAAGGAAAAGCATACAAAGGGTCAAACTCTGCAGAATCTAAAATATATATTAAACCCGTCGCCACCTTTATCAGAATTTTAAGCAGATACGAAATATCAACAAACTCAGAAAGATATATCATGCAGATACGCAATCACGATGATTACGAAAGGCGTTACAAGCAGATACAAAATATTTGCCCAGGAGGAAGCTGCTGCCAACATGGCTAACCAGCTGAGGGAGTGGTTCTCCACGGTATTATTCGGATTAACATTATTTCTTGCCATCTTTTGGTTTTGCTTGCGTTTATTGCCTGCCATTTACTTGGATTACCTTTTCTTTCTCTACAGGAAGTTGAAGGCTTGGCGGCACAGCTCGCAACTGACTTCCTTGTTCGGGAAGAAAGAATCACCGAGAGGTGGCGAGCGGACAGGGTCGAAATGGAGGCCCTGATTGAAAAAAATAAGGAGCTTGAGTCACGGGTCACCCAAGTAGAAGGCGTTGTGGATGCTCTCTAGGGGGAGCTCGAGCTGCGCGAGGGAGAAGTTTTCGAGTTTCGCGATGTTGTTCGCCTCTCTCAGGAGGTGAAAGCCAGAGAAGACTTCTCCCGCCAGGTCCTGCAGTCGGAGAGGGACCTGACAATGGTGCAGCTTCGTGAGGCTCAGCAAGGGTTTGATGCTGAAATCGCCCGCTTGACTTTTGAGTTTCGTGCCAGCAGCGTGGAATTGTGCTCAGCCCGGGGGGAAGTTGCCGGCCTTAAGGAAAGGTGCGGTGGGCTGACCAGGAAGGAAAAGCATACAAAGGGCCCAACTCTACAGAATCCAAAATATATATCAAACCCGTCGCCACCTTTATCGGGATTTTAAGCAGATACGAAATATCAACAAACTCAGAAAAATATATCATGTAGATACGCAATCACGATGATTACGGAAAGCGTTACAAGGGACATGTATCGCCCCATAGGCTTATAAATAGACCAGGTAAATCTCAAATATAAGATAGGCTTATAACAATTAATTAGATGGTCATTCAAATTCATGATACTAATGCATTTTTCAGGTGAGAGTGCAAGCCATGAACTCAAGCATGGTCTGCTGTATTACTCCAGAATACTCCACAATCGACTTCCTTTACTGCAGTAAGAGAAGTTAGTGCACAACTTTGCACATATATTTAATAGTGTTGGCCAGTTAGATAAGTCAAATAAATCAGACTAATCAGTTAATTCAGATAAATCATTCATGTAAAACATAAGCATTAATACAATCACTTATAAATTTAAATTCTCAACATGAAATATTTTATGAAAAAAGTTATTTTAGGTATGTTTACATTATGATGAATTTCTTACTGAGTCATTGACTCATTTTAATTTATTTTTATATTTTTAAACCATCCTAGATCAGGATAATTATGACGATAGAGCTGCACGACGAGACTTAGTCTAGGGAGGCGTAGCGATGACCTAAATCGTTTACAGAGATTTTAAGTTATGATTTTTATGACATAAATTTTGAGAAATTTGGAAAAATACTTATATTTTTATTTATGATTTTATTTTTATTATAAAATGACTATTTATTATAATGAATCTTTGTACCTGTTACTTTCTTTATGATAAAATAAAATATTTTTAAGTCAATTCAATTCTTAAGAATTTTTAAAAGTGATTTTATTTTAAAAAGGAAACATCCTTACTTTCATTAGAAAGATAAAAGCAAGGAGGTTACAATACTGGTTGGACAACCAGTTCCGACACTCTCTCAGCTGGCAAATTAGAATTCTTTGCTAGACAATGTGTTTCAACATTCTCATTTCTTCTTACATACATTGCTTTACAATTCATAGAAGATAAAAGCATTCTTGTATCTCCAAAAATAAGGCCAATACAATCCCATCTCTCAATGTTCTGATTTAGTTCTTTGATCACCTGTTGATTATCCCATTATATAATTATTGAGCTGAGATTCAATTGGTTGGCCATAATAGCAACTTCTTTGGCACCAAGAGCTTCTGCAAGAAATGGGTGTATAAAAGAAGATTTAGTAACCTTCTTAGTTGCTATAACAGTAGCCTCTTGGTTCCTTGCTATTAGACCTAAACTGATTCTGTTATGGTCCTTGTTAATAGCATCATCCTAATTAATTTTTATAGTGCATGCAGGAAGAGGATGCCATTGGTTATTTTGATCTTGGACCTAAGAGCTCTCTCGACAGCATTTTTCTTGAACAATCTTGACATTTTCTAGGAGAGTAACTGTTGAGTTTAGCACATGAGATGGGTGTATAAAATAATCTTCAAAAATCAACTTTTTCGTCTATTCTAGAAAGCATTAGAAATAACAATGAAGCTCTCCACCTATTCTTTGCTGTAAGTTATAAAAATATATTCAAAGAGGGTAGTAAAGGCACCATCTGAAACTTCCATTTTCTAAAATTTGATATCTCCCTGACTCCATACATCTCTAGCAGATTTGCAGCTCCAAATTACATGATTAATATTTTCCTCTTCATTTTTACAGATGGGGCATAATGGGGATTCAACAACTTTCCTCTTCAACAAATTCAACATGGTTGGGAGTGCTTCAAAACAGGCTCTCCAAAGGAAACTTTTGACATTATTTAGGATTTGGAATTTTCATAGTTTTGTCCATTCCATTTTCCTATGAATACTTCTTGATGATTGGCCCTTTTGCATTGTCAAGCATCTCCATGTATTTATGATATGCACTCTTTATTGTAAAAAGGCCTTTTTTTATCTTGTACATATGATTTTATCCTCCACTTCATGTAGACTAATATGAATCTTGGAAATAAGATCCCTTTTATCCTCCTAAAAAGCTGCTGTCAAGACATCATCTTTCTATTGTTTAGTCTCCCAATTTATCAAATCATGCATCCAAGAGTCATCATCTATACATTGGATAGGGGATTGGATTTTATAGGTAGATGGCCTTGGGACCCATCTGCTTTTCCAGACTTGTATATCTAGTCCATTTCCAACTCTCCACATAGACCCTTCCTCAATCAATTTTTTTTGTTGCAAAAATGCCTTTCCAAATCATGGAATGCCTTGCTCCAAGCTTTGCACTAAAAGAATCAAAGTGAGGAAAGTATTTAACATTCAATATCTGAGACATAAGTGAATTAGGATTTTGAATTATCCCCCACCTTTGTTTGGCCAATAAGGCTAAATTAAAACTTTCAAAATCTCTAAAATCCAATCCCCTTTTCTCTTTTGATTTACCCATTTACTTCCATGATACCTAATGCATTTTCTTCTCTTTTTCCATAAAGCCCACCAGAATTTTCTCATTAAACCATTAATCTCGTTTAAAAAAGACTTAGGCAGTTTGAATACACTCATACAAGAAGTAGGGATAGCCTGTATCACAGCTTTTAGGAGGATTTCCTTTCCTGCTTAAGTGATAAATTTCGTTTTCTAATTGCTAAGTCTTCCTCTAATTATATCAAGAATACATTCGAAAGCTTTTTGTTTTGATCTCCTCACTAAAGCAGGAAGCCTTAGGTAATTTTCATAAGAGCAAGTTGTCTGAGTTCCTGCTATACTCAAGATATAGTCCCTAATCTCTTTTCGAGTATTGGAGCTGAAATAATTGAGAATTTAGACTTATTAATTTTTTACCCAAATGCCCTTTCATAAGAGTTTAGGATTCTGTTAATAGCAGGGCATTCACTAACTTTAGCTTTACAAAATATCTAGCTATCATTAGTAAAAAATAAGTGGTTAATACTAAGGTTGTCTCTACTAATCCGAAAATCATGAATTTCCCTGTTAATATCAGCCCGATTTATCATTAAACTGAGAGCTTCAGCAACCAATAAAAATAAATATGGAGAGATGGGGTCTCCTTGTCTAATATCCTTTGAGGGATTAACCAATCTTGAGGGCTACCATTGATCAATAAGGCGTATTTAGTAGTGGAAACATAATTAAGGACCAAATTAATCCATCTCGAGTCAAAACCCAATTTTTCTAAAACTTTCCTAAAAAACAACCATTCAATTCTATCATATGTTTTACTCATATATAATTTAATGGACATATAACCCTGTTTTCTTTTACATTTAGTAGTTAAAGAATGCAAGGTTTCAAAACCTATCACCACATTATCCTGAATCATCCTCCCGAGAATATAAAAGCACATGGGTTTGCTGAAATGATCTTAGAAAGGCAATTCTTAAGTCTATTAGCTATGGTCTTGAAGAAAATTTTATAAAGAACATTGCAAAGAGAGATGAGTCCGTAGTCAAAGATTGACTTAAGCTTTTTAACCTTAGGAATTAGCACAATGTATGTTTCATTTATGGGCTCAATATCAGAACCTGATTTAGCACATCAAAGACAACTTTCACAACTTCTTTATGCACTATGTTCTAGTGGGTTTGATAAAAAATGAGTGAAAACCTATCTTGTCTAGGAAAACCCATCTGGTCTAGGAGAATCCATTGTTCATTTGAAACAAAACTTCTTTTATATCATCATCAATGTAATAACATGTAAGTGTCCTATTCATCTCCTCAGAGACTTTATGGTTGATATTACAAATACATTCATCAATATTATTAGAAAACTGAGAAGAAAATAATTCAGAGTAAAATTTGTTGAATACCTCAGCCACCTCTTGAGTGCTTGTTGTTTCTAAACTATCCTTTTTTACTATCTTCTTAATCTCGTTGTTCTTTCTTCTCTAACTTGCAAATCTGTGGATGTAGAAATATGTCGAATTCTTATCTTCATTCTTAAGCCAATTTAGCTTGGCTCTCCGCTGCCTTTTGCATTTTCTCTAACCAAATAGTTATCAATTTCTTTCCTAAGATTACTAATCTTCTCATCGTTAAAGCCAATATTGTTTCCCTAGATCACAGAACTTTTCTAACTTTTCATTGATCTCCTTTTTTTGCCCCTTTTAAGGATTGTCTACTCCAAAGGTCAAGGGCCGATTCTCTACAATGGCTCAGTTTTTTTTTGGCCAACTGCATTCTAGTCTCTTGGCACCCAATTTGACTGCACCCCCTTGAATTAATTATTTGACTACATTCTTCTTGCATGTTTTAGCTTCCTTCATATCTACAAAATTTTTCTGCACTACTGGTGCCTTCACTTAATCGATCATTGTGATTATTTTTTTTACATAGTTTTTTTAATATCTTAAAATATTTTTTAAAAATATAAAAAAAATCATAATATTATTTAAAAATACTTACTTAAAATCATATAAAAAAAAGTGAAAAAAATTAATAAATTAATTAAAGCAGAATGAAAACGGGATGCTATTCACTGGGTGAATAGCATTTTCCTATACTTAATTATATGAAAGTGAATCCCGATACAAAATGTGCTAGGCTATTACTATTAAAAGTCTGTACCAAACATTAGTCGGTAAAAGTCTGATCTATTGCCTTCAATACATACTTAATTATATAAAAATGAAAAGTCTCATCTATTTCCTTAAATATATACTTAATTATATAAAAGTGAATCCCGATACAAAATGTGCTAGGCTATTACTGTTAAATGTCTGTATCAAACATTTGTCGGTAAAAGTCTCGTCTATTGCCTTAAATATATACTTAATTATATAACAGTGAATTCCGATACAAAATGTGCTAGACTATTACTGTTAAAAGTCTGTATCAAATATTTGGTAAAAGTCTCGTCTATTGCCTTAAATATATACTTTATTATATAAAAGTGAAAAGTCTCATCGATTGGATCCCGTTTCATTTTTTTATTTTTTATTTTTTATTTTTTAATATTATTTTTAAGTAAATATTTTAAAATATAAAAAATGATATAAAAATAAAAAATAAAAAAATGAAACATAACCCAATCGAGATATATTTCACTAGAATGAATAGGATCACCCTTACCTTAAATATATAGTTAATCTATAGTCTTAAATATATATATATATTTTGGAATAATTTGACGTACAATCGTGAATTCCTAATTATTGTACAATTATTTTAAAAAAATAATATAATTTATTATTAAAACTAAAAATAAATGTACAATCGTAAATTGTGTAATTAGTGCATAACCATTTAAAAAAAAGTAAAACAATATAAAATTTATTTTTTTTCAAAACGATTACACGATATTTATGGACTTCATAATAATACATAGAACTATTTATTAAAAAATTAATATAATTTTTTTTAATATAAATCCTATATTTTATTCATTTTTTTAAGATAATTATGTAGTGATATTCTAAATTAAAAATATATACTTAAAAATATAAAAGTGAATCCTGAAATTAAAAAGTGATTTTATTTACATAAATATCATATTTATCTAATAGTTATAATAGATATAGTTTTAGTATGCATAAATCTTGCGTACTTTCTTTAAAAAAAACAAAAAAAAAACGTAAGATTTACTATTTTAAAAAATAACTTTTTTCATATAAATTATATATTTATACATTTTTTCTTCAATAAAAGTAGCAAGATTTGTATGATATTTACAATTTTAAGTGTACAAGTCTCACTTCAACTTAAAAAAACATGAACAAATTTAAAATTTAATTAAAAAAAATTAGTTTTTAAATAACAAACTAAACATTTCTTTTTAAAAAAAGTGAGGAATGCTATTTACCGTTCTAAGAGGAGATTGCATAAGTGGAGATTGTATGTGCAGTTTAACTGATGTATGGAGATAAAAATAAAATATTATTATAATTTTAAAAAATTAAATATAATTATATAATCTTAGATGAACAATTTCTATTTAAAAACTGTACGTAGAATGATTCAAGGAGAATACGGAGACGGAGAAATTACAAATACTAAATATAAAGACAAGCATTGCTCATTCGCTCTTTTTTTCTTTTCTTTTTTGAAAGAAGCTATTTTTTTCTTTAAACAAACGGGGAACTTTCAAATCCATATAAGGCTTGGTTTGTTTAGTATTCGTGAACAAACCAGGCCGAATGAATTACTCTTTTTGATATTCCTGTCGAATACTGCACAAACCAGACGTCGATCCTTGATTCCTTATGGCTGGTCAAGTAGGCAAAGACGATCAAGTTTCTTCAATGGGGAGCATTACCAACGGAGACGACGAGGCTCTGATCCATCCACTTTTATCAGAATCGTCAATCATAGATGGGGCTGAAAATCGAGATGCTAAAGAACTTGCATCAAGGTTCTGGGTCGAATCAAAGAAGTTATGGCACATTGTCGGCCCCGCCATCTTCAGCCGCGTCGCAAACTACTCCATGAACGTCATCACACAAGCTTTTGGTGGCCACCTCGGCGTCTCGGAACTCGCTGCCATTTCCATCGCCATAAATGTAATCATCGGCTTCAGTTACGGCCTCCTGGTAAATCCCAGAACTCTGTTCTCGTTGGATTCATCTCTTTTGCATTTGAACAAACACTCTGAGAGCTGGAAATGCAGTTAGGGATGGCGAGCGCATTGGAAACGCTGTGTGGTCAGGCTTTTGGGGCGAAGAGGTACGACATGTTGGGCATATACATGCAAAGGTCATGGATTGTGCTCTTCCTCTGCTGCATTCTACTCTTGCCCATTTTCATTTTCGCAGCTCCGATTCTGAAATTCTTAGGACAGTCCGACGAAGTTGCAGAGCTGTCGGAGTTGGTCGCTCTCTGGCTCTTACCTATGCTCTTCGGCTTTGGGTTTCTGTTCCCAGTGCAGCGGTTCTTGCAATCCCAGCTCAAGACCTATGTAATTGCTTGGGCGTCTTTTGCAGCTTTAGCAGTTAATCTTTTGAGTACATTACTCGTCGTTTATGTATCGGATTTTGGCCTTGTTGGTATTATTGTTGTTTTGGACATCTCTTGGTGGGTTTCTGTCCTCGTATTGTATGGATACGCCACGTGTGGTGGATGTCCTCATACTTGGAATGGATTCTCTTTTCAAGCCTTTTCGGGTCTCTGGGAATTCACCAAACTCTCTGTTTCTTCGGGAGTCATGCTTTGGTACTTTTTCTCTTAAGCTTTCTGCATTGATGTTTTTGTTAAATCCAATATTTGTAAAGACACTCCAGTTTCCTTCTTCTCCTCCGCCATTGATGCTGTTCTTAGTGATGATAGTTCTGATGAATACAGCTTAGAGAACTGGTACTACAAAATACTGTTGTTGATGCCTGGATACTTGAAGAATGCCACTCTTGCCGTGGATGCCTTGACAATCTGGTAATAGATTTTCCCTTTCCCCTTTTTCCTGCTGCTTGGTTCGAGTCAAGCTAGATTAATATGCTGTACTAAAAGACGAAAATAAATACAAGTTTATGGAAAAATCGCACTTTGATTGATGTGCACTGCTAATGATTTTCTTGATAATTTAATTCTTCTCTTGCAGCATGAGCATCAATGCGTGGGAGCTGATGATCCCTTTGAGTTTTTTGGCTGCTACCGGGTACCCATTTGACTCTCCTCCCCTTTTCCCATTTTCTAGTTTCATAATCAATTACTTTATACAGAATTAAGAACAAAATAAATAAACAAATGCACGCATATCTAGTGATTTCCTTCACAAGAACAGGGATATGTCAGCACACTTGCAATTTTATAAAGCATTTTTCTTTCGATTTATTCGTGGGATCTGAACATATTTGTCGTCTAGCAATGGAGTGTGCATCTTTGCATATCTATGTTATGCCCAAGACAATTGTTTTGGTTTAGGAAAATAATTTTTGTTTTCTTTGGTTACTAATTTATTGTTTTATTAGTAATCATCTCCTCATCCATTTGACTTGACACTCAAAGACATGTTCCCAATAGGATTTGAAAATGTATAACTTTTGAATTGGTTGCGGGGCCGGAATTTACTCTGTCAGAATGGATTCGAAAGACCCTATCTTGGAGAAGCTTTTCGACATAAAAAAAAAAAATGGTGGTCGAGATTTGCAAAGTTGTCAATGGATTATTCATACTATTTTGGCATAAAGTGAAAAAGCATGTTACAAAAGCTTGATTTTATTTCTTGAAATGTCACAGAGTAAGGATAGCCAATGAACTTGGAGCTGGTAATGGCAAAGCAGCAAGATTTGCATCTATCGTCTCTGTGTCATATTCCATTCTAGTCGGACTCTTTTTCTGTATACTAATCTTGATCGTTCGTGAGAAGATTGCATACATATTCACATCTAGTAGAGATGTCATCCAAGCTGTTGATAGTATGTCATACCTCTTAGGCGTCACAATTTTACTTAATAGTGTTCAACCAGTTTTATCAGGTGAGTTTTTACTCTGTATTTCATTCATGAGTTTGAACTAATGAAAATTTACGACGTTGATTGATCTTTTTTTTGAAGAGAAGAAGAAGTTATTTTACCACAAGTTTATGAGTAAATTCTCAATTATGACAGATGAATATATTTCACAGGGAAAGAGTTTGGGATTTCAAAAATCCTAGTTTCCTAAGCATCTCATAACTTTGTAATTAGTATAGATTTTATCGTCAAATTACATTACCAATGTTTATTAATCAAAACTGGCTACACTACCAACAAGCCATAGTTTTCAAAAGATTAGAGGAATAATTACTGCTCATAACTGGCCAAATCATTTATTTTAAAGTATTTTGATGATATTTATTCTATTTACATTTTTTGATTACTCTACTAACTTAGAAAAAATCGTAATGCCACTTTTTCTTCATGATAACAGGGGTAGCCGTTGGATCGGGATGGCAAGCAACAGTTGCATATATAAATATTGGATGCTACTACATTATTGGACTTCCTCTTGGAGTTCTAATGGGGTGGATCTTTGACTTGGGCATTATGGTTTGTATAGCTTCCATTTGCATTTCTTTTCCTCAAAACAAGTTGATCTTGAATTTGCATGCAAGCAATCTCGGCCTCTTGGTAGCATTACTGATAGTATCATTTAATATAAAATTAGGATGTGAGTATGGAGTATAGCTTTACTCTTAATATCAAATATGAAGTATTTTAATTATTGTCTTCTTAAACATCATCAAATCAATAAGTGAAACATCCTCTCGGGGTTAGTTCGAGTGGTAAAGACTTTGCTCTTGGTGTATGCTCCTCCAAGATTCAAAGTTTGAATTTGACTAGGTGCAAACAATCTTTAAGGAATATTAGACAAGGAAACACTTTTCTTGAATTATTAAGGTTGTATTTGTGAAAAAAAATTTTATGAGGGTTAGTATGTCTCCAAGATTAGTTAGATGCTGTTTCTGAAGTGAGAGGCCAAGGTGAATTGAAGACCACTTGCTTAAAAAAAATATAACTAAATATGTACTAGTCATTTAAATGTGAAAATGAGAGATGGGTAGGATATTCAATGGTTGGGTCCCGTAGCAATCATGAACCTTGAACTGTGATAATACAAACAAATTCTCTATCTCTGATGATAAATAAATTTGAGAGCAGACAAACCTAGTCAAACTATCGAAAAGATTATTTAGTAGGACCACCTTCTAGAAAAATTATTTGTTTGATTAGTTTTATAAGTCTCACATAGGTTTCTTTTTTCAAAAAAAAAAAAAACTCGAGACTTTCATTAAAAAAAAAAAAATCAAGTTTTTCTTATGGTTGATTTTACTTTTTTTTAAAAGGCTTATGCAAAATTTGCACACCCTATAGCTGATCCAACATTCAGCTTTTTGTTGGTTTGTGTTGTATTGTTTTGCTTGTACAGAAAAATATGTAAAAATATAAAGAAATAGTATTCCAAACTTATGTTTGTGGAATCTAAGTACTCTTCTTCTATGAAGGATGAGATTGTAGTTTTTGTCTTGTTGGCAGAACTTAGTCTCACAGACTTTTTGTCTGTAGAGTGTTAGAAGCTTTACCTCAAGTGTACTTAATTGGCTTGTCTACTGAGTTTTTTCAGTAATAGATCACATTGTAAGCTTCAGTTTTTATGGTTGAAATGAAAGTAATCATTTTTCCTAAAAAAAAAACATTCAGCTTCAAACTAACATACATTATATTTTGAAGAATAATATTTGTAGTTATAAAGTATACAAATGTTATGCACTCATTTTGACAAAAGTGAGTAAATATGAGACTTAAAGAAAACAAAATATTTTTTAATGATGAATCATAATCTTTTTCCAAAGAAATGCTTAACGCTTGCATCTGGTATCTCTTTGAAAAATTGCATTGTTACTAAAAAATGTCTTAAAAAATGACCTTGCATTGTTAAATTAATAAAAACTTGCAATCTAAACCTGTCGTTCAATATGTACCAAGTATCTCTTTGAAAGGTACTGACTTGAGCATGTGAGAAAGCGCATCAGAGCCCATAAAAGCGAAATGCAATCACAAATTATTCGAAGAATTAAAACAAAAATACTAATATTTATAATTAATCTATACAATTATCTTTATCATGCATATAAATGATTATTATTTTTTGATCTCATTTCTATATGCTTGTGTAAAATGGTGTGACAGGGTATTTGGGGAGGGATGATCTTCGGTGGGACTGCCATCCAGACTATAATCTTGGCTTTCATAACGTTACGATGCGATTGGGATAAGCAAGTAGGATTACCTATATATATATATATCCTTTACACACATGAGCTTTAATTGAAATAGAGCTCATAAATTTGTACTTGGAATTGCAGGCTGAGGAAGCTAGCAAGAGAGTAACTAAGTGGTCAAAACCCCAACAGGACGATGATTCGGAGGTTTATTAACGTTAAGCCGATAAATAATTTGAGTTGAACTATTATTAAACTTTTTTTGAAGTTCTAAATAATATCATTGTTTTATTATTAATGGATAAAGGCATGCAATCCAATCTTTAGTTAGCATTTTCTTCATTCTAAGTTATTAGTTTAGATTTTATTAAGTTTGAATCGAAATCTATTAATCGATCTTCCTATAAAATTTACTACCAACTCTTATCTAACATTCTTCCGCTTCTTAAAATCTTAGACATTGATCGGATAAATTTGAAGTCTATTTCATCTCTAAATTTCCAACATCAGACGGCCATATTATCGAACATAATCAACCAACCGTCTTCTTTCATCTTGCTCATGTTGTCGCCGTTGATCCAAACTAACGACGCCATCCTGCTACAAGGTCTCTTTTCTCTTAGTAAGGCTCTCTTTCTTTCTCTCCTATCGTTCTTTCTTTCTGCAACTAAGATATATATATATATATATATATATATATGAGACCCCCTGCCTCTCTCCCTCTCTCTCTCTCTCTCTCTCTCTCTCTCTAACTTTTCTCTCATAGCTCTCTATCATTTTTCTCTCACTCTCAGGTTATTCTTTCTGAAACCTACATACTACAAGACAAGTTAGAAGACAAGTAGCTTTTCCCTTCCCCATGGAAGAAACTTCCAGTAGCCTTTGTCTTCACGTTCAACATTTAGAGATCATTTAGAGGTTATTTGGATTGAGAAAACTCTCAAGGGGCCGGTTTGTTTTGGAAATGAAATTAAAAATTTAAAACTCATCTCGAATTCATTATTATATTTTTTCAAATATCTATACAGAATATAATAAAAAATTCTATTTTTTCAAATTTCAAAATCACTTTTTCAAATTCTATACAAAACTAATATTAAAAAAATATATATTACAACAATATTTTTATTTTTTTTAACTTTTATCTCATCTCTGAAAAAAAATAAGGCTTTCATCTCATTTATCTCATCTCGTATCATTATTATAATTTTCATAAAATTTCATCTAAAATATAATAAACAATCACTATAAGAAAATAGGCATTTTGCGACGTTATATTTCGTCGCAAAAAGTAAGAAAGAATGTTGCAAAATATTATTAACAAAAATAATCATTTTGGTCGCAAATGTTTGGTCACTAATGCTCATTTTTCTTGTAGTGAATTCAATTTTTTCAAATCTTAAAACAATAATAATATTGAAAATAATATTTCAATAATATTTTATTCACTTCTGCCCTTATGTGCAACTCATGACGGAATGTATATTATGGACTTGCAGGGCTTAGAGCATTAGCAATGGCCTAATCAAAGCTAAGTCTAAATTGAAGTCCAATTTTACTCTTTTAACTATAATCCTTATGATTTACATAAGGGATCCACATTGGTCTAACTAAATCAAAGTCCAAATAATAATTTATATTATATATTTTAGTATCACATCTTTTTTATTTTGCAAAAATACTTAAAATATTAAATATTAATTAATATAAACAATATTTTTATTTTTTAATTTTGTAAATACACCTAATATATTAAATATAAATTTTAGTAAGAAATAATTATTTTTATAAGTTTCTTCTCTCAACATAATTATTCAAAATTACTTTAGTATAGACATTTTTTTAAACTATATTTTCTCTCAACCTATCATTAATCCAATACAAATATGGTTAAAAAAACTTTGTAGTCTAGAAAATAACAGTCCATAAATATATTCAACCATAACATCAAACTACATTTCATCACTTTGCAGTCCAGAAAATTCACTTTACAGTCCAAAAACTTTGCACATCTCATCACTTTGCACAACATACAACCACTTCAAACCACATTTCTTCCATAAATAATATAACATCAAATATTTTGGCATCGATATCTAGTCTCAAAAATTACAAAACAATCCATAAATATCCAATCCGAAAAACTAAAAAGCAGTCCATAAATATCCAGTCCCAAAAACTACAAAAACAATCCATAAAACTACAAAACAGTCTCAAAAACTACAAAACATCAATCATAACGTCAATATCCAGTCCCAAAAAGCACTACAGTCCATAAAACTATTTAATTGCTACCTAGCAACATGTTTATACAACCACATGTGACTGGGCAGCAACTAAAATTTCAAAATAAATTTGAACTAACAAGATTATCACTTAAATGTTAAATTCAATACCTCTATAAAGGGGTTAAAGGAGATGGAGATGTAGATGTACCTCTGTAATGGGATTTTGATTCCTCAAAAATTCCAAGTTGAATATTACAAAAATATTCAACTTGCATAACATTCATGGCACTTATATTTATCATCATCATCTCTGTCTCGAACTGCCTTTTCTTAAGTTCAAAGGCTGCATTCTTAAGTTCAAAAACTACATTTTTCTCTTGTTTTTCCTCTACTACATATTGCCTCCGTAGTCATCTTTTCTAATGATTTCTTGATCTCACTATTGTGGCCTTCCAACAACCTTCGCTTCTTCTCGGCTTTCTTGCCTAGAGGTCTCTCAACTATAAGCACCTGGTCATCCTCGGCTAAATGAATAGGATCTTCACCAGCTTGGGTTTCTTGTAGCTTTTTCTTCTTACCAAGTGTGTTTACGTAGTGCTGCCATTTTAGTTGGAGTCTCAGAATATACCAAAAGTGCTCAAATGTGAAATTGTGTCTTAGCACCTCTTTGTACTGTTAGAAATCAACACGCAATTGAAGAAACTGGAGGCTTCTGGAAGACGGCACCGTCAGTAGCAGCTGGAAGGTAAGCGCCGCCGGAAAATTCAAGAAAGTCGGCCGCCGGAGTTCCACCGTTTTTTACACGTTCACACTATTTCTTTCTCCTATAAATACATATAAGATTGTAATGAGAAAGTGAGTCGGAAGTGAGGTCCGTTTGAGAGATTAGAAGAGAGAAACCATTGTAAATAATTGGTTTATTGTTTAATACAAATTCTCTTCTTTGTGTGTGTGGATGTAGGCTAAATTGGCCGAACCACGTTATATTCTGGTCTCCATATTATTTGTGAGCTTCCGCCGATCCCAACAAGTGGTATCAGAGCCGGTAGGAGGCCGGATTTGTGAATTTTCGTAAAAGACCCATTTTTAAACTTGATTGAAATCAAGTTTGGAGGATACCATCAGATTCCTCAGGTCAAGACGAAAATTTTGGTGAAAATTTCGTCTCAAACGGACACCGGACGAAACTACACGCTCCACACGCGCCGATTCGGCGACGGCCACACGCCGGCAACGGGACCCACGCGCCACACGCGCGCGCAGTGAAGAAGACAAGCTCCGACCCGTTAAATCCGGGTGATCCGACCCGAACCGGTTTGACCCGGTTTCCGACCCGCTAAAGTAACCCGACGGATAAAGAATATTCCGTCGGTATATTCCGTCGCCGGAAGAATATTCCGTCACCGGAAAGAATATTCTGTCGCCGGCAAGAATATTCTGGTGCAGGAATATTCTGGCGACGGAGAGAATATTCTGGTGACCGGAGAGAATATTCCGGTGACCGGAGGGAATATTCCGGCAGACGAAGGAATATTCTTTTTTTCTTATTTTTCAGGTTTTCGGCGTAATTTTGATCGTTTTGGAACGAGACAAGAGTCGTTTCCAAAGTTTTCCACCGTTCCGGACGCAACGGTGAGCTCCGTTTGTTGAGATTCAACTCCGAACGTTGAAAAACGGTCACTCAAATCAAAGATTAAAGCCGAACTAATGGAGGACTCGGGAGCAAGTGCGATGATTAAGCTAACATCTACAAATTACGCACTATGGAGACCTCGAATGGAAGATCTCCTGAATTGTAAAGATCTCTTCGATCCAATTGAAGAGAAAAACGTAAAATCAGATGATGTAGCGGAAAAAGACTAGCATAAGTTGAATAAGAAAACTATTGGTCAGATCCGGCAGTGGATTGATCATAGTGTTTTTCATCATGTTGCACAGGAAACGGATGCCTATCAGCTATGGAAAAAGCTGGAAAGCATGTACCAGGCAAAAATTGCTCGGAACAAGGCATTACTAATGAGACGCCTTGTCAACATGAAACTCAAAAGCGGCATCTCAGTGGCCCCACACACCAACAAGTTTCAGAATCTTGTAAATCAACTTGCATCCGTAGATTTTAAGCTCGGAGATGAAGAGCAGTCTCTACTACTTCTCAGTTTCCTACCAGATAGCTGGGAAACGCTAGTGGTCTCACTTAATAATTCAGCTCCAGATGGAAAGCTCGCCATGTCAATAGTGATAGACGCCTTGTTTAATGAAGAGGCTAGACGAAAGGAGATTGGAGGAGACGAGACAGATGCCTTTGTAACAGAAGGAAGACATCAGAGAAATAGTAGAGGTAGAAGTCGAGAAAGGAACAGAAGTCAAAGTAAAGGGAGATCCCAAAGTCGCGGTAAACAGCGAAAGAAGGGAAAACGCTTTTATTGTGGTACTGAAGGCCACTTTAAAAGAGAATGCCGAAAGCTGCAGAAGGAGCAAAATCAGCCAAGCAATCAAAAATTTACTATAATTTCTGAGATTTACAAATCACTCAAAAATTTCTCATGTAGCTCTCAAATGCACACACCACTTCCCTCTACTCTCCACTGCTATATTATTTCGAATATCAGAGCTCTCCTTTTATAGGAGAGGTTTTACAAATGGTTGATGTGGTAGGTGCAGCCAAACTAGAAAAACTATGCATTGAGGTGGGTGATGCAGCCATAAAGGACTGCAAATGATTTCTATTTCACACTTTGGTGGCCTATTTTCAACAATCACCCCCTCCACCGAAGTGTGCCATACTAGACTGCTTTCAAACTGATTCATTCTTCAAATGAATACACCTCCTTCTTTGACGTGAGTGTCTTTACTAACAAATGCGCCATAAGACGCCAAATGCACCCAAAAGTGTCAATGCACCCGAAGGTGCTCAGCAACTTACAATATTGATCAATTCTAAGCAGTGTTGGAATTTGATCCCTGTGACGACTTTCGTTAACATATCTGCTGGATTATCTTCAGTACCAATCTTCTGAAGTAATATGTCATCTTCTTTTAATATTTCACGTACAAAGTGAAATCGGACATCGATATGTTTTGTTCGAGAGTGATACACTTGATTCTTGGCCAAATGAATTGAACTCTGACTGTCACAGTAAATGGTAACCTCTTGCTGCTTAAAACCCAAATCTGTTACCAGTCCCTGTAACCAAATGGCTTCTTTTACGGCTTCTGTTACAGCCATATACTTAGCCTCTGTGGATGACAGTGCAATCGTAGACTGCAAATTTGATCGCCAGCTAACTGGTGCTCCAGACATAGTGAACACGTATCCAGTTGTCGATCGTCGTTTGTCAAGATCATCTACATAGTCTGAGTCAACATATCCAGTTACTAGACTATCTTCACTCTTCTCGAACTTCAAACCAAGATCTACGGTCCCTAGAATATACCGTAGAATCCATTTAGCCGCATGCCAGTGTTTCTTTCCAGGATTATGCATATAACGACTGACCAAACTGACGACCTGGGAGATATCAGGTCGTGTACACACCATGGCATATATTAGGCTACCAACAACACTTGCATATGGGACATTCTTCATGTAGTCCCGCTCTTCATCATCTTTAAGAGACTGTAATGCACTGAGCTTAAAATATGGGGCCATTGGAGTACTCACAGGTTTCAACTTTGAGTCCATATGGAAGCGTTGCAATACTTTCTTCAGATACTGCTTCTGAGTAAGGTGAACTGTACATTTCACACTATCTCTGCTGATTTCCATCCCCAATATTCTTCGTGCTTCTCCTAGATCTTTCATTTCAAACTCATGACTCAACTGAGTTTTCAAACGATCTATCTCCACCTTGCTTTTACATGCAATCAACATATCATCTACATATAAAAGCAAATAAATGAAAGATCCATCTGCAAGTTTTCTAAAATACACACAATAATCGTATTGGCAACGAGTGTATTTCAGATTCATCATAAAACGGTCAAACCGCTTATACCATTGCCGAGGTGACTGCTTCAGTCCATAGAGAGATTTCTTCAGTCTGCAAACCAATTTTTCTTTACCAGTCTCTTTAAACCCTTCTGGTTGAGATAGATAAATCTCCTCTTCCAGATCACCATGTAAGAAAGCTGTCTTCACATCAAGTTGTGCTAATTCAAGATCATATTGTGCAACTAAAGCTAGCAATATCCGAATAGATGAATGCTTCACAACAGGAGAGAATACTTCACTGTAGTCTATTCCCTCTATTTGAGCTTAGCCCTTGGCTACCAATCTAGTTTTGTGTCGAATTCTATTTTTAGCAACTTGATCATCTTTCTGATTAAAGATCCACTTACAGCCAATTGACTTCTTTCCTTGTGGTAGTAGCACAAGTTCCCAAGTCTTGTTCATATGAAAAGACTGCATCTCCTCTATCATCGCCTTTATCCATTCATCCTTTTCACTAGATTGTATGGCTTCTCTGTAAGTGGTAGGGATCTCACCCTCTTCAACTGGTAGTGCATATGTCACGTAATCTGCATAACGTGTCGGCACACATTTCTCTCGTCTCGATCTACTGGTTGCTATTGATTCAATTTGAGTTGGAGGTGCTGTGACTGTACTATCAACCTCCTCTTGTCTGTCTTCTCTTGAATCATTTGGAGTAGTAAACTCCACCTTCTGCGAATCACCGGGTGTTTCGCCATCATAGCTACCTTCACTAGAATCTTTATGCTTATGTGACTTAAGCATCTCAGATTCGTTGAAAGTAATATCTCTACTGATAATTACCTTCTTAGACTCTATGCACCAAAGTCTATACCCTTTTATACCAGAACTAAAGCCCAAAAATTTTGCTTTCTTGGCTCTAGGGTCAAGCTTACTTTCCTTTGCATGATAGTAAGCAGGACATCCAAAAATATGTAAAGAGTCATAATCAGTAGCATGTGTACCTTTTCACATTTCAATGGGTGTCTTCCCGCCATTGGCAGCTGCGGGTAGTCTGCTGACGAGGTGGCATGCATATGTCACAGTTTCAGCCCAAAATTGTTTACTGAATCCAGCATTCAGTAACATACATCGTACTTTCTCTAGCAAAGTACGATTCATCCGTTCTGCTACACCGTTTTGCTGTGGTGTTTCTCGTACCGTAAAATGTCTGACTATTCCCTCTCTCCGACATACTTCCATGAAAGGGTCTACAGTATACTCTCCTCCATTATCTGATCTGAGCCGCTTAATTTTTTTGCCAGTCTGAGTCTCAATCATCTTCTTCCAAGCAAGAAAGATGTTCAGCACTTCATCTTTATTCTTCACTGTATACACCCACACACGACCAGAATAATCATCTACAAAAGTAACAAACTAATGCTTACCTCCCAAAGATGCAATTTTGGTAGGTCCCCAAACATCGGAGTGTACATAGTCAAGTATCCCCTGTGTATTTTGAACAGCGGTTCCGAACTTGATCCGCGTTTGCTTACCCAATACATAGTGCTCACAAAAAAACAATTTACCAGTCTTGGCACCTTTGAGTAAGTTTTGCTTTACGAATGTTTGCAAAACTTTTTCTCTAGCATGTCCCATACGCATATGCCAAATTCTGGTGGTGTCAGCATCAGTCTTATCTAGCTTCTCACAACCTGTAGATGCTCTTCCAACAATAGTACTTCCTTGCAAGATGTACAGGTTTCCTCGCCTCAAACCCTTCATAGCCACCTGAACTCCCATTAACACTTTGAGAGTTCCGTTTTCAATAGTGATTTTGAATCCCTTTGAATCCAGAGATCCTAATGAGATAAGATTTTTTCGCAGGTCCGGAACGAACCGAACTTCGGTCAAAATTCTGACAGTTCCATCGTGCAGCTTCAACCGAATGCTCCCTATCCCCCAAGTCTTACATGCACTGTCGTTGCCCATAAGTACTGCTCCACCTTCAATCTTTGTGAAGTCAGTAAACCAGTCCCAATTGGGACACATATGATAGGTGCATCCGGAATCCATAATCCATTCATCAGGATAACAAATCAATGATGAACCTGTCAAGGCAATGTCTAGATCTTCATTTCTATCCGCAACATTTGCTATGGTGGATTGATTCTTCTGTTGTCCCTTTAATTTGGGACAATCCTTCTTCCAGTGTCCTTTGTCGTGACAATAGGAACACTCATCTTTGGCGAGTTTTCTGCCGACTGATGAACTACGTGATGTGGCCCGAGTTTTCGATTGAAAGCCTTTCTTCTTTCCGGGATACCTTAACCACGATCTCCCTCTTGCTGTCAGTGCTTCACTTGATGTATCTAGCTGTACCTGCTTATCCTTTTTCCGGTACTCATTGCTAATCAGAGAACTAGATACATCGTTAAAACTAATTTTCTCATTCCTATACAATAATATTGTAACTAAATGATCATATGTATCGGGTAAGGAATTTAACAAAAGTAAAGCCTTATCTTCATCTTGAATTTCAACATCCAAGTTTAGTAGGTCAGCAAGAATTTGATTGTAACTATTCAAATGTTCAGACATACTAATACCTTCACGAAATTGGAATCTGAAGAGCTTTTTCTTCAAATGCAAACGGCTCTCAATGCTTTTCTTCATGAACTTACCTTCCAATTTCTGCCAAAGTTCTTTTGCATTTATCTCTCTCATGACAAAATACTTCTGATCTTTGATAAGGCATAAACGGATTGTACTACAAGCTTGGGTGTTAAGCTTCCTCCAATCCTTTTCTGACATATCGTTGGGTTTCACTTCCAACGCCATATCCAACTCTTGTTGGATCAAAACGTCCATCACTTCACATTGCCACATACCAAAGTTAGAAGTTCCATCAAACTTCTCAACTTCAAACTTGGCATTTGAAACTGTGGACCTACGCCCTGAACTGCTGACATTTCCAGAGTTCCTAACTTCCCTAACACCTTCCATATTAATTAAAAAATTTTAGAAGATAAATTTTGAAATTCTAACCGTACGGATGAGTCCGTAATGATCCAAATAGTTGGAAAACACTATTTGATCGTCGAAATCGGACTCCAAATGGCTAAGATCAAGCCCAAAATCAGATCTAAAAATCAGACGGTCCAGATTTGTCAGGCGCGTGTGATACACGCACTGAAGGAGGTCAGAGGTGCGTGGGGCGCGTGGGATTCACGCGCTAGAAGGGGCTCGGAGCGCGTGTAGCACGTGGAGGTGCGTGAGTTCACGCGCGGAGACTGTGTGTTGGCGCGTGGGCGCGTGGATATCACGCGCAAAGAACTCCTAAGGCACGTGTGAGCGCATGGGCGGCGCGTGGGAGCGTGCGTTACACACGTCTTCTTCCTCGGGATGCTCGTGGGGGCACGTGGCGCGTTTTTTCCAGTCGTCTTCAACCTCCAGCTACGAGTGGGGCGCGTGGGTACACGCTCAGACCTTCTACGGGCGCGTACGGGCTTCTCCGACGTCCGTTTTAGATTTCGTTTGCGCCTACGGATTCGTCTTGACACAAGGAACAGCCTGGAGTTGTCAAAAATTAATTTTGATCAACTTGCTTTCTGGACAGCACGAACCAGAGCTCTAATACCAATTGTTGAGCCTTAAAACCTGTCCAAAAATCACACAAGACGATTTTAACGTGGTTCAGCAATTTGCCTACATCTATAGGTGCCAAATTTACTATAATTTCTGAGATTTACAAATCACTCAAAAATTTCACACCACTTCCCTCTACTCTCCACTGCTATATTATTTCGAATATCAGAGCTCTCCTTTTATAGGAGAGGTTTTACAAATGGTTGGTGTGGTAGGTGCAGCCAAACTAGAAAAACTCTGCATTGAGGTGGGTGGTGCAACCATTGTTGAAGGATGGTGGACGGTGCAGCCATGGAGGACTGCAAATGATTTCTATTTCACACTTTGGTGGCCTATTTTCAACACACAATTGGGCCTCTCTCTCCCTCCCTGATACACCTGATATGCACTTACTCCACTTAAGCAAAAATCCCTAAATTAATCCACCCTAACTGAAATCCATGGTTCTTGGTCCACAAAGTGTACACAACAAATATTAGATAGCTTTCCAACAAATCCCAAAAGAAGAGAGAAGTTGCCATGTGATCCAGGGCCTTAAAAGATGAAGAGAGGGAGTCCAAATGCTAAAACAGAGAAAACCCATATTTCATGGTTGTCATGCAATCGTAGTATGTGAAATTTGGATGGTGTGTGGTAAGCTTTCAATTTGAAACCCACTCCATCATCACAAGTTTTACCACTTTTAAATTCCACATAATTTAATATTAAAAAATAGAATAAATTTGTGTAGAGATACTTTGTTTTTAACAATCCTACAAATCTTTCATGTTCTGATTTTATTAACTATTTTAAGTTTTCTTCTTCTTACTTACAGATACCATCAATCATGTGGTCCTTTGAATTTTAGATAGAAGAAACTGGTTTGTTAATGTTAAGGTCATGAAAATCGGCCAATAGGTCGGTGTGAGAGAAAGAATTATTTCCAACCCACTAGCGCGAGTTAGGGCTTCATTCGGGGTCGTTTAGGGCTCCCGATGCAGTTCCGACGGGATTGTTCGTACGTGATAACAGATGAAATAAAGAGAGATGGACACACAATTTTACGTGGTTCAGCGAATGCCTACGTCCACGGGCGTTTGAGGATGAGAATCCACTATAATGGAGATTTTTACAATCTCTCATAGCTCACTGTACAGAAAATTATAGATGAATGTTCAGATTAATTCGCTAGTTGAAACTGTTGGAGGAGATTCTGGGGGAGCCAAGGTTAAAGAAAAAGAAGAGAGTCCCCCTGTTCCAGCCGACCAGAGTCCTTTTATAGCCAAGTGAAATATCTAGGCAGATCTTTATCTTGCGTGTCATAGTCGACTTCCTTTCCCTTGCCGTCTTGCTTTTTTTCTCATCTACTCCTAATGTCCATCAGCTCACCTTTCAGTCCCATCATCTGTCCTTTTGTCCCCTTTGTCATAAATGCTTGGCAGGTGTGATTAATTTCATCCCTTTCAGTACCCCGCAAATTCTTATCAAAGATACTTTGATGGGAATTTTGTAGTTTTGTATCCTGAATCCGAAGAAAATACTGATTGTGTAAAATGTAGCTGTGGAGCTAGGTTAAGGGGAGACCTTAGTAATCTTCGCGTGGGTGGATTTTTTGTAAGTTGTGGATGGCCATACAACCTCGCGAGCCTTTGAGCAGGATGTGGTTGATCTGACAACTTCCACGAGTTGTCGATGAGATTTCGCTATGGTGAGGCGCAAAGCCTATTTCGTCGTAGTATAAGACCCGTATGGTGGTGTCACCGAGTGAGATCCACGGGAGTGCATTGTCTAGGATTCCGTGGGAGGTGTTATCGCGTGAGACCTGGCGAGAATGCATCGCCAAGGACTCCGCGGGAAATGTCATCGCGTGAGACCTGGCGAGAATGCATCTCCTAGGACTCCGCTGGAAATGTCATCGCCTGAGACCTGGCGGGAATGCATCGCCTAGTAGAAGACCCGTCTGGTGGCGTCACCGCGTGAAGTCCACGAGAGTGAATTGTCTAGGACTCCGTGGGAGGTGTCATCACATGAGACCCGGCGGGAGTGCATCGCCGAGGACTCTGTTGGAGGTGTCGTCGCGTGAGACCTGGCGGGAGTGTATCGCCTAGGACTCCGCGGGAGGTGTCGTCGCGTGAGACCTGGCGGGAGTGCATCGCCTAGGACTCTGCGGGAAATTTCATCGCGTGAGATCTGGCGGGAATGCATCGCCTAGGACTCCGTGGGAGGTGTCGTCGCGTGAGACCTGGCGGGAGTGCATCGCCTACGACACCGCGGGAAATGCCATAGCGTGAGACCTGGCGGGAGTGCATCGCCTAGGATGCCTAGTACTCCGCGGGAGGTGTCGTCGCATGAGACCTAGCTAGAGTGCATCGCCTAGAACTCCGCGGGAGGTGTCGTCGCATGAGACCTGGCGGGAGTGCATCGCCTAGGAGTCCGCGGGAAATTTGGTCACGTGAGACCTGGCAGGGATGCATCGCCTAGGACTTCGCAGGAGGTATCGTCGCGTGAGTGGATAGACCGACCCCGCAGGATCTTGTTTATGTGCTGACATCCCATGCTGCAGGTAATAACTTTATTAGTACAAAGATAAATTCACATATTGTAAGAGAGACAAACTGATGTATTTTTGTCTGTGAAAAAAGTTTTCGAGTGTCGAATGTCGATTGATGAATTTCTGAACGGCGACTCTCGAGCAAGGAGCCGTGAGATCCTAAGCATTGACTCCCGAGTGTTTGTGTTCAAAGTGTCGAAGCATGGATAGTTGTTGCCTGATTCCTGCAAAAAGGAGAGGAAGATAGCTCTTATAGAGCATGAATATTTTGAACTTGTGAGTTTTCTATGAGCGAGGTGAGCCCCGAGTTTATAAACAAATGAGAACCCAAGCTGCTTAGTATAGTTCCTGATAACTTTCTAAGATTGGTGTGCTTGCGAGGAAGGCATAATTGGCCCCGAACGGGTAAAAAATTCCATGTCCTGAGGAATGGATCCAATGTAAGTGGGTCCAGGAAAGTCCCAAGAGCACAGAGACTAGTAGTTTTTCCTAGATGAATAATTGTCCAGTGTGATGCTATGGGTTCACGGGTGAGGCGAGTTCCTGGATGTGTGCGAGGTGTTTGGCCCGCTTATGCATGAGTGACGTGAGTCCTGAGCGTGGGGCCACGTGACAGGTCCCGAGAGAAATGGAGGAAGTTCGGTGGATCCTTGAGCTAATGGAGCCTGTGAAGTGGAGTCGTGCATACGATTCATTATGGTATGAGCGTCGTGGAGGGTATCGAGTGTGTTCATGAGGCGTGTTCCGTGTGGCACAATGGGCGCGTTGTGAGTAAGTTATGTGACTGGATGAGGCGAGGGGCGTGTGAGCCTATTTGATGGTAATTTGAGTCGAAATCCGAGATGGTGTCTGTGATAGACAGGTCCTCGAGCTCCCACGAAAAAGTTCGAGTTCATTAAATTGTGTTCAAAGCGGATGGAGTGCAATGTGAGGAAGGAAATTTTGAGATGAGGGAATCTGGTCCGAGCTGAGAGAAATCCGGGCTGGGAAAAATTCGAGTTGAGAAAAATCCGAGCTGGCTGAGAAAAATCTGAGCTGGCTGAGAAATCCGAGCTGGCTGAGAAAAATCCGAGCTGGCTCTGAGAAAAATCCGAGCTGGCTGAAAAATCCAAGCTGGTTGAGACTGAGAAAAATTCGAGCAGACTGAGAAATCCGAGCAGAGAAAAATCCGAGCTGGCTGAGAGAGCTGGGAAAAATCCGAGCAGACTGAGAGAGCCGGGAAAAATCCGAGTAGGCTGAGAAAGCTGGGAGAAATTCGAGTTGAGAAAAATCCGACCGAGCTGAGCGAGTTGGGAGAAATCCAAGCTAAGAAAAATCCGACCGAGCTGGGAGAAATCCAAGCTGAGAAAAATCCGACCGAGCTGGGAGCTGAGAAAAATCCGAGCTGGCTGAGAGAGCTGAGAAAAATCCGACCGAGCTAGCTGAGAAAAATGCTAGCTGAGGAAAGTCCGACCGAGCTAGTGAAAATCCGACCGAGCTAGCTGAGAAAAATCCGACCGAGCTAGTTGAGAAAAATGCTAGCTGAGGAAAATCCGACCGAGCGAGCTGAGGAAAATCCGACCGAGCTGGTGAAAATCCGACCGAGCTAGCTGAGGAAAATCTGACCGAGCTGGTGAAAATCCGATCGAGCTAGCTGAAGAAAATTCGACCGAGCTAGCTGAGGAAAATCCGACCGAGCTAGTGAAAATCCGACCAAGCTAGCTGAGAAAAATCCAATCGAGCTAGCTGAGAAAAATGCTAGCTGAGGAAAATCCGACCGAGTGAGCTAAGGAAAATCCGACCGAGCTAGCTGAGGAAAATCCTACCGAGCGAGTTGAGGAAAATCCGACCGAGCGAGCTGAGGAAAATTCGACCGAGCTGGTACCAACACTCTTCTGGCCGTGACAACGACAAAGAAGAAAAAAAATAAATATAAAAATAAGAATGAGGTGGTCGAGCACACTTATCTGAAGAAAATTTTTGTTGAGCAGGTCGGTCGAATACTTTTATTTAGTGGGTTAGAAAGTCATCATTTTCTCACTACCTATAATCAGATCTCACAGACGGCGCCACTGTTAAGGTCATGAAAATCGGCCAATAGGTCGGTGTGAGAGAAAGAATTATTTCCAACCCACTGGCGTGAGTTGGGGCTTCATTCGGGGTCGTTTGGGGCTCCCGGTGCAGTCCTGGCGGGATTGTTCGTACGTGATAACAGATGAAATAAAGAGAGATGGACACATAATTTTACGTGGTTCGGCGAATGCCTACGTCCACGGGCGTTTGAGGATGAGAATCCACTATAATGGAGATTTTTACAGTCTCTCATAGCTCACTGTACAGAAGATTATAGATGAATGTTCAGATAAATTCGCTAGTTGAAGCTGTTGGAGGAGATTCTGGGGGAGCTAAGGTTGAAGAAAAAGAAGAGAGTCCCCCTGTTCCAGCCGGCTAGAGTCCTTTTAAAGTCAAGTGAAATATCTGGGCAGATCTTTATCTTGCGTGTCACAGTCGACTTTCTTTCTCTTGCTGTCTTGCTTTTTTTCTCATCTACTCTCAATGTCTATCAGTTCACCTTTCAGTCCCATCATCTGTCCTTTTGTCTCATTTGTCATAAATGCTTGATAGGTGTGATTAATTTCATCCGTTTCAATTAAATACAGTTTAAAAAAATTTTTATGTTGGAAGCAATTCTCATTTTTCACTAGACAATAATATAAAGATTCTGCACAGAGACAAGTTAGGATGCATGTTGGGACTTAATAGAGGCTCATGGAAATTGTTTATGGCGATATTGGAGTGGAGATGGTGACAACAACTTCAACTATAACTCTACATGACCATTTTAGCTTAAAACCCATGTAGAGAGAGAATCATGGTGGGAGGCAAATGACGCAGGGAAGAAGAGAGACTCGAACGCCAAACGGTGGTAATGGGCAAAGATGAAAAATAGCTGGAGAGGGGATTCAGAAAAGTATGCGGGAAAGTGTGTACTGGAGTTTTTATAAAATAATATGAATTGAGAGTCATTTGCATTTGTTTAAAAGAATTAAAGACAACAGTTAAAACACGTCAGTGGTAAAGACATTGTAAACCAGTAGGTGGTGTATCACTACCCTTATCGGATATAATTCATTTTGATCAGATGGGTTATCAGACGTCATGTCAGATGGTTATCAGATAGTTTATCAGATGGTTTGTTAGATGTCATGTCATCATGTTGCTTTGTATTTGTCTATAAAAACTTTCAAAGTACCTATTCATGATCAGAAGATTCGACTTTAATTGATTTTGATCGATCACTAATGATTTTAAATATCCTACTTCGAGGATAATCATTTTATTTTAAAAGCTTAAATAAATGAAGCTCATTCATAACTTGGAGGGTGATCTAGTACCAAATCTAATTCCATTTTTTCTAGAGGATCTCTCTACTTGTTATAAATGGGCACTTGGCAGGAGGCCGTTTCTTGGTTTAGTGATTAGTTTGTTGCGATCGAAGCAAGCATTAATTCGTATTAATGTCAATTGTCATCATGACTAATTACCCCGATCGACCACAACGTATCGAGCTGGGTGCTTGTCGTTGGGGTCCGTCAAATTCGGCTTATAAAAGAAGCAAAAAGGTAATCTCTCTAAGTACCGTAAACAGTACGAGGAAATACAACATTTGAGATTGTATTCATTTCCGACGGTAGAAATATTGTGACAAAAGATCAGTTTTGCCAATTCAGCTTTTTCTATCATGTCAACTAATTCAAGCCACCCAAAAATTCAAAAAAATAAAAGCTAAAATTAATCCTTGTCTAAATCCGCACCCTCCTCCCACCCCGTGACATTCTTCCTTCTCTCTCTTGACTTCGCATAGTAATTTCTCATTGCCAGCGTCGCCGTAATCTCGCCATCTTTTAGTCACTACTTGGACCACAAGCTGGTTTCTCATTGCAGTTTTGCTGGAGCCCTCTGTCAAATTCGAACAAGGCATTGTGCGTGTTCTGTGCGAATCCCTTCCCTTGTTTCTTGATTTGGTACATGTGCCGCAACTCCTCGATTATATTTTCTGTTTCCACAAATTGTGTTGTAGACCATTATTATCTCAGTTGAACTTTTAATTGTTGGTTGGAGGTTGGGAATTTAGAAATTTGCTTATGTGATTTGTAGGTTTTTTGGCAAATATCGGTTAGATTTCACATGGTCAATATGATTGTGTAATAATTATTTAATCTATTCTAAATAGCAAAAACCAGATTATCATATGCACGATGCTTTGATGAGATAAATTGTTACATGCTGTGAGGTTGAGTGATTTTCATAGTATTGACTTGGTAATATTTTAAACTACTACTATAGTTTGAAAATTGGATCTGATAGTCTTGGCTACAAAACCAAGTTTGGTAGAGTGAATTCTCATTTTTCTTTTTTTTCTTTTGAGTTTTTAAGGGGTGGAATCATATATGATATTTTTTTGTGTGGTTTGGTCGTACTTACTTTAGCAAGTGTGATCTATGTTCTACACTTTTTTAGTTGAGTTGATGCTTGTTGTCTGAGCATTTTGATTATTTCAATATAGACTGTAATTTACTCATAAAATCTACCTCTCCTCAAATCCTTCTTCTGTTTTTGTTGGCAACAAATATACTGTGAATGAAGTATTAATTGCTAGAATATGTACTTTGAATCAACTTGAGTTGTCATGTACTCAATGTCATCATATCAAGATTTTTGTCATTTAAACCATGCCATTAATGGAGATGCTTCTAAATTATGCTAGACTTTGAATTTAGGTTTTATTTTTTTTTTCACACTATTGAAAAGTCCTGTATGTTGTCATGGATTTGAAAAATATTTTCGCTTAGATATTGTACATCAATAGCAACTTGGCTTCTACTTTGACAGACTAGGAAACTCAAGTTTAGATGCTTATGCTTTTGTTTCAGTGCATTCCATAAATAATTTTCTTTTTTTTTTTAATGAAAAAGAGAAGGATATGGTGATTGTAGTACTGTGAGCTGATTTCACTTCCTATCACATTACCATGACTAGGGGTGTTCATCCGGGCCGGATACTATCCGGCCCGGTTTAAAATTTTATTTATTTCTTAAAATTTTTGGTTTTTTTTAAATATTTAAAGAAATTTTGAATCCAGGTTCCGGATTTAGGAATCCGGAACTCAGATGAACACCCCTAACCATGACCATGGTTTTTATGCATTGGTTGTTTGCTCCTTTGGTTTAGAATAATTTTTTTTGTGTGTGTTTAATTTATTACTTCTTTTTTGCTAATATATGTTTATTACTTCTTCAGTGGTTCTTTAGATGGATTCCACTTTATTGTGGTCATCATTTTGTTGCATACTTGTAATCTGCTGCTTGTTAGAAGTTCATATGAGTAGAAGCTAGTTTTCTAATAGGTTTTATCATCAGAACATAAATTAATAGCTGGGTATGATCACCAAAAATTCCTATTGTCAGGTGTTGAAGAATTTTTTCGATACTGCAGAAGCTGAAGTTAGGTTGCTTATTTCCCTGTATTCTGAAGTGGTAAGTACTGTAAAAAAGCATAATCATTGATAGATATGGTGTAAATTACTACTATAATCCCAAATATCCTCTTGCAGGGAAGAAGTGCTGATTCATTGTCCCAGTACTTTGGAGAGGATCCAATTCGGTACCCTTTTGAGCAAGGTCTATTTTTTTTTTTTCTAGATAGTTCACGTATTTATACTCTCTTCTCTTTGAGATAAAATCTATTATTTGTATGTTTATTTTTGATACTCTTTTTAGGACAAAGGCCTGTTTTGGTCAATAGTTGGTTCTTGTGATATTAAATTCCCAATAAGTCTTGAAGGACTTGCTTATTCCCATAGTGCCTTCTCAAGTGTAAGTGATGAAAGTGTGTCCATCTGTGTTCTTTCTACTGAAATGTCTGGGTATTTATGTTTGATTTATTAATCTTTTGAATGCACTCACTAAAAACATAGTCATTGGAGTCTTCCCCTTCGTGACCATTGTAGTGTGGGTTGTGCCATTAATGGAGATGCTTCTAAATTATGCTAGTCTTTGAATTTAGGTTATGTTTTTTTTTTTTCATATTTATTGAAAAGTCTTGTATGTGCCATCCTCAAGCAACAAGTGATGTTATTTTAATTAAGGAGAATATGGTGTGACTTCTTTTTTGGCAATGGAGTGAGAATGCTTGATTCAATAACATTACTTTAATCCTACTGATAGAGTAATGTTTTACATTCTACTAAATTCATGTGAATTTGGATGAAGAAATTGTTAAAATACATCCCAACTTTCAAAGTTTAAGGTCTTTTTCACATACATGGTCATTCTTCCAAAAACAACATATTGAATAGAACCAAATTATTAGTCCTTGTTTTTTTATAAGTTTTTTTTATATTTAACATTTAGTCCTTGTTTGAGAAATGGTAATGGTCTAAATTATTATAAAAATAAAACCAAATGCCTCCTAAAAAGACAGCTTGAAGGATGTATATTTTTGTTAGAAGCTGCTCTTTAAGAAGAAGTTGTGTAGCAGGATTGAAAAAATTAGGTAATTAATAACAGTCATATTAGTGGGACATATATATGAGGTATAAATTAGGTAATTAATTGTGTATATATCTTGTAGCAGATTAATAAAAACCAAGAATGGCTAGACGAAGAGTTAGATCATAAATAGGAAAGTTATTTAGAATATTGCTATATGTACTTAGAATTTTACATATAATATCTCTCGTTTTGTCAGTCTATTTTTGAAAATCAAATTTTAAATTTTATAATTTTCTTCATATCTATTGACTTTTTCAATCCTTTCTTAGCATCATGTAATTAATTTTTAATTTTTTACTTGTGGTGCAGGAATCTGCTCTTTGACAGATTACACAAAAACAAGTGAAGGAAAAGCTGATTTGTTTTTGAAGTGTCGATTCAAAGTTGAAATTTTGGCCTAATAAAATTGCAGTACACCTCCCATTGCTTTTAGTTTCATTCACAAATATTTTTGTGCATTTAGTTTAATTTCATACTTCAGTTTGGAAGAATATGCTTATCTAATAAGTCGTTAGACTTGGCTAGGATGAAACTAGCATCCTTGTTTCTCATTTAGATGATTTGTGTTTGTTATCATTTAAATTTGTTTTTTTCTTAAATGTATTGTGGACTCAAGAGTATAAAGTATGAATTCAAATATGTACGTTGAGGATATTTGAATGAACTTGATGACATGTGTGTTGGCAACTAAATATGAATTTCTCCAAATCTAACATTTTTTAATTTATTACCAAGCAAATAACTATCATAAAAGATTTAAATATTATGAAAAAAACACTCATGTACTACTAAAAAAAAAGTGTGCAAAATCTAATATGGCAGAGTATCACTTTTTAAACATACTTTTTGCGACAGATATTTTGATTTTTGGTGGCGACAATTGGTTGCCGGAAAAATTATATTTCAGTCAATTTTGAATGTAGCCGCAAAAATATTTTCTTGGCTTTGTATCAGCGGCTACTCCTCGGCGACAATATTTAGCGGGAAGAAACCTATTGCGGTGATTTTTATATTATTCACGGCATCTCTTAATCGCCGAAAATAGCCTTATTTTTTGTAGTAAAATTGTAATGACATTTCATATATATAGGCTTTAAAACACATTTTCCTATTAATTAATTTGTGATGACCTATATATATATATTATTTCATGATTACTCATGTTTAGTTTCTACTGGTGTTGTTGTGCATGTATGGTTTAAGCTGCCTTATACCATATACGATATCGTCATCTTCAATTTTTATTAGTGTGGAACCCATTCCAAGGTCAGCTTGAGCCACCATCAACGCTTATCATCAGGGGCGGACCCAGCTTGGTGCTTGGGGGCTACCGCCCCCTCAAGGTTTTTAAAAAATTAAATTATAATAAAAATATATATAATTATATATATAATTAAAATTCTCTCTCAAATTAAAAATAAATAAAAGCTGCCCCTCCCAAAATTTTTTTATTAAAATTATTCATCTAAATCTTAATATATATCCATTTATATTCTAACTTTTAATTTCACTTAAACTCAAATTACAACTCATATAATCTCACAGTTACTCAACTAACAGTCTAACTCTAATAAAAAAATTAATAAAAAAATTGATTATAAATTTATATAATTGTAAAATTGATTGATTATATTTACTTATTTAGTTTCAGTCTAACTTGTATGATTATGAGATAGAGTTTGTTAAAAATTTAACAGCATTACATCATTACTTATTAGAAAATTCTTAAATTTATTCTTAATCTATAAATTTTTCTTAAATCATAGAAAAATATGAATAAGTACTTAAAAATATTTGATTTTTTTTTAAAGAAAAAGACGTGAACAATTCAAAAATTAATATGCATTTAGAGAGCTCGTTAATAACAAAATATGACATTTTTATCACTGATGATCATCCTTATAACATTTATATTTATTGTATATTTTATCGATCGCCCTCCAAATACAAAATTCTAGTTCCGCTCCTGCTTATCATGCATCTTACATTCTCATGCATATTAATTGGCACTATATATATATATATGCTTATGCTATTAGTTATTTTTCATAAAAATAATTGTTTTCTACAAAAATATTAATAATTTCTTTTATCAAAACGTGTCAATTATTATTGTAGATAATCATTTTCGTTTAAAATAACTGATCATCATAAATATTTTTTATTTTTTCTTGTAGTGTGCCTCTCTCGACTTCCGGCAAATATATATAACTTTATAGTAATTACCCTCCCTTTTATATAGGTAATAGTTATTTTATATAGCATTCACAAGATTAATACATCATGCTGATGCTTAATCGGTTCAGTTCGATCCTTGCATTAGAAAAAGAATTAGTAGCCCACGTGGCATATGATTATTGTAAAGACAACTTAGTTCAGGTATCTTATTGTAGTGTAGTGGAAAATAAAAATACGAGAAATTACATGACAATGATTTTCCCGCCGTTTAATATAGACGGCCTCTTCTTCCGACGAAAATCACAACATGACTTCCCAAAACGTATTTCCTATTTAGCCCAAAAGCTATGGCAGATCATTAACAGTACTTCTCGGCCAACTGTTAATCCTCTAGCTAAGTGGGCAAAAACCAGTCTCCTAAATCGATGGAAAACGGTGTCAACGATGAGCATGATCATCAAGATCTTAAACCAGAAGTGAGTATTTCATCATCATCATCTGCAAGGTTCTGGATTGAATCAAAAAAGTTATGGTACATTGTGGGTCCTGCAATCTTCAGCCGCGTCGTAAGTTTCTCCATGAATGTCATCTCTATAGCCTTTGGTGGCCACCTCGGCAAGGTTGAACTTGCTGCCCTTTCCATATCCATCAATGTCATCGTCGGCTTCAATTTGGGTTTCGTGGTAATTCAACTATGTGCTCTAAATCCTGTTTGTCTCACTGAATCCTAGAAACTTTTGTAGTTTTATGTAAATCGTATTCTATGTAAGCCGTTAGCTCTAGAAAAAAATGAGTTTTTAATTGTGATCAAAAGATTATTGGTGGCCAATTTTAAGTATAAATTATAATCATTTTCTTAATATTAACTAGCTATATATAAATAATTTTTTAATATATATTATAATAAAAATAATTTTATAATTTAACATATTGACATTAATATAGATCATCAGTTTATGAGACTATTTTTATAATCTATGGATGTCTAGAATGGATTTATTCTGAGAGTTCTGAAATTTAGTTAGGGATGGCGAGCGCCTTGGAGACTCTATGTGGGCAAGCCTTTGGGGCGAAGAAGTACCATATGTTGGGAATATACTTGCAAAGGTCATGGATTGCGCTCTTCCTTTGTGTTATTTTGTTCCTACCCATTTACGTTTTCGCTGGTCCGATTATGAGACTCATTGGACTGCCCGACGAGGTGGCGAGACTCTCTGGGTTCGTGGCTCTTCGGCTCATACCGCTGCAGATCGGATTTATGTTTCTGTTCCCAGTGCAACGATTCTTGCAATCCCAGCTCAAGACCTTTGTGATTATGTGGGTTTCTTTTGCGGCCTTACTGGTTAATTTGCTGCTTACTTGGCTCTTCCTTTATGTGTGGGATTTTGGGATTGTTGGTATTGTTGTTGCTTTGGACATCTCTTGGTGGGTTCTGGTTTTAGGGTTGTGTGGGTATGCTATGTTTGGTGGATGTCCTGAAACTTGGACTGGATTCTCTGCACAAGCCCTTTCGGGTCTCTGGGAGTTCATCAAACTCTCTGTTGCTTCCGGAATCATGCTCTGGTACGTACATATCTGAGAATTGGTATTAAACAAATTTCCATATTTTTGTGAAAATCAGCACATTTGGTTTATTGGGTTTAGATAGTTTTGTTAAAAAGAATAAAAAATGGTTCTTTCGCTGGTGATGAATACAGCTTGGAGAACTGGTATTATACAATATTGATGTTGATGCCTGGCTACTTGAAGAATGCTACAATTGCAGTGGGTGCCTTGTCAGTCTGGTATGAGATTAGTACGATCACCGTTTTTTGTTGTTGTCTGTAATTGGCTAAAGATTCTAACACACACACACACACATATATATATATATATATCTAATCTTCTGCAGCATGAACATTAATGGGATCGAGCTCATGATCCATATCGCTTTCTTTGCTGGTGCAGGGTATCATTTCTACCCCTTTCTCGCACATAATTTTGGATGTTTCTTCTTTCTGAAGGAGTACTAGTACTGCAGATCGAAAATCTATCCCATATAACTTTGTTGTAAATCCGACTCTGTGGGATGCCATACATTACAATATATAAATTATCACGTTCCGAAGTAAAAATTAATAATAATAATTATTATTATTATATTCAGACAAGCACAACTCACATGATATACACGTTGAAGCTCTTTAACACTTTCATGGGGACTTTAGTTAACTGCTTATGTCTCAAATCGGACAACAAAAAGAGTTGTAATCATCAATAATGTTAATTATGCTGGATGGATGGTTGGGTCTTGAATGATACTAACAAGATATTGATATTATTTTGATCTACATTTACTAAAATTGTTAGGTTTTCTTTATTCTATATAGTAAAATTAAGTGCGAAACTTGATTTTTGTCGTGACTATTTTCATGATAGAGTAAGGGTGGCCAATGAATTGGGAGCTGGTAATGGCAAGGCTGCAAAATTTGCAACTAAGGTGGCTCTGTCCTATTCAGCTGTGATTGCACTCTTTTTTTGCATGCTAATCCTAATAATCGACGACAAGGTCGCATATATCTTCACATCAAGCACTGATGTCATCCAAGAAATTGATAAGATGTCGTACCTCTTAGGGGCCACAATTCTATTCAACGGCATTCAACCAGTCTTATCGGGTAATTCTTTTAGTGCATTTGATAAAATATTTACCCTAATTACTGGTCTTTTCTCCACTAAATTAAAGAGATGATGGACCATTTCTTCACTAAATATGACAGGGGTAGCTGTCGGATCGGGAAGACAAGCAACAGTTGCATATATAAATATTGGATGCTACTACATTATTGGTCTTCCTGTTGGAATCCTAATGGGATGGATCTTTCACTTGGGCGTTATGGTACGGTATTTATATATATATATATATATATATGAGTTTAGGGACAGAATTATGATTTTTCCTCTCTGTCTAAGAACAATTACCATAAAAAAAAAATTACTTGTGATAAGAATGAATTCATTTTGATAGAAAACAAAAATTGGTGATTTTCATAATAAATAGCTTATTACAAATAAGTATTTTCTTAGTGTTAACGAGTGATCTTGCCTAATTATGGATTGTATTTTCTTTCGAATATTACTATTAAATGCTAAAGCCACAATTCTGTATTCTTGACTAGAATCTTGATTGTTTTTTTTTCTTTCTTTTTTAACATAATAATTAAGTAATTATTTTTTTCATGATATTGTAAAATTAAAAAAAATATTTTAAAATGTTAAAAAATGTATGAAAAAAGCAAAAAAAAAAAAAAAAAAAAAGAAGAAAGAAATACACTGGATAGGATTTTGTCAGAATCTCCATTGCACATATAGAATTACTCTACTAATATTATATATATATATATATAGGGTGATGTTAGTGGTATTATCGCTAATATTAATTTTTTTTATTTTAAATATTTTTAAAAAATATAGAAAAAATATTAATGCATTAATAATAACTTTTTTAATTATTAAATAAAATAAAAATTAAGAAAATAAAATATTTGAAGTATCAAAAGAAAATTTCAAACTTGATGGTATATTACCATTAATTGTTTTGTATGCTTTGGTTGACGAAAAAATTTACTCATTCTCTTACTATTTATATAGTTTTTGCACACCATATTTTATTTTATTTTATTTGTAATCAAATATTTAATATAAAAATAATAAATAACAAAATTAAATTATTTTTTAAAAAAATAAAAATAAAAAAATAAAAAAAATAAAAATAAAAAATAAAAAATAATAGTGTGTGAAGAATGAAAAGTTGTGTAAAAATCCCCTTGGTTAACTGGGTGAGTCAATCGAGGATCAATCATTTCAACTACCTTTAAAAAGATAAGAAAAAAAACGTTTAAGCTTTCATGATGACATTTTACTCTTCAATTTCGGACATTATCCTGGCTATAATTAATCAATATCTGAGCATGTTAGGATATGCATTGGTTAATGATATATATACACACACACAAGGAGTCGAAAGTGTGATATAATATATCATCATGTACATGTTTATAACTCTTTAAATCAAGTTTTTCTGGGTTAATACTTATGCAATTAAGTTGGGGATAACAGGGTATTTGGGGTGGGATGGTCTTCGGCGGGACGGCTGTTCAGACTATGATATTAGCCATCTTAACAATGCGAACTGATTGGACAATGCAGGTAGCTTGGTTTACACATTATCCTGGCTATATGTTTATTCATATAAATTACTCATGAATTATATGTTTCTGGATTTGCTGTAGGCTGAGGAAGCAAGCAAGCGCATAAGTAAGTGGACAAACATCCCTATCGACTCAGAAGACCAAGCAGAAGTAGTTGATCATGACAAACAAAATTCAAGTTGATATATGGATCGATGCCAAACCTTAAACCAGAGGTTTAGCAACAATATTAACCAAATTGCTTATTAATTAATGCTCTTTTGGTAATTTATATATGTTTGTATTTTAGAACTCAATAATAATTTGTATTTTGAGCACGAGCCTTTCCGTTCAATTTTATATCAGGTTTTTATAAGTTTAATGCATCATGGGCATTATAAGAAAAATGAGTTGTAGTGACCAGATAATAGCAACGAAAAGATTATTTGTGACTAATTTTGACTGTAAATAATTTTTTCGTCGCTATTATCTGGTCACAACAGTTTATTTTTCTTGTAGTGGGGATTTCATGATATATATATATATATATATATAATTCGTACATAAATTTGACATACACACTACAATAGAAAGGCTCTATTGAATCTAAAAGTTTAGACACTAAAAGTCTACATCATCTTGCTAATTGTATTTTCTGTCTCAATTTGATCGATGCAAAATACTCATTATTAATGACTCTCAAAAGGTCCATCCCATTCAAAAAGGTAAATGTCACAAAAATATTGTTTTTGCGTATAAATATATTTGATGCTAATATTAATTCGTGTCAGAAAAGAGTTAGCCCTTAATAAGAAAAGAGTTAGCAACAATATTTTATTTTATAAAAGTTGATCTCGTCACAAATAGAATATTACCGGGACACAATAGTTGTATATTTTGGTAAGAATATTACCTACCATAATGTTTTTGTCATGAATAGTGTGTTTGTGACCAGTAACACTACTATTGTGACAGATGCATGATATCCCAGATGAAAAATACCTTATATAGGTTTTTTGTGACAATATTAATTCCATTTGCGACCGTGCATTATTGTCGAAACATTGAAAATCTTCATTCGGTCCTCTGCTAACACTTTATTGTGGCAATTTTTTTGTTTTTTGTTTTTTTACCGTGTTGTATTGTTGAAACAATTAGGTAATCTACTTTTGATTTGTGAAACTTTATTGTGAGAAAATTAATTACATTTACGGCTGTGCTGTATCGTCAGAAAGTTTTGCAAAAAATTTTGGTCATGTGAATCTCTTTGTTGTGGCAAAGTTAATTTGTGTTTGCGATCGTGCTGTATCATGAAAATATTTATAAACTTGCTATTGGTCTTGTAAAGCTTTATTGTGGTAAGATTACTTACATTTGCAAACCTAATTGTATTGTCGAAAATTGGTTTCGTCATCTTAGGCAAGTTAATTATGTATGCAAAAATCTGCAAATTAGTCACTTTTTAAGATAAAATAAATTGTTGACCATCATGTCCAGAATCTCGATCTTACAAATACTCTATAGGTTCCTATATATAAATTGGACTACATTGTTAGTGGTTTTTGCTTTCGTTATTTTTTTCCTTTTCCTTTATCGTGTTTCATCTTTTTGTGTTGTGTTTTAACTATTTTTTCACATTCTGAAAAGCATATATCTATACAGGATTAATGCATATACTCAAAGGGATATCCATAGAACTATAGTTCATATAGGGTAAGGTATGTGCATCAGTTAAAACAATGCCACCATACATATCACATTATCATATTTAGTGATCATTAGCACAACATGGCGGTAGGGTCTAAACCTATACATATGGAGATAATTATTATACTACTGGTTGATACAACAGAGTATTAATAGCACCAAGATAAGTTCTAACAATGTTAAATCAAGAAATATTGTTCAAATTAAAGCCATTTGTGCTCTTAGATCGAGTTGGACGGGCCTGTGGGTGGGCAGCCACTCTTTCCTTCAATAAAACATAGGGCAGGCCCGATTAGCCATTTTATGAGGCCACCTATGGCTCTTGCTTCTGCCTCTTCGACTACCTCTTCAAAGTTCAAACAAAGATTTAAAAAAAAAACGAATATTGAGATTTTATTAGCGAAGGCTTATGAATACTTCTATTGGACAGTCCTATATTATATATTAATTAAAATCAAAAAACAAAAATAAGTATATGATATAAGACTGAAAAATAAAACTTTTATAAATTAAAAATCATCATGCAACAGGGGATAGGGATGAATGATATCAAGAAGATGCGTCCCTTTTGATCGAAGAACTAGTAAACGTGCGTCGATCGTCATGCAACCAATTCATCAGTATCTCGATTTGGTTTCCATAATAATAATAAGAGCAATGCTAGAGAACATCCATTATTTAAGAATATCCATCACACTCATTAAGAATATCCATCACACTCATAATATGTTTAAGAAAATTTCATCAATTATTATATGTAATTCATTTATCCTAAGCATTGCTTATGAGTGCAATGGATACTCTCAATAGTGGATGCTCTAAAGATTTTTTCTAATAATAATAATAATAATATACAGCACGCGGGTTACATTTTTCCAAAAGAAACCTCACCACATGGACATTGTCTTATCAATGTAATGATGATGCCATGAGAAAGGCTAGATTTGTAAATAAATTTTAGACAAAAAAATAACAATACACGGATTGAGTCTAATATTAGAGTACCGTTACTTCAACAAATGAATTACATATAATAATTGATGAAATTTTCTTAATTTCTTAAATCTATTCTTTCATAAAAGTAAATTTCATAATTTGACAATTTATATTATATCATATCCTTTTATAAGATTATTTATGTGTAATTATTTTGTAATTAGAATATTTTTTTTAATATCATGAGTCACGAATTCAATTTCTAAGAATTAATATTATTAAATTGCTTAAATTTAATTTATTTTTTAATAAAATTTTTATATTGGATTAATATTTTGACTCCAAAAACTTATCTTTTATATCCTACATCTGATAGCACCACACGATTACCCACCACATTTTGTTGAGATTAGAGCCTACAATTGGACCAACAATAGCCACGGTTCCACTTGATAAAAATACAACAGTCATATGAGACGATGAGGCCACTCTGTTGAGTGTTAAGGCCAATCTGTTATTCATTTGCAAGCTATAATTATTCCTTTATTTTTTTTATTGTTATTCGTAATCTATAAATAGCAATACGCACTGTATATGACACACATAGAATTGAATACAATTTCGAATCATCCCATTTCCAGCTTTACGTTGTTTCCATTTCTTTGCTACTCTCAACATGATATCATGAGCCATGACAGATACCCCTTTCGACACTGAAAACAATGATTCCACAATGCCTTCCAATTCACAAACCAACCCAAACCATCCTGCGAACCCCTATTCTATCCAACCTGGTGAAGGCGTATCTTCTCCATTGGTTCCTGATTTGCTTACAACTGAGAATCATGTGGTCCGGGCAAGAATAATGTATCACACCCTCAATATAAAAAAAAAATTTGGTTTTATCGATGACTCAATCTCTAAACCCTCAAAACTGATGATCCCTTGTATGCACCTTGGGAACGATGTAATGATATGGTGATAACTTGGATTCAACATTCGGTTGCCTTAGAACACAAATCAAGCATAGCTCATGCCAAAACTGTTGTGGATGTTTGAAATGATCTCGAATGATTCTTGATTCAAAATGCTCCAAGAATTTTTCAGCTGACCAAGTCCATCTCGACACTTACACAAGATGATGATTCGGTTACCGAATACTACAATTGATTGAAAAGTTTTTGGGATGAACTGGAAATCTATGAACTCATGTCGTCATGTACATGTGGCACAATCAAGACCCTGATGGACTATACTCATAGAAGTAGGGTTATGCAATTCCTTATGGGATTACATGACTTATTGGACGCTGTTCGCATGTAAATACTCCTCTATGATCCTCTTCCAGCACTGAATCGCGTTCTATCTCTTGTCCAATAGGAGGAAAGGTGACGTCAACTTCACTCCTCTTCTACTCCGATTGCAATGGCAGCAAAAAGACCCAACCAACGAAGTCATTCTTCCTCATGCAAGGATTGATTATTCTGTTCCCACTACAACATTTTAGGCCATTCACTGAAACGATGCTTTAAAGCCAATCCCAATCTTCCCGTATGCACACATTGCAACATACCAGGCCATACCAAAGACAAATGCTACAAGCTCAACGACTTTCCTCCAGTTCACAGAAACAACTCCAGATTTAAGTCCTACGCTAATCAATCTTTACTTGAACAGGAACAAATCAGCAATGGATCACCTATTACTTAAGAGCAGTACAACCAGCTCATTGCCTTGCTCCAATCCTCTAAGTCTCCAGCAATCACCTCTGCAGCAAACCTTGTTCCAGTTCCTCAACCACCGAAATTTCCCCCGTCTCTAGTATTCACTCTTGCCATGTCGCAAACACATCACACACCTTCACAAAATCATTTTCCTCTTGGATAATTGATACTGGAGCTACAAATCACATGATCTATAGCCCCCATCTTTTCACGTATTACATGTCTTTTGTTTTCCACACCATCAAGCTTCCAAATGGCACAACCACACTGGCCACGCATGTGGGTGATATTCACCTTTCTGATCACATCGTTCTCAAGCATGTGCTATGTGTACCAGCTTTCTCCTTTAATTTACTTTAAGCTAAATCTTTAACTACACATTCCAGGTATTGTCTCATATTTTTTCTAACTCTTGCTACATACAAGACCTTTCATCTTAGAAGACGACTGGCATGGGGACAGTGTATAATGGCCTTTACCATCTTCACCCTTCAACATCAGCTCACGATACTTTACAAATGTTTCTTTCTAATTCCCATTCTAGATATGTTAACACTACAAGTACTTCAAAGTTTAATGAATGCACATTATGGCAGTACAAACTCAGACATAGTTCCATGGCACAGCATGTATTGAATGAAATTCAAAAATCAAATTCAAGGTCTAGGAGTTCACCTCAATTCTCTTGTGAAATTTGTCCCTTTGCAAAGCAACATAAACTTTCATTCCATCAATCTAACACCATGGTTACCAAACCTTTTGATTTAATTTTAGCCGATATTTGGGGACCAACTTCCATACAAGCCTACAATGGCACCTGTTACTTTCTTACAATTGTAGATCAGTTTACCTTATGCATTTGGATCTATTTGTTGCAAAACAAATTAGAAGCCCAAACCTCACTTCAAAATTTCTTTTCCCTTATATCCATGCATTTCAATACCTAAATCAAAATAATCAGAACTGATAACGGTGCCGAATTTTATATGCCAAAGTTTTACAATTCCAAAGGCACAATTCATCAACTGACATATGTTGTCACTTCACAGCAAAACACCCTCGTTGAGCATAAACATTAGCATAATTTGAATGTCGCTAGAGCCTTAAAATATCAATTAGGACTACTATGAAATATCGGACAGAATTTGCTATCACTGCCGTTTATTTGATCAACCGAACACCTTGTGCTAATCTGCACTGCAAGTCACCTTTTGAAAAACTCTACAACCAAAAACCCACATATTCCCATCTCAAAACATTCAGTTGCCTATGTTTTGCCTCTACATTAAACTATAGCTGCTCCAAATTTGAACCCTGAGCTAGAAAATGCTTGTTCATTGGCTACCCATATGGAATCAAAGGATAAAGGCTCCTTGACACTACCACCAGTTAGATTTTCCTTTCCCGTGATGTGGTATTCCAAGAACACATCTTTCCTCTCAAACAACCACCTCATTCGATCCCCTATTTGTCTGCTTTCCCCACTAACCGTCTCAATCCAACACCTTCTGTTTATACAGATTTTTGTGAAGTCCATCACCAGGAAGACCATATCCCTTCTCCTACCTCCATCGACAATAGTCACATTGCCTCCCCTTCACCATCTCAACCCAACCTCACAAATAACACTCCCTCCCCACCGTTACGATGATCCACTAGAATTCGAACCGCCCCTGCATATCTCAAGGAATTTCACTGCAATGAATTGTCTCCATCGACGTCGAACTCCAAGTTGGAAGCCACTGGATCTCCATCTCACACAGGTTTGCATAACCCATAACCCATATCCCTTATCGTCTGTCATATCTTACAAATCTTTATCTCCATCATTCAAAGCATTTTCCACTTTTATCTCTATCCATACCGAACCCAAGTCACACATTCAAGCTCTTAAAATCCTATTTGGCGCGACGCGATGGAGTAGGAACTCACTGCTTTAGAGGTCAATGAGACATGGTCCATCGTTGACTTACCTTCTGGCAAGAAACCGATTGATTGAAATTGGATTTATCACTACAAATTCAAAGCTGATGGCTCTGTTGAACGTGCTAAAGCACGCTTGGTGGCAAAGGGTTTCACTCAACATGAAGGAATAAATTGTCATGACACATTCTCCCCTATTGCCAAGATGATTTCCATTCGCACCTTGCTTGCTGTAGTTGCCATAAAAGGATGGGATTTGCAGCAGTTGGACATTAACAACACATTTCTATACGAAGACCTTGATGAAGATTTATACATGCGGATTCCTCCTAGCTGCCTCAAACGAGAATCAAGTCTGTAAATTACGGAAAAGCATTTATGGTATTCAACAGGCATCACAACAGTGGAACACAAAACGTTCATCTTCTCTAGCCAAGTTTGGTTTTGTGTAGTCTAAGTTGGACTATAGTTTGTTCATCAAACGCACAGATTCTTCCTTCACTGCTCTATTGGTCTATATAGATGAAATTATTGTCATGAGTTCAGATCAGACTTTCATCGATGAGGTCAAGAAATTTTTGTTAACCAAATTCAAAATCAAGAACCTAGGCTCACTCAAATATTTCCTTGGCATGGAAATAGCTCGCTCAAAGGCTGGAATCCAAATTTGTTAGTGCAAGTACACCCTGGATATACTTTTTGAGACAGGTTTGCTTGCCGCTAGACCTTCCCCTTTACCAATGGAACCGAATATCAAACTCTAGAAAGATCATGGTAATGTGTTTCACGATCCTACTCAGTATCGAAAATTTGTTGGCAAGCTCCTCTACCTGACCAATACACGGCCTGACCTCAGTTACAGTGTTAATCTTCTGAGTCAATTCTTGGAGACCCCACGAGTACTCCATTATAATGCCCTTCTCAAAGTTATTGGGTATCTTATGGGGACCCCAAGCCAAGGTTTATTTTTCCCTACCACTTTCTCGTTGAAACTCACTGCCTACTCTGATGCCAATTGGGCAGATTGTCTTAAAACTAGGAGATTGACGACTGGGTTTTGTGTATTTATTGGCAAGTCTCTTGTTGCCTGGAAATCAAAAAAGCAGAACACAGTTTCACGATCCTCAATCGAGTTGGGATATAGGGCCATGACAATTGTCGTGTGCAAACTTACATGGCTTCGGTATTTTCTCCAAGATCCTTGCATTACCATTTCTGATCTCGCCACCTTATATTGTGACAACTTAGCCGCGTTGCATATAGGTGCCAACCCTGTGTTCCAAAATGCACTAAACACATTGAGCTGAACTGCCATCTAGTTAGCGACAAAGTCTTGGCTGGGCATGTTGCCACTACCCACGCTTCTTCTTTTGAGCAGTTAGCTGATCTCCTTACCAAGCCCCTGCATGTTTCGATACTCACGCAACTATTGTCCAAGATGAGAGTACTGCATATATACTCTCCATCTTGCGGGGGGCTATTGAGATTAGAGGATGCAATTGGACCTACAATAGCCATGATTCCACCTGATAAAAATACAGTAGTCACATGAGACGATGAGGCCATTCTGTTGAGTCTGTTAAGGCCATTCTGTTATTCATTTGCAAGCTATAATTATTCCTTTATTTGTTTTATTGTTAATTTGTAATCTATAAATAGCAATATGCACTGTATACGACACACATAGAATTGAATACAATTTTGAATCATCCCATTTCTAGCTTTACATTGTTTCCATTTTCCTCGTGCTCTGTTTGCTCTGCTACTTTCAACACCTTACTCCCTCAAACCAAAAAATCCCCCTTTGAGAGTGTCTATCAATCTACATAATTCGATCGACAAAAGGGAGGGTTTGGTTTTTTTGTGACCCGCGCTTCCATCTCTCACTCATAAACCCAACCAATTCTCTTAAGAAGGTCCATTCCAGGAACTCCGATGGACTTACATATAAGAAATTCGGGTCCTTCCACTTCTTCCTCAATCTGAGCTCAATAGGTTTTTCAAAATAATGCTAATTTAATGCCAATATTATGCTATCTTTCTATCATATTTTGATTAACTTCGTAATATTTGTGCATTTTATTGTTATCCTTATGTTTTCACCTGATTTCGAGCTTATTTTTTATGGGTTGCAGAGTAATTTCATATTATACTCAGATGCGCTTGGACTATATGCATTTTTCATTTGGGTTATTTAGTTTTCATGAATGGTTCTCTAAGCTTACAATCTTTATGGTGGGGTTTTATCTATTTCCGTGTTTGAGAAAAATGAATTGGTTTTTTCATGACAATAATGTAGAATATTTTTGCTCTTTAGACTGTGCCCGGATAATACAATATGTTGGTTTCTATAGAATATGTTAGCATTTATCTGTTTCGATGCCCAATTTCTTAGAGTCTACAAGTTTTTGTGCATGAAGTTTGTAATCAATAAGATGGCCCTAGCCTCTAAGTCTGCAAGTCTTTTATGTCTACAATTTCTTTGGGACTGAATTATGTTCTGGATTTTGTTCATCATTAGAAGGCTTGATACAACAACCCAAACCCCTAAAATAGTCTAAATGTGGACCTAAAAGTTTAGTAAAAATTTCCACATCACTTGTAATGGAATTTTGATCAGTTGCATATTCAGCACATAGAGTAACCATTTTTTCCTGTATATAAGAGAAATAATTAATATTGTCATAAATATATAATTAAGTTAAATTAAAACATATAATAATACTTACAGAATTCTCACGAGTATCAAGATAAGCCTGCTCTCCATTACATAATTTTTACAGGCATTGAGAATGTACATTTTGCTCTAAATCTACCATATGGCAATGTACATATAAGATGAAATATAGTTAGAATTCAATATACTTATGTATCATTTATTTCAATTATAATAATATAATATTAATTTTTTACCTTGATCTAAGGTGTTTGCCTCCAAAGATGAATCAATTGGAGAGCTAAGCATCAGTGGAGATGGAACTGGACTTGCCTTCCTCTTGGGTGGCATGATCTCAATCAAAGGCTACATGCATCACATAGAAGACTTGTGAGACTCCAGGTTTTATATATTTTGCGTATGATTTTTATTATTAATTATTGATTTATTTTATCAGTCTTATTGGTGTTTCTATTTATTTATTATTTGAATTATATTATTTATTTTGTTAGTGGTTTTTGTGTAATTTATTGACTTTATTGTTTTCAGTTATTTGTTCACATATTAATATTAATCCTTTCATTTGAATTGCTATCCATATTGTTTTTTGTTTTAATTATTATATTTTATGGTTAGTTTGTTGTGTTTTATTTTGTTTTAATGAGCATTTTATTAGAACTTTTGGATTGGTTCATTAATTTTAACTTATTAAAGTATTAGGTCTTGTTATTTTTATTCGATTTTGTTTGGTGGAATTTTGAGGAGCTACAAATATTATAATTGCACAAAATCATGCTATTATCTTGATTTTAGTTATTTAAAGTATTGTGGGATTTAAAATGTGCATTAGATATATGATTTAAATATATGGCTTTATTCTTTTAAATTATTAGTAAGTTTCATCATTTTTATTAATGATGACAAATATTATTATATAAATTAAAGTTAAGTTAAAATAATATCCTATTTTAATTTCCTTGAGTGTTTTTAAGTTAAGTTAATTTTATGTGTTTTCAAATCAGTGTTTTAAGTACATCGTTTGTCAATTTGAAGACCCCAATATGTAGGATCTATAAATAGCCTAATGAGGTAAGACCATATTTCATTTTCTTCCCTCTCTCTTTTCTCTTTCTCTCTCCTCTCTCTCTCCCGCGCGACACTCACCATGGTCGTTCGGCCTTAGCCCTGCCCAACCTCCACTACTGGTCACCTGATGACACCGCCCCACCACAGGACTCCTCTCCAGCTAGTGAGCTCATCCATGTTGGCAATGTCAACCACGATAGTCTCACTTCCCACCGACAAGCCCAAACTTGAAATGAGTTTCATAGATTTTTACCCATTTTTCGGCACTACCATCGGCCACCATGGCCTCCAACCACCACCGGTAGACTCTTAGCAACTTTCGGCAACTACCTCAACCGTCAGCACCACCCACGGAAACCCCAAACCCATCAAGCCCGAAATGTGTTTTCTCTACTTCGCAGCACCTTCGCGCAGCCCTTGTGCCACCGTGAGCCACCCCTAACCATCACTTTATGCCAGTGACTTTCCCTTTCCCCTAGTGAGCAAATCCCACCACCAGTAGCCCCCTTTCATCTCCTTTCTCCTCTACCCGAAATAGGTATAAAACCCAATGGTTTCACTTCATGCCGCCGCCGTCTGCCACCATCCAGCGTCACAGCTATTACCAAAATGCTGTAACAGTCAGTTGTTTGTGTGATTATTTAATTTTGTACTAACATCTCTTTTGGCAGCTTGAAGTGTTAATTAATAATAATAATAAATTAGGAAGTAAGTTGGTTGGGCCTGAGATCATTAAAAGGAGGAAGAGAAAACTCCGTAGTTGGGAATTGTTTGGGCTTGGATATGTTTGTGGTATTTATTTGTTGGTTGTATAATTGTTTGGTTGAATGATTTTTACTTATTGTGTGATAATGTCATGTCATTCAATTTATCCATGCACATGCATTTGTATTTAATTGTTGATGAGATCCATTATGGGAAAGGAAAGATATGATGATGATGAGATCCTTTCTGGGAAAGGAAAGATATGATAATGATGAGATCCTTTCTAGGAAAGGAAAGATATGATAATAATGAGATCCTGTTTGGGAAAGAACATATATGATGCTAATGAGATCCTTTCTAGAAGAGGACATATATGATGATGATGATGGTGATATCCTTTCTGGGAAAGAATATTTTATGTGCTATGCTCTTTTATGAGAAAGGGCAGTTCAGTGTCAGAGTGAGATTTCTTTTTAAAAAAAGAAATCTCTTGTGTGATTTTTATGTTTGCTTGATTGAAAATTTAAGCGTACTGTTGTTTGTGTATTTGTTTGTATACTAACTGTTGCTTACTAGGATTCATATCTCACTAGTGGATCGCGCTCACTTACAGTTCCATTTTATAGAATCTTACATTTTGATGCAGAGAACAAAAATGAGCCTGAAAAGCAGGCTCCGTTGGAAGACTAGATTTATGATATGATGAAGAGAGGGATTGTGAATCCCGAATATTGTTTTTTATCATTATCATTTTCTGTTGAATGAGTGCATTAATCTCCTTTGGGAGAATTTTTATTTTAGATTGATTTGTAATCTTAAAGAATTCTTGGTGTTAGAATGGTTGGCTTTTATTTATTTCCGTTGCGAATATCTATTTGTATACTTATTACATGCCTCACACACACTCTTGGGCATTAAGCGATGAAATGATTGATCCGTGTGATGATTATCCGGGTGTCGTGAGTCCCTCTAAATCCCAGGGGGAGTCGTGGGCACCACAAGACTAGTCACAACAAAACACATCAATTATCTATATCCGTTTTAGTGGACCACTCGCCTTCTACATCTGTAAATACATTAGATGAATTCACATTTTCTTCAACTATCCCATAAGTAATTTCAACCTCAATGTCTCCCTATGCAAACGGGTCATATCATATTAGCTCAAATCTGTAAACAAGTAGAAGACAAGTTGACTCTCTTAGTATGCTTTTTGAGTAGAAAAATCATTTTTCTCTTTATTAAGTACATTCTCCTTAGAAATAATATCATATATATTTCTTGAAGAAAACTTTTGTACTACTCTCCATTGATTTTCTAACTCAGGATTATTTAAATAAAATGTTTGAGATGCTTGAAGCCAAAATAAAATGATAATCTTCGTATTATTTTCTAGATGTATCGATACTTAGAAAAATAACTATAATCGCACACTCCCCTTCTCGGATTATTTAAATCCCACAAATCACATTTAAATAAATATACCAGAAGTTCCCCCTAATATTTCAAACCAAGTGTATCCACAATTATCCCATAAAAATTTCTGTTATCTCCTACATGAATTTCTTCTTCTAGGACACCACTATTTTGAGTCATTCTATGACATTCCTACTCTATTGTGTGATATTTTCTTCCTCAAGAAATACACTCAAAATATTGAACTATGCATTTTGATGGACCACACGCTAAAACATACAATTCGTCCAAGACATCGTTAGAATTTTTGCCATACATTTGCATAACATATAATATTGAATAGAGTATGAACATATATATAACTACAAAATCACTAGATAAAATAAGTTAACAAAATAAAATTGATAACTTAGTCATTAACCACTGTTCAATCCATTGAGGAAACTCTTCTTCATGTTTCTTGTCTATATCAATTGCTTCTTGTTCTTTGAGCAAGTTAATATGATCACTGAAATATAAATATAGTATGTAATTAATAAGTAACTTAAAAGATGTTTCCAAAATCATTAAAATATCAATTATTAAATAGGAGAACTTACTTCAAGTGGCTTTCTATCTCGGAACAATTGTTTAACGCATACTATTGAGTTTTATCAAACTCTCTTCTAGACAAATCATAACCACGCCTACACCAAGTGAGCATATGTGTTGGGAAAATATAAAAATTACATTATTTTGTCTTACATGGATGACATCAAAGTTCTTTTCTGGTCGATCATATTTTATGTCAACCCTATGGAAGTACTTTGAACAAAATGTATGTTACTCATCGTTGATATAAGTTTCTATAATTGACCATTTTGGGCGAGCTTTGTTCCCCACTATAGGCTTTAATTTTTCAAGAAATCTTTCAATAGGATATATTTATCTATACTGAACTGGTCTTGCAAGTCAAACCTCACATGGCAAATGAACAACTAAGTGAACCATTATATCAAAGAACGATGGTGGTTAAATGCTCTCCAGCTTACACAATATTATAACAATCTCTCTTTTCATATGGTAAATACTCTCTAGTTTATATAGCATCATAGTAATTTTTCTTTCACACCAGCCATCTGGCTTGAAGTGCCACTCTTGGTATTAATGTCTATTGTCGTGACTAAACCACGACCACAACGTATCAATCTGCATGCTTGGGGTCGGTCAAATTCGGCTTAGAAACGAAGCAAATATATGAGAAAATGAAAACTACTTAAACGGTTTACGTATAGAAAAAGTAATCTCTCTACATTATGACATTTCATATAGGTTTTAAAACACATTGTCCTATCAATTAATTTGTGATGACCTATATATATATATTTTTTATTTCATGATTACTCAAGCTTAGTTTCTACTAGTGTTTGTGCGTTAATCATGTTGTGCATGCATGGTTTAAGCTGCCTTGTATTATATATGATACGGTCATCTTCAATTTTTATTAGTGTGGAACCCATCCCAAAGTCAGCTTGAGCAACCACCAACGCTAGTTATTATCCATGCATCTTACATTCTCATGCATGTTAATTGATAATATTAGTTTCTACTGGTGTTTATGCGTTAATGTTGTGCATGCGTAGTTTAAGCTGCCTTGTATCATATTATATGATACCGTCATCTTCAATTTTTATCAGTGTGGAACCCATCCCAAAGTCAGCTTGAGCCACCACCAACGCTAGTTATCATCCATTCTACATTCTCATGCACGTTAATTGATTATATATAATATATTTATATATATATATATATGATTTTATGTACCATACTATTATTATTATTTTATTTCAATAAATAAGATGTGACACTTATATTAATATTGAATAATTATTTATTACATACTTTTAATTTATCATTCATTAATAATGAATGTGACACGTATAACACATTACAAGAAAAATGACATTTTGTAGCTAGTTAATTTCAATTAAATGACTATTTATAGTTAAAATTAATCGTAAATAATATTTTCTTCACTATTCATTGATCATAAAAACTAAGATTTCTTGTAGTGATATTACTTAAACACATCAATAATTATTATCATAGATAATCATTTTCATTTTAAATGATTCATCATAAATAATTTTTATTTTGTTTTTAGTTTGCCTCCCTCGACTTCCATCCAATATATATTGCTTTATAGTAATTACCATCCCTTTTATATTGGGTAATAGTTATTATATATAGCATTCACAAAATTAATACATCATGCATCATGCTTATTAATAGTTCAGCTTGATTCTTGGATTAGAAAAAGAATTAGTGGCCCACGTGGCATAAGACTACTGGTGTCTGCTCAGCACAGATCATTACTTCCTGCTATCCTAGTTTTAATTTGTACTATAGTTAAAAATAAAAATACGAGGAACATAACGAAGCTTTTTCCTGCAGGTTAACATGATAGATGGCCTTTTTCTTCCGGCGAATCAAAACATTACTTGAAGTATTGAGAAATGAGAATTTATATATATATTATAAAATAAGAATATATCTATAAAGTAACATTAATTTTATAAAATAATTTATAAAAATATTTATCCTTTATAACATGTGAAAAGTCAACACCAAAATATGTACCCTGTGTAAACATAAAAGAATTTGGCTAAAATTGCAGGAGAATACTTTATGGCAGGTACCAACGGAAGAATTTGAAAATCTAAACTTATCAAGATAAGGCTGCATATTCTTTTTATCAAGAATGAAATCTGCATATGGCTCAATGCTCTCTTATTACAACACTCTCCTATAAAAAGAGAGGAAATCTAGAGTTGATAAGTAGTAAGAAAAGGGGCGAGTGGTGTGGTGTAGAGCTGCACCAACAAGGTGCAAGGGAGCTGCACCATGTGCAGCTGAGATGAGCTGTGAAGAAAGAATGAGAGAGCTTGTTGATTTATGAGAAAATGGAGAGTTAAGTTGAATGGGATCCTCTGTACCATGTCGGTTGATCCCAACAGTATCACTCTTAGTCTTATTTAGCCCAAAAGCGATGGCAGATCATTAACACTTCTCGGCCAGCTGTTAATCCTCTGGCCAAGTAGGCAAAAGGGAGTCTCCTAAATCGATGGAAAACAGTGTCAACGGGGAGCATGAACAAGATCTTAATCCAGAAATGGAAGACACCACATCATCGTTAAGGTTCTGGATTGAATAAAAAAAGCTATGGTACATTGTGGGTTCCGCAATCTTTAGTCGCGTCGTAAGTTTCTCCATGAAAAGGGCAGCGAGTTCAACCTTGCCGAGGTCATGGCCACCAAAGGCTATAGAGATGACATTCATGGAGAAACTTACGACGCAACTGAAGATTGTAACATATATATCTAATCTTCTGCAACATGAACATCACTGGGATCGAACTCATGATTCATATCGCTTTCTTTGCTGGTATAGGGTATCATTTCTGACCCCTTTCTCTCACATAATTTTAGTCGTTCTTTCTTCTTTTTGAAGCGCAGTACTACAGATCGAGGATCTATCCTATATAATTTGTTATAAATCCGAATCTGTGATTACAATGTAAATTAGCACATTCCTTTTATCACATTCCCTTGTTTTTCATGAAGTAAGATTTAATAATAATAATTAAATTTAATAATAATAATTAGAGAAATGATATTGGTATAATTATAAACAAACGACTCATAATCCCTTTAAAAAAATGAGTAAACGAGGATCCCACATAATAAATATAAAAAATTAATTTTTAATAGTATATTTTATTATTTTTCAAAGTATTTGTGTGGTATTACGCGTTCTACGATTATATATAGTATTATTATAATAATTATGTTCAAACAAGCATGATTCACACGATATACACAATGATGCTCGTTCTTTTTTTTTTTTAGAAAGAAGAACAGGTTTCCATTAGTAAGGAAACATTAATTACAACACATCGTCCGCAACTATATGCGAAATACAATCAAGAGCCAGCTCTAAGTCATACAAATCTTCAGAACAAGTAAGACAAGATTTGGCTAATCCATGTGCTGCTTTATTAAAATCCCTCCTAGTATAAAAAGCAGACCAATGCGAGATGGATTTTAAGATCATCCTTGCGTATGCAATAAGGAGGCCATCATAACTCCAATCTGTATTGAGTTCTCGCAACAGGTTAATAACTTTCAAAGTATCCCCTCTAATCGAACTCTATGAATGCCAAGATCTTTGTAAAATAAAACTTCCAAAAGGAGGGCAAGAGACTCCCCACTAAAAGAACACAAATGAAAAGATCTTTGTATGGCCAGCAGCCCACAGCCCAGGCCCATTCTAGGGTATCAAGAGACCGGCCCAGCACACCAAAACGGTGCCGTTTCACCTCAGGTACTAGATTTTCGCCCTTCTCCTTTCTTCTTCTTTCTTCTCTTTTCTTTTCTTTCTTTCTTTCTTTTCCTTCTGCTTCCGTCGGTTACCACTCTGTTCTTCTCATCCGCACTTCCCGCACGCAGCTCCACGTCCCAGCGGTTGTTGCAACAAGATGAAAGTGCTCCCGCCCACTCCTCAGATATTTAATTGGTGTGCTACGGATCTATCATCACCAGACGCTCTCCCTCCTCCTTCGGCAAACCATTTCTCTGCTGGGTCTCCTCTTCGCCGTGAGCCCTGTTTTTCCATTCACCCAAATTCGCGCCGGTAATTCATCTAAATTCCTTCTCTCTTTTCTTGCGTTTTTGCTATCCATGTAAGGTTTGGTTATGGGTTTTAATCATAGTTAATTTGTGGGTTTCCGGGGGGGGATGAAGCAGAGCACAGGGAAGACCAAATCCGACGCATTAGCTGTCGTTCTTGCGGGTTGCTCTCCCTTATCAGGTAGGTTCCTCAGATAGTTTTGAATGGGTGTTTAACGTGTGTGTTTTAGGTTAGAGTTTTTCTTTTAAAATTTTTGGGTATGTCCGAGGGGTAGTATTGGTGTGCTGTTCAGAATTTTTGTTGATGAAATCTTGCCGTTGTTGGTACAAATTCTTGCTGTTTTTTTTTAGGTACTGCTATAGCCGTGGGTTGGAGTATTTTTTTTAGTTGTGATGTTGAATTTTGAGAACTCGTTATTATTGTGGCTGGCTAGACCGCTTGGTTGTGTTGAGGTTAATAACCATGTTGCTGAATGATTTTTGGGTGATTGGTCTCGTTGGGTTTGTAAGCTGGAAAATTAGGAATGTATGTTCATGTGAGCGTGGGATAACAACCCGGAAGTTGGGGCTGGTCAGCACGTTATGGGGGTTGTTTGACTTAATATTTGTAACAAATTGTAACGCTTTAAGCTAGTGTAGTTTGAAGAAATGAGTGTTGCAAAATTTTTCAGATTTGGAACTTTAGATTACCATTTTTATACTTATAGATTGGGTTTGCTGGCCGTTAATGTTAAGTTCTTTTTTTTAAATAGGTGACGAGAATCTTAGAGATCGGATTCCAAATTTTGATAATTCGCTTCAGGAGTCAGGTAAGCGGGGCTCCTATCCTAGATTTACATAAAAAGAAAATTTGTTTGAGGTTGGTTTTTATAAAATGTGCATGTTCTGTTTTTTTAAGAAAAATGTGAAAAACAACCTCAATATACGTTTTTTTTAAATAGGCGACGAGAATCTTAGAGATCGGATTCCAAATTTTAATAATTCGCTTCAGGAGTCAGGTAAGCGGGGCTCCTATCCTAGATTTACATAAAAAGAAAATTTGTTTGAGGTTGGTTTTTATAAAATGTGCATGTTCTGTTTTTTTAAGAAAAATGTGAAAAACAACCTCAGTATACGTTTTATGCATTAGCCCATGAAAATTTATATGATAGAGAAATTTTTCTTTTGACATGAAATGTGTAGACATGAGCAATATTTGACATATTTCTGAACTATGCATAAGAGCGAACATTAATTTTGATGCTATCTTGTGCATATAAAATAATATGTTTTGTTGTGTTTTTGGCTTGTATGGAAATGGATAAGAAAGTGAAAAATAAGTGGCTTAATATGATATGTTTACGGAAAAACCTTTGGCATACTTATCTGTTTGTCTTTAATTCTGAATATGTTTCGGACATGATTATATGGATTCACGTGATATGGTTGGTACCTCCATGATACAATATGATAGGAGTGCAATCACTTTGGAAACAAAGTGATCCTTTTTATGTGTTACTTTCCTATGTGTACACTCGGGGCTCCGAGAACGAATGAGGGAAAGTCTCACAATATGATACTGCCTGGTTTAGCCACCGGGGATAGCACAACCCTACCACGGGGGTTAAACATGGTATATGTTTGAAAATGGATGAGATGTTACAGTTATTTTTGCCAAAGTGTTTTGAGTATAAAAAAGTTAGTTTTGGTGTATACTTTATGAAAAATAAAGGTTCGCTCAGTTTTTGGATGGTTCATAAGTTTTGGTATTGTTTACTTTGAATAAAAGTTTTTTTTTTTTTTTTCATTACATGCTTAAGGATTTTTATTATAAATGCTCATGATTTACATACTAGTATAGGTGTTTTGCTTACTGAGTTGTGGATGAACTCACCCCCTTATCTATATACATTTCAGATGAAGTGAAGGTCTCGCCTGAGGACCAAGGTTAATATATATTGGGACCAGGATAGGCGGTCATGTTTGGGGTTGAAGTGAAGACAATATTTATTATTTTGTTGTTGCGTTATTTAGCATTTTTAGATTTTAGTGTTAGTAAGATATTTTGATGGGAAGTTTGTGGACCCTATATGATGGCATTTTTTATTTAATGTATGAACTTTATGGATGATTAGAATTTAATTGTTCTTTAAATTTGGAGATGAGGAATTATTTGTGGATTTGATCAGATATATTTTAGATAAAATTTGTAGATAAAAACAGGTCCAAGTCAAACAGGTTGATATTCAGGACCCCCCTTACGGGTACGGGGTGTCACAATCTTTTAGCCCGAAATGTACCAATAGTTTGACGTTCAGAATCTCTAACAATTGCCCATATGCCAATAAAGACTTCCTGTTCTCGAATTGCAACATCCCAATTCAGTTTAAAGATGCCTACAGGGAGTTTAACCCACAATGATGCTCTTTAAACATATATAACACTTTCACGAGGACTTTAGTCAACTTATGTCTCAAACCGGACAACACTAACGTCAAAGATCAGCTAATCATCAATATATAATATTTATGTTGGATGGTGAGATCTTGAATTATACTAACATGATATTGATATGATTTTGATCACTTAAAAATTATAATATATAGAAAATAGTGGAGTAGTATAAATTATACATAATTTTAGTAAATGGAGATGCCATTAATTTAGAGATCTACAAGGGGGGAAGCGGCGGCTGGAATCCTACAAAATATATAAATGTCAATTGCATGTGTCGGTGGTGTAATATTTTGATCTTTTTTTTGTAACCGGCCAGATTTTTATTTGATTTTTACTGAATGCTCTTCTATGTAATATGGAACTCTACAATATATGCTCTTTTATGGAAAATTTGGAGTCATTTCTTTAACCCGTAAATTATGCCCAAAAATAAAGATAAACAATGGGATAACAGTTAATTAATTGAGGGACATTTCGAACATGATTTAGTAGCATACCATGACTTATGTGTAAAACTTTATTTTTGTTATGACTAATTTTCCAGGGTAAGGGTGGCCAATGACTTGAAAGCTGCGAATGGTAAAGCTGCAAAATATGCAACTATGGTGGCTGTGTCCTATGCATCTGTAATTGCACTCTTTTTCTGCATCCTAATCCGGATAATCCACGACTAGTTAGCATACATCTTCACATCAAGCACTGATGTTATCTAAGAAATTGATAGCTAGGATGTCGTACGTCTTAGCGGTCACAATTCTATTCAACGGCTTTCAACCGATCTTATCGGGTAATTAGGTTGTTTAATCTAATCCTCAACCTTGTTTTAGTGCATTTGATGAAATATTTATCCTAATTGTTGGTCTTTTCCACTAAAATAATTGACGGATGAAGAAGATCAAGTAATTTCATTTGAAATCACTGCTGCAAATCAAGAGAGTTATTCTAGTAAAGATCCTGCTGAAGAGTAGAAAATCAAGTTTGCTATACCTGCATGTAACTGAAGATAAGATAGCAATTATTCCACAAGATTTTAGCTGAAATTTAGAGATAATTGTATAGTTGTATAGACATTTAAATCATGTTTACATGTTGCAAATATTTAGGAAATCTATTACAATTGTTTTTATATATATTACTGTAAACTGCAAGCTCTGTAATTCGAATCAATATAGAATTCATTCAAACATTTTCTATCTTGTATTTCTTTACATGGTATCAGATTAGCCGTCAAAAGACCAACGTCTACAAGCCATGTCTTCCTCTTCTTCTGATTCCTCCACCACCATTAATAGTCAACGCTCTCAATCTCTCTATGTTCTTAACTATGTCTAACATAGTAACTGTCAAACTTAGCCTTGATAATTACATTCTTTGGAAGGCACAAATGGTGTTATATTTTCTTGGCCAAGGTCTCTTTAGATATCTTGATGGTACAATTCCCAAACCTCCTAAATTTGTCTCTGTTTCCCATCCATAAACTCATGTCGTCTCCGAAACACCAAATCCTGCCTACTCTCATTGGATGTGTCATGATAATCTTATCCTTAGTACTCTCATATCTTTTTTCACTGAAGGAGTGCTTGCTCAAGTAGTAAATCATACCACTTCGTCTGCTGTGTGGCATTCTTTGGAAAAAAAATTTCCATCCCGCTCTCGTACACGAACTGTGCAGATCTGAAACTAACCAACAACAGTAACAAAAGGCAGCAAGTCTGCCACCGAATATTTTCTCTTTATTAAGCAACTCACTAACGAATTAGCTATTGTAGGATAACTTATGAGTTGTGAAGATGTCATAACCAATGTTCTTGTAAGATTAGACCACGTATATGATAGCTTTGTTGCCTCAATCTTGGCTCGCACTGACAAGATAACAACGAAGAAAATTTACTCGCTTTTGCTCACTACCAAAACTAGACTTTCTCACGACCAAATTTTATCTCCCGCTTAACCTACATCCATTAATGTTGCCCAACAACAATACCATCCATCTCAAAATTGTAGTAGAGGCGATTCTAGGGGACAAGGACGTTCCATTCATGCTAGTTACAACAATACCACAAGTAATACCGATCACAATTCAGTAATTTGTCAAATTTGTAATAAACCAGGACACTCAGCTCGGAAATGCTATTTTTATTTTGATCTATCTTACAAGGATCCAAAGCCAGAAAATAAACAAGCTATGGTCGCTGGTCTTACTGGCACTTGGGACACCGAATGGCATGCTGACACTTGTGGCACGCATCATGTCACTAAAGATCTCAACAATATGAACTTTCAGAATGATGACTATCAAGGTATAGATCAGGTTCAAGTAGGCAATGACCAAGATTTGCAAATCTCAAAAATTGGTTCCTCAAGTGCTTCTAGTTACTAAAATTCATAAGAACTTGTTATCTGTCCAAAAGTTGTGTATTGATAATTATGTCATGAAAAAATCTTTCTTGTGAAGGATTACTCGGGGATGGTCCATCATCAAGACCATCTCATTAGTGGACTCTAACAATTCACATCACAGTCTCACCATCCGCAAGTTTTCTCTACTGTTCATGTTTCTCATCGTGATTGGCATCGTCGTCTTGTACATGCATCCACACTAGTTGTAAATAAAATTCTCTCATTCATCAATGTTCCAATTGAGTCCAATAAAAAGCACTTAATGTGCCTTGTCATTTAAGTCTTCTTCTAATGTTCTCTTATCCTCTTGATTTAATGTTTATCGATGTATAAGGACCATCATCTGTTATTTTTATTAATGGTGCTAATTATTATATTAGTTTTCTTGATGATTATTCCAAGTTTGTGTGATTATTTCCAATGAGACTCAAATCTGATGTTAAATCAATATTTCTTCAATTTCAAGCATATGTTGAAAAACACTTTGAATGCAAAATTAAATCTATCCAATCTGATTGGGGATGTGAGTTTCGATGTTTGTGCAATTATCGTCAACAAACCGGAGTAAATCATAGACTAGCATGCCCTTACCATCATTAGCAAAATGGTTCTATAAAGTGCAAACACCATCACATTGTTGAGGTTGGCCTAAGCATGTTAGCACACTCGAATTTACCCATGCTTTACTGGGAAGAAGCCTTCCAAACCGTAACCTTCATCATAAATAGCCTACCAACACTTGTTTTAAAGCAAAAATCTCCATTTGAAATTCTTTATAATCGCATGCTATATTTCTCCATTATGCGTGTTTATGGTTGCGCTTACTAGCCTAATCTACGCACTTACAATTCATACAAGCTAAACTTTCGCTCCAAAACATGTCTCTTTATTGGCTATAGTCTTGGTCATCAAGGTTAAGAATGCCTTGATTTATCTATTGGTAAAATATATATCTCAAGGCATGTAATTTTTTATGAGAATCTTTCCCTTACACCAAAGAACATATTTCTCCACCCTCTCAACACCATTATGTTCTAATGCCTTATAACATCAATATCTCCCCTTCTTGCAATTCTAGTAATTTGCAATCTAACCATTCTCCTATTAAAAATGTTTCTGCATCTTGTTTATCTCTTCCTACAAGTCCAGCTGAAGCAATCACCAATTAGGATGCCACGATTCCACCAGAACACACATACTTGCTCTCGGATCTGCCACAAAATAGAACATCTTCACCATCCGATGTGCCTGCTATCTCCAATCACCATCTGATGACAACAAGATCCAAGAACAACATTCACAAACCTTGCAAGCACTGTGATGACTATATTTGACATCCTCTACCCTGAGCATTGCTGGCCAAAAGCTCCACAACAAAAGAACCAACCTGCTTTACAAAAGCATCCAAATCAAATTATTGGAGAAAAGCCATGAACAAAGAATTCAATGTATTGCTTCAAAATAGAACTTGATCATTGGTTCGAAAATCACCAAATGCAAATATTATTGGCTGCCAGTGGGTTTACCAAATCAAAAGAAAAGTTAATGGGACTATAGAGCATCACAAAGCTCGACTATTTGCCAAAGGTTTTTACCAACAAGAAGATATTAATATTTTAGAAACCTTAAGTGTGGTTATCAAGCATGCTACAGTTAGATTAGTTCTTTCAGTTGCGGTCACTCAGGATTGACCTATACAACAATTGATGTTCAAAATGCATTTTTGCACGATGATCTACATGAGGAAGTCTTCATGACACAATTACAAGGTTTTATTCATCCTCAATTTCCAAATCATATCTGTAAGTTTCATAAATCATTGTATGGATTACTGCAAGCTCCAAGAGCTTGGTTTTCTAAACTCTCAGACAAGCTCAAGCATTCATGAAAGCAAAGTTGATACATCATTGTTCATTTTTAAAACAAAAACAAAAACTACCACTATTTATGTTTTAATTTATGTCGATGATATATTAATAAACGAATTGAGTTCAACCATCATCAACCGAGTCATTCAAAACTTGAAGATAGACTTTGTTGTCAAGAATTGGGGCTGCTTAATTACTTTCTTGGTGTCGAAGCTCTCAGATAACAAGTAGGTGTCTATCTCACACAAAGGAAATATATAGTTGACTTGCTCAAAAATAGCAACATGGATCAAGCAAAACCATACTCATGCTCTAGTCCGATGGCTTCAACTTGCACTCTCATTGCCTCAAATGGCAGACCATGTGCCGCTGCAAATCTTTACAGAAGCATGGTTGGAAGTATGCAATATCTTACTTTTACAAGACCAGACTTAACCTTTGTAGTCCACAAAGTTAGCAAGTTTATGCATAATCCTCTTAAAACACACTGGCAAGTCGTCAAGCAAATACTTCACTATTTCAAATATACTGTTTCAACAAGTTTGTTAATCTCAAAAGCTGGAAATCTCATCTTCAAGCTTTCTTTGACTCAAACTGGGTAGCAAATCACAATGACAAAAGATCAGTAGGAGCTCATTGTATTTTTCAAGGATCAAACTTGATCTCATGGAGCTGTAAGTAACAACCAACAATGGCACATAGCAACATTGCGGCTAAATACAAAACTTTAGCAAATACGACAGCTGAGTTAATGTGGATAAAATCAATTTTACATGAGCTGAAAATTCCACTTTGGCAACCACCTACTTTTTTGTGCGACAACATTGGTGCTATAGATCTTACATCAAATACGGTATTCCATGCCAGAACAAAACACATAAAGATTGACTTCCAGTTTGTTCGAGATCAAGTTAAACAAAAAAAAAATCGAAAGTTCAATTCATTTTAAGCTATGATCAACCCACAAATGCACTCACAAAGCCCTTATCACCAAAAAAATTCACAGATATAAAAAACAATCTAAATGTCCGTGATCTCCCTTTCAGATTGAGGGAGCGTGTAGAAGATAAAGTGATTTAATCCTGAAATAAATGCTGAAAATTAGGAGAGTCATTCCAGTAAAATCCTGTCGAAGACTAGGAAATCTAATATGCAATACCTGCATGAAACTAAAGATAACATAACATATATTCCACGAAATTCTTCCTGAAATTTAGAGATGATTGTATAGCTGTATAAACATTTAGGAAATCCATTACAATTATTTTTATATATACTGATGTAAACTACAAGCTTTGTAATTTGAATCAATACAGAATTCATTCAAACATTTTCTATCTTGTATTTCTTTACAAGGGAAACTACTTTCTTCACTACATTTATGACAGGGTTAGCTGTTGGATCAGGAAGGCAAGCAATAGTTGTATACATAAATATTGGATGCTACTTCATTACTGGTCTGCCTATTAGAATTGTACTGGGATGGGCCATCCAATTAGGCGTTATGATATGGTATATATCTGAGATTAGCTTCCACATTATGAATTTTTTTTCTATATCTAAGAGACATTACATGAAAAAAAGTTATTTGTGATAAGAATGAATTCATTTGATAGGAAACAAAAATTGGTAATTTTTCATAATAAATAATTTTTTACAAATAAGCATTTTTTTAGTGTTAATGAGTGATATTGCCTAATTATAGATTGTGTTTTCTTTCGAATATTACTATATTATTAGAAACGCTAAAGCCACAATTCTGTATTCTTGACTGGGACTTTGACTAGTTTTTATTTTTTATTTTTTGTTCTTAATGATTAAATAAATATATTTTCATAATGATGTAAATTTTAAAAAAATATTTAAAAATGTTAAAAAATAACAGTGAAAAAGAAATACATTACATGGGATCTCCGTAAAACTCTCCATATGTAAAGGTAGAAGTACTCTACTACCATGTATATAATATTATATATATGTATATGTATATATGTATATATGTTTTGGTTGGCTAGATTAGTCAATCAAGGATCAATCATTTCCACTACCTTTCACATGCAAACAAAAACTAAATAGAGAATAGATAACACTACTAAAAGTTTAAGCTTTAATTCTCCCTCGCTTCTGGGGGTCCTCTCTCCATCCTTGTATGGGGTTCCCTACAGGTTGCTAGATCATGTGTTTTTATTCCCCTGGTCAATCAGGAAGTTGGGAATAAGCTGACAATGGAACCAAGATTGGAGGAATTGTGTGAACTTCTCCCCCTCTCAAAGAGGGAGCAAGAAGGACTTCAAGTGGATGAAGGACTACTGGAAGAAACATTGTTGAGGGGGGAGCGATGCCTACTTATGGACTGTCATTACAATAAAGAAGCCTTCAAACAAACAATGTGGAAGGTATAGAAGCCAGTCCAAAACGTCTTCTTCAAGAACATGGGGCCATCTTTTATTCTTGTGGAGTTTGATGATCAACGAGACAAGGATATGGTTTGAGATGAGGGCCCCCAGTCCTTTGATAACAATCTTATCCTGATGAAAGATCTTGAAGGAGACTTTACACCAGGTGGAGATCGGAGAAGTGTCTTTCTAGGTTTGTTTGCATGACCTCCCATTCAATGCAATAAACGCATGGGAAAATCGTGTGGACATCACTGAGCCTCTCATAGGTGGGAGAGTTACATGCGGTGAGTTCCTTCAAGTGAGAGTGCGGATGGACATCACCGAGCTTCTGATGCGTGGGAAAAGTGTGAATGTAGGCATCCTAGGTACTCATTGGAATCGCTTCTCTTATGAACAAACGGAATAGAGGTTGATGAGGAGAAACTACCTTTTGGATAGTGGCTTCAAGGAGGAAAAAACTCCAATGAGCGTGAACCTTCAGCGTCAGTTCGCAGGAATGCTAAGGACAAGGAACCAGAGGAGGGGCACCCGAGCTCTGCACAAGCAGGAATAGGAACACAGTAGAGCTCTTTGACGAAAAAATCATAAAGTTTTCAAAAGGACACTAGGTAAGCAGCCAAAGCAGCACCCTCTAGTGAGGTGTCAGGAAAACTGGTGGTACCATGTAGAACCATTTCAGCAAGAGGAAGCCTGGTTCTTGATTTGAGGGGTATGCTAGACACCAAAATAAGGGGAAAGCAAGTCAACAAGGGGGATATGATGGGAAACAGACTATTGAGAAGGTTTCTTTTGGCCTCGTGGAAGCTCGAAAACAAAATGACACATTTCAAGCAAGCTAACAGAGGAGCACACTAGTAAGACAGCGAACCTAGAGGGGGTTTGGGTGGACTGCTCTAATATCCATCTAGAAGCCCAACCTACAAAGCCCATAGAAGGCCATGAAGCAAATGTGCAATTGGGTCTAAGGGTATAGCCCGAAGCCCAATTACACAGCAGATGACATAAGAGGGGGGACAATGCAGCTATGCAACCTGGAAACAAACGCTTGAAGATGTGCACAAGCAACCATCAACATGCAGAGACCAATACAATGGTGGCAATTGGTAACCAGCCCGCCAATCACAATAATCTTGATTAGCTAAAACTCCCAAGGGCTTGGGAACCCCAGAGAGTTAGAGCCCTTGGTGATGTCATCAGAAAGGAAGGTCACATGCTTGTGTTTCTTCAAAAAACAAAGCTTAAAGGAAATAACATGTAGAAGTTAAAATTTAATGAACTCCTGTTTAGGGATGAAAAAGCAAGGGGGCGTGAACGCCCTAAACGTCAAATTGCCACTTTCAAGTAAACTTTGAATGACCACCACCTTAATGATTTGGGATATGTAGGAGGCCTTTTCACCTGGTGGAACTAGCATGACACTGATTCCAGTATTTTCAAGCGTTTGGACCATGGTTTGGCGAATGTAAGGTGGAGTCGAATTTTCCCTTTTACAAAGGTAATTCATAGGAGCGCTGGCCATTCCGATCGTGTATGTGAAAAATTGATGTAAAGTGACAAATGATCACATTGCCTTAGGCCTCTCGATGGTAAAATGTGGCCCATGGAAGTATATAATAATTTATAGTTTGAATGTAGTGCGTAATGAAATTCATCCAATTTACATGAAAATCTATCTTAAGCATAATCATTTCCAAGAATTATTGTGAGGGCCCGTAATTTTTACTCTTTTGTAATTTATTATTGTAATATTAAATATGTATTATTTTATAATATAAGTACTGGGTGTTATGAGTTGGTTGATAATATTAATTTATTGTGCTTGTGTTAAATATTTGAATATTTCATTTTTATTTAAAAATTATTTTCATGTATAATTGTAAGCTAATTTATTTTCTCTAATGAATTTATTGTACTGATGTAGTTAATTTAATGCTTTAATTTAATTTTATTATTTTATTATGATTATATTTAAATTAAATTGTGCAATCTATTTTATTTTAATTTGATACGTTTCATTTTATTTTATTTGTTTATGTTTTTTTCGAAAATGGGCTTTTATACATATATATGTGTATGCTTTGGTTTTAAGTTTGTTTTAGATTTTAAGCCCCAAGCCCAGCCGATAACCAATTTAACTCAAAACACTTTTTTCACATGAAACGGCGCCGTTTAGCCATGCACTTAAGTGATTTTCGGTCCACGCTGGCCTCCTTCCCCATCTCTTCTTCTATTTCTATTTCATTTTCCCCTGTTTTCCTGCTACACCCGTGAGGTTTAAATCCGAATCTTGGCATCCTTTTTCCTCACCATTTCAGCACGCATTGAGTCATCAATTACACAGCATCTAGATGAATTCTTCCCCTATCTTTTCGTTGCCGATCGATTCTTCACGTGCCCGGAATATGCTACGAAACCGTGACTGTCCAGCTCTGTTTTGCCTCCGTTTTCCACCCGAAAAGCTGAGTATTTCTCTTCTTTTTCAGCATGCTTGTCTTGGTTTGGTTGTTGTGTAAGTCAAGTGAATTTTTCCCGCTCAAAATATACTCATTACCAGTCGGTTTCGTGTCTATAAAAGGGCTTGTCGACCCTTGCAAAATCATTTCCGAAGTGGTGTTTCCTCTCCTTAAATGGTCGGTTTTAGAGTCCTTTTCTCTCTCACCACTCAAACTAGTGTTCTCCTCTTCAAATCTTTAATAATCCAAAAATTCCAAGTAAAATTTAAATGGTGGTTTAATCATCGTTTCATTCGTCGTAATTCAATGTTTTGAGGAGCTTTTGGTAAGCTTTTACATTTTTAAATTGTTTAATTAATTTAACTGTGATTCTTTAATTACTTATGTGGGTTATTTATTTATGTTTAAGTAGGGCTGAGCACCTCCCTGTTCGGAGTCAGATAGGGCATTTATCGACTCACTCCGACTTAGTCGAAGGTTTGAAATGACCTCCGATTCCACCTCCGAAGTTCTGAACCACCGCTCTGCCTCCGCCTCCGCCTCTGACTTGTCGGAGCGGAGTCGATGGTTTCAATTTTCTGCATGATCCAGAAACGGACCCCCCTACACAATCCAAATTAGTGCAACCCAATCCATAAATTACAAGATTTCACACAAATATAACCATTTTAATCCAATGAATAAGTATACCAAACTATTACCAGCATCGCGATTTGGTTTTCAACGCCTTGAGGTAGCGGCCGGAGAGAAGAGGGAAATGGGATAGCATTGATAGCTTGGACTCAACGCCTGAGGCAGTGGTCGGCGAAAGTGAGAAGGCGAGAAGGGATGGAGGCGACTGTGAAGCGAGGAGGAGGCGATTACGAGTCTGCGAGGGTCTCGACTGCTAGGGTTTCGACAAACTAGGAAATGAAACCTAAGAGGCTACGTTCGGTGATGACCAGTGACGAGAGAGATGGATATTCGATGATGACTAGCGGCGAGGCTTTAGGCTTTGTGTTGCAAGAAGAAGAAGAAGAAGGAGGAGGAGGAGAAGGGATAAAGAGAAGTGAAGGCTACGACACATCAACTATCAAGAGAAGAAATGAGATAGGAAGAAAAAGATATTAGGGTTTTACCCTAATTCTGCCAAAATGACGCTGTTAAGATAAAAAGGGGCTGGGCTGGGTCATTGGGTACTCGGGTTGGGCCCGTTTAGCATCTACTTGGCCCAACAAAAAGCGCACCAAAAAGAAGAACCCATAACACCAAGTCCAAACCAAAATTAAATAACAAAGCACAAACCAATTCATCCCAAAATTACATAAAATAAAATAAAATGTAACACATTAAATTTAATGCTAAAACACTAATAAAATAAAGAGAATTAAATTCAAGTATTAAAATAAAAGCATCACAATAAGATAATAAGAGAAAATAATTTAACTCACTATCTAAACATAGAAATAATTGAAAAAATAATAATAGCAACCAATAGCTCTAATATTAATAATACACTTAGAATAAGAGATCCAATAATACAATTATTTAAAATAAGGGAACCAATAAAATAAATTATATTAGTAGATTAATTATATTGTAATACTAGTGTAATAGTATATAACACTTACATTTACACATCAGTATATAGTATATAAGTAGATTAATTATATTAGTAAATTAATTATATTGTATAGCTTATAAGTAGATTAATTATTAATAGATGTATCTTTATACAGTTTTATAAGTAGTTTATATCTTATAACTTATTGTAACACGAGTGTAAATTATAATAGTATATAAAACTTCTACTTACACATTAGTATATAGCTTATAAGTAGATTAATTATTAATATATGTTTATTTATATTATTTTATAAGTAGCTTATAATATATAACTTATAGTAACACAACTTACATAAGTGTAATAGTATATAATCCTTACACTTACACATTAGTAAATAGCTTATAAGTAGATTAATTATATTAGTAGATTAATTAGATTATATAGCTTATAAATTAATTATATTATATAGCTTATAACACTTATATATTAGTAACTTATAACATATTAAAACGTATTATACATTAGTAATATAACCAATTAAAACTTATATTATAAGTAGATATAGTCAACTAGATGTTTATAACCTATAAGATATATTAGATTAATATTATAGCTTATAACATATTATAACTTATTATAACATTAGTTTATGTCATTATATATTAGTAGATTATTTTATAAGTTAATTTAATTATATATCTATATTTTTTTATAAAGATATGATACATATATTTTTATATTTATATGCAAAATATCGGAGTCGGAGTCGGAAATTATGTCGGAAGCAGAGTCGAAGATGGTGAGTCGGAGTCAGTGAGTCGGAGTCGGAAGCGGTGGAGGTCCCCCCCCTCTGCCTCCGCCTCTGACTCCGACTTCAGGAGGGAAAAAAGTTCTGACTCCGACTCCAACTTGTCAAAGTTGGAGCGGAGCTGGAGCAAATTCGGGTCAGAACTAGTGTCAGAATCGGTGAGTCGAATTTCTGCTTAGCCCTATGTTTAAGTGTTTTAAATATTTGTTCAAAATATTGTTGTTAATTGTGGTGTTTTATATATGAAAATTTATTTACGTTAAGTTTAGTTGTTATAGTCATTTTCGGTAATTATATTTATTTATTTTTGTGTTTTATTTATGATGGTGAAATGGACGATACGTCATGGCGAGTTCATTGGTGGAGTTACAGGATCACTTCCCGACATTTGTGCTAACTTCTGGAATTTTTATCGAACATATTGTAAATATTTTCCAAATGATCTTTAAGATTTATATATATTTTTGCATTAACGTTCTTTGTGTTCTGGTTGGTTGTATCGGACTGAGTCCAAAGAATTTAGGGGTCGATTGGATTTAAGGATGGAGTTGTTTGTATGTTTTATTGATGTTGGGATTTTTTGGTTGTTGGATATTTTTATGTATTGTTGTATGCATTGCATAGCACACACATTTTCATGTTTGTAAAAGAAAACTGGATTTTCGTATAATTGCATACATGTTCATATGTATATTTGAAAACTGGATTTTCATACGAGAAATGATTTTGAGTATGTTTGAAATGATTTGATTGAACGATTTTGGAAGAAAGACATTATATAGATGGTGGTAAGCAAGGATGGTGGTAGAGTCTCGCCTATAATTCCTGTCAACGGTGCACGCGGTAGGGATGGTGGTAAGTAGGGATTGTGGTAGAGTTCAGCCTGCGATTCCTACCTATAGTGTTAAATGGATTCATGGGCCATTTTCTGAGAAAATAATGAGTTTTGATAAATGGATTTATGTACACCATTTTCTGGAAAAATGGTAGTTGTTTTTAATGGTTTTATTTTGGGCCAAAATGAGATTTTGGCATACGTAGAAAACTATTCATTCTGGGAAATGGTGATTTTTGAGTCTCATGCATATGATATCATATTCATGCATTTTGTTGTTGCATGAATGTATTTTGATTTTGTGGTTTGTTTGGATGATTACTTACCTGTAGTCTGTTTATCTTGGGAAATGTTTTTCCCACTAATGATAATTATATATTTTTATGTCTTGAATATGGGATGACTGTATTAAATTTCTTATTGGAGATTTTGTATTGAACTGATTTGTAATATATTTATAAAATTCTAGTACTTAGTTATCGACTTAGCTTATCCGTCGCTTCTCTTATTTTACACATGTTGCATATACACACTTTTAGCACTTGTCATTGGGGTGCATGACCTATATTGTGATCATCCCGACGCATCGATTTATTTGTTTCAGTAAGAGAGAGTTGGGGGCGTCACAATTATCACTCAACCCAATCATAAACTTTACTCATATTGAGTTTTAATGACATGAATCCCATTCTCCTCCCTTTTCTTTTGTTTAAGAAAGTGAACCACCTCATGATTTACGAGGATGTTATCTGTTATGAGCCTTCATAGGACAAATGTGCTCTAGGACTTGGAAATAATGTGAGGTAGCACTGACTTCAGCCGATTGGCTAATACTTTAGCCATGTGTTTGTGAGCTACGTTATAAAGACTTATGGGTCGATAATCCACTACCTTAGTAAGGTTATTCTTATTGGGAATCAAAGTAACATACTTGGTTAGGAATGAGAAGCTCCTCTCCCTAAAAGGCAAAGAAGTTCTAATAAAGGTCGTTGCTTTATCTAACCCAACCTACTCCATGAGTTATTTCAAGCTCCTGAGCTTTTAATCCTTTCAACTTGTACAATTGATGGCCCATTTTTGGTAGGGTGCAAAGGGAGATGAGTGAAAAATTCACTGGCTAAGTTGGTCCAAGATGTGCGCTCCAAAGCCTGAAGGTGGTTTAGGATTTAAGGACCTCCACACTTTTAACATCGCTTTCCTTGCCAAACAAGGTCGGCATATCTTATAGGAGCCTGAAACTTTATTGGCATGCATCTATGAGGCTTGGTATTTTACATGCTCTCAATTGTTCAAAGTTGGTCTCAAAGAAATCCCTCATACACATGGTGTGGTCTATCGGAAGCTCTAAAAACTCTACAGTAAGGGATGGTTGCTCCATAAACCTCACCTCAGACTATTGTATCCTAGGCATATGACCTGCATGCCTTGAGCCAACAAAGGAGGAGATCCCAGGCTCCCCTTATCGAGTATGTCATCTGATTGATCAAAGAACAAAGTGGGGGGACTTAGTTGAGATGCAATCACTATTTAATCCTCACGTAGTACTTGAGATACTAAAAATCCAAATGTCTTTGGGAGGCAACAATGATAAGCTGATATGGGGGAGTCAAAGGATGGGTGTTACATAGTCAAGTCAGCCTACAAATTCATCCAGAATCAAGTACCGAGAAGCCATTAAAAAGAAAGTTCGATGACCATAGAGCGTCGAGTTCTATGTAAAGACATTTGGCAGCTGCAAGTATCCCACCGGGTAAAAACTTTTTGTGGCGTGCTTGTAGAGAGACCCTTCCCACCAAAATAAACTTACTCAAGAGGAAAGTGACATCAGAGGATACTTGCCAATTTCACCACCACAATCTGCCAGTTAGAAGGGCAAGAATCTCCTGATTGAGGAATAAGTGATAACAATACAGAAGAGATTGGAGAGCTTGTGTATGACGATGATGAAAAGGGAGATGTACTGTATGGAGCATAGTTTTGAATTATGTTCCATTTCGATTGTTTCGGCTGGAATTTTTTGTTTTGGTCTAGTGTCCCGTATACTATACCCCTATATTCCGTTTCGCTCCAAAATCCAGCCCGTTCCAATAATTTTGGTCAAATTCTAGCCGGAATTGGCATTTCGGTTCTTATTCTGTTTTAGACTGTTTTTGTAATTTTCTTGTGTTTAAATGATATTTTTATAAAATTCTAAATCCAAATGATATTTAATTAATTCTAGGATATAAAATATATTTATATAGTTTTATTTTTTTTATAACTTTAAATAAGTCTCCTCATTTTATGTTTTAAAAATATCATTATTATTAATAATTTATCTATTCTTTTATTTTTGTTTTTTTTTGTTTTTGTTTCTCACTTAAATTTACATGTTTTTTAGCCTATATTCATTTTATAAACTTTTAATTCATTCATATATATATACATATATGTGATACAAACTTATATATGTATTTATTCTATTAGTTATTATTTTATAGATACATATAAATATGTATATACAATATATAATTAGTCCTGAACGATGTGCCGGTATATCAAAATCGAAATATTCTATTCCAATACGTAAGTCAGAATGATCACAAGAATGAAATTCAAAACATTGGTATAAAGAGGACCATGCAAATCAATTCGTTCACGAGAGTTTATTGCCTTTTAAGGGCGATTCTATAGACGATTGGTTGAAATCTAACATTTTCCACACAACTTGCATAGCTACTGGTAAAGTCTGCAAGTTGATCATTGATAGTGGCAGCTGTGAGAACGTAGTGTCTGAAAAGACTATCTAGAATATGTAGTTGATGATATACCGTCATCCCAAACTGTACAAATTTTCATGGTTGAATAAAGACAGTAAGATAACAGTAGATAGGTGATGCATTGTGTCTTTTTCGTTATGCATGAAATATTTTGATAATACTTGGTGTGATGTTGTGTCTTTGGATACTTGTCATCTATTGTTGGATATATCTTGGCAGTATGATCACCGTGTTGTTCATGATGGGTGAAAAAATACATATTTTTTAGCATCAAAGGGAAGAAGATTGTGTTGGCATCTCGTCGGAAAGGAACCACTCCTATCCCAATAGCCAATAATTCTAACCTGCTTTTTATTGTCCAAGTTTTTAGAATAGAATGAGCAAGTGATACTTGCCATTAATTGTGTTGGCCAGTTAAATAAGTCAGATAAATAAAATTAATTAGTTAATTTAAATAAATCAACCATGTATAATTCAAAAGCATTACTACAATCATTTATGAATTTAAATTTTCAACATAAAATATTTTATGAAAATACTAATGTTAGATATGTTTACATTGTGATGAAGTTTTTACTAAGTCATCGATTCATTTTAATTTGTTTTTATTGCCCAGATAACTAACACAAGAGGGGGGTAAATTGAGTTGTATTTAAAAAAATAACAATTATAAATCAAATATATAATATAAAATATAAATAAAATATGAAACAACAATAAATATAAAGAGTAAGGGTAAGAGAAAAGCAAACTCAGTATGTTAACGAGGTTCGACCCCACTGCCTACGTCCTCGCCTCAAGCTACCCCTTGAGCATCCCCGAATTTACTATTCAATCTCCTTTAGGTGGAGATAGAAACCTATTACACTTTTGAGCAGCACCGCTCCAAAGAATCCGTGTAGAACACCCTCTACACTTCTAATTACCTCACACTTAGTGATTTAACTATTCCCCGTGTAAAACACCTTCTACACACATAAGAGTTATACACACCCTTTTACTGATACAAGAATTGATAGTGGGTAGGCTATCAGAAAACACTCCTCAATGAGTGAAATAAAAACAATACAGCGCAAACTATATCTCTCAAAATGAACAAGGGTTAAGGCTCAATGCTTAGAGAAGAGAGAATGAAAACTTTGAATGAATGTTGTATGCTCTTAGTGTTGTAAATGTGAAACTCTCAAATGATCTATTTATAGGCATATGAGACTTCATATTCAAATTTAAAAAAATTCACATGTCAAAAATATCATCATTCACTTTTCAAAAATTTCAAATCTAATCTTTTTACTTTTTGCATGTGACAAAAGGAGCACACTTTACTTTTCAAAAATTTCAAATCTAATTTTTTACTTTTTGCATATGACAAAAGGAGCACACTTTACTTTTCAAAATTTTCAAACAAAGACATCTACCTTTTGCATAAGTCAAGAAAAGCATCCATCACTTTTGAAAATATTCAAATAAAACATGCACATGTGAAAGATGACAATCAATCATCTTAATATTTTCAAAATTCAAACCTTTAATTATGTCATGCACATGTGAAAAATGACAATCAATCATCTTAATATTTTCAAAATTCAAACCTTTAATCATGTCATGCACATGTAAAAGATGACAATCAATCATCTTTCAAAATTTTCAAATTTAATTTTCATATTATTCATGCACATGTGGAAAATGTATTTTAATATTTTATGATAAAATATTAATTTTGAGTCTTAATCCTAATTTCAAATTTTTAAGAGATTTACAATATTATTCTATGACTATAATGTGAACTTGTTCCCTTCTTGCTCATGCTTGGTTCCTTGATGTGCTTGATTCTATTGCGTGGACAACTTTAGCTTGAGACTCCTTTATTCTTGGAATTCATTTGTTATCATCAAAATCCATGTGTATATTTACACGAAACTTGAAACCTTGAGTTCAACAATCTCCCCCTTTTTGATGATTACAAATACTTGATATAACCTGAAACCTGTATTAATACTTAAGCTCCCCCTGAGAATCTGCATTAGTTTTTCAAGGAAAAATATAAATATAATTCCAAGCATATATAACAAGTTTAGCAATTTAAACAATGTTAATGTTCTAGTCTAAAACTTCTCCTTCTTTTGGTATCATTAAAAATGAATCATAATTATCTCAATAAGATATATACCTACAATAACCAATAAACAAATAAAATGCTGCGTTAGTAGAGACTATAGAGAATTTGGTGTGTAGCTACACGTGTTCGACAAAACCTGCAAAGGCTGGAGGCCTACTTTCAGTAATTCGGTGTGGAAGAAGATTTTGTAAAGAGCTAAATAACTGAAACCACCCGTGTCCGACAAAACCTGCAAAGGCTGGAGGCGTAGCTCTGGCAATTCGGTGCAGAGATTTGATCCGCTTGATGTTCCTGAAAAATGAGATATTATCATGATTTATAAGTTTGTCTTGTTCTTATTTTCGTTTCTATAAGAGCAATCCTTAATTTTATCTATTTCGCATCAAGCTTTCTTCTCATCTTTGTAATTTGCTTACATTTTCATTTTACAATTTTTCAATGGCTCGTAGATTTCCCTTCAGTACTTTTCTTGATCAAGATTTGAAGTATCTTTCACCTCAGTCTCAATCTATTTCTGCATCTGTCGTGGGTGCTATGAAGCAACAAGAGACTGAATTAGCTAATAAATCAGATCATGACACCATTTACGAGCTTGTGGGTCTCGGAACTCGATATTCATCATCTATCGTCGCGTTTTCTGCTCGGTTGCAGTCCAAAACTCGCAAAATTGAGAAGTTTAGCGAGACTGTTTCTGTACTTCAACGACTTGTTTATGAGTCAAACAAAAAAATAGTAGAGTTAAAGCAACAGAATAAGGATTTGAAATCTTTGCTTATCTCTTCATTTCGATTGCCTAATCTTTTAGACAAGGATGGTATGATGATTTATGAGGAGCAAATGCATTTAAATGATGAGGCTAAACGTCTCAAGTTTCTGTAGGTCATTTAAGATAATGAAATCAAAGTATCTAACAGATATCCATGGCATGCATCATTCCTATTTCTTCTAATCATGCATAGTCTATCTTCTGGTAGAGTTTTTGTGAAAATGTCTGCCAATTGATCATGTGTACTAGTGAATTCTAATACAATATCGCCCTTCTGCACATGATCTCTAAGAAAATGATATCTAATTTCAATATGTTTGGTCCGAGAATGTTGTATTGGATTCTTTGAAAGATTTATAGCACTTGTATTATCACATTTGATTGGAATATGATTGTACATAAGTTTAAAATCCTCAAGTTGTTGCTTCATGTAAAGAACTTGAGCATAACAACTACCCGCAGTAATATATTCTGCCTCAGCAATAGATAATGCAACAGAATTTTGTTTTTTACTAAATCAGGAAACTAGTGCATGACCTAAGAAATGACATGCTCCACTAGTGCTTTTTCGATCTGTTTTACAGCTAGCATAATCTGCATCTGTATAGCTGATTAGATCGAAAGATGTGTGCTTAGGGTACCATAACCCTAAGTTAATTGTACCATTAAGATATCTAAGAATGCACTTAACTGCAATTAAATGTGATTATTTTGGAAATGATTGAAAGCGTGCACATAAGCACACACTAAACATAATATCTCGTCTATTGGCTGTCAAATATAATAAGCTACCAATCATACCTCGATATACCTTCGAGTCAACTGGTTTACCGGATTCATCTTTATTAAGTTTAGTGGATGGGCTCATTGGTGTTCCAGTTTTCTTAGTACCTTCCATCCCAAACTTCTTCAACAATTCCTTAATATATTTCGATTGATTGATGAATGTCCTACTTTTTGCTTGCTTAATTTGCAATCCGAGAAAAAATGTAAGCTCTCCCATCGTGCTCATTTCAAATTCTTCCTGCATAGTCTTAGCAAAAACTTGGCACATATTTTCATTAGTAGCACCGAATATTATATCATCAACATAAATCTGAATCAAAAGAATATCATCATTTTCGTATTTAATGAAAAGAGTTGTATCAATTTTTCCTCTTGAAAAGCATTTTTCAATCAAGAAATCAATAAGTCTCTCGTACCACGCTCTAGGAGCTTGTTTGAGTCCATATAGTGCTTTTGTGAGTTTGAAAACATGATTTGGAGAAATATGATTTTCAAAACCTGGAGGTTGCTCAACATATACCTCTTCATTTATATAACCGTTTAAGAAAGCACTTTTAACATCCATTTGAAAAAATTTGAAATCTTTATAACAAGCATATGCAAGTAGCATTCGAATAGTTTCTAATCTTGCGACTGGTGCATATGTCTCATCATAATTGATTCCTTCTTCTTGATTGAAACTTTGGGTTATAAGTCGAGCCTTATTTCTAGTAATGACTCCGGACTCATCTTTCTTATTTCTAAAAACCCATTTTGTTCCAATAATAGTATGATTTTTGGGTCCAGGAACAAGTGTCCAAACATCATTTCTTTCAAATTGATTAAACTCTTCATGCATAGCTAGAATCCAAAATTCATCAAAAAGTGCTTCATCGATATTTTTAGGTTCAATCTGAGATAGAAAAGCAGTATGATTGCAAATATTTCTAAGAGATGATCGAGTGCTTACACCTCGTGAAGGTTCTCCTAGAATTTGTTCCACTGGATGATCTTTCACAAATTTCCACTGTTTGGTTGCATCTTGTATTAAATTTTGATGATCTTTCCTGATGTCTCCATGTTAGACTTCCTCTATTGTGTTCTCTTTATTGAGATTGAGACTTTTCGTATTATTTATACCTTCTGTTTCTTCATCAATAGATTTCTTGGAGAGTAGAGAATTAGATTCATCAAATACTACATGCATAGATTCTTGTACAGTCAAAGTCTTTTTATTGAATACTCTATAAGCTTTACTATTAGTAGAATACCCGAGAAAGATACCTTCATCAGATTTTGCATCAAACTTGCCTAAATTATCCCTGTCATTTAAAATAAAACATTTGCATCCAAATACATGAAAGTAACCAATGTTGAGTTTTTTCTCATTCCAAAGCTCATAGGGGGTTTTATCTAATTTAGACCTTAGCATAACTCTATTTATAACATAACATGCAGTACTTACTGCTTCGGCCCAAAAATAACTAGGCAAGTTGTTCTCATTGAGTATTGTTCTTGCCATCTCTTGAAGAGATCTATTTTTCCTTTCTACTACTCCATTTTGTTGAGGAGCTCGAGGAGCAGAAAAATTATGCACAAAACCATTTTCATCACAAAATGTTTCAATATTTTTATTAACAAACTCTTTTCCCCTATCAGTTCGGATACTTGAAATAGTATAACCATTTTCATTTTGAATTCTCTTGCATAACTTGGTAAATGCATTATGTGCCTCATCTTTATGAGCAAGAAAGATGACCCAAGTATATCTAGAGAAATCATCAAAAATAACAAATGCATAATATTTTCCTCCTAAACTTGCAACTTCATTTAGTCCAAAAAGATCCATGTGTATCAGTTGCAGTGGTCTAGTAGTGGAAATATGTTTCTTGGTTTTAAAAGAAATTTTTGTTTGTTTACCAAATTGACATGCATCACAAATTTTGTCTTTAAGAAAATTTGCCTTTGGTAAACCTTTTACAAGATCATTTTTGAAAGTTTGGAAATAAGTTCCATGTTGGCATGACTTAATCTTCCATGCCATAACCAATTAGTTTCATTTTGAACTGAAAAACAAATAGCATCTTGTGAGATAATTTCTTCAAAATCAATTGTATAAACATTGTTGCTTCTAAAAGCAATAAAACAAATATTACAATTATGATCATTCAAAATAATGCACTTATCCATTTTGAAAGTAACTGTAAATCCTTTATCACATAATTGACTTATGCTCAAAAGATTATATTTTAGACCTTCAACAAGTAGAACATCTTCAATTATGAGAGAAGACTCATTACCAATTTTACCTATTCCCACGATCTTCCCTTTTGAGTTGTCTCCAAATGTCACGTGTCCTTCTTCTTTAGATCTAAGATCAAAGAACTTAGTCTTGTCTTCCGTTATGTGTCTTGAACATCCACTATCTAAAAACCATTTATTTTTGTTTGTAGAAGACTTCATGCACACCTCAATGTCATCTTTAGCCATAAGACAAAGATTTGTTGATTGTCCATTGCTTGCTTCACTATCTGAGCTACTTGAATCATCATTCCATGTAACTTTCATTACTTTTTTACCTTTATTTCGATCTTTTTTTAGCAGAGGACAATCTGACTTGATATGACCAGCTTTATTGCATTTATAACAAATTAAAGTGTCATTTTTTCCTGAATCTTTCTTGGAAAACTTTTTGAAGGATTTCCTTGGAGGAGTTTTATTTTTCTTTAAGAACCTCTAAATTCTTCTTTTTATCATCGCAACTTCTTCATCTTTGTCGTCATTTTCCTCATTTTCATCACTTTCACTTTCATATGGAACAGCTTTAAGTGCCATGCTCTTCTTTGGCTTTCCTTCTTCTTCTCCTCTTTTCAATGTGTACTCATGGGTGATAAGTGACCCGATGAGTTCATTCACTTCGAGTTTCTTGAGATCTCTAACTTCAAGAATCGCTGTCACTTTTGACTCCCAACGTTTTGGTAGAGAGTTGAGAATTTTTCTTATTATCTTCACTTTGGAATAAATTTTGCCAAGAGCTATCAAACTGTTTATGATGTTAGTAAAATGAGTGTGCATACTAGAAATAGATTCATCATCATTCATCTTAAACATTTCATATTCATGAGTAAGAATATAAATTTTTGATTTCTTGACTTGAGAAGTTCTTTCATAAGTAACTTCCAAGTTATACCAAATTTCCTTTCCTGTAGCGCAAGTCATTACTCTATTAAACTCATTACCATTAAGAGCATTATATAATAAATTCATAGCAGTTAAATTCAAAGTATAAAGTCTATCGTCTTCACGATCAAACTCTTCTTCTTCCTTTTTGACCTTTACTCTATCAATCACTTTTATTGGAATATAAGGTCCATTTACAATGCATTTCCAGATTTCTCGACCTTGAGCCTGAAGGAATATTCTCATTCTAACTTTCCAGAATGAGTAATTTTCTCTGCAAAAGAGTGGAGGCCGACTGCTGGATTGACCTTCACTAAATGAAGCTGCAATGTTAGCCATAAGATCTTAACTCAAAAGATAGTTAATCTTATAATAGAGCTCTAGCTCTGATATCAATTGTTGCCCAGATGACTAACACAAGAGGGGGGGTGAATTGAGTTGTATTTAAAAAAATAACAATTATAAATCAAATATATAATATAAAATATAAATAAAATATGAAACAACAATAAATATAAAGAGTAAGGATAAGATAGAAGCAAACTCAGTATGTTAACGAGGTTCGGCCCCACTGCCTACGTCCTCGCCTCAAGCTACCCCTTGAAGATCCCCGAATTCACTATTCAATCTCTTTCAGGTGGAGATAGAAACCTATTACACTTTTGAGCAGCACCGCTCTAAAGAATCCGTGTAGAACACCCTCTACACTTCTAATCATCTCACACTTAGTGATTTAACTATTCCCCGTGTAGAACACCTTCTACACACACAAGGGTTATACACACCCTTTTACTGATACAAGAATTGATAGTGGATAGGCTATCAGAAAATACTCCTCAATGAGTGAAATAAAAATAATACAGCGCAAACTATGTCTCTCAAAATGAATAAGGGTTAAGGCTCAATGTTTAGAGAAGAGAGAATGAAAACTTTGAATGAATGTTGTATGCTCTTAGTGTTGTAAATGTGAAACTCTCAAATGATCTATTTATAGGCATATGAGACTTCATATTCAAATTTAAAAAGATTCATATGTCAAAAACATCATCATTCACTTTTCAAAAATTTCAAACCTAATCTTTTTACTTTTTGCATGTGACAAAAGGAGCACACTTTACTTTTCAAAAATTTCAAATCTAATATTTTACTTTTTGCATATGACAAAAGGAGCACACTTTACTTTTCAAAATTTTCAAACAAAGACATCTACCTTTTGCATAAGTCAAGAAAAGCATCCATCACTTTTGAAAATATTCAAATAAAACATGCACATGTAAAAGATGACAATCAATCATCTTAATATTTTCAAAGTTCAAACCTTTAATCATGTCATGCACATGTGAAAGATGACAATCAATCATCTTAATATTTTCAAAATTCAAACCTTTAATCATGTTATGCATATGTGAAAGATGACAATCAATCATCTTTCAAAATTTTCAAAATTCAAACCTTTAATCATGTCATGCACATGTGAAAGATGATAATCAATCATCTTTCAAAATTTTCAAATTTAATTTTTAAAATATTCATGCACATGTGGAAAATGTATTTTAATATTTTATGATAAAATATTAATTTTGAGTCTTAATCCTATTTTTGAATTTTTAAGAGATTTACAATGTAGGAGTCGGTGAGTGAATCAATGAGATAATAAACTGTAGCATCAAGAGGTAGCTAGCTGATGGGGCTGTAAACTTTGTTGTGATGAGGAAGTACTAACCACTTATCCTGCCATAATTTGGTTTCCATGCCATTGCCAATAGGAACCCAAGTGAACTAAGGGTCTAGCATTTAGGATACTCCTCCAGATGAGGGAGGGTTTCGATCCCAACTTAGATTCTTGCATGGAATTCCTAGGGAAATACTTGGCTTTCATCACCTGAGATACTAGAGAGTCTGGTTGTTTCAACATTCTCCAATATTGTTTAGCCAACAAGATTTTGTTGAAGGTTTCAAGATCTGTAAATCTCATGCCACCTACATTTTTCGGTGTGCCCATTTTCTTCCAAGAGACCCAGTGAGTTCTATGTTCATTGGCTTGCCATCCCCACCAAAACTTGTGTATGGAGTTGTTAACATATTTGATTAGGGAGAGTGGCAGCTTGAATACCGACATAATGTATGTGGGAAGTGCCTTCAGAACTGCTTTTATATAAATTTCCTTTCCCACTTGAGAGAGCATTTTTACCTGATGATTACTAACTCGTTGCCTAATAGAATTCAGAATTTTTTTGGAGGAATTGTAGCGGTGAGCACCAACCATTGAGGGGAGGCTGAGGTAAGTTTCATAATGGTGTAGCAAAGTCCAACAATTGATAAAATAAACTTTTTAGGTGATTTTGGGGTAATTTTCGCTGAAGATAATGGAGGTTTTTTCTAGATTCAACCTTTTTCCTGAGGCTCTTTCATATAACTTGAGTTGGCTGAAACTTTTTCCCTATTCCAAGGCATTTGCTTTGCATAACATCAAGTTGTCATTGGCAAAGAAGAGATGAGAGATCCCTAGCTGATTTTTGGCCACATGAACTCCAAGAATCTGATCTTGAGCTCCCGTACTTGTGATCAAGGTGCTTAATGCCTCAGCACACCTGATAAATAGGTACAGTGAGAGAGGATCACCTTACCTAATATTTTGGGTAGTTTTGAAGGACTCTTGAGGGTAGCCATTGACAAGCATAGAGTATGAGACCGTTTTGATACATCTTATTATAAGATCAATCCATTGAGAGCAAAAACTCATCTTTGTGCAAACTGCTTGTATGAATTCTCATTCAAAGCTATTATAGGCTTTGCTCATATCCAACTTGAGAGTCATGTATTCTTCTCGCCCCCTCACGTTGCTCGTCATTGTATATAATGCCTCAAAAGCCACCACAATATTGTTAGAGATGAGCCTATTTGGTATGAGCGTTGACTAAGAGCTGGAGATAAGCGGGGACAGAATACTCTTAAGCCTGTTGGTCAGTGTTTTGGTGATGAGTTTGTATAACACAATACATAGAGCAATAGGTCTGAAATTAGTGACCTTAGTAGAGCTTTTCTTTTTTGGAACCAGAGTGATAAAAGTGTGATTAATGCTAGCTAAACTACAATTAGAATTAAGGACAAAGAGGATACCTAAACTTACTTGATCTCCAATGATGGGCCACTATTTCTGGTAAAATATGGCTAGAAAGCCATCAGGACCTGGGGAGCTTAATCCTTTTATTTGAAACAAAGCTTCTTCAATCTCTTGTTTGGTATGTAATTTGGTGAAATAATCATTTTGTGCCGATGTCACTCTTGCATTCATAGGCTCGAGACACTCAAGTCAGTCCTTGGGATGGGAAAAGGTGAAAATGCCATGGAAGTATTCCTGAAAAAGGGAACATATTCCTATCGAGGACTGGACAGGTAGACCATTGGAGTCCCTTAGGAACTTTACATGGTTATTCTTTCTTCTTTGGGAGGCACATTGATGGAAGAATTTAGTATTTCTATCTCCCTCTTTAAACCACCTTTGCTTGGCTTTTTGCTGCCACCTCAAGTTATCCTCATCTAGCAACCGATTGATGGCCCTTTGAGTCAATTTGATAGTATCCGTGAGGTGGCCTTTGCTCTCTTTCTATAGTGCCGATAGATGGGACAAGTTTGACTCAAGTAGAGACTTGGAATTGCCCCGAGCTTCTTTGCTCTTTTGCAGTGTTTTCTGTTGGCAAGCCTTGAGTCCCTCATTGACATAGTCGAGCTTGTTATTCTCCATTCTAGGTGTGGACCAGACTTCCTTTATCAAGGTAGAGAAATCCACATCAAGCTTCCAACTAGCTTCAAATCGAAAAGGTTTATCAACCTGCTAAAGAATTTGTTGTTGCCTTTCGAGGTTTACCAGTATCGGGCAGTGATTCGAGCTAAGAGTTGGAAGCACTAACACTCTAGAGTTAGGGAATTGCTCTGCCTAACGAGCATTGGAAAGAGCTCTGTCGAGCCTTTCTTTGGTGAAAGCCTCTCCTTGCCTTCCATTTTTCATGTAAACTTATTGCCTACGTACCCCAAGCCTTATTAGGCCCTCCCATTCTCACTAAAGCGTATTATCTCATTAAAGTCCCTTAGACATAGCCATTTCGTCTGTGGGCCTGGATTGATGGCATGGAGTAGATGCCAACTTTCCTATCTCCTGGCTGTTGTAGGGTGGCCATAAAAGCCAGAGAGTATCCAGTTACCACTTTCTTCTTGTCCCTTGATATCGAGTGAGACATGATGGTGAGAGTTTGAGTAAGAGTGCACCTCGGCCTCCATGTCATCAATCCATAGGAAAGCTAATTCCTTACTCAGACCCCTACTATCTATCACAAAACTTCGATTGAAATTCAACTTCCTTCTTATAGATTCTACTTTTATTCTGTTACACTTGGTTTCCATGAGAAACACAAGTGTGGGACACTTCTTCTTCACCATGAGGTGGAGATCGTGAATTATAGCCAAGTTCCCAAGCTCCCTACAATTTTAACTCAGGCATGTCATTGGGCTTGGTGGGGCTGTAGAATAGCCACCACCTAATCTGGGGAAGGAGACTCATCAGAACCAACTTCTGAGTTTGTGCTGGGCCTTTCACTATGGCATGAGACCATATGCCTATCATCCTCAAATTTTGGGAACTTAGGCACTGGAGGTGAGAAATTTAATTAGGCTTTATCTACCCCTCTCTTGTTTCCATCCTGGATATTCTATTTGTCTGCATCTTGGTCCATTGGCAGAGTAGAGAAAGATTTGTCACGAGTTTGTCTTTTCCACCGTGCTTGTTTCTTGGATTTATGCAGGGCTTGGGCTTGAAAGGATAAGAAGAGGTCTATGGTCTCCACCTAGGCCTATAATTGCGGACTAGTATCCAGGCCCATTTTCGGGTTCTTCCCAGAAAGAGCTCCTAATTTCAGGGCTTGACATACTGCTGGCTTAGGGATGTCAACTTCAATCATCTGAACATCCAGATTCTGGTTAACTTGCCTCTCTAAGATGTCTTTTAGCGGGGTCTTCGAGGTTTCCTTAACACCAATTAGGGAGTCTTCTTTTGGCAGCAGAATGGATGTTTGCTTTCCCTTGACCAGGTTGGTCTTAGAACCATCACTTTTGGTGTGTCTCGTACACTGACTAGCCAAAAGAGTGTCAGGAGAATTTAATGGGGTGTCATCCCCCTCCTCGCCCTTTGGCTTCCATACTTGGACCTTTGGAGTTTCTGAGCAAGAGCCACTACCATACTTTTTCCTAACAACCTCAGTGTCTCTAGCATTTAAAGCCCGAAGCCATGGGCCATATGGTGGTTTGTTGGAAGGACCAGAGGGAGCATGGTAGCCTTTTGTGAGCGTTTAATTTTACCGCATTTAAAGTAAAAATTAGGTAAACGCTCGTATATAATAGGAACCCATACCTTTCTATTATCAATCATGAGGAAAAGGCCCCTTTGCATTGGAATAGAGATGTTGAGAAGCACTCTAATTCGCATGCTCTGACCCTAGCATAGTTCTCGATCATCAGCCTGTACTTTAATCATTGAACCAAGCGCCTTGCCTATTTGCTTGCCAACCGTAGCATTCATGCTTAAGAAAGGGACATTAAATGCTTGAATCCAAAATTCCTTAGTATGAAATGATATTTCGTTGATGGACCTGTCTCCATCATATGGATGATTACACATGAGCCATCGGTCGAAGGTCCATGGACGCCCCCAAAGTACTTGTTTGAAGTTGGATTCTAGGTGAAACTCAATCAGAAACTTGTTTGGCCCCATTTTCGAGAACTCAATCCAGCTTTGGACTCTCTACACCTTTGCCATTGTCGCCTTGAAGGCTTTTCGGTTGACTGGCCAATCAAAGATAACTATTGCTAACAGCACATTAGGGTTTGGGACCTTGCCTTTGTTTGAAATCTCAGGAGATGGTCTGATCTCACGATCTTCCTACTCTGCGAGGGATAACCACTTCCATTGATCCGTAATATCTTTCGTCATATTTTCTTTACAAGCTAATTGAAACCCTAGCTTTAGAGATGAAACTTTATAGAGAGACTGGTCTCTCCCTGCGAACGGAGAGGATCCAATCAATCAAAGTCAATTCAAAGTACCTTTTGATAGTAGAATATTTGACTTTAATTGATCTTGACCGATCACTAATGCTTTGATACCATTTTGTGGACGCTAAAAGAAATAATAATATAATAAATAATAATTTATTTTTGTTACAAATAATCTTTTTAATTATAATTAAAATATTATAAATATCTATTTTTTTTGTAGTAGAATAATCATTTATTTTAAAAGCTTAAATAAATGAAGTTCATTTATATCTTGGAGGATCTACCAAAGTTAATTCCAGGGTGTCCCAGTTGTTATAAATGGGATCTCCACATGATTAGTTCCTTCCAATCGAAGCAAGCATTAATTCGTATTAATCTCAATTGTCATTACTAAACCACGACCACAACGTATCGAGCTGGGTACTTGTCATTGGGGTCGGTCAAATTCGGCTTAGAAACATAGAAAAAAGGTTTGTGTAAGAAAATGAAAACTACTTTGAAGGTTTACATATATAAAAAAGTAATCTCTCTACGTATAAATTATGAGATTTCATATATAGGTTTTAAAACACAATTTCCTATTAATTAATTTGTGAGGACATATATCTGTATAAGCTGGCATGCAGCTTAAACCCGTACATGCACAACAACGCCCAAACACCAGTAGAAACTAAACATGCATGAGTGATCAATATATATATATATATATATATGATACCGTCATCTTCGATTATTATTAGTGTGGAATCCATCCCAAAGTCAGCTTGAGCCACCAATATCAACGCTTATCCAGTTATCCTGCATCTTAGATTCTCATGCATGTTAATACTGTCATCCGAGGCCGGCTCAATAAGTTAATTAGAGGCCTAACGCAAAAATTTTAGTTGGGATATTTTTTAAAGATAAAATAAAATAAAACAAAATAATTTTAATTTTAATTTTTATATTAAAATTTTTATTTAAAAATAATTCTTATATTAGATTTTATACTACCTTTTCAACTAATATTTTTAATTAATAATGACATATATAATATTTATTTGATAATTTCTTATTAAATTAATTTAATATTTTTTATTAAAAAAATATCCTACTTTAGACTGTTTATAAGAAGTCTTCTTTTATTAAAGAGTCTTAGAGAATTGCCTGCCTGACTTAATGAAAAAACCGGCTTTACGGTTCAATTTTTATTGGTGTGGAACCTATCACAAAGTCAGCTTGAGCCACCAATATCAACGCTTACCGTGCATCTTACATTCTCATGCATGTTAATACTGCCATCCAAGGCCGGCTCAATAAATTATTAGAGGCTCAAGGCAAAAATTTTGGTTGGGACATTTTTTAAATAAAATTATTTTAATTTTAATTTTTATATTAATTTTTATTTAAAAATATTTTCTATTATTTGCTAACTAAAGTACTATTTAAAATTTTATATTATCTTTTCAACTAATAGTTTTAATTAATAATGATATATATACTATCTATTTGATAATTTCTTATTAAATTAATTAATATTTTTAATTGAGTAGTTTTTTTTTTAAATTCTACTTTAGACTTTTTATGAAGGGTCTTATTTTATTAGGAAGTTTTAGATAATTGTATAATTAGGCTTGATTTATTTTTAGAGATAAAATGAGATAAAAGTTAAAAAAATATATATTATTATAAAATATTTTTTTAATATTATTATTTTTTTTTGAAATTTGAAAATTATATTTTAGAATTTGAAAATTTTATTTTTATTATATTTTATATGAAAATTAAAAAAATTATAATGATAAATTTAAAATATATTTTAAATTTTTGATTTTATTCTGATAAACGAATCGGGCTAACTTATTGGAAGAGCCGACCCTACCGTCATCTTAACCTTTCTTAACTTTTTCTTAAGAATGCCGAATCAAATCATCCATCACTTATAAAATATTCACGTAGTTCATTAAATCCAGCTGAACACATACTTTGCATTTAAACTTGAGATATGAAAAATTCGTCATCTTCCCTTAACATCTAAACGTCATTTTGAAAGCCAAACCTCCCAAAATGTTTTAGATTTACTAAATTCTTTCGAAGTCCTAAAATATTATAAAATATTTAAAACCTCGATTTTTTACTTAATCCAAACCCCTTAATATCCCAAAATCTCCGGCTAAAACATTAAAAGTCCCACTTATAAGCAATTGAAATCTGACTATAAGTTATAAATTGAAAACATAAATTTGCATTTATTATTCACTACCAGAACTCATATTTTAAAAACAATATATTATTACTAAAATAATATAGTTCAAATCTCTGTCTTCTTTTTAGGTTATAAATAAATCCTTTCCATAAAACCAAATTGTGAGTGATATAAAAACAAACTTACCGTTCGGGCGTTTTAGTAAAACTATTAAACGCATGACTGAAGTAATTGTACAGCACAAAACTGATACAAAGCCATAAAACCAAGCGATTGAAAATAACTCACTGAAGGAAGGCGAGCTTGCGACAGAGAGGGTAATATCGGCATTGGTTGGCTATGGTGGAATGTCTACGGCGGCGTGGCTAAGAGCAACGGCAGGTTCTGTGGAAGTGAGGTTGAGCGAAAGGGAGAGAAAGCGAGTGAAAGAGCCGGGATCAAGGTTGTGGTCCTGGGTGGTCGGCGACGTGCAAAAGCATTGGGAGAGAGAGACTGATGAGAGAGAAACCATGAAATGAGAGGATGGGTGTGATAACCCGGATTTTTAGATATCTGCTTAATTTTCATATGTGAAATGATTATGTTTCTCCAAAACTATTTTTAGGAATTTTTGGAATATATGTATAGGATTTTTTATATTGAAAGGTTAGGAGTGGGGTTGGGTACACATGTGGCTTGTTTTAAGGTGAAAAGTGCCTAACCCGAGATCTCGCTCGACTCCCGCTTGATTTCTAGCTCGAGCGAGATACAGGGACAGACTTAACGTCTTTTGGTAGAACGGTCATAACTTGCTTGTTTGATACTAGACTTGAGTGATTAAAGAGGCTATGGAAAGATAAGAAAAATATCTAAAACTTTTATATTTTGAGGTTTAAGAGATATGAACTTAATCAAATAATAAATAGAGATTGAAGTACCAGATCTGAATTGGAGATAGATAAGTATTGACTTTGAAGTTGACTAAGAACTTTGGATAAGATTAAGTTTTTGGATTATTTTCTCAATTATCCTAAGATCTAGATACGTGTGTAGAGATGTGGAAAATGAGGATTTTTTATTTAGTAAATTTCGTGTGAAATAAGAGGAATCATCTATTCACTACTTGGTGTGCCCAGATTGGTGTTATCAGGCTTATCTGTCGAGTTTTATTAGAAAAATCATGACTTAGTCATATGAACTCCAAATGAAGTGATTCCAGTTCCTATGGAACCTTAAGACATAGATATAGAACTTTTATGATTGGAGGTTTTATATAATCAAAGTGTATCAATAGATTACTTGGGCTAGCATGGGACTGATCTGTTTTAAGTGCAAATTGGAGCCCTAAAATAAATCACTCCACCACCTCACTTTAGATGTACGAATTTGATTGGTTTTCCTCATTTTTATCTGCTAGATACACATATAAAAGCATGTGTCAAGTGGAGGAAGAGCTTCTAAAAGAATAATTAGTTTAAAACCAAGTAAAAGTGAATAACTAATCTGATTGGCCAAAACAGCCAACTATCTCCCTTGTTTCCAATCAATTAGTAATCAAACCTTGGGAATTAGGTGATGAGATATTTTCCAGCCACTCTAAGGGTATTAAGGAGGTCTGGGACGTGTGGACAAGGGTGAAGAAAAGGTTCTAGAAGTTTTGGGGGTGCAAGGAAGGCCAATAGCCTGTTGAGCATATCTTAGATATTTTAGACTTTTTGGAGTTTACTTTTATACCTATATTTATTAATCATTAGATTAGGTCAAGGCTGGACAACATGTCATACCCATACACGGTTGGATCTAACTAATTTCCTTGATTGGTTTTCCTTCCTTCTTCCCAAACCATCGATCCCTCTATATATATAACCATCTTTAGTCCATAAGGGACCTTTTGGGAGAAGAAACTCACGCCCACTTGGAGAGAAAGCCAAAGAAGAAGTCTCTCTTAACCCTTGAACCTCCAAACATCACCTAAGTGAGCTAAGTGAGTGCTTTGAGGAGAAATATTGCAAGGACTAGTTGGATCATTCAACCAAACTTTGGAGAAACTTGTAAGTATACAATTTAACTTAATCTTGGCATAGAATAAGTAGATTGTTGATGGAATTAAGTTTGTTGTTAGTTCGAGCTTAAACTAGGCTTATATGATGTATTTGGAATTTATGGTGTTTTGGATATGATTTTGTGATGGTAAAATGTTAGGAAAATTATAAGGACATAGATTTATGTTTTAATAAGTAAAAATAAGATTTATGTGAAAAGATTGCTTGGTTTAGGTTGAAAAACCCCATAAGCCGTGATCTCGCTCGACTGTCGCTTGATACTCCACTCGAGCGAGTTCCAACCCGTGACTTCGCTTGACTTTCGCTCGATACCCCGCTCGAGTGAGATGCCCTGTTTTGTTTTAATTCAGGATTTTTCCTGGAATAAAATTAGTGTCTCAGATGAAATAAGTTTTAGGTGAAAAAAAAAACTCATAAGAATAAGGAAAGATATAGTGGTATAACCCAACTATGGGTAATAATAGTGGTATGACCCAACTACGGGTAATATTAGTGGTATGGCCCAACCACGGGTAACAATAGTGACATAGCCCGACCATGGGTAATAATAGTGGATATTAATAAAGACTTGTGAGAACAATGATTCTAAGATAAGAATGAAAAGCATATGCATGTATGAATATGTTAGTCACGTCATGATAGGGATGGCGATACGTAACGCCCGTATGACTGATGTGCCGACAGGGACGGCGATACATAATGCCTTCATAAGAGTAAGAATTATATTACTACAGGGACGGCAATACGTAACGCCCGTAGGATTGATATGGCTAGCGGGGACGGCGATACGTAACGCCCACTATGATAAAAATGCTTACGTCATCACGGGGACGGCGATACGTAACGCTCGGATGACTGGTAAGTTGATGGGGATGCCTGTCATATATGTTAAGTATGTTCCGTGTCATTACAGGGACGGCGATACGTAACGCCCGTAAGATTGACACGAGACTCATCATTACGGGGACGACGATACGTAACGCCCGGATAATTGATGAGTTATATGTGATGGGGACGGCGATACGTAACGCCCATCAAAGATAAGAGATAAGTAAGACCCGACAGGGACGGCGATACGTAACGTCTGTCGAGGTTATGTAATAAGTAAGACCCGACAGGGACGGCGATACATAACGCCTGTCGAGGTTATGTAATAAGTAAGACCCAACAGGAACGACGATACGTAACGACTATCGAGATTATGTAATAAGTAGATCCTGATGGAGACGGCGACACGTAACGCCCATCAAGGATAAGTAATAAGGGAAACCTATAAGGTTAAGAAGTATAAGTATAAGTATAAGTATTAAGTATGTGATGATGGGTCTAGCTAAGATCTAAGTTTGTATGGGAAGATGGGTAATTGATCTGTATAAGTCCCATAAAGCATTTTTATAAGTGATATGTTGGTGAGTATGGCTATATATGATGATAGTTGTTGTTATCTGTACCTTATTTCGTTAATTGTGTACTTACTGAAATTTCTTATAAATCTCACTCTTTTATGTTTTATCTATTATTCCTTATGGAATGATAGATGTTGTTGCAGGGATAGATAAATTGCATTGAGACCCGATCAGCACTAGAGATTCTGAGATACCCTGAGGGTTCTATAGAATGCTCCTTTTCGATTGAGATGATCCCATGTTCGTGATCAAGTAAAGAAATAAGAGTACTGGATGATGGTGGGATATGAGATTATGTTTTGAGAAAAATAACTGGGTTATGTAAGAGTTAATACAATATGTTTTATGTAAATATGATGTTATGAGAAGTGTAATTTTAGTGTGCCATGTGATCTATTGATGCGAGAGTTAGATCTCTTTGCATATATTGAGAATTTACTTCTTCCAGCTGCGATCGGCATTGCATTTAATTAGTAAGCTTAGATGCATGCATGCAACTTTTTATATTTACATAGGATAAGTAGCCTTGTGTTACTTGTCTGGATGCGTCGATTTACGTTGATATCGATGCGAAAAATCGGGACGTCACAATGGGAGAGTTTACGAAGAGGAGACCATGGGGAAAAACACTGGGTAGAGGGAGGTGATCAGTTGTACCTCCTCTCCACAGGTGGGCCGAAGTGGAGGGTGGTTAACGGCTGTGCCATGGTGCCCGGAAGGTGAGTGGCTGGACAACCCGCTGAGGGAAAAGTCATACTCTGTTTTCGTGAATGCAAAATAGAGTAATGTTTGCAATGCTTCTCGGTGGCTGGGCACGGCGTCGCAGGGTGGCTGTGGGTATTTTCCATCGTGCAGAGGATGGATCGTTTTGTGGGATTGCAACTTGGAAGCTTGGCAGTGGAGCTTCCCTTTGATTGTGATTTTTATTTTACACGTTGTTGTGTCTGTGGTTGTTTCCTGGAGAGGGGGATGCAATGGTTTGAGCAATTTATATGGGCGATGTGAAAAAGCCTAGATAATATGAGAAGGGGACTCCGAGTATATTAAGTAGGAGATTTTGTGCGATGAACTAAAAGGAAAACCGCTTAAATCGTGAGGGAGTCGATTCAAATGGAGAGAAAAATTCAGATAAAGATATGTGATAGTTTAATATGGTTAGTGGCATGTTGAAAACTCTAATGGAGACTAGGTCACGCGAGTGTATTGGAAAAGAAGTTGAATCATGCATACGTGAGAAACGTAGAGGACCACTAGCCAGTTTGAAAGTTAAAAAATCATTTTACATATATCAGTTGTAAATGTTTCATCTATCCAAAGCATTGGAGCTAGGTGTACACTCTACGTATAAATTATGAGATTTCATATATGGGTTTTAAAACACAATTTCCTATTAATTAATTTGTGAGGAAAATATCTGTATTAGCTGGCATGCAGCTTAAACCCGTACATGCACAACAACGCACAAACACCAGTAGAAACTAAACATGCATAAGTGATCCTGAAATAATATATATAAATATATATAAATATATATATATAAATATATATAAATATATATATATGATACCGTCATCTTCGATTATTATTAGTGTGGAACCCATCCCAATGTCAGCTTGAGCCACCAATATCAATGCTTATCCTGCATCTTAGATTCTCATGCATGTTAATACTGTCATCCGAGGCCGGCTCAATAAGTTAATTAAAGACCTAACGCAAAAATTTTAGTTGGGATATTTTTTAAATAAAATAAAATAAAATAAAATAATTTTAATTTTAATTTTTATATTAAAATTTTTATTTAAAAATAATTTTTATATTAGATTTTATACTACCTTTTCAACTAATATTTTTAATTAATAATGACATATATAATATTTATTTGATAATTTCTTATTAAATTAATTTAATATTTTTTATTAAAAAAATATTCTACTTTAGACTGTTTATTATTAATGAGTCTTAGAGAATTGCCTGCCTGACTTAATGAAAAAACCGGCCCTACGGTCATCTTCAATTTTTATTAGTGTGGAACCTATCACAAAGTCAGCTTGAGCGACCAATATCAACGCTTACCATGCATCTTACATTCTCATGCATGTTAATACTACCATCCGAGGCCGGCTCAATAAATTATTAGAGGCTGAAGGCAAAAATTTTGGTTGGGACATTTTTTAAATAAAATTATTTTAATTTTAATTTTTATTTAAAAATATTTTCTGTTATTTGCTAACTAAAGTACTATTTAAAATTTTATATTATCTTTTCAACTAATATTTTTAATTAATAATGATATATATAATATCTATTTGATAATTTTTTATTAAGTTAATTAATATTTTTAATTGAATATTTTTTTAAAAAAAAGAATTCTACTTTAGACTTTTTATGAAGGATCTTATTCTATTAGGAAGCTTTAGATAATTGTCTAATTAGATAATTGTTTAATTTTGTTTTAAAATTTGAAAATATATTTTAGAATTTGAAAAAATTATTTTTATTATATTTTATATAAAAAAAATTTAAAATATTATAATAATAAATTTTTAATTTTTAATTTTATCCTCGTAAACGAATCAGGCCAACTTATTGGAAGAGCCGACCCTACCGTCATCTTTAATTTTTGTTAGTGTGGAACCCATCCCAAAGTCAGCTTGAGCCACCAATATCAACGCTTATCGTGCATCTTAGATTCTCATCATGGATGTTAATTGACACTATATATATACATGCTACTAGTTATTTTTTTATAAAAAATAATAATTTTATTTATTTATTTTTACCAAAACGAGTCAATTATTATTGCAGATAATCATCTTCGTTTCAAATGTTTTTTTTTTTTTTAGCTGTGTGCCTCCCTCGACTTCCAGCCAATATATATAGCTTTATATTATATACAACTAATATATATAGCATTCATATAATTAATACGTCATGCTGATGCTTAATTAACTCGTTCAGCTTGATCCTTGCATTAGAAAAAGAATTATGGACGGTTTGTTTTTAAAATTGAGTTTTATTATTTATAATTTATTTCATATTTATAATTTATTTTAATTATTTATTTTAAATTTTAACTCATTTTTATCATATATTTTATTATTATTTATAACTTAACTCATCTTATCTCTAAATCTAAATCTAAATCTAAATGAGTTATATTGGCTCACGAGGCAGAAGACTACTGGGTTCTGCGCAGCAGATTACTTCCAGCAATCCTAGTATTGTTTTTGTACTGTAGTTGGAAAATAAAATAAAAAATACGAGGAACTTGACAATGATTTTTCCTTCCGCTTACAAATATAGGCGGCTTTTTCCTATACGCGAAAATTATCACAACATGACTTCCATAAAAACATTCCCATTTAGCCCAAAAGCTATGCCAGATCATTGACGCTTCTCTTTCACCAACTCTTAATCCTCTAGCTAACTAAGCTAAGTGGCCAAAAACCAGTCTAGTCCTAAACCTATGGAAAACGGTGTCAAAGCGGAGCATGATCAAGATCTTAATCCAGAAGTGAACATTTCATCATCATCATCAAGGTTCTGGATTGAATCAGGAAAGCTATGGTACATTGTGGGTCCTGTAATCTTCAGCCGCGTCGTAAATTTCTCCATGAATGTCATCTCTATAGCTTTTGGTGGCCACCTCGGCAAGGTTGAACTCGCTGCCCTTTCCATATCCATCAATGTCATCGTCGGCTTCAATTATGGTTTCTTGGTAATTCAACTCTGTGCTCTGTATCCTGTTTTACTCTCTAAAAAAAGCAACTAACAAATTGATGTAACAAACTATTAAATCTGCATTAAAGTAATTTTATAATCTGATAAACTATCAGTTTATAAGATTAATTACTTTTATATAATCATTTACGAATAAAGTATTTTTCATGATATCAAGAATGCATTTATTATGAGACTTTTAAAATTTAGTTAGGGATGGCGAGCGCCTTGGAGACTCTATGTGGGCAAGCCTTTGGGGCGAAGAAGTACCATCTGTTGGGAATATACTTGCAAAGGTCATGGATTGCGCTCTTCCTTTGTGGTATTTTGTTCCTACCCATTTACGTTTTCGCTGGTCCGATTATGAGACTCATTGGACTGCCGGAAGAAGTGGCGATACTCTCTGAGGTCGTGGCTCTGTGGCTCATACCATGGCAGATCGGACTTGCTTTTCTGTTACCAGTGCAACGGTTTTTGCAGTCCCAGCTTAAGGCCTTTCTGATTATGTGGGTTTCTGTTGCGGCTTTACTGGTTAATTTGCTGCTTACTTGGCTCTTCCTTTATGTGTGGGATTTTGGGATTGTTGGCATTGTTGTTGCTTTGGACATCTCTTGGTGGGTTCTGGTTTTAGGGTTGTGTGGGTATGCCATGTTTGGTGGATGCCGGAAACTTGGACTGGATTCTCTGCACAAGCCTTTTCGGGTCTATGGGAATTCATCAAACTCTCTGCTTCTTCTGGAGTCATGCTCTGGTAGATACTTTTCTCATGAAATTGATATTTGTAACAGTAAAATATGTAAGTGTCACCTTAGTCTTTTAAATAAATAAATAAATAAATAAATACAAGACTTATATAAAAATAAAAATAATAGTTATTAATTTTATTTTTTTTCAAAATAATTGCATAACACTTCATTCATTTTCGTTCTAAATTCCATATTCTTGTGAAAACGACACATTGGTCTTTCGCTGGTGATACATATAGCTTGGAGAACTGGTATTATTCAATACTGATGTTGATGCCTGGCTACTTGAAGAATGCTACAGTTGCAGTGGGTGCCTTGTCGGTCTGGTATGAGTTAGTCTTACCACCTGTTTTTTGTGTCTGTTATTGGCTAAAGATTGTAACATATATATATATATATAATAATCTTCTGCAGCATGAACATCAATGGGATCGAGCTCATGATCCATTTCGCTTTCTTTGCTGGTGCAGGGTATAATTTCTGACTACTTTTTTATGATAAGAAAATTATTTATTTATAATCAGTTAGCTTCAATAAAAAAATTAATTACAACTAAAATTAATTACAAATAATTTTTTTATCACAATTATTTAACTATAAAAATCTATTTTTCTGATTATAGTCTCTCACATAATTTTGGTTCTTTCTTCTTTTTGAAGGAGGGATACTACAGATCGAGGATCTATCCTATATATAATTTGTTATAAATCTGAATCTATGGGACGCCGTACATCACAATATAAATTATCACGTTCCCTTGTTTTTCGTGAAGTAAAAATTAATAATCATAATAATAATAATAATAATAATTATATTCAGACAAGCAAAACTCACATGATATTCACGATGAAGCTCTTTAAACTAGAACACTTTCATGGGGACTTTAGTCAACTCTTTAGTCAACACTTTAATGTTAATTATGCTGGATGGATGGTTAGATCTTGAATGATACGTTCTAACATGATATTGATATTATTTTGATCACTTTATAAAGAATTATAATTCATAGAAACAAATGGAGTGTAAATTATATATAATTTTAGTAAATGGAGATACCATTAATAAATTAGATAAACAATGGTGCGGGTAACATTAATTAATTAATTAATTAACAATGTGGAAATATATAGGCAAAAAAATTGTTAGGTTGTTTATTCTATATAGTAAAATTTAATGCGAAACTCGATTTTTGTCATGACTATTTTCATAGAGTAAGGGTAGCCAATGAATTGGGAGCTGGTAATGGTAAGGCTGCAAAATTTGCAACTAAGGTGGCTCTATCCTATTCAGCTGTGATTGCACTCTTTTTCTGCATGCTAATCCTGATAATCCACGATAAGATAGCATACATCTTCACATCAAGCATTGACGTCATCCAAGAAATTGATAAGATGTCGTACCTCTTAGGGGCCTCAATTCTATTCAACGGCATTCAACCAGTCTTATCGGGTAATTCTTTTAGTGCATTTGATGAAATATTTACCCTAATTGCTGGTCCTTTTTTTCACTAAATTAAAGAGTTGATGGACCATTTTTTCATTAATTATGGCAGGGGTAGCCGTTGGATCGGGAAGACAAGCAACAGTTGCATATATAAATATTGGATGCTACTATATTATTGGTCTTCCTGTTGGAATCCTCATGGGATGGATCTTTCACTTGGGCGTTATGGTACGGTATATATATATTTATGAGTTTAGCTTCCGAATTATATATTTTCTCTGTCTAAGAGCAATTACCATAAATATATATATATATATATATTTGTGATAAGAATGAATTCATTTTGATAGAAAACAAAAATTGGTGATTTTTATAATAAATAACTTATTATAAATAAGCAATTTTTTAGTGTTAACAAGTGATCTTGCCTAATTATGGATTTTTTTTTTCGAACATTACGATTAAATGCTAAAGTCACAATTCTGTATTCTTGACTAGAATCTTGATTGTTTTTTTTTTAACATAATAATTAAGTAAATATTTTTTTCATGATATTGTAAAGTTTAAAAAAAATTTAAAAATGTTAAAACAATGTATCATGAGAAAAGCAAAAAAAGAAAAAAAAAAAGAAATATACTGGATGAGATTTTGTCAGAATCTCCATGTACAATATAGAACTACTCTAATATTATATATGTGTGTGTGTAGGGTGATGCAAGTGGTGTCATCGCTAATAGTATTATTATTATTATTAAATATTTTTAAATATTTTTAAAAAATATAAAAAAATATCAATATGTTAATAATAACTTTTTAATTATTAAATAAAATTAAAATTAAAAAAATATATATGAAATATCAAAAAAAAATTAAACTTGATGGTATATTACCATTTTTCATATATGCAGGAGGATCAATCATTTCAACAACCTTTAAAAAGAGAAAGGATAGCACTAGCCGCCTCTACTTTTTAAGCTTTAATCCCTTTCAAAAGAAAAGAAAAAAAAAAGCTTTAATCCCTTTCAAAAGAAAAAAAAAAACAAAAATTTAAGCTTTAATCATGACATTTTACTTTTCAATTTCGAACTTTAGCCTGGCTATAATTAACCAATATCTGAGCATATTAGAATATGCATTGGTTAATGATATATATATATATATACACACACACACAAGGAGTAGAAAGTATGATCTAATATATCATCATGTACATGTTTATAACTCTTTAAATCAAGTTTTTCTGGATTAGTACTTAAGCAATCGAGTTGGGGATAACAGGGTATTTGGGGTGGGATGGTCTTCGGCGGGACGGCTGTTCAGACTATGATATTAGCCGTCTTAACAATGCGAACCGATTGGACGATGCAGGTAGCTAGGTTTACACATTATCCTGGCTATATGTTTATTCATATAAATTACTCATGAATTATATGTCTCTGGATTTGCTGTAGGCTGAGGAAGCAAGCAAGCGCATAAGTAAGTGGACAAACGTCCCTATGGACTCAGAAGACCAAGCGGAAGTAGTTGAACATGACAAACAAAATTCAAGTTGATATATGGATCGATGTTGCCACCGATAATTAGCCTACAAATTTGAGGCTAAGGAAGCGGCCTGCACTAGGAGTACTGCTAGTTGTAAGCTGTCAAACCTTAAACCAGAGGTTTAGCAACAATATTAACCAAATTGCTTATTAATTAATGCTCTTTTGGTAATTTATATATGTTTGTGTTTTAGAACTTAATAATTATTTGTATTTTGAGTTCGAGCCTTTCTGTTCAATTTTATATCAGGTTTATATATATATATATAATTTGTACATAAATTTGACATACACACTACAACAGGAAGGCTCTATTGCATTTAAAAGTTTAGACACTAAAAGTCTACATTATCTCGCTAATTGTATTTTTCATACCATTTCGACCAACGTAGGGTAGTTACTATTAATGACTCTCAAAAGGTCATTTCCATCCAAAAAGGTAAATGTCACAAAAATACTGTATTTGCGTCTAAATACTCTATAGGTTCCTTTTTTAGATATAAAAAAAAAATTGTTGATCATCATGTCTAGAATTTCAATCCTACAAATACTCTATAGGTTCCTATATATAAATTGACCTATGTTATTACTGGTTTTTGCTTCCGCTATTTTTTTTTCCTTTTCCTTTATTGTGTTTCATCTTTTTGTGTTGTCTATTAGTTATTTTTCCACATCCTGAATTCCAAGCATATATCTGTCACGCCCCGATTTTTCGCATCGATTACAACGTAAAACGACGCATCCGGACAAGCAACACAAGGCTACTTATCCTACGTAAATATAAAAGGGAGCATGCATGCATCTAAGCTTACTAATGAAATGCAATGCTGAACGCAGCTGGAAGAAGTAAATTCCCAATATGAGCAAAGAGATCTAACTCTCGCATCAATAGACCACATGGCATACTATAATTACACTTCTCATAACATCGTATTTACAACAATATTCTGTATTTACTCTTACATAACCCAGTTAGTTTTCTCTAAACAAAAACTCATATCCCACCATCATCCAGTATTCTTGCTTCTTCACTTGATTACGTACGCGGGGTCATCTCCACCGGAGAGGAGCATTCCATAGGACCCTCAGGGTACCTCAGAATCTCCCGTGCTGACCGAGTCTCAATGCAACTATCTATCCCTGCAACAACATCTATCATTCCATAAGGAATGATAGATAAAAATGGATAAACATAAAAGAGTGAGATTTACTAGAAATCTCAGTAAGTACACAGTTAACGAAATAAAGCATAGATAACCTCAACTATCATCATACATAATCATACTCACCAACATATCACTTATAAGAATACTTTATGGAACTCATACACATCAATTATTCATCTTACCATACAAACTTAAATCTTAGCTAGACCCATCATCACATACAACCTTAGATCCTAGCCAGACCCATCATCACATACAACCTTAGATCTTAGCTAGACCCAACATCACATACAACCTTAGATCTTAGCTAGACCCAACATCACATACAACCTTAGATCTTAGCTAGACCCATCATCACATACAACCTTAGATCTTAGCTAGACCCATCATCACATACACTTATACTTTCCACTTTACTTATTAACCTCATAAGTTTCTTTTATTTCTTATCCACGATGGGCGTTACGTATCGCCGTCCCCATCGGCACGTCAGTCATACGGGCGTTACATATCGCCGTCCCCGTCATGACGTGACTAACTCATTAATCATACACTCATCAATCATCCGGGCGTTACGTATCGCCGTCCCCGTTATGATGAGTCTCGTGTCAATCATCCGGGCGTTACGTCTCGCCGTCCCCGTTATGACACGGAACATATTATTATATCACGGCAGGCGTTACGTATCGCCGTCCCTGCCGGCACGTCAGTCATACGGGCGTTACGTATCGCCGTCCCCGTCATGACGTGACTAACTCATTAATCATACACTCATCAATCATCCGGGCGTTACGTATCGCCGTCCCCGTTATGATGAGTCTCGTGTCAATCATCCGGGCGTTACGTCTCGCCGTCCCCGTTATGACACGGAACATATTATTATATCACGGCAGGCGTTACGTATCGCCGTCCCTGCCGGCACGTCAGTCATACGGGCGTTACGTATCGCCGTCCCCGTCATGACGTGACTAACTTATCAATCATACTCATCAATCATCCGGGCGTTACGTATCGCCGTCCCCGTTATGATGAGTCTCGTGTCAATCGTCCGGGCGTTACGTATCGTCGTCCCCGTCATGACACGGAACATATACACATAGTACTGCGGGCGTTACGTCTCGCCGTCCCCGCCATGACACGGAACATATTCTTTATATAAATTGTTTTCTTTCTTTATATTCTTCTCTTATACACATGAGTTATTTCCACCTATAACTCTACCCATTTGAAACACCACTGCTATTCTAAGAAAACCCTAAATCTAAGCAAAACAGGGTATCTCGCTCGAGCGGGTGTCGAGCGAGTATCGAGCGAAGTCTCGGGTTGGAACTCGCTCGAGCGGGTATCAAGCGACAGTCAAGCGAGATCACGGCTTAAGGGGTTTTTCAACCCAAACCAAGCAATCTTCTCACATAAACCTTATTTTTACTCATTAGAACATAATTCTAGGTCCTTACAATTTTCCTAACATTTTACAATCACCAAATCATATCCAAAACACCATAGATTCCAAACACATCATTCAAGCCTAATTCAAGCTCCAACCAACAACAAACTAAATTCCATCAATAATCTACTTAATCTATGCTAAGATTAAGTTAAATTGTATACTTACAAGTTTCTCCAAAGCTTTGTTGAATGATCCAACTAGTCCTTGCAACATTTCTCCTCAAAGCACTCACTTAGCTCACTTAGGAGATGTTTGGAGGTTCAAGGGTTAGGGAGGCTTCTCCTTTTGCTTCCTCTCCAAGTGTACGTGACTTCCTCCTCCCAAAATGTCTCCTATGATCTGAAGATGGTTACATATATAGAGGAATAGGTGGCTTGGGGAAGAAGAGAAGGAAAACAAACTAAGGCAATGGGTTAGTCTCAAACCGTGTGAGGTGTGGTGAGTTGTCCAACCTTGGTTAGTCTAATCCTCATCCAAATCTCCCATGATATCCAATGATTTCCATCCTATGGCTATGCTTCTTCCTCATCTAAAATCATCTTAGATCAATGGCCCCAAATAATCACCAAATATAGATATACAAGTAAGCTTCCAAAAAGTCTAAAATATCCAAGATGAGCTTAGCTGGCCATTGCCCTTCCTTGCATCCTCAAGACTTCTAGAATATTTTCTTCCTCTTTGGCCACACGTCCCAGACCTCCTTAGCACCCTTAGAGTGGCTGGAAAATATCTCTTCACCTAATTCCCAAGGTTTAGTTACCAATTGGTTGGAAACAAAGGGGATAGTTGACTGTTTTGGCTAATCAGATTAGTCCTTCACTCTTGTTTGGTTCTAAGCTAATTATTCTTTTAGAAGCTCTTTCTCCACCTAACACATGCTCTCATACATGTATCTAGCAGATAACCATGAGGAGAACCAATCAAATTCGAACATCTAAGGTGAGGTGGTGGAGTGATTCATTTTCGGGCTCCAGTTTGCACTTAAAACAGATCAGTCCCATTCCAGCCCAATTAATCCATTGATACACTTCGATTCTCTAAAACCTCCAATCATAAAAGTTATAGATCTATGTCTTAGGGTTCTATAGGAACTGGAATGACTTCATTTGGAGTTCATATGACCAAGTTATGATTTTTCTAATAAAACTCGACAGATAAGCCCGAGAACACCAATCCGGGTACACCAAGTGTTGGATAGATGATTCCTCTTATTTCACACGAAATTCACTAAATAAAATCTCCTCATTTTCCATATCTCTACACACTTGTCCAGATCTTAGGATAATTTAGAAAATAATCCAATGGCTTAATCTTATCCAATGCTCTTAGTCAACTTCAAGTCAATACTTATCTATCTTCAATTCAGACCTGGTACTTCAATCTCCATTTCTTATTTTATTAAGTCCATATCTCTTAAACCTTAAAAGATAAAAGTTGTAGATAATCCTCTTAGCTTTCCATAGCCTCTTGAATCACTCAAATCCGACATCAAATGAGCAAGTTATGACCATTATACTAAAAGACGTCTGTATGTCCCTGTATTTCGCTCGAGCCAGACATCAAGCGAGAGTTGAGCGAGATCTCGGGTCTAGGCACTTTTTCCACCTTAACACAAGTCACATTTATACCCAACCTTATTCCCAACCTTTCAATATAAGAATCCTATACATATATCCCAAAATTCCTAAAAATAGTCTTGGAGAGACATAATCATCCCACATATGAAAATTAAGCGGATGTCTAAAAATCCGGGTTATTACATATCTATATAGGATTAATGCATATACTAAAAGGGATACCCATAGTACTATAGTTCATATAGGGTAAGGTATGCACATCAGTTAAAGCAATGTCACCATACATATCACATTGTCATATCTACTATTCATTAGCGACAACCATGGCGGTAGGGTCTAAACCTATACATATGGAGATAACCATTATACTACTGGTGGTAGACACAACAGACTATTAATAGAACCAAGATAAGTTCTAACAATGTTATATCAGGAAAGATCGTTCAAATTAAAGCCATTTATATTTGTGGTGACAAATATAAATGGTTGTAAATATCATCAATGTGTGCTCTTAGATGACCCTCCATGCACTCCCAACAACTAGCAACACCTTGAAATTAATTAAGAGTAGGATCTTGACCTACCATCATCTTGTATATGATCTAGCAACAATCCAACATAAGTAGAACTCATGTGCTTCTTTAGTTAGGCATTTTGATGGCTGCTTCCAAGTCACCCAACATCTGTCTCGAATTCATATCAATAAATTCCCACAAAAGTTTAGATAATAGATAACATTTTGAAGTTTTCTAAAAATCTGTAACTAAGCCCTAACATGATATAGGGAAAGAGAGAATTGGATGATCAATTCTAAATAACAAATATCACCCTTGGAAGCACATACACATTATTGAACACTTAAAAATACACTCATCAGCACCCAATAGTTTACTAGGGAAAAAATAAATAGACTATATGCATCATCTTCAACTTTCTTAAAAGTTTCCATTTCTATAATAATGAAGATTAATTATATGTGAATGCTAACTGCATGCCTCAATTGCCACTTGGTTCTTCCAGAGTTATTTACCTTCAAACTATCATGAAAAGCACTATAGTGTTTTGCAAAAAATCCTTACTAACGATGCTGTAATTAAATATGCATAAGCCAACATTAAGAAAAAACAGGAAAACTTCGTATGTATACGACATTCACATGAGTTTCTCAAAGTAGTTTACCTGTCCAGCTTTAAACAAAACACCATTGGGGCTACATTTGGTTTGTGTTGTAAAAGCCTTATCCACCCACCTTCTCAATAATGTCATTTTGAAGTTTTCCTCAAAATCTGTATAAAGCCCTAACATGAAGTGGTGAAAGAGATAATTGGATGATCAATCCTAAATAACAAATATAACCCTTAAAAGCACATACACATTGATTAACTAACTAGGCCAAAAGTAATATAGACAGGATGCAGTAATTCACTAGGGGAAAATAACCTAAAAACCTATATGCATCATCTTCAACTTTCTTGAAAGTTTCCACTTCCATAATAAAAAAGACTAATTATATGTGGATACTAATTGCATGCGTCACTAGCCACTTGCAAAAATTGTTATTTAGCTTCAAATTATCATGAAAAATAGTTGACTGTCCGTGCAAAACAGGCCATCTAAAGATACTATAATTAATAATGCATGAGCCAACATTAAGAAAAAATAGGAACAAAATGTATGTATACAACATTCACAAAGGAAATCCTCAAAGTTTACCTATCTAGGTTTAAACAAAACACCATTGGGGCTACATTTGGTTCATATTTAAAAGGTCTTATCCATCCACCTTCTCAATATATCCCAGAACCAATTCTTCTCGATACTTTACAGTCTTCAAAAGTCCCCACTTAGTCCTTTCTAAAAACACAATAGTTCCTTCAACAATCTCTGATAATGCTATTGTTGTCTTCCATCCATTTCCAAAATATATATTTACCACCATGACATCTCCTAAAGGTTGGCCATATACAACAAAAAACTACCCTGCTAAAGTTATGGAAGTTGATCATCAAAGTCTCTAGATGAGACTCCCCATGTGCAAATTGGTTCTATGACGTATTCAGTTAAAGTTCATGAACCTCTCAAACCTATCATGTTTCTCTGCTATCGTCTTCAGTTGCTTCTTTAAGTCATCAACTTTTGCTTTGTAAGGACAACCATCTTTGGTTGCCCCCCATCGTTAACAGCACATGCACAAGAATGTGAGCTGTTACTAGACTCGGGCATCTCCAACTTGCCCAATGCTCTCGTCGGCCTATGACCAACAATCTCCTTTAAAATATTCGTTTTTGTCTCTTTAATTCAAGCTGTAGTGTCCAATCTCTCGAACCTTTCCTCCATTTGAGTCTTCAACAATAACCATAGTCATTACGATCGGTGAGTAATGAGTAAGCTAAGCAGTGACTGTATCTTAGCATGCCTATATAAATAATGTATAGACCATGGAATTTGAAAATGGTAAAAAAAGGACTGGGTTAAAAGACTCACATGCATTTTTTTTGTCATCTCTATTACCCATTTGTTCTTCTTTTCGGATTATCTTGTTAGCATAAATAAGTCAACCATATTGTGCACACTTTCATGCTTTAGCATGTAAATCAAATTGTTAGTAGATATTCTCCATTATAGTGTGGGGATAAATGTGTAGAAGAGCAACATAATTTGATTTGTTATTTTTCTGCACTTCAAGTATGCTTTATAGGAATCCAAATCCGAATAAGTAGTAAGTTATCTCAATACGATTACAATTTAACATGACGTATATATAACTAAAATCTATATAACATTTGTTACATTTTCTTCTAGTAGCCTTGCAAAAGACTTCCTACTAGTGGTGCGATTAGTTCTTACCAACTCCCTATTGACCTTATTCCGCAATGACAATTCCTAGTGGAAATGGTACATAAACCACAAAAGATACCATTTAGTTATGCAAACACAATTCCAAATTCCATAATTACCTACTTCCTCCCCATCAATCCCATTAGGTGTATATATATGCCCGCTAATGACCTTATTCAAGATAGTTTTATATGAATTATTGAAGTACAGTTAGTGTTACCTTGAATTCTTTATTATCCCACCTCATACATAATTTCTGCCAAACATTTTCATCCACTTTGTTAGTGCCCCTGTCAATGCTACTTTATGGAATTCCTAACTGCTACAGATCTTATGGAGCTCATAATGGAATGAGTTGAATCGCCTTTGAAGTTGTAGGGTAACTACCCAACGATGATTTGGCTTCTCCCATTGTAATATAAAATCAGCCAGAAATCAAATACAAGAATGGATATATCAATAATATAATGATTTTATCTGTCTTACACGAAATAGCATGTGTCTTACACGAACACGTCTGCGCAACTCCTCATTTTCCTCTTTGGGCACATAATTCCAACAAAAGTAACTCATGTTAGTGTGGTGCTTGACAATGTATGTTACCTGTCCAGTAAATACCAATGCATGCGCACATGACACCTTACATTCACCCTTTTTTATCAGCAGAGGATTGGATCAATCTTGTGCAAGTTGCCAAACTTCGTGCTCTACGCCAGTCTCTGAGTTTGATTCTGCGAAGATGGAGCTACAAAAAATTTTGGAAATAGTACAACAAGTGCATCAACACATTTTTTAACCAATTTTCACCAAACTCATGAGGAGGAGGCCTGGCTCGTTACTTGTTGCTTCACCAACATTTTCTTGTGCCACATGATGAACCACATCAATAGGTTGGTCTGAGTCCTCAGAGGAAGAGGTGCTATGGTCAATCAGTGATTGTGGATCGGTGGGGGTGCTTGGAAAATAGACTCCATCCTTGGGATTGGTTATGGTGGACATGGTTGTTGTTCTAGTTCTGGTTCGTTTTCTCTTTCTGGTTGCGATGGTGATTCCTCTATATTTCTTAAATAATTATCGCCATGTGGCCTTCTAACACGATTGACAGATCTCTTTGAACTTCCTATAAATCGAGTTCTTGTCATTACAGCTATTACTTTGGCAAATGGGAAGCTGAGATTGAAGAAAAAAAACATCACACTAGTTGTATGTCAGTGATATTGTTAGCACTAAAGTCTATACAAGGGCTTTATCATTTGAAAAGTTATGTCCCAAAGCCACAATTCCTTACCTTATTCACTATGTTTTAGCTATACAAGGACTTTATCATTTGAAAAAATTTGCATAACTATCTTTAACATTAACAAAAGATACATTTTTTCCTAACATCTACTAGATAAACATATGAAAAACCATAAACTTTAGAGCTTTCACAAAAACACAAGATAAACTAGTGTATTTTGCACGTGAGTTGTGAAAAACTCATCTATCTCGAGTTTGATGGGGAAAAATTTAACCTTACACTCTTCAGTTGTTTTGGATCTTCACAAGTTAGCCACTTCTTCCACTTCTCTAACTGAGGCACTCTTTGTAGCTTGAAAATTAGTCTTCTCTCGGTAACCCAGAGCAAGCTCAGCCAAACCAATTTTCTCCACACTAAAATGGTGCAACAACAGATATGAGGCATTTGCCTGTATCGCCACTAGTAGCCTTAGCCTCTATGGTTGATGTGATTGAGATGGGATGGATCCCTCATCCCCACCCTCCAATTTAGCTTTGTGGCGCCAAATGAGACCCAAGTACTCCTGTTTATTAGTTGAAATGATGCCTACGTTTCTCTATCATGAAAATTTAAAATATATATGGTTGCAAATCTTTTCCTGTCATAGCTTCTACCCAGTTAAATGATTTCTTAGTTCATTTAATTAAAAGATACAAATAAAATGATGTAAAAAAAAATATTCTATCCATCTATGTTTGTTAAGAGTACTTTCAATTACTTTGACTTAATTATGATTTTTTGCAATTAACATTTACTTTTGAAAAATCTTGAAAATGCTATATGAACTTCTAAGTTCAAGCTTAATTATAATGGTTAAAGTGGGTATTTGTAGTAAAAACGTGGTCAATCATGGTCTCGTTGTGCATTAGACTTAGTTAATAAACTATTCAATTACTTTGGTTTTTCTATTGCTATTTCTTGTAATAACATATATTTTTGAAAAACGTTGATCCTTGTCATATATATGAACTTCTAATTAACAGCTTAATTAGAATGGATAAAGCGGGTATTTGTAGTAAGAACGTGGTCAATCATGGTCTCGTTGTGCATTGGACTTGGTTAATCAACTACAAAATTTGTGACACTTTTCTATTGTTATTTCCTGCAATTAACATATATTTTTTAAAAACGTTGGTCCACATCATATATATGAACTTCTAATAATTAGAATGGTTAAAATGGGTACTTGTAGTAAGAACGTGGTCAATCATGGTCTTGTTGTGCATTAGACTTAGCTAATAAACTACAAAATTACTTTGGCTTTTCAATGGCTATTAATACAAATGATTTGCAATAATAAAACATTTTTTTATTGTACATGATTGCTTTCTCGAATTTATCTCAATTTTTAGTAATTAATCCAGGGTACTCTCGTCTCGAGCTCGATATCCAGCTCGAATGAACTATAGGGTGAAATTCATACCCTGTAGTCTGAGACCTACACTCGTCTCGAGCTTGAGCGAACTGCAAGGTCAAATGGCACCCTGCAATCCGAGACTTGGGCTTGTCTCGAGCTCGATATTGAGCTCGAGTGAACTGCAGGGTGAAATTCATACCCTGCAGTCCGAGACTTGGGCTCGTCTCAAATTCGATATTGAGCTCAAGTGGACTGCAAGGTCAAATGGAACCCTATAGTACGAGACTTGGGCTCGTCTCGAGCTCGATATCGAGCTCAAGCAAATTGTAGGATGAAATTGTTACCCTGTAGTCCAAAACCTAGGCTCGTCTCGAGCTCAAGCGAACTCTTAGGCTTGCGGCATTTTAAATCGTATATAAAAGGAAACCTGAGGTTACACTCGACTCAAGCTCGATATTGAGCTCGAGTGAGATTTGTGGCCTTTAAACTTCAATTAAGAAAATATGTAAGCACAACAACTCTTTTCTCACACCATTTTGTCGCTCGGGCATAGGGTTGAAAAGCCCCATCAACAAGCATGTTCATCTGCCTGATAATCTAGAAAAATGATCCTCAAATCTCATCTTATTCGCACAGCTAAACATCACTAAGACTTGCATTCCATACATTGGCATTGAATCAAATCGCTTAGCCTACTTGCTTTCATGTTCTAGCATCTCCAGCAGGTAAGGCATATTCTTGTTGTGTGGGCAAAGTAAGACAAATTTTTGTGGATGATTAAATTTGTACCGCATTAGTCTATATGAGCATTCATGAGGGACGTCATAATCAAATCTAGATTGGGAACAATTCACGCTTCTCCCCTACGCTTGGTTGTATTTCATAAAGGAGTTTGGGTATAATGAGATGAATTAGAAGATTGGTCTCATTGGTTAATATATAAAATTGGTCTCTTTGGAAGTTTTTTTTTTGTATTTAGAATGGTGTTGGAACACCCTTAGACTTAGATTCCCAAACTTGGCATAGGATGCACACCACATGCTCAATGAAATGCGTAAATGGACCATTCGATTAGATTATAGGGATATTCCCCCATTGAATCCCCACGTATCAATAATCGAATGTGTGGGATTGCATAGCGATCTCAAGAGAGTCCCCGTATGTAATATAATATGGTGTGCTCATTGTGCATTTAAGATAGTCACCACCATGGGGATTGATGTCTAAATAGGGTAGTTGGCATAGGTGCATATCACCATAGTTTCAAATGTTTGTCTCTTTTGCCATTTAGTTAGGCATTAATTATAGATAATTCTAATAAATGACGATGCACAAATTAACACTTTTACTCTAATTACTACAGAGTACAATTATTTTTCAAGTAGAGTTTTGCTTTTTAAACTATGCCAAGTGAAAATTAGCAATTTTACTTTATTTACTACAGTGCATTGGACTATTTTTCAAGCTATGTTTTGCAATCTCTCACTAAGTTATCTTTGTTCCTCTACAGGGTGCTACCATGTCTCGGTGCTTGTGTTCAAACAAAAATCCAGCCAAGTCCTCGAGAGCATACTTCCATAATTTTGGGGCTTGGGAGCTATATGCCCAGAATTTCTCCCACCTCACTCCCATTGTTGAGCACGATGTCTCACTAGGACAACTTTCGGAGACTATTGTACCTCGCATTTTTAGTCTCGCCATTGGTTGTCACTGACGACTGGTTATCCAACACCATCGGTTGAGCTAGTCTAAGAGTTTTACTCAAATATTCATTCTATTTTCGATAATGGCTCATTAGAAGTTGGTCTCCGGAACATCAAGTTCCGGAAGACTCCAAACATGTTAGCTAAATTGTTACATGCTGCCGAACCCAGAATATCCGTATGCATGGACCTCAACTCCAAGCGCACCAGACATTTTCGAACTCTAGTGTGGATGCTCATTGAATTGGGATAGCCACTCCCCACTAAAGACTTACAAACTCCTAGCTCAATATCTTCTTCTTAGTTAGATTGTCTTCACTAACCTATATTCAACATCTCATCAAAGTGACGTTCGCCTTGACAGAGCCACTTTTCTATATGCATTAATCAAATATGTTTTAATTGATTTGGGTAGTCATGTTTGCCAAGTCATTATTAAGGTATTTCGATATTCAAGCCATCAAGCTGGACTACCATTAGCATGTCTTATCATTCCGATCACTATATCTCAGTCAGTTAGTCATTCTTCTACATGAACCTAGGATGTCTCTTAAGGCACCCATCAGTTGAAGACAATGAGGCTTAGTCATGCTCACATCAAAGCGAAGTACCCTTTTCTTGAGCATCCTGAACCACCCTCTTTAAGTCAAACTACTAACTCCATGTCACTCGATATGCAACCTTCGAGGTCGACACCATCCACCTCAGTCTCAGTTTCAAGCGAGTCAAACCTAGGCATGGTTCTAGACTGTATGAGGCGTTTTGAGGCACGAATGAACCTTTTGTAGCAGAGTATAGATAGTTTGAAGTAGCTCATTACCCAACACTTCGAGGACATAGAAGATGCACTTGCACCCTCAGATGAAGAGGTGCAACAGAATGCCAGTGATGATGATACTGATGGTGAGGATGGAGATGCTTTAGCACCACTGATATCATTCCAAGTGTACGTTTGTGTAATTTTTTTGGAGGCGGGGAGGGATCTTGGTGGAAATAGGTTAGTTTGAGGGTGTTCTAACTCAAATGTAATATAAACACAAAATTTATTTTAGTATGCCATTACCATGGGCAAGGCATGCATTCCAATGAGAAAGATGAGAATTTTGAAAGGTTGCAATTTACCATGGATTTGGATTTTTGCTAAAGCAATTCTAATTTATTAGAGGTAATTTTGAAAAAATGTATTTACCTTATGTTTGGATTTTATTCAGTCAATTATATCTTTTGTCTAACTGACACAACTTTCGGTGGTTAATATATGCCAATGTTCTCCGCTATTTTGCATGTGGATTTGCATAATTAGCAGAGGTCTAATATATGTGTATCCTATCAAAGATAAGCGTACTGACCTTCCCTTTTAGAAAATAGCTTCTTTGAAAAAGTCCAATGTATACACCACAATGATGCCTTCAAAATCTCATGATTAATAACCATGCAACAATAAGCACTACAACTGATGCCCACTTTGAATATGATAAAATTGGGCATTATTGGTCTTCAAAACTATCAAGTGGATCCTTGAGTAATAAGACTTAACTCAATATTAGAATGAGTATTTCTGTTCAATACAAAAAGATGAAATCCAATAGGTAATGTAATAAATAAGGACACAATTTTACTTCACACATGGTGGTGCGCGCTTGCACGCACATTCATTACATGTCAATATAGACTAATGTATACCATCTTCCTCGATCTCTTTGTCACTTAGCTCAGCTAAGTCTTGGACACTGTCTTCATCTATCTCTTCATCTAGTTTATTTTCTTCATCCCTTAGCCTATCTTCACCAGACCCAAAATTTTCGTCACTGTTATCAAAACCATCTGGTGTGGATGGGTCTGACCTCTTGTTGATGAACATCTGGTGACCAAGATGGTCACTAGGGGCGGAACTAAAAAATCTAGTTTGGGGGTGTTGCCCAGATGACTAATACAAGAGGGGGGTGAATTGGGTTATATTATAAAAATTAACACTTATAAATCAAATACACAATATAAAATATAAACAGAATATAAAGCAACAAGAAATGTAAAGAGTAGGGTAAGAAAAAGCAAAATCAGTATTTTTACGAGATTCAGCCCCACTGCCTATGTCCTCGCCTCAAACTACCCCTTGAGGATCTCAAATCCACTATTCAATCTCCTTTAGGTGGAGATAGAAACCTATTACACATTTAAGCAGCACCGCTCCAAATAATCTGTGTAGAACAATCTCTACACTTCCAATCACCTCATATTTGGTAATTTAACTATTCCCCGTGTAGAACACTTTCTACATACACAAGGGTTATATGCACCCTCTTACAAATATAAGAGTTGATAGTGGATAGACTATCAAAGTACACTTTTCAATGAGTGAGATAAAAATAATGCAGCGCAACCTATATCTCTCTAAAAAAAAATAAGAATTAAAGATCAAAACTTTAGAAAAGAGAGAATGAGAGCTTTGAAAGAATAATGCAAAACTGAGTAATAGATGTGTAAGCTCTTGTTGTGATTTTTACAAAACTCAAGTGAGTTATTTATAGGCAAATGAGTTTTCAATTTCAAATTTGAAAAGATTCATATGTCAAATAAGAACACTATTCACTTTTTAAAAAATTCAAATAAAAGTATTTCCTTTTTACATTTGTCAAAGACAACTCCATTCATTTTTCAGAGAAATCAAACTTAATCTTTTGCTTTTCATACATGACAAAATGAGCATGATTTATTTTTCAAACAAAATCATCTTCTTTTTGCATATGTCAAAAAACACACAACCACCTTTCAAGATTTTCAAACAAATCATCTATCTTTTACATTTGTCAAAAAAACACATAACTACCTTCAAGATTTTCAAATAAAATTATCTATCTTTTGTATTTGTCAAAAAAACACACAACCATCCTTTAAAACTTTCAAACAAAATATGCTCATGTCAAATATGATAATCAGTCATCTTATAAATTCAAATTTTTATAAAAAAATATATATATATAATTTTTGAAATTATATTATTTGATAATGTTATGCACATGTGAAAAACATAATTTCCAAAACTAAGATATTTAAAGATGTCTTGCATATGTGAAAAAAGTAATTTGATGTTTTATGAGAAAAAATAGTAATTTGGAGCCTTAATCCAATTTCGAATTTTATCGAGAGATGTACAAAAATAATCTATAAGCTTTATTTGTAAACTTGATCTCTTTCTTGCTCATACTTGATTTCTTGATGTGTTTACCTCCCTTCATGCGTAGACAACTTGAGTTTGAGTTTTAAATATTATTTGGTATCACCAAAATTTATGCGTAGATACGAGACTTGAAATTTTGGATTCAACAATCTCTCCATTTTTGATGATAACAAATACTTAGTAGAAATCTGCGATCTACAGTAATATTTAAGCTCCCCTTGAAAATATGCGTTAGTATTTCATGAAAAATATAAATATGATTCTAACATATATAACAGGATAGTATAATACTAGTATAAGACTTCTCCCCCTTTTGGCATCATTAAAAAGGAACCGTAATTGGCTTTAGTAAGATTTTTTCCTGAAATAAACAATAATCAAATAAAACGGTGCGTTAGTAAAAGCTGTAGAGAGTTGAATAATTGGAACCACCCGTGCCTAACAAAAACTGTAAAGGCTGGAGCCGAACTTTATTATCTCGGTGCGGAATAAGATTTAAATCCACTTGATATTATTGAAGAATTAGATGTTGTAGAGATTTGAAGTTAAATAAGTAAAATTATTCGTGTCGGACAAAGGCAATAAAAGTTGTAGGCCTAGTTCTGGCAATTCGGTGTGAAGCCACGCGTGTCCGAGATAACCTGCAAAGGTTGGAGGTCAAACTCTGACAATTTGGTGTAGAGCCACATGTGTCCAATAAAACCTGCAAAGGTTAAAGGCCTAGCTCTAGCAGTTGGTGCGGAAGCATATTCAAATCCGCGTGATGTTGTTGAAAAATTAAATATTATCGAGATTTGGAAGTTGCTGTTTAAAAGACCATTTTCACCTGTCGGATACTTAAATAAACTTTCACACCACTCATTGATCCAGTTTCTGTTTATTCAAAACGATAGAATGACGGATAAAATTTCGTCTAATAATTTTCCAGATTTGAATCAGGAACCGTCTCAACCAGTCATTTTATCTCATGAGGTTGTCAACACCATAATAGAAGCAGAGATGCATTTTTCTAATAGAACTGATTCTGAGATTGTTGCAGCATCAAGAACTCTCAGTGCTCAATATGCTGCCTCTGTTACAACCATGTCTCAGAGATTACTAGCGAGGACAAATGAGGTTGATTGACTTAATAATCAAATATCTGTTCTGTATCAAAAACTTGCAAATAAAGGTAGAAAGAATAAGAGGCTAAAGTAAGAAAATAAAAATTTGACGGAATTAGCTCGTGTTCTGAAATTTCGAATAGAAAAATCAAAACGAGTAAGAGTTCAAGCACAGGGTCAATATTAGCAAATAATGGCAGCGTTTCACGAGAGAAACATGGACAATTATAATTAATCTCGCTGGTTTAGTTTGGTAACTTTTGACAATATGCATCCGGCATATCTTGTAAGATTGACTAAGTAAGATTTGAAGAGATGACAATTTGTCTTTTACTTATTTCCATTTTTATAAAAGCAACCCTTAATTTTATCTAATTTGCATCAAATCTTCTTCTCATTACTGTAGTTCATCTTCATTCTCACTTTACAAAATCTTAATGGCTCATCAATTTTCCTTCAGTGCTTCTCGTGATCAATCTATTTCTGCATCTGTCGTAGGTGTTATGAAACAACAAAACACTGATTTGGCTAATAAATCAGATCGGGATGTTATTTACGAGCTTGTGGGTTTCAGGACTCGATACTCATCTTCCATTGTTGCTTTTTCAGCTCAGTTGCAGTCCAAAATCCGCGAGACAGAGAAGTTTAATGAGAAGATCAATGTTCTTCAACGACTTGTTCAAGAGTCTAACAAAAAAATAGTAAACTTAAAATAATAGAATAAGAATTTAAAATCCTTACTTGCCTCTGCATTTCGATTGCCTAATCCTTTAGACAAGAATGACATGATGATTTATGAGGAGCAAATGCATTTGAATGATGAGGCTAAACATCTCAAGTTTTTGTGGGTCATTTGAGATAATGGAATAAAAGTATCTAGCAGATATTCATGACATGCATCATTCATATTTCTCTTCTAATCATACATAATCTATCTTATGGTAGGGGTTTTGTGAAAATATCTGCCAATTGATCATGTGTACTAGTGAATTCTAATACAATATCGTCATTCTGCATACTATCTCTAAGAAAATGATATCTAATTTCAATATATTTGGTCTGAGTATGTTGTATTGGATTTTTTGAAAGATTTATAGCACTTGTATTATCACATTTGATTGGAATGTGATTGTACATAAATTTAAAATCCTCAAGTTGTTGCGTCATATAAAGAACTTGAACACAACAACTGCCTGCAGCAACATATTCTACCTCAGCAGTAGATAATGCAACAGAATTTTATTTTTTTACTAAACCATGAAACAAGTGCATAACCTAAAAAATGACATGTTTCACTAGTATTTTTTCGATAAACTTTGCAACCAGCATAATTCGCATCTGAATAACTGATAAGATTGAAAGAAGTGTGCTTAGGATACCATAACTATAGGTCAATGGTACCGGCAAGATATCTAAAAATACGTTTGACTACAATCAAATGAGATTACTTTGGAAATGATTAAAAATGTGCACATAAACATACACTGAATATAATATCAGGTCTACTAGCTGTCAAATATAATAAACTACCAATTATATCACGATATACTTTTGAGTCAACTGGCTTACCGCTTTCATCTTTATCAAGTTTGGTGGTTGGACTCATTAGTGTTCCAATTACCTTCGCATATTCCATTTCAAACTTTTTGAATAACTCTTTGATATATTTTGACTGATTAATAAATGTTCCACTTTTTGCTTACTTGATTTGCAATTCAAGAAAGAAATTAAGTTCTCCCATCATGTTCATTTCAAATTCTTCCTGCATACTCTTAGTAAAATCTTAGCACATATTTTCATTAGTAGCACCAAATATTATATCATCAATATAAATTTGAACTAGAAGAATATCAACTTGTTCATATTTGATGAAAAGAGTTGTATCGATCTTTCCTCTTGAAAAACCTTTTTCAATCAAAAAACCACTAAACCTCTCATACCAAGCTCTAGAAGCTTGTTTGAATCCATATAATGCTTTTGTGAGCTTAAAAACATGATTAGGAAAAATATGATTTTCAAAACCTGGAGGTTGTTCAACATATACATCTTCCTTTATAAAACCATTTAAGAAAACACTTTTAACATCCATTTGAAAAAGTTTAAAATTTTTATAACATGCATATGCAAGTAACATTCGAATAGCTTCTAATCGTGCGACAGGTGCATATGTTTTATCATAATCGATTCCTTTTTCTTGATTGAAACCTTGGGCTATAAGTCGAGCTTTGTTTCTAGTGATGATTCCAGACTCGTTTTTCTTATTTCTAAAAATCCATTTTGTTATAATAACAGCATGATTTTTGGGTCTAGGAACAAGTGTTCATACGTTATTTCTTTCAAATTGATTTAGCACTTCTTGCATAGCTAGAAACCATGATTCATTAATAAGTGCTTCATCAATATTTTTGGGTTCAATTTGAGATAGAAAAACAATGTGATTACAAATATTTCTAAGAGATGATCGAGTACTTACACTTCGTGAAAGTTCTCCTAGAATTTGTTCCACTGGATGATTCTTCACATGTTTACACTGTTTGGTTGCATCTTGTACTAAATCTTGATAATCTTTCCTGATGTCTCCATGTTGGATTTCTTCCAATGTATTCTCTTTCTTGAGATTGAGACTATTTTTGTTATTTGTACCTTCTGATTCTTCATCAATAGATTTCTTAAAAAGTAGAGGGTTAGATTTATCAAATACTACATGCATAGATTCTTATACAATCAAAGTCTGTTTATTGAATACTTCATAAGTTTTACTATTTGTTAAATACCCAAGAAAGATACATTCATCAGATTTTGCATCAAACTTTCCTAACTTATCTTTGTCATTGAGTATAAAACATTTGCATCCAAATACATGAAAGTAACGAATGTTGGGCTTTTTATCATTCCAAATCTCATAAGGGGTTTTATCTAAATTAGACCTTAATATAACTCTATTTATAATATAACATGTAGTACTTACTGTTTCGGCCTAAAAATACCTAGGTAAACTATTTTCATTAAGCATTGTTCTTGCCATTTCTTGAAGAGATCTATTCTTACTCTCTACTACCCCATTTTGTTGAAAAGTTCAAGGAGCAGAAAAATTATGCAGAAAATCATTTTCATCACAAAAAGACTCAATATCTTTATTGACAAACTCTTTCCCCCTGTCACTTCGGATGTTTGAAATAGTATAGCCATTTTTATTTTAAATTCTCATGCATAGCTTGATAACTACATTATGTACCTCATCTTTATTAGCGAGAAAGATGACCCAAGTATATCTAGAGAAATTATCAACAATAACAAATGCATAACATTTTCCTCCCAGACTCGCAATTCTGTTTGGTCCAAAAAGGTCCATGTGTATTAGTTGCGAAGGTCTAGTAGTGGAAATATATTTCTTGGTTTTGAAAGAAGTTTTTGTTTGTTTACTAAACTGGCATGCATCACAGATTTTGTCTTTAAAAAAGTTTGCTTTTGGCAAACCTCTCACAAGATCATTTTTTGAAAGTTTGGAAATAAGTTACATGTTTGCATGACCTAACATTTTATGCCATAACCAACTATTTTCATGTTGAGCTGATAAACAGATAGTATCTTGTGAGGCAATTTTTTCAAATTCAATTGTATAATATTGTTTCTAAGAGCAATAAAACAACATTCAAAATAATGCAGTTATCCATTTTGAAGGTAACTGTAAATCGTTTATCACATAATTGACTTATACTTAAAAGATTATGTTTTAAACTTTCAACAAGTAGAACATCTTCAATTATGAGAGAATACTTATTACCAATTTTACCTATTCCCACGATCTTCCCTTTTGAATTGTCTCCAAATGTCACGTGTCCTTCTTCTTTAGGAATGAAATCAATGAACTTAGTTTTATCTCCTGTCATGTGTCTTGAGCATCCACTATCTAAAAACCATCTTGTTTTACTTACGGAAAACTTCATGCATACCTATAAAAATAATTAAAATAATTTTTCTTGGTACGCATGTTCTTTGGGTCCTTTATTTATTAGTATTAGAAGAAATAAGATTCTTTGGTACCCATATGGCCCTAATAGTCATTGTATGTTTTCTTCTAATAGAACAAGTATGATAGTTATGACCATTTCTATTGCAAAAATTACAAATAACATGTAACATACTTGAAGAACTTGAGTGATTCTAATAATGTTTTTTTTTGACAAATCTATTTTTAGGAAAAGAATTTTGAAATTTTAGTTTTGATTTAATGGGTTTATCAAAGAAATTTTTATAGGGTTTGAGTTTTTCTTTTGGCATGTATTCTAAGCTTACCTTATCAAAAACACATCTTTGATTACCAAGAAATTTTTCGAAATTTCTTTTTCTATTTGTGAAATTTTCAACAATTTTTTCTAAATCAGCTACTTTCTTTTTTAGTTCATCATTTTCATCTTTTGAAACTATATTTTCTTTTCTTAAAACATCAATTTCATTTATTAAAGAAGAATTTTTCTTTTTCGAAACGGTATACTTAATACCCAATTTTTCAAATTCCTCATATACTTCTTCTAAAACATTTTGTAACTCTTCATAAGAAGGATTTTTAATATTTTCAGAATATGTTACCTCAAGATTATTTTTAGCCATAAGACAAAGATTTGTAGATTTTTCATTGCTTGCGTCGCTATCTGAGTTACTTGAATTTTCATTCAATGTAGCTTTCATTACTTTCTTGCCTTTGTATCGATCTTTCTTTAGCAGGAGATAATCTGCTTTGATATGTCCAGGCTTTTTATATTTATAACAAATTAATGAATCATTTTTACCTGTATCTTTGTTGGAAGATTTTTTGAAAGGTTTTCTTGGAGGAGTTTTATTTTTCAAGAATCTCTTAAATCTTCTTGTGATCATTGCAATCTCTTCATCATCGCTTTCTTCATCTTCATTGCTTTTACTTTCATGAGGAACGGCTTTGAGTGCCAAACTCTTCTTTTGCTTTCCTTCTTCTTCTCCACTTTTCAATGTGTATTCATGGGTAATAAGTGATCCGATGAGTTTTTTAATTTCGAGTTTTTTAAAATCTCTAACTTCAAGAATCGCTATTACTTTTGATTCTCAACGTTTTGGCAAGGAGTTGAGAATTTCCCTTACTATCTCCAAACTAGAATAAAATTTACTAAGAGATATCAAACTATTTATAATATTAGTAAAACGAGTATACATAGAATAAATAGATTCATCATCGTTCATTTTGAACATTTCATATTCATGCGTAAGAATATAAATTTTTGATTTTTTGACTTGCAAAGTTCCTTCATAGGTTACTTCCAAGTTGTCCCAAATTTCCTTCACTGTCCTGCAAGTCATTATTCTGTTAAATTTATTATCATTGAGAGTATTATATAGAAAATTCATAGACATTACATTCACAGTATAAAATCTATCGTCTTTGCGATCAAACTGTTCTTCTTCCTTTTTTACGTTTACTCCATCAACAGTTTTTGTTAGAATATAAGACCCATTTACAATACATTTTCATATTTCTCGATCTTGAGACTGAAGAAATATTCTCATTTTAACTTTCCAGAAAGTATAATTATCTCGATAAAATAGCGGAGGTCGATTACTGGATTGACCTTCAGCGAAAGTAGCTGCAATGTTAGCCATATGATCTTAACTCAACAGATAGTTAATCTTATAACAGAGTCATTTCTCTGATACCAATTATTGCCCAGATGACTAACACAAGAGGGGGTGAATTGGGTTATATTACAAAAATTAACATTTATAAATCAAATACACAATATAAAATATAAACAGAATATATAAAGTAGCAAGAAATGTACAGAGTAGGGTAAGAAAAAGCAAACTCAATATTTTTACGAGGTTCAATCCCACTGCTTACGTCATTGCCTCAAGCTACCCCTTGAGAATCCCAAATCCACTATTCAATCTCCTTTAGGTGGAGATAGAAACATATTACACTTTTGAGCAGTACCGCTCTAAATAATCCGTGAAGAACACCCTCTATACTTCCAATCATCTCACACTTGATGATTTAACTATTCCCCGTGTAGAACACCCTTTACACACACAAGGGTTATACGCACTCTCTTACAAATACAAGAGTTGGTAATGTGTACACTATCAAAGTACACTCATCAATGAGTGAGATAAAAACAATATAGCGCAACTTATATCTCTCCAAAAAAGAAAAAAAATTAAGGATTAAAACTTTAGAAAATAGAGAATGAGAACTTTGAAAGAATAATGCAAAACTTAGTAATAGATGTGTAAACTCTTGTTGTGATTTTTGCAAAACTCAAGTGAGTTATTTATAGGCAAATGAGTTTTCAATTTCAAATTTGAAAAGATTCACATGTCACGTAAGAACATTATTCACTTTTTAAAAAATTCAAATAAAAGTATTTCCTTTTTAAATTTGTCAAAAACAACTCCATTCATTTTTCATAAAAATCAAATTTAATCTTTTACTTTTCATACATGACAAAATGAGTATGATTTATTTTTCAAAAAAAATTATCTTCTTTTTGTATATATCAAAAAAACACACAATTACCTTTCAAGATTTTCAAACAAATCATATATCTTTTACATTTGTAAAAAAACACACAACCATCTTCAAGATTTTCAAACAAAATTATCTATCTTTTGTATTTGTCAAAAAAACACACAACCACCATTCAAGACTTTCAAACAAAATATGCAAATGTCAAATATGATAATCGATCATCTTATAAATTCAAATTTTTATTAAAAAAATATAATTTTTGAAATTATATTGTTTGATGATGTTATGCATGTGTGGAAAACATAATTTCTAAAACTAAGACATTTAAAGATGTCTTGCATATATGAAAAAGTAATTTGATGTTTTATGAGAAAAAATAGTAATTTGGAGTCTTAATCCAATTTCGAATTTTATTAAGAGATGTACAAAAATAATCTATGAGTTTTATTTGTGGACTTGATCTCTTTCTTGCTTATGCTTGATTTCTTGATGTGTTTAGCTCCTTTCATGCGTAGGCAACTTGAGTTTGAGTTTTAAATATTATTTGTTATCATCAAAATTTATATGTAGATACGAGACTTGAAACCTTGAGTTCAACAGGGGGAATCAATTTACATAAAGAAAAAATTAGAGAGGGATAAATATTAATTTTTTATATAGTCTATTCATAAAAATACATTTCAAAATTTGATTTTTATCAAGTTTTAAAAATTTAACCTCCAAGTTAAAGGGTGGTTCCGCCCCTGATGGTCACTAGGTATCTCATTCAATATACACTCAGGCACCATCATTGGGTCTAGATCTGGCCTTGTCAATGGTGATTGCAAACCATCATGTTCACAATGGACATCACACAAAGTTTCGGTGGTTTCCTTGTCCTAGTATGCCTCACCGTCACCAGAGTCATTCGAATCAATGAGTAGTGGCACTTGTGGGACATCATACACATTCCTATATGTTATCTTCTGCACAACATGCCACGAACCACATAAATTTGTGTCTTTGAGATAAAAAAAAAATTGTTATGCTTAACATGCCAACGCGAATGGCTTATTCTTATACAATGTTTGTGGAAACTTCACACTAGTAATATGGTCAATCATATGAATCCCTCAATGATCGCCAACATCAAACCAACTGCATTTAAATATCCACACATGCCTCCATCCCATGTAGTGAAACTCAAAAATGTCATTCAGAATGCCATAGAAATGGATCAGGATGCCTTGGTGTTCCACCATGACTACTAATCCACTATTTTGAGTTCATCGAATCTCTTCACGGGGCTTTATATGAAATCATATACCATTAACAATACAATCTTGATAGGATGCGATGAAAGGGTCGGGGCCACAAGCCAATGCATAAACATCATCAAAAATAGTCTCCAGATAGTTGGCACACAAAGGTTGAACCTGAAAATACAATTATATTTTAGAATCTATAAGATAAGACTGGTATACCCACAAATTACGAGTCAAGCTTAGTGGAATTAAAGTAAGCTTGCGTAGAATGAGGATAATATCGGTCTCAAGTCGCATAACCATGTCTTTCTTGCACGTGCGTGTACACAATTCCTTAAAGAAGGTTCTAAGCTTCGTCAAAGCCAAACGTATATCATTCCTTAAATACCTACCAATCCCCATTTATAGTAACCTTTGTAAAAAGATGTGGGCATCTGATTTCGAACCAACATATGATGTTTTTCCAAAGGAACTTTGTGACTGGTTGGGCCGTAATGAATGTCATGGCCTTCATTTCAACCAACATAGTGAAATAATCTACTGCCATCATAACAAACATAATGCCTCCCTTATCGACAGGGAATGGTCTAATTAAGTCGAGTCTTCACTGGGCGAAGGGCCAGGGAGATAAGATTGATGTTAGCTCTTCCAAAGGGTAAGGGGATCGGCACCTGTTACCGCCCAACTAGCATTTTGCTATCCCTAAGCAATATACTAAAAACTAATTGAGATGAATATCGCATAAAGATTGAAATCCAAACAAAAGCAATCAATTACAATTATGAATTCTCAAAAAATGTGACATGTTACTACTCGACTCCAGGAGCTATATCCACCAAGATTATTAAAAAATATTTCAGATAGAATTAGGGCAAATATATCAGAACTCAAATGTGTGTGTGGCTAAACAGTTGTATGTTTCTCATTAATAGTCATGATTTATCTTAGGATTTTCACCTTAAGATTAATCATTTCATATTCTAACTACGTCAAATCCTAACGGATTAGCAATTTTCATGCCAACTCTGTTTAAACATTGAACACTTAACCCCTAAAGTTTTGGATAATTGTTTCTAGTCCTTTATTTAACAATTTTTTCTTTTTATTTATTTATTTATCTTTTTGAGAAAAAAGCTCAGCACGGTAGTCCTATAGTTTACTTCTCCTATGTTAGATCAGTGAACATTAATAAGGGCCACTACAAGTGTAAGCATGTGCAAAAAAATTCTTTCAAAAATTGCCCTTTCATTTTTATTTTTTATTTTTTATTTTTGAAAAAAAGGCTCAGCTCGGTAGTCCTATAGTTTACTTCTTCTATGTTAGATTAGTGAACATTAATAAGGGCTACTACATGTGTAAGCATGTGCAAAAATATTCTTTCAAGATTTGCCCTTGGTTCTACATAAATCTTACCATATTCTCATCTCAATGAGTATAACATCCTAGTGTTTCAAGCTATATATCAACAAAATATGATGTATCAAAAATCATGTTGTATGCTCAAATTTGGAAATAAATTTTCACAAAAAATAAATATGCTCAATTACTCTACCAAGATACTCAAATTTCACAAAGTGCTATAAATGAAATGTGTTGGTCATTTTTGTATCAATGCACATCACCAAAAGATCAATAAAATAAAATAAAATAAAAATAAAAGTTTAATTTTAAGTCAATCTCTATCCCCAATAACGATGAAAAAAACTTAACTCACTAAAAAATGAGTACCACAAAGGTTATCCCAAGTGTAGGAGGGTGTTGCATAATAATTAAGAATAAATTCCTAAATCTAGGAGGTTGTTGCATAATAATTAAGAATAAATTCCTAAATCTTCTCCTCAAGGAAAGTTATTTTAAAATCAAACTTGCATAAAATAGTAGAGATATTTACAAAGAGAAAATAAAAATGGTGATATATGCAATAGATAGAAGAGTGCAACAAACATAAAAGAGTACTGTTCATGGACAAAAATAAAAGAGGAAAGGTAAAATATTGAAATGCAAATCAGTAAATTAAATTTGCTGAAATTAATTAACTGAAATTTAAAGGAGTAAGAAAAGTAAATGAAAAAAATTAAACAAATAATTAAAATGCCAAAGTTCACAATCATAAAATTTAAATTGAAATAAAATAAAATAAAATCTGGAGATGGAAACTATAAATGAAGCAAAAAAGCTGGGCAGCAGTTGGGCGCGAGAACTCTACAACGTTACTACCATGCTCTCTTTCGCCACTTGAGTTCACTCCAAAAATTAAAAAAAAAATAACTAAGCAAGAATTAAATTACATTAGATGAAGATTACAAGTGAATGAGGAAAGCCGAGCAACAGCTGCGTGTGAGAACTCTACAACCTTATGGTCATACTTTCTCTCTTCACTTACGATCATTACAAAAATTATAAAATATAAAACTAAATGAAAAATTAAATTACGCTACTTATATATCTACTCTAACTATAAAACTAAGAAAAAATATATAAATTGAGGTAGAGATGGTAAGTGGAGATTAGAGCAGTAGCAATTTGGACTCTATAAGAGTTCTATAAAGTACTGCTTCTCTTTTCCTCTCTACTACCAGTGTCTTTCCTCTCTTGAAAAAAAAAAAAACTAGCTGCTTGTTTTTATAGACAAATTTGAGAGACCAAAAAAACTTCCATGTCCACGTGCCTTGTTCTGCTTCTCTTCAGACTGATGTTTTCCCAACCAAACCAAGTCAATGACCCTACTGCTAGCCCCTTTGAAGATGTCAAAAATAAAAGCTGCATGTTTGATCCGAGTGTCAAAATAAGGTGCTGCTTCTGTAGGAAAGAAAACACTGCTGCGAGTTGTACCCAAAGAGTACCGTTGTATCCACTTTCGTGTTCTCTCTCTCTGTTGTCAAAACCAAGAGCCTCCACTGTGTTACCCACAGTTTTTTGCCCAAGTGTTATTGTCAACACCCAAAAATCCTCGTCTTCAACCCAACGGATCTCCAGCCAAAGAAAAAAGAAAAAGTTGCTGCTAAAACTCTCTTTCGCTTTGCGTGTTCCAGCTCGATGTTTTGTTCGAGTGTGCCTATTGAGTGAAAAGGACCGGTACTAGCATCGACTGTTATATGGCCAGAGAAGGAAAACTGCACCTCTCTCTCCATGAAATTAATGTTGAAGACGCCTGTACCAAGAGAAGATTGCCGTCTACTGCTTTTTCTTTAAATTCACGCTTCTTTCTACAATGCAGTTGTCCTAGTGTATCTCTCGAGGGAGACCAAAAGAGTGAAGAAAGACCTCCCAAAAGGTGTTGTCATGCTTTAGTATAAGATGCCAAAAGTCCAAAAGCAAAGGCCTGCACCTTTCTATCCATAAACAGAATCTTGTTGACATTTCTACACAAAACAAGTGAGACCATGCGTACAAGTTGAAAAATATAAGTTTGAGAATTGTTTTGGGCCCCGTGATTGGGGCCCATTTGTGCCTCCATAGATAGATTTTTTTAATATAAAAAAAGAATAAAAAAATAGAAAATATATATATATTCTTTATTTATACATTTTTTAAAATTGTAAAATTGATTCTAACTAAGGGGGCGCTAAAGACCCAACCACGGGATCCATACCATTGCCCTAAAAGTTTCTTCAATTTTCTCTTCTTTTTTTCTTTTGATTTCAATCATGTGTTTCACGTTGAGGGGCCATTCGGGTGTTAAGTAGTCTAACCTGCGAGGCCCACAACTTGCTTTGTGTCAATTCAGTGCTGCTTAAAACCCTCAAACAAGACAAAATCTTACTTGCTTTTAGACAACAAAAAACATTAAAATCAACAAGATTCGTACACGGGCCAAATCATCTTTTTATTTTCTTTTATTTTTTCAATTAAAAAAATATAACCTAATAATCAAACCTAATACATTTCTCTTTTTGTTTTTCTTGTTTTGAACATGATGTAAATAAAAAAGACATAAGAAAATATAAAAATAAAAATTAGAATATCAAAAATATGATGTGCACGTATAAAAACATAATTGAAATAAATCACAAGTTATAAAATTAAACATAAATCATACTATTAAGAGATTTTAATTATAATTTTGATTTATACCTCATAACTATTTTTTCATTTAAAACCAATAATAATTCATCTTTTTATTTTTATTTTTTTCAATTAAAAAAATCTAACCTAATAATCTAACCTAATACATTTCTCTTTTTGTTTTTCTTATTTTGAACATGATGTAAATAAAAAAGACATAAGAAAATATAAAAATAAAAATTAGAATATCAGGAATATGATGTGCATTGTAGAAACATAATTGAAATAAATCACAAGTATAAAATTAATCATAAATCTTGCTATTAAGATATTTTAATCATAACTTTGATTTACACCTCATAACTATTTTCCATCTAAAACCAATAATAATATCATGCAATCAAAGAATATATTGGTTTTAAATATATTAAATATGTAATAATTCAGCTCAATCACACGTGTTCTTGGCAACTGATGCATTTTCTCGAGTATTCCTTTGCATCTTTGAGCGAACGAGGCCAGTAGCACTTGGCTCGATCAACCTGGGCTTTCTCCAGCTTAGTGAAGCCTCTCTTATACAACACGACCTCCAAAGGGTGAACTGAGCAATCCGATTCCTGAGTTTTCGGGCTTCCTTGGGAAATGCTGCCTTGCATATTGGTGTTGACGATGTTAAGGGAAAGCAGTACAATTGCAGCTTGGAGTCTAGGCAACCTACCACCGCCTCCACTTCCACTTAAGCTAGACTGGGAGGTTAGAGATGAGATAGCCTTGTGGAAAGTCAAACTCAAAAAGTCTCTCAACTTGATAAGCTTGGACCATGCGAGACTCGACTGGATCTTTCGAATAATATCTTGCATGGCACATGATTTGAAGGAACCATGAGCCTCCACTAGTGAAACATCGTGACGTTTTCATATGGAACCATAACGAGATGTCAAGAATGAACAACTTGATCATGGAACACCATTTTTGCATCAATCCCCAAGCCAAGAAGGTCAGACAGAAGCCCACCATCGTCAAGGAGATAGATCGCATCCTGATCGCAGAATTAATTCAAGAGGCTCACTACCCCAAATGGCTCTCCAATGTCATTTTGGTAAAGAAGGCGAGCGTTAAGTAGAATATGTGCAAGAGCTTCACTAACCTGAACAAGGCTTATCCTAAGAATAGCTTCCTACTGTCGTGGATTGACTTCATTGTGGACTCAACAGTAGGGACGTTTATTCTAGGTATAACCATATCTGAATGAGCGCAAACAATGAGGAGAAGACAGCTTTCGTCATCGAATGAGGCCTGTACTACTATAAGGCCATGCCATTTGAAATAAAGAACGCTAGGGCTACCTACTAACGGTTGGTAAACCAAATGTTCAAGGAGAAAATAGGCTAGACAATGGAGGTCTAAGTTGACGACCTCTTAGTTAAAAACAAGAGGCTTGAATAGCACGTCGAGGACGTTAGGGAAGCTTTTAATGCGCTACAAAAGTACCAGATGAAGCTGAACTCACTGAAGTGTGCCCTCAACATCGAATCAAAAAAGTCTTGGGATTCATGGTCTCCAAATGAGGGATCAAGGGCAGCCCAGAGAAAATCGGACAGAAACCAGGATGCCCCTATCTTGAACACACCATGAGGTTCACAAACAGCCTTAAACTGGTTTATTGCACAATCTACCAATCATTGTCTCCTTTTTCTCAAGTTCTCTGGAAGGCAAAGGAGTGGGATGTCAAGTGTGACGAAACGTTTAAAGAACTCAAAACGTACTTGGTGCACCTATCTCTCCTCAACCATGCAAAACCTGGGGAGGTCCTAATAGTCTACCTCGTTGTGACCCCGGACACAGTCTTAATAGTCATTATCAGTGACAAGAAAGGCAAACAACGCATTGTCTACTACACTAGCAGAGCTCATTTGGGCACTAAGGGGAGATACCCTCTCATGGAGATCCTAGCATTCACTTTGGTCATGGCCACTCGGTAGCTTTGACCCTACTTCCAAGCCCACTGCACAAAGGTGCTCACAAAGTTCCCCTCCTTCAAGTGTTGTAGAAGCCAGAGGTATCCATGCGGTTAACAAAATGGTTAACAAAATGGGCCATTGAGCTAAGTGAGTTCGATATTGAGTTCCTACCCTATTTGAAGGATAAGGGACAGGTCCTAGATGACTTTTCGTCAAATTCGTCGACTTCTAAGAGGAGATACCCAGCACCCTTAAGGCAAACTCTGGTAGATCTACATCGATGGCTTGTCCTACTAGGATGGGGGAAGGGGAGGGGTGCACATCATCACAGAGTTTTGAGAGGAGCATAACTACTCCATTAAGCTCGACTTCCCTGTTGATTCCTTTGGCATCTCTAGGGCTTCGTTGGTCCTTAGAGCATCCATGGCTTCCAACAATTCCTTTTTTAAACGGGGGCTTGAGATCATGTCGTTACTGACATGTGAAGTACATGCTTCTACTAGAAATGTAATCCCCCAGACAGCGCTAGATGTTCATGTCGTGTTTCATGGGCCTAGAAAATGCCATATCTCAAGCGTTTCATTGTCTACATGCATGCACAAAGGGTGAGACAGGTGGCTCAAAAACCCATGGTTCCTCCGATGCCTAAATTAGTATGAGGGATAAGAATTCGGGTAATGGAAAGATAGAGGCTTAAAGAATCATACTCACCTCCATGAGGTGTGAGGGGTTTGGTTATTTCTGTGAGGGGATGTGGTGTCCATTTAATGTGGTGTCATTGTTTCTGACAGAATCTTGCTGATTGGGGTAGTCCCGCCATTTATACTCCAGTGTTTAGATAGCTCTACGCTATTGCTAATTCCCACAAGATGTGTGTGTACGCGATTCCCAATGGGTCTTCCTGTCTAAGCCTCAAGATTGTGATTTGGGCTTCAAGTTTGGAGATAGCTTGGCCCAAGGGAGGGGCCGACTCTTCTCTAGACTCTGGAGATTGTCTTGCGCCAAGAGGGAACAGCCAAGAGGGCCCAGATATTCCACCCACACAACCAGATTCTCAATCAACTAGTTATACTCAGTAAATAAGTTGCTTAACTACGACCATACGTACATTAATTACCATTGAACAAAAAATGCACATAATAAAATGAGGAAAGCATTAAATTAGTTTCACATATTTAATATAATGATGACATGCATGCTACTATATATTGAAGTTATAAACTTTTATGTACAATGTATTTAGCCAACGTTTGACGACAAAAGGTTGAATTCTAAACTTATGATGATGTCCATATATCTATGAGGCATGCATATACATACTTCTTTGAAGTAGATCAAGCTTTTTTATAACCCTTAGGTATGCACGCGAGTTGTGAGTAATAGTGTATTTGTTCCGAAGTGCACAATGGTTGTCCAAAATTGCTTGTAACTAGAGTTTTCCATTTAAAAATGATCTTCGATCAATGCATGTTGGGATGGCCATTTAGACTATGTTATTGGCCATCTTAACAATATGAAACAACTCCTCCTTCTCGTCCCACCAACAAATACACAAACCTTGCCAACCCAGCCAACCCTTACTGTCTTAAAACTTTCGATAACCCAAAAACCATGTAAGTCACAGATCTCCTTCATGCTAAAAATTTTTCCACATGGTCTCATTCCCTCCAACGTGCTCTCCGAGCAAAGAACAAAATCGGTTTCCTCAATGGAACCCTAATTTAACCTTCAGAATCTACTAATCCGCTTTTTGACCTCTGGGACAGATGCAATGATATGGTTGTATCTTGGATCTAGAATTCCATAAGCCTTCCCCTACGATCCTCAATAGCTTCTATTGACAATGCCCATGACATATGGACTGAGTTACAAGAACCTTTTTTTCCCACAAAATGGACCCTGGATTTATGAACTCAAAAAGACTTAGGCTAATTTGACTTAGGATGATGATACAGTCAATGGTTACTATGGCAAACTCAAATCTCTTTGATATGAACTCTCCATCCATGACCTACTACTTGTTTGTTCTTGTGGCTCAACCAAAACCCTCTCTGACCAATACCAACACGAGTGCGTGATTCAATTCTTGATGGGTCTCAATGATTCCTTCACCAACTTTCATGATTAAATAATGCTCATCGACTCATTACCTCCAGTTAACAAGCCCTATTGTATTCACTACAAGATAACCGGTCACACCTTGTAATCCTGTTTTAAATTCGAAAATGCCATAGTTTTGGTTTGTAACCACTCTGAGATGACTGGTCACACAATGGAACGATGCTACAAGCTTCATAGGTATCCTCCAAGACATAAACTCCATAAACCACGAGGAAACGTCGTGACATTTGATTCTCCTACTTCTGGCAACCAACTTGATTCCAATGCCGTGTTCACAAAGGAGCACTACGAACATCTCATAGCTACACAATAGGGATTCTAATTCTTCACCATCCACCAACCATTTCCAGACAGTTATCTCTAGTCACCCGCGCTCCATTGTTGGTAACCCATTTTGCTTATTTGCTTCTTCTAAATTTTCTACTTCTTGGATCATTGACACATGGGCCACTGATCATATGATTTGTAGCCCTTCCATTTTTACCGATATTACTTCCACCACTTCATATTCTATTAAGCTTCCTAATAGGGAATTAGCCCCTATAACTCACATTGGCACCATCCATGTCACACCATCCTTACTTCAAGACAATGTCATTTGTGTCCCCTCTTTTACTTTTCATTTTGCTATCTGCTTCCAAACTTGCTCAACAATTGAATTGTTGCCTTATTTTTTCCTCTACTTCTTGTTTCATACTTGGCCTTTCTTCTTGGATAACAATTGGGAATGGTAGCATGGCACACGGGCTCTATCACCTCCTCCAAGACACCGTCCCTCCCAAAGCATTAAATACCACTTTATCACAGAATTTTCATTCTCAAAATTTCATTTTTGCTTCTGTACAACCCTCTGATAGTGTTTTTGATTTATGGCACTGTCGGTTGGCTCATCTCTCCCATTCTCGAATGCAACTCATATATGATTCCCATCTAATTACTCAAATGAATACAAAACATACTTTATCAAACTTTGTTTGTCCCCTTGCGAAACAAGCTCTCTTACCCTTTCCCTCTAGCACTCATAATACAAATGCTTGTTTTGAGATTATACATTTGATTTATGGGGGCCTCACTCAATTATTGCACATGATGGTAGTCGATATTTTCTAACCATCGTCGATGATTACTCCCATTGCACCTGAATTTATCTCTTGAGAAAGAAATTTGATGCATGTCCATGCATTAAATCATGTTGTCACTTGGTTGCTACCCAATTTAACTCTCGGGTAAAAATTTTGCAAAATGACAATGGTCTTGAGTTCTCCATATTTGATTTTTACTCAAATCAAGGTATTTTTCATCATTGTGTCAAAGCACCACAACAAAATGGACTAGTTGAGCGTAAGCATTGCCATCTTCTTCAAGTTACTCATGCACTTTGAAATTCTCTTCCAAAAATCTCCTTGTTACTCCCATCTGCGAGTCTTTGGGTGCTTTGCCTTTGCTTCCACCACTTCCCAACACCGTCACAAATTTGACCCTCATAGTCAGCATTGTGTATTTCTTGGTTATCCATTTGGCATCAAAGGTTATAAATTACTTGACCTTGACACTGACCAAATTCTTCTTTCCTGTAATGTTATTTTCCATGAGTCATTATTTCCCTTCCATATTCTTTCACTTTTTCCCTCCTCTCCAACACTTTTAACTCCACCAAACACAAACATTCACCTACCCAACCCTGATTATAGCCCATCATACACATAATTTTGTCCCTCCTTCCATAGAGCAAACACACCCTTTATCACCCTCTTTAACTTCGCACACCCACACCTCCACCTCCTCCACCACTACCACTTCGACGTTCAACTCGACTCCATCGTCCCCCTACCTACCTTAACCCAGTATACTTGTCCCACTCTTCTCACACCACCTCTACCTCAAAACATGATTTCTAACTCCATGTAGGTTGCTCGTGGTTCTACTGCTTCTTCATATTTGTTCAAGGATGCGCCTAGCCCACCAGATAAACCCTTCCCTCTTTCTTTTACCGCTTCATTTAATAAACTATCCCCATCTTTCCATGCTCTTGCTTCCGCTATTTCTTCTTCAGTTGAATCATCCTCTTATGGTGAAGCTATTAAAAATTCTAACTGGTGCAAGGCTATGCAATCTGAAATTCCTACTCTCAAACTCAATAACACTTGGACCATGGTTGAGTTACCACCTGGCAAATGTGCTATCGACTGCAAGTGGGTCTAAAAAATTAAACATCACTCCGATGGGAGTATAGAGAGATACAAGGTGCGCTTATTCGCCAAAGGTTTCACACAACAAGAAGGCCTTGATTACAATGAAACCTTCTCACCCATGGCAAAATTAGTGACTATCCATACCTTATTAACTGTTGCTTCCATCAAAGGCTGGTTCATCAAATAATTTGACGTTCAAAATGCCTTCCTCCATGGGGATTTAGAGGAGGAAGTCTTCATGCGTAAACCTCCTGGCTATTCCAAGGGTCCATATTATGTTTGCAAGCTCAACAAAAGCCTATATGGCTTAAAACAAGCTTCACGGTAATGGTATGAAAAATTTTCTAATGTTTAATTACTTTTGGTTTTTAGCAATCGAAGACAGATTATAGTCTTTTCACTCACATAGCCAATGGTTCCTTCATGTTGTTGCTTGCATACGTTGATGACATTATTGTTGCAAGTTCGACATTGGAATCCATTGCTGCCCTTCAAAGCTTCCTCAATGATGCTGGCTCTCTTGGCATTCGTCCTCTCAAATTGCCAATGGAACAAAATCTGAGACTTAGTAAGGATGATGGGTGGCCTCTCAAGGATCCCCTACCCTATTGACAACTCATTGGCCGCTTGCTTTACCTCACAATAACAAAGCCTGACCTTAGTTATTCACTCTAGAGGTTAAGCCAATTTACGGCAGCCCCCATATCTTCTTACCTCCATGCGGCACAAGAAGTTCTTTGATACATCAATAATGCACTGGGCCAAGGATTAATTTTTTTCTTCTTCTTCCTCACTTAGTCTCTAAGCCTACTCAAATTCGTATTGGGCTTCTTGCCCAGACTCTCGCTAATCTATCACAGGCTTTTGCATCTTCCTCGGCTCCTCTTTTATATCATGGCGATCAAATAAACAAAATGTTGTCTCTTGATCTTCAACTGAGGCTGAATATAAAGCCATGACTACCACTTCCTGTTAACTACAATGGTTGTCTTACATTCTCAGTGATTTGCATCTCTTCATCCCTCTACCAATTGACATGCATTGTGACAATCAAGCCACTTTACACATTGAGCGCACCAAACATATAGAGATGGATTGCCACCTGATCCGTGATAAGATCTAAACTAGTTTTATTCGTAGTTGCCACATTTGATCCTCATTGTAGCTTGTGGATCTCTTCACCAAAGCACTGCCCTCCACCCAGTTTTCTCTTTTGTTATCCAAGATGGACATAGCAAATATCTATGCTCCATCTTGCAGAAGGATATTACTAGCTAATATACCAACTGTTAGGTTGCTCAATACTCAGCCAAATGATTCAGGATACATACAACATATACTTATTTAAAGGCATTTATGTATTATCATTCTTGTATAGAATATTCAATTCTTTCTATAAATAGAGCACTGTACAGCATAGCATTTTACACTTTTTTACAGAATTAATCAATATAGAAGAATTTTTCTCAACCTCTGTTGTGCTCCGTTTTCTTCCTTTTTTTTTATAGCAGCAACCATTGTTGCTCCATTTGAGCTAACTCTGACATATATATGGTATTTTTGATTTTAATGAATGCAGATACGTTCTCATCAATTGGTGAAATCATTGTTTTAATTTTATTGATGGGGGTAGTGACAGAATTATTACCCTCTTACAATCCATTTGATTACTACTTATAGTGTATTTGATTTTTTTTTTCATTTTTTTTAATTATTTATTTGACATCTTTAATCATTAAGAAAAAACTTAAAAAATATACAAATTTTACTAACTATAGTCATTTACTTAATCATTAAGTAAAATACAAAAATAAAAAAGTTAAAACTGAAAAGTAGAAAATTATGAGTAGTAGGACTAGAATAATAACCTTATCATCATCCATATTTTAATTAAGCACGGTCAAATATGAAGAATAGCGCACAACTATATATATATATATATATCGAACAATCATATTGTAACGCCCCGTACTCAAAGGGGGTCACGAAACTCCATCTGTTTGGTATAATTCATCCTCAACTACAAATAATAGGTCTCCGACCATACTCAAAATAACAATATTTTTCACAACCCAATCTATATAACAAAGTCCACCAAGTCATAAATAAAAGAATATGAATAAATTATAAATGAGGGGGTTCACATTCTCCCAAAAAAACTTAACAAATAAAGAATAACTAACATTCTATAAACTCAATGAAACTATAACCCAAATAATAAATAAATTAATTGTTTTCCCCCATCTAGCCCGTGGCTCTAACAGCTTAAAACTTGGTCAAGACTCTACTCTTGATCCTCTGATGGAACATCCAAATCATCTGAAAAATATATGAGATAAGAAGGGTGAGTTTTTCCACAACTCAGTAAGCGAAGAACCTATACAAGCGTGTAAACATGAGCATTTACCAAGAAATAAAGTACGAAACAAAATAAAATTATGCATAAAAGAAACAAACGATTTTCAAGACAATTTAAATCATAAAGTACTTTGGCATAAACAAACTGAGTATTATCACTATATCAATCGGAGTATCTTACAAAGCAAAGACCATATTTAACCCCCGTGGTAGGGTTGTACAAATCCTGGTGGCCAAATCAGGCAGAGACAGAGGTGGAACTTTCCCTTATTCGCTCTCGGAGCTCCGAGTGTGCACATAGGAAAGCCCACAATAAACCACTTTGTTTCCAAAGTGGGTGCACTCAGAGTTAGGAAATTGGTACCAATCCAAACAGAGCAAATACAGAGCAGAGCAGAGCCAAGCAGAGATTGAGTCAAATACCAACCATATGCCAAAGGTTTTCAGAGTTATTAAAGACACATAGTTCCAAACTATTTTCAGAATAAAGTTTATGTAAATAAAAACATAGTCAACACAATCAAGGCATAATTTTTCTCAGATAGACAAAAATATTCTTTCCACATTTCAGAAAATAACACGACAAAAAGCAGCTCATGTCTACACAATGCGTGCCTGAAATATTTTTCCTTCTTTATTATAAGCTTCATGAATAATGCAAACAATCGACTGAGGTTGGTTTTTCTCAAGCTTTCATTTCATAACTAACAAAAAGCACAGATTTTCAAAAGTCAACCTCAGTCCTCTTTTGGTATAAAACCGAGCATACGAACCCCGCTTACCTGACTGCTGTAGCGAAAAATCAAAACTTTGAGTCTCAACGCTAAGAGTTTCGTCACCTATACATGAAAATAATTCCCTTTATATTAATGACCACTCCAAAGGCCTAAAATCATAAATTATAAGTTAACTACAATGCCTGTCTAAAATCATAATTTCTAACATGTCAAACCCAAGCAACCAGCGCACTCCATACTAAAAATATCATTTCAGCCCACCACCAACTCATTTCAGGCATCCCTCTGATAAAGCCAACCCAAAAATTGTATAGTCTCCCATACGTTCAAAACTACCAAACTCAACCATTTACATCGCACAAAACATCTCAAACAACCCATCGGCAGCACCAAATCAGTAAAAGAAAATTTAGATAACCAACCCTTGAACATCCACCAAAAATCACTTCGAAAATGGATTCGGAAGTTGGAGAAAAATATTCCATAAATATTAAGGGAGAAATCTATTTAGTAAATTTATCAAAACCAAACATCATAAATAAATTCGCTATTGTCCCCAACCTTCCAACAACAGTCGTACACCCTCGGCAACAAATGCGGAAATTGAAACCAGAAAATACCACAAAAATACGTCTCAGAGAGGCCCAGAATTTGAAGAAAAAAAAAAAGAAAAAAAAATCTAAACTATTTCACCTGAGGTGAGCATCCAAGAGGAAAACCCATAAATCATACCTCAACAGCAGAAACACACCAAATGGGACAGCAAAACACGCGGACAGTGGCCGGATGAAATTGAAATCCTGCCTCCCCTATGTTCGGCTGAAACCAACGGTTAACTATCAATAATACCACCTTACAAGGATAGTAAAAAGTTGCAAGGGAAAAAGAGAGAGAGAGAGAGAGAGAGAGAGATCGGGATGGACTTACCGGCGAAAACAAGAGGTGAACGGAAACAGGGGAGTTCGGTGCAAGAGAGGAGACCCACAATCAAGCTGCAAATGCCGAAAGATGAGAGGGAGAGATATAAACTTCCGTTGAACCCTCTAGAAAATCAAAACTGCCGAGAAACGTGGGGGAGATGGGCGCTAGAAGTGGTAACTGCAATAGAGGGAAACCGTCGCCCAGGGGGAAAGAGAAGGAAAGGAAAAGAAAGAAAGAAGGAAGAAGAGGGGCGGGGAGGGTTAATACGCGTGAGGAAACGGCACCATTCGGGCAGGGGCTGGGGCTGGGGATGGGCCGGGACATGGGCTGGCTGAAAAGCCTTGGGCCGGGCGTGACACAAATGATCGTGTCTTGTAATCAATTGAGCACAACTGAGTGGAGGATGATCGGGAAATTAACATTCTCTCCCCCATATCTTACAAATAACCTTATCAAATTAAAGGAAATGAATCAATGTTAGTGCACTACGATTTGTTGTGCTTATTAGTCATGTGGAGTACTCTATCTGATTCTATTTGTGTGTGCAGGTCTAATATATACGATCATGACCCCATTTTTTTGTTTTTGGATTTTCAATTAGGTTTAGGCTGAAGATTTTTTTTACTTTGTTTAACTTTAAACCTTCCCTGCCCTAATGAGAATTTAATAAATATATATTGAATTAAACCATCTAAGGGTGGCGTACGTACTGTTGCATGGTTATTGTTTTTTATTTAAATAAAATCGTCGGCAGTCTTGTAGATGTAGTCACTTTATCTAAATTTTATGTCGATTGATTCTACTTTTTGCTTTTCTTTATTTCTTATCACTCCCAACGGGTCCCAACGGGATTATCTTAATTAGATTCTTATTCAATTAATTCGATAATTTTGACTTGTATTTGAAAAAAAAAAAGATAGATAAATAAAGTAAACTGTATACGAACAACTATGAATTATATTGTAATCCTAATGACTTATAGAATACCTTAATGATAGTCGGGCGGTCCAATCTCCAAAAACAGCCATCCACATAAGTCATTTAATCTACATCTCTTATGCCTGCCAACAACTAATAAAAAAATCACAAGTTATCCAATCTTTCTCCCGTCTCAAATTCGATAGACAAACAAAATGCATATGCCACTACAGGCAAAATCGACTTTTGTAACTATTTAATTACGACTAAATAATTATTTATAATTATATTTAACTGAAAATAACCATTTGGCTAGATTAACATGCTAACCAAACTCAGAATCCCATTGACACCATCAAGCCGTGATGAACAAGGATCGGACCCTTAAGCGTCCTAGACGGATGGAGCATGTTATGTATGTCCTGCATTATATCACATTGCTCTAGTAACTTTATTAAATTTTCGGCTTCCTTGGAAGCTTTGCCACCTACCATCATTTTAGTACTATTGATCGCCAAATTGCCATCCTATCTAATTCCCCTTTCATCCTATGTAGTCTCGCAAACCTCAGTGCCATGCAATTAGGGCATCCATGCAAGAGGTTGTAATTGCTATGGCCGTGGCTGACCCTAGGCCCCCACCCGGTGACAAGGGGCTAGCTGCAACCAATTACTTCAATTATTTATTTTAGATGGGTCTTCATCATATGTGTCTTATGTACGTAGTATTTATTTAAACAGATTTTCTACGTGTCATAATATAAGTGGGAAGCTATTATTTAGATAACTTTGGATAGACGGTTCGAAAGAGGCTTTGAATGACTTAATATATTTAGAGCAATGCTAGGAATCCTAATTTTGGTATCCTTACTTTTCTTTTCTTATTAACATTTTTTTTTTTTTTGGTTTTTAAATTTACATGATTTTTATATAAGTACTTTTAAATAATATTGTAATTTTTTTATATATTTAAAAAATATTTTAAAATGTTAAAAAAATTATGTAAATAAAATATAAAAATCATGTAAATTTAAAAACCAAAAAAAGAAAAAAAAGTTAATAGGAAACAAAAGTAAGAATCTCAAAGTAGGAATCCTACCATTCATATAATTTATCTTTCTTTTAATTTGCAATCATAAAAACTTTGTTCAAATTTAAAAGGAAAGTTTTCCAAATTTCAGTGTCTGATCGGCACATTCAATAAGCACCAGTGAAATGTAGCTTTCATTGAATAATTACTCTCATGCACGCTGGTATTGGCTTTTAGTGATTGTAGTAGAAAAGAATCGCGCGGTGGGTAAGCTTAATTCCAGACTCAATGATTACTACGACCAAGGGCGGAACCAGAATTTTATGTTTGGGGGGGCGATCGATAAAATGTACGGTGTGTGTAAATTTTAGAATGATGATCATCAGTAATAGAAATATCATATTCCGTTGTTATCGAACTCTCTAAACGTATATTATTTTTCGAATTGTACTCCATTTATTTCTTGTTTTTAAAAAAAGAAATTTAATTGTTCTTAAGTATTTGCTCATATTTTTTTATGATTTAAGAAAAATTTATAAATTAAAAATAAATTTAAAAACTTTCTATTAAATAATGATGTAACACTATTAGATTTTTAACAAACTATATCTCACAATTATATAAGTTAGAGTGAAACTAAATAAGTGAGTATGATTAATGAATTTTACAATCATATAAATTTATAATTAATTTTTTTTTAGAGTTAGACTATTATAATAACTGTAAGATTATGTAAGTTAAAATTTGAGTTTACATAAAGTTAAAAATTAAAATATACATGAATGTATATTGAGATGTAAAAGAATAATTTTCATAAAAAAAATTTGGGAGGGTCAATTTTATTTTTATTTTTATAATCTCAGAGAGAATTTTAATTATATATATAATTATATATATTTCTATTATTAATAAATTTTGGAAAAATTTTGCGGGGGCCGTAGCCCCCCCCCCCCCCCCCCAACCCAAGGCGTGGGTCCGCCCCTGACTACGACGAGTCTCAGCTGATCAGCATATTCGATCACATGATTTCATTCTTCCTAATTGTATTTGCGTAGAAATAGAAGAACATGACAAACTTTTCCTGTCGTCTTGTCACCTGTCTTTCGGGGTAAAATATTCCATGCATGACTTTCTAATCTTTAAACGACCAGTTCTCTCGTGCACGCTGGTATTGTTCTAATCTTTATACACCATTTTCACTCTCTTCCAATTCAAACACGGTACCAAATAATATTTGGAAAACTAGCAAACTGGGCAAAAACTAGCTAGTCTCCTTCGATGGGGAACAGTTTCAACGAGGAAGATGATCATGATCAGGATCTGAACCATTCCCTCATACTGCCAGAATCGCCGATGCAAGATGATCATGAAGCAGATCAAAATCGTCGAGGAGCTTATAAAGACCTTTCATCAAGGTTCTGGATTGAATCAAAGAAGCTATGGCATATTGTTGGGCCCGCCATCTTCAGCCGCATCGCAACCGCCTCAATGAACATCATAACTCTAGCCTTCGGCGGCCATCTCGGTGACGCTGAGTTCGCTGCCATTTCCATATCCCTCAGTCTCATTGCCGGCTTCAATCTTGGCTTCATGGTATTGATTCAATACTCTCATATTGTTTGGAATATTGAATTTATTCTGGATAAACTACTACAGAGATCAAGAAAGTACATGAAGTAAATTCGCACATGGATATATAGGATTTTATAGAATTTATTACAACTATTTTATAATAAAAATAGTTTTATAATTTTATAATATTTCAACGTATCAAATCAAACTACGTTGTACATCAACTTTTAAATTTATTTTTTGTAACCAATCTCTTTATAGGTAAACTATTTTCCTTTAATATAAAATTCAGTTAGGGATGGCGAGCGCCTTGGAGACATTGTGTGGGCAGGCCTTTGGGGCAAGGAGGTATCACATGTTGGGCATATACTTGCAAAGGTCTTGTATTGTACTCTTCTTATGTGGTATTTTGCTCCTCCCCATTAATATTTTTGCTGGCCGGATTACAAAACTCATAGGACTTTCCGACGAAGTGTCGGGGCTGTCGGAGGTGGTGGCCTTGTGCCTAATACCGCTGCAGATGGGATATACGCTTTTGTTCCCAGTGCAAAGGTTCTTGCAGTCGCAGCTTAAGACCTTTGTGATTGCATGGGTTTCTTTTGCGGCTTTGCTGGTTAATTTGCTTACTACTTGGCTCTTCCTTTATGTGTGGGATTTTGGGCTTATTGGTCTTATTGTTGCTTTGGATATCTCTTGGTGGGTTTTGGTTTTGGGGTTGTGTGGTTTTGTCATGTTTGGTGGATGTCCTGAAACTTGGACTGGATTTTCTGCCCAAGCCTTTACGGAACTTTGGGAATTCATCAAGCTCTCTGCCGCTTCTGGAGTTATGCTCTGGTACGTTTCTCTTAAGTTAGCAAGCTTTTTCCCTTGGTATATTCTTACGGTTAAATTCCATGTACTTGGGGAAAACAAGAACATAGTTACATGAAGATGAGATCTTTGTCCTCAAGAGTTTGAAAATATATTTTTTTGTGAACCCACCACTTATTTAAAAAATTTAAATTATGAAAAAACATAAATTTTATTATTTTATATATTAACACACTCCCTTTATTTGTGGACGAGATTTTCTCTCAATGAGTAGACTTAATAATAAGTTGAATATTTTATTAAATGAGATAGAGTACCATAAAGTTAGAGTTCCAACTCAAAATATCTATTCTTATAATACATGTAAAATTATTATTTATTTGAGAATTTTAAATGATAAAAAAAATTATTATGTTATATATGTTTAACAGTTTTCCCTTCTTCATGATGAATCTCGGATTACATTATCTTTCTTCGCTGGAAATGAAAACGTACAGCTTGGAGAGTTGGTACTACACAATACTGATGTTGATGCCTGGCTTCTTGAAAAATTCAACTATTGCGGAGGATGCATTGTCAGTCTGGTATGGAAACATATACCCCTGGCCGGTTTCGTGTTGGTTGGTTAATGATCATGTTATCCTTGTCTTGAAAATTGAAAGATGATGATCATTATTGTCTTGAAGTACTACTATTTTACTACCATTAGACATTAATGACAAGGTCTTGTATTCTTAGTTCTTACAGCATTGGTAATAGCTTTATTAAAAATTAATTTATTTTTAAAATTAAAAAAATAAAATAAATAAAATCATCTATGTTGACTTCATCAAAATGCAAAAATTTGAGATTTGAGGTATAGTGATTTCAAGGATATCTTCCAATTTGAAGATATACTATTCTTCACCAAATATAATTTTTTACCATAAAAACTAATCCACTTACTTGAAACCACACCTCCTGTAAAATGCCCTCGATCTGTAGTCTGTACGCATGACCAGGCTGTGCAACCAGCCTTGTGGCTGTGATGGTCCCACTTCGCACTAACATACGCACCTGGTTGTTGTAATTGTGATATTGATACATTTATTTTTTTTACCCGTTTTTAATTCTTTTAGCATAGTGGCAATTAATGCAAATCGTTCTAGTTGTCATAAAACTTTCAATTTTACAAATATTATTAGTAATTAATATATAGTTAGTATATTGGAATTATAAGGTATGAAATAAATAAAAATATTATTATTAAAAAAATAATATAGAGTTATGACCAGAGAGAATATTTTGAATTTTCAAAAAATATGTACTTTTTATTAAATTTTAAAGATACTTTAATAAAGAAAATACTAATGCTCTAATAAATCTGGATCTTCATGTGCAGCATGAACATCAATGGGTTGGAGTTCATGATCCATGTTGCTTTCTTTGCTGGTGCAGGGTACGTACCTTTCTCAGTTTTGGTTCTTCCATATTTTTTAGAGCTAGACTGCACTCGCAGACGGTAAAGATCAGGATCTATAACTAGCTAGGAATATATATATATGTATATATATATGTATGTATGTATATATAAGGTAAACCGATATATTTCAACCACGACTAAAAGGCTTTTCATGTTTTGAAAATAGGCTAAAAATGGTTAATTTTTATTATTTCTAGGAATATTAACTTTGCAAATATTATTTTTGTCATGAAACTCACAAGCGTAAGGGTGGCCAATGAATTGGGAGCCGGCAATGCCAAAGCTGCGAAATTTGCAAGTATTGTGTGCGTGTCCTATTCAGCAGTGATTGGATTCTTCTTCTGCATACTAATCCTAGTAGTCCACGACAAGATTGCATACATATTCACATCCAGCGCTGATGTTGTCCAAGAAGTTGATAGGATGTCATACTTATTAGGGGTTACAATTCTATTGAACAGTGTTCAACCAGTTTTATCAGGTAATTTATGCTAATTTCAGTCTTTCATATATACTTCATACTTGATCTACATGACTATATATATATATATATATATATACATATATATTATATTACAGGGGTAGCTGTTGGGTCAGGAAGACAAGCAACAGTAGCATATATAAACCTTGGCTGCTACTACATTATTGGACTTCCTGTAGGAATTTTAATGGGATGGGTGTTCGACTTGGGCATCATGGTATGTCTACTTAGTATCTATACGGTTATTACTTTGATGATAGCTTCTTCTTCTTTTTTCTACAAGTTTCTTAGCAATCTTTCTTGGCCTTGTTGGAGGATCGCTACTTTGTTATGGAGATCGCCACCATCAATATTTTCTAATTAGAGTAATGATATTATTCATTATTAATGGTTCCATCGGTAGTACTACTCTTCATAACATTAACTCCCATTCAATCAAGCATACTGTTAGGCTTTAATTTACACTTTGACCAACTTTTGATGACCTCAAGGTTGATCAATTCTAAAAATATATATCTCCATGCATGTATGATGTTTGAGTATTAATGATATATATTGTTGACATAAAGGAAAATGTCATGTTGTATTTATATCATTTTCCGTAATGGATATAATTATATGAGTACTAGATGATCATCAAGCCTTTTGGGAATACTTATTGAAGTTGGTGGCTGTACTGACAGGGCATTTGGGGTGGCATGATCTTCGGTGGGACGGCCGTTCAAACTTTGGTATTGACCTTCATGACAGTACGAAGCAATTGGGTGACACAGGTATAACTATATATATATACACACACACACATATATATATTGATCTCTAGATTGATTATATAAATTATATGAGTCTTTTACATATTTATTGTAATAAGACTCAAATATGTATATTGCTGCATTTGTAGGCTGAGGAGGCCCGCAAACGTGTAAGTAAGTGGTCAAGTCGTAAAGGAGATGATCAGTTGGAATTAGAATAGGTGATGATCTTGATTGCCACCAATCGATATACCAACAATTTGAGTCTTTTTTTTTTTTTCCTTTTTTGCTCTCATGATCTTCAAATCATATATTGATGTCGCTCTTCTCTGCTCTAATTTGTGCTTTAATTTGCATTTTAAACTCCAATAATATATTGGTGTACCATTTTTGCTCAAGATATTCTTGCGAGAATCTTCAATTTGATATCAATTAATCCCACATCGAAAGTTTTATAGGTCAAAGATGCTAATAGCTCTTAGAAAAATTACTTTGACATAAATTGAACCCAATTTGATTAGGGTTTATAGGCCCAACGCCCATGGGCCCGCCACATGGTTATTAGAAATGTAACGAACATACCATCCCAAAGTTAAATCAGGCCCAAGTTAATATGCAATATGCATGGATGAAAAATGTAGAGAAATAGATACGGATCAATAGATTTAATTGAAATAAACTCAGTTTAATTTTAAATTAAATTTAATAATTAAATATCTAATTTTTCAAATTTTTAAATTCATCTTTGTAAATGTAATTTTTGTGGTTATCTAGGATTAGATGATTAGGGTTTAAATTGTAAACATTAGATGAATATAATTGTATTTAGGACTCTTAGAATTATCCGAAATGACAGAATTTGTTTTGAATGAATGTAATTCTAATATAACTCTAAATGTTATTGGATAAGGATAAATTTTGTTTTGTAATGAAACTCTTATCAAACAATGTTAAAATTAAAAGATAAGAGATTATAAGAGTCCTAGATAAGTGTAAGAGTCCAAGATAAAGTTTCAAATCAAGTTCCAAGAGATAGACTTTATTCAAATAGGACTTTGAATATGAAGCTTCTAGTGTTAAGAAGATAAAAATCAAGTACAGCAAAATCTGACAACAAAACTCGTCAGTAGAGTTTTAGTGTGACTTGAACTCTTATCAGAGCTTATCTTTCCGTAGAATTTCAGTGTGACTCAAGTTCTTATCAGATCTTATCCGTCAGTAGAGTTTCAGTATGACTCAAACTCTTATTAGATTTTATCCGTCAGCAGAGTTTCACTGTGACTCAAACTCCTATTTGGACTCTAGGAATTAATCCGATAAGGATAAAGTATTTAAATTTGATTTATTCGATAAGGATAGTAGTTTGAATTGTTACTTTTATCAAATCTTGTTTAAATTTTTAGATAAGAGTCTACAAAGAGTCCTATGTTAGTTTCGAGTCATAGAGTCAGCTGGAGTAATATAGATTCAAGATTCAAATAAAGAAACCGAACTGATTCAAATTCGAAGTTATCCAGTTGAAGTGATCCAGTCTAGGTTGTTTACAAACTATCAAGAACGTAATAAACTGAAATTCTGGATAAGCCCAACGACAGACTTTTACTCCAACATAAATATTGCATTATTACATTGCCTATAAATAGAGGAGTCGGCCAAAGGGTTCATTGAACACTTCAAAATACTTTTATAAGTATTCTAAAGAGTTTGAAACCGAGAGGGTGTTTAAATATTTTTGTGAGAAAAATTTTCTAATGCTCAATCCGTGGGATTGAGTGAGAGCATACTCCAAGGGGGAGTAGAAGTGTTCATGATCAACTACTGAAGGTTCTTGTGACGCCCCAAAATTCCCTTTAAAGGAATACGGGAACTGAGGTATCGGGATAATGACAACACGGGTCACACACCCCCAACGTCAAGTATTAAGTGTGTGAACACGTGACATGCACAAATAAAAGTAGCAGATAAATAAAGTCAATAACTAAGTACCAAAATTTTTTAGAAATATTTTACAAACCAGTTTAAACATAAATTCTCCAACAAAAGATTTAATACAGTCATCCCAAAATTAAAATATAAAAGAAATACATTTATAAAAAGGGGAAAACATTTCCCAAGAGAATAAATATATATATACCATCTTTAACAGCGAAGCCGCTACCTCAGGTTTAGTCTCCTCAACATCTGCAACCAAAGTCTACGATGCCAAACATGGCATCGCAGATAAGTATAACCCAAACAACCACAAGATATAAATTATGTTCATATAACACCACAACACATGAACGTGACACCATATGCATGAAATTCAAAAACCATCATCAATCTCAAAATGCATAATTTCCACACACGCCAAAATTCCATTTGGCCCAAAATAAAACTCCAATAAAAACATCCATCATTTTTCCAGAAAATAATACACGTAAATCCTTTAAAACCACAACTATTTTTTCAGAAAATGGTCTACATAAAACCAATTAACACAATAGACGAGTATCGCAGACGAGACTCCACCACCATCTTTGCTTACCCCCATATTCATGCCAGTCATACGGACATTATGTATCGTCGTCCCCTTTGTGACATCCACACATTAATTATATTGGGCGTTACGTATCATCATCTCCAATATAACATCCACACATCACCAATCATAACGGGCATTACGTATTTCCGTCCCCGTTATGACCTACACACACCATTTTCATAGCGGGCATTACATGTCGCCGTTCTCAATATGAAATACACACACAGACCGTAATGGGCGTTACATATCACCATCCCTGTTATGACTCCGTCAAAATTGTTAAAATCCATAAACCCAATAATACTGTAGGCGGGAATCACAGGCAGGATTAAACTACCATCCCTGCTTACCACTATCCCTACCAAATGTCTCCTTTAAAATCAATCAATCAAATCATTTTAATAAATCCAAAATTTACGTCTCACATTAAAATCCAACACCAAAATATACTCATGAACAAGTGTACAATTACACAATGTGTACCATCACGAACAATTATCTAATAATCAGCAAGTCCAATAATCAACCAAACTGTGAGATCCCAAATTTATGTTTATTTTTATACGTTATTTTATTCTCGGTATTAATTAATTAAATTTATTTTAATAATACTATTGGTTGTGTTTTATTTGTTTAAAATATTTATTTGAACTATTTGTTAGTAAGTGTTAGTTTTATGTTATTTTTATAATTAAATGTTGAGTTAGGTTGTTTCTTTATTAAATTAAATATAAGGTAATTATTTTAAATGAGTGGAATTTAATTTCCTTTATTTTATTATGTGATTTTATTTGATGTGCTTTCTTAATAATAATTAGTGTTTTATAATTAAATTGTTCTTTAAATTAAATTAGCTTATTCTTTGACTTTCAATACTTTATTTTATTGATATTGAATTGTAGTATTTTGACTGGCTTTTATTTAATTTATTGTGGTTTTCTAGTTGGATCCATTTTTTCTTCTTTTCCCGGTTTCTCTTTTTTCTTTTCTTTTTCTTTTCTTTTTTTCCTTTCTTCCCCTGCATTCCCCCCCCCCCCCCCCCCCGCGCCCGCACGGCTTCTTCTTCCCCTCCCCTGTTTGGCCGTTCGGCCTTGGGTAGCCCAGCCATCCACCGTCGTCCACCGCCCGTCACCGCCCATGTCACCGGTACCCTTACCCTCCGACGACCTTCCCTGCACCGGTGGTATACCTCCGGCAACCCCCTAGCCAGCGCATGAGGCTTAAATTTGAAATGGGTATTTCCGCTTCTCTTGCATTTTCCGGCCACAGCCGTCCACCCCTTGGCACCGTCGACCTACCAGCAGCTTCTCCACCCTCTGGCGAGCATAATCCACCGCCTAAAACCACCCATCTCCACCATTTACCCCTCCATCCGAAATGGGTCCTAAACGGGTTATTCTTCGCCACGCCGCCGTCCGACCACTGTAGGCCTCACCACTGCCATCAAAAGACTCCCATTGCCCAGCCGATCATCCCCCTAACTCAGTTTCTCCAACCGTTGCCTTACCTTCCCGGTACAACCTCAAACTCGAAAATGGGTTTTCACCCATTTTGACCCTGATCCACCACTTTCTGATGGTTGTGCCGCCACACCACCACCTCTATGAGATTCTCCACCCTTCAATGAGTATCTCTCTAAATTTTGGGGTCAAACCGAGTATTTTAGCCTAACGTATCGGTGACTGTTACAAACGCTGCAGATTGGCGTTTATTCAAGGATTTGCGCTTTCACCCGCTGTAAGTACTTTCCAAACGAGTTTTAAGATTTAAATATATTTTTGGCATCAACAGTTATTGTGTTTGATTATTATTAGAATTTATTAATTGTTGACTATCTGGTGCATGGTTGTCTGCATTGTGTATTTACGCGCATGTTCATGAAAATATTTGAAAATTAGATTTTTGTATGATTTTGGATATTCATGTGTTGGAAATGGAAACTGGGTTTTAATTTGAGTTTATGGATTTTAATGATTTTTGGCAGAGTCATAACGGGGACGGCGATACGTAACACCCGTTGTGATCAGCATATGTGTGTAGATGACATAATGTGGACGGCGACATGTAACGCCCATTATGGTCATTGTGTGTGTCAGTCATAATGGGTACGGCAATACGTAATGCCTATTATAATTAGCAGTGTGTGGATGACATAACGGAGACAGCGATACGTAACGCTCGTTATGGTCATTGGGTGTGCATTTCATATCGGAGACGGCAATACGTAATATCCGCTATGAAATGAGTGTGTGTTAATCATATTGGGGACGGCGATACGTAACGCCCATTATGATTAGTGTTGTATGTTTATCATATCGGGGACGGTGATACGTAACGTCTGGTATAATTGGTTTTGCGGATATTATTTTATGGGAAAAGATAGATGATTTTACTGAAATTTTATCGTGAACCAAAATGAGATTTTGGCATGTGTTTATTTTATTTATTTTGAGAAATATGTTCTTTTGAGACTCATGCATTTGGAATCGTATTCATGAGTTTTGTTGTTGCATGAGTATATTTCTGTCTTTTGGTTTGGTTGGGTTGTATTTACCTACGATATCATTTTGGCGTCGTAGTTTTTGGATGCAGATTATGAAGAGGCTGAGCCTGAGGAGATGGCTCCGTCGGTGATATATTATTGTTATAAAATTGTTATTTCAGGAAATTATTTTTCCCCTTTTAAAAATATGTATTTATTTAATTTGTATTTCGGATGATTGTATTAAATCTTTTGTTGGAAAGTTTATATTAAAATGGTTTGTAAAATATTTCTAAAAATTCCGGTACTTAGATAATGATTTTATTATCCGCTGCGACTTATATTTTATGTATGTCACGTATGCACACACGTTTGGCACTTGTCATTGGGATGTGTGACCCGTGTTGTCATCATCTCGACGTCTCGATTCTCGTATTTATTTTAAAGAGAATTTGGAGGCGTCACATGTGGTATCAGAGCAGTTCGACTCTGGGTAAATCCACAAGTTACCTAGGAATTGTACCAGAAAAATTTGTGGTTTTAAAAATTTATTTGTTTTATGATATGGTTATTTTATTTTATTCTATTATTTTATTTGTTCTCTAAGTTTTTCTACTAATTTATATGGTAAGATTATCGATATTTATTTCGTTGTATTGTGCTTTTTATTTTAATGTTTATGTTGTTTATTTATTTTCATAATTAACTTAACTTTGATTGATTGATTTGTTTTATTTGTTTTATTTTATTTTAATATTTGTTCAATATTGTAATTGGGTAGTAGTTAAGATTTTAGTTAGTTGAGTTTATTTGGTTAAGTTGTCGAGTATTTATTTAATTATTTATTTATTTTATATATATGCCTTTGTTTTTGTTTAAATTGGAATTTGGATATTTCGGATTAGATTATTATTTTAAATCAATATTTTTATTGAATTTGATATTTTAAATAATTATGATATGGAATTCCTTATTTTAAAGTTTAATTCTTTTGTTGTGGGTTATTTTGTTTTCTTAAGCTTTTATTCAATTATCATTAGAATTTGATTTTAATATTAGTTCATAGATTTCTTACAAGATACTTTTGAATTTTTTTTATTATCTTTTTAATTTAAATTATGGCTTTTGTATTTTAAATATTTCTGAAAGTTTGAAATTTATTTAGACAAAAATTTAAAATGAATCACTGCTGTGCTTTCCTTTTAGCTATATGATTTGAGGTAAGTTTTAAAATTTATTACCTTTCCACCTTTTTGCTTGTTTTATTTTAAAAGTTTATCTATTTATTTTGACGAGTGAGTTAGCTTTGGCGACTTGTTGGTATTTATTTGTCAATTAATTAATTTATTTATTTTATTATGGTTCGTTTTTTTTTTTAAGATCTTAAGTCCTGAAGATTTCTATAATAAATCTTTTTAGAGTTGAGTTTTGTGGAGAATTTCAAAACTTCATTTGTTATTTTATTTACTGTTATTAATTTATTTCAAACTTCTTGTTTTATTTAATAAAAGTTTTTGGTGATTTATGTTTACTAAAGGAGGTGGTCTTGTTTTCTTAAATGAATGGCTTTTACTTATTTGTTTATTAGATATTTTTCTCGTTGTGTTTTTATATAATAATTATGTGAATTACTTAAGTTTTCTTTAGTGTTTGGGTATATTATTATTTATAATTGCGAGATGGATTTGTTTTGATAAATTATTGATATTTATGTAATTGGGTTTCTTTGTTAATATTTCCTATGTTATTTATTTTTAATATCTGGGTCTCGCTGAGTGCTAGAGTTTCTAAGTTTTAATTTTATTTCAGGGAGATTGTTGGAAGTGTATTTTAGATAAAGTCTTATTGTGAGTGTGAAATTGTTGATCATTAATATATTGTTATGGAATCTGTCTTAGTAATACTTATGATAGTAGGCGATCAATTATTTCCTTGGTGAAGTTTTGATGTTGTTTGTGGATGCTTAGAGACTGATGTACAATAATTATGTGTGTAAATTTTTAAAGAGTACTTATTTTGTTTTATGTTTGACTTGGGAGAATTTGTTTGTTAAGTGATAGGGTTGAATTGATGTAATGGAAATAAATATAAGGGATATAAATTTTAGGCTTCTGGGTGAATTGTTTAGAATGGATAATTTAAGTATGATATTTAGAGAATTTAATAGTTAGCAACATTTATCGAGATATCTTAAGGAATTAGTTGTGACTTAAGGTCGCATAGGAATTAAAATATTTGAGATTATTCCATCTCATGAGTATTGAAGGTCCGGTTCGCAAAGCTATATGTATTGTGGTTATCATACTAATTAAGTTGAGTAGAGTGAGAGAATTTTGTTGTGATATACATTGGGGTTTAGGTATCAACCAAAGTGGTATAATCAAAATTATGAGATATTAAAATTTTAGGATTTGAAAGAGTGGTATAGGATTTATTGCTAATAGATTTTAAGTCAATTTTTACTTATGGTGATAATTTATGATGACTTCAATTTTTATGCATTTAGCAAGTTTTTAAAGTGCGAGCGGAAGCGTGATAATTTGCGATGTAATTGGAGATTTAAGTTTTACGTTGGTTATGAAGAATTAGTGGTGACTTGAAATTTATAATGATATTTGTAAAGGGAGATTCGTCAATTGTTGGGTAAATTAGGTTTATTGATGGTTAAGATGAGAAGTTAAACTTGGGAGTGTTTTTTAGGGTGGCATGATGTATTGTATGGAGTTAATAAATATTAAAATTTTGGGAGATTGTACTGAGGTCCTTGCACATATGGAGTTCATATTAATTGACTACTTTAGGAGTCTTAGAGATGAAATATTATTTGGAGACTATACGGTTATGATGGAATATCATCCATTTGTGTTTGAGGAAAATAGATGATTGTGCTAATGTTTGCAGTGAGTATTAAGTAATGTGGTAGATGAATTATTGGAGTTTTATTAGTTGCAAGTGAGTGAATTTCGGGGACGAAATTCTTTTTAAGTGAGGGATAATGTGAGATCCCAGATTTACGTGTATTTTTACACATTATTTATTCTTGGTATTAATTAATTAAATTTATTTTAATAATACAATTGGTTGTGTTTTATTTGTTTAAAATATTTATTTGAGCTATTCGTTAGAAAGTATTAGTTTTATGTTGTTTTTATAATTAAATGTTGAATTACGTTGTTTATTTATTAATTTAAATATAAGGTAATTATTTTAGATGAGTGGAATTTAATTTCCTTTATTTTATTATGCGATTTTATTTGATGTGCTTGCTTAATAATAATTAGTGTTCTATAATTAAATTGTTCTTTAAATTAAATTAGCTTATTCTTGGACATTAAATATTTTATTTTATTGATATTGAATTGTAGTATTTTGACTGGCTTTTATTTAATTTATTGTGTTTTTCTAGTTGAATCCCTTTTTTCTTCTTTTACCTTTTTTTCTTTTTTCTTTTCTTTTTTCCCTTTCTTCCCCTGCATTTCCCCCCACCAGCCCGCGCGGCTTCTTCTTCCCCTCCCCTGTTTGGCTGTTCGGCCTTAGGCAGCCCAACCATCCACCGCTGCCCACCGCCCGTCACCGCCCATACCGCCGACACCCTTACCCTTCGGCGACCTTCCCTGCACCGGTGGTGCACATCCGGCAACCCCCTAGCCGGCGCGTGAGGCTTAAATCCGAAATGGGTATTTTCACTTCTCTTGCATTTTCCGCTCATCGTCGGCCACCCCTTGGCACCGGCAACCTACTAGCAGCTTCTCCACCCTCCGGTGAGCATAACCTACCGTTCAAAACCACCTATCTCCACTGTTTACCCCTCTACCCGAAATGGGTACTAAACGAGTTGTTCTTCGTCGCGCCGCCGTCCGGCCACTGTAGGCTTCACCACCGTCACCAAAAGACTCCCATTGCCCAGCCGGTCATCCCCCTAACTCAGTTTCCCCAACCGTTGCCTCATCTTTCCGATACAACCTCAAACTCGAAAATGGGTTTTCACCCATTTTGACCCCAATCAACCACCTTCCAGTGGTTGTACCATCACACCATAACCTCCATGAGATTCTCCACCCTTCAATGAGTATCTCCCTAAATTTTGAGGTCAAACCGAGCATTTTACCCTAACGTATCGGTGACTGCTACGAACACTGCGGATTGGCGTTTATTTAAGGATTTGCGTTTTTACTCGCTATAAGTACTTTCCAAACGAGTTTTAAGATTTAAATATATTTTTGGCACCAACAGTTATTGTGTTTGATTATTATTGGAATTTATTAATTATTGGTTATCTGGTGCATGGTTGTCTGCATTGTGTATTTACGTGCATGTTCATGAAAATATTTGGAAATTGGATTTTTGCATGACTTTGGATATTCATGTGTTGGAAATGGAAACTGAATTTTAAATTGAGTTTATGGATTTTAATGATTTTTGGCTGAGTCATAACGGGGACGGCGATACGTAACGCCCATTATGGTCATTGTGTGTGTCAGTCATAATGGAGACGGCGATATGTAACACCCATTATGATTGGCAGTGTGTAGATGACATAACGGGAAAGGCGATACGTAACCCCCGTTATGGTCATTGGTTGTGCATTTCATATCGGGGACGGCGATACGTAATGCCCCCTATGAAATGAGTATGTGTGAATCATAATGGGGACGGTAATATGTAATGCCCATTATGATTGGTGTTCTGTGTTTATCATATCTGGGACAGCGATACGTAACGCCCAGTATAATTGGTTTTGCGGATATTATTTTATATGGATGACTTTACTGGAATTTTATCGTGAACCAAAATGACATTTTGGCGTGTGTTTATTTTATTTATTTTGAGAAAGATGTTCTTTTGAGATTCATGCATTTGGAGTCGTGTTCATGAGTTTTGTTATTGCATGAGTATATTTCTGTCTTTTGGTTTAGTTGGATTGTACTTACCTGCGATGCCATTTTGGCGTCATAGTTTTTGGATGCAGATTATGAAGAGGCTGAGCCCAAGGAGACGGCTCTGCCGATGATGCATTATAATTATAAAATTGTTATCTTGAGATATTATTTTTCCCCTTTTAAAAATATGTATTTGTTTAATTTGTATTTCGGATGACTGTATTAAATCTCCTATTGGAAAGTTTATATTAAAATGGTTTGTAAAATATTTCTAAAAATTCTGGTACTTAGATAATGATTTTATTATCTGCTGCGACTTATATTTTATGTATGTCACGTGTGCACACACGTTTGGCACTTGTCGTTGGGATGTGTGACCCGTGTTGTCATCATCCCGACGTCTCGATTCTCGTGTTTATTTTAAAGAGAATTTGGAGGTGTCACACAAACACACAATGGTTAATGCAAAATATATTTAATTCTTAAAATTTATTTGGAACATACTTACAGCGAGTAAAAGCAATGATCTTTAAACAAGCATTATTAATCCACAACACTCATAGCAGTCATTTCGTACGTTGAGTTTGGGTACTCGGTTTGACACTAAAATTTAGGAAAACGCCCAATGGAGGGTGGGGAATCTAATGAAGGTGGTGGTGAAGTGGTACAACTACCGGCAGGTGGCGGATCGGGCTCCAAATAGGTGGAAACCCATTTTTGGGTTTTTTCTCATACACGAGAGGTGGGGTCATAGATGGGGAAACTGTATTAGGGGAGTGGTCGGTTGAAGTGGGGGAACATTTTGACCGTAGAGATGAGACCAACGGTGGCCGAACGGCGGCGCGGCGAAGGGAGATTCGTTTGAAGACCCATTTCGGATGGAGGAGGAAGGGAAGAGCTAGGGTGGCTACCGGCGGTGGGTTTTGTACTCCGGAGGGTGGAGAGTCTAGTGGTGGTGGTGGTGGGCCAAGGCAGCCGGTAGTGGCACCGAAAAGTGCAAGAGAAACCACAAAACTGATTTCGTGGTGGATAATCTAGTGGTGGTGATGATGGGCCAAGGCAGCCGAGTTTGTGCAGGGGCGGTGGGGTGACCAGAGATGACACCTCCGGTACCGATAGACTCGCCGACAGGTGCGGAGGCCAACAATGTGGGCGGTGACGAGTGGCGGCCGGCAGTGGAGGGTGGCCAGGCTTAAGGCCAAACGGCCAAAAACAGAGGGGGGCTGGTTGCGCGGGTCAGTGGGGAAAAGCAAAGAAATAAAGAAAAAGAAAAGGAAACAAAAGAAAAAAAGAAGAAAAAGAAATAAAAACCTATTAGAAATGAAGTACAATAAATTAAATAAAAATCAACTGAAAATGTCACAATTGAATATCAATAAAATAAAATACTTAAACCCCCCACCAATACAATAAATTAAACCTAAGCGCAATTTAATTACAAAATAATAATTTATATAAAGAAAGCACATCAATTAAAATCACATAATAAAATAAAAAAATTTAATTCCAATAATTAAAATAATTACCTCACATTAAAACTAATAAGAAAAGCAACGTAACTCAATATTTAAACATAAAAATAACGTAAAACTAATATTAACTAATTAATAGGCCAAATAACACTTTCAAACAAATAAAACACAATCAATAATATTATTAAAATAAATTAAAATAATCAACAACAAGGATAAAGATAATACGTAAAAATACATGTAATCTGGGATCTCACAGTTCCAGTTGGAAAGCCAAGGATTGGAGAGCATTACAGGTTCTAGTTACCTATTGCAGTGGAAAATAAGCGGGTCGCGTGTTTTGGGTAAATGTGTCAATTTACAAACATTTTGTAAACAGTTTATTTGTAAAACTCTTGATCAATATAATTGATTTTCCTGAATTTGATTACCTTATAGGGTTTTACTTTTGACGAGTTTTTCAAAGAATTTCCCTTCATAACCAAATATTGTGTTTATATTATTTAAATAATTTATGTTGGTAACTAATTCATGCTAATATTGTTCGTTTAGCATTTACATGTGTATCCAGGAGTATTTAGGTAATTTCAATTGGCATCAAAGTGTGGTTTGCTCAACTTGAGTAAGGGTGGCAATATGTCACACGACCCGTTAATCTAACACGAACACGAACACAACACGATAGGGTTAGGGTTTAGTCTTAAAGGATTTCGGGTCAAAATGTGTTGACCTGTTATGACACGATTGCTTAACGGGTTGATAGCGAGTCAACCTGTTTGATTCGCTATGACACGTTAAGAAAGTTAAAATTACAAATATACCCTTACATTTAAAAGTAAAATTGTTAGAATCTTAATTTCAATATTTTTATTGTTTATATTATAATTCATATTTGTAATTTGTATTATAATTTTTATAGATATTGTGATTTTATTATTTGTATAAAATTATGCTAAGTTTAATTAAGTCAAACAGATTAATTTTGGACATATTCAACACATTTATATAAACAAGTTGAAACGTATCATATTTATCGTGTTAATTTATTTCGTAATATTCACTAATGGGTCATAACGGGTTGACGCGACATGACACGTTATGTTAACGGGTCGTGTTAGGATTTGAGATTTTGACACGATAAGCTTAACGGGTCAGGTTAGGGTTGACCTATATAATATAATATACATGTCTTGACACAACACGAACACGACTCGTTAACACGATTTGACACTCCTAAATTTGAGTATGATCCGTTCCCTGGTGGAATATGGTGAGTCTATCATTACCACCACAATTCGATGGTGATAACTATGCCTATTGGAAGGTAAGAATGAGAGCATTCCTAAAGGCGTTTGATGAAAGAGTCTGACTAAACGTGGAGTCAGGATGGACAAAGCCTACAACACCGATAGAAGAATAGACCTCAGCACAGTCAAGCATCTATAATAGAAATAACCAAGGTCTCAATGCTATTTTCATGGAAGTTTCTTCTGATGAATTCAAGAGAATCTTCATGTGTAAGAATTCAAAGGACGCTTGAGATATTTTGAAAACTACCCATGAAGGGACCAAAACTGTAAAAAATTTCAAATTACAATTGGTGACCTCAAAATTTGAAGAAATAAAAATGTTTGATGATGAAACTTTTAATGAGTTTTATACTAAACTAAATGATATTGTTAATTCCAGGTACAATCTCGGTGAGAAGGTGGAGGAGTCACGAGTAGTCCGGAAGATCTTGAGATCCTTACCGGAAAGGTTTCGATCACAGCCATAGAAGAAAGTAAAGATTTTGATAAAATTCAGGTAGAAGAACTAGTAGGTTCTCTGCAAACTTATGAATCTACTATTCCTCAACAAAGGAAAAGGTGAAAATTACTTTAATTATGAAGATCTGTGTAATGATGACTTAGCTCTAGTAGCCAAAAATTTTAAAAAATTAATATTTAATAAAAATAATTTTGGCAAGATGAAAAATAGTAAGAATTTCATTAAAAAGAATGAATATGAAAAATAGAATAAAGACAACATCGAGTCTAAAGATAAAGTCTAATGTTATGAATGCTCTGGTTTTGGTCACATAAGATTTGAATGTCCCAAATATAAAAGAAGGAAGGGAAAGCATTAAATGATGATTCTGACTCTGAAAAGTCAAGTACATCTTCTGAAAAATGTAATTGGTTTTATTGCCTTAACTTCATCTATTGATGATTTTGTTGATAATAGCAAATAATGTGCTGACAATAGCATCTCTGTTTGTGATAATAATGATTCTGATGTTGCTACAGAAATTACTGACTATGAATTAAGTATGAAGGCAGCATATGATGACTTATGTGAAGAGGTTGCGAAGATCCAAAAGGTGAACAAGAAGTTGTACAAAAACTTGACCACCATGAAAAACGAGAAGAATAACCTGGTGGAGGCATTGAAAATAACGGAAATGGAGGTGACAAGGTTGCAAGCAAAGAAAGAATAACTAGGAAAGAAGTTAACAACTTATTAGGAAAATACTTCCACTCAAAAACTCAATGAACTACTAAAAATTCATAGAGATAATTTGGATTGCACAGGCTTGGGATACAATGCTTCCAAAGATTTCCATCTTAAAGCATCCGCTGCCTTTATATCAAAAGGTATCACTTTTGTGAAAGGAAGTTAAGTGGAAGGTGTCCCAAAGAAAACTATGAGCAAAGGTAAGGCAACCGAGCTCTATCTAGGTAAATCCAAAGGTAAGTTCACTCCTACTTGTCATCATTGTGGTATTTCTGGATATATATATATATAAGGCCGTATTGCTTTAACTTGAATAAAGTGAAGAAAAATGAAGGTGAAAAAAAGTTAAAAATGAAGAAAAAGACTCTAGAAAATCGAGTTAATTATATGAGTGAACAAATTACCTTCATAAGGATCAAATTTGGTGAAGTAGCAAAATTTCGTCTTCACAACAAAGTAATAAAAAGAATAGGCCAAAATCCAAAACAAAGTGGGTGGTCAAAAATGATGTCGTGTTGCATTAATCGAAAGACTGCATTTTCTTGCACTTCTTGCATATAGTTAGTTTAGAACATACATGCTTATTTTTTTGTTTTGTTTATTTTCTTTTTTTGTTTATTTGTTTTTTAAATAACACAAAAAAAAAGGAAGAGTTTTGATTATTTTGCTTGTTTCCTTACAAATTTCATGTTACTGTCATTTTGTAAGGTACAAGCTTTATGAGTATACCAAGTCTTTAAGCATTGTGATTCTACCAAACCACTTTGATAGGATCGAAGTAAATATTTTCTAGTATGTATTTTTACTTGTGATGTACAAATATTAAAAAAGACCATAGAAGAATTATATTTTCTGCACTATGAGAAGTTTAGATCTGACCTCTTAACAATATGTTAACATAATACGAACAATGAAAAATGTCCAAAGTAAGGGGGAGTCTATACCTTGAATTGACTGAATGACTGAAACTAGTTGAACCTAGTACCAAATCAAAAAATGTCTCATCTTGCCATGCATTAAGGTTGATCTTTATAGAAAAGTCGGATGTTCAACAGTCATTGTGGAAAAAGACAAACACTCATACATGGTTCTAAGTTCTAAAATTTCTTGTATAAAAAATCGTTGTCTCAATCATTGTGGAAAAAGATGAGTAATATAAATTGGACATATAGAGTGAATATGGCTTTGTGCATGAAGGGAGTTACTTTTTTTGGGTATCTAGATCCTAGAATAAAGTTTGACTTTCAAGGAAAGTTCACCCTTATTGGTGCAATAACAATATATATATATATATATATTTATATAAAGAAAGAAGGAGTAAGAAATAAAAAGAAGGGAGGAAAAAGAAGGAAAGAAAAAAATTCATTTTTTGGAAAGATTTGTTTTCCTCACTCACACACACACGAATTTCTTGGCTGGTCAACTATTAGAAAATGTGCTCATTATGAAGACTGTCCAATAAGGAATGCATTTCTTAAATAAATGGAGAAGTATTGAGTGAAACAAAACTTGGATAAGGAAATTACACATAAAGGCTCAAGCTTTGCAAATGAGAAAAATATGCTGATTTAAAAAAAAAAAACATCTTTTATTTATTTTATTGTTATACAAAGTTTATTTTTCAAAAACTTGAGAAAAAAAAAGAGAAAAAGTGAGAGTTGAAATTGCTTTGTGTCAAAACTTTTAAGAGAAAGAGTTCAACCAAGATTTCAAATTGTTTTTGAAAAATCTTTTGAAAAATCCTTTCGACATTCCCAAGGTATTTGAAAATAAGTTTGGTTGGCTGTTTGCTGACAATCCACACAGGAGGAGAGAAAGATGAATGGTTCAAGTGGAGAATTGAAGGCAAACGGTCAACAGACTGTTAGCAGGAGGCACATTGAAACCACTTCAATTGCCAATAAAAGATAAATAACAACGTTTAGTTGTTTGATGGTTTGATACTTATATTTTGGTTGCATGTGAATGCAATATTAAACTTTCATATGATTTTGAAGTATAACCATTTTGCATGAGATCTTTGTTATGATTTGTTTATTTTGCAAGAATTAATCACATTCATCTAAAGAGTATTCTTGTCATCAAATCAATCAAAGGGGAAGATTGTAAATGTAATTTTTGTGGTTGGTTAGGATTAGATGACTAGTGTTTAAATTCTAAAAATTGAATGAATGTAATTTTATTTAGGACTCTAAGAGTTATGTGAAATGATAGAATTTGTTTTGGATGAATGTAATTCTAATAGGACTCTAAGTGTTATCGATAAGGATAAAATTTGTTTTGTAATGAAACTCTTATCAAACAATGTTTAAATTAAAATATAAGAGATTACAAGAGTCCTAGATAAGTGTTAGAGTCCAAGATAAAGTTTCAAGTCAAGTTCCAAGAAATAGAGCTTATTCAGAGAGGAGTTTGAATATAAAGCTGCTAGTTTTGAGAAGATAAAAATCAAGTACAGCAGATTCTAACAACAGAACTTGTCAGCAGAGTTTTAGTGTAACTCAAACTCTTATCAAAGCTAATCTATCAGCAGAGCTTTAGTATGATTCAAATTCTTATCAGATCTTATCCATTAGTAGAGTTTCACTGTGACTTAAACTCCTATTAGGATTTTAGGAATTAATCCGATAAGGATGAAGTATTTAAACTTTAGTTATTTGATAAAGATAGTAGTTTGAATTATAACTCTTATCTAATCTTATTTAAATTATAAGATAAGAGTTTACAAAGAGTCCTATGTTAGTTTCGAGTCATATAATTAGCTGGAGTGATAAAGAGTCAAGATTCAAATGAAGAAATCGAAACTCATTCAAACTCGAGATTATCTAGTTGAAGTGGTCTAGTATAAGTTGTTCGCAAACTGTCAGCAACATAACAGAGTGGAATTCTGGATAAGCTCAACGACTGACTTCTACTCCAACGCAAGTACTGCACTACTGCATTACCTATAAATAGAAGATTTGGCTGAGGGGTTCATTGAACACTTCAAAATACTTTTATAAGTATTCTATAGAGTTTGAAGTCGAGAGAGTGTTCAAATATTTTGAGAGAAAAGTTTTCTAGTGCTCAATCCTTGCGATTAAGTGAAAGCATACTCCTATGGGGAATATAAGTGTTCGTGATCAACTATTGGAGGCTCCAGTTGGAAAGCCCAGTGGTTCTGGTTACCTACTATGGTAGAAAACAAGCGGGTCGGATGTCTTGGGTAAACGTGTCGGGTTACAAAAGTTTTGTAAACAGTTTACTTGTAAAACTCTCAATCAATAAAATTGATTTTCTTGAGTTTGGTTGCCTCGTAAGGTTTTACCTTTGAGGAGTTCTTCAAAGGATTTCATTTCGTAACCAAATAGTGTAATTATATTATTTAAATATTTATATTGGTTACTAATTCGTGCTAATAGCGTTGGTTTAGCATTCACATTTGTATTCAGGGATATTTGGATAATTTCAATCTTAATTCAAAGCTTCTTTCATATCATTTTTCAATTCAACACTTCTTTACATGCAGAACTTACAACTTTTTTTAGTTTTCTATAAATATATCTAAACTGATCTTAGCATTCAAAATTATCTTAAGTAGACCCCACAAAACTCACTTCGTCTTAACTCACTACTATTTGTAAAGAACTCAACTCAGTACAACTCGGCTCATGTAACATCCAGATGCAAACAAGTTACGTTTGGATAATGAAGTGATATTAGATATTTAAGAAAAGTAGTGAAAAAGTAATAATAACATATGGAGTAATAGTGAAAAGTAATGAATAGTAATAAAACGTAGGTAAATAGTAATAATAATGTAATGAATAGTGGTGGAGTATTCTAAGAAGAGAAACAATTTGGGCAGATGACACATATAAGTAGTGTTTATCGAAAATCAATAGCCACTACCACGTAATGAAGTCCATAGATGATAAGAAAACATGCATTATGGAGAATCTAAACCCCCGTCCCTTGAGGGTGGGGGATAGGATAGGGGTGCCCTATACCATATGGTGAGGGTACACTAAAAGAAATATCGATTTTCCCAGCGATTTTATATTCCCTGCAAAAAAGATCACTGCAAAAAGCAAGCATTAACGGCGATTTCGCTTTCTCCACATAATCTTTAATTAAATTAGTCACGACACTTATTGTAGCAACTTAAGAATTCGAAAGCAGAGATTATTGAAATCATGTCACCGTAAGGAACACCTCACCTTTTTGCGGCGAATATATTCACTACAAAAACATTTTAATGAACGCGCGAATTGACTCCCTTATACTTTCCCCCCATTTCTTCGAGTTTTTCCCCCAAACAGCGATAGAACTCTCAAGAACCAAACACCCAAAAAACCTCCCTTGCGGCAAATCGCGCAAACCCACACCTTCCCTCCACCGAGAACTGACACGAGCTCACCATTGCAACTCGTGGGCTTCCTTTATTCGTGAGTTTCTACATTTCAAGGCATTCCTCAAAAGGTATTTTACGTACACTCTGTTTTGTTAATTTAAGGATGATTTATAGAAAATTTTCGATTCTTCACCTTTTCTCATTCATAATCCTCTATTTCGCTGCAGGCTCAAGACGATATTTCGTAGGATGTACTAGTTTTATAAAATCGTCTCTTCCAGCACCTTGTCTTCATTGTGTTGGCCTTAACCAAATTTAGGTAAGAGTTTTGTTTTAGTTTTGAATATGTTCTAATAACTTAGAACTTTTGATTTAAGTAGGGTGTAAACATATTGAGAGTTCGATAGTATCTAGGGTTTACTTTGGGCAACTTGTGTTCATGCATTTACACTCACTCGCATCTTGCATATTCATCTATTTCTCATCTTATATAATTTTGGATTATGTTGCATATTCATTTATTTTGCAGTTGTATACATATTAGTGAGTAAGCTTAATTACCTTCCCTGCAAAAGATATTGGTCTATGTGCAGTCATTGTTCAAATTAATCACTCACAAATTTTATTAAACAATCGGGTGCATGCAGTTTTTTAACTTATCCACAATATTAGTTATGCAATATTTGTTTAATTTTAAATTGGAGCCATTAATGCTTAAATAATTGAGACGTTCGTAGTTAAATAATGTCCACTATGTGGAACTGAAGTTGAATCTGTGATAAATAATGTCTAGGGGTTACATTTCTGTTAAGGATGTTTGGGCTTTCTGTCTGTTGGAGGCAGTCTTGGCCGGCTCATCATCTGTAATAGATGAACCGATTTTATATTTGAGCGGAGGATCGGGAAAACATTCTCTCTCACATATCTTACAAATAACCTTATCAAATTAATGGAAATGAGTTAATTTTAGTGCACTAAGATTTGTTGGGCTTATTAGTGTGGATTTGATATATATTGTGCTAAACGATCTAAGGCTGACATACTGCTGCTTGGTTATCTTTACTTTTCTAATTTTAAATCAAATATTCTGCAGTACACCTGTAGATGTAATCACATTATCGAAACCACATAAATTTTATGCCAATTGATTATACTTTTTGCTTTATTTATTTTTTCTTATGGTAATTCCCAACAAGATTATCTTAATTAGATTCTTCTTCGAATCCGCGCGATCATCTTGACTTGTATTTGAAACAAAGATAGATAAATAAACAGTACACGAACAACTATGAATATTGTAATCCTAATGACTTAATATATATATATATGTATATATATATCTTTTAATTTGTCCAAATTTAGAAGGATTGTTTTCCAAATTTCCATGTCTCGGCACATTGATCAATTAGCACCATGTGAAATGTTGCTGTCATTGTATAACTCCTATGCACGCTGGTATTGGCTCTAGTGCTTGTATTAGAAAAAGAATTGGTGGCCAATGACAATTGTAGGTTAACTAATTAATGAGGTTCAGAGTTACTGATTACCACGACGAGTCTGAGCTCACCAGATTCAATCACATTTCATCCTTCGTAATTGTATTTGCGCAAAAGTAGAAGAACAAGACAACCTTTTCCCGTCGTCTTGTTACCTGTTTTTCGGGGAGAATTATTCCATATGACTTTCTAATCTTCAAACGACCATTTGTAATAAAGTCTTGTGATCTGTAGCCGACATCTTATATGTAGTAGACTATTGACTCACTTTCAACGCAAACACTGTACTAAATACTATTTGGAAAACTAGCAAACTGGGCAAAAACTAATCTTCTTCGATGGGGAACAGTTTCGACGAGGAAGATGATCATGAAGATCTGAACCATTCGCTCATACAGCCAGAATCGTCGATACAAGATGATGAAGCAGATCAAGATCATCGAGGAGCTAATAAAGACCTTTCATCAAGGTTCTGGATTGAATCAAAGAAGCTATGGCATATTGTTGGCCCCGCTATCTTCAGCCGCCTCGTAACCTTCTCCATGAACATGGTCACTGTAGCCTTCGGCGGCCATCTCGGCGACGCTGAGTTCGCTGCCATTTCCTTGTCCCTCACTCTCATCTGTGGCTTCAATCTTGGCTTGATGGTATTGATCATTCATCTCTATGTTCTTTGACTTGCTAGCTAGTCTCTCTTCGTGTCTGGAATGAATTTATTCTGAGAGTTTGAAATTCAGTTAGGGATGGCGAGCGCGTTGGAGACACTTTGTGGGCAGGCCTTTGGGGCGAAGAGGTACCACATGTTGGGCATATACTTGCAAAGGTCATGGATTGTGCTCTTCCTCTGTGGTGTTTTGCTCCTCCCCATTAACATATTTGCTGGTCCGATTATGAAACTCATAGGACTCTCCGACGAAGTGGCCGAGCTATCGGAAGTGGTGGCTTTGTGTCTAATACCGCTGCAGATTGGATTTACGTTTCTGTTCCCAGTGCAACGGTTCTTGCAGTCACAGCTTAAGACCTTTGTGATTGCGTGGCTTTCTTTCGCGGCTTTGCTGGTTAATTTGCTTGCTATTTGGCTCTTTCTTTATGTCTGCAATTTTGGACTTGTTGGTCTTATTGTTGCTCTGGATATTTCTTGGTGGGTTTTGGTTTTGGGGTTGTGTGGCTTTGCCATGTTTGGTGGATGTCCTGAAACTTGGACTGGATTTTCTGCCCAAGCCTTTGCTGAACTTTGGGACTTCATCAAGCTCTCTGCTGCTTCAGGAGTCATGCTTTGGTACTTTTCTCTTAGGCTTTCTCCATTGATATATTCTTCTTACTGTTAAATTCTATGTGCCTGAGGAAAACAAGAACAAAGTAACATGATTTGAGATTTTTGTCTTTAGACTTTCAAAATACATGTTTTCCATGATCCTCCTGATGAATCTTTGATTACATTTATCCTAATTTCTTTCGCTTTTAATGAAAACAGTTTGGAGAGTTGGTACTACCCAATACTGATGTTGATGCCTGGCTTCTTGAAGAATTCGACTATTGCCGTGGATGCCTTGTCAATCTGGTATGGTAACCTACCCGGCCCAGTTTCGTCTCGGTTGGTTAAAGATTCGGTTATGATCTATGTCTTGAAGTAATATTTTACTACCATTAATGCCAAGGTCTTGTACTGCTTAGTTCTTATACTAAATATGATCTTTTGCAGCGTGAACATCAATTCATTCGAGCTCATGATCCATATCGCTTTCTTTGCTGGTGCAGCGTAATTTTTCTGACTCCGCCTTTCTCACTACTTTTGGTTCTTCCTTATTTTAGAGCTGGCTTGCTCATGCAGACGGTAGAGATGATCATGCTAGGAATATAACTAGAATTTTTCACGTATAAATATATCTCGGTCAAACGTGTAGAATATTGCGCGCTACATCATATATATATATATATAGATATAGATATAGATATAACACCACTTGCCTTAGTTTTTTTTTCTTTTTTTTTTTGGCCCACTTGCCTTAGTTAATTTAAAAGAATAATAATTATATTCAGACAATTACACCTAACTCGATAGTATGGGGCGCTATAGATACCCGAAATTATGTTCAGACAAACACTATACGTCCAGACTTGATATTAGTTAATTAATACCATATATATATATATATATATATATATATTATAATATAGACACCCTTCAGAATAAAACTAACATTAATTAACACGAGGAAAGGACAGAAATTCAATAATATATTAGTATGAACTAATTATTATAAAATAATATGCTATAATATAAATAAACTAATGATAATTTAGTATATGTATAAATTATATAAGTAATACTACTATACATAATCAAGTATAAAAATAAGTTAGACACTAATATCTAAATAAGCCTAGCTGGTATATTATGTTAATAATACATAATACTAATTTTCTAATGCATAAAGTCTAGTATATAAATAAGTTAGAAATTAGTATAATAACATTTAAGTAGACACTATAGTATAACTAGTCTTGTATAGAAATAAATTAGACACTAGCATTGAAATAACTAATCAATCTAGCTAGTATAATAAGTTAATAATGCATAATATCAATTTACTAAAGTATAATAACATGTAAGTAGACACTAGAAATAAGTTTAGTAGAAAAATAAGTTAGACACTAGTATAATATAATAGCATTTAATACTATAGTATAATAACATATAATTAGACACAAAAATAATATAATATTATAGTATGATAACATGTAATTAGACACTATAGTATATGTCTAGTACTATAAAAATAAGTTAGATATTAGTATAAAAGTAAATTAGTAGTGAATGATTTAGTTTTAATTCTTAATATTTCCAAAATTTTGATATTGGAAAGCCCACAAAAAATTCTATTTTAAATAGACTAAATATGAAGCAAAAAAAAAAAGCCGAAAGCTAAAAATCCAAATCCGACTCATCTCTGACAAGTCAGAGTCGGATTTTGGAGAATCCAATTTTGACTAAATCGATGCTCAACGTAGCTCACACGTACAATCCACATGCAGAACTAACCTTGATTCGCCAAACTTTTTGTGGACTTGGTCAACTTTTGATATTCTAACTAGCTGATGTCAAGTATATATCATTCATGATGAAAATTTTTGTATCAATAATTTTGTAACATATTATTCATGATCCTCGTTTGTGGTGTTTATTATCATTTATTCATGAGAGATAAATGATAATAGCAAATAGTTTTATCGGATGAATAGAGAGAGAGACAGAGAAATCCACTATGCTCTTTAATGGCATGGGGCAATTTCGAATGGTATTGGATAATATTATTTTGATCCATACGTTATATTGACCAAAAAATTAAAGAAAATAAAATCATAATCCAATAAGCTAACCCAACAAATGTCAAACACGACTAATAGGACGCCACGTTTTTTATTTCGAAAATAGGCTAAGAATTATTAGTTGTTATTATTTCTAGTAAGGTTAACTCTGCAAAATCTTATTTTTTTGTCATCAAACTCATAGAATACGGGTGGCCAACGAATTGGGAGCCAACAATGCCAATGCTGCGAAATTTGCAACTATTGTGTCTGTGTCATATTCAGCTGCAATTGGACTCTTCTTCTGCATACTAATCTTAATAGTCCGCGACAAGATTGCATACATATTCACATCCAGCGCTGATGTTGTACAAGAAGTTGATAAGTTGTCATACTTGTTAGGGGTTACAATTCTACTCAACAGTGTTCAACCAGTTTTATCGGGTAATTAAGTTTATGCTAATCTCAATCTTTCAGTAAGTATACTTTATTACATTTGATGAAATATAGGTGCTATGTTTGTTCCACTAAAAGAGTTGCAATAAATCATCTTCTTCTTCGTGATGACCATATATATATATGACGATAGGGGTAGCTGTTGGATCAGGAAGGCAAGCAACAGTAGCATATATAAATCTTGGCTGCTACTACATTATTGGACTTCCTGTTGGAATTCTGATGGGATGGGTGTTCAATTTGGGAGTCATGGTATGTGAGCTTTGTGTCCATACAATTATTATTTTGGTGCTAGCTTTACTTTTTTATCTAAGAATTCCCTAGCGATCTTGCCTGGCCTTGTCGGAGGATCATTACTTTGTTACGGAGGCTGCTGCCGCCGCCTACTACATTTTTAATAGATTAATACTATTTTTCATTATTGGTTCAATCAGTACTACTAGTCTTCACACATTAGCTCCCATTCAATCTAATTAGCATATTCATGTTAGGCTTTAATTTAGAAATTGACCATCTTTTGATGACCTCAAGGTTGAATTCTAATGATGTTTGAGTATTAATGATATATGTAGACACAAAGTAAAAGGTGTTGTGTTTATATCATTCTGATCCGTAATGGATATAATTATTTGAGTGGATGATCGTCGAGCTTTGTGGCAATACTTATGAAAGTTGGTTGTTGATGTAAAATTTGGTAGTTGACAATTTTCTAGTGAAAAACCTAATATAATTGAGTTGTAACTAAGGGTGGACAGAGTACACTTGAAGAGGATCAAAATGGCTCGAGAAAAACCGAACACAGTGATCTCGCTCGACCCTCGCTCGACATGGCGCTCGAGCGAAGTCCAGGCAGAGACTTCGCTCGACACTCGCTCGACATGGCGCTCGAGCGAAGTCCAGGCAGAGACTTCGCTCGACCCTCGCTCGACACTTCGCTCGAGCGAAGTTAAGGTTTCACGAATTTCTCTAGGGTTTAAGCGCCGTTTCAGGAGGTGGCTTATAAATATATCCTTAAGTCTTCTGCTGCAGTTAGGGAGAAACACAGAGGAAAAACCAAGGAGCCACATTTCATCCCTTGAGAGAAACTTCTCCATTGTTTCAAAGATCATTCTCTCTTGGATTATATTACTCCCTCACAACACACATTCAAACCTTTAGTGAGTTCATTGGAGTGGACGTGGTCATCAAGCTGGAAGAGTTCTTCAAGGAGCTTGGATGAAGAAATCAAGTTGTTCGTGTGAGAAGCTATAGAAAGGTCGGAGTTCCAGCACTACATGCGTGTAGAGATCGAGTGGGTCACTCGTGGTGTTGCAAGCCAAGTTTAGTTGCTACAGTGGGTTTGTGAGTGTTTCTAAATTTGTTGTAACAAACTAAAATTTTTATAGTGGATTAGAGGTGGTGTCTTACACCCGGAGTGGTTTTAGATTTTGAGGAGGTTCTTCAAATGAGTTTCCACTTCGTAACCAAAATCTGTGTGTTGATTTCTTCGTTGATTGCTTGTTTATGTTGATTAATTTTTTAAACTGCCATAGTTTCTGTTATATACCTATTCACCCCCCCTCTAGGTGTGTAAGGTAATTTGCTATCGCTTTTTCAATTGGTATCAGAGCGGGTACACTTCGTTAGGATTAATTTCCTGAGTGTGATTCTGCTTTGGTGGTCAAAATGGATAGGTCTCAATCCCTCTCATCACCACCATATTTTGATGGTAGCAACTATGCTTATTGGAAAGTTCGAATGCGAGCGTTTCTTAAGTCTATAGATGAACGTGTGTGGGTGTCCTTGATAAGAGGATGGAAAGAGCCCGTCACCATTGTTAATGGAGTAGAAGTTCCCACAGACGTGGACAACTACTCAAAGGATGAGTTGAGTGAAATTAACTGGAATAGTAAAGGCCTAAATGCAATTTTTATGGCCGTGTCTCAGGAGGAGTTCAAACGAATCTCCATGTGTAATACAAGCAAAGAGGCATGGGACATTCTTGAGATCACTCACGAGGGAACTAGGGCTGTAAAAAATTCTAAACTCCAAATGCTTACCACCAGCTTTGAGGAAATTAGAATGAAGGAGGATGAAACATTTGATGTCTTTTATGCAAGATTGAATGACATTGTGAACTCTCGATTCAACTTGGGAGACAAAATCCCAGAAAATAGAGTTGTAAGAAAAGTCCTCAGATCTCTTCCTGAGAGATTTCGTCCCAAGGTTACTGCAATTGAGGAAAGTAAAGACTTGGATGTCATGAAAATAGAAGAGCTGGTGGGTTCCCTGCAAACTTATGAACATACTCTGCCATTGGATAGGAAGAGCAAGTCCATTGCTCTTAATACAATTCAAGAGGACTCAGATGAGTCATTCGATGAATTAGCAATGAGTGACAGAGAAATAGCATTTTATGCTAAGAAGTTCAGAAAAATGTTTGTAGCAAAAAGGCACAGGAGCCAAAGACCAGAGAAGAAGAAGTTTGGGAGATATATTGAGGGGTCAAGCTCAAAGAATAAGGAAAGAGCCTCCAACGATTACATTAGGCCTAACAAGGACAAGACACGAGTACAGTGTCATGAATGTCATGGATTTGGTCACATTCGTTTAGAGTGTGCAAATTATAAGAAGAGCAAAGAAAAGGCAAAGATTGCCTCTCTAAATGAAAGTGAGTCTGAATCAAGTGACTCATCTGGCAACTCCACTCCAAAAAGGAATCTCAACTACATGGCTTTTACTTCTTCCGTTGGAGACATAGATCAGTGCAGTGAACAAGCTTCTGATGATTGTAACATACCGGAAGATGAGTCCGAGTGTGAAGATCAACTACAAGAAATCTATGAAAAACTTTACAATGAGTGCGTGAAACTGAGAAAAGTCAACAAAGCACAGACTGAAAAGATAAATCAGTGCAATCAAGAAAATGATGAGCTTCAAGGTAAACTGAATGAAGCCTATATCTTGACTGACCAATTACGAAAGAAAAGTAAGGCTTTGGAAGATGCTATGGAAACTAAGGAAAATGAATTAACCCAGCTAAAGGGAAGATTGCAAGCCTTTTCCACTGGAAAACAAAATCTGGACAAAATTCTAACTCTTGGAAAGCCCTCAGGAGACAAGAGTGGAATAGGATATGTTGGAGAAAAGTTTGAAGTGGGTACGAGCTCGAAAACTCCTCAAAACAGCATGGTGAAAAATCACTCACTAGCAAAGGGAAAGAAAGTTTTACATGCACAAAAGTTTATTTCATCTCAAGAGAAACAAATAGCTCACAACACGAGACCCGTGTGTCATCATTGTGGGAAGTTGGGTCATGTGAAAACAAATTGCTTGAGATTTAAAAGACTCACCAGAAAATCTCCTATGGATGACTTGCTTTTCAGGGGACAGCAAACCTACAGAGAAAATCGGACATGTCATAATTGTGGCAAGTATGGACACATCCGACCAAACTGCTATGTGCTTAATAAGTTTCCTGTGAGAAATGAAAAGAGAGACTCAAGAAGAGGTCACTTCAATTTGTGGGATCAAGTCATGGCACTCACTAGACAAAATGACCTTCTAAATGCCAAGGTAGACAATCTGACAAGTACCCAGAAGACTGTGCGAGTCAACTCTCCAAAAATCAAAAGAGTGTGGATCAAGAAGGAGAAAAGAGCCACATGTCACATAGCTCACATTGCCTTGAAGACCCAGAACAATTCATTGTGGTATCTTGATAGTGGGTGTTCTCGACACATGTCCGGTGACAAAACTCTTTTTAAGACAATTGAAGAGTACAAATGTGGGACAGTGACATTTGGAGATGGTGGTAAAGCGAACATAATTGGGAAAGGTGAAATTAACATTACTGGACTACCGGCATTGAGAGAAGTTCTGTATGTTGACGGATTAAAAGCGAATCTTCTTAGCATAAGCCAAATGTGTGATAATGGTGCTGAAGTTCGGTTTTCAAAAGATATGTGCATTGTTTCTGATAACAATGGACAATGCTTGATGCAAGGAATCAGGACCTCTGACAATTGCTATGGTATCGCTCCCACTTCACAGTACAGCTGCAATAGTACTAAAAGTGAGGCCACTACTCTCTGGCATCAAAGACTTGGGCATGTGAATCACAAAAACTTGTCAAAGATTGCTAAGAAAGAAATGGTGATTGGACTGCCCGAACTTGGGAAAGTGGAGACATCTGTTTGTGGATCATGTCAAGTGGGAAAACAAGTTCGAGCAGCCCACAAGAACACAACAGATATCCTAACCAAAAGACCCTTAGAGTTGTTACACATTGATCTTATGGGACCCTCTAGGACTGAAAGTCTGGGGGGAAAGAAATACATACTGGTGATGGTAGATGATTTCACTAGATACTCTTGGGTAGAATTTTTGAGGGAAAAGGGTGAGGCTTCAAATGTGATAAGGAACTTATGTAAGAAGCTTCAAAATGAACAAGGGAACCCTATTGTCAGAATCAGGAGCGACCATGGACGAGAATTTGATAACTCAAGTTTAGAGAAATTCTGTGATGAAGAAGGCATTCGTCAAGAATTTTCTGCTCCCATTACTCCACAGCAAAATGGAGTTGTTGAAAGAAAAAATCAAGTTATCCAAGAAATGGCTCGAGTTATGATGCATACCAAAAATGTTTCTGCTCATTTTTGGGGTGAAGCTGTGAACACAGCATGTCACATTGTGAATAGAGTCTACCCTCGACCCAACACTTCTCAGACACCATATGAGCTGTGGAAAGGAAAGAAGCCAAATGTGAAGTACTTCAGGGTGTTCGGGAGTAAGTGTTACATTTTGAGAGATAGGGAAAATCTGGGTAAGTTTGACCCAAAGAGTGATGAGGGAATATTCCTTGGTTATTCCAGAAACAGTCGTGCTTACAGATGTTACAATCTACGCACCCAAACTGTCATGGAATCCATCAATGTGGTTATAGATGATTCTCCTAAAGAGAAGTTGAATCAAAATCTAATTGATACACCAAGTGGAACTGAAGAGAACTCTAGTGAACTTGATGAAGATCAAGAGACCTCATCAACTGAGAAAGTTCATACTCACAAGGAGCCATCTTCGAGAGTGAAGCTAAACCATCCTCAAGATAATATAATCGGGAATGTAAATGAAGGGATGAGGTTGAGGAAGAAAGTGATAAGTCAACTAGCTCACTCATGTTACATCTCTCAGATTGAACCAAAAAGGGTGGAAGAAGCCTTAAAGGATGAGAATTGGACAAATGCCATGCATGAAGAAATTAATCAATTTGTGAGAAATGATGTGTGGTACTTAGTCCCAAGGCCTGAAAAGCACAATGTTGTAGGTACCAAATGGATTTTCAAGAACAAATCTGATGAAAATGGAATGATTGTACGGAATAAGGCAAGATTGGTGGCACAAGGTTATGCCCAAATGGAAGGAATAGACTTTGATGAGACATTTGCACCGGTGGCAAGGCTTGAGTCAATCCGAATACTATTAAGTGTTGCTTGCCATATGTGTTTCAAACTCTATCAAATGGATGTAAAGAGTGCCTTCCTAAATGGGATCCTTCAAGAAGAAGAGTATGTAGAGCAACCAAAAGGTTTTGAGGATCCAAAATATCCTAATCATGTCTACAGGTTGAAGAAAGCCCTGTATGGTTTGAAACAAGCTCCCAGAGCCTGGTATGAGAGGCTAACTTCGTATCTTTTGGAGCACAAGTTTCTGCGAGGAAGTGTGGATAGGACACTTTTTATCCGGAAAGTGGGTGAGGAGATAACTGTAGCTCAAATCTATGTGGATGATATTGTGTTTGGATCATCCATTGATGACCTAGCTCTCGAGTTTGCAGAGGAAATGAAGAATGAATTTGAGATGAGTATGGTGGGTGAGCTAACGTTTTTCTTGGGACTCCAAGTAAAACAGCTAGATGAAGGATTGTTCATATCCCAGTCTAAATATGCAAAGGACCTGCTGAAAAAATTTGGATTAGATGGGAGTAGCCATGCTAGAACTCCCATGAGCACAAGTGTAAAACTTAGTGCTGATGTGTCAGGAAAGGGAGTTGAGCAATCTCTGTACAGAAGCATGATTGGGAGTCTACTGTATCTCACTGCTAGTAGACCTGACATAGCTTTCAGTGTTGGCGTTTGTGCTAGATTCCAAGCAAACCCCAAAGAATCTCATCTTGTGGCTGTCAAACGCATACTTCGCTATGTGAATGCTATAGTGAATTATGGAATTTGGTACTCCAGAGATTCCAATACTGAGCTTGCAGGCTACTCTGATGCTGATTGGGCTGGAAATGCAGATGATAGAAAGAGCACTTCAGGTGGATGTTTTTATATGGGAACAAATCTTGTTGCTTGGATGAGTAAGAAACAAAACTCCATTTCTTTGTCTACAGCTGAGGCTGAATACATTACTGCTGGGAGTTGTTGTACTCAATTGCTGTGGATGAAACAAATGATTCGTGACTATGGTATTACTCAAGGTGTGATGAACATCTATTGTGATAATACCAGTGCCATCAACATCTCTAAAAATCCTGTCCAACATTCTAGGACCAAGCATATTGACATTAGGCATCATTTCATTCGGGAACTTGTGGAAACACATGTAATTACTCTTGAGTACATTCCCACCGAACATCAATTAGCCGATCTTTTTACCAAACCATTAGATGGTCTTCGTTTTGAGTGTCTTAGAAAGGCTATTGGTATTTGTGCCTTAACACAAGAGATGTAACATGCATTTCATACATTGCATGCATATCATTTTTTTTCTTTTGCATTGTTATTTTTCTTGTCTTCATTCTCTTCTTTGTCTTTCCTCTGATTTATTTGCCTTTTCTTCAATGTGATGCATGACCTTACTACTAGACAGCACACTTTCAAGCATGTGTCTTGTGAAAATTGTATCATAGGCTTATGTTGCAAAGGTGGAAGATGTGTGTCACCTTAAATATGCGTTTTGCAGCACACACTGCACGCCTAGCTCAATCTCTTGACATTTGACATTATGTGAGACTTTGGGGAGGCAATCAAAAGTGTAAGGGGGAGCCTTATGAGTGATCAGAATTGACCTCGGGCTAGATGACCTGTGTAAGAACCTTTGTATCCAAAAAGGAAAGAAAATGAAGAGGCTCTATTATTGTATTAAATAAAATAAAAAATAAAAAATAAATAAATAAATAAAAATAAAAAATAAAAAAAAAAGGGGGCAGAAAGAAAGAAAAATGGCCAAAATAGAAATCCTGACTCTGGTTCTATTAGACACAAGAAATTAGGTCCTAGTAGCATTGGGTTTGACTTTCTGCGCTTTGACGGGTCTCCCAAGCTCTTATGGTTTCTTGTTTAGCCAAACCCCACTCACACCTCTCGGTTAAAATTTCTTGATTGAGCAAGAGCACTGTCTAAACACGCATAGTCATATTAATTGTGACATACAATCTGTATCCTTGCGTGGCATTTAGAGTATGATATTATTTTACATTTGCTCTGCTATGAATTTTTTTTAAATTGTCCCCAAGCTTGAAGTCACTAAATTAAAAAAAAAAAAAAAAGGGGCTGGAATTTCGCTTGATGTCTCGCTCGACCATAAAATTTCGCTCGAGCGAAAAACCCTATATAGCGCTCTGCATCACGCGATAAGCCAAAAATGACAGATTTCAGTTTCTAAACATTTCTCTCACATTTCCCTCCTCCCAAACACTCAATCCACGCCTTACTCTCTCCATTTTAAGCAAGAAAAAGGATCCCATTCACGGTATGCCTTTCTTCTATCCTTTTCTTCTTCATTTTTTTCTTTTCTTTTCTTTCCCGTTTCATTACATTCATGGGTTGTGTTTGGATTCCATTTTTTTTCGGATTTGTTTTTAGAAACTTGGTGGTTCATTTTTGGTATGGATGAACCTATTAGCATAGTGTTGTATTTAGGGAGGAATGGGATAATTAATTGGGTGTTAAACTCATGATTGCACAGCATGCACACTACCTGTTCGATGAAATGCCTCAATGAAAATTTGTCTTCCATTTTGTCTCTTCTTTGGTGCATTGCTCTTTAGACAAAATGTAGGTATCATTCATAGTCTGCACACCTTGTTTAGAACATTATGGGTCACATTTTAGGCATGTTAGGCATATAAGGCATTTTAGACATTTTAGGCATTTTAGGCATTTTAGGCATGATGGACATCCATCTCCACATCATATCATATATGTCTCACTGTCTGTACTTGGTCCATTTACAGCTGCCATGGCATCTCGGCGTGTTCGTCCTCGCACTGCCCCATCCGCCTCTCGGACTTACTTCCACAGTCCTCAAGCTGAGGAACTCTACAAGCAGAACTTTTCCCATCGCTCCATTCTTGTGGAACGTGAAGTTCTTCTAAGTGAGTTTCGGGATACCTATCCCATTGTCCCTCAGATTTTTGAGTCGCACCAGTGGCTTGCTTTAACCACTGGTCATCCCGCTCCCTCGGTGGAGTTGGTCAGGGAGTTTTACTCGAATATACATGACATCTCAGAGGGAACGTTTCAAGTGGATATCCGAAATATCACTTTCCGGGTGACTCCCGATCTTGTGGCAAATTTGCTAGGGGCACCTCGAGTAAACAATCATATTTACCCCTATCTCCGTACCCTAGCTCCTAGCAGACCTGATTTGGGTCGCTTTCTCACCAGGTCTCCTATAACTTGGACTGGGATTCCTCCTCTAGCGACCAAGTCGTTTCCTCATGTGTACCAAATTGTGAGTCGAATTGTTTTGACAAACATCTACCCTACTGGACATTATAGTGACATTGGTCCGGATCGTGCCCTTCTCCTACATGCATTGCTCACTGATGTCCCTATTGATTTGGGCGGTCTTCTCTGTCGGGTCATGATTGAGGCCCATATGTCGTCAAACCTTCGAACTGGTCTTCCTCTTGCCTGTCTCATTACGAGGATAGCCCTGTCTAAGTCTGTGTCAATCCCTCCCCAGGAGCTTAGAGTGAGCCTGAAGACACCGATTGGCCGGAAGACCATGCAGCTAAGTCAGGCGCATCTTCCTAATGTTGAACCCGCTCCTACACATTCTACCCAGACCGGACCTATTCCTCACGCTCCTGAGACCAGCTCGGGTCCTTCCAGCTCGGGTCCTTCCAGCTCGGGTCTGATGCCACCAGCTACAGAACCATCCAGGCAGACCATATTGGACTTTCTGATTAGCATTCAGCAGTCTGTGACCAGCATGGATACTCGCATTGATAACCGACTTAACAGTCTTGAGACTCGGGTCACTCAATTGGATACTCATCTCAATGCTCGGTTTGACACACTTGACACTCAAGTGATTGAGCTTGGAAATCAAGTTCAGCATCTTCTTGCTGATGAGGAAGAGACTGATGAAGATTGAGACCCCTTGCCATTTGTGACAAAAAGGGGGAGTGATCGGGGGAGGAGTAGCTAGATTTAGGGGGAGATAAGCTACTTTGTAGGGGGAGTAAATAGTAGCTTGTTGTTCTTAGTTTTACTATATGATTATACTCTTGATGTATTCTGTGTTGGACTAATTGCTATTGAAGTTTTAGTGTTAAATTTTTATGGCAAAAATTCTTTACTTCTGAGTTCATCTGTTAAAGTTCTTGCAAGTGTTTTCTGTTGGTACGTTTACATGTTTGTTAAGTGTGCAGATACTTCACTTGCCAAGACTAAACCTACATGTGGAAGTCCTGTTGTTTGTGTGTGATAGGATTAGGTCAAATGTATAGGTTAGAGGTTTTGTCACAGAAATGCCAAAGTGGGAGATTGTTGATGTAAAATTTGGTAGTTGGCAATTTTCTAGTGAAAAACCTAATATAATTGAGTTGTAACTAAGGGTGGACAGAGTACACTTGAAGAGGATCAAAATGGCTCGAGAAAAACCGAACACAGTGATCTCGCTCGACCCTCGCTCGACATGGCGCTCGAGCGAAGTCCAGGCAGAGACTTCGCTCGACACTCGCTCGACATGGCGCTCGAGCGAAGTCCAGGCAGAGACTTCGCTCGACCCTCGCTCGACACTTCGCTCGAGCGAAGTTAAGGTTTCACGAATTTCTCTAGGGTTTAAGCGCCGTTTCAGGAGGTGGCTTATAAATATATCCTTAAGTCTTCTGCTGCAGTTAGGGAGAAACACAGAGGAAAAACCAAGGAGCCACATTTCATCCCTTGAGAGAAACTTCTCCATTGTTTCAAAGATCATTCTCTCTTGGATTATATTACTCCCTCACAACACACATTCAAACCTTTAGTGAGTTCATTGGAGTGGACGTGGTCATCAAGCTGGAAGAGTTCTTCAAGGAGCTTGGATGAAGAAATCAAGTTGTTCGTGTGAGAAGCTATAGAAAGGTCGGAGTTCCGGCACTACATGCGTGTAGAGATCGAGTGGGTCACTCGTGGTGTTGCAAGCCAAGTTTAGTTGCTACAGTGGGTTTGTGAGTGTTTCTAAATTTGTTGTAACAAACTAAAATTTCTATAGTGGATTAGAGGTGGTGTCTTACACCCGGAGTGGTTTTAGATTTTGAGGAGGTTCTTCAAATGAGTTTCCACTTCGTAACCAAAATCTGTGTGTTGATTTCTTCGTTGATTGCTTGTTTATGTTGATTAATTTTTTAAACTGCCATAGTTTCTGTTATATACCTATTCACCCCCCCTCTAGGTGTGTAAGGTAATTTGCTATCGCTTTTTCATTGGTGATAGGGCATATGGGGTGGCATGGTCTTTGGTGGGACGGCCGTTCAGACTTTAGTATTGACCATCATGACAATACGAAGCAATTGGGTGACACAGGTATATATGTTTTAAACATATGTTAATTCTCTAGATCATTAGATTTTATGATTTTATTTACATATTAATTCATGATGTAAAACTCTATATATGTTGTTGGATTTGTAGGCAAAGGAGGCCAGCAAGCGTGTAAGTAAGTGGTCAAATCCTAAACCAGAAGATCAATCAGAACAAGAACATTAATAGAATCCATGTTCATGGATCTTAATTGCCACCGATAATACTTACCCAATTTGAGGGTTTTTCATATATTGTCGCTCTTCTCTGCTTTTGTGCATTTGCGTTTTAAGCTTCAATAATTAGCATAAATATATATATATATATATGTCTATATTGGTGTACTAGTGCCCTTTTTACGAGGTACATGGTAAAATTTTGCGAGACCCTTCGATTTGATATTAGTTTTTTTTAGCGAAATAGTATCTCATATTGAAAAGCCTTCATGAAATGAAGGATATTGAATACAAGAAACATAATCTTTCATATCAACCACATCCTCGGCCACTAAGTCTAAATTAAGAGCTCTTAGCTAACATGTAAGTAGCCCCATTAGCGTTTCTTTTGATACGAATAACAGACCAATTGTCAAAATTAGAAAGGTGTAGTTTAACTTTAGAGATGATCATCCCTGCACTATTCCACATCTTAGATTTTTGAGTGATACTCTTGACAACTTGGAAAGAATCTCCTTTCGAATTAATTTTCCTCATACCAAGTTCAAAAGCAAAAATTGCTGCATGTAAAGCTCCCATTGATTCTGCCAATAGAGGGTCACTAAATCCTTCTCTCTGCATCGATCCTCTTAGTAGCCATGACATTTTGCTCGTGATCGCTAACTATAATGCCAATACAAATGCTGCCCCGAGATTTATTGATGGATGTATCCCAACTTACTTTGTAGAAATCTATGACATAAGTATGCGGTAGATTCCCGAATCTTAGGACTATTTCTTGACTAACTTCTTTAAAATCCCCTAGTAGTTGTTTTCACTACCGTACCACCAAAGATGGATGTAAAAAGGAGTTCTGAACTTAAATTAGAGTCATTTTTTCTCAACCATATTCTCCTTTCTGACAGCAAAATCCTCCACAGTTGAAAAGCATACTAAAGAGGCCTTTGAAGCTATCAACACTAAGAGTACTTTTCTGAAAAAATATTGAACACTCACTCCAGACATCCATTGCTGAGCTACGCTTCCAAAGTGCATGAACAAAAAACTCCTCCTATCTTAAGCATATGGAACACATTGGAGATTTAGAAATTTGTTTCTTAGCCAAGTTCAAGTTTGTGGGTAGGGAATCTAGACATGCTCTCCACACAAAAGCCTTTGTAACATTAGGCACTTTGAGCTTCCAGCAGCTAGCCCATTATTCTCCCTTAGATATAGAATTTGAAGTTTGCCCCTTTTGTAAGAGCATTGAGCTCCTTTCATAAAGGGTAAGCACTATTCACTGAGAATTGGCCATTAGCAGTGCATCTCCTAATCAGTTTATCTGGTGCAATGGCAAAACTAGTTGGGATCCTTTTTATAATTTATGATTCACTACTTGAAAATATTTTCTCCACAAAATCCACCTTCCCTTGTTTAGATTCAAGATTGATCAGCTCTGCTACATTAGCATCTTCATTCAATAGCTACTACAATGCTTCTCCATATAAATAAAGGTTCAAACTCCAACTTGGCTTGAAAAAAAGCAGTGTCTAGGAAGTACTTCAATATTAAGATTTGTGAAGCGGGGGACTTAGGTTGTTGTAAGATCCTTCATCCTTACATGGCCAATAAACCCAACCCTCATGCAGACTTAGCCTTCCCATTTGACTCCATGAAACACAATGAACTTTCCTCTCATTCTGTTGATATCCCGACTGGAAATGACTTATCACCTTATTAATATCGTTGAAAAAATCTTTAGGGAGGTTTTCAAAACCTCCATGCAGTAAGTAGGGTGCATGGACCACAGGTCCACAGCTTTGAGAATGATTTCCTTTCCTAATTGTGCTTGATCTTTCAATGGGAGCTGGCAGTACAAGATACTTTTCATAGGATGAGGAGAATCTAATCCTTGCAATATGGATTACAAAGCCCTTTGCAACACTTCTAGTATTTGCACCTATTGAGAATGCTAGGCTTTAGAGTAACGTTGGAAGATTATTTACAATGCGGCGGGGCAATTTTTGGATAAAGCGCTGGTCTACGGTGTCCTGCGATTAAATAAGTGCATGCGCCGCGACTCAAACAAACACGAAATCGTTAGATTATCATAAAAACGTAAAACGAATAGGATTAAACACCATGCAAGGCAGATTTTACTCACTAAAGTGGCGCCAACAACAATGAAACAAAAGTGGAGCAGCATCAGTGCAAGGTGGCAGCAATGGAGGCGCAGGATTTACAGTAGCGACTCCAGATAGCAAGCCAATGGTAGATCCGAGTAGCATGTCGAGACCCACTGCACATCAAAGTGCAGTCTTCGAGGGCCCCAAACGCTACCTCTTTTGGCATGGCGAAAGAGGTCGAGAGTAAAGATAACATATCCCAGTGGCTCAGCGTGGTATTCCTCTGAGGTGATCGATAGCAGGGACATAGGAACGGTGGCAACACAGAGAACTTAGTGTGAGAAAGAAAAACCGAGACAAAAGAAAAGAGATAATTGAGAGAAGGAAAGGCTTACCACGGCATGAGGTCACTAGATGGTGGCAGGCTGCTACTCGACGAACCTCGTGTGACGGCAGGGCGGGACTCCAACAGCAACTCACAAGTTGAGAGAGAGAGAGAGAGAGAGAGTAGCAATGAACGACGATGGCTCCAGGAAGGAAGGGAGGGAACCAGAAGGCAGAGGGTTGACGAGCTCACAGCCAAAAGAACGACGCACATAGCTTCAACGGCAGTTGATGAGGCGACGACACCACACTACAGAGCTGAGGTGGGCAGCGAATGCAAGCCTCAACTCTCAACATGGAAGAAGAAGAAGATAAGAAGAAAAGGAAAGGGAGAAGAAAGGGAGAAAGAAAGAGGCTAGTGCAGTGCTAGGGAGCAAGAAGAAGAGGGAAAGAAGTTAGGGTTTTATACTTGCACAAGACGACGCCGTAGTCTACGGGGGGCTGGGCTTTCAAGGCACATAGGTTGGGCCCTTTCGAAGCCCAAACACACACACAGAGCCCACAAGAAAATATAGATACACACAAACACCAGGCCCAATCTGAATAGAAGAAAAAAAACAAGAAACAAAAGAACTCATTTAATTAGGAGAATCAAAACAGAAAAGAAAAATAATAAAAATAAAGTAAAGCACAATTAATATATTAAAGTAAAATAACCAAACAATATTTCAAATACACTACACAAGAAGGCCCAAACTAAAAGGAAAAATTAAAATAAATCAAAAGTAGATTAAAATAAATTACACAATAACTTGCAATAATAAAAATGACATAATAATAAGACCCAACAATATAAATGCTCCTTGAAATAAAATAAAATACAACAAATTAAATAATAAATAATTAAAATAATTAAAACAGACAAAATAATAATGATAACGATTTAAAAATAAAGAGCCAATACTAATAATTAAATAAAATAATTAAAAATATTAAAATTTGAGATCTCACAAACAACCAATAATAATAATAAATAAAATAATATAATCCATAATATTAATAATTAAAATAAACCACCGAAAAAAATAAAATAAATCAACCAATAATAATAATAATTAATAATACACGATACATGAAATACATAAAAACTAGTTCTCACAAAAATGAATTAAAGTTAGTGCACTAAGATTATATTAAATTCTTATTCAAATAAATATGATAATCTTGACTAGATAGGAAGCTTAATAAATAACTTTACTTAAATTATATACAACCAACTATAAATATTTGTACATTTCAAATAAAAAAAAACTATAAATATTTGTACCAAGAAGGTAGCTCGGGAATCATTCTTCCCTCACTTGCTTAGGTCACATGTTCGAAATGGCTTGCCTTTGTAGAACTCTTGAACTAAAGTCTTTGAGGCCTTTTCCTAGTGGGGTTATAGTGATGGGCTTCTCTACTTAAGTTAGTAGCTAGTTAGGACTTAGTAACTAAAGTCTACACCTATTCACATTTACAATATTTTTATTAATATTTTTATTGTTCACATGAAAATACTGTTCATATAAGTAGATGTATGTGTAGACCTGCTTACTCATAAATTTTTTCTAAATCAAAAATGTCGCAGCAAGTATGGGCCCTTATAGTCATGTAGCAGTCCAGAGGGGGAAGCAGACTGCCCCTCCCCACTCTTTTTGAAGAAAAAAAGGTCTTTAAATATTTGTAATCCGGATCACTTAGTAAATTTATCTTTCCTTTAATTCGAAATATTAAAACACTAATTTGTGCAAATTTAAAAAAAATTATTTCGTATGTATGTCTCAATACATCCAATTTCTTTTCTAATACCGTACGAGTGAAATGTTGCACACTGTCGGTGAATAAATCCCACGCTTTGGTATATATTGAGCATTATAATGCTTGTAATGAAAAAGAATAGTAGCCCTTGTGGCCTATGATAATCATAGCTTTAATTGAAGGCCAGGCTCAAAGAGTACAATGGCGAGTCTCCGCGCATCAGCTAATTCGACCAAATTTCATCCAACGAATTTGGGTAAAAATATAAGAACATAACAACAAACTTTTCCCGTCGTTTTGTTACCTTTTTCTTGGGAAAACTACACCTTATATGACTTTCTAAACTTTGAACGACCAGCTGTATTCAAGTCTAGTTGGAAAGTCGATCACATCTTATTATAATATGTAGTAGACCCTGTTGATAGGTAGTTTGAATGAAGTACATCTCTTATTTCTCGCTCGACTCTCACTTGACGTTTAATTTAAGCGAGAGTTATAAAGAAATTTCGCTCGACTCTCACTTGACTTCCCGTTCGAGCGAGATACCATATAGAGATTTTACGAGACTCTCGCTCAACATCCAGTTCAAATAAGGTCTAAGCAGAAATTTCGCGTGACTTTCGCTCGATATCCAATTCGAGCGAGATTGCAACTCAAGATTTTGCTCGACACTCGCTCCAGTCTCCACTCGAGCGAGATAGAAACGTACCCGTTCGCTCAACAGTTCGCTTGAGCCTCACTTCAAGCTAATATTCTTTTCATAAGGTTTGCACTGTTTACAACCGTGTCTTGCTCGAGTGAGAACATTTTTGCTTGAGTGAGTGTCACTTATATAAGGCAAACACGTTCATTTGAACGTTAAAACATCCAGACTGCCTCCATTTTAATTTTTTCTCTGTATTTATGAGTTTCAAGTGTTCTTAAGAATGAATATTTGTGAGATTGAGAATATACATGTCATTTAGAATATATATTTTTTAATATTATTCAGAATATATATATATATATATAATATATTCTTCTCATACTTTAAGCTGCAAAATTCAGACATACCCTATCCAATGATTAGTTTTTTTTTTCTCTTTTCTTTTATAATTACAACACTATTTAATTATGATAAATTCAATAAAAATCATAGACAAACTTACCGTTATTGTATTCCCGTATGTTTTTCAACAGGCCTGGTACTTGGTAGGTAGCAAAGCCAATATTCTATTAACGCTTATGGTTTATGATGTCGGCCCAAAAGCTGATCTCATCATCCATTATTTCCTTACATGTGATTTCAATATTCTACAAGTGCATGGTTTTGATTCGGTGGTTCAATATTATATAATTGTAGCATTTTATTTTATGTTTGTTAATCGCTATATATGTAATTAGTCAAAGTATATTTAAATTATAGATGTGACATCATTTAGATATATAAAATGTTATTTATAGATCACATCATGAATTCACAAATTAAAAACTCAAATTGGACTCTTACATTATTGGCTAACCCTATGATTGCTCTTATCCTTCCCTTGAAAAATGTAATAGGATTTTTCTCAATTGATCCTAATTTCCTAAACTTTTCTTTGATAAAGGAGCCTAAAGCCTAGAATTCAATAATTTAGAGAGAAAGTCCAATCAATTATTTGAGGCAACGTACACCCTAAATTTCAAAATAGAAAAAACCTACAAGGTCACACACCACATATTATATATATATTTTTTATTTCTTTTTTCTTGTCCTCCCTTCTTATATCCCTCGTATTTTTTAAGTTTAACATAAAAAAAAATGCTTTATTCAAGAAAAAAATACTTTTCCATAAAAATAAATTTATAAAATAATATAATTAAATATAATATATCAGATTATAATTTTTTATTATAAAGTAAATTTAAGTCTTCACATATTACATTAAACTAGGTTAATTTGTGATATATTTTCGTATTGACTATTGAGTACTTCTCTTGACACTATATTAAACAAATCAAAAATAGATTCATGACATCGAGGAGGCAATAGCTCATTTATTTTGGCGGCTAATTTATTTTTTCAGCAAGTAAAATGCATCGCGTTAGCTCATTTAAATATATCAGCTGAAAAGCATGCAACGAGAGCAAAAAAATGAGCCAGAAATGTTTTTTATGGCGGCGACATATTGAGCTGCAGAAAGTTTTGCCGCAATAGGTAATATATAACAGTGAGATTTAGCATTTGGTGCGGCGTGAATCCATTGTTGCCATAATAGGTTGTGTTTAACGAAATAAAATTGGGGGAAAACCCCCAAATTGTTGCCCACAATATTATTCCCTCCTTCGTCGTCCCTCTGCGCGCCCCTCTCCTCCATTGTTCCCTTGCCATTTTCGTCGCGAACGCCGTCCGTTCACCTGTACCTTCTTGACTCCTCTCAACCCCGGTGAATCTCTCTGAGTCTTTTACTCGATTTCCCTTCATCTCTCATTTTTTCTCTCTTATGTCTTGGCTAGTTCGATTTCCCTTTATCTCTAATTGTATTTATCTTCTCATTTGCACATATGCCCTAACTTGTACCACGAACTAGCACATATATTCCTCACTATATTATCATCTCATTGTATGAATTCTTTAAACGTCATAATTTATTTTGGGATCTTTTTAATTGTATTTCTTTAGTAGAAAATGAATATAACATAGAATGAAAAGAAAGTGGAATAAGTTGAGGAATATATAATGTTTCGAGTCAGAAGCAGAAATAATTGATACCACTCATTCAAACTTTTATATTTAATTAAATGTGTGCAATATTTGCACTCACGGAAAAGGAATTGAGTCAATTCTTCCGTAAATTGCCACATATGAAGAGTAATTTGTTTTTTGAGTTAAAAATATCCCGTTTACACTGCATATTTAGCCTAGTTTGTTGTGAAAGATTTTTTGTTATTATCTCTTATCCATTCCTGTAAGGAAACACTGATTACTTTAATTATATTTTATAGGCACATCTTAGTCTTGCGACTGAGTTCCTGCTATTTTTTACTCTTTTGTTGGTGTTTTTAGGTAGATGCCTTATTTTGATATATTTTAATACTGAATTTTGCATAAAAAAATCTAAATCTTATCAACCTGTTATTCAATGTTGCATAAAAAAATCTAAAACTTATCAATGACAGGTATCTAAGGTTGCATTAAAATAAAACTTGTCTCTGCAACTTATTTGAATAAGAAAGTAATTGATGAATCAGTCTTGATAAGCAGCAGATCATATGACAGAAAAATAATATTTGTTGCTTAGTTGACTCTACTTACTATATAAACCGCACACCATTCTCTCTTGTTGCCACTTGTGATTTTTGTCTTATGTAGACTGTCTTGTTTACTATAACAATCAAAAGGCTGGCAAAACTTTGAATTATGAAAAATTCTATTTATAAATTGGCATAGAGGTGGCATCATTCTCCATATGCATCTTTGAGATGTGACATTAAAAAACTTGGAAATTAAAACTTTGAACTTCTCTTATTAAAGTTTGGGTAACTTTCACAAAAATAGTAATCAATCAATAGATATTAGATGTCATATTCATCAAATAATCACAAAGTCTAAAAAATTGCCATAATATAAACAAACACACACACACACACACACACACACACACACACACACACACATATATATATATATATAATTTAGTATCAAGATAGGAAGTCCCATGATGATGGTAATGGCTACACACAACCACACTGCATCAACGGGAACCTTGAGCTCTGGCTGTAACTTTCTCCAAACTGATGAAAATGGAATTCTTACATCCCTTGATAGAGCATAAACCTAGGGAGAAGAAATTATGTGCATATGTTGTAATTTGATGGCTGTAAATTCAAACAAGTGTAATACACAGGCAGGTAAAGAATAGAAGAAAATCACCACACAAAGAATAGATCACTTCTAAAGAGTTATGCAATAGAACAGAGCAGCAAAACAGGGGAGTTTGATGTTCTAAATTGATCTTTTTTCCTTCACCATTTAGCGGTAAAAAAGCCGTTGGGTTTTTTGTGTGGAGTCTGGTTCAGTTTTTTGTTCAAGTATCTTGAATAGATGAGCATCTATCTTTGCAAATTTTTGCTTGTACTCAAGCTCATTGAAATGCTTTTTTGCACAATCTGCTTGCAAAGCTTGCTGAGTGATGCCTACATTTTCATATCTGGTCATTATCCATATAAATTTATCAGGGAGACACGCATGAAAACCATTAAATATCTTTCCAAGTTCTTTGAAGAGTCAGAAAATAATACTAATTGTTTTACATTTAGACAGATAATCTCTTTCAAATCGTTTAAAACAGAAAAAGGAATCTATTATAAATTGTTTTATAATCAGCAAAAATAATAGAAGGAAGTGGCTTCATTTGACCACACCATATACCCATCTCTCTCGATCTCTTTTTCTGTACAGAAATTCTCTCTCCCACCCTGCAAGCAAAGAAGCTTTCACTTTGGTTTTTGTTTTTTTAATTCTTTCTTTACCTTTCTTTATATTTCTCTCTCCTTTTGGTTTCTGGGTTTCCGTGCTCTCTCATTGAGATCTGACTCTATCGTTCTGACAAAACTTCACTACTGTGACTACAATGAGCACAAAGTCAAGTTCATCTTGAGGAAAATGATATGGGGCCTTGGTTTGGCACGCTTTCTTCCAGGTCGTCTCAGGCGAAGCTCTAGCAAGAACTAGAGCCAGGCTGAACAAAACAACACCATTAGCAACAAGAATTTGGAACACAACAAGGCATGGCTGCTAGCAGAGTCTGGTGGGTGTGGTGCGAATTTAACAAATGCCGACCCACAATCGGTTCATTCATCTTTTCGGTTCAGGTTTTGCTCCAAGGTTGAACTCGATACTCTGAACATGAATTCCTCGACTGCTGCTACAGTTTTGATGGTGAATTTGGATAGTGGAATGACGGAGTCTCAAGCAAGAGAGCTCAAGTGGTGTAGAATCGAGTCATTGGAGAAGAGCATTTCCCCAGTGGCCGATACTCTTATTAGATTCAGCTATGGTGAAATTGTTTTAGCTACTCGCAATTTCTCGAAAGGTACTATAATGGTTTCGTTTGTTTGAATCAAATTTTGTGAATATGTATTTATTTAGTTGTGACTAGTTCGACATCTTTGATTATAGATGAGGGATACATGTGGGCACTCATCTAACTAGTGTAAATATGTCTCGTACATTTTATAATGATGAGTCCTTTGTCTTGACATGCCAAACTTCATAGGTGTTCTACATAAAATATCGTAGCTTCCCTAGTCATTGGTATGCAGTATAAAAGGTTGTCAATAAAAAGGTATATGATCTTCTACCTAGAAATTTAACTAAACACAATACTTCTGATGGTAGCGATGTTGAGGCATACCAAGAGGATGATTCTTTTAAAGACTATGTATTGGCCCATGCTGATGACAATGGTTTGGAAGAAGCCGTGCATAGGCTTAATGTTGAGCCCACACAAGTTGATGCATCACTAATAGTGGAAGATGTTAATCGCAATCTTGATAACCAAACTTTTATCAACGACAATATCACTGAATCTAGTTCCCCTTACAACACTGACCACGAGGGAGCACAGAAAAAGACAATTTCTTGACTGACAAAGAGGCGAACTAGATGTACAAATGAACTACAAAAGTTATTTAAGTCATGAGCACAACCCTATTTTTTTAGTTGAATGGAGATTACATCATTTCTTAAATTGAAACATGATGATTGTTTTTCTTTTGTGTTATTGTCATCTTTGCAATTTGTGGTTATTGTTATACTTTCTTATTGAACAAAAATAGTTCATATTTCTTGTGTTGTATTTATAATTTGGTTTAATAGGTGTTGTATTTATATTGTATGCAAGTTATGCTTGTAATTGGAAGAGGACGAGGAAGAGGACAATCACGCAGTGCATGTCATGGTCGAGGAAGATCTTCATACGACATAGAATTTAGAGGTAAAAGACCCATTGTTGCCTTGAATCTCAAAGATGAGGCTCTGCCAACCTCGGATGACTTTCTTGATAACCTGATGTAGTTCTAGGCACAGAACTGCAAGAGCAGTGGGTCGAGGAGAACTTGCCTATCTCGACTGGTGGTAATGTCTAATTGTTCTAACCACATTTTATATGTTAATGTAATTTGTCATCTCTTTTGTTTTCTTGATTCAACGTGTGAATTATTAAATGGTTGTTTTGGTGGGTTTAGTACCGTCTAGCCAAAAATGTGGACAGAGAGTTGCAAAGAACTTAGAGTTTGACAAGATTCGAAAGTTTGGGTCAATATTACTGACTATTAAGGATGGTGAGACATTACCTTGTTGTGAAAAATATACTTTATTTACAACAATGCTTACATGATTGGTGAAACACCATATTTACCTGAGTCAACCTAGCTGACAAAGTTTACCAGATAATGAGAAAAATGAATTGATTTCTCGTGTTCGAGTATATAACACGAAAACATAAGATGGACCTTACATTAATTATTAACAATGGTGTCTAATTATAATTAATGTGCTTGTTGTTTTTATGTAGTTCGACTTTATCCTTGACTGGATGAAGAAGAATCACCGCGATACGGTAACAAAGACACTTAGGAAAAGATTCAATCATATTCGGTTTGATCTTCATAGAATGTACAAGCGTTACGAGACTCATAAGGAAGTTCTTGCCAATGTGCCAGCATTGGTCTTACCCTCCATTTGGGTGAAGTTATGTGCACGATGATCAAGCTCAGAGTTTAAGGTAACTCACATTAGTTGAGATCAAATCATGTTCTTATTAGTTTGTACCATAGCATACTTTATTGATTTTGGCTGATGTTCATATTGGTTTGCGAGTTGTAGGTAGTATATGAAAAAAATAAAAGTAATAAAGAGATGCAACAAACTAACCATTCGGCTAAACGAACCTCCTTTGTGAGGCTTATGCAAATGAGGGTAAGATTCTTTATTTTAGTTCGTAGACGCAAATGGGTTATTAACACATTCCAATGGTCGAATAGACATTAATGCAATATATGCTTATATTCGTAGTCTGAGAGTGATGATCATAGTGATGGGAATTTGGTTGATTTATTCAAATATGTAAGGTGGAGTAAGAAGAAAAAAAAAATTGTGACTCCAACAACAAATGATCAACATGTGAGTGAGTTTGATTGAATAAGTCCAACTTATTTAGTTCTAAGTTTTCGAATGTATCCCTTTCATTTCATGTTAAGAGTGGTAACATTCTTTGATTTCGCTAACTTTTATAGAATAAGATGGTTGCCAAGTTGTATGAGTTGGAGCCTGAAAAGCGCACTAAAGAAGCTACTGCATTAGTCTTTAAGGAAGTATTGGGCCATAGGCCAAGATATGTAACGGGGTTGGGAGAAATGATAATACCCAAGTTATCTCATCAAAACACTGATGAAAGATTTGTAGTATTAACTCAACCAGCAGATAAATCTGATAAAGAAGCTGAATATTACAAGAATAAATTTGAAGTCATGGAACAAAATATAACGCTATTGATGGAGAATCATGGTTCTCTGAGCAAGTGGTCCTCTACTTACCAAGATTTTATTTTGTTAGATCTGTGCTCCAAGATAGGTGCAGCCACCCTAAATTTAATAGCAAGGATTCTTCACAAAATTTGGGCAACAAGGAACAATTTTTATTTTTAAAAATGCTTTCTCAAGTCCCACAGCTATTCTCAATGTTGCTCTCTCTGAATTAAAGCTTTCAAGAAGCGAACCAGGCTAATACATCATCAGCAAATGGAGGTATGCACATCCATGACCCGGGTGCAAGGTGGTGTCCTCAACCAAACCTTTTCCTCAAGCTTAATTTTGATGCGGCTTACAATAGCAATCGCAAGCAGATAGGCATAGGCATTGTAATCAGAAATTCCTAAGGAGAGGTTGATACCATTTTGTCTGCCCAACTACTATATGTCACCTCAGCTTTTGAATTAGAGTGTTATGCTCTAATCCGAAGTCTCCAGTTGTGCCAAGAGCTGGGTTTCCGAAATGTCATGATTGAGAAGGATGCGAAAGCTGTAATAGATGCCGTTAAAGGTCGCAACACAGATTGCTCATGGAGGGTTCTCATTATTGAAGATATTGAAGATTTCTTTTCTAGGCCTGTTAGATGGGAACTTTCCTTTGTGAAAAGAAATAGTAATATAGCTACCATGCTGCTGCCAAATTAGGCATATCCTTAGCTAGTGAATCAGCCTGGATCAAGGGTCTCACGAGGTCATGTCTGTAGTCTCATATGACAAATTATGTATGAAAAAAGGGAGATGTTGAGAATCGATCTGTCTGATCTATATTAAAAATAATCTTCTAATAAAAATACAATAAAAAATATAAAAAAAAAATTAAAAAAAAAAATACAATAAAAAATATAATAAAATAATAAAAACACAATAAAAAATAAAATGAAGATAATTTTAAAAGGGTGTTCAGTCTCAGTCTAGACGAAGTCGACGCCGGTGATTAGGGCTGCAAACGATCCGATCAAAGACGAATTCGAGTCGAGTCGAGTCGAGTTGGACTCAAATAACTCGAGTTCGAGTTCGAGTCGAGCTGAGAATTTGTCGAATCGAGTCGAATTCGAGCCGATCAAAGACGAACTCGAGTCGAATCGAGTTATTTATCGATCTTTGTTTTATTATTTAACGAACGAACCGAACTTAGTCGAGTAATTACTCGAGTTTCTTACTTTTTATAAATATTTGACTCAATAATTTTTTTATGAACTTAATACATTATTATTATAAAATGCTACTTCTACATAAAATAACAAAATATATTACTTATACAAAATATTAAAAATAATATATATAACACATAAAATATATATAATAAAAGAATATATATAAGAATATATGCAAGATTATATATCTGTATATAGAAATATTACGAGTATTGTTACGAGCTCAAAAAGAGTCGAATCGAGTTTATACGAATCTTGTTCACGAATACAAACCGAATTTATACGAGTCGAGTCGAGATTATACGAGTTTAGCTCGTTTAATATTCGAATCAATATTAGTGCTCACGAACAACTCATTTATTAAACGAATCGAGTTCGAATCGAGTTTATACGAGTCACTCTCAAATTGTTCACGAGCAGTTCTGTTCATTTGCAGCCCTACCGGTGATGGTGAGCAACATCGCTCATACCATCGTGACAGTCCGAAACGGATTTAAGGTTGTTTGGGGCACACCGGAGGTTACCGTTGCAAAGATAGGATTGTCGGAGGCCGGCGGTCACGATGGTATTGGTGGTGTTATCTACTGATATCAAAGTCCCTTACGTTTATTTTTCAAGAGAATCGGACAGACCCTTCCTCAAATTTTTCATAAAAATATATATTCTGCAGTCGGTATATGAAATGAAAAGCCCCTTTAAGATAATAATAATAATTATTTAAAGAGAAAGTCCAATCATTATATATTCGAGGCAACGAACAGTCTGAATTTCAAAATAATATCGATCTAGCCAAAATACCTTTCACGGATATGGCCTCTTAGAGGCGCTCCCATTGCAGCTAGCCACTCATTCCTTCCAGTCAACTATTGCAAAATCAGCATTAAATTATTACCATTCGTTCTCTGACTTGCCAAAGAATATGGGTCCTGAATTAACGGTCACTGTCCCTACCTTCTCCTTATTGTCTGGAATGAAGTTTTTGTTAGAATACTCGTCCTCTCTTCTTTTATCTCTCGTATTTTTAAGTTTAACATTAAAAAAAAAAAAAAAATCTGCATCTGTAAAAATAAGAAAATTTCTATTTTGTAAAGTGAGCCTAACAATATCTCTCTATGGCCTTCCGAAACCCAATCGACAATCGATAAGCACAGTAAAACATGGCTTGGAACGATGGAGTGAGTGAAGCGGATGAGTTTGTGTATAGGATTAGCACCATTAAGGAGTGGGAAGAGTTGCAGAAACTTAGATCTCTTTACGACGGAGAACTTGATAAGTCTTCTGGTTTGGTACAGTCAACATTGTAGAATTTTTTCTTGAATACTAAGATGCTTGGTGATGGATTGGTATATGAAGTTGTGGATGGTTCCAATAGCTTCCCTCATTTTTATGGTCCATCCCCAAGTTTCATTCCTCTCCCCTCACATGCGGCCATGAAAAGAGATGAAGCTTTTGAGAATTTCTGCCTTTTTCTTTTTTTCGTTATTCCTATTTTCCTTTTCTTTTTTTATATGTATATATATGATATAACATCTGATAATACCATTCATGTTAGACATTGTTTGGCAATGATTTCGCACCATTGCTTCTATGTAGAAGCGTTCTAAAAATTATTTATAAAAATAAATTTATAAATTAATATTATTAAATATAATACATCAAACTATAACTTTATTTTACTAGTTATAGTTTGATATAGAATCAATGCTGTAACAAATTCAATTAAGTTTAATTTCAAAATGAGTCTAATATTCAAAAACCTAACTTTCAAATCATTAAAATCATTTTAACTCAAACCGTCGTTATACGTGTCATCCACAATCTTTTTTAATTTAATACTTCTTTACATGCAAAACTTATACAATTTTTTAATTTCTCATAAATACATTTAAATTCACTTTAAATAGACCTTTTAAAACTCATTTCAACTTACTACTATTTATAAAAAAAATCAACTCAATCCAACTCATAAGCTCAACATTCAAATGCAGCGTTAATGACTCTTAGCAAGACACTCACCCCACATTGCCAAGATTAGGTCCTGACCGCATGCCTACATTCCAGATATAAATAAATAAATAAATAAATAAAAATAAAACAAAACCTAAGGATAGGCCTTACCATATGGTGGCAACCAATTCATATAAATTTACATTAAGATACGCATCAAAGACACTAGATTAAAACAAACAAAAAGATCTACCATTCCTGACTATGGTATATTCAAAGATGTCACTCATGACCTCGAGCTAATCTCATTTTCTTTTTTGTTGCAAATTGTAATTAGGACTAATTGCGGGAGTACGAAACATGTACTCAAAAATTCTATAATCAGTTATTGTTATAATGTCAAATTATTAAAAAAAAAAAAAACTTATTACTTCTTAATGGTCATGATTTATTATCACACTAGGTAATCATGACAAAACAAAAGCGATGATAATTAAAACATATTTATTGATGTACATATAATTATTATTCTTTTACCAAGACGTATTTAGCTTTAGTTTGAATTTAGAAATGAGTTGAATATTTTTATAATTTTTTTTATATAAAATATAAATTTTTATAGATATTTTTAAATTTTAATACATATTTTTTAAATTTTAATATACATTTTTTAAATTTCAATACATCTTTTTTAAATTTTAAAATAATAATAATATTAAAAAATAAACTAAACTCATTTTAATTCAACTCATTTTCAAATCCAAAATGAGACTTAATCCCTATCATTATTTGCTCACAGACAACAACTTTTTTGCTTGCAAAAATCCAACTCCATCCACATATACAAAATATTAATTGACGAAAATTCAAAACATGCCATGCACTAATAACTGGTCTCAAAACCGAAAGAATAATATGTACGCAATCTAGAGAGCATCACTACTATTTTTAAATTATAGTTAGATTAGATACAATCATAGTACGTCGCACATTTTTTTTTTGTCATGTCAACGATTAAAAATTTAATTTTTCTTGTGAATTAATTTCATATTTATTCACTTTTTAAAAATAAATATCTAGCATTTTACATATTTCATAATTGTAAATATCATTTTTTTATATATAAATATTCGATGAAAATTTTACCCTAATTTTGCGACTTAAAGCTTAAAAAGACAAAAAAAAAAAATCTTACAGTATTTATGGTCATAAATATGAATTTTTTATCATTAATATTGAATGCCCAATAAAAATCTTGTCATCCAAAAAATATATACATTTTCTCCTCGTACTTATAAAAATGAGTATTTCAGATCAATTATTTGCGATAATATTGATTATTTTGATAAAAAACAGTCAATTAGTAAAAATCAACTGATCATAAATAAATAATTTTATTATAATATTTAATTTTAAGAATTCAGGCATACCTTAGCCAATGATTAGTTTTTTAATTTCTTCTTTTTGTAGTAATATATTATTATTTATGTGATTAAATACCTTTAAGTGTGGCTTCTCTTTAATATTTTTTTATTTATTTAAAAATAATGAGAAAAAACCACACTCAATAATATCCACTCAAATGAACAGTAACATAAACAATAACATATTACTATTTATGTAGTAAGTATCTGTTAATTTTTTCCTAACATTTCTCTATATTTGTTATAATAGTTGCAATACTATTTAATTATGATGAATTTCACTAAGCATCCTGACAAACATCATGATGAATTTCAACATTCATGTTAGGTAGCAAAGCAAATATTCTATTAATGCTACTGCAAAAAAAATATATGACAAAACCTGATCTCATCATTCAATATTCCCTTACAACGTGTGTCGAAACTTCTCCCTTCTTCGAGAGGATGATTTCATTCCACGTTGTGGCATGTAATTTATTTTATTTTATTTTTGCTAATCTACATATATTTGTGTGTGTTATAATTAGTCAAAGATATATTTAAAAGATGTGACATCATTTAGATATATACAATGTATATAATTGTTAGCTCACATCATGATTCTACAAATTCAAAATTCAAGTTGGACTCTGATTGGTTAAAACTTAAATATATGATATTAATTTTATTTAATAGTATCAAATCATGTCAATAGATCGTATTCGTATCATATTAAGATATATATATTATACTATATAGGTCAATCTTAACCCGACTCGTTAAGCTTATCGTGTCAAAATCTCAAATCCTAACATGACTCGTTAACATAACGTGTCGTATCGTGTTAACCCGTTATGATCCATTAGTAAATATTACGAAATAAATAAACACGATAAAATATAATACAATTCAACATGTTTATGTAAATATATTAAATATGTCCGAAATTAATCCGTTTGACTTAATTAAACTTAATATAATTTTATACAAATATTAAAACCATAATATTTATAAAAATTATAATACTAACTACAAGTATGAATTACAATCTAAATAAGAAAAATATCAAAATTAAAATCTTAATAATTTTACTTTTACATATAAAATATACTTATAATTTTAACTTTCTTAACATGTCATAACGTGTCATAGGGGGTTGACGTAGGTTAACCCGCTATCAATCTGTTAAACAATCGTATCGTAACAAGTCAATATATTTTGACCCCAAACTTATTAAGACTAAACCTTAATTCATTATTATCGTATCGTATTCATATTAAATTAATAAATCATATAACATATTATCACCTCTAAATTTATCTCTCCCTTAAAAAGAATCTAATATCGTTACTCAAATCCTGTCCTAAACTTTTTTCTTCGTAAAGGAGCCTAAAGCCAAGAATTCAAAAATTTAATTTAAAGAGAAAGTGCAAGCAATTATTCGTGCTAAACGTACAGTAGTCTGAATTTTAAAATAACCTCGATCTAGCCAAAATACCTTTAACGGATATGACCTCCAATTATATTTAAGGCTCCCATGTGCAGCTAGCCACTCATCTTTTGCAAAATCATCATTTTTTTACTATTCCTTTTTTGATGTGGCCCAAGAATATGGGTCCTGAATCCTGAATTAACGGTCACTGTCCCTACCTTCTCTTTATTGTCTGGACTCTTGAATGAAGTTTTTGCTAGAATTCTGGTCCTCTCTTCTTAAATCCCTCGTGTTTTTAAGTTTAACATAAAAACAATGCTTTACGCATGAAAAATAATTTTCATAAAAATAAACTCATAAATAATTTAATTGAATATGATATATCAGAATATAAATTTTCTTTTATTGTCAAACTATATATATTGTAATTCACTAATTTGTGAAATCGTGTTTTTGTAGATTGAGTACTTCTCTTGACGCAATATATATTAAACAAATCAAAAATAGATTCATGACATCGAGAAGGCCGCAAGACATATATATGGAAAAATAGATATAGATATTTAACAACATCAAAGCATATACACAAACATCAAAAAAATTATTTATTCATAAACAAATATTACCCATCAAAATGAATTTAATTTCGTCTTAAATAATCATTTTTATAACAAATCATGCATCACACATGCTCATTTTTTTTGTTTTTGTAATAATACATGAATAAAAGAATGAAAAGATGATCGTTAAACAATATGCATTATTGGATCCACACTCAATTCTACGCACTGGAAATTGACGCGCTAACAACTCTGTGTACATGATGAAAAATTTATATTTATAAGAATCAGATACCTTATTTATCATAATCTGCAAATACCTACCAATTACTCATGCGTATGAACGATTTCTTTGGCAGAAACACAAATATTAATGCTTGGGGCAAATGCTGCAAACAAAATGTCAAAAACCCCATTAATATTAATGCCTAATTAAAGAATGTTGGAACTTTTCTTTTTAGTATGATGTCCTGTCTGATCACTCGTCACCCTACAGTAGAAACGGCTAGAGGAACTCTGTCTAGGGCCACCAATGCACCGCCACCTGATCCGAAGAAAAACAGGTTCCCCGACTCGGCCGCCATTTTTGGTTTTCTGAACCTTGTTGACTGGTTCATAAACTCTTGATCTATCCTTCGGCCTGCCATCGTCACCATCCTCAATCCTTCTCTCTTCTCTCTCGTTGTAATCAGCTTCATCTTCGTCTCGCTTACCAATTCCCACATCCGATCGTTCCTTTTTCGATTTGCGAACAGCAACAGTAACCTCTCTTTGCAGTCCTCAAACCTTTGGAAGGTGTTTACCATCTGAGTCAACTCGCCGTCCCTCAGGTTTTCCGTTCTGTTCCCGAGTTCCGAAACTCGGAGCAAGATTTCTAACTGAACCAACCTGTAATCTTCGGTCACCATTCTCACCACCTCGTAAACCAAATCGTTCCTCTGAAGGTGTAGCGAATCTGGTACCTCGCCGATTCTTTCTGCAAAATCCACAAGAACATCCAACTCCCTCGATAAATCCGAGTCCGAGAACGTCAAGAATCTGTCTTCTTTATTTTTGTGATCGTTATTCATGCTTGAAGATGAACAAAAATAGTAACCCAAAACCTTAGAAACCATCAAGTTTTGCTCCACGAAACCCGCGTACCATCTTACCCACGATGACAATTCCCACATTTCCGCACCGGAATCGTCTCGAAAAGTCGAAAGGTTCAGGAAGTTTCTGCCACCAGAGGAAGGATAGAACGAAAGCTGATCGTTGAGAATGAAGGAGCCCCTGGTGATGATGTTATGAATCGTGAAAAGGCATTTGATGGCAACCGGAGCGCTGTGCGTGCCGTGCAGGCGTGCCATGATCGCATCTATGCAGGAGCATGCCGTGATGCGGGAGCCGTTGCCGAGGGCGAGAATAACGGCGACGCGCTTCTCCGGCGGAGGGCTAGACGGGTCGTGGGTGGTGGAGAGGAGGACGGCGACGTTTACAGAGGAGGTGGAGAGAGTTGCTTTGATCAAGGAGGCTTTGTCTTTGAGAATATCTATGAGATTTCTTAGCTTCTTTAGCCCACTCATGGCAGGCCGAAGAAAAATTGCAAGGTGGACGAGAGGTGGGGAAGGCAAGGGGAAATGAGGGAAAGGGAAAGAACATAAGAAGACATAACACGATGCAGCCTTTGGATACTTTAATTTTAGTTATGTGTCTATTAATAGTTACAATATTAACGTAAATTGCGCGTTAAACAAATGCACTAAAACTTGTTAAATATACGTGTTGGAGAAATTCATCTATATAAAAAATATATATATATATAATATATACATAAACATGCCGGCTGCCTCCCATCTTTTACCATATATTTGTTTGAGCACGGTTGTCAATTCGTGCTAATATATAGGAATATTATAAAGTGGTGCAAGTAAACTTTGACATCTCTTAAAATGTCCAAATAAGACCACTTCAATATAGAAGAAATTAAGAAGGAATATTAGTCATGTCATAATAGGTTCAAATCCTACGCGTTATAATATTTATATATATATATATATACTAGTTAAATGTAACGTGCAAAGCACGGATGCCTAGTTTAGATATGAGATTATTTTTAACAAATAATATGAATTTTAGAAAAAGTAAATTTCGATCAATAATATAAATGGACAAGCTGGGTTGCGATCGGGCTGCACCCCAGCGTCTTTGAAGGACGGCCTTTTCCCATCCCTAAATCCTTATAATTATTATCAAAACACAATAAAAATATTAAAAAATATAATAAAAAATACAAAAATGTTTCTTATTTCTCAAAAAAATGTTTCTTGTTTCTTTTTTTGAAAAGTATAGGAAGTCTACATCACATTCATTTAAATAATTTTTAAAGAATTAAAATATTTAATCATATAATAAAAATAAATTTTTATGAATGAAATTAAACCATCTGTATCTTTTAAATTAACATCTCTAAAAATTTGTTTTTTATTAAAATTATTATAATTTATTATAATTTTTTAAATAAATAATTCAAAATTTATTATATAATTTAACACAGAGTGGCCCAAAAAGATGCACGACTTGGCTTCGACACTTTTTTGGGGTTTATACAATTTAACAAAGAGTGAAAAACAGTAGAAATTGAAACTATTCAACTGCCTAGACATTAAACCAACGTAATAAATGAAAACAAATGTTATAATAAATGTACAGAAGTGTAAAGACGGAAAACGTCAAAAAATACTGTTCACAAACGGAAAAAATAATATTTTCTATTAAACCAATAATTTCCGTTAGATAGGCTCTTTATATATAGAAAGATATACAGCTTATGATCTTTTATAAATACGCCAAGCATTAATTTTGGACAATGAAGTAACAAGAAAATTTGTTGACCTGCTTTTGTTTATAAGAAGTTTTGTAATTAATCGTGTTTCCAAAAGACATGTCGAGAGAAAATCACCGGAGTCAATCCGACAAATGTTTAAAGCCAAACAGTTAATTAAAGATAATAGCCAATAAAGACCTAAAATTGTGACAAAAAGATCGAATTAAGATTCTATTTTTTTTTCCCTAAAAAACTCAATTAAAAGAAAGATCATGAGGCCATATATATATTAATTGATATTGCAGTATTTATTGAGTATAAATTATTTCCTCAATTTATCTCATCTAATTATTATAATTTTTTAAAATTTTTATATAAAATATAATTAATTTTTTAATTTTTAAATAATATAATATCTTCTATTCAATTATCAACTTTCATTTCAATTAATTTCTGCTCGACTCACCATCCAAACCTTTTTTATTAGTGCTAAAATAACTGATCAGAATAACAACAAATATTAATTAATATAAGATTTAATTATTTCTTCTGTTTTTACGTACACAAACGTCAACCTAGAAGATGTGTGGTCCTTGTGTGCTTGTCAGGAATCAAAAAGCTCGATCGGCTCGGCTTAGACCAGTGTATCCTACATTGGTAACCGTAGCTAAACACAAATTTATTATAAAATTTAACTCAAAAATAAAAAAATAAAAAAATAAAAAAATAAAAAGACAAAAAAACTACTTTAACGGACTCTATAAAAAAAATATATAATAATAAGATAAACAGTAATTACATTATATGTAATGCATTACTAGTCATCTTTTAAATATTATTTTATTATTTTAAAATTTCGGTAGCAAATCAATAAATCTCGTCACCATTGATAAAAGTCTATTTTCGACTCATTGCTTGCCACCAACAAATACATTATCAGCAACAAATACATTGCCAGCATCATTAGCATCAAACGACACCGGCAATCAAATCCCTGAAGATCCCAACTCTGACCGACTTCTAGTAGCCTTCCACATGTTAGGATATAATGAACAAAGAAGAAGGTTCTTCTCACTCGATTTTCCGTTGCTTTGTTGTTTTCACGTCCGTTGATTTTACATTAAATAACGTAATAGGAACCTGAAAACAAAGCGATGGAAAAACATTGGAAAATTAAAGATACGTAATGTAATTACAGGAAGAGAAATCAACAAAATGCATGTTTATCCATGGAAAGGTAAGAGCCCCCTTTCATCAAAGAAAAACGCGTAAGTTATCCAAACAAAACGTGTCGCCGACCCTCTTCATTTCGGCGCGTTTGTGAGGACAAGATGACCAACAGATACAAATGGACTACAAGTTAGAACACAGATAAACCCAGTTGCAAGGAATGTCGAGGACTTTAAAATGGCCACTCACGTAGGTTCGTACGGTTGGAACAATTTTTTTTTTTAAATAATATATATAACTATATAACTAGTGCTTAAAATATATTTATATCTTTTATATCATAAACCTTTTTGAGAAATATAATTAATTATTATAGTGTATTTTGAAATGCTCCAACTACATATAGGGTTGTGCAAAAAAGCAAGTAAAATAGATCCGCCCGTGAAGCCCGACTTGACTCGATTGACAAGGTGTAGTTTGGAATGCTTTGTGGGTCGAATATGCTAAGTTCAAGAATTGACCAACGAAACTGACTACGTGTGTTAGCAATAGGAGAATCAGAAGCATCGTAGAGAGTTGGCATCCCGCGATCATATCAGATTAAGTGTGGCCTCGCTTTGCACCACCACATTGTGAGATAAGTTTAGGGGTCAGCATCACTATGATTCTTCAATTGCTGCAAATTCTCGATAAAGGAGTCTTCGATGCTACAAATCAAGGAGACGCTGCAAATCGACTGGTTTTGAATGACTCAGAGAGAGAGAATGAAAGAAAACGAAAAAGAATGGAAAAAAAACGAAGAAAATGGATTGTGGATCATCGGGTGACCCGACAAAGGGGTCAAGCGGGTCATTTTCAAAGAATGTGGGCGTTGGTTTGGGTCAAAACACCCAGTGGGCATGTCGGGTTGCATCATTAACCTAGACTCTGATGATCTGATATCCATGTAACTAAGAAAAAGTGATACCACGAGTTATTATCGGATTTTATTTTTGGTAGAAAATAATATTATATTATGATAAGAAATACTCTAATTACAAAAGTTTTATATAAAAACAATCTTATAAATTGATATGATTTGATATTGTTTATCAGATTATAAAATTATTTTTATTATAAAACAGATATGATAAATTGATCACATGAAATTAAGTCAATTTATAAAATTACTTTTAAGAGGAGTGTTATTATACCTCTTCAATTTGTCAAATTTAGTGTGCTTCCTAATACAATTTACACTTATATATATATATATATATATATATTTTTTTTTTTTGCTTTTTATTTCAAATATTTTTTAAACATATTTATATAGTTTTAAAAATAGAAAAAAAATACCAATATACTAATAGTTATTTACTTAAGCATTAAACAAAAATAAATTATAAAAAATAAATAAATATATGAGCGGTCAAAATGAGTGGATAAAATAAAGCGACATATAACATTTCTTTTATTTTTATATAATCTAGTAACATTTTCCTTATTTTTATATAATCTTTTCGTAGCTATAACGCTCCTCAAAAAAGCAACTCAATAATGTATTTTCACCAAGCAACCTAATATATCTATATATATATATATATCTACAGTAATAAATTCTATATAATTATGTGCACATGATATTAACATATTATGAAGTAGAAGTTAGGTAATTGAAAGTTATAATATACGTACAAAGATTAAAATGGTATGGTGCCATATGATTTGGAAATATATCCAATAGAATGTGAACTTACATTATTAATGTTTCTAAATAGTTATATATACTTATATGATATACATAAAATAGTACTATATGTACTTACAATTTTATTTATAACTTTACCTATAAATATTTTACTTACGATACTCATTTTATTAGTTTTCGTTTGAAATTTAAATTTCAAATACCATAATTCTTAACATATTAATAACAGACATGCATATGATTAAGTTTTTTTTTTTTTGAGTTTTTCTTTAATGTATATAACATTTTCCTTATACATATATATTGTTTAAGTTATGTTAAATGTGGGCCAAACTTCATCTCAATAAATGCACCTATCACATCAAATATTTAATTAATTAGATAAAGTATAGTGCCAGAATTTGAATTCAAAAACTTATGCTACATGGAAGAACATTTTTATTCATATCTTTAACATGTATAAATTCTAATACCCATGAGTTGAGCACTATAATTCAGTCATATTGCAGGACATTTCAACTGCAAATGACGAATAACAAAGGGAAATCTATACACCGATGGGTCAGAATTTCATTGCATTTCCAAGCGCATGAATGACAGTAGAGAAACAATTCTAGCTCGAGACCGGACCAACTTCCGAAATTAGCTCATCAGAAGTAGGCTGTTGGGCTTAGGCTCATTCTCTTGGGCCTCTTTGATTCTCGTGTGCAATATGTTAAACCGGTAATTATTTTAAATATTTAATGGATGAAAGCTGATAGTTTTATCCAATAGGCAATAAGTATTAAAAAGAGTGGGCAAATACATGGAACCACATACGACGGAGATTTTAAAAAACAATGTTCATGTATGAGTGAACATTATTCCTTAGACTTCCTAGGAAAAAAAAAACATTATTTCTTAGAGAAAAGCTCCGGTTTGGTTGGGTGCAAAATTTATTTTCACACCAACCAATTAAAGATAGACACGTACGCAATTTTAGACAAAATGGATGAACTTTACCGCACCGAATTCCTCTTCCGTTCTCTGCCTTTTCTTCCGCGCGCGCGCTCTCTCTCATTTGTCCCGACCCATCTGTCCAGAGTCCAGACCCATTGATTTCTTTATTTTTGCATTCTATAATGGATTTAGATAATAGATGGATTTAGTATTTGTGGGAGCTCAAGATGTCGCAAGTTTTTGTTCGGGATCATTGTCGAAGTTCAAGTACTGTGACACTGTCTGTGTAAGAGCCTCATGTTAGATCGGTGTGGGTTATTTTTGGAGATGTACTTACGTTTTCTACCCCTTCTTTTCTTCTGAATTTTTTGTAGTCTTAAGGGTTTTATTCCTCTGAAATCTGGTTTTTGAGAAAAACCCAGAAACCAGGCCATAAAGAAATCATGAAGTTGCTTAAAATTTGCCCTTAACCGGACTCTAGTGGCTAGGAAAGCTCAGAAGGAACAGCTAAGGCGCGTGGGGGTTTGGATTGTGTATTGAAGAAGGGAGAAGCACATGTAATGTTGCAGCAAAGGCACTGTCTCTAAGAGAAGCGGCGAGGCGAAACTGCAGAGGGTGATCACAGCTGCGCTGCCGAGAGGAGAGGTTCTCGTTGCAGATGGGACAGAGGCTAGGACATGGCATTTCATTTTGGGAGATGGGGTTGGGAACGCACGCAGATGGGCGAGAGAGGGATAAAAGGCAGAGAACGGGAGAGAGCTTTGGTGTGGTAAGGTTTATCCATCTTAGTCTAAACTTGCGTACGTGTCTATCTTTAATTGGTGTGAAAATAAATTTTAAACCCCTCAGGACCGGAGCTTTTCACAATTTCTTAATGCCTCTATTCATTTATGATTTTGTTTAGTTGTGTTTGTGTCTCAAAATTGGAGAATTGCGACAATCGTCCAATGGAGACGAATAGAAGAGAATGGAGAGAAAAAGGGGTGGATGGATGGAGGAAAAAGTGAGAGGAGAGAAAGGAAATTAGAGTTTTGATTTTGAGTGATACTAATACAATTATGAGTTGTGCAAAGGTCATGCATTTTTAGTAGGGTCTAGTATTAAAAATTAATTTTTTTATATATATAAATCTCGATTTATATTTACTCACTTTCTTTGAAAAAAAATATGTAATATTTACATATTTTATAATTTTATAATTTTAAATATTATTCTTTTTCTTTACTTTTATATGTGTTATATATTTTTAAATACATATACGGACGTGCTATTGAAAATCTGATCTTGTGGGCACCTCACCCGACCTCATTCGCATTTCAATTTTTGCTTACATTAATCTTTGTTAATAATATAATCAAAAGAGCAATTCAGACGAGACAAAACTTCCCGTTAGGCTTAACGACATTACAGATTCTCTTTTAAGTTTATTTCTTTAATTTTTGATACATTTGGGGATGTTTTTTTTTTTTTTTTTAAACAAACATCACTGTCTTTATTCATCAAATGAAAGCATTATACTTGAGAAACACATTTGGGGGAGGGCTTCTAAGTTTAATTCTTAGGTGTAAAATAATAGGGATTGGTTCCCAAGCAAATTTTATTCTCTAATAGACGGTCCAAGCTGCAATATTTAATAGTGAAATATATGTATTATACACTCACATTGCCGTATTCAGTGGGCGGTAAAAGTGGGTTTCAGTATCTATGGACTATGTATGTGAAATAAGAATTTAAGCATATTATGGAGGAAATGGACAGAAATGAAGCGAAAAGCACAATGTACACGTAATCTGAATTGGTCAAACGCCCGGAAACTCAATCCATCCAATTACCAACCTCCTAAACTTGACTGTCAGGCCGGAGCCGATCCCATGAACTTTCTCCGACGTTGTCCATTGCCGCCTTTTCAGAACGTGCTGAACCGGTCCGGGAAAGAAAACTTCGAGTCAGCGGAAGTCGCCACCGGCCCGATCGGTTGACCCGTTCTTGGAACATATAGTTCCTTCCACCCCCAGTCCCCACACTGGCACTCCGGTAACCCCTCTTCGAACTCCTCACCCGAGGAAACGCCGTGCTGCTGGTCGTCCGGTTCAAGGTCGAGTTGATCAGCCGGCTCCTTACGTCTTCCGGTAACCTCAGCGTGAACCTCTCGCAGTTCTCGCCCGGTTGAACAAGCGAGTGACCCGTCGAGTGTGACCGCGGGAATATCCCGGTAATTCGGAACCCCGATGACCGAGAACGGGGTGGACGGTTCTGATTGGTTCCCTGAGCATGATTTACTAAACTGACGTTTGGAGCATCTGGCTCTATGATGGGATTATCACCGACACGAGATTGAGTCTCGTCTGTATCGGCCGGTAGCCGATCGAGTTCGACCGGATCGTTGGCGAGATCGGGAATATGCATAACAGATGGGATTTCGCCGGGTTTTAGAATCAGATTGGCCCTACAAACGGGGCATGTGGAGTGTGAAGCCAGCCACTCGTCGATGCAATCGGTGTGGAAGACGTGGCTGCACTTGGGGAGCAAACGCAGCGTCTCATCGTCTTCGAACTCGTTCAAGCACACGGCACACTCCAGCGAGTCCTTGCCGATCTTGAGCCCCTTAACTATGGAGTATTCAAAGGTCGGGAAGGTGTTGATAGTGCTCGAGTCGAGGCCAACCGCCATGCGAGAGCGCCGGTCGATTCCACCGCCAGGGATAGAGTGGTCGATAAGGCCGCGCATGCGGTAGTTTGTGCACTGTCGCAAGTAGATGGAGAGAAAGCCGAGGATAAAGAAGACCATGACGAGGATCACCATGATGAGTGCCATGCGCTTGTCGAACTTTAGACCGGCGAGTGGGTCCGGCGGCCCAGATGCTGTACCTTGCGGCGGCGGTAAATTCGGTTCGGCGGCGAGCGGCGACAACTGCATCAGAACAAGCAGCTGGACTATCCAAGCGACGCCATGAATGAATCTCATAGGCTCGGCAATCCTCCCGCTGGGGTTCTGCTGCTTGAGGACGGTCATCACTCATCCGGGTCGAAGCAAGTGCAGAGTAGGATCAAAAGTCTACCATGGCAGCACCGTCTGAATTCGTTTACCTATCGATCTAATGATTCGAATGTCGCTGAAAGAAGCAAATTAAAGCGCAAAGAAAAAGCAGAAAAGGGTGGAAGTTAAGATGCGGTTTGGAGAGATCAAGTGGGAAGGCTGGCGGGGGGAATCATAATTGCTTAAAGCAAGAGAGTTGTACAGTATATATAAAACAGCGAGATTATCGTGGTATGTATGTTTGACTCGGGAAGAGGGGTGGGACCCCACGTGGGACCTTCGACGTAGTCCTTTTTGTTTTAGAGAGAGCATGTCAAAAACAGTACCTGAGGCTGTCTGTGATGTACGGTCGTGACTGCCGCGAAACACATGACCGACTTCCGATGGTCGTTGCTAACAAGGTTAATTCGATAACATCAATAATTGTCGCTGCCTGACGTTATGGTTATGCTTAGGATTTGCCGTTGATCATATGCTTTTATATATAAACGAGCAATGTTAACTGCGTGCAAGACATACAAGTATCGCTTAAAAATAATTATAAAAAATTGAGTTTTTAATAGATTCTATTTTTCTTCAATGTCTCCACGGAACATTCTATTTTTCTATTTTTTATATCTACATAAAAAAAATGCTAGTATATCTATCTATTTTGACAAGGCCTTATTTTGACTCTTCTTGTATTTTAATTTTTTTCTTATTATTTTTTATATTAAATGATTAGAGAAGTAATTATTAATGTATTAATAACTTTTTATATATTTTAAAAATATTTAAAAATGACAAAAATAAATATGAATAGAGAAATAAAAAAAAGTTTAAAATTTTGCGATCAAAGCGAGTGGTGCTACTCTGCTCCTACATAAAAGCCTATTATTTTGATGAGTGAAACCATAGTGAGACTATTATATGAGATTTTAAGAACATCTTCATAAGTTATAACTCAAGAAAAAACTAATAATGCATAAAAACCATCTTACCAACCATTTTTCATTTTTTAATGTCTACACCATAGTCTTTCTGTAGAAGACTTTGGCTTGCTTCTCCACATTGCAGGGAGCGATTCTACATATAATTTCGTGACGAGCAATACTTGGCTTCATACCCTGTCCTTGACCATAGCGTCCTCTAGCCATACTCAAGCAAGAGGTCACTGTTTCTATCCAAGAGCAGTATTATCTTGTTTGAAATCAATGTCACACAAGGACAATCCAGGAGATATCAATCAATCCTTATATATTCTCAAGTAACCAAACAAGTTCTATGAAGACAATGTCTTATCTTGACTTAAATCGTATTTCACTCACACACCCACATACTCCTCTTATAAACAAAAGGTAAGCACGTTTTAAAAAATAACTCAACCTTTTTAGTAAGACTGCTAGTAAATCCAATGGTGTATTATTAAGCAGGAAAATCTCAAATCAAGGTAACAATGTAATAAATCATAACATTACATACTCATAGCATTAATCATCCTTTGTAACATTGTCATGGAGATCAAAGAGATTGCATTAGTGATGAGTTCTCATTAGGAGTGTAATCAGTCTAATCCAATCCTAAGATCACATACTAAAAATTTCAGTCCATCATTTTTTGGACTAAACTGGACTGGACTGTTAACTATCAGTCCAACCAATCCATATACATTAGGAAAATCTTTTTCCTCTCTTCTTTGTTTAGCAAATAAATTAATGCAACAAATTAATTTAATAAAAAATTAAGTGAACTCTTTAATATAGATTATGTTACTAACTAATTAAAAATAATTATATTTATAATATTTATAGTTACTAACTTACTGCTTTAGTATTCATAATGGCCTATATTAGAATTCTAACATTTTATATATGGTTAAGGATTATTAATTTCAGTATCAATAGATTATTCATGCTTATTTGCAACTTATGTATTTTAAAAAATCTAATTACTTTTACGAAGTGTAAATAGTAAAGTATGTAAGTATTTACATAAAATAACATTATTTTCATATGACATATTTAAAACTTATAGCATATATTATTTATATTTTATATGGTCAATGGTGATAGATGAGATGAAAATCATATAATTAACTTATACAACAGCTATATTACATAACAAATAGAATTTCTCATCATTTCACTTCGTTGTTAAGACAGCTGATAATTTACATGATGTGTACAAGCAGTTGTCTTTAACGGATCGGCATGATGACAAAGTGGTGGTTGATTTGGATAAAGTGGATTGTACAATATGGAGTGGCCGTAAGTGTTTGTTCATGTCTCTACTCATCGAAAAACCTTATAACCGTGAGGTTTTTAAAATTACAATGAAGAACGCATGGTGTGTAGTCCATGACATTCGGTTTTGAGAGATCAACTCCACTCTATTCTCAACAGAGTTTGAAGATTCTCATGACAAAGAAAGAGTAGTTAGTGTAGGCCTTTGGTCATTTGATAAACACTTGGTGTTGATAATGGAAGTTGATGGAAGTATATAAGTTCATCAAATAAAAATTTCAAAGGCACAATTTTGGATTTGCCTTCATGATCTTCCACTAAAGGCTAAAAAAGAGTATGTTAGTAATCTGGTTGGTAGTAACATTGGATAGGTGGAGGAACTTGATGTGGAAAAGGGTGAGGTGGCTTTGGGGGAATATTTGCTTGTCAAGGTCACTATAGATGTTACCAAGCCCCTTATAAAGGGTAAAAAATTCTCACTGAGAGAGGGGGGATCCAATATGGGTCCCATTCTCTAATGAGCGTTTACCGAACTTTGGTTATCGGTGTGGACTTTTGGGACACAGTAAAAATGAATATGGACTGTGGGGGGAAAAGGAGGAAGGAGGGGTTTTCTCGTATGGGGATTGGCTTCAGGCATCCACTTTTGGTAGATTTCTACTATACTTAAGTCGCACTGTAGTGGCTATAGTATTTTACTCCACACACCTACTTATTTGGCCTTTTTTTAAATGCTACAGTAAAATCACAAAATAAGACCAGATTTAAATGATTTGAGTTTCAGCCCATTTAGCTTGTTGCCATCATCCTCGTGCAGGTTGTTGCTATTTTAGCCCGCCAGTTTCCTTCCCCCTTCCCAACAGTTCAGCTCGTTGGTTGCAGCTAATCTGCCGTCATCCACGTGCCTCCTTCTCCGCATCATCATCTCCGTCGAGCATCGGGCGTTTGTGGGTATATTTTGTAGGAACTTCAAGATTTGAGATCTTTAACTATGAGTATATTTGAGTGTTTTCAAGAGAAATTGTGAGTTTATTTCCTTGAATGATTTTATGTGATTTGTTTTAAGATTATTTTAGATTTTACTTTCTTTGACTCTTGTGAAACTCCTAATATTACCCCTGCAAATTGTGGTGTTCTCTACCCTGTCCAAGGAAATGAAAAATTTGTAATTGCAAAGATGATGCATCACATTGCTTGGTCATATATACACTAACATCCCTATGTGCTTACATGAAGGCATCACAACTTTTAGATCTACCTCTCTTATAAACCAAAATGTCATTTGACTACTAGATATATAAAGTTAACGAGGAGAGATATAGCAAAATAAGATTTGACACCATTGTGGACAATATGGTGAGGACAAAAAATGCTAAGCACTTTTTAAGCCTCCAGTAATAAGAACGATCTACCCACTCTTATAAACTAGATGATATCCTTGACTCTATAAAAAAACATTTATATTCGAAAATAGATCTCAATTTATGTTCTTTTGCTAAACGCAGGGGGTGATAAATGCCATCTCAAATATCTAACAACATATTTGACATATTTGATCAGTTTATTCCCGATTCAATAAATCAAATCAGATTACTACCAAAGCGATGAGAAAATGTCTAATTCGAATGAAATAAATTTAAAAGTTTTGATCTTGTTTTTAGAGAAACAACTTGTTATATGAGCACAATCTGTAACTGAAATCATGACCAAATTAAAATGAAAACACTAACATAAAAACCATGCACAATCATATATAAACCTAGGTTTTTCTTTGATAAGTTTAAAAAAAGATATGTTGTTTTATATGAGAACAATATCTTGTTCCATTGAAAAGAAAAATTGAAAGCAGTTACAATTTAAAAAAAACGTGAAGTCATATTAACAAAATGTTCCTTTGAAAGCAGTGGTTTCTCTCAATCTCTCTTCTCTCTTTTCCCTTTTCCCTTCTCCTAGCCCCAATAATAGTCTATAATAATGCAACTGGTTCTTACTAGTTCATACTGCTGCTGCAAGGTTTTAATCTGCAGATTGCTAATGTCACTGGTCACAAATTTAAACTATTAAGACTTGAAAAAAAATAATTATATTGTGAACAAAAACATTTTTATCCAACTGAAATATTGTTCTTTGTAATAAAAGATCAACAAAACCAATCAGATCAAAATAATCAAAATAACCGAAGAGGAAAGCTGCATCATGGATACATATAGACCAATGAAAAAGAGAGGCTATATATTTCAACAAATTTTTATTATTTGTTATTTGTGTCTATCTAAGAAAACAATCATATTTATTTATTGAATGGATGTATATGGTTTTGAAGATATAGGAGGGATATACTGTTGAGAAATATTGTGATGGACAAAGAGGAAGATAAAAGGCCATCCAAGCTTTCTACACCAATTACAACGATTTATGTATGATATATTTGTCATTCATAAAAGGAATGTATCTCGATTCCAACTAGTTCATTTATTTTTATTTGTGTATCATAGGTACATTATGATCCAAGAAATGCGTACTACCTGCCATTTATGATGCAACCAAAAGCATACCCAAATTTATATACATACGTATAGGGGAGCCAGGTAAATCCCTTTAAAACTTTTTAATCTTTTTCCCTACGTGCATTGTGCCCCATTTTGACATCGTGTCTTCTTGCAGCCTTCATCAATCTCACCTTTAATCTCACATTTTCCAACAACATTCATCCACCCTCCATCGAGTAATGCAGAGGAATCAAGTTGTGTTTAATAAATGATTCAGGTATATTCCTTTCTAAGTTTATTTTTTTAATTTCGTAACTGCATTGTTTACCCATTCTAACATCGTGTTTGACTGCAACCCCCACCAATGCCACATTTTCCAACAACATTCAGCTTCCCTCCGTCGAATAGTGCAAAGGTCATGAGTCAAGTTCAACAAAAGATTCAGGTATATTCCTTTCCAAATTTGTTTTCCCTATACGAATGCATTGTTTACCTGCTATGACACCATGTTCGATTACAACTCTCACCAATGCAACATTTCCCAACAATGTTCATCTAAACTCTATCGAGTAATGCGGAAGAGTTAAGTCATGTTCAATAAACGATTCACATAAATTCCCAAAAAAATCAGAGATTGTTTTTCTTGGACATGCATTGTGACTCGTTCTAATACTATACCATATTACAGCCTCCATCAATGCTACATTTTCCAACAATGTTCATCCTTTCCTCATCAAGTAGTGCAAAAGGTAGTCATGTTAAACAAAAGCGTCAAGTAGATTCCTTTTCAAGTTTTTATTTTTTCCGTAACTACATTGTTTACCTGTTCTAACATTTTGCTTGATTGCAGCCCCAACCAGTGACACCTTTTCCAACAGCCTTAATCTACCCGTCGTCAAGTAATATGGAGGATTCAGGTCATGCTCAACGAACGAGTCAAGTAGATTTCTTTCCAACAATGTTCATTATTTTTTTTTTCTTAAAAGTATTGTTGGCTCGTTCTAACGCCGCATTTGCTCACAACCGCTATCAATGCCATGCCCTTTATCGAGTTCTTCTAAGGAGTTGGGGAGAAGCTTTGAAAAGATCTTAACTAATACAGAGAGTGTGGAGACTTCGCCATTTACATCTGAGACTCCAGAGTTAGCGCCATTCACATTTGAGACTGCGGAGACTTCGCCATGTGCATCTGAAACTATAGAGATTGCGTCATTCATGTATGAGATTCTGGAAACTATGCCATTCACATCTGGAGGTAGAAATATAATCGGAGGTACATCATTTTCAACCAAATCCTTAAACATCCCATGTATGTATAAAATATAGAAGCTTATCTGAAGCATACACATTCATTTTCAAAAACGCCATTAGACGTAGAGACAGATACCGAGGTGACCAATAAAGAAAGATATGATAATGATCGAGTTGAGGAGGAACCCAGATCTAGTATGGAGATCATGAGTTTATAGCCTATTACAAGCGATATGCCAAGTAACAAGGCTTTGGTGTCATAACACAGAGGACAAAAAAATAGCTAGATGGGAGTGTTAGATATTTAACGATTGGGTGTGCGAAATGAGACAAGTACTAGCCTTCCCATGATAATATCTCGAGGCGACGACCAACTATTAAAACTGATTGTAAGGCAATGATAAATGCGCATTTAGTGAAGGGTACCTGAGTGCTGATCACAGTTCAGCTCGATCATAATCCTAGTACTATCAACCCGCAAAAGTCGAGTTTTTTTAGATTACACAGGCACTTAGATGTATATAGTAAGAGGATGCTTGATTTGAACAACAAAACAGGTATTCGACAGAACAAGAATTATGATTCACTTGTTGTTGATGTGAAGGGGGAGAGGGGGGGGGGGGGGGAGGGGGAGAAGCTTGACTTTCAAGAAAAAGACGCTTAAAATTTTAATGCCAAAGCCAGACAATTAAGGTTGGGTAAGGGGGGTGGTGAAACTCATAATGAATACTTTCAGAGGATGCAATTGCATAAAGATGGATTTTTTATATGATTTATGTTGACAAGGATTTAAGATTGAGAAATGTTTTCTGGGTTGACGTACGTAGTAGAGCAGCGTACGAGTATTTCGAAGATGTTATCACATTCGATACGACATACCTAACAAATAAATACAATATGCCGTTCGCTCCCTTCATTGGAGTAAATCATCATGGGCAGTCAATGCTATTGGGAGCTGGCTTGATTTCTAGTGAGAACACAAGTACTTTTATATGGTTGTTTCGAGCATAGTTGGAGTACATGAATGGTTAGGCTCCAAAAGCGATTATAATAGACCAAGACCAAGCAATAAAGAGTGCTATTGCAATTGTATTCCCAAAGACTCGCCATAAATATTGTTTATGGCATATCATGCAAAACTTGCCTGAGAAACTGGGATCATATGTTGCCTTTAATGCAGGGTTAAAGACTTCCATCCAAAGTACCCTATATGTTTCACAGACATGTGCTGGATTTGAAGAAAAGTGAGGCCAATTGATTCATAAGTATGACCTTGTTGATAATGCATGGCTGCAAGGCTATACGATCAGAGATCATTCTGGGTACCAACTTATCTAAATGGGGTATTTTGGGCTGGCATGAACACAACACAGAGGTTTAAAAGCATGAATGCTTTTTTTGATGGGTTTGTGCATTCAGGTTCATCGTTGAACGAATTTGTTGACCAATTTGATAATGCACTGAGAAAAAAGGTGGAGGCTGAGACGTCATCTGATTTCAATCTTGCCAACCAAACTATTCCATGTTCATCCACGTTCTGCATTGAAAGGCAGTTTCAAGCGGTGTATACGAATGCGGAATTTAAAGAGTTCCAAAGAGACGTGTGGGAATGATTGTCTGCAGTTGCATACTTATCAACAAGGAGGGTTGCATTTCCACACATGATATTTTGGATGAAATTTCCACTGATGATGACCGTGTTAAGCGTGTCAAGTACACAGTTTACTTTAATGAGGAAGAGGTCGATGTGAAGTGCACATATACTTTATTTGAGATGGGGGGGATTGTCTATAGGCATGCTTTGAACGTTTGTCAGATGAATACAATTCATGCACTACCAGAAAATATATATTAAATCGTTGGATGAAGGACTTAAAGAGGAGATACACGTTTGTCAAAAGTAGCTACGATGACATGTGGCAAGATGCATCCTCGCGGAGGTATGAGTTTGTGGTGAAACGATATTTGAAATTAGCAGCCCGTGTATCTACTAATGATGCCCATGTTACTGCATTCATGAGCCACTTGGATGAATTTAAGAATAAATTTAAAGGATTAACATTTGAGTCCGGTGCCATCAAGGTAAAAGAGACAATAGTCATAGTCAAATGTAAAAAATATTAAGCCCAAACATTACCTAAAGGAAATGGAGGCCGCCAACAAAAAGAAAGGTTCCATTTGTGGAGAAGGCAGCGACCAAGTGAAAGAAGAAACAGATAATAAATTTCTTTATTTATAATAATGTTATTGCTTATTGCTTAGGAATGCATGCTTTATGCCTTTCTAATGGAAACATGATTTTTTATTTGAAAATCAATTATACTTCTAGAAACATATTCGGTAATGCATCACAGGATGGTGAAGCATCGGGAGCTCCAAAAAGTGCCCAAGTAATAAATTAGACTTCATCCAACATATTCAATATTGCTTCTCACTACAAGCATATTTCTTTCTAATTTACTTTTTTTTAAAATTTATTTAGATACCTAGAGCTAGCACGGATGATTTTATTAGAGTAGCACAGTGCACAATGTCACACAACCAATGCAATCAGCCAACGAAAAGGTGTGATTTTGGTTGTTCTAAAATAACCAAAACCTTGGTTTGCATGTTGATGATGAGGAAGCAGACAATGGTAATGTTGATATGCCCCACGGGAGGAAGCTGACTTGTTTGTAGTAGTCAAGTTTGGTTATTTATGTTTTTAAGTTTGGTTATGTATGTTTTGATTATTACAGGATGATAAAGTAGTGCAAAAATGATGTGTTGATTATGTAGTAGCATTGTTTGGTTATTTATGTTGTCACTTGTTGTTATTGAAGATGTAGAGATGTTGTCATTTATGGAAGCAGAAAAATACATTTTTATTATTTGTTATTGAGGAAAAAACTATGCATGTTGTCACTTGTTGTTATTGAAGATGTTAGATATGTTGTCATTTATGGAAGCAGGAAACTGCATTATTATTATTTGTTATTGAGGAAAAAAATTGTGGATGTTGTCACTTGTTGTTATTGAAGATGTAAGAGATGTTATTGTAGAAGCAAGAAAATGCATTTATATTATGTGTCATTGAGGCTGAATATCCTTGATAGTAAAAGAATTCATGATCACATCCTTCAATAACATGTAATTTATGGTTAGGTATGATCTTGTCTCACTCAAATGCATCCAAAGACTTGGACGGTGAAGACTCTATGTAAAGAGAATTGGTAAAAAGAAATGCAAATGCATGTTGTGATTGGCCTAGTTTCACTCTACAAAATAAAAATAAAAACATAAGAGCACACCAACAAAAATAAAATATTGGTCAACTAACAATGCCATCTTTTCATTATTTGCATTTTCCTTCATTATCCATACAATCACATAGATATAAGTCATTTATGGAAGTAGAATACAATTAACTTGTCCAAAATACATTTCCTTACAATTACCTTATCCAAAAGTCCAAAATACATTTACTTACAATTAACTTGTCCAACATCCAAAATACATTTACTTGCAATTAACTCGTCCAAAATACATCATAGTCCAAGCCAACCAAAAAGTGTTATAATTGACAACACCCAATGCATACACAATAATATTTGTGCACATCAATTCACAACTATTTGCTTTCTTCTTTTCTCCTCCCAATTGTAAAGAATATTCTCTCTCTCAACTTGTTTTCTTCTACTTTCTGCACTTTATACTCGCGCAACAATACATCGTCTTTCATTTTTTGAACTGCAGTCTCTCTTGTGCGAATATTCTCCTCTACCAGTTGAAGTATGTCTGTCCATATAAAGAATTGACACCTTGCATCTCCCTGCATGCATGCGAATTGTTAATTTGTTAAATCGTAAATATGATATGTTGAAAAGCAATAGCAATACAAAAATACAAAAGAGAAAAAATGGGTTTAACGTGTTATACTTTGGGCAGGCGTAAAATTTCCTTTTAAGATTTTTGCTAGTTTGGAATTTCTTTAATGGGGCTTTCAAACCACAGCAATAGCTTGGTGATTTTGTTTGCAACGCATCATCTACACGTGATGATCCGCTCAATGTCATGGATATCTAAATGAAACAATGAGCATATTAAAATGATATGCATTTTTTGCAAATAAAAAATATATATATATTAGTAAGCATAGTTTGTGGGTACATTTCCATCTTTTGCAAATAAAAAAGCAATTGACATGGTATTTTAATGTAACTAGAGTATAATGTTGTCAAGTTATAATTCTAGATAGGGCCAAACAACTGAAAAGATCCATATAATTAACCATTAGCTGGGCCTACTAGTCAGATAAAATAAAATAAAGTAGCAGTTTCATTTGCAGGTGCACATAGATAGTAACAATCATATTTCAACAAGGTTTAAACATGTTCCAAACGCTGACACATAATTACGTTATATTCAACCTCAAAAATTCAAATATATGGTCAACATCCACCTACCTATATTATGTAGCAGCCCAAGGATTTATGAAAACAAAAAGGAAATAGAATACTTATAGTCTGGCAGGTAGGATTGGAGTAAAGATTCTTAGGGCTTATTCTTAATATGAAAAACAGGACTTCAAAACTGAGCTTCCTATTCTATCCATTTGCAATACAATACTTCAAAAGAACATTGCATTTTTAAAGAGTATAGAGATCAAGGATAGTACAAACTCTAGATTTTTTCTCTCTCTATCATTTGATAGTAATAGAATACAATGCAAGGCAATAAGTTCACTCTTAAAGCAGAAAGATGATATTGTTTGAGTAAGCCAAGACAAGCATAGAGCTACACATCAATCTAAATATTCCTACAAAGTTTTTCTACAAAAAAAAAATGAAATCTTGGAATGCTGGATTTTCATTCCAGCAAAGGGCAAAGAAAAACTGAGAGTGAAAACATCAAGGAGTGAACATATAGTGAAAACATCAAACGGCAGTAAAAAGAACATAGTGCAAAGAAAAATCTTGGTTTTCAAGCAACTCTCATAGTGAAAACATCAACTATCTTCTACATATACGCGATTTTCATTCTCAGCAACCAAGCATAGTGCAAAGAAAACCAAATAAACTTAAAAAAAAAAAATACAGATAAAATGAGATTAGAAATCAACCTAGATTTCGGGATTGAGGTGCCAAAGAAAAATTGAACACTAACATTGCAAAAAACAATTACGAGCAATAATATCTATAGAAATAACAAATAAAATCTAGGGTTGGTGGGATACCTCTCAAATCTTAAGGGATCTTGCAAAGTGATGCGTGGGAGTGTTTATGTGGATTAGATTTTTTTCTCGAGGGGTGTCGACAAGGGAAATGGCTTCAGGAGGGAAGGAGGAGATGACCTTGAGGGGTGTCGACAAAGGAGAATATGTTGAAGACGATTTGAGGACCAAAAAGGGGGAGGATAAGCTTTTGGGAAGATCTAGAGCTTTCGACAGATAAGAAGTTTCTTGGAACTAGGATTTTTCCATCTATATCGATTGCTAGATTAGCATAGGGAGAGGAAAAGACGATCTCGAAGACACTGCATTTGGGGTCTCGAAGAGACGAAAGATGGGTTGGGATGTGGAGTCTTGAAGGAAGGGAAAGGGGGATTGTTTTGGTCTGCAGGGATGTCCAAGGAAGGGGGTTTTTCTTGGGAAGGGGAGGCTCGACTTGGACTGCTACAGGAGTTCGAACAGTGACATGGTAGGAAAATCGGGTTCACCATGTAAAGGTGTGTGGAGTAGAATATAGAACCAACTGAAATGTAGCATTTTTCCTTTTAGTAAAATATTTAAAAAAGGTCTAGGGCTGATTGGGAACCTCGTAGATTTACTACAAATCCGTCCTTAAGACCAAATGGGGAGGTTGGTGGTGGTTGTTAGCCCCTCTAAATTTTCAGTTGTTACAACGGTTACGAATGAGGCCAAAGTTTCAACGACAATTTCAGGGATAACGGAGTGTGGAGTGAGGTGTGAAAATCATGATTCTTATTCCTCTAAAAGGTAGTTATAAAAGGAACCCAAAATCCCTGCGACAGTTGCAAAAGTTTTTAAACTACTTCAAGATAATATTGGAAATACGAGAAATATGGAATAGACACATGGAGATGGGCCTAGGTTTCTAAGTGATCCAAAGGTGGAAGGAAATGTATCATATGGGCTGTATGGGCATACATAGAAGAAGGCCATAATGAAAGACTAGGTTGTATAATTAAAAGTAAACCTGATGGAACCGATGGCTGAGAGTGGAAGTATGTGTCATTTTTGCGTGAAATGACACCTTCCAAATCCGGATCTAATTCTCAACGGCTTCATCTTCCTAAAAGAAAGAAAAGAAAATGTCTTGTTGAAACAAATGGTGCTATTGTTCATCAGTTGAAAAAAGAGGCTCCTGATAGTTTGGAGGTTAGGGTTAGTTATGCATATGAAGCTATTCAATCGACGAAGACTTTTGAACAATCCCACCGGGATCCATGAAGACCCTAAATTGGAATGCTCGTGGGTTTGGGAACCTACGAGACATTTGTGCCCTCTACGATCTAATAAAGAGAGAAGCTTCCAAGATCTTGTTTTTATAGGAAACAAAATTAACAACACGTGAATCTAAGGTATGTAAGTTTTGGTTAGGTTATTCAAATTGCTTATCTATGGATTGTATTGGTCAAAAGAGGGGAATTGTTATACTTTGGAAAAGGATGTTGGTTTATCTGTTTTGAATTGCTCCCACTACTATATTAATGTTGCTGTTGAGGATGATATGGGGAAAAAATTATGCTTTTTAACAGGGATTTATAGACACCGAGTTGTTAATGAAAGATCAAAAACTGGAGATTAATAAGAAATTTGTGTCAAATGAATGATGAATCATAGCTTGTTATCAGCAATTTTAATGAGTTATTCTACTATCACGAGAAATTGGGAGGAAATCCATGGCCTGAATGGCAAATCTCAGTATTATAAGGGTGTTGGATGATTGTGATATGAAAGATTTGGGGTTTAGAGGGCATAAATTTACTTGAAGTAATCGAAAATGGGCTCTAATTGTGTTTATGAGAGATTGGATAGAGTTTTGGTGAACTTGAATTGGTTAAATAGAATCCCTTTTCTTTCAGTTACTCATGGATTAGTTGCTTATTCGGATCATGACCTAATTTAGGTTAATGATGAGAGGGAAGGGATTTTCACTAAACCCATAAAACAAGTTTAAAGTCATGTGGGTTGGTGAGAAGTCTTGTGAAAAGATTGTCAAAAGAGTTTGGAGAAGGGTTGGTGCAAATATCTATATGGGGGGATGTCATGAATATGTAAAAGATAATGTGACTCATTTACACACATGGAACATAAATTACTTTGAGAATGTGCAAAAGCAATTGTTTTTTACTAGGAATCTGGAAGCACTTGGAAATGGTACATGATTAAGGTCTTATGGGTGATAATATTGGGGAGCTAAATAAGGCTAGGGATGATGTTCAAAAGTGGCTTGTAATAGATGAGTTAATGTGGAAGCAAATATCTAAAGTGTTGTGGCTAAAAGAAGAGTATCACAATTCAAGATAATTTCATATGAAGGCATCTCAAAGGTGGAAGAATAACAACTTGATGAAAATTAAATATGATAATGGGGCTTGGAGGTTTGGTGAACAGACAAAACAAGGTTATTCTTGATTACTTTCAGGAACTTTTTACAAGCTCAATATCAAGAGGGTATTTTGATTTTCTGAGTTCACTAGCTAATAAAGTAACACTTTCTATGAATGAAGATCTAGCTAGACCTTATAGAAGCTAAAGTTACTGTTGCTTTGTCACAGATGCATCATGATAAAGCCCCAAGACCAAATGGAATGTAAGCTATGTTTTATAGAAAAATACTGGAGTGTAGTTGGTTACTTTGTAGTAGGAGCAGTCTTGAACGCTCTAAATTCAAGTGCATTTCCCTCAACTCTTAATCATACATTTATTACTCTTATTCCAAAAACAAATGCCCCTAAAAATGTTGGTGATTATTGGCCCATTAGCTTATGTAATGTGGCCTATAATTTGATTGTAAAGGTTGTGTCTAATAGGTTGAAATTGGTGTTGCCCTCCATGATTGAGGAAAGTCAAAGTGATTTTGTTCCGGGCCGATTGATTACTGATGATGTGCTTATTGCTTATGAGTTAGTACATTATCTATAGTATAGAAATAAAGGAAAGAAAGGTTATAAGTCTATAAATTGAATATGAGTAAGGCCTTTTATGGTGTTTCATTGGGCCTGTTATGGGTTTAATAAGGCCTTCACTGATTTGATTGTGTTCTATGTAAGTTTAGTCTCATTTTCAATTTTGATTAATAGGGAGCCAAAGGGTCTTGTAAAGCCAGTTAGATGATTAAGACAAAGTGGTCCTCTGTCCCCTTATGTTTTTCTTCTTGGTACTGACAGTTTGATAGCATTGTTGAATGAAGAAGGTTTAAGGAAGCAAATTTTTGGTATTGAGATATGTAGAGGAACCCCTACCATTAATCATCTGCCTTTTGTAGATGATAGTATTGTGTTTTGTAAGGCAAGTATTGAGCAGGATAGGCATTTACAAAACCTGTTGTCTATCTGTGAGAGGGTTTTTGGCCAGAAAATTAATAGAGAAAAAACTACTATGGTTTTTAGCAGTAATGTTGGAAGGGAAGTAAAGGAAGAAATCAGTCTTTTGTGGGGAAATTGGGAGATTTCATAGTATAAGAAGTATCTTGGTTTGCCTCCTTTGGTGGGTAGGTATAAGAGTAGAGTTTTTTAACCTATTAAATAGAGGGTTTGACAAAAGCTTCAAAATTGAAAAGAGAAATTGCTTTTTCAAGGGCAGAAGGAAGTATTCTTAAAAGCTGTTGCACTTTCCATTTCAGATTATACCATGAGTTGTTTCCTTTTAGCTACTAGTTTGTTTTCTAAATTGGAGGGGCTTATGTCAAAATTCTGGTGGGGTCAGAAAAATAAAGGAAAGAATGATCCATTGGATGAGTTGGAGTCGAATGTGTGAGAGAAAATCAAAAGGGGGTTTGAGGTTTAAAGATCTAAAAATTTTTAATCTTACTTTACTTGCAACGTAAGGTTGGAGATTGTTTCAAAATGAAACTCCTTTGTTACATAAACTATTTAAAGCAACATATCTTTCTAAGAGATTTTTTTTTGAAGCTGGTTTGGGTCCTAATCCTTCATATACATGGCGATGCATTTAGAGGCAAAGAATTGGTTGAGAGAGGGTTGTAGATGGAGGATTGGGAATGGAGAAAATGCTCATATGTGAACTGAGAAATGAATTCCAGTGCACAAAGCTTTAGTGCAGAAGGGTTTAATTTTAGGTTCCTGAGGAAAGGAAGAATGATTTTGTGGCTTGTTTGATTGATGAGTCAACTGGTTGGTGAGATATGAAGAAGCTTAGGTCCCTCTTTAATCCTAATGTGATTACAAATTTGTTTAAATTTGCAATTTGTTCATGGGAAGTAGTAGATAGATGGATATAGGAATATGAGTGAAATGATAATTTTTCTATAAAGATCTGTTATCACTTTATTGTAGAACAGTTGAAGAATAATCAAGCATAGTCAGCTGACATGAGTGGTCAGAAGGATCTGTGGAAAGCAATATGGAAAATGGCAATGCTAAGTAAGATTAAATTATTTGCTTGACATGCATGTAAAGATGGACTTCCTACAAAAGATAATCTGATGAAGAAAAATGTTGTATCTGAGGTGCATTGTGGATTTTGCTCTCATCCTTTGGATGATCTTAGTCATGTAGTGATCAGTTGCAAGCATATTTAAGAGGTATGGAACTAGTTGTTACCCACTTTGATTATTAATGTAGATGCAAAAGTTTTTGTATCTTGCGTTGCAGCTTATTAAGGGAAAGGATAAAGATCATTTAGCTCTCTTTTTTTCTCACTAGCTTGGGGTTTATGGTATAGAAGCCTAGAATGAACAAGATGGAATTTGATAACGTAGTGATAAGCCTCAAATAGGTTGGTGGTTTTGTTTTGGACACTCTGAAAAATTACAAAGAGAGTAGAGGGTTAGGTTCAATTTAGTTTAGGCAACATTTTGAAAGGTAGTCACCTCCTATGGATGTTCTTAAACTAAATATTGATAGGGACTTGTTTGCTAACATAAAGAAGGCAAGAGTTTATTTTCTTCTGGCAGCTAGTAAGATTGAGTATCATGTAGAAAGTTTAGAAGCCATAGAGTTGTTGGCTGTGTTCCGAGGCATCCAATTTTGTGCTAGTTATCTCTAATTTTTTAGTTGAATCTGATTCTCTGTTAGCCATAGAGTTGTTGGCTGTGTTCCGAGGTATCCAATTTTGTGCTAGTTATCTCTAATGTTTTAGTTGAATCTGATTCTCTGTTGCTTATTGAGTCTTTAGAAAAGGACAACATGTTTGATTCAACTCTAGAAGCATTACTTGCAAAGGTTAAATGGCTTAAGAGTTGCTTTATTTCTTGTTCCTTTACTCAAGCATATAGGGAGGGTGATATGGCACTTCACATACTTGATAGGCATGCATGGAATGTTGAAGATTGTGTGATTTGGGAGGATTGTATTCCAGATTTTATTGGTTTGTTTATGTATGTAATATTTGTATTATCAATGAAATTTGATCTAGTATTAAAAAAAACTAAATAACATAATATTATAGATATAATATTTAAAAAGATTTATATGTAAACATTTCAGTCGAATCCAATAAAAAAACAAAAAACCATACTGCAAAGCCGGATTGAAAATCGAATTCCTCAAAAATCATAAATCGAGATTGACCAACATGATTTTCGGTCTAGTCGGTTTAATTCCTAGTTTTCATGTCGATCATTAATGGTCTGGCTTCCTTAAATTTTTGGCCATCGAGGCCTAGATCGAAAACTTTTTATTTTAATCTCGTTTTAAGGAATTTGGATTTGTGCCTGTCATCCTTGCACATGGGTCATACTAATCTTCTTAATATCATTCCAATTTTATTGGATGTCTCTGAAGGGATATCTTGTTTCAAGGAATCAGTTAAGTACTGAGGGAGACAAGAATAATGATTTATTCATTTTGTATACAAGCTGACAATGGTTCAAAAATAGTCTCCAACAATATTTGGATAAGCACTATTTATCTACATAAATATTTTTATATATTTTTTCTCTTTCTTGATTCTTCTCATAAACACATTATTTTTTAAAAATGAATAAGGAAATAATAAAAAGTAATATTTAAATAAAAAAAGAAAAAGAAACGAGCTAATATATAGAGTACTACACTTCACATATCATATAAGCTAAAAGAAAAATACTATTTCTACACAGATTGTATACTTTTTGCGTACATATCGTATATAAATTTTATTTTTTATGCATCCTTTAATCTAGTTATTCATATTTTATATTTTTAGTTCTCTCTTATTATGTTTTTATCTTTTTTTGATATTCTTTTTAATATTTCGGTTGACATGACATTTTTACCATGTTATCGATTTCGCAAAAGTTACACGAGCCGTATACCCCTAGCATTGCTCTAAAATATAGAGTGATCTACTTGTGATATCATACAAGCACAAATTTAGATGGAGTACTAGTATTGAGATAAGGTCCCATTTAGATGATAAAAGTATTATTTCATCTCATCTCATTTTATAACTTTTTGAAATAGATGAGAATGCATTTTGCTGGTTAATTGGCAGTCAAGGCTCATGATTCAATTTCAAAGGAAACTAATATTTATATAATAAGTCAATAATTCTTCCAAGGTCTCCATTGGATTAGGATTTTAGACCAAATGACCAACTTGAGTTTAAAATCAACGTAGCAACCGGCCATACGTACGTAGCCATTCATTTTGTTAGATAAACGAGAGAGGGTGAAGAAAAAGAAAGAAAAAAGACAAATTGTTAATAATTCAATCAAGATTATAGGTCTAGCTAGGTTTACCGTCCATGCATGGAATGACTTGATTTATTTGTGATAAATAATTTGACACGCAATTTTTTCCAATGATCCTCATGATATTCTTATTGATGATAAATTAGTAAAGATAAACAAGATGTCTGCTGATGCTATATATGATTGATCTTGGCAGTAGATCGAATGGCACCAAGATTGAAAGGAAAGATCGCTGTCTCCCCCGGCATATAGATGATGATCTTCATACGCATCGATCTGCTTCGCTTGCATGAATGACTAGTGCAGACGTACGTAGAACTGCCATTGCTTTAACTGAATTTAATTACTTTTTTTAAGAGCATCCACATTAGGTTTTCTTTATAAAATTTCCTATAATTTAGTTATAAGTTACATTTCCCAATTTTTATTTTTTTTCTAACTTTTATTTATTTTTTAAAAATCTCCTACATCATATTTCTTATCATTTTTTATTCTATTAAAATAAATTCTTCTATTATTTCTTTATTATTTTTTCTTTCACTTCCATTTCTATTGCTAACTGCTAACTATTTTTTTCCCTGTTTTGAGTATTTCCAACTTTGATTAAACTTCAAAAATTCAGTATAATTATTTTTTATCTTGATATGCGAATGGTTTTACATTTAATACAATTAATAAACAATCTTATTTTCAAACGGATTTTATTTTATTTTTTGTAGTTAATGGAGAAAAATAAAAACCACAAAAATGAAAAATGCGTTGATATGAAATAAAAATCCAACCTAATAATAATTACAAAAAAGATGTTGCCATGCGTAGAATTTGTTTAAAGTAAATACAAAGAACAACTAACCACAACATCGAAAAACAAATAAAAAAACTAGTTTTCTCCAGTTTTCGCTTATGCCTCTCTAGATCAACTTCTACTCGATATCTACTGATTTAGATATCCATTTAAACTTGTATCTTACAAAGTTCAATTTTTAGTCAGTTTATTGTCTTCTGCCCATATGCTGTAGTTAAGGCTGCATTGAAAAATCAAATAGGTAGGTATTGGTGGACTTGCGTAATGTAGTTGTAGTTAAGGCTGCATTGAAGTAGCGCTTTTTCTTTTTGAAGATCTACTGAAGTACCAAAGGCGAACGGGGCTCCCAAGTCGGGACGTCTGGCAGAATGCTTGGCCTCCTACGCTAGAAGCGACACCTGAAGGGTGAGCTTCTGGCGATTAGCTTTTAGAACTAGATAATATAATAGGCATTAGGCACTCTGAGCTGGAAGTAGGCAAGCAAATGAAGGGAGGCATTACGGGCCGACTGCCTCTCGTTGTCCTCAATATGAGCAGTTCGTCAACATGCTTTAATACCATAATAATATACTGGGTATTCATTGCAACGATTGTTTGCTGAGCACGACATATTAGTAGCGCTACTACTTGACACAGGCATTAGATGGTCTATTATTTGGTTTGCTTCAAGTTTGTAAACAAACATAAATACGTAATATATGAAATAATGGGGACACCCTAAAGCATGTGATTTAATAATAGCGGCTCAGAATGACATTATTTTCACGTAACATCATGCGTAAGACAAGAGGCACACATGAACGGATGCAAAATCGTGAACTCTGATTGCCAATTGGTGGCCATTCGGGCTTCACGAATTACCCACCATATCAATGCCACCCATGCATAAACACTTCTAAATTAGCCCCACTCATCACAGCCTTACACTAGACATCCGTCATAGAACAACCCTGATAGCAAGTATATAACCAATAAGAATGCACATCACAAAATATAAAGATTGTAGCAAGGCATAAACCCAAAGAATGCACATCACATATTAATGGCAACATGTTTAGACCCAAAGAATGTAAATAACAAAGCAATGGCAGCAAGTTTAGAGCAAAACAAATCTCATTTTGTTGAAATGATAACAAGTTTAGACCCCAAAAATACAAAATAGATAATGACCCCAAAAAGTCACAAAATAGAGCAATGACAGTAAGTATAGACTCCAAAATAGAAAGACAGAGCAATGACAGCATGTTTAGACCCAAAACAAAAAAAAGAGCAATGACAACATATATGAATCAACCATGACAAAGGAGAGCAAAGGTAGCAAGTATAAACCCCAAAAAATCACATTACGTTTAATGGCATAAACATGAAGAATGGAGCTTAATTAATAGAAAAAGTGGCAAAAGTGAGGCACTTCCATTGTAGCTAAACCGAGAGTGAACAAGTGGTAGCAAGTGAGCAAGTTAATTACTTGCTTGTTAATACATATACTTGGGAGATGCACAAGCAACAAAATGATAAAAACAAAATAAAGTTAACAATCTCATAGCCAAAACATAAATACACAACAAGTTTATTGGCATTGACAAGTTTAATCAGACCAAGCACAAAACTTAAGTGGTTTGAGTAAGGCATAAACCTAAATGGATGAATAATTTCAAAGTTGAATTTGAACCTCAACATAGCAGCAGGTACAAGAAACACAGTAGCAAATATAAGAAACAACTAAGTAGTACCATGAGTAATTTGATGAACAACTACCCGAACAAGTGCCAAACTTAGACAGCAACATGAGTAATTTCATGATTTGAGTAATTTCATGAACAAGTGCCAAATCGAGAGTGAACAAGTGCCAATCCCCATTCTCAAACCCAACAACATATAGGAATGGAAATACCTGAAAACATGAGTAATTTCCCAATGGCCAAGCAACGATAACTTGTTCTAATCCACAGCTTAATGAGAAATGTGAAGTTGTGCACATATACATAAATAAATCACAAGGTAAGCAAGTCATAGCAAAAAAAATTGAAAAGTCACAGATTCTCCAAAGATAATATTCGAAACCCTAGTAGAAGCGAAAGGATAAAATCAGACCTAGAATGTAGCAATCAATTCTAAGGCAATAGAGAAATATGGAACAAATGCAACAACATTAGTGAAGGGGAGGTGAAAATCCCAAATAGCAATGCAATAGAGAGAGATAGATAGAGAGAGGGAGATGAAACGTCGGTGAGTGTGAATCTTACAGAAGACGACGATGGCGGGGCTATCAAAGGGAAGATGAACACCAATGGATGGAGCTTGAAATCGCAAAGGCAATGGCGCAGAGAAGGGACTCGGGAGTTGGGATAGGGATGTACAGTGCATATATGGTGAAAGCCCTATACCATCCCCTAAAATGGGGATGTGGATATGGACTGGTTTTGGGATAAACCCCAAATTATTTTCTTCCCAAATTATAGGAGCCTAATGGAGATTCTCTAATGCATGCTAGCTAGCTTCTACAATTTAATAAGGCAGTGGCTATCGTGAAGTATTATTACGCACGTATAATTGAATCAAAATTGATTTATATGCATTATAAAAAAAAAAACTCAATTTATTTGCAATCAATTATTTTTTTTATTAAAATGGTTATTTCTTGTCAAAACAAATATATTATCGTAACGAATAATGATGGATGAAGATGCAATATTGAGGGAGGAGACCAACTACTGTGAGCTTTTGCTTCAATTGTTTTCATTCAAGCCTTGTGATGCTCTTTTGCTATGCTTCAAGATTTTATTTATTTAGAAAGTGAGAGGACATATATGAGGTGATCAGATATCATAAACAATAAGTTCATTCTTGCATATATGATCCATTGCCAACAAGGAAAATTAAAGATTCTCATGAAATGTTGTTTCTCTTTTTAGGAGCAAGATCTAGTCCTCACATTGGCCCCAATCTGGTATAGGCCGAAGGCTAGTGACGACTCATGTGGCCTATATTACCCTCCAATTCACCATTGTGAACTGGAACATTAGAAAGAGGTGTTGCAAGGTTAATATATATATATATATATATATATATATATCGCATGATGAGTTTCATTTTTATGGAGAGATGATGTCGTTCTTTGTTGGGAAGATGTACCACTCAACCTTCCATAGCAACATTTTGAAGAGTGCATTTAATATCTGAAGCTTCTACAGATAGAACCACTTAATAAGGAAATTGATATTAGGAGTCAATTAGTTATAAGTTTATCCTTTGTTGGCACACTGGTTAGATGGATTTTTTGGATTTGGTTCATTGTGTCATCCTCAAATAACTCATGAAGTTTTGGTTCATGATCGTATCTACTAAGGTTGGAAAGTATGAAACTAGCAGCCATAGGCCTAGGTGGGTAAGACCCATAGCTATCTGCCAATACCCACTGGGTATCAAGCAGACTATCCACCGATTTTACTTGGTAAAGGCCAAATTAAGGGATGGTTTGGAGAGTAAAATAATATGAGAATTTTGTAAATAGTAGTAAGATAGTTTGTGAATTACAAGGAGATTGCTTGATTTAAGTATTTTTTAATTTTAGGAAAGGAGAGAGAAAAAGTTGAATAAGAATTATTATAAAGTTTAAAATATTATAAAAATATAGTTTTGCAATATTATTTTTGTTTAAGAATTTGAAAATGTTAGATTATTTTTTATTTAAAATTTTGAAAAAATTGTAATGATTAGTTTGAAAATTTTATATTTGAATTATGTTTGAGAATAAGATGGGATGAGATCAAATTATATCTCATCTAAGACTCCAAACCTAACCCTAGAACTAGATAAAAAAAAAAATTGGATAGAGGGGCAGGCACGTAGGGTACCCACACACCCCAAAAAAGCTCTAGGTAACCTCATTTTTTTTCTCCCCCTTATCTCTTGTGGTTGACTTTCCTCTCCTTCTCTTGGTCTCCTCTACCTCTTTGTCTCCTTCAATGGTCACCGCTCACCTTTTATCTTTCTCTTCGTCTTCTTTGTCTACTTCTCTTTCTCCTTCTCCTCACTAGTCAACTTCTTCCAACTTTATTTTTGTCTCTCATTTTCCAAAAGAGAAACACTTAAAACTGGATGGGTGTAAAAGAGTTTTTCACATTGGCCAATAACCAAATGCCACGTAGGCACTCTAAGAAAAGCACCACTGCAAAGGGTCTCTGCGCCCGCATACACTTTTCCCTCTCCCTATCCTTCTTCTCTCCCTCTCGACTCTCTGTAATACCCATTCCCTCTTTTCCCTAAAACTTAACGAATTTTGAGAAAACGACGTGACAACTCATTCATTTTTATTTGATTGAAACGAGCCTTGAAGCACATGTCAAGTCTTGATGCACATGCCCGGCTCCGATGGGGTGTTTTTAAAAGATAACGTTGATTTTAAAATACATCTGGTGTTTTAATGCTATCAAATATTTTAAATGTCCTGAAAATATTATATGAGGTATTTCCAGTATTCTTGAACCCAAGCCAAATTTATAAAATATACAATTATAATATCTTGAAGCGCTACAAAATATTTTAATTGTACAAGATCCTTTTATTACCCTGCTTTTAGTTATTTAAAATATTGTGGGATTTTAATTCAGTTTTAAATCTCCTATTTAAATATACGGCTTTGTTTTTTTTAAATAATTAGTAAGTTTCATCATTTTAATTAATGATGAGGAGTATTATATTATAAACTAAAGTTAAGTTAAAATAATATTTTATTTGACTTATCTCAATGTTTTAAGTTAAATTAATTTTAAGTGTTTTCATATGAGTGTTTTAAGCATATTATTTATCAGTTTGAAGACCCCGAAGTGTTGGGCCTATAAATAACTCGAAGAGGCCAAAACCCCTCACCGTTTCCTTTTTCTCCTTCTCTCTCATTTCTCCCATCTCTCTCCCATGCGTAGCCTTTCCCCCATATTTGTTTGGTTTCCAGCTCGTGGCGGCACCCCCACTGACCACCAGGCCTCACCACAGATCACACCTGGACAGCCAGCCGCCAGCGAGCACACCCATGTCGGCGGTGTCAACAACGGTAGCCCTACCTCCCACCGATGGTCCTAAACCTGAAATGAGTTTCTCCCACTTTGAGTTGCCGTAGCTCTTCTGTGAGCCACCGCCATCGCCACCACCACTAGTTTCCCCATTCTCAAGAGTACAAAACCCACTGTCTGTAATTACCTCAGCTCCACTGTTCCTCCTCCACCCAAACTGGGTTTTGAAACCCACTGCCTCACCTTGCTGCGCCACCATTCACCACCACCCACGGCTCATAACCACCCCCACTGTGATGTCCATCCACTGGCGACCTCCCCCATGCCTAGCCATGGCCCAACTGAGCCACCACCACCTTTTACTCTTGCTCACTTTCCTATGCACAAGTTTGACCCATTTGGGTAGATCTACCACCTTCTAATGATTGCACCACCTCACCACCACCACAACCATGAGATTCTTCTTCCTTCAATGAGTATGCCTCTAGTTTTTAGTATCAAACCAAGCATCCTAGCCCAAATCGTCACTTTACATGGTTGACGCTATTGTATGTTTCGTTAGCCATAACATACAACCTTTCTACTGTCACCAACGAACTCCCTACCATAATAGCCATCCTCACACGACCCGAATTTAGTAACCAAAATCCTAGACTCAAACCTCGAGACATTCCCTTTTCGAGTTCATGACATTGATCTTGACGAAGTATTTAATGCTAAGGTTCGTAGCTTTTGACGCCACTAGCCGTGCCGGGAAGCAAGTAACGTATGAGTCTACCCTATTATGGTATAATCATCTTTCTTTTGTATTTATGTTTAATTGATTAATTGTGAACTGTGCTGTTAATGTTGTGAAGTCCACTAGGTAGTTGTGTGAAATTAGTTGGCTGTATTCTGAAGTGTTAGGAATTGTGTTGTGGAGTAGGGTTGTAGACTGTGATGTGTAGTACGGGGGTGCTCTGTGTGTAAGTATGTTATTATGGCAGATATTGTGAAGAGAGTATGCGTGGAGTATACTCAATGAGAGTGATGCACCGTGTAAAGTGATCGTATGGTTATGGCATAGTGTACTATGTAGAGAGCATACATGGAGTATACTCAACATGGGGTGTATGTGCGGAATAGAATGTGTAGCAAAAGTGTTGAGGGTACTCCATATGCTATAGAAGTCACGAATTGTAAGACGTGTCACGAAAATAGGTAGTTGTACGATTGAGAAATGCAAGACGTGTGAAGTGTTGGGAACTGTGGAGCAATATCCCAAAGTAGTTTTACCGGTAGCCTTAGTGACAGATGTTACTGTGTAACTGTGTTATGTCTCGAAATACATGTAAAGTGATGAAATCGCATAACAATGAAGTATTGTGAACGTAACTAGGGTACATAATGAGTCGTACACATGTCGAGTCGGGAGTCGATATAGGCGTCACGTGGCGCAATGCCATGAGAAATGGTGGATAACAAGATAGTTCGATAGTAGTCTCGAACTGTATGACACGACGGAGGTATATTGAGATGGACCTTATCGTATTAAGTGTCAGGATGAACTCATACAGAAATGGAAAGTGAGATTAATCTTGCTAACCGATATGGAGAATGTTGCTATCAAGGTATGGTGCTTCCAGCATAAGCGGGTAATCAACGTATTCTATGTTGATATTAAGTAAGAGTAAGTATGGTGCATATGTATCTGGTGACACGTGTATTGGGCTAAATTACCATATAAAATAGGTACTTTGCCCCAAGTAAGAACTTTAAGGACATGAGGATATCGAGAAATGTCCCAATGTCCACAGAGAGTTTCTAATGATTTTAGCAAGGTAAGGACTTCAAGAATATGGAGATATCGGAAGGTCTCTCAGTGTCCGTAGTGAATCTCCGATGGTCTTAGCATAGTGAGTAGGGGCTCTGAAAACATGGGAATAGCAAGAGAGTATTCTAGTGAAGTGTAGGCTTTCTTAGTTAATTGCTTATGTGCTAGATATATATATTGATGTTATTTGTGTATATGTTATAGGTTTGTTGTTATATGATGAGCTTGTGACTAGACTACATGATATGAAAATAGCATGGAGATAAAATAAGTGTTTTATGTTCATACATCTTTAGAGCTTACCAAACTAGTAGAGAAGGATAATATGATTGAAAATACTAATATACTTATGTTTGATCATTCTTGATAGCCCATTTTATTAAACCCCAAATATGTAAGTATGTGCATGTGATTGGCTGCTTATACGTAGTAATTATTACATGTATTCTTTGAAAAATATAAGATGAAACGTGATATTTCTGTCTACTAATTTTATAGAATAATGTTATGAATTGATCTTAGGATAGGATGTATGATGAAATATATGCATTGATATGATTCTAAAATGATGCATAATTTGTATAAACTGATATTATACTATGATGTATGAAATTGCGAAAGGGGTACAAAGGAAGACCCAAGATCCAAAAGAAGATCTGCCACCCCTAGCACATAGGGGTAACAGTGTGCAACGGTCTAAATGAAGTAAATGAATTGGAATGAATGTCATGTTATGTAAGATGTGTATTGCATGTATGATATATATGCATTGGGTTAATGATTGTGTACTAGTTGTTTGTAATGACTTGTAGATGTTGGTTGTTGTTCTTTTTTGCTAATTAGTGACTTACTTGTCTTATAACTATTTGATGGTAGTGATTATTACTGTGCTTGCTTGGTAGTTAGATGCTTGCTTATTTGCTAATCTGTTGTGTGTTAATGGATTCTTTATGTAGTGAAGATAATGTACTAAAAACACATAAGAAGCAAGGCATAATAAGATTACAGTTATGAAAAATGATGCATGTATTGTCTTGTATGTATGTACGTATATTTGTGTGTTGGCTGCATGATTGAAAAACATACTTTGTTATATATTAAAAACGGTATGAAGTAATACTTACTGAGTATTCGACTCATTTTAGTTTTCATTTTGTGTTTTCTCCCCCCACATAAGAGTGCGCAGCAAGAAACAGACAATCCAAGAGGAAAGTGCAACAGTCTAGGCATAAAGGAGATACACTTTATTTTATTAATCAAATGTTTCTGTTGTAAACTTCTTTTACTGTAAAAATATGTTGTATTTTAAATATGGAGTCTGGTGCTCTAGTTATGAACTGAAAGGTTTTAAAACGAACAAAACTACTCTTGTTTTTAAAAATTGTCATGTAAGTACGGTTTTACCCTTACGAGGGTCAAGTCGTTACACTCTTCCTCCCTGATTTTCGTTTAACATCTCAAAGCCCTAGCCCTCTCCTCTCTCTCTCTCTCTCCCTCTCTAATGCAAGCAAGCTTTGTGGTTTTGATTTTGGCCTTGCTTGCGAGCACCACACTGCCTATGTCTCTGGATTCCACTCTGACGTGGTCTCCAGAGAATCCACCCACTACATATATTCCACCATCATCGTCATTGATTCCACTACTCTAATGCCGTTTCCAAAAGCGTAATCTATAACATCATCTCCATCGACCTACAGATTTGAAACGCATGCTGCCTCATTCCTTGCACAGGCCCTTCCATCGGGCAACCCCCTTTCTCAAGTAGCCCATTGATCCCTCACGCAACTCCCTTCCTCGCATGGCCCCCTCCCTTGCATAGACCCTCCTTGTGCAAGCCTCAACAAACTGCGGGTTCCACAACCACAAAAGTGTGTTTTTTTTTCCAAGATAGGATTTTTATATATTCTTTGTACATAACTTCTTTTTGTTTCTTTCCAGTTCTGATATAGAAACCAAAGTTTTGAATACTATACTAAAGATCATTTCGATTTCGATCAAGGTACTGGAACAAAATATTTCAATACTGATATCGTTTTGAAATAGTCTATATATGAATAAATTTTTTAAAAATATATATACACACATAAACTAAAAAAGATAAAATTGCTATTCATTTTGTTATTTATACAATCAGAGTATACTTTTTATTATTTTATATATACAAAAAGAAAAAGAAAATGCAAACCCACTTAAAAATCACTTTAAAAAAAATCATGGTCTGCCAAAAGTCAAAATTCGATACCGGTTGAAATTCAATATTTTGGCTGATACCCTGGCCCAAATGGCCAAAAAATAGGTCAAAATGAAAAACATCATTTTGTATACCGGCCAATGGTACATTTTTGACATACCAATTGATACTGTTTTGTTCCCGAAAAGTCATAGAGTAAGACATCGATTTCTTAATAAAATCAAAGCTTTTGATTACATGATGGACTCCTCTGAAAAACATTGGCTCATGTATAAATGAGGTGCTCTACCAACTGAGCTATAGCCCTTGTGCTTGTTATACATTGTTATACATATTTTAATATGTAGATAATTTATTGTCAAGATAAATATTACATGATCCAACAGCATAGTTTTTTGATCTCTTTGATTGGTATTGCTTATAAATAATATTACATTTATAATCCATCGATGTGATAGGTCCCATTTGGTTCTCTTTGGGATGATAAATGACCTACTTAACTCAGTGGTTAGAGTATTACTTTCATACGGATACAGTATTCACAATATTGATAGAAATACCCTCTATTATTATTGGGAGCCAGCAATACATATACAAATTTTCTCAAAAAAAAAAAAAATTCCATTTTTTAACATTAAAAAGGGAGAGAATCAAACGAACATTTTGAGCATTTCTATATAGATAGTGTTGTTGAACGAACATGTTATTTGAGTTGCGTTTTCATTTCCTTTTTCTTTTTCTAATTGGAACTTCAAGGGACTAGTGAAGTGGGATGTGGGTCGTTCGTGTATTGCATATGGGGCAGGGATTAGAGGGAGAGAGTAGATGGAGATCAAGATTTGGGTGCATGCGGGTGCAAATGTGCTTTTCTTGAAATGCATACGTGGCATCTTTTTAATAGCCAGTAAGAAAAATCCTTTCACACTAATCAGGTTTGAAGTGTTTTTCTTTTCAAAAAGTGCCTGTATGCTACTTTGGAGGCAAAGTGCACAAGTATAACCAAAACTTTGGTGTGAAATGGCGAAGACTATCATTATTGAATCCGTACCGTCAATGTTGTAATATGGTGATTGAGGATTTCTTTTTTTTTTTAAGGATTGTGACTGAGGATGTTAAACATGCGAATAAATTACAAATACCTGTAAATAAACTTCGATCCTTAATAAAAAAAAAATATAGTATGTTTATTAAAGTAAAAACCATGTCCTTAACGACATTGTTTATTTCAAACGATTAGCTAGGTTACCAAATTTTAAATGGATTAGAATCGATGCCAAACCAAAGACTCAAACTTATATATTATGTTCAATCTGATCTAGTGCTTTGAATTTGACCAAATGAGCGTTGGGTACGTGACTTCCATTGTGGTTTATTTTACATTTATAATTCGTGGAACTGTGGGCAGAGAGAGAGTTGCAATAAAGTATGGGTGGTGCTCTAGCATGATCTCTGCGGCTTATTTTTTATCATTTTAAAATATTTTTAAAAAAATATGAAAAAGATATTAATATATTAATAAGCACTTTCTTAACCACTAAATATTTTTTTTTAAAAAAAATAAATGTATAATATGTCAAAATGGGTAAATTCCTTTGCTCATTAATTAAGATCAAATTCATGCATTCCTTTAAATTTTAATACATGACCTCCCAATTATATGCAAAAGGCTAATTAGAAGCTTCGCTTACGCAAATTGGGTACGACCTGAAAGTCATGGGTAGTAATTATATATGAATATGACATATGATGCGTACTTGTTGAACTTTTCAAAACCAAAACGGAGTTATTAATTAGTTAATTAGGACCTTTCTACAACTTGTTATGCAAGAATATTAATTTCAGTTCCTATCTATATTATTGCAATTTATTTTTCAGTATTTTTCATTAGAAAATTTTGCTTGATTTTGATAGATATATATTTTTTTTTCTTCACCTCATGTTTATTGTAAACATATATTGATATGTATATGCATACTATAATTTTCTTTAATTTGTATAGAGATTCATACGTATTCTTGTATATACTACACAATAGTACCTTATATTTATAGAGTAGAATATATTTTCGGCTGAATTTCACTATGACGTAATTGTTAATTTTGACGGTTTATACACCACCAATTACAAATTTTATCTTGATAAAATTGCTAGAAATAATAGGAGAATAGATAAAATAAAAAAGTAGAATGAATCACACATAACAATATAAAATTTACGTGATTCGATAATGTATGTCCACTCGTACATACAACATAGAACTATAGATGATTTTTTTAAGATTAAAAAAAAAACAAATAAGCTGCAGCCTCAGCCGTACAATCAATCTATAGTAAACCCTAATTAATGAGCGGGTTAAGCCGGGTTTAGAGCCGAAATCCATGACCCAAGCCTCATTGAGAATCCACGAATTAAAAATCTCAATAAATCCAACTCGTTAAGTCAAGTCATTACATCCGCACACAAATAGAACCAGGCTCCACAAAAAGAAGCCCAACAGAAATTTGAGAAACATTTGAGTCCTTTGCGAATTACGAATAAAGGAAAACTCAATCTCAAGAAAGAATCCGTAATAGAGAGAAAAAACGAGACTTGGAACTTGTTTTTTTCTCTTTTTATTTTTATTTTTTCTGAATCTTTGATATTTTATTATGAATAATTTTCTGACTCTAGATCTTTAATAGAAAAATTGATGACTAGTTGATTTTCTGCCATTTTTCCTTTCATTAAATCGTGATAATGACTGTACAGTCTGTACATCTCCTCCATCATCACCATCTCCGAATCCGACCTCCAAAATCAGACATCAACAGATATTAGGCTGAGAAAAAAATGATACAAGTGTATTTGGATGTCGAAATAAGTTAAATTGAGTTAACGAATAAAATATTATTAAAATATTACTTTTTAATATTAGGAGTGTTTTAAAATTTGATAACAATGAAGTGTTTACTATATTTTATATGAAAATTTAAAAAAATTTATGAAAATTTAAAAAATTATAATAATGAGATAAGATGAATTGAGATTGAAAACCAAAATTTGGTTCATAAAGACAACATGAGGCTCTCAACAGTATATGAATCTTGTCAATTTGCCCGTTGGGCCTGCGTGAGAAGGATACAAGAACATGGGTTGAAAAAAGGGTACAATAAATGAGTTTCGAACGGTTATCATTTTGGTGTGATCACCCGATGTACGATTAGTACTTAGGCATGTTTGTATTTTAAATTCACTCATTTTAATTTATTTTTATTTTATTATTATATTATTATAATTTTTTATACAAAATATAAATTCCTATATATATTTTTCATATTATGAGTATTTTGAGATTTAAAAAATTAAATTATTTTTTATATTTTATATGAAAATTTTAAAAAATATATAAAAATTTGAAAAAATTATAATAATAAAATGAGATAAGATAAGATGTGATGAATTAAAATGTGAGTTTGAAAATCAAACTAGGCTAGTTCATAAAGACAACTCGACCTAGGCTATCAACAGTATATGAATCTTGTCAATTGGCCCTGTGGGCCTGCGTGAGAAGGATACAACAACACGGGTTGAAATAAGGGTACTCAGAAATGAGTTTCGAACAGTTATAATTTTGGTGTGATTTAATTAGTCATAAAACGAAAGTTTTCTTCTGAGCTTTCTTTTAAGAAAAATTAAATTTGTAAAAGACACACACTCCGTGCATGGCAGGATTTGATTTGTAATAAAAATTTATAAATTTGAATTTTGTAAATCAAATCGTACTACATCAGTGATGTGGGTGGTGTGCTTTCTACAGTACTACCTGTAAATAGAGTAACTCTTTATTTAATATTTGTGTGCGCTTGAGCTCAAAAAATAAATTGGACTTGATTATTTGAAGAGGGTGCCAAGGCAAATTTTTAAGAGAAATAATTGATGCAGTCATAAAATTATAAGTAATGTATAGTCGTTTTGAAAAAAACAATAAATATATATAGGACCTATGTGAAAAAAGTTAGTTTTTTTTATAAAACGATTGTATACCTATTACAATTCTACGACTGTAGGTAACATTATTAAATTTCTAAAAGCTTATATGAGTGAGATTTGGCAATGTGTCAACTTTCAAAAGATACAGAATTAATAAGTGGCTCAAGTACTCTTGGATCGAGCATACATACACATGCATGAGCGATCTCTATAAAATATGAAGATAATTAAGGGCAAAAAATCTATGCACTTTAAGTTAATTTTTATTATTGGAATTTCACTTCATCATGATTTTGCAAATTATATGACTTTTCTTCAATAAAAAACATTTCTCTAATGAGTTCTGGGGCGAAAGCAGCTACTGAAACGAGTTGGCCGGCACATGAACTCAATAACTAACATGAATTGTTAATTGGGCTATCTCTAAATGCATGGTGAGTTCAAAGAAAAAAGAAATCTGGTTCTCTAAATGCATGGTGAGTTAAAGAAGAAAAAAATGTATGCGCGTGTAACATATTATTTATCGATCGTAGCATTCATTATAGTCATTTTTATGTAAACTTATCATGTTTCCGGCATCTAATTTTAAATCAACAGGGTGACGTTTGATCTAGGAGTGCTACATACCAAGGTTTTAAACACCCTATCTTACCGGCCAATATGTTAAAAATGTGATGTACTGACTATCTAGCAATGCAAAAAATATTGCATTTTGTTTTGTTCAATAATATTGACTGTTTTAGCTTGTTTTGGCCTATACTAGCCAAAATACTGGATTTTGGCCATTATCGAATTTTGGATTTTAGTAGAACTTTTTTTTAAATGGTTATTTTAAGTAGATTTTTTTTTTCCCTTTTATCTATACAAAGAGTAAATTTTGTTTGCATGAATCACAAAATGAATAATAACTTTATTTCTTTTGTAGTTTATGTGTGTATATATTTATATAATTTATTTATATATAGATTATTTCAAAACGGTACATGAAATATTATTGATATCGAAATATTACGTTCTAATGCTTTGACTGGTACAACTTCTGATACAGAATTCAAAATTTTGCTACGTACCCACACCGTCCCTAGGACGGGGTTGCCTGCTTCCTGCCTCCTGTAGTATCCGCGTGGGTGGAGAAGTGTTCTTCCCCTTCTTCCGTCCACTACCTATACACGGCAGTCACAGCTAGGAAAAAACTCAAAACAAAATACAAATCCATAATAAAATTCAAAAAAATCCACAATTTAATACACAACAAAAAGAAAATAATCTAAACTAATAAACATTTGGAGCAAACCAATGACCATGGGCCTACAACAGCTGCGAGCGGGAGAATTTGAGAAGAAAAGGAGAAAGGGCCGAGAGGAGGAGGGGGAGGAGATAAGGACACAGCTCATGCCGCCATGGCGACTGCGAGAGGGAGAGAGATTCTAAGAGGACATCACCTCACGAGAGGATGGAGAGAAGGAAAAGAGATTGATTGCATGGGGAGAATTAGCTCTATTTTTAACCCCTAAAACGATGCCATTTTACTAAAAAAAAAATCAGATCATGAGTGTTAGGTTTTCATCATTAAATTAAGAGATTGGTAGAACGTGTTCACCACATCCCTCCACTCTAAAAACAAGGTGACGTTTTAAGTGTAACGTCGAATGTCATAATTATATACTTTGACCATCAGCAATTAGGATTTTATTCATGTTGTTGGAATATGTCTTTCCATAGTAGCTTTTGTTTTTGTCGACGTTGTTGTTGGAGTTTTTTTATTAATATGACGTATGATGTTGTTTTGGAAGGTGAGAGAGGAAAATACATATAAAAAAACAGAGAAAATGCAAGTGACAGAATGATGATGACTAGCTATGGCGCCGCTGTTTCATGCGGGGCTTCGGAAACGAGTTGCAGTACTCCTACTACTGCTCCTAAATAGCCAACTTCTTTGTTGTCCATTTCAGTCGTCAGAGGAATCATCATGCCGATATATTCGATCTCTATAACAGACCCTTTGGATATATATTATATATATATATATATAGATCCAAATCTATAACAAACCATTTTTCCTTCCAAACTTTGGCGTTTCCAAGCATTTCATGTCTTTCTGTCTCTTTGTCTGATATCATAGGCTACCTGCTGGTTTTGATTCCAAGCATTCAACGTTCTTATTCGATCTCTTTCCTCTCAATGTATATATGATCAAATCAGTACTAGTGATGGCAAAAGAGAACAATTTTGATTTATTATAACTGATTCAAGATATGATGGGTTTAGAATTATGCTGCAATCACAATCATATAAATCTTGTACAGACATAAAAAACAAACTTCTTTCCTCTTCTAATATATTGTTATCTTCTTATTAAAAATTAATAATATTAGATACATTTTTAGAATAAAAATTATGTAAAATACATATACTTGTTTTTTTAAAAAGTAAAATAAAATTTACCATAAGATAAATAATTATTATTTTTATATAAATTCTAAATTTTCTTCTTCTTTTTCTTTTACTAGGAAGCACGCTATATTTGCAAAACCTAGTATTATATAAATCATTTTTCCTGAAAAAGAAACACAAATTGGTTTGAAATGATGAAGTAGTTCTAACATAAATTTTTTAAAAAAAAATTATAGATGAAGTCATAAATTTATAAACGGCATGCAGTCGATTTGAAAAAAAAAATGAATATATATACAACTCACATTAAAAAAAAAAATTAAATTTTTAAAAATACATTCTACTTTTTTCTAAAAAGATTGTATTTTACTTGCAACTCAACGAATATATGTAATATTACTAAATAATAATAATAATAATAATAATAATCTGAGTAACTTGGGCCGGGATTTGGGCTGTCCGAGTCCAACCTAGAGGCCGTAATCTGCGGGTTGGGACATGGCAGAGAAAGTTCCATCCCATCCTTCTCCTCTACCCTTTTCGTCATGCAGAGATGCCTTTTTATTTACAAACTTTTATTTTTATATTATCTTATATAATAAATTAGTAGTAGTCACTTTCCTCATTATTAAAAAATAAAATAAAATAGACAAGTAGTCAAATTGAGATGGCAAAATCAAGGAGAGAAACTTAACATTTTCCTTTCATGAGGATCTTGTGCACCTAAATTAAGCACTGGTTGCAAATAAGGACGACTGTAACTAATAACACAAACAAAAAAGTCAAGTTATGTGAGACTGGTGAGGCTACAATCCAGGTCAACACCAAGTTATTTTGATAGTTGACTTTCATTGAGAGTCGACAAGGAGGGGAGAAAATAATGAGAATCAGATCTTTAAAAGATCGATGCCATGTGAAGTAGGGTGTGGTCGGTGCCACTTGTACATTTTTACAGAGACACGCAAACCTCACACACTTGGCAAATTGATGGTAAACAAGAGTCATCTTATATGTGGTAAGAAACAAACAAGTAGTATTTGCCCCCACCCAAAGGAAAATGGTAAACAAGAGTCATCTCATGTGGTTAGAAACAAAACAAGTAGCATTTGCCCCCACCCAAAGGAAAATGGTAAGAAACAAACAAGAAGCAGGTGCCCCATATTTGAGGTATCCTTTAAGTGATCAACTTGATCTTGAACAAACAAACAAAACCTATATATATGCTACTACTGATATATTTACGACCAATTTCATAAAATCTTCATCGCAAAATCATATAATTTGCATCACTGTTTTACACAATCATATGACAATGATTTACATATAATATATATATATATACATGAAGAGCCAACTTGTACCAGCTTGTGCATGCCTGGCCACATCTGTATATTTACTACTTAATCATGAATTTTTGCTTGCGTGCTAATTTGCTCTCAAACCAAGTACATGCTGTATAGTAAAAATCCTCTAAATCTAGATTAGTTTTGGTGTTTTGTTAGGTGATGAGTTGTGCAAACATGTATTAATTGGTATCTAGGTGCAACTGGATTTCATATTAGCCAACTCAAGCCTTAGAGCACTCCCAATGGATGCTCTATAATGCATTTTTCTTTAAAATATAAAGAAATGCACTTAAAGTTATCTTTCATTCCATCTTCCATTTTAAAGAGATTCTACATCTAGAGGAAACTATTCATGCTTGTAAACATTTTTAATTAATTTCTCGCATATTTCGGTGATCCTAGCTAGAGGCCAGTGTTATTATATTGTAATGAATAAAAAAAAGATTAAAAAGTATAATATTTAAATGATATGAAGAAAAAATAGATAAGCTGATCATATATGGTTTATTATAAAAATCAATATATAAAATAGAGACAATATGCTTTAATAATGTATTTTAAAGGATAAAATGAAGAATTCATTCAGACTAGTGCTCTTAGACGTGTAAATTAGGGTTTGTGTTCTTAGCTTCTTAAGCAAGAACTCAATTACATCACCGAATACTATTCATGATTCTAATCAATGTGGCCTTGAGGGTTGTGTTTGGACAGGGAAGTGAAGTCAAATATTTTGTGAATTATAGTAAAAAATAATTAAATAAAATAATAAAATATTAAATAGTAATAAATAATAATGAATAATAATAAAAAGTAGGAGAAAAGAAGGAATAAAATATTTAACAGTAATTGAGTATTTATCCAAACTAGCTAGAATTAGAGTACCCCCTACTTATAAGTTGGTGTTAAGGAGATGTATCGTCTCGAGTACTGTGATCATGTTCATGTGAACAGACTTGATTTATGAGATTTGAATTTTTATAAAAAACTTGAATTAAATCTCTTTCAAAACAAAGCATGACATGTTATATATCGGCAGGAGTTTCGTTTAGATTCGAAGATGAGATGAGTTGAGATGAGTTTAGTTTATTTTTTAATATTATTATTATTTTGAGATTTAAAAAATGTGTATTAGAATTTAAAAATGTGTATTGGGATTTGAAAAAAAGTGTATTGGAATTTGTGTTTTATATAAAAAATTATAAAAGTGTAATGATGAAATGAAGATGAATTGAGATGAATTTTGAATACAAACAGAGCCTTAATATGTGTTCCTCCACACCAATTTATATAAAAATAGAGTCATTCTAAGTATATATTTGAGATTGCAGTGGGAAATATTAATTTTAACTTAAAGTTTATAAATTAATGTTTAATGTAATAAGTTTTACTACTTAAAAGATATTTACTGTTTGAAATCTATATGCATTAAGTGGTTTTAAAGTTAGTTACGATAGTTTTTTTATAAGAATTTTAATTTTGTATTTTTTTAAAAATTGACTTCTAATATTTTTAATCGATTAAAGCACGTTTTATAAATTTATCAAACATGTCATTTTTACTTTAAAAGTATTTTTAAAATTAAAGTATATTTTAAACTTCGAAGCACAATCCCAAATAGACTCTAAGACAAGTATATCTTGGATGATCATGAATTTATGCATTTATATAATGCTTCGAACCCCTTTATATATGGAGATGATAATTCTTATAAATTGTTGAGTACTGGTAATTTTCACTTGATCAATTTTGTAATTGTGTGTTTACATCTCTGATCATAAAGTTTTACATGGAGGAAGCTCCAAATCCCATATATATATATATATATATATATATTTATTTATTTATCTGATTCGACCCAAATTACATAACCCAAGCAAATCTAGATTGGATTTTCACGAGAATGTCATTTTAATGCAGTTGGATTCAAACTGCAAAGTATTCTGAAGAAAAATGGTTTTTTTTATTATTATTATTATAAATTTTATCATTTTCATACCAGCTAATGTATCCATGCATATATATTTTCTGATTGATCTATGAAGTCTAAAATGAAATTAAACAGTACCATTACTATTAAAAAAGTTAGGAATATTCTTTATATGAGTAACTTACGCTTTCCATAGAGATCTTATAGAAGATAATGAGAGGACTATAGACAAGTATAGACATATAAGAATAGCCAAGTTGCCTTCTTATTAAAGGCTTAATCAGTCGTCGAATCTCATAAACTACGATTTTTGTTTATACATTCAAAGGAATGGCAGTTGGGTATGGATTTTAATATCTTTCTTTCTACTTCAAACTTGTTAAGTAGATCAAAGAATAATGAACGATAAAGTAATATATTTCATGCACATATCATAGCTTTGCTTCGGAACAAACCAGAATAATTAAGCTTTATGTATATAACAAATAGGTGAGCAAACAACCGAAACAATATTCCATGAAGAACCCAAGTGATTAGAGAATGTCTTTTTTTTTATTAAAGTGATTAGAGAAAAACGAAAAGTAAACAGTACTGGCTCTTGGAAACTCTCTCTCTCTCTCTCTCTTTCAGGGATCTTATCGCCAGCTCTTCTTCCTCTTCCTATTTAATTTTTCATATTCACAATCTGATCTCTTTACTAATTAGTCGGTCCAATATATATATGGTCTTTATAAAAAAATAAATTTTTTATTACATCAAATTTCATCTTAAAAATAGAAAAGATGTTGTAAAAAGTTGTTTTTAATAAAAACAATCACTTTAATTATATCAGATTAATTATTTCTACTCACTTTGATTATATCAGATTAATTATTTCTATTTATATATTTTTGTAGTGGATCATTTTCTCTCTATTGTATTGTTAAGAAATAATTAACAGAATTATTAACTTTATTGAGTGAGTGTTATATATATATGTGTGTGTGTGTGTGAGAGATACCCAGCTACGATCATAGATCAAACATGTGAAGAACATGATAGCTAGCAGTGCATGATTATATAATATATACATATATATATATATGATATGAAACATGATCAGGATGATCAGATTCTCTAGAGTCTCATAAGGATTCTTAAGACCTACAGTTTTATACATCTTGACCCTGGAAACTGGTTGTTCAGCAAACCAAGAGTTGGACTAAGTAAATAATTAACCAATATCGGTCCTATGATCTTGATATATGCCACCTAATTGGATGGGCGGCTTAAAACGAGATATCCCAGTCTCGTGCGACGGCAGTAATTAATTGGAGAAACAACCCATTCTGGGATGGATTTGATAATGTGAAACCATAATTTATTTCAAAAAAACTTAATTTAGAAGAAACTGACCATCCTCTCAAATGGGTTGATTGACAGCACCTGACAAATCATCCGTCCTTGTCCATCAACCCAACCTTGATGGTAGGGTAGTTCATTTATTTTACTTTTTTTTTCTGTAACTTTTCAAAAATTTATTCAGTAACCTTAATTGGATTATTGGTCCGCTTGATTTGGAGATGAGATAAATTGAGATGAGTTTGGTTTATTTTTTAATATTATTATTATTTTGAGATTTGAAAAATGTGTGTTGGAATTTGAAAAAGGTGTATTGGGATTTGAAAAAAATGTATAAAAATTTGTGTTTTGTATAAAAAATTATAAAAATATAATGATGAAATGAAAGTGAGTTGAGATGAGCTCAACCCACTTCCTAATCCAAGCAGCCCCTAAATCTTATTTAACTCATTTTATTTTATTATTATTATTTTTTAAAATTTTTAAACTTTTTTAAAATTTTATACAAAATATAATAAATAATTCAACAGTTTTAAATTCCAACATATTCATAATATTTAAAACTAATATTTTAATAATATTTTATTTAACTTAACTTAACTCAACCGGATATCCAAACACACTTTAAAAGTTGATTTTTTTTGAATGGTTGTTAGTAAATTTTTTTTAATAATTAAAAATGTAAAAAAAATAGATTTTAATTATTAAAAAAATAGATAAAAGAAAATAAAAAAAGTCAAATTAAATATATTATAAAATAGTAAAAATGTGAAAAGAGAATAATAAACTTATCATTATCCTATATTAATAAGTGGTTGAAATTTATATATAGAACTTGGTATAAACTAATCCTTGTTAAGGAATCCTGATCCATGAAATTCACCTACACAAGTAATTTTAAGGAGTTAATTGTACGTAACTTTGACTAGTTGTATAGCCTTGTAGGTAAAGATAATAGTTGTAGAAGCATGACACGAGATAAAGTTTAAAATTAATGAGATTTTATAGACTTTTGCAAAAATAAAAGAATATTTTCAGTGAGAAAGATCTTTATTGCGATTTGAGAAAGTCGTTGAGTTGTGGAAAATATAGATAGGACAAAAGTTGTTCTTTTTAACGGAAATCAAAGTAGATTGTTTTGATTAAAATTTATTTTAATGATTATTTAGAAACGCTTCAACTGTCTAAAAAAATTGGGAAGTGATGTAAATAATATAATTATATAATATATTTTATAATAAATTTTAATTTCCCATTTTGTAAAATTTTTTATACACTCAATACTTTATAAAAATATCCTTTATTTAACACATTATGTGTTGTATAATTGTGATATCATTTTTCAAAAAAATCTATTGTAAAATAAATTTAACATAATAAATAAAATTATGTTAATTTATAAATATATTTTTTCTAAAATCTAGTAGCATGCGTGACATGCATTTTTCTTTGGCCAAAGATACTTGAATTGAAGAAAATCTTTGAAAAGAAAAAATGAAAAGTTTTGGTTCCCTCACCTAGGTTTTAGATCACCTGATTATCAGCTTTGAAACTAGGAGATTTGGGTAATCAATTGAGGTGATATGATACAAGTTGAAATGAAATTTAAAAATTAAATAAAATCTTACTAAAATATTAATTTTTAATATTAATTTTGTTTTAAATTTTTAAAAAATTAAATTATTTATTATATCTTATTTAAAAAATTTTAAAATTATAATAGTTAAATAAGACGAAATAAAATGAAGAGTCAATATATTTTTATATCAAAGCTCTCCATATATATGTTGTCTCATTCCCGTTTGGATTTTGAGCTAACTAAAGTTAAAAAGATCACTTGAAGTCTTTTTGAATTATAGTGAGTTGAAAATGTGGAGTGAGTTTTTTGGGAAATTATTTAAGATAAATTCAAATATGTTTAGATATTAAAATGAGTTTAAATGTATTTATGAAAAGTTAAAAAATATTGTGATTGAGTCATGTATATATGTGTTAAATTAAAAAAGATTGTAGATCTTACGTATAAAGAAATTTTGAATTGAGATAGATTTAATAATTTGATTATTTGAGAATTATGTATAATTTAGATATTATATTGAGATTATTAAAATTAACTGGACTGTTAGAACTATAAAGAAATTATATAAAAATAAATTTATAAACTCACATGGTTTCATATATATGATATATAAAATCTATTTTATAATAAAAATAATTTTATAATCTGATAAAATACCTCAAATTATATTAAATTATAAATTTATTTTTATATAATCTACTTATAACTAAGGCCTATTTGTTTATTGAGATAAAACCAAAACTCTAAAATATATCTCAAATCCATTATTATATTTTTTTTAAATCTCTATATAAAATATAATAAAAAATTTAATTTTTTCAAATTTCAAAATATATTTTTTAAATCTCAAAATGAAACTAAGATTAAAAAAATATTTTGTAATAATATTTTATTCTTTTTAAAATTTTTATTCTATTTTATTTTATCTCATCTTATCTCTAAAAATAATTTAAACTAAATATTTTAGCATATTTTATCTCTAAAATTAAACTGAACCGAAACAAGCCCAGTCAGCAAGTTCCCAATCGCTCTTAAAACAAATCATGTAGGACAATGAAACTGCGTTTTTTTAAGAATTATATTTGTCTCGTCAGTAGTCTGGCAGAACTGTTTCTAATTTGTTTTTCCCATTGCCAAGAGAATCTCTCTCTCTCTCTCTGCGTCTTCTAGCTAGAGAGTATTGGCTACTGACTAGTCTATAATGCAACCTCACGTGCAACACGCTGTAGCTTTCTTTTTTGTTATTTTGATTATTGCTTTATAAAAGGCTCTGGACATCTGCTCTTTCTCCATGCTCTGGATATAGAGTAGATATAATAGATATAAATGATGGAAAGGTAAATTTGTTTGATCTGTTGGGTACGTAGTACGTAGTTGTTTTTTGGGCTCGTCAAAAGTTGCTTTTTTTCTTTGTTTTTCTGTGCGAAGTTTCCAGTTTTGTTGGTATTATATTAAGTAGGTCTATTCCCTAAACTTTATCCCATAAAAAAATGGCATTAGAAGCAGTAGTTTATCCACAAGATCCATTTAGCTATGGCTGCAAAGACTTCTACTACTTTGGAGGAGGAGGAGGACTCTGGGGCTATGAAAATCTGGCTTTACAAGAAGAAGTTCAAGATTCAGCCTTTCTTGGGGTTTCCCACCACAACATGATGGTTAACATAGAGGAAGGCGTTCATAAGCATGCAAACTATCTAGACTCATCATCTCCTTCACTTATGCAGAACTTTAAGGAGTATTACCGGGATCCCAATTCATCTAACTCCCCCGAGACCTGCACAGATGATCAATCTTTCGCCGGAGTAGTCCCGGCGGCGACGACAAGCCGGCGCAAGAGAAGGCGCACAAAGAGCAGCAAGAACAAGGTGGAGATCGAGAACCAGAGGATGACCCACATTGCTGTTGAGCGAAATCGTCGTAAACAGATGAACGAGTATCTCGCTCTTCTCCGCTCCTTGATGCCACCTTCTTATGTCCAGAGGGTGAGTCACCTTTTTCTTTTTATCTTTTCCATTTCATTAGAAATATTTTAGTTGATTATATTGAAGTAATTCATGATCTTGATGTGGTCTATAGATTATCAAATTATCTTTATTATAATGCAGATTATATATAGCCACCTCTGTTTGTGACGTAATACTCTTCCTTTTTCTGCATAAATTCATGCCTTTTTTTTATATGTATTATATATAGAGTGACCAAGCATCCATAGTAGGAGGTGCCATTAATTTTGTGAAGGAACTAGAGCAGCTGTTGCAGTCCATGGAGGTCTGCAAAAGGAGAAAAGAAGAACAAGAATCTCAATCTTCTCCACCTTTTTCTCAGTTTTTCATCTTTCCACAATTCTCGACGAAACTTCACTGCAACAAGTCGTCTGCTACAGATCATCAAAAAGAATCCAAGGGGCAAAACATGAATGATCATGAGTACTGTGCAGCTGTTGCAGACATAGAAGTGAACATGGTGGAGAGCCATGCAAACCTCAAGATACTGTCGAAGAAAGTACATCCCAGACAACTTTGGAAGATGTTGTCTGGGTTTCAAATTCTGAGACTCACTGTTCTCCACCTTAATGTTACCACTGCTGCTGATCAGATGGTCCTCTATTCGTTTAGCGTCAAGGTTAGTATTCATTATTCAATTCAATGGAATATATATTTCAATATTTTTAATTAATATTATTTTTTATTTTATTTTTGCCAATTTTACAGCTCTAATATTGAAAAGAAAAACTTTTCTGATGAAGATATGCTTAATTGTTTTTTAAAATGGGGATCAGGTTGAGGAAGGCTGCCAAATGAATACGGTAGATGAAATAGCAGCTGCTGTTAATCAATTGCTACGAAGAATTCAAGAAGAAGCTGCTTTCATCTAAAGCCACCTCTCTCTCTCTCTCTCTCTGTCTCTCTCTCTCTCTCTCTCTCTCTCTTTGTAATTGGTGTTCTCTTCCTTTCAGAATGAATTGATCACATTTTGTAATTGCTCTCTCTCTCTCTGCAATTGCTACGAAGAATTCAAGAAGAAGCTGTTAATCAATTTGTTTCTAGTTTTCCTTGATAAAACAAAGATTTTACGCAACACAATTTTTTTTATTTTTTTATTTTCTATATCAAAAAATAAAGAAGAAGCTGTTTTACTTTTTTTCGCATTTTTTGAAATATATTAATTAAAAGTTAAAACCGATGAATTTTCAATTTTGTTTTCTATTTGTTTTGATAAATGATTTATACAGTACGTCTCTTCTGCAAGTCCGTGTATACTTAAAAAAAAAAAAAATTGAAACTCATATTAAAAATCAATTTTTATAGTAGATTTTATTTCTTAAAAAGTTGAAATTTATCCGATCGATCGATCAAATGATATCTTGGAATTCTTACTTGAAACAAATGATTTAAACTGATAATGAGGTCAAATTCGAAAAGAAAGTGTTTTGTTTTTTAATTCATGATTAACAGTGCAAACATAAATAAAACTTGTTTAATAAAATAATTAGCTGCTTTGTATTTTTGTTAAGAACCATTGAACCAAGTTTCAAAGCTGAAGTTGAACCCGGCACCGCCCATTTAATTCCACCTTGATTACTCTTGCTTTCAAGATGATTGAGACATTAGGAACTTAATTCTGCCGGAACATGTACAATTCAACGCGCGGCGCCGACTTGCCATGCATTTTATGTGATGACTTTTTGACCTTCTCAGTTAATTATTTTATTAAAATTAACTAGTTTTAAATAAGTAATTTTTTTTATAAATATATATATAAATTATAATAAAAATTATAAATATATAATTATAACAATTACTTATAATTAGAATTTTATTGCTGGAAAAATAAATATTTATAATCAGTTAATTATAATAATTCATTATAACAAAAATAATTATTTTCGTAACGAGCAGTAGTGGCTCGCAACTGGACTGACTACCTCTACTCATAAAACTTTTAGAAATTGAAAAAATAAAATAAAATCCATTCAGGTCGCTGAAGATCGATTCACTGCGTTCCTAACTTGCTACGGTACTGCATTCGGCCAAAGTCACCTTGAGCGGGTAGCTAGCTAGATAATAGATATGGCCATATTTATGATTCAAGATATTATGTGGACTGCCAATATATATATATATATATATATATATATATATATATATATATTTATGATGATTAGTCTTTATTTAAATAATGAGAAAGATTAAATAAGATAAAAGATAAATATTAAATAAAATAATTTTTAAATAATAATAAAATATCTGAATTAATATATCTTATAGAATTTCGTAAAAAGAGAAAATAAATTGAAAAAAATATTTAAAATTAAAGTATTATTATAATATTATTTTAATATTATTTTTGTTTTAAGATTTGAAAATTTTGAAATATTTATTGAATTTTGTTTGATAGTTTGAGAAAATTTTAATAATTAAATAATAATTAGATGAAAAGGTTAAAAATTAAAAATTAAAAAATATTGCATATATTTATTTGTTTGGATATTGAGATAAAGTACTTTGAAAGGACTTTACTATCCAAGCCAACCTGAATCATTTTCGTAATGAGATGTGTTGTGGTCTGGATTGGTGTAAAAAGAAATCTCACACCAATCCAATTAAGATGGAAATTAGAAATCTTAAAGTGAAAATAGAAGAGCTCCCCCCAACACCACCCCCCCAAAACCCAAAATTTCCCTCCCTTGCATTTTCTCCCCCAAAATTTCGAACCCTGCTTCTTCTCTCCCATAGACCCTTGCCGCGAATACTTCCCCAAGTTTCAGGCCCTGCTTCTTTCAAGTCCTAGTTCTAAAATTTTCTCGAGTTAGTGAAGAAATAGCCATGGCTATAACTGAAAAAGAAAACATTGATGTTAAAAATTAGTTCATTTACGAAGACATCATTTCTAAAACTTAGATGGAAATTAGAACTATAGTCTTTCTTCAGAGCTGTCAGCTGGAAACTAGAACTTGTTTCATATATAGTGTTGGGATCGGCGGAAACTCACAAATAATATGGAGACCAAAATATAACGTGGTTCGGCCAATTTAGCTTACGTCCACACACACAAAGAAGAGAATTTGTATTAAACAATAAACCAATTATTTACAATAGTTTTTCTCTTCTAATCTCTCCAACGGACCTCACCTCCGACTCTCTGCTTCTCATTACAATCTTACATGTATTTATAGGAGAAATAAATAATGTGAACATGTAATGACGGTGAAATTTGAAATTCCGGCGGCCTACATTTTCAGGCGGCGCCTACCTTCCGGTTGCTTCTATTCGGTGCCTAACATCATCCTCCAGAAGCCTCCAGCTTCTTCATTTGCATGTGTTGATTTCTAACAATCTCCCCCTCAACACCAAATGGAGGATATCCTGACACATTTTAATTCAAGGTACTTAACCTGGCTATGTTTCTACATAACTCAAGTTTTTCGTATGTGACTACCTTCGTTAGCATGTCCGCTGGATTCTCCTTTGTATGGATCTTTACAAGTTTCAACAGCTGTTGCTCCATTACTTCACGTATCCAATGATACCGAATATCGATGTGCTTTGTTCGGGAGTGATACACCGAGTTTTTACTTAGATCAAGAGCACTTTGACTATCACAATAGATTCTGTACTCTTTTTGACTGACTCCCATTTCTTGGAGGAACCGCTTTAGCCACAACATTTCCTTTCCTGCTTCTGCTATAGCAATGTACTCTGCTTCTGTTGTAGATAAAACCACACATTTCTGCAGTTTGGACTGCCATGATATAGCTCCACCTGCAAATGTGTAAATATATCCTGATGTAGATTTTCTACCATCAAGATCACCTGTCATATCAGCATCTGTATAGCCATCCAAGACTGGGTTAGCTCCCCCGTAACACAAGCACAACTTTGATGTACCTTTAAGGTACCTGAGAATCCACTGTACTGCTTTCCAGTGTTCTTTCCCTGAATTTGAAAGAAAACGGCTCACAACTCCAACAGCGTGAGCGATGTCAGGTCTGGTACAAACCATGGCGTACATTAAACTTCCTACTGCTGAGGAGTATGGTACTGTAGCCATTTCTTGAACCTTTTCTGGTGATGAGGGACATGAGCTTTTGCTCAATTTGAAGTGATTAGCCAGTGGAGTACTGACTGGCTTTGCTTTCTCCATGTTGAACCTTTGTAGTATTTGTTCAACATACTTTTCCTATGACAGCCATAGCTTCTTTTTCTTCCTGTCACGAGTGATCCTCATTTCCAAAATCTGTTGGGCAGGTCCTAAGTCTTTCATCTCAAAGACTTTGGAGAGATCCTTCTTTAGCTTCCTGATAATGGATGGATCTTTTCCAATAATCAGCATGTCGTCAACATAGAGCAGTAACATCACGAAGTCACCTTCTGAAAATCTTCGGATGTAAACGCACTGATCTGCAGCAGTTTTCTTGTAGTCATGACTCATCATGAATGAGTCAAACTTCTTATACCACTGTCTGGGAGCCTGCTTCAAACCGTAAAGGCTCTTTTCCAACTTGCAGACCAAATGTTCCTTTCCAGGAACTTGGAAGCCTTCTGGCTGCTCCATGTAAATTTCCTCATCAAGGTTGCCGTGAAGAAATGCTGTCTTCACATCCATCTGTTCAAACTCCAAGTCAAGACTTGCCACCAATCCGAGTACCACTCGAATTGAAGTCATCTTCACAACAGGTGAAAATACCTCATCAAAGTCGATTCCTTTCTTCTGCTGGAATCCTTTGACGACCAAGCGAGCTTTGTACTTCACTTGCTTGCCATCATTTTTCAGCTTGAACACCCATTTGTTTCTCAGTGCTCTCTTATCATTTAGAAGTTCCATCAGCTCATAAGTCTGATTCTTCTGTAACGAGTTCATCTCATCCTGCATAGCCTGCATCCATTTGTTGCTATCTGGATGAGATATTGCCTCCTGGAAGTTTTCTGGCTCCCCCTGATCTGTAAGAAGAATATAATCTGATTCTGGATATCTTCGTGACGGAATCAACAATCGCCCTCTAGAGGATCTGTCTTGCTGAGGTTGATCACCTGACAACTGTGAAAACTCTGCAGTTTCTGATGGAGAAGGCAACTGCTCCCTCTGCTCAGTGGTGGTTTCTCCGTTGTCAGTATCCTCTTCTTCTTCTGGGGAAACTTCCTGTCTATCTTCAGTATTTGAAACAGACTGAAGTGGTAGTGAACTCGGAGCTGGTTCTGGAGCACTTGGAGTTATTTGTTCTGATCCAAACATCTGGTCTTCATGGAACACTACGTCCCTGCTTCTGATGACCTTCTTTGCTTTTGGATCCCATAATCTGTATCCAAACTCTTCATCTCCATAGCCGATGCAAAAACATGGAGTAGACTTTTCATCAAGTTTCTGTCTTTTCTCCTTGGATACATGTGCAAATGCTTTGCACCCAAATACTCTTAAATGAGAGTATGAAATCTTGCGGCCTAACCACACCATCTCTGGGACTTCGAACTGTAGTGGAACTGACGGTGTTCTGTTGATCAGGTAACATGCTACTTTTACTGCTTCACCCCAGAATGGCTTAGGCAACTTTGCCATACTCAGCATGCATTTCGTTCCACAATGGTCCGGTTCATCCGTTCTGCTACACCATTGTGTTGTGGGGTGTAGGGGACACTCTTCTCGTGTCTGATGCCATGTCTAGAGCAGTATTCTCTGAACTCTCGAGAAGTATATTCACCTCCATTGTCTGTCCGGAGGCATTTAAGCTTCTTGCTAGTTTCTCTTTCTACCATGGCATGAAAGTTTTTGAATTGCTCAAAAACTTGATCTTTCCTTTTTAGGAAATACACCCACACTTTTCGTGAAGTATCATCAATAAAAGTAACAAAATATTTGTTACCTCCAAGTGATTCAACTTCAAAAGGACCGCAAACATCAGAGTGTACCAAACTCAATAACTCTGATCTTTTTCCAGCAGATGTCTGGAATGAAACTCTATGTTGTTTACCAAATAAACAGTAATCACAAGGATTGAGAGCAATACCTTTGTTTATTGTAATCAATGCTTTCTTTGCAAGCATAAACACCCATTTTTCTCCCATGTGGCCAAGTCTCCGATGCCACAAGTTTGGTGATGTATCATCTTCAGCTACATTGAGACTGTTTGCACATATCTTAGCACTTGATTTGTACAAAGTGCCACAGACATGTCCCCGTGCAACGACCATTGCTCCTTTCTTCAATTTCCAAGTATTGTTGCTGAAGATGCTCTCGTAACCCTGTTGATCAAGGGTTCTTATAGAAATTAGGTTGAGTCGAAGATCGGGTACGTGCCGAATGTCATTTAGCACCATAGTACAGCCAACACTAGTTTTTATCCTGACATCTCCAATGCCCACGATTTTTGAGAAACTCAAATTTCCCATCTTGACTGTACCGAAGTCTCCTGCCTTGTAAGTAATGAAGAAATCCTTACAAGGAGTGGCATGATAGGATGCTACTGTATCTATTACCCACTCGGTTTCCTCGTTTGAAACGTGCAAGCAAGATTCTTCACCAGCGGAAAGGAGTACACAATCTCCAGAAAGCGTCACTGCAGCTTCACCTTCTTCGTGCTTTGACTGATTGATTGGCTGATTTTGCTCCTTCTGCAGCTTTCGGCATTCTCTTTTAAAGTGACCTTCAATACCACAATAAAAGCATTTTCCCTTCTTTCGCTGTTTACCGCGACTTTGGGATCTCCCTTTACTTTGACTTCTGTTCCTTTCTCGACTTCTACCTCTACTATTTCTCTGATGCCTTCCTTCTGTTACAAAGGCATCTGTCTCGTCTCCTCCAATCTCCTTTCGTCTAGCCTCTTCATTAAACAAGGCGTCTATCACCATTGACATGGCGAGCTTTCCATCTGAAACTCGTTGGTGTGTGCGGCCACTGAGATGCCGCTTTTGAGTTTCAAGTTGACAAGGCGTCTCATTAGTAATGCCTTGTTTCGAGCAGTTTTTGCCTGGTACATGCTTTCCAGCTTTTTCCATAGCTGATAGGCATCCGTTTCCTGTGCAACATGATGAAAAACACTATGGTCAATCCACTGCCGGATCTGACCAATAGTTTTCTTATTCAACTTATGTCAGTCTTTTTCCGCTACATCATCTGGCTTTATGCTTTTCTCTTCAATTGGATCGAAGATATCTTTACAATTCAGGAGATCTTCCATTCGAGGTCTCCATAGTGCGTAATTTGTAGATGTTAGCTTGATCCTCGCACTTGCTCCCGAGTCCTCCATCAGTTCGGCTTTAATCTTTGATTTGAGTGACCGTTTCTCAACGTTCGGAGTTGAATCTCAATAAACAGAGCTCACCGTTGCGTCTGGAACGGTGGAAAACCTTGGAAACGACTCTTGTCTCGTTCCAAACCGATCAAAATTGTGCTGAAAACCTAAAAAATAAGAAAAACAGAATATTCCCCACCATTCACCGGAATATTCTCTCCGGCCACCGGAATATTCTCTCCGGTTACCGGAATATTCTCTCAGTCACCGGAATATTCCTGCACCAGAATATTCTTGCCGACGACGGAATATTCTTGCCAGTGACGAAATATTCTTTCGGCGACGGAATATACCAACGGAATATTCTTTATTCGTTTTGGTACTGTAGCAGGTCGGAAACCGGGTCAAACCGGTTCGGGTCGGATCACCCGGATTTAATGGGTCGGAGCTTGTCTTCTTCACTACGCGCGCGTGGGGCGCGTGGGTCCCGTTGCCGGCGCGTGGCCGTCGCCGAGTTGGTGCGTGTGGAGCGTGTAGCTTCGTCCGGTGTCCGTTTGAGACGAAATTTTCACCAAAATTTTCGTCTTGACCTGAGGAATCTGATGGTATCCTCCAAACTTGATTTCGATCAAGTTTAAAAATGGGTCTCTCATGAAAATTCACAAATCCGGCCTCCTACCGGCTCTGATACCACTTGTTGGAATCGGCGGAAGCTCACAAATAATATGGAGACCAAAATATAACGTGGTTCGGCCAATTTAGCCTACGTCCACACACACAAAGAAGAGAATTTGTATTAAACAATAAACCAATTATTTACAATAGTTTCTCTCTTCTAATCTCTCCAACGGACCTCACCTCCGACTCTCTGCTTCTCATTACAATCTTACATGTATTTATAGGAGAAATAAATAATGTGAACATGTAATGATAGTGAAATTTGAAATTCTGGCGGCCTACATTTTCAGGCGGCGCCTACCTTCCGGTTGTTTCTATTCGGTGCCTAACATCATCCTCCAGAAGCCTCCAGCTTCTTCATTTGCATGTGTTGATTTCTAACATATAGTTCCTTCCATAACACCCTAATCTCCAATTGAGATCCAGACCAAGAAGCTCCAAATAAAAAATCCACAATCAAAAATCTCTTTAAACAAAGAAAAGAGAGTATGAAATTCGGACCAAGAGGCTCCAAACCAAAATCATAAGGACTAAATCGCACAAGGGATGAATCGCAGGGACTAAATCGCGAAAGGGAGGTCTGGGGACATGACACCAATCCGGTGCTTCTTGCTCTATTCTTTTGCAAAGTAAAACGTTACGTGGCGATTTATGATTGGATGGTGCAAAAACCCTTGCTGCACCAATCCGGATGCTATATCTTCCCTTTCGTAATAAATGATCCTATAAAAGGGATAGATAACGATCCGATTTTTATTTTTATTTTTATTTTTATAATGTAAGGATTCCTATTTAGCTAGTTTGGGTGTCTTCTTTTGAATGATGCGAATAACCAGCTAATTTATACGTGAAATAATTTGGGGCCCCATTATTGGGGCCTTTTGCGTTCTCATAGGTTTATTTAAATAGAAAAAAAAATGAAAAATAATTTAAATATATTTTATTTGTACATCCTCTTTTATCATTTTTATGAATAAAAATAAATTATAAAAAAGTGTAAAATAATTTTTTCCAATTTATACCGAATCTTGAATAAAAGATAAAAGTTTATATCCGCATCACAAAGATTCTTAGATGATTTATGTTCTGTCTTTAGGGGAAAACGAGAGCTACAAAGGCTAGGTAGAAGACAAGAAAGACAGAACCTAGCTAAATGCCATGCATGCTCAATTCATTAAGATGATCGTTACTAAAAATTTTATATGGAGTCATTTTTTCATAATTTTTTATACATTTTATTAATGTATTTGATTGTATATTTTTTTAATATAAAATAATTATTTTAATCAATCACATAATTAAGAGCATTAGTATTAGATCCATCAATTTTTTTTTTCAAAATTTAATCAAAAATATAAGTTTGATAAAAAATTAATATCTGATCTATATCCATAATTCCACATTAGATACATCATAATTTAATTCATCAAAATAATATTATAATAATATAATAATATTTTTTTAATAAAGTAGAGAGAGAAAAGAGAGAAAAAATGGGAAGAATGAAATACTTTAAATAATTAATTTGGAGTATAAATAGTGATCCTTCAAAAGTAAATGATGAACTTAAATTATTATAATTCAAAGTTTGAGAGTATAGAATTTGATAAGTCTAATGTAAGATTATTTTAAATAAAATAATCAAATTTATATTTAATGAATCCAATCCAACATCAATGAATAGAATACAAAAAATAAAAAAAGGTACATAAGAGATCAACTCATTCGTTCCATTCATTCATTCAATGCATGCATGCAGTGATCATTGACTGATACCCTTACTACTTTAGCAGCGTAGAAATAATATTTGGACAAATGTCAATCATGTCCTCATCTCTCCTCATAATAAATTAAGGTCCCCACATGAATCCCATATCTTAAAACCTTAAAATTTTAAGAACAGTAGCAGCAAGTTCCTGGAACATACATGTACATCTGGTTATAATTAAATATTCCAACAGATTCTTTTTCCCTAGTACTAGCTGTACTTCTGCTGAGTTACATAAGTAGAACCGAAGAAATTTCGTGAACTGATCTGAATCATTCGAAGTGATTCAGGTTTTTGAAAACAATGATATATATTACAACAACATGATATATATATATATACATATATATTATATATATGTTTAAAAAAAGAAATAGAAGGGGGGGAAAGGACAAGATCAGCATCTTTAACACGATATCATAATGTCAAAATTCAAGCAGACATGCAGGTTGTGTGGCGCCTTTTCTTTGTTCTTAGCTCAGGATTTTAAAAATTTTGCTGAAATGGGAAATTTGCTAGAAGGAGTTAGGATCAAGTGCTGTCAGCTTAGTTTTTATCGTGTTTATATTGAGATGGATTCTCAAATTCTTGTTAGCTAGCTAGCTAGCTAGCTTACTAGGAGAGTTTGCAATATTTGATATCTTGAAGATTTTTCAGATGAGATTCAGTCTTGTCTGGGAAGCTTGAAATATAGAATGAGTCATGTGTTTCATGAAAGAAATATGTGTGGCTGGTTATTTAGCTAAGCAGGGGGTTAAGGGCTAGACATGGATTGGATTGATAATAGCGATATGTTGTGGAAGGTCTCCTTCCCATGGATAAAATTGGTGTCCCTTATCTGAGGATTTCATCTTGAGGTATTTGTTTAATTGTTACTGCATTTCTTTGATTGTTTAATAATGGTCCAAAACATTCTCTCGATACTTTTTTTGTTTTTTACTTGATGATTAAAACTTATTTTTGTATTGATGTTGTGAGTTTTATAATTTATATATATATATATATATATTTAAGAATATTTTAAAAATGTATGAAAAAAAGCAAAAAATAAAATACATTGTTGGGACCCAAATTTGGATCCTGACTAGGTGGCTATAGAGCATTCCATTAAGATATGTTTTTAAATGTACTATGAAGTAATTTAGATGCACGAGTTTAACTTCTTTTTTATATATATATATAAAAAGTAATAGATTCTATCAATTAATATGATTTTGTATTCTAAACATAACCATAGTCAATCATGAAAAACAAAAGATATTCCACAAAGGAATTCGATCTCAAACTGGCCTAGTATATATTTAGCAACTTGTGATTCTATAAACCATGAAAACAAGTTTTTATCTCTCTTTTCTTTTTTCCAAAAAATATAGGGTTCAGTTGCTTGCAAGATTAAGCAATAGATCCCTCGTAGCATTAGCAATAGATTCGTCAAGATTTTCCTTCAAAAAATTTAAATTTGCATAGTACACTTTTAAATGATTAGTATTTAAAAGTTACATAAAAAAATTTTTTTATTCCCTTCTTCTTATTTCTTTATTTTTAATTAAATATAACTAGATTTTTTTTTTATGTTGTAAATTTATATATTTTTTTTAAAAAAAAATTGATATATCCATTACTGATGCTCTCACAAATCACAATAATCCAGGATTCTATCTGTCCATTTGTATATTAATCAACTTGTTTTCCATTGGGCTAGCCTGCTAGGTAGCTTTTGGGATTCTCCGGCTTTTAGATACAAAGTTCTAAGGCCTGACATCTGCCCATCTTGGGTAGGTACTGAGAAAAATTAAAGCTTATAGATTGGGCCATCACATCTTCGTTTGCAATTAAAGATGAGTTTCTTGGTCCAGCTACGTAGCGAGCAAGAACAGAAAAATAAAAGGAAAATTATTTATGTCCAGGACCATAAATTCTGAGCAAGCTTACGAAAATTTCACATTTTAGAAGAAGAATTGGAGTTCTAAGATTAGATAATCAAGATTTTTCGACACATGTTACTCACAAGATTTATTCGTTCATTTAAGACACAGCTAAAGTATTTCATCTTATCTCATCATTATAATTTTATTAATTTTTTATATAAAATAAAATAAAAAATTAATTTATTTCAATATTATTTTAATTTATTATTTCAATATTATAATTTATTTCAATATTATTTTAAAATAATAATAATATCATAAATATAATATTTTAATATTATTTTATTTACTTTTAATTTAAAATCATTTTATTTCATCTTACTGTCCAATTGGTACCTTAATTAATTATCGTTACTTGTCAAAGACTTTCATGAAAAAATTCACAAGAAGAAACATAGCCGAAAAAATTAAACCAAATTTGGCTAATAAATAGAAATCAAAATTATACATATATATATAATAATAATAATTCCTGCACTAGAAATGGGTGAAGTGCAACATCCATAGAGCAGGTAGCTAGGCTTACATCATCTTGACTCTTGATACTTTTGAGACTTGAAAGTCAGATAATGCCATGTTTAAGAAAACTAGCAACAGAAGCAATCCCATGATTTTAATGAGGTTTGGAAGGTGTGGTGGTTGAGATCGATGGCTAACTGGTTTTGGATATATATGGTTGAATATTTCCATTGGAAATGTGTGTGTGTGTATATATATATATATATATATATAAAATATTGCAATCTTCCTATGGACACCATAACGTATGCATGAAAGATGAAATAGTATTGAAAAAAGACGTTGAAATAAGACTAGAAACCATCCACTCCTGATGTTTTTGGAGGGCCAGCCCAACATTGTGCACTTTTGTTGAATGATTTTGTTGGGATTTTCGGGCTTCTGTTTAGCCTAAACAAAAAGGGATAATGACAAGAAGAGATCGATCAGTTTCTTGTGAAGATCAGTAAAAAGGATTTTATGCATATCTTGTTGCTTCTGTTTTATGTGATCTTATATTCCAAGCAAATATCAATCTCCAGGCCATGCAACATGACAGCCAAGAAACTTTTGTCTTGTTTAGGAAGAATATATATCATTTTGATATCAATGAATTCCATGTTTTTCCAGGAAGTTAAAAAAGGAGATTGCAGATCTTCAACTTCGTTTATTTTTGTAAATAAAATAAGATGAAATAAGATGAGTTAGATTAAAATTAAAAAATTAAATAAAATATTGTTAGAATATATATATTTTTTAAATGAAGTTAGAATATATTTTTTTAATATTATTTTATATAAGAATTTAAAAAAATTATAACGATGATTAGAAGAGATAAAATAAATAAAATAAGATGAATTGAAAGAATTTATATAAGAAATGACGGAGAGGACTGCAGAAAGACTCAAAAATTGTTTGATGTAAACCACAAATATACACCCAGGCCATACATACAGTACAGGATCCAAGGATTAGAATACGTGCAGAAAATAAAAATACTTTCACAGATCCTTTGTCATTGAATAGAACAAAAGCCAAAAGCCAAAATCAATTGTAGTTTTCCTTTGCAAAGAAATCGATGGATATAGCAGCAATGACAAAGTATATTGTACTTGCAAACTCATGTAGTGATCACAACCTTTTATTATTGATTAATAGAAGAAGCCAAAGCCAAAATCCAATGTGAACCCCTTATGAGCTTTTGAGGCATCAGTTCTATTCTGCATTCACATTTGTGATACAGAAAGACTTCTTCCTCTGATCATCTTCAGACTTTGAAACTACAGGTAGCACCTAAACGCAAGCTAGCGCAGTCAACTTCTCGCAAGAACTCGATCGCCTCTTTTTCCTAATAGCTTCCTTTTTACTTCACCCGGCTTGTTGAGAGCATATAGGATATCGATCCCAGCATCTCAAGTTTCTAACTTCGAGCTGTTTTAAGAAAAAATATGTGAGAAAAAAAAAAATTATAAAGATAGAATTTTCATCAGGCGCTGGTGATATTTCAAGGGCGAAAACCTCCCACTACTGCAAAAAGATCTTTTCATGGAAACAGGCCTTATGTGCAGACACTGCTCAATTGAAGAGTGAACCATTAATCTATGAATGCTCGAGTACTGCTTACCAACTTTCTTCTGTATAACATGCAGATGGGACTTTTCAGCTTCCTCCATTTGATTGATAATTGAGCTTCCTTCAGAATCCATTGGAACTGACCTTCTCACCTCTATGCCATTTTCCAGATGATCCTTACAGTTATCCGTTGCATCATGATTTCCACTGCAGTTCACACCCTCTTTTGGTATACTTTCACCATTAACACGTACTATTTCACCTTCTTCTGCTATCAATCCAGCCCGGTTCTCAGACATCTCACGGTTTCTTACCTGATAATCATGCAATTCAGCATCATTCTCCGAGTTCGTCATTTGGGTCTGTTCATTTATATCCAAATTATTTACATTCTGATCTGCAGAAGCTGGAGGATGCCCAACAATGTCTAGAGTCACAGTTTCATTCACAATATTGGCACGGCACAAAGGACAGTTGGTGTGAGACCTCAACCAAGTATCAACGCAAGGAAGATGAAAGGCGTGATTACACTTAGGCAAAAGCCTAAGCGTCTCGTCTTCCTGAAACTCGTTCAAACATACAGAACACTCCGTCCCTTCAATCAACCCTTCATTCTTCTTGTACTTGCAAACAGTAATCGAACTTATAACTGACTGTTGCAGACCAACAGTAGTGATGAACCATATGGGGTGATGATCAGCGGCCCGATCAGTAGTCTCGTCGAGAAACTCTTGATCTGTGCCGTCCGATTGGGAGGCCGGTGCCGCGGCCGGCGCTCCATTATTTCTCCGGCTGCCCCAACTGGGAAAGGATTTTGCTATGAAAACGTAGTAAGTGACAAGAACAAGAACGCCGGCGAAGAGGGAAAGTGGGATGATGAGGTAAGGTGAGAGTTGGAATGATTTTGAGTGATGGGAAACTGAGGGAGATGGAGGAGGAGGAGGTAATGGTGGGAAGTAGTAGTAATCAGGGAAAGGTTCACAGTTATAAAGTTCGCAGTCTGCAGTTTGGTTTGTTGAAGATAGTGCAGGGAAGAGTTTTCTTGGCTTCCTCGCCATTGGAGTGAAAAAAGGGCATCATAAAGGTGAAAAAGAGGCTAACATATATCAGAGAGATCTAGATCAGTACCCTCTTTGCCTTCAAAGGGAGGTTTTTTTTTTTTTTTTTTTTGACCAACTTTGAAGGGAGGTTTTAACTTTTGATTCGAATTAAAAAAAAAATGAAGAAAAAGATAACAAAACCAAACTCGATTTGAAAGGGAGATGTTAACTTATGCAAACTAAATAAAAATTTTCCGAATGGCCCATCAAAAAAATATAAAAAACTAAAGAGTTGATCATTTTTCAAAGGATCATAATAATAGGCTTAGCATTATTTTATTACTCACTTACCATTCATAATATATTTATTTTTTGTATTTTTTAAAGTATTTTTTTCATAATTTTTAATTATTAAGAAAAAATTTAAAAAATATATAATTTTATTTATAATTATTTTCTTAATTATTAAATAAAACTTTAAAAAAAACTTTTAAAAATAATAAAAAGATATAAGTCTATCGTCATTCTTTTTCCAAAATGCAAAAAGTTGATAAAGAAACATCCCTTTCAAAGGTCGAGTGGGGGGGATCATGTTGATGATATATCTATACGCGGTTGCCACTGGTCATGATCAAGAAGCTCCCAATTATTGCATTCCTTTGCCTAATAATTATTCTTTTGCATCATTTCTATTTCTTTTTTCTTTTGGTTGAAAAGTCATTCTTAAGTTTACAAATCAAGTTTGGCAGTTGGTTATAATTACCATCTTATGATCAGGAGTAATATAAGTTTTGGCTATTACTTCTCCAAACATAATGAAATTTTGAGAATTTTAAAAAAAATTTATGGGTTTTTATTCGGATTTTGTAAAATTGGATGAGAAGAGTTAAAAAAGTTGTTTACCTATAATTTGTTAAGATTTTTTTTTCAAAAATTGTTATAATTTTCATTTTTTATTTTTATTTTCACTAAAACCTTTGCAAATGATGGGAAAATTTAGTTTTAGTTGATTATTTATTATTTGCTGGAAAACCACATTAATCAAATTTGGCCTTAATTAGTTCAAGTTTTCGCAATGTTGTATATAACAATATTGTATTATTTTTAGCTCGAAGATAATTCATTGAAATTCGTAGATATATATGTATCTCCTCCGCCTTGGCCCGTCACTTACAACTAATTTATACTTAATTTTATATGATTAGACGATGAAATTGAAAATAATTAAAAATTAATCGTCATGCATGCAAAATGATTATATTGAACTTCTCATGCACCATCCTGCCATGCTTGCTGAGGTTACACAGTAATAAAGATCCGCTTGGCAGCTGAGTTGTAGTTATTATGTTTTAATGTTTGCTTGTAATTCGTTCATTTTGCTTTTAGTTTTTATGTTGTCAATTTGTAAGACTGGTTGTGCTTAATATATCACTTACCTTCAGAGAAAAGAAAAGAAAAAAAGAACTACTCATGCATGGTACTCAACCATGCACCAAACGTATTAACCATTAATTTTCAACATGATGAGATGAATAAGGCCATATGATTGATCAGATGAATATATTTCATATTATAAAGAAACTACTTATTATATCATCTAAGAAATTTAGAACTTAATCAAGTAATTTATTAGGATTAGTAATGATATAACTCTTTTACAACTCATTTTTTATCAACAACCAATGAAATGATCATATATATATATAAATACCAATCCAGCCATTAAAATTAAATTTAATATTACAAAATAATTATAATTATTTTGTAATATAATTAAGGAGTAATTATCTTCTATTATATATAAATAGAGAGTTGTTAAATAATTATAAGGTTATTATTTTCTATTTATAAGTTCAAGTTTATTTAAAAAACTATATGGATGAAACTAAATGAATTCATAAAATATTGTATTATCTAAATTTAAATTCAACCCGTGATCTTTGAATGCATGAAGTATTACTAGATATATAGAAGTACTTAAATATTATTTAATACTCGAGTACTCAATCACAATTCTAAATGCATCTCATAATTTTTTTAAAGCAAAAAAAAAAATAATAGACATTTTTTAGTACAATCTTTTATATATACAACCATTAATTTAAAATATATATAATTTTCTTGTCCTTTATATATACATGATGTTGATTTTTGTTCGCGCAGGTCACGTGGCATCGACTAACCAAGCCCCCAAAAAAAGAAAAAAACGAGTTAATTTTGCTAATTTCTTATTTCTCAAATTAAGACCGCACTTGTTATTATTTACAAGTGCATGCATGTATGTATGCATGTGAATGATTTTCTTAATCCCAGTTTCTTTCAGCTTTTCTTCTTCTACTACTTTGAATTTTGATCTTTATAACCTAATTTACTATATTCTATCATTTTCTTCATTCTTCTTCTGTACCTTTCCCTTTCCCTTTAATTCTTCTGCTTTACATTACGCGTACGTATCCTATTGTTTTCGTTATTTTATTGACTTTGGTTGCAAGTCCTAATCATGATGACTGCATTCTACCCTACAGTCGGTGCATGCGCTCAGTTTACGACTAATTATATGTAATTAGTTGTTCCATCAGCAGGCAATTTATATAATATAAGGCGCTGGTTATTTGAGAAATTCCATCACAACTAATCACATTTCATGAGAATGGTCATTCGTTATCATGTCAGAAAATTATTTATTTGTAATTATTTAATTATAACTAAATAACTATTTATAATTGACTATAAATAATTATTTAATCATAATTAAATAATCACAAAAACCTATTTCTCTTACCGTATATTTTTTATTTGAGAAATATTTTAGTTATAAATATATTATTATATGATGATATATAAAAGTAAATTAAAAAATTAGACATAATTTGATGTGGTATGTTAAATTCTAAAATTATTTTTTATCAACATAAAGTATCAGCAATAGATAATTAAATCTGATGAATCACGTAAAGTCAATATGTGAATTTGCGTGTTTAATTTTATATAATCTATTTGTACTTGTACCAATATTTCTCTCATAGATTTGTGTTTTTGCGGGTCATGTGAATGTTTAATTATTCTATTTGGAGCATGCGTATCCAACCAAACTAAACTAATATAATACTAATTAAAGAAAATGATATGATTTAATTAGTAATAAGTAATGTATATGTAACACCCACTTCCCCTATGCTAAGAAATGTCACGTGACTTTTCTAAAACTTTTAATTCGGCATAAAAATATTATTTGTATAAAAAAATTGAATAGTATTTGTTTTGTAATTCTGAAGTTCTAATAAAAATGTATTTCCAAAACATTAACTGAAATAATTAAATTTAAGCTTTTATTATAAAACACTAATTTATAAAAATTCTTAGAATTTCAAAAACTACTCGGTCTACTCTTGACATATCTGCTCGCATTGATTATTTTCCCCACTTGGGTGGTTTAAAAATATGAAATAAACTAAAATGATGAAATCCACCACAACGTGTAAATAATAATAATAGGAAATTTTCATAAATTTATACTAAGATCTAAAAACATGATTGTACATATTAATGCTCATATTATGCATGACTGAATTATCTGAATTAATTAACTAACTGACTTAAACTGACTGGTCTAAATTAACTAACTGATCTGACTGATTTAAACTATCTTACTTATTTAACTGAGTTGATTTAACTGAACTAATTGGCCAACATATTTAATCCTATGTGCAAGATTGTGCACCAGTCTCACGTCTTGTTGTAGTAAGGGGAGCTGCTAATTGTATTCTAATGTATTATAGTGGACCACACTTAGGTCTAGGGGCGGACCTACGTTGGACCTACGTAGCCCCCCCAAAATTTTTCAAAAAATTTATCTAATATATATATTTATATATATATAATATTAAATTACTTCTCAAATTATAAAAAAAAAATTAAAAATTGTCCTCCCAAATTTTTATTAAAATTATTCTCTCAAATTTTAATATATATAAAATTGTATTTTGACTTTTAACTTTATTGAAATTCAAATTTCAACTCACCTAGTCTCATAATTACTTTAACAGTCTAATTCTAAAAAAAGAAATAGTTATAAATTTATATAATTGTCAAAATTGACTGATTATACTCACTTATATAGTCTCACTCTAACTTAATTATATAATTATGAGATATAGTCTGTTAAAAATTTAACAGCGGTATATCATTAGTCATTAGAAATTTTTTATATTTATTCTTGATCTATAATTTTTTTTTAATCATAAAAAAAATATGAGCAAGTTAGAAACAAATAATTCTTTTTTTTTTAAACGTGGATAATTCGAAGAGTAATACGTTTAAAGAGTTCGATAATAATGGAATGTGATACTTTTATCACTAATAAGTATCCTTTTGAAATTTATATATAATACAAACTTTATAAATCACCTCCCAAATATAAAATCCTGGTTTCGCCCCTGCTTAGGTCTACGGTTTGTACATCCACTCTAATCTGATATATATTAATACCATGCATCTAAATGGTCATCAGAATTAATTGATTAGCTGATTATTGATTTGATCTAATTTTATACTTGAATTTAACATAACTTCTGTGACCTGTGTGACATGAGATGCATAATTTATATATTAATATAAATAACTATAACTCATTGAATATAAACATGATACTGAATAACATGATCGTGTGTTATGCTGAATGACATGCTTATATGACATGATGGATATATGAAAAAGGCTATTAAAGATCTGGCTCTACTAATAATATAAGTTGACTGAGAAGATCCTAATTTTGTGATTAAATTCACTTAGTTTGATGCACTGCTTCCTAATACTCACTTGATAGCTCGTCATTTATACGAATTACGAACCATCACTAAACTTCTAGAAAAACGAGTCGAACTAATCTACTGAATAAAAAGCGTGAAGAATACTTAATATTAAAATATCTTATGAACTATTATTATAACTTAACAATAATTTAATCATAATTTAGTAAGAAAGCATATTTGGTTTAAAAACTATTAATAGTAATAAAAACTTGTTTTCTAAAATATACTTAACATATTCAATAAATCAAACTCTATTTATTATTTATTACCGTGATTTGATATATATAAAGTATTTTAATATAAGTATTTCTTCTAATATATTCTAAAAGACATAGGTTAATATAATTATTTACTCAAACCGAAACACAACTTAAAGTATTAAGTTTAGTCTAAATGCATAGTTTCTGCAAGACTAAGCCCATTATAAAAAATATAATTAAAACAACTTAGGTCCAATATAGTAACACACTGGGCTGAATGGCTTAAGGCCCAAGGTCCAAATAAATTAGAAGAAATTAGACAAGGCAAAACAAGGGCTCAATTAACTCATCAAGGTCAGATGGCATACTAGTAATTATAGGAATATATGAGGGGTTATTTGGGGAAGATGAAACAAGTCATTAAATGGTCAAACAAGCACCAATGGTTGAGGACATATTACAAAGAGTAGTGCTAGGTACAAGCAAAATGGGGAACCCATTTGCATACCTAGCTTCTGTGGAAATCATCTGTGCTAGTGGATTAAAAAAAGAAGAAGAAAAAGGTGCAGTAAAAACTAGAATAGCTTGTGTTGGAAGCTTCCTCTCTCTCATTTGAAGAAAACAGTACTATACAACGCCCGCACGCAAGAAAACAAAGCAATCGAAAGAATATTGCTTGTAACAGTTTCATTCTCTCAACAGCTTCATTCTCTCATCCGAAAAAGACCAAGATCAATCGAAAGATCACGAAAAAGCGAAAAGCAAACATCGAAAACACAAACAAGCAAAAATCCAGACCCAAGAAGAGAAAAAGATTTTATTTTGAAGTTGAGATGGATTACTCTCTCGTGACTAAGCAGATTTTATTTTGTGTTTTTTTGTAAGATAATGCAGATTTTTGGTGAAGACTGAAGACAAATTTTTTGAAGTCTCGTGTTGTTAAGATAGAGTTCAAATTTTTTGAAGTTGAGATGGATTACTCTCCCATGACTAAGTAGATTTTATTTTTTGTTTTTTGGTAAGATAATGCAGATTTTTTGTGAAGACAAGTTTTTTGGAGTCTCATGTTGTTAAGATAGAGTTAAGATTTTTTTAAGTTAAGATGGATTATAGAGCTTCCACATAAATAACTAAAAGCGTGTATGAGGATTGGTGGTCTTTGTTTTGGTATTTCTTTTTAACGTAAGGAATGGTGGATTCTGGATTATAGGAACTTAATGTAAAGAATTGCTAGTCTAACATTGATCTGTGCCTATAAGAATACATGTGTATTTGCTGGTCTAACATTGATCTGTGCCTAATTCCAAATCTTTGTGTTTCACCATAAAGGGCACAATTTTTTACTCTAGTTCCAGATCTTTGTGTTTCACCATAACTAGTCCTTGAAAAAGTTAATAATAGGCTAAAGATCATGATGCCACTTGGTCATGATGTCATGTTAATAGCTCAGACACACCATGATCATCATACGGGACAAGTAATTAAAGGTTGAAGAGATCTACAAAGCAGAAAGCTCTAGTTTTGCATTGCCAAAGATATAGATCAAGGAATCTGTAAACAAATCAGCTAAATCTACCTGTTTTATGAATTGAAAAATGATCATCAAGCTTGACAAAGCTCGGGAAAACTTGAAATAGAGAGCAAGATATAATAGAGTTGGGAAATGCAACGCAGACGTATATATATAGAGAGAGAGAGAGAGTTGGGAAATGCAGTCCAGACATATACATATATGGACTTGGGAGAAAGGGAAGGAAGGAGATACCGAGTTAGCAAAAAATAGAGAAAAATGTGAGAAGGGGATGGGGAAGGAGAAGGGGGAGGAAGAGGCAGGGGAAGGGGAAGGCTGCGAAATGCGATGGAAGAGTTAGGGTTTTTTGAGTTCATGTGCCAAAACGCACTGTTTAGTAAAAGCGTTTACAATAGATGAAAAAAACGTATCGTTTCATTAATAAGCATTTAAAATTCAAAAATCTCGCCAAATATGCCAATTTCATCTACAAATACGCCAGTCAAAGTTGGTTGTTTTGGCAGGTTGAATTCTTGAGCCACGTCGGATGTGGGTACGCTAGGTGCGCAAGTGTTGCCTGCAGCTAGAATTTTCCACAAAATGGGCAACGAGACTTATGGGATGAAAACATACAGAGAAGAGCATAGGCTTGTTCGACGTTTACCAAGAGAAATCGAGGTGCGACGGCTCTGGTTGACTGGCCAAGGTCCACGGTGGCGCAACTGGCTCCTCTGTGGTGGTGCAACACGGTGAGAGAAAAGGAGAGTTATAAAGAAATGGCTATAACCAAAAGCAAAGGGGGAGGGAATAATTATTCTGGAGATAGTGAGCTTACCGAAAATTTGTGGGTTCGACCTCGCCCCGAGGGAGAGGGGGGTGGTCTGCATTATCTGTGTTGGCAAGAGGTTGTCCAAAGTCCCTACAGTGATTGAAGGTGATTGGGTTGTGGCTAGACGTGGAGGAAAACATTCCTCTATCTTGGGTGGCGTAAAACAAGGGAGGATGGCAGGGGGTTGATGGCTTTCCAAGGGCAGTTTCATAGGGTCTCCATTGGGTAACGTGGTGGTCGCATGGGAGATTTCGGTGATTGTTGTACCTTTGTGGGCTGGTTTTGGGGGTGCTCCAAACGCGGCAAGGAGGCTGGTGGCTTTGAGTTTGTTTCCAATGAAGGGACCAAAACATGCATATATATATATATATAATAGGTGCAAGGAAAACCCTAAAAACACTAATTGTGTAACCGGTAACGATGATGATAGATCTTCTAAACCAGTTGTTGTCATGAATGTAGAGATTGAGAAAAGGAACATGCAAGTTGTGGCAAGTGTAAGAGAGACGTAGATGTGCGAGATTAAAAACTATAAAATATGAATCTGTTAGCCAGAGGATAAATCTAATTATAACAAACTCTATTTTAAAATATATTTTAAAAAAAATAATAATTATAATATAATCCTACTTCCTCTATAAAAATATTAACAATTATGATTAAAATAATATATATATTAAAGTCCGGATTTAATAAAACAAACCATTTATTCTTGTTATTTAATCCGATCAAAAAGATAATACTAATAATAATATAAGAGAAATTCTACAATAATACAAAAAATTGAAAGATCAAATTATTCACATTCAATACCTTAAATATTTGGGTCTGGATGTTACAGTATGGTTAGGTCCATCTTATTCATATCATGCATTGTGGGGGTAACTTCTTAGAGATTGAGTTGTTATAATTTCATAATTCAATAATTAAAGACTATATGGGTGCATGAGACTTAGGCTAACTATCAATTCGCCAAAAACGTACAAATCTTTCAATTCTCTTTAAACAAGAGATTGCATTATATCCAAGCAAGCTCAAGATTTGTTCTCCCACATTCACTATTATGCCACACATGAACACATTGCTCTAGCACCTCCTGATTGATAGGCGTGTTGGATGGCACTTCACTAAGTAGTCTCTAAAAAACTTCTATATTTCCTCTTGGTAGGATTCTCTACTCTTTGTGGGTTGACTATTATTTTCAATTTATTCGAACTCTGGGTTGGAAGTAGGAAATGCGGTTGTGGTTGCATATAGAGTTAAGAGCCCCGCCTTTCATTCGTTCAATGATCAGATACAACATTCAAGTAATTAGACCCATAAATATATAATCTATAATCAATATGTAATTATTGACTCTTTATAAGTACATTTTTTATATGAAAACATAATGGATTGATATCATGAGAAGAATTACAAAGAATTCCTACTAAACCAAACAAACTATAAAATAGGCATTGGAGTGTTTCCCCCCCCCCCCCCCCCCCCAAAAAAAATACAAGTATCATCCGCAGTCCAAGCATAACAAGTGAGTCTATGGGTGGCCTCATCACCTAATATGTGAACATGTTGAACTTTGCACAACGAGTGAGCCTATGGGCTGCCTCATTCCCTAGCATTGAAAAAGAATTAAAAATAGCTGCTTGTAGCTATTTGATCATCACCTAGCAATCTCTTCTAAGAATAATATGATAAACAACACTTGTATGCAAAATTGAAGTCTTCTGAATATGGATAAGAGTTTAGTTGTTTCATAATTAGAAGCATAATTAGAAGCGTCATTTTCAACTTTATTAACTACCATAACAACATCATATTTCTCATCTCCAATTATTACTCCCACCCTTGCTTTATGTTGATTAAGGAACATAGCTCCATCAACAGTAAGTTTGAAGAAACCGTGAGGAGGAGGCTTCCAATTGCAATGTATCTTAGGGTTTAAACTAGATATAGTCACCAACTCTTTACGAAATTTCTACAAAGACAATACTTGAGAAATCACATATCTAGGTTCAAAATATGGTTTCTCATGAATCATTTATTTCTCCTAAATCAGAAATATCATGCATTTAAAAAGGAAGTACTCAAGTCATGTATTGTCCCATTCTCTTAATTCAGCATCAAAACTAAGTTTAGGAGACTTTGATGTTCTTCACTATCTTGCAGTAGAGGCAAATAACTACCCTTTTAGACTTCTTTTATTATAGAACAGCAGCTAAGAGCAAGTGAAAGATCCTTCTATGCACCTTTACAAAAATAGCACGTGGTATCAACTTCAACATGTTTATACCTTAGATTGTACTGAGTGGATATATAGGTTTTGCAAGCCTTCCACGCAAATGTAAACCTTTTGGGGAACTTTCAATTTTCACAACACTTTTTCCAAGGAGTTCTATTGGTTAAAGGAAGACACTAAATCTCCCATTATTCTGCTGACTCCATATTCATTTATCACCATTACCATCTGAGTAAATTATAATCTTTAGATTATTAGTAGTTGTATATTCAATTGAAAAGAGTTCAAACTTTTTGCACATTCCACCAATGTGTATCTTTATCAATCAAAGAATCAACAATTTCATGCCACTCCCCTTCCTTCATCAAATTCAATTCTTGTTGTAGAGGTTTTTTTCTTGGGATCCAAGACTTTGTCCAAATCTGGATCAATTTCTCACCACCTACTTTTCATTGACATCCCTAATAAAGATATTGCTTAACTTCCCATATTCCTCTCCCACCATAAGATGGATTAGAACCCAACTTTGAACAAAAAAAAAAAACTTTATGAAGTATTTAGATTTATAACTTCTATGCAACAGTGTATCTTACTTTTGTAATATTCTCCAACTTGGTTTAGCCATATGAGACATATTGAAGATCTTTAAGTCCTAAAAGCATAAGTCACCTCTGAATTTGGAATCAAACATCTTTTTCCAGCTACCCGTTGATCTTCCTTTCATTTTCTTTTCTCCCCCAACCAAAATTGTGGTATCATAACCTCTAACTATTTACAAAAGGAGTAGCTGGAAAATATTTTTAAGTAAAATGCCACAACTTCAAGTAGCTCATGGCATAAGTTGGGATGCACAATGCCACAACTTTAAGTAAAATATTTTTACCTCCTTGAGATGGCTACTTCTTTTTCCAAGTTTGTAGTTTCTGCTACTTTTTGTTTGATCTTAGGAAAAACATTGGACTTAGCTTTATCAATCATTGGTGGTAGTCCTAAATACTTTTCATCGTATTAAACAATGTTGACACCTAATAGAGATTATTCCTTTTTGACACATGCTGCTACATTTTTACTAACTACCATAGCTATTTTATCATTGTTTATCTTCTGCCCAATAGCATATTCCTACTTCTCCAACAACTCTTGAATATTCTTATTGGTAATGGTGTCAACTTTACAAAAGATCACATTGTCATCCACAAACAATAAATGGTTTAATTTGGGAGCCCCTCTACAAATCTAACTCTCAGCACAATATGGTTATTTGCAGCTTCTCCAAGCAAATGAACAAGACCCTCAATACAAAGTGAGAAGCGATAAGAAGATAGTGAATTCCCTTGTCTCAATCCTCTACTTGGAAGTATATGCCCTTTTAGAACTCCATTGACCAGTGTAGAAAAAGAGAGTGAAGTAACACATTTCATAACCATATGGATCAATTTGAACTCAAAGCTAAAATAAGTCATGATATGCTGCAAATAGTCTCACTCTACACTATCATAAACTTTATCCATATCAATTTTGAGGGACATATAGCCTTTTCCCCTATCCTCTTTTGTCTTAAGTAGTGAACTAGCTCATAAGCAATAAAGACATTGTCTGTTATTAGCTTACCTATAACAAATACACTTTGAGATTCAAAAATAATACTAGGCAACACGTGTTTCAATCTATTTGTAAGTATTTTGGAGATAAGTTTGTAAGTGACATTACACAAACTTATAGGGCAAAATTAGCTATTTTCAAAGGGAATGTTTTTCTTAGGAATCAAATAGAGTAAAGTATGATTTAGGTCATTAACAAATTCTCTAAAGTTAAGTGCATTTAGAACAATTGCAATAACAAAATTGCCAATGATATGCTAGTATTTTTGGAAGAAAATAGGAGACATACCATCAAGTCCTAAAAGTTTTGTAGGATGCTTCTGCTTCAAAACCTAAACCACCTCCTGCTTTGTGTATCTTGAGTTCTTCACTCATCTGTCTAGTGATGCTTCTATCAATATTAGAGACAGTTTCAATCGATCTTCTTTGATTTGAAGCTGATAATATATTTTGTAAATATTCTACAATCAATTGGTCAAGTTGTTCTCCTTCTTCCCAGCTCCCATATTTATCTTCTACCTCTTAATTTAGTTTTTCTTCCTTTGCTTTGGTATGAAAGTACTTAGAATTTTAGTCCCCTTCCAACAACTACATAGTCTTTTATCTCTAAGGCCACATAACTTCCTCTCTTTCTAGCCATTTATGAACTTCTCCTTTTGCATGAGTGTTAGCATCTAGATTAGAGCGAGTAGAAATTTTATTCTATAACATAGTCATTCTTGCTTTATTGAGGTTTTTATTAACATTTCCAAATTTTTGTTTGTTCCAACTAGCCAACTTCATACTAGACCCCATAATCTTCCATCATTTTACCACTACTAGACTCTCATATTCAGGTTTCATCATTGATTCTTTTACTTCCTTCTCCTCTACCAACATTGCTTTAAATTTGAAGGAGTTCCTCCCTTTCTAACAATATCCACCCATAAAAGGATATAATTAGAGTTGGTCACATTGCCATGAGTAACAGTGACAAGAGGAAAAAGTCGGCACTATTGATAAATAGCCAAAAATCTATCTAACGCATCACTGATGCTAGAGGAACATTCTCTTATATTGCACCAGGTTTATGGGATTCTAACAACCCCAAGTCCTAGAAATCACACTTTCTAAGTATTACCCGAAACTCAACCATTTGCCTCAAGTTTATCTCTTCCACCCTATTTTTTAGAAAGATCTAAAGTTTCATTAAAGTCACTAAAAACAAATCAAACTTTTTCATCTACAAGACATAAAAACCAAATCAAATTCTAGGTCTAGGTTTCGAAAGTAGTGTTAGGATGTTCATAAACACTTGTAAGATACCACTCAATTTTATTAGCATCATCACTAACAATTAATATATCAATATGATATTTTGAGTAGCTTAACACTGACAGATTTATATAAGCTTTTCACAATAAAACATGTACACCACTTTGACCATCACAATCAAATATTTCTAAGGATATAATAGGTCTAGTTTGGTCCGATTTTAGAAAAAATTTGAGACCGAACCGTAACCATCAGTTTTGTATTTTCAAGATCTAACTTCGCATTGATTAAACCCCTAAACCAGTACTTTTAATTTTACCAGTTCAATCTGATTTTTTGGTTTTAATATATTGTATTATTTATTATATAATATATATAATATAATATATTATAGTATATAATTATATAGTGATAATATATTGTGGTATATCATAATATATATTATAATTGTATTATGATATATTATAATATTTAGTGATAAGTTATAGTATATTATAATAAATAATGATATAGTATTAGTATAACTATTAATACAATAGAATATAGTGATATAAAATTTTAAAATCTTAATATTATAGTAATTTGTAATTTATCATATAATATAAATCTATTTTATATATATTTATATATAACATAAAAAATTATAAATATATAAATCGGTCCAGTCCAGTTTTAGAAAAATAAAAACTTGAACTAGGCCGATTTTGACCCTTATATAAAATAAAATCAATACCGAACCAACCCAAACTTAGTACCGAATCAAAGTCACCGATTCGGTCCGGTTCGGTCCGGTTTACCAAATGATTGGCTTTCACCCCTACATGTTTCCACAGCTCAAGTTTTCAATATTGCCTCTTGTTTGAACAAGACATCGGGATCTATCTTCTTAACTAAATTATGAAGGACACAAATTCCACTTGGGTTTTCAAGCCCACGAAAATTTCAACTCAATGTTTTCATTGGTCCCAACAAGACTATAAAATAGCACGTCCAATATCTCAATTTGCATCACTACCGAGTTTGTCTTAATGAAATCTTGAATTTTCTATTTTTGATACCTTTCATTCTCATCTACTACCTCTAGATCTTGTATTTTTTTCCGACTGAAGTTCTCTCTGAATTGTTTCTCTCTAAAGTTATATGAGCAACCTTGCGACTTGTTCTCCTCCATCATTTGTTATCCAACGAGATTTTTGTGTAAACAAAGTAGCCATTAGGCACTTTCTTTCGAAATTAGGAAGTCCTTTCGTGGGCCCATAAATCATGGACCATCTCCAATATGTTAATTCCCTCATTTTTCATCCTTAAAAAATTTATTGCCATCATTTAAAACATACATATATTTGCCATACTTTTTCTCATCTGTTAATTGCAGATTTCAAATTTTGAAGTCAAGACCATCAAATCCAAGATTCATGCTTTTCCTTTCCATCCAAGAAATATCTCCCATAGTTTTCTCAACATTTGTTTTTTGTTTCTTTGCAAGATTCGCATGCAATTCAAAATATGTTTGTTGTTTTTTGTTTACTGATGGCTGTCATAATAATGTTCATCGGAGTTGCTTGGTCTTCCTCATTTTCCACTGATCTGTTTTCCCACCCACGACCTCCTACAGACCCCACCCAATGCCATTAACCATACATGAAATCCTCATACTTAAAAACCTCTTTTGAACCCTGCCATTTCTCACATTCATGACGCCTATGACCCAGATGCCCACAACAATAACAAAAATATAAAAGTCTCTCATAAGTCTAACATGGCTAATCTATGCCAATATCGATCTTATTTTTTTCTCAATAAAGGCTTAGAAATATCTATACTGGTATGAACCCGAATAAATTTCCCTAATGCCATTTCACCTCTCTCTAGATCTACTTCTTCTATTTCCTACCTAGAGAGGCACTCCTAATCAAATTACCAACATATTCATTTTGTGTCATATCTTCTTCATGGCTTGCTCAAACGCCTCTCTATTGTAGTGTCTTTTTATAAGAAATTTGATCATCAAACATTCACTACCTTTGGACTTGGAGCAACTTCTAGCAAATTAGATTCCACTTGGATTTGTTCTTGCTCCTACCTTGAGAGATAGTTTCTTGCACAGTTTACCCAACTCTTCTTCCATACTTGATCGAGAATTATACCATAGAGGAATCTCAACGTAAGGGAAGATCTGTACAGTGACAAGGGTGGCAACCTGTACTCAAGAAAATCCTAGAAATGAGAGTCTCATGCGAATTTTTTTTTAAGTACACTTTTATATCAGTACCATACGACTTTTCTTACACACAACAGAAGTAAATCCAAACTAGAACCACAAGTCCCTATAAAATGATCGTAGTGTGTAAGGATTCCATACATCTGAACAACAAATACCATAAATTAAGCCGCATGCAACATAATCTGTTATTATATGTATTCTAATATAGGCAAAATCGAATGCTTAAGCCAATAAGGTTGCACCTCTATCTATCCTCATTATCTGTTTGTTTCTCTAACACATATATTTTAGTTTTAGTTTTTATAACCAAAAAAATCATAAACATTATCAAAATTTTGAGGAAGTAAAAGTGCTTTTATCTAATGACTATTGATCATGAGTGGGATTATTTTTGCAGTACTTCATTTTAAGGTCTCTTGGTCCTCTCTTCACTTAAGGGATCAGAAGATTAATGCTACAAGAAAATTTCTTATTTACAATTAATTATTTCTAATGAAATGATTTTTTTCAACTAAAATGAATCGCAAATAGTTTTGTGATAATAAATGATTGGTTACAAAAGCCGATTTTCTTGTAGTGTAATGGGGTTGGTGAGATTTATCTACACTAACATTTGACAATAAGGAGTGCAAGAAAACAAAAGATCAAGATGTGAATTTCAAACATTAATATATAATTATGACACTTTCTAAAGGTTCTATATATTATATAATAATTTAACAAAATAGATTACTTTTAGTTTAACAAATCATTCCAAAACTTTGCTTCTAGTATTCAGAAAAGGAAAAGCTACAGCTAGACACAAATAGATTACATAAAAATAAATTCACAAATTAAGGTATTTTTATATAATACATTAGATCTACTTTACAATAAAAAAAAAATTACAATCAAATATATTATATCAAGTCACATTAAATTTGTTTTATAAAAAATATTTATGTCTAAAACTTGTCTCTTTTAGAAAAAGCATGGTATATTTTATACGATTATATCTCTTTCTTATTTTCCTTCTCCCATCAATTATGTCAAATTTAGGAATTTTCTAAATTTTATTTCACTATACTTGTATTTTTACATTGAGCAAACTATTACAAATATAGCCATTGAGGCTTGTTGTGTATGGAAAGAATATAGGCTAATTACAGTATCAAGTATCTAGTATCTAATTACAGAAATCATGGAACTAATTACAAGAATCATGGAGTGAAATTATTTTAGAAAGAATATGTCAATACTCCCCCTCAAGTTGGCGCATGAAGGTCCGTAATGCCCAATTTGTATAGAAAAGTGGTGAAAGAGTTATCGCCATAAACCTTTGGTAAAAATATTGGCAACTTGGGTGTGTGAGGGACTGTGGACTATAGTGAGAAGCCCAGAGTGAAGTTTATCCCAAATGATGTGACAGTCGATCTTGATGTGCTTAATTCTTTCATGGAAGAAGGGATTATGGGCAATATAGAGAGCAAACTGGTTGTCATAGTCTAAGGTGAAGGGTGTGGAATATGGAATGCCAAGATCAGTAAGTAGCTGCTTCAGCCATGTGACTTCGCAAGTGGTAATGACTATGGTGCGATATTTGGTTTCAGCGAAGGAACATGCTACTATTGTCTATTAATTTGTACACCAAGAGATGGGACTAGGGCCAAGTTGGATGAAGTAACCGGTGGTGGAACGGTGACTGTGGGGCAACCTGCCCAGTCAGAGTCAGTGTAAGTAGTGACTTGAGTATCGTTAGAGAAGGAAAAGAAGATCCATTGTCCTAGAGTACCTTTGATGTAACGGAGAACACGTGTGGCGGCCGTCATGTAAGGGACATGAGGGGCATGCAAGAATTGACTAAGGATGTTGACTGCAAAGACAATATCAGGGCGTGTTATAGTGAGGTAGATGAGACGTCCAACAAGCCGTTAATATACAGAGGGATCAGATAAAAGAGTGTCATCATGATTGGTGAGTTTCAAGTTCTGTTCTATGGGAAAGGGAGTGACCTGAGCATCAAGCAAGCCATTATAAGAAAGGATGTCAAGAGCATGTTTGCTCTGATTTAAGAAGTTGCCTTTATGTGAACGGGCAACTTCGAGATCAAGAAAATATTTGAGAGGTCCAAGGTCTTTGGTCTTGAAGTGATTGGAGAAGACATGCACCCTTGAAGAGTTCAATCTGAGAGGAGTCATTGCTGACTACAAAGATGTCATTAACGTAGATAAGAACAATAGTAATGCCGGTAGGAGTGGCCAAGGTGAATAGAGAATGATACCCCTAAAATTGAGTGAAACCTACATCACGAAATATAGTGATTAGTTTAAAAAATTAGTTGCAGGAGACTTGCTTGAGGCCATAGAGGGATTTGCAAAGGCAACAGTCACGGGTCTCCCCCTTAGGACAATATCCGGGAGGTGGTGTCATGTAGACTTTTTCATCAAGATTATCGTGTAAGAAGGCATTGAGGATATCCTGTTGATGAATGACACATTGTTTGGTAGCTACAACGGCCAACAAACATCAAACAATAATCATTTTTGCAACGGGTGTGAAGGTCTCATGGTAGTCAAGACCTTTGACTTGGGTATATTCTTTGGCAACTAATTGAGCTTTGTATCTCTCAATGAAGCCATTTGCTTTGAGATTAATTTTAAAGACTCATTTTTAACCAATGGGCTTTTTACCAGGGTTAATGATTCAAGTGTCCAAGTTAAGTTTTCTTCAAGAGCATGAATCTCACTCGACATGGCTTCACGCTAGTGAAAATAACGAAGAGCAGAGGAGAAATAAGATGGTTCAACAGAAACAGTGAGAGCATTTAAGAAGGTAATGTGTGAAGGTAGGAAATGAGAATAAGAAAGAAAAGCAAATAAAGGATCAGTAGTGCCTGAGGTCTGTGCAGCGGATGAAGATGTCGTGGGCTCAATGTGTAAGGTCGGGTACACTTAGTCTTGAAGATAAGCAGAACGAATGGTGTTGCAACGAGAGAGAAGAGTAGTGGGGGGTGGGGGGGGATCGATAACATGAGGAAAGGGTGAGAAAGATATATGTTTTGGCATAGAGAAAGGTATGATGGGAGGGTTGGGAGTTGGAAAGGGGGAGATATTTTGGAAAGGAAATTGTTATTCATGAAAGGTGATATCATGAGAATATGAAATGGTATAAGTGTCGAGGTTGTTTACTTTGTATGTTTTGTGAGTGTTAGGATATCTAAAAAAAAACACATTTAGATGCACGAGGAGCAAATTTGTCACGAGAAGCAAAGAGAGTTTGAGCATAGCATAGACAACCAAACACGCAAAGATGATCGTAGCTTGGTGGTTTTGTAAAATGAAGTTCAAAAGGAGATTTATTTTGGAGAATATGATTAGGTATACAGTTGATGAGATATGCAGTAGTTAGAACACATTCACCCCAGAATTGTAAAGGGAAGTGAGCCTGAAAAAAGAGATTACAACCAACATTCAAGAGGTGCCTATATTTTCGTTCTGCAAAACCATTTTGTTGTGGCGTTTCAACACACATATTTTCATGAATAATGTCGTTATCAACTCGAATGATTTTAATTGTGGTTATAAACTGATTTTGAACAAGATTAAAAAAAAATGAATGAGATGAGTGTAAGTTTTGGATTTATGAAGCATTAAATAAATCCAAGTAGTGCCCAAAAATCGTCAATGATGGTAAGAAAATAATGAGTGTCACATATAGATGAAGGATAATATCCACCCCATATGTTACAAAATGTACAATTAAAGGCAACTAAACTTTTATTAACATGAGAAGGGAAAGGCAGTCTAATGTGCTTAGAACGAGTACAAACATTACAATTAGAAACAATACAAGACTTATTGAAAAGATTATTAGGAATGATGAAACTAAAAGGATGACCTCAGTGTTGGTGCCACAAGATTTTATTAGCAATGGGTTGAGTAGAAAGAGTAGTAATGGAACTCAACCAGTACTCATAAAACTCATTTCAAAAATCACCTGCTCCAATCAGTCTTGTCGAGTGTGGGTCCTAAAAAGAACAATTGGAAGAAGAAAAAAATAATACAAGAGGTATTAGTTATGAGTTGCAGCACTGAAAGTAAATTAAAAGTAAAGGGATGGATAAAATAGACATTATGAAGAATTAGGGTTTAAGATAATTGGTAAGTGCCGATTCCTTCTATGCGAAAGGTCTGGTCGTTGGGTAAGGTCACTGAAATTTCTAATGGAGGAGGGGATAAATGGGAGAAGAGGTTGTGATTGTGGCACATGTGGTGACTAGCGCCACTATTCACGACCCAATCTTGGTGGTTATCGAAAGAGTGAAGGGCGGTGAGAGTATTACCAACAAAGTTAACAGATGGGTTTGGGTTGAGGAGATCGAGTAGCTTCTAATAAAGGTCCAGCATCAATCCAGGTATTGGCGACATGGTAGATAAGGAGGAAGCTTGGTTCGCAACCGCCGATGGCCCAAATGGTGGTTTTCCAAGGAGAGAGAGGTCGGGCTGGTATCTTGCTTCTCAACCAAATGGATACCCGATTATTTTTCGAAAATGATATTGGATATGTCCATTTTTCCCACATTTTGTGCAACGTAGAGGAGGTTTGTTGGGATTTGTTGAACGCGTGGCTAGAACCATCAAATCAGATGGTGGTGTCCGAAGTTGGAGTAGCCAATGTTGTTCTTCCTGAAAAATAATGAAGACTTTTGTGATGGGGGAAGGGGTTCCATGGTAAGAATTTGGATGCAGAGTTGGGAGAATGAGTCATTGAGTCCAAAGAGAATCTGAAAGACTTGTTCATCTTCTATTTGTTGCTGAAGTTCCTTTAGATCAATATTGTTTTGGAGATGACTTAGTTCATCTCAAAATTGTTTGATCTGATTATAGTAGTCATGAACAAAGTGGGTGGTTTGTTGCAGGAAGGACTAGAGTTCACGCTTCAGATGGAAGATGCGTGTGTTGCTGCCGTGATAGAAACAAGATTGCAGATCAAGCCAAACTTCTCTTGAATTGGTGTGGTATTCAAGAGAGTTGGCAATAGAGGGGCTAATGGAGTCAAGGATCCAAGTAAGGGCCAAGTCCTTTGTCTGATTCCCTTGAAGGTATTCGGGATAGGTTTTTCTGGTGGTGAGAGAGTGTCATCTACAAAAGTTAGTTTGTTTTTTGTGTTGAGTGCATAGGACATAGCTTTCTGCCATTTTTGAAAGTTATCGCCTGTAAGAAGTCCAGAGACGAGGGTGAGACTAGAAATATTTGATAGGTGAAAGAGGTATGGGCTAGAAAGTTGGGTGGTGGGACGGGTACTAGAAGACACTATTTGTGACTAAAAGGTAAAGATCAGGTTAGGCTGATATCATATCAAATTTAGGAATCTTCTTAATTTTATTTTTATTAAATTTGTATTTTTACATGGAGAAAACTATTACAATATAGCCATTGAGACTTGCTGTGTATGAAAAAAATATGGACTAATTACAATATCAAATATCTAATATCTAATTACAGAAATCATAGAAGAAATTATAAGAATCACGAAATGAAACTATTTTAGAAAGAATCTGTCAATAAATTGCATGCGTTTAGCCTTCAACCCGTTTATTATCATGAATTAAGAGCAAAGTCCGATAGAAGCAAAAGCAAAGGGGCAGAGATTCAGGTTTGGTTTATATTAATCAACTCGGAGCCCATATGGATAGTATCATTGTCAGTTCTCCATCGCATCCAGCATATATATTTCTCAGATTCTTTGGTTGACAATTTCAACCTTATAAGCACAGTTGTACGCACGTTTTAATTAGCCCTTATATATGTTATTTGGATGAGCATGTCCCGAGTGGCAGCCAAAAGTCATAGCTAGGGATATACATGGCATGTTGGTCGGTCCATTTTTCTTCGTCCCCATCATTTCAGAACAGAAGTTGCTTGTGATTGTGAAAAGTGTCCGTTAAAAAACACAGACAAAACTAAGCCTGAGAGTCTGAGACGCTTCAGCTACAGCTAGAGTACCTTAATTTGTGCAAAGTGCAGACAGTACGTACACGAGCTAGCATGCATACGATGTTCTTGCCAAAGTTTCATTAAGGTTTTACGGAGAATCGGACATCGAAATGTAATGTGCATTGACTCTAATTCTATTTCCCAGCTTGGTTCGGTTCTCATTCTTTTTGGGTGCTACTTTCTCCGGCCAAGATCGACTTTTGCTTTTATCCTTATTGTGACTGGAATTTCTGTAGCCATTGAGAACATGTTTTTTGGACAGTCTCTTTTGTGCTTGTTTTTAGGTCAAAATAAATAAATAATCCCTAAATTTGTACACGTTCATATATTGATAAAGACCATATATATGTGCTTGCAGAGAAGAGAGAGATCAGTAATTATTTGCTTATCCAACAAAAAATATTAATTTCTTTAAAAAAATGCACTTAAAGACTATATATACATGATCGGGTTATATTCATTGTGTGCAAACATCATTTATTATATTTAATTCTATATACTGTGGTATTAAATATATAAATTTAATAAATGTGAGTTACTATATTGATTTTTTTAAATACTATCTTGAAGATGCGTAATAATTAAGCTAAATGACACAATGATTAGGTCGAAGAGGCAAGATGATTGATCCGAGAAGGCACGATGATTAGTGTGAAGAGATACAATAATTGATCGGAAAAGGCACAATACTTGACTAAAACGACATGATACTTAGACCAATGACACAAGTTAAAAATTATGATCTTTCACATGATATCACATCATTTTCTATAAATAAAGGATGAAATCCATAAATTTTAACCATTCTATTCTTACATTTTTTAGTTATTTACACAATTTTATATAGAAATAATGAAAGAAAAATTTTATAATTATTATTTGTAATCGGTGATTTTGTTATATCTTAAAAGTGAATTGTTTTTAATTAATAATAAACTCTATTGAGGACAATTATTATATTAAATATAATATTCTAGTCACCTCAAAATCCTATTTATTATTTCAAATTATTATTTTCCTTCAACATCATTTGAAGTCTCCCGAGGAAATGATCATAGACGTTCCATCGCCAATAATATCCAGCCATGCCATGACGTTGGAATCGAATGTATTTCCAAATGCGTGTCTTGTGGGAATTATGCATAGAGCTTAACGCAAATGCCACGCGAAAATGACATGCATACATATAATTGACTTGAAAGGCAGGTCTCTTTCCGCCCCCAAACAGTTCTGAAACAAATTAGTAACTTATCCGAAAAAGATCAAGGAGCTGGTGGTAAAATCTTTGTAGGGCAGACAAGTCAGTGGTGGTGGATCTCATGAAACCATAAAAATTAAAAAAAATTAAAAATTCTATTCATCATTCTTCTATTAAATACTATACATAATTTTTTTTCTTATTACATATGTATTATATAAATGATGAGATAGAAGAACTCAAACATTAATTTTAAGAAAATAAAAATAAATAAATATGATATATGATATGTAAGCCGAATGATAAATAGCAAAGTTCAAATTATATTATGTGACAATAAAAAAGAAAAAAAAAAGGTATCATAGGCCTTCTTTGGGTATCATTGAGTGACATTAGATTATTATAAAGTCAGCACATGCACATGCACTCCAAGATCAGTTCTTGTTAAATTAATTGACTTCTGCAATATGTTATTATAATAATTGAGCCGTGCTACTTTGGCTACTCATGAGTAATTGACATTTAATGTAAATTTTAATTTTAATTTTTTATTTTGACTTTTTTATTATTTTAAAAATTTTTAAAAATATATTAATATACTAATAATTATTTTCTTAATTATTAAGTAAAATAAATAAAATAAAATGCGTGAAATTATAAAAGTGAGATGTCAAACTTAGTGGGTAATCGATAAAGTTGCATTTTTTATAATAATTTCCTTCTTTTTGGACAGTAGTTGGCCGAAACAGAAAATTGAAGCAAATCCTCCCGGATAAGGCTCGTTTAAAAGCCCTTGGCCAAACTAGCCTTCCTTTTAATTAAGTTATGTTATTTTCAATCGCGTTCTTGGGAAAATGATATAGAGTGCGATAGGTAATATAGACTGAGTTTGTAAAGAAGTTTAATCATGTTAATAGTGTGTGACTAGTATATCTCAACTCAAATATATATAAAAGTACTATTAATGGTGTTTTTTTTTTCAAGAAATTATAAAAGAACGATGCTCTAATTTTATTAATAACCCTCATTTTTTACTAAAGAAAATCATGATCCATTACAGCATGATACTTGGGATTACAGATTAAAAAAGAAAAAAACCAAAATTCAGATATCGAAAAACCAAATAAAACCCAAACACCATACAAAATTTCAATAATGTTCAAAGAAAAGTACTGGACCAGAACAAAGGAACATATGATAAACTCAACAAACACCTGCAAAAATAGAAACACAAACAAATAAAGATCAATTCAGCAAAATTAAATACAACTTACCAACGGAACGTACGAGAGATGCAAGTACTAATATTGGTGCATGAAAAGGCAAAGATGTTGAAATTCGTAACCGGAATAATCACGGAAGTTCTCATCTGCCTGCGGAAGTATGTGCAAGTTGACCGAAAAGAAAAAAGGTAATGGACTTTTCAAGGTAGGTTGGTGGATAAGAGCACGTTTTACTAATTCACAGCAACCCGGTCCCGGGGTGGACTGTTAGAACGTCTTATTATTTAACTCATTCTCTGCGAGGAAATTAAGAAACTTTACCTAATGTCTGAATATATTATGAACAAAAACATCACCGTATAATGTGAAGAAAACGAGGATTAACACAATTGACCTTGGGTTTTATAGAAATTTATTACACAGACCCGACGACTAATCCACAAACAAAGCGTGTCTTGAGAAACCATTATATATTTGTCTCCACGGTTCCTGCAAATCATATTTTTCCCAACACTTTCTCAGCTCCCAAACAAGCTCTTTACCTGCCTTGCCTCAAATTCTAGCCCCTTGCAAAGTCTCCATCTTGATCGAAAATTTTCTGTTATTTTAAGAGAAACTTAGATCAGTTTGGCTGTTGCAGAAGCTGTAAAAGTCCTAGAAAGTAGGTTATGTCGGCTACAAGATCAGGTTTTCTTTGTTCTGGTATTCCCGTTGGAACTTCTCGCAGATACCCAGTTTCATTTCGTAATCCTAGTCGTGTTCTGATTACTTCAAAGCGCGATATCAGAAGCTGTTTTCTTGGAAACGGCGGCCGGAGTTTTCAGTTTCTCAGCATCGGCCTGAGAGATCTAATGGCCAGCAGTACAAAGCTGGGGTAATAATCTCGACTTTAACCCAAAATCTTGATCTGGGTTATCATTATATTATTCAAACGATTGACAGTTAATTATGTTCTTTATGAATCTAATCATGTAGGGACATGGCTGTTGATGTCAGTTCACAACCAGGACCTCTTGTTCCTTCTGATCCTTCTCCTGATTCATGGTAAGACTTTTATTCCCCTTTTTTTGGAAAAGTGTCAATAAAATATATCTTCTGATCTGTTTGGTTTCCGGTTCTTTCTGACAAAACAGGAAAATCTGGATCGTTGGGGCGATTGCTACTGTGATTCTTCCATTTCTGGGGATCAAATTTGGGCCGTTCCTGAGATTTAAAAGTAAGGAATTCAAAGCTTTTCTTGTCCATTCTACCAATAATAAAGCACATTAAATATATAGTTCTGCATCTTTATGAACCTGTCATTTTCATTGCCATTGCCAATTAATGTGAGAGGTTTTAATGCCATCCTAATCGGTTCATGAATGTATAGACCAAATTGACTCGGCGGTGGAGATGGCAGAAGAAGTGGCAGAGGCTGTAGAAAAGGTGGCTGAGCAAGTCGAGAAAGTTGCAGAAGACATTGCCGATGACCTCCCGGCCAGCGGCAAGCTCAAAGACGCTGTAACTTTTGTTGAAAACTTAGCCAAGGAAACAGCCAAGGACGCCCATCTGGCAGATGAACTAATCGACAAAGTTCTTACCTAACCCACTACTTTTCTTGGGCAGTTCTAATTGCATATCTTATTCCATTACTCTCATATAATAGATTAATGCAGCAAAACTTCCATCATTCGTTTAAAAGGAAGTACTGAAAAAAAATAAAAAATAAAAACAGCTTTTCTTCTGATTTCAGAGAAAAAAAGATAGTTGCTTTTTCTGGGGGATTAGTCACATGGATCCCTTAGAATTTATAGGAAATTCCAGCAGAAAACGAATCGTAAAGGGTCCTTATCCTAATATTCTCATGGTTTGAGACAAATGGGAATATAATATTAGTCCCACTTGCTTAATTAGTGATTCCTTCTTGCAAGTTGCACCAATAAGAACTCCCAACTTCGTTTTCTGATTAATTAGACTGCTTGTCTGCTTATTGGGACCATTGACAAGATCGATGGCTTTCTTAATTTATGGATGCAATGTGGATTTGGAGTTTAGCGTAGATAATTCTGATACATACAGTAGAGGGAAGAGGATTTTAGACAAATTGGAGATATAGATAGATACATTTTAAATTCCTTAATTAGTCTTATTTAGATATAGAAATAATTTTATCTTATTTAGATACATTTTATTCAATTTTCAACTTTTATCTAAAATCATCTCATCTCATTATTGAAAGAGCTATGTAAACACCATTGAGTTCACATTTTCCATGGACAACATTTGATTTGAGGTTCGCAAATTATGTTTATGTATTTGAATTGCAAAAAGTGTTTGGATAAAAAAAATTCTAGGGAAATCTCAATTGAGAAGTTATATTTGCAATCATATTTAAGTGTTGCACACTCTTTTTTAAAAAAGTCAATAAATATGTATTGTGATCTTCATAAAAATAAATAAATAAATAAATAATAGTGGATTCCACTCTATAATTTGCACGACTCATAACTGTATTATCTTACTATAAATTTTAGAATAATATTTAATTTTTTTTTAAAAAAAGTTCTTAATCCAACAATCATAAAGCTCATCATGAGGAAGCAACCAAAACATTTCTGGATGGTAACAGTGTGTCATGTACCATTGCAGGTTCAGGAAGTGGAAGAGAAGGTGGACTCATTCATTGAACCAGACACTGATCAAGTGAAAGTGACGCCTAAAGAAGCAAATGGTCAAAAGCAAAACTAGAAATACCATTGCAGAGCCGGTGGTGGCCTTGACATTTAATTTGTTGAATAGAAAATATTATTGAAATGAGATGTTTCATCATCTTTCTCTAATTGTAGCTGCATTAATTCAATTAGAAATTCTAGTTGTACTCAGTTTTCAGTCATGGTCATTGTTCAAGATGTTGAACTTCCAGTCATAATACATAAATAAAGTACAAAGATTTATCCATTACTTGATGGATTTTTCATCTTTTGATCCAGATATGCATAGTGGGTAAATTGAGAAGAGTAATTTACAGCTTAAAAAGATATTCGATTATACTACTTATAATTATTATTATTTTAAAATTATTAATTACAACATTAATTATTCCTTATTATTTCAAGAAATAATAGCATTAAGGTATCAACCATTTATTGGAGACTGTCCACAATAGTTGTTTTTTTAAATATTATCTTTCAGCTTAAATGATGCAATATCGAATCTAGTCACGCATGCATGTTATATTAGTATATTTTTATTAGATATCATTTCTCTTAAATGGTTTATATATGAAGTCACTTAAAATTTATCATATATATAAATATGTATGGATAGAGATGATAAAGTCTAAAATAGAAAATTAATATCACTATTTTTCTGAAAGATGAGTGCCCTCTGATCATGTAGGTACTTCTATCTTTTATCCGGAAATTTTAAGTCCTCCACAAAAAAGGGTAGTAGCTCGATGATCCTTGAACTAGTCTCATATAATTTGGCATGCGCTAAGTCTTTATTCTATAAATTCGAATATAAACAATAATTAGTTTTAATCATGACTTAGAGAATTTCTTTAATTTTCTGATGAGACTTAGACCTGGATTGATTACATAATCTCATCTTATATAATTATTATAATTTTTTCAAACTCTCACATAAAATATAATAAATAATTTAATTTTTTTAAATTTTAAAACAAAAATAATATTAAAAATAGTATTCTAATAAAATTTTATTCAACTTCTAACTTTTATCACATCTCACCTAATCTCATCTGTATAACCAAACGAAGCTTGAAGTTTTCACTCATATGTGAGGGAACCCTTATGACTTCATGCCATTTAAGGACTTGTTAAGGAATACAAATCATTTCGTCTTATTTTATTTTGTCTCAAAAATAAATAATTTTCAATTTCAAAGCAATCAACTTTGTCATCTAATCATTATTGTAATTTTTTCAAATTTTCAAACAAATTATAAAAAATATTTTATTTAAATTCTCAAACAAAAAAGAATATTAAAATATATTATTAGGTTCTAAAATTATTCAATTTTTTATTTTTTATTTTTTGAAACTCAACAAAACATATTAACTCAAATGATTTTATTATTATTCATAATTTTTTTATCAATATTTATTAAATTTTCTATCTCATTTCATTCTCGCGACATCCACTAAAGTCCCTGAAATTCAATGTCCAGACCGGCCCAAACTAATAGAATTGGTCTGGTTTTGGATCAGTCTGGTCCAGAACTGGTTCCACAATGGCAAAATTGGCCGGTACCAGTCTAGTTTTGATTCTAGACTTTTTAGGACTGAATCAGACCAATACCATATAATATATATTTTAAATGATTTTTTAATATTGTATATCATTTTTTATATTATTATATATAAATTTTAAAAGTTCAATTGTAAACAAGAAAATTTAATTGATTATATACTTTAAACATAAAATATATATTGTAATATCACTATAACACATATTAGTAATATATAGCTATACTAATAGTCTAATACTAATACTATTATGTAGTACTTATACTAATCATTCTAACTAAATCACTATAACTATATGTATTTAGTATCAACGTATTACTATATTATTTAATGGATAACCATATAGTCTATATATAATAGTATTAATATCATTATATGTAATAATAACATTTTTGTTGGATTTTTGGACTTGTAATTTAGACATTTGGACTTATTTTATCCCGTAGTAGATTTTTCTTTTTATTGCAGTTTTTTTTTTTTCAATTTTTCTGGTAATTATATTTATAGGCTTTATGGCATATTTTTTTAATAAAGTAGATTTTGTAAAGGAGCTTGGTAAAACAGTTTTTTTTTTATTTTTTTGCAGGTGCTACGCTGCCCAGATTTTATGCTTCTTCATATAAATATATATATATATATATATATATATTTTGCTTATCTCTAAAGTCTCTAATTCTAAAATTTCGTTTGAATTCGAAGATGAGATGAATTTAATTTATTTTTTAATATTATTATTATTTTGGAATTTGAAAAATGTGTATAAGAATTTATATTTTGTATAAAAAAATTATAAAAATGTAATTATGAAATGGAAGTGAGTTGACAACTCATTTCTAAATCCAAACGAGACCTAAAAGCTTTGAAAAATTTAGACCTATTAGCCTTTGTTCAATAGCTTATAAGTTTTTTTCGAAAATATTTAGGCCCCGTTTGACAGCTATTTTGATCAAATTGATTTCTACAAAACAATGGCTTTCATCCCAAGCGGTAGTATTTTTGAAAACATTTTCCTTGCTTAGGAGATCATGGTTCATGCTATGAATAAAAAAACACAAGCTAGGAATGTTATGGTAAAGTTTGATATAATCAAAGCATATGATAGAATATATTGGGATTTCTTATTGAAAGTTTTTTAAGATTTGATTTTTCTAATCAATTTTGTAATTTAGTGAATGAATGTTTTATTTCTCTTTGATATTCGGTGATGATGAATGGGTCATGTAAAGATTTTTTCCATCCTTCTCGAAGACTTTGACAAGAGGATCATTTATCGCCCTTATTTATCCATTTCGACGTAGAAAGTCTTCTCAAGACTTTTGCAAAAATAATGCGAAGATGGTCATATTGAAAAATTCTTTCATCCTATGGGGGCCCCTCCTATTTTGAATTTATATATGCCGATGATATTCTGATATTCTTCAATGGAGAGAAGCACTCTTTACATCAACTTGGTAATACATTGCCCTTCCCTTTCCCGACTCAGTTAAGGAGGATCGCTAACCCAACTCTTTGAATCTCTGACTAAGCCTGTTCCCCGAGTACCACTTGCTAACTACACGGCTAACGGAACTTGGTAACCGTTTCCTGCTCTATCTCACCACCCCCTATCCCTACAGGGTTTGATAAACTTTTTAGCTGTTATGAACGTTGGTCTGGGCAGCACATTAGCCATTAGAAATCTGCCATTTTTACTTCACCCACCATTAGCGTTGCTCGGAAATGAGGTCTGGTGCGTTTAACTGGAGTTGCGAAAGGAAATTTTCTAACGATGTACCTGGGGGTTCCATTGGTGCAAGGTCGTCTAAAATCATGCCACTTTGATCAGTTGTTAGTGAAGATCCGGGCTAAGGTAGCAGGCTGGAAAGCGAAGTTGTTGTCACAAGGGAGGCGAGAGATTTTGCTTAAACACATCCTATCCAGTATGGTGTCTCACATAATAGCTGTCATGGATGTCCCTCATATTGTGAATAAATTCCATTTTTTCTACTTTTTGTTGGGGAGAGAATAATGGGAAAGCAAAACTCAAGTGGTGTTCCTAGTCTGATCGGATCAGCAAGCCCATCAATGAGGGAGGATTGGGATTGAGGGATATTTTGGAGATCTAACGAGCTTTGCACGTGAAGTTGTCTTGGCGTCTTTTTTCAATGGATTTATTGTGGTCTGGTCTTTTTGCTGTCAAAGTATGGTAGAGGGAAACATATGTCTCTGTTGGAGGCACGCAGGACTAGTTCAAGAACTTGGAAATCCGTTGTGTCCGTTCTCCCTGATGTTTGTGCGGCTTAAAAAACAAGGGTGAAGGAAGGTATCGCATCCTTTTGGTTTGATAGATGGTTTTTGGATGGACATTTGTTTCACATGGTTCATGTGGTTACCACGCCTCCATTGCTAGTCAAGGATGTGTGGGTTGGTGATAATTGGAATTGTGAGATATTGGAACAATTAATTGGCACGGATATGACAGAGGAAGTGATTAGAAAGGTTTGTGCAGACGGATCTGGGTAAGATATGCTGGTGTGGAAACCAGCTCAAGATGGGAGATTCAGTACAACATCTGTCTATGAGTTTATTCAAGTGAAAAGAGACTTTTGCTTGGATGGACTGGATCTAGAACATTCTACTACCGAAGAAGATATCAGTTGGCATGCTCGTTTTTAAATGTTTATTGGTTGATGTGCAGTCACGTGGAATTGCGATGGCTTCCAAATGTGGTTGTTGCTCTTCACCAAAAAAAGAAATGCTGGATCATGTGCTTGCGATGGGTCAGATTGCTGAGCAAGTGTCATGGTGTCTAGCATCTTCCGCACTGGGACTTTCTTGCATGCAATATACAAGTTGGTGGCACCGAGTGGAGGTTTGGCTAAGTTGTGCAAAAAAAGCACTAATCGGGGTCTGTAATTGATATCTTCCCTAGCATTCTAACGTGATGCTTTTGGAGACGATAATGCAAAGCTCGAATGAAAGAAGTATTGGAAAATGCAATGAGTGTTTGGAAGTTCATTCGGCTTTGGCTAGGTAAAGTGGTAAATGACATGGATGATATAAAGCTGTATAAACTTGATTATCAGATTTTGAGTGCCTTGGATATTCGGACTCATGTCAGTTCAGTGCAAAAATTTTAGAAGGTTACTTGGTTGAAATCTCCTTGTGGCTTGTGGAAATTGACAGTGGATGGTAATTGTCATGGGAACCCCAACAATTATGGAAGGGGGTGAATTGTTACAGGATCACAGAGGCCACATCAAGGCAAGTTTTTCTTCACAATATAGTTTTCAAACCAACAATGAGGCTGAGTTACGAGCACTGTTGCAAGGGGTTAGATTGTGTAAGACTATAGCTTGCGTTAGATTATTTCAAATTATATTTCAAATTTGAATTTCAAATATTATTTCAAATTTTAAATTATCTATTTTTTTGAAAATTTCTCTAAAGTATTTTTTTAATCCCACATTGGTTAGACAGTAAAATATTTAATGGTATATAAGTGAATGTATTTCACTATACATAAAATAAATTAAAAGGGCAGACAGTCTAGATGCGTCATCCAGTGCGAAGCACTGATCGCATGCACGCACGCGCACGTGCGTCGTGCGCGCGACGCATAGACGCATTAACGCTTTAGACGCACTGGTTATTTGGATGAAGAAGTATATATGGAGCAACCAGAGGGTTTCATTGTTCCGGGTCATGAAAATAAGGTTTGTAAATTAGTCAAATTTTTGTATAGTTTAAATAAGCTCCCAAACAATGGCATGAAAGATTTGATAATGTAGTTCTGTCGAATGGTTTTTGTTTGAATGAAGCAGACAAATGCATTTATTCTAAAATATGTGATAATCATTTTGTGATAATATGCTTATATGTAGATGATATGATGATATTCAGTGATAATAGTTCATGCATTAGAGATACAAAATTATTCCTGTCATCTCATTTTGATATGAAAGATTTGGGTGTTGCGAATACCATACTTGGTATTAAAATATATAGGAATGATAACACTTATGCTATATCACAAAGTCATTACATTGATAAAATTTTAAATAAATTTAATCATTTACATAAGAAAATATCTCGGGTTCCATACAACCCTGCTTTAAAGCTTGGATCAAACAAATATCGATGTATATCACAACTAAAATATTCTAGTGTTATTGGAAGTCTGATGTATGCAATGCATTGCACACGTCCAGATATAGCTTTTGCTGTGGGCAAATTGAGTAGATACACAAGTTGTCCAAGCGTGGAACATTGGAAAGCAATTTCCATTTTTTTGGGTTAGTTGAAAGGAACTAAGTCCTATGCTCTATATTATGGAGGTTATCCATCTGTAATCAAGGGTTTTAGTGACGCTAATTGGAATTGTGTAAATGATGGATCTAAATCTACAAGTGGGTGGGTGTTCACCCTTGATGGTGCGGTCATCTCATGGGGATCCAAGAAACAAACTTGCATAACTCACTCAACAATGGAGTCTGAATTAGTGGCTTTAGGAGCTGCTGGAAAAGAGGCTGAATGGTTAAGAAATCTCTTAATAGACTTACCTATGTGGCCAAGTCCAATGCCTCCTATTTCCTTACATTGTGATAGTCAAGCTACATTGTCAAGAGTGTATAGTAAGTCATACAACGGAAAATCAAGACATATAAGTCTTCGACATAATACTGTGAGACAATTGTTGGAAGAAGACATAATCACAGTAGATTATATAAAGTCAAGTACGAACTTGGCAGATCCTTTACAAAAGGCTTAAATAAGGATCTGATTCATAAAACATCGTTTGAGATGGGTCTAAAACCTATGGAATAGATCACTAAAAGATGGCAACCCAACCTAGATTTAGAATTCTAAATTCTAGGTTCAATGGAAAAAATAAAGTCTTATTAATGATGATAATAATACTCAATTAGACCGTCATTTATAATATATATATATTATAATTTAGTTCTAGTCTTGCAGTGAAAAAGGAAAGGTTGAGCATGACTCTTAGTGAGTTCGTATAAAAGGTGTATTTATGCAAGAGCACCTAGAAGAACTCTACCTATGTGAGTGTAAAGTCAGGCCACTTTTGTCGGGGTTTGGTAAACCGCCTATAGCACTCATGAAGTCAGGATAACGCGTATGGCCTTTAATGCGTGGCTATTAAGAACGATGGAAATATGTGTTGACATGCATTGATTTTTCGGTTTTATCACATGATATGATAGTTCAAAGATATTATGTCTACTATCATATTGATAAAACTTTAAGAATCATATGCTACATGGAAGTTCAAACCCAAAAGGTACTTACATTTATGTGTCAACATATAATTGTAATAGCAGCATTTAAAAAAATATATATATACATTATTTGAAATAAGTGGGGGAATGTTAGATTATTTCAAATTATATTTCAAATTTGAATTTCAAATATTATTTCAAATTTTAAATTATCTATTTTTTTGAAAATTTCTCTAAGGTATTTTTTTAATCCCACATTGGTTAGACAGTAAAATATTTAATGGTTTATAAGTGAATGTATTTCACTATACATAAAATAAATAAAAAGGGTAGACAGTCTAGAAGCGTCATCCAGTGCGAAGCACTGATCGCACGCACGCACGCACGCACGCACACGCACGTGCGTCGTACGCGCGACGCATTGACGCATTGACGCACTTAGCACTTCGCACATACGTATCGTCGCAAGTGACGGAATTCTTTTGCTAAGCGAAATAATGTGTCTGATCACTATTTTGACAGTTGTGATTAACTGTCAATTACAGTTATTTTTGTAACTGTTCAGACAATAACTATCATAATTTTATTTTAACTGAAACGTTATGTCTGCTTCTATTGCATCTTTTCGTTTAAAATGTTAGTGTTCAGAATTTGCAGTCTGCACACTATATAAACAGTGTTGTATCCTGAAGACATAATTGCTAATGATTCCCTTTTGCAGAACTCTATACGAGTGGGAGACAATATTTGTCTGAGAGACAGATTAACAATCGCCTCACTGTTCTTTTCTTTCAATCTCTATACGTATATAAATTTTCTAACATTTCTCAGACAAATATTATGGCATTTTCTTCTGCAAACCCTGCGATCACTTCTTTAAGCATTGTACCACAAGATCTTTCAAAGTTGGATCGATTTGATGGAAATATATAACGCCCCAGTCCCGCAAGGGTCGGAGAGTTACTTCCTATTATAAAACTCACATTTCAACAGAATAATTAAAAACTTAAAGTTCTCCAATATTTTATAAAACTTGATTCCAAAATCAACTTCCTCAATATCATCAATTCTGGAAATACTACATTACAAAAATACAATAATACTTTCTTACTAAATCTTATCAATACTCATTTAAACTTTTTATGATTAATCTATCATTCCTAAAATCATCTCACCCAATGCTTCATAATTTGATCCTCCATTGAAATATCCAAATTCATCTGAAAAAAATATTCAGAGATAAAGGGTGAGTTTAACCACAACTCAGTAAGCGAAAGACATATACCAAAGTGCAAACATGAGCATTTACAAAATACTGTATACAAAACAGAAATAATTCATCACAGTTAATATGCAGAATAAAACATATTTTCAAATGTAGCAGAGCGATCATTTTTAAATCATATAAAACACAGAGTACTTTGGCATAACAAAACTGAGCATCATCGTCATATCCAAACAGAGCATCTTACAGAGCAAAGACCATGTTTAACCCCTGCGGTAGGGTTGTGTTAATCCCGGTGGCCAAACCAGGCAGAGACGGAGGTGAAACATTCCCTTAATCATTCTCGGAGCCCCGAGTGTGCACACAGGAAAGTCCACAATAAACCACTTTGTTTCCAAAATGGATGCACTCAGAGACAGAGAAGTTGGTACCAACCCAAACAGAGCAGAGACAGAGCAGAGCAGAGATAGAGTCAGATAGAAACCAGTATACCATGCCAAAGATTTTTTTTTTTTTAGAGTCAACAAAATAACACATAGTCCCAAATTATTTTCATAAACATTCTTATATAAACAAAACAGAGTTAGATCATCTTTATAAAATTAATGCACAAATTTTCAGATCCTTAATATCGCTCTATCACATTTCAAAAATAACATGACAAAAACTAAGCTCATGTCTGCACAATGCATGATAGAAATATTTTTCTTTCTTTCATATAAGTTTTATGAGTAATGCAAAGAAATGACTGCGGTTGGTTTTTCTCAAGTTCTCACTTCATAACAAAACATGCATAAATTTTCAAAAAGTCAACCTCAGTCTATATTTGGTACAAAGTCAAGCATAGGAACCCTGCTTACCTGAACTTCTTAGCCTTTCAAGAATTTCTTCACTCATGCCGAACAAACATGAATCCTCACCTATAAAAATAGTCATGCACATCCGTAAATTCTCAAATCACCCACGTAATTTGATATTTAAACCTAAAGTACTAAAATTATCAAGTTCCTCCAAAACCTAGAATTTCATAGTCCTAAAATTACATCCCTTCTCAAGACTATCAGTATCTACTTGATACGTTTAACCAAATTTTCAACTCAAACACCGGCCTCCTTAAGAAATTAAAAATCCAACTCTCTCAAATAATGCAACACCCACGTTTCGATCCGAAATAATTTTAATTATGAAACCAAGATAAGTTAGGGCCCAACTGAACCCAAAAACATTTAATTTTTGAATGAGTTAACAAAATACAATTGAAAATAAAAAGGGACCCAAGAGAATACAAGCCCATGAAACCGAAAATAAGATCAACCCACTGAAAAACATAACTATAAATTCCTTGCTTTAAAGCTGAGGGTAAAAGGAGTAAATCTTGCAAAACATACATCCCGTTAACTACGAATGAGACTTACGTGAAATATAACAAAAAACAAAACAAAACAAAACTTTTGACTTGCAGGGATAAAACATGCAAGACTGAGAGAGAGACGGAGTGATGAGAGAGAAACCGAATAAAATCATGCAAAATCTTAAAGATAGCTAAACATAATTTAAATTAATAATATATTAACTTCATGATACAATAAAATAAAGCACATTTATAAATTACCAACATAGTTTCGGTAAGAAGTAACAAACCCAATATTAAACATTAAGTCTATATGCAAAACATTCCATTTAGAACTACCGACAGATTCTAAACTACAAATGCCCAACTATATTTACAAATTTACACTTAGTAAAATAATTATATCAAATTCAAAATAGAGGAGGAAACTCATTTAATAAAAATATAAATATATCGATTTTTAAAGCATTCAAAAACATAAAAAAAAATCTCATTATTTATTTCATATAAATTCTACATATATATATATATTGAAAAGATAAAACCCATACGAAAATAAACAAGGAAGTGCATGTGCAAGTTTAATCTTGGAATGAAAAATAGTTTTCAGAAGTTAAAAGCACGAATCATGCGAGGGAAGATAAGCTCACCGTGAGGGAAGGAGATGCGCGACAAGGTAGTGCTGGGCAACGATCGAGGTGGTCAACGCGGTGGCCCAACTCATGCAACGAGGGGCTGTGAAGTGTGGTGCTGGACATCATCTGGGCAACGTCCTCGTTCTTCGGCATCCTCTGTTGCTGCTAGCGATGGCATCGTGGCATCAACTATGACGAAATGTGGCCCAGTTTGGCCTTGGTGTGCGGTGGTAGGGAGCGGCCAGAGATCTATTGCAGCGAAGAAAACTCGGCAGTTGGTGATGCAAAACGATTGCGCATGGCATCACGAGACTGGGTAAGCTTGTTTGGGGCGAAGAAGACGCATGGCTGGGTGGCTCACGGCAGGGAAAATAATTCCCCTGTTCTGGTGGTGCAAAACAGAGTAGTGCCCACTCCCATTTTCTTGCGGTTTCGGCAACATTGGGTGGTGTTATGGGGCTGTTATGCGGTGTCTAGGCAGTTTTGATGACCGAGGATATGAAAAGAGGGCAGTGAAAGCTTTTGGATTGGCTCACGGTGGTGTTTCCCTCATGTGTGGGTGCATGACTGCGGTGGTGGCTTACCAAGAGGCATTGGTGGCTTGGGGTGACGCAAGGTGCTCGGCGGCACCATCTGTGAATGAGGCGACGACGAGGTGGAGGCTGGCGGCGGGGGCTCTTGGTAGTTTTTATTTTTTTCCAATGCTGTATTGAATATTCGAATGTTTACATATATATAAATATAGCTACGGGAACCCTAAATAAACGAGAGGGAGATATGTGCATATGGGGTCTGCGGAGTGAAGTTTTTCTCAAGTGCATGTCAGAAAATGTAGACATGAATATTTATAGGAACCCAAAAACCCTAGAGCTGAAAATGCGGAGTACGTGGTGGCCGTGGGTTTAGGAACGTAAATGATGGAAAGTTTAGGTGTGCGTGACGGCTATGATCTGGGAAGTTAAATTTTGAAACGTATTTTCACCCTATAAATCAGTCTGATGGTTGAAAACTCTAGGAGAAAAATAAGGGATAACATCGAATGTTTATGGGGAGGAACATGCATATCAGTCCCTAAAGGCAGAGATACGCGCGTATGCGTGTGAGCGAGAATTGAGTCGTGTATATATGGTAAAAGGAAAGAAGACAGCTAGCACGTTTGAAATAAAAAAAAAAACATATAAAGGAATAAATCATGAGTTGGAAACACTAAATTAAATTAGATTTCGATTTAACATAAAATAAAATATATAACTTACCAATAAAAAGATTTATAACAAAACTATCAAACTTAAAAAGAAAAACATAGATCTTCAGAGTAAAAGTTTTAGGCCTATAATTTATTTAAAAACAAATAAAATAAAATCTTGAAAATAAAGTGACATTGGAACCGGGTGTTACAAAATAACTATAGACGTTGGAAGGAGAAAGTTGAGTTCTTACTTACTACTTTGAAAGTGCGGTAAGTGTTGGATACCCCTTGTCCAGTTCTTCTTACGACTCAAACTCCACGAGAAGATGAAATTGCAGAGAGGAAAAAATAGGAAGATGACAACTACCCATGCCGTGGAAATATTCTCAACACTCTCATTAATCCTTTGTTCGATATGTACGCGCCAAAGAAAGATGCAAAGGACATATGGGATGCTCTGGAGAATAAATACAAAACCGAAAATTCTGGTAACAAAAGCTATCTCGTTAGTAATTATTTTGATTTTAAAATGGTAGATAACAAGCCAATACTTGATCAAATGCATAATTTACAACTTATTTTCCAACAAATTATTTCTGATGGTATTCCTATTGATGAGAAACTTCAAGTAGGTGCTATTATTGCCAAATTACTGCCAACTTGGAAGGATTACTGTAAGTCTTTGAAGAGAAAGAGAGATGATTTCACTCTTGAAGGTCTTCAAAGACAACTCCGAATTAAAAAAGAGTCGAGATTGCAGGATAAAATTGAAGAAAGTGCTGAAATGAATAAATCAATTCATGTTGTTGAAACAGATTACAAGAAAGGAAAGAAGCCTAGAATTGATACTCGTGTTTTTAACAAACAGAGTAAGGGTAATTTCAAAAAGAAAGGAACTTGTCATTTCTGCAAAAAGAAAGGACACTACATCAAAGAATGTAGACTTTGAAAGAAGCAAGAGCAAGCAAACAATATTGAAGAGAATCTTATTGCTGTAGTGTCTGAAGTCAACATGGTATTCAATACTTCTGGTTGGTGGGTTGATATCGGTGCAACTCGTCATATTTGTAGAGACAAAAATCTCTTCAAAAAATATGATAAAATTGGTGACGAGATCGAACTATACATGGGAAATTCTTCTACCACGAAAGTGGTTGGAAAAGACACCGTCGAGTTGAAGTTTACTTCTGGCAAAATAGTCACTTTACTTGATATATTTCATGCACCAGAAATTCGTAAGAATCTGGTTTCTGGCGGTCTTTTGTCCAAACATGGCTATAAACTTGTATTTGAGTCTGATAAATTTGTATTGACAAAGAATGGCATGTTTGTGGGCAAAGGATACGCTGTTGATGGGATGTTCAGACTTAATTTAATTAAGGATAATGTTTCTGTTTATTTTGTTGATTATTTTTCATTATGGCATGCTAGATTAGGTCATGTAAATTATAATTCTCTATTTCGTATGAAAAAATTAGATTTATTACTTTCAAATTTACATGATGATAAAAATAAATGTGAGACTTGTGTTAAGACTAAATTAACAAGAAAACCCTTTCAAAATGTTAATAAATCATCTTCAACTTTGCTTGAGTTGATGCATACAGATATATGTGATTTACATGGTAAATTAACAAGGGGCGGAAAAAGATATCTTATTACTTATATAGATGATTTTTCAAAATATGCTTACATTTATCTACTTAGAACTAAAAATGAAGCCTTAGATAAATTCAAAATATTTAAGACAGAGGTAGAAAATTTTCTTAATTGCAATATTAAGATTTTGAGAAGTAATAGAGGAGGTGAATATTTTAATAATAATTTTGATCATTTTTGTAAAGATGATGGTATTATACACCAATGCATAGCACCTTATACACCACAACAGAATGGTATAGCAGAAAGAAAAAATAGAACACTTATGGATATGGTCAACACCATGCTCGAACAATCAGGCCTACCTGACAATTTTTGGGGGAGAAGCTATATTTTCTGCAATTCATATTTTAAATAGAGTGCCTTCTAAAAAGAATAATATGTCACCATATGAGTTATGATTTAAACGTAAACCTAACTTAAATTATCTTAAAGTGTGGGGGTGTCTAGCATATGTAAGATTAACTGATCTCAAAAGATCTAAATTAGGACCAAAAACTTAAAAATGTGTTTTTGTTGGATATGCTTCACATAGTAAAACTTATCGTTTTCTGGATCAAGAATCTAATGTAATTATTGAATCAAGAGATGCATAATTTTTTGAAAATAACTTTTTTTAAAAAAATTTTGAAGGTAACACTTCCTATAAAAATAGTAATTTTGAAAAGACTTGTTCTGAAAATGAAAAAAATTTGGAAATCAGAAAATCCAAAAGAATAAGAAAAGAAAAAAAAAGTTTTGGTTCTGATTTTGTAACATATGTTATAGAAGGAAATTCTAAAACAATCTTACAAGAGTTTGGTTTGTGTTACAATCTGGAAAATGACCCGTCTACTTTACAAGAAGTTTTGAAATATAGGTATACTATTTTCTGGAAGGAGGCTATTGATGATGAAATGGAATCTATAATGTCTAATAAGACATGGATCCTTGTAGATTTGCCTTTCGGTTCTAAACTATAGGTTGTAAGTGGATTTTCAAGAGAAAATTAAAAATTGATGGATCCATTGATAAGTATAAGGCTAGATTAGTAGCCAAAGGATTTAGACAATCTTAGGGCATAGATTACTTTGATACATATGCACCTGTAGCTAGGATTTCATCAATTAGAATTTTGATATCTTTGACCTCTATATTTAATCTTGAAATCCATCAAATGGATGTGAAAAAAGCATTCTTAAATGGTTATTTGACTGAAGAAGTATATATGGAGCAACCAGAGGGTTTCATTGTTCCGGGTCATGAAAATAAGTTTTGTAAATTAGTCAAATCTTTGTATGGTTTAAAACAAGCTCCTAAACAATGGCATGAAAGATTTGATAATGTAGTTCTGTCGAATGGTTTTTGTTTGAATGAAGCAGATAAATGCATTTATTCTAAAATATGTGATAATCATTTTGTGATAATATGCTTATATGTAGATGATATGATGATATTCAGTGATAATAGTTCATGCATTAGAGATACAAAATTATTCCTGTCATCTCATTTTGATATGAAAGATTTGGGTGTTGCGAATACCATACTTGGTATTAAAATATATAGGAATGATAACACTTATGCTATATCACAAAGTTATTACATTGATAAAATTTTAAGTAAAATTAATCATTTACATAAGAAAATATCTCGGGTTCCATACAACCTTGTTTTAAAGCTTGGACCAAACAAATATCGATGTGTATCACAACTAGAATATTCTAGTGTTATTAGAAGTCTGATGTATGCAATGCATTGCACACGTCCAGATATAGCTTTTGCTGTGGGCAAATTGAGTAGATATACAAGTTGTCCAAGCGTGGAACATTGGAAAGCAATTTCCATTTTTTTGGGTTAGTTGAAAGGAATTAAGTCCTATGCTCTATATTATGGAGGTTATCCATCTGTAATCAAGGGTTTTAGTGACGCTAATTGGAATTGTGTGAATGATGGATCTAAATCTACAAGTGGGTGGGTGTTCACCCTTGATGGTGCGGTCATCTCATGGGGATCCAAGAAACAAACTTGCATAACTCACTCAACAATGGAGTCTGAATTAGTGGCTTTAGGAGCTGCTGGAAAAGAGGCTGAATGGTTAAGAAATCTCTTAATAGACTTACCTATGTGGCCAAGTCCAATGCCTCCTATTTCCTTACATTGTGATAGTCAAGCTACATTGTCAAGAGTGTATAGTAAGTCATACAATGGAAAATCAAGACATATAAGTCTTCGACATAATACTGTGAGACAATTGTTGGAAGAAGACATAATCACAGTAGATTATATAAAGTCAAGTACGAACTTGGCAGATCCTCTAACAAAAGGCCTAAATAAGGATCTGATTCGTAAAACATCACTTGAGATGGGTCTAAAACCTATGGAATAGATCACTAAAAGATGGCAACCCAACCTAGATTTAGAATTCTAAATTCTAGGTTCAATGGGAAAAATAAAGTCTTATTAGTGATGATAATAATACTGAATTAGACAGTCATTTATAATATATATATATATATTTATATATATATATATATATTATAATTTAGTGCTAGTCTTGCAGTGAAAAAGGAAAGGTTGAGCATGACTCTTAGTGAGTTCGTATAAAAGGTGTATTTATGCAAGAGCACCTAGAAGAACTCTACCTATGTGAGTGTAAAGTCAGACCACTTTTGTCGGGGTTTGGTAAACCGCCTATAGCACTCATGAAGTCGGGATAACGCGTATGGCCTTTAATACATGGCTATTAAGAATGATGGAAATATGTGTTGACATGCATTGATTTTCCGGTTTTATCACACGATATGATAGTTCAAAGATATTATGTCTACTATCATATTAATAAAACTTTGAGAATCATATGCTATATGGAAGTTCAAACCCAAAAGGTACTTATATTTATGTGTCAACATATAATTGTAATAGCAGCATTTAAAAAATAAATAAATACATTATTTGAAATAAATGGGGGAATGTTAGATTATTTCAAATTATATTTCAAATTTGAATTTCAAATATTATTTCAAATTTTAAATTATCTATTTTTTTGAAAATTTCTCTAAGGTATTTTTTTAATCCCACATTGGTTAGACTGTAAAATATTTAATGGTTTATAATTGAATGTATTTCACTATACATAAAATAAATAAAAATGGTAGACAGTCTAAAAGTGTCATCCTTCGCACTGATCGCACACACGCGCACGCGCGTCGCGCGCTCGACGCATAGACGCTTTAGAGACACTTAGCACTTCGCACATACGTATCGTCGAAAGTGACGGAATTCTTTTGCTAAGCGAAATAATGTGTCTGATCACTATTTTGACAGTTGTGATTAACTGTCAATTACAGTTATTTTTGTAACTGATCAGACAATAACTGTCATAATTTTATTTTAACGGAAACGTTATGTCTGCTGCTATTGCATCTTTTCGTTCAAAAGGTTAGTGTTCAGAATTTGTAATTTGCATACTATATAAACAGTGTTGTATCCTAAAGACATAACTGCTAATGATTCCCTTTTGCAGAACTCTATACGAGTGGGAGACAATATTTGTCTGAGAAACAGATTAACAATCGTCTCACTGTTATTTTCTTTCAATCTCTATACGTATATAAAGTTTTTAACAGCTTGTACATATGTTATTCAGGAAGGAAGATGCTATTCACTCCGTTGAATAGCATCCCAATCCCCATCCCGCATTTTATTTTATTTTTCAAGTTTTTTTTTTTATATAATTTTTAGATAAGTGTTTTTAAATAATATTATAATTTTTATATATTTTTAAAAAATGTTTTAAGGTGTTAAAAAATCATGTAAAAATAATATATTTTACTATCATTCAAAATAATGTTACATCTTATATATTTATATTAATCTTAAGTGTACGGAGGTATTTAAGAAAAATTATAAAATTATCTTCGTATCATATTGTCACTTGCCATTGTATACTTATTAAATATGAGCCACATTCTTTGACAAAAGTATAATAAATGGAGTTTTGAAGATGTGGAACACTCATTGGAGGACCTTAGAAGATTTTTTACAGTACTCTATTGTTATAGGCATTTGTTATTGATTTCAATGGAGCTAGTTTTCGTATTTTCTTATTTCTTTCTCTACCACTTAACGCCTAATGTAGTTGTTTCCTTTTATGTACTTCATGTGGACTTTCAATAAAATTTTATTTCACCTATAACAAATAGTAAATCTTTTCCTTTTTATTTTACATTCGTCCTCTATCTCTCCGATTTAATGATATTTCTCTTTGCTTATTTCTCTTGGTCAGTTTTTTTTCAATTTTCAGGTACTTTGAAAAAAAGTAAATAGATGCCAATGAATGTGATGATATCAAAAATTGCTAATAAAAATATTAACTAAAATAAATTTATACAAATTCATAGAGTTTGATTCTATCCTGAATTAAATTGAGGCTAACAATTTTTCATTTGAAGGTTGATTCATCTACCAGGGAAACAGTTATATATAGATCAGAACAATTTACTTGAGTCAGTGCTAACAACATTGATCATTAAGAAGATACCTCATGACTTTAAAGGCAGCTTTCCAATGCTCCATGTATGGATTACTTTGGTATCTACCTAGTAAACCCACAGCATAGACAATGTTCGACCGCGTACACATCTGGGCGTACATCAAGCTTCCAACAGCCGAAGCATATAGAATTCCCTTCATTTGATCTATCTCTATATCGTCCTTCGAGCACTACGAAACACTGAGCCTATCTCCCTTTTGTATAGGTGCCATACTGGGTTGGTTGTCATGATTTCTTGGAGGCCAATAGCAAGCATGAGTCATGTCAAATGATGTTAAAATTGTGGAATTGGTGAGTATTTTTCTTTCAATTAGGTATTGCTCCTTTTTCTTCTGGTTATGTTTTATATTCTCTGTTACTAGTTTAAATTGCTGGATCGATTTCTGGCATGTGAGTCCTGCCTGTTGATGTCATGAAAATCTCAACAGATCAGGACAGGAAAATAAATCATTCCCAGCCCACTGGAGCGAGTTGGGCTTCGATGGATATCGTTTGAGGCTCCCGGTGAGACTCCGGTGTGGCCATACGTGCGCGGATAGCATATAAATAAATATAGAAACACAGTATTTACGTGGTTCGGCGTAAGGCCTACGTCCAGGGAAGGAAATCTACTATAATGAATATTTTTACAGTCTCTCAAGGCTCTCACTGTACATGAATAAAATACACGATTCTAATGGTATAAGATATTGGGTTCATATGAGAAGATGAAGTAGGCGAATAGAGGAATAGTTATACAACCAGAGAGATATTGAGCTTATTACCCAGATGACTAACACAAGAGGGGGGTGAATTGAGTTGTATTTAAAAAAAATAACAATTATAAATCAAATATATAATATAAAATATAAACAAAATATGAAACAACAATAAATATAAATAGTAAGAGTAAGAGAGAAGCAAACTCAGTATGTTAACGAGGTTCGGCCCCACTGCCTACGTCCTCGCCTCAAACTACCTCTTGAGGATCCCCAAATCTACTATTCAATCTCCTTTAGGTGGAGATAGAAACCTATTACACCTTTGAGCAGCACCGCTCCAAAGAATTCGTGTAAAACACCCTCTACACTTCCAATCACCTTAAACTTGATGATTTAACTATTCCCCGTATAGAACACATTCTACACTTCCAATCACCTCACACTTGGTGATTTAACTATTTTCCGTGTAGAACACCTTCTACACACACAAGGGTTATACACACCCTTTTACAAATACAAGAGTTGATAGTAGGTAGACTATCAAAGTACACTCCTCAATGAGTGAGATAGAAACAATACAACGCAACCTATATCTCTCTCAACAAGAATAAGAATTAAGGCTCAAAACTTTAGAAAAGAGAAAATGAGAGTTTTGAAGAAATGATGCAAAACTTAGCAATAGATGTGTAAGCTCTTGTTATAAATTTTGCAAAACTCAAGTGAGCTATTTATAGGTAAATGATTTTTCAATTTCAAATTTGAAAAGATTCCCATGTCAAAAACATCATCATTTACTTTTCAAAAATTTCAAATCTAATATTTTTACTTTTTGCATGTGACAAAAGGAACACACTTTACTTTTCAAAAATTTCAAACATAATCTTTTACTTTTTGCATATGACAAAAGGAGCATACTTTACTTTTCAAAATTTTCAAATAAAGATATCTACATTTTGCATAAGTCAAGAAAAGCATCCACCACTTTTGAAAATATTCAAATAAAGCATGCACATGTGAAAGATGACAATCAATTATCTTAATATTTTCAAAGTTCAAACCTTTAATCATGTCATGCACATGTGAAAGATGACAATCAATCATCTTTCAAAATTTTCAAATTTAATTTTCAAAATATTCATGCATATGTGGAAAATGTATTTTAATGCTTTATGATAAAATATTAATTTTGAACCTTAATCCTAATTTTGAATTTTTAAGAGATTTACAACATTACTCTATGATTTTAATGTGAACTTGTTCCCTTCTTGCTCATACTTACTTCCTTGATGTGCTTGATTATATTGTGTGGACAACTTGAGCTTGAAACTCCTTTATTATTTGGATTCATTTGTTATCATCAAAATCCATTTGTAGATTTACATGAAACTTGAAACCTTGGGTTCAACAATCTCCCCCTTTTTGATGATGACAAATGCTTGATAGAACCTGAATCTTGTATTAATACTTAAGCTCCCCCTGAGAATGTACGTTAGTTTTTCAAGCAAAAATATAAACATAATTCCAAGCATATATAACAAGTTTAGCGATTTAAACAATGTTAATGTTCTAGTCTAAAACTTCTCCCCCTTTTGGCATCATTAAAAAGGAATCATAATTATCTCAATAAGATATATTCATACAATAACTAACAGACAAATAAAACGCTGCGTTAGTAGAGACTGTAGAAGTTAGAATCACCCGTGTTCGACAAAACCTGTAAAGGTTGAAGCCGAATTTTATCATTTCGGTGCGGAAGAAGATTTAAATTCGCTTGATGTTATTGGCGAATTAGATGTTCCAGAGATTTGAAATTGAATAATTAAAATTATTCGTGTCTGACAAAGACAGCAAAAGCTGCAGGCCTAGCTCTGGCAATGCGGTGCAGAGCCATGCATGTCCGACAAAACCTGCAAATGTTGGAAGTCTAACTCTGACAATTCGGTGCGGAGCCACGTGTATCTGACAAAACCTGTAAAGGTTGGAGGCCTAGCTCTAGCAGTCGGTGCGAAAGCATATTTAAATCCGCGTGATATTGTTGAAAAAATAAATATTATCGAGATTTGAAAGTTGTTGTTTAAAAGACCATTTTCACCTGTTGGATACTCAAATAAATTTTCACCCCATTCATTGATCCAGTTTCTGTTTATTCAAAACGATAGAATGGCAGAAAAAATTTCGTCTAATAATCTTCCAGATTTGAATAAGGAACCGTCTCAACCAGTCATTTTATCTCATGAGGTTGTCAACACCATGATAGAAGCATAAATGCATTTTTCAAATAGAACTGATTCTGAGGTTGTTGCAGCATCAAGAACTCTCAGTACTCAATATGCTGCATCTGTTACGACCATGTCTCAGAGATTACTAGCGAGGGCAAATGAGGTTGATCGACTTAACAATCAAATATCAGTTCTGCATCAAAAGCTTGCAAATAAAGGCAGAAAGAATAAGAGGTTAAAGCAAGAAAATAAAGATTTGACGGAATTAGCTCGTGTTTTGAAACTTCAAATAGAGGAATCGGAACGAGTAAGAGTTCAAGCACAGAGTCAACATCAGCAGATAATGGCAGCGTTTCACGAGAAAAACAGGGACAATTATAATTAATCTCACTAGCTTAGTTCGGTAACTTTTGATAATATGCATCCGGCATATCTTGTAAGCTTGACTAAGTAAGATTTGAAGAGATGACAGTTTGTCTTCTACTTATTTCCATCTTTATAAAAGCAATCATTAGCTTTATCTAATCCGCATCAAATTTTCTTTTCATTGTTGTAGTTCATCTTCATTCTCACTTTACAAAGTTTTAATAGCTCATCAATTCTCCTTCAGTGCTTCTCGTGATCAATCTATTTCTGCATCTGTCGTAAGTGTCATGAAGCAGCAAAACACTGATTTGGCTAATAAATCAGATCATGATGCTATTTACGAGCTTGTGGGTCTCGGGACTTAATACTCATCTTCCATTGTTGCTTTTTCCGCTCGGTTGCAGTCCAAAACCCGCGAGATAGAGAAGCTTAATGAGAAGATCGATATTCTTCAACGACTTGTTCAAGAGTCTAATAAAAAAAAATAGTAGACTTAAAATAGCAGAATAAGGATTTAAAATCCTTACTTGCCTCTGCATTTCGATTGTCTAATCCTTTAGACAAGGATGGCATGATGATTTATGAGGAGCAAATGCATTTGAATGATGAGGCTAAACGTCTCAAGTTTCTGTAGGTCATTTGAGATAATGGAATAAAAGTATCTAGCAGATATTCATGGCATGCATAATTCCTATTTCTCTTTTAATCATGCATAATTTATCTTCTGGTAAGGGTTTTGTGAAAATTTCTACCAATTGATCATGTGTACTAGTGAATTCTAATACAATATCGCCCTTTCTGCACATGATCTCTAAGAAAATGATATCTAATTTCAATATGTTTGGTCTGAGAATGTTGTATTGGATTCTTTGAGAAATTTATAGCACTTGTATTATCTATCACATTTGATTGGAATGTGATTGTACATAAGTTTAAAATCTTCAAGTTGTTGCTTCATGTAAAGAACTTGAGCACAACAACTGCCTACAGCAACATACTCTGCCTCAGTAATAGATAATGCAATAGAATTTTCTTTTTACTAAATCATGAAACAAGTGCATGACCTAAGAAATGATATGTTCTACTAAAAATTTTTCGATCATCTTTGCAACCAGTATAATCGGTACCTGAATAACTAATAAGATCGAAATAAGTGTGTTTAGAATATCATAACTCTAAATCAATGGTACTGGCAAAATATCTAAAAATCCGCTTGACTGCAATCAAATGAGATTGTTTTGGAAATGATTGAAAACGTGCACATAAACATACACTGAACATAATATCAGGTCTACTAGTTATCAAATATAATAAACTACTAATCATACCTCGATATACATTTGAGTCAACTGGCTTACCGCTTTCATCTTTATCAAGTTTAGTGGTTGGATTCATTGATGTTCCAATTACCTTCACACGTTCCATCTCAAATTTTGAGTAACTCTTTGATATATTTTGACTGATTAATAAATGTTCCACTTTTTGCTTGCTTGATTTACAATCCGAGAAAGAAATTAAGTTCTCCCCTCATGCTCATTTCAAATTCTTCCTACATATTCTTAACAAAATCTTGACACATATTTATTAGTAGCACCAAATATTATATCATCTACATAAATTTGAATTAGAAGAATATCATTCTATTCATACTTAATGAAAAGAGTTATATCTATCTTTCCTCTTGAAAAAAATTTTTCAATAAAAAAAACTATTTAAAAAAACACTTTTAACATCCATTTAAAAAATTTTGAAATCTCTATAACAAGCATATGTAAGTAGCATTCGAATAGCTTCTAATCTTGCGACTGGTGCATATGTCTCATCATAATCGATTCCTTCTTCTTGATTGAAACCTTGGGCCACAAGTCGAGCCTTATTTCTAGTAATGACTCTGGACTCATTTTTCTTATTTCTAAAAATCCATTTTGTTCCAATAATAGTATGATTTTTGGGTTTAGGAACAAGTGTTCAAACATCATTTCTTTCAAATTGATTAGGCTCTTCTTGCATAGCTAGAATCTAAGATTCATCAAAAAGTGCTTCATCAATATTTTTAGGTTCAATCTGAGATAGAAAAGCAGTATGATTGCAAATATTTCTAAGAGATGATCGAGTGCTTACACCTCATGAAAGTTCTCCTAGAATTTATTCCGCTGGATGATCTTTCACATTTTTCCACTATTTGGTTGCATCTTATGCTAAGTCTTGATGATCTTTCCTTCTATTTCCATGATCTTCCCTTTTGAATTGTCTCCAAATATCACACATCTTTTTTCTTTAGAAGTGAAGTCAATGAATTTAGTTTTGTCTTCTGTCACGTATCTTGAGCATCCGTTATCTAAAAATCATTTATTTTTACCTGTAGAATACTTCATGCATACCTACAAAAACAATTAAAAACAATTCCTGGTATCCAAGTTCTTTGGGTCCTTTATTTATTAGTATTAGAAGAAATAAAATTTTTAGGTACCCATATGGCCCTAATAGTCATTGTATGTTTTCTTCTAATAGGACAAGCAAAATAATTATGACCATTTCTATTACAAAAATTGTAAATAGCATGTGACATATATGAAGAACTTGAGTGATTATAATAGTATCCTTTTTTAACAAAATTATTTTTATGAAAAGAATTTTGAATATTAGATTTTGATGTAGAAGGATTATCAAAGAAGTTTTTATAAGATTTGTATTTTTGTTTTGGCTTATATCCCAAGTCTGCCTTATCAAAAACACATCTTTGACTACCAAGAAGTTTTTCAAAATTTCTTTTTCCATTCGTAAAGTTTTCAATAATATTTTCTAAATCAGTTTTCTTTTTCTTTAACTCAAGATTTTCATCTTTCAAAACAATACTTTCTTTTCTTAAAATATCAATTTCGTTTGTTAAAGAAGAATTTTTCTTTTTCAAAACAGTATACTTGATACCCAATTTTTCAAATTCCTCATATACCTCTTCTAAAACATTTTGCAATTCTTCATATGAAGGATCTTCAATATTTTCAAGATTTGTTACCTCAATATCATCTTTAGTCATAAGACAAAGATTTGCTGATTCTCCATTGCTTGCTTCACTATCTGAGCTATTTGAATCATCATCCCACGTAGCTTTCATTGCTTTTTTGCCTTTGTTTCGATCTTTCTTTAGCAGAGGACAATCTGGCTTGATATAACCAGGTTTATTGCATTTATAACAAATTAAAGTGTCATTTTTACTTGAATCTTTCTTGGAAAACTTATTGAAAGATTTCCTTGGAGGAGTTTTATTTTTCTTTAAGAACCTCTGAATTCTTCTTATTATCATCGCAACTTCTTCATCTTTGTCATCATTTTCCTCATCTTCATCACTTTCACTTTCATGTGGAACAGCTTTAAGTGTCAAGCTTTTCTTTGACTTTCTTTCTTCTTTTCCTCTTTTTAATGTGTACTCATGGGTGATAAGTGACCCGATGAGTTCATTCACTTCGAGCTTCTTGAGGTCTCTAGTTTCAAGAATCGCTGTCACTTTTGATTCCCAACGTTTTGGTAGAGAGTTGAGAATTTTTCTTACTATCTCCACTTTGGAATAAATTTTGCCAAGAGCTTTCAAACTGTTTATGATGTTAGTAAAACTAGTGTATATACTAGAAATAGATTCATCATCATTCATCTTAAACATTTCATATTCATGAGTAAGAATATAAATTTTTGATTCCTTGACTTGAGAAGTTCCTTCATAGGTAACTTCCAAGTTATCCCAAATTTCCTTTTCTGTAACACAAGTCATTACTCTATTAAATTCATTACCATTGAGAGCATTATATAATAAATTCATAGCAGTTAAATTCAAAGTATAAAGTCTATCGTCTTCACGATTAAACTCTTCTTCTTCCTTTTTGACATTTACTCCATCAACCACTTTTGTTGGAATATAAGGTCCATTTACAATGCATTTCCATATTTCTCGACCTTGAGCCTGAAGGAATATTCTCATTCTAACTTTCCAAAATGAGTAATTGTCTCCGCAAAAGAGTGGAGGCCGACTGCTAGATTGACCTTCACCAAATGAAGCTGCAATGTTAGCCATAAGATCTTAACTCAAAAGATAGTTAATCTTATAATAGAGCTCTAGCTCTGATACCAATTGTTACTGACCATAGGTCGCACCTATGTCACCTAACAACTGTACCTACCAGACTAGCCGGCCACCGTCTCTACCGGTGCACCGTCACCCATGGTCGGAGAGTCTTGCTTCGGTGACACAGTCACAAGCGAGAGTTCCCATGAGTGATCTGCCTGTATGAACAGTACAGGTCAACTAGCTCTTATACCAATTGTTACCCAGATGACTAACACAAGAGGGGGGGTGAATTGAGTTGTATTTAAAAAAAAATAACAATTATAAATCAAATATATAATATAAAATATAAACAAAATATGAAACAACAATAAATATAAATAGTAAGAGTAAGAGAGAAGCAAACTCAGTATGTTAACGAGGTTCGGCCCCACTGCCTACGTCCTCGCCTCAAGCTACCTCTTGAGGATCCCCAAATCCACTATTCAATCTCCTTTAGGTGGAGATAGAAACCTATTACACCTTTGAGCAGCACCGCTCCAAAGAATCTGTGTAGAACACCCTCTACACTTCCAATCACCTTACACTTTGTGATTTAACTATTCCCCGTGTAGAACACCTTCTACACTTCCAATCACCTCACACTTGGTGATTTAACTATTTCCCGTGTAGAACACCTTCTACACACACAAGGGTTATACACACCCTTTTACAAATACAAGAGTTGATAGTAGGTAAACTATCAAAGTACACTCCTCAATGAATGAGATAGAAACCATACAGCGCAACCTATATCTCTCTCAACAAGAATAATAATTAAGGCTCAAAACTTTAGAAAAGAGAGAATGAGAGATTTGAACAAATGATGCAAAACTTAGCAATAGATGTGTAAGCTCTTGTTATAAATTTTGCAAAACTCAAGTGAGCTATTTATAGGCAAATGATTTTTCAATTTCAAATTTGAAAAGATTCCCATGTCAAAAATATCATCATTTACTTTTCAAAAATTTCAAATCTAATATTTTTACTTTTTGCATGTGACAAAAGGAACACACTTTACTTTTCAAAAATTTCAAACATAATCTTTTACTTTTTGCATATGACAAAAGGAGCACACTTTACTTTTCAAAATTTTCAAATAAAGACATCTACATTTTGCATAAGTCAAGAAAAACATCCACCACTTTTGAAAATATTCAAATAAAGCATGCACATGTGAAAGATGACAATCAATCATCTTAATATTTTCAAAGTTCAAACATTTAATCATGTCATGCACATGTGAAAGATGACAATCAATCATCTTTCAAAATTTTCAAATTTAATTTTCAAAATATTCATGTATGTGGAAAATGTATTTTAATGCTTTATGATAAAATATTAATTTTGAGCCTTAATCCTAATTTTAAATTTTTAAGAGATTTACAACATTACTCTATGATTTTAATGTGAACTTGTTCCCTTCTTGCTCATGCTTGCTTCCTTGATGTGCTTGATTATATTGTGTGGACAACTTGAGCTTGAGACTCCTTTATTCTTTGGATTCATTTGTTATCATCAAAATCCATTTGTAGATTTACATGAAACTTGAAACCTTGGGTTCAACAGAGCTATCGAGAGAGAGTCCCCCGTCTAGCGAGTCCCCCCCCCCCGATCTTCTGATAGTTACCTTTATGTATAAGTTGGGATCTGGATCTTATTTCTTGTGTGTGTCAGTCTACATTCTTTATGTCTTATCCCCATGTGATCTGATCTACTCAACTCTTCTTCACTCTTGTCTTCTAGTGCGCTTAATAATAGGCCTGGGTCCTACTTGGGATATTTCACCCTCACACTGCCTATTATACCTGTACAGGCAGTTTAATTAGGAGAATGCCCATTTGCTATGTTTGATTGTTTTATTTATTTATTTATCTTAGAACAGTGTGGGAATTCTGTGTCAGGGTATGAATATGTTAGCATTTTTACTTGGCCACTATATGGGGTGCATTCTCTCTAAACACATCAAAATTAGAATAATAGGCAAGACCGTTCTCAAACTCCCTAACAAATTGAGTAAAAGTGGGAGGGTTAATTCGTTGAAGAGTGATGTTGGAACGAATACAAGTTTTATAATATAGGCATTAAAATTTACAGATGTTTTATTTGTAAGCTAACGTCTAAAGCACATTATCCACATATATCACTTACGTGATAAACTTGATTTATAATATTCAATTTTTAAAATTTTAATTAGAAATAAAAAAGAAAAACTTGAACAGTCCGATCCCTCCGTCTTCCCAAAATGAAAAGGCGCGATTTCGTAATTCTTAGTCTGTGAAAATATTAGATGCTTTGTTTTATTTTTCCATTGAGGCCAATCTAAATTAGTGCTCAAGAAATAACTATATATACTCATAAAAAAATGTATAGATTCTCAAAAAGAGAGGAAATGTGGTGGTCTCTCCAGAGCATTTATATATTGCAAGCGAGTAGAAAGTTGGATACTAGGTAAAGCATTGACATTCAATTAGCCAAATGTCTTTTCATCTCTAAATTTAACAAATATCATCCACATTTTCGTCATGTTTGTATTCGAATGTGAGTTTAACTCATCTCAATTTATCTTATTATTATAATTTTATAATTTTTTATATAAAACACAAATTCCTATACACCTTTTTTCAAATCTCAATACATTTTTTTCAAATCTCAACACACCTTTTTCAAATCTCAAAATAATAATAATATTAAAAAATAAACTAAACTCATCTCAACCCATCTCATCTTCGAATTCAAACAGGACTTAAATTAGCCAAACTCATTTCCTCCCAAATATGAGCTACAATAAATATATTCTTTTCAAATATGAAAAATACTTAAGAAGTTTAAATATATTTTTTAATTGTATTTTATTTTTGTATGAGATTTTACCATCTATGTACATATGAGATTATTATATCATAGATTGTTAGATTGTGAAAATAAAAATGAATATAATTGTTGGAGGTTATTGAAGAATATGAAAATAAAATAAGATAAATAAAAATTAGTTAAAGAAATATAAAAATATATATTTTATTATTATTAAGAATGTAATAACTAATCCAATATAAATTTTAAATATTGAATGATTAGTTAAAAATTACAAAATTATATATTTTTTAAATTTTAAAAATTATAATGACCAATCCAATATCAATACTATATTTGGTAGATGTGTTATTTAAACTATCTTCCAAATAGAAAGTTTTTTAAAATTTATCGTGTGATAATTGAAAAATTAAATTAAAAATAGACAGAAGCTGGGGGGCAGACCGTCTGCCCCCCTTCTTAAAAGCAGCCCCGCCGCCCCCGGTGGCGGTGGGCGACACCGCCCACGCCATCGGGACCGGCGGACTCAGACGGTACGGGTCCGAAACGGGTTGAAGGCTGCCGGGGGCACACCGGAGCTCGCCGGAGCTCGCCGTCGAAGGGGTGAGCTCGTCTGAGTCCGCCGGTCCCGATGGCGTGGGCGGTGTCGCCCACCGCCACCGGCGGCGGCTCCGTTTACTTTATGGCCGAATTCCCTATTAAATTCATCTTCATTTTATTTTTTTATTGTGTTTTTCATTATGTTTTTTATTATGTTTTGTTCATTTTATTTTTTTAATATATTTTTAATCTTCATTTTTTTATTTAATTATATTTTTTTATTTTATTTTGATGTGTTTTTCATCATCAAAGTAGCCCAACTAGTGTTGGGCTGCTTTGGACGCTGGGGACAGCCGGACCGGTCCCCAGCGTCACCCTTAAAAATAAGTGCAATAATTATTTAATGTTTTTCTTATTCAAACGACGACGTTCCAATTCGATATCCTTTGCGGGTTGCCAGCCAGTCGTCCAAGCTCTGCCTGGCCCCAACGCACTTCCCTTATCCAAAGCCAATATATGTCCGTCTGTCTCTGAAAATACTACCAAAGCAACACTGTCGCGAATCTTCTTTCAAGGAACACACAGTGCAAACGTTAATGGCGCTTCTTCGTTTTCTACACTCTCACTCGACGGCTCACTTTCCCTCCGAACAATACCTCTCCCCCACTCCTTTATCCAATATTCCAAGTACCTACAATCTTTCTTTTTCTTGGTCTCTCCCCTCGCTATCTCTCGCCTATACACATTCCCTTTCCGTTAAGAGTAAAAGAGTAAATAGCTTCGTCTTGCACTTCTCTTCTACCGTGCAAGAACAAGCTCTCGATTCTGTTTCCGCCCAAAGCAAAGAATCCGAGCCAGTGGCCGAAGAGTATTCCCGAAACAGATTGATTGCGCAGAACATCCCTTGGAATTGTACCGTTGAAGACATTCGCGCTCTTTTTGAGAAGCACGGGACCGTGCTTGATGTGGAGGTTTTCTTTTTCTTTATTTTAGTAATACTGTATGATCTGTTGTCTCACATGGGTTATGGTTTTTGTTTGTTTTTCTGATCTGGGTTTGTGGTGTTTTTCTGTGGTGGTGAAGCTTTCTATGCATAACAAGATCAGAAATAGAGGTTTGGCGTTTATCACTATGGGTTCACCTGAGGAGACTCTTACGGCTCTCAATAATCTCGAATCGTATGTAAGCATACTATTTTTTGAGTTTTAGTTTTTTAACAAATACCCCTAGGTTTTCGATTAGTCGGGTTGCTGAGAAAAGAGTAATTCGGGAAAGAAAGCAATTAAAATAGTTAGTTTCAAATGCTTGTATCATTTGGCACACCTGAGGAAATTTGAAAGACATTTTTTTTTAATAAGAGAAGTATTATTGATATGAAAGAAATAGGCATAGCCCGTGTAGTATACAAAAGAGCACCTAAATACAATCTAGGAACGGTAAATCAAAGACAAGAAATCATGAACATTGTTCTCGTTCAGTACAATAGTTGAAAACCAAAGCAGTAGAGCGTGAATAACAAAATTCTGCAACTCCGCCATAGTGTGTTTCTTGTCTTCAAAACAGCGTTCATTCCTTTCAGACCAAATACACCACATAATGCACAACGAAATCTTTCCACCATAGGAAACTTGAAATACTAGTCTGTATCTATAATAGTTTAACTCATTGGTAATGGTGGCCGTCTGTTATTGTTTGTGTTTGTGTGTGTGTATTGTGTTTTTTTTTTTTTTTCTGGTGGCTTATTCACGCCACTGTGTGTATGTTTGTTTTAGGAAGTTAATTTCTGCTGGTTTTTCCTTATCAGGATCTTAGTATTAGAAACACTGGATCAGATTTAAACTTAGTTAACATTCTACCACTTTTTCTGCGACAATTTTGTTTCCTTTTCTTTGTGTTCTTGTTGAATTTCTGGTTCTTCTTCTGTCTGCTAGGAGTTAGAGGGCCGCACCATAAAGGTCAATTATGCCAGGGCACAAAAGAAGAAACCTTCCCCTTCCCCTCGTGTGCAACCAAAGCCAGTAACATTCAACTTGTTTGTGGCTAATTTGCCTTTTGAAGCAAGGTCTAAAGATCTTAGAGAGTTCTTTAGTTCAGAGAGTGGTAATGTTGTTTCTGCCGAAGTTATATTTCATGAAAATCCAAGAAAGTCTTCTGGGTATGGATTTGTGGCTTTCAAATCCAAGAAAGATGCTGATGAAGCTCTTGCTGCTTTCCAAGGGAAGGTAATTTGGCTGTGCTGAATAATTTGCATTTATGAGTGGTGAATATGGTTGGGGGCATGTTTATTATGCCCGGATTCCATTCTATCTTAATTTTCTAAGGCTATTCCTATTTAAAAGCTTCTGAGAATTTTTCCTGCAGATGTTTATGGGAAGACCACTTCGGGTGGACCGGAGTAAACAATTTGTTAAACTACGAGCAGAGGAGAAAGTAGAGTCTGGAGACACATCAATTGAGTCAACCTCTAGTGTGGAGCAAGCAGACACTGCTGAGGAGAATTGAAAGTGAATTTTCAGGACAGTATGCCTATCTCAATTATGATTTAGTTGGTAAAGCTTTTTAACTTCAATCCTGTGAATCAGAAGCTATATAATGATTGATGTAGTATGCCTATCTCAATCATTTGATAGCTTTTTTATTTATTATTTTGTTTGTCAAATGTAAGGTCTTTGAGTGAGATAGAGCATTCCTACGTCACAAGTTAAAGTTTGTCACATAATTTACAAGAGTAAGCACTTGCTGTTTGAATTCCACTTTCCTAGTTCTGGGTTCATTAATTAAAATGAGAGATATCTATCGAAGAGTAGTGCTAGTGTGCCACCCAGTTTTGACGACTGAGAGTGCCCACTAGTATAAATTTCACATCTTATTTTTTTTTATTTTCTTTATCATATTTTTTAACATCTTTAAATATTTCTAAAAAATACAAAAGATACACCAATACGCTAAAAGTCATTTTCTTAATCCTTAAGTAAAAAAAATTAAAAAAAGAAATTAAATATATAAGCGATCAAAATGAGAGGGCAATCCCATCTGTCGAATCCATATATTAGCAAAAGACAGCACCTTCTGTCGGGATGGGTTTTCACAAAAAATTACCATTCCCAAATATTTTTGTTTGTCCATATTCTGTAAGACCCAATTTTTGGTATATTGCTGCCTCTCTCTACATCTTCATCTTGCATCCCAACTCCAATCGCTGCCGTCTGCCCACAACACCCATTCCCCACCCCCCCACCCCCCCCCCCCCCCCCCCCCCCCCCCCTTCCCAAAATGCAATGGCCACAAGAGAATGAAAAGTGTTTACATTTCCACTTTGGAGTTCTCAGAAAAGCAATGGAAAGTTTGTGCTATGGGCAGAACAATCATTTCTATTTTGCACCAATATGTTTCCAAACTGAGATCTGTATAAGTGAGGCTCAACTCAGAACTTGTTTCCTTTCCATCCATTTCCACAACAATTAAAATTGTCAGTACTCCATGTTGCACCCAAGATTCAGGGAATAAGAATGTTGCCTCAGAATCTGTTTCCTTTCCATCCATTTCCACAACAATCAAAATTGTCATATACTCATTCAGGGAATAAGAATGTAAACCCACAAAACAAGTAGGATGCAGGATGAGGTAGTAATAAAGATTGAATGACTTAGTTACTTTTGGCAAACCTAAATAAAATAAACTGGGAAAATGGGGAGAATGTTTATTTTGACTTTTTCCCCCCTTTGAAAGGGGTGTTGGCCGCTGAACTTGCAAGAATGAATAATATAATGCTATAACTTGTCTCCTGATTTCAGCACATTTCTCAAATAGATATAATGTGAGCTTCATGTCAAATTTCTGGATCTTTTAGTCTTTAAGTTGCTATTTGTTCTCATATTGCACTTTTTTGTGTGTTTCTGACTATGTTACTTTATGTTGCTGACTAAAATCAGTGAGTGCAAGAATGAAAATTATTGAATCTTGTCTGATCAGAAGAAAAATATAAGTGTCTTGATGCAGTTGATAGAAACTGCCCTCTGTGGAGAATCAATCTCAAGCTTTAGGATATCTATTATATTTACAGAAATCTTAAACTTTTCTGATAATTTATTTCTGTAGTCAAATACTTGATCAGAAACCTTGGCATTTAGGAATTCACTTTCCCATGATATTTTTAAACCTCGAAGTCTCAGATCAAAATGCTTCATGCAATACCGTGTGCTAACTCTTTTGTAATTATAGTTCTAAGAAGAAAGGAAAATTACACTTTATCCTACTCAAATTACCACTTATTTTGCAATATAACAACCAAACTATCAAAGTTAATGTTTAGTCCCCAACTACCATTCATTTTGCAGTATATCTCCTCTTTTAAGATCCAACTATTAAGATTGGGTGTCTCCTATCCACCTTAATACTAATCTCTTAACAAGGTGATAAATTACAACCTATGATAAAAATTAGGGTGTTTAATGATAATTTTGATAGTTTGGTGATCATGTTAAAAAGGGGGTTATAGTTTGGAAGGGCTAAAGTGTGTTTTCCCCTAGGAAGAAATAATGAAGGCTAAAGTGTGTGTTCCCTAGGAAGAAATAATGAAGTGTCATACACGCTAAAATAAACTTACTTCATTTAACGGTTCTCTCTTCCAATTTCATGTTCTGATGCCTTTCTAGTGCCTTAAGACGCGTGTTGTTTTCCACAAGGAGCTTCCTTGATGTGGCTATGTTCATTGTGAAGTTCTTGTTGTCAATTTTTCTTTTTCGGTTTTTTAGTGCCTCTCTCTCACTTATCAAAAAAAAAAGTGCCTCTCTCTCTCTCTCTCTGAGCATAAAATGCTTGCATAACTCTGAAAAGTGATTGCTACAAAACAACAAATGGATGTCAATTTGATTTAGGTGTTGAAATTTTGATCATTATTTGATAATAAGGAGACCAAAACATAATGGACAAAATGAAAGTGAGGGTTATTAATAAAATTGGGGTCCCGTCCTTTTCCTCAAAAAAAAAAAAAAAAGAATGGGCAAAATGGGATTTCTGTAGCTGGGACAGTGATTTGTTGGGTTTCTTGATGTTTTAGCCCCTCATCTTTTTCAAAAGAGGGGGGGAAACCCCTGTTGATGTTGATATTCTACCAGATCAGTAGGTATAGGCTTACTGAAGATTTCCATGGTCAAAGTATTCATGATAGAGAGGTTCATCCTAACTTCTTGTCTGATTCATTCGTAAAACTGCAGGGACGACTCAGTGAATTCGTGGTAATGATGCAATCAATTGTTTCTTTGGCTACAACACCAAAGAAGGGTAGGCATCTTCTTCTAGCCTTTAAGCCAGATATTTAATAGATAAATAATTTCAAGAGTAGATAGATAATGCTACATATTCCTGTTACGACATGTGTAATTAAGATTTTTGATGCAAATGTCAAGTTAAATTAACAAGAATATTGCATATCTAAATCTTGAGAGCCAAAGGATTGGAGGTGGGAAGATTCTAATAAACAAGAAAGAAAGCAAAGAGAAGACATGGGACGCTCAAAATGGACGCAGTTGGTGACTGTCTGAAAGATAAGACCCCAAGCCCTCCCCTCCTAATTTACTGAACCCCGTTTTTCAGGCACTCAAATATGATGGTTTTAGTGTGTTCGAGAAATTATGCGACACTTCATGCCCTTCACGAATCTCACCACTTTTAGCCACTGGTTAGGTGATGATTTGGACCAATATCGGAATAAAATAAAATAAAATAAAATAAAAAGTGATTTCCACAAGTAAAGCAAGTAATTATTGGGACAATGTTTAATAGTTCTTAGGTTCTTATATCTTTAGTTACCGATTGATCTAAGAATTATTAAACAAGTAATATTATGTATAATCGTGAAATGTATATATATTGTGAAATGTATATATATTGTGCAATTCTTTTGAAATGCATAAGATTTATTATTAAAAAATTAGTTTTATCGTGTGGGTCTCTTATTTATTCATTTTTTTTAAAGAGATTGTGCAGTATTTACTTATTTTACAACTATTGTTTCTCTTATCAAATACTATTAGGAAAGAATGTGATGAGATTATGGAGAAGTTTGTAGTATTTTTTTTATTTTATTTCGATTGAAATTAACAAATTTTGAGATATTGTTTATTGGGGTTTCTTGTCTGGTTTTCGTTTTTCTTTGCTTGAATACAAGCAATATATGACATTCTTTGCTTCATACATACATACAACTTATATAGGGGTGTTGAAAAATGAGTGATTTATGATGTGCAATTGTCCTTTTTCACAATCACATTCTTAATTTCGTAATTGAGCATTGGAATCTGGAAAAGTTATTAATTTCATTCTTTTCTTGGTGGGTACGTAATCAAGTGGGAAAATTGTTTGATAGATGAAGCCGTCCTTTCTATTATAGCGGTTGGTTATACCTAACGTCCACTAAATCCCATTTATGCTGTTCATGCAATACAATTGTTAGGCCATGAAGTCAGTTTTAACTTTTAAGCTTCTTTTTTTTTTTTTTTTTGTGAAAAATAGATTAATGGAACGGCAATTTCTCCAATTGTTAGGCAGTCTTGTTTGTTTTTTCAAAACATTTTATTTCAAACTTATGATTATATATTTTTTTTAATTTTCATACAAAATAAAATAAACAATTCAATTTTTTTAAATCTCAAAATAATTTTTTCAAATTTCAAAACAAAATTAGTATTAAAATATATATTATAATAATATATTATTCTTTTTTTAATTTTTATCTTATCTTATTTTATTTCTGAAAACAAATCAAACATATCAATGCAGTCTAAAAAGGGTAATAATTTTTTTTTATTTTATATATTTTTCCGTCAATTTAAAATAAAGTCGTAGAAGTTATAGAAATGGTGGATTTATTTTATTTCTCAATAAAATATATATATATATATATATATATACTTTTGATGAAGAGATATTATTTTTTCTTTAATCATAAAATAATTGTATGAATATCATTACCATGCAACTTTTGGTTTAAGATTGATCATGAGAGACATGTTCAAATTTTTTGAGCTGTGTATTGTAAATGGATAAGGGATGAAAAAACCTCAATCATTTGATTTGAAAATAATGATTTAAGAATTATAAAATCCATAAGATAAAATCCCTAAAAAGTTAAGGAATATTGCCAGGAGGGTGCCATTATTTCTGGCCCCAAAAGAATCATGAGCTTCCTTTTACACCTCAGATGGACTTCAAAGGACCCATTTTGTCAAATAATTGTTTTATTTTTAATATATATATTATATATATTTGTTTTTTCCTTCCTTTAACAGCTCATATACATTTTAATGCGTAGGGTTGAAGCAAATACTATTTTATCTGTTTCCTCAGCATAATAATGTCAATCTATTATGATGTTTAAGAATTCCAATCAATTTGGACGCGTCTTGATGAATTCGCAGACCTTATACCATAACCACAACACTGAAAGCAACAATTCATCAATGGCTTATTTAAAAGCAAAAAGATAACAGATACAAGAACTTTCTTGCCATCCTCCACTCATTACACATCATTACTTAGCAAGGATTGCTAAAAAAAATTAGAGAAATACTAAACGAACAAATGGGGATCCTGACGGAGATCCTGAATGTGTGTTTAATATTTTTTATTTTATTTTTTATTTAATGATTAGGTATGTATTTTTTTAATGATGTTATATATATTTTTTTAATTTTTTTAAATATCTAAAAAAATATATGAAAAAAAAAAGTAAAAAAAACAAAATGCATTTGGCGGGATTCGAGTCAGGATCCACATGTGTGACTCTAGAATAACCCAAAAAATTATATTTGCAAGTCTACATTTTGGACTAGTCTATTGAGATGACATTATTCTATTTGATTTGTAAGAAAATTTAATTAAATTTTTTTTATGTATCAAAATATGTCATGTAAGTAATGTAAAAGATGTGTGTCCTCAATACCGGCTTGCGAGTAAAAGAACTACTAGTTGTACTCTAGTTACCCCGAAAACATTATTAATCTGTTTTTAACGCCCCACATGTGCTACTTTATATGCATGACTTTAATGGATAAGGATGATACAACATAATAACTTAATCCAAGTAAGTTCTAGCCTTAATATTTCTGTACCATTTTAATTACTGGTTTCTCAAAACAAACATAACAATGAGTATCTTCATTCAACAACCACATTTGAATGAAGCTTCTAACAAGACAAGAGGACCCACTTTCTGCAGCATTAGGTATAGAGTATGATTGAAGTCATCTCTTTGGGATGAGTTCTTATCATAGAATTCATGCTAGTGTTGAGAAAAAGTGGACCAAACTTTACTAACTCCGACCCTTTATATCATTATATAAGCAACCCCAATCCTCCCCATCTTCTGCAGAAGCCTCAATTTCCAATTTAAGTTCCTCAACATGGCCAGCTTCAATGCCGGAGTTGTGTGTTCATTGTTAGTGTTGTGTATGTTTGTGCCAAGTTTGGCCACTGTTTACACTATTGGAGATACCTCAGGTTGGACCCTGGGTACTGATTATAGCACTTGGGCTAGTGGCAAGACCTTTGCAGTTGGAGATAGCCTTGGTAAGTTTTCACTTTTCAGCCCCCCATGATGAGTATTTTAGCATACCAAAACATCACCTTTAAAAAATGAAAATGTCTTCTACACTTCAAATGAAACAAAATCTCTTCTAGTTTTCTAAACTCTAGCGTAATGACAAATCAAAATGCCTTCTGCATTTCAGATATAACAGTGTATTACTCTTAATTTATAACTTTGAAATTTTGTTTATGTGACAGTGTTCAACTATGGAGGTGGACACACGGTGGATGAAGTGAGTGCTAGCGACTACAACACTTGCACCGTCGGCAATTCCATCACCACCGATAGTAGTGGTGCCACCACCATCGCCCTCAAGACAGCTGGGACTCACTACTTCATTTGTGGTGTTGTTGGCCATTGTGGGAGTGGCATGAAGCTTGCTGTGACTGTTGGTAAAGCATCAGCCACTGCACCATCTGGAACAACAGGAACACCATCCACACCGGCGGTTAACACACCTACTACCACTACCCCGACCACCACGTCCGCGACACATTCGTCATCAGGGACTACCCTCTCCCCTATTGTGGCTCTATTTGTTATTGCCTGGTCTACTTTTTCTGTGTTGGCTCTCACATAAATTTTGGCTAGAATGTAGAATCTAGCCAGGTTGGAGGCAGTGCTCTTTCTAATTCATTCCTTTGTCATCTTTGTATGGTGAGTTTCTTAGTTTATGATTAGGTTATTTACAATTAAAAAAGACAGAATAGTATTGGGTATGTAAAATTATGTTGCAGCATTGAGTTCATGTCACTAAACCTATGTGGGTTTGTTGGAATCAGAGCATTCGCATGAACGTGAGAGATATAGACTAGATATATGATTTGATCATTTAGTGCACAAATAATTTAAAATCAAAAATATTAGGTTTGTATACGATTTATGTATCTTTTGTATACACGCCTTATATAAATATAATTTTTACGTATCCTCTAATTTAATTATTCATATTTTTTATTTTTATTTCCCTCTCATCATATTTTCATCTTTTTTTAATATATTTTTTTAATACTTCGACTAACATAATATCATTATCACGTCATCGATTCTACAAAAGATATGTGAACTCTAGAGTTTTACACCTTGCTATTAAAAAGTTGCAGTAGCATTTAAATTGAGTAAATCAACAGATCAGATACATCTTTCAGTTGTTGTTATAATGTTATGTTTTGGAGATTTGGAAAGATGTCAAATTTGTTGAATATTTTTTTTTTCTATCTATTCACATTCATAGCAACAAATAAACACTATGTTGGCTTAGAGTAAGTGTACTAGTCCTTGGAAGGAAGGAGGTTTGGTATGTGTCCCTTCCTGCAGGTTCACGAATCTGAACTGAACTGGAGTCACATCCAGGAGCAAATGTCATTTTTACTTTAGGAAAAAAAAAAAAAACTCTCTTTTCAAAATACCTTTGGTGGGGTTGATGCCTTTCACCTTATCTGAAAGATTGAGTTGAGTTTAGATAATTTTTAAGTAAAATCAAGATCTCAAAAACGGAATAGGTAGCAACGCATTTCTTGAAAAGATGCGGTCCCCTGGTTGATTAACAAAGGAGAACTCTGTCAACTTCCGCAACCAGGATTAGACTGGGCTCCAACCCCTAAGAATTTAACAGAAGGACCACTGGCCCAAACGCCAGAATTACTTCTGCCATTCATGTTTTCCTTTTTTATTGATTCTCTCTTGGGATATTTGACAGCAATTACGAATTTACGGGGTAGCCAGATAGATGCCTCAGGCCCTCAAACACAAACAGAGGAGATCCACAATTATTAAAAACAAAAAACAAAAAACAAAAAAAAACTCCAAAGATAAGGTTTGATGTCTTACTTCAATAGACAGAGAAAGCTTTCATATATTCGCCACCTCAACTAACTTTTGCATCATACTTGGGAATATAAATATATTATTTTATAATAATGTATAGTATTGAATTTAATTATAGTCTATATAAGTTCTGGACTTTTTATATAAATATATGATCAAACGTGAAATATGTATTTACAAAAAGAATATATATTATAATTTATCATGTCAAAAATATCTTTATCCTTGATATATATATTAAAATTAAGTTTATATTAATGATTTAAATATTTATATTTATATTTAAGATTGAAATTTCATGTTTATTAATTTAAATTTATAAACTATATCAAATGTTATATTAAAAATTAAAAGATTAATTTTATGTTATATCAAATGTTATATTAATTTTATGATAAAAGATTAATAGACATATGATTTAAATATTTATTTTATATTAATCATCAATTTAGTATACAAAATATCTATAATATATAATACAAAAATTATATAATAAATAATATATATATATATATATAAACTAATGTTGAACCCAAAGTTTTAAGTCTCGTATCTATGTATAGATTTTGATAATAATAAATAAATTCAAAACTCAAATTCAAGTTATCTACGCATGAATAAAATTAAGCACATCAAGAAATCAAGTATGAACAAGAAAAAGAACAAATTTACAAATAAAGCTCATAGAATAATTTTATATATCTCTTGATAAAATTCAAAATTAGATTAAGACTCAAAATTATTATTTTTTCATAAAGTATCAAATTGTATTTTTTACATATGCATGACATCATTAAAATGTGTTATTTCAAAAATTACATTTTTCACATATGTATGACATCATTAAAAATCTTAGTTTTGATAATTATATTTTTCACATGTGCATGACATCATCAAAAGATTTAATTTTAAAAATTATATTTTCTACATATGCATGACATCATTAAAAATTTGAATTTGTAAGATGATTGATTGTCACCTTTGACATATGCATATATTGTTTGAAAATCTTAAATGATAGTTATGATTTCTTTGATATATGCATAGAGAATATGATTTTATTCGAAAAATAAATTATACTCATTTTGTCATATGCGAAAAGTAAAATATTAGGTTTGAATATTTTGAAAAATGAATGAGGTTGTTTTTAACAAATACAAAAAAAAAATGTTTTTATTTGAATTTCTTGAAAAGTAAATAGTGCTCTTATTTGATATGTGAGTTTTTTCATATTTAAAAATGAAGACTTATTTGCCAATAAATAATTCACTTGAGTTTTGTAAAATAATAATAAGAGCTTACACATCAATTGTAAAATTTTATATTATTCTTTTAAAACCCTCATTCTCTATTCTTTAAGTTTTTTACCTTAATCCTTATTCATTTTGAGAAAGATATAAGTTGCGCTGTATTATTCTTATTTCACTCATTGAGGAGTGTACTCTGATAATCTACCCACTATCAGCTCTTGCATTAGTAAGATAGTGCGTATAATCCTTGTGTGTGCAGAAAGTATTCTACACAAGGAATAGTTGAATCACCAAGTGTGAGGTGATTGCAAGTATAAATGGTGTTCTATATAAATTCTTTGTAGCGGTATTGTTCAAATGTATAATAGGTTTCTATTTTCACCTGAAGAAGATTGAATAGTGAATTTAGAAATCATCAAGGGGTAGCGTGAGACGAGGACGTAGGCAATAGAACTGAACCTCGTTAAAATACTGAATTTGATTTTTCTTACTTTTACTCTTTATGCTTCTTGTTGTTTCGTACTTTATTTATATTTTATATTGTGTATTTAATTTATAAATGTTAATTTTTTAATATAACACAATTCATTCCCTCCCCTTATATTAGTCATCAGGAGAATAACTAATTCGATCGATTCAAATTAATTTTTAAAATAAGTAGTGTCACATATGGTTAAAGTTTTACTTAGATTTTTACTTATAATACTCAATTTATTAGTATTTTTTACTTAAATTCAAAATTTTAATTTTGATTTTTATGATTTTCAACCTATCAATAATTGACATGTGGAAAATTAAATTTTCTATAAGTTTTTGTTAATTACATTTAACAGTTTTTTTTTATTTTTTTGAAAAAAATGGACAATCGATGCTGGACTGATTTCCAACCGGTTTTTGTCTTTAGAAAAAGTAACCAGATCAATTACAAACAGGATTGAACCCACCGATTTAGTCAATCCAACCGGTTTCGATTTATTTTTACTGCCATATCTAATCCCAAGTTTATTGTTAGTTTTGATGATCAGCATTTAAAGTCTTCGACTTTTTGTCTCACTTATGTCTTCCCCATTTGTATGCATATGCTAAGACAAGAAGGCTTTCGTTTGATTATATAGATGAAATAAAAAATTTGTAAATAATAATCAGATAATTTGTGAATATTAATAGGATAATTTTTTTTAATACAATTATTGTTTTAGTATTTGAAAAAGAATTATTTTTTATGTTTTTATTTAAAAATTTAAAAAAAGTTGCAATGATTAAATAAAAAATTAAATAAAAAATTATGTTTAAACTGTATTTAAATGTTAAGAGTATATGAAAGAATTCTTAGACGAGACGAGATCAAACGAAAGGGTTGAAGGAATCTAAAGCATCGCCCGTTTAACCATGTAGAAATTTTAGATCCGATTTTTATACAAGAGTGATTTTAATTTATCTTATTTAATTATTATAATTTTTTAAAATTTTATATAAAATATAATAAGTAATTCAACTTTATTAAATCTCAAAATATAATAATTTAATTTCTCTTATCTTAACTCCTATTCAAACAATAGCTTAATGAACAGGTTACATCCTCCTATTTCTTTTATGTTTTAATTCGAGAATCACAATGGCATTTTTAGTAGGGTAGTGATTTCCTTATAATTTAATCTTTTTAATATTTTTTTAACGTTTTTAATCATTAAGAAAAAAAATTTTAAATATATTTTTTTTTATTAATAATCACTTACTTATTTATTAAGTAAAAGATTTTTTTTTTTAAATAAAAAATAAAAAAAATAGTAAAAGAGTTGTAAAGAGATTGTAAGACTATCATTTTCCTTTTTGACATCCATCAAGATTCCACATCCACGTAAATAGAATATATATATATATATATATATATATGAGTTTTGCTACTCTTCATCTTACACACTACACACTATATTTTTGTTTTAATTTTTTTAACTTATTCTTCCTAAACTAATTGAGTTTTTCTACTCTTTATTCTTTATTTTTCTTTTTTTAAGCAAGCAATTTCATTAAACTAATAGCATGATACATGAGGAGAGAGTGAGATTCTTCGACAATCGTCCCAAATTAATAAATAGCAGTGTAAAAGATGTGAAATAAAGAAGAAAAAAAGGATATATTTGGGACTAATTTCTTGATCCCTACCCATGTTCTACCAGAGGACGACATCTTATAAAAAGATGGAAACAAAGTGTTTGCTAAAAAGCGAATGGTGGAACAATTGTTAGGGGTGGTAGAACCTATGCTAGAAGTAAGAATGGTGGCAGATGTATTGTCACTTGTGGTCTAGAGTAGATTGATAGAGAGATTCAGGATCTTTCTTTCAAGATTACGGATTAGGAAAAACAGTAAGGTAGGTAACAATTGGAGTCAAGTCACCGATTGTCGACCCACGCGAGCAATTGAGGCGGTGAAAGGACTATCAGATTCAACGGATCTAAGGCCTCTGAAGTCGGTAGAGCTACACGTGACTCCAAAAGCCCCTCTAGTTTAAGCATGCACGTGAACAACGTGCACTATTTGAGCTGCACTTGCGACTAACGTACTGAGTCGAATGACAGTCTCCCTCTACGAGTATGAAGATCGGTGAGTGAAGAGGTTGTTAAGATTGCACGTGGTGGTCGAAGGTTGTCGATAAACAATAAATCGGCCATGGACAGTGCTGTAATGAAAAAATTAGGAAAATGGAAGAAAAAAAAAAGGGGCAAAATAGAAGAATTGGTGGTTGGAACCCAAACCCCTACCCTCATCCGCCCACAAGAGAAGAAAAAATTTTGAAAAGTTGCTTAAAGTCGCTTTTAGAAAAGAGAATAGGAAAAGAAAGTTGTTTTTACTCTTTATTTATATACTAAACAATTGGTAAAAGAATAAAAAAAAATTAGTGTGTGTTATGTGAAGATGATAAAGAGTTATATATATATATATATATATATATGCAGTGATATATTCATAGAAGATATAGCATGAGATGGTTCCCATAAGAGTAAAAAAATTCATTTCTTATTAATTTTTTAGTACCCTTAAATATATATTTTTTAAAATTACAACATTATTAACAAATACTTCTTTAGTTACTAAATTAAAATAAAAAAAATCTAAGAAAGATATCGAGACCCAATACTACGTAAAAATAGAATTATATATATATAAATAAATAAAAATAATGTTACATATAATTATAGAATTATAAGTAATATATAATTACTTTAGATAAAAAAAAAGTAAAATTTACTATTAAAAATATCAACTTGTAAATCTCATATATATATATATATATTTAAATAATTATACGCCATGAACTCATCTATTATTTCTTATAACAACATTCTTATTAGATTGTCTAAAATTATTTTTAAAAAAGTGTAAATTTACATATTTATATAAAAAAAAATTGATCATATTTAATTTGACTTTAGTTACACAAAATTTTAATTTATTATTTATAAAATTATTATTATTTATTAATTAAATATAATTAAAAATTTTAATAAATATATAAATTTATATTTTTTAAAAGATAACTTTAAATCATTGCATGAGAAAGGAAGCCAACGCAAAGCTGTGGCCAACATCAGTTTGGACAGCTGTGTCTCTCGTGGCTGCCGCAAGGCACATGGGTCACCAACATATAAAGGCAGTTTTGACGACAGCTGTGACCACCTGACGCAGGTAAAGCCCTCCCTCCATTTCTTTTTAATTTTTTAACTTGTTTGCTTTCATCCTTTTTCTTCTCTGAAAAGTAGGCCTAAAAACTAATATTTTATATATATATATATATATATATTCTTAAAAATGTTTTTATCAATTTCCAAATCCTATTTTTTTAATAGAATTTACAAATCCTGTTTGATAAACCTTCCCTACAACAATGATTAAAGGTAGTTTTTTCTCAAATTGTTAAGACATTCCGATAATAATAGACTTATTATTCCTACCACTCCCTTATTATTTTCTTTACTTTTTTTTTATTTTTTTACTTAATAGTTTAAAATGATTATTAATAAATTTCTTTATTTTTTAATTTTTTTAATGATTAAAAATGTTAAAAAATACTTCAAAGAAAATAAAAAAATAAAAATAAAAAGTTTTAAACACACTATAATATTAAAGTGACAGTAGGAAGAAGTATCATTATTTGAAAAGAAAATGCCAAAAAAAAAAAGACAAAAATATATTTATTAAAGAAGTGATACACACGTAACATAACATATATTATAAAATAAAAAAATTTTAATAAACTATTTTATAAAATTAATATTATTTTAATAAAAATACGATTATTCTATAATACATATTGTTTAGAATTATTATAAAAGATATTGTAAATTTATTATTTTTCTATTTACTCGTCATTTAACAATAAATCCAATCAGCCAAAACAAACAAGCATCCTTTCCTTGATTTCAGAAAGAAACAGAACAATTTATGTTGATTTCAGAAAAAAAAAAAAACAGAAGAAAAAACAGAAAAGATCAATGAAATGGAGAAACACGTTGTCTTTTTTCCAGCTGTCTCAAATATCTGACACAAAAAGACATCATAAAAACACCTGTTCGTCTAAACACCGCTCTCACTGTAATTACAATCCCATTCTCTTACCCACACTCTGACAATAACCGAACTATAAAAAGAGTTCTATAGAGTTAACCATAAATATAAGAAAATTGGTACTTGGTGAATTTTGGTAAGATTATCTATATTATTTTATTTTTTAAAAATTAAAAAAACAATCTCATTTAAATGGAGAAATGATATCAAATAAGTTAAATAAAATATTATTATTTTAATATTATTATTATTTTAAAATTTAAAATTTCAATTTTAATTATTTATAATATTTTATATAAAAATTTTAAGAAAATTTTAATGATAAAAATTTTAAAAAAATTATAATAATAAAATTAAAATGAGTTCTTCGGACTAATCCTTCAACAAAAAGCAATGTTGTAAGAAGCAAGGAACGTAGGAAGATTTTCCATATAGCTAAAACAAAAGATGAAAGTTAGGTTAGAAATATAATATAAATAAAATTCAATTACGAAATTTTATTTAATTAAATATTTTAATTATAAAATAAATTCCTAATAGAAGAGAAATCTGGCGCATGAAAAAAATGTTAAAATATAATCTAAATAAATAAATCTACAAGAACAGAAACTAAGGAGTGAATCCACTGATTTGACATTCAATATTTTCAAAGAAATATGGACTAAAATGCAAACTCGACGTAAATTACTGATAATGAAGTCAATAAAAAAGAAATATAATAACAACAATAATCAAGCATCACTATCTCCTGATAAATTTAAAGTACAATAAAATAAGAAGGAACTCCACAAATATAGAGAAAGGGGGAAAAAACTAGAACTGAGAGCAAACCCTAGCAAGTCTGGGACTACGGTGGCGTTGCGGAGGAGAGAGACATGTCTCCGATCGGATCTACAGCAACAAAGTTGTAGCTAAGATGACCGAGGCTACAGATCCTGTAACAGAGACTTTGTTCAAGGCTGCGCCATTGCCAGGAGAGCCGGTTGGGGATTCAGACGACGGCGGTACGCTTATCGGGGGGCCCAAGCCCGGAGCGTGAGCAGGAGTTGATGTGGGAGGAGCCGGAGGCGAGCTGGACGGAGCACCGGTGGGCGGCGTGGTAGTGGAGGTCGGACTGGGAGCGGGAGCTGAGGCTGGTGGAGACATAGTGGGAGAAGGAGTAGGGGTCGAGGTGTGAGTCGGAGGAGGAGCAGATTTAGGGGAAGAAGCCGGCGGGGACTTTGTCGGCGAACCTGTTGGAGCTCCTCCTGGAGCTTGAGCAAAAGCCGAACCAGCGACTAAAGCGGAAAGCAGCATCAACCACACAAAACCAGAGCAAGCCATTGATGTTCTCTTTCAGCGCTCGTCGTCTCAGACCTGGAGAAGAGAAAGTTCTGGACAGTTACTAGAATTGTAGAGAGAGCAAGCGGCGTACTGCAAGACTGTAGGAGTACCTCTGTGTAAAAATATTATATATATATATATATGAAAAAATTTATTTATTCACGTTAATAAAATTATTATTTAAGTTTAATTAAATAAAATTATTATTTAAAATTATAAATTAAGTTTTATTATTTAAGGCTTAGTTTGGTTTCTTAATTATCCAATATAATCTAACTAATAGATATCTTTATCTAATAATGATATTCTTCGTCTTAATTTTAATCATTTTAAGATGACATAAATGATTATATCATAAAATGATGAAAGATTATTATTATATTTTATTTATAATTATTTCATTTAATATCACATGTTTAAATAAAACTATTGTGCCCCCGACTTAAAATAAAAATAAAAAATAAAAAACAGCAATTTTGAGAAAAATGCAAAGCTTCCAAATAAATCTTAAAATAAATAGGATGCGTAATAGTTTCAAATAAGAGAAATGATATATATAAACTTTAAAGATACAAGTACTTTATAAAAAGTAAGCTTTACTATAAAATATATATATAATATACTTTTTTTTCTTTATGGTGTCTACATTATTACAAAAAATTTGTACAAAATTTATATAATGTTAATGTAAAATCTGCATAATATAATATGATTTTGCATTTACTTATTTCATTCAAAACTTATTCACACATTACACATTGGATTATCTATCTATTGATTAAAATAATAATAAAATATTATCAATTTATTAATATTTTTTTCTATTAATTTCTTTTTCTAAAATGAAAAGTTATATAAAAAAATATTATCAATTTAATAATATTTGTTCAATTTTTTTCTATAATTTTTTTCTCTATTCATTTTTGTTTTCCAGAATGAAAAACTACATGAACATGTATATATTAATATTAATTTAATAATATTTTTGGCTTTGTGAGACATTTTTAATTTGGGCGAGAGGCTAATTTAATAATATTGAAAAAACAAGACAATGCCTTATGTAATTGTTACTGGAAAGAGAAAATTGTCTTGGAAATGATATTTTATAATTAAAATATTCATCTAATATTTGTACAATAAACGTGCAAATATAACAATTGGATGGTTATTATTGTAGCTCAAAGTCATAGTAGTTTTCATTTGCCTAATTTGATGTCGACATTTTTATTTAAAATAGAGTAAATTTTGCATTTTATTTGAATTTGTCTAATTTGATGAGAGTGCCGGTAGAACTTGCATTCAGCATTATTCTTCAAATAACCACCAAAACATTTTTTTTTTTGGTAAAACAACTATAGTGTGTTTGCAAATTCTATAGTCGCTCGTGTCTCGCAAAATTTGTTAACTTTCTTAGAGTGGCCGGTTTGTTTTTCTAAATCAGTTTTATTATTCATAACTCATTTCGTCCTTTCAATTCATCTCAATCATTTATTAATTTATTCAACTCATTTCAACCACTTATTTTATTATTATTCATAACACATCTTATCTCATTTTTAAATCCAAACAGAGAATTTTTTATTAATGCTTGAATGGATTTTGAAAATGGAAGAGAAAAAGTTGAATAAAAAATATTATAAAATTAAAATATTATTATAATTTAATTTTTAATATTATTTTTATATAGATATTTGAAAATGTTGAATTATTTTTTATTTAAAAATTTGAGAAATTTTTAATAATTAGTTTAAAAAATTGTAATGACTAATTTAAAAGTATTTGTATATTTGAGTAATGTTCAGGAAAGAGACGAAATGAAATAAGATGAGAATTTTGAGATATAATTTTTTTTTTCAAACAAGCCCTTAAATATAAATTAAATAATTAAACCTATTTATTCTTATTAGTTTAAGTCTTTTAGACAAATATTAATTTTAAATTATATTATAGTAGAGGTTTTAAATTTGAACTCTGACTTTAAATGATATTATATTTTAATTAATTATTTTATTTGTTGACTCCACTTATTAAAGGTGAGTCTAACCTACACATGAAAAAAATATAACAATATAAATTAAATAATTAAATCTACATATTTTCACCCACTTACAACTTTGGAATAAATGGTAATTTTATGACCACCATCATTCCCAATGTTTGACAGGTTTCATCCGTTGAAAAAGAAAACTTCTTCCATCTGGAGTCTTGGTGAATTAAAAATAAAAATTCATCCCCAACTCAGAAGGCCTTGTTTGGATTCCTAGCTCAATTCATTTCTGTCTTATCTAATTATTATAATTTTTTTAAATAGTTGAATGATGAGGTTTGGCTTTTGAGAGTAATTAGAGATAAGGAGTGTTGAACCCAAGGTTTCAAGTCTCGTATTTACGTATAAATTTTGATGATAACAAATAATATTGAAAACTCAAGCTCAAGTTGTCTATGTATGAAGGGAGCTAAACACATCAAGAAATCAAGCATGAGCAAGAAAGATATCAAGTCTACAAATGAAGCTCATAGATTATTTTTGTACATCTCTTGATAAAATTAGAAATTGGATTAAGGCTCCAAATTACTCTTTTTTCTCATAAAACATCAAATTACTTTTTCCACATATGCAAGACATTTTTAAATGTCTTAGTTTTGAAAATTATGTTTTTCACATGTGCATAACACCATCAAACAAAATAATTTCGAAAATTATATTTTTTTTATAAAAACTTGATTTTATAAGATGATTGATTATCATATTTGACATGTGCATATTTTGTTTGAAAGTCTTGAAGGGAGGTGGTGTGTTTTTTTGACTAATGCAAAAGGTAGATGATTTTGTTTGAGAATCTTAAAAGGTGGTTGTGTGTTTTTTTGACAAATATAAAAGATAGATGATTTGTTTGAAAATCTTAAAGGGTGGTTGTGTGTTTTTTTGACATATGCAAAAAGAAGATGATTTGGTTTGAAAAATAAATCATGCTCATTTTGTCTTGTATGAAAAGCAAAAGATTAGGTTTGATTTCTTTGAAAAATGAATGGAGTTGTCTTTGACAAATGCAAAAAGGAAATGTTTTTATTTGAATTTTTTGAAAAGTGAATAGTGCTCTTATTTGACATGGGAATCTTTTCAAATTTGAAATTGAAGACTCATTTATCTATAAATAGCTCACTTGAGTTTTGCAAACATCACAACAAGAGCTTACACATCTATTGCTAAATTTTGCATCATTCTTTCAAAGCTCTCATTCTCTCTTTTCTAAAGTTTTGAGCCTTAATTCTTGTTCTTGTTGAGAGAGATATAGTTTGTGCTGTATTGTTCTTATTTCACTCATTGAGGAGTGTTTTCTGATAGCCTACCCACTATCAATTCTTGTATCAGTAAGAGGGTGTGTATAACCCTTGTGTGTGTAGAAGGTGTTCTACACGGGGAATAGTTAAATCACCAAGTGTGAGGTGATTGGAAGTAAGAGGGTGCGTATAACCCTTGTGTGTGTAGAAGGTGTTCTACACAGGGAATAGTTGAATCACCAAGTGTGAGGTGATTGGAAGTGTAGAGGGTGTTCTACACGGATTCTTTGGAGCGGTGCTGCTCAAAGGTGTAATAGGTTTCTATCTCCACCTAAAGGAGATTGAATAGTGGATTTGGGAATCCTCAAGGGGTAGCTTGAGGCGAGGACTTAGGCAGTGGGGCTGAACCTCGTAAAAATACTGAGTTTGCTTTCTCTTACCCTACTCTTTATATTTCCTACTGCTTTATATTTTGGTTATATTTTATATTGTATATTTAGTTTATAAGTATAAATTTTTTAATATAACCCAATTCACCCCCCCTCTTGTGTTAGTCATCTGGGCAATAATTGGTATCAGAGTTAGAACTCTATTATAAGATTAACTATCTTTTGAGTTAAGATCTTATGGCTAACATTGCAGCTTCATTTGGTGAAGGTCAATCTAGCAGTCGGCCTCCACTCTTTTGTAGAGACAATTACTCATTCTGGAAAGTTAGAATGAGAATATTCCTTCAGGCTCAAGGTCGAGAAATCTGGAAATGTATTGTAAATGGACCTTATATTCCAACAAAAGTAGTTGATGGAGTAAAGGTCAAAAAGGAAGAAGAAGAGTTTAATCGTGAAGACGATAGACTTTATACTTTGAATTTAACTGCTATGAATTTATTATATAATGCTCTCAATGGTAATGAATTTAATAGAGTAATGACTTGTGCTACAGCAAAGGAAATTTGGGATAACTTGGAAGTTACTTATGAAGGAACTTCTCAAGTCAAGGAATCAAAAATTTATATTCTTACTCATGAATATGAAATGTTTAAGATGAATGATGATGAATCTATTTCTAGTATGTACACTCGTTTTACTAACATCATAAATAGCTTGACAGCTCTTGGCAAAGTTTATTCCAAAGTGGAGATAGTAAGAAAAATTCTCAACTCTCTACCAAAACGTTGGGAATCAAAAGTGACAGCGATTCTTGAAGCTAGAGACCTCAAGAAGCTCGAAGTGAATGAACTCATCGGATCACTTATCACCCATGAGTACACATTGAAAAGAGGAGAAGAAGAAGGAAAGTCAAAGAAGAGCTTGGCACTTAAAGCTGTTCCACATGAAAGTGAAAGTGATGAAGATGAGGAAAATGACGACAAAGATGAAGAAGTTGCGATGATAACAAGAAGAATTCAGAGGTTCTTAAAGAAAAATAAAACTCCTCCAAGGAAATCCTTCAATAAGTTTTCCAAGAAAGATTCAGGTAAAAATGACACTTTAATTTGTTATAAATGCAATAAACCCGGTCATATCAAGCCAGATTGTCCTCTGCTAAAGAAAGATCGAAACAAAGGCAAAAAAGCAATGAAAGCTACGTGGGATGATGATTCAAGTAGCTCAGATAGTGAAGCAAGCAATGGAGAATCAGGAAATCTTTGTCTTATGGCTAAAGATGACATTGAGGTAACAAATTTTGATAATATTGAAGATCCTTCATATGAAGAATTGCAAAATGTTTTAGAAGAAGTATATGAGGAATTTGAAAAATTGGGTATCAAGTATACTGTTTTGAAAAAGAAAAATTCTTCTTTAACAAACGAAATTGATATTTTAAGAAAAGAAAATATTGTTTTGAAAGATGAAAATTTTGAGTTGAAGAAAAAGAAAACTGATTTAGAAAATATTATTGAAAACTTTACGAATGGAAAAAGAAATTTTGAAAAACTTCTTGGTAGTCAAAGATGTGTTTTTGATAAGGCAGGCTTGGGATATATGCCAAAACAAAAATACAAACCTTATAAAAACTTCTTTGATAATCCTTCTACATCAAAGTCCAATATTCAAAATTCTTTTCATAAAAATAATTTTGTTAAAAAAGGATACTATTATAATCACTCAAGTTCTTCATATATGTCACATGCTATTTGTAATTTTTGTAATAGAAATGGTCATAATTATTTTGCTTGTCCTATTAGAAGAAAACATACAATGACTATTAGGACCATATGGGTACCTAAAAATCTTATTTCTAATACTAATAAATAAAGGACCCAAAGAACTTGGGTACCAAGAAAAATCATTTTAATTGTTTTTATAGGTGTGCATGATGTCTTCCACGAACAAAAATAAATGGTTTTTAGATAGTGGATGTTCAAGACACATGACAGGAGACAAGACTAAGCTCTTTGATCTTAGATCTAAAGAAGAAGGACACGTGACATTTGGAGACAACTCGAAAGGGAAGATCGTGGGAATAGGTAAAATTGGTAATGAGTCTTCTCTTATAATTGAAGATGTTCTACTTGTTGAAGGTTTAAAACATAATCTTTTAAGCATAAGTCAATTATGTGATAAAGGATTTACAGTTACTTTCAAAATGGATAAGTGCATTATATTGAATGATTATGATTGTAATATTTGTTTTATTGCTTTTAGAAGTAACAATGTTTATACAATTGATTTTGAAGAAATTACCTCACAAGATGCGATTTGTTTTTCAGTTCAAAATGAAACTAATTGGTTATGGCATAGAAGACTAGGTCATGCCAATATGGAACTTATTTCCAAACTTTCAAAAAATGATCTTGTGAGAGGTTTACCAAAGGTAAATTTTCTTAAAGACAAAATTTGTGATGCATGCCAATTTGGTAAACAAACAAAAACTTCTTTTAAAATCAAGAAACATATTTCCACTACTAGACCACTGCAACTGATACACATAGATCTTTTTGGACCAAATAGAGTTGCAAGTTTAGGAGAAAAATATTATGCATTTGTTGTTGTTGATGACTTCTCTAGATATACTTGGGTCATCTTTCTTACTCATAAAGATGAGGCACATAATACTTTTACCAAGTTATGCAAGAGAATTCAAAATGAAAAGGGTTATACTATTTCAAGTATCCGAAGTGATAGGGGAAAAGAGTTTGTTAATAAAAATATTGAAACATTTTGTGATGAAAATGGTTTTGTGCATAATTTCTCTGCTCCTCGAACTCCTCAACAAAATGGGGTAGTAGAAAGGAAAAATAGATCTCTTCAAGAGATGGCAAGAACAATGCTCAATGAGAACAACTTGCCTAGTTATTTTTGGGCTGAAGCGGTAAGTACTGCATGTTATGTTATAAATAGAGTTATGCTAAGGTCTAAATTAGATAAAACCCCCTATGAGCTTTGGAATGAGAAAAAACCCAACATTTGTTACTTTCATGTATTTGGATGCAAATGTTTTATTTTAAATGACAGAGATAATTTAGGCAAGTTTGATGCAAAATCTGATGAAGGTATCTTTCTCGGGTATTCTACTAATAGTAAAGCTTATAGAGTATTCAATAAAAAGATTTTGATTGTACAAGAATCTATGCATGTAGTATTTGATGAATCTAATTCTCTACTCTCCAAGAAATCTATTGATGAAGAAACAGGAGGTATAAATAATACGGAAAGTCTCAATCTCAACAAAGAGAACACAATAGAGGAAGTCCAACATGGAGATATCAGGAAAGATCATCAAAATTTAATACAAGATGCAACCAAACAGTGGAAATTTGTGAAAGATCATCCAGTGGAACAAATTCTGGGGGAACCTTCACGAGGTATAAGCACTCGATCATCTCTTAGAAATATTTGCAATCATACTGCTTTTCTATCTCAGATTGAACCTAAAAACATTGATGAAGCACTTCTTGATGAATCTTGGATTCTAGCTATGCAAGAAGAGTTTAATCAATTTGAAAGAAATGATGTTTGGACACTTGTTCCTAGACCAAAAAATCATACTATTATTGGAACAAAATGGGTTTTTAGAAACAAGAAAGATGAGTCTGGAGTCATTACTAGAAATAAGGCTCGACTTGTAGCCCAAGGTTTCAATCAAGAAGAAGGAATCGATTATGATGAGACATATGCACCAGTCGCAAGATTAGAAGCTATTCGAATGCTACTTGCATATGCTTGTTATAAAGAGTTCAAACTTTTTCAAATGGATGTTAAAAGTGCTTTCTTAAACGGTTTTATAAATGAAGAGGTATATGTTGAGCAACCTCCAGGTTTTGAAAATCATATTTTTCCAAATCATGTTTTCAAACTCACAAAAGCACTATATGGACTCAAACAAGCTCCTAGAGCGTGGTACGAGAGACTTAGTGGTTTCTTGATTAAAAAAGGCTTTTCAAGAGGAAAAATTGATACAACTCTTTTTATTAAATACGAAAATGATGATATTCTTTTGATTCAGATTTATGTTGATGATATAATATTCGGTGCTACTAATGAAAATATGTGCCAAGTTTTTGCTAAGACTATGCAGGAAGAATTTGAAATGAGCATGATGGGAGAGCTTATATTCTTTCTCGGATTGCAAATTAAGCAAGCAAAAAGTGGGATATTCATCAATCAAAATATATTAAAAAATTGCTGAAGAAGTTTGGAATGGAAGGTGCTAAGGAAACTGGAACACCAATGAGCTCATCCACTAAACTTGATAAAGATAAATCCGGTAAACTAGTTGATTCGAAGGTATATCGAGGTATGATTGGTAGCTTATTATATTTGACAACCGGTAGACCAGATATTATGTTTAGTGTATGTTTATGTGCACGTTTTCAATCATTTCCAAAATAATCTCATTTGATTGCAGTCAAGCGGATTTTTAGATATTTTGCCAATACCATTGATTTAGAGTTATGGTATCCTAAACACATTATTTCGATCTTATTAGTTATTCAGGTACCGATTATACTGGTTCTTTGAAATAAGATATCATTTTTTTGAGATCATGTGCAGAAAAGGCGATATAGTACTGGAGTTCACAAACACACACGATCAGTTAGCAAATATATTCACAAAACCCTTACTAGAAGATAGATTATTTATGATTAGAAGAGAAATAGGTATGATGCATGTTATGAATATCTCTTGAAAGATAGATCAGAGTTCATAAAAATAGAGAGATATTTTTTTTAAATACTTTTACATAAACTTGAGGTTCTTAGCCTCATGTTTGAGACGCTCATTCTCTTCATACAATATCATGTCATCCCTATCCATGGGAACTGGCAAGCGGAATGAAGAATCCAATAGAGATTTCAACTTTTTATTCTTCTGCCGAAGGATTCCTTCCCTTGTGTGAGACTCTTGAACAATTCGTTGAAGTACAACAATTTGTTCTTTAAGCTTTTCAACCTCATGATTTTTGACTTGTAGCCTCTGGGAAAAAGCGACAATAGAGGATGAGTAGCGAGTCCCGAGACTCACCAAGTCGTAGATAGCATCGGAGTCTGGCTTATTAGCCAAACTGTTGTTCTCTTGCTGCAACATGGCGCCAATGGTAGCTGCAGAAAGGACATGAGATTGAGATGTAGAATACCTCATGGATGCATCTAGAGGAATGTTAGAAGAATAAGCCATTGAGAAAAGAATTGAAAACTTAAAGCAAGAATATTGAAGGAATGCAGATGAGTTATAGAGATGAGAATAAGATTTGATGCAAATCAGATGAACTTTAAAACTGATTTTATAGAGATAGCATAAAGAACAAGACAAACTATTGTCTCTTCAAATCTTATTAGTCAAAAGAAATATAAGATATGCTGGACACACATTGTCAAAAGTTTTCTTACTAGAAAAACGGTTCTCTGCTCCTATCATGGCATTGACGGCCTTAGGAGAGAAGATTGATGGTTGATGCGTCAAGGGTTTCTGATTCAAGTCTGAAACATTAGTGGAAGAGAATTGTTCGGCCATTCTATCGTTATGGAGAAACAGAACTTAGGTCAAGAAGCAATGTTTTTTTTGGTATTCGATTGGTGAAAATGATTTTTTTTATAGAAACTCAGAGCTTTCAAACCCGTTTGTCAACAACATCAGGCGATTGATCTGCTTTCGCACCGACTGCTAGAGCTAAGCCTCCAACCTTTACAGGTTTTGTCAGATACGCGTGGCTCCGCACCGAATTGCCAGAGTTAGACTTCCAACATTTGCAGGTTTTGTCGGACATGCATGGCTCCGCACCGCATTGCCAAAGCTAGGCCTGCAGCTTTTGCTGTCTTTGTCGGACACGAATAATTTTAATTATTCATCTTCAAATCTCCGAAACATCTAATTCGTCAATAACATCAAGCAGATTTAAATCTTCTTCCGCACCGAGATGATAAAATTCGGCTTCAACGTTTGCAACTTTTGTCGGACACGGGTGGTTCTAATTTCTACAGTCTCTACTAACGCAGCGTTTTATTTGTCTATTGGTTATTGCAGGAATATATCTTATTGATCTAATTATGATTCCTTTTTAATGATGCCAAAAGGGGGAGAAGTCTTATACTAGTATTATACTACCCTGTTATATATGCTAGAATCATGTTTATATTTTTCTTGAAATACTAACGCATATTTTCAGGGGGAGCTTAAGTATTACTGCAGGTCGTAGATTTCTACTAAGTATTTGTCATCATCAAAAAGGGGGAGATTGTTGAACCCAAGGTTTCAAGTCTCGTATTTACGTATAAATTTTGATGATAACAAATAATATTGAAAACTCAAGCTCAAGTTGTCTATGCATGAAGGGAGCTAAACACATCAAGAAATCAAGCATGAGCAAGAAAGATATCAAGTCTACAAATGAAGCTCATAGATTATTTTTGTACATCTCTTGATAAAATTAGAAATTGGATTAAGGCTCCAAATTACTCTTTTTTCTCATAAAACATCAAATTACTTTTTCCACATATGCAAGACATTTTTAAATGTCTTAGTTTTGAAAATTATGTTTTTCACATGTGCATAACACCATCAAACAAAATAATTTCGAAAATTATATTTTTTTTATAAAAACTTGATTTTATAAGATGATTGATTATCATATTTGACATGTGCATATTTTGTTTGAAAGTCTTGAAGGGAGGTGGTGTGTTTTTTTGACTAATGCAAAAGGTAGATGATTTTGTTTGAGAATCTTAAAGGGTGGTTGTGTGTTTTTTTGACAAATATAAAAGATAGATGATTTGTTTGAAAATCTTAAAGGGTGGTTGTGTGTTTTTTTGACATATGCAAAAAGAAGATGATTTGGTTTGAAAAATAAATCATGCTCATTTTGTCTTGTATGAAAAGCAAAAGATTAGGTTTGATTTCTTTGAAAAATGAATGGAGTTGTCTTTGACAAATGCAAAAAGGAAATGTTTTTATTTGAATTTTTTGAAAAGTGAATAGTGCTCTTATTTGACATGGGAATCTTTTCAAATTTGAAATTGAAGACTCATTTACCTATAAATAGCTCACTTGAGTTTTGCAAAAATCACAACAAGAGCTTACACATCTATTGCTAAATTTTGCATCATTCTTTCAAAACTCTCATTCTCTCTTTTCTAAAGTTTTGAGCCTTAATTCTTATTCTTGTTGAGAGAGATATAGTTTGTGCTGTATTGTTCTTATTTCACTCATTGAGGAGTGTTTTCTGATAGCCTACCCACTATCAATTCTTGTATCAGTAAGAGGGTGTGTATAACCCTTGTGTGTGTAGAAGGTGTTCTACACGGGGAATAGTTAAATCACCAAGTGTGAGGTGATTGGAAGTAAGAGGGTGCGTATAACCCTTGTGTGTGTAGAAGGTGTTCTACACAGGGAATAGTTGAATCACCAAGTGTGAGGTGATTGGAAGTGTAGAGGGTGTTCTACACGGATTCTTTGGAGCGGTGCTGCTCAAAGGTGTAATAGGTTTCTATCTCCACCTAAAGGAGATTGAATAGTGGATTTGGGAATCCTCAAGGGGTAGCTTGATTGAGGCGAGGACGTAGGCAGTGGGGCTGAACCTCGTAAAAATACTGAGTTTGCTTTCTCTTACCCTACTCTTTATATTTCCTACTGCTTTATATTTTGGTTATATTTTATATTGTATATTTAGTTTATAAGTATAAATTTTTTAATATAACCCAATTCACCCCCCCTCTTGTGTTAGTCATCTGGGCAACAAGGAGGAAGCTTGTTTGAAATATTTTTGCTGTAAAAATTGAAGCAGAAGTGACAATAATGAACCTCCAGGTCAGTTTGCATTGGAGTGCGACATCATGAAGATTTTTGAGTGCCATATCCACCTTCATCCAAAGATCTACAAATCTGATATCAGGAAATCCACTTCCTTTTGTGGGCGTTCTTATATTCCTCCCAAAAAGAGATAGCAAAAGATTAGTGTAGGAACTCAAGCACCTTCTTTAGATTCATTGTGGATTGTATTAATGGACAAAAACCTCAATAAATGAACATTTGAATGATTTTTTTTATATATTTAGAGAGGGGGTCACTCATGATCTCCATTTTTGATATCATGTGGGTTTTATGCTATCAGGCCATAGACAGTTTGCAACATTTGAATAATTAATTATAGAAGAGATGAGTTTAAGAGGTGAATTTCTAATTTTTATTTTTGAGAAATTTTTACAATACATATAGAACTTACTTTATATATTTACCACTTTATTTTATATATTATTCACAACATATGACAATAATTACTTTTTTGAACTGAATAAAGAAAAAACACTCACAATTTAGGATAACTCTTAGTCATTATTGAAAAAATGATTGACATTCAGGCTTAGATTGTAATGATGCCCGTAGTTATATGCATTTGTTTCCTGATATTGTATCCAAAATTATGTACCCTGATCAGTCTACTTAGTCTACTACATATATTTATATGACTAATCCTTGAACATGAGACAAGTTTAATCTCAATGTCTCATGTCTCATTTATGGTCCAGGGAATTAAATGGAGCAAAGGCAAAGATCATGTTGGATTGGAGTCAATATTTCAGGAGTTTTAATCTTGCCTTCTGTCTAAACAAGAGTAGCATATGTTACAAAAACGCGACTCTCTTCCTTCTCAAATTCTGAAGTAGAAATATTTCCATAGTTGATTTCTTAGATGCAAAATTTGGGCACAGACCCTTTTTGACATGGAGAAGCATACATGCAGGGTTGAAGCTATTAAACGGGGGTCAAATGTAGCGGATTTGTTATGGACTTAAGGTCAGGATTTGGGAAGACAAGTGGCTACCAAGACCTTCCTTTCTAATAACATAATCAGGAAACTGTGCTGCTGAACCTTGTGAAAGAGTAGTTGACTTAATAGATTCTGACTTGAGAAGGTGGAAGGAAAGTTTAATCCAAAGCATATTTTCTCGCGGAGAGGTTAATTTGATCAAAATCATACCAGTCAGTCTAGGAGGCAGGGAGGATAAGTTGACTTGGAGTGGCACTAATAATAGAATATTTTTTGTTAAAAGTGCCTATCATCTTCATAGAGAGTTGCCATCCAATCAAAAAGAAGGGTCATCATAAGATCACTCAAAAGTTGAGATTTGGAAGAAAATGTGAAAGCTGCGATCCCCAATGCAGTGAGAATATTCCTATGGAGAACATGTAATGAGGCCTTACCTACATTATGCCTCATTTGTAAGCTTGAAGTTGAAACTTCATAACATGTCTTATGGGAGCGCGGTGCAGCTAGAGACATATGAGAACAAGCCAACAAAAGATTACAAAGGATGACAGTTCAAAGCATGCAATTGAGGGACATCTGGGAGTAGCTTGTTTCGAGACTACCAAAAGAGGAACTTGAAGAGGCAAGTATGATTGCACAGCTCATTTGGACCAGGAGAAATAAATTTGTTCATGGAAAAGAATTTAGACATCCCAATTCTGTTCTTCAAAAGGACTTGAGAAGACATGAATGTTGTTAGGAACATAAACAAACCTCTAGTTACAAGTTCAACAGAGTGCTCATTGAGTATCAACAAGTGGAAGAAGCCTCTAAGGGAAAATACAAACTAAACTGAGATGCTTCTATCAATGACTCTATGGGGCTGGTTGGGGTTGGAGCCATTCTTAAGGACTACAAGGGGATGGTGATAGAAACCTTAAGAGCTCAAAGAAGCCTAAAACCCAATTCTTTCAATGCTTAGGTCTATGCCATGATGTTGGCTGTTATGCTTTGCAAAGAAATCGGAGTGAATGCTTTTGTTCTTGAGGGAGACTCATTGTAGGTGGTTAATAAAATGAAAAAGCTGAATATAAATTGTAGTCAGAATGGTTTACTGTAGGGATGAGCAGCAGGAACCCGTACACCGCTGCCCCTCCCTTATTCACCCCGCCCTACCCATGCAGAGGTGAAGGCCCTCGCCCCTGCATGGTAAGACAGGGGCGGAGGCAGTATAACCCTAGTGGGGCCCTACCCCCCTCCCAAATTTTTTTAATATTAATATATAAAATATATAAAATATATACTTATATTATACATAGTTGCATATTTATAATGTTAGTATTTTTACTATATAAAAATATATAATAATATAAATTAAGTATAAAACTTGCATTGTGAAAACAATCTATAAAAAATTTCCTCCTACTACACTGTAATTTATACAAAATATGCATTTACAGATTTAAAAAACTATATCATTTTTAAACTATATTCATATTTACAATTTTAAAATTACAATTTGAGCTCAATATATATATATATATATATATTTATCACTTTTAGATTTAGGAGGAGCTATCCCGCATCGTATGATGTGGGAAGCACCCCTAATTTATTGCTTGAAGATGCTAGGGAAGTGTGAAACTCCTTTTTTGTCTAGTATATTGTTCACACAAAAAAGGATGCTAATATGTCTGCTCATGCTCTAGCAAATGATGCCCTTGATCTTGCAGACGACTTATATGATCTTGAAGATGTTTCAAATTGTATTAAGCATATTGTTTTCGTAAATATCTGTAGGCATCATGTTTGGAGCAATGGAGTAGCTTTGCTTTTTTTTTTTTTTTGGAAGTCTCATTTCTATTGAACAATTATCGGATCATGATGTTGGTCCCAAGAAAATAGATTTTCAAACTGTTTTAACCTATATTATAGAGATATTTATATATAGAAAAAAAGAAGTCTCTTTTAATATTAACCAGCTAGACTTAAAATTTCTTGGTGACAGCAGTAATTGGACGTGAGGAGGCTGGTCCATAACTGTCAATACACCTGTCAATGCTTTAAAAAATGAGTTTCCTTGTGTTAATAGACCACTTACTGAGAATTTGTGAAGACATATTTTAATAAAATAAAAAATAATATTATATACAGTATGCATTTCTAAATAAGTAGGAGCTACATTAAAAAATTAATTTTTTCATATGAATCTCAAATTTATTCATTTTTTTTCAAAATAAATAATAAAAAAACTACATAATTCAAGACTATAAATATCATTCCTCCAAATTAAAACACTAATCCTTTCTTAAAAACTTTTATTTATTGAAACGCTTTCATATCAATAGTCTGTTTGGTTAACTTTGGTATACAAAAAATATTGCTTATAAATATCATTTTTTCAGAAAGTAAGCCATCAAAAAGATTATTTCCTTTTGTCACGTTTCCACCAACGCACGAAAAAGACTAGACCTTCCACGCACATTCACACCGAAAGGCTCTGAGAACTTGCATAAGACTGACTAAAGTCCTTGCTTTGCTTGTGGTCCTATTGAGCTGTGAATTATCATCGATTGTGTGTGGGGGCAGGAAAGAAAGAATCAGAATCACTTTACCCTTTGCCAATGATTTCTCTCATTCGGCCATTGTCAGAGGCCACAACACCTCAGAAACCTCAAAATTTTTATCGAAGCGACGAAGATGATCATTCTCAGTAACCCAATTATTTTTGCCTGTCCTAGAGTTTTATTATAAAACCTTATTTGGTTGTGATCAGTTAGATCAATGGACACACACACACACACACACACACACAATGATAAATGAGATATGAAATAATAATACATTGCTTCTAAATCTTGATGATCTATGTACCAACATCAACAGATAGCTTATTATATCTCTAAGGTGCTTTATTTTTGTACAAGAGCAAATACTCATATTGCTCCATCCTTGACTATAAATGGCTGCTCTCTTATTCACTTGAAATTCAAGTGTGGGTGTTATTCATATCTGCATTCTGTATGTGGAAATTGTCAATCAAGTCCTTGATGCATGGGTCCTGTTTCTATTCCACCTGATAATCCATATTAGAACATGCTCTTTGAGAATTTAATCAGCAAGAACTTACTGAAATAATCTCATAACTTGGCTTCAAGAAGAATTGAGGAGTAAGGAGCAACATTATAGGTCCTTCCAATGTCTGGAACGCCATCAGGGACGAAATCGTGGGGAGACTTGAGATTAGTATCAGCCTACAAATTTAATGAGCATGAATTTATATCAGTCAAACCATCAATTTGAGCAGTCCAAGTTCATAAAAGAATCTCCCAACAAGTTCTAATCCCTTATGTTACTCTTTTTTTTTTTCCTAATCCCTTGTACAGATATTAGAGATAGCTGTGTCATTTGTGGATATGTCTCTTATATAAGTATCATCTTCATTGAGTTGAAAAAAGAGATTCTATGAACAGACATTCGAACCCAATAGGTCTTCTACGAGCGCACGAACACATTCACAAACCAAAAAGGGAAAAAACCAAGGTGGATTAGAGAACCATGGTTAGACATAAAGAAAAACTCCAATAAATACTACTGTGAGGTCAAGCACCCTATTGGTCCACATGATAATTCTTTCCAAAAATGAATGGGACAACGAGAAGATCTAAACTAGTAAATAATCACCGAGCCACCTTTAAATTAATGTGCGTTAAATTCAAAGAACAAATAGGAAGACTGGAAGAGAATGAACTGACTAATTAAGCAAGTTGATGATTCATGTATGATAATTGGAAACAGAAAAACCGTTGGTTTGAATGCTTTTCCAGAGCACAATTAATAGCAAACATTCAATTAACAATCAACTGAAGCTGTAAAAAGCTTGGCTTATGTACCAAAAAGGGGAGAAAACTAACCACACGAAACCAGCTCCTCTTTACTGGAGGTCGAGGTAATGGAACTCGGACAAAATAATCATGAGCATTGAATGCCAAATAGATGTCCCCTCCACCCTTGTCATGAAGCCTGCAAAATTAATAGTTAAATCAAAATTTCCAACGCACGGTGTTCAGCTTCTCCATTTTCATGTCCATAACCTAATATGTAGTTTTTCTGTGATGAAATGATATTCCATGCATGTTTTCAACTCAAACATCTTGGAAACATGTATGGTAAACCAAAACTAGATTGTTAATATAAAAATTGGCACAAATTTTGCCAAAAGAAGAAAAATGACAATATATATATATATATATATATGGGGGAGTACAAGAGAGTATATCAGAAGTTCCCTGAAAATAAAAAAGGGAGAAAACTAGGGAGCTATATCTAAATAACCTAAGGTACCCTAAAAGGGAAAAGAATGAAACCAGCCCAAAGCAGATACCCAGTCAAAGAGAGACCCGGGAACATATGCTTTAAGCTTATTACAGGAGATCTTAACACTGTCAACGGTTCTACACTCAACTTATCCTATTAAACCCAGAAGATATGGTTTCTTATTCTACTTGAAAAGATATTTATAATTGCTTACGTAAATGCAAGAAATTTGCTATCATAATTCTCCCAGTTGTCTTCATGCCATGTCACATCATCCTGCATAAAAAACGTGTTTCATAAGCCTTACAGGGAATACTTAAATATACAAGTACAGTAACAATATAGTTGATTTAAGAGGGAACTGAAAGGAGATTACTTTGCTAAGAAAACTTTCTCGCTGAAATAGGCGATGAGTTCGCCGAAATTTATTGACCACTGAGAAAAACCTGAAATGACTACTCTTCTGTGCATCCAACTGTCTTACAAAATAATAGAAAAAAAAAATTGGTAATTAATATTGATTCAGGTAATGAGAAAGAAAGAACATAAATAGAAAATGACCTGTCCCCATTGGAAATGGTTAATGCTAGTATCATGTCCATAACTGTTGTTATTTCCGTAGCGAGTATGCCCATATTCATCCCCCATTAGCATCATTGGGGTTCCCTGATTACATGCACTCATAAAATTAAATTGTTGCTGCAAGTTCACTAGTAGCATGAAACAGACAATTGACATCTTGCAATGACAGCCAATTTCAAAAGCGATAACTTAGTGAGAAAAAATGATTGAGGTTGCGGGTTTGATAACCTCGAATCTGAATTGTGTAAACCATTTGTCCAGTCTAAATCTTATTTTGAAGGTTGTTTTGTATAGCAATATGAATTTAAATAGAGAATGAGACTGTAAAGTAGACGAGACATGAAGTTGACTTTCAAACACATTTACCTGAGATATCATTAATACCAAGTGGAAATTTTTCATTTGCCGGGAGCGTAAAGATTTGATACTGGGATCATCAGTTTCTCCTATCAAATTAATAAAAATCAATTAAAGAAACACATCCAGACAGCAAAGGAAAATAATACCGTACCAATTTCTTGAGTTCTACTGCATTCAGGTCATTGTGTAAAAAGATCACTTACTATGGGCCCCATTAGTCATTAAACAGAAATATTCTATTTGCAACCTAGTACAAAGGACATACCCTCCACATCGCTGACACATCAGGTTATAAAAGTTCAAAATTCAAATTTTTAAACTCCTCATGCAAGTCAGCTCCTGGAATGTACACAGTGTGAAGGTGTGTCTTCCACACCAGCTTGCAAGTAAGACTATGAGAACAAATGCCAAAACACAGATACTTTCTTATGCTAGCTGATATGTTAGGCTTCCATGTCAATAGTGTGTTTGGTGTGTCGATAACGAGCTTGCAAATAAATTTTCCAGTTTCTCTATCAAATAATTGAGTAAACCTAGCTGAAGTTGTCAAATGGTCTGAATACCATTTCTGTAGGATTTCCTTTTATTTATATAGAATAATTATACATAATTGTTGCCATAATTAGTGGCGCCTAACATGCTATCATTGAAATATGTACACCTACTTACACCTAATTTACACATAAAAAATTGATTGTTTCAACATTTGCGTCTAACAAACATTTCAACATTTGTGTCTAGCTAACATCCCCCCTTAAATTGATGCGGGTTGATCAATGAGCATCAATTTTCTTCTTAAAAAATAATGTTGATGACGAGTAAGAGCCTTAGTGAAAATATTAGCAATTTGTAGTTCAACAGAAACATGTGGAAGAGTGATAACACGAGCTTCAAAGGCTTCACGAATAGAGTGACAATCAACTTCAATATGTTTAATGCGCTCATGATAGACAGGGTTGGCCGTGATCTGAATAGCACTTGTATTATCGGCATGTAAAGGTGTAGGATGGTTCTGAAAGAAATTTAATTCAGCAAGTAATCCTTGAAGCCAAATGATCTCGGAACAAGCAAGGGACATTGCCCTGTACTCAGATTCCGTAGAAGACTTAGAAACTCTTTCTTGCTTCTTACTTTTCCAGGAGATCAACGCATCACCTAAGAACACGCACCAACCAGTGATGGAGTGACATGTATCAGCACAACCAGCCCAATCAGCATTGCTATAAGCAGCAAGGTTAGGAGAATTTCCTGCAGGAAAGAATAAGCCACGAGAAGAAGTTCCCTGAACATATCGTATAATTCTACGGACAGCGACCAAATGAAGATGGCAAGAAGTCTGAAGAAATTGGCTAACTACTTGTACGACAAAAGAAATGTCAGGTCTAGTAATAGTGAGATAGACCAGGCTTCCCACCAATTTCCTATATAAACTGGGATCAGGAAGTAAGTCACCCTCCTCTTTGCAAAATTTGACATTTAATTCCATGAGAATATCAATAGAGGTAGCTTCCTGTAGTCCAGTTGTAGCCACCAAGACACACGCATACTTATGTTGATTAAGTGAAATGCCGAAGAAATTTCGATGCACCTCAAGACCAAGAAAATATGTGAGAGATCCAAGATCTTTCATATGAAATGACTCGGAGAGATGAGTCTTAAGTTGACCAAGTAAAGTATAATCGGAACCCGTGATCACAATATCATCAACATAAACCAAAAGAACAAGAAGACCCATGTTGGTTTGCTGAAAAAATAATGAAGTGTCATGTTTGCTCTGTTTGAAGGAAAATTGTAATAAAGTGGTTCGAAATTTCTCAAACCAAGCTCTCGGCGCTTGTTTGAGACCATAAAGAGAGCGACGAAGCTTACACACTTGTGAAGTCGGAGAGGAAAACAACCCCGGGGGTGGTTTCATATAAATACACTCTTTTATATCCCCCCTGAAGAAAAGCATTCTTGACATCCATCTAATGAAGTGGCCAATCTTGAAAAGCAGCAAGAGCTAGAATAGTACGAACGGTAGTCACCTTAGCCACAAGGGCAAATGTTTCTTCATAATTGACACCATATTCTTGATTATTCCCAAGTGCCACAAGCCGAGCTTTGTAACGGTCCAAACTTCCATCAAAGCGGACCTTGATGGAATAAACCTATTTGCAACCCAAAGGAACAATAGTGGGAGGACATGACTCAATGTCCCAGGTGTGATTGGCCTCTAGAGCAGCAATTTCTTCCTGCATAACTTGTTGCCAACAACCAACAATCATACTTGGCAGCGTGTGAGTAGCATGTGGAAATATTGAAGTTGGACAGTGCAACAATAAGAGCTGAAATAGAATTGTCAGAATTGGAGGAGGAAAATCCATACCTATCAGGAGGTACAGACGTTCCAAAAGAACGACATACCAAAGATGCTGGCGATGCTCCAACTAACTGAATCTGGAGTGTGGTAGGATTAGACATTGGGTGAACCACCAGAAGAGACTGTAAGCGAGGACGTCGTGTATACACAATACGTGGTTTAGAACGTGAATTGACAAAAGAAAGATCTGAAAACCGCTGCTCAAAAAAAGGAAAAACCACAGTAAAAGAGGATGGCACAGAGAACACAGGAAAGAAATATTGATTTTCAAGGAAAATAACATTCCTAGAAATACGTGTACGATGTAATGTTGGATCATAACAAACAAATCCCTTCTAACACACATTATATCCCAAGAAAGCACATCGGACAGATTGAACAGATAATTCACGTCGCTCTTGAGGAGGTAAGTGAACAAAACATACATAACCAAAAGTTTTAAGGTTATCATAATAAGGTTGCTTAGCAAATAAGCGAAAATAGGGAGACTCCATATGTAGGACTTGAGAAGGTAAACGATTAATCAAGTAGCAGTTTTTAAAGCCTCTACCCAAAACATAGATGGAACAGAAGATTCTAACAAGAGAGTACGTACCATATCTAGGAGATGACGATTTTTCCGTTTCGCTATTCCATTTTGTTGAGGAGTAGAGGGACATGAACGTTGATGAATAATTCCATTAAAATTCAAGAATGTTTGAAATTTAGTAGATAAATATTCACCACCGGAATCTGTGCGTAATGTTTTAATAGAAGTAGAAAATTGATTGTCAACATACACTAAAAACTCAATAAAAGTACGAAAGACCTCAGATTTAGAACGAACGAAGTAGACCCAAGTAAATCTGCTATGATCATCAATGAAAGTCACATAGTATCTAAATTTTTCATATGAACTAACTGGGGAAGGTCCCCAAACATCACTATGTATAAGATCAAAGCAATGAGATGCTCTACTAGCATGCAAAGGAAAGGGAAGTGTTTTGCTTTTACCAAGTTTACAAGAAGCACACTTAAGAGATAAGGAATAACGATCTTTATTATTAGGTAAACCAGAATTTAAGACATGAGATAAGACTTGAGTATTGGGATGGCCTAAATGACGATGCCACATCAGAGTAAGATCTAAAGTTTTATTACAAGCAAAAGACTTAAGAGGAGAAACTGGAGAAAATTTTGGAACAGGTAAAAATAGTGGAAACAAGCGCCCCACTTTAGGTCCCTTCGCGATCGGCTCCCCCGTGACCTGGTCCTGCACAACATAACCATCACTAGAAAAATTAACAGCACAATTTTATCAACTAGTTGGCCAACAGAACTAAGATTTGTGGAAAGCTGAAGAGCAATAAACACATCAGTGAACTTAGAAGAGGCATTTCCGATAGCGGTTATTGGCAAAGAACTGCCATTAGCAGTCTGAATAGCAGAATGACCAGCGTAGGGCCGAACATGACACAAAGCGGTAGAATTATTAGTCATGTGATTAGAGGCCCCTGAGTCCACATACCAAAATTTAGTAGAATAGTTACTTGGGAACCCCATTGCTGATAATGCCGAAACGAGCATCTGCTGCACCATTTCGGGTGTGCAGTAATTTGTTGTAGAAGTAGAGGTGGTACCTAGATAAGAGCCATGTCCTACAGACGCCACTGCTGGAGAGTTATGAACAAAAGTTTGAAATGCTTGAATTTGGCGATTCTGAGGACGAATACGATATTCTTTGATAATATTACCTTTTTTCTTACAGTAGGAGCAGTATTTCTTGGGACAATTTGTAGCAATATGTCCATATGCTTTGCAGCAACAACATTGCAAGTTTTTAGAATCCTTGGGCGGCTCTCGGCCTTGGGCAACATAAGCCATAGTTGCTGATCTTGAACTATCATGAGAGTGCTCTAAAATAGCTTAAGTATTAAGACGACGTTCCTCACGAAGTAATTCTCCAAAACAAATATCTAGAGAAGGAACTGGAGATCGATTCAACAAAGAGGAACGAATAGATTCAAATTCAGAATGTAATTTCATAAGAAACTGATCACGCCGACTAGTCTCATGAAGATGTTGAATAGTGGAAAGTGTGTTAATAGGAACATCTATCGTAATCAGTTCAGAATATTCGTTCCAAAGTGTTAGAAATGCTGAGTAGTAGTCTTGGATCGAAAGACTATCATGTTGAAATGTGGCAATTGCATGCTCTAACTGAAAGCGACAAGTACTATTCTCTTGATGATAAACCGTCTTTAAATAATTCCACATAGATTAAGCAGAGCGATGAGGTCATAAGTTTGTAACGATATGTGATTCCATTGAACTAAGAAGCCAAGACATGATCCGTGCATCCAACACAACCCATGAAGGAGAAGATCCGAGATCCTTAGATTTGTCAGAAGTAGATGATGGCGCGATATCGTGCCATCAATATGACCCCAAAGGTCTTTTCCTTTCAGAAATAGTTCAAATTGAAAAACCCACGTAGAGTAATTGTTTCTCGTAAACTTAGAACACACAAGTGCGGAATCCATCGCAATAAAACTCAAGATAAAACAGTACCAATTTTTTTTTTATATGTACATTTTAAATAAACTTAAAAGACAAATTAAAGGAACTGAAATAAGTTAAAAATAGAATAAAGAAGTTCTGGAAGAGAGCACTTGCCGAGAGAGCACTATCGTGTTCGATCGACGTTGAAATTGCCGAGAGAGCAACTGCAGAAGTTGCCAATAACACCTACTGGAACCGATCAACGTCGGCGTCTGCAGAAATTGCCGATAACACCAAATGAAACCACGCCGAATGCAGGAGTTGCTGATATCGTGTTCGATCGACAGCAACGGCGAACGGAACCACGTCGATTGCGTGTTCGATTCACGTCGGCATCTGCAGAAGTTGCCGATGACGCCAACCCACTATTCCGAGAGCCACACGACAACAGCACTCCTAATGGAGCCAGATAAGGCTGCCGGCAGCCTTCAAACTGAAGAACCACGAACTCGAGTGATGGAAATTGAGAACCACCGTACTGAGAAACTGCACAGACCTCACCGAAATGAGTCCTTTGTTCCGAGACCAATACAATCAAAGAAATGCTGAGAAGAAGAAGATAAGGTTGTCGGCTGCCTTCAAGTTACAGAGAACCTCAAATCACAAGTATAAAAAAAAAATCTAAGAATTGCGATTATCGCACCGAGTGATTCAAAAATCAGAGTCTCTGATACCATGTCAAATGGTCTGAATATCATTTCTGTAGGATTTCCTTTTATTTATATAGAATAATTGTACATAATTGTTGCCATAATTAATGGCACCTAACATGCTATCATTGAAATATATACACCTACTTACACCTGATTTACACCTAAAAATTTGATTATTTCAACATTTGCGTCTAGCTAACATTTCAACATTTGTGTCTAACTAACAGAAGTGACATTGGTTCCATGTATTACAGCCTCCTGATTTAGGCACAAGCTTCAGAACCCATAGTTGTCCCCACCCACTAGCTCATTATCTCTCTCTCCCTCTCCCCAACAAATTTCCCAAGAAAATCAAACAATAAGTGCTAGCACATTTACCATTGCCTGTAGCCACAAGACCAATATTTAGTAATTGTTACGCTAATTTAATCATCTAATATTAGCCAAATAAGAAACTATGAAACTGTATACATTGTTGTACTTGGCCAATAGAATGACCATGACAATAAATGTGCACTATCAACAAATGTGTAGGGAAAAGAAAGAAAGAAAGAAGCAGCAGTATGATTAGGTCGAGAAGACAGCAAAGCATCACCAGTAAGTGATAATTGTAATATGACTGCAGTTGAAATCCATCATTGCACAATTGTAAAAGACAAATGGTGCTCATTGATAAGTTTTTAAGACAGTATTGAATACAAAAATAATGTACTTGTGCGGCGGTGTAAAAGCAAAATGCAAGAACATGGAATTTTCATCATATCGGTACATTTATATTCAAAAACTAAAATCAACAATTAATAATTTAATGAAGAATGCATCACCTTCAAAGCCACAATTCCAGCTAAAATTATCATTGCTTCCATCAGTTCCACCTTCTCCATTGGCACCATTGTGCTACAAGACCAAAACTTTTCAAGGGAAATACCCCACGCTATAGGATAAGACAAAAAATAAACTGGTGGCTAGAAAATTAGAACACACCTTTAAGTTGTATGAAACAAGATCACGTAGTGTGAAGCCATCATGTGAAATTACAAAATTAACACCATGATAAGGCTTGCGCTTATTTACCTGTAGAATCAAGCAAAAAATAAGAGAACATTAACCACATATATTTAAAATCCATAATGCACAATGACAACACTGACAAGAACAATAAACTGCTGCAGGGATTTAGGGCTTTCTATTTTCCTTCCAGTAATTAAATGGGGATGACATCTAATTCAAACTACTAAGAATGTTATCTAATTCTAAATAGTATTTACAGCAAGCAACTAACAATAAAAACCACATCCCTTCTCAACACAAACTAAATCTTTCATCTATTGTGGGAAGGAGGCCACATTATATTTAGATTATAATTTGAAAATAATGAGTTGCAATGTGGAAAACAGGGCATTTGGTTTTAAACAAAATTTAATCACGTTGAGTATGAGTAGAATGATGTTCTGACCATGTGATCATTAGTATTAGCCATTGAATCGAGCAGCCTGTGGACACAAGGTGCCACAGTCGATCAAGTTGTTTGCTAAAGAAATCCCATCTGGGAAAATAAGGGTAAGCTGGATCTTTGAGATTTGAGAACATGAAGGTTAGTGTTTAACTCCAATTTTGTCACAGAATGCCAAAACTGGACATAACAGTCTCGATATTAGTAATGAGTAACACATCATCTCTACATTAAATCTTATCTCTTGAACAGATTATGAAATTTTGGTGTTAGAAAATTTAGTCCTAAGTACCAATAGTTGTGAATACCATTCAATTATTTCAAAGTTTACAATAAGATGTATGATGTAAACTTGTTAATCAATCAAGAAATTGAATGTAATATAAATAGATAAAGATAACCATAATGATACCACAAACAAAGTGATGCTTACTTTGTATAGGTCAGCAGAGCCAGAAACACGTGTTGCAAAAGTCCCCTTCATGCCACATTCACCCTATTCAATGCGCAAATAAGAAGAAAGATTAAAAATCAATTTAAATCTAGAACTTTTAACAAAACCAACCAAATCATTGAGTTTACATGTGAGGCTCAGATATCACTTTCAATCAGGATCGATGATTCAATTTTTAGACCTTTTTTTTGTTGCGTTCATTCTTGTATATTTTGTTATTTCTTTTAAAGTTTTTTTTTTTTTAAAAAGTAGAATAAAAAAGAAGCTATAAAACCATCTGCAGTGAACAATTGCTTCCATATATACCTTAATAAATCTTCTTATGTCATCGCGATACTTTCCGTTCCACTCAGCCCACCTGCATAAGAAACTCATAAGTAATAGAGGTAAAATGCCACACTTGAAAAAGAAATACTCACATAATCTCAGTACAGGGTAAAACTTAGATGATCCGAACCAAATATCAATTGTGAGAATTTGCAAACTCAATCGACCCAGAGACTACAAGAAACCACTAGAATCCCATAAAGCAACAATTTTTTTTTTTATATAAGAAATAATTTATTCATAAAGCAACGTTGAGGGCATCTGGAAGAATTCCAGCAGTAAGAGCACTAGCAGTGGGCTGGCTATAGCCTACTGCATCTCCAAATTTTGGCTTTTTTCTTAAAATTTCATCTACAATGGTCTTGCAATCCCACTTCTATTTTCCATTTTTGCTACAGTAATTTGTCCAAACTCGCTATGTTTGGCGTGTTCTTGTTCACGCTTGTATCGCTTTATTTTATTCTCTTTTAATTAGAAAGAAACGCGGGAAGCTTCTCGTTCCCTCAAAATCTCGATATCCCTTCTATGCGTCGCTACTCTTCGTCATGAACCGATCATCTTCATCGTCTTCTCCCAGCATAAACGAGGCAAAGTTGATTTCATCTTCAACCTTCAAGCTGCCTTTGTCATCTAGCAAGTTCTCGGCGTCGTCCAATAGATCGTCAAGCTGCCTCCATCGTCTTCCACATCAAACATAAGTCTCTCTTCCGTTTATCTTCCTATTTCCTCCGATCATATTTTCGTTTCTTTCTCCTCAAAGAACTCAATATTTTTGCTCAGATTTCCTTTCTCTCTAGGTTTTCATCAAATCACCAGGGTCTGTTTAAAGGAAATCTGAGAGAAAGGAAATCCAAGTAAAATGAGTTGAAACCCCAACAGATGAGGCACGGGATTAACAAATCCCTTTCTGTTTGCTCGAATTTCCTTTATTGCCTCATTAAGAGACCCCACCTTTAATTTGGGGTTTCTTAATCTCGTGCCTCATCTATTGTAATTAGGGATTTTTGACCCTTCCAACTCCAGATTATGAATTAGTTTTTGGTCTCAACAAACTATATTGTGTTAAAATGATATGATTTGTGGAGAATTAGTATGATTTGGTCTCACGGATTGAGTTTGCTCGGATTGTGTTCCTATTAATTTAGTGTATGGCTTGAAGTGAGTTGAAAGGAGCATACTTTAGTTTGGAATTGAAGTTAATTTAGTATGGTTCCTGAGTCTTTGTTATTAAATTTACAACATCACGGCTCTCATCTTTGTTTTGATCCTTGGTCCCAGTTGTTACATTACTTATATATATTCATTTTGTTTAGGTTTTCTGTCTGTCCTTCATCGTGAGCATGTGATCTGGATTCTTTTCTTCTAATTATCAATGACATAAGGGAACTATTACAGATAAATTTTTGTCCCTAATGAAGCAATTAGTTTAGTAGCTTTAATCACTAATACATTTAATTGAAAGATCACCATTCTTCTGCCATTCACCCCCTTTTTTCTCTGCATTTTCTCCGACCTCTAAGCCTGCACTTGCTTTACTTCTATGACTCTGCTTGTGATCAATTGCCATCTTTACCTTGCCTTATAGCTTTTGTTTATCAAGAAAAATCAAGAGTTTGAATGAAACTACTGATAATTTATCAGCCTTCTTTTAATGTTCTCTCAACTATATGTAGCAACTATATGAACTCAACCTAACACTTGGCCACCATACAAGGTCAGCTTTGATAGTCAGGTGCCTACCCTTTTCAACCCACTATTCTGTTAAAAATGTTAACCATTTCTGTTGGTTTTTTTTTATTAAACAACTACTTCTTTAACTTGTTAGTTCCTTCTTTATCAAAATTTTGAAGATGCACTGAAAGCTGTATTTGTAAAGTAATTGGATTGGGGTTGAGCTAGGTGATTCATTTTTTCTAGGGTTGAATATTTCTTGATTCCAGCCTTCAGCAACAAACTTCGGAGGCTTTTTGGAGAGTGAATGTTTCTTATTTCCTATGTTATGTGACAAATTTGGTCTGAATGCCTTTTCATTGTATTTCCCTTCAGTTATATAGAAAAACTATACATTACATTAGTCAACTATCTCCAGCTCCTTAAATCAATCTTTCGTTGCTTTTCGGTGCCTTAATTGCATCTGTCTAATTGCTATAATTATTTACTTAGTTTAGTCAACTATTTACACCTAATTTACAGGTAGTATCTGATAACATCCTCCCTCAAATTGATGCTTGTGGATCAAGAAGCATCAATTTGTCAACCAAGAACTGATGCCGATGTCGAGAAAGTACTTTAGTAAATATGTCTGCAGTTTGATGCTCAGTGGAAATGTGAGGAAGAGTAATGATATGTTTGTCAAAGGCTTCTCGTATGAAATGACAGTCAGCTTCAATATGTTTCGTACGTTCATGGAAAACTAGATTAGCAGCGATCTGAATAGCACTTGTATTGTTTGCATGAAGAGGAGTGGAATGAAGTTGAGAAAAACCAAGTTTGCCCAATAATCCACGAAGCCACGTGATTTCTGAACAAGCAAAAGACATAGCACGATATTCAGACTCAGTGGAAGATTTAGAAACTCTGTCTTGTTTCTTACTCTTCCAAGAAATGAGTGCATTTCCTAAGAACATGCACCAACCAGTAATAGAACGACGTGTATCGGTACAACCTGCCCAATCAACGTCACTATATCCAACCAACTGTAAGGAAATTTCCTTACGAAAGAACAATCCGCGTGTAGAAGTGCCTTTGAGATATCGGATAATGCAGCGGACAGCAACTAGATGAAGATATCGAGGGGTTTGCATAAATTGACTTACTTGTTGTACTGCAAAAGAAATGTCAGGTCGAGTAATTGTCAAGTAGTTTAAGCTTCCAACTAGTTGCTGATATAAGGATGGATTTGAAAGAAGCTCTCCTTCCACTTGACAAAGTTTAAGATTTACCTCCAAAGGAGTAAGAACATAGTTACCCGATTGGAGACCAGCCAATGAGATCACTTCCTGTGTGTATTTGTGCTGATGTAGCAATGTACCAGATGGAGTAAATTGAACCTCAAGACCAAGAAAATACTGCAAATGACCAAGATCTTTCATATAAAAAAATGCCTTGAGATGCAGTTGTAATTGCTGAATTAATTCCATATCAGAGCCAGTAATCACAATGTCATCAACATATACTAGAAGCAACACAATTCCTATAGAAGTTTTGTGAAGAAAAAGAGAGGAATCAAATTGACTCTGAGTAAATTGAAAGGTAAGCAAAGTAAAGCGAAATTTTTCAAGCCATGCATGTGGAGCTTGTTTCAATCCATACAAGGACTGGTGTAACCGACAAACCTCTGAGGAAGGTGTATTAAACATGTCGGAAGGTGGAGACATATAGATTTCTTCATTGAGATCTCCATGTAAGAAAGCATTATTTATATCCATCTGCCTGAACGACCACCTTTGTGAGGCAGTAAATGTCAAGATAGTCCTAACAGTAATCATCTTGGCAACAGGGACAAATGTTTCTTCATAATTAATGCCATACTCTTGACGATTCCCAAGAGTCACAAGTCGAGCCTTATATCTATCAAGTGAGCCATCAGATCGAAACTTAACTGAGTATACCCATTTACAGCCAATTGGTTTTATATCAGATGGACAAGTCACAATATCCCAAGTGTGATTGTCTTGAAGAGTTTGAATCTCTTCTTTCATGGCCTGCTGCCAACAAGCTTAAGAAGCTGCCTGAGCATAAGAGTGAGGAATAGGAATAGTATCGAGAGTTGTAATAAACGAGGTATGAGGAAAACCATACTTATCAGGTATCTGTCTATCCCGGGTGGAGTGCCGGGTAGAGGAGCCATAGGATCAGGTGGCAGATCAGTGTCTGGAAGGAGTGTTGAAAATGTTGAATGACGTCGATGATACACCAGTCCTGGTTTAAACCGCTCAATAGAAGAAGACATAGCATCAAAAAGTGGAAGAGGAGCAATTGGAGGTTCAGAAATTACCTGAGACTGAAAGAAATATTGATTTTCAAAGAAAATCACATTTCGAGAGATCCGGATTTTATTTGCATAAGTATCATAACAAACAAATCCTTTCTGAGTAGAACTATAACCCATAAATGCACATGCAACAGACTGAGCGGCAAGCTTGTGACGATCAATGGAAGGGAGATGAACGAAACAAACATATCCAAAAGTATGAAGAGAGTGATACTCAGGAGGCATGCCAAATAATCGAAAATAAGGAGAATCATAATTTAGAGTAACAGTAGGCAAACAATTGATCAAATATACAGAAGTAGATACAGCTTCTACCCAAAAACGAGAAGGCATGGATGAATCAATTAAAAGAGTACGAGTAACATCTAAGAGATGACGATTCTTACGCTCAGCGACTCCATTTTGTTGAGGGGTATACGGGCAAGAACGCTGGGAAATAATTCCCTTTTGTTGGAGATAAAGTTGAAAGGATTGAGATGTATTCCCCCCTGAGTCGGAGCATAAGATTTTGATACAGGTACTGAATTGTGTCTCAACAAGTGCAATAAATTTTTGAAAAAAAGAAAACACATCAGCTAATATATCCAGGTAAATCGACTATAATCATCGATAAATATCACGAAATAACGATATTGATTATGAGAAATAACAGAACTCACACCCCAAACATCAGTATGTATAAGCTTAAAACAGGTAGTTGCACGACTACCATGTGTAGGGAAAGGTAAAATTTTACTTTTACCCAGACGACAAATAGCACAATCAAAAGAGACATTTGAAGAGGAAAACAAATTTTTATTACCCAGTAAACCATTTTTTAGAAGATGAGTTAAGACAGTAGAATTAGGATGACCTAATTTCTTATGCCATATTTCGCTATTGTTGGCTGTAGTCGTACAAGAAAGAGAAAGAACATTAGGAAAGAAAAATTGTAAAGGAAACAGACGTCCCACTTTAGGCCCCTTTGCGATCATCGTCCCTGACACCTGATCCTGCACAAGACAACCACCACGAGAAAAATGAACATCACAGTTATTATTAACTAATTGTCCAACAGAGATCAAATTAGTAGATAAATCAGGAGAGACAAAGACATTACGGAAGGGATCCAAATTACCAACAGAAGTGATGGGAAGAGTACTACCATCAGCAATTTCAATATTTTGCGTGCCCTCATACTTACGAACATCATGAAGACTCTTCTCAATAGCAGTCATATGATTAGAGGCACCCGAATCAACAATCCAAGAAGAAGTTAAGCTATTACCCGTACCTTGTAGCCTAAAGCAATAAAAGCAAACACAATCATCTGTTGAACCATTGCTGGTGTGAGAACAGAAGAATCAGAATTCACAGTGGGAGGTGCAGAAGAAGATGATTGAACATCAGCTTGGAATGCTTGGGATTGACGATTTTGAGGTCGCATCCGACAATCCTTGATAAAGTAACCTTCTTTCTTACAGTAGTTACATATTTTCTTGGCACAATTTTGAACAATGTGGCCAAATTCTTTGCAGTGGTAACGCTGCAACTTATTCCGTCCTCTGCCTTATGCGACATAAGCAACATTAACAGCTTCATAAGTCATACCTATTTGAGTAGATAATCATTGTTTCTCCCGCAATAATTCTCCCAAGCAAATATCCAAATAAGGAACTGGATTACGGTTCAATAAACCGGCTCGAACAGGTTTAAACTCAGATTGAAGCTTCATTAAAAATTGATCGCGTTGACTCTCAGTGTGAAGCATTTGAAGAGCCGCAAGTGCCGCCGAGGGTACTTTGGTATAAATAATGAAAAAATATCCGTTCCAAATATTAATAAAACTGTTCAATAATCAAGTTACCTTGACTGAAAGTACTAATTTCCAACTCTAATTGAAACTTCCGAGCGCTGTTATCTTGATGATAAATACGGTGTAAATAGTCCCACATAGCTTGAGCCGTCGTAAAGCAGCGAAGATTTATGACAAGATGTGGTTCAAGTGTTCCCAATAACCAAGAAACCACCTTAGCATCATTGACTTTCTATTGGGCAAGTTCATTTTTATTAGTGGGAATTTTATCATAACTATTAATATGATCTGCTAATTCTTTTCCTTCTAAAAACATTTTAAATTGAATTTCCCATGTAGGAAAATTCTTTCCATTAAATCGAATAATGGAATTTTCAATAGACATGACTAAACCCACTAATATCAATTCTGTTGATCCGAATATTAATTCTGGGCCGAATATTAATTATGCCGACAGCTAAAAGAATTAATAAAAAATATTAATTCTGTTTGATCCGAATTAACTTCACCACCGACAATTATCAAAGATTAACAGCAATAATTATCAAGAAATAACTTCCCAAACGCTAACCTCTTCTGCGAGACCCAACTTTGAGTCTCCTGCGATCGTGTTTTGCACTGCCGATGAGGCTACTCTCTGTCGATCCTGCAAGAGCTTGATAATGCCGAGAGCAGTGCAGCAACAAAGAGGACGAAGAAGTCAAAAGTATTACCAGGAGGCAACAGTGAGATTGCCGACTAACCAAAAATCACGGAAAGTTCCGATGATTATAGACGAGGGCTCCGCCGATCACAGAAAGCTCCAACTACCATAGAGGTTGTCGACTAACCCAAACAACTAAGCACTACCACAGAAACCTCGATGATCACAGATGAGAGTTCCGACAACCCGAAACTCACCCAAACAGAGAAGGTTGCCTATTTGTTTCATGTCGGGTTCACCACAGAAATATTCGAACACCTCTAGAGATGAGGTCGAATCCCCCAGAACAGAAAACCCACAAAATGGATTACCACCAAATCAATTGGATACACCAGTTGCAAGTTGGAGCTTGCTGAAGTAGAGAAAAAAATAAAATTCTTCCCGTTGTACACACAAAGACCTCTAGAGATTCAGACTAAAGCTTACGTCAATCAGAGAGGCTCTGATACCATGACGAATTTGGTCGGAATGCCTTTTCATTGTATATGGTCAACAACCACATAGCACACTTAGAAAGTTTTCATTTTCCATTTTTCAATTAAAAAAAATCACTTTCGTTTTACTCCAAAATTTGAAGTAAAACTACTTCATAAATACACAGATACAATGTGTATCCCTGGAAAAAAAATATGAATTATGTGCTTTAAAGCTCAGTCACTCTGAGATATGACAGGCTGGCCCAAGAAAGGCACAATGATACACCATTCACAAAGGAGTAACAAGATACTAAATATCTTTTTAAAAAAGAAAAATGCAAAGAGAAAATGAATGAAGATGGTGTAATATGAGGAATGTAGTGGCAACACAATACTAATAAAATAAAAATACACCCATTTTGGAGCCTGAATAAGAAAACTTCACTACCCTAAAGTTTTACCAATTACAATGATAGCAATCATAATTCCTAATAGAACTAATTAAATTCCATGGAAGACAAGCACGTTATGTTCCTATGATATGCTGGGTAGGAGCAGGAATAATGGCAACAAGAAGAAGGAAGGATACTCCTTTAACACAACAACTAGTAGTTTGATCTCACTAAAACAACAGATAGATTCCCTAATTGTAGTAGGAAGATCCTAAAATTATATATTATTGTTAGAGGACTTGGTTATAATAAGTGTAACTTGTAAGGATATAATCATCAATTGTATGTAGTATATATATTGCTTTCATCAATGAATGAAGTATGAATTCCCTCCATGAATGTCTACATGGTACCAGAGACATGAGTAATCAGTTGGCGATAAGAGGTGCACAGTGGTTCAGCTAGGAGCAACCAAAATCGAGTTCACTGTTGTCTGAGCAGGAGTGTTGTAGTAGTCAGTTAAAGCTTATTTGTTTCAAGCTGGGTTTATATGATATATATATATATATATATATGCCCCAGCTTGAGGGGGAGTGTTAGAGACATGGTTGTAATAAACTTGTGAGGATATAACCTTCAACTGTATGTAGTATATATATTGTTGTACATCAATGAATGAAGTATGAATTCCCTCCATGAACGTCTACAATTATGAATACCCTATCCAGTTGAGAAAAAAAATAAAATTTAAGTTTATACAAAATTAAAGTTACCTGTCCCAATTTGGAAATCTTCCAACAAGATAGAGACCCCCACAGTCCCAAGGTTCTGCAATAATCTTACACCTAGATAGAACAGCATCTTTGGCTATTGCCTGGTCAAATAAACAATGATAAGATTAGTGCTAAACCAAGATGCCAAGTGTCTTTATGCAAAGCTATTAGAGTGAGTAGAAGGAAAATCTGTATAAATGTTGCACATGATGCATTCTTCAAATGAAAAGAGAGATAACTCCACAACAACAGTGCATTACATTGGGATTCAAATTCATCAAGATGTGAAAAAAACCAGAAAAACTATCTACATTAACATAACTCCACATGCTACACAGTGTTATTGCCAGCTATCAAAAGTCCACAGCAGTCTTTATTTGAAAATTAAGTTGTGAACTGTAATGGCCCAAGCCACATTTGGGCTCATTCTCTAAAAGAACTAGTCAATATTACAATTGGAGCCCACTGGAATCTTTATAAAGGGTGAGAACCTCTTCTTACCAAGTAATGTGGAATCTTATTCACCACCTTCCTATATAGAATCGGGATATTAGATGAACAAAACAAATCCACGTCTCAAAATATATTTTTTTTATAAGTACGGTAAGTATTATTTACGACTGATAAAAAGAAAGTAAATGAGAAGCATACAACAACTAGAATGAATTCATCTCAAAACAAATCATAGTAACTCTCTTCCATAATTTCAACAGAGTATCTTAAACACAAAACAATGCACATAAACAATCAATAAAAGCATCGTAATCATTTTCCACAAGAATTTACATGTTTATATGTGAGATATCCAAAGAACTGTTCTGGACTGTAAATGATGAGGAATATACAGCTGCATCCTATTGCTATAGTCAGAGATGCTTTGTGTGTATGAATGCAAGTAGAACTAGATATACACTGCACGCAAGCTTAAAAAACAAGGTAAAGTTGCTTTTGATCTATATGGAGTATCACAGAGAGGCTTTTATATCCTTTGCTGAAAATTTTCCACAATTCCACTTATCCCTTCAAATCTCCACAAGTTCCACTACATTGCTATGCTTCATTATTTCTTGTAACAATATATATAACTTCTTACCCTAATAAGTGGGGGAGCATTAAGTGGGGAACCATCTGTTCCTCGACAAAGAACACTAGCAAGGTCAAACCTGAATCCATCCACATGATACTCAACCACCCTGCAAAAAGTTGACAGAAAAATATTAATAACTTTGGGACATAAGAGTAGCAATTCAGTTATAAATAAATCAACAATGAAATCCAACATATGGAACAATGAAAAATAATACGTCCATCAAAAGGAATCAGAGTCAGTGTCATCATTATTATCTATTTCCTGCAACAATAAATTAGTCTTGATTTTCTCTATAATGGGTGGAACAAATGTTTGCAATTTTTCATAGCAGGGGACATATCAAGTAATATTTAATCGGTCTAAATTTTGTGTCCATCCCTGTAATAATGTACACTTGAAAATACTAAAAGCCTGGAGGACCAACTCCTTATTTGACAGAAGAAATATCCAGAGGTTCCCAAAGGATGATTGAAGGATAAGGATCAGGTTAAATTGAGTAATCAACCACATTTGTTGTTTGGTACACATTATTTAACATAAATTCTAGTAGAAAAAACTCTAGTAACGACTCATGGAGGCTTTGGGTCGCATGGTGGAGGCTGTTGTACGGCGCAGGGGGGTTTCTCTCTGGTTTTTTAATGGGAAATGCTAGTGATGGTTTTATCACACTTTCTCATCTTCTTTTTGTAGATCACTCTTTATTTTTTGTGATACTGATCGTGGGCAGATTCAAGCCTTACAGGCTGTGCTGTTATGTTTTGAAGTTGTATTAAGCCTTAAGGTGAATTTCGATAAGTCGGAGGTGTGGAATATTAACTGTGGCGGCTCTTTTGGGTTGTAAAGTTGCTTCTTTACCTATGAAATATCTTGTGTTAACGTATATACTAGATATTCATTCTTTGTTACTGTATATACTAGATAGAATTCTTACCATGCATAGATGCTAATAGTTAGGAACTTTTATGTTAGCTTTTACCTTGTATATTTCTTACCTTGTAAAGAATGGCTGATTGCCTACTTAATGAGAATGAGGCTGCGCACATAGCAGAAAAGTCTTTCCAAAAGCTCTCCATGTATTCACAGTTTCTCTTGGTTTCTCAGTACTTTGACATGGTATCAAGAGCAGGTTTCTAAGTTGTTTGCCCGTTTTCGATTTTTTTCCCTCTCGGGAGTGTCTCTTTTGGGTTTTTGGCGCCCTCTGTGCTCGATTCCAGTTCTGTTCTGGAGTTCGGTGCCTACTGTGTTAGTTCAACTTCTCATCTCGCTGTTGGTGCACTCTGGTCAAGTTTCCTGGTCTGGGTTCTTTTTTTCAGCACTTCTGTTGAAGTCTGGTCAGTTCGCGGTTTTCGGCACCTCTGTTGGCTGTTTCTGGCTCTGCTCTGCAAGTCGGCCCAGTCTTACAGTTTCTGATTTGTGCTTGTTTTCGGTGCAATTTTTTTTTTTTTTTGTTTCTTGTGTGGCTCCTTTTCCAGCACCTTCTGATTACGCTTTCTGGTGCGTATCATTGTCGGCAACTTCTGCTTGTCTTCTCTGGTCTAGGTGTTCTTGGCACCTATATTTTTTTTTTGCTTCTCACAATAACTTTCTGGTGGGCTATTCTTTTCTCTAGGTTGCATTATGTCATCAGATAAGTTAGAATCGTTCCATATTAGATTTACTGGCAAAAATTATTCTGCTTGGGAATTTCAGTTTCAGTTATTTGCCAAAGGGAAGGAATTGTGTCATATTGATAGAAGTGATCCCGCCCCTAGAGATGTGGAGGCTTTGTCTAAGTGGAAAATCAAGGATGCTAGGGTCATGACCTGGATCCTTGGCTCCGTTGAGCCTCACCTTGTTCTCAATCTAAGGCATTATAAAACTGCCACTAACATATGGAATTACCTCAACAAGGTTTACAATCAAGACAACACAGCTCGGCACTTTCAATTGGAGTATGAGATAGCTAATTTTACACAGGAAAGTCTCTCCATTGAGGAAAATTTTTCTGGTTTTTAAAATCTTTAGGCTTACTATTCAGACATTGTTTATGGTAATGTTCCCACTGCAGCTCTCTCTACTATTCAAACAATGCATGAAACATGCAAGAGAGATCAATTCTTAAGAAGCTACGTTCCAAATTTGAAAGTGCATGTTCAAATCTGACAAATCGTCATCTTGTACCATCTCTGGATGCTTGTTTGAGTGAACTTCTTCATGAGGAGCAACGTATAATAACTCAAGCTGCCATGGAACATTGGGCTACTGTCAGTCCCCCTGTTGCTATGACTTATGCAGCACATGGGAAGAATAAGGGTCAAAACATGCGTGTTGTCTAGTACTATAGCTGTAAAGCCTTTGCTCAGGATTGTCCCAAGAAATTTTGTAACTACTACAAGAAACAGGTACATTTCATCTCTGCTTGTCCCATTCGACCTGAAAGGAAGCAAAGTACTACTTATCATGCCTCCGCCAATGCCCCTAATTCTATTGTGCCTCGCAAGTTGTTCCTATTCCTGCTCCTACAGCCTTAGCAAATCCGAACACGCTCGCTCCTAAAATGGTACAACAGATGATCATTTCTGCTTTTGGGCTCTCAAGCAATCATCCAATTTCTTCTGGAGTATAGTATTTTGACACTAGAGCCTCTAACCATATGACGAATAATGTTGTTCTTCTTTCCAACGTGAGAAATTATGATGAAAATCCGAAAATTAAAATCGCTAATGGCAATTGGCTGCCTATCAGCATTGGTCAGTACGGAAGCATAGGGAATGTTATGGAAGCATAGGGGTAATAAAAAAAATTCAGTACGGTCTTATTATAAGGCGTTGACTGTTCAGCATTGTTCTCCTTTTCCTCGGAAGCATGTTTGGAGTCTCATATGTCTTCCAAAGTCGCTTTTTTCATATGGACAGCATCACTCGGGAACACTCTAACGATCAATAACTTTAGAAAATGGTTTGTTGTTATGGAGTGGTGTTTCATGTCTAAGAAACATGGAGAATCTATGGATCATTTACTTTTGCACTGCAAGGTGGCAACGTGCATTTTGAGATGGTGTTTTCAATAGAGTTGGATTGGCTTGGATGATGCCTATGTAAGTAGTGGATCTACTTGAGTGTTGGATTGGGCTTCCAAAAGTTCTACTAAAGTGGCTGCTATGTGGAAGATGGTTCCTTTGTATCTTATTTGGTGTATTTGGTAGAAAATGAATAAGCAATGCTTTAATAATAAGGAGCTCACCATGGAGAAAATTTGGAAATTCATTGTATTCTTTTTATTTCAGTGGTTTTCTGCTATATTGCTTAATGGAGCTTCAGTTCATGATTTTTTTCTTTTTTTTCATTTTCTTCTTTATAGAAAGTAATTATATGCTTTCTTTTGTATTCTATATGTGTACATGTGCTTCGCCTATTTCATTCGATGAACAAAATTCTTTTACTTGTATAAAAGCTAAGTCCAAATAACAATGTTTTTTTATCCATAATAGTTGGTACAAAGTAGAATATGAGAAATTCAATGTACAAAATACTAGAAGATGTGATTCAACCAGAGGTTAAAGATGCAGTTATATATGTGCCAAATACAAGCGATGAAAAAAAAACTATTAGAAATGTGTCACCAGGAAATTCCGATGTGTAATGCATACCAGTGTCTTAAGCTGTCAAGAATCAGTTCCATGACCATGGGATGGTTACAGTTCAATGTGTTTCCTGGAGACCAAAATACTGCATCTGAGATTACACTAAAAATATTACAAGATTAAATCTAAAATTTTCTTTTTAAAATAAACAAGCTCCAAAGATAAGCATGTTATTCTTTCAGCACAACATTAATGTGAAATGAAATCATTTGGCATAGCAATTGTCCTTCAAAGCAGAACAGAGCTTGAAATAATGGAGTTTCAAACTGTGTATTACAGCAGAAACGAGCACTTGGTAGATTAAGAAAATAATTTAGACATAAATTTCAAATACTGACTTCTAGATCCTTCTGGTTTCTCAGATGTGAGGAGTTGTTGCCTCCTCATGATACTTTAGGATGCTTCATCCATAAGGGCAGGGCAATTTTATTGGGTTTTTCTTCCTACAGACCATATTCTTAACATGTAAATGTAAACATTTTAGACACTTCACACAAATCCTGGGATTTTACAGTCAGGCGTGAAAAAGAAAAAATATTGTGTTTTGGCAAATAGTTAGTTTTGATCATTTGGGATGCAATTTAGAAAAAAGGTAGTAATTTGGGGTACAAAATGAAATTTTCCCTAATAAGTAAAAACTCAAATAAAGCCATTTTCATTTTTCACTATTAATCCAGCCATATATCTGGACACATTCTATACTAACGTATCTTTTCTGTCAAGTACATAACTGTTTCTGTACATATGTCCCATATTTTTATGAGTGGCCATATCCACACTTCAACATTACATAATTTCAATTCTTAAAAGTTAACATCCTTGGGAAGAGTAAGAAAGACACCGAGAAACACATGGATTACCGCAGCCAGCGAAGTTCAGCAGTTGGCAATTATTGTTTACATCCAGCATGTAATAAACCTGTACATGGATCAGGGCATGTATTATTGAAAATAAATGAAATATATAATGAAGAATGACTATAATTAGATAGGAAGAATATATGTTTTCTTCCCAGCCACTCATGACCTTCACTTATTATTGACAGATCAGTAACAGATTTTTTCCAAAACAGTTTCCTTCCATTTGTAATTAACTCCATGATTTATGTAATTAGATACTAGGTAATTGATACTATAATTAGTCCATATTCTTTCCATGCACAGCAAGCCTCAATGGCTATATATGTAACGGTTCTCTCATTGTTAAAAAAATAAAGTTTTAATGAAAATAAAATTCAGTTGATTCTCATTTTTTACACTTATTACAGAAATTACTTTTGAGCCATAGAATTTCTACCTCAATTAGACAATTGTTAGGCTTTACTACTTTTTGAGTTTTTGGGCTAAAGCTTTTGTAATGGAAGAACATTTTCAGTTTCTGTTTTAATTTTCTTTTTGTAGTAGGAAAGTAGTAGGTATTTTCTTTGTATACGTCCTGTGTAATTGGGCTTATGCCTATTTTATTACTTATCAAAAAAAATTCTACCTCAATTGTTCTAAAGAAACCTCAATAATACCCACGTAGATGATAATAGCAATGTAATAAATATGTATCATAAATTAATATCTCGAATTATCTCTAAACTAATAAGATATCTTTAAACTAATATTTAATATGAGAGTATTCCAGCTTCGTAGGAAAGTATAAATGCATCTGTGCCCACAAAAACAAGAATAGTTGAATGTGATTGTGCAAGGCTAGTAAAATCTCACGGCAGAAGTGACAAATCACCTTGTTATCTATGCCACGGAATGAAGTAGTATAGGGGTTGGCATCATCAGCCTCATTAGTATGATTGTAAACAACATCCAGAATGACCTGTTGAGAGAAAACTATCTCACTACAGTGGCATAACAAGTATTTGAGACTCCTGATCAGAAATACGACAAAAGGAAACCACTTGTAATTAATAAGAACATACATCTTACTTCCGAGGGAGGAAAACACACAACATACCTCTATTCCAGCACCATGCAAGGCTTTGACCATTTCTTTGAACTCCAGCGAAGCATTAATGGGACCTCCTCCATCACTAGCATAGCGACTCATAGGAGCAAAGAAATTTATCGTCGAATAGCCCCATGTATTAATCTTGAGAAAAAAGAAAAACCCCAAAGAACATATTACCACTTTTTTAAGTGAGGTTATGAGACAATAACATGCATGTGCACTTAAGCATCACCCCCCCCCCAAAAAAAAAAAACAAAAAACAAAGAAAAAAAAAAGTCCCAAGAGAAAGAACTATCAGGTTCACTTTGTTTCAACAAATTAAGTGAAGGTACCTTTCATAGCATCGCACATGTGTCACTCACTAATTAGTCCATGGGACATTGACTTGAACTTAGTAGTCACACAAAAACCAGAAGCACTTTCTTTCATCTTTTTGTAAGTAATTAGAATTTTATCAAAGAAATAAAAGGGTGCCGCACCAATAAAATTAAAAGAATTTTCCTGGAATTAATTTGAAACTCAAAATATCCACATTGGTACTTTATTGGTTGATTGTTCAGGATTTTACCTTCTTTTTATTTCATTTTAACAAGATTGTCCAAGTCCTTACTAAGATAATCAATTTCAGTCTCCATTTATTTTATCTCCTAATCCTGACGAGAATTCTATAAATTTAACTAAATTAGTTCAGAGAAACTTGTCACATTTGGAGATAAATGGATCCTCCCAAGAGAACGGAGTAATAATTTGTATTTGGTCTGACAAGATGTGACTCACTGTTTCCAGCTATATAATCTCTATGATTTAAAATTAACAGATGTGTTGGTTCACAAGTTGAATCCTCTAAACACCACATCATAATCTCATGTATTGCACTTGCGAAAAAACGTGTTCAACTTACAAAACAGTATATATTTCATACACAAATTAGGACAGTGATCTGTGCTTTCAAATTCAGCAACATAAATGTGTAAAGAGATCAAAATGTGAACGTGGCTAAAAATAAATGCACGAATCCCAAATTATGGGGTGTGTTTACACAAAGAAGTACATTATATTGGCGTTGGAATCATTCAGAAAATGTTATGTTTAAGTAAAATTCCACAGCTTCACTGACCCAAGTAGTGACGGAAGTACTATCCGAAATTAATTATATTAAATTACTTGAAACAACAAGAAGAATAATTTTGGAAAGGTTTACACGATAACATGAGAATAGTAAGTAGATATAGATTATATTTCTTTCTTTGCATGTGCAATAACATGAATATATCGATATGAAGTGAAAAGGTTTTACCATGTGATCTCTAGGATTTGGGCGCCTCTGAAACTCCAATTCATCATATTCAAAGACAGGCAGCAACTCCACTGCATTGATCCCAAGCTCTAGAAGATGTGGGATCTTTAGAATTAAATGAGAAAGTAATCCGTCATAAAAATTTGATGTATCTGATGGTCAAAGAAGCACTAATTTCGACAGAACAAACTACAGAAAGATTATAGAACTCCAGACTGGTTAGAGAATCATAATTGGAAGTCCTTCTGTTAATGTTATTTATGCAGGCATTGTCTTCTCCCACAAATTATGAATTTGACCATTGAAAAATTGGTTGGTTAGCAAGACAGGAAAAGGCCTATGAAACTTATAACTTCTTTTTTTATTTTGGATAAATAACCAAAGATTTTGTTAAAATATGCAACAGGCAAAGCCCGAGTGCTAGTACACAAGAGGAAAACATCATCAGAAATGGGAAAAGATTTTTTTTTTTTTTAAAAGCATGGAAATTCAGCCCATTACAATCTATAAATACCATCCAAAGGAATAAAGAACCAAAAAAGAAAGTCTTAATCCCCTCCAACATCAACTTGGAAATCCTCAAAATGTCTACCACTCGATTCCTCTTTCCAAAAACATCACACTAGACAAATAAGTACCATCTTTCACATTGCTGCATAACCATCTCCAATTGGCAAATATCTAATATCCCTCTGGGCATAACCCAACCCAACCCAACCCAACCCAACTCGGCAAAACGTTATTCCACAATGTATTGGCAATCTCATAATGGAGAACAAGGAAGTAGATTCCCCAATTTTTTGCACATGCACATGCAACACCAATCTGTAACAATAATATGAAGTTTCTTTAGGTTTTCCAAAGTGAGTATTTTCCCTAAAGAAGTTGTCCAAAGGGAAAAAAAAACCTACTCTAAGAGGTGATAGCCTGCCAAATACTCCTTCAAGTGATCTAGTTACTATCTTGAGATGTACCAATCTTATCAAAAGATGGAGAAATGATCTTTTCTTCTTGGTGGCCCAAAGCATCTTATCTACACGTCCAAGGTGTAATCTAGTAGTATACAAGAGGTTAAAGATATCTATGGACATCAACACCCAGTTATAGTCCAGTTTAAAAAATTAATTGAGAGGAGCCACTGGAAAACTCTTAACTGATTAGCCACCGAAACCTGTATTGCACATGTAATACCATACATCTATGGAAAAACTTCTTTGAAGGCCCTAAAAAACACTATAAATCATGCCAAAGTATATTCCAAGAGTTGTTGCCCACCTCAAGTTCTAGGGTTCAGTCCTTATAGCCAAATATTGGATTCAGTCCTTATAGCCAATAAGTACTTGAATAGCAGATAAAAGACAGGGGTAGCAGGAATCATTTGCAAATTAGACATAAAAAAAGCATACGACCATGTAAACTAGGATTTCCTCATTTATTTGTTGGAGAGATGTAGATTTGGGGAGAGATGGTGCAAGTGGATTAGATGGTGCATCTCAACAGCAAAATTCTTAGTTTTGATAAATGGCAACTTGGCTGACTTTTTCAGTAGTTATCATGGTCTAAGGCAAGGAGATCATCTATCTCCACTTCTCTTTGTTATTATCATGGAAGCTCTTAGCAAGATGTTATCATCTGTGGTCCGAGATGGTTACATGGCGGGTTTTTCTGTTGGCAACCCCACTAGAGGCACCATCACTATCTCTCACTTATTATTTGCAGATGACACTCTAATTTTTTGCGAGGCAGATCAAAACCAACTCAGTGTGCTAAAGGCCCTCCTTTTGTGCTTCAAGGTTGCTTCAGGCTTGAGAGTAAACTTTGATAAATTTGAGCTTGTTCTAGTTGGGAATGTCATTGGTTCTCAGCATTTGGCTACCACTCTTGGTTGCAAGGTTGCTTCTCTCCCTATGAAGTATTTGGGGTTGTCTTTGGGCACAACTTCAAGGGCCTCTTAAATTTGGGATGCAGTCATAGAAACGATTGAAAGAAGAATAGCAGGTTGGAAGAAATTGTATTTGTCTAAAGGAGACCAGGTGACTTTGATCAAAAGTACCATTTTCAACCTTCCTACTTATTTTATCTTTATTTCCCATCCTTGCAGTTGTGGCAAAAAGGATCAAAAAACTCTTTCGTGACTTTTTATGTAGTGGGATGGGGAATGAATTCAAATTTCATTTAATCAGGTGGGACAAGATGTGCAAGTCAATATATTTAGGTGGTGTGGGTTTAATAAACAAAATAACCTTCAACCGGGCCCTTCTTGGTAAATAGTTATGAAGGTGTAATTTGAAATCGGATGTTTTATGAAAATTGGTAGTAGAGTGTAAACATGGAGGCTTGGGGAAAGAGGGAGGGAGGGAGGGAGGGGGGGGGGGGGGGGGAAGGGGGGGCTGGAGCACCAAAGAGGTTTGGAGCATATGGAGTGGGGTTGTGAAAATACATTAGACAAGATTGGAGGGTTTTTACCCATCATACCAAATTGATGATGGATGAGGGATCGAGGATAAAATTTTGGAAAGACACTTGGTGTGAAGGGGAAGCTCTAAAAGACACATTTCCTTCCGTTTTCCGATTAGCTTGTGATCAAGAAGCTTCTGTGGCAAATCTCATGATTCAATCTGACGACCCAGTTCAATGGAATGTTATCTTCAATAGAGCGGCACAAGATTGGGAAGTGAACAACTTTGAAGCTTTTTTTAGACTCATCTATTCCATTTTGCCAAATGGAAGGCGAGCCGACAAGCTTTGGTGGACACTGGCAGCTAAGGGTAATTTCTTTGTTCGTCCATTCTATAAAACCCTAACACTTGCACCGAATACTCACTTTCCTTGGAAAAAAATTTGGAGGAATAAGACTCCCCCCAAAGTTCTTTTCTTCACTTGGACAATTGCCTAGGGCAAGATCGTGACCACTGATAACATGAGAAAGCGCAAGATCATTATCACAAACTAGTGTTGTATGTGCAAGAATTCAGGAGAGTCTATGGATCACCGCTTGCTACACTGCGAGCCAGCAAGACACTTGTGGGATGACGTTTTCCGCCGAGTTGATTGGATTGGGTAAGGCCTGTCACGGTGGTTGGGTTATTGGTTAGTTGGACATCTCTTGGAGGAGCTACTCCCATCAAATCAGTGTGGAAGATGGTTCCTAGCTGCATTATGTGGTGCATATGGCAAGAGCGCAATGGTAGAACCTTTGAAAATATGGAACGGACACTGGAGGAGCTTCGATCTTTATTTTCTCGCACTTTATTATTATGAGCTCTAGTTATAGATTTCAATGGCCTTAACCTTCATGATTTCCTTGTATCACAGAATCCACCCATGACCTAGATAGATCTTGTCTATTGTATACCATATTGTGTATTTGGGCTATGCCTATTCCATCAATAAAATTATTTACTTATCAAAGTAAAAAAAAAAAAAAAAAGTACTACATCAAATAAATACAGCTTACACCTTAGGTGGATAAGACCTTCAATAAAGAAAAGAGGTCTTGAGCCCCCCACCCCAAGGTTGGTTTGAAGAGCTCTACTTTGGTGGGGATCCATGTCATCAAAAAGAAAATTAAAACCACAAAGTTACACTTTGCTAAGGCTATAATCGAACCGAACTTTGGCTTGCCAAGCTCAACTCAACTCAAAATATTTGAACTCGAGCCCGAGCTCATGATTTTCATTTATTTTTTTATTCGAACTCGACTCGATAAACTAAACTTTCAATTCGAACTCGAGCTCGAACTTGTGAGCTCGATTTTTTTTTTTTTTTAATTTGTTGAATAAAATTTAAAAATAAATAAATAAAAATATAATAAAAATTAATACTTAATACCTAACTAATTGAAATTTATTCATCATAACAATATTTTATATGCTTACATATATTATTAATAAATACATATAATATGATAGCATATATATATTTCATACATGGTTCTCACGTAATAATATATAAAATTATTAAATTTTATATATTAATTATTGTACAAATTATAAAATATGACTATGAAGTATATTCATCATATAGATATAAATAATTAGATTACATATTACATATCTAATTATAAAAGTGCTATGCTTATATTATTAGCAATACATATATAATATATATGTGTATATATTATCAATATATGTATGAATTTTAATCGAGTCAAGCTAACGAGTCGATTCAAGCATAAACGAGCAAGCCTTAACGAGTTTCAGCCAAGTCAAGCGGGTATGTGTCATTTACTAATTGAGCAGGTATCTGCTTTCACAAGCGAGCTTTTTTTTCACGAATTGAGTTCGATTTGAGTTTAACCGAGCGGGCTATCGAGTAGTCTGGTTCATTTACAGTCATACACTTTGCAAAATACATTACCGCCATTCACATCTTTCTACTCTCACTATTGAGGACTGACGGATAGTGTGGATTCTCACCATTGAGTTTCTATGTCCCTCACCTCTCTGCCTATCTCCAACTTTCATCTCTTGCCATCATGGTGCCCTAGGGGACAGATTGTGATGGCCAACACCAGTTGTTTGACAATTGGATATGGCTGGAAACGACCCAAGGGGTCCAGTTGCTTAATGCTATTATTGAATCTACAAAGTCTACTCACTAAAATATTATTCAGTTTAAGATGATATATCACTACCTTCTCAATCACCCCAAGATAGCTTCCACGTATCTTTGGATCCAACCCACTAGATTCATCTGCTGTATATGCACGGACATTCATTTCATACATAACAAGATCTTTCTGCAAAGACCAGAAAATATAGTAAAGGTTGAGATGTAAAAGAATATACTATCTAACGGGGGAACAACAAAACGAGAGTATAATTGACAACTTAAAAAGCCAGTGAGAATCTTTGACAGCAGCCACGGGTTCAAGTACAGAAAAAAATATAAAGGTGTGCATTTAGTTATTGGGTTACTCGTCAAACCAAAAGGAAGAAGAAAGATTCAATCAGGTAGAAAAGTCTTTCAAGATAAAAATTTATGAGTTGCATGGACTAACGCATATAAGTAGTTTTATCACCTCAGATATATTTGGAAGCTTGTAGTTCTCTCCCCAGTCAAAGGGAATGCTATCAAAATCATAAGTTCCAAGAAATCTAGAAAACTTGTTGTTAGCATGTCCAAAATATCGGCCACCCTCAACTAGCTTTGCATATGGATCTATAAGCACAAGGCTGCTGTCAAATCGATGCCCTTGATGCCAACCTCGAGGCCCATCTATGCGATAACCATAGAGAACATTGCTCCGAGGCAAATCCTGCAGAAGTAATTCTTATTAATGTGATAACTATGAGAGTTACAAAAATAAATGACCTTATATCTCTGCATAAGTGGAAAATCCATTATGTCACCATCCCATGGGCATAGATGCAAGCAGCGCTCCAGCAATCATTAAACAAATTTATAACTTGAAGAAAAGTACATCAGTTCCATAATTACATCATATGATCATGCATTTTGGTTTGTCCACCAAAAAATAAACAATACCAAAACTAGCATGCTTTCACAGTAGCAATATGTTTTTTCACAGTGTAGGCATCATAAGTTTCACATCATTTTTCAAATGAATGTCTTAGGTATGTAATTCATACACTGAAAACTCGAGCAGCTACTTTTCTAGTAGATTTTCTCAGACATACGTTATGTATGAGTAAGTTTTTCAAATCAATGCATCTTTGTTTTAATCATGGCGAGGTCCGAGGTCCACAAGTTGGCTGGTTATAAAAACCAGACCAGCATTGTCCCCTCTCTGAAACAAAAATAGGAAAGATAAAACATATAGCAAAATGCACACACAGAATAGTGTAAATATTGAATAACGATACTGTGAATGCATTAACTTGCAGTGGAACTTGTATCATACTTGATCTCTGTGCACCCATGTAACAAGCAATATTATAGGCAAAACATAACCGCAACATTGTAGGCATCAAAATAAAGTTCCCTAGACAGGAAATCAAGTTCCAAAATGGATAGAAATGTTCTCATGCACATGTAAAGACTACCACCCACAGGCAGGAGCACACTGCCATGCATAGTAGACAAAAAGACAAACAACTTGTCACTGCCATGAAAAAAAAAAGTCTGTGAGACTACCAGTAAGGTCATGAAGCATGTTGACATAGAAAAGACGAGAAGCTATCAATGTCAAACAAGATGAATAGAGGATTGTAGTGTTTGGAGAAACCGAATAGCCAGACTACCTCAATACATATGTGCCAAATATCTCCCGTCTTGTTCACATTAGGATCCAAAGTCAGTTCCATCATTCCATCATCTAGTCTTTCAGACCCTCCCCTGATAACACCAATCACGAGCAGTTCTATTAAAATCTGGGATTCCATACTAAGTGTACAAAAAAGCCAAAGCTTTCATTTAAAAAAAAAACTAATATATAGTTAACTATAGGCAGTTACAATATACTTTTCATTCAAAGTATTTCTCTTTGAATGTAATCATGTCCCCAACACTCCAAAACTTCAATTTCATCTTGAACAAACTATGTTATGCACACAAAAGTCATATCAATTCCATCACAACAATTATTATAACACTAGCAGCATATAGGATGCATATATATATATGTATATGTATAAAGGTACACTATATGTGACCAAATGACATCAACTCTAGGGAATACATATGAGTGTTGTACAAAACAAAATCTTTTACACAAACCAACAAGTTGAGGTATGACCAAGTCTTTATCTTTCTGTCTTCATATCACTCATCTTCCCAGAAGCACCAGTACTTCCTTTTAAACCACATAAAGATTTTTCTGCTTTCAAATCCCTCAAAAGTAGTTTAAAGCTCAAGATCACTGGTTCTAGATGTGCTTTCATTTTTCAATTAAAAAATCTCCATATCACTTCCTTGGTGATGCCATAACAAAGTAGAGCAGTATTTAAGTGCAGATCATTAACCCTCGGAATGAAACAGGAAATATCACTTTTTTTTTTAAACAAGTAATAATTCTTCATTTGTAAGCACAAAACAAGTACAGAGGAAGTATAGGAAGTATAGTATGCCTATCTAGAAGAAGAAAAAGATACAGGAAGGCCATGTAGGTTTAGCCCATTACAGTCAATGGAAACAATCCAAGAAAAGAGAGTTGGTAAAAAATTGTTATAAGCACCACCAGTTCTTCAGTATCTTAATAGATAGTAAATGGGACGGTTTGAAAATAACTGAATTGCTAATTGTAGAATATTATTCTCGTCAGACATAAACCTAATTACATCAAAATTAAACCTAATTAAAATAAAACAAGGTTCAGACAATATTTTTTTTCTTGTTCTTATGCAGTTAAGTAACTATGGATGTACATCGCATATATAAAAGACCTTATCCAGTCCAGGACTTTTATAAAAGAAGTATTAGACCTTAGCCTTCAAACTCTCATTCTTTTCTTAGACTAATATAATAACAAACAAAAGGAAAGGAAAGTCATTGGCAGAATTACAATGTGTAAAATTCAAGGTCTTAACAACTTATAAGTACAAAAAGTTTAGAATGCATTAGAATTAGGACTCGTTTGGACACTTGGAGTATCTCAGAATTCTGTGAATGGTAGTGAAATGGTTTAAGTTAAAATATTTTATTGGATTTTAGGAAATGAGAGAGAAAATGCTGAATAAAAATATTAAAAAGTTAAAAAACTGTTTGAATATTATTTTCTAATATTATTTTTGTATTGAAGTTTGTAAAAGTTGTATTGACTAGTGTTCTGTTTTGAAGTTTGTAAAGTTGTATTGATTTTGTGTTTGGATAATGATAGGCAATGATTAGATGAAAAGGTTGAAGTCGAAGATTTGAAATTGAAAAATGTTTTGTGTTTGAGTGATGTTTGGGAATGAAATTATGAGAAGCTTTGAGAATTTGAGAAATTTGTATCTCAAATATGTGTCCAGACGAGCCCTAAGCAGAGTAAAATAGTTGAACCTTGAACCCTAAAAGGAATTCAGCTTATTTTGTGAACACCAAAAATGTGTGTGTGTGATATACCAGAACCGAATATTATTAGTTGAAAGTAAATGCATTGTCACCTCTTGGGAAGTAATAAGCAAAGTTTGACACCAGTTGCATGTTGTGAAAAAATAGCAAAGTTAATCCCATTATCAACCTCTGAGACACCCAGTGGAAATGCCTGACCTGGAAAAATTTTCAACGATGGGGCTATCTCAGACACTTGAGGGGCTTCTTCCTACAATGGCATACATGACGATGCAGATTATATTCCACTCGGCCTAAAAAAGTAAAATCATAATCTGATACCCAAAAAAACATGTGGCCCATCTTAGTTCAAATAGCAGCATAAAACCAAAAGGTGTAAGCTACTAAGCATAAGAAAAGACACTTAAAATCTTTTTTTCAAAAGAAAGATTACACTTTATCCTCTCTCTTTTTTTATAAGTAAAAATTTTAGTCATAAATGCAATAGGCGAAGCCTTACACTTTATCCTTTAGCGAGCAAATGACTAAGCAGTAAGCAAACCCAAGGAAATTTATACTTTTAACATTAAAAAGAAATATGAAGATTCTTTTCTGCAGCGTAACAAAATAAAGCAGAAGAGCTTTAAAAAAAGAAGTGGTTTTTAAAGTCGATGCAATCAAATCATTAGTTTATTAATAAAAGCTCTCAACAGTGTTGCAGTTCTTTGAGAATCATGACCAACTATCATCGGTTTTTAAAGTTTTTAGGTTCTGCCTTCTCAGCTGCTTGCACATTATAGTTTGGGAGCGCAAGGTGATTATAGAAAGCACTGGTCAACAGAGATAGCATAAAATGAAGAGTACCTCAAGTACACGTTCCTGAGCACGCTGACCATAAGCATTGGTTGGCATGGTTGCCCTATGCTTTAGACGATTCCAAGTCTAATCCAACGCAAAGAAAATTTTCACTCAAGCATTCAATTAATATGAGAATTCTAAACGAAAAAGAAAAAAAGAAAATTCGATAGCCATAAGATCATCGAAACGTGAACTTGCCTTGCTAAAAAGTCCAGGCCCATTGCCACCCGATGCCCGCTTACTTAATTTTAATCTGATAAGACAACCACATGTCAATAAACATTATTCATTTTTTATCACGAGGAAAATAAAAGAATGAATTAAAGCTTACGTTGTAAATGAATTACTTTTGTTTTTCATGGGCTTGAAAAGAAACAGTATTATCGAACGAAAGACGTAAAAATGCAAGATTCAAAGGATCAATAGAATTCTAATCAAGAAGTTGTTGAATGCAAGAAAAAGTAAAGAAAGCAGAGTAGATATACTGGATTGGATCGGATTGGATTACCCCATTTCGGAGATAGAACAAGGTCCAATACAAGAACGAGCAGTGTTAGTCGAGCAAAAAACAGAAGCAATGAGGGAAACTTTAGTAGCAGTGTTATAATCGCAAAGAAGTGGATGAGGCATCTTGAACTTGAAGCTCAAAGTTGAACAGAAAGAAGAAAGGAATCCGAATTTTCTTTTTCCTTTTCTGAGAGAAAGAGGGAGAGAGTTGGATTGTGAGTTACTACTACTATGCCTTGGAAGTGACAGTGCTGAATCTTGCGGATGGCTTCCGATTCCGAGAGCGGCATCGAAACTGGGAACGCCTTTTCATGTTCGCCACGTGAACGGATACTAAATGGGCGGGGTCCAATGCTTTCCGTGCCTCGACAACTGTCCCTCAACCCTTTCTGATAAAATATCCCAAGCTAGTGTGCTGCTACTATCATATGATGACATTTGTTGGTTTTTGATTGGTGTGGTAATAGCCCAGCCACCCAGGGTGGGTGCATGAAGCAACGAACCAGTCATTGTATTAATTAAATATTAATTAAATTTCTTCAGATCTTTTACAACAATAATAATTTTAAAAAAATAATATTTTAATAATATTTTATTTAATTTTTAATTTTAATTTAAAATAACATCCTTTACAGATGACACTTACAAAAAATAAGAGTAATACTAAAAAAAATCTAATACTCATTATACACACTCACAAAAAAATATACATAAATAATATATATGTATTGTTTATATAAGTGTATGTCATGAATATTAGATGCTCTCAATATTTTTTCAAAAAAGAATTATCAATGACAAATGACAAAGCATCACGTAAAGAATTCTTAAAATTTTACTATTAGATACATTGCAGAAGATCCTATTTTCCCGTAGACCCCATTTTCTCATAAATGACCTTCTGGATGTTGAAGTGCATCAAAACAGAGCATGCAAGACCGATATCTCAATAGCTGCAAGAGCTGATCTTCCGAAACAAACCCAACCATATGTTGTTGTTGCTGCTGCTAAAGATCCTTCACTACCAAAATTTGTTTATCAAGCCTCATTTGAATTTAAATATTGTAAACAAATAGCATTATTTGAATTCTGTATTTTTTGAATTGTAATCAATACATTGTAAAATGCCTATATATATTGAATATAACCATATGGTTGGTATTGAGAAAAACCAATCCTGGTTTCGAATATTCTTTCATGGTATCAGGTTTCTCCAAGCTAACGCTTCTTATTCCGATCCTATAGCATCTTCTTCCGCTGCTTACACTTTTCCAAATGTTGTCCACCTTATTACCATCAAACTTGATGGTACCAACTATCTCAGTTGGCTCTCTCTTATTACTCTTGTGCTTCGCACATATAATTTAATGGGCATCGTTGATGGATTTGAAACCGTGCCCTCCTAAAAGCTTGTCATCTAGCTCTAATTTTGAGCCTGTGACAAATCCTGCTTATTCCCTTTAGGTTAAGAATGATCAATTCATCCTGAGTTGGCTCAATGCCTCTCTCTCAGAATTGGTTTTACCAACCGTATATGGTCTTCGCACTTCACATGCTGTCTGGACCTCTCTTGAGCACAAGTTTGCTTCGCAATCTCGTTCCCACATCACTCAACTCAAGCGCCAACTTCAGACTCTTCAACAAGGGTCAAAATCGCGCAACGATTTTATTGTTGGAGCCAAGTCCTTAACCGCTTAACTTGCTGCTTCAAGACACCACATTGCTGATGATGATCTAGTTACATATGTTATTGGTGGCCTAACTCTAGTGTTCAACCCATTTATTACATCCTTCTCATTTGCCACACGAGATTCAGCACTCTCTCTGACAGAGTTCACTGCATAATTATTATCCTTTGAGCAATTATTGGCCAATCAACACCAATAAATTGCACCCGAACCATCCATGGCTTACTTCTCGCGCAACAATTCTCAACCATCTCACAAAAAGAAGCCTCCCTCTAGTGAAACTCATTTTCCTAAGCAGTCATCTCCTAACCCCAGTTTTAGCTCCAATTTGCAAGTCTCTCCAAATTCAACTCAGCCATCTCCAACACCTCGCTCACCCTGCCAAATCTATGGTAAAAGCAATCATCATGCTCTTGATTGCTATCATCGGATGGACTATGCATATCAAGGGCGTCACCCACCTGCTCAATTGACTGCCATGGTCGCACAGTCGAATGCACTCTCAAAGAATGGTACTTGGTTTGCTTAATTGTGGAGCTAATGCTCACCTAACTCCAGCTCTTGAGAATCTCATTGTTCATGAACCATACAATGGAAATGACAATGTTGCCATCGAAAATGGTACAGGTTTGAATATCCATCACACTGGTTCCCTCACTCTCCATACCTCCTCTCACCCCTTTAAACTTTCTAATGTTCTTCATTGTTCAACTGCTTCCACTAATCTCCTTTCCATAAACAGATTTTGCAAAGAAAATTCATGTTTTTTTATCCTTACTAATTCTCTATTTTTTTATCAAGGACAAGTACACAGGTCGCACCCTACTACAAAGACGGAGTGAAGGTGGTCTCTACCGTATTCATCTCAATAAAGCTCTCAAATCACAACTTCCTATTGCTTTTTTAGGTGTCAAGGTTCCAGTTGATGTATGGCACTCTCGTCATGGCCATACTTCATTTGCTATGGTCTCAAGTCTTCTGTCCAGTCACAAACTCCCATCTCTCGGCTCCAATCATCAGTCTACCATTTGTTTTGCATGTCAACTTGGCAAAAGCAAACAACTTGTGTTTCCTTCTTCAAAACACGTCTCCACAACTCCTCTTCAACTCATTCACTCAGATGTTTGGTGCTCTCCGGTTGTGTCACTTGGTAGTTATTGCTACTATTTAATATTTGTAGATGATTACTCCCGCTACACTTAGATGTATCCAGTATTTAATAAATCTAATGTGTTTCTTTCCTTTGTCAAATTCAAGCATTTAGTATAAAATCAATTCTCTTGCACTATCAAACAATTTCAATCTAATGGAGGAAGTGAATATATGTCTAAACAATTTCAAACTTTTCTTGACTTAAATGGCATATTTCATCGCATAAGTTGTCCCTACACAGCCCAACAAAACGGATTTGCTGAATGTAAACATTGTCATATAGTAGAAATGGGTTTATCCATGCTTGCTCACTCGAACTTACATCAATTATTATGGGTAGAATCCTTTCTCACAGCTGTGTTCATCATTAATAATCTTCCCACCCTTGTGTTAGATAATTCCACTCCACACTACAAACTTCTTCATAAACACCCTACATACTCAGAATTTAAAACATTTGGATGCTTATGTTATCCTTTACTTCGACCATACAATTCAAATAAATTGATGTTTCGAAGTAAACATTGCATATTTGTTGGCTATGGTTATCACCATAAAGGATATCGTTACCTTGATCCTCTATCGAATAAAGTCATTGTTACTTGGCATGTTGTGTTTGATGAAAACAGTTTTCCAGTTCTCATTTTCCCTCAGTCTACCACTTCCACTTCTCCTTCAACGGATGATTCTCGTGTGCCTCTCCTTCCTCCTCTAACTAAAGCCTCAACCACCACCTCAATCCCAGGTAACATTCCTTCTTCATCTTCTTTAAATTCAGATTTATCTTCCCCAGTTATCACCACGGTCACAAACTCACCTACACCTCTACATGAGTCTCCCACACCTTCCCAAAATACACATCCACCTCGCCATCCCATGGTCACCCAGTCTCAAACAGGATCCCTATGCCCCAAAGTCTTCCCTGATTACCACATGTTTTACTCCACCAAACACCTTCTCCATGCTCTGACCAGTGTGATACAACTTGTTGAACCCACTTGTTACTCACTAGCTTCCACCTCTCCTGAGTGGCGCGCTGCTATGAGTCAAGAATTTGATGCTCTCATCTCTAATGGGACTTGGACCTTGTGTCCGAAACCACAGGATCATAACATAGTCCGCAACAAATGGGTCTACAAAATCAAATGAAAACCAAATGGAACAATAGAAAGTTTCAAAGCACGATTGGTGACTAAGGGGTATGATCAACAATCCGGCATTGACTTCACTGAAACATTTAGCCCCCTTGTGAAGTCCTCTACAATCCGCCTAATTCTTGCTATTGTCGTACATTATGATTGGTGTATTGTACAGTTGGATGTTTTTAATGCATTTTGACATGGTTATTTAGATGAGATTGTTTACATGGAACAACCCTGCGGTTTTATTAATCCTTAATTTCCAAATCATGTGTGTTGCCTGCATAAAGCACCCTATGGCTTGAAACAGGCACCACGTGCATGGTACTATTAGCTTTCTCATGCTCTCATAGATCCCGGCTTCACCACCTCTACAGTCAATTCATCTCTATTTATACTTTTACAGCATCATACACTAATTTATGTACTTGTGTATGTAAATGACATTCTTATCACAGGTAATGATTCCTTGGCAATCTTCTCAGTGATCACACAATTACAAACTTCATTTGCCATGAAGGACCTCGGTAATCTTGGCTATTTTTTGGGTATAGAGGCTCATCAAAGTTCAACTGGTCTACACCAACGGCAGTCCAAATATATATATTAGACATTCTCCATAAAGCTGGGATGATTGGTGTCAAACCGTATGCTGCTCCCTCTGTTAATGGCACTAAACTCTCACGCATTGAAGGATCCCCTCTCTTGGACACCGACACTACTACATACAGGCAACTTATGGGTGGTTTGCAATATTGCACTCTCACTCGCCCTAACCTCACATACTCAATTAATCTACTTTGTCAATTCATGCACTCTCCAACTACCTCACATTAAGTTGCTCTTAAGCGAGTCCTTCGTTATCTCAAAGGAAGTGTTGATCATGGCTTATTCTACTGTAAAGGGAAATCTGAACTTAACATCTATTGTGATTCGGATTGGGCAAGGGACCATGATAACCGACGATCAACCACTAGTTATGCTGTCTTCTTCGGGTCATGTCTAGTATCTTGGTGTGTCAAAAAGCAATCGGTTGCTACATCTCAACCACTCTCATTATCTTCCTCCCACTCTTGAAAACCAACCCAACAACCACAGTCTCTCGCAACCCATTAACAACAACCACCCCACCCAATACTTCTCCACTAACTTCACCAACGACCTATGTGTCCCTTGAAGAACCCACACCACTGATCTTCCCCGCAATACTTTTCAAGTTTTTTGTTTGTTAAGAATTATCAGCAACAAATTATTTTGAAAGGTAATTGTTTTTGTGTAAGGCAAAAGTGGTCAAGTTTCTATTGTAGTCTAGCATATCCAAAAGCTGAGAAATTATATGATTTTTTATTGTTAACTAACTAGGACGTGTGCTTTCTTCGATTGTGGCATAGAGCAACAATGCTGCCAAGCTTGAGTGGCTTTTGTAGTTCATAGACGACTCGTTCACAGATTTCCCAACCAAGGAACTCGCCATCAATGTTTTCTTCCCATTCGACACGTCATTATCCCGTAGCAAAGTAGCTCGCGCCAAACAATCTAAAGCTCATGGTCTGTGTGGTTTGGCGGAAATGAGAGGGAAAAGGACTCGAAAGGAAGGAGATCACAATTCGAGAGAGAAAAGATTAAACCTGATAACTACAGGGATCCCCCGCGATGCGTCTAGCATTGAAGTTTCAGAAATCCCTTACGTGGCACGCTACGATTCGTCTCCGATAATCCTTTCTTATAAGTGTCATCTATTAGTGGCCAAGTTCGAATGGCTTTCGCAGTTCGTAAACGACTGGTTCATGGATTTCTTGGCCAAGGAACTCGCCAGCAACATCTTCTTCCCATCCGACACGTTATCTAGCAGTAGAGTAGCCCGTGCCAAAAGCTCCAAAGCTCATGACCTGTGTGGTTCGGGGGGGAAAGAGAGGGAAAATGGTTCAAGAGGAAGGAGATCACAATTCGAGAGAGGAAAGATGAAACCTAATGGCTACGGGGATCCCTTGCGATGCATCTAACATTGAAATTTCATAAACCCCTTATGTGGTGCACTATAATTCGTCTCCATAATCCCTTTTTATAGATATTACCTATTAGAAGTTATTCTCTTCATCTAAAACCAACTTTTATTATCTCATTATCCAAATAGGATCTAAGAATTTGAAGTGCTAGACACAATATTATGCAAGTTGCATCCACTCTTTTTAAAAGAAATAAGATCTATTATTAAAAATTTATATTTTTTATGTGAATATAATATAAATCAATATGTGGAGCTTGTACATTTACAACTACAAATATCATTTCTTATTCAAATATAAGATCAAGAGATGTGGTCATGATATAATTAACTTACATACCACTTAAAATTGATTAGATAATTCGTCAACTTGACATAAAGATACGATATTAACATTTATGGTTGAGGGACCCATTTGATTAAAATGACTTCGAAGTTTGATTGCAGAAAACTCATACACGATAGAAACTAATACGATAATTGATTACATTAACTAGTTTCTAATGTGGCTCTTTGAACTCGATCAACTTGCACACCGTCATGTTAAAAGGAGAGGACAACCAAAATTGGCAAGCATCTTTAATAATTTAAGAGAAACTTTACCTAGTACCTTGAACAAACACTCATTTCGCTCAATTTCCAGCAAAATTCAATTTCCACATATCTTTCCACCTCAAATACATATTAACAACATGCAATTCATGATTGTAGTTTGTAGGGATTTCATAATCTAATAAAGATGAAATTTCACCAAGTATCCATAAATCTGAAGTGTAGGATTCCGGCTGCACAGGAGTGCACCAGGCACCGTGTTGCACAGGGATCCAAACACCGTGCCTAGTGCCTTCTATTCAAGCTCATCGAGTAGAATCTTGACTAACCAAGATCGATCTAACATGTCCGATCTTAGGAATGAATTAATGGCGTGAAGCCTTTGAACTTGACGTTTGGCTAAATGGTTCTTGAAGTTATGTTCACAAATTCATAAACTGTATCTGATCCATTATTCTGGCGAATGAGGATTGTGTAGTCGAAAGGGTGGATTCAAGAGCCTGGTCCCAACTTCACGCCAAAAAAATAAAGAAAAGTACGTCTTTTGCGAGTACACTTCTTTTTTCAGAAGCAGCTCCCTCAACCGAAAAAGAAAGCAAAAACAAAAACCACACTCCAAAAAATTCCCAAGCTGAAATCAAAGAGACCTGATCTAGATTGATAACAGTTCCTTGGAAAAATTGAAAGTAAAAACAAACACCACAATTTAAGAACCATATATGCTTTCCCCAAGATCACATTAAAAGCTGTTGATAGCTTTCACCACATTATGAAGAAAGTTTTGCCTTATGAATCACAGAATCAGCACCAAAACATTAACAAGAAGATATATATATATATATATATATGAGTTTTCACTATTGAACATTGGGCTAGAAATGTTTACGTCGCAATCTCGTCGATTACCATAAGCTAATGATGTTATGATTTTTCTGTGGAGAACTCCATTTCATCAGAAATAGAATGGTACAATGTCTGATGTCGGAAATATTTATTGACAAACCAAACATATCCCCTAGTTTCCATAAGTAACACCTTGGTGAGCCGCAATTTTATGAAGTGCTGTATAGAAACACCACCTGCATTAATGCATAATCTCATTAGGAAAACAATAACCAAACCGTTCCATTCAGCATCCTTTAGAACACAAAAATTAAAACAAAGTGTTGTGGGCACCATCAAAAAAGTTGAACGAACCGACATAAACCTCCATGATCTTGCGGAACTTACAAAGTACAAGTATTTTCCAAAATATATAAAGATCATTATGATGTACAACACAATTTTCAATCACATGAGAAGGGGTAATTAAACTTTCCAAGTATAAAGTATCACCCAGTTTTCACTTGATTTGACTTTGCACCTTCCATTAAAATTGTGTAAAATGAGACCAATTTTCGTTCATCTTAATGGTTAGATCTTAATTTGTGTAAATGAAAACTATAGGTTGCTGGGGATAAAATCAACAGCTAAGAATCTGACCCAAAGATGGCCAAGAAGAGATGAGGCAAGTTGACTTGGACACTTAAAAGGAAAGAACTTCATAAGATAAATTGCCCCAGACTCTTAAAAGGAAAGAACCTCGTAAGGCAAGTAAGACTCAATCACTCTAAAGAAGGAAATAGACCTCTATAAAAGGAGGAAATCACCACAAATTTAGAGAGGCTCTCTACGACTTCTCTACACATAGGTCCACCATGCACAGTGACTCCAAATGATCTCCCAAGGGAGGCATCATCTTCAACCTCTCTCAAAATCTTAAATTTCTCGATTGTATTAAGAATACATGAGGCCATGAGAGATTGTAAAATAGATCATTATGATGTAAAACACAATTTTCCATCACAAGAGAAGGGGTAACCACACTTTTCAAGTATAAAATATCACCCAGTCTTCACTTTGTTTCTAAACAAAAGAAGTTTCAATATGCATCGTTATTAAACTACCAATGGATATGACTTTGCACCTTCCATTAAAATTGTTCCAGTGAAGGTCCGTTAGTCTCTATTCTTGGGATTTCCTAATGAGCCACAACCCAAGCAAAAAAAATACGGATGTATCCCTCTAGTTATACTCCATGCAATCTAACCAGAGAACGACATCAGTTTTACTCTAAAGGGGGGCATACTGCTTATGAATTTTCGTTCATCTTAATGGTTAGATCTTAACCGCGTGTTAATGGAAAGTATAGGTTGTTGGGATAAAATCAACATCTAAGAATCTGGCCCAAAGATAAGGCCAAGAAAAGATTATGCAAGTTGACTCAAACTCCTAAAAGTAAAGAGCTTCACAAGACAAGTAGAACTCAATCACTCCAAAGAAGAAAATAGACCTCTATAAAAGGAGATCTCTACAAATCTAGACAAGATCTCTATAATCTAGACAGGCTCTCTACGACTTTTCTACGTACGGCCTCCACCACGCATAGTGACTTTAAATGATCTTGTCTCAAGGGAGAGATCATCTTCAACCTCCCGAAATTCTAAAATTTTCCATTGTATTCGAAGATACATGAGAGATTGTAAAATCGTCTATTATAGTGGATTTCCCCCCCTAAACAACCCGTGGACGTAGGCATTTACGCCGAACCACATAAATCTCTCAGTCTCTATATTTATAATTTATATGCTTTGTCGATTATTTATTTCAAGGATGAATGACACCGTATCGACACTCGAATCATCCTCGTGGGCTGGGGATGACTCTTCCCTCCATTCCAACCTGCATTAATCTAGGTAGTTAGAACTTTGCGTTAAGGATGTAAAAAATGAAAATGGGGTGGTAGTTTGTAGGTCAAAATAGGATTTTCCCCATAGAACTAGCAAATGTCCTAGAGAACTTTAATTTGAGGAGCAAAAGCCAACTTCTATTTTTTCTTTTTATAAGTAAAAATATTATATATATATAGATGTATGTATGTATATATCAATAGGAGTAATCAAATACACTAAACACATATAAGAAAACATCTAGTTCATACTAGAGAGCTCCTAATGACCCAAACCAAACCGTGGAAAACTACCCAAAATACGCAAAACCTGAATTTAAATAAAACAATCCTACCCAACCCCAACCCCTAGTTTTTCGTAAGACTAATATTCCACCTGAAACTCCCTCTACAAAAAGGTCTTCATAATGCCCTCCCTTTAGTCTTCTCTCGATTTGAGCTACCACCTTAGCATCGTGGTGAACCCGTTATATTGTTTATTAGATGAAGAGAAACTAAGAGAACAATATTATCCTCAAACATGGTACCAAACTGCGATACCAACCCTAGTCATTCCTCTTCATAAGGCACCAACAACAAACCCATAATTTCTTCCCCACCATATCCTGCATTCAAATCCCGAACCTCCTCAACAATGATATGGTTGTTGTCTATTGTTGCTGTCACCATTAAAGGTTTCTACCCTCCACCGACGACGACATTGCTTGTACGTGCTCCACCCCCTGAAGATTCTTTTTGTGCCACTTTGCCAGACCCTATTGCTCCCTCAGGAGGCATAGAGCAAGAGAAGCACTACCTTCTATTACCCTATTTTCATCTTTTAAAAGAGGCTCATCAGTTTCTTCCAAAGTACTCAAGACCCTAGAAGGACCATCTTCAACTGAAAGTGAATCTTGGAAAAAAGTACCAACCCCATTAGCAATTGGTGATTGATGACAGTCAGATGACAAGCTACATTGCTCTCAGTGACACCGGCGTGAACAATGATTCTGAAGTCCAACGACCCTATCTATGACGGTGTCGAAACACCATTTGTCGGCGCACTTGAGGCCTTCGTGATGCTATAGGATCTACCCCCCGTGCCGCCTCACCCATTTTTTACCCAACACCCAAACCCATGACTGGGTCCAGCCCTTTATCCACTTTAATCATGAGATCACTCACAAATTCCATAACCCTCGTCAATTGAGTTTTGACAGCCCACAAGACCCCCTCCACTTCTCCCAATGTCACCCGGCAATCTTTGTCTCCTACAAGTGCCTTACCCTTTACTTTCACAGTGGAGCTAATCACGGTTAGACTACCGACCAGCGACCTCAACACTGATGCATACGAGCCACCTTTAACCGAGGAAGGCCTTCCCACTGTCTTTCCATCAACAAACTCCCCTTTGTTTGCATACTTCAAAATAGTGGCTTTGGACCCAATAACGCTTCGAATGGACTGCAAAAAACCTTTCCATCCAATGCCATTTGCGCCTTCCAAGATCACCAACAAATATTTCCTCCTTCCATTCAAGAATTCTAAAAGTTGTAGAAAGCTACCCCTTGTGTTAATATGATGTTGAATTATGAGAACTATGTTACCCATCCTTAGCTCCCTGACGAGTCTTTCATGAAAATTGAGTTCTAAACAATTCTCTAACCCTTAGCCACCCACGAAGTTGTCGTCCCCCCTAGACACATGAACTTATTCCATCCTTTTACTACGTTTAGAGATGCGAAAATTATTTCCACCCTCTTTCATAAAAACGAAAGTTTCAATTCCACCTTCAACCACCTCTCACCTTCCATCTGAGACGAATCAACATCGCGCGTTGTTACCATCTGATCCCAAGTCAAAAGATCATCTCCCAGGATCATCTTGCTTCATCATTTCAAGAAAGAAGATATTATACAAAAATAAAAAACATATCAGAATAGGAGGTCTTCGCCAACAAAAATAAAATGCATATCAAAATCCTCATCGGTGGAGGTGACTGCTGTTGAAGGGTCCTCAATGGAGTCATCGGAGCCCTTCAATCTTGTCTATGGCGGTGGCAAAGGCATAAGTTCGATGGTCGATGTTGCCTTAGAGAAAGACAAAGAGACTCTTGCAAAAACCCAGGTTGCTGGAGGGAGGACCTACGTCGGACAGCCCTCAGCAAAGTCGTCAGGGCCCATCGGCCTTGTTTGAGCCGGTGGTGATGTGTCACTTAATGGTCTAGGGTGGGTGAAGGGTGGCGGCGGGTTTGGGTGCCTTAGGACTTTCTCTCTCTTGTCTAGTGATATTACTTGCTCTATTTGAATTCAGAGCAAAAGCCAACTTTAATGAAGGAATGTTGGCATAATAAAATGTTTGATTAGATGAGATGACATAAGTTGAGTTAAGTTGAGAGTATTTTTTAATCCAAACAAGGCGTAAAGTTTTCCAAGTCTTTTGGCTATTAAATCCTACCTTCTTATCACAAACCTCTTCCTCTTCAAATAAGACTCCACAATTACTTATCAAAAAAAAATTAAGACTCCACAATTTTCCCATTCTAAAGCCCACTACAAGCACATGTTGAAAGGTTGGCTGTTGTCTGTCCTATGTCACAATCAATTGATAAATTAGCAGATTTGTGGCCGTTGAAGTGGTAACTTGTGTGGCAGGCTGGCAGCTATGGCACAATTTATGAAGGATCAGCACTTAAGAGAACTAATGATACATATTAGCAAAGGAGTGATATTGAATCTGTAGATAACATAGCTAAAATAGTCTTGATCTTTACCTTGATCTTCGTGGAAGCTTGCACATTATAACCATGTAGGACAAGCTAATTGGAAATTGCTTAGCATTGGAACAAATTCTTCCGAGAACCAGAGGAAGATTTTGCTTAAATCCCTATTTAATTGCAGCAGATGCAGAGGCCACTGAAGCCTCTGCTATTAGGGAGACTGGTTGACGAGCCTGCAGACAGGCACCTATATCAAAAGGGTGCAACTCAGAACCGTCAAAAAGAAGATTAACACCGGGAAGGATTACGTCTCTGCTATCAGCTTCATCTGTTTCAACCTTTACTGAACTCACAGGGGGGCCTTCTTCTATGGGCCTTGTAGCAGCCTCATAGACAGGACTTAGTGCATATGATCTGCAAAGTAATTTCCAATAAATCCGGGTGATTCACAACCAAATCAGAACAGCAGCAAATGAGAACCAACAAATGACACCCTTTTCTACTAAAATATCAAATAAATAAAAAACGATGCTTCGTGCCCGTCTAGAAGGTGTGTTCATACAAATGATTTTGTTCTTCCTCACTAAATTTAGATTCATAATGCTTCCCCAGAAAGTTGTTTTGCAGCTTGAGACGACCTTATGCGACATTATGGACGGTTCACAAGTTATTTTCAGATCCAATTATTTACCTCCATTTATCATTCCTAACCAACACTAGCTAGAAAACCATGCAAAATAAACAACAAATCCACAGTAATAACCACCAAGCTTGATCAGGCTCCTAACCGTATACAAGTTGATACTTCTTGATCTGACACATATTTTCCCTAAAGAACTCTTTCTCAGGTTTTAACCACAGAAAATTATATTTAAACGAAAATATATTTAAAAAATCTAAACTTTATCCCAATTAAAATCACATTTTTGCATAAATAAATACCCAACTCGATAAATATTGATCTTTTTTTTTTTGATAAATAAACAATTGTATTGATAGAATAGGCCAAGCCCAAGTACACAAGATGGAAAATATTGATCTTCAATCAAATAGATCAAGCGTTACATGTCTATCAAGTCAAATGCAGGCATATCACCAAGTTTAATTTAAGTTCATGAACAACTTATTTATTATTTGACAAACAAACTTTAACCTTTCGTTAATATCTTTAAATAATTAATTATTACATTCATAGGGATTCAAACAACATGAAGAGTATTAGGGACATGATTTCTTCTCTCTTTATATAATTAAGATATTCCCATTATTAAAATAAAGATAATACTAAAATAAATAATAAATACGAAGTAATTCTAATTTATATGAGCTTAAATGAGTCAAGCTGAGTTTTATAGGAGTTGCATTGTTTATAACCGATCATAATCTTATGCTTGCAAACAGCTCATTTAATAAACTAAACAAGCTGAACTCAAGCTTGACCTAGTCGATCTCAAGCAGCTTGTTGAATTGTCTAGTTTATTTATAGCCCTAAGTGCCATAACTGCACTCAGTATCACCAGCTCCAGGCACCACAAGATACACCTTAAATATCCCGATTCCTAGTTAATCTTTCAAAGTCATTAGCAAATACAAGAAGAAACTTACCCATACAAATGTTTTCCCAGAAAACAATCTCCCTCAGCTTAAAGAAGTATCACAGGTAAGAAATTAATAGAAAATCCCAGCATGGAAACTAACGAAATACAACATATCATGAGAGGCAAATAAGCTGCACGTAAAAATTGCGATGAACCGATTTATACATACCTAAGAATGCTGCCATCAAAGCTCAAAACCTCAGTTCGGCAACGATGCCGATTAGCAAGTTTTAGTCTATGATGCTCACTCAAGGCTCCTGAAATGGGAGAAGAAGAGTCAACAAGTGGATTCCATCTTCCACTAGCATAGTTCATGAGTTGCCGAGATGAGTCCTTTGTTTGTTCTTTCTGGTAAAGAAGTTTTGCAGCAGAACCTGTTGCTTGGTACTCCACACAAACATCACGTAACTTTTTCCGCAAACTTTGCATTGCATCATGATGCTCACTAAGTGAGTCTGATTGAAGTAATTGGGATGATACCACCCTTTTACATATACTGTTACACAATTTGGGACTAAAAAGTGGCATCCCAAATTCCACACTCAAAGGAACCCATTCATACTTTCCACAATCAGGAGAAAAGTGGTTTGAATTTCCTTCATTGAAGATTTTTAAGAGGCGAATGTAACCAACTGTCCATAAATCTATCTTGTTTGCCAAATCAGTTAACAGGGAGTTGAGTTTCAAACTTTCTTCTTCACACAGTCCCAATTCCTTCCCTATATGAGCAATTGAACCATCGGCATTCTTTAGGGGCAATGGAACATCCATAGTTATAATTCTTCCAGATTTATCAAGATCATACCTACTGAGGGGCTGCACTAGCACAGCTGAGTATTTAAGAAGTGAATTTAAACAATGTAAAAGTATACTTCCCTTGACTAAATTTCCTTCAAATTTCCCTCCCAGCCCTCCAATTGCAGAACCATCCCAAGACCATATAAGGGCTTTCTCACAACCAGCCAATGGCGCAGGAAGTAAGCGTAGACATTGTCCTTTCATGAGGACAACTGATAGAGGCCCACTTGCCACAGTTAAATATAGTACTAGTTTCATCCATGGTGTCATAGATGAATACGAGGGAGCACCAAAATGTATGGGACCTGTAGGTCCAGGAAGAATTGATGAAGGAGGAAGAGGAACCATGGACACAACAATGTCATAGTCGCGATGAAACAACCGGTCTAAAGTTGCTGGAGCAAGAGAAGCCAAGCTTTCACAGCGAAGAATATCCACACGATATTTCTTTCTCCTTCTCAATGGATCTCTTCCAGCATCTAGCCCTTCGACCAGAATCATTTTTTCATCATTCTGGAAAGTTGGATCTGATTTAGGTACCTCACTTGAGCAATTGGTGTCTTCTGATAAAGTAGCAGAAAACATTTCATCACCAGTACTTCCAGTAGCAGGTTCACTCAAAACAGAACCCTCATGGGGCACCCCCAACCTAGCCAAATCATCTTCATCCTGCTCAGGTTCATTTGTACCAGAGTTTTCTGCTACGTCCGTCAAAGTGATATTAGCTATCAAAGTGGCCTCATCATTGGCTGAAGCTTTATCACAAACTCCTTCTGCTTTGACATCAGTAGCAATTCCACCAGATTGCAGACATTCCAAAACACAACGGAGGCTAAATGCATGATTTGCAAATTCCTGCAGTTCTCCCTCAAATTTGGTTCCCTCTAGTGTACCCAGATCTTTACAAAGATCAGCGATACTAGCATGACCCAACTTCCCAGCTTCATATAGTGTTACAGCATGAGACTTTAACCCTGAACAAAGCAATTAAAAAGTAAGACATCTTATTAAGGTTATAGGATTTGTTTAAATTCTATACGTCAAATAAAATTTCAATGAGATATGTCAACTTGTTTCTCTCTGTTAACTCTGCTACTCTTTATAGTGATGTCTTCCAATGGAAATTGAATTACTGAGAGTGCCAAGCCTAATTACCAATCAGGCAGGGTAAGTAAATCAACCTGTATAGTTTTTTTCACTCTACCCGGGAAACAAGTCAGCCAAAATCTTGTTGTCATGAAATTTAAACTGGGTGGAATCGATACTCATTTCTATTATAGAAGATTTTAATTTGATAATCCATTATATCCTCTTTTTAACTTCTTGTGACTGAACTGGTATCACACTAGAGTTTCATCTCTTAAAGCTTGCTTTAGCACCATCTTCTGCATCTACTGAAGATGGTAAAATACCCATGCCATATCTAGTCCATCCTAGATCTTTGCTAATGGGGGGTTCTCATTCTGACAACAGGGTTAGAATCTCAACCTTCTTTTTGTTTCAACACGGATAGCACGTAACATTCATGGTAAAAACATTATAGATGGCACACTCAAGATTATAAGACAAATGGACTCGAAATTGATATGAAGAAACATGTTTTGACCAGAAGAAGAGAGAACAAACCTGGTGAAACAGACCCCATCATAAGATAGGATGTTATATTAGCATCAACAACAAAAGCAATGCGAACATGGGCAGAACTCATCCCATAGTTTTCTGTCCCCAAAACATCTCCTTGTTGAGCAGCATCACCATCAATGAATATGCTTGCTGAACCTAGACTAGCATGAGAAGCATCTTCATCACCAAGACTGGTTCTAGGAGAACCAGGTACACCTGTATCTTGAAGAATAGATCCTGGATCAATTAATTTTACTGCCCATCCCAATCGACACGCAAAAGACGCAGCAGCCTGCAGCTGCAAAAGGTCTGCCTGCAATGTTGCTGCCAGTTCAGCTACAGTTGCATTCTCACTTGAAACAACAAAAACTGCATACAGCAACCTGAAAAATATACTAGAAGTGTTAGGATCTTAATTCAACTGATTGTAGAAAGCTGCCCAACTACAATGCAGATATCTACAGATTAAAATAATGGCCTTACTCCTCAATAGGATCTTCATATGACTGCTCCCTGTTGGAAACAAACCCTTCAAGCCTGGAAACTGAAAAGCCATGAAAATTAACAATGTGAACTCAAAGCAAACCAACCCCCCCCCCCTCCTCTGGGGTTCAGCTTTCGAGCTCAAATAAAGATGAAGCCCATGTACACAGGAAGTTTACAAAAGAAACAACAGATTTTACAGAATTTTGAGAGGAAGAAGCTGCTAGTCCTTTCCAAACTGTCTCAGCTTACAGCCAAAGTACAAAAGAGTATTGCTATCTAGATATATTTTACAGTATTGACGGTGGTAGCAATAGTAGTAAAAGAAGAAAATTTTCCGTGAGTCAAAGCAAATGCACCCTCTATAGCAGTTCCAAGTGTAGATTTTGATTGGTTAAAAAAGATGAATGTCAATATACACAATTTTTCCTAAAAGACTTGCAGCCAACTTCAATATAAGACCACACAACCATGCTCCTCGTGGAAATTAAGCATTACTTCAATGAAAAAGAACTTCACCGACAAAAGACAACACATAATTTCATAATTTATGAATAACTATATTTTTTTTAATTTGATCTTCCCAAGGGAAAGGATAGCATGTCTGTCCATAGATGACAACATGCATCCTTCTATTACAACAGACAAACGGATGAAAGAATGAAAGTAAGACTGTTCATCCGGGTTCCGGCCTGGGAACCTGGGTATACCAGGACAGGGTTAACCCAGGCCGGAACCAGATGGAAACCCGTTTTTAAAAACCCAGAACCCAGGTTCCAGTTTGTACCCAGATTTATATTTAAAAAAAAAAATCAAAGAACCATAATCTACAGTTTCAATAACCAAATAAATTTATAATCCTTTTCGTCGCATTATGGAATGAAAAATGCCCCAAAGAGTCCAAAGAATAATCCGACCAGACAACAAATGCATTGAAACAGAGAAAGAAATTTCTAAAAAATAAAAATTGGCACCCACAACACGACAAGACAACATACACCGATGATTTTTTACTTTGGTGTATGTTTCAGGTAACTGCGTATCATATGGAACTTCCATTAAAACCGTTAAAGAAATCAATTCCTTCAACAATTAGATAATAAAAGGAACTTACCCTTAAAACGATCGTCAGAATAAACCGGGACATCAAAGTAGATCAAACCCCGTCTGTAGAGACCCTTCACGACATCAGGATCGAACAAAATATATGAATTTCCCTCCTCCTTACAAACTTTATCAATTGTTGCTGTTTCTTCTTCTGAGAGTTTCTATAAAAGGCAGGAAAATTGATATTTTACCAAGAGCTTGACATAAAGCACATGAGTAGATATTTGCGTGACTTACTCCCCATAAAATCAAAGCAATGAAAAAGAAGAAAGGATTATTAAAGAACTCACCTTAAATTCTTCTAGAGTAAAGTTCACAAGACAAACTCCCCACCATGGTTCAATTGCAAAATCTACAGGTTGTGTAGGTAGCAATTCTTTTGCAATTGACTTATTCAGCTTCCACATAATTTTCTGGATAGCTCCAAAAAAGGAAACAATTAGTTAAGTAATATGTACCCTTCATCTGCAAGGAAAGGAATTATTACAGCAGGATCAGTTTATACAGAAAAATCCATGACACTGAAATAGTTAGACAATAGGAAGCTCACTAAAGTTAACTACACAATACAAGCTTTCATTACTAGAACTAACTTATATCAGATAGCACTGATCATGCACAAATAAATAAATGATTCACATATACATGATAAGAGTTCGATCAATTTATTTTACTTAACAAAAAAAAAGAGTTTGATCAATTTACAGATGGGAGAATTATAAAGAATGAAATTGGAAGGAGATGCCAAGAGATTCCTGCGATAGAGGAAGCAAATATGGAATATATAGTTGAAGCTAAGTATTGCATGTTGTTATTCCCCTCAAAAAGCAATGATGTTCACAAATGCTACAAGGAGGTTCCTTCTAGTATTTGAGTACCTTCAACTTCTCCGTTAAAACCCTATGGTGCAAGTCAAGTCTAAGAACATCAATACAACGTTGGTAGAAAATTTGCATATTAGTGAAGCCTTACTATACAAATTAATGATGCCTGCACGCATAATATCTGTAAACATACAAAGGAAACCAGTCAACCACCTTAGATCTGCACTTATTCATGATATCAATGAACTCATTTCTTCCTATGCCCGTAAGCCGCAAAGCATCCGCAGCACTGAAGTTGGGGATGCTGTCATAAGGTTGTTCTGCAAAGGGTATGAAATGCTTGAGAATGACCATCAACCTTTTTAAAACTGCTTAAAAACCTTTTAAAAAAATGCTACTTAAAAAATAAAAATTAACTAATAAAAATTAAAAAAAAACACCCTTTTTAAAAACTGCTAAGCAAGAAATGGGGAAACAAGCATGCGCACATATGACGCAAATGATGCATAAATCCACAGAATCCTACATTCACACACTTACCCATGATAAGCATGCAACCTAGAATAGCCAACCAAATAATGAAGAGAAGAAGGCAAGTTAGTTTTACAAAGAAAAGCTTGGAATGACATTCTTTGGGTAGAGTGGCAAGTTTACCAATGAAATACTTGAAACTTCCTTTGGAGTGGCATTTAAGGCCAAAACAATTTGGGATGATATCATTGAGAAGATGAAATATCAATTGGCTGGGTGGAAGTGACTCTACATGTCAAAAGGAGGTAGGCTAACTTTGATTAAAAGCACCTTATCTAATTTGTCCACTTATTTCTCACCATTCCTTAAAACAGCAGATGAGCGAATGGCATTGAGAAGCTTCTAAGGGTTTCTTGCAGAGCGAATTTGTACTCTAGTTTACTCGTGAGGGTTTGGAGTTTAATAAATTTATGGTGTTCAACCACACTCTGATGGTGCAACGGCTATGGAGCTTTGCCATGGAAAGGGAGGCTTTATGGCATTCTGTAGCGAAATGGAGTATGGCAATATGTGGGGAGGGTAGTGCTCTAATGAAGTAAGTGAATCTTATGAGTTAGAGTGGGGAAAAACATAACAGGTGGGGGATCTTCACTAGCTTTACCAGATTTCAGGTAGTTAATAGGGCTAAGATCATATTTTGGCATGACATGTGATGCTGTGGTGCAGCATTAATCCTAGAACGGTTCATAATTTCTCCCAGTTAGGAAGCCTCGACAGTAGATTCTTGCCAGCTATCAAACAACACTAGACAATGAAATAGCACTTTTATTCAATTAGCACGAAACTAAGAAGCGGAGTTGTTTTCTTCATTCTTTAACCTTGTATACTCTTTTAGGATGGGGATGAAGATAAGATCCTGTGGGTTCCATCCAAAAAAAGGAAGTTTAAGGTCAGAACCTTTATATAGGCATTGCAAACAGCAGTACCCCTTTTACTAGGACGGGCATTTAGTGAAACAAAGCTCCACCTAGGCAAAATTGTTGTGACAGCACCTGCCTTAAAGAAGATTCTAACTATGAATGAGTGGAGAGGAATCTTAGTGATTGATTGGAATTATTTGGGCAAAAAGAGCAGAGAAACAATGAATCACCTTTTCCTGCATTGCAAAGTGGCTAGAACAGTATAGGCCTCAGTCTTCCAACTTTTTGGTGTTGAGTGAGTGATGCCCCCAAGGATAATTGGCATGTTAAAGAAGTAAGCGATGGGTCCAGTGGGGCTCGTGCCCAGCATCACCAACTAGGTGAGTCTCTTGGGTTGTAAAGTGTCTTCTTTGCCTATGAAATGTCTTCCATTGGGGCGACATTTTAAGGCAAAAGCTATTTGGGATGGGGTTATAGAGAAAGTTGAGAAAATGTTGGCTGGATAAAAACGGATGTATTTATCAAAAGGGGGTAGACATTAGACTCACATTAATTATGAGTACTATCTAACCCTCCCGCCTATTTTTTATCTCTATTTCCTTTGCTTGCAGGAGTGGCTAATAGGATTAAGAAGCTATATAGGGCTTCTTTGTAGGATGGAGTGAGGAAAGAAACAAAATTTCATATTGCTAATTGAAATAAAGTTTGCCTCCTATCTCGAATAGTGGCTTGGGGTGCGCAATTTGAGAACATTCAATAAAACTCTATTGGGGAAATGGGTGTGAAGATATCACTCAAAAGGGTGATGCGCTTTGGAAAGAAGTTAATGACCCTCGACACGGAAGTACTTTTTTTTGGGGAGGAGGGGTGTTCCAATGAAGTGAAAAGGGATATGGCATGGGCTTTATGCAAATTTATTAGGAGGGACTGGCAGAGTTTTGAAACTCAAGTCAGTTTTGTGGCTGGCAAGGGTTCCAAAATCAGTTTTTGGCATGATGTTTGGCGTAGTGATAGCACTCTTAATAGGGTTTTTCCAGCTCTCTATCGCATTGCAGTTAACAGGGATGCTTTTGTGGTGGATCAAATTGCATTTTCTCATGATTCTCACAAGTGGAATGTCCTCTTTAATAGGGATATTCATGATTGGGAATTGAATATTGTTTCAGAATTCTTCAGCTTGATATACTCCATGGGAGGTATAACAGCATAGGGGGGCATGATTCAATGGAGGCCCAACAGTAGCAAGAAGTTTACGGTGAGGTCGTATTACAAATTATTGGCACCACAAGGCAATCAAAACAGCTGGACTCGATCAAACATAGAATCATCCTAAGAAGGCACATAACTACAGCTTATAAGAATGTCAAGTTGGAAATATTCCTCTCCTCATCACACCCACCCCAAAATACACCCAACATTAAAGCATTTGTCGGTATACAAGATGTTGTAACAAGTGAGGCTGAAAATATAAATAAAACGATAGCTGCAAATTTAAAAAACTCATATCAGATTTGTTAAAAGATTACCATTTTTCATAACCTCAAATAACATGTCACAGTAATATCTGAAGGGTGATATCCTCATTACACGACAAACATACTCCGCAAGGTGATAGGGATAGAGCTGCAAGTAAGAAAATCAAATGTTTTTTATAATACAATCAACATGCAAACTGCATTAATCCTGAAGATGACAATAAGACCATATGAGATACCCATTTTCCAAGATATAAACAAGACAAAGATACTATACCCTACATATGCACAATACAGAACCTCTTGTAAAATTAAGGGATGAAACAATTGGAACATGTTCATTCAACAAATGGTAGATAATTAACAAGCTAATATTCCAGCACTAGTAACAGCCACAGGCGAAAGGACATATCAAAGTATAAAATAACTGTCATCCATGTTTACCGTTCATAAATATCCACAAGACACACTATCCACAAATATCTTTAAGTTACCAGCAATAAATTTTTTGATAGGTAAAAGATTTATTGGTGTTAGCTAACACCAATAAATTTATTATCAAGTCTATCCTTTTCTATAGGATATCATCATCTTTCAATGTTTAATATCCTATTTCTAACATTTTATTCAAAGATTTTAAAATAACATTTAGAAACCCCCCCCCCCAAAGTTCAGTTAAAAAAACTTCCAAAGAAATTTTCATATTGAACACACCGCTAGATTCTTTCGCAGGTAACGCATCATATCCTCGTAATATTCACTTTCTTTACACACTTTGCGAGCAAAACAAGTGTTCCATTGGAGTCTTTTCTTTATGCTGTGTTCAATTATCCTGCACTCATGGGATGAAAAGGATAAAATTAAAAGAAAATGAAGAAACTCATTCAACATCTATCCCCCCCAAATAAAATTAAAAGATAAAAACAAAAATAAAAATATATCATTCAGGCAGGCAGGCCAAAAAGATTGGCATAAATGGCTCAGAGATTATCAAAGTAACAGAATTATAAAGTTCAATCCACCAGTAGAGCTCCTAAAAACTAAACAGACCAAGATATGCATGCATAAGTTATTAACGTGGGGGGAAAACACCTGAAACCTTAAATAAAATTAAGACTATATTACTTTTACTGGCCTTTACAGCCAGTGGATTGACGTCTCCACCTGAGAATAGAATTTTCTAGGGGGAAAAGTAGAAGTGACCATTCACCTTCAAAGCCTTCGTCACTTATAGACTGATTCACTTGGGTTCATAAGGGATACCCAGCAAGCATCAGCTACAAATTGAACAGATGAGTCTCTTGTATATAATTTATTTTTGGTTGGTATGAGTCTCCTATATATGATACCATACCAAACAACCAACCATTCATTCCACTCTGGCTCTACAAACAAATTATGAAGATCATCTACTATGAATAATCAAATTGCAAAGAGAACTACCTATTAGGGAAGGGCAGCGGGGCCCCGCCACGACAGAGCGGTGGCCCCATCCACTGGATGCGGGTGGCGGGACAATCCACCTGCATCCAACCACCTCTGCGGGTGCAAGGGACGGGTCAGGCGTGGCCCCACTCTACATACCGCCCCGCATGATATATATATATATATATATAACACTTATAGATTAAACAAAACGGCGCTGTTTTGTTTAATGCGTAAATAATGAATAAATAGATTCAATCAAGAAAAAAAGGAAAAAATGGAATACTTTTGAAAAGAAAAAAATGGAATTCTCTCTCTCCTCTTGACCCACACAGTACACAAACCTCTTTCTCGATCTCTCTCACTCATCACCGACGTTAACGCCCTTGCCCTCGCCGAGTCCATGTCTCTCTCCTACGTCTTCAGCTTCTAAGTATCCTGAGGACCCATTAATTTTGAGTTCTCGAATTGGACTATGGAGGATGGGATTCATGAATGGATTCAGAGAATGGGGTTGTGATTTGTGGGCTGTGGAGATATTTGTGTGATTGTGATGATGTTTATTGTTTCGTGAATTTCTCTAGAATTATTGTAAATCTTGGGTTTCAATTTGAAACCCTAAATTAGTATAGGGGTTCAGATTGAACGCTAGATGATTTTAGGGTGTCGATTCGATTAATTTATGTATTGGGGTTTCAATTTAGAAACCCCTAATTTCATTTAGGGTTTTGGATAGGGTTTCAATTTTTCAATATTGAAATCCCTCATCACCGGCATCGTCGGCTATGTCTGAGAACCTGTTAGGGACCTCGGTCTAGTCCCTAAACAAAGTCATCCTCTCCACACACGTCTCCTTATGATGACAAAAATTTTCTTGTCAAAGGTCTTGGTTATGGCTTGTTTCTAGCTTTCGTGAGTTCCTATAGTTGTGGGATTTGATATGGTGAAAAGATATGGTGGTTTAATGGTTTGGTTATAATGAAAAAGGGTTAAAAAAGCGTCCTTTGGATAGGCATATAGGTTGGAATCTTTTTGATAAGGTGTATGACTTATAAAGTATCAGGAGGCTAGGGTTTTAGTGAAGGGTAAAGGGAATTTCGAGATTTGGAAGATAGGTTTAGGATTTTGTATTTTGGATGGGGTTAGGTTGTAAAAAGGTTGTCTTAGGATAGGTTTTGGTTAAGGGAAGGTCTCTTGTATGTGGGTGTAAGAGGGAGTGGTCTTGAATGAGTTTGGATAGGATTAAAAATTTGTGTTGGAATAGAAGTGAGGGATAAGGTGATTGGATTGGGTGAGGATTTGAATTTAAATTTTGAATTTGAATAAGATGGAAGGATAAGGTGATAGAGTTGAAAAATGTGTAAGAGTTGTAGTTGGGCTAGGATATGGTTTAGGGTTACCAAAGTGTAGGAAACCCTAAAGTTATGCCATGGGTTTTGGCCAAAGATTGTTTGGAGGGATGGAAAGTATTTTCTAGAGAGGTTTAAGAGTGATTTTCGAATTTATGAGTTGATGGAAAAATTGAAAGTGTTTGGTGGGTGAGAAAGTGAGAGAAAAGTATGAAGAACACAAAAATATGAACAAGTAAAAGTAATTAACACAAAGAAGTGAGAAAAAACTCTACTCATAAGATTGAAAAACAAAATAGAAAAGTTGAATTACACCTATTTATGAATTGCAAGGTGTAATCCTCTCTAGGAGATTCACGAATTGCACTCTTAAAACCTAAGTGCAAAAACATTAACACAAAAGAGATCCTTTGACACACTAAACTCGTCCTCTAAGGAAAATATGCCAAAAGATAACTAGACTCAATTCCTAATGACCTATTTAAAGAAGAAAAAAATAACAAGTTGGAGACTCCTAATGAGACCCATAAAAGAATAAGTAAACCTAATCAAACAAAATAATTTGGAAACTCCTAATGAGACCCATAAAAGGATAAACAAAACCTAATTAAACTATGACTCAAATAAACTTGACCCTTAATGAGCTTAGGATGGCCCATGGCATGGGCCATGGGCAAGCTGGTATGTTCATCGACTGGGTGGCATGGCCCAGGCAAGGTGCCTGGGCGCTGGGCTTGCTGCTGGTGGGCCTGGAGGCCTACCACTAATCTCGCTAGTCTGCGGGGCAAAAGCCCTGGGGCTGTTAAGGGCTGTCCCAAACAGTGTCAAGGTATGATCCTTGGGCTCATCCACACTTATCAAGTCATGTTGCGTGGCTTGTTTTTGGATGACTTTTGGAAGGGTTCTGAAAGACCCTCCCGCTAGCGCCTCTCTGGATAACACAGTTTTCGGCACCAAGCCAAAACCCTTGAGTTGCAAATCGATACTGGAAAGGTGAATATGGGAATCAGATCCCACGATGGGTTGGGTGTGACCCAACCCAAGAATAGACCCTCCACCGGATCAATGGGCCTGTGTCTACGACGACCCAACCCCAAACGCATTATCCACCCCCCTACTTTGAGCCTTAGGCCTAGGAACAAGTGACTCAGCCCCAGCTAGATTTGAGTTAATAATGAGTGGGACAGTAGAACCCTTGGGCCGAGCTCCAAACCCAACAGCCTGACGCCACACTACTCGGCCTTTCCCTTTAGGTTTATAATGGGTCCTGGGATTAGTCAAGTTGGGCCCATCTTCCCTAATTTGCCCCAAACCTATGAGCGAATTCCGATACTGCCCCCCAGCTCATCCATTTCCTTAAGCAGCCCGACATATTGTACAACAGTGGCCATGTCGCTCTGCAACACACGCAATTGCCTCTGCATCTCCCTCAACAGTTTGCACATTCCCCAAGCTTCAGACCTAACCAAGGCGAGGCTCGAGGTGTCCTGATGCTTCGACATCTTCCCATCACGTCGAGGGCTTCTAACAGTCGACCTTTCCTTCCTCTGCATCAACGCCTCCGAGAAGAGAACTTCCTTGAATGACCGCAAAGATTCCCCTTTCTCCCATCTTCCACCTTTAGGTTTAAAATCGCCTTGATCTCCTCCTTTCGATTATGCCAACCCAACAATTCTTTCTTAATCTTCTGTCATCCCCAACCTCCATCCCCTTCTAGAAAACAAAGAACATTCCTCCTTCCCCCCTGATTGTACTCACTGAACTCTAGGTAACGGCTTCTACTGTTCAAGCATCGTTGGGCGATAAAACTGTTGTAGCCTTCCTTAATGGCTGAGTACACTTCTTTGTTCATCCCCCCTTTCACACACTCCTCAAGCACTTTCAAGAGCCATTGCATAGAGGCAGTTCCAAACAGAGCCTGCTCAACTTCCATCTCTTCTAGGTGATGCTACAACGCCCATCTTCGTTAGCAAGGATGAAACGTTTAGACTCGATTACCACCTCCGAATGACAACCCATCATAGCCTCTTGCTAATTAAAGATACTAAAATGGAAGACAATCATCGAAAATGGTTGAAAAAGCTTGAGAGGAGAAACAGAAAGCTTGTGTACGAAGAGAAAACTTTGCAGCCTAACGCCACACGACCCGCCAAGAAAAGTTAATAACTGTATGTATGATTTTATAAAATTGTGTTGTAATTTTTGCATCATTCCATCATGTATGTCAGGTTTTTGTCAGTCAACGGGAATGGATAGTGAGGCAAATCCAATCACTAGCCTTAGGGCTAGCTCTCTTGGCCCTACTGACCCCTCTACCACTACCACTACCACTACCACTACCCCTAACTATACCCATTTAATATGACTTCTCCATTTTATTCACCATTACCATTGGTTAGAGTTTTTTTTTTTTTTTTTCCAATTGGCAATGGGAACATCATTCTAACTAATCACAAGGGTGCATAAATCCTCAGCAAGTTTCCCACAAGTGCACCTCGAGTAATTTAAGGAAAAATCCTCCAATTCGATGACCTCTAAAGATTGTTTGCACCCAAGGAAATTTGAACTTTAGACTTGGGGGAGCATAACCCTAAGCCCAAGGCCTTTACCACTTGAGCCAAGCCCTAGGGGTTACCATTGGTTTGTGTAATGATTCTCTTATTTATTCTTAGCATGTATATAATATCTATTGTTTGTAAACTAATCGGTTTTCTTGTATTTTTTCAGCTTTTATAGTCTCTGTCACATGTCCAATCCCAATGATCTCGTCATCAATCTCAATCTCATATTGATTTGTAATTTTAATATTGTAACTTTATCACATATCTGTATAATGCTCACATTTATGATTTCATTTTCCTATTTTGTTTTTCAGGTTCTATAGTCTCACATCCTCACTTAGTCACTTGCCCAAGTTCAAACCCTGATCCCAAATTCCCAATGATCTCATTTGCAATCATTGATAGTCTCGCTTGGTTTGTACTTGTAGTTTTATGTTTTTAATTTTTTTTACATACATATATATCATTATATTGTTTGTAATTATAATTTTCTTTCTTATTAATGTTTCAGGTTTTATAAGCTCGATCTCACTTGCCCACCACTCCCAAATTCCAATCTTATGACTCAAACTCAAAAGTCATCTTTTTATCAAATTGTTAGATACAATTTCTAATGTTGAATATTATTTATTTCAATTATTTGACAATTTGTAATATTTTTAGATTATTTTGTAATATTTTTATATTAAGTTGTAATAGTTTTAGATAAATTTATATTATTGTAATAGCTTAGAATACTTAGACTTTTATGTTTTATACTTTAAACAACCTTTGTTTAATTTTATGTTACATGTAAATAGTAAAATATAATTTTCTTTTTTTAAGACTTATTTTTTTTTAAATTTGGATCAAAAATTGCCCAGAAAGAGGTTCTAGGCCCAATGGGCCCTAGACCCATTTACCCCAAACAGGGAGTGGATGGACCAAGGGTCCAAATCCACCCCCATCACCAAGACGGGGCCAGATCCAAGGGGAACCCCACCCCTCGCCCCAAGGGGTGCAGCTAGCACCCCTACCGCCTATAGATTTTTTTTTTCTTTTTATAAGTAAGAAAGACATTTTTATTAGAACGAATGAAATAAGCGAAGCCTATGTACTTAGGACGTATACAAAAGAAAACACATAATTACATTCTAGAAAGTAGAAAGCAACAACAAAAAGTCATGAGCTAAAGCTCCATTAATCACTAAAGCAAAAAACCATTGCAATAAAGAGTACACAAAAAGATTCCGAATATCCTCCAAGGTGTGCTCCTTATCTTAGAAACACCGTCCATTCTTTTCCCACCAAATTCACCACATAAGACACAAAGGAAGCATCTTCCGCACAGCAACCTCTTGAGAACAACCATATAGCCCACTCCAACACGCAAGAAGATCCACCACTCTCAAAAGGCATCATCCAAGCCAACCCGATTCTACTAAGAACTCCATCCCACAAAGCCTTAGCCACCTCACAATGCAATAGTAAATAATTTACAGATATCCCATGCTTCTTACACACAAAACTCCACTCCATAATAATAAGGTCACACTTCCTCAAATTATCAATTGTTAAAATGTTCCCAAGCAATTTTGTCCATATATAATATATATATATATATAAACTTTGGAAGGCACAATTTTTTTTTTATAAGTAACTTTGGAAGGCACATGTGACCTCTAAATATGCTTCCAAGGAAAAGGAGGACCATGTTGAACAGTCAACATTTATAATACAACTGAACCGTAAACTTTTTACTTTCCTTAGGCCTCCAAAACATTATATCCCGCTCATTACCTCCAATAATTCAACATACACATTTTCATTTATGGATGACAAATTTCAATATCCTGCTGGAGCATGTATAGGTCCAGGCTTGCCAATTGCAAACTTCAATATTTACCAATTTTACCTATAGCACGTCCTTTAATTTCAACAAAAGCTCTCAGTAACTAAACCTAACAGGAATTCTTTACTTTCAATATACAACTGAAACTCTTTGGGATCATTATAAACCCAGTTCCACCTACTAAAGACCCAGCGTGGGAGTTGACAAAATGCACTTTTGTCATACTCATTCGCCTCTTATCAGACTTCACCCACCCAATGTGGGACTTAATAACATTGTGGAGCCCCACTTCAAATTAGGTTCCCGATGTCGCATGGTGTTATTATGTTGGCTTTACTCCCATTCATAGGCTTATACTTCAAAAGAAACAAGGCTACAATTGGAACTCCTAGAGCCATTATAAAGCCTACTTTCACCTAGTAAGGAACCAATGAGTGACTCGACACTCAATGCATCGCCATTCACTTCTATGATACTCCTTCCACCCCAAGTGGAACTTTTTAATGCATCACAAATTCCTTGTAAGCCTACATCACATTAAGAGCCCAATGGCGTGTGGTGTTACTAACATAACTCTAATACCATTTATAACAGCCTAAGGAAAACTCAAGTTACGTCTAGATTTATACTCCAAAAATACTAGTCAATTTACAATTGAAACTCTTTTAGATCATCAGAAGGCCTAATTCCACCTCATAAAGAATCAATACAAACTTCACCCTCTACCGATCAAGAAAATATGAACTTGACACTTCTAACATTAATCATGCTCATTCACCTCTATCGTACTTCTCCCACTCAACATAAAAGGTAATAAGTGAGGCATTCCAATTATTAACCAAACGAGATGACAACCAAAAATAAAAAAACGCCGACCTTCTGTGCCATTCTTCTTTAGAAGAGAGCGTCGCTTGAAGCCGTTTAGGGAGACTCTCCCACGGGCATTCTTCCTTGATCGCTTTCAATATCAACTGGTCCTCTATTGTAGCCGGAACGTGCTGCATTTTATGAACCGAGTAATCTACTCCCTGCAAAGAAAACAAATCCCCGACCACCAAAATAAGAACATTTGAAACAACCGCACGAGCTCAATCAAATCTTTAACTAAATTCCGCACAATTAACACTTAATGATTGTCACGAGCCTCAAACTCAGAAATACGAATTGAACTGGTGTCTTATAGCACAGGACCATAAGAACAAAGACGATGTATATCAACAACTGAAATTAGATCGCAAACATCAGTGCGTCAAAAACTGCATATGACAATGTAAACATGCAGATCAAAGAATCATACTTAGCAACGCCACTGATGAGTTCCACTTTCTATCTGAAAGAACGGAGATGTAGAAGTACGGCACCTGTTCGTGATGGCAATGGTCGATCAAACTAGGGTTTAAACTGGCAAAAACTTCTCCGTCCTCAATGCGTATTATTGGCTATATAAATTTTGTACGAGATCTGAGAGAGAGGGAGAAAAAACTGCCAAACTGGAAGCGCTGAAATTTCGACTGCTGCTGCTGCTTCTTCTATCACGACGAAGCGTGGCTCGTTGTCATAATTGCGCTCGTATGACCCGTTAGAGCATCACATTCGTCTCTTTTTTTTTCTATCATAAAAAAATGTACTTTTTATTATAAAATTAAAAAATATATTACTATTAAAAATATATATATATATATATATATGAAACTTTTTAAAAATTCTTAATAACTGAAACTTTCTTCTCTTTTTATATTTTTTTATAAATTTCATGATAACTGAAACACATATTTATAGGCCTTGAAATTATTATGTAAATTATTATACAAGTCACTATACAAATCACTATGCAAGATTTAAATAATAATAATGAGATCATTCACATAATTTTAGTGGTAGAACAGAAGGCGGCAGCCATCCCTCCAATCGATCCTCGTTTCATTACACTCCCCCTTAAATGACCACCCATAAAAAATTTGTCTTGTTAAAATCTTGTTAAGGAAAAATTCCAATGGAAAGAAAAACTAATGGCGAAGGAAAAAGAGTACAGTAATCTTATGTATATAAATGTGCTTTAAGATTGTCTCATTAAAACCTTACAAAGAAAAACCCAGTGGGACAAAACCTTAGCGAAGGAAAAAGAGCACAATCAGCACAAATGTTCAGAACATTTACTCCCCCTGAAAAGTGCATGACAATAGATTTTTAAGTTTTCGCATTCTAATGTTATACACAATCTTCTTGAATGTCGCAGTTAGTAATATTTTTGTAAATAAATCTGCCAGATTATCACTAGATCATATCTACTTGACATCAATTTCACATTTCTCTTGAAATTCATGAGTATAAATGAATTTTGGTGAAATATGTTTGGTTTTGTCATCTTTGATATATCTTCTTCTGATTTGAGTGATACAAGCATTATTATCTCATATAAAATTGTTGGGCTATTATTGATCATGGGAAGTCCATATTTTTCCTGGATATGTTGAATTACTGATCTCAGCTAAATACACTCTCGACTTGCTTCATGAATAGCAATGATCTCTAAGTGATTTGAAGAAGTAGCAGATAATGTCTATTTAACAGATCTCCATGATATGGCAGTATCTCCATAAGTAAATAAATATCCAATTTGAGATTTACATCTGTGTGGGTATGAAAGATAACATGCATCTGCATATTCAATCAATTGTGGACTTGATCTACGTTGATAAAATAATTTCATATCAATCGTACTATGAAGGTAACGAAAGACATGTTTAATGTCATTCAAATGCCTTCGAGTTGGTGCAGAACTATATCTTGCAAGCAGATTAACTGAGAATGTAATATCTGATCGAGTGCAATTTGCAAGATATATCAAAACTCCAATTGCACTGAGATATGGTACTTCAGAACTAAGAATTTCTTTATCGTCATCATAAAGATGGAATTGATTATTTTTCACATCAAGTGTTCGAACAATCATTGAAGTACTCAAAGGATGAGTTTTGTCCATATAAAAATGCTTTAGGACTTTATCAGTATACATGGACTGATGAATAAAAATTCAATTTGGCAAGTGCTCGAGCTGCAGGCCGAGACAAAATTTTGTTTTGCCAAAATCTTTCATTTCAAATTCATTCTTTAAATATGTAGCGGTTCTTGAGATCTCTTCAAGAGTTCCCACAATATTTAAATTATCAACATAAATCGCAATAATGACAAATCCAGATTCTAATTTCTTAATAAAAACACATGGGCATATAGGATTATTCTCAAATCCTTCTTTCAATAGATATTCGCTTAAACGATTATACCACATACGTCCGGATTGCTTCAACCTATATAAAAATCTTTTTAGTCTGATAGAGTATATATATCTAGATGTACTTATAGATGTTTCAGGCATTTTATATCTTTCAGGGATTTTCATATATATGTCATGATCTAAGGATTCATATAAATATGCAGTGACCACATTCATCAACCACATTTCTAATCTTTTTGTAACAATCAAACTAATCAAAAATTTAAATGTGATTACATCCATAATGGGAGAATATATTTCTTCATAATCGATCTCGGATTTCTGCAGGAAATCTTGTGCGACAAGCCGTGCTTAATACCGCACAACAATTTCATTTTTCTCATTACGTTTTCGTACAAATACCCACATATATCCAACAGGCATTACGCCATTTGGTATTTGGACAACAGGTCCAAATACTTCTCGCTTTGTTAGTGAATTTAATACAGTTTCAATAGCTACTTTCCATTTTAGCCAATCATTTATACATCGACATTCTTCGACAGTTTTTGACTCACTTTTTTTATTATTTCTGGTAATGTCAAGGGCCATTTTATATGAAAAATATGTTGTTGACAACTTTTTTATTTCTATCCAGAATTTCTCCAGTATTCATAAAATATATTGAGATCTCATTATTTTCATATACCTGTTCCTCTTCAATGGAAAACATTTCATGAAACACCTTTTTAAGAGATCACTTTTCAGGAGATTTATACTCTTTAGGAGTTTCCTCTTCAAAAGGTTGAAGAATAGAAAATTTGAGTTATTTAAGAGCATTAATTATATTTGTAGCCTGTATTGTGGATACGTGTTCTTCAGGAACACCAAATTCATTTTATATTTTTTTCCTTGTAGGAATTTTTTCTTTTGCACTAATAGATCTTCCATACTTCAGGCGTGTCTTAAACTCACCTATTGCTATTTTGACAGTTTGTCCTTCAAAAATTTCAATCCTTACTAGAGCATTAACAGCATGAATATAAGATTTTACTATACTTTTAGTGTTAGTAAATACATTCGGTAATTGATCTGCAACATTTTATAAATGAATAATCCTCTGAACTTCTAGTTTACATTCATTTGTAAGATGATCAAATTAAGACAGGGTCTTATTATCCCAAGTAATATATTGTCTTGCTTTAGGCACCGATTTTTCTTTACCCATTAATGGAAAAGTGAATTTATCAAAATGACAATACTCAAAACATGTTTTAAATATATCCCCTGTAAGAGGCTCAAGATATCTGATAATAAATGGAGAATCAAAACCAACATATATCTCAAGTCTACGTTGAGGACCCATTTTTGTACGCTGTGGAGCTGCAATTGGAACATATACAGCATATCCAAAAGTACGAAAATGAGAAATATTTGATTGTTGACCGAATGCAAGCTGTAATGGATAATATTTATGATATGTAGATGGTCTTATGCAAATTAATGATGTTGCATGAAGTATAACATATCCCCAAGTCGAAATAGGAAGTTTTGATTTCATAAGTAAATGTCTAGCAATTAACTGAAGCCTTTTGATTAAAAATTCAACTAAACTATTTTGAGTATATGTATAGGCAACAGTATATTCAACATCTATTCCTATTGACATGCAATAATCATCAAAAGTTTGAGATAAAAATTCACTTGCATTATCCAATCGAATGATTTTAATTGGGATACTCAAGAAATTGTACTCGTAGTTTGATTATCTGAGTAATAAGTCTAGCAAATGTAATATTTATAGTGGAAAACAGACAAACATGTGACCATCGACTAGATGCATCAATCAAAATCATAAAGTATCTAAATGGTCCACTTGATGGATGAATAAACCCACATATATCTCCATAAATCTTTTGTAAAAATGATGAAAATTCAATAATGACTTTTGAGGGAGATGGTCTAATAATTAATTTATCTTGAAAATATGCAAAGCACGGAGACTCATTGGGTGGAAATATCTTTTGATTCTTTAAGAGATGCTCATGCGAATTTTCAATAATTTGTCTCATCATTATAGATTCCGGATGTCCAAGGCGATCATGCCAAGTCATAAATATTTTGCGGTCATGCACTTCTGGTGCATTACCATATATGATTTAGTTGTTCACATCCTTGTATAATACAATCCAGAATATAGAACATGCAGTTTTTCTAATACGAGTTTCTGACCCAATATTATTTTAGTAATAAGAAAATGTTCTTTACTGTATTCATTGGTCGTTTCAATATGGTAATCATTATGACATATATCTTTAAAATTTAATAAATTTCTTATGGATTGTGAAGAGAATAGAGTATCATCAATACAAAATTTGGTACCATTAGCCAATACAATATAAGCTCTTCCGAAATTCTCAATTAAATCTGATGAACATGATATGGTATGGACATAGATTTTGCTTAGTGTTAGATTTTAAAAATATTTCTTTTATTTGAGAATTGAGTGAGTTGTAGCACTGTCAGCCATACATATATCTTTATCATTCAATTTGGAGTTAAAAATTTCATTAATGTGATCCATAATTCTATAAAAATATACAAAACTTTTATTACAGATAATAAAAAAAAAGTACATTAATTGAGTGGAACACTTCTATCTCCAATTAAGTGGTCAATTCTACCTTCAGGATTATTAAAAAAATCAGAGACATCAAGATGAGTAACATCTACTGAATCTAATAAATTATCTTATAGTTTTACTAAATTTGTTTCATGTATTTTATTCTTTCTTTTAATAGATGCTTGATATAAATCAGCTAAGTGCCTGACCGTACGACAGGTACGTGACTAATGTACAACTATGGCACACCTCTTCACTTCTCTTTGAAGAATTATTTTAAGGATTTTTACCCATTTCTGAATTGTACAACTTTTGGTGATACAGTATATTAATATTACCATTTTATTGTAGTCACTTTTGGGACCAATATTTCTATAATTTCTTCTACCACGTTCAAGCCACCGATATCTTCTAAATGATGCACCATTCACTTTTAGGATTGATGCAAACCTATTACCATTCATTTCAGGGAATGATATTGAGCCAGTAGGACGTAACTAGTGGTTTTTTAATAAGAGTTTATTATTCTGCTCAGCTACTAGAAGACATGATATAAGTTCAAAATATTTATTGTACTTTCTCTCTCGATACTGCTGCTGTAGGAGCACATTCGAGGCATGAAAAGTAGAATATGTCTTCTCTAACATATCATCCTTGATAATTTTCTCACCGCATAATTTTAGTACTAAATTTATTTTAAAAAGTGTAGAATTATACTCACTAATACTTTTATAATCTTGCAACATCAGGTGCAACCATTCATAACGAACTTTTGGGAGGATGATAGTCTTCTGGTGTTCATACATCTCCCTTAAACTATTCCACAAAATATAAGGATCTTTTATTATAAGATATTCAGTTTTTAATTTTTTGTGAAGATGGTGGTGAAAGAAAATCATTGTTTTAGCATGGTCCTGCAAGGACATTTGATTTCCTTTTTTAATTGTTTCACTCAGGTTTATCGCATCAAAATGGATTTAAGCATCAAGTATTCAGGATAAATAATTTTTTCCAGATATATCAAGAGTAACAAATTCTAATTTTGTAAGATTTGTCGTTTTCTACACATATAAATAATGAAATAAATATGTGTATCTCAGAAAATATATTTATAAATTCACACAAATTTTAAATAATAATCATCAATAAAATATATCAAAAACTGTAAATAATATATTAAAAAATTTACAGAGGAATAAGACCACTAGTTTCAGAATTGGTAGAATCGTCGTGCTGATAATATGTTATAAAACTAAAGAAGAAGTTACTATTGCAAGAGAGAAATATATAAGACTCTTTAAAAACTCTTAATAGCTGAAACTTTTTCTCTCTATATATTTTCTTATAAATTTCATAACAACTGAAACTTATATTTTATAGGTCTTGAAATTACTATGCAAGTCACTATGCAAGATTTAAAATAATAGTAGTGGGGTCATTCACATAATTTTAGTGGTGGGACAGGGGGCGGCAGCCGTACCTCCAATTGATTTTCGTTTCATTACATTTTTAATATTTTAAAAAAATCAAAAATGAATTTGATGGTTTATTATTTAGGAAATATTTTTATATTATTTTTTCACTTTTTTTAATCATATTTAATTAAATATGACAATTTTTTTATATCTATGCAAAAAATATTTTTTTAATAATAAAAAATGATGAAGATACTCTTAAATGTTCTCCAACTCATACTGTCGACCTATATTTGGTTCCGTCTACGGTGAATAGGATCGCCCGAATCGGGTAGAATTTCATTTTCCAGTGCGTACATTGCAAAGCGAAACCCCAACGGGCCCAGTTTATGTCTGGTTGGGTTCAGCCCATTCTTACCAATTTGGAGTTTGGTTTTTGTTTTTTGTTTTATTCTATTTTTCTTCTTTTTCAAGTTTTTAAGATGCAATCATCCCAATTATAGTTTATTTTTTAAAGAAAAATTATACTCATTATTTTTATACCATATGTCACACATAAATTTTTTTTTCTTACCAAATATATGGTGTATGAATAATGAATAGAAAAACACAATATAATTTTTTAAAAAATAAAATTAAAATAAGTATAATATATGATATGTGGAATGCTAAGTAGTAAACTAAAAATATATAATACATTATTTTAATTTTATTCTATTGTGAGATTACTTTAACACAAATAATTGTGAGTGTTAAGATTATTTCTCTCCTCCACTTTGGCCTGGCCAACTAATGACTATTTTGATGCTTAAGGTGTCGCTTGAATTGTGAATTAAAATAAGAATTGAATTGAGATAAAAGTTGAAAGTTAAATAAAATATTATAATATTATTTTTTAATATTATTATTATTATTAAATATGATAAGATTAAATTATTTATTATATTTTTATGAGAATTTTAAAAAATTATAATGATGAGATGAGACAGAATAAGATGAAACATTTTTACTATCCAAACGAGGCCTAAGTTAAAGAGAAATGATAGTTACAGATGTGATATCTCGTATTTACGTATATTTTTATGATCAGAATATGTGGGTCATAACGGGAACGACGATACGTAACGCCCACTATGATTTAAATATTTGTGTCATTACGAGGATAACGATAAGTAACGCCTATATGACTGGCATGAAAATATGGGTAAGCAGAGATGGTAGTAGAGCCCCGCTTGCGATTCCCACCTACAGTGTTAGATAATGATTTTATGTATTCTATTTTCTGGAAAAATAATATTAGTTTTTATTGGAGTTTTATTTTGGGACAAAATGGGATTTTAGCGTGCATGGTTAATTTATTTATTTTGAGAATGATGATTTTGAGTTTCATGCATATGGTGTCACGTTCACATGTTTTGTTGTTGCATGAGTATATTTTGTATCTTGTGATTTGCTAAGATTGTACTTACCTGCGATGTCATTTTTAGTGTCGTAGATTTTGGATGCAGAGGTCGAGAAAGTTGAGCTCGAGGAGACGGCTCTGCCGTTAGAGTAATTGTGTTATAATTTATTATTTTGGGAAATGTTTTTCCCTTTTGATAAATGTATTTTTTATATTTTGACTTCTGAATGAATGTATTAAATATCTTGTTAGAGAATTGTGTTAAACTAATTTGTAATATCTGAAAATTCTGGTACTTAGTAATTGACTTAACTTGTCCGCTATGCGTTTTAATTTTACACTATCGTTTTGTACACACACTTAGCACTTGTCGTTTGAGGAATGTAACACAAGTTGTCAATATCCCGACACCTCGATTCTCGTATTTTCTTAAGCGGGAGTTGGAGGCATCACAGATGGTATCAGAGCAGTTCGGCTCTGGTTAAATCCGCATGTCACTTAGGAATGGTACCAGAAAAGTTCAAATTTTTATTTTATTTTATTTGTTTTATTTTTTGGGTATGTTACTTTATTTTAATTATTTTAATCGTTCTATAGTTTATTTCTACTAAGTTGTATTTTAAGATTTTAAATATTGTTCGTTGTGTTATGCTTTTTAATGTAATGTGCTTTTTGTTTATTATTCTCAGATTCAACTTAGTTTTAGTGGGTTAGTTTTAATTATTATATTTTAAGTTTATACAATGGTTGTGTTTTATTTAGTTTCAATGGACATCTTATTGTGTTAATACCTTGTTTGAAATTTCTTTTTGTGAATTCCTTACAAGATGACCTTAGTTTGAATTATTTATTTGCTTGTTTAATTATCTTTACTACAACTATTTTCTATTGTATGTTTTTGAATATTTGGATTTCTTTGAGAAAATGATTTAAAGGATATTATTACTTTCGTAAACCTTTCTAGAGACACGCTTTGAGATGAGTTTATGATTCTATTTGTCATTTCATTTTCTTACTTATTTCTCTTTAGTTTAATATTTCTTTGTTCTTTTAATGATAAGTTTTTGTTGGCATGGTTTTTTTTACTAAGAGTGGGTTTGTTTTTAACGAGTTGTTGAAATTTGTTTATTTAGTCACTATGATTCTTTCTTTTAAAAGTTTCTAAATCCTTGAGATTTCTATAATAAATCTTTTAGAATTGACTTTGAGGATAATTTCAAATTTCTATTCGCCATTTCACTTCATCTCTCTCACATTTTTAATCCAATCTCATTGTTTGTTTAATAAAAGCTTTTAGTGACTTTGTGTTTGCCAAGAAAGGTGGAATTGTTTTCTTGACGACTGGCATTTACTTATTTGTTTATTATATCTTTTTTCCTTTTTTGTTTTTATATAATATTTATGTAAACTATTTGGGTTTCACTTAGTGTTTAAGTATATTATTATATCTTTGTGAGGTGGTTTTGTTTTGATTATTGTTGGTATTTTATATGCTATTTATGTGTACTACTTGAGTTTCAATAAGTGTTTGAGTTTCCAATTTTTAATTTTATTTTTGGGAGATTGTTGGGATTATACTTTAGGTAGATTTTTCTTGTGAGTGAGGAATCTTCACTCATTGATATATTGTTATAGAATCTGTTTTAGAAATATTTATGATAGTAAATGATCATTCGTTTCTTTGGTGAAATTTTAATTTTATTTGTGGAGACTTAGAGATTGATGTGTAATCGTTGTGTGTGTGTAAATTTTGGAGAGTACTTGTCTTTGTTTTGTGTTTGACTTGGGAGAAGTTGTTTTGTTAAGTGATGAATATTGAATTGATGTGATAGTATTAAATTCAGAGATCTAAACTTTGGGCTTTTGGGCGAGTTGATTGGGGTGGGCAACTTAAGCATGATATTTGGTGAATTTAATGATTAGCAGTCTTTGTTGAGGTATTTTAAGGAATTAGTTGTGACTTGAGGTCACATAGAAATTTAAATATCTGAGACTATTCCATCTCTTGGGTATTAAAGGTTCGGTTGATAAAACTATTTGTATCGTGGTTATCTTGCTATTAATCTGAGTAGAATTGATAAGACTTTTATGTGATGTACGTTAGAGCTTAGGTGTCAATGATAGTAGAATCAAATTATGAGATAATAAAGTCTTAGGATTTTGGAGTGGTTGTAGTGGTATTTGATGGATTAAAGATTTGAAGTCAATGCTTGCTTGGTGGCATTAGACGTGAGGTATTGTTGGAAAACTTAGTTTTGTTAATATTGAAAGAAGTTTAGTAGTAGAGTGTTCAAATCTTAAATTGATTTTTATAAGTTGATAGGGTGACCTGAGATTTGGAGGCTATATTTTCTTGGGAATTGACTTTGAGATTTGAGTCATGTTTAATGATGGTTGACTCAAGAGGTATTTGATGGGTCATTAAAGTGGAGAATAAGACATAAGCACGAAAGTTAAGTTTAGAGTCGATTAAGAATGGCACGATTAGTTATATGGTGATAATTTATAAGGACTTAATTCTATGCACTTAGCGAGTTATTAGAGTGCGCGCGAAAGCATGATGTCTTGTGATGTATTTGGATGTTCAAGTCTTGTACTGGTTTTGAGGAATTAGTAGTGATTTGAAATTTAGGATGATACTTATAAGTAGAGATTTATCGTTTGGTTGGATAAATTATACTTATTGATGGTTAAGTTGGAAAGTTAAACTTGAGAGTTTTTTTAGAGTAACATAAATTGTGGTATGGAGTTATTGAATATTAGGATTTTGAGAGATTGTACTAAAATTCTTGTACATATAAAGACTTTGGACTCATGGCTATCCTAGGAGTCTTAGGCATAATACGCCATTTGGAGATAAATATGATTGCGATGAAAGTACCTAGTGAATATGATGATGGAACAACATATGTATGTATGCAAATGATTGAGGGATTGTGTATTTTATTTGGAGTAAGTGTTGAGTTGCGTGGTAGATGAGTTATTGGAGTTCTTATGGTTGGAGCTGAGCAAATTTCGAGGAAGAAATTTATTTTAAAAAGGAGAGAATGTGATACTCCGTATTTACGTGTATTTTTATTGAAGGATTATTTAAATTATTATAATTAATGATTCTGTCGTTTTATATTAAATGTGTTTTTCAGTGTTTTATTTATGTTTTATTTTAAGTTGTAGAATTTAAATTGAAGTGCTTTCTTTATATTAATTAATATTTCATATTTAAATTGCTCCTTAATTTAAATTAGTTTATTGTTGGGTTTTAAATATTTTATTTTATTGATATTGAAATGTAGCTTTTTCAGTTGGTTTTTGTTTATTTTATTGTACTATTTTTCTAGTGGGATTTTATTTCTTTATCCTCTTTCTCTTCTTTTTTATTTCTTTTTCTTTTCTTTTCTTTCTTTTTTCCCTCTGTTTTCCCCCTTCCCAGCCCGCGCGCGACCCCCCCTCTCTACCTTTTATCTCTCGCCTGTTTCTCCTTTCTCCACCCAGCACCGCCCTGCGTCGCTGTCCAACGACACTACCCAGCCCAAACCCACCCCCACACACCGGCGAGCCTCCCCTGCCGTCGGTGTGTTTCACAGCGGCCTCACCTCCCTCACGCGGCCTCTTACCCGAAAATGGGTTTCATGGGTCTTCTTCCATTTTTCGGCACCACCACTGGCCACCTTGACCTCCGACCACCCCCACCTTGTTCTCCACTCTCCGACGACCCTCCAACTCCTCCCTATCTCCTCCACCCAAAATGGGTCTCTAAATAGATATATCTTCGCTGCGCCGCCATTCGGCCACCATGGGTCTCACCTCTACTACCAAAAGGTCCCCCTTGCTCAGCCGACCACCCCCTAACTTAGTTTTCTCATCCGTGGTCAAACCTCTCGTGTATGAACATAACTGAAAAATGAGTTTTTACCACTTTTGAACTAGATCCGTCACCTTCCGGTGGTTGCACTGTCTTACCACCACTTTCACGAGATTCCCCACCCTCCAAGAAGTTTTTTCCTAAATTTTGGGATCAAACTGAGCATCCTAGCCCAACGAACAAAGTGACATCTATGAGCGCTATGGATCGACGCTTGTTCGATGATATATGATTTTACCCGCTGCAAGTAGTTTATAAATAAATTTTAAGAATTAAATATATTTTTTGCATTAACAATTGTGTGTTTGGTTGATGATTGAATTTGCTGATTGTTGGATAATTTTTTATGGTGGTATGCATTGTATAATTGCACGTTGATTCAGGTGTATAATTGGTGTTTTGAAATTTTTATATGAGACTTGATTTTTAGTATATTGAAATGATTTGGCTGAATGGTTTTAAAAGTGAGGTACTGTATGAATGATGGTATAGTCCCGCATGTGATTTCCGCCTACAATATTATTGGATTTGTAGATTTTAATGGTTTTGAATAAGTCATAACAGAGACAACAATACATAACGCCTGCTATAATTGGTGTGTGTATGTCATATTGAGGACGGCAATGTGTAATACTTGATATGATTAGAGTGTGTTTGTTATAACGGGGACGGTGATACGTAACGCCCGCTATGATGAGAATGTGTAAGTCATAACGGGGACGGCGATACGTAACGCCCGTTATAATTGGAATGTTTGTGTCATTACGGGGACGGCGATACGTAATGCTCGTATGACTGGCATGAAAATATAGGTTAGTGAGATGGTGGTAGAGTCCCGCCTGCGATTCCAGTTTACAGTGTTAGATGATGGTTTTATGTGTTCTATTTTATGGGAAAATAGTAGTAGTTTTTATTAGAGTTTTATTTTGGGCCAAAATGGGATTTTAGTGTGCGTCGTTAATTTATTTATTTTGAGAATGATGATTTTGAGCTTCGTGCATATGGTGTCACGTTCATGTGTTTTGTTGTTGCATGAGTATATTTTATATCTTGTGATTTGTTTGGATTATATTTACCCGCGATGTCATTTATGGTGTCATAGATTTTGAATGCAGAAGTTGAGCCTAATGAGACGACTCTACCATTTGAGTAATTGTGTTATAATTTATTATCTTGGGAAATGTTTTCCCCTTTTGATAAATGTATTTTTTTATGTTTTGACTTCTAGATGACTGTATTAAATCTCCTGTTGGAGAATTTGTGTTAAACTGGTTTGTAATATCTAAAAATTCTAGTACTTAATAATTGACTTAACTTGTCCGCTGTACGTTTTAATTTTATACTATCGTTTTGTACACACACTTAATACTTGTCGTTTGGAGTGTGTGACCCAAGTTGTCAATATCTTGACGCCTCAATTCTCGTGTTTTCTTAAACAGGAGTTTGGGGCGTCACAACAGTCGTAAGTGTGCAAGTATCGTACAATCACTTTAAAAAAATGAATAAATATAGGATACGTATGAAAAGGTTAATTTTTTAATAGTAAACTCGATTTTTTTTTTAAACGGTTATATGGTATTTATGCACTTCACGATTATATATAATATTATTATAAATTAAAATAATAAGTTAATAAATTAACAGAATTCACAATAACACCAACCACTTTTAGCTAAGTGTCAGCATATTTATAACATGATAAATTCTATAGGGCCCTGTAGTTGGGGCCCCATTGCACCCTCAGTTGGGTTGGCTGATTATATTAAAACAACGAAACGATGATTTTAAAAATAAGAAAACCATTCCATCAAGAAGGAGAAATCGCAGAGAACAAGAGGATTTGCAAGAAAAATCCAATTGTCCCTACAGAGGTTCGTGGATTTGCAAGAAAATCCCAATTTCGAAGACCCTAAATTGTGGCTTTGTAGGGAGGAAAACGACTTGTCCCGACTCACCGAAAAATTCAGTTCTCATTCTTTAACTTTATCGCCACCTCAATGGGTTCAAGCAGCAATTTGGATTGGGTCCTCTTTAATAACCTCGTCGAGATTGTCTTCCTCGTTCAGTCTCTCATCATAATCTCTCTCTCTCTCTTAGACCTCTTTTGTTATCAAAGATGAAATGAGATAAGATGAAATAAAAGTTAAAAAAATATATTATTATAATATATTTTTTATATTAATTTTATTTTAAGATTTTAAAAAGTTGTTTTAGAATTTTAAAAAGTTGAATTGTTTATTTTATTTTGTATAAATAATTGAAATTGAGTAATGATGAATTTAAGATGAAATAAGATAAGATGTTTTGAGAAAACAAACAAGTCCTCAGTTTTACTTCACTCGTATCTGGTTTTCTTGAAAATGGGTATAGAGAATCAATAAACTTTGGATTTTTTCTTATGATGTATGGATTTTTCTGAGTTTAATTTTTAATAAGGTGATTTTTTAGGATTTTGCTCCGTAATGGAATGAAATATATAATTTTGTTCAATATATTATTTTTTTTCCTTGATTTTAATTTCTTGGTTTTAAATAATGGGAACTTCCAAAATCGAGAATGCATTTTTTTGTTGTCTATATCATCTTTTAGAGAGGAGCATTTCAAAACTACATGTTCTGTTAATCAAGAACATAAGACTCCAACTATACATGCTAAGATCGTCCTCCTGTTTGAGATTTCCTCTCTACCTTAGAGTTCTTCTCTCCAGCTAGTTTTGATCGCCTGAGATGGTGGAACGTGGCGGAAGAGTTATTTAGATAATGGGAGAGGCTTAATCTTACAGAGAAGGAGAAGGAAGGGATGGTTCTCCCATCCTCTTCTATGTCCAACTCTTCTAAGTCGAGTCATTTCTACTTCTTAGTTATGGTCATTGCGGAAAAGAGTGTTGACAAGGTGGCTTTCATGAATACGATGACGAAGGTCTGGAAATGTGAAAACTGGTTACAATTCACCGAAGTAGGTACCAACACATTTCTCATTGAATTCAATAATGAGCATGATATGTTAAAGGTGGCAAACAGTATACCGTGGTCCTTTGATTGATGTCTTTTGTGCATCCAACAATTTAAGGGTTTAACGTCCATTAACGAGATTCTTTTTTACAAGAAGATATTCTGGATTTAGGCCTTTGATGTTCCCTTTAGCTGCATGAATAGGGACATTAGTTTTTAGGTTGGCAGTAGCGTGGGAAGAGTCTTGGGTGTTTATGCTGACAAATGTGGCATAAGTCTAGAAAAGTTCTTGCGCATAAGGGTAGAAGTCGACCTCACTAAATATCTCCTCAAAGGCACTTTCCTTACTTTAGATTGTAAGAAATCGAGGGTGCTATAATAACCCTTTATTTTTAGAGATATTCTTAAGTATAGATTTATTTAGAAATTATTTTAAGGGAATTTTAGGAAGCTATGGTAATTAGAAGGAAGATTTAAATTAGAAACACGTTAAGTAGTCAATTAATGAAATATGGAGGATTATGATCAAATATTTGAAATTTCAAAAGCGTGTAAATTAGAATATTGTAGTTTTCGTCTATAGAATTATTGAATCAATGAGATTAAGAGGAAAATTGAGAAAATTGGAAGTCGAGTGGAAAAACACTTAGATATCCTAAAAGTGGGTTCTCAGATTAGAATGATATATTTCGGTAGATTGATGATATCTCCCTCATATGATCTCGTATTTAAGTGATTCAAAATCTTATGAATCATTAAGATGATGATCTAAAACTTTCATGTTTTGAGTTTTTGTAGAATCGAATTGGATCAATAGGTTATTTGGGCTGAAAGTGAACTGATTTGTGTTGAGCGTAAACTGAGGCTCGAAAATAAATCAAACTACCGACTTACTTTAAAAGCTCCAATTTGAATGGTTCTTTACATGTTTATCTTCTAGATATGTGTAAAAAGATTTTTTTTTTCTAGATATGTGTAAAAAGGTTTTTACTTGATGGTAGAAAAGTTTCTAGAAGAAAATTTTGTATATAACTATGGGAGAAGTGTGAATAAATCTGATTAGAGGAGAAACAACCAAATCAGCCAAGTTGTCCCTCTATTCTCAACCAATAGCCAACCAAGCATTAAGATGATTCTTCTAAAATGTTCTAAGGATGTCTAGGAAGGCTAGAACATGTGGCAAAAAGGGGAGGAAGATGATCTAAAAACATGGGAGCCAGATTAAGGCCAAGTGGCCAGTTTAAGCATATCCTAGATATGCTAAAATATGTTCCAATTCTTTTATCTATGTGCTGTAATAATTTAAACCATTGATCTAAAATTATTTTAGATATGGAGGAAGTTTAGCCATGGGACGAAAATCTAATAAAATCATGAGATATAAGGGTGATCATTATCTTGCAAATTAGGGGGAAGAGAAACACATCACTCGGTTAAAGAGGGGTGCTGAGATGCCCTCTCTTTTCTCAAGCCTTCCAATACCTTTTTAACTCTATAAATAGACCTTCAAGTTTCCATTTTTTTTTAGAGATACCTCACGTTCACCTTGAGAGAAAATCAAGAAAAATATAAGAAAACCCACCCAAAACGCACATGCTTTAAAATGAAGCTAAGTAAGAGCTTTGGAGAGAAATGAAGTGCAAGATCCATTCAAGACTACTAATTTAGATTTGGAAAAATTTTTAAGTGTACCACTTAACATAATATTGGTGTAGTATGAGTGGCTAAATTTTTAAATTTAGTTTGATGCATAATTTGATGCTTGTTTAAGCTTATGTATGATTTATGTAGTAGCTTGAATGCTCTTGATTTATTGAGTGGTTTTTGTTGCGAAAAAATACTAAGAAAAATTTTAGAATCTTATGAATATGTTTTATGATTGTATAATAAGAGAAATATATGAAAATATGAGGTCATGATTTGGAAAAAAAATGATAGAACAACCCTAATAATTTTTGGACTTCAAAAGAGTTAAGTAGACAGATTTAATATCTTTCAGTAAAATGGTCTTAACGTGTTAGTGTGATGTCGAAATTGAGTGATTCAAAAGGTTATGGAAATATAAGACATAGATATACAACTTCTATGTTTTAAGTTTTAAGAGATAAGAACTCTATGAAGGACAAAAATGGCATTAAATCACAAAACTGAGTAGGTGAACTCTTAAAAATAGATGTTTTCTTTCAATTTAAAACTTCTAGTGAATTATTTGAATAATATTTTCAACAAGTATGATAAGTTTAAGAATCTTAATATATTAGGAGGATTTTTTTTTATATCATAAAAAAAAAAGATAAAATAAAATAAGAATAAAATTATATAAATATAAGAATAGTTCAAGAAACAAAAAAATATATATATATTAAAGTTATGAAATTATGCAAATTTGTAGCTTGAGTTGAGTGAGTTAAAATGAGTAAATAATTAAGAATAAATTTTCCAAAAAAAAAAAAATCGACCAGCCCTTGATTAAATACAAATTTAATATTTTATTTAATTACACACGTATTATTTACTAAGTTTTGACGTTATGCATTTAAGTGACATATGTGTATATAGGTTTTTGTGGTATGCTTTTTTACGTTATATGCTTTACGAAAACATGAAACATGCATGTTACAAGTTTAAGTTTGTATGTATATTGTATTTTATCACATACATGTTGTCATAAGTCATGATGTCTATTTCTAAGAAAAGTTCATGTTACATGTCGTCATGTAAGTGTTGTTATGGATCATGATGAACATTTAAAAAATAAAATAAGAAAACTTTATATGATATGGCCTAACCACGGGTAATAATAGTAGCATAGTCTGACCACGGGTAATAATAGTGGATATGATATGGCCCAACCATGGGTAATAATAGTGGCATGACCCAACCACGAGTAATAATAGTGGATATAAGTAAAGATTTATAAGAATAAGAATTTTAAAATAAAAATGAAAAGTCCATGCATGAAAGAAGTTTGTTAGAATAAGTCCATATAAAAGATAATCTAAGGCATGTATGAGTCACATGAAGCATGACATAAATGCACACTCTAGTTGTCTAACTTGTATGTGATTATTTTATAATATATATACTTTTATTAAGTTAAGTGTGTACTTACTGAGATTTTCAAGAAAATTCATTCTTGCATGTTTCTTTTATTTTTGGAATTTTAACTTCATTACAGGGTTCGATGTCGAACATGGGCAAGACCAAGTTGCTCGAGAGACTGGTGAATCCCTGAGGGATTTTTGGAATACTCTATCTTCGTAAAAGTTTTTGACTAGTTGATAGTAGTAGGGACCAGCATTAGCATGAATAAATGGTTTCCTGAAGTGAAGAAGAAGCTTAGGTGACCCTAAATCGAAATTTTAATAAATTTGTATATTGGCAAAAAAAACTAACTAAGTTATGCATGTAAGAATAAAATGTTATTTTAAGAATAGATGATGTGGATATTGTGATTTTATTTTACCATGTGATCATTAGAAAATTTTTAGTCAGAACTTGTTCGCTGTGATTTGCATTATATTTTGATAAGTATGGGGTTAAGTCAGTGTTTCAAATACCGTGTCGTATCGGCCGGTACGGCCGGAATTTTCCGTACCGGCTGGTACAAAAAATAACGAATTTCGTTTCGACTGCGATACGGCCGAAATCGGCCAAAAAATGTCCAATACGGCCGATACCCGCCGTATCGGATTTCGACCTTCCCAATTTTTTTTTTAATTTTTTACTATATTTTAACCTTAATTTAGACTAAATTAATTACATATATATATTTATCTATATAATTTATTTATATATTAACTATTATTTTGAAATATAATTTATAATTGTATTTATATATATAATTTATTTATGTATAAATTATTCCAAAACGGTACATAATACGGTATCGGTACCGAAATATTTCGTTTCAGTGACTTGACCGGTACCGGTACCGGTACGGTATTCAAAACATTGGGTTGAGTAGTTAAGTGTTACTTATCCTGACATTCCGGTTTACGTTAAATCTCCGACGTAAATTAGGGGCGTCACAGTTGCATTTCAAGTATAAGGGACTTCCATCTCTCTACTTCAAGTGTTGGGTTATGAAACACCTCTATGGCCCTTTCACCAACTCTTCACAATGGGGAGTCAAACCTCGATACGGGTGTGGCTTAGGGCCTTAGCACCCACGGAGAGTGACCTTCTATTCAAGAAATATGGAAAAAGGCTGCCAAAGAATGAGCATGAACGGTCTCATCCATGGAAAGAGGAAAGCCAGGTTAGGGATGAAGCTCAAGATGGCAAAGAAAAGTCGAAGAACTGTTAGATAGTTGCTGAGGACCACTTGTTTGTAAAGAAAAAGTGACTCCTCCAGATATTTGGCAATGCCTTGGGATCCAGTCTACACTAAAGCCATTTCTTGATATGGCAAGTATATGGCAAGTGTAGAAAAGTTGCCTTGGAAAGATTATATCTCTTTATTAGTAGAAGAAGCTCCTACTGATATGTTAGGTGTGGAGGCAACATATCTCTGCTTGAAGGGTCCTGGACCCAAAAATCCTTCCCTTGAAGCCTGTCTTGGCTAGACATTAGCTTATACAGCTGAAGGTCTAAATGATCTCCTTCATCAAATTAATTAGTGGACCAATTCATCACTGAGCAAGTATCAGGCTTTCAACATTTTAAGAAAACTGCCACCTATAAAAGACGAGGCAGGAACCTTTGACTTGAAAATTTGGCTGTTAGCTTGGAAGAATAATCCTTTAGCGTTCCTAATAGACATAAGAGGATGACTAGTCCTCTCCTTGCATGTGACTCTTAAAAAAAGATTAGGTCTTATTTGTTTTTAGAAATGAGATGAGATAAGATAAGATAAAAATTAAAAAATAAAATAAAATATTATTGTAAGATATTTTTGTATGGAGATTTGAAAATGTGGTATGAGAATTTGAAAAAGTTAAATTTTTTATTATAATTTGCATGGAAATTTGAAAAAGTATAATGATAAGTTTAATGTGTTTAAGTTTTTGATATCATCCTTATAAGCAAATAAGGCCTAAGCTAACCAGGTCCAATGGAGGGGAACAACAAAAACTAGGTAACTCTATTAAGGTGAAGGCTGTTTAATAGCACCAGTAATCCTAATGAATGGCTTAGTTAGAACTATCAAGAACTTAAGAATTCCCAAATAGTTCTTGATCTGCACCATATGGTGCAAAAGAATGTCTCATCCTTTGTTTTCTTAATATAAATAAAGTTCAAACAACCTAGAATTGAATCCATCAAGAGAAGACTTAACTTTGATAAGACTTTGTGGTAAACTGCAAGGAGGAACTCAAGGCAACAATTCACTCTCTCACTCAAAATTATATATCTCTCATGGTTAAAGGTACAAATGGGAGCATGGATTGGCTGCTAACAGGGTTTTATGGGTATTCTATCACTACAAAAAGAAATGAAAGTTGGAATTTATTACAAGCTATTAATCTTCGATTACAAATGGGTTGGTTATACTTGGGGGACTTTAATGAGATTCTAAATTTTGGTCAGAAATTTGGTGGCTTTCTTTCATCCCACGGTCAAATTGAGGCTTTCAGGTCTCCCTTAGAGTCATGTGGATTTTGTGACATGGGTTATGTGGGGCAAAATTTACCTAAGCTAATGGTAGGCATGGTGAAGCTTTTATCAAAGAGAGATTAGATAGAGTTTTGTGCAACTCGACATGGTCTGAGTCTTTTCCCAATTTGAGAGTTTTTATCCTACCCTCTCTCAATTCTAATCACTGCCCCATACATGTCACTCTAGACTTGCTCCCCTCAATTTTTAGCTAAAAAAGACTCTCCATTCAGATATGAGGTAATGTGGGCAATGAGAGAGGAATGCTATAAGGTGGTAGAGGAAGCTTGGTCCTATCCGAGAATGTCTTCCAAAAAGTTAAGCTTTGCAACTAAGGGTCTTCAATGTTACAAGTAGAAACTGCAGCAGTGGAGGAAAAAGCTATAAGGAAATCCTTAGAAAGACATGTCAACCCAACTCTCTATCTTAATTGACCTCTAAAAAGCCAACAAAGGATACTTAATTGACTCTATTAAGGAAGTGCGAAGGAATTTAAACTGACTGTTGGAAGAGGATAATACCAAATGTAAACAACGAGTAAAACAAAAATGAATGAAATGGGAGTTAGAAATACAATTTTTTCACAAATGTGCCTCTAAAAGAATAAGCTCCAATTTGATGCAAAAAAGGTTAGTGGATGACAATGGCTAGGAGGTTCACTCTTATGAGGAGATATGCGACTTGCTCCAAAAAAAATTCTATATGGACTTTTTCTCAACTTCTAATCTAGTGAACATTTCAGATTGCCTCCCTATTCTTGAAGCTCGAGTTACTAATGCCCAAAGCAGCATGCTAGCTAGGCCTTATATTTACCAACAGGTCAAGGATGCTCTATTTCAAATGGAAGGTCTCCACATTTCGAACTATTTCATGAGTCTAGTGATCACTACAGAGGACTTCAATTCCATCATTAGCTAGAATGAGAAATCAGAAGGCAGACCTTTTGCTTCTTTGTCTAAGTCCAAGGGCCTAAAAAGTTTCATGGAAAAAAATGGTCTCATTGATCTTAAATTCTCGAGTTCAAAATATACATAGTCTAATAATATATAAGGAATCTACAATATCCGAGAAAAGCTTGATTGAGCTATCACTAATCTCTATTGTAATACATTATTTTATGATACTAATAAACCTCCTCCGTATTTTCTCTGATCACTCTCCAATTATTCTTGATACTTCTAACTTTGGAAACAAAATAAAATCTTTTAAATTTGAGAAATTTTGGCCCAAAGACCCAACATGTTTTGATGCCATTCAAAATACCTGGAACTTCCACATCCAAGATACTTCTGCCTTCATTTTAATCAAAAAACTCAATGCCACCAAAAGAGCACTCAAACATTGGAACAAAATCACTTGTAGTCACATTCAAATCAAAATTGGGACCCTCTCTGATTCTCTTAATAAACTTTAGTCCTGCGACCCAACTCCTAAATTGATCACCCTGGATGAGTTTTTAAAGGAAAACCTTAATGAACAACTCCGTCGTGAGGAATCTTTTTGGCGTCAAAAATCACGTCATATGGCTAACCTCCATTGATCTAAACACTAAATTCTTCCATTCATCCACTTCCATCAGGCGAAGAAGAAGCACCATTTAAATTCTTAAAATTGAAAATGAGGCTTGGATCACTGATCCCAAAGCGATCTTTACAAGCTTTATCGAACATTTCTCACATATCTTCACATCAACAAATCCAAATTTCCCTCTAGACCTTGAAGAGCTCTTCTCCCAGAAAATCTTTCCTAAAAAAAAAAAAATCACTCTGCAAGATCCCAACCAAGGAAAAGATCCTCAATACCATCAAGCAAACTCCCTCCAAGAAAGTTTCAGGTCTGGATGGCTTCGTTGGTCTCTTTTACAAGATCCAGTGGTTCTTGATAAAATCAAATCTCATTACGGCCATCCAGAATTTATTTTCCCAAGGGAAACTTGTGAAAGAAATGAACCACACAAAACATTGCCCTTGCCCCAAAAATTGACCATCCAATAACTGTTAACCAATTTTGCCCAATCAAACTTGCAAACGTCTGCTACAAAATCATCGCTAAAATCCTTGCAAACCACCTCAAATTGATTCTTCTCAATATCATCTTCTCGAACCAAGTTGCCTTTGTTCTGGGAAGGTTCATTCAAGACAATACCATCCTTGCTCAAGAAGTTTTCCACCATCTCAAACTCAAAAAAGACAAACAAGGATTGATGGCAACAAAAATTAACATGGAAAATGCATTTGATTTCAAGAAATAGTCTTTCATCCTAAACATTTTTAAAGGCCTTGGTTTTAGCCCCATTTGGACTAATTGGATCAAAGAATGCCTCTCGATTGTCTCTTATTCCATCCTCCTCAATGGATCTCCCACTACTTGATCCACCATTCTAGGGGCCTTAGAAAAGATGACCATCTTTTTTCTTTCATTCTCATTTTGGGTAGTGAGGTCCTCTCAAGACTTATCTATAAGGAAGAGAACCTTCATAACCTTGAAGGCATAAACATCCTAGGAGGAGGTCCAAAAATCTTCTACCTCATTCTTTACGGATGATCGCATATTCTTTAAAAAAGTATCTTCTTCTATTGCTACTACTACTGCGTTTGCTTGTTGGATGGACACCTACACTTCTTGGTCTAGCCAGAAAATAAAACAAAACAAGTTCACCATTCATTTTAGTAACAACATTCTCTCAACCACTAAAAGAGAGATAAAAGCCACATTGAACTTTAAAAATTTGCCATTTAAAACTCAAATATTTTGAACTACCACTCTTCATTGGTTCGTAAAAAACAAATATCTTCAAAGAGACCCTTGAGAGAATTGAAAATAAACTCAAAATATGGAAACTCAAGATTCTTTCCCAAGCAAGTAGAACTACTCTCATCCGAACTGTTGTTACATCTATCCCTTCGTACGTCATAACAAATTGCTGAGTGCCAAAAGCTGTCTTCTTCAACATTGATTGACTCTTCAAGAAATTCTGGTGGGGGGAAAGATAATAATAGAAATCATGCTTTCTACCCAAAATCCTGGGACTCCATTTGTATCCCAAAAATTCCTTGATGACCTTGGCTTAAAAAATGTTCTCTTTTCAATAAAGCTTTAAACTAAATTTGCTTGGTCATTCATAAATGACTCCAATAGTCTCTTGAAAACGTTCCTCATTGCTAAATACTTCAATAATACCAATTTCTTCATAGTCAATCAACGACCAACTGGCTCCTGGTTTTAGAAATGCCTCCTAAACCAAAGAATTTTTTTTTAAAACTAGTCCATGCCATAAAATTAATAATGGACTTTTAACAAAAGTCTGGAAGGATCTGTGGGTCCTAACTCTTCCTACCTTTATTCCTATTTTAAACCTGAGCACTAAATGGATATAACCAAATTTGAGAATGGCTGAGTTTACCCTAGAAGAACCTAGAAGGTGGAACAATTTTCTCCTTCAAACTCAGTTTAATCATGAATCAACTCCGGAAATATCTAGAATCCCTCTATCCTATTACAACTGCTCATCTATAAGTGATAAGACCAAATGAAAACATCATTACTTTGGCACCTTCTCGATCAAGTCAGATTACGCTGCCATGCTCCTGCAAATTGACAATCAAGCCATAGATATTCCCTAGAAAAACTTGTGGAAGCTCCAGATCTAGGACCGTATCAAAATTCTTCTATGGAAGATCCCTCATAACATTCTTCCAACAAGATCTTTCTTAAAAATGGTAGCCAATTTTGATAAGGGACAAAACCTTTGCCCTCTTTGCAACAATGAAGAAGAGACCATTTCTCACTCAAACTCTTAATTGTTGTTATACCAAAACTCTCAGAAGGCACTCTAATTGGCCCATTGATACCATAAAACTCAATATCCAATTTTTGAATGGATAAAGACTATCCTTAACCCCACATCGTCTTTGAATATCCTTGAGGAAGCGTCTCAATCTTTCCAAATCATACTACTTTGGCCATTGATAGCATCTAATATCTTCGTTACTTAGTCATCCATGAATCCATTCAACCTTCTCCTATGTGGATAATCACCAAAGTCACAAAAGCTCCTCTAGATCACAAAATAACATGGGAAGAAAAAGACAGGGAAGTGGAAATCACTCAGTAGAGTTAGTTAGCAGACCATTTCTTCCTCCAATTTTATATAGTAGTTTGGCAAGACGGTGCAATGAAAACAACATTATGCAAGTCTAGCCAAGGACAACCTCTCTTTGCAATCACAAGTCACATTGCCAACAAAAATTCAAATGTAGGTGAAACAATAACAACACTAGAAGGAACCAAAGAAGCTAGTATCCACAGCCTAGGGAAAATTCACATAGAGGGCGACTACAAGCAAACCATTCAAGCAAACTTTTAGAAATCATAAACCACAAGTTGGGAAATGCAAGCAATCATCTCAAATATTCAAGCACTAGTACTGCCGTCTTTTAAAGCATGGCCAGCAGGAAAAATTTATCGATCAAAAAATCAATGTGCGTATAATCTTGCCCAATAGACAACCTCCATTCATTTGTATGGAAGCATACCTCTCTGTTCTGTCTTCTATCCCCCCTAAATTTTAAATTTTCATAGTGCTAAAGACCCCTTTGTATAATTATTTGCTTGTGTTTACAAATAACATGTATCTCTTTTCTTTAATGCACTTCACTTGTTGAGAAAAAAATAAATAAAAATAGACATCTTATTTATTTTAACTTACATGAGTGAACGTCACATCATTGATACTTCTAGGAATTTTTTCAGATCAAAACTCATGGAGTAAAGGAAGAGGGATATTTCATACAAACCAATAAAGTATGATGAATGGAGGATGTGACGAAGATAAGAAGAGCAGGAAACACAAGGCTATGGAGATGATAGAAAGAGAATAGAATGGAACAAATAACGTTAAATAAAATTTGGGTTGGACAAACTCCAATTGCCTTTAATTTTATTTGATTTAACTTGGTGGTGTAACCTCAGATGTGGATTAGGAAACTCAAATATACTTGGTTATGCATTCGAGTCTATAATGCAGTTTGAATATTTGCTCGAGTTAACCCCATTATAACTTGGTGAGTATCCATTTATAAAAGTTGGGTATTCAACTACCCAAGTTGTAATCAAGTAATTGAGTTTGTCAAAGATTTATTTTAAAGAAGATAAATTTATTTCAAAGAGGATAGTTATAAACACAAAATAACGTCGTTTTATGTATAAGGTAAATTTTGTTGAATATAAAATTTGATTATGACGGGTATCAATCGAGAACTCGCATTATATAACTATACTTACCTCTAAATAAGGATGGTACAAAATCCGAATAATTGAGTAAAACTCGGATGCATACTCGTTCGGATGAACTTGATTTTCTAGGTTCTAGGGTGAATTGGGAAGAAACAACAACCCGATGAACATTCCTAAACCCGTAGACCCGAGTGGATTATCATATGGAGTTTTCCCCATTTTCTTGTGGGCCAGGATTTGGGCCACCCACGCCCAGCCCGATACAAGCACAGAGTCAAATTTCACAGCCAGACCCGGCCCACAAAACTAGTCGTCATGCGCGGTCTCCGACAAAGGTAGAAGGATCAAAGTAGGCAAAAGACCTGGCAACTCCCCATGTCGAGTGGAAAGCAATATGAGAGAAGAGAAAGCATAGCTGGCACAGTGCATATGCCCAGCCGCCTAGGTAGACTCCCTTGAGCTCTGCTTTTCGCTTACTTTCTCCCGCACCCTCTCTTCTCCCTCTCCCAAACGACACGGCACGACCTTTTAGTTTTATCGCCATCTTGTTTCCCGCAATTACTACGTTCCTGCCTATTTCTCTGTAATCTCTTTTACTTCATGACATAGTGGCATTTCAAAATCACGACTTTGCGAGGTGGAAGAGCCGAGACTGACTTTACAAGTTGGAATTTTTCCGTTTCGTTTTCTTATCTGTTATTTTCATCTTTGTCTGGGTTTCTTTCGTTATATTTTTGTTGAATTTGTTTTGATGACAGGAAATTATTGGTTATCGGTGACTGCCTAGAGGAACAAATTTGTTCAATGGCGCTTCGTTTCGAGGTAATGGCTTTATTTGCGAGTGTCACATTAAGTATGTTTCTTAGTTTAACGTTCAATTCGGTATACCCCATTCACATTTTGATTTCCAAATACACATTAAGAGCAGGGCCGGCTCAATAGTTATAGGGGAGGCTAAAAATTAGTTTGAGGCCTTTTTTACTTGAAGAAATAAAATAAAATAAAATAATTTTAATTTTTACATTATATTTTTATGTAAAAATAATTCCAATTGTTTTGCAAAATTTATTGATTAAGATTTTATATTACACTTTCAACTAATAATCAATATAATTTTTATTAAAGAAATTTTAATTTAGAGAGTATTTTGTCGAATCTAGCTAGTTTTACAAGACATTGTTTAAACTCTTAGAGGTTGTTTAGGAACAAAAATGTTCTCAAGTATTTTTGATACTCTCAAATTCAACCTTTTCTCTCTTATCAAAAAATAGAAAATATCTTAATTCAAATTTTTTCATTATTATTCATATATATTCTAAGATATTCTATCTAAACAAGCCTTAGAAGCAATTATAATTATTATTGTAAATAAAGTTGTATAAATAACCTACACATTATGAAAATAGTGGATCATTGTCTCTTCAAAGGATCATACAAAAACATTTTAAGAATACTCGAAAATTAAATGTTGCTATTTATAATTTTTACATTATATATTAAACTAATAATGTCAAAAGAGAAGTGTATTCTTAGAATGAAAGTATTTCAAATAATTATTAAGTGTGATACTTTTTAGAATTAATAATAACATAATATCTATTTAATACTTTTGATTTTTCTTATTGAGTTAATTAGTTTTTTTAATTGAATATTTATTTTCTTTTTAAAAAAATCCTACTTTGAATTTTTTTTTGGGGGGTCTCCTTCCATTAGGGACTTTAGACAATCGTCTAATTTGCCTAATAGAAGAGCCAGGCCCGATTAAGAGCCACATTTTTTATAAAACAGAGAAGAATGCTTCATTTAAGCAGACAAGAGAGAGGAGATAAGGTTGCTGATAGCCATTTTAGCATCGCATAATTAAAATTTCCTTGGAGATTTTAGTTTTCCATTGTAGAAGCCCCTGTGTACATGGGCTCTGCCTAGTTGCTTTCAATCAATAAAGATTATTACTTATAAAAAAAAAAAAGTTTTCCATTGTAGAAGTACCAGCCATATTTTGTATTAATGAGAAAATTGAGAGAAAGGAAAAGTGCAAGTCTGAAAATGGCCAAGGAAAGATTTTATGTAGGCAAGATTTGACGTTAATGAGAAGTTACTGCAGATTGCAATCAACTAATGCCTTTTCTGTTTACATCTCGCTTCTCTGGATGTTTGAAGCAGCGGTTGTTTGTTATTATTGTCAGTAGACGTGGTAAAAAAAGAGGAACCTAGACAATGAATGGCAAAATCGTTATGGAAAAGAGAAACTTTTTTAATCTGCATTTTGTTATCTAAAGATTGTTTTTTTGTTTTTGTTTTTTTGTTTTATGGTGTCATTAGCTTTTTACTGGGACAGTGGTTTCTGTTGACATTTTACATTATATGAATTATCACTAAACTGACTCTTGTCCATTGTAATTTGTAAACTTTGTTTATGGTTGTATCTGTTTGGCTTGTAGATTGTTATATGCTAATTTGTTTGGTCAGCTCTTTCTGTTCTATGCCTTCAGATCCTTGGGAGATTCAATCGTGCTCGTGCAGCCCAACTAACACTCCCTCACTTTGTGTGCCAGACACCCCTGTTTATGCCTGTGGGTACGCAAGGTCAGGGTTATACAATCTTATTCCTGTGGGTAGGCATTTTGATTGATTGTTTTTTGGTACAGCAGTTAAAAGTAAATACTCATACATGCATATCTATACATATCCATGAACGTGAGCAGAAATGGTTGTTAGCTTCTGGTCTATACAAGATTCTATAACATTACTAGGGTTTTCTGTTTACAGGGACTATCAAAGGGTTGGCTACTAGCCAGCTTGAAGAGATTGGTTGCCAAATAATACTGGGAAATACATATCATTTGGCACTTCGTCCTACTTCTGAGCTTATTGATGAATTGGGGGGTCTTCACAAATTTATGAACTGGCCCAGAGCATTGCTTACAGATTCTGGTGGCTTTCAAATGGTTGTCTTAAAGATACAGTATCTCTTTATGAATCTAAATTGATTCTATTTTTCTTTGTCATCCCAATAAAAAAACAAGAAAAATTGTCCTCTGTCATTGATAAGTTACTGAAAGATTAATAGTGAACTCCAATAGGAGCTTCTCTTGAAGCAATAACGCATTGATCTAGTTGCCACTGGAGCTACAAAGGATTATCTAAATTGATTATTTTATGACGATAAGCTCCAATTACATCATAAGAATTACAAAAAAGGGTTCTTTTTCTTTCATATATTTATAGTATTGTCGTCCTTTTTTTTTTTAGAATTTCTACGATTACATAGATTATATCTATTTGCACAAATACCTTGCTATATGTAGTTTTGATTCTTGCTCTTAATATTTGTGAAAGCTGTGGCACATAGTTTCAGTAGCCTACTTTTCATATCTGCTCACCTTTTTATGTTGTTAAATACTGTTACACATCAATTATCATTAAGAAGACCCTAAATGCATTGACATGCGAATTGATTAAAGTTGTCATATGAAAAAGTATTACAATAAAAAAATATTGCCTAAGGCAGTGAAACAGGCATGGTGATTTGTAGAAAAGGATATGATCCTACTAAACAGGCATGGTGATTTGGTGACAAAATTATCAGTGCTTAATCAATGCATTTTTTTTTTTGATAAGTAATTAAGATTTTATTCCGAAGAAATAGGCATAAGCCTTAGTACACAAGATGTATACAAAAGGAAATGCCTACATCTATCAAACAAGGAAAAGAAATCCCCCAAACTCCCAAACACTAAAACAGAAACTGGTATGAAGTTTAACCCAAACTCCCAAACACTAAAACATAAACTGGAACTCATTAACCATAACAAAATATTTAACCCAAACACCCAAAGTACTCAAGAAAATGTCCCTAAGATCACTCAACGAGCTCTCTTTGTCTTCAAAACATTTTCAAATTCTTTCAAGCCAAATGCACCACATAAGGCAATGAGGAATCATTTTCCAAACAATTTTAGCTTTCTTGCAATTCTTAAAGCATATCCACCTAGCCAATAAACCAGTCACTTCTTTAGGCATAACCCATTGAAATCCGGTCCAGCTCAAAACTTCATACTACAAGAATCTAGCGACTTCACAATGAAGAAATAGGTGGTTAACGGATTCTCCATTTCTTTTACACATTACACACCAATCAGCAATGAACATACCTGTCCTTCTAAGATTATCTATTCTCAACACCTTGCCCCAAGATACCACTCAACTGAAAAAAGCAACCTTCAGAGGGACTTTTACTCTCCAAATATTTTTCCAAGGAAAGGCACAAGGATTATGGCTGGATAAATTTTTATAATAAGAAGAAACTGAAAACTGACCATTTGTAGCAAGAGTCCACACCATGCTATCCTCTCTATTAACTCAGATCTTGGAACTGTAAAGCTGAACTAGCAATGTTTGAACTTCATCCACTTTCCAATCATTGACATCCCTCTTGAAAGCAACATTCCAACCAAGAATATTATTACCACAACTATGAGCATTAGAAACTGCAGCATTCTGGTCCTTTGCAATCCTAAATAAAGCTGGAAATTGAATCTTTAACATGGAATCAATATGTTTGTAGAAATGGATTTACTTATCTTATTTATTTCCTTTTTAGTTTTAGCATTGATGGGATTTTTTATTTTTATTTTTAATTTTCTCAGTTTTGGAGTGTCATTTTGATGTTGCTACCCAAATGTAAATGTGATAAATTTAATTTAGTTTGTTACTTCTTGTTGGTCACATTCTTTATCAGCAACTCCAGTCTAATAATGTCTACAATTAAAAGTTCATAATTTAGTTTCCTGTTGTTTTTCAGGTGTCGTTGTTGCATTTAGCTGATATAACAGAAAAGGGAGTTACATTTCAGGTGTCTTTTCTTTTTTAACTTTTCTTTTTGTTTTAATTTATGATCTTGGTGAAGTTTGCTATGTTTTATATTTTTTAAGCCAATGGTTTACTAGATGATAGTTTATTTTGAAGTGAAACTTTCTAAGGACCCAACAAACCATCATCTCTTCTCTTGAATTTATGTATGAAATCTGTTACGATTTAAGATCTAGAAGTAACATAATACATGGGTGTAACCTCACTATTAAGATGAATTGTTTCAGGATTTAAGAACTGTTGAATATATCCACTTTTTTTTTTTCTTATACATATCTTATGTTTTATTATTAAATGCACAAGTCTAATATTGTGTCAGCAGTATATGTTCCTTTTTTTCAAATACGCACAATTTTTCTTTTTCTTTTATATGTCTTATGTTTTATTATTAAATTCACATCTAATCTTGTGTCAGCAGTACATGTTCTTTCTTTCAAATATGCCACCCCTTTATTGTGTTGAATGCTCTATAGAATATTTATTTCCCCTTGGTTTTGGAAACTAATTCTCTGTAGAACTTTGTTACTTCGCTGCAAAATTCTGATTTAGGTTTCTTGCTTTCGCCTATTTATGCTCGTGTCATGAATAATTGGAGTGTACTACTGTTTTGGTGTTGCTTGTAACTGAGGCTTCATTTTCTTACTTCAGTCACCAGTTGATGGAAAGCCCATGCTCCTAACACCTGAGGAATCAATCCAAATCCAAGTAGGTACTTCCATTCTGATTGTTTATTGTTAACCTGTGGGCATTGATTTTATTTTGTAGAAGTCGAGTTTCTTGTTGAGTCTTTGATCATGTGGAATCCGTGACCATGTTTTTTTTAAATGTCATCAAGAACGAAACAGAATTTGTGGGCTTTTCATGTTATAGCTCACATAGTCGATTGCCTTTTTTTATTTTTTATTTTATTTTTTCTGCTGCAACCCTGGTATTTGATTCTGTAGCTATTGGGGATGCTCCTTCTCTGGAGGGCCTCCATGGAAACTCTGAGACTTTGTTTATTGGCTTTGTCTATAACAATTTCTGTTAATAGTTCTTTCGATCTTTAATCTCTTGGCAAGGTTTTGAATGTTACCTAGAAAAAGGTAGTGAATCTCTCTCTCTCTCTCTCAAGAGTTTCTTCTCTGATACTTATAAAAAACAAATGAAGATTTTCTTCTTTGAAGAGAAGCTAGTGGAGAAATTTCAACCGGAATAAACTAATGGTATGGAAATTTAATGAATTGGCACAATTGCTAACCTAATTAATATATGGAGAACTGCTAATCTATGTTTTTATTGTACTGATAATGCATAATAATTACTTATTAAAAAAATAAAGACTATAATAATTGGTGAATATCCAACTGTAACCGAATATGGTGAAGGAGGTCGGTAGGGGGTTTCTAGTCAGTCCCTAAGGGTATGAAGGCCTGGGTTAAATTTATTTTCGAGTTGCGCAGATTCGCTGCTCTATTTCCTCGTAATCATGGAGATGGGTCATTTGGGAAAAGCTAAAAGAGTTTATCTGCTCTGGAGAACAACAATATGGAGCTGAAGCAAAAAGACCCGAGTACAGCCATGGTGGTGAGGCGGTTATATGCAGAATCTCTGAAGATGGGTCATGTTTCGGTGACTTAGTTTGATAAAAGGGGGCAAGATTATCTCGAAAGCCCAAAATGCTTTTGTTCAGGGCTGTCAAATTCTTTATTTTATCTTTGCTTAGATAGTAGATTGAAGTCGGGTCAATCTGGAATTTTAGTGAAGTTAGATATGGAAAAGGCTTTTGACCATGTCAATTGAGATTTCCTTCTTTATTTACTTGGGAGAATGGGTTTTGGAGAAAAGTGGTGCTCATGGATCCGACATTGTATTTTGACAACTAGATTTTATATCTTGGGGAATGGATTTCCGATTGGTTTCTTCAATAGCTCCCGAGATTTAAGACAAGGAGACCCCCTATCCTCATTTCTTTTCGTCATTGTTATGAATGTCTTGAGTTATATGATTAATGGGGCTGTTTTAGGTGGCTTCATGTCGGGTTTCAAGGTTGGGAAAGTTGGTGCTCATGGATCCGACATTGTATTTCGATGGCTAAATTTTCTATCTTGGTGAATGGATTTCCAGTTGGTTTTTTCAATAGCTCCCGAAGTTTAAGATAAGGAGACCCACTATTCCCGTTTCTTTTCGTCATTCTCATGGATGCCTTGAGTCGTATGATTGATGCAGCTGTTTTAGGTGGTTTCATGTCGGGTCTCAAGGTTGGAGATGTAGCCCGTAATTGTATCACTATCTCTCACTTGCTTTTTGCTGATGATACTCTTATGTTTAACGATTCTAATCAAGATCATTTGCGTGCTTTTAGAGCTTTATTGCTGTGTTTTAAGGCCGTCTCTGTGTTTAGAATCAACTTCTCTAAATCTGAAATTGTGCATGTGGGTTCCATTAGCAACCCTCTTGATCTTGCCAACATTTTGGGCTGCAAAGTTTCTCCCTTGCCTATAAAATATCTTGGGCTCCCTCTGGGAGCCTCTCATAGAGCTGTATCCATATGGGATGGAATGATTGAAAAGATTGAAAAAAGGCTAGTAGGTTGGAAGAAGATCTATCTTTCGAAAGGTGGTAGAATCACTTTGATTAAAAGCATTTTAACTAGTCTCCCTTCCTACTTCCTTACTCTTTTTCCCATTCTTGTTGGGGTTGTGTAGAGAATTGAAAAAATTTATAAAAACTTCTTATGGGATGGGATTGGAGAGGAAATAAAATTTCACTTGGTGAGTTGGAACAAAGTTTGTGCACCGATGTCTTGCGGGGGCTTGGGAATTAGCAATTTTAGATTTTTTAATAAGGCTCTTCTTGGGAAATGGCTTTGGAGGTATGTCGTTGAGACAGATACATTTTGGAGGAAGATTGTGGATGCCAAGTACGGTAGTATGAGGGGTAATTGGTGTACAAATGAAGTTAAAGGATCCTTTGGATTGAGCCGATGGAAATCTATTCGTTTGGGTTGGAGCGATTTTGTCAAAAACAATAGATTTAAAGTGGGGGATGGGAGCAACATTCTTTTTTGGTATGATGTTTGGTGTGGTGATTCAGCCCTTTAAATTAGTTATCCTAATCTCTATCAGATAACTAGAAATAAAAGGGCTACTGTGGCTAATTCATTTCAGATTTTAAACAATTTGCTACATTGGAAAGTGGTGTTTAATAGGGATATTCAGGATTGAGAGCTTTGCGAAGCTTCTGATTTCCTTGTTAAGTTTTATGATATGAAGATTGACTCTTCTAAGGAGGATAAGATGTTGTAGATTCATGACTCTAAATCCATTTTTTCAGTTAAATCCTATTACAAAGTGCTGAATTGCAAGGGCGATAATGCTTTTTCTTGGAAATACATATGGAAATCTAAAGCCCCTAGTAAAGTCACATTTTTTAGCTGGTTAGTCTGTCTTGAGAAAATTCTAACCATTGATAACTTGAGGAAAAGGGGGCTGCTTATTATTGATTGGAGTTTTATGTGTAGGAAAGCTGGGGAGCCATCTCTTCCTGCATTGTGATGTGGCATTAGCCTTGTGGCATGAAATTTTCAATAGGGCTGGTATTGCTTGGGTTATACCTTTTTGTGTGGTAGATTTTTTGGCAAGCTGGAACACCTTTTTAACTCGTGGAAGCAGTGCAGATTTTTGGAGAGTGGTCCCTTTGTGTTTATTTTGGTGTTTATGGTCCGAGAGGAATGAAATGTGTTTTGATGATTGTGAACGCTCTTTTGGGACATTTAGGGACTTTTTCTTTAGTACTTTCAATTTTTTGGGTGCACAACCTTGTAAGAGAAGAGATTTCTTGTAATGTCTTGTCTTAGCTTTCCTTTCTAGCTTGTATCTAGGTTTTCTTTCTTGTACACTTCCTGTGTACCTGGTTTGGCATATTTATATGAATAAAATTCTTATTACCTATAAAAAAAGGGAAGTAGTGAAAGGGGTCTGCAGCCTCTACAGATTGCGCATAGACGTATTCCAAGTCAGAAAAGGTTTGACTCCTCTGAAAGCTTAAGAACGGTTTCTTACGAAACAAGGGACGGTTTTGGTCTTCCCAATGGCATGCACTGTACATTGAAAGATATGCCTAACTATCTTGCTGAGTTGAAGGCAGTGGTTGCTATTTTATTAGCAAAATTGGATGGGTTAGGCATGTTAAGAGGTGGTAAGGGGGCTGCAAGGCCCAATCAGGGGGAATCAAATCACAAGTCATTTACACAAAAGAGCAGGCTTGGCGTGTTAAGAGATGGCCATATCTTATAAAAAAGAAAGTTGGGTTTTGGTCCAATTTTGATATCCAGATCCAGGAGAGTGCGGTGGGTCAAAAGGAGAAGTGGGTCATCTATATTTGAAGTGGATTCTACATGAGGTATTGGCTTAGAGATGGCCAAACACCCCTTCCCCTACCAAGGGTGTCACGAAAAAGTTCACTGACAAGTGAAGCACCCCTTTGTCAATGTTCTCTTCTTCGAAGTGACAGCACCTACAGTGTGAGGTATTGATGAGTCTTGCAGGAGTTTCTGGGTTTTCCATTGACCCAAAACTTCAAATGGTGCACATGGCTCCACTACCCATGGCAGAGGGAACCAATTCCTAGATACCTCTTCAGGCACCTTGTGGGTCGACACATAGCTTTGGCAAAGTAGGTGAAAACATCAATGGCGCTATGGAGGATATGCAAGATTGAGGAACTGATGTGGAGGAAAAGATGGGGCTTTCATTGGTGCCTTGTGAGGAGGAATATTTAAGGCTTGACCTACAATTGGGAGCTGAGTCTGCAGAAGACGTCCACCTGATCTCTCTTCCACTGGTTAACATTATAGCCAATTCATCATCAGATTGGGTTTTGAAAAAGGTAAACAAGATACAACAGCGTGGGGACTACATGTGGAGGATTTAAGGATCAATGCACAACACTACTCAAAGCAGTAAAGGCGGGTCACGTACTTGGTATGAGTTCAAGACCTAGGAATAACAGAGAATTAAAGAGTCTTACCTGGGCAATCAACTATGATACTAAGGGAGGTAGTCCAAGTTGAGGAAGGATCAGAGGGAAGACGGAATCAATTGATATTTCTAGTCTCCTTTGGAGTTTACAAGTATTGAGGGCTGTGTTGGGGAATTTACAGCGGCTTGGTGTATGGGCAAAACCTGGTTAGGTGGGATAGGCATGGGTGCACTGGTGGTAGTTTGGTGAGAGCTCGCTATAGGCGCATCTCTGGGCTTGGGCTTTGTTAGGATCTTTTTTCTAGATGGGCTTTATGTTTTTACCTTTTATCTTTTTCTACAACCCAACTAGGTGTTTCTCTTGTACACATCTAATATACTTTGCTACACCTAGTGGTACTAATAAATTTTGACTTAAGGAATAAAAAAATATATTTTCCTCTTTCTTTTCATTTTTGGCCCTAGGGGGAGGGGATTGAAGCCTACCTTTTTGGAATATTTTGATTATTTGCTTATAAAAAAAGGAATCATTTGATGATTTGAATATACTATTCTTTTCTCAAGATTTTTTGTAGTAAATATAATCTCCCCCAAAACTCACCAAGTGTGAACTATGTACGATGTCAAAATTTAAAATCTAAACAGAAGTACAAAATCCAACAGTCAATATTTTTGGTTAGTGCTTGCGTGTCTTTATATTCAGGGCATTTTTGACAAGAAATTTTGTTTAATACCCACTGCATAAACACAACATATGTTTTTCCTCTTTATTATTAGTGTTATTGTTTTGATCATCATCATCGTCATCTCCTTTTAGTAGGCCACTCTTAGCTTTTATTAATTTGCTAAATAAAAGGCTTTGTATCTTCTTTGTGTAGGCCATTGTTAGCTTTATTATTCCCAGTGTCTATGACCTCAAACTCCAAAGGCTTGAGTGCTAAAGCATTGGTTTTGTTCTTTGAGTAGATCATTCTTGACTGCTTCATGTGTCCTTATTTCTCCCCATCAAATTATGCAGAACAGAATTGGAGCAGATATTATTATGGCTCTTGATGATGTCGTGAGAACAACCATTACTGGCCCACGTATAGAGGAAGCCATGTATCGCACTCTTAGATGGATAGACAGGTGCATAGAAGGTAAGCCCATTACTCCCCAGTGGCATCATACCTTACTGCACGAAGGAATGAAAGCATCAACCAAAAGGGTTGTAAATCTATACTTCAGCAACCTTAGTTTTTGAATGTAGCAGTGTCCGCCATCCTTCTAGAACTGGCTAGCCTTCTAAACCTAAAAGATCTTACCTAAGGTTCATTGTGACATGCTATGCCTGCTTTGCTATTTAATTGATTGGAAGCTTTACCCTTTAGGCAGGATACGATAGCTAGGATGGTGAACTTGTAATAGTTATGATAGATTAATAGAACATGTAGCAGTTATGCATCAGTAATAAAGATAGGGGGGTAGCTGGCATTTTCCTCTTTTCCAAATCCCCCGGACTTTCATGGATTTTCCAAGAATGTTTTTTGCTTGCATCTAGCATTTATATAAACGCACCGGTTTTTGTTGATTTCTGGTTAATATTTTCAATTAGGAAAAATATAAAATCAGGATGTGGTGTAGAAGTGGTCTGTACAGCTCCAATCACACCACCATGCCATGATTCTACTAGTTCTATAATAAACTAAAACCACACCAAATAAAATCTTTTTGAAAGGAAAATTCTAAGGCCTTGTTTGTTTTCACAGATGAGATGAGATGAGTTTAGTTGAGCTTAAAAGTTAAAAGTTGAAATATTGTTAGAATATATATTTTTAATCTTATTTTTGTTTTGGGATTTGAAAAAGTTAATTTGTTTATGTTATTTTGTATGGAAATTTGAAAAAATTGTAATGATTAGTTGAGATGAGATGAGATGAGTTGAGTTGAGAGGAGTTGTGAAAACAAACTAGACCTAAAACCCTAGAACATGAACCCTCAAATTTTAAAAACTCTAATGCTAATTATTTTTAAGAGCTTTTTTATCCCTATTTTGGCCGTCACTCGAGTGGCAGCCACCACCCCGAGAGGTCCCCGGGAGTTTGCCAGAATCTGGCAACAGGAGTTCACCAGATTCTTGTTGGCATCAACCACCATTAGTTTTTTAAAACAAAAAATTATGCATTTTGATTGTGTGGGTGAGTATATTTTGTCAATTACATTTTCATTGTCCCAACTCTTGATGTTTCTGATTCAATATCATTCTTGCTGGATTGGTTCCTGTAAGCAGCTCACAGTAGACCACACGAGCAGAATTTGTTTGGTATTGTACAAGGTGGATTGGACCCCGTGCTAAGGTGAATCCCAATTCAACGTCCAATCTTCTTTCTTCATCTTTTTTTTTTTCCTGGCTGAGCTATGTATCCTTAATATCTCTCTGTTCTGTTTCTTTACCAACTTGTTTAATGTCATAATATTCTAATCAGGGATATATGTGTTAGAGGCTTGGTCGATCGTAATTTACCCGGGTAAGTGTATATTATTTATAGTTAGTGGCTGATTCTTCTAGGTTTAAGCCCGGCAGTACTTTTACTCCATTGTTTTCATGGTAACTCATAAGTATTCAAGGGTGGTTTGGAACCACGGCTGTTTCTTTCAACATTATTTCAAAATCTTTGGACTGTGTCTTAAAGTTTTGAAGAAAGCATTTTAGAGCTCTCTTTTGTTAATTTTTCTAAACTTTAAAATAATGTATTTGAAGCTCTCTCGGTATATCTTATGCCACCTCTACATAAATAATTTCACATTTTGTGCCTTAACAATATTTGTTCAATGCTTGCCGTTGACTTTAAAGCTTGAAGAGTTTTAGTTTGAAGCAAATTGAATTTGAGACAAAGCTTTCCCTCTTTTTTTGCTCTTTTGTAGTTTTTCCTCTCCCTCTGATTTTTTATTTTTTGTACGTTTGCAATTTATCAGTGTTTACTATCTTTCAGCTTGTGATCAGCTTTCTTTCAATCATTTTAGATATTTTCTTTACATGCTAATATGAGCACATACTCATGCTAGTATGAGCACATACACATGCTAATATGAGCACATACACATGCTTATATGAGCACATTCACTTCATTCACAAGTGATCACTTTTCTTTAACTTATTGCTGTCGTGGTTCACTGATCAAGGAATTATATTAACTGAGTTTTACTCTTGTGACAGCTATGCTATTGGAGGCCTTGCAGGAGGTGAAAGTAAAGATTCATTTTGGCGTGTTGTTGCTCAGTGCACTGCTGCATTACCTGAGGATAAACCACGATACGTTATGGTGCAAATTTCCTTCTTGAAATCAGCCTATGTTCTCCAGACATCTTGATTTCTTGTGAACTGAGTGGTTCTTTTCATATTTTTAATGTCATACTATCTGCTCATATCTTTCAGGGTGTCGGTTATCCACTGGATATTGTAGTTTGCAGTGCTTTAGGGGCTGACATGTATGACTGTGTTTATCCTACTCGTACTGCTCGCTTTGGCACAGCTCTTGTACCTGAGGTGATAGCTTTGTCAACTACATAAATTGTTCTTCTACAATATTCTGGATATTTAAATTTTCTAATCCTCTATTGATCCAAAATTCTCTCTATACTATTACTTTATATATGAATCGTACATATATTCAACTGGTACCAAACCCATAGGTGCAGGGTATTCACAACTGTACCATGATCCATCTTTAACATTAATATATCTCCTTTCTAACCCCATAGCCGGCACTTCCTTTCTAAACCTTTATTTGGTCTAATATCTATTAAAAGATATAAATATCTCTGTACATAGTTGCCCATCAACTCCAGCCATCTATGAGCTATTAGTGCTTATAATCTTGTAATTTAATATCTTTTACATCCTGTATTTCTGAAAATAATACAGGGAGTGCTGAAGCTAAAACATAAGGCAATGGCTGATGATAATCGCCCCATTGATCCTACTTGCGCTTGTATGGTGTGCTCATAACTGAAACTCGTTGGTTGTTAATTAGGAATGTATATATTATAGTTATAATACACGTCTGCTTTATTCTATTTCTTTCACCATAGGTCTGCAAGAACTATTCTAGGGCCTACATTCATTGTCTTGTTACAAAAGATGCCATGGGATCTCAGCTTTTGTCATATCACAATCTGTACTACATGATGAAGGTAAAAATATAAAGTTTTTGTATAATTTTCATTTATATATTTTTTTATAATTGAAATTGACTTTCTTAAAAAAATGCAGCTTAGCCGAGATCTACACGCATCCATAGTCGAGGAAAGGTTTCCAGAGTACGTTTTTTCTCTTGCTTCTCACTTTCCCTTTTCCTTCTACATTCTTAGTTCCTTCTACATTCTTTCTGAATTAACCCTTGTTTAGTGTATAACTTTATGCTGATTTATATGCTTTGCAGTTAAAATTCCTCTCGTGTATCTCTTTGGTGTTGACTAATTTAATGTTCTCCTTAATCTTATTGTAGGTTTGTATGCACTTTTTTGCTGAAAATGGTATATCTCTTGGCTTCCTGCATTCAAATTGGACCTTTTTCTAATCTCTAGTAAATATCAAAAAATACATCCATTAATAATCCTCCACTCACAAAACACACACACACACACACACACACACACTCACTGTTGGGGGTACTTACATCCTTTTTACTTGATAATCTGTTGAGTTGATTGTCAGACTTCTATTGTCTTGGTTGTAATCACAAGTGTAGGTCTTATTTCTTTTTTCTATTTCAAAATTTTCCTTTTCTTTTGTAATAGGAATTGGGACTTATTTAAGTTTCTCTTGTTTGCCTAAATATTTGGAAGTCCTAGTCTGAACCATCATACTTCAGTGCCATAGGCAATTCTGTGGCCCAAGCACATATATCTTTTCTTCTCTTTTCTTTTAAGAAGCTGATGGTACTGCAGTTTCACTCTGGATATATGGCTTCTCTCTAATTTCTGATTTCTTGGTGCTCAATTAAAATTGCTATTCTTGGTTGTCAGACTCTATTTTTTCTTCAAGCCTCTTTCTATCACTTAGATTTACTGCTTATTGTCGTATCATTGTATAACTATTTATCTAATTGTTGAATTGGCCATCTGATGAAACATTTAGGACATAACTCTTGAGCCTTCTTATCCCTTTATTGCCTTATAGTTTCCTGAAGGTAACGTCCCTGAATGGGTATGCAATGCCATGGAGGTTGCTGGAATTGATATCTCTTCCTGCTGTGCTTCCTTTCCATCATCTCAAGATTTAGAGTCATAAAAGATACCCAAAAGGAGGTATGCTTATATTGAGTTCGACTTGAAAGAAGTTCAGGAGAAATCTAACTAATAGATTATGACACGGTGCGGCATAAATTTTGTAGCCCATTTCATGCTGCTTCACACGGACTTATGCCCCAAAGAGAACATTTTTTGTAGTGTCTTGTTGAATTTATTTAGTACGCACACCTCGAGATTAATTGTCATCACTTTCATTTCAACTTTGAGGCCTCAAAGTGATAAAAAATTTTGTTTAATGGAGGCTAATTTTGTTGCTCGCTTCTTTCCTCATCGAGGCAGGCATGGTTTACTCGAGTAACCAGGTATGTTGCTAGATGTATTAATGATTATAAGGTTTGAAAATCTGGTATGATTGAGAATTGGAAGGATAAAATTTCAAACAAGAGTTTGTGAGAAGTTATAGATAGCAAGGAATTGGTTACATTCCTTTAGATTAGAGAATGTCACTGAAAAAGAACAATGGCATTAGCTGTAGGCATACTGCATTGAGATCTGATTCAAAGGCCTGTAGATATAGGATGAAATCAACAGAATAGATGCCTTTGCTAGCCTTAGGGGGAGAAAAAAAAAATAGTATAAATGCTTTTGTTGTCTTTTGAAAAAAATAGTATCAATACCATGTATTCATACACATTGGTATGCCATAAGATATGTTCTGGAAACCCACGTGTCCAACAAAGCCAAAAGGATAAAAGTCATGTGTCCATGTCTTGTGGCTTTTTAAGAGTATGAATTCCACAATAACAAAGCCACTTTGCATTTTGAAAAGTCTTATCTCTACTTTTAGGCACAATATGTAGACTAGAGCACTTTTCCACCCAGTCTTCCCTCTCCTCCTTTGGACTGTTTAAGCCACTTGGGGTTGGATGAGTTTGGCCCCACCCACAGGTCAATGTAACATAGCTCTCCCTCCCATCCCATGATCCATCTATCTATCATTTCTTGAATATTTTCCTTTTTATTGATGTAATAATTCTTTGTATCAACATATTGGCGAATTCGACTCCATTCTTATCCGAAATCTTGTCATCTTCAATCATACTTTTCGGTGTGATACATTTTAAACCACTTGTATTGCATGATCGGGGATTACAAATTTAAAATGAAAAATAGAACGAGTTCATATATCGCCATTTAGTTGAGATTTTATCACAATGTAAAGTGAACTCGAGGGTCGAACTTATTGAACACCTAATTCATCTGAAACCACCAAGAGTTATTATTTTTGGCACAGGGTGTCCGAACATTGTGCCAATTAATCTTGGAAGTGCACATGCTTTCGGTAAGGGGTTTTTCGTAAGTGTATCTTAGTTAATTCAAAGGAAAAAAAAAATCCCTCAGATCAAATATCAAATGGCCTTTAGAGATGATTTGCATTCAAGGGAATTTGAACTTTAGATCTAGAGGGAGTATACCCATAAATCTAAGGTTTTAATCACTTGAGTCAACCTGTAGGGATTAATTCATTTAAAATCACCAAAAAAAAAAAAAAGGAATTGTGATTGAATACACGTCATTGAAAAATGTCATTAATACTTATAGGCTGCAATTTAGAACCCTATGTGATTCTTAGTCAAGGGAACTTGATAATTATTGAATCATAAAAACATAACGAATAATGAAAGTTGAGCCCTGGCCAAGCCACCACTCGAGATTAGAGAGCAACTTGATCTATATCAATCCCCTCTACTTGAAGATTACTCATGATTGGGTTAAAGACTGAAAAAAGCTACCTCGTGGAGAGAATGATACTTCAACCCTCCATGTGTTTCATTAATTAAGAATAATGATTAACTCTTAAGAAGTAACTTTACAGAAGTTTATCACTTAATTAAAAAAAATATTTAATTAACTCCTAAAAATTAAAGAATGTAACCAAGACAGAACTTGAGATCAATTGCAACTTCTCAAAAACTGTAGAGCATATATTTTAAGGAAAAATGATATACATATCATCATTTTCACAATCTTTTCCACGACAATATCTTTAATGAGCGACATTATTTTTAAAGTAACTTTAAAAAATAATTTTTAATTTTTTTTTTATAGAAATACTTGGTTCATTTTATTTGGATGAAGAGATGATTTTATTTTATTTTATCTCATCTCAATATTTAAATATTACAAATACAAATACTTTTTAATTTTTAATTTTTTAACTTTTTTATCTAATCATTATTAAATTATTACAGCATTCCCAAGCTTTTAAACAAAACACAAAAAACATTTTACCTTTTTCAAATCTAAAAAGATATTAAAAATTATATTATAATAATATTTCAACTTTATAATATTTTTATTAAACATCTTCCCACATTTTCTAAAATCTCAAAAAATATTTTAATTCAAACCATTTTATTATTGTTCATAAACTATCTTATTATGCTTTACAAACGATGTCTGGTTTTGATACAGAAATGATTGCATTTCATCATTATAATTTTCTTAATTTTCATATAAAATATAATAAATAATTTAACTTTTTTAAATATTAAAATAATAACAATATTAAAATTAATATTTTAATAATATTTTATTTAATTTTTAACTTTCATTTAAAATTAAATCTCATCCCACTATCTAAATAGAAAATAGAACATTCAATTTATTTTATTTTAATTTAGGCCTCATTTAAATTGGAGAGTGAGTTGAGATCTGATCTGATCTCTATTTTATTATTACATTTTTTTCAATTTTTTTTTATAAAACATAAATTTAAATACAGTTTTTTTAATTTCAATACATATTTTTTTAATTTTAATTCACTTTTTTTAAATTTTTAAATAATAATATTAAAAATAAACTAAATTTATCTTTAACTCATTTTATTTTTCCTTTCGAACAGGATTTTACTGTTTAAATCCGTACGAATATTTCTGTTCAATTTTTTTCTCCCCATGGGGAAATTGGGTAAAAATCTATGGCAGCTACAATGCTCGAGGTTTGTACAATTTCCAGTCCGCTCCTCTTTTATTGATAGTTTATAGTAGGGGTCTCTTTTTCAAACCAAGAACTTGCTCACAACTCTCCTGTCCTTTAGCTCTGTAAAACATTGAGTGACTTCAAATTTCAAAACATACGGCTGTAAAGGTAAACATTATAGTAATGCAGCAGCTCGATAGCTCAGATTCTTTGGGTGCTTTGATCTCATTCTGTCCACCTAAAGGTAAACAAAATTCATAAACAAATTCTTGTGATTAGTAGCTTAGTTCTAGATGCAGCATAGCTTTCATTAATATTTCAGACCTGCGACAAGATTCTGCCTATGATTGCTGTTAAAACTGTTTTTGGGTTGTTTCAATTTCCAAAGACATCAAAACCCTGAATTCATGTTACCCAAAAATCCAAGTTTTTTAGGTGTTTTCGCCTTTTTATTTGACACAACTTCCGCCATTGTTTATGCAGAAAAGAAAGATCAAGAGCAGAACACAAATGGTTACGGTGCAGAATTCCAGGCAATGCTGGATAGGATAAACCAAGAAGATTTGGGGAACGAAAATGGCCTGATCTTGGAGAAGAGACAGCGGCTGAGCTTGGAACAGGTGAAGGAACTGGAGAGAAACTTCGAGGTGGAGAACAGGTTAGAGCCAGATCGAAAGGTGAAATTAGCAGAAGATTTAGGGTTGCAACCACGGCAAGTTGCAATATGGTTCCAAAACCGAAGAACACGTTGGAAGACGAAGCAATTGCAGAGAGACTATGGCGTTCTTAAAGCCAGTTATGATGCTCTAAAGCTTGACTGCGACAATCTTCAACAAGAAAAAGAAGCTCTAAACTCAACGGTATATGAATGAAGTCTCATTTTGGAAAATTCCCTTAAAACTTAACTTGAATTTTGGAAACTCTTTCTGGGTTCTTGGATTTGCAGTTGAGAGAGTTGAAAGAGAAGCTCCACAGAAAAAGTACAGAGAGCAATCACTGTGCAGAAGATCAAGAGAATTCCAAAGATGGGTCGTCATCGGGTAGAGTTTCTAATGGAGTCGTGAAGGAAGAAAACGAAAGCAACGCGATGTTCTCTATGTGTTTAATGAATGGCGGCTCGTCTTCATCCTCAAACTCAATGGTGGATCCGTTTTGGTTTTCTGAATCCAGAGAAGTTGCAGATAAAACATACCAACCTCAACCTGTGAGGATGGAAGAGCAGAGCTTATTCCTTATAGAGGAGTCTTGTAATTTCTTTTCAGTTGATCAAGCTCCTACTCTTCATTGGTACTTCCCCGAGCAGTGAAATTACCAGTTCAGACTCAAACTTCAAAGTTGCTAAATTGATAAATTCCACATTTGCATGCAGGATGCGTCTGTTTATTTAATATATTTCTACAGATATAATACGAATCCCTATTTCATCCAGTATCATAATAAAGTTTTAAATTTTGAATTCTAATTTTACACTCTATGCGTCTACTTGTTAATGAAGAGTTTGATCCGCATCCAAAGTACTTGATGTCTATCAATGAAAACAGACTTTATTACAAGGAAATACTTTATTATAAAAAAAAATTATATAAAAAAAGATTATAAATAAATATAATTTAATATAGTAAGTCAGATTATAAAATTATTTTTTATTATAAAATAAATCTAAGATGTCTCATAAAATTATATTATTATATAAAGTTATTTTTATATAATTTTTTGTATCAATAGCAATTTTCTTAATGCAAAATGCTGTAGCACGTAAAGTATGGAGTCTGGGAAGCTCTTCTCTTGGGAATTCGAAAAACAGATTGTTTGCACTGCGGATAAGCAAATTCGAGGCAGGGAGGTCTGCGTTGATAGAAGAGCCAGAGCCTAAAGGCTCGTCGGATGGCACATGTTTTCGGTTCTTGAGGCGCCCGGCCATCATCAACGCAATGCATGTGGTTGGTGAAAAGTAGATATTGACGCATAGCTAACACTTTGCATGACAATGACTGTTATTACAGTTGGAGTTTTTGGGATTGGGACAAGTTTTGGCCATACTTTTCAATCAGTAACAACATTTTCAGTAGATTATCTAAAATTAATTAAATTATTTAAAATTATATTTTAAAAGGTATAAATTTACATATTTATTAAAAAAAATTAATCATATTTAATTAAAAAAATACTTTTTATAAATAAGAAAATTAAAACTTTATCTATTAGACAAAAATTTAACTTTACTATTCACAAAAAATATTTTTATTTCATTTTTCTATTTTTATCCCTCAACTTTTAATTAAATATGATCAATTTTTTTTTATAAATATATAAATTTATACTTTTTAAAAGATAGATTTAAACAATCCAATAAAAATGCCCTAAAAGTAATTTATAGAAATACAAAAGTATTTGAGTAAGTCCGGTTTGAATTAAGAGATGTGATGAGTTAAGATAAAAATATTTTATTTTTTAATATTATTATTATTTTAAAATTTGAAAAAGTTTAATTGAGATTTGAAAAATGTGTATTAGAATTTGAAAAAAATATATAGAATTTATATTTTGTATAAAAATTTTAAAAAATATAATTATAAGTTTGAGATGAGTTTAGACGAGCTCGTCTTGTTTACAAATCCAAACTGATCCAAAAAGTACACCGTGAATACTTATCAATCACACTAATATTTAGGCACAAAATCATGCGTTCCTATTTGTTTGATAACTTTGCCATGGTATATAAGATATGTATTTTTTAGTTGAACTGTAGAACTCGTAATTTTTGGTGTTTGAAATTTGAATAGAAAAGTTGTTCCAAGACATTAATATCATTTCAACGTAATTGTAAGAATGTTAGTCACGCCAATATCATTAGGAATTCATGTATTTATTCAATCAATAGTCTATGCATTCAAATTTATAAGAAGTGTGTCAAGCCATGAGAGAAAGAGAGTCCTACTATGCCGAAGAGAAAAAAAAAATGGGTAGATCATGATGTTAGATGAAATTAGAATTATTCTTGCAGCTAGTTGATAAATAGAAACCTAGGGATTGGGATTGACATATGCATGATTATGATACAGCTCTTAGTTTTTTTCTTTTAAAATAAAGTAGAAGTGGGGGCGACCAATGTAGTTATTATTTTTGAGCGTGATCATAGGAGTTAATTTCCGTTGTGAAATATCTGATTTGAGTCATAATTATTATTCGATAGGGGATTCCATCATCACAACATCACAAAAACATCAGCTGGTCCAAAGCCCATTGGAGTTCAAAGGTCAAGTTTTACTATCACAAGTAGTTTCAGATTATATAATAACTTGACTCTTGACCTTGAAGTTATAGAATATTAACTCATACCAATTGAGTTACCACGTTGATGGTAACTTATAGTTAAAATTATAATTAAAATACTAATATATACACAAATTATTCCAATCTGAATAATCTTCACCATTTCTTATAATAAATTTTATCTTGATTTGTATTTTTGAGAAATTCCAATGCCATGAATGTGGAATCCATCAAATTGGCATTATCAGACCGATATATTCTCCTACATCAATAGGATATATACTTACGACGATAGTGAATGATATGATTTTATTTTATCGTTCAAACTATATATTATCATTTTTGGAGCTTGGACATCAGGCATATTTTGTTTATTAGGTAATAATCTGAAGAATCTTTTTTCTTGGCTTTTGATTCATACTTAAAAAAACAGTTTTTGTTGGAGTGCCTTTAGAGGTATGGGGCTATACCTCAAACTGTAGAGAACACCATTTTAGCAAATAGCAGCCCTTTTAGACTTGACTTTGGTGGGGGCCGGGCTTGGTACGACGAGAGTTCGTGCATACAAATATCTTTCATTGCCTACAGCACATTCTCGGAGTCATGATCTCGGCCTAAACGCAACCTTTTTCTCTTTTTTCTTTTTTGTTTTTTTCCATCAAATTGCTTTCACTTTTTCTTAGCAAGATATAAAAGGAAAAAAAAAAAATACTAATCACACTAAAAGGGTTACATGATCTTCGATCTTTATATAGGATTTAGACCCACGACCACTTTTTATATGTCATACCAGTACGCATATTTGGTTAAAGTTTGATTGAACAAGTCCAACCAATTAACTTGTTTACGACTTGTGAACAAATATCTATTTAAAGATCCTCTATATACTCTAATGTATAAATTATTGTTTTGAATTTCATATCCTAGTATCGCAGAGTATGAATTATTGTTTTGAATTTTATACCGTATTAATTGATACATACCATATCGAAATAATGGTTGATTTAAAATAAGATGTGTTTTGTACCGATTTAAATACCAGTCGTATCAGCTTGTATCGATCGTATTGGTCGATATTTTGACTATATTGATCGTATATGTACTGGCCGTACCAGATTTTGAGAGTTTTTTTTTCTTTTTATTTATTGTTATTTTTTTATTCTAATTCAGATTAGACTATTTATATATATATTGAAAATATTATAACTACAAACAAATTTCACAAACAAATGTCACAAAACATGTGTCACATTTTTATTTATTCCCTCTCTGTCTCTCTCTCTTCCCCCTTCCTTCCCCGACAGTTTTATCTTTTTCTTCTTCCACCTCTCAAGCTATGGTCTTGTTCAGGTACCGCTTTCATCTCTCTCTCTCTCTCTCAAGTTTTCCAATTCCATATCTACTTTGCTGTTTTGTCCAAATGCCTCTCACTTTTCCACTTCCATATCCACAAAAAGCTTTGAACAAGATGAAATGATATTTTGAATAGTTAGTCATATATTAATTTGAGAATTATATTTTCTTGTCATTTCTTGAACTAATTTCGGCAACCCAACAGAAATAACGAATTAAGAAAATGAATAATCTTTTTCAAAAAATGGGCTTTGGCTTTTGGGAAAATTAAAGAAGATGGTCGTCTATATAATAGTCAGTCACATGTTCTCTATCTTGCACGATTTCCCCTTGAATGGTTTTAGAGCTTTTTCTTTGGATTTTCTGTTGTGAAAAACTCTATGTACAACTCAAATCCCTCATTGCTTCTAAAATCTCACCCCAGAACGATGAGGTTGAAAAGACAAAATTTCCCCACGAAATCGAAGACCCACACGAAACCAAAGACCCATGGTAGAGTTCTATGGTTTTTAGCATCTATAAACAGCTCTAATGGCAGGTTTAGAAGAAAAAACCTGCTACCACATTCAATTTCATTCAAGAAGAAAACTTTATTTTCTCACAAATAGGAAAAAAGGGATAACAAAACAATAACTTCCAAATAATAGAATTAGAAAAGAGAGAGGAGTACCTGCACGCTTTTCTGTAAATAATAGCAATTAGAATGCTAAATCGGAAAAGAGATGGGTTGAACGCAAGTGAAACACTGTTAGAGAGAGATTGAATGAACGCAAAGGAGAGAGGTGACTATTCACGTTCTTGAAAAAAAAAATGACATAACATAAGTATCATATCAGTTTATAAAATATTTTTGCAAAATTTTTGTGTGCATGTAGTAACTCTAGTATATATTTATATATATAATTTATTTATTTATTGACTATTATTTTAAAATATAATTTATATCTATATACTATTCTAAAATAATACACCAAACGATATTAATATCGAAATATTTCGTTCCAATGTTTTGAACAATACGATATTCAAAACATTGATGTAAATTGCAGATGGATTGTTGTCTATTGTTGTGTATTTTAATTTTATTATTTATTTTATATTTTAATACTACTTATGTGGGTTAGACTTTCCTGTTATAAATAAGTGGACTAAACATAAATATTTAATTAAATAATGAAAAATATAAGGTTAGAATTTACACTCAGAATCTTTGAGCTGATATAACATGAATTTAATATTTATTTCAAAAATTTAAACAAATAAAAAGATTTAGACTTTATTATTAATTTTATATTTTAACAAGTTTTAATAAATTGCTAGCTTATCTAGTTATTTTTAACTTGAGCTCTACTATTTATAAGTTATTGTATGAAATATTTGCAAATTGTAATAAACGAACGAAATACAGCCGCCCCCTGTCCCATCACTAAAATTATGTGAATGACCCCACTACTATTATATTAAATTCTGCATAGTGACTTGTATAGTAACTTGCATAGTAATTTCAAAGCTTATAAATAGGGGCTTCAGTTGTAATGAAATTCGTAAGAAAATATAGAGAGAGAAAGAAAGTTTCAGTTCTTAAGAGTTTCAGAGAGAATTTCTTATTTCTCTTTTGCAATAGTAGTTTCTTTCTTTAGTTTTATAACACATTATCAGCACAAAATTCTACCAATACTGAAGCTAGTGGTCTTCTACTTCAAGTAAGTTTTTCAATATATTATTTACAGTCCTTGCGATAAATATTAAAGGTAATATTGCTAAATATTACTTGATAAAATTTTATTTTTATTTTCATGATAATGTGAATATATTTCTTAAATTCACAGATTTATTTTTGTAATATAATGTCAAATATTGAGATTTATTAATATTGACATTTTTGAAAAATGTTATTTATCTAAAATCCTTGATGAGATCTATTTGGATATGATGATGAACTTGAAAGATACAATCATAGAAGAAAACCATGTGTCCCTGAAGGACCGTGCTGTGTATCTCATGATGAAAAATCATCTTACTGTGTGAAATGAATTAAGAGAGTGATATAAGCACCAGAATATGTAATCCTCTCAAAAGATCATTATGATTTATTGCACCTGAAGTTGCAAGATTTTAAGAGTGATATTGAATATTCTGCACTATTTAAAATCAGCTCAATATTAAAATTATATAGTGAAAATGTCACTGATGATGATATATAAAAGAAGACATTATTTTTCATACCTCGAATGTGCTCCTGCAGTAGCAATATCGAGAGTGAAAGTTCAACAAATATTCTGAACTTTTGTTTTGTCTTTCAGTGATTGAGCTAAATAATAAGTTTTTGTTACACCAGTTACGTCCTATTAATAATATCGAATTTACACAATTTCTAGAAGTGAACGGTGCATCCTTTCAAAAGAATTAAGGGCGTAGACGTGGTAGAAAAATTATAAAAGTGTTGGTCTCAAAAGCGACAACACTAAAGATGATAAAATATATCGTATCACCAGAAGTGATCCAACTCAGAGAAGGGTAAAGACCCTCAGAATAATTCTTAATAAAAAGATGAAAATGTTTGTCATAGATGTAATATGACTAAACAGTAGTTACGTACCTGTTGTACGGCCAGACACTTAGCTGATTTATATCAAGCTTCTATTAAAGGAAAGAATAAAGTGCATGAAACAAATTTAGTAGAACCATTAGATGATTTATTAGATTCAGTAAATGTAGACGTTACTCATCTTGATGTATCTGATTTCTTTAATCATCCTGATGGTAGTATTGAACACTTAATTGGAGATGGAAGTGTTCCACTCAATTAATGTATTTTCTTTCTATCAGTAATAAAGTTTTGTATATTTTGTAGAATCATGGATCACATTAATGAGTTTTTTATCTCTGAGTTGAATGATAAAGATATATGTCTGGCTGACAGTGCTACAACTTACACAATTCTCAAAGAAAACAAATATTTTCAAAATATAACACTAAGTAAAGCTTATGTCCATACCATATTAGGTTCATCGGATTTAATTGGGGGCTCCGGAAGAGCTTATATTGTGTTGCCTAATGGCACCAAATTTTGTATTGATGATACTCTATTCTCTTCACAATCCAGAAGAAATTTATTGAATTTCAAAGATATACGTCGTAATGATTACCATATTGAAACGACCAATGAAGGCAGTAAAGAGCATCTTCTTATTACTAAAACAATATCGGGCCAGAAGCTCGTATTAGAAAAACTGCCTGCTCTATGTTCTGGATTGTATTATACAAAAATGAGAACAATTGAATCATATGTGGTAATGCACCAGAAGTGCATTAACCCTAAAGTATTTATGACTTGGCATGATCGCCTTGGACATCCGGATTCTATAATGATGAGACGAATTATTGAAAATTCGCATAGGCATCCCTTAAAGAATCAAAAGATATTTCTACCTAATGAATCTCCGTGCGCTGCATGTTCTCAAGGTAAATTAATTATTAGACCATCTCCCTCAAAAGTCATTGTTGAATCTCCATCCTTTTTACAAAGGATTCACGGAAATATATGTGGGCCTATTCATCCATCAAGTGGACCATTTAGATATTTTATGGTTTTAATTGATGCATCTAGTCGATGGTCACATGTTTGTCTTCTTTCCACTAGAAATGTTGCATTTGTTAGACTTCTTGTTCAGATAATTAAACTACGAGCACAATTTCCTGAGTATCCGATTAAGACTATTCGATTGGATAATGCAGGTGAATTTTCATCTCAAGTTTTTGATGATTATTGCATGTCAATAGGAATAGATGTTGAACATCCTATTGCCCATACACACACACAAAACGGTTTAGCTGAGTCTTTGATCAAAAGGTTTCAACTAATCGCTAGACATTTACTTATGAAATCAAGACTACCTGTTTCTGCTTGGGGACATGCTATACTTCATGCAGCATCTCTAATTCGTATTAGACCATCTGCATATCATAAATATTCTCCATTATAGCTTGCATTTGGTCAACAACCAAATATTTCTCATCTTCGTACTTTTGGATGTGCTGTATATGTTCCAATTGCACCTCCACAACGTAAAAAATGGGCCCTCAACGTAGACTTGGGATATATGTTGGTTTTGATTCTCCATCCATTATTAGATATCTTGAACCCCTTACAGGGGATATGTTTAAAACACGTTTTCAGGATTGTCATTTTGACGAATCAAATTTTCCGTTAATGGGTAAAGAAAAGTCGGTGCCTGAAACACGACAAGATATTACTTGGGATAATAAGACCCTGTCTCATTTTGATCCTCCTACAAATGAATGTAAACGGGAAGTTCAAAGGATTATTCATTTGCAAAATGTTGTAAATCAGTTACCGGATGTATTTACTGACATTAAAGGTGTAGTAAAATCTTATATTCCTGCTATTAATACTCCAATAAGGATTGAAGTCCCTGAAGGACAAATTGTCAAAGCAGCAATAGGTGAATCTAAAATACGCCTGAAGCGTGGAAGACCTATTGGTGCAAAAGACAAAATTCCCAGAAGGAAAAGGATACAAAATGAATTTAGTGTTCCTGAAGAACACGTACCCATAATACAGGCCACAAATATAATTGGTGCTCCTAAAGAGTTTAAATCTTCTATTCCAGAACCTCCTGAAGAGGAAACTCTTGAAGAGTATAAATCTCCTAAAAAGGGACCTCCCGAAGAGGTGTGTCATGAAATGTTTTCCCCTGAAGAGGAACAGGTACCTGAAAATAATGAGATCTCAATACATTTCATGAAAACTAGAGAAATTTTGGATAGAAATAAAACTGTTGTCGACAACATATTTTCATATAAAATGGCCCTTGATATTACCAGAAGTAATGAAGAAAATGAGCCAAAAAGTGTCGAAAAATATCGACGTAGAAATGATTGGCCAAAATGGAAAACAGCTATTGAAGCTGAATTAAATTCGCTAGCAAAACGAGAAGTATTTGGACCTGTTGTCCAAACACCAAAGGGTGTAATGCCTGTTGGATATAAGTGGGTATTTGTACGAAAACGTAATGAGAAAAATGAAATTGTGCGATACAAAGCACGGCTTGTCGCATAAGGTTTCCTGCAGAAACCCGGGATTGATTATGAAGAAACATACTCTCCCGTTATGGATGCAATCACATTTAGATTTTTGATTAGTCTGGTTGTTACAAAAGGATTAGAAATGCGGTTAATGGATGTGGTCACTGCATATTTATATGGATTCTTAGACCATGACATATATATGAAAATCCCTGAACGATATAAGATGCCTGAAGCATCTACAAGTACATCTAGAAATATGTACTCAATCAAACTACAAAGATCTTTATATGGGTTGAAGCAATCCGGACGCATGTGGTATAATCGCTTAAGCGAATATCTATTGAAAGAAGGATTTGAGAATAATCTTATATGCCCATGTGTTTTTATTAAGAAATCAGAATCCGGATTTGTTATTATTGCGGTTTATGTTGATGATTTAAATATTGTGGGAACTCCTGAAGAGATCTCAAAAACCGCTATATATTTAAAGAATGAATTTGAAATGACAGATCTTGGCAAAACAAAACTTTGTCTCGGCCTGCAGCTTGAGCACTTGCCAAATGGAATTTTTATTCATCAGTCCATGTATACTGAGAAAGTCCTAAAGCATTTTTATATGGACAAATCTCATCCCCTGAGTACTCTAATGATTGTTCGAACACTTGATGTGAAGAAAGATCCATTCCGTCCTTGTGATGACGATGAAGAAATTCTTGGTCCTGAAGTACCATATCTCAATGCAATTGGAGTTTTGATGTATCTTGCAAATTGCACTCGACCAGATATTACATTCTTAGTTAATCTGCTTGCAAGATATAGTTTTGCACCAACTTGAAGGCATTGGAATGGCATTAAACATGTCCTTCGTTACCTTCATGGTACGGTTGATATGAGATTATTTTATCAACGTGGTTCAAGTCCAGAATTGATTGGGTATGCAGATGCAGGTTATCTTTCAGACCCACACAGAGGTAGATCTCAAACTGGATATTTATTTACTTATGGAGATACTGCCATATCATGGAGATCTGTTAAGCAGACACTATCTGCTACTTCTTCAAATCACTCAGAGATCATTGCTATTCATGAAGCAAGTCGAGAGTGTATTTGGTTGAGATCAGTTATTCAATATATCCAGGAAAAGTGTGGACTTCCCATGATCAATAATAGCCCAACAATCTTATATGAGATAATACTGCTTGTATCACTCAAATCAGAGGAGGATATATCAAAGGTGACAGAAACAAACATATTTCACCGAAATTCTTTTATACTCATGAACTTCAAGAAAAAGGTGAAATTGATGTCAAGTAGATACGATCTAGTGATAATTTAGTAGATTTATTCACAAAGGCGTTACCAACTTCCACATTCAAGAAGATTGTGCATAACATTAGAATGCGAAAACTCAAAGATCTTTTGTCATGCACTTTTCAGGGGGAGTAAATGTGCTGATTGTACTCTTTTTCCTTCGCTGGGGTTTTGTCCCACTGGGTTTTCCTCTGCAAGGTTTTAATGAAGCAATCTTAAAGCACTTGTGGATACATAAGAAGACTGTACTCTTTTTCCTTCGCCATTGGTTTTTCTTCCCACTGGGTTTTTAATTGGGAAGGTTTTAACGAGGCAGATTCCTTATTGGCGGTCATTCAAGGGGGAGTGTAATGAACGAACGAAATACAGTCGCCCCCCTGTCCCACCACTAAAATTATGTGAATGACCCAACCACTATTATATTAAATTCTGCATAGTGACTTGCATAGTAATTTCAAAACCTATAAATAGGGGCTTCAGTTGTAATGAAATTCATAAGAAAATATAGAGAGAGAAAGAAAGTTTCAGTTTTTAAGAGTTTCAGAGAGAATTTATTATTTTTCTTTTGCAATAGTAGTTTCTTTCTTTAGTTTTATAACACAAATCGCTTTATAAGTGTAACATATTATTAAAATAAAGGGTTCAACAAATACTTTTTTTTAATGTTAATTAATATGCAATTGTTATAAACGAACGTCGGCAGCCGCCCCCCTGTCCCACCACTAAAAATTATGTGAATGACCCCACCACTATTATTTTAAATCTGTATAGTGACTTGCATAGTGACTTGCATAGTAACTTACATATTAATTTTAACGCCTATAAATATGGGCTTCAGTTGTAATGAAATTCATAAGAAAATATAGAGAGAGAAAGAAAGTTTCAGTTCTTAAGAGTTTATTTTATATTTCTATTGCAATAGTAGTAGTTTTTTTTTTAGTTTTATAACACGTTATCAGCACGAGGTTCTACCGATACTGAAACTAGTGGTCTTCTACTTCAAGTAAGTTTTTCAATATATTATTTGCAATCCTTGAGATAAATATTAAAGGTAATATTGCTGAATATTACTTGATAAAAATTTATTTTTATTCTCATGATAATGTGAATATATTTATTAAATTCACGGATTTATTTTTGTAATATAATGTCAAATATTGAGATTTATTACTATTGACATTTCTGAAAAATGTTATTTATCCAAGATTCTTGATGAGATCTATTTGGATATAATGATGAACTTGAAAGATACAATCATAGAAGAAAATCATGTGTCCCTGAAGGACCGTGCTGTGTATCTCATGATGAAAAATCATCTTACTGTGTGAAATAAATTAAGAGAGTGATATAAGCACCAGAAGATGTAATCCTCTCAAAAGATCATTATGATTTATTGCACCTGAAGTTGCAAGATTTTAAAAGTGGTATTGAATATTTTGCACTCTTTAAAATCAGCTCAATATTAAAATTATACAGTGAAAATGTCACTGATGATGATATATAAAAGAAGACATTATTTTTCATACCTCGAATGTGCTCCTGCAGTAGTAATATCGAGAGTGAAAGTTCAACAAATATTCTGAACTTTTGTTTTGTCTTCCAGTGATTGAGCTAAATAATGAGTTTTTGTTACACCAGTTACGTCCTATTAATGATATCGAATTTACACAATTCCCAGAAGTGAACGGGAACTAAGGACGTAGACGTGGTAGAAAAATTATAGAAGTGTTGGTCCCAAAAGCGACAACACTAAAGATGATAAAAATATATCGTATCACCAGAAGTGATCAAACTCAGAGAAGGGTAAAGGCCCTCAGAATAATTATTCATAAAAAGATGAAGATGTTTGTCATAGATGTAATATGACTAAACAGTAGTCACGTACCTGTTGTACGGCCAAGCACTTGATTTACTTATACTAAGTTTTTATATATAAGCTTATTAATATTTCATCATGTTTTGAAATAATGAAATATCGGTGCCTGAAGCACGACAAGAAATTACTCGGGATAATAAAGCCCTGTTTAAATTTGATCCTCTTACAAATAAATGTGAACCAGAAGTTCAGAGGATTATTTATTTGCAAAGTGTTGCAAATCAATTACATGATGTATTTACTGACACTAAAGGTGTTGTAAAATCATATATTACTGCTGTTAATGCTTAAGCAAGAATTGAAGTCCCTGAAGGACGAGTTGTTAAAACAGCAATAAATGAGTCTAAGATACACCTGAAGCGTTGAAGACCTATTAGTGCACAAGAAAAATAAAAATCGGTGCTCATAAAGAGACCGTATTTTCTGTATAAAATATAATCCCCCTGAAGAGTGTAACTCCTGAAAAGTATAACTCCTGAAGAGAAAACTCCTGAAGAGTATAAACCTCCTGAAGAGGAACCTCCTGTAGAGGTGTTTCATGAAATGTTTTCCCCTGGAGAGGAACAATGAGATCTCAATACATTTCATGAGTACTGGAAAATTTATGGATAGAAATAAAACTGTTGTCGACAATATATATGATAACACTTGATATTACCAGAAGTAATGAAGAAAGTGAGCCAAAAATCGTCGAAGAATATCGACGTAGAAATGATTGGCAAAAATGGAAAGCAGTTATTAAAACTGAATTAAACTCGCTAGTGAAGCGAGATACATTTGGACCTGTTGTCCAAACACCAAAGGGTGTAATATCTATCAGATATAAGTGAATATTTATACGAAAGTGTAATACGAAATGAAATTGTGCGGTATAATTTGTCGCACAAGGTTTCCTGTAGAAACCCGAGAGCAATTATGAGAAAACATATTTCCTTGGTATGAATGCAATCATATTCAATCGATTTGGTTATTACAAAAGGATTAGATATGCAATTAATGAATGTGGTCCCTGCATATTTATAAGGATCATTAGATCATTACATATATAAAGATTTACGATACTTGAAGCATCTAATCCAAGTACATTTAGGAGTATGTACTTTATAAAACTTCAAAGATCTTTATATGGGTTAAAGCAATCCGAACGCATGTTGTATAATTGAATCAACGAGTATCTATTGAAAGAAGGATTTAAGAATAATCCTATATGTCCATGTGTTTTTATCAAAATTCGGATTTGCCATTATTGCAGTTTACGTTGATGATTTACCTTGTTAGAACTCTTGAAAAGATTACAAGGGTTGCTATAAATTCAAGAAATGCATTTGAAAAGGAAAGATCTTATTATTCAATTCATAGATGAGTTACAAGAATTTGAGACTTCTAACCTCATCTCTCAAATGCATTTGCTTTTCATAAAGTAACATACCATCCTTATCTAAAGGATTAGGCAGTCGAAATGAAGAGGTAAGTAAGGATTTTAAATCCTTATTCTCTTGCTTTAAGTCTGTAATTTTTCTGTCAGACTCTTGAACGAGTCGTTGAAGTACAGAAACCTTCTCGTTAAGCTCCTCAATCTCACGATTTTTGGATTGTAATCGGTTGGAAAATCCAACAATAGAGGAGGAGTATCGGGTGCCGAGAGTCACCAGCTCATAAACGGCTTCACGATCTGACTTATTAGCCAGATCATTTGCTTGCTGCAACATGGCACCTGCAGAAGATGCAGGATCAACTTGTAATCGAGGTGAAGGATACCTCATATGTTGATCATGAGAAATAGTAAAAGGAAATTGATGAACCATTGGAAATTTGTAGAATAAGAATACAAATACAGATGAATTATAGATATGAGAAGAAGATTTGATGCGTACTAAATGAAGTTAAAGACGGTTCTTATAGAAATGGAAATAAGAACAAGACAAACCATCGTCTCTTCAAATCTCACTTTACAAGATATGCTGGATGCATAATTTCAAAAGCCAGTGAGATTAATTACAGCTATCCCTATTTTCTTGTAAACGCTGAACCTCTGCCGTTAGCTGCTGTTGTTGACTTTGTATCTGAGCTCTTTCTCGTTCCAGCTCTTCTACTCGTGTTTTCAGGTCACGAGAATACCAGTCTACAAGTTTCTTCAGGTCCTTGTTTTTTTGTTTTAAATCTTTATTTTTTCTATCTTTAGTTGCAAGCGTTTGATGCAACTCAGATATTTGATTTTTAAGATGATCAACCTCACTCGTTCTCGCCAATAGCCTCTGTGACATGGTTGTAAGAGAAGCAGCATATTGAGCACTGAGAGTTCTTGATGCTGCAACAATTTCAGGATCAGATTTACTAGATAGATATATCTCTGCTCCTATCATGGTGTTTACAGCCTCAGGAGAAAATATAAGTGGTTGAGGTATAAAAGGTTCGTGGTTTAAATCTGGGACATTAGAATTTCTATCAGACATAATATCGTTCTGGATGAACAACAACTGAATCTATGAGGAATGCGAGATCTTTTTGCTGGAATAAACCAATGGTAAAATTGGTTTTATTTAAATAACAACCCGAAGCCTTCAAATCTCTTCAAGATCTCGTTTGTCCACAATGTCAAGCGGATTTGATTTTCCGCCGAATCGATAATATTAAATCTCAAAGATTTTACAGCTTTTATCATACATAGATGGTTTCTAATGTTATTTCCGCCGTATATAAACAAGTTCTTCCTAATAACGCCGAATGAGGGGGAGAAAATTTTAGATGAAAATATTATCATACTCTCTCTAATGCATTATTTAGTTGGAGATCGTGTTTGAATTCTTAACTTGTTATATATACTGAAATCATATTTGCTTATTATTTGAAACACTAACGCATATTATCAGGGGGAGTTTAAGTATTACTGCAGGTATCAGATTTTTATTAAGTTTGTCAACCAGATATTATTTTTCATTTTCAAATCACTCAGAGATTATTGCAATTCATGAAACAAGTCGAGAGTATATTTGACTGAGATCAATGACTCAACGTATCTAAGAAAAGTGTGGTATTTTGATAACTCAATAATTTTATACAAAAATAATGTTGCTTGTATCACTCAAATCAAATGAGGATATATCAAAGATACGATCAAGTGATAATCTGGCAGATTTATTCATGAAGGCATCACCAACTGCGACATTCAAGAAAATTGTGCAGAATATTAAAATGTGAAGATTCAAAAATCTATCGTCATGCACTTTCCAGGGGGAGTAAAAGTCCTGAAGACTTGTGTTGATTGTTCTCTTTTTCCTTCGCTAAGGTTTTATCCCATTGGGTTTTCCTTTGCAAGGTTTTAATGAGGCAATCTTAAAGCACTTGTGGATACATAAAGAGACTGTACTCTTTTTCCTTCGCCATTGGTTTTTCTTCCCACTGGGTTTTTCCTTGGCAAGGTTTTAACGAGGCAGATTCTTTATGGGTGGTCATTCAATGGGGAGTGTTATAAACGAACGTCGGCAGCCGCCCCCCTATCCCACCACTAAAAATTATGTGAATGACCCCACCACTATTATTTTAAATCTGTATAGTAATTTGCATAGTGACTTGCATAGTAACTTGCATATTAATTTTAACGCCTATAAATATGGGCTTCAGTTGTAATGAAATTCATAAGAAAATATAGAGAGAGAAAGAAAGTTTCAGTTCTTAAAAATTTATTTTATATTTTTATTACAATAGTAGTAGTTTTTTTTTTAGTTTTATAACAACAATAATATAATTATATATTCTTTTAAATTCTTTTTTTTTTTGGGCCACTTTGCCAAGCTTAAGTGGATAAAACTAACGAAGATGGAGAGTCCAAGAGTCCCTTTCCATTACACAGAACTTCATGTGAGAAATAGACATGAATTGATAGGGGAAACAAACAGCTGCTGCGACTTACCTCCTAGTTATTGTCGGGGGTGGAGGGGGCCATGCACGTCTCTCACCCATGCGTTTTTTACTGTTTACTCCTCCATGTATCTATCTATCTACGTCCTAGCTAGCTTCCATCCTGGTAATTGGTGAAGACAAGTGAAACTTCGCGTTCTGTTTTTTTTAAAAAAGAATAGTAAATGTGAGTTTTACGTGAAAAAAAAAATTATAATAATAAATCTTATTATTTTTTAAAACAATTATAGAAATTTGCGTATCTTACGACTATATATACATTTCTGAATAGTGAATGCTAGCCACCAATGCCTGACCTTTACCTCATTTCTGTGTAGTCCCAGAGGCAGTACTCCTAATTTGCTTCTGCCTTTTGCTTCGATAGAATGAAGCAGCTAAAGGATACCTCAAGCACTCATGCCCATTATCTAAGATATCACCATCCTCATCTTGGAAACTAATTGTAAATTTGACCTAATTGTTCATCAGAATGAACAGCTTTTTCTCTAATCAGTTCCATGCATGATATGTTTGGAGTTGTGTCGTATCATGAGTTGTCAATCGATCAAAGACCAATTAATATTAATTAAGAAAACACATTTTAAAAGTTATTCTTTTTTATGATATTCGACATCCCACTTTGGCATATCGATGATATTAATATGTTTTGATTCATGTAATGTTAAGTCGTGAATTTTCTATCTATGTAAAAGTTTTTATTTTTTGATGTTAGGATTATTCCACATCAATTGTAAAAGGGATTGGTGATCAATTTATAAGTGAGAGGAAAAACTATATCTCTTGATCTAGTTTTTGAAATTGAGAGAAGTCTAAAATCACCCAACATATAAGACTCCACATAATGCTTTGCTAGGCCATCTGTTATTAGATCAAACGCAATGAGTAAGATTATGAACACAACCAAATACTCGAACTAACAGTCTAGCAGCACATAGTAATACTGCTGGTCATCAAAGTTCAGGAGACATGAGCTTTATACAAACTTGTTTCGATGAACCTTGAAAAAAGGGCCTCCATTTGAGAGTTTCAAAACATTGACATTGGTTCTATCAAAATTTAATATAAATAAAAATTTGATATATTTAATTTAAATATTTGTGTATTAGATTCATAAAATGAAATCATGAAAAGTTTTGAGTTACAGTGTTTCGTTTCATCTTTCAAGTATAAAAGTTTACTATTTATCCATTAAAATAATTTGTTATTGCATTTTAATATATTTGTTAGATGAATAAATTATAAATATATTTGTTGATTTTATAAATTATAAATTATATTATTATTTTGATGAATCTAATAATAAATTTAATGTGAGATTATGAATGTATAGATATTAACTTTCTATCAAACTTGCATTTCTCGTTAAGTTTTAAAAGAAACTTTGATAGAACCATTACCAATACTCTAAATGATACAACAATATTATATATATTCATAAAATACGTAAATATTATATACTTATTTTAGAAAAAGTGACGTCTATTATTATTATTATTATTTATATAAAGTTTGTATTTATTTTTTTAAAAAATAATTGGGTGATATTTGCCTATTCTAGTCCTACAAATATTAATTTTAGATAAAACTTGTCCCATTTTTGTGTCAGTCGCTCAACTGACATTAGCAGGGGAAACCCCAAAAACAAAAAGAAAAAAAAAAAGGAGATTGAGGATGGAGGAGCAGTATACGTTTGCTGTCAAAATCACAGTAATTTCAGTTGTTGGCCACTACCTCACTCACTCGTAAAATTAAAACTTGCAAGGAATGTAGCCATAACTTTGGGATTCCTTCTTACCCAAAAAACAAAGGGCATGGGGATAATTCTTTTGACAACAATTAGAACACCCAAGATTAGGAAATTAACACCTGGCATTTTCTTTTTCTTAAAGAAGGAACACAACAAAGCCTCATGTTGTTATCATCTCATCTCCGTCTGCAGAAATTCCATCAGTCTGCGACCCAAAAAGAAAGGGAGGATGGAAAATGAATGCCACATGAGAAAATGACATGAGGGGTTTTTGTCTTCTTCCCCTTGTATTGTTGTGACTTGTGATGCTTTGAGTCGTGGGGATAATTTTCGACCCTTAAATATCTTAAAATACTAATGAATGAGTTTCGTGTAACTTTTATAAAATTGATGATGTGACAAAAATATTATATTAGTTGAAATATTAAAATATATATATATATATATATAAAATATATATAATATGAGAAAAATAAAAATAAAAATAAAAAACATAAATAATAAGATTAAAAGAGGTGTAAAATAATATTTATGTAAAAAATACACAAATTTTGTACAAATAATATTTCTTAATAAGTAATGGTAAATTATTTGTAAATATTTATAAAGTAATTTGAGTTAAAAATATTTTATTAGATTTTTGAAAATTTTATATAATTTTTTTATACAATTTGTTTTAATATAATTTTTTTATAGTAATAAAGTTAAAAAAAATTAATATAATTTTTATTTTAAAATTTAAAACTTCATATTCTTTTTATTAAATTTGGGAAAGTTGTATTGGATTTTGTATTTAATCTTTTTATTAAATATTTGGAGTTTGCGATGATATATGGTACTTTTAAAAATAGAGTTGAGTTTTTCATTTCTTAATTCCATGTCAAGATTGTTCGCTCTAGAAATTTTTTTAAGGGTTATTTTAAAAAACTAATTGAATTGATCTTCTACTAATTATCCATATACTAAATATTTAATAAAAGAAAAAAAATTAAAAATTAAAAGTTAAAAAAAAATGTGGTATATAATATGTGAAAATAATGAATAGAATTTTTCATTCGAGAATACCTTCAACAAGGACTCCGTTCCCCTGTGCATATACTAGAAGACAATACTCCTAAAACGACACAACCAGACTGAGGCGGCCATGCAGGCCCAATTCTTATTCACGTTAACTAGCCCGCTACTAAACAACTGTAACAATTAAAATTAAATAAAAGGTCACACTAAATTGGAGGCCCATCAAACCCGGCGTGGCTTAATTGGGCGGTAATACTCTATAACAAAATTCTCGAACAAAGTCCTCCCAACTGTCCATTGTCTCCGGCCTCGAGCTGGCCGCGCGTCTCCATGCGTCTGTAGCAAGCCAGAGCCAGGCATTCCAAATGAAATGACACGATGAAAATCCATTCATGGGGTGGAGTTTGATCGTGATAACTGATAAACGTAGTGCTTCTTCACCCTGTATAGCCATCCTGAAAGATGGTTGGCGGCCTTCTCGTTGAACTTTGGAAAATCAAACCGAGGATGATCAGTTTTCCTCTGAATGCATGATCCTAATTTGCCTTCAAAAACCGAACCTTCGGAAGAGTTGAAGTTGGAAGTGAGGTTACTCATCTGTTGCACAATTAGCTTAATTTGTGGGTCTATTTTTGATATCTGATTCTTTATAGTTAACATATTTCTCTTTCGAAAGAAAGATTTTATTCTTGTTATGTTAATTAAGAGTAATACTAGATATTTAGAATAGAGCATGATACTCAATATCTATTTTCTCATCATGTTCTCATCATCCCATTAGATGAATATTGAAAACTATTTACTATATCTCACTTATAAACCTATCATTTAATGCCAGATCATAAATTAATGAGATAGTGATGAGAGAAATGATGATAATGTATAGATTTATTATTTAGGATATTCTAGATTATTCATTTAAAAAAAAAAGATTTACCATAAAAAAGTTGATTTTTTTACCTGAATTCTAGATTTATTTATTTTCCCTTTTTTGGAACAATTCACCAAACTTATTCTATGACATTATAAATCATTTCCATTAAATTGAGTCATCCAATTTAAAAGATCATAGCCACATGTGTTAAAGACTCAATTTTTGATCTAAAAACTCTAAGACTATTGGTACTAATTTGGTTAAGCCTTTAACCCTTAGGATCATAACATTCTGCCACCTTTTCGAATCTGATGTCCACGATAGCTCACTTTGCCAACACTGACCAAGTGGTAGCTCTTTCTCTTTTGGCAGCTTCACTCATATATCAGTATTCAATAATTTAACATCATGTCCATATATAGTACCAAGTCATAATTTAATCTAGCCTATAGGATTGGAACTCTGTGATTGGAACTCGTGACATAGTTCCCGTTCTAATATCAATTGTTAAAGATCCAACCATTGATTTAAAATTTTTAACTTGTTTACTACTTGTGAACAAATTGCTATTTAAAGATCCTTTATATACCCTAGTGTATAAATTCCAAATATTAAGAAATGGGAGATAAAATTTGAACAAAAATCTGAAAGTTGAAAATATTTTAATATAATTTTTTATTTGAGAATTTTTTTATTATTTTTTGTTAAATTTGATAAAGTTGTATTGAATTTTGTGTTTAAATAATAATTAGGTAATGATTAGATAAAAAAAAAAGATTTAGAATTAAAAAGTATTTTGTATTTGAGTAATCACGTTTGAGAAGGAAATATTTCAGAATACTTCAGTTTTCAACCTAGCCTAGCCTGTAGTCCTAGTTAGAAGATTTTGACGCAATACCCAACTGCTAATATATAAATATCTCTATTCAAATTCTTATCCGTACGTTCAGAAATACTTGAGATTGGTGAATGGTCCTGTTGAATCCAATGTTTTAATTCTCGTATTTATCTATAAATTTTGATCATAACAAATAATATTAAAAACTCAAACTTAAAGTTGTTTACGCATGAAGGGAGCTAAACACATCAAGAAATCAAGTATGAGTAAGAAAGAGATCAAATCTACAAATGAAACTCATAGATTATTTTTGTACATCTCTTGATAAAATTAGAAATTGGATTAAGACTCCAAATTACTCTTTTTTTCTCATAAAATATCAAATTACTTTTTTCACATATGCAAGACATTTTTAAATGTCTTAGTTTTGAAAATTATGTTTTTCACATGTGCATAACATTATCAAACAAAATAATTTCAAAAATTATATATATATATATTTATAAAAACTTGAATTTATAAGATAATTAATTATCATATTTAACATGTGTATATTTTGTTTGAAAGTCTTGAAGGGAGGTGGTGTGTTTTTTTGACAAATGCAAAAGGTAGATGATTTTGTTTGAGAATTTTAAAGGGTGATTGTGTGTTTTTTTGACAAATGTAAATGATAGATGATTTGTTTGAAAATCTTAAAGGGTGGTTATGTGTTTTTTTTTTTTTACATATGCAAAAAGAAGATGATTTGGTTTGAAAAATAAATCATGCTCATTTTTTCATGTATGAAAAGTAAAAGGTTAGGTTTGATTTCTTTAGAAAATGAATGGAGTTGTCTTTGACAAATGCAAAAAGGAAATGTTTTTATTTGAATTTTTTGAAAAGTGAATAGTGTTCTTATTTGACATGTGAATTTTTTCAAATTTGAAATTGAAGACTCATTTGCCTATAAATAGCTCACTTGAGTTTTACAAAAATCACAACAAGAGCTTACACATTTATTATTAAGTTTTGCATCATTCTTTTAAAACTCTCATTCTTTATTTTATAAAATTTTGAACCTTAATTCTTATTTATTTTGAGAGAGATATAAGTTACACTGTATTGTTTCTATTTTACTCATTGAGGAGTGTACTTTGATAGTCTACCTACTAGCAACTATTGTATTTTTAAGAGGGTGTGTATAACCCTTGTGTATGTAAAAAGTGTTCTATATGGGAAATAGTTAAATCACTAAGTGTGAGGTGATTGGAAGTGTAGAGGGTGTTCTACACGGATTCTTTGGAGCGGTGCTGCTCAAATGTGTAATAGGTTTCTATTTCCACCTAAAGGAGATTGAATAGTGGATTTGAGATTCTCAAAAGGTAGCTTGAGGCGAGGACGTAGGCAGTGGGGCTGAACCTCGTAAAAATACTGAGTTTATTTCTTATTACCCTACTCTTTACATTTCTTGCTGCTTTATATTCTGTTTATATTTTATATTGTGTATTTGATTTATAAGTGTTAATTTTTATAATATAACTTAATTCACCCTCCCTCTTGTGTTAGTCATCTGGGCAACAATTGGTATCAAAGCTAGAGCTCTGTTATAAGATTAACTATCTTTTGAGTTAAGATCTTATGGCTAACATTGTAGCTTCATTTGGTGAAGGTTAATCTAGCAGTCGGCTTCCACTCTTTTGCGGAGACAATTACTCATTCTGAAAAGTTAGAATGAGATTATTCCTTCGGGCTCAAGGTCGAGAAATCTGGAAATGCATTGTAAATGGACCTTATATTCCAACAAAAGTGGTTGATGGAGTAAAAGTCAAAAAGAAGAAGAAGAGTTTGATCGTGAAGATGATAGATTTTATATTTTGAATTTAACTGCTATGAATTTATTATATAATGCTTTCAATGATAATGAGTTTAATAGAGTAACGACTTGCGCTACAACAAAGGAAATTTGAGATAACTTGGAAGTTACTTATGAAGGAACTTCTCAAGTCAAGTAATCAAAAATTTATATTTTTACTCATGAATATGAAATGTTTAAGATGAATGATGATGAAGCTATTTCTACTATGCACACTCATTTTACTAACATCATAAACAGCTTGACAGCTCTAGGCAAAATTTATTCCAAAGTGGAGATAATAAGAAAATTTATCAACTCTCCATCAAAACGTTGGGAATCAAAAGTGATAGCGATTCTTGAAGTTAGAGATCTCAAGAAGCTCAAAGTGAATGAATTCATCGGGTCACTTATCACCCATGAGTACACATTGAAAAGAGGAGAAGAAGAAGGAAAGCCAAAGAAGAGCTTAATACTTAAAACTGTTTCACATGAAAGTGAAAGTGATGAAGATGAGGAAAATAACGACAAAGATGAAGAAGTTGTGATGATAACAAGAAAAATTCAGAAGTTCTTAAAAAAAAATAAAACTCCTCCAAGGAAACCTTTCAAAAAAGTTTCCAATAAATATACATGTAAAAATGATTTATTAATTTGTTATAAATGTAAAAAGTCTGGACATATCAAAGCAGATTGTCCCCTGCTAAAGAAAGATCGATATAAAGACAAGAAAGTAATGAAAGTTACATGGGATGATGATTCAAGTAGCTCAGACAGCGACGCAAGTAATGAAAAATCTGCAAATCTTTGTCATATGGCTAAAGATGATTTTGAGGTAACAAATTTTGAAAATCCCTCTTATGAAGAATTGTAAAATGCTTTGGAATAGGTATATGAGGAATTTGAAAAATTGGGTATTTGGTATACCACTTTGAAAAAGAAAAATTCTTCTTTAATAAATGAAATTGATATTTTAAGAAAAGAAAATATAGTCTTAAAAGATGACAATGATGAACTGAAAAAGAAAGTGACTGATTTAGAAAAAATTGTTGAAAACTTTACAAATAGAAAAAGAAATTTTGAAAAACTTCTTAGTAGTCAAATATGTGTTTTTGATAAGGTAGACTTGGGATACATGCCAAAAGAAAAACTCAAACTCTATAAAAAGTTCTTTGATAAACCGATTAAATCAAAATCAAATTTTTAAAATTATTTTCATAAAAATAGATTTTTCAAAGAAAAATATTATTACAATCACCCAAGGCTTTCAAATATGTCATATGTTATTTGTAATTTTTGCAATAGAAATGGTCATAATTATCATACTTGTCCTATTAGAAGAAAATATACAATGACTATTAGGGCCATATGGGTATAAAAGAATCTTATTTTTTCTAATACTAATAAATAAATGACCTAAAGAACTTGGGTACCAGGAATTTTTTTTTAATTGCTTTTGTAGGTATGCATGAAGTATTCTACAGGTAAAAATAAATGGTTTTTAGACAACGGATGCTCAAGATACGTGACAGAAAACAAAACTAAATTCATTGACTTCACTTCTAAAGAAAAATGATGCGTGATATTTGAAAACAATTCAAAAGGAAAGATCATGGAAATAGAAGGAAAGATCATCAAGACTTACTACAAGATGCAACCAAATAGTGGAAACATGTGAAAGATCATCCAGCGGAACAAATTCTGGGAGAACCTTCACGAGATGTAAGCACTTAATCATCTCTTAGAAATATTTGCAATTATACTGCTTTTTTTTTTATCTCAGATTGAATCTAAAAATATTAATGAAGTATTTCTTGATGAATCTTGGATTCTAACTATGCAAGAAGAGGTTAATCAATTTGAAAGAAATGATATTTGGACACTTGTTCCTAGACCCAAAAATCATACTATTATTGGAACAAAATGGATTTTTAGAAACAAGAAAAATGAGTCCGAAGTTATTACTAGAAATAAGGCTCGACTTATAACCAAAAGTTTCAATTAAGAAGAAAGAATCGATTATGATGAGACATATGCACCAGTCGCAAGATTAGAAACTATTCGAATGCTACTTGCATATGTTTGTTATAAAGATTTTAAACTTTTTCAAATGGATATTAAAAGTGCTTTCTTAAACGGTTTTATAAATGAAGAGGTATATGTTGAGCAACCTCCAGGTTTTGAAAATCATATTTCTCCAAATCACGTTTTCAAACTCACAAAAGCACTATATGGACTCAAACAAGCTTCTAGAGCGTGGTACGAGAGACTCAGTGGTTTCTTGATTGAAAAATGCTTTTCAAAAAGAAAAATTGATACAACTCTTTTCATTAAATACGAAAATGATGATATTCTTTTGATTCAGATTTATGTTGATGATATAATATTCGGTGCTACTAATGAAAATATGTGCCAAGTTTTTATTAAGACTATGCAGGAAGAATTTGAAATGAGCATGATGGGAGAGCTTAGATTCTTTCTCGGATTGCAAATTAAGTAAGCAAAAAGTTGGACATTCATCAATCAATCAAAATATATTAAGGAATTGCTAAAAAAGTTTGGGATGGAAGGTGCTAAGGAAACTGGAACACTAATGAGCCCATCCACTAAACTTGATAAAGATGAATCCGATAAACTAGTTGACTCGAAAGAATATCGAGATATGATTGGTAACTTATTATATTTGACAGTCAGTAGACTAGATATTATGTTTAGTGTGTGCTTATGTGTGCTTATGTGCGCTTATGTGCATGCTTTCAATCATCTAAAAAAAAATCACATTTAATTGCAGTTAAGCGCATTCTTAGATATCTTAGTGGTATAATTAACTTAGGGTTATGGTACCCTATGCACATATATTTCGATCTAATCAGTTATACAGATGCAGATTATGCTGGCTGTAAAATAGATCGGAAAAGCACTAGTGGAGTATGTCACTTCTTAGGTCATGCACTAGTTTCTTGGTTTAGTAAAAAAAATAAAATTCTGTTGCACTATCTACTGCTGAGACAGAATATGTTGCTGTAGGTAGTTGTTGTACTCAAGTTCTTTACATGAAGCAACAACTTGAGAATTTTAAACTTATGTACAATTACATTCCAATCAAATGTGATAATATAAGTGCTATAAATCTTTCAAAGAATCCAATACAACATTCTCGGACCAAACATATTGAAATTAGATATCATTTTCTTAGAGATCATGTGTAGAAGGGCGATATTGTATTAGAATTCACTAGTACATATGATCAATTGACAGACTTTTTCACAAAACCTCTACCAGAAGATAAACTATGCATGATTAGAAGAGAAATAGGAATTATGTATGCCATGAATATCTGCTAGATACTTTTATTCTATTATCTTAAATGACCTACAGAAACTTGAGACGTTTAGCCTCATTATTCAAATGCATTTGCTCCTCATAAATCATCATTCCATCATTGTCTAAAGGATTAGGCAATCGAAATGCAGAGGCAAGTAAGGATTTTAAATTCTTATTCTGTTGTTTTAAGTATACTATTTTTTTGTTAGACTTTTGAACAAGTCGTTGAAGAATATCGATCTTTTCATTAAGTTTCTCTATCTCTCGGGTTTTGGACTGCAACCGAGCGAAAAAAGTAACAATGGAATGAGTATCGAGTCCCGAGACCCACAAGCTTGTAAATGGTATCATGATCTGATTTATTAGCTAAATCAGTGTTATGCTGCTTCATGGCACCTACGACAGATGCAGAAATAGATTGATCACGAGAAACACTGAAAGAGAATTGATGAGCCATTAAAATTTTGTAAAGTGAGAATGAAGATGAACTACAACAATGAGAAGAAGATTTGATGCGAATTAAATAAAACTAAGGATTTCTTTTATAAAGATGGAAATAAGTAGAAGACAAACTGTTATCTCTTCAAATCTTACTTAGTCAAGCTTACAAGATATGCCGGATGCATGTTGTCAAAAGTTACCGAACTAAGCTAGCGAAATTAATTATAATTGTCCCTGTTTCTCTCGTGAAACGCTACCATTATTTGCTGATGTTGACTCTGTGCTTGAACTCTTACTCGTTCTGATTCTTCTATTTGAAGTTTCAGAACACGAACTAATTCCGTCAAATCTTTATTTTCTTACTTTGACCTCTTATTATTTCTGCCTTTATTTGCAAGTTTTTGATGCAGAACAGATATTTGATTGTTAAGTAGAACAACCTCATTTGCCCTCGCTAGTAATTTCCGAGACATGGTCGTAACAGTGGCAGCATATTGAGCACTGAGAGTTCTTGATGCTGCAACAACCGCACAATTAGTTCTATTTGAAAAATGCATCTCTGCTTCTATCATGGTGTTGATAACCTTATGAGATAAAATGACTGGTTGAGACGGTTCCTGATTCAAATCCGAAAGATTATTAGACGAAATTTTTTCCACCATTCTATCGTTTTGAATAAACAGAAACTGGATTAATGAGTGGGGTGAAAATTTATTTGAGTATCCGATAGGTTTTGTCAGACACGCGTGGCTCTGCACCGGATTTAAATCTTCTTCCGCACCGAGATGATAAAGTTCGGCTCTAACTTTTGCAAGTTTTTTCGGGCACGGGTGGTTCTAACTTCTACTCTTTAACGCACCATTTTATTTGGTTATTGCTTATTACAGGAAAAAAATCTTATTAAAACCAATTACGGTTCCTTTTTAATGATGCCAAAAGGGGGAGAAGTCTTATGATAGTATTATATTATCCTGTTATATATGCTATAATCATGTTTATATTTATCTTGAAATACTAACGTATATATTCAGGGGGAGTTTAAGTATTACTGCAGGTCGTAGATTTCTACTAAATATTTGTCATCATAAAAAATGGGGAGATTGTTGAACCCAAGATTTCAAGTCTCGTATTTACGTATAAATTTTGATGATAACAAATAATATTGAAAACTCAAGTTCAAAGTTGTCTACGCATAAAGGGAGCTAAATATATCAAGAAATCAAGCATGAGTAAGAAATAGATCAAGTCTACAAATGAAACTCATAGATTATTTTTGTACATCTCTTGATAAAATTAGAAATTGGATTAAGGCTCCAAATTACTCTTTTTTTCTCATAAAATATCAAATTACTTTTTTCACATATACAAAACATTTTTAAATGTCTTAGTTTTGAAAATTATGTTTTTCACATGTGCATAACATCATCAAATGAAATAATTTCAAAAATTATATATATATATATTTATAAAAACTTGAATTTATAAGATATTTGATTATCATATTTGACATGTGCATATTTTGTTTGAAAGTCTTGAAGGGAGGTGATGTGTTTTTTTGACAAATGTAAAATGTAGATGATTTTGTTTGAAAATCTTAAAGGGTGGTTGTGTATTTTTTTGACAAATGTAAATGATAGATGATTTGTTTGAAAATCTTAAAAGGTGGTTATATGTTTTTTTGACATATGTAAAAAGAAGATGATTTGATTTGAAAAATAAATCATACTCATTTTGTCATGTATGAAAAGTAAAAGATTAGGTTTGATTTCTTTGAAAAATGAATGGAGTTGTCTTTGACAAATGCAAAAAGGAAATGCTTTTATTTGAATTTTTTGAAAAGTGAATAGTACTCTTATTTGACATGTGAATTTTTTCAAATTTGAAATTGAAGACTCATTTGCCTATAAATAGCCCACTTGAGTTTTGTAAAAATCACAACAAGAGCTTACACATTTATTACTAAATTTTGCATCATTCTTTCAAAGCTCTCATCTCTCTTTTATAAAGTTTTGAACCTTAATTCTTATTCATTTTGAGAGAGATATAAGTTGCGCTGTATTGTTTATATTTCACTCATTGGGGAGTGTATTTTGATAGTCTACCCACTATCAACTCTTGTATTTGTAAGAGGGTGTGTATAACCCTTGTGTATGTAGAAGGTGTTCTACATGGAGAATAATTAAATCACCAAGTGTGAGGTGATTGGAAGTGTAGAGGGTGTTCTACACGGATTTTTTGGAGCGGTGCTGCTCAAATGTGTAATAGGTTTCTATCTCCACATAAAGGAGATTGAATAGTAGATTTGGGATCTTCAAAGGGTAACTTGAGGTAAGAACATAGGCAGTGGGGCTGAATCTCGTAAAAATACTGAGTTTGCTTCTTATTACCCTATTATTTACATTTCTTGTTGCTTTATATTCTGTTTATATTTTATATTGTGTATTTGATTTATAAGTGTTAATTTTTATAATATAACTCAATTTACCCCCCCTCTTGTGTTAGTCATCTGGGTAACAGGTCCAAATTCTAGAGCACAATAAGATGAAAGATGTAGCCTGTGTTATAGTTTTGTTGGGTTAGTGATCATGTTTGTATTGGTTTTGGGAGTATTGTAATCCCAAATTCTTCGAAAGGTATTGTTCTGAATTGGGATATCTTTCACTAAATAGTTCCTTAGAAGTGTGAGTTATATATATTCATAAGAAAAAAGAGTTCAAGATCGAGGAATATTGACACCCCCATGCAACAACAATAAGAGGAAAAATAAATAGTTTATTTTTTAATATTATTATTATTTTGAAATTTGTAAAAGTTGAATTGAGATTTGAAAAATGTGTATTGAAATTTTAAAAAAATCTATTAGGATTTGTATTTTATATGAAAAATTAGAAATATGTAATGATGATTGAAAATGAGTTGAGATGAACTCAATTCACTTTCCAATCCAAACGGAGCCTAATACTAGATCTTGTGCAAGTCTGTTATTGTTTTGAATTGGGATATCTTTCACTAAATAGTTCCTTAGAAGTGTGAGTTATATATATTCATAAGAGAAAAGAGTTCAAGATCGAGGAATATTGACACCCCCATGCAACAACAATAAGAGGAAAAATAAATAGTTTATTTTTTAATATTATTATTATTTTGAAATTTGTAAAAATTAAATTGAGAATTGAAAAATGTGTATTGAAATTTGAAAAAATGTATTGGAATTTGTATTTTATATGAAAAATTAGAAAAATATAATGATGAAATGAAAATGAGTTGAAATGAACTCAATTCACTTTTCAATCCAAAGGGGGCCTAATACTAGATCTTATGCAAGCCTTGCACACTTTTGTTGAAAAAGAATGAAATATACTATTAAAACAAGTACTGCACGAAACTTGTTCAAAATTTACCTAGCTACTTTTTTCATCTGAATTCTATATTTACCTAATTTTTAAACGAATGCAAGAAATTAAAAAGTCTAGAATTGTATAAAAATAAATATGTGCCATCTTTGTTCACTACCATTTTCTACACAAATCCCCATGCACATCCACATTATATGCATGCAACTTAGAAATCTGCATGTAAAACAAATAAACGAAGCAAGCAGCACAATTCATGTTTCTCTTTTTGGGTTTTTGGGTCACATGAAAAGCCCTAACTCAAAATCATGATTTTTATTCCAACATTCCTCTCGGAATCTAGCCAAACGAAAGGCATAAGACAACTGGTGGGTTCGAGCATCTTTACTTCACAACGAATTATATCTTCTCTAAGCCCCCTTATAAAACAACTGATCATGAAGGATTGAGGCATTATCCCCTTGATTCTGCAGGCAAGAACCTCAAACTGTTGCACATACTCTTCCACCGAAGAAACTTGTTTTAAGTTTTGTGAGAGATGCAATAGGATTTTCTAATATTGACCCAAACCTGGCTTCAAATTCTCGATCAAAATCCTCCCAACTGTCCATAATCTCCCTCGAGCTTGTCTCCATGCATCTAAACCAAGCTAGAGCCTGGCCTTCCAAATGAAATGACACGATCAAAATCCAGTCTTGGGTGGAATTTCATGATAAAGGAAGTAGTTCTGCACTTTGTATAGCCATCCTGAAACATCCTTCTCGTTGAACTTTGGAAAATCAAACCGAGGATGATCAGTTTTCGGTCTCTGAATAATGCATGATCGACCCAAACCTTCGGCAGAGACGTTGATATCTTGAGTCTTGAGGTTACTCATCTGTTGCAAAAGCCCATCAAGAAGTAGCTTCTGAGACTCCTGAGTTTCCATTACTAGGGTTAACTGTTCGACAAGCCGCTGAGAGATCAGGTCATCTATCCCTTTAGCCATGTCAGGAGATCGAGGAAAAGAGATTGAAACTGTTGGGAAATATTATGAAGAGAAGAGAGAAAACGTTTTGGCGGATAAAACAAGCTTCTGATTGTCACTTTGGATTTATAAACAGAAGAACCAGGGTTTTGAAAACATGAGAAAGATCGACACGGATTAACACAGATCAATAACAGACGTACCCGATCCAAACATCACCACCACGACACGTTCTCCAATTCCAATACCAGATTCCTAATAAAATATATGTTCTACGTAAACACGTCTCACGTAAGCATCCCTACTTCACATGCAACCACGTTAACACTATTTGCATTAATCTTCAACGAACCTTGCTACAAGCTCGGAAACACGTGCGTAAATGATACAGTTTTTTAAAGAGGAGTGCAGCAGTCAAAGATTGTAATTCTATACAAATAAATTTATAAATTGAGGTAATTCATTTTTTGAAACAATAAATTGAGGCAAATTGGTGTAGTACATTCAATGGTCTATCTATTTTTATTATAGAATAAATTTAACATATTATATAACCATGTTAGTTTGTAGATTTAAAGATAGTTTTAAAGATAGTTTGTAGAATAAATTGTTGTTTGAGATTATGTTGCAAGACTTAAAAGATAGTTTTAAATAATTAAAAATATTTTTTAAAAAAATGATGTATTTGATAATTTTATTAAAAGTGCTTTAGGTGATTAAAAAAGTTAAAAATCAATTTTTTCAAAAAGTGCCAAATTAGAGTTTTTATCTGCAAAAAGCTCAAGCTATAACTACATATTTTAAAAAATTACCATAACTAATTCTAAAAAGTGCTTTAGATATATAGATCTCAAATAGTAAAAGAGTTTTTAGTAGTAGAATTTATTATATTAAACTTTAAATTATAAGTCTTTAGTTAAAAGTAATATTTCCCATCGTAATTTTAAACATACACTTATTTTTGATATCTCTTTATAGTTAATGTATTTCAAAGAAATATTTTATTCTTGTTAATGTTAAGAGTAATACTAAATACTTAAGGTATATTAGTGCATTCATTTAAAAAAAAAAGTGATTTATTACGAAAAAGTTGACTGTATTTGTGAGTTTTAGATTTATTTTTTAAATTACTTATTTTTGGGACAATTCACCAAGCTTATTCTATTCCAGTGTAAATCATTAATAAAAGTTATGGGTGACAATATGAGATATGATTCATTAATCCAACATTAATATGATATAATAAAAATATGTTTAAATTTAGCCTTAATGTATTTGGATTAAAATGATTTGATCTGTTAAGATACAATTGCTTAATAGGTCACTCACAAGTTAACCCGCTACGACGTATAAAGAAAGTTGAATTTATGTTAATTAACCCTTAGACCCCATATTGAGAAAATTCAAAAAATCATAACCCAGTAACCTTACTTCCTTTTTCAAGTTCTAAATTTATTTAAATTTATGTGTTTATCATATTTGAGATTGTAACGTTAATATTTTACGCCATGTATGTGTATCATATTTGAAATTGTAACTTTAATATTAATATCAAGGAAAAGAGATTGAAACGATTGGGAAATAAAATGAAAAGAAAGAGAAAACGTTTTACCTGATAAAACAAGCTTCTAATTGTCACTTTGCATTTAACAGATAAGAACCAGATTTTTGAAAACACGAGGAAGATCGATCGGATTAACACATGAGAATAAAAGACCCGATCCAAACATGAATCACGACACGTTCTCCATCTGCAATACTGTTATAAACAGATTCCTAGTGACACATATCTTCTACGTAAATAAGTCTCACGTTAGCATCCAACTTTACAACCACGTTGATAATATTTGAATGTTGCACTAATCTTTAACGAACCTAGGTAGTAGCTCGGAAGCACGAGCTTATATAATTTTTGAAAGAGGAGTGCGTTAGATAATAATTTTATTTTAATTATAAAATAGATCTAATGTATTATATAAAATTATGTTAATTTAGGAGTTTACTTTTAATATTTACTTCTTTGTAGTTAACGTATTGAGTAATGCTATAACTATACAGTCTTGCATACTTTTAATATTAAAAAAAATATTAAAAAAAAAAAGAAAAATATGATGAGAGGAAAATAAAAATAAAAATAATTAAATAAAAATATGCATAAAAATATAATTTTTATGCAGTATTAATGCAAAAAGTACATAAATCATATACAAATAATATTTTATTAACGTATTTAGCTTTTGGAAGAAAGATTTTCATGTTCTTATTTATATTAAGAGTAATACTAGATACTTAGGCTATATTAGAGCTTTAATTTTTGAAAAAGCGGATTTATCAAGATTTTTTTTTTAATTTTTTACACGAATTCTAGATTTTTTATTTTTTTTTAAATTACTTTTTTTGAGATAATCGCCAAATTTATTCTGACAGTATAAATCATTCCCATTAAATCGAGTCATCCAGTTTAAAAGGCTAATTTCAAAATGCATTTAATTGTCGAATATATCTAAATCATGCAGAAGAATAATGGGGGCCTTTTTTTCAACATTGCTAGCTCTTAACTCTTAAGATACGGTACGTTTTTAATTTAGAGTTGATTCCGTCGCGCCAAGACCTTTTCTTTATTTGGAACGCACAAGATTTTCCACGCCGCCCCCACTGAAAACTCATCACAGCCACCAATATCCAATCTCAGAGTGGAGCCCACGCCAACTCTCAAGCCATCTCAGACGTCCATTCGGTCCTTCAATGGTCAGCCCCCAACTTGTCAACATTTCTCATTATAACCCGTCAAAAAAGCAACTCTTACGAAACAACAGAAGAAACTCACATGAAACATCATGGAAACACACCTCCCTACATCTCTATAAACACGAGATGTACGTCCAACCGACACCCCGACAGAAAACGAGACACGATGATCGATCGAATGTCGAACATGAGGAAATCATCAAAGGAGACCGCGATCATGGCCGGAAAATCCAAGTCTGATCATGTCAAGTGCAAGAAACACCCAAAACACAGGCAATCGCCGGGAGTATGCTCGCTTTGTCTGAGTGAAAGACTCTCCCAAATTTCCAGTTCTTCTTCTTCTTCTTCTTATGCTTCACGAAAATCCGCCATGGCTGCTTCTTCTTCTCCTTCTTCTTTGTCATCTTATTATTCTTCCTCCTCGGCTTCTTCTTCTTCCTCTCCAGTGCATGACCGGTACGAGCATTTTAGCAAGGAGGGAAAGATCAGTTCAATCTCGTTTCTGCTGAATGGCAAAGACGTTCTCCTTAAGAGCAGATCGGTTGCTTTCTTTCCAAGATCAATGAAAAGTGGACAAGATCATAATGATACGAAGAAGAAAGGTGCAGGGTTTTGGTCGAAGTTGATTCGTCGTCCGAGAACTAAGAGAATGGAAGCCGAAACTTTGATGCATTCAAGGACCGTGCGAGAGACGATCATTACTACTTAACTAACAGGATTGGTTCTTCGCCATGGAAGCATGCAAGTTTCTTGGTCAATTTGTTTTCTTCTTCTTCTTTTAATAGGTTGAAGAATGTACGTATCTATATATTAGGTACGTAGGTTTTTACAGAAACAAAAAGGAAAAAGAATGATCAAACAATAAGGCCGATCAAAGAAAACGAAACAATTTATTCAATTTTATGTGTATATTTGTGTTGTATTCTGGAAATTGGGATTAAGAAGATCGAAAAAGCATGAACCACTACTACAGTGACTTCTTTCTGTTTGTTCTTATCATTCCTTACGAATTTTTACACATTCTAATCTCATGTCTGATTTCTTGTAATTTGCATACTGAGAAAACATAATCGTTCAATAGTAAAATGTCAAGAAACAGCATAATCGCACGACTTGACTCCCAAGGAAAAAAGAAAATAAAATCCAATATTCTAATTAAAAAATAAATTCTTGCTATTTATAATTGTCTCATCGAGATTTTAATTATATTATTTATTAGTCTTTTTCTAAAAGAAGAGTAGTGTTACAGAACACACCATATTTTAACACGCTGGTCAGTAGTTTAGTAATATTGAATTAATATATTAATATTTAGGGCTGCAAACGAACAGAGCTGCTCGTAAATAATTTGAGCTCGACTCGTATAAATTTGATTCGAACTCGATTCGTTTAATAAATCAATTGTTCGTGAGTACTAATATTGGTTCGAATATTAAACGAGCTAAACTCGTATAATTTTGACTCGACTCGTATAAACTCAGTTTGTGTTCGTGAATAAAATTCGTATAAACTCGATTCGATTCGTTTTGAGCTCGTAATAATACTCATAATATTTCTATATAAATATATATAATTTTACATATATTCTTACATATATTCTTTTATTATATATATTTTTTGTGTTATATATATTATTTTTGATATTTTGTATAAGTAATATATTTTGTTATTTTATGTAGAAGTAGCATTTTATTTCTTTATAATAATAATGTATTAAGTTCACAAAAAAATTATTAAGTCAAATATTTATAAAGAGTAAGAAACTCGAGTAATTACTCGATTAAGTTCGACTCGTTCATTAGAGAGTAAAAACAAAGATCGATGAATAACTCGATTCGACTCGATCTCGTCTTTGATTGGCTTGAATTCGACTCGACTCAACAAACTCTCAGCTCGACTCGAAGTCGAACTCGAGTTATTTGAGTCCAACTCGACTCGAACTCGTCTTTGATCGGATCGTTTGCAGCCCTAGTAATATTGAATTTAATTTTTTAATTTTTCAAAATTTTGTAGGGCTTTTTTATCTTAATTTTCACGTGATAATTTAGATGCAGGTGTGTTAAAATAGTAAGATAATGAATAGAGTTTATGTTATAAGAAAAATATGTTATTACGTACTGCGTACTCTTTATAATAGCTCTAATTAAGAATTATATATCATTGGGCCTAAAATTGTCATTCAACAAATTTCTTTAGGTTTAAGAATGTTAGTCAATGGTCAGTCCACGAGTTTTTAGGTTGAAATTAATTCTTTTCACTATGATACGATATGATATAATATTATATTATATTGATAAAGTCATCAGAATATAGTGAAAAATATGCACACGTGACAGCAGTAAATATTATTAATTAATTTGGGGTTTCAAATTCTTGAATCTTGGCAATTTCCTTTCCCTTCCTAAAGGTTGTAAAGTTCGACTTGATAAGCTGTCATTGGAAAACTGAAAATTCTTTTGTCAGATAGAAAAGTACTCCTGAATTAAAATTCTCGGCAACTTCCTGATCAGGATTTCCAAGTCATGCTCGCGAGGACTGTGCTTTTTTTTTTTTTTTTTAATGGGCGGTGTATTTTGTCGCTTAAATAATATTATCTAAAATTATTTTTATTAAATTATCTAAAATTAAATTTAAAAAAATATAATTTTGCAGACATAGAAAAAAAATAAAGAGAAGTTTGTAGAAAAAAGAAATAAAAATATTTTTTTATCTTTAAAAGTGAATAATAAAACTAAAAATTTTGTCAAATTTGACTAATATTGGATAAAATTGTGACTTTACTATTCATAAAAAAATATTTGTATTCTCTTTTTCCACTTTTATCTCCATATTTTTAATTAAATATGACCATTTTTTTTTTGTTAAATATGCAAATACAAAAAGGATAGTTTTAGACAATCCAATAAAATTACTCTAATATAATTACTAGTTACTTTTTGAGGGAATTTTTTTATTTATTTAAAATTTTTATATAACCTTCCAACTTTTCACACACTACACACATTTTTTATTTTTCATTATTCTTTTATTTTACAAATATTTGATATATGAATAATAGATAAAAAAAAAATTAATTATGTTAAGAAGAATAAACTCAAAAAGGATTTTAAAAAATAAAAAATGTATGGTGTGTTGGAGGTTGGGAGGTTGGATAACTGTAGCATGATTTTTTTTTCATTTTTTTATTCTTATTTTTTTTATCATATTAAAATATTTTTAAAAAATTTAAAAAAATATCAATGTACTAATAATCACTTTATTAATTATTAAGTAAAAAAATTAAATGTATGAAGTGTCAAAATAAGTGGGCATAATGAATTTTTCTTTCCCTAATATATACAAGATTAATTAGAGAGACGTCATATACACTAATTTAGTTAAAATGGGATTTGAAAGTTAAATAAAATATTGCTATAATATTATTTTTTAATATTATTATTATTTTAAGATTTAAAAAAATTAAATTATTTATTATATTTTATATAAAAATTTGATAAAATTATAACGATCAGATAAAATAAGATGTTAGTTAAAGTTTTCTATTAATTTATACCTAATTCAGACTCCTCACGATCATCAGATCAGCTGGTTGTAGTTGGTGGTACCACCTGCAGTCTGCTTTATGACTTTATGTTATTCATTCAATTAATTTCTAATATTTTAGTTTATCTCTTCTGGTTGCCATAATTAATTACAAGAAAATCCTGCAGTCTTATGTCATGCATGTGCTTTTTTCCTACCTGAAAGTGATCATGCTATATACTCTAGTATCTCGTAAAATTATTGAAAAAAATTCTAACTCAAGTCTCGTATTTTTTTTTTTTTTGTTAGAATATATTCTAATATCATTTGTAATGTTTTAAGGAAGGTCGCATCTGGATCTATACTTTTAAAAGATTTATCAATAATATAATTTGAGTTTTATTGAAACGTTAATATACAGAATACGAAGTTCTTGTTTTCAAACAATGGGATCCCGCACAAAACCTAATCAAGAATATCACAAAAAATCATGCATGCATATACCGATAGATCTTGTCTGTTGTTATATCACATAAACAGCTGCCATTCTTTAAGCACTGGCTGTGACTAACCAACCAACGCAACATTGAGGCTGATAATCTAGCAGCTGCCCAGGGCCCAATGAGCCCCAATTTTGTTTCCTTTTCTTTTTCGGCATGGGCCCAACAATGTTGTCCATCCTTTTGTTTTGTTTTTTTTTTCCCTTTACACCATTTGATTTACCATTTACCAAATGGGCCTTCTTGGTTCGGCCCATTTATCGTTGTTACCCCCACCATTATCCATAAAATTGACTGAAAGGATTAATGGTCCTTACAACATCCCAAGTCCCAACGTTGGCCTTCGGCCTATATAGAGTGAGATATCATGCAGCCCAATACTAGTTGGGCTGCATGATATCTCAATAATTTAAAAAAACACTACTCCTATTATTTAGGAGAAAATGTAATACTAGTTGCTTTTTTGAATTTTTCAATAATCTTTCTCCAGCATTTATGATCTCATTGTAACAAATTTGTATACGTGTACGGTGTATACATTATTCAAGATAATTAGATCCACGACTTCTCCATCCCTTTTATTATTATAAAGAGAAGACGCGCTCGTATAGATTATGAGTTTGACTAACATTCTGTTAAAATTATGCTGGATACAGTTATTAATAATGTATCCAGTAAAAATTTAACAAGATGTGAGCCATACTTTAATAATAATAATAATAATAATAATAATAATAATAATAATGTGACCTACATCAATTATAATGACTAGCCTGGTTTGCAGCATCATTCCAATTCATAAGTTGCTAATTCGGTCCCCTCCAATTATGTATGTGCCGTATGTTAACATTTCTTATTAACATTGTCATTGTAAGGGGATATTCCCTCTCATCGACCCTACAATAAACTCACGAGGGACCATGGAGGAAGTCAAGTCAAAGAGCCCAATGAAGCCCAGCCAAACCTAACTACTCTAATCTAAAAAGAGTTAGTGGGCTTTTGTAGAATATTCGACCCATAAACAAAACTCACTCACGAAGCGACCCACATGTGGGGAAGTAGACGGTAGGGGCAAATGGGACTCGCTACCTTGATCACATCTCTCCAATTACACCATACTCTCGAGAACCTGTGCAAGCAGGTGGACTGGAAATAAGAGAAATCTTTGATCTCCTAATAGCAAGCATGAAGGGGCAAATGAGATTTGCCACCTTGATCATACCTCCCCATACTCTCAAGAATCTGTGCAAGTAGCTGGGCTGAAAATAAAAGAAACTCTTGATCTCTTAATAGCAGGCATGAAAGGGTTTAATAAGATATATTTGTTAAGTTAGTGAGTCATGTCGCATTAGTGATATCGCATCCAAAAGTCATGCGGCATTAAAAAATTTTGATTAAACAAGTAGTTGAAGGGAAATGGGCTATCCAAAGTTTGGTATGAGTTGTCTTTACCCAAAAATCTATTAAAAATCAACTCACAAGTACAAAAAATTATCTCTGTTATAAAACTAAAAAGAAAACTACTACTATTGCAAGAGAAATATAAAAAAAACTCTCTGAAACTTTCTTCATTCTCTATATTTTCTTATGAATTTCATTACAACTGAATCCCATATTTATAGGCGTTGAAGTTACTATGCAAGTCACTATTGAAGTCACTATGCAGGATTTAATATAATAGTGGTGGAGTCATTCACATAATTTTTAGTGGTGGGATAGGGGGGCGGCTGCTGACGTTCGTTTATAACACTTCCCCTTGAATGACCACCCATAAAGAATCTGCCTCGTTAAAATCTTGCCAAGGAAAAACCCAGTGGGAAGAAAAACCAATGGCGAAGGAAAAAGAGTACAGTCTCTTTATGTATCCACAATCAGCACAAGTCTTCAGGACTTTTACTCCCCCTGGAAAGTTCATAACAATAGTTTTTGAGTCTTCACATTTTAATATTCTGCACAATTTTCTTGAATGTCACAGTTGGTGATGTTTTCGTGAATAAATCTGCCAGATTATCACTTGATCGTATATTTGATATATCCTCCTTTGATTTGAATGATACAAGTAGCATTATCTTCGTATAAAATTGTTGAGCTATCAAAATACCACACTTTTCTTGGATACGTTGAGTCATTGATCTCAACCAAATATACTCTCGACTTGTTTCATGAATTGCAATAATCTCTGAGTGATTTGAAGATGAAAAATAATATCTGGTTGACAAACTTAATAGAAATCTGATACCTGCAGTAATACTTAAACTCCCCCTGATAATATGCGTTAGTGTTTCAAGTAAAAAACAAATATGATTTCAGTATATATAACAAGTTAAGAATTCAAATACGATCTCCAACTAAATAATGTATTAGAGAGAGTATGATAATATTTTCATCTAAAATTTGCTCCCCCTCATTCGGCGTTATTAGGAAGAACTTGTTTATATACGGCGGAAATAACATTGGAAACCATCTATGTATGATAAAAGCTGTAAAAGGTTTGAAATTTAATATTATCGGTTCGGCGGAAAATCAAATCCGCTTGACATTGTAGACAAACGAGATCTTGAAGAGATTTGAAGGCTACGGGTTGTTGTTTAAATATAACCAATTTTACCATTGGTTTACTCCAGCAAAAAGATCTCGCATTCCTCATAGATTCAGTTGTTGTTCATCCAGAACGATATTATGTCTGATAGAAATTCTAATGTCCCAGATTTAAACCATGAACCTTTTATACCTCAACCACTTATATTTTCTCCTGAGGCTGTAAACACCATGATAGGAGTAGAGATATATCTATCTAGTAAATCTGATTCTGAAATTGTTGCAGCATCAAGAACCCTCAGTACTCAATATATTGCCTCCCTTACAACCATGTCTCAGAGGCTATTGGCGAGAACGAGTGAGGTTGATCATCTTAAAAATCAAATATCTGAGTTGCATCAAACGCTTGCAACTAAAGATAGAAAAAATAAAGATTTAAAACAAGATAACAAGGAGCTGAAGAAACTTGTAGACTGGTATTCTCGTGACCTGAAAACACGAGTAGAAGAGCTGGAACGAGAGAGAGCTCAGATACAAAGTCAACAACAGCAGCTAAGGGCAGAGGTTCAGCGTTTACAAGAAAATAGAGATAGCTATAATTAATCTCGCTAGCTTTTGAAATTATGCATCCAGCATATCTTGTAAAGTGAGATTTGAAGAGATGATGGTTTGTCTTGTTCTTATTTCCATTTCTATAAGAACCGTCTTTAGTTTCATTTAGTACGCATCAAATTTTCTTCTCATATCTATAATTCATCTGTATTTGTATTCTTATTCTACAAATTTCCAATGGCTCATCAATTTCCTTTTACTATTTTTCACAATCAACATATGAGGTATCCTTCACCTCAATTACAAATTGACCCTACATCTTCCGCAGGTGCAATGTTGCAACAAGCAAATGATCTAGCTAATAAGTCAGATCGTGAAGCTGTTTATGAGCTGGTGACTCTCGGCACCCGATACTCCTCCTCTATTGTTAGATTTTCCAACCGATTACAATCCAAAAATCGTGAGATTGAGGAGCTTAACGAGAAGGTTTCTGTACTTCAACGACTCGTTCAAGAGTCTGACAAAAAAATTGCAGACTTAAAGCAGGAGAATAAGGATTTAAAATCCTTACTTGCCTCTTCATTTCGACTGCCTAATCCTTTAGATAAGGATGGTATGTTGCTTTATGAAGAGTAAATGCATTTGAGAGATGAGGCTAAAGTCTCAAATTCTTGTAACTTATCTATGAATTGAATAATAAGATCTTTCCTTTTCAAATGCATTCTTTGAATTTATAGCAACCCTTATAATCTTTTCAAGAGTTCTAACAAGGTAAATCATCAACGTAAACTACAATAATGACGAATCTGGATTCTGATAAAACACATGAATATATAGGATTATTCTTAAATCCTTCTTTCAATAGATATTCGTTGATTCAATTATACAACATACGTTCGGATTGCTTTAACCCATATAAAAATGTTTGAAGCTTTATAAAGTACATACTCCTAAATGTACTTGGATTAGATGCTTCAAGTATCGTAAATCTTTATATATGTAATGATCTAATGATCCTTATAAATATGCAGGGACCACATTCATTAACTGCATATCTAATCCTTTTGTAATAACCAAATCAATTAAAAATATGAATGTGATTGCATTCATACTAAGAAAATATGTTTCCTCATAATTGCTCGGGTTTCTACTGGAAACCTTGTGCAATAAATTATACCGCATAATTTCATTTCGCATTACGCTTTCGTATAAATACTCACTTATATCTGACAAATATTACACCCTTTGGTGTTTGGACAACAGGTCCAAATTCATCTCGCTTCACTAGCGAGTTTAATTCAATTTTAATAACTGCTTTCCATTTTGGCCAATCATTTCTACGTCGACATTCTTCGACGATTTTTGGCTCACTTTTTTCATTACTTCTGGTAATATCAAGTGTTATCATATATGTTGTCGACAACAGTTTTATTTCTATCCATAAATTTTACAGTAATCATGAAATGTATTGAGATCTCATTATTCCTCTCCAAGGGAAAACATTTCATGAAACACCTCTACATGAGGTTCCTCTTCAGGAGGTTCCTCTTCAGGAGGTTTATACTCTTCAGGAGTTTTCTCTTCAGGAGTTATACTCTTCAGGAGTTTTCTCTTCAGGAGTTACCTATTCAGGAGGATTATATTTTATACAGAAAATACGGTTTCTTCATGAGCACCGATTTTTATTTTTCTTGTGCACCAATAGGTTTTCAACGCTTCAGGTGTATCTTAGACTCATTTATTGCTGTTTTAACAACTCGTCCTTCAGGGACTTCAATTCCTGCTTAAGCATTAACAGCAGTAATATATGATTTTACAACACCTTTAGTGTCAGTAAATACATCATGTAATTGATTTGCAACACTTTGCAGATAAATAATCCTCTGAACTTCTGGTTCACATTTATTTGTAAGAGGATCAAATTTAAACAGGGCTTTATTATTCCAAGTAATTTCTTGTCGTGCTTCAGGCACCGATATTTCATTATTTCAAAACATGATGAAATATTAATAAGCTTATATATAAAAACTTAGCATAAGTAAATCAAGTGCTTGGCCGTACAACAGGTACGTGACTACTGTTTAGTCATATTACATTTATGACAAACATCTTCATCTTTTTATGAAGAATTATTTTGAGGGCCTTTACCCTTCTCTGAGTTTGATCACTTCTGGTGATACGATATATTTTTATCATCTTTAGTGTTGTCGCTTTTGGGACCAACACTTCTATAATTTTTCTACCACGTCTACGCCCTTAGTTCCCGTTCACTTCTGGGAATTGTGTAAATTCGATATTATTAATAGGACGTAACTGGTGTAACAAAAACTCATTATTTAGTTCAATCACTGGAAGACAAAATAACAGTTCAGAATATTTGTTGAACTTTCACTCTCTATATTGCTACTGCAGGAGCACATTCAAAGTATGAAAAATAATGTCTTCTTTTATATATCATCATCAGTGACATTTTCACTGCATAATTTTAATATTGAGCTAATTTTAAAGTGTGTAGAATATTCAATACCACTCTTAAAATCTTGCAACTCCAGGTGCAATAAATCATAATGATCTTTTGAGAGGATTACATCTTCTGGTGCTTATATCACTCTCTTAATTTATTTCACACAGTAAGATGATTTTTCATCATGAGATACACAGCACGATCCTTCAGGGACACATGGTTTTCTTCTATGATTGTATCTTTCAAGTTCATCATCATATCCAAATAGATCTCATCAAGGATCTTGGATAAATAACATTTTTCAGAAATGTCAATAGTAATAAATCTCAATATTTAACATTATATTACAAAAATAAATCTGTGAATTTAATAAATATATTCACATTATCATGAGAATAAAAATAAAATTTTATCAAGTAATATTCAGAAATATTACCTTTAATATTTATCTCAAGTACTGCAAATAATATATTGAAAAACTTACTTGAAATAGAAGACCACTAGCTTCAGTATCGGTAGAACCTCGAGCTGATAACGTGTTATAAAACTAAAAAGAAAACTACTACTATTGCAAGAGAAATATAAAAAAAAACTCTCTGAAACTTTCTTCATTCTCTATATTTTCTTATAAATTTCATTACAACTGAATCACATATTTATAGGCGTTGAAGTTACTATGCAAGTCACTATTAAAGTCACTATACAGAATTTAATATAATAGTGGTGGGGTCATTCAAATAATTTTTAGTGGTGGGACAAGGGGGCGGCTGCCGACGTTCGTTTATAACAATCTCAAATTTCTCTAAGCTTACATACAGACTATTAAGGAGATATACTAACTTTTGTATTTGAGACTCTCCAGCATCCTCCAAAGCCTCCCACTCCTACGTGTTTACTTAAGTGTGCATATAAAAGACTCAAGATCTGAATTGCTAAGACTGATTCAAAGACATGGAATTAATACGATGTTAATAGCTACCTTACAAAATACATGTGGACAACGTTATCAAACTTGAATCACAACAAATTTTGACCTAGACGAAATTTCCAACCTTACTTCTCACGTCCATTAATCCCAAGCCTCGAAATAAGCAAAAAACAGTTTCCTTTTTAATTATTGTCCCACCTTAAACTCTAGAAAAAAGAAAAGATGAATATATTTCTATATTCAGGGTTGTGTTATTTATAATCCTAGTGTGTAAGTTTAGGTGTTAGCTTTTTCAGATCAATAAGAATAAATTTTTATTTTTATTTTCATAATATTTTAGGTTTTAAAGCTCGGATATAGATTCTAAGAGATCTTAATTTCACAAAATTGTAAAGAGAATTACTAGATCTACAAAATGATTTTCTAAATATAAGTTATAAATTTACGTTACCTAATGTGATAATTCAAATCTATTCCATAACAAAGAATTTTCTACAATTTATCATATCATATCAAACTTACCACCTTGTAAACTTACTTTTTATAAAATCTTTTTATATTCAATAATATCTTATATGTGTATATAATTTATTTGCTTTGTTTAACGAGTGTTGGAGTTAGTTTGCTTGGTTTATGCAAAGCAACTATAAACCGAAATTGCTCCCTCATATATAACTCCAAAGAATATAGTTTTGTAACACTTTGATCATGATGTTTTTTTTTATTCTAAGCACTTTGATCATGATTTTAGTCATGATAATGATATATAATGTCCAATAAATTGACTAAGTTTACTCTCATCAATATCACATAAATGATATTTATAATTTTAAAATATGCAAGTTCCATTTTTTTTAATTAAGTGGGTAAATTTAGAATCTACATAAAAAAAATTAATAATAGACCCCACAATTTTTCAAACCTAATTATATTTGCCTTTACACTACACACTAATAACATGATATAATTAAATTTGAAAAATAAATTTGAAAATTTGAATCTTACAAATCAAATTATGTTATATGAATGTTGGTGAGTAATGTCACTACAATAAAATTGACCTTTTATGATACAAAATTTCACTACAAAAAAAGGTTAAAATCCTACGAAATAATTTGTAATGGATATATAATTGTTGAAAAAACTCATATTTCTTATAGTGTGTAAAGGTCTTCAAAATCCAAATAGCGTTACTCTTTTTCAAATAAAATGTGTGAAATTTACATGTCTTAAATAGCATTCATTCATTAAAAAAAAAAAACTATACACAAGTCATAGCATTAATCTTAATAGAAAACCCAATTAAATGCCCCACTCCTACCAAGAAAACATCGAAGTAAGTCTTGTTTGCTTAGAGTTGACTGACGTCTTATTTGTCCTAATCACACATCCAACGCCGAATTTCTTGGTGGGAAAATTAATGCCTTAATTGATCCACTACTTTCTAAGTTATCATTTACTGCTTAATTATTTAGCGTAGCTTAAACGGGAAGTGTACACAGTACACATGTATGTTCCCATATATGTTGCTTATTATTGGATCATGAGTTACTTTTGGTATCTTTAGTTATTATTTATTGTATAAACCATGATAGACTATAGTTTAAAAAAATTAATTTAAAATATTGATAAATGTTAATAGATGTGATAGCTTTTTACATATAGGTTTCGTTTATATTCGAAGATGAGACAAGTTTGTCTCAACTCATCATTATATTTTTTTTGTTTTATATAAAATATAAATTTTAATACAGTCTTTTCAAATTTTAATATAATTTTTTCAAATTTTAAGTCAAATTTTTTAAATTTTAAAATAATAATAATATTAAAAAAAATTCAGCTTAACTCATCTCGTTTTATCTTCAAATTCAAACGGACCTAATCATGTGTCATTAAAGAGACTTACAAATAATATTCTTTTCCTTTTAAAACAAATGAGTTTCATTTTTGTGATTCACTTTAAACGTATTGTGCACTCTACGTGAGTGCTTGAATTTTTCATGTAGACTTCAATTATTTCAAGTCCTTGTTGATTTTATGTATTTTAGTGGCTGACTTGGACCACAAAAATAAATCTTGGTCTTAATATAATTTCTCCAGTCATTTTCAATACTTGTCGATAACATCAATCGATCCCATCAAGACTTGCATGCGCACATAGCATAAAAACAACATCCGTATCCTTCGCATTTGAGCAAACATGTATATGTTGACAAACAAACTACTCAAATTGAAAAAGTTAAATACTCGTTAAATTTTCTATAAAAATTAAAATATATATATAATAATTAATTAACCAGATAAGATGAGATCATAAGAGAAAATTATATAATAATAAATTAATCAGATAAGATGAGATCATAAGAGAGAATAAAATGAAATAAAATATTATTTTTTAATCCAAACCTCCTCTTATTTGATATAGATGAGATGGGGAAGTGCAACTTCAACTTTAGATAAATACACATGATTAATAATGTATGGTAAGATTGTGATAACTTGACGTTGAAGCAAAATGGGAAGTGTAATACTCGGGCCTAAGCCTGATACCTAGGCCCAAGCCAAATGCTAAGCCCAGGCCCAGGTCGGACAAACCCAGCCCCTTAAGCCAACGGCGCCGTTTCGCCCAAATAAGCGGTTTTTCTTTCCTTTTTTTTCTTCTTTCCTTTCCTCCGATAGCACCCTTGTTTCTTTGTTTCTTTCTCGCGCCAGCCCCCTCCCACGTTCTCGGTAGTTACCGAGCTCCAACGGAAAGTTAACTCTCTCTTTTTCTACATAAAAAAAAAATGTTTTGTCTCAGAGTTGTCTTCACACCAACTTTTCTCTATCTCCTTTCGGCATTGGATTCCCAGATTGGGGACCCCTACTTTCGCTGATTCTCCCCGGATATCTTTCATGTGCGATCCACTCTGGTAAGATTTTTCTTCTCTAATCATCTTCTAATGTTTACAATCTTTTCTCTTCCTATCTAATTTCATCTGCACCGTTTTAGGCCTCGAAAATTTCTGGATTTTGGTTACGTATTGTGGAATCAGATACCGTTATTTTCCAGTTTGTGTTCTCTTCCGTCAGCTTCCTCTAATTTCTTTCACTTGCGTTTTCCACTGGTAAGCTCTTCTAATTTTTTTTTCTTTATTTCGTTTCCTTATATCCATAGGATGCAGTCTTGGAACGTTTAATTACTGATTTATATATCGTGTGTTTCGGATGGATGAAGTTAAGTATAAAGGAACCAGGAATCCGATCAGTTGGCCCCTGTTTTCCTGTTTTCGTGCAATTTTCAATTCTCTTTAGGTAAAGACTCACGAAAATTTGATTTTCCCTTGGACCTATTTTAAATTTGTTGGATCAGTTTGAAAGTGTTTGAATGGTTGTCCAGAATTTTTTTACTTTAGGGGTTTATTATTGCTGTGTTGTTGTTTGGTTGGTTTATTCATAATTAAATAATACTTGCAAATATTTTGTAGAAGGTTGGTATTAAGATTTTGTTGGATGTAAATGATCATCTGGTTATGCTCATTTGGAAGAGACTTATGCCTACAAATAAGTAGATATTGGTAGCTGTTAGAATTAGGTTGATACAGGATGAGCGAAAGTAATTAGTAGGTGCTGGAGATTTTGAATTTAGGTATTTGTCTGCTAGAGATTTTAAATTTAGGTAGGCAGCGTAGTTAGCTTATAATTTTCAGATTTAAGCCATTGGAATGGTCATTAACATAAATGAATTTATTTTTATAAATAAATGACGAGAATCTTAGAAATTGGACTCAAAACTTTGACTATACACTTCAGGAGTCAGGTAAACGAGGCTTCTATCATAAATTTGCATAAAAAATAAATTTTGTTTGAGGTTGGTTTATAAAATGTGCATATTATGATTTTTTTTTTAAAAAGTGGGAAAAACAACCTTAATATATATATTTCTGCATCTTATCATGAAAATTTATATGATAGAGAAAGTTTCTTTTGACATGAAATGTGTAGACATGAGCTATACTTGACATGATTCTAAGATATGCATATGGGCGGATATGAATTCTAATGTTTTCTTATACATGGAAAATAAAATGTTTTGATTTGTTTCTATTTATCTAAAATGATGAGAAAATGAAAAGCATATGGTTTAAATGTTCATGGAAAATCTTTGGTATATTTATCTGTTTGGTTCTATTTCTGGATATGGTTGTGAAATGAAAGTATGGATTCACGTAATATGGTTGGTACCACCATGATATGATATGATAGGAGTGCAATCACTTTGGAAAACAAAGTGATCATTTTATATATTTCTTTCATGTGTGCACACTCGGGGTTTCGAGAACAAATAAGGGAAAATCTCACAATATGATACTGTTTGGTTTGGCCACCGGGGATAGCATAACTCTACCACGAGGGTTAAACATGGTACATGTTCTAGAATATTGATAAGATAAGAAGTTACAGTTACTTGTGCCAAAATGTTTTATTTGAAAAGTGGGTTTCTATTTATACTTTATGAAAAATATATGTTCGTTCAGCTTTTCGCTTGATGATATATTTTTGGAGCTGTTATCTATAAATAAAAGTTTTATGTTTTCATGCATAAGAAGTTTTTATTAAAAATGATCATGCTTTACACACTAGTATAGGTGTTTTGTTTACTGGGTTGTAGTTGAACTCACCCCTTTATCTATATATATTTCAGATGAAATGGAGGTCTCGACTGAGGACCAAGACTAGTATGTTGGGGCCAGACTAAGTTGTTACCCTTTGGTTGAAGTGAAGACTGTATTTAATGATTTAATGTTACGTTATTTAGCATTATTAGATTCAAGTGTTAGTAGAATATTTTTATTCTTGTGATGGTAAGATTGTGGATCCTATATGATGGTATTATTTTAAATTTATGAATTCTGTGGATATATTTATAATTGGATTGTCTGGATTTGGAGATGAGAAAATTATTTGTGGATTTCAGAAAGAAATATTTAGAAATAATATTCGTAGATAAAAACAGGTCATATCAAACAGGTTGGATTTCAGGACTCCCTACATCATAGGTGTTACAAGAAGAATATTTTTAAAAGTTTTGCTTGGATCACTTGGATGCCTTTTGGCATGTGATGGTAATTGATAATGATTTGTTTAAATATTTCCAAAATTTCATATGTTTTTATCAAGCAAATGCATGTGATATGTCGTCTGTAGGTTTCTGCCAGGGGTGGACCTACCTTATGCCTTGGGGGGATACCGTCACTCCCCCCCCCCCCCCCAAATATTTTTTTAAAACTTAAAATAGTATGTAATTTTGTCAAAATTTTCTTCTATCTATTAAAGTTTTATTAAACTTAGTCCCTCCAAAACTGAAAATAGCCTCTTCTATATGAATTTCTTTTTACCCATTAGTCATTACTCGTTGAGTTTTGAAGCTATTATGATTTATAGATTAATAATCCTTCAGTTCATATATATGTAGTAGTCAGTACAATTTTGTGATCTCTTACATTGTTTGTTAGTGTTGCTATATATATAGTCATGTGCACCTTCAATCCTTCATTATTTTAAAAGCATCACTATTGAAAAATAAAAAGAAAATTTTGACGGCCCTTAAAACTACTATATTAAAAACTTAAAGAGATATGTAGCTTTGGTATTTCGTCCAGTCCTCCAGAACTTGGTCTCAGGGAGTCTAGGAGCTTGTGATCGCCATCAACCCATCTCTCCTCTTTGTTTTCAATAGGTAACAACCAACAAGTTCTTTTTTTTTTTTTTTTTGTCTCTAAGAAGGATTTTATTTTCTAGTAATCTTGATTCTTGAAGTTGAAGGATTTAAATAGAATTGGTCCACTAGAAATCTAGAATATTCAAGTCTCTTCTAGATTTTAAAATTTTTATCGAAATAGTCTAATAGACCTGACCGCTTTGTTATATTTTTTTCTTATTTGTTAAAGTAATAGATTTCGTTTAGTCTAAAAAAATAAAAATAAAATAAAACCAAAAGAGAGAAGGATTTCGTTCAAATTTATATGTCGTCATGCTGATATAGACTTTTTTACTATTAATAACTTAAATTTATATGTTAGTTTAGATTTTTTTTTTTATCTATTTTCTAATTGTTAATAACCTAAATTTATATGTTGATTTAGAATTTTAGTGCACATGACTCATTGGCTTGGATCGTTAATTGACAAATTATATCAAAAATATAATAAAATAAAATAAAATTATATCATTATTTATTAAGTATTTCTCAAGTTTAGTCTTAATTTATAATTTTTTCTTAAAATATAGAAATTTTTAAATATTTTATCAAAAGTTTAGTCTTAATTTACAATTGATTTTTTTTTTTAAAAGACGTGGATAAATTTATATTTTTATTTTCATAATATATTAGGTTTTAAAGCTCGGATATAGATTCTAAGAGATCTTAATTTCCCAAAATTGTAAACAGAATTACTAGATCTACAAAATGATTTTCTAAGTATAAGTTATAAATTTACGTTACTTAATGTGATAATTCAGATCTATTCCATAACAAAGAATTTTCTACAATTTATCATATCATATCAAACTTACCACCCTGTAAACTTACTTTTTATAAAATATTTTTATATTCAATAATATCTTATATGTGTATATAATTTATTTGCTTTGTTTAACGAGTCTTGGAGTTAGTTTGCTTGGTTTATGCAAAGCAACTATAAACCGAAATTGCTCCCTCATATATAACTCCAAAGAATATAGTTTTGTAACACTTTGATCATGATGTTTTTTTTATTCTAAGCACTTTGATAATGATTTAGTCATGATAATGATATATAATGTCCAATAAATTGACTAAGTTTACTCTCATCAATATAATTTTAAAATATGCAAGTTCCATTTTTTTAATTAAGTGGGTAAATTTAGAATTTACATAAAAAAAAAATTAATAATAGACCCCACAATTTTTTAAAAATAATTATATTTGAAAGCCTTTACACTACATACCAATAACATGACATAATTAAATTTGAATCTTAAAATCAAATTGTGTTATATGAATGCTGGTGAGTGATGTCACTACAACAAAATTGACTTTTTACGATACAAAATTTCACCACAAAAAAAAGGTAAAATCGTTAGAAATGTAAAGAATATCCTACGAAATAATTTGCAATGGATATAAAATTGTTGAAAAAAGTCATATTTTTTTTGTAGTCCGTAAAGGTCTTCAAAATACAAATAGCACTACTCTTTTTCAAATAAAATGTGTGAAATTTATATGTCTTAAAACGATACATAGCATTCATTCATTTAAAAAAAAAACTATACACAAGTCATAGCATTAATCTTAATAGAAAACCCAATTAAATGCCCCACTCCTACCAAGAAAACGTCGAAGTAGCTCTTGTTTGCTTAGAGTTGACTAACGTCTTATTTGTCCTAATCACACATCCAACGCCGAATTTCATGGTGGGAAAATTAATGTCTTAATTGATCCACTACTTTCTAAGTTTGCCTTTACTGCTTAATTATTTAGTAAACGGGAAGTGTACACAGTACACATGTATGTTCCCATATATGTTGCTTATTATAGATCATTCTTATAAAACTAAAAATAAAACTACTACTATTATAAGAGAAAAGAAACTCTTAAAAACTGAAACTTTTTTTCTCTCTCTATATTTTCTTATGAATTTCATTACAACTGAAGCCCATATTTATAGGCGTTGAAGTTACTATACAAGTTACTATGCAAGTCACTATGCAGATTTTAAAATAATAGTGGTGGGGTCATTCACATAATTTAGTGGTGGGACAGGGGGCGGCGCCGTTTCGTTCGTTAATTCATAACACTCCCCCTTGAATGACCACCCATAAAGAATCTGCCTCGTTAAAACCTTACCAAGGAAAAACCCAGAGGGAAGAAAAATCAATGGCGAAGGAAAAAGAGTACAGTCTCTTTATGTATCCACAAGTGCTTTAAAATTGCTTCATTAAAACCTTGCAAAGGAAAACTCAATGGGATAAAACCTTAGCGAAGGAAAAAGAGTACAATCAGCATAAGTTTTCAGAACTTTTACACCCCCTGGAAAGTGCATGACAATAGTTTTTGAGTCTTCACATTTTAATATTCTGCACAATTTTCTTGAATGTTGCAGTTGGTGATGTTTTCGTGAATAAATCTGCCAGATTATCACTTGATCGTATATTTGATATATCCTCCTTTGATTTGAGTGATACAAGTAGCATTATTTTCGTATAAAATTGTTGAGTAATTGATCTCAGCCAAATATACTCTCGACTTGTTTCATGAATTGCAATAATCTCTGAGTGATTTGAAGATGAAAAATAATATCTGGTTGACAAACTTAATAGAAATCTGATACCTGCAGTAATACTTAAACTCACCCTGATAATATGCGTTAGTGTTTCAAGTAATAAGCAAATATGATTTCAGTATATATAACAAGTTAATAATTCAAACACGATCTCCAACTAAATAATGCATTAGAGAGAGTATGATAATATCTAAAATTTTCTCCCCCTCATTCAGCGTTAGGAAGAACTTGTTTATATACGGCGGAAATAACATTGGAAACCATCTATGTATGATAAAAGCTGTAAAAGTTTTGAGATTTAATATTATCAGTTCGGCGGAAAATCAAATCCGCTTGACATTGTAGACAAACGAGATCTTGAAGAGATTTGAAGGCTTCGGGTTGTTGTTTAAATATAACCAATTTTACCATTGGTTTACTCCAGCAAAAAGATCTCGCATTCCTCATAGATTCAGTTGTTGTTCATCCAGAACGATATTATGTCTGATAGAAATTCTAAGGTCCCAGATTTAAACCATGAACTTTTTATACCTCAACCACTTATATTTTCTCCTAAGGCTGTAAATACCATGATAGGAGCAGAGATATATCTATCTAGTAAATCTGATCCTGAAATTGTTGCAGCATCAAGAACTCTCAGTGCTCAATATGCTGCCTCTCTTACAACCATGTCTCAGAGGCTATTGGCGAGAACGAGTGGGGTTGATCATCTTAAAAATCAAATATTTGAGTTGCATCAAACGCTTGCAACTAAAGATAGAAAAAATAAAGATTTAAAACAAGATAACGAGGAGCTGAAAAAACTTGTAGACTGGTATTCTCGTGACCTGAAAACACGAGTAGAAGAGTTGGAACGAGAGAGAGCTCAGATACAAATTCAACAACAGCAGCTAACGGCAGAAGTTCATCGTTTACAAGAAAATAGGGATAGCTGTAATTAATCTCGCTGGCTTTTGAAATTATGCATCCAGCATATCTTGTAAAGTGAGATTTGAAGAGATGATGGTTTGTCTTGTTCTTATTTCTATTTCTATAAGAACCGTCTTTAGTTTCATTTAGTACGCATCAAATCTTCTTCTCATATCTATAATTCATCTGTATTTGTATTCTTATTCTACAAATTTCCAATGGCTCATCAATTTCCTTTTACTATTTCTCACGATCAACATATGAGGTATCCTTCACCTCAATTACAAGTTGTTCCTGCATCTTTCGCAGGTGCCATGTTGCAGCAAGCAAATGATCTGGCTAATAAGTCAGATCGTGAAGTTGTTTATGAGCTGGTGACTCTCGGCACCCGATACTCCTCCTCTATTGTTGGATTTTCCAACCGATTACAATCCAAAAATCGTGAGATTGAGGAGCTTAACGAGAAGGTTTCTGTACTTCAACGACTCGTTCAAGAGTCTGACAAAAAAATTGCAGACTTAAAGCAGGAGAATAAGGATTTAAAATCCTTACTTGCCTCTTCATTTCGACTGCCTAATCTTTTAGATAAGGATGGTATGTTGTTTTATGAAGAGCAAATGCATTTGAGAGATGAGGCGAGAAGTCTCAAATTCTTGTAACTCATCTATAAATTGAATAATAAGATCTTTCCTTTTCAAATGCATTCCTTGAATTTATAGCAACCCTTGTAATCTTTTCAAGAGTTCTAACAAGGTAAATCATCAACGTAAACTGCAATAATGACGAATCCGGATTCTGATAAAACACATGAACATATAGGATTATTCTTAAATCCTTCTTTCAATAGATACTCGTTGATTCAATTATACAACATGTGTCTGGATTGCTTTAACTCATATAAAGATTTTTGAAACTTTATAAAGTACATACTTCTAAATGTACTTGGATTAGATGCTTCAAGTATCGTAATAATCTAATGATGCTTATAAATATGCAGTGACCACATTCATTAACTGCACATCTAATCCTTTTGTAATAACCAAATCAATTAAAAATATGAATGTGATTGCATTCATACCAAGGAAATATGTTTCCTCATAATTGCTCAGGTTTCTACTGGAAACCTTGTGCGACAAATTATACCGCATAATTTCATTTCGTATTACGCTTTCGTATAAATACTCACTTATATCTGATAAATATTACACCATTTGGTGTTTGGACAACAGGTCCAAATGCATCTCGCTTCACTAGCGAGTTTAATTCAGTTTTAATAACTGCTTTCCATTTTGGCCAATCATTTCTACGTCGACATTCTTCGACGATTTTTGGCTCACTTTTTTTCATTACTTCTGGTAATATCAAGTGTTATCATATATGTTGTCGACAACAGTTTTATCTCTATCCATAAATTTTCCAGTACTCATGAAATGTATTGAGATCTCTTTGTTCCTCTTCAGGGGAAAATATTTCATAAAACACCTCTACAGGAGGTTTCTCTTCAGGAGGTTTATACTTTTCAGGAGTTTTCTCTTCAGGAGTTACACTCTTCAGGAGTTACACTCTTCAGGAGTTACCTCTTCAGGAGGTTTCCTCTTCAGGAGGATTATATTTTATACAGAAAATACGGTCTCTTCATGAGCACCGATTTTTATTTTTCTTGTGCACCAATAGGTCTTCAACGCTTCAGGTGTATCTTAGACTCATTTATTGCTGTTTTAACAACTCGTCCTTCAGGGATTTCAATTCTTACTTAAGCATTAACAGCAATAATATATGATTTTACAACACTTTTAGTGTCAGTAAATACATCATGTAATTGATTTGCAACACTTTGCAAATAAATAATCCTCTGAACTTCTGGTTCACATTTATTTGTAAGAGGATCAAATTTAAACAGGGCTTTATTATCCCAAGTAATTTCTTGTTGTGCTTCAGGCACCGATATTTCATTATTTCAAAACATGATGAAATATTAATAAGCTTATATATAAAAACTTAGCATAAGTAAATCAAGTGCTTGGCCGTACAATATGTACGTGACTACTGTTTACTCATATTACATCTATGACAAACATATTCATCTTTTTATGAAGAATTATTCTGAGAGCTTTTACCCTTCTCTGAGTTTGATCACTTCTGGTGATACGATATATTTTTATCATCTTTAGTGTTGTCGCTTTTGGGACCAACACTTCTATAATTTTTCTACCACGTCTACGCCCTTAGTTTCCATTCACTTCTGGGAATTGTGTAAATTCGATATCATTAATAGGACGTAACTGGTGTAACAAAAACTCATTATTTAGCTCAATCACTGGAAGATAAAACAAAAGTTCAGAATATTTGTTGAACTTTCACTCTCGATATTGCTACTGCAGGAGCACATTCGAGGTATGAAAAATAATGTCTTCTTTTATATATCATCATTAGTGACATTTTCACTGTATAATTTTAATATTGAGCTGATTTTAAAGAGTGCGGGATATTCAATACCACTCTTAAAATCTTACAATTTCAGATGCAATAAATCATAATGATCTTTTGAGAGGATTACATCTTCTGGTGCTTATATCACTCTCTTGATTCATTTCACACAGTAAGATGATTTTTCATCATGAGATACACAGCACGGTCCTTCAGGGACACATGGTTTTCTTCTATGATTGTATCTTTCAAGTTCATCATCATATCCAAATAAATCCCATCAAGGATCTGGATAAATAACATTTTTCAGAAATGTCAATAGTAATAAATCTCAATATTTGACATTATATTACAAAAATAAATCTGTGAATTTAAAAAATATATTCACATTATCATGAGAATAAAAATAAAATTTTATCAAGTAATATTCAGAAATATTACCTTTAATATTTATCTCAAGGACTACAAATAATATATTGAAAAACTTACTTGAAATAGAAGACCACTAACTTCAGTATCGGTAGAACCTCGTGCTGATAACGTGTTATAAAACTAAAAATAAAACTACTACTATTGCAAGAGAAAAAAAAACTCTTATGAACTGAAACTTTCTTTCTCTCTCTATATTTTTTTATGAATTTCATTACAACTGAAACCTATATTTATAGGCGTTGAAGTTACTATGCAAGTCACTATACAGATTTTAAAATAATAGTAGTGGAGTCATTCACATAATTTAGTGGTGGGATAGGAGGCGGCGCCATTTGTTCGTTAATTCATAACAATCATGAGTTACTTTTGGTATCTTTAGTTATTATTTATTGTATATACCATGATAGACTATAGTTTTAAAAAATTAATTTAAAATATTGATATATGTTAATAGATGTGATAGCTTTTTACACATAGGTTCCGTTTATATTTGAAGACGAGACGAGTTCGTCTCAACTTATCATTATATTTTTTTTTATTTATATTTTATATAAAATACAAACTTCAATATAGTATTTTCAAATTTCAATATAGTTTTTTTAATTTTTAAGTCAATTTTTTTAAATTTTAAAATAATAATAATATTAAAAAATAAATTCAACTCAACTCATCTCGTTTTATCTTCAAATTCAAACGAGCATAATCATTTGTCATTAAACAGACTTACAAATAATATTCTTTTTCTTTTAAAACAAATGAGTTTCATTTTTGTGATTCACTTTAAACGTATCGTGCACCCTACGTGAGTGCTTGAATTTTTCATGTAGACTTCAATTATTTCAAGTCCTTGTTGATTTTATGTATTTTAGTGGCTGATTTGGACCCCCAAAAATAAATCTTGGTCTTAATATAATTTTTTCAGTCTTAGGTCCTGTTTGGATTCAGAAATGAAATGAGTTGAGATGAATTTAGTTTATTTTTTAATATTATTATTATTTTAAAATTTGAAAAAATTATATTAGAAATTGAAAAAAATGTATTGAGAATTGAAAAAAGTATATTGGAAATTGAAAAAGGTATATAGAAATTTGTGTTTTATATAAAAAATTATAAAAATATAATAATGAAATGAAAATAAATTGAGATGAGTTGAGCTCACCTCCTGATACAAACGAGACGTTAATATAATTTCTCCAGTCATTTTCAATACTTGTCAATAACATCAATCGATCCCATCAAGACTTGAATGCGCACATAGCATAAAAAACAACATGCGTACCCTATTTGAGAAACATGTATATGTTGACAAACAAACTACTCAGATCGAAAAATTTATATACTTGTTAAATTTTCTGTAAAAATTAAAAAAAATTATAATAATTAATTAATCAGATAAGATGAGATCATAAGAAAAAATAAAATGAATTAAAATATTATTTCTTAATCCAAACCTCCTCTTATTTGATATAGATGAGATGGGGAAGTGCAATTTCAACTCTAGATGAATACACATAATTAATAATGTTTGGTAAGATTGTGATAACTTGAGATTGAAGCAAAATGGGAAGAAAGTTTTGCTTGGATCACATGGATGCGTTTTGGCATATGATGGTAATTGATAATGATTTGTTTAAATATTTCCAGAATTCCATATGTTTTCATCAAGCAAATGCATGTGATATGCCGTCTGTAGGTTTCTGCTTTGTTGATGAGTGATGCAACACTCACTCTTGTGGATCTCAATTAAGATTCCATCTAGTGAAGATTTTTTTTTTTAAATTAAAAATTAAAAATTTTTTATAAAAAAATCATAATATTATAATAATATATTTTTATTTATTATGTAAAAAAATACAAATCTCATAATAAAATTTTCGGTCGAAAATCCTATTTGCGGGATTATTTGTTTGGAACTCTTATCCTAAAAAGATGAAGGTTTTATTTGTATCCAAAGACGAGATGATTCCATCTCAACTCATTATTATATTTTTTAATATTTTTATATAAAATATATTTTTTAATATTTTTTTTAAATTTTAATATAATTTTTTATTCTTAAATCAATTCTTTTAAATATTAAAATAATAATAATAATAATAAATAAATTTAATTAATTTTATCTTAATTTATTTAATTTTATCTCTAAATTTAAACGGGGCTAAAATTGAGATAAAGTGAATAAAGGGCAGGGGTCTCACTAATTGGTCTCGAATCTGTTGATTATTTATACCAAACCAGGTCAGCAGCCACGTGTGAAAATTAGACAGCAGTCAGAGAGTAGCAGTGCCACGTGATTGCTGCTTTGCTGAGGTTTACGTTCGACATAGAAATTAGACAAGACCCATGATCATGGTGTCATTTGGACCAGTACATGCAAGCCACGTAGCTTTATATGAGTTGTGATCATGTGATTGATGCCTTACCCATAAAACACGCAAAAAACCCACTGATGTTTTAAAAGAAGTGGAAAACAAAAAAAAAACAAAAAACACAAATATATATTTAAGGAAAAGAATTGCGAAAAAGGAAAAAAAAAAGAAGAAAAAAAAGGAAGAGGACAAGCACAGTTCTTCTAACTTTTATGAGTATGGAAGTTGCAATCAGGTCTTTGTTTTGCTTTTTTTTTTTTTTATTTATTAAAAAGGAGTCTTTGTCTTTGTCTTTATCTTTAGAACAAGCTTCAAAAAGTGACCAATTTTTACCTTAGGTTTTACCCGAGCAAGATATGGAAAATGATGCATTTTTAAGTGGGTTATATATCAATTATAAGGTAGGTAAATTTTGCATACTTTCTTTTAAAAAGATAATTTTGAAATTTATATGAAAATTTTAATAATAATAATTTTTTTTTCTAAAATGAGTATGCAAAAGCCAATACTTATACAATTTAAAAATTATATCTAATGTTATTCTTAATAAATTAAAAGGAATATTTTAGTTATAAATAGAGATTATACAAAAGTATATAGAAGCTCATGCATAATTTTTTAAAAGATTTTATTAAAAAAAAGAGATGATACTTTATATAAAGGTCATGACAAATTCCTTCTAAAATGATGTAGTACTTCATTAACTCTTCTTCATTTGTGGACCGATTTGTTATTGTACTCTTATAAATAGATTTAATTGAATCAATAAGTATAACATATTATTAGAATGTTTGATTCTAATACTATAAAAAAAGTCAATATTTTTTAAAAAATCTTGTTAAAAATAGGAGATGATCTTTTATGTAAAATTTAGAACAAATTCTTTCTAAAATAAGGTGAGATTTCCTTTAAAGTAAACTTACAAATTGATGTAATTTGATTCAACATATTAGAGTGTAAAATATATTTTTTCTATAAAATTTATATATGTATTTTTATGTATTTTCTTTGTGTCTATAAAATTTATTCTCATAAATTAAATAACATTTCAATATCAATAAATATAGAAAAAAAACTAAAAAAAAGAAAAAAAAAAAAATAAAGGACGTCGCTTCTCTGTCTCATGTAAAGCACGCTCAAGAGAATCCCATTCCCATCCCCAAGGCTTTTTGTTGAGATTCATATAATTAAATTAAAGGGCTCAACTCATTTTTCTTTTACTTTGGTTTGTTTTTATTTATGTGTATTTCTTGTGATTGCATTATATATTTAATTTATAATTTTTATAATATTTTTAACAATATGAGTTTTCTAATAGAGTGATTTTTACAATAATTTTATAACTTATAGTGTTTTAAGGGTTTTTTTTTTAAAATTTTTTATCATTTAATTTTAAGTATTTCTTTAATATATTTAATTATTAAGAAAAAATAAAATAAAATAATTTTATTAATATTTACATTTTTAATCATTAAATTAAATTAAAAACTAAAAATTATAAAAAAAAAATTAAATAAAAAAAAATATAAATCTATCATTTCTGTTCCTAATAAATCAAAACATACACAGCCTGGCCATGAAAGGAGCCAGCAGTGTGTACGGATTGACATGGGTACTCCCAGTAGAGCACCTTTCGACTTTTGAACGTGACAAGCGACGAAGCCGTATCTGTTCTGGACAATGTACCAGCTTTTATTCTTCACGGATCTTACTGTAGCACTTTCTCGACCCTATAAAATGAAAGGTCCATTTAATAATAATAATAATAAAAAACTCAAACCATCACATATATTATAATATAAGAATATTTTATAAGAATATTTTACAAAATATGTTATAAAATAGAGAAATAATAAACTTATAACGTCCTTTACAACATTTTGTACAATATATATTATAAAATATGAATATTTTAATAAAGTGATATTACTTTTACAAAATAGTTTACAAAAATATCTATATTTTATAATATGTATTATATAAATATTATAAAATATATTATATATGGATCATTTCTCAAAAAGAAATATACGAAATACAAAGAAAAATATTTTAACTTCTAACAAATGCCACAATATAAACTCATAAAAGGCTGTGGATAGATTGATGTGGTATATTGTGGTAAAATATATCTTATCAATCATAAAAAACTTTGTCAATTAATCAATTTATTTTTATAAGATTTCTTTATATAAGTATAACACTTCTCTAAGATCAGATTTTGATAAAAAAAATTTGATAAGCCGGGATAAAAATCGAATAAAATATTATTAAAATAATATTTTTTTAATAATATTATTATTTGTAATTTGAATAAAATAATAATTATTTTATTTTATTTTATTTTATTTAAAAAAATTATAATAATTATATAAGATGAGTTGAAACGAATTGAAAAATTTTTCAATCCAAACCAAGCCTAATAACAATTGACCGAAAATTTGAACCAAGTTGGTTTTCCATTATAATTATTTTTTAATGCATGAGGGATTCTTTTGTCTATCCATATGTATTTTTTAAAGAGTATGACATAATAGTAATTGATGTGAAAATATTATAAACACTTTTTATTTTTATTTATTATAATTCAGGACAAAAGATCAAAAATGGAAGAAGCAGCTTGAGATCAAAAATGGTCCAAACAACCTGGTCCCTGAGTTTTGTTCTTTTCTGATCTATAAATTGAAACAGTGACATTTCGCGAGTAATTTGCAGCAAGTTGGGGTCCAACAAAAGGGCAGGATGATGGTCACGGGATTGAAAGGGCCAATTGAAATTGAGGACTTAAATACCTTATATATATCCATCAATTCTTTGCCTTTCAAAAAACTGTCATGCACTAATTGAATCTCTACCCACTTCTTTCTTTGTATGCCTCTAATTGCCAGTACGATATGTGGTAAGAATGGGGCGTGCTATAATGCCCGCTGTAGCTTCCTGCAAGACTAAATTCTTATTTTCTTTTTTTTTTTAATAAAAAAATAGGAAAAAAATTACTAATACACTAGTAATAACTTTCTTAAATATTAAATAATAAAATAAAATATTAAAATAAGTGAGCAAACTAACATTTTTCGATAATATTATACCGAAATATTATAATTACAAAGATATATTATAAAAGTAGACATATAAATTGACATTATTCATATAATACGTTAAATTCATTTTATAATAAAAATAATTTTACCATCTAATATATCATATCAAATTATACTAATTTATAAATTTATTTTTATGAAATTTCTTTATAATAACTAAAACATATTTCATGCTAATAAGCATGCTTATAAATAGTTTTTGTGGTTGGTATTTTGATAATCTCATTCCACTTGATATTTCCTTTTCCTTTTTTAAAAGTTTTACTTTTTGTACTCACATTCTCAAAGCCTGTTGCATGGGGGCATATAGTCATGTGAGACTTTATATATATAATATAATATATGCTCACAAACTAGCGCTCTAATTATAATATGTTCTTAATTAGTCTATCCTTCTCGGATTTTAAACTTGTTAGATTTCTTATCCTAAATTTACTATCTATTTCATATGACTATCTGTTTTTATCTTTTACATGATTCAAAACTATAGCAAATAAATAGCAAATATATATATATATATGACATTAGTCGATGATTGGAAACTATATATTTCATTTTACTTGTGAACCAATCATGCACTGTATTTAATGCCAGATGATGAAAAGATGATAAGAAAAAGAATGACGAATATAATTTTTCTTAATAAATTATATATAAATACAAATTCATGTTCTCTATTTTCTCCATTAAAATTTCAATAAGCACTTCCATAAATAACTTCAATAAATATAGACCAAATTAATATTTCAGGTTGATCAAAGGTGGAGGCAAATTTGGAAGGAATTCAAGGTGAGAGTAATTATTTAAGAATGGCATTGGAAAGACAAATTATAGGTAGATAACAATTATATTCAAGAATTTAAGGCGGTCTCGATAATAGCCCTTGTGCACATGCTGGTCATAACTATTCTTGAGATCCACAGCATTCATTTCTTAACCATGGAATTGGAGACTATACTTTGCTTGGTCATTCATCCTTGAGAACTGACTTCCTCATTGGGATTTTGATGTTTCCATGGGTGCCAGAGCCTAAAGTCATAAGTCCAATTATCAGAAATTTGCCATGTCCAATCACAGATTTGGAGTATGAAATTGGAATTTAATAGTTTAGTACTTATTTTTGTTTACCTTTTTTAGCATTGTTTAGGACGTGTCATTGTTTTTTTTTATTAATATAAGAGAAATGATATTGATAGTATTAAGGGTAAGTCTGGCATATTCTATTTGAAGAAAATAAGTACAACCGAAACTTATATGAGAAAAATAAACTTTAAAAGTTGGCAAAACTTATATGAAAAAATATATGAATTTTTGGCATTAGAATCCCGCCGTGGTCCCAGTTTTTAAATAAATAAAAAAATTAAAAAAATTACATAAATTTTATCTCCACGTATAATTTTAATATTTTTATATAAAAAAATGAAATGAAAAAAAAACTACATGGCCATGGTGGGAATCCCCTTCCGGAGATCCCTAGCACTACTCATTGTATTATTTGAAAAAATATTCGAGTACAAAAAATATGATAAAATGAAGTTTAGATGATTATATTACCACCATTTTCATTTTCATTTAGATACCCGTTGGGTAAGATTTAGGTGAAGTTTAGATGTAAGAAGTTTTCATGCGTAATGTAAAAATGAATGGTTGTAAAAATTGTTTTAGAAAGTATTTTCATAGAGTTTTAAAAAAAGTGGTCAGATCCGTAATGCTTGGATGTAAAAATGTAAAAATCTTTAGTGTACTAACAGATTTTACTAAAAATAAGTTATAAACGAATCTAACTTAATATAATATTTTAGATTGTAAAATAATTTATATGATAAGGTAGATTTAGTGTATTACATTAAATTATATTAGTTTATTAGGAGAAATATTTGGGATTCCAATAATAGATTCCCAACATTTCTCTCGATATATTTTTTTATTTAATTTTTTTACTTAGTGACTTAATAAATATTTTTTTTATTAATATTGTGAATTTTACTATTTTTTTAAAATATTTAAGAATATTATAAAAATTTATAGAAAAGCAAAAAAACAAAAAATTACACTTGTCAGAATCAAATTTAAATATTTGACTTGATAACAGTTGTTAGTAGAGTCACCCCTTTATTAAATGGGTCGATCCCTAATTGAAATTTCGATCAGGATTTTATTTTTAATTTATAATTCAGTGTATATTTTTTATATGATTTTTTAATATTTAAAAATATTTTTTGAAAATATATAAAAATCAAAACATTATTTCAAAATACTTATTTAATATTATAGTAAAAAAACTAAAAAAAGTCTCAATCGAAATTTCAAATAAAAACAAATAACAGCTGGACAATATTAGAGGGATTGTTAGTGTGTCCTGCGAGATTGCTTGGATAGTGTTACTTTATTTTTTTTATATTATTATTTTAATATGTTTGAATATTAAAAAAAAAAAATTCATAATATTATTAAATAATATCTTTTTAATTATTAAATAAAAAAAAAAAAAAGAGAGCGAGGAAATTTAACGAGGTACCGTAACGGGCCGAAAAGTATTTCCATTTTCCTTATTAGATTCTCACTCTTAACATGCATAGAACGCGAGTCCAAGAGTATTTAAAGCAATTTTTTTTTTTTTTAATTTTCTAATTTCTCACATGTTGATATTTATTATTATAAATTATTTAATAATATTTAGTGCCTATCCAAATATGCTTATGATCATACAAGAAAGTTTTGTTGTCATTTTCATGCCTTGATGTGGTTCACTATTATTTATTTTTATAAAAAACTTTGTCTCATTAATTATTATAGTATTATTAAATTTTTATATAAAATAAAAAGAATAAATCAAAACTTTTCAATTTAAAAAATAAATATATTTTAATAATATTTTATTTAATAAATTATATTATATAGAGTATTTTTACGTATTTTTAACATACTCAATTTATATGATTGATTAAAATATTTATTTTATATTAAAAAAATAATACAATTAATTATATTAATAAAATATTAAAAAATACATTAAATGACTGTACATAACACTTTTATTATTTAATTTTTAAATCTCATCTCATTTTATTGAAAGAAGCTAAATAGCTGTCCAAATTAGCAGCAGAAGTTTGGGGAAATGAGAGCAAAGAAACACAATATACACACAGAAACACCCAAATAACCCAATTACCAGTGTCTACTTTCACCGTCATCTTCATCATCATCAATCAATCACTCTCTCAAGCCACCGGAAAGCGACATCAATCGCTCCATACAGGGCAAACGAATCGGGCAACTGTATTTTCGCCATTGCTGTGTGTGATAACCTTTGGGAGATATAGGAGTCTTGCAGAGTGTTCTAGAAAGAAACACACTTAAAGATGCATAGGCGTAGATGGAGACCGTTGGCTCTGTTGCGGAAGGTGCTAACTTTCGCCATTTGTGCTATAGCGCTAGTCGCTCTGCTCTCTTTCCATCTCCACACCCTCTCTTCCTCCGTAGTCCCAAACTTCCCGGACCCCTACAAGCTCCCCACGGTAATCACTCCACTCTCTTGGCCTGCTTTATCCTTTTCTTTTTCTATTTTTTCTTTACTTTCTTTCGAAACTAGGGTTTTTGCATTTTTTCGTTTGGAAAATTTGCTTTCCTTCTGGAACTTCGGTGATCTCCAACTGTTCGAGCTCCGGGTTTGAAAACTTCTAGTTTCTGCTTTCTGTGAAATTTCAGGGAAAGAACTGGTAAATTGGGATGCAGATGTCTATTCAGAATATATTACTAGATTATTTTACTTTGTTATGACTATTTCTTGATCAACTATGCATATTCATTAACTTGTAGACATCACTGTGTTATCTACCAATGTGGAAAGTTTCTTACATGGATTTTTATATTTTGGCCTTTTTTTTTTAAAATTTGTTTTGGTCTCATTGGTTAGGTGTTACGATGATCTAAGATATTATTTTATTATTAATTTGTAGCAACATGAATTCAAACACCAGAGATTTAGCACTGTGCGAAGCTGGACGCGAGAACTCACTCCGCCACATTTGTCAAAAGCGCCGCTATCTTCTCGTCAGGTTTTCTGTTTCTATGGTTCTTCCCAGTATATGTTTTACTTTGTTTATCACGCTGTGTTTGGTTGCTGTTAGAATTAGGAGGATAAAAGAAATTTCTAGTGAACAAAATGAAAGGATAATTTTGTATCATGAACTTCAAGTTAATTTCTCCCTTTTTCAAATTTTCAAGTGAACAAAATGAAAGGATAACTTTGTATCCGTTCTAACATATGGATTTATTTTTTCCTTTTGAGTTTCTTAGTGCTGTGCTTGCTAGTGGTTTCAATCTCGTCTCTTAGATTTAGGTGTATGAGTATACGAAGTAGTCATGCATATTTCATGTTTTCACTCCCTTAGAATTGACAGTTGGCTGGTGCTAGAGGGACCTTGGAGTTGTACAAACTATGGAAATCTCCACCAAATCGCCATTTTGTGCCCTGTGTAAAGCCTGCTGCTAATTATACAAGTAAGGAAGGGGCTTGAGTCAAAATATCTTGGCGAATGTAATATGCTTATTTACTCGCTTTTTGATTCACTTTGTTTATCCAGCTCCTTTGGATTCACGGGGTTACCTTCTTGTCCATACAAATGGTGGGCTCAACCAAATGCGTGCTGGGGTCTGTGCTCCATGCCCCATCTCTTCCTTCTTTTTTCCTCATACATTGCACTTGATAGGAGTATGAACGTGCATACATACATACATACTTACATACATGCCTGCATGTTTTGTGTGCATGCATACGTGTGTCTGACTGCAAAGTTGTGGAAGCAGGGAACTTCAAATTCAATAGCCAGTCTCAATCTAGTTTGAGAAGATGTTTCATCAAATCCTTTGTACTATTTACATTTAAATATATTGTCCTTCTGAGTATGACATTGTACATGAAATAAATCCCAAAAGCTATCTACCATGAAACCTTACTGAGACTGGACGTCTCCTTCCAATGTTTTTGACAACCTTGAGTGTTGAGGTCTCTCTTAATTGACATGAAGTGAGGTGTCCCATTCCATCGATATTTGTTTGTAGCAGTTCAAAAATCTTCTACTTTCGAATGTTTCCTATGTGCTTGGGCTATGCCTACTTGTTTCAATCACATTTTTTCTTATAAAATAAAAAACACCTTCTGCTTTCCTTACGTTAACTAAGTGTACTGGGTTTAGGGCTGCAAACTTGGTAAGTGGTCCGGTCCTGAATTTATTTTTGTTACCAGTTTGCTGATGGCTTTTATTAAACTTAGAAATAGGAGGACATTGCTGCATTCCCCGATCAGTTTGTGCAACTAATCTGTCAATAAAGCTTCAAATGTTTTGTTATCTATTCTAATTATGTTGCTATACCATTTTCAACATTCCCTAATCCAATTGACGTCAACCATGACTAAATTCAATGGACATGCACATTTATATGCTTTCTTGGCTGAGAACCTAATAATGAATTATGTGGCTGACTCTTGCTACTTCTTGATCCGAATGGCTGGGGTTGGAAATATCTAGCCTAGGCAGATGGACTAAATTAGAATAATGTGCAGCATATAATATATATTCTATTTGGACTTATAAATATGTGTTTTAATTTCAAATTGTATTCTACCATTGAGGGGAAAAAGATGTCAAGCCTAAGCCTACTATGAGCTTCTTGATTGTAGTGTTAGTGTGTTACATATATTTTGATACATTCATTAGCAATGACAATGGTTGTCAACTATATGACTAATGACCCTGTTCATGCTTTGCATGCATGTCATGCTAAGATGCATCAGAATTAAGCGATTTTCCCTGCTTTGATGTTCATTTCAAAACACTTCATTTAATGTGAGAAACTCTGCTAGTTCTTGTCCTGCTTACAAACCCTGTTCATGTGCATTCTTTGAAATTATATGGAACTTTCTGAAATTATACTGTAGCTGAGTGGCATTATTGAGAATCTTACACGCTATCTGACATATGCCTGGACATTATGGGTTATATGGCTAGATTTAAGAGCTGAATAAGGTTACTTGCCCTTGAATTGCAGATATGTGACATGGTAGCTGTAGCCCGCATCATAAATGCCACCCTTGTTATTCCAGAACTTGATAAACGGTCGTTTTGGCAGGACTCTAGGTAGACATCTTGAATGCCTTCCCCTCCAAATAAAAAATACAAAGAGGGTTGTATTTTACACAAATGATGTGATAATAGGACCCGTGTTGACTCTGCAGTAACTTCTCGGACGTTTTTGACGAAGATCATTTTATTAATGCTCTGGCTAATGATGTAAGAGTAGTAAAAAAGCTTCCTAAGGAATTGGCTGCAGCTACTAGAGCTGTCAAGCATTTCAGAAGCTGGTCTGGCATGGATTACTACCAGAATGAGATAGCTAGCATGTGGGATGATTTTCAGGTATGTTTATTTAAATGCTTCTTGTCTATGCATTATTTTTTCTGAATTCAAATCATTTACCAATCTCGTCAGTCTATTTTTATTTTTAATGCAATCTTTTTATATTCAGGTTATTCGTGCTGCCAAATCTGATTCTCGCTTGGCAAATAACAATCTTCCTCCAGACATTCAGAAATTGCGTTGCCGTGCCTGTTATGAAGCCCTCCGTTTTTCACCTCAAATTGAAGCATTGGGAAAAGTAATCCAAGTAAATGCTCATCTGGTTTCTAGAGTGGCTTTATCTCTCTTCTGACCAGTATTTTTTTTTTCCTTCAATGTTGCAGTTGTTGGTCAATCGAATGAGGTCCCATGGTCGTTACATTGCTCTGCATTTACGGTATGAGAAGGACATGCTTGCCTTTAGCGGCTGCACACATGGGCTGTCTCCAGCTGAAGCTGATGAGCTAAGGATGATCAGGTATGAGATGCTTATTCTTTTAACCTGGATAATGAATTGATTACTTGTCAAAAAAGTCCTGGATGATAAATTTTTTCTGAGTTTGCTTATAGAACAGTCCTTTATCTGTAATGTCAACACTTGTATGTATTATTTTAATTTTGTACTTCCAGGGAGAACACTGCATACTGGAAAATAAAGGACATTGATTCTGGGGAACAGAGATCCAAAGGTTACTGCCCCTTGACTCCCAAGGAAGTTGGAATTTTTCTCTCTGCTCTTGGGTACCCATCAAATACCCCTATATACATTGCTGCCGGAGAGATATATGGGGGTGAATCTCATATGGCTGATCTGCGATCCCGCTATCCCATATTAAAGAGCAAGGTATGAAACTGCATTCTTGTGCTTGATTTTTAAGATAAAATGTCTTTATCAAAGAAGCCTGGTCTGAATATGTGATTCACTTTCTAATGCTTTTGGTTTTTTTGGTTTCTCATAGCACTCAGATATTGAATGACACTTATTATCAACACACTCATATTTTGAACAGTACGTTATGTTTTCTTCTTTGCAAATAGAAAATGTGAATGGAAAAGTGTCTTGTTTACGGCAATAGGTGATGCAGAGGAAACCTTCAGGCTCTTGTCAGCCATCTACTGGTTCAGGCACTTGTACCCTGCATGTGCATTTAACATTTGTGAAACCATTCAGGCTAGGGATGCCAAACAGTTTGACCATGTAATACCAAAGGAGATCTTCTAATGGTAGACTTGGATTTTAAGTTGATTGGATTGTGTTGGAATAACTAGATTATGTCATAGGAAACTTAATTGCTCCATCAAGCTTCTGATGGTTTCAAAGTACTAGTTCTTCTAGCGAGAACAATATCTATGCTTTATGCGTTCCCCTATTTATAGTTGACCAACATTAACGAGAGAGAAGCAAGTGATAATTGGATGAATTTTCTCACTGTAGAGAAGCAAGTTGGGTGACATTTACAGATCCTGCAAGGAAAACCAGCTCATATCAAAGGATGCCTAGAAATTAGATACGCACTACCAATCATTATGTAGAGACCTCCTATAGCTCACTTGAATCACTCATGAACTAAATTCAATTTGTGGAAAATTGAAGTTTAGTATCGACCTCTCCTTTTTTTTTTTTTTTTTTTCCAACCACTAAATCTTTCTCCCTCTCTGTGGGTTATGTTTTAACAATATGCACTGTTTTTTGAACTTTGCTTCCCTTTTGTATTCATGTATGCTTACTTTGGGGAGGGCTGCTAAGTACCGAGAAAGAGATGAAAAATTGATTCACTTGCAGGAAAAATTGGCATCTGTGGAGGAGCTAGAGCCTTTTATGGATCACGCCTCTCAACTTGCTGCACTTGATTACATTGTATCTGTCGAAAGTGATGTATTTATCCCATCTTACTCTGGGAACATGGCAAGGGCAGTCGAAGGTCATCGTCGTTTTCTTGGACATAGGAAAACAATATCTCCTGACAGGCATGGCACTTTCTTGTTGAGGGTTATTCTGTTGATCAATAAATTACTATCAACCACACATGCTCCCATCAATTGCTTCAAATTAATATACTTGCTTTTTTCATTGTCCATCAGGAAAACTCTTGTTCGTCTGTTTGACAAAATTGAGCGGGGAACTCTGAAAGAAGGCAGAAATTTATCAAATCGAATAATTGAAGCCCATAGAAGACGGTATGTGAGAGTGATGATGAGTCTATAGCTTGTGTAAGTAGTTGTGGCCACATGTGAGACGGCAGATGTATTATCTGTTGTTTAGTTAGGATATCTAAGCCATCAATCACTCCCTAGAGGATTGTTCTAAGCACTACCTTTAAGGTATACTTTGCATTAACTTCTTTCTGCACACTGTCACATAGTTTTCTATAGTCATTAAGAGCAGAGGCTTCGAGTATTGGCTCTCATAAGCAAGTCTTTTCCGTTCTTCCTTTTTTGTTCACAACCATTGTTATTATGATAATAAAAAAAAATGAAGAAGAAAATTTTCGGCCTTGATGGAAGGTGAGGTTACAATCAAAAACACACACACATGCATGTGTGTGATTAATGTAATTGATAGGCTACAGCACGTGTTTCAGGATTGAATTGGGGAGTTAATATCCCCCCTCCCTTCTTTTCTTCTTTATCCTGATGATGAAGAGTTATGCTTGGAAAATCTATTCTTTATGTTTTCTCAAATATCTTAATAGTGTAATGATTTGTTTGGCGCTGCAATTTACCTTGATTTGGTTTTTGTTTGTCATATTGGTTGTACAGGCAAGGGTCTCCAAGGAAGAGAAAAGGCCCCATTTCTGGAACAAAGGGCATGGATAGATTTCGATCGGAAGAAGCCTTTTACGTAAACCCTTTACCAGATTGTTTATGTCAGAGCGAGTCTCCAAATATGAACATCTCTTACATAATCAGGTAGATCAGATGATGCAGATTGTTGCTCTTGATAAACGACTCCTGTGCTCTGGAGAGTTGGTGGCACTTGCTTTCCATATTAGAAGTTGAAGCAACTCAAGCTGTTCTGCTGCCATGGGGATGGATAAATACCCCAAACCCTAGGATGCTAGGACAAAAAATATACGAAAGAAGAGGAAAATTGAAGTAGGGTGCAGGGCAGGAACGCAATCTTGCACATTTTTTTGGTTGGAGTTGGCCTGGATTGAATGAGCTGCATAGGGAATTGGTCGGGGACACCATGCTTGTGTATTTCATCTTTTGACAACTTCTATGTATGTTCATTCACAGTCATTGAATTCAATAAACTTTTTAAGATTTTTCCTTCGCTTCAGTGCCTACGATTCTTTTTCCTCTTTCATGGCACTTTAAAAACAAAGGAAGTTTGAGAGAAAAACCTCTTCTCAGTATGGCCAGGCGCTGAAGAACAATTTAAGGCCCTTCTCGTCGCAATGAATGAGGGCTGTTTTAAGTCAGCAGCAAGGCGGGATAGGGAGCACAAGAAGCTTACTTATTTCATTAATTATGACATGAAAGAAGGGAGTTATGGTAGGAAAAGATTGAAAGGAAGCGGCATTTATTTGTTTTCACGAAGTCTAAGATCCTATATTGGAATATGCGGAGGTTTAATGACTGCAGTAAATGTTTTCGTATCAAATCGTTATTGCGGTTGTAGAAGGTTGACATGGTGTGTTTGTAAGAAACAAAGATGAGAAGCATTGATAAAAGGTTTGTGTATAGCTTATGGGGGTATTCTTATGTGGGTCGGTCCTATTTGGCTTATTTGGGGACCTCGATTGGTGTGTTATTAATGTAGGATAAAAGAATAGTTGAAGCGATAGATGAGTGTGTTGGAGAATACTCAGTGGCCACTCATTTCAAAAATGTGGTGGATGGGTGGGAATTAGCATTTGTAGACTCATATGAGCCAAACGAGGATAAAGAAGGCTTTGGGAGAAGTTGGCGAGCTTATGCTTCTCATGTGAAATCCCAAGGTGCATGGGTGGAAATTTCAACATCACACATTATGCTAGCAAACGAGTGGAGAATTATCGTTAACTTGGCAGCTATGGAGGAATTCTTTGAATTTATTTTTGACTTTGATCTCATGGACCTCCCCTTTGTGGGAGGCGAATTCACTTGGTTTGATGGTTGAGTTTGGTCGAGGTTGGACAGACTCCTTATTTCTCCCTCGTGGGAAGTCCATTATCTAGTGGCTAGCTCCAGTTCAGATCACTTCCCTATTTTGCTAGATTATGGAGGAATCCATCGGGGGCGTCGCTGTTTTAAGTTCGAAAATATGTGACTATCTGCAGATGAGTTTGTTGAGTTGGTATGAGATTGATGGTCATCATATCAATTTTCAAGTATTCTTAGTCTCATTCTTGCAGGTAAATTGAAGGGCTTTTAAATAAGTCCTGAATAAGTGGGACCTAAAAGTTTTTGGCCATACTGACAATCAAAAATCTATTCTCTTGGGAGAACTGCAAGAGTTAGAGGGAAGAGAATTAAGGGGCAACAACTCGAAGGAAATAGTCTCAAGAAAGGCTACAACTATGGCGACAAAAATCTAGGGTCCTATGGTTGAAAAAGGGTGAGAAATACACAAAGTTCTTTCACAAAGTGACTAACTCACATCAATGCACTAATGCTATTGAGTTACTTCATTCAAGCGATCAAGTGTTCTCCCCTTCTCTCGAAATTGAAACAGTTTCTTGGAGATCTAATCTTGATGGTTTTACTTTTTGAGATCATTGACTCTCATAGTGTGGGTTGCTTAGAGATACCTTTTGAGGAAGATAAAATCTACAATCATTTTTGGTACGACCAAGGACAAAGTGCGGGGCCAGATGGCTTTACAATGAGCTTTTTTCAAACTTTTTGAGACATTGTGAAATGGAAGGTTTTATAGGTTTTCTATGAATTCCATACTTTCAATAAGTTTGAAAAATGCCTTAATGCGACATCCATTGCTCTTATACCTAAGAAACAGGGGACCACGACTATTGACGAGTTCCGTCCTATTAGTTTGATTAATAGTGTTTACAAGATTATCCCAAAGATCATTGCAAACCGACTCAATCCTATGTTGATGCAAATTATATCCAAACCTCATAATACATTTATTAAGGGGAGACAAATTCTAGATTTGATTCTTATTACAAATGAGTGCTTGGATCATAGAATAAGGGAGGGCATCTTAGGTATACTATGTAAGCTCGACATGGAAAAGGTCTACGATCATATGAATTGGGACTTCTTACTCTACTTGTTGGGGAGGTGTGGCTTTGGTGATAAATAGATTTATTGGATTCGGTATTGTATCTTCACTGCTTGTTTCTTGATTCTTGTGAATGATATTCTTGCTAGTTTTTTTGACAATTCTCGAAGTTTGCGACAATGAGATCTTTTATCTCTTCTGTTGTTTGTCATTGTCATGAAGGCACTAGGGTAAATGGTGAAAGTTGCTGCTAGAGGAGAATGCCTATCTGGATTTCAGGTGGGTAAGGATACTGGTAGTGTCATTACTATCTCACATTTTTTATTTGCTGATGACACTCTTCTCTTCTATGATGCGGATAGACCTGTTCATTCGGGCCGGGTTGTACCCGACCCGGTTTAAAATTTTATTTATTTCTTAATACTTTTGATTTTTTTTTAAAAATGTTTAAGGAAATTTCGAATCCGAGTTTTGGATTTGGGAATCCGGAACCCAGATGAATACCCCTAGATGCGGAGGCTAGTTAAATCCAAACTTTGAGAGTATTGTTACTATGCTTTGAAGCAAGAAGACTGGAGAATCAATGGATCATCTTCTATAGGATGAGATCTTTCATAAGGTGAATGTTTCTTGGGTAATGCCAGCGAGGATAATGGATTTATTATATTCTTGGAAAAAACTATAAGGTTATTCTCAAGTGGTGACAGTGTAGAAGATGATTCCAACACACCTCTTGTGGTACATTTGGTCAAAACGAAATGATTGTTGCTTTGAAGATAAGGAGCGGTCCAGAGTTGCATAATTTTTTGTGCAAACCTTACTATTGTGATTTTCAGCTATTATACTTAATGTAAACGATTCATAACTTCTTGTCTCTCTTTACAGCTCATAGATTGTAATTAGGTGTTCTTTTATATACTCCCTATGTATATGGGCTATATCTCTTTCTTTTTTATTAATAAAATTTACCTCTTACTTATAAAAAAAAAAAAGAGAGAGAAAAGTAGCCAACCAATACCTATAACCTCAAAAGAGTTGATTTCAGGAGGGCATCAAAACTCGGATCATATTATTAAAGATGGATTTGTGCAAGATGAACCCCAGAGTTAGTAAAGGGGAAGATGGATATGCAATCTCAATCCCATAGTTATCAAAACAATCATGGTACTTTAGGTCCTTTCCTGTCAGTACCTTGCCCACCCACAAACCATAGTTATCAGAATCATCGACCATTTCAAATCAAGCACAGGCTCGAGCTCGAAGTTATTGGAAAACCACCAACCTTGTTCGGAGACATTAATATTCTGTCATCAAGTTCATGTGCGAAGAAAGAATTTTGCCATGACAACAACCGCATTGCATATGATTGTTCCAACATTAGTAATATACCAGTGTCCTTGCATGGGAGGAACCACAAACGCATGCTGTTTGCCACAAAATTCAACTTCTTCCCCCAAGTAAAACACCCTAAAACCAACTTTAATAGAGTGAAGATTTTGCCTGCAGACTTGGACGAGAATGATGGAGCAAGGAATGCGAGAATGTCTAATTGTCAGAAGAGTTTTTCTGTAATAAGTCATGCATCGTGAAACAACAGGCACTTCTTCACTAATTCATGTGTATGCCCTTCTATTAACCATATTTGTTAATGGTAAAACATAAAAGTTATCGGCAAAGACCGATGCTGCAACTACAATACATGAATACAAAAAGTATATCCTCAACCTACCTGGATTTAGGAGCTATAATCTCAAGCCCACCCATGAAAGGCCTCAATGGCTCAGGGATAGTAACAGAGCCGTCTTCTTGCTGGTAATTCTCAAGTAAGCAAACAATCATCCGTGGAACTGCACAGGCAGTTGCGTTTAATGTGTGCACAAACCTTGGTGGTGCAAGGTTTGCTTTACCCTTTTTAGGACTAGCTGATGATGGCTCCGATGGGCGATATCGGATTCCTAGTCGGCGACTTTGATAATCAGTACAGTTTGATGCACTTGATATCTGTTCAAAGCATTACATATAGGATTTAATATTTTGAAAATTGCTGACTGATGGTACCCATATGAGAACATAACTACACTAGTCTATCTCAGAAAGCAACATTTCCTATCAAAATTTGTAGCTACATAAGCAAGAGAGTACGATTACAATACCTCACCAAATCGTTCTAAGCCAGGCATCCATGCCTCAACATCAAATTTACGATAAGCAGGCGCACCTAAATCCCCTGAAGCCATGTCCAAAGTTCTACCAAGAAACTCAAACTTATCATGACAGGTACCAAAATCAATATACAAATCAGTAGAGACTGCTGAAAACCCTCACTTATAGTGCAATCCAAGTGATGCAAAGAGGTCTTCTTCAATCTTAATGAGCTCCTCGTGGTAGAGGTCACTCTCCTCTGGTCGGCATAACACGAACATCTCCACCTTGCTGAACTGGTGGACTCGATAAAGACCCCTGCTCAGTATTTCCAACAGGTTAACATAAGACTTTTTTTTTTTTGATCGGTATAAGACAAGCAGCAATCATAAAGAGCACTTGTCACTGCCTAAAATCAACAGTTTCCCAAGACTGGACATACGACATGTGTTTAGAGGTACATGACCTTCCACAATATGGGCCAATGTAGTAGATTAGAATAAGGATGGAGAACTTTTTTTACATTTCTTTTTACAGTGGAAAATTCTATTCACCATCCTCTTAATTACCATCCTCTGTTGAATCAAATAATTGGATAAGTAAAAGAAAAAAAAAAGTTTTCCAATCATTTAGTGCCACATTAGAGAATGATGGGAGGAGATGGCAAAAAGGATGATGAATGGCACTTCTTTAACAAAATTGTTTTACATGGGCACTTTTGTAAAAAAAAAAAAAACTGATACTTCTATAGCTATTTTATAAATCATTTTCTAAAAAATCCTCCATTTAAAAAAGAGTAGTAAAAAATTGTGAGAACGGTTGTGTCTTTATCTTCACTCAGTAGATTTTCAAGCATAGATCTAATTTGCACTTAAAAATTGGTTGAACAATTAGCCTATTTTTCTTTTGGGACAGTTGCCTTTAGGATTTAAGATTCAACAATTTGGTAGAACCATTATTTATATGCGTTTTGTGATGGTCTGGAACCTCACCAAGGGGCAGGACCTTTAGAAGCATTATTTAAGTGCATTGAAGGTAACTAGAAAAATATAATAAACAAGTATGTATACTTATAATTTACCTTGTTGCTGCACCTGCGGCACCTGCTTCAGTTCGGAAGCAATGGGAAAATGCAGCATACTTCAATGGTAACAGTGACTCGGCAAGAATAGAATCCATATGAATCCCCCCCACTGGAATCTCTGCTGTACCGATGAGACACTGGTCACTACCCTCAATAGAATAAACCTGATTACATGTCCAAGAGTTAGAAAAATCTATATATGAACTACTGTGAAGTTAAGACTATCCCCAATATCAAAATATTAGTTGTCCCGTTATTAAAAAGGCACTGAAATATGAAAGGTTAGCCTCCATATAGAAGGAATTACACAGGTTTAAGTGTGGTTGAGCAAGAATAAAATCTATGTGACCTCCCCCCCACCCCCCAACCAACCAAAGAAAGGAAATCTCTGCTTAGCAAATACACCTAATAAATTTGTGGCAAGAAGATCGCAAATCAATATATGAATTACGATAATTTCTACCATCCTGAAACCCAGAAAACTAACTGCTCTTTCTTCAAACATGTCACTGAAGAAATGAGGTCTGCCTTCATATACAATGAATTGCAAGTTTTAAATGTCTCAAGGGCAGTTCTCACCAAATTATCTGAACTTGAAGCTTTATCAATCATCGTCAAAACAATTAAAACATCAACTCAGGGGTTGTTTAGAAAACATAAATCATCTCATTTCAAAATTTCTCATAATTTTCTTTCCAAATATCACTCAAACACAAACACTTTTTAATTTTAAATCTTCAATTTTTTCAACAATCATTACCTAATCATTACAATTTTCCCAAACTTCAAAACAAAACACAAAAAACAACTTTTTCAAATACCAAAAATCAAAAATTATATTATAACAATATTTTAACTTTATAATATTTTTTATTCAACTTCATCTCTCTCCTTTCCCAAAAACCAATAATATCCTAACTCAAACCATTTCACTACTATTTACAAAATTCTAATTTAGTCATCAACTCAATATCTGTCATCTGATGGGCAACCACATTAAGCCAATGTTAAAATTTGAAACCAACACATTTAGGCACCCTTTGACATCAGAGACAGAGCCATAAAGGATTAAGGCACAAGATGTACAAACCTGAGTATTTGCTCCTCGAGGTTGGAAACCACATTTTTCAACCACAGAGGACCTTACAATCTCTGGAGTTATCAAAGGCATAAAGCCCTTCTTCATGACTTCTGAGAGTGTCCAGTTAATAAGGCTCATCTCTAACATAACTGCTTCGTTTTTCAGGTAGTAAAATTTTGAGCCACTGACCTGTACACACAAGCAAATATTAGATGAGGACAGGAAAGAGAATGAACACTAAGTGGACCAAAAGCCACCAAAGCCAACTATTTTTTTTATTTTTTATTTTATCAAAACTCTTTCTTCTGTATAGTGTAAGCTACATTATGAATTGGAAACTCTTGTGTCTGAAATCAACTCTGAACATTGTTAACATACATAAATACGAGTCCCTCCAGACCTGTAGCTTTACATAAGACCCACTAATTGAATGTTTCAGCATTCTGATAGAAATCCAGCAGAGGCAAACTAAGAGACATTTTAATACCTTAGATTAAACAGAGAGAGTACCTCTGCAGCAGCATCAAAGTCAAAAAGATCAAGTTCTTTCCCAAGTTGAAGGTGATCCTTGATTTGGAAGTTAAACTGAGGTGGGCTACCAACCTACAAAAGAAACTAGAAGATAAGAAATGAAACCTGAATGAACCTGGACTACGAGATGCATCCAACCCTTCTAAGCAAAGAAAATACATACCTTCTTTCTTATCACTGAACAGTCCTCTCCTCCAATTGGAACATTCGGATGAGTCATATTTGGTATACACTGTGCTTCCTGCTGAAGCTCATCAGTAAGTTTAAGCAGGTCTTCTTCCAAGGCAACAAGTCCTTCTTTCAGATTTTTCCCTAAAGCACAAATAAAAAGGTCTAAAGAAGACATCCTAAAATCAGGGATTGCTATAACACTTATACTCTATTTAAATTATACCTTCCTGTATGAGTCTTTGACGTTCAGATGGTTCCAGTTTCCCTTTCATCTTGTTTGCCACCACATTCCTTTCTCCACGAAGCCGCTCAACTTCCTGCTATCTGTAAGTGATAATTAGCAATAATAAATTGAGAAGAAAACAGTTCCAAGTCTTCGCTTTTTCCTCATATTTTAGATGCAATATAAACAAAGCACCTATTGATATTATAGCTCGAAGCACAATCTACTCCAAATTGAATTTTGCAACAAAAAATCTTTATATAAAACTTCAAAGCTCTGAGCCTCCTCCATGGTTCTACTAGTCTACTAGTACCGCAGCTCCCAATAAGCAGTAAATGAGATAGGTATGATGAACAACCACTTTGTCTAACACCTATGCCTATTTCTTCCAAATTATAGAAACAAAAAGCACCAGGCGAAGGCTGATCTGAAGAAGCATATAACCTTTTGAAGATTGGACATTTTGTCATACAGTTCAATCACGGCTTCCAAATTAGCATTGGAGTTCCTATTCCTTATGTTTACAGCAACCGCTTCCTTGTTCTCCATTATCCATTTGAAGTCTATCGCAGCTTTCCACTGAGACTTCACGACTACATCACCAAAAACACATTTCTAAATCAAAATTACATTTCTTTTCAAAGAAAAAGAATTCATCTACAAAGAATTGGGACAGTAGATTACCCTTTTCTTCCGGAGGTGTTTCTGTCTGGAATGCAATAGCCGGGGCCGAGAGAGCTCTGGCGAGGAGTGGAAACGGGGATCTCCTCGAACGGCCATGGCGGGAGAGCAGGAAAAAGTCTAGGGTAAGGGCTTTCAGCTGTACTGGTCTGGAAAGTAAGCGCGAAGAAGACAATGTAGGAATAGAAGCGAGCTTCAGGGTTTGCAAAGTCGTCCCTCCAATACAGCTCTGTAAACCCATGAATTGACCGTCACTATCTCTCCGTCTGCGCCGAGGAAGAGAGCGCGAGCTCAAGAAATGTCGTGATATCTCTCCGTCTGCGCCAAGGAAGAGAACGCGAGCCCAAGAAATCTCCAGTCTTGGGGGCGATTATCCACAAAATTTCCGACACAAAAGAAAAAAATCGTGAAATATTTTAAGAAATTATCTAAAACTAATTTGAGGTTGTAAAAATCAAAACTTTAATAAATTTATTTTCGTAACTCTTTTGTAAAGGTAAAATTTGTAAAGGAAAATTTGTAAAATTTAAATTTTTTTAAAAAAAATATAATAATTAGTTTAAAATAAAATGACATATTTTGAAAAAATAAATAAAATCTAAATTAAAAAATATATATTTATAAAAAAAAAAGACTTAGGAGTCCGTGTCCATTGTCCCATTTTTCTTTTGGTTTTTTTTTTAAAACCTTAATGATTAAAAAATTATTATTTATTAATATTATGAATTTATTTTTTTTATTTTTTTTAAAGATACTTAAGAGTATTTAAAAAATAAATATAAAAAAATAAAAAAATAAAATATAGTATGTGGGCATTCTAGCGGGCACCTTAACAGCCCCTAGCAACGTCCATTTATAAATTTTTAGTTGTGATTTCTAAAAGAGAATTTATAAATTTATAAATTAAATCGAAATTTAATAATAATATAGATGATGTATTTTTGCACAGACTTGTGAGTAGAGTTATTTTAAATTAAATATTCATTTTAAATTAATAACTATTGTATGAATCGACTTTCAAAAATCATTTTGTAAGTTTTAGAAAATAAATAGATAAAATTAAAAACTAATAGAGTTTCTGAAAGGAAATGTTAATAATTTTCATTAGGCACCCAATCATTTAGAGGCACGTGTTAAATTCTTGGTACTTCACTTCAAACATTACAAGCGGGAAGGAAATAGGCAGCCAATAGGAATGGAGAATTGCACTTTCACAATCCGTAGCGCATTCAATACTGTAGATCTTAACCGTTCGTTAAGAAACGGAAAGCACATCAACTTCTAACCGTCCGATTCGGGCCCTAGGAACTTCGCCTCTTAAAGATTTGTATAAAGGGTGGCGTCCTTGAATCCTCCGCTCCCAAGATTTCTCTCTTCGGTGCCCACATTCTCTCCATAGTTCGGTATCTGGTTCTAATCGTTTTGCAGTATTCTTCGTCCATTGAAGAGAGGAAAAATTCGAGGTAAGCAAGCATCTTTTTTTCTTTCTCTCCCTCTCTCTTTGTGTCTTCAGCTATTTATCTTGTTTGATTTTCGTTTTCTGATTTTTAAGGAGAGCTTTCTTGATATGGTGCCTTGGGTTTACTTTTATGTTTTCAAATTTGAGTTTTTGTTTGTTCGTGATGGTTGTAGTTTCTCGCTCGGATTTAGATTTTTATTTTTACTGCTTTTGTTTCATGCTTGTTCAATCCTCCAATTTTTGGCGAAAAAATTTTCAAATTAGGGTTTCGTAGAGACGGTAATGTCTGATATTTCGATTGAGTATTGCTACGTACAGTCGCACTCCTTGCGCGCTCCGCTCATATTATGGTTTATGAAGAGTTGGTTGCGAATTTCAAGTCGGAGCTCTAGATTGTGATTTGTAGCGCTTTAAATTTTGCAGATGGCCCGTACAAAGCAGACTGCTCGCAAGTCCACCGGCGGTAAGGCTCCTAGGAAACAGCTTGCTACCAAGGTACGGTTATGTGATTAAATCAAATCGCAGTCTTTTTTCTATTTCTATTTGGTTTTCATTTTTGTGGGTAACGATGTTTTCTGAAAACAAAGTCGGGGTTGTGAATGGTCTCAGGCTGCTCGCAAATCAGCTCCGACTACCGGAGGGGTGAAGAAGCCCCATAGATACCGCCCCGGAACTGTTGCTCTACGGTAAGTAATTTTGTGTTTTTCTTATAAGCATTTTGTATAATGGATTGTATGCTTTGGTGGTGCTAATTCTTGTGTACACATAATTTCAGAGAAATCCGCAAGTACCAGAAGAGTACAGAGCTCTTGATCAGGAAGCTCCCATTCCAAAGGCTAGTCCGCGAGATTGCACAGGATTTCAAGACTGACCTGCGTTTCCAGAGCCACGCGGTGTTGGCATTACAGGAGGCGGCCGAGGCTTACCTCGTTGGACTGTTTGAAGACACTAACCTCTGTGCCATCCATGCCAAGCGTGTCACCATAATGCCCAAGGACATTCAGCTTGCCCGGAGAATCCGGGGTGAGAGGGCCTAGGATGTTCATTTGCTTCAGGATATGTTTGTTACCATAAGGACTTTGCTTCGTTTTGCCACTTTTGGGTTATTTTGCGTGTCAATGACTCTGCTGAACCCATTTTTTAATCTCCTTCAAAATGAATACTTTTGCCACAAAGTATCGTTGTAACGTAATGCTTTTCGATCAGTTTCACTCTAATTCATCCATTAGAACTTCCTGTGATAACTTTGTCTTTATTGATGTGGATGATGCGTTGTTAGTAATTCTGTGATCCAAAAACAAGATTAATGGGATTCGTTACGCAGAAATTCGTTGTCTTTCTAACAGTATTGATGTGATATTCAGTATTGATGCGATGCAGAGAGAATGATGGAAATTCAGAGTAATTGATGTACAAATTTTTTTTGTCGAGATCAATTACATTAGAAGAATGTATAAAGTGTATGTAAAAATAATTGTATGTAGTAGGCTTATCAAAATGTTCGGCTGCTTGTCCGCCCAATAACTCGACTGACCCGACTGGTTCAACCTGACAAAAAGCAGATCAATTGGATAAAAAACAAAGTTGGGTTTATGGAAGATTACCTGACGAACATGCTTATAAAAAACAAACTTTTTTCTCCTATCTTCTCCTCAACAAATCTTAGTCCACTCTATTGTTGATACCATCGTTGGCAGTAATCCCCCCATACGACCTTCTTGGCAATCTTAAATGAGCATGATGATCATGAGGAACCGATCTCCAAGAGGCAATCAAAATTGGCGGGAGAAGTCATTGTGGCACAATGAGTTGTCGAGTGGGGGGTTTGGTGCTCAAAACTAGCATAGAGACGGGTAAGCTGCAAGGGGTTTTCGTCATGAGTTTTGATGGCAGCGAACATCATAGAAGAGACTTGAACAACTCTGTGCGAAGCTCATGTTCAGTGCGATCAACAAGTATGATCTCTCGTCATTAAACTGATCTGGGTTTGCATTACAGCAGATAAATAGATTTAAAAACAAAAATGCAAAAGTAGAAGAAAGTAGAAAGAAGCAGAAGTAGGATGAAAAATGAAAATGCAAGCCTTTTTTTAGTTCTAGTTCCTTCTTTTTCATTATTGTTATAAAAAAATAAAAATAAAAATAAAAAGAAGAAACTAGAAACCCGACTCTAACAGTCTTACTCAATCTACAGCATGTTGAGTTGGGTCGGTTCGGATTCACCTACATTGAGTGGCAGAGTCGGGCTGAGTCAGGCTCAAAACTGACATTGTTGATCAGGTTGCAGGCTTAGTATGTAGTACAATTCATTTAAGTAATTAAGATGAAAAATGTGTTACCACTAAGGTGATAGCCGGTAGGTAAAGGCTAGGGATATATTTTTAATCACAGGTTTAAATCGGCTTGTCTTAAGAAATCATAGTCTCGGGGGCTTTTATTTTATTTAGGGTTAATTGTTATGGCTCAAATCAAACCTTTCATAGTGAGTGGGGCTTCTATGGTCTCGTTTTGGAAAGTTTAATTGGTCACTTCTCATTTTTACTTGAAAAAAGAAAAAAAAAAAAAAAAAGGAGAAATGTGTTATGCTCTAAGGTAGATTTCAGTAAAGGATTATATTGTAAGCAACACAAATTTTACGCAGTATGTTGAATACCAAGCTGTACTGGCCGGTATATACTATACTTAATTAGTAACTGACATGTGAGTAATAAGTGTTTCATATTGAATCATATATCGGTCATTCATTACATATCGGTCAATACTGATTGATTTTTAATGTATTGGCTAGTTTTCAGTATTTTGATCAAAATTTTTATATATTTGTATTTTCATTTCAATTTTTTACATTTGAAAATTATTTTCTTAACTTTTATTAATCCCCTTTTTTCGAAGATTAAGAATTAAACCCTTTATTTCTTTTCTTAAATAAAGATGGATGATTATTTTCTAATAGTTAGATTGAGAATTTACAGGTATTATTGATTTTTATAATGATATATTTTAACTTTTTAAAACTTATCTTGATGTTATTTTAAAATATAATTTATATATATAATTAATTTATCTATATATAAGTTATTCTAAAGCAGTATTTGAAATATTTCATTCTAATACTTTAATCAAAACGATTATCGAAAAGGTTTTAAAAAAACTTTCATCCCAACACCCCTTACACGATAACGATTATCCCTTGCTTGTTTCAGTTCTACTAAATGTTCTTTGTTTCACCTTTGGCATAATAGATTAGGATATCCGTCTGTTTCTAGAATGTCTTTTTTGAATAAACTTATTCCTAATCTAGTTGTATCTAGTGATCTTTGTATTGTTTGTCCATTGGCCAAACAACAAAAGTTGCCTTTTCCAAATAATAATAAGATTTCTGATTCTCCTTTTGATCTTATTCATTGTGATGTATGGGGTCCTTTTTCCATTTCTACTGTTGAAGGATACAAATTTTTTTTGACAATTGTTGATGATTGCTCTAGGGCAACTTGGCTCTATCTTTTCAGAAGTAAGTCTGAAGTTTCTCTTCTTGTTCAGAATTTCTTCAAACTTATTAAAACACAATTCAATGTCAAGATAAAAAAAAATTCGTACCCATCATGGTATTAAATTTTTTTTTATCTTCCTATCTCAAATCTAAAGGTGTTATTCATCAACTTAGTTGTGTTGAAACTCCACAACAAAATTCTGTTGTGGAGAGAAAACATCAACATATTCTTAATGTTGCTAGAGCCTTGTTGTTTCAATCTCATTTGCCTATCAGTTTTTGGGGTGATGCTGTTCTCACAGCCACCTATTTAATAAATAGGCTTCCTTCCCCTATTATTCATAATAAGTCTCCCATAGAAATGTTATCTCAAGTCTCTCCCTCATATATTCATCTCCGAACATTTGGATGTTTGTGTTTTGCCTCTACTTTACAAAGGTCCTGAAATAAATTTGATCTTAGGGCTAGAGCTTGTATCTTTCTTGGTTATCCTTTTGGAATTAAAGGATACAAATTATATGATATAAGCACTCATCAGTTTTTTGTCTCAGACATGTTATTTTTCATGAGCATATTTTTCCTTTCCAATCTTCCAATTCTGAATTGAAATCCTACAATAATTTCTCTGTTCCTCTTCCTTTTCCTTCTCAATTTCAATAATTGATTTTAATTCTGTACCTTCAACAGTTCCCTTTCCTGATCAGTTCTCATCTGGTCAAGAATTAGTTTCTGGTTCTCAACCAGATTCTGGTTCTTCATCTGGTCAAGAATTAGTTCCTGTTTCTTCACCCAATAATAGTTCTTTACCTATTCCATCAAGAAGGTCTACTAGAATCCGACGAGCTCCTGGTTTTTTGCAGCATTATTATTGCAATTCCTCTACTGCACACTCTTAATCAGCTTCATCAGCAGGTTCCATTAAATATGATATTATTAATTTTCTTTCTTATGATCGTTTGTCTTTGGGTCATAAATCTTTTGCTTTTGCTATTTTTGCTGATGTTGAACCTGAGTTTTATCATCAAGCAGTCAAGCACTCTCACTGGAGAGATGCTATGATTGCTGAGATAGCTGCTTTAGAACTTAATAATACCTGGATTGTTGTTGATTTACCTCCTGGAAAACAACCCATAGACTGTAAATGGGTTTACAAGATTAAATATTGTGCTGATGGGTAATGTAGAGAGATATAAAGTGAGATTGGTTGCTAAGGGTTATTCTCAAAAGGAAGGGTTAGACTATTCTGAAACATTTTCTCTAGTGGCTAAAATGGCTACTGTTAGAACTTTGTTAGCAATTTCTGCTGTCCAAAATTGGCATCTTGTTCAACTTGATGTGAACAATGTTTTTTTACATGGTGATCTTTTTGAAGATGTGTATATGAAGTTACCTCTTGGTTTTCACACTAAAGGGGGGTCTAAAGTGTGTAAGCTGAATAAATCCTTTTATGGGCTTACATAAGTATCTCGGCAGTGGTTTTCTAAGTTTTCCACCACTCTAATAGACTTGGGTTTTGTTCAATCCAGATTTGATTATTCCCTGTTTACCAAGTATACTGGTTCTTCCTTCATTGCATTACTAGTCTATGTTGATGACATTTTGCTGGCTAGTAATGATTTGGTTGCTGTAAATTCTTTGAAGTCAGTACTTGATGCTAAGATTAAGCTCAAAGATCTTGGCTCCCTTAAGTATTTTTTGGGATTAGAAGTGACAAGGTCTTCTAGTGGGATTTCTTTATGTCAGCGAAAGTATGCTCTTGAGGTTTTACAAGATTCTGGTTTTTTAGCTTGTAAACCATTTTCTTTCCCTATGGAGCAAAATTTAAAACTTAGTAAAGATGAAGGTGAATTGATTCCAGATGCTACTGCATACCGAAGGCTGGTTGGCAGGCTCCTCTATCTTACTATTACTCGGCCAGATATATCTTACTCAGTTCAAAGGCTAAGTCAGTTTATGGATCAGTCTCGGGTCCCTCGTATGAATGCAGCATACCGAGTATTACAGTACATTAAAAATGCCCCTGTTCTTGGTTTGTTTTTTCCTGCTACAAACACACTAACCGTGAAAGCTTTTGCAGACTCAGATTGGGCATCTTGTCTTGACAGCAAAAGATCAACCATTGGTTTTTGTATTTTTTTGGGTGATTCTTTAGTTTCATGGAAAACAAAGAAACAGCCAACTGTTTCAAGGTCTTCAGCTGAGGCTGAATACCGCGTGATGGCTTCCACAACTTGTGAAATAGTTTGGCTCTTATCTCTTCTCTCTGATTTTAAAGTTCTTCATCCTAACAGTGCTCAACTTTTTTGTGACAGTCAAGCGGCATTACATATTGTTGCAAATCCAGTTTTTCACGAAAGAACCAAGCACATAGAGCTTGACTGCCATTTTATCAGAGACAAGATCCAAGTTGGAATTATAAAGACATTTCATTTGGCTTCTCAGCATCAGCTAGCTGATGTCCTTACCAAATCTCTTGGATTTCAGCAGTTTCAATACTTAGTTTCTAAGATAGGAGTACATTCAATTTACTCTTCATTTTGAAGGGGGATATTATAAGATGTAAAAATTACTTTTTTACCCATGTAATAAGTCAGTTTATTGTAGAAGTTAATAAGGTTTTGTTTTGTAATTTTACTTTATTTACTGTGCACTATAAATGGCTGCACACGAGTGTAACTGAGACTTTACTTCACTTTGTAACATTCTGCACTTATTCTTTGATTGAGGAAATCAAAAGCCTTCGTTTGATATTTATCGATAGGGGTTAAGCTCTATTGGATTGTCTTGTGCTTGAATTTGTATATAATAATAAATTAATAATAAAAGATCAGTGCTGTGCATGCATTCTGAAGAAGGCTTTAGATCGTATAATTAAGGCCATGATGGTCGAAGCTCCAAAGTTTTATTTGTATATATTGTTCGAGCCCTATGCCCATAGGCCCCATACCCCACCTCCAATCTTCCCATCAAGTGTTTCAGGTTTCTAGCCCATCCAAAACTCTACTGTTTATATCATATCTTGCTTGTGTATAGTGCGTGCGTATCGATATCTATATGGAAAACTAAGTAAAGAAAAAGCACTTTACACCCTTCAATTGGAGCATTCCCAATGATTATTAATGTAAATTACAATTTTATGTAAAATATAAAGAAAAGTTGATCAAAAGTTTTTTCTAATGGATTCGCTATTTTGATCTTTATTTTATACTTTGCTATAGTAACCGAGAATATTTCAAGTATTTTTAAAATATTTTATAATTAGTCATTACTTTATTATTATTTTTTATTATTATTTTTATTACTATTCATTACTTTTTTACTATTATTTAATATTTTATTATTAATTTTTACCTATTTTTTTATTATTATTCATAAATTTTCTCAACACTTCTCAATATTCAAACCTACTTAAATGTAAAGAATACTTTTCACAACTGTAAAACAGTTTTAGTTCTTGTCTCTGGATGTTTTTTCTCACTGCTTTTGTTTGCCAATATTTTATTTTAGTTCCTATCTCTCATGTGTATATTAATTGGCTGTTTGAAGGTGGTAGAGAACAGAAAAGCATTTGGATCAAAATCTTGTAATAGTGGTTTGACATTTAAATTTGGATTAATATGAAATATGACACAATTATATAATATTATATATGGAGAGATATTGCAAAATATCAAAATATATGAAGATATTCAAATTTATTGTAGTTAGAAGAAATACTTGAAAATTGAAATGAATAAAAATATTAAAAAAATAATATTTAAATGATCTAGAAAAAAAATAAACAAATTGATGTATGATTTATTATAAAAATCAATATGTAAAATACAGAAAGTAAGTTTTGGTAATGCATTTTGAAGAATACGATAAAAAAGACATTGTGAATGCTCTAATTACACTTTGTCTCATCAAGCTATAATTTTTTATTTTTTATTTTATGTGCATCTCCCGTTAGTAGTTTGAGGATCCGGTTTCAGCTCTAGTAATTTGCATCTTTTATTAAGATCTGACTGAAAAATGTTATATGTTATTTGTTGCTAATTTGAGGATACACGATATTAGATTCAAAGAAGAGATGAATTCTAAAAGTTGAATAAAATATTATTATTATTTAAAAATTTGAAAAAATTGATTTTAAGTTTGAAATAGTTGAATTGTTTATTATTTTTGTGTGAGGATTTACAAAAATTATAATGATGAGAAAAAATTGAGTTGAGCTCATTTTAAACAAGACTATTTTAGTTTTGATAGTTTGTAAAACTTATTACAAAAAACAGTTTTTCATGTAGTGTAAAATGTCTTATAATAGAAGGTTTGGATACTTGCAGTGTATTATCTAGATTTTCTATCAAGCTGAGTGACTTTAGCCCCATACAACATATGACAAACAATGTTTTGTTTTGAATGCCAACGGAATTTAAAACTCTTGGAGATTTTAGTGGGGGCAATGGCCCTAAAAGCTCACAAAAAATTACAATCGCTAATCACCATATCTAATTGTTGTTAGAAGAAAAGTAAAAGAATTCTATTTCATATAGTCTTTTACACACGAATAATTTTAGGGGGAGTTGGGAGAGAGTCGGCTTTAGTTTAAATTTTTTTTCCTCATTTTCAACCTTGTTTTCATGGATCTAATGATTTCTATTGGTTTATTTTTGATATAGAAATTGAAAACAAGGTTGAAAATGAGGAATTGTTTTTTCTACATTTTCAATCTTATTTTCAATATTTTTTTTTTTATTTTCATTTTTATTTTCATTTTTAATTTTGTTTTTAATTTTAAAATTTTATTTTCTCATTTTTAACTTTATTTTTATAGATTTAATGAATTTTATTAATTCATTTTTATATAAAAATTGAAAACAAAATAAAAAAAATGAGATTTTTTTTAAAAAAATTAATGACTTCTCCCTCGATTCTCTAAAAATTGGCTGTCCTAGAATTACTTTCTTCGCAATGGACGGTTCCCAATCACAATCATTTTTCCTCAAAAGGAAAAAAAAAAAAACGTGGAGCATATATTCCAAGTGTACCTTGCGCTGCTGAAAAAGTAGATATTAGGAACCAGAGGTCAATAAAGGCAAGAGAATCAATGCAGATGATAACAACTAACAGTGTTCCAACCATTTTGCCTTTTAACCGAGTGGGCTAGGGTTTGAGATGCCCCTATAGGCTATATCAAGATATGATGTCCTCTACTCCCCACTTTAGACTGAAAATTATTGGATAATTATTGGATAAATATAGATGATGTGATATTTTCATTTTCTCATATCTTGTCATGCAATTAAAATTCCTTATATAAACATTAATTTAGATTGACATGACATAGTATTATAATACAATGAAAATACTATCTTAGAAATTATTATTTTTATTTAAAAAGAAAAGAAAAATTTAGGGCTAAGTTCATTGTTTTAAAACCAAATTATTCCCCTTCTTTTTTATTGAACATTTTCCTCTTTATGGTTTTAATAAATATCAACTAGTCTTTACTGTTAGAAATTCGTTACTATATTCTTAGAAGTTGCCATTGTCATCCCCAATCAACACCCTCTTAATTAAAAAAGTTAAAAAAAAAACAAGAAAGGATCTAAATTTAGAAAAAAATTATGATAATTAGAAAATTTATAATTGCCAATCAAAATAAGTAACGATATTTATAGTCATATGTATACGAGCGCCGCATACCCTATTTGAAAAAAAGTATGATCTATCATTAAAAAAATAACTTTTTATGTAATTCTCAAATTTTTATTTTTTATTTTTTACAAAAAAAAAAAGTGTATGAAACTTATAAACCTTACAAAATTGTAAATATCATTTTTCAATTATGTTTGATATGCAAATTCTAAGCCATTAGTTAATTAAGCTACAAACAGAAATTGCATTCGATTAAGAAGAGTGTCATATATTGTCACCCATCATTAAAAATGGTGAACCCACATAATGGACCAAGTAGACATGCACAAACTTCATGTTTTATGATTCATGAACCACCTTTCAACAGGACTCTCAAACTTTATAATCTTGTGACTATCCATTCTTATAGTGATGGTGAACAGAACAGCACAGCCTCCAATATGATGTCTGTCTCTCCATTCATAAACTTCAGCTTTATGAGTCATGAAACCACCTCTCAAAACACACAAGGTGCCAAAGTTGCCGTCTTCACACCGATGAGTGTTGACATGCTTGTTTTCATTTGTATCAAGAAAATTAACAACTTTGCATCTTTTCTAATATTTAAAAACCATAAAGTTAACATAGTTGAGATTGTGTCACATCACATATTTTGCATCAATTTAAAAACTTATGATGACCACGCTATTTGTTATAAGTCTTTAATATTTAGAGAGCATGGAAGATTGATTTCATTAGTTAAAGATTACAATATAAGAAAAATACTCTAATCACAAATATATTATAAAAAAATAATTTCATAAAATAATTTAATTTATCATATTATAAAATTCATTTTTATTATGAAATAGATCTAATAAATTATATGAAATTACGTTAATTTATTAAATTACTTTTATTGTAATTGTAGCAATAATTAAAATATAATAAATCATGTAATTGAGGGGCACAAAGTGTGCACTTTTTCTCATGATAGTACTCCAATTTTTCTGTTATATATCGTTTCCCTTGCAACAAATTATGAAATTATAGTGTATATCTAAACACGATAGTAGTATCTAGAAATTTAATTTACGCAATTATAACCACTTTGAAATCATTATAGAATCCGGTATTTTTATTTGCGTGTAGAACAAAAAAAGAAATGTGGATGCCCAAAGGGATTAATGATGATAAATAGCATTGTATATTCTTTGCCAAAAATTGATGAAGAGAGATGAAAATTTACAGTATAAGAAAACTCTATATTCAAGCTAGTGTATGGAGTATACATATTAAAAGTGTTTACATAATTACATGATATAATTTGATCTAAAAAATAAATTTTAAAACTTAAATTTTATTAATCAAATCTTATTATTTAAGTGATATGAATAATATATTCTATACCAACTTAAAAATAAAATAACTCAAAATATACAAAAAATCTATTTTTTGCTTTATTAGAGTACCTCCATTTGGTGCCTCAAACATTTCCGCCCCTATAATTTAAGGGGTGTTTTGGGGCAAAACTCTAAAACACCCCTATATCCAGTGTCCTATTTTGAGGGCATCGGATGAGATGGGTTACAGTAGCCCCTTATCTCATCTTAGCCCCCCTCCTAAGGGGAATATTCGATTCATTTCCTCTCATTTTCCTTCAACACTACACCTTCTCGTTTGTTGGGATTGATGCACTTTGGCTGGGCTCCCTCATTGACCCCTTTTCTGTTCGTCGATTGAAGTCTACCCCGCCAGCAAGTTCCTGAACCCCCTACGCGTGATTTCTTCTTCTTCTTCTTCTTCTCTCTCTCTCTCTCTCTCTCTCTCTCTCTCTCTCTCTCTTTTTCTCTCTCTCAATCTCAATCTCACAATTTTTGTGGCTATTTCAGTTGATTTCTCTTGGGAAATCATGATTTTTTCGAGTTAGAGTTTAATCTTCCCCATTGTAGAGTCGATTTGGGACTCCTGTTGTGATGTTTGGTGACTCTTCTAAGGTTTTCATTTTGCGCGAAATTGCTATTTTTGTGGCTATTTTCATTGATTTGTCTTGCAAAATCATGCATTTTTCGAGTTAGGGTTTGAAGCTCTTAACATTGTAGAGTTGATAATACCATTATATGGATGGATACCGTGACTTTCTCAGGCCCATTTGATGGTTATTGAAATCATTGTTGTTACTTAAATGCTTTCTGCTCTTGGTATTTCCGTGGCATCTCATTTGGTATTGAACCCTTTGATGCTGGTGTATTGCCGTGTAGATTGCTTGGGGTTTTTGCATCTCATTCACCTCTCTTGGTCTTGTTATTGTTGTTGACTTGTTCTTAGTATTTTTGTAAGACAATTTTTTGTATTGCTATAGCATTGCTTGGGGTTGTGATGATACCTTGAACCTTTTGATCATTGCATTCCTATTTTTGCATCTCATTCGTGTTGTTGGTCCTGTTATACCCTTGTTCTTGGTATTTTTTTTACTACCCTTGGTGTATTGCCGTGAGGATTTGCTTGAGGGTTATGATGCAAACTTGAGCCCTTTGATTGTTGTACCTTTTTTTGCATCTCATTTTTGTGTGAGATTTGTTGGGAAATCATTGGGCTAGTGTCTGGGCATTTCTTAAGGGTTGTGATGTTAACTTGAACATTTTGTGTTCTTGGTATTTTTTGAATTTGGAAATTGCACTATTGTCGTGGTATTGCTTGAAGGTTGTGATTTTAACTTAATACCTTTGATTGTTGTACCCCTGTTATCTCATTGTAATTGGGATATGCATGTTTATCTAGACACCTCCATAGTTGGTAGCCCTATTTGTTATGTCTCTAAGATGTGATCTATTATTTGCCTATTAGGAATGATTTGTTGGTAGTTAGCATACGACTATGAGGAGTGAGGTAATAATTCATAGTGGTTAGACCATAGGTCCATTGATTACGGCAGGGTAATCTGTCAACCCTAAATGACCATTATTCGGCAACCGGGGTTGACGATTTGCAGCCGTTTATGAGCGTCTCTGGCTTTCGCATGCTGTGCTTTAAAAAAAACATACCCGAGCCTCGATTATTGAATCATACATATTTTTTTGGTTGGGTAATTTCTCGCGCATGTTTTTTAACGTTTGTATAAACTTGAGGCATTGAAAAATTCTAAACCAAATATGTTAGTCTCTAGTGGTAGTATGATCACATCTTCAAGCTCTAGAAATATTCTTGACGTCGAATATCCAGTATGATTTTATGGTATTAAAACATGTCAACACACCGTGTATACCTACAAGAATGAGGAACGACGATTTTTTGATTGTTAAAACTACGAGGTAAACGAAATCTATTTTTTCACATAGTTCAATGAATTTGTTTTGTTCAAAGAATTCAATTTGACGTTGTTGTCGACCTTTGATTTTTTTTCTTTATTCATTGTCAACCGTGTAAATTGGGCAATCATGCAAGTTTTTTTGTTGGTATAATCCAGACATACCAGAGTATGCTAAGAAGATGATGACCCAATTAAAAATCAACCTTCAGAAAATACAAATCTCAATAGAGATCCAAATGAGTAGACATAAATTAGAACTTGATATATAGAAATGTAAATACAGAATGGAACAATCTACTTTTATTATTATTATTTCGATATCTTGGTTAGTTGTAGTTGTAATGTATTTTGGTAAAATTTGACTCATATAAGTATTCGTGTTGTAATTATGATTTATTTGAATTTTATTTTATTTTTTTGTCTTAGTATTTTATTAAATTTCTATTTACTATATGCTTATAAAAGAATAAAAATACATTGAAAAACTTTCATTTAATATATTGTTTTATAATGACGTCCCATGTATTTTAAAATCGGATATTGTTATAATAAATAATTATATTTAATTTGTTTAGTTTAATTGAAATTGAAAATATTAAAAACAAGAAAAAGGCAAAATAGTAGGAGGTTGGAAATAGAAATAAAAATAGAGGTGAGAGAATAAAGTAAATTATAATAAAGAAATAATGATAAAATATTTTTATAATAAATGAAAGAAAGTATAGGGAATGAGATGTAGAAGATTTTTTGAAAATGAGTAAAATTTAAAAAATAAAAATAAAAATAAAAATTTTAATTAAAATTTGAGGATTATGACGCGAAAGGAGTTCTCTCTAATACTACGAAAAAAGGGTGTGCTTGGGAATATGCTCCCAAGGTGCTTTTTAATTTTTATATTTCGAGTTTTGCTACTTTTAACCGTTCCAACAGTAATTTTGTTATTATTATTATTATTATTATTTATTTTGATTGATATAAAACTTCTCATAAATAGTGTATTAAAGCATTAATAATGGTCCAATAAAACTCAAAATTAAAAACTTACTTAAAATTACATGTTTTGCCTAAAGCTAAAGCCATTCAGTGTATAAAGCTCACATTGAATTATCTATTATGTTAGCCAAAATATTAACTTAATATTATTTTTTAAATAAAAATATTTTTTAAAATTCTATTTTTTCATATTTTACAACTACACTAACTATATATTAAATAATAATTAGAGATAGAAATATTAATAACCATGCACAAAATTAGTTAATTAATATTATTATCGATAATGTTAATTAATAATTAGAGATAGCAATATTTTAAAGTAAAATATATATTTTGACTATGAACAATGTCTTACTAATGATGGAAAAAGATTTGGATTTATTGTAGCTCATAGTCTTATTTGTAGGACTTTAGTTAGTCTAATGCAACTGACTTATAAGTGAAATAATGGGGAGAAGTCACATTTAAAAGTATTTACTTACATAAACAATAATATATTACTGTTTATGTGAGTGAGTACTATTAAATATAAATTTTTCTTAGCATTTCTCTTTATTTAAAAACTAGTCATATTTTTAGTTTCATTAGTATTTAGCTAGTCCAAGACCATTACTCTTAAGTTGATAAGCGAGTTCAAATATATTTTTTCTCATTTTTACCCATAAAAAATGCTATGTACAGTTGGGAAATGCTACGTGCAGTTGGGAAATGCATAAGTATCGCGTAATCGTTTTGAAAAAAAGTAGAGTCTAATATTAAAAATTATTATTATTTTCTTGTAGGTCTGTATTTACTCATTTTTTTAAAAGTGATTGTGTGTTGTTTATGCATTCTATGATTGCAAATATTATTTCTTTTTATGTATATGTACTTGCACATTCAGACCTTGTTTATATTCACAAATCAGAGTCTTATATCAAATTTATTATTATATTTTTTCAAATTTTCATAGAAAATAAAATAAATAATTCAAATTTTCAAATTTCTAAATAATTTTTTCAAATCCTAAAAGAAACTTAATATTAAAAAAAAATTATAATAATATATATTTTTTATTTTTATCTTATCTCATCTCATCTTATGTATAAAAATAAACCAAACCTCAATTACAAAAGACCTATAAATATATTTTTTTAAAAAAAAGTAACCCATCAAATAATGGTATTCTTTTGATCAAAAGTCAAAAGGATATTTAGATAAAGATGATTTATTTTAAAGTTATTCTATTCTTGAAACATATGTAAAATATGTTATCTTTGTCATTTGAATGATAAGATTTAATTTATAAAATTTAAAATTAAATTATATGATATAGATATTTTATTAAATATATTATTTATCCGACTTATAATAAAAATGTTCTTTATTTTATTAAGGTTTGCTTAATCTCATTAATAATTATTTTAGTTTTATACGAATACTTTCATTAAAATTGGCCATGTGTCGTGTTTGTGAACGACAAGCGAGCAGAATTAGATCAAAAAAATGATGGAATTAATAAGGAGGCATTTTCCTATTTTATATTTAAAGCGAAAATGATGGGACAAAGCTACAAACCGGGTCGAAGAACGACGTCTGAATCTTGCCAATGGCAATGGCCATAGGCCCATAAACGCTTAAAGATGTCAACAACTCGTTATCAGCGAAGTACTTTTCTCGGCAACCAAACAAGCTGCTGCAGCATAAAGTCCTTCATTCCGCACGGACGCTCGCGCACGCCACGAGCCCCAACCACTCTGCGATGAGTACTGCCCATACAACGCGAGAAGAAGACGAGTCCAACTCCAAGGACGACGAAGAAGCCAGCCGGTTGTTGCAATCCAAGCCTCCGTCACCGCCGGACGACGGGGACGATGAGGTTGCATACGAAGCGAGGGAGAAGATCCTGGTGGTCGACCTGGATGGGACCGAGGTCGAGGATCCTTCGACGATCAGGGTCCCGCCGTTCTCGTGGAAGAAGTTGTGGCTTTTCACGGGGCCGGGGTTCCTGATGAGCATTGCGTTTCTGGATCCGGGGAATCTCGAGGGGGATCTGCAGGCCGGAGCAATTGCAGGATACTCACTGCTGTGGCTGCTCCTGTGGGCAACGGTTATGGGTCTGCTTATCCAGCTCTTGTCTGCCAGGGTCGGGGTCGCTACCGGTCGGCACCTCGCCGAGCTCTGCCGGGACGAGTACCCTGATTGGGCTAGGTTGGTGCTTTGGTTCATGGCCGAGCTGGCCCTGATTGGGGCCGATATTCAAGAGGTCATTGGCAGTGCCATCGCTATTCAGATCCTTAGCAACGGAGTCTTGCCCCTTTGGGCCGGAGTTATAATTACGGCATCGGATTGGTAAGAAATATTGTTCCTTGATTGTGTGGCTTACCTTTGCCAAGTTTAATTGCCTTTTCAAATGAAAAATATTTGGGAATTTCCTTCTTGGTATTTTGTTATGAACCTAAATTACCCTGATTATCATAACATATTTGAATGTGCGTGACATAAACAGTTTGCAGTTTGATTTTCTTTTTCCATGAATTGCTTATTCCTTACCCTTTTGGCTTAGGAGAAATGATGGTTCATTATGTTAACTGGGATTTCCGTTTTTTTCTTCACTTTTCTGTTCTGGACAGTTTCATATTTTTATTTCTTGAGAACTATGGAGTGAGGAAGTTAGAAGCTGTTTTTGCAGTTCTTATTGCGACCATGGCTTTAGCTTTTGCCTGGATGTTTGGCGACACAAAACCCAGTGGAAAAGAACTTTTAACGGGTAACGCAGTTTTATTCTGTTGGACTTTAAATGGCTTGCTTATTTTTATCGGGTATCATCGACTGGAGCCATAGGTTTAGCTGAATTCGATCCTAATGTGTAGGTATTTTGATTCCACGACTAAGCTCAAAGACAATTCGGCAGGCTGTGGGAGTCGTGGGTTGTGTCATAATGCCTCACAATGTATTCTTGCACTCTGCTTTGGTACAGTCAAGGAATATTGATCCCAACAAGAAAGGACAGGTTCAAGAAGCGCTCAACTACTACTCAATTGAATCATCAGTTGCACTATCAATCTCGTTTATGATCAATTTGTTTGTGACGACTATTTTTGCAAAGGGGTTTTATGGTACCAAACAAGCAAATAGTATTGGACTAGTAAATGCAGGGCAGTATCTTCAGGATAAGTATGGAGGAGGACTCTTCCCAATTCTTTATATCTGGGGTATTGGATTATTGGCAGCTGGACAGAGTAGCACGATAACTGGAACTTATGCTGGGCAGTTTATCATGGGAGGTTTTCTTAACCTCCGCCTTAAGAAATGGCTGAGGGCATTGATCACGCGGAGTTTTGCAATTGTCCCAACCATAGTTGTAGCTCTCATATTTAATACGTCTGAGTCTTCATTGGATATCTTGAATGAATGGCTTAATGTGCTTCAGTCAATACAGATTCCTTTTGCTCTTATCCCCCTTCTTACATTGGTGGCCAAGGAGCAGGTCATGGGTGTCTTCAAAATTGGGCCTGTTCTTGAGGTAAGTTATGAACTTCACTACTCTGTCCTTTTTTCTTAATTGTAGAAACATTCCGAAGCCATAGACAACTCTAGCGGTGAGCATAGGAATGCTGATTTTAGTGTATGACTCACTACCATGTTATTTGAGGCGTGCTATTTTTCACTTTGCATTGAAAGCCTTCTGTTCCAGCTTATATGCTTGTAGACTCGTGGCTATATGAGTAGTACATGACTCCTAGGTCAAGGCTTAAGGATTGGCATAAGCAAAGAGACATCTATTAGGGCTCTTTCGGGGAGTAGGATGAGATGAGAATTTTGTGAATAGTAATAAGATAGTTTGTGAATAGTAGTGAGCTAGTTTGAGTTAAGTATTTGTTGGGATTTTGGAAGAAGGGAGAAAAAGTTGAATAAAAAATGTTATAAAGTTAAATATTGTAAGAATATAGTTTTATGATATTATTATTATTTGGGAATTTGAAAAAGTTAGAATTGTCTTTTATTTTTTATTTAGAAGTTTGAAAAAATTGTAATGATTAGTTTGAAAATTTTATATTTAAATTATATTTGGGAATAAAATAGGATGAGATGAAATGAAATAAGATGAAAAATTTGTGTCTTAGTTATATCTTTGGAGAAGATGTATGATGGGAGAAACAAGATAAGCCTCAGAAATTTCGTACTTTTCAGCCAATCAACTGTTATTAGTTTCAACTTTTTGCTAAAACAGTTTCAACTGTTATTTTTTTCTAAACATTTTTTGTGAGCATATTTTTAGTGATATAGTTTTAACTAAAGAAAATTCAAATATTCAAGAGCTTTTCCTACTGCAAATGTAATCTGAGTCTACATTCTCAACTAGTACTTGATTAGCCACTAAGAGCTTTTCCCTCAATTTTCGTGCTTCTTGATGGAAAGGAAAATAATGGAGACTAGACCGTTGGTTTATCTTCAAACGAATGGAGTTAAGTTACAATATTATTTTGTGCGATCAAAATAAAAAGAATTGAAATAATTACTCCTTTTGTGTTGTTTGTTCTGTTCAAAATGGTATGTCTGAATTTAATCACCGAGGTGATAGAGCTCATTGCTATTGTTTCTCTTGCACGTCGATTCTACTAAGGTTTCATAGATTGCTTGGTGAACTTGAGTTGCAGGTGGTTTGATGTGTCTTTTAAATTGTTCGAGTTTGAGGGTAATGGCAATTATTCAGCTAAATTGTCACCCAAATCATATAAAATACCTACCCAACTTCATTTTCTAATTTGAGGATTAATGTTGCAGAGGGTGGCATGGACTGTTGCTGCACTGGTAATTGTGATCAATGGGTATCTGTTGCTAGATTTTTTCGTATCTGAAGTTAATGGACTGCTGTTTGGTTTTCTGGTCTGCGCTGGCACAGCTGCATATATAGCATTTATAATCTATCTAGTTTTACGAGGTGGTGGCTTACCTTGTGAGTTGATTTCCATACTGTCAAAGTGGTTGGCTTGCGCTGCAAACTGATGTTCAACGTGCCTCAAACAAACTATAGAATCCCTGAGTCATGCTGCCATTCAATATTTAGCTGTTTTTTCGCACAAGAGGGCCATTGGGATCTTCAGGAGTGAAGCATTTCTTCTACATAGCCATCACTAACCTTGGTGCATTTCGAATGGTAGTATACAGATATAAACAATTAAAAGCATTGCTTTTAGCTGCAGTTTTTCGCATGATGGAGCATCTTGGAGTTAACATCAAATCCATTGATGACTCCCAGCTATTCTTCTCTCCATTTGAGAGCGTGGACAATGGCATTGTTACAAACTGCAGGATGAGTCATCACTCTTATTGTATAAGTTTCAGTGTGTATTGATTTCCACAGTAAAATAGAATAAACTGCTCACTTATTCATTGTTGTAAGTTTGTGACATCTAACTATGTACTATAGTCAAAAGTGGCACAGCTGGATCCCTGATTGAAATCAATACACTAGGATGAAGGGAATTTTGCTGAGAAATTGCTGTGCCTCTCTCGCTCTCTCTCCAATTTCACCCTCCATTGATTCTAGCAGAGTTTCAGGCTGATTTCTTATGAAACTCACGTATGAGGGAGATCATTCGTTAACCATCTAAAAGGGAAAAAAAGAGAGGAGGAAAATGGCACCAAATACCACTAGATGTCCGGTCCCAAAGTTGGCGTAAGGGCCAAATCAAGTGATGTTGAAAGGGACAATACACTTGGTGGCAAAAGTGCTTCACGAAGCATTCATCATTGATTAAAATCTATTTTCCATCGTTAGGATCATTCTTTTAGCATCTTATCAAATTCATTCTTAGGGTTGTAGGATTTAAATATGAATGAAGAATAATAGAAAAGAATATTATTCTGTAATTAACAGAAAAAGGTGCTATATAATGGTAGTTGCAATTTACAAACAACATAATGCTGGCTAGCAATGTTGTGTGTTTGAGACTTGGCCTGCTAGTCTGGAAAATTAATAATAAAAATGCATTTTTTTTAGAACTGTCTTAAATAGAGAATATCTTACAAAAATAATGATGTTCCTATAATTAATTTACAACCCACTTTTACAAAAATAATCTCCATTTCTTGTTTTTCCCCCATATTTGAGGTGTGATCTGATGGATTTGGTTACTTAGCTATGAATGTCTCAGTGTTTATGTGGTTGCTAGTGTTTGTATTTTATGGCTGTTTTAAGCAGACTTTTATTTAAGGAAAGTAAAGGAAAGGATAGGAAGTGCCTGAACAAGTTGGATTCAATGGTCAATTTACAGTTTGAGAAGAAGCCAACTCTAGGTGGATAGTGAGATAAGACAAGATGATTGTAGATGAACATCAAAAGTAGAATAAAATATTCATGTTATAATATTATTTTTTAATATTATTAATGTTTTTAAATTTGAAAAAAGTTGAATTATTTATTATATTTTATATAATCATTTGAGAAAGTTATAATAATAAAATGAGATAAGATGATATAAAAATATAAATTTTTTTATATCCAAACGGGGTCTTGTCTACATAACAATCCTCCGTATGGAACTGATAAGGATGATACAATTTATGTCTTAGACCGTATGTCCCAAGGTCATGATCCTACTGTTACAGTTCAGTAAACTTAATGCTCAATTCTTTGGAATTTACTAGGCATATTCCTAGGCATTTTTTAGTTGCTATGCATCTTCTCTTTTGGAGGATTGCTTGCAACACTTCGATGTTATTTTGTTAGGTACCTAAAATCCACGTGATGTACTGTGCGAGGCCTAAAAAGATCCTATCTGATGAGTTGAAATAGATAGTATTAAGGGCTTGTTTGGATATAGTTGTGAGGTGAAACCATCTCATCTTATTCTATGCGGAAAAACCATGCAGTACCTCTTATCCAAAAGGTCAAATAAGGTCTGAAGATCAGATTGCCATGCAACAGTTATGTCATCCTCTTTGCCAATAGAAGGGTTTCACGGTATAAGAAAAATGAGTTTTTGTAGTCTTTTAATTGCGATTAAAAGATTATTTATAATCAATTTTGACTGTAAATAGTTATTTCGTTTGAATTAACTAGCTGCAAATAAGCAGTTTTCTTATAACACTAACCAATTGCCTGGCAAAAAAGAAATTTTTGATAATCGTATCTGTGCAACCCGTGCTACTTCCACTGGTGGGTTTGTTACATGGTTTATTAAACAAAAAAAAAAAATCTTAAATTTTATGTTTGTGTTTTTAATTTTTATATTAGCACAGCTATCATGCTGATACTGTTCAAGATCATATTCAAGAAGAAACTTGGTTCTGACTTCTGATGAGCATGCATTAGCTAGCACTAGCAGCTAGCATGCCAATTCATATGTTTCCCTGAATTAAAGCCATTTATGATGATATCCGAGGCCAACCCCTCCATCTGATCAACAATATAAGTGACGATCATCAACCATTTGATACGAAAATTCTGTTAAATATGCATGGCTGCATTAATCCTCATTCCTCAACCTATATACTGCACAAAGCTAGAAAAATAAAAAACTACAAAATAAAAAACAAGCCGTATATGTAACTAATCAACTGCAACTTTTTTAAGAAATAGTTTCGTTAATTGAAACTTATAAAACATAAAACCTATAGTATGATTAATCGATCAACTAAATATATATTGATGTTCTGTTTCAACATCTCTCAGACAAAATCTAAGAGAACTATCAACTGCCTTTAAAGAAGGAATGTACTAAGTTTTTTCAAAAGGAGAAAATTAAACTCCTAACAGATATAATGTCTAAGAGACTATTTCTCAAATTTTAAACTTTTTTTTTTAGTAAAAATATAAATTACAAAACCAAAACACAATACCAACTAAACAAAGAAGAAAACCAACAAAAATCAACACGAAAAAAAACCCAAAAACAGATATACAAACAAGACAAAAGCACGGCTGCGGTGGCGCGTGAACAACACGCGCCACACTAAGATTGATCCACCAACATAGCTGAGGATCACGGTGGTATTGGTACCGCAATGAGCTATTTCTGACAAAAGAATCCTCTAAAATGTGAGGTACGTCCGACTGAAGACCCCACGTGTTATGAACACGTGCCACTGCAAACGACAAAAGTTCCGATCATCGTCAAGATCGACGGACGAGAAACACGATAGTGGGACGCGTGGTGGGCTTTGGTTATCAAATTTCTCTCAAGCTGCAAACAAGTCGAAACAACCAAAAAAACTGAAAACCACCTTCGAGAAACGGTAGCCAGGAGAAGAAAAAAGAAAAAAAAAAAGAAGAAAAAAGAGAGAAGAAGAAAAAAAAGGGTCCGAAGGGGAAGGCGAAGCCAGTTATCAGTGGCTAAGGGAGGTTAGGTTTAAAGAGAGAGAGAGAGAGAATATTTTTGTTATAAATAATCAATTTTTATTATAAAAAGTCATTTTGATTGCAGTTTATTTATTATATATACCTGTTTTTATCGTACTAAACTAAACAAAAGCTAATGCTTCATGTCTTCCACACCGTCAATATATGGCCTTGATACTCCTTTCTATCTATCCACGTGGGATCGACATATTTTTTTTCCTACTTGCTCCCCAAAAGAAAACTACGTTATTAGGAAACACGAATCTGTACTGCCAGATATTGTAGGGTACAGTAATATATTTTGCATTAAAAAAATTTGGAAGTGACAATCCACCAGACGGTTTAGGACTGTCTATAGTCTAAGTACATTTCATCTCAAGTACTTCTGGAAAAACTCAGGTAAATTCTGATCAGCTGCCATAAGGTGCGCCCAAGAAACATATATAGAAAATTTGTAGTGTTTTTGCTGCTATATAATTAAAGAAGCTCAGAAATTCCTGTTGTTAACCCAATTTGTAGTGATCATCTGAGTTTTATTTTGTCGCTCACAATCTGACATTCTTTTACTGCACTACATGCAGTCTACAGATTGGTAAGCTTAAACATGAAGTAAGGTTGAAACTCCCAGAAAACAATTGCCTTGGCCGTCTATTATCATTACAATATATGAAGTTAATTAATTAGATTCCAATGTCTATCTTCAGCAGAAAGTTGAGAACCCATAAAACAAGAACCAAATTAGAAGAAAGCTTAATGAAATTTTTGTGCTGTTGTCTGCAAGCTAACAATCGGTCAACCCAAGTCATGATCATGAAGGGCTTTCTGGAAGAAATTTAGGAGTCATGTTACATGTGTCAGGTGGGCATGGTAAAGTGAAAGGACAGTGACCCAAAATTGCCTGTTACATACACAGTACAGCGCACGCGACCCAAATTCTTTCTCAGATGGAAGGCAAAATAAGGGACAACATTGAAAATAATAATGTCTGTAAAGGCCATGACCAACTCCAACCAAAATCCATAATTTTATTTTTTGTGAATTTCATGAAGAAAATTCAGGTTAAATAGAAATATTTTGAAAGTGTTAAGAGTATTTTTTAATTACATTTGAAGTCTTGCATATACACTTTCTGCAGAAAGAATTAAGTAATTGCCGTGCAGAAGCTGGTGCGTACAGATCACAGAGAAAGAGTACTCATGAATGAATGTTTTCAGTAATTAAGAGGAAAATCAAATGAGTTTATTTATTGCATATATAGCTAATGGGATATATATATATGTAGCACAAAATGGACAGATTCCAAGAAGCATGGCCAAAGAATATGAGAATGAGATCAAGTATCCCAACAAACACACAAATAAAGGACCCTTCCTTTTATTCTCTCTATATAATAACAGTCGTTAATAGTTTTAACTGGAGATCCATATGACAGTACTCAAAATCATCACAACTTAACAGAGGGAGATCATATTCAGGGGCACTTGGACTTGCCCTTGGAGTTCTTGAGGTCCCTATAGCAAGGGCACTCATGCTTGTTTCCATATGTCCCAGATGGCACGCACTGGCACTTTTCACAGCAAATTCCGCAGTATTTCAAGCACCGGTCCTTCACTCCTGCCTTTGCGCACCTCGCCGAGCACTTCGAGTCACAGAAGCCTTTTTTTTTTTCGTATTTATTAAACAAACCAACAAAATAAAATAATTAGACAGCACATTATCAAACTAAACCCATTAAAAGTTTCTAGGAAACTTCAGATTTTCATTCAGAAAAGAAAAGAAAAAGATCAAAGTGTGGAGAAGTTAATTTGATCAATTACTAATTCTTACTTGAACCAGCTTCTGTGGCCTCAAAGAAAGAGGAGCTGAGGATGAGACACAGAAGCAGGAAAGTTGCAAAGACAGGCTTCATGATTTTTCTGTGTGTTTCAAGAGAATGAACAGAAACAGAAGGAACTGGAATGTACTTTAATTAGCCAAAGATTTGTTAAATGCGAGGTGGTGGAGTGGGAACGCTGGGGTATTTATAGTGAAAGTGTAGGGAGTAGGTGAAGTGACGGAGCTGAAGTGTTAGAGAAATATTTTAATTATGAGAAATTTTATAAAATTAAACTTATAATTAATTAATGTATATATATACCATATATGCATTAAATTGTATAATTATTTTTATTATAAAATAAATTTAATATATTACATAAAATTATGTTAATTTATAAATTTAATTTTGTGAAAATTTGATGGTAGCACTTAATTTTTTTTCTCAACATTTTATTGTGATATGAGAAAATTCTAAAATTTATTTTAATTAATTAATTCAAAACTTCTATTTATTTGGCAGGATTAATTACTCTGTACGTACTGCTGGAAGGAGGCTTATTGCCAAGGACGTTACGAATCGAAGCTAGCTTCTAACGTAAATAATTTGTTTTATTTATCCAATGCTGAAGAAAGTTACGTGAAGATTCAAGATTTTGGTTTTTACATGTACAACCCTATTTTGCTTTGCCTTAAGTCGGTTACGTAAATAAAGTTGGTAGTTTCATGAATAAGCTTGAACACGTATCTATATTTATACCGAGCAATATTTATACCTGACATATTTTTCTACAAAAAAAAATTATATAAAAATAAACTCACAAAATAATATATTTAATCATATAATATATTAGATAGATTGTAAAAATTATTTTCATTATAAAATAAACTGATCACATGAAATTATATCATTTTATATATGAATTTATTTTTATTAATATGTATTACGTATATTTGTGTAGTACTCCTAATTATATATATATACACACACATAAATTAGATCTTCGACTATGTATATATGTATATATATATATATATATATGAGGTGAGTGCTAAGGAATATTAATCCCAGCTTGCTCCACCTTTACTAATGTTTCATGTATCATGCTTGCATGCATATTATTAAGCTTCATTCATGCGTTGCTTCAACGGTATCCAAATCAAGCTTTTTATGGAGTAAAAGAGATTCATGAACTGTGAACAATTTCACAAAGTTTGCAACCCACGAATAATCTAGGTATATACAAACCTTTATAAATAGACAAGCTTCATATAAATTCTATATAAAAAAGTGGGTTCTACTAATAGTTATTTTATTTTATTTTTTTATTTACATTTTTTAAGGTGGGATAGTTTACTTTTTTTATTAGGACTTGCATACATGTGATTTGTCTATTTATAACTTACACCAATCATTTCTTATAAAAGAAAGAGAAATTATATACACAAGCTCTAAATATAGCGTGCTAAATGTTCCTAATGAATTTGGGATAGCAACTCCGGCCATTGATAGTGATCATGGATAGTTAATGTTCCTAAGAGCATCTATATTAATCTCATCAAATAAATTATTAAAATTTGATGAGAAGTATAAATTTAATGAGATGCATATACGATACTCATCATAACTTCAAATTGGATTCATTATTAGACTCATCAAAATAATAATATAATAATATTTTTTTAAAAAGAATACTTTCAAATTTTTTGTACTATTTTAAACAAATGAGGGAAAGATGTAAGAGAAATAAAAATATTAAATAAATAAGTTGAAGAGTGAATAGTAACTATTTAAATTTGAAAGATTTGATTATTTTTACTATAACTCATAATTTAAGAAATAGAGTTTGATGAGATTAATGTAAAGTAATTTTAATATAAATTATTTAATTTATATTTGATGATTGGTTTGATGAGATCGATAGAAATGATCTATTAACTTGTTGGGATGCCGATGGAGTACATGTGGACACTTTAACTTGTTTAGTTGATCATAACGATCACAGGATTAGTTTCAAGAATGCTGTGGAGGGTCGAACACAGAAGGAGATAATCTAGGCAGAAAATGCATGAACGCGGTGCGGAAAAGAAGGCCATGGTCGGCCCCGGCCCCACCCCTCTATTGAATAAAAGTTGTACGTGCTGCCTTCTTCACATGACATGTCCATGGTAAAGGTAATAATTAACAGAACCTTGACCATCGAAATTGGTCCATGAATTGCGTTTCACCGCCCTTCTAGTCTTCTAGATCAGCTGTCTGTTCTTAAAAAGTAAAGTTCAATCCTTCAAAAATTTATGTTGTCAACTATTAACTACTATATATTTATGATCGTTAAATTATGATAAAAAAATCGTCTAATAAAAAATTATTCAATTATAATAAATGTATCCCATAATTTTAAAGATAAGAATATGATATATAACATTAAAATCTAGTTTTGTTACTTGAAAAAAATCTTGGTTTTGAAAATTTTGTAATCCGTAGGTTTTGTATTTTTACATCGTTACTTTTACATACGACAAAATTGAGAGTTGCTGATAAAATTAAAGTAGTACCGTTGTTAAAAAAAATGATAAAAAAAAAAAAACAAAAGGGTACCAATCCAATATCACAGACCCATAATTACGATGGTTTAATATTCTGTACTAATGTTTTGAATATCGTATCGATATAGGTATCGATCAAGTCACTGAAATGAAATATTTCGATATCAATAACGTTTCGTGTACCGTTTTAGAATAATTTATACATAAATAAATTATATATATAAATACAATTATAAATTATATTTCAAAATAATAGTTAATATATAAATAAATTATATAGATAAATATATATATATAAATATATATGTAATTAATTTAGTCTAAATTGAGGTTAAAACATAGTAAAAAATTAAAAAAAAAACTAGGAAGGCCGTACCAGACGTTTTTCGGCCGTACCGGCCGGTATGGCCGAAAAATCGGCCGAAATGAAATCTAATATTTTTTGTACCGGCCGGTACGGAAAATTCCGACCATACCGGCCGGTACGACACGGTATTTAAAACACTGTTCTGTACATTTAAGGCCAGTGAATCTTTATTAACAACTTGGTAATTTTTTATTTTATCAATGATGATTAACATTATTAAAATAATAATAATATTACATATAATCGTAGCAGTACTATAAGAAATAACCCTTGTAAGAACGTTTTACAATTTGCCAAAATTAAAAACGACGGCAAATGATGCTTTAAAACGGCACAAATCAGAAGTTTGGCAAATTCTAATTTTAACGGGGCGAGAATACTTAATTTGGTTTTTTGCGATGAATTTTATGTCTATTTACGATGCTTTCTTGGTGCAGCAAAAAGTCTTTTAAAATTGCGATAACCATCCCTCTTCTTTCTTTTCTTTTTTCCCTCAATCCCTAATATCTATTTTTCTCTCTTTGCGCCCGATACTCTCCATCTCCCCTCCTCGCACGCCGACTGCAAAAGTCGAAGCTCACATAGCTTCTAATCCTCATCGCTGACTTCTACTAGTTGCTCTCTCGTTGCCTTGCTTCCAAGGTGAGACTTTCTCTCCACCGTCCCTATCTGCGTCATCTCTATGTTTACAGTTCTCGATTTGGGTTTTTAGGATTTCGGTGGTAAGGGCTAGAAGGGGCTTATGTTCAAACACCATCTCTCTCTCCGTTTGTCTCTCGTTCCCTCTCTCTGTTCGCCTATCTCTCTCTAGTTTTTTTCGTTTTCTCAAGAAATAGCCCATCAGATTCATTTCTCTCCTCTCAGCTTTGTTTATTTATTTATTTTATCCTTGAATCCCATGTTGCATTTACTTTATCCACCAAAGAGAAGAAAGAATAGGTATTTTTTTCCTTTTACTTTCTATAGATTTTCAAAATTTTCATGCTTTTTTTTGTTTGCTGTCATTTGAGGCCTCTGTGTTCATTATGTAATAGGGTTTGATATTGCTTGCAAGGTGATTATAACTAAAACTCAACATCTATGTTCTGTTTTCTTATGTTCTTATTTTTCATGGTTTCATATTCTGATGTTGATAATACGTGAGTTCCTTAATGTACTGTGATCCCATTTATTGAAAATGTATTTTATATCAACGCCCTGTTACTCATGTTTCTGGAATTCTTGTCTAATGCAAGTGGAATAATGAATGTGGAATGAAGTGTGTTATGCTTGTTTGGGGGAACTTGTTTATGACTGTCGTTTGTTGCAATATTGTGCATGTGTACTTAAAAATATTGTTTTTACTTGCATATGAAAGTGCACTTGGCTCTATACCCAGAAGACTTTTTTTTTTTTAAATTTATAAGTATATATAATTTATGTATATAATATGTGTGTGTATGACTTTGATGAGGTACATATATGATTTCTAATGATTATGTTCATGATGTTCAGTGTTGCTTCTATTTACCACATGCAAGATTAAAAAAGATTAGAGAGGTGTGATGGTACTGTTTTAAGTAGCAAAATGGTTGACCATTCCTGTTGGAGGTAGCTCTTTACTTCTTCTCTCCCAAGTGAAACCCTAGAGTTTCCGTAAATCTCGTCCTGCGCTGGAGGGAGGTGCGAGCTGCGCTTCCACTTCCCCCCTCCCCGTCCCTCCTTCCCAGCCCCCCATTTCTCTTTCCTTTCCTTTCTTTGTCCCATTTTCTTTTCCCCTTTCCTTTCTGTTTTTTCCTTCTCTCTTGGGGCTCTCTTTTTTGTCTCCCTTCTCTCTCTCTCTCTCTCTCTTCGATCCCTATCGGTCTCGTCTTCCACCACGCCCCTTCTCTTTACGTCTGTTCTTCTCCTGTTTTTTCTGGTGTTTTTTGGTTTTTTCTTTTGGTTTGCAGGTACTATTTCAGACTCTGGGCGTTGCTCTTCGATGTGTAGGCCTCCGCCGGCTTAGACAATGCACACGTGCTACCGTTTGCCTCTTAAGGTGCCGATCTCTCAGCTGCGTCAGAAGCAGGAAGATCGGAGTGGCGTGTGCAATACATGGGCCCCTCACAGTTGTCCCTATGTGTGCCTTCGTTGGAGGCTCAATAGGCATTCATGCGGATGGTGGGTCCAGGGACTCCGACGGTCTGCCCTTTTCTGTTCGCTCCTAGCCAGGAGGTGCGTGGAGGCCACGCGCCACCGAAGACAGTGGTTTCTGTTTTACTCTTTTTATTTCCTTTAAGGTGATGAACCGGGGTCCAGTTCTCCTAGTTTGTTTCAGGTTCGGTTAGTGGTAGTCCCCAGTATGGGGTTTTGGTCCCCTTTATGGGGTTTGGTTCGTTGGTTGGGTTTGTAACTCTATCTTGTATAGAGTTAGGGCTAAAAATGGTCAGTCACATTAATGTACTAGGTGTTCAAATTGTCTATTAGTTAACTTGTCATTTGTTCCAAGTTCGCTTGTAATGCCTGTTTATAGTAAATGAATGTTTCCCCTTAAAAAAAAAAGTAGCAAAATGGTTTGAGGCCATTTTATTTATGCTGCACTGTTATTGCAAATGTGAACTCCTACTTATTACCTTTATCTGAATTTTTTAATTATTTAAGAGCTCCAAGATTAACGAATTTGCAAAAAATCAGGTATTTTTTTCTAAAGTTAAGAAGATTAGCTATATCTAATTCTGACTTCCATCCTTTTGAAAGTTCAATTGTCAATTATTTAGCCTGGTACAGTCAACAAATCTGAACCACTTGGTTTTAGGGTGAGCCTTTTTTCCTTGTTCGTAACGAATGTATAGCTTATAATAGAACAATTAACTCAATTGGTATGCCTTGTTTTAGAGTAAGGAACTTCTATGATGATTGTTTTGTGGATCTAAAAGCATTGTCTGTCCTATTTTCACTGTAGATTTGATACTGCCATATATTTTGCTGGGTTAAAAGCAGTTGGTGAAAGTGTAGAGAAAGTTGGATGAAGCAACAATAGTGGATGCTATCCTATGAAATTTGTTGGAGGCTGCAGTAGTGTCTCAAATTCAATTAAACCTAAGGGGCTTTCTACTTAAATAAAAAATTGTCTGTTTCACTTGGCTTAATTAATTAAAGTCCTAGAATGTCAATGTTATTTTTCATTTTAAGAAATTGTTGGGTTTTCATTCAAATATAAGCATTTTCACCACTTATATGGTTTATTTCTCTATACAGTTCCCGAGCCACCTTGCATTGTGTGACCTCTTGGGCAAGGAAGATCAAAATGTTTGATTTGTGATTTGAAATTCATTATATTAGAATGTTCATTCTGTCATCAACTAATTATTTAAATCTAAAAAAATGTTAGTCTTCCTTTTTTTTGTTTAACTTAGTTTAGATTTTTTTACATTGAAGAAGTTTTTGAAGGTTTTTATTAATATCCAAAACTGGTTGAGAATGGATACCTACTTAAAAGATTCGAGTGTAGTTGTTATTTGCTGTAGTATATGCTTAACTATCCATCTAGTTGTTAAATATGATGTTTAACGAAAGCCACATGATGAACAAAAGCCAGAAAAATACTAAAATATGTTATTCAATACTGCAATTTTGCAATCTGGTACTAATCTGGTCAAGGAATGAATTTATGGTTGCTTGGTTTGACTGGTTTGGGAGGAATTTTATTAATGTCCTACACTGCGTTCAAAATGGATACCTACTACAAATGGAATGAAGTTGTAACCAGCTGGAGCTTGTTTTCTGTACGACAATATATTTTTAAAGTTTGTTGATGCATTTTGGGGTAGTTGATATGAACGTGATATTTTCACATTCATGTGTAGGTTCCGGTTTCACATTATTTACTATTTTATTCTTCTGACATTTATTAATTGAATATAACTTTGACTCTGACTTCTAAATAATAATAATCAACAAGTTGTTCGCTTTCGATCTCTGGAGAAACCAAAGGAGAATGATTTCTGTCTTGACTTGTAAGTTGCTCCTACACAACTATGTTCTGCAGTTGCTCTTTATTGGTGTGAATCACAATTTGTTATCTTTTTTGGTGAATGGTGTGAATGAGTTTGTACTAGATTTTTCTGCTTGTATTCATCAATAGATATAAGAAAAAACAATTACCTATTGTTATGCCTTTATTTGAAACAGGTATTTGAAACAATTACCTAAACTACTTGATTCTAAACTATTAATAAATATCTTGATTTATTATAGAGTAGCCACTTTATTATTTGCTTTCTGGTTCTAAACGAATGTCTTGATTTATTTGTCAATGGTGTTGATTAAATTTGTTGATACAACACTGGAAATCTACTGCCCCTTCATGGTTACAACCTTTAGTTATTATCTGTGGAGACCATTTCTTTTCCAAATTGAATAAATCTTGATTTATATTTAAATTTTCTATCCTCTTTAGTTGCCTCTAGTTGCTGGGCTGTTGGTACTTACCATTATATTTCCTTGGAATTTTTCCTGGTATTGGATTTGCTGGTGTGGCTATTATTTTTTGGAAATTTTCCAAGTATTGGTACTTACCATTATTATTTTTTGGTTGGATTAAAAGAAGGTTCTTGCATAGGATGACTATGCTTTTATGACTATTCAACTTAAACTACCGTTTTCTTATTAGTAATTTATATCTACCTGCTATTTATCAATTTTGTCAATGGTATTTTACAAACATTCTCCAATTATGCATTATGCTACAAGAAATATCTGATATTATCTTCCCTTTTTGTAGTTTATCTAAAAAGGGTTTTACAAATGAACTCCTATACAGGTTGGTTTTAACTTTAACAAATAATAATCCCAAATGTAAGCAGTTAGACTACCAAGTAAGCACAATAGGATGTTGTGGATTTTCAGTACTAGAGTTGAGGGAAAATGAAAATGGGTTCATAATTTTAGCAATAAATGTTTTTAGTGCTTTCTTTCCATTTTTTTTTATTATTAACTGTTCTTTCCATGTCTCCTTAAACAAAAATTACGGCAATATTCAGTCAGAGCTTGCTTCCTTTGTCAAGATATGTGTATTTGTGTTTTGTTTTTGTTTTTTTTTTTATATATATATCTTGAAGTGTTATCTTGAAGTGCCATAGTTGAATTTATTCATTTAGTTTATTTATCTCTTTTGGATATTTGAATCTTTGAAATTGATCTTTGTGTTCTCTAAATGAAATATTGGTTGTTTGGGTATTTTTATGTAGGTTCCTGTTACAGTGAAGCCGTGGGAGATCAGCAAGGGCATTATTATTTAGAGGTATGGAAATTTTGCAGTAATTTTTTTTTTTTATATATTTCACTTTGGGTGAACACCAAAATTCTTCAATTTAAGCTTTTTTTTTTAATTTATACTTTGTTTTATAACTCTTCAATACTTTCAAGAAAAGTAAGATGCTAATGTTTATAAAATTTGTATTTTATGTTGATGTGAAAATTTATGTATTGTAATTTCGTTCAATACTTTCAAGAAAAGTAAGATGCTAATGTTTATAAATTTTGTATTTTATGTTGATGTGAAAATTTATGTATTGTAATTTCGTTATCATAATTAATGGCATTTTTTTTGATTTTGTAAGGGGTTTTTTCTGGTTTATTTGGTAGTCGATCATATTTTTATTTTAAAATTGTGACACTTTTTAGTTCACCGCAAAAAGGTTTCCCCATGCTTAACCAGGGTTAGTAGGTTTTTTTTTGGCAAATTGAGGACTTTTTGCGACGGTATAATTTCGCCGCAAAAATTATTTAACAACCTCATAAAACTAGCTAAAAACTTATAGCGTGCTGATAATAGCGCCGTTCCGCCGTTCCTTGGGCGACAAAATTATTGGCGCTGAAAGCTTTCTGCGGCAAAAGTAGACTTTTTGGGAAGAATTCAAATCGCCGCAAAAAGTCTTCTATTAAAGTCTTCTATTAAAACTTAAATTAGTTTATTTTTTATTTTTTATTTTTTATTTTATGTAGAGTCCGTAATTATTTACTTAAAAAATATTTATGTATTCTACAACTAAAAATATTCCTTTGCATTTCACGAATAGTTTGCAAGATGAAAAAGTAGTACAAAAGAGAGAACGCCGCCAGCTAGCTCATACTAGTTGTATCGGTTGCATTAATGATATGTTGCTTCCATCCACGATTCCAGAACGACCCATATCTATGCAGCACATTTCAATTTTCTTTCCCTTTCAGCTCCCTCGATCGCTTTCGCTCGCATGAGCTGGTTTCCATTCAACATATATTCCGCGTCCAGATCTTACTAGGTTGCCCAACATCATCAATGCATGGGGACGATATATATAGTACGCGACATTGTCATCTATTAATTACTAAATGCTTTTTAAAAGAAAATAGAGGGGATTTAAAAGTAATGTAGAATACGATGTAAATACATTAAAATAAAAAAAAATGCTACAATCATCATTTTTTATGTAGCATTTTTTTTTATAAAAATAAATTTATAAATTGATATGAATTCATATAATATATTAAAACTATTTAATAATAAAAATAATTTTATAATAAGTTATAAAAAAATAATTTTATAATAGAACGTATTATATTAAATTAGGTTAATTTATGAGTTATTTTTATAAAATTTATTTATAGTCATAACATATTTTAAAATAAATAAAATGAGAGTGTAATATATATATATATATACATAAATATTCTTCCTCATAAATTAGTGTATATGGCAAGCTCGAAAATCACGTACGAGCAATTGGTTTAACCTCATGAAACCGACGTGGGCCCTACCCCTGACACCCCTTTAATAAAAAATTCCCACGGCCTCTATGGGTTAAAATAAGCGTGTACGTACGCGTGGGCTACATCATGCGCAGGCATGCAAGTATATATAATGTCTTATTCAACAAAAAAAAATGATAAATATAATTATGAATCTATAAGTGGTATACAATTATTTAAAAAAAAAAATGAATATGTATATAACCTACATAAAAAAATTTAATTTTTTATTAATAAATCTTATTTATTTTAAAAATAATTATACATCATTTATAACTTCATAATTATATGTGCATTAGTCTTTAATAAGGGGAGAAGTCGCAATCTGATACCCAGTTTGAAAAGGCCATATCTTTTGCCAGCATCCGCCTATTAATTAAGGATCATGTCACACTCAGAAATCTTCCAAATTGAGAGATGAAATTAGGATTTGATATTTAAGAGATACTTAATAATATATATATGTATAAATAAAAATAATATATAATTTTTACACGTAATTATATATAAAAATAATAATCAAAAAATTATATATAAAAAATAAATATCTTTAAATTATTTTATAAGATTTTTTTTTCATTGTTTGCTAGAGACTATTATAAAAAAAAAGGGATATATAAACTTAAAATTTTTCCTTCAAATTAAGTTCGATGATAACCTTTCGTAGAATAGAATTTATCTATTGTTATCTATGAAGTGAAATTCATAATAATTTTTTTCTCAATGTAAACTAGCAAATGATTTATAAAAAACTCATATTCTATGCAAGTAAGCAATCTAATTTTTATAAATTTTATGGTAGAAAATGTTCCTTAGTAGTATCAATAAAAATATGAAAAGTTAATACTAGATAAATTAACTTGTCAATCAAATAATAAATTTTTGATTTTTTTTAAATTTTTAGTCATCTGCATAACTCAAATAATATAGACATATTTTAAAAATCTAGATGTAACAGTATATCAAGATAAAGTAAGGGAGACAATTTGAATACCAGTCGTTAAATAAAAGTGAAAAATTAAAGTTTAAAAAACTTGAATATTGGGGGGACAATTTATTTATTTTTTTAAATTTGGATGGAAATTTTAATTATATAAAAAATATTATATCTATTTATATACCATATAAAATTTTAAAAAATATGTTCCGCCCCTGTGGACCAAGCTATTATATATTCATTGTGATTGTCATGAACATTAAGGCCCAAGAATAAATTCTCCTCTCTCTCTCTCTCTCTCATCTCTGCGTGATCTTCATGCAACCCATGTCATTATTTTCCCTCTTCAGTGCTATTGTTAGACCAAGTTATTCGATCATTCTGCAACAATAAAGTTCTAACATGGCCATACTTTACAGGCTGTCGTAAATGACCAATGTTGGAGAACTGATCTCCATGCGGGAAAAACACGGGATGCCTGAAAAAAACATATATAAATTGAAAAATTATTACTTATTTTAAAAGCTCAATATTATATAAAATATAAATTATTATTATTTATTTTATATCTAATATTTTTCTTTACATGCATATTAGACTCTTCTCAACGAATTATGAATTAATATGTAAAATATTTAATTAATTAAACGAGAAAGAGTATAGAATCATAATTCAAACTCAAGAGTACGTGTCGGGATCTCTATTAATTTGTTATAATATCACGTGAAATCATTACTTTAAAAATATAAGCCAATAAAAAAATGTAATTTTTTATTTTTATATCTTAACATGAACAACTTTACTATTTACATAACAGTAAGCATTATAAATTTATATATGTTTTATGTTTATTTTTCATCGGTCTGTATTCCCCATCCATGTATTGTACTTTTGATGACGCCAACGCGTGAGGCCCTCAGTGTCAGTGATCAAGTAGTAGTACTGTAATAGCCAATAGGTACGTTGTGTAGTATTGTATTTATTTTACTTCGATACAGCTAGCAAAACCAAAAAGAAATGTTGTTGTTATATATCTTAAATTCTATCAGATGTAGTAAGATGAACGGTTAGTATTCTTGAAAATCAAAATCCTGCAGCGCTAAATCATGATGTATTCCATTGATGGACAATGTTGAGGATATCTCTCCTCAATCAAGGCAGCTTCCCAATTGTGTCCTAGTTGACCCGTGATTATAGGATTTTATTTTCAATTAATCTTTGTATATTCTTTCCTGTTATGAAATGTAGGAGTCAGCAGTCGTCCCTGTCCCATCACTAAAAATTATGTGAATGACCCAACCACTATTATTTTAAAATCTTCATAGTGACTTGTATAGTAACTTGCATAGTAATTTCAAAGCCTATAAATATCGGTTTCAGTTGTAATGAAATTCATAAGAAAATATAGAGAGAGAGAGAGAAAGTTTCAGTTCTTAAAAATTTCTTTTATATTTCTCTTTCAATAGTAGTAGTTTTCTTTTTAGCTTTATAACACGTTATCAGCACGAAGTTCTACCAATACTGAAACTAGTGGTCTTCTACTTCAAGTAAGTTTTTCAATATATTATTTGCAGTCCTTGAGATAAATATTAAAGGTAATATTGCTGAATATTACTTGATAAAATTTTATTTTTATTCTCATGATAATGTGAATATATTTCTTAAATTCACATATTTATTTTTGTAATATAATGTCAAATATTGAGATTTATTACTATTGACATTTCTGAAAAATGTTATTTATCCAGATCCTTGATGAGATCTATTTGGATATGATGATGAACTTGAAAGATACAATTATAGAAGAAAACCATGTGTCCCTAAAGGACCGTGCTGTGTATCTCATGATGAAAAATCATCTTACTGTGTGAAATGAATTAAGAGAGTGATATAAGCACCAGAATATGTAATCCTCTCAAAAGATCATTATGATTTATTGCACCTGAAGTTGTAAGATTTTAAGAGTGGTATTGAATATTCTGCACTCTTTAAAATCAGCTCAATATTAAAATTATATAGTGAGAATGTCACTGATGATGTATATAAAAGAAGACATTATTTTTCATACCTCGAATGTGCTCCTGCAGTAGCAATATCGAGAGTGAAAGTTCAACAAATATTCTGAACTTTTGTTTTGTCTTCCAGTAATTGAGCTAAATAATGAGTTTTTGTTACACCAGTTACGTCTTATTAATGATATTGAATTTACACAATTCCCAGAAGTGAACGGGAACTAAGGGCGTAGACGTGGTAGAAAAATTATAGAAGTGTTGGTCCCAAAAACGACAACACTAAAAATGATAAAAATATATCGTATCACCACAAGTGATCAAACTCAGAGAAGGGTAAAAGCTCTCAGAATAATTCTTCATAAAAAGATGAAAATGTTTGTCATAGATGTAATATGACTAAACAGTAGTCACGTACCTGTTGTACGGCCAAACACTTGATTTACTTATACTAAGCTTTTATATATAAGCTTATTAATATTTCATCATATTTTGAAATAATGAAATATCGGTGCCTGAAGCACGACAAGAAATTACTTGGGATAATAAAGCCCTGTTTAAATTTGATCCTCTTACAAATAAATGTGAACCAGAAGTTCAGAGGATTATTTATCTGCAAAGTGTTGCAAATCAATTACATGATATATTTACTGACACTAAAGGTGTCGTAAAATCATATATTACTGCTGTTAATGCTTAAGTAAGAATTAAAGTCCCTGAAGGACGAGTTGTTAAAACAGCAATAAATGAGTCTAAGATACACCTGAAGCGTTGAAAACCTATTGGTGTACAAGAAAAATAAAAATCGATACTCATGAAGAGACCGTATTTTCTGTATAAAATATAATCTTCCTGAAGAATGTAACTCCTGAAGAGTATAACTCCTAAAGAGAAAACTCTTGAAGAGTATAAACCTCCTGAAGAGGAACCTCCTGTAGAGGTGTTTCATGAAATATTTTTCCCTGGAGAGGAACAATGAGATCTCAATACATTTCATGAGTACTGGAAAATTTATGGATAGAAATAAATCTGTTGTCGACAACATATATGATAACACTTGATATTACCAGAAGTAATGAAGAAAGTGAGCCAAAAATTGTCGAAGAATGTCGACGTAGAAATGATTGGCCAAAATGGAAAGCAGTTATTAAAACTGAATTAAACTCGCTAGTGAAGTGAGATGCATTTGGACCTTTTGTCCAAACCCAAAGGGTGGAATATCTGTCAAATATAAGTGAGTATTTATACGAAAGCGTAATGCGAAATGAAATTGTGCGGTATAATTTGTCGCACAAGGTTTCCTGTAGAAACCCGAGAGCAATTATGAGGAAACATATTTCCTCGATATGAATACAATCACATTCATATTTTTAATTGATTTGGTTATTACAAAAGGATTAGATATGCCGTTAATGAATGTGGTCCCTGCATATTTATAAGGATCATTAGATCATTATATATATAAAGATATACGATACTTGAAGCATCTAATCTAAGTACATTTAGGAGTATGTACTTTATAAAGTTTCAAAGATCTTTATATGGGTTAAAGTAATCCGAACGCATGTGGTATAATTGAATCAACAAGTATCTATTGAAAGAAGGATTTAAGAATAATCTTATATGTCCAGGTGTTTTATCAAAATTCGGATTTGCCATTATTGTAGTTTACGTTGATGATTTACCTTGTTAGAACTCTTGAAAAGATTACAAAGGTTGCTATAAATTCAAGGAATGCATTTAAAAAGGAAAGATCTTATTATTCAATTCATAGATGAGTTACAAGAATTTGAGACTTCTAGCCTCATCTCTCAAATGCATTTGCTTTTCATAAAACAATATACCATCCTTATCTAAAGGATTAGGCAATTGAAATGAAGAGACAATTAAGGATTTTAAATCCTTATTTTCTTGGTTTAAGTCTGCAATTTTTCTGTCAGACTCTTGAACGAGTCATTGAAGTACGGAAACCTTTTCGTTAAGCTCCTCAATCTCACGATTTTTGGATTGTAATCGGTTGGAAAATCCAACAATAGAGGAGGAGTATCGGGTGCCGAGAGTTACCAGCTCATAAACAGCTTCACAATCTGACTTATTAGCCAGATCATTTGTTTGCTGCAACATGGCACCTGCGGAAGATGCAGGAACAACTTGTAATTGAGGTGAAGGATACCTCATATGTTGATCGTGAGAAATAGTAAAAGGAAATTGATGAGCCATTGGAAATTTGTAGAATAAGAATACAAATATAAATACAAATGAATTATAGATATGAGAAGAAGATTTGATGCGTACTAAATGAAACTAAAGACGGTTCTTATAGAAATGGAAATAAGAACAAGACAAATCATCATCTCTTCAAATCTCACTTTACAAGATATGCTGGATGCATAATTTTAAAAGCCAGCGAGATTAATTACAGCTATCCCTATTTTCTTGTAAACGATGAACTTCTGCCGTTAGCTGCTGTTGTTGACTTTGTATCTGAGCTCTTTCTCGTTCCAGCTCTTCTACTTGTGTTTTCAGGTCACGAGAATACCAGTCTACAAGTTTCTTCAGCTCCTTGTTTTCTTGTTTTAAATCTTTATTTTTTCTATCTTTAGTTGCAAGCGTTTGATGCAACTCAGATATTTGATTTTTAAGATGATCAACCTCACTCGTTCTCGCCAATAGCCTCTGTGACATGGTTGTTAGAGAAGTAGCATATTGAGCACTGAGAGTTCTTGATGCTGCAACAATTTTAGGACCAGATTTACTAGATAGATATATCTCTGCTCCTATCATGGTGTTTACAGCATCAGGAGAAAATATAAGTGGTTGAGGTATAAAAGGTTCCTGATTTAAATCTGGGACATTAGAATTTCTATCAGACATAATATCGTTCTGGATGAACAACAACTGAATCTATGAGGAATGCGAGATCTTTTTGTTGGAGTAAACCAATGGTAAAATTGGTTCTATTTAAACAACAACCCGAAACTTTCAAATCTCTTCAAGATCTTGTTTGTCCACAATGTCAAGCGGATTTGATTTTCCGCCGAACCAATAATATTAAATCTCAAAGCTTTTACAGCTTTTATCATACATAGATGGTTTCCAATGTTATTTCCGCCGTATATAAACAAGTTCTTCCTAATAACGCCGAATGAGGGGGAGAAAATTTTAGATGAAAATATTATCATACTCTCTCTAATGCATTATTTAGTTGTAGATCGTGTTTGAATTCTTAACTTGTTATATATACTGAAATCATATTTGCTTATTACTTGAAACACTAACGCATATTATCAGGGGGAGTTTAAGTATTACTGCAGGTATCAGATTTCTATTAAGTTTGTCAACCAGATATTATTTTTCATCTTCAAATCACTCAGAGATTATTGCAATTCATGAAACAAGTCGAGAGTATATTTGGCTGAGATCAATGACTCAACATATCCAAGAAAAATATGGTATTTTGATAGCTCAACAATTTTATACGAAAATAATGCTGCTTGTATCACTCAAATTAAAGAAAGATATATCAAATATACGATCAAGTGATAATCTGGCAGATTTATTCACGAAGACATCACCAACTGCGACATTCAAGAAAATTGTGCAGAATATTAAAATGTGAAAACTCAAAAACTATTGTCATGCACTTTCCAGGGGGAGTAAAAGTCCTGAAAACTTGTGCTGATTGTACTCTTTTTTCTTCGCTAAGGTTTTATCCCATTGGGTTTTCCTTTGCAAGGTTTTAATGAGGCAATCTTAAAACACTTGTGGATACATAAAGAGACTGTACTCTTTTTCCTTCGCCATTGGTTTTTCTTCCCACTGGGTTTTTCCTTGGCAAGGTTTTAACGAGACGGATTCTTTATGGGTGGTCATTCAAGGGGGAGTGTTATGAAATGCAGGAGTCGGCAGCCGCCCCTGTCCCACCACTAAAAATTATGTGAATGACCCCACCACTAGTATTTTAAAATCTGCATAGTGACTTGTATAGTAACTTGCATAGTAATTTCAACGCCTATAAATATGGGTTTCAGTTGTAATGAAATTCATAAGAAAATATAGAGAGAGAGAGAAAGTTTCAGTTCTTAAAAATTGCTTTTATATTTCTCTTTCAATAGTAGTAGTTTTCTTTTTAGTTTTATAACATTTCCATATTTGTCTTGTCATTATAAATTATTTGTATCCAATCTATACCATCACTTAAAGCATATATACGCTTAGAAAAAAAACTTAAAGCACATATACGAAATACATTCACCATTTCAAAGTGTGGTACTAGTTTATCAAAAACTCATGGTTGCACAAGCCTACCTAGATTAGCATCTCTCAATCTCAATGGCTTCTAGTTCCTCCCCCACCATTCTTCCTTTCAATATCATGATTTACATGGTTACCATTAAACTTTCTTTATCCAACTACCTCCTATGGAAGAGCCAATTACTTCTTCAATTTGATCTTGAGAGTCAAGAATTATTGGGCTATGTTGATGGAACTCTTATGTCACCACCATGTTTTGACCTTGCCGACTCGCAGATGCCAAATAACAAATATTTGGCATGGAAGGCCATTGACCAGAGCCTCCTCAGCCTATTGTTTCCTCTCTCATTGAGGAAGCCATGGCCTGAAATCATTGGCCTATTTGCCTCACGCGGGGTTTGGTTTGCCGAACACTTTTAGCCACCATTTGAAAGGCTATGAACTCCGACTCAAGGATGATCTCTAACTGATGAAGCGTGACACATGATTTGTTACTGAATATGCCAGAGCCTTCAAGGCTCTATGTGACTAGCTCCATGCGATTGCTCAGCCAGTTGATAGCATCGATAAGGTGCATTGGTTCCTCCACAGCCTCGAGTTTTATTTTTCAAGCTTTTCCATTGTGCAAATGGCCTTTACCTTTCCCCCTATTTTGCGGACTTGGTCTCTAATGCAAAAAGTTTCAAAAATTTTTAGAAATCCCTTGGGTCTTCTGCTTCTCCTGCTGCGACATTTACCGCCCCCAACTGAGGACACGATTAGTTGAACTAGCGAGGTGGCTCATCTCGCATCCAGCGAGGTCATCACCAGTGCTATGCTTCGAGTGAGCCGTCTGTCCACCTTGCCAAGACTTTCACAAAGTCCTGCTCTCTTTCTAAAGAAGGGGCCTCGGATTGGTTTGTGGGCATGGTGAAATAAAAGGTTAGGGACCCAAAATTGCCTGTTACATAGTACAACACACGTGAATATGAGCCAAAGTTGCTTGTTACATAGGACAGGGACCCAATTCTTTCTTAGATGGAAGGAAATCAGGGATAACATTGAAAATAATAATGTCTGCATAAGAGAAAAAAAGGGTTGCAAATTAAGTACTCCAAATGACGTGTTAATTGAGGATATAAAAGTGTTATTATCTCCCATGTATTGGCAGGTTTCATTTGTTAAACAAAGTGGGAATGTAGAAGTTCATTGTCTAGCAAAAGATGCTTCTTTGTTAGTTGAAGATGAGATTGAACTGGTTTATCCACTAGTAGTGTAATCTCTCTTTGTATCTCCTTTCAAATGAAAGCAGGGTATTTCCTTTTCAAAAAAATAAAAAAATGACGCGTTAATTAATCAAGCCGTCCATGCATATTAATTATCCTAAACCTAACCACATCTAACTTACAAATGAACCTTAAATGATAGCCCTCAAACTATTCTTAGAGTAATAGCATTGGTTTCATCAAAATTTTCTTTCTAAAATTGATGAAAAATGCAAGTTTGATGGAATGAAATACCTAAAAAAAACCTACATTGAATTCATAAAAAAATATTTGTCATATTTCATTAAAAATGAAGAAAAGAAAGTAGAGGGAATAGAATAAAAATACTTTTGGCTCGACTTTTGAATAGTATTCCGTTAAATATGATGAAAACTTTTTGATGGATCTAATGTAGGACTTTTTTAGATGTTTCATTTTCATTAAACTTGTACTTTCTATCAAATTTAAAAAAAAAAATTGATGAAACCAATGCTAATGCTCTTAGATTAATTGCAGTAGTCTATTCTCTCTTAGATGACTGAACTCATTTATAAGGGTTTATCGTAGAATTAACAGGATGTAAGCCAAACTCTACCTACCTTTTGACCGATATAAATCTTATTAGATGGATCGACAGTTGCATGTATAATAATCATGTATTACCACCAACTCCAACCAAAATCCATATTTTTCTTTGTTGTGAATTTCATGAAGAAAATTCAGGTAAATAGAAATATTCTAAAGTGTTTAAGAGTAATCTTTAATTACAGTTGAAGTCTTGCATATACACTTTTTCCATGAATTAAGTAACTGCTGTGCAGAACTGCAGCAGATCACAGAGAAAGAATGCTCATGAATGTTTTGATTAAGAGGAAAATCAAATCATTTTATTTATTGTATAGCTAATGGGATATGTAGCACAAAATATATTGGACAGATATATTCCAAGAAGCATAACCACTGAATATTACAATGACATCAGTACCCAAACAAACACACAAATAAAGGACCCCCCCTTTTATTCTCTCTGATATTCACACTTTTATGACCTAATAATCTCTATATAAATTATATAACAGTCGTTATAAATAGTTTTAACTGGAGATCCCATCATGACAATCAAAATCATCCAAACTTAGCAGAGCTGGGAGATCATTTTCAGGGGCACTTGGACTTGCCCTTGGAGTTCTTGAGGTCCCTATAACAAGGGCACTCGTCCTTGTTTCCGTAGGTCCCAGATGGCACGCACTGGCACTTTTCACAGCAAATACCGCAATATTTCAAGCACCGGTCTTTCGCTCCTGCCTTTGCGCACCTCCCCGCGCATTTCGAGTCGCAGAAGCCTTGATTTTTTTTATTTTTTTTTCGTATTTAAACAAACGATCAACGAACAAACAAAATAAAATAATTTGTCAGCACATTATCAAACTAAACCCAGCAAAAGTTTCTAGGAAATTACAGATTTTTTTCTTCAGAAAAGAACAGAAAAAGATCAAAACGTGAAGAAGCTGATCAATTGCTAATTCTTACTTGAACCAGCTTCTGTGGCCTCAAAGAAAGAGGAGCCGAGGATAAGACACACAAGCAGGAAAGTTGCGAAGACAAGCTTCATGATTTTTCTCCCTGTGGTTCAAGAGAATGAACAGAAGCAGAAGAGAATACAGCAAAAAGATGTGCGGAAGGAACTGGAATGTACTTTGATTAGCCTAAGAGTTGTTAAATACGAGGTGGTGGAGGGGAAGTGGGAACGTTGGGGTATTTGTAGTGAAAGTACAAGCAGTAGGTGAAGTGACGCTCAAGTGTTAGATAAATATTTTAATTATATTATAATTCATGTATTTGATATGATACGGTTAGATGATATAATTATCATTATTTTTAAAATATAATTATCATCATATTAAATATAATTATGTGAATTTATAAATTTAATTTTGTAAATATTTTTTTATGATAGTAACACTTTCTTTTTCAAAATCTTAATGTGGTCATAAATTTATGCATGTGACATCAATTAATGGCCATGATATGAGAAAAATTTTAAAATTATGTTTATACTTATCAAAAAAAGATATGAGAAAAATTTTAAAATTTTAAAATTTTAAAATTTATTTTAACTAAAAATTTCAATTAATTATTTGGCCTGATTAATTACTCTGTACGTACGGTTGGAAGGAGGCTTATATGCCAAGGACGTTACGAATCGAAGCTTGCTTAAAACGTAAATAATTTGTTTTATTTATCCGATGCTGAAGGCGGTTACGTGAAGATTCAAGATTTTGTTTTTTACACGTACAACCCTATTCTGCTTCCCCTTTAGTCGGTTAGGTAAATAAAGTTGGCAATTTCATCAATAAGCTTGGACGCGTATCAATATTATTTTTTTTTATCTTAAATTTCTTTCGTTAGTTGGTGTAATAATATATATATATATATATGTAAATATTTTATCGATAAAAGAATTATACAAAAATAAATTTATAAAATAATATAATTTAATCATATAATATGTTAGTTAAATTGTAAAATTATTTTTATTATAAAATTAATTTAACAAATCACATAAAATTAAGTCATTTTATAAATTTATTTTTGTTAATTATATAATACCTTTATATCTGTGTAGCACTCTAATTATATAATATATATATATATATATATATATATGAGGTGATCAGTGTGTGCACAGCCAATTATAAAAAAATTATTTATTTATAGTTAATTAATTCTAACTACATAATTATTTATAATCAAAATTAATCATAAATAATCTTTTCATCACAATTAATTAATCACAAAAATTTACTTTTTAAGGATAATCCAGCTTGCTCCACCATTACTAATTTTTTTGTTTTGTTTTGTTTTGAAAGAGCTCCACCATTATATTACTAATGTTTCATGTATCATGCTTGCATGCATATATATTATTAAAATCTTCATTGCCTTGCTTCAACGTACGGTATCCAAATCAAGCTTTTTATGGAGTAAAAGAGATTGAACTGTGAACAATTTCACAAAGTTTGCACTCCACGAATAATTAATGCAATTAAACTTTAAATAGACAAGCTTTATATAATTAAATTCTTTGTAAAAAAATAGGTCTCATAATGAAGAATATATATATATTTACATTTTTAAAGGTGATATTCACTTTTTTGTAAAGGCTAATTGTATGTATTAGACACATCTATTTAAAGTTTGTACACATTATTTCTCATAAAATTAGAAAACCCTCAGACGTACGTAATGTGCTAAAAAACAAAAAAAAGGTACTGTTAACCCTTTAAGGATCATATCATGTCAAGCTAGCTAGCAAGTAGCAACTGATCCATCGATAGTGATCATGGATCCTAATGAAAGTGCATGAACGGAGTGCGGAAAAGTAGGCCATGGTACGAACCCGGCCCCAATATCCCTGTAAATAAAAGTTGTGCAGGGCTGCCTCACATGATCTGTCCATAGTAAAGGTAATATAAACAGAACCTTGACCGTCGAAATTGGTCCATGAAATATTGCATTTCACCTACCTTCTAGATCAGCTGTGATCTGTTCTTAAAAGTAAAGTTCGTTCCTTCAAATATATATTGCCAACTACTTGATCAGTAGTTGTAGTACTACATTATTTCTTTGAGCAAATAAAATTTATTATTTAAATTAAAAAATTACAGGACACAAATTTATTTGAGAAGAAAATTTCCTATAATTTTTCTCAAAAATTACCACACAATACAACATCAAATAAGAAGTCAAGTGAATAGTTAAAAAAAAGGACAGTTTGGAGCCAAATGAATGACTTCCATCCAGTTCCCAAATAAGAGAGGGACCTCTTGAAAGTTATTTTTGGCTGCGACAAAAAGTCGCAACGATGAGGTGTGTGTTGCATTGTGATAGTTTAGGTCGACTGATAGAAACTTTTACGCCTGCTTTCACTTGATTCTTGATTAAAAAAAACTTATAAAGATAGCATAAAAACCCTCAATTGTGCCCGATCGTCGACAAGAAACCGACAGCTTGGTGGTGGCATGTGCATAACACGTGCGACTGGGAAGAGGACATCCACAGCTGGAATTGACGGATTTGTGGTCACAGAGGCTTCCAAAGCCGCATGTAGCCCCCAAAAACCAATAAAAAAGCCATAACACGAAGGCGGCTCGCTCGACCTAAGTCGCTTGTATAGCAGACGCGCCCATCGGAAGAACAAAACTACCCCCCAGACTTGAAGATCGGAACCTATGGAATTGATTGAGGCGGCATGCATTGACCTATGGACGTCGGCAAGTAGAAGACTGTCATAGTGAAGGTTGGAGAACCGAAGAGAAAACAGAAAAGAAGTAGATCTAAGGATGAAAAAGTCGCCGGAAATTGCCTAAGGTGGATGGGAATTGTCTAGGAGAAATGGTTTATCGGGAGAAAGGGTCTATTAGGAGAGCCTTTCGCTTTGCATTGTTGTAGTACCAGATATTTTTTGTGTTTTTTTTTTTCTTATTTCTTCCCGGTTTTTTCTTATAAAAAGTTAGAAACTATGCTATTCCTAAGTTTATTCAATTACTTCTCTAAAATCAAATAGCCATTTCTTAATAGAAAATTTGTACACCTCATTATCATTCTAGTACTATATAAGATCATGTGATATATTTATCATTATTAGATGATAAATAAATATCTAATTATAAATTATTTAATTGTGATGAATGCGTCACATAATTTAACATTAGTTGATGAGAATATGATACATAACATTATTCATATAAGAAAGTTTTGTTGGTTAACAAAAAAAAAAAAGTATTGATTTTGAAAATATGTAATTCATAGGTTTTGTTTTTATACATCGTACTTATACATACGACAAAATTGAGAATCATAAATAAAATTGAAGTACCGCTCTTTTAATAAAATAAAAAATAAAAGACCAGTCCAATATCATTATAAATTCAGAGATCCATAATGATGCAGGTTTAATATTTCTATACAATTAATTTCTTGCAAGAAATTAAGGCCTTCATCCCTCCCTAGTCAATCTTTAACAACTTAGTAATTTTTTCTTATCACTGATAATATCATTAAAAAAAAATCCCTTTGCATTTCATGAATCGTTTGCAAGATGAAAGAAGTCGGTAGAAATGAGAGAATCCCGGGGCCAGCTAACTCATACTAGCTAAGATTGCTCACAAATAGTCTGAAGGGGCCCATGCCAGCTAGCATATTTCAATTTTCTTTCCTATTCTCCCTCACTTTCTTTCCCTTTCTTTTCCTTTCTCCTTAAGCTGGTTTCCATTCATATATTCCACCAGATCTTAGTATAAGCTTGCCCAACATCATCAATGGGGACGATACATACAGGGATAAAATCAAGATTTTGTATTAAAGAAAAGGAAGGGGAGGGGCGATCGATAAAGTATATGATATATATACTTTACTATATATAAAGTATATGATATATAAATAATTTGTGTTTTTGATACGTTACTATATATAAAAGCAATAATTATACGTCATAAAATTATATATAAAAAATACATATATAAATCATCCTATATATGTCTAATGAATATTCTCAAAATTTTAATTAAATAATAACCCTACAATAACTAACTCAAAATCCAAAACATACAAATATCAATATAGCATTAAAATTGGACTCTTGTAAAAAAAAAAAAAATAGTTATTGTTTCTTATAGGGAATATACACCTCTCCTTGTATGCCAAGTAAATACATGGCCTACAAGAAGGAAGACCAAAAATGAGTAAATACATGGCCTACAAGAAGGAAGACCAAAAATGAGTAAATACATGGCCTACAAGAAGGAAGACCAAAAATGAGTATAGAACAACCATTTTTTAATGTTTTTATTGGTTCAAGGTTTGAAACCATTTCTGCATATAAGAGCAAATCATGCTAAAAGAACTCAAAGCATTATGTACAGTATTTTAAGAGTTTTTGCATTGAATTGAAGTATAGAGGAGCACTGAGCATAAAACATAAATATAATCTTTTTCCAATGTGAAAACTTGAAAAAGAAATAAACTAGTTGCAAGCTTGCTTTTGAGACACAAGTACGTACGCAGACTTGCAGAATGCTATTGGCACTTGTTTGTTGGTTGAAAATTCTCAACTGATTATGGATCAGAAGTTGAAGTTTAAACGTATGAATATCTTTTCTGCACAATAGTAGTATGATGGGCTAATTTTATATAAGTTTGTATTTTAGATGATGTATTTTTAGTATTGGGGGGTTAATTTCAGTAAAAAACTTGTAGGTATGAGAAGATTATACTTTCTTATATACTAAAATAATATTTAAATTAGGGTATAGCTACTACGTCAATTCCCTAAAATAATATTTAAATTAGGCTAATATTTAAATTAGCCTGGATATATAGTATGTGCAGATATTTTCCTCCTACGTCAATACACTAAAATAAAGAAAACTAGTGTTACAGTCTACAATTACAAAAAAAATTAATAAAAATAAACTTATAAAACTGTCAAAATTTTTTACATAATATATTAAATCTATTCTAAAATAAAAATAATTTTACAATTTAACATATTAAATTAAATTATACCAATTTATGAATTTATTTTTATAGAATATGTTTATATAGTTATTACATTTATCTAAAATAAATAGAATGAGTGTGTAATATTATACATATATATATAATTCTTCATCATAAATTAGGGTATAGCTAGCTCGAAAATAATGTACGAGTAATTGGGTTAACCTAATGAAACGACTTCGGCCCTACCCATGACATCCCTATTCAAAATCCCCACCTGATTTATGGGTTAAATAAACGTACGTGTAGGCTACATCATGCGCATGCATGCAATGGGCATGTATAGTCCCCGAGAGGTGCTACATCTCCCGAGGGATGTAGCCGAAATCTCTAGAGGAAGGCAAACAAATTCTTTATTTTTTGTTCATTTATTTTGATGTATTTTTTTAGTATTCTTCAAGATTTTTAAAAAATAAAATTTATATTATCATTTAAAAATATTTTTTAATTATTAAATAAAATAAAAATAATAATTTTTTAGAACATTCGGAAGAAGCTTTCGGGATAAAATTACGCGGGTACATAAGGCTTTTCTGTATAGTCCCCTATTCAATAAGGCAGAGGAGGCGCCAGTCTAAAAGCCAGTACTATTGATAAGGTCCATATCTTTTGGCATCAGCCTATAATTGAGAACGTCACATTCAGAAATCTTCCAAGCGATTATATATGCTTTGTGATTGTCATGAACAGTAAAACCCAAGAACAATTCTCCCCTTCTTTCTCTCTCTGTGATCTCTGCGTGATCTGCATGCAGCTTTTGTTGTTATTTTCCCTCTTCAGTACTATTGTTAGACCAAGTTAATTCGATCATGCTGTAACAATAAAGTTTTAACATGGCCATTCTTTACAGGCTGTCGTAAATGACCAATGTTGTAGAACTGATATCCACGATACCGGATGAACGAAATTATATATATAACTTGTGAAATCGTCAGTTATTCAAAAATTAAATTTGATATGAAAAGATATATTTTATTATTTATTTATATCTTAATATTTTTTTTCATGTATTGATTAGACTCTTTTTTTTAATGAATGATCGAACACATAAAATATTTAATTAAATGAGATATAATATAGAGTTATGTTCGAACCAATCAGGATTTCTAATATTATGTAAATTTTTTTACTTATTTCCAAAGAAATGATTTATAACTAATAGAAAGGGTTAACTTTTTATTATTTATTTAATATATTAACATAAACAATTTTACTATTAACATAAACGTTCTATTAAAAGTACTTTGTTTTATGTTTATTTTTTCATCAGTATGTGCATTGCTTCCCATGCATGCATTGGCATGCACTTTTGACGCCCACGCGTGAGGCCCTCAATCGATGAACTGTAAGATGCACATCAATGTGAAATATTGTATTAATTTACTTCGATACACAGCTAACAAAAAAACAAAAAAATGTTGTTGTTATCTTAAATTTTATTAGAAAAATTATAGTGTGAATTCATACTCAGCACACTCACGTTTACAGAAGTGAAAAATGTAAGAGTGTACTAAGTGTAGATTCACTCTAGCACTACTCATTTTATTATAGGAGATGTTGAGGTGTAGTCGGACTATAAAGATGTCGACCACATCCCAACATCTTTGTAGTCCACTCATTTTTCACTTCTAAACTCTTATGATTATTATAAAAATATAATAAAAAAATTTAAAAATATAATAAAAAATACAAAAAATAAAATAAAATTTAAAAAATAAAATAAAAAATGGGTTCGTAAGGCAGTGTCACTTACCACCGACGACGACAAAAGGGGTTGCAAAGGGCGGACCGAACCCTAGATTAACTCTTTTATTATATATAATCACATGGACTGTTAATTTCCTTCAAAATAAAAATCCGCAGCTTTACATTATGATGTACTTATTCCATTGAAGGACAAAAACAAGTAGGAGAATCCCACCGCATGAACTGGCATTGATGTAACTTGCTGTATAAGGTGGGCATTGCATGGAACCTGCAGTTAGAGTTTTATCATTAATCTCACCAAATGATTCATAAGACACAAATTTGATCATTGCTAAAATAATTCTATATTAATTTCATCAACATATTTTTAACTTTAAACTATAGTAAAATTAGTCAAATCCTTCAAATTTGAATGGTCACTATTCACTCACTAAACTATTTATTTAATATATTTTATTTTTCCATCTTCTTACCCTCCTTTTCCTTTTCTTTTTTCTTCCCTCCCGCATTATTACCCAATTACGTTTCATCAAATAAGACATAGAAATTAACCTTACGCAGTGGCGGAGCCACATTGGGCCCCCCTCCCCACGAGTCCCATTCATACTCTTAAAAAAATTGAAAAAAAAAACTATAATATATGTTTTTTTTAAATGTTTATTTTTTTTTATAATTTTGTAGGATAATATTAATTTTATTTTGTATTGGCTCATTCTCTAAAAATTATCTTGATCTCTTTCTACAAAATAATCTAATTTAAAAATAAAATAAATCTCATATAAAATAAAATAACATAATGACATAATGATATTTTTTATTTTAGATAAAAAAAAAATTGAATTATTTCTATTATAATTTTATTATAATGATATGTTCTTATCATATTATATATTTTTTAATATATAAGGTGTATTAAACGTATTTTATTTTTATTATAAATCTTACTATCAAATTATTTTATATTGTATAAAAAATTCTATATAAATAAAATAAAAAATATTTTATATATTTTATTTTAACCTTGCTTAAGCTCTCCTAACCCAGATTTCTAGCTCTGTCACTGACCTTGCAATTTGTCTTCCCGTCGTGTCGTCTCCCATAACAACATAGCCCCAAAATCGTCCCATTCCAAAGCGCAATTATCCTTTACTTGTTATGCTTGAATCTTCTGATATTAATGCGGCAGATTAGCAATTGTCCAAAGTGATAGCTATAGGACACGGCCTCATTAAATGTGTATGAATGTTAAGTATTGTGTATGATGGAATGAATGTGTTTATTATTATTTTTATTTTAGGTTTTAAAAAAATTGTTGAAAATAATAATTTAAATATCAAATTAAATTATTAATATACATATGGCTAGTATAATTATAAATATGAAAAAATATTTGAAAATATTCTTTTAAAAAAATATTATTATATTATTATTTTAATGAGTCTAATGATGAGTCTAATATGAAGTTATAGATGTGAAGGTGTGTGCTTCTCATCAAACTTATATTTCTTATCAAATTTTGATGATTTATTTGATGAAACCAATGCTAATGCTCTTAGGTAAATAGATTTCAATCTCTTAATTAATGGAAGCGTTGTTGTGGGGTAGTAGGCACCATTTCATTATAGTCATTTGAGTCATCATTCACCAATTCAATATATATGCATACTTTCCAAGAAAACTTCCCTCAAACAAATTAAGAGTAGTAGAGAATTTTATTTTGATCTAATTTATAAGAAAACTATTTATTTATTGTTATTTATTGTTAAAATGACTATTTCATATCAAAATGAGTTTTTTCATATCATAAATAGCCATGATGGAGATTAAAACACTAACAACAAGGGATCTTTGACTGAAAGAAAGTGATTGGAATTTCATTTTTTTCACACTAAGACCTCCCATAGAAGGAAGAAGAACTCTATTCTGAAGTTGTAATAAGAAAATGGAGTGTGTGCAAGGGTAGGTGAAGGATAAGCTAATCTTGGACTACCTTTATGTTCTATTTACCTCTTCATTCCAAAGGGGTCAAATGGATTTCTTAGGTAGTCTAAGTGGAAAGGTCTCTTCAAATATAAATGGCTTGTTGTCACGGGAGTTTAATGAAGCAGAAATTGACCGAGCACTGAAGGAAATACACCCTTTGAAGGACTTGAGACCTGATGGTATGGGTCCTCTATTTTTTTTAGAAATACTAGCCGGTGGTGGGGGGCAAGGTTAAGGCAGCAGTACTCTCAACTCTATGGTCAGGTCAGTTCCCTCCACACTTTTCTTGCATTGATTCCCCAGAAATCTACTCCTGTCAAAGCCATCGAGTATAGACCTGTGAGTCTTTGTAATATCATGTACAAGTTGCTGTCCAAAGTAATCACGAATAGATTAAAAAGTATGATGGATAATGTTATATTAGAGTCCCAGTCAACTTTCATTTTGGGTAGAATGATTATGAGTCATGTTTTGATTGCATATGAATTACTTCATTATTTGAGAAATAGGAGGGTGCGGAAGAATGGTTATATGTATATCAAACTAGACATTAGTAAGGTGTATGACTGGAGAGAGTAAGACCTCCTAGAAGCTGTTATGAGAGCTATGGGTGTTGAGGCCAAGATTGTTGACTTGATTATTTTTGTGTTATATTTGTATCCTACTCGGTTCTTATTAATGGGGATCCTAAGGAACATATTGTCTTGACTAAAGGATTGAGGCAAAAGGACTCTTTATCCGCTTACCTATTTCTTCTTTGTACTGAGGGACTTATTGCCTTATTAAATAAGACAGGGGAGGAGAAAAAGCTTAGTGACATCTGAGTGTGCAGAGGGGCTCCTGCGATTAACAATCTACTGTTTGCCAATGATAATGTAGTATTTTGTAACGCTACGACTCAAGAGAACTCAAACTTGCAATCTATTTTGAGTAGGTGTGAGCTAGCTTCAGGTTAGGAGATTAATATGAAAAAGATGGCTATGGTTTTTAGTCATAATGTTCAAGACTAGAATTGGGACTAGTTATTGGAGATGTGGGATGCCACTTCAGAAAATAGTTTTGAGAAATATTTAGGCCTACTACCAATAATTGGTACGTCTTAGAGAATGGCCTTTTCGGATATCAAGCACCATGTATGGAAGAAACTACAAGGTTGAAAAGAAAAATTGTTATCTCAAGGGGAAAGAGGTGCTCCTCAAAGTAGTAGCTATGGATGTCCCAACATATTCAATAAGCTATTTTTTGTTGCCTAAAAGTTTATGTACTGAATTGGAGACTATGATGGCAAGATTTTGGACCCTGGTGGGGTTAATGAAGCGATGAAAGCAAAATTCATTGGGTAAGTTGAAAAAGAATGAGTGAGCCTAAGTCGAAAAGGAGTATGGGGTAAAGAAATCTACATGAGTTTAATTTGACTCTCTTAGCGAAGCAAGGGTGGCACATTTTGAATGGTGAGGTGACTTTTCTTCATAGGATCCTTAAATCTTAGTACTTCTCAAAGACTAGTTTCTTGGTAGAAAAATTGGGAGGTAACCTTTCTTTATTTGGCGTGGTATTTGGGAAGCAAAATCCATTTTATCTAAGGGCTGTAGGTAGTGGATTGGTGATGGATAAAAGGTAAGATCTGGAAAGATTTATGGATACCATGGATAATTTTAGCTATTCAACAACCAGACTCTAATACACAATAGGGTATGCATGAAAGTGACACTGTTTATCAACTCTTTGATTAGGAGATAGGATGTGGTGGGATGTGAGAAATGTGCGACCTCTCTTTGATCCAAATAATGTCTAGAAAGTGTTGGAGATACCTGTGAACCCAAGAAATCAACCTGACAAGCTCATTTGGAGGGAGTGCAAAAAGGACATGTTTTCTGTCAGAGCAGCATACAAATGGTTGCAAGGGACTAAAACCCAAGTTGTTGAATCTTCTGGAGTCTCCTTACGTAGGAAATTATGGAAATCAATTTGGAACTTGAGAATGCAACATAGGACTAAAGTGTTTGCATGATGTGTACATTTAGATTGCCTACCTACATGGGTTAATTTATAGAAGGAACAAATGTCTGTTGATGGAGTTTGCTGTCTGTGTCTTTCTCAGGCTGAGTCCATTAATCATGTGTTGTTGCATTGTCCAAGCATTGAGGGAACTTGGCAATCTTATCTACTATTGATTATTAATGTGGATTGCAATAAAAAAAATTTAATGTGGTAATGGAGGTCTACAACTTGGAGGGTTCGGAGGCATTGTAAGTCTTCTTTATTGTAGCCTCTACTTTATGGTTTAGAAGAAACAAAAAATTACATGATGATGAATTGTTGAATCCCACCACCAGCTGGATTCCTGAAATTAAATATTGATGGAGCCACTTTTAGCCATCTCCACAAGGCTAGGGTAGGACTGATCTTGCGAAATACTCAAGGACATGTTGTTATGACTACTAGCAAGGGAGAGTGGGAAGTGGAAAATTCTAAGGCAATTGGATTTCTGGCGGTGCTGTGCAGTCTTCAAATTATTTTAGCACATGAGCATTACACGTTTAATTGTGGAATCTGATTATTCTTTAGTGGTAGAGGATTTAACCTCTGAGTCTTCAATGTACTCCCCTTGGGAGTCCATTATTTATGAGATTAGACTATTGTTAATTTCTTTTCTTGTTTTCAGGGTGAGTCATGTGTATTGAGAGGGAAATGAGGCAACTCATTGCCTAGCTAGAATTGCTTGGTCTGTTAAAAGCATTCAAGTGTGATGGGATGGTTTGATGAAAGCTCCCTTTTTTACAACTTGGGCTCATTCCTATAATATATATGACAACCTCCTAAGAGATGGGAGAATCTACGTGGTCTTGAAAGTATTATTTGTCTTGAAAGTATTAAGAGAGGATCCCTAATAATTGACTAATTTTTTGTGTTAAAAAAAAAGAGAGAAACAACACTCGATCTTCGTTTTTTATTTTGTAATCAAGTGGTCAAGGTTTTATGGCACGATATCTTTTGTATGTTTGGCATTGCTGAGGTCGTGACTATATATGATGGTGGCTGATTTATTGTTATGTGGAGAGGAATTCAAGGTAATCATCAAATAATGATTGTTTGGAAGATGGCATCTCTATATTTAACACGATGTGCTCGAAATGATAAGAATTGTTTCTGCTTTGATAACAGGAAACGAGTAATGGAAAGGTTTAGAGACTTTTGCTACCATACATTGTTACTTAGGGCTTTAACCATTCATGTATTGAATGGGACTAGCCTTACTTATATGCTAATTTTCACAACACTTAACTCGTAATTAAGTTCACCTCTGGTATGCTTTCTATATACTTGAACTATGCCTAGCTAATTACGTAATTAATAAAACTCCCTACTTATAAAAAAAAATAAACTAAGTTAGGGTTGAGGAATACTCCTAACACCCGTAAGAAAGTTCAAACAAAAATGCTATTTATACATAATTTGGATATCTTTTGTGTACACGTTATACAAAATTGCTATTTGTACGCATCCTCCGATCTCACTATTTGTATTTTTGATTTCTGTTTCTATCTCATCGTGTTTTTATATTTTTTTTGACGTGACATTACACGTCATCAATTATGCAAGCGAGATGCCCTTTGCCACGAATCTCCCGAGAGGCAATCCAAGGCCTGAGATGCCACTAGGGGTTCTGTCACTGTCCAACCTCCTCCTTCCCAGGCTTAGAGAGGCAGGGGTGATGCTGAGATGGCAATCAGCGAGGAGACCAGATAGCTTATTGCCAAGGCTCAGTCTGTAGCTGCCGGAAGGTGGGAGTGGAATCTCCTGGGAGCAAGAAGATGGGGCAGGATGATGAGGCCAAGGTGGTTCTCAACGAGATTCTATCGCAGTCACCTCCCATCGTGCCCGGGGTCCAGTTTGAGCCAATGATGGTTGATGAGGATGAGGTCGATGAGGTGGAGCTTGCCTTTCACAAGGCTCTGGCGCTTCCCCGCCCTTCATTGCGGGACTCGTATTTCTCTCCAATGGCTCTGGGTTTTGCTCAGGGCCAAGAGGACTAGGATGCTCCCATCAGCCAACTCTCGCGTACTCTGGAGGACTCCTTCTCTGCCCATGAATCGGGAGCTCGTTCTAGCTCTTAAGGCGGGTCTGGGTCATCGCACGTTCGTGATGACGTCTATTCAGGGGCGATGTAGGATGTCGAGGAGGATAACCAGAAGGAGACTGGGGGAGAAGCTGTAGGAGACCAGAACAGGGCTAAGAGCTAGGTTCCTGAGGGCCGGGGCAGGGTACCCCCTAACACAGAAGTTGGGGCTGAAGGCCCGATTGGCAGAGAGGACGTGGGAGACTAGGCCAAGGTCTCCGATGATCAGGCCGGGCAAGGGATGCAGGTGGGGTCCCTTCTGATGGTGAGGCTGGGGGAGACAATTCTCCGAGCAATGGAGGTGGGCCTTCAAGAGGCAGTACCCAGTAAATATACACCGAGACCCAACAAGCGTACGTAGAGATTAGTGATGACAACTCTTTGTAGCCTCGGATGTCCTGGGAGATGGGGTCTAGTTTTGGGGCTAGCCGTAAGAGCCCTCTCATTTAATTTCCACCTCGAAATCCTTCACAACCTCAATCTCCTGTTTTTTCGCATCTCCCATCATCGCTCTTCTGGTCTCACAGCAGGGCCCCTTTGCTTGGGGCAGTTTTCACCAATGGGTAGTCTTTCTCTAGTTACGAGTAGTCTAAGGCTGTGGTGACCGAGAGTGCAACTTGTATGCTCTAGCCTCTTCTTATTCAAGTAAGTCCTTCATTCCCTTTCCGTTTGCCTCCTTCTCCTCATTTTCTTCTCCTTTTTTCTAACTTTCTTTGTTATCTGCAGGTCGTCAATCAAATCGTCGAGGTGGTTAAATTTGAGATGGCCGAGCTTGTTGAGTATAATCAAGAGCTTAGTTTGGCGTGCTGTCTTAGCCGAATTTTGCTGAAGAGGTCTAAGGCGCTGCGTAAGGACCTCAAGATGAAGCATCAGCAACTAGGCAAGGTTGGCGTTGCCCTAACGGACAAAAAGGCGGCCTTGATAAAGGAAAATACAGTCTTGGAGACTGAGAATGTGTCCCTCGAGGGGGAGAAGGTCACCTTGGAGGCAAGGAATGCCGACTTGGTGAAGAGTAATGCCACGTTACGGTGCAAGGTGGCGGCTTTACGGGCAACGGCCTGATCCTTGGAGACTGTCTGAGATGAGGCCAACCGTGGTTGGGAGCTCGCCTACATGAAGATGACATCGCCGTTGTCGCCCAGGAGGTTAGGTCCCTGCGGGCCAATTTGGAGGTCTCCAAGCAAGAGAGGTTTGCCAGGGAGGCTAAGCTTGAAACCTTCTGGATCAATCTGGAGGCGTCCGACCTGAGGCATGAGGCTATTGGGGCTGAGCTGAACGATGCTTGGGCTACCCTAGATGAGGCCAATGCCCAGTTGGAGGCTTTTAGGCCCCAAGTAGTCTAGTCTCATGCTATTAGCATCTCGACATGGGGTTATGGTTATACGGAATGTCTAAGTAGGCTGAGGGAGAAAGTCTTGGGCAATCATTTCTTTGACCTGGAGGGTATGGATCCCCACGATCTCGCTTCTAACGCTATCGCTCAATATTTCGTTGAGTTGATTGGGACCCCGAGTTATCCTCCTTTCAGGGCCTACGACTCTTGTGAACCCCTACCTCTCGAATGATGATTCTCCTCAATTCTTTTTATAATCTTCTTCAATTGTAACATTCCTTCATTAAATGTTTTTTTTTTGCTCTTCTAATGTACCCTTGGTACCCTACAGATTTTTATCGAAGTGATTCGATAGGGATCTCAACAAGGGTCTAGGTGTCACTGAATCTTTTAGTTGCTAGTAATCAAATCGCTTAGTACCTCACAAATCTCTATCGAAGTTACTTCGATAGGGATTTTGACAAGGGTCTGGGTGTCACCGAATCCCTTAGTCTCGAGCTTTGATCTCTAGGCGAATCGTAGTACGAGGGTTTAGAAGTGGGTGAAAGCCCACGATTCAACTCCGAATTCGAACGTTTTGTTGATGGAAAGGAGAAGAGGATTTATGAGTGTACTCGGGCTTGGGCTTTAGCCTCGAGCCTTGACCTCTTGGTAAATTGTGGCGCGAGGGTTTATGGGTGGGCGAGAGCCCAAGACTTAACCCCGCGATTCGAATGTTTTGTTGATGGAAAGGGGAAGAGAGTTTATGAGTATGCTCAAGTTGGGGCCTTAGTCTCGATTCTTGACCCATTGGCAAATCTTGGTGTGGGGGTTTAAGAGTGGGCGAGAGTCTAAGACTCAACCTCGTGATTCGAACATTTTGTTGATGGAGAGAGGAAGAGGGTTTATAAGTATGCTTGCGCTAGGGTCATAGTCTTGAGTCTCGACCTTTTGGCGAATCATGGTACGAGAGTTTAGAAGTGGATGAGAGCCCAAGATTCAACCCTGCAATTTGAACATTTTGTTAATTGACGTAACAAGGGTCGGAGATTTACAAAATTTCTCATTCTGATTTTATTAATAGAGCAACAGGGTTGCATTTAACGGGAAGTCACTATATTACGCATAGTACCTATTCAGGTGTTCCGCATTCCATAGGTGTAGGAGTTCCTTTCTTTCCTCGATTGTGATTACTCTCGTCTGTTTTAAGACTAAGTCACTAGGTTTGAACGCTAGTGGCCTGACTCGTCTGTTGAAATATTACTCATTCTTTCGTTTGTGGTAGGCTGTTTATAGTGCCGCGTCTGCATTCCTTTCATCAAGGAGGTTGAGTTGCTCTGCCAGCTTGTCGTCGTTGGCAGTTGGCTAGAAGTTTTGGATTTGGAGGGTGGGCGCCCCTACCTCCATGGGTATCACTGCCTTGCTCTCGTAGGTAAGGGAGAATGATGTTTCTTCGGTCGGGGTTTGGACCGTTGTCTTGTACGCCTATAGGACGCTCTTGAGCTCGTCTGCCCACCCTTCTTTGTGCGAGTCCAACCTTTTTTTGAGTATGGACATAATGGTTTTGTTTGTTACCTTTGGCTGTCCATTGGCCTTAGGGTGACCCGGCGAGAAATACTTTACTTTAATCTTTAGTTTCGCACACCATTCTCGACAGTAGGAGTAGTCAAACTACTTCCCATTGTCTGATATGAAACTATTGAGGAATTTTGAATCGGCACACGATCGACTTCCACAGGAACTTGGTGATTGCATAGGCAGAGATGCCTACCAAGGTCTCGGCTTCGACCCACTTGGTAAAATAGTTGACAGCGACCATGACAAACTTGCCCCCCCTTGGGCGGTTGAAATGGGGCCTATGAGGTCTAGTCTCCACTAGGCGAAAAGCCATAGCGACATGAGGGATATCAGTTCCTCTGGTGGGCAATGGGGCACAGAGGCATGTTCCTTCATTGATGACATTTTCTAGCAAATTCCTCTGCATCTCTAAGCATGACTGGCCAATAATAGCCCACCCAGGTCACCTTTGCGACCAAGACTCGCCCTCCCGAGTGGCTCTCGCAAATTCTTTCATGTTTCTTGGTGAGCACATATTGTGATTCATCGGTGGACAGACATTTGAGGAGAGGTTCGGGGAAGCCTCTTCTGTATAGCACTCATTCTAGAAGCGTAAACCTTTTAGCCCTATTTTTTTTATCTTCCGTGCCTCACCCCGGTCTACAGGGAGTTTTCTGTCCTGTAAGGCCCATTTGGGAGAGATGTCACGTTTGACACTTTCACTCCTATTGATGGTGTGTCAACCACCTTTGCCTCAGCCTGCTTTAGGAGAGGAATGCCCTCTTGTTCCGAGGTGGCCCTTGCCAAATGGTCGGCTTGCTAGCTACTCGCTCTTGGAATCTGCTGGATGCTAAATTCTTGGAAGTGGCTGCGGGCTTTGCACACTAGCTGGAGGTATTTCTTCAGTCGCTCTCCCTTAGTGGTGAAGACTCCCAGAACTTGGTTGACTATGACTTAGGAGTTAGTGCACGCCTCCACCTCTTTTGCTTCTAGGACCTAGGCTACTGTTAACCCGACTAGCAAAGCCTCGTACTCGGTTTTATTGTTAGTGACTTTGAAGGTGAGCTTGATTGCGTAATCGTGTTGCTTCTCGTCACTAGTCAAGATGTGCACCCCACGCCCCCACCGGTTGTGCATGTTGACCCGTCCACATAGACTATCCAAGGTTTACCTTGGGGTGCAAGGGGGAGTTCCTCTGGGAAGCCTATGAATTCTACTACGAAGTCCGCTAGTGCCTGCCCCTTTATTGCCATCCCGAGACGTACTTTAGGTCAAACTCGCTGAGCTCTATCGCCCACTTGGCCAACCTTCCTGAAGTATCTGGTTTCTGCAATATGGTTTTGAAAGGCTGATCTATGAGCAACTGGATGCTGTGGGCTTAGAAATAGGGTCGATGCCGTGATGACTAGGGCGAATACCAACATCTTTATTTGTGGGTACCTGGCTTTAACACTGCGAAAAGCTCGCCTGACATAGTACCCGGGCTTCTGGCCTTTGGCGGTGTCTCAAACTAGGACTGCCGAGGCTATGCTCGGGAAGAGCACCAAGTAGAAGGTCAATACATCGTTCGACTTCGTTTGGCTGAGTAAAGGGAGTCACTTTAGGTACCTTTCCAGCTCTTCAAATACCTTGTCGCAGGTGGAGTCATATCCCTAGACTTTCTTGAGCACTTTGAAGAAGGGGAGACATTGGTCGGTTGACCAAGCCATGAAACGATTCAGGGCGGGAACCTTGCCTACCAACTACTGTACCTCATGGTGGCTGTGCGGTGTGATCATTCGAGTAATGGCCTCTATCTTTTCTGGGTTCGCCTCAATTCCTCTCTTGGAGACCATGTATCTTAGGAACTTGCATAACTTCACACTGAAGGCACATTTGGCCAGATTGAGCTTCATCTTATATTGTCGAAGGACGGCGAAGACTTCTCGTAAGTCATCCAGGTGCCGCTCAGGCAAGCTACTTTTGACCAGGAGGTCGTCGACGTAGACCTCTATGTTTCACTCGATCTGTTGTTTGAACATGCGGTTCACCAACCATTAGTAAGTTGCCCCCGCATTCTTGAGCTAGAAGTGCATCACCTTGTAGTAGTAGAGTCTTCTATCGGTGATGAAGGCCGTCTTTTCCTCATCATCTGGACTCATCCTTATTTGGTTGTACCTTAAATAGGCATCCATGAAACTAAGAAGATGATGGCACACAGTTGCATCGACGATCAGGTCGATGTAGGGGAGGCTGTCTTTTAGGCATGTTGAGGTCGGTAAAGTTGATGCATATCCATCACTTACCATTTGCCTTCTTCAAGAACACTACATTGGAAAGCCCCTCAGGGTAGTTGACTTCCCTAATGAATCCAGCCCTAAGAGGTAATCGACTTCGTCTGCTATGGCCACACCTTTTTCGATGTAGAAGCTTCGCTTCTTGTACTTAACTCTTCAGGCATTGGGATGGACACTTAGCCGGTATTTGACCATGGAATTGTCTATTCCGGGAATTTCCTCGTGGCTCAAGGCGAAAATATCCTAGTGCTTAGCCAGGAGCAGTTTTAGGCCCATCTTCAAATCGGGGGCCAGCTTGGTACCTATCTGAATTCTTTTTCGGGTCATGGCGGGTCGAGGGTGATCAATTCCAGTAGTTCGTTGGGCTCGCCTTACCTGAGGGACTGTTCGTCCTATATCTGATTGTCCCACTTGGTCAAAAACGAAGGAGTGGGTAGATTGGTCACCCCTTCACCGGTTTCTACTACTGTTACCTTATGGCACTCATGCCTCAATTCGCAGGCATAACATTCTTGCCCTAGGACTTGTTTGCCTCTGACTTCTTCCGTTCCCTCGCCGGTCAGGAACTTCATCTTCAAGTGGAATGTCGAGGTGGCCGACTTTAGTTGGTTTAGCATAGGGTGTCCCAAGATTGCGTTCTACGAGGATGGGGCCTTAACTACTAGGAAGTCGGTCATGAACATTGCCCTTTTTGGGGCAGTCCCAATCAGCACCGAGAGGATAATCAGCCCTACTAGTTGAATCACATCTCTGGTGAAGCCTTTAAGAGGGGTTTGAACTGGTCACAACCTGTAATGCTCGATTCCCATTCTGGTGAAGGCTTCCCAATATAGGATGTCCGCGGAGTTTCCATTATCAATCAGGATTCTTCTAGTGGTGAAGTTGGCGACTTGCAGGGTCACCAGGGCGTTGTCATGAGGATGGAGTATTCTTTCTTCATCTTGTTCGTCGAAGGTGACTAGGAGGCTTCGGCGAGTTTGGCCTCCCTTGCGGGCATACCGAGCGGTGAATACTTCCTCGTAGTGCACCACTTTTGCATACGCCTTTCTCGAGAATGAGGTCGCTCCACCTTTCGGGACTCTAGCCACGCCTCTCAACATGGAGGCCCGAGTAGGGCCGTTGGTTAGGCTGGTCTCGTTGTCCCTTAGGGTTGGGACCTCCTCACTTCCCGTCATCCCGTGAGAAGCCTTCTTGTTGGTTTGCGGTCCTTGTTTCTGCCCATTCGGCCTCCTCGTATCGGGGCGAAGTGAGGGCGAAGAGGGTTTCCTCAGTTTATGTACCTGTCAGCCCTGTCTATGAACTTTGCCAGGATCACTAGAGTTTTTTGCATAATTTCCACCATGAAGGGGCTCTTAGGCCATATTCTGCCTAGGAGGGCAGCCATGGTGATTTTTTCGTCTTGGTCATCTATAGTCATTCGCTCTCTGATGAATCGAAAGATGTAGTTCTTGAGATTTTCTTGGCCATATCTTTTCCATTGCTATGAATCTGGCCTCCATTACGCTTTCATCAGGTTTTTTCTCTATGGGTTGTTTGGGACCGCATCGTTGCCGACATACAACATCAATAGAATCTCACAAATGGCGCCACTGTTGTTGTCGTGTTCTGTAACCTAAGTTACTAGACGAGACCCAAACAATTCCTGTCTGCACAAAGGAATGAAAAGTGGGGCAGTGGTGCCTCGAGATAGCTCCGATACTTAAGTCAGTATGAGTATAAGATAAATATGAAAATATAAGAACGGATAATAGGGGTAGATAGATTTACCTACGTATGGTGAAATTATCGACTATTTATAGGGCTTGGCATGCCCTGATTAAGCCGTCTAGACGGCATGATAGTCGTACTTCCAACCTATCAAGCCATCATTCATTTTGCTGAGTCCTGCCTTCGAGATTCTGTCTTGGCGTGCTGTCTCTTCTTCTGTACCATATCAACTTCCATTTTGACTGCATGGGCATGTTTGGGCTCTTGATTCACATTTAAGGCGGTGAGGGGGGCCTTATTTGGATTGGCGCGCAAGGGACTTCAGGCACCTATGTAGATATAGCATTTAATGCATCGTGGTCGCAGCAGGCTTCTACATTTAATACGGAGTGGGCATGTCTGCTTTTTTGACTCTATCCTGACCGTGGCTTGATCCACTGTGCTGGTCGCCTCTTGCTCGACCTTTTGAAGTTTTGCCTCTTGCGCTGTTCACCTCTTGTGCTAGTTGTCTCTCGCTCGGTCTCTTGAGCTCGCCTCCTATGAGCTTGGGCCTCTCTTTTGTTTCAGTTCCCCTTTTCTTGAGACTCGGCCTGAGGCCAGTCTATCGTAGGTGGGCCTCCCCACACAGGTTCTTATAGGTTTCATGCCTCAATTTCCAATCACAATTAATTATCTAAAAGCTCTGGTTCGGTTTGCAAGTCTCGCTTCTAAATTTTTGATGCAACATGTTGATCTTTTTTTTATGAGAAGTCATACGTGTGTCCTGAAGTTAATTTAGAGATGTTTGGATTTTGAGTGCGTAGAAGGCCCTATTGCTTAATGGACTGTAATTATTTGTTGGGCTATGAATGAAAGAATTTTAAAGCTCATCACAACTATCCCCTGCATGCATGCCCACATGAGATAGATCACCATGCATCCATGGAATCTTGAACAAGACATGCATGCACGTACATAAAGGACCACCAATTTAATTTGTTGTTGATGTTATACAAAAAATCAACTTTAATTTATGGTTGATGTATTAGAAGCTTCTCAGAGCATTTGAAACGGCCACCATGTATACAAAATTCATAGGCTGTCCAGTACTGTCCACCCCTACCATCTTAACATGTATTAGGGACAAAACCTGGATGAGGTAAAGGACGATGCTAGAGACACCATTGGAAACATTTTGTTGTGATCAGGTAAAGGACGATGCTAGAGACACCATTAGTGCACACCTTACCGTTGGTGTGCACCGTTATTATTATTTTTTATTTTGTATTTTCCTTTTTTTCTATTAGTTTTTAACCTCACCTCCATCTTTCTCATTATATTAGAGAGCAAATGCATGTAGACTTTTTTTTCTTTCTAACCAAGCAAGCATATTTCATTCAAATTGGAAAAAATATGCATGATGAAGAGGTGGGGTTCCCCAAGAAATATCTCATTATAATAATCACAGTGTAAAAGTGGTGATAAAAAAATAAAATATTTTTTAAAATCAATTTCTTGATCTCTACTCATGTTCTACAATGAGAGCTTTGTCTTAAAAGACGGTCATTCAGTAAGCTACTATTGGAGGTGATGAGAGTGTGTGTTGCACTACAGTTAGTTGTCTTGAGATATTTCTTGGAGAGACCTGTAATTCCTTTTTCAAGATCATCGGTAGGTGGGGAACCTCTTGGTACGACGCATGTTGCTGATGAATCTGTCAGGGTGCTGCGGCACGTGAAGCCCACCCACAAAAACAAGTTGTGGGTGAGGGGTGCAACGCGTTGATACTTTTGGCCCAGCTCTGTGTCGTCCCAACAAATCAATTGTAGAAGATTGGCATGGTGGGGCACATATCAATTGATGGTGGCCGAAGTGCAATAGACTTTGAAAAAATTGAACTGGAATGGAAAAGGAGAAGGAAAAATACTACTATGAAAGAAAATACAAACCTAGGTTGTGGAAAATGAAGAGGAAAGTGAAAATGAAAAGGAGATGGAGAGGAGCCTCTCCGACAAAGGCTATGGAAAGGATTTGGTGGTTTTTCTAGAGAGAAGTCGAAGCTTCTCTTTCTGAAATTTGTGTCAACTCATGCAAACATAAAGTTGAGAACTTGTCTATATATTATATATTTCATTTTTATTGTTGATTTCACCTCCAGACCTCGTGTGGACTTATACTGTAGTGCCAAACTACGTAAAGTTTAGCGTTTGCTTTATTTTTTGCACAATTTCTTTTTTGGTTGTGGAAATCAATACTAATATTACCAAAAATTTAAGTTGATGTACACAAATAGGTTTACTTATTTATATTATCCGTATAACACTTCATTTACGTATCTCTCAATAATTAGGCTTAACACATAATATATTTAATTAAATAAAATAGAATATAGAATAAGGATTTGAATTCAGAATTTTTTTTTTTCTGAATTATGTGGAATCGCTATTAATACCAAAAATTTATATAAAGGGAATTCAATTTAATGATTCATATTATAATATAATAAATCAAGTCAAGGATGAATTTGATCTCTACCATCAACACACCACGGTCTATAGATCATCTTATAACTATTGATTAGGAGTGAACAAAAAACCCGAATCCCGACCCGAACTCGAACCGATATTTCGACTCATTTTGGGTAATCCAGTATTATCCGTTACTGAATAAAACCCTTTCCTCCTTTGATATTTCGTCGCTCGTCGCTTCACTTTCGTAGGCTTCAACCCGTAACTCTCTCTCTCTCTCTCTTTCTCTCTCTCTCTCTCTTGCTTTCCAACCAAGTGCCGATGATTTCTCTCTCTCTCTCTTGCTCTCCAACCAAGTGCCGATGATCTCTCTCTCTCTCTCTCTCTCAGTGACCAATCGCCGACGAGCGCAAAACATCCACACCAAGATCTCCAATACCCACACGGCGCAAAATGGCTTCTCCCAAACGCTCAGCTGCGATTCCAGACTTTCTGTAGATAGGCGTATGTAGAGAAGAAGAGATCGAGGAGTGGGAGAAAGTCTTCTTGATGCTTCTTGATGCGAAGATATGGCCCTTACCACAGAAAGTCTTTTTGGTGCGAAGATCATGGACGTTAATGGTAGAATCCTTGGCAAGACTTCAATGGGAGAAAATTGGTTCCTGTTCACATAAATGTGTTCGAAATTTAGATTTTTTTTATAGATTTGTTAGGGATTTAGAACTGGGATATAACATTCTTGAGATTTTTTTTAAAATTACTTAGGAATTTAGAATGATTTAGAATTGAGTTAAGATTTTTTGTTTTGAAATCAGTTAGGGATTTACACCGATTAAATTGGATTTTTGTTTTGAAATCAGTTAAGAATTTACATCGATTGAAATTGATTGAAAATTTTCTTTCTAGAACTGTATTTAGAAAAGATAAAAAAAACAAATCGGTGAATCGATTGGCTTATCGGTAGCAGTATCGGAATGGGAACATTATCGAGTCTGGTTGGAAACTAACGTTGTTCGGGTCGGGTCGGGTCGGGTCAGGCCGGGCCTGGCTGGGCCGGCTGGGCCAGGTGTACAACCCTACTATTGATCATCATGGAGATCTTGGAAAAGGAGATCCAACAAGATGTATGCATCTTTCTCCATGTAAGCATCTCGTAACACTGTATGAATGTCATAGTTCTGTAGCCAATTTGGGCGAAGGTCCATAAAAGAGGGGGGGATAAGGGGGTCCTACGGCTACACCCGGGCAGGTACCCCAAATTTATGGGCTCCACCTATCCGGACAGGTGCTCAGGGTTTGTCGGCCGCAACCCTTTTTGAGTCTGCCAATGCAAAAAAACTATAATCACAATTAGTGTTGTACGAAATTGTCCGGATAAAGAATACTTTTTTATTCATTTTTTTTAATATTTTTAAATATTTAAAAAGTTTATAATTTTATTTAAAAATACTTTCTTAATTATTATATAAAAAATTTAAAATAAAAATTATATCAAAAGATTTAGTCGAGTGATATAGTATCTCTGAATCACAATACTCAAACTCCATACGCAGACTGCACCAGCAAATGGGGCCAATTGCTGGCTCGTATAGCTCCAGATAATATGTTTGTAGCCTCATGAAAAGGAAATAAACTGAATTGATCCTCCCGTCTATGGGAAAAAGTTAATTTTCTTTTTAAATACTTTGTAGAAACAAAGAAATGTATGAGATCCACAAAGGCCAAAGGGTAATCCAAGAGAAAAATTCTAGCGGTAAGCAAACTTGCATATCAATACGCACACTGATGTTGAGGTAGAAAAGATAAACTTTAATATAAACACGTATATTTAAAATAAAATATATGCAGACAGTCAATAGGCATGTATTAATTCACAAATTGATTCACAAATCTTATTATACATAGTATTAATCAATCTAGAATTTCTCGATCATAAACTTCAATTGAAAACTTTGAGATATCATGGATGCAATTCCTCCCTAGCTTGAGAGTGTAAAACAATGCCTATATCCCAAACCCAAACCCAAACCCAAACCCAAATCGCTTGCAGATTGTTGATTTAATTCTTCCCATACATTATGTGTTTCAACAGTTGCTAGAGTGCTAGCTCATACCAGATGAGACTCGGTTCCTTTTGACATTTTCTATAGGAAAGTCAGATAAATTTGCAGTACTAGTTAGAATAGAATTAAGATTCAATTTGTGCCAATATTTATTAAATTCATATTAATTTATATATATATATTTTTTAATTTATCTAAAATCGAAGTTATAATAATAAAATAATCTTGATAAAAATATCGAAAAAAGGAAAAGAGAGAAACGGCTCAAGATCCACAAGCCTAGTTGATTAGTAGCCGATCGGTGATAAATATTAAAGAAAGATTTGATTGGCCCATCCGCCGATGACAAAAGCGATGGGAGGGTACAGGGACCAACAATAATAAAGCTGTCGAAAGAGAAGCCCAAAGCAATTTTTGTCTTCTTGTCTGATATGCTGTCACAGCCCCGAATCCCGAACATACATATATGATTAAAATAATAATTTAAAAATTGCATAAAACATAAATTCGTAAATTAATTTATTGTGGTGATATATTAAATTATAAAATTATTTTTATTATAAAATAAATCTAATAAAATATTATAAATTCATATTAATTTGTGTATTTTTTTTATATAATTTATTTATATCTATAGAAATTAATAATAATAATATTAAATATATCTCATTTCTTTTAAAAAAGAATTAAAATTATTATTCAAAATTAATTATATATATTTTATATTTAATTATTTATTATATATATATATGTGTGTATTATTGTGGAAGAATATTACATACAATCTAAAAAATTAGATTTTTTTACAATTTAAGTAATAAATAAATAAATAAATCCTTATTCTCAAATAAAATTGATTAAAATATTTTTATTTATAAATAAAAAGATTTTAGATATCTACAAATTTATTTTATTTAATTATAAAATAAGAATATTTTTATGTGGACTATAATATAATCTATTAAATATGGACTACAAACACAATTATCATTGTGGGACGTTGTTTCTGTTCTGTAGGGTTGTTATTAGTCTATATAATATGCGAAACAAAGAGGTCATGTTCCTTTTATCGTTTTCCTGTAATGAAGCCAACAGTAGTGGAACCTGGTTCTGTCTTTGAAAGCTTGGGAGTATCTGATTTGGTGGAGTGAGGTTTTCGTTTGGTGCCCAATCTACTTCTACTTGTGTCGATAGGAGTGGGACCAGCCCTCTTGCCTAACTTCACGTACAATCAAAAAGCCAAAGTACCAATATTTTATTTTATTATATTTTTAACAATTTTCTAACATTTCTTTACCATTTGGATAAATATAGAGACACTAGCTTATAATCAATCTCACTATGTTTAATGTCCAAAGTCTAACTTGATCGGTGTGACTTACTTCAAACTCATCAAAACATTTTAGCAACATTTTGACATCACCTACCACATGTGGTACTATCATCCAATCAAAGAATATCACACGTATTACTAAAAATTAGTATTTATATAAACAATTTTAATGGTATAGAATTTCAAGATAGGATCTTTATATAACTTTTTAATATTTCTTGGGAGTCCATGAAAGGTAGGTCTGCCTAACATCAAAAAACTACCCATTACATCCCTGAGGTTATCCCCACTTATCAAGGAAACGGTGCACCATCTACATTAAGGTAGGAGAAGCTAGTCATTTAAGAACCATTCTCTATATTTGAATCGAGAATATGAGCATTAACTTTCCTGAAATTCTCTAAATTAGAAATGTAATCGATTCAATTCGATCAGATTTTGAATATATTCACTATAAGAAAAAAAAGTAAAAATAATCAATTTATTGCATCTAAAAAAGTAATCAAAATAAGTTATTTTTGTTATTTCTACCTCTTTTAAATGCAACAGATTGATTATTTCTGTCTATTTTTTTTATAGTAATTTTAAAATCAATTTAATATATATTATTTTGACAATTGAAAAACTAACGTCAAACCAATTAACCTCCGAAGTCAGTATTTCTCGTTTTACTAATTCTGATCTAATTTGGTTTAATTTTACTGGTTTTCTTGATGAACTAGCAAAGCCAAGCCTTTAGAAAGTCGACTTGGAATAATAAACCAATAAATACAAAAAAAAAAAATTCTATATAAAATGATAGGGAACAAAAATAAAAATTATAGAAAACTAGTATAATATACGTACATTTTTTTATAAGAATCATATTATCATATATATATATTAGTATTAATATGATTGTTACATAAAATTAAAACTAAAAGTTGTTATATTATATTAATTTTATGTTATGCATAAGATTTTGTGTTATGTCAAATATTATATTAGTTTTATGTTATTACATTATTATACATGATTTTTAAGATTTTAGAATTTCATGTTATATAAAGAATTATATCTATAATATATATATACACACACACACACACACACACACACACACACACACACACATATATATATATATATATATGCACAGATCTATTACACCGGTTTGGTCCTACTCGGGCAGATTTATGGGTTTTTTTTTTTGGTGAAATTGATGATCAATTGTATTTGTCTGGGAGGGCTTTTTCAAAAGTCAGCAACAGATATCCAATTAGTAGCGTCTTAAGTCAATGTTGGTTTGCAGTCACAGCCAAATGTAAACTCCAAGCGTAAATGACAAAAATGCTGTAAATGCAGTTCGAAAGTTTGAAACTGAAGTTAAACGACCTTTTTTGCATGTTTCCGTGATTAGCGATGTGATTGAGAGAGAGCTTTCGCTTCTATATTGCCATGGCTATTGGCTAATGGACACGTTTTTTTAAACAACAAAAGCGGGCTCATTTTTAAAAATATTATGTTTGGTTATTTTTGTATATTTTTTTTGTGTAATTCATATTTAATGTAATAAATTATATTATTGTTAATATAAAATAATTATTTTAGTCAATTATATTAGTAGAGTGTATAAAAAATATACAAAAATAATTATATGTGACAGAACTCTTTAATTTTAGATATTGTTAGACTTTTCAAAGCATATTATTCTAATATAATGATAGATAATGATATATACCACATTTTTATTTTATTTTCATTTTAATAAGTAAGATAGCGCATATTTATAATTATTCAATAAAAGATTATTCAATAATAATACTTATATCATATCTTATATATAGTAAGATGAAAATGAGATTGTATGCTTTGAATAAAATTTTCCTTCATCTTTAGTTCAAATTATGGTATGATAATCAGAGATCATTTTGAAATTGTTTGGGCTATTTTAACTTACTCTAGTAGTTATGACACATTTTGGGTTTGATTTGGTTGATTAACGAGTTGGTATATGCCAATATGGAACTACTTGCTGGGAATAAAATGTAAAGAGCAATATTTACAATAGATTAATTATTATTTGGCTAAATTTTGGCTAGAAATTTTATTTTTACAAAGTTTAGCTAGTTACTTTTTATCATACTAAATAATAGACTTAATAAATTAATAGTTATTCTATTAACATATTAATTTTTACCTCTTCATTTATTATAATTCTAATTGTAATTTGAATATTTATTTGTTATTGAAAAATATACATTAGTTTTCTAACGTTCATATTATTCTTAACAGTTGATCGTTTATGGTTATAAAAATAAAGATATTAATTTTTTTTTTTGAAAAATTAAAATAAATTATTAATCTTCACATTGAATTTATGAAAAGAAGTCACAGGAGCTTTATGAAAATGAAAATTGAAAAAGTTTCTTAATTTTTAGGCGTAGGAGAGTAAATTAGTAAGATGAGTGAATATTTTAATCCTAGAAAATTATTTAACTAGCGCAATGAGTTATCTACATTTGTTGAGTCAAATTATTAAAAGCTATGATTAAGTGTTTTGTGAGTGCTCTAACATAGCCCACCCATTGCTTATTGAAAGTTCATCGTCTAAGGGAAGAAGGAAGAGACAAAAACCGTCTAAAGATGAGACATAAAACTAGACAAGGTGTTTAAGAGAGGAAAAGCAGATAAAAAGGTGAGAAAGAACATAAAGTTAAGGAACAAGAAATAAACATCATCTTCTACGTACTGGGGACAAGGTAAAGGGGAGTTCTTAACTTCTATATGCTGATTAAGGGGCTTGGCATCATCTTCATCTTCCCCAGCCTCTCCTCCACCGTATACACGTGCCGTTAATTGAGATTTAATGAGCTAAGAGAGCTTGTATAAAATTCAAATACAATGGATTTTACTTTCAAAAGATCTTTGGATGTAGACCTTAGTGTCAAACTGCTTAAATTTTCATATCTCTCTATGTACTTTTTTATACTTTATTTACCATTTAAGCTATGAAGGTGCATCACCACACGCCTCGCCAATTGGGGGATTCTCTTTGCCGTGTGCGGCTTCAAGGTGATCCATGGTCTTCGGGGCACTTCAACTTGTTGGTGATCACTCCTAAACTGGCATGTGTTGCACACGTGCCACAGCTGTTGACTTTGTCTTGAGTTATTGTTTTTCTATTGTGTTGTTTGGTTAGTGTTGTTCTATTTTGTTTGTATAGAAAAAATGATATATAGAGAAATAGTTTCTCGGATCTAGTCCATAGAGATGTAATTCTCTCTTCCTGTAGAAATAGAGACTTTAGTAAATTGCTTGTTAAGTAGTGTATAATCTCATAGACATTTTGTCTGTAGAATTTGAGAAGTGTGTGCCCCTAATAGATTTTAGTTGACTTGTAGTTTGAGTTCTCTTGATTTATATATGTCACATTATGTAAACTTCAATTTCATGAGTTTAATGACAGTAAGCCTATTTCTTTTTTTCTTTTTTTTTTTTATTAAAAAGAAGCTATGAAGGTGCATCAAAGTACGTATAACACCACCATCGAAGCACCACCATGGGTTATTCGATCATATTGTTCGCATTCAAGCCTCGACAAAAAAAATGTATCAACACCACTTATAATGAGCTACATCAATAAGCTCAAAACGGAAATTATGATAATTAAAGTTTGAGATGAAAGGCATATAATACTCCTTTTTTATGATATTGAACAAGAGAGTTAGACCAACATATGAAGTGAGACATATAATATTTACAAAGGATCTCAAATGAACCAGGTTGAAATTAGTTTTGTAATTTATGATTTATGGATGCATAACATTCCTTTTGGAGTAAAGGGCTTTCATGTACTAGAAGTGCCTAGCTTACGTCAACGAGCTTTCACACACTACAAGAAAATTGTTTATTTGTGGCCATTTAATTGTGACCAAATAATTATTTATAGCCAGTTTTGGTTGCAAATAATTATTTGGTCGCAATTAAATGGTCACAAAAGCCTAATTTTCTTATAGTGACATGTTAAGAAATCCTTTTGTATGACCCACAAATGGAACCACCTAAGATTTTATATTGTGTGTTCAATTGTTGTTAAATAGACTTCTAACCATCCCAACTCACTCAACCAACGGTTGGTGCCTTTGTATTGTTAGGGTCCACTCACAAGATTAAAATATAGGTGATTTGTTAAACTAGAATCAAAATCGAATGAATCGGCTTAGTTTGCCAATAAGCCTAAAATGAGATTGAATCAAACTGAATCGATTAGATATCTCGTTCTCTCTTTTAAAATTATCTAGTCATTTTCTTTTTTTAAATAATGAAAAGTGAGTATCTTAATCCTTCCTTCTACTATTAGTAATAGAATTGTGCTTATAAGGATCATAGACTCTTCTAATTAGCACTAGTTTTGGGAGTACTGTTTATAATGCATTTGCTCTCTTGTATTCTTATTCAACATTGACTACATTTGTTAATGGGTTTTAGGTACATATGTCTGATTTGATGTATTCTATGTATTGAAGTGTATGACTCATATTTAATATATGTACAACGATAACGAGGCAGATGCTAGAGTTAGTGAAGCAGAGCAGAATGAACATGGCAATACATATGTATAGGGATATTTTTGTAATTTTTCTTAAATACGTCCATATGGCTATAGTTAATATAAATATATATGATGTAACTTTACTCTTGATCATAATAAAATTTTTGCCACTCGCTGCTGTGGATGTAGGCACATAACCAAACTACGTTAAATCTTTGTGTTATTACTTCTTACTTTCTCTTTTGATTATTCTGTATCATTCATCGTAATTGCCGCACATAATCAACACTATGCTTTTCCATTGAGGGACGAGTAAAGGAAGGACATACATTTCACTTTGGTTTTTTTTATGTTTTTTTAGGCAAACTAGGGATAAAATATAAATTACTTACGCATAATTTATCCTTAATAGCATAGGCAAATGTTTATTTAGTTGGTTATTTTATTTCAATCATAATCTAAACTCTACTTATATTTTTGTAGATGAGATGAGATGGATTGAGATAAAATTTGAACTAAATATTACTAGAATATATTTGTTAATATTTGTTATATTTTAGAATCTGAAAAAGTTGAATTATTTATTTTATTTTATATAAAAATTTGATAAAATTATAATGAATATTAGATAAGATGAGATAAAAATAATTGTAAAACAAATGAGGCTAAAAGAATACTGAAACTTCTATTATTCTTTCAATTATTAATGTAATTAAGTTACATGAGATTAATTAATATATTAATTTGCTTTTAAAAACTATCAAAGTAAATTTTGAATACTTTTCTATCCTAAAAAGGGATGAAAAATCTACCAATAAGCCCAAAGAGGCAGGTGTATTAAGTATCTTGTAAATGCAAGAGGGAAATTATTGAGAAATAATCTCATATTACATATGGATAAGATTTTGGGCATGTTTATAAGGAATGAATAATTCTCTTTTATTGAACTGATTTTATAGGATGAGTTAGGTTTATGAACTTTTCCATGATATTAAAGCCTACCACAAAACAAATGGGAGCTTACATTACTTATCTTGTGACAACGACCAGTAAAAATACTGATTTGCACGTGAGGGAGGATATTTAACAATAATCCTTGTGGATAAGGTTTTGGATATGTTTATAAAAAATAAATATTTCTCATTTATTGATTCAATTTTATGATATGAGTTAAACTCATGAATTTTTTTAGAAGTATTTGTGGGGTTAAAGATGTATACTTTATAACCCTAACATACAAATCTTAAGATTCAATTGTTTGATCTTCTTTTTCTACCTTTTTACTTTTCCTTCATTCTTTTCACGGTATCAAAGCCTACCACAAGTTAAATGGAGGTTTAAACTATTTATCTCGTGATAAAAATCAGAAAAAAATATTGGTTTGCATGTGAGAGAGGATGTTGAGGAATAATTCTATATTGCCTATGGATAAGGTTTTGGACATGTTTATAAGAAATAAACAATCATCTCTTATTAAATCGATTTTATGATATGTGTTAATCTCATGAATTTCTTCAAAGGTGTTTGTAGGGTTAAAGATGCACTATAACCCTAACATACAAATCTCAAGATTCAATCATTTGATCTTATTCCTTTTTTACCTTTTCACTTTTTCTCCCCTCTTCTATCAAAACATTACAACCGACCCAATAAATCCATCATGCTAGCAATATTACCATCTCTTATGACTAGGGAAAGAATTAAGTTTGGTATTTAGTAGGGTAACTGACAAAGTATGTGGTATATGATTATAAATGTATGTTTGAGATTGCGGTAAGAAATATAACTTTAGCGTTTATAGCTTATAATTTAAATAATAAATTCTATACTTCAAAAATTGTTTACTGTTTGGTAAATATATATTTAAAGCGCTTTTAAAATTAGTTACAATAAATTTTTAAAAATATATAATTATTTGTAAGAGTTTTTTGATAAAAATTTCAAGTTGGCACTTTTAAAAAAAATAATCTTTTAGTTTTTTTAGACTATTAAAGAATTTTTGATAAATTTACCAAACATGTTACTTTTTATTTAAGAGAGCTTTAAGTAGTTAAAAACTTAGAGCCTATTTGAGATTGTATTTTGAAGTTTAAAATATATTTTGAAGTAATTAAAAGTACTTTTAAAGAAAAAACGACATGATTGGTAACTTTATAAAAAATGATTTAGTCGGTTAAAAAATTTGAAAGTCAACTTTTTAAACAAGCACCAAATTGAAGATTTTATTAATCAGCTCATGTGGATAATTGTATATTTTAAAAAAATTACTATAAGTAATTTTAAAAGTGCTTTATATATATGTTTAGCAAACTGTAAACAGTTTTTGAAATATAGAATTTATTATTTAAATTATAAGCTATAGGCCTTAAATTTATAAGTTATATTTTCTACTGCAATTTCAAACATGTTCTTAAAAACATTTTTTAAATTTCTAAACACAATCTCAAACAGACTTGAGTTCAAGACTCGAGTAGATTATTCTTGTTCATTGGCTTATTAATTTATTCCTAGTGAATTGGACATTACAATTTGACTCAAGTCTATCATAAAGGAGTGCCTTAAATCATTCCCAATGGAGTAGCTAAAGTCTATTTTCTTTAAAAATATAGCTAAAAGGGTCTAGAAATACATTCTATTGAACTTTTCAAAATAGAGAAATTATGAAAACGTATTACATATAGCGCAACATTGTTGATCTTCAAATAATATTTTATTATTCTTTTTCTTTGTTACAGTGCGTCTTCAAGCTTGCTTCCATTGCCTTTAAGATTCGATCCACCGCCGGCCACCAATAGTTACATCGCTGGCATCCCTTCACGTCGGCGACCAATCCCTGACGATTCCAACTCCAGCAATGGACTAGTTGTCCCCCAAGTACAGATTGAATGATGAAAATGAGTTTCAGACTTCATGAATTTTGTTTGACTCACCGTCGGCCACCACTAGTTATATCGTCGGCATCACCAACATCCCCTTACACCAATGACCAACTCCATATAATTCCAATTCTGACAACTTCAACATTGTCTCTCAAGCACAGATTTTGGGATCTTGGCAACACTGTTCTCGTGAAATGGGTTTTGCCATTTCCAGATTTTTTTTTTTAATTTATAAAATAAATATAATTAAATTAAAATATAAATATTTTAAAATATATAGAGAAAAAATAGAGATGTTGACGAATGGTAAAATATAAAAATAAAGAGATAAAATAAAAAAAAAATTGAATTTTTAATAGTCTATTTTAAAAAAAAATTATTTTATTAAAAGTGTTCTAAGTATTATTTTCCATCTTAAAAGACTGTACAGTAAATATAAGATAAAAAAATTTTCAATATTAATCTTTTAATTAAAAAAATAAAAATAAAAATAAAAGCAAAAACACGCCCCCATCTTTCCCGCATGCTTAGTATGCTGATTACGGAACATAAAGCCCATCATTGATGAGCACTAAAGAAATAAGAATTCCATATTAAATATTTTTCTTAAAGAAACAAAACATTTGTTTAATTTTGTCCTTTGACCGTTGCCAACGGCGCCGAAGAATCTGAACACCGCAGCTCTTCTGCCGTATCATCTGAGTCACGAGAAGTTAAAAAATAACATGGTTGAAGATATTTTCCATCTCAGTTTCCATCACGAGAAAATATTTTCCCAGGGTCTTGTCCTTCCTCTCAGAACCCAGCCCCACGAAGAGGAAAAGTTATAGAATTTTTTATTATATATTTAAGAATATTAAACGAAAAAGAGGGCGCAGAATAACAACAGTCTACTAGCCTTCATATCATTGCCCAATTTCCTTCTTCAAAACGGCATTCTTCTGTCTCTGCTCTCTCTCTCTCTCTCTCTCTCTCTCTCTCGCAGTTAGCTTTTCAGTGGGCTTTCTTCTTAGTATTTTGCTCTTAAGAGCTAAGAGCACTCTGATTCGCTTCGTTCTTCCTCATTCAGTTATTTATCTGTGTCATTGAGTTTAGTGGGGGGACTTTGAGTGTGTAAAAATGGAGAGGAAGCAGGGTTTCTTTTCGGCGCTGAAGGAGGAGGTCGTCAGAGGGTTGTCGCCGGGGAGGTCAAGGGCGAAGAGTCCGGCGAGAAGTGGGTCACCCATGTCTAGCTTGCTGCGGCGGAGGAGGAAGGGCCACCACAGTGCACACCCGGAGACGTTGATTCCGAGATCCGGGAGCTTGAGGCCACTAGAGGCCTTGTCGCCGTTGAAGGAAGGTCCAGACGGTACGGACGGCGAGGATTCAAGGATGGAAGGAAGATGGGGACAGTGGATGAAGATGGGCCAGCTCTCAAGGGCGCCTTCTGTCTCGTGCTCTGCCTATAAACGCTCGGATCTGAGGCTATTGCTTGGAGTCTTGGGTGCGCCGCTCGCACCCGTGCACGTTAGTTCCGCCGATCCTTTCCCTCACCTTAGCATCAAAGACACTCCAATCGTTAGTTTTCTTATCTTCTCTCTCCCTTTTGTATATTTTATTGTCTCTTTTTGAAAGTGTTATCTGTGTTCATTGTTTCGTTCATATTACATTTAGAGTAAGAAAATTAATTTCTTGAATGTTTATTTTTTTCCTGACTTCAATGTTTAGTTTCTTTAACGTTAGTGAGCCTCTTCAGGTTGTAAAAATTTTTATTGAATGCTTTAAACTTTTAATGGATGCAGGTCACTTTTTTTTTCACGCTTCTTGATTATCACCACTACACAAGAATGAGTTCTTTGAAGTCAAATCTATTCTTCGAAAATTTTGTAGATTTGCTCGTGTAATCGAATCTGAAGGATTTCATTTCGTAGTTTTAGTTGTGAAATCTGAGCATTCGATACCTTTATATTCAATTAACAGTTGAGGGAAGTGGGATGAATGCTGTTTGAGCATCTTTCTAGCTAGATTCGTGGTAAAAGCTGAGCCATACATATTTTTAATTTCTTTGAGGCTTTCCCTTTGTTTTCAGCTAAATGAAACATGATTTTCTGGTGGACTTTGCAGGAAAGTTCATCTGCTCAGTACATATTGCAGCAGTACACTGCAGCATCTGGAGGGCAAAAACTTCAAAACACCATCCAAAATGCTTATGCCATGGGGAAGGTGAGGATGATAGCTTCTGAGTTTGAGACGGCGAACAGGGTCATAAGGAATCGGAACTCATCCAAAGCTGCAGAATCGGGTGGATTTGTCCTGTGGCAGATGAATCCAGACATGTGGTATGTAGAGCTTGCACTTGGTGGCAGCAAGGTTCATGCCGGTTGCAATGGGAAGCTTGTCTGGAGGCACACACCTTGGCTCGGTGCACATGCTGCAAAAGGGCCTGTTAGACCGTTGCGCAGAGCTCTACAGGTGAACCTTTATGGGCTTAAATCTCCAGTATTCCCTTATCTCATTCCTAGGAAAATACTCTTAACTACAAAGTGATAATACAAAAATAATTTTATAAATTGATGTGGCTTGATGTGATTTGTTATATTGTAAAATTACTTATATTATAAAGTAGATATAACGAATGAGATAAAGTCAAGTCATTTTGTGAGATTCTTTTTATGTAATTTCTTTGTGTATGTAGCAGTTCTCTTCCTCAAATTGCTTCCCATCATGTCCCACGTTGGCACTTCATTTATATGTTTTCCCTTCTTTAGGGGCTTGACCCTAGGACCACTGCAAGCATGTTCACCAATGCAAGATGCATTGGAGAGAAGAAGATCAATGGAGAAGATTGTTTCATCCTCAAGCTCTGTGCAGATCCTGTGACACTGAAAGCCAGGAGCGAAGGCCCGGCAGAGATCATAAGGCACGTCTTGTTTGGCTACTTCAGCCAGAAAACAGGGCTCCTAGTGCACTTGGAAGATTCGCATTTGACCCGCATTCAGAATAATGGAGGTGATGCTGTGTATTGGGAGACTACAATCAATTCATTCCTTGATGATTACAGGCCTGTTGAGGGAGTCATGATCGCTCACTCCGGTCGTTCAGTAGTAACCCTTTTCAGGTTTGGAGAAACAGCAATGAGCCACACAAAAACCAGGATGGAAGAAGCATGGACAATAGAGGAAGTGGCTTTCAATGTCCCGGGTCTTTCAATAGATTGTTTCATTCCTCCTGCTGAAGTAAGATTTGCTTCTGTGAGTGAAGCCTGTGAGCTTCCTCAGGGTGAGAGGGTAAACACTGCTATGGCAGCGGCAGCAGCATATCGTGCAAAAGTTGCAGCTCTTGAGATTTCTCACAACAGCAACGATAATAGCGGCATTTGAGAAACGTTTATGAAAGCGGAAGAGTTAGCAGATTTCACAAACTGACTAAAAAATTAGAAGATAGTTGGGTAAGGTAGTTGTTTGTGCATTCGCGGCGTGGGAGAAGTGCCTCTTCAAATTTGTAAATACTGCACAATCATTCACAGTTTCCTGAGTGAATCAGATTCTGGAGTCGGGGGTTTTTGGTGGATGTTTGAGCAAACAGAGGTTTGTTTTTCCCATTTACTTTCAACGAATGTCCGGAAACAGAAAATCTAAGGAACATTTTCTCATCTTGATTCTTGTAATATATGCTGGAGTGAAAGAAATCTAAGTTATCTAACTGTGATACCTGAAGATCAACTAGAACTCATGTATCTCTGTTTTGAAGATATGCATAGCCATGTCCATGTGGCTATTTTGGGGACAACGCCATTAATGTATAACATATTACTGCATTTTTTTTTTTTACTTGATAAAGAATTTGGGAAAACATGTAGTGCATCGTTTCATCGTTTGTGTATAGCATTTCAACGATGCTACATTTTATTCTAAATCTTATAATTTTTTGTTACACTTGTTGATACGACAATTATTTAGAAGATGCTGCATTCACAACAGTAGTTGCAAATGACAAAACCGAGGTGAAAAACAACATTTATCCTAGAATATTTATGCAGTAGTGTCGTTCAAGATTGCTTGAAATGTTGAGAAGGAAAATTCTGTCTACTTGAGACATGCAAACTTCTCTTAGGAGGCAACAAGCCTGCAATTCGGTCTGGAACGTTCTTTTAAAAGCTCAATCATTTCTTCTTTTTCTTTTGTTCTTTAAAAATTATTATTTATACTTGAATGCCAGCATTGACTCGAGTCTAATTATAGATTGTGTAAACATGCCAATGCTGCCATGAGAATGTTGCCGACAGTAAATTTTATGGCATCATACGTATTGAATACTAATTATGTTGTTTAATGACCAAAAACAAAACAAAAAAAGGGTTCGTTTTCTTTCTCCTCTCTTGACCAGTCTACCAAACTCAAGACATTTCTTCTTCTTCAACAGGCGGAGGTTTGGTGCTCTGGCAATGATGTCCTCCCCAGCCAATTTTTCTCTTTTTCTCATAAATTTTCATTGTTTTTCTTCCTAAGCGTTGATCACCGCTGATCTATTGCGTTTCGGTGTTTTCCATTCAACACGCGTCACCTCTCTAGCCAACATATGCTGATCTACAAGTTCCGAAGAGAAACTTGCGTTTAAGATGGGCCTAGGCCTATGTGACGCACGTGCGACTTTTGCTATGTGCATGGCTCACGCGTAGCTGTGCCCTAAAGTTGCATGGAGGTCACACATGGCCTCCTCAGTTTCAGAGTCGTTAGATTCGTCGAATTTGTTTGTTCGTGCAACTCTATAAGTGGTGTATGTGACGCACGCACTGCCACTTCCTATGCTGAACATCTGCTGACGACTTGGTTCTACTTCCAGCGGCTCTATGTTACATCTTTCTATGATCGTGATCTTGAACGAGAGGTTATGGACGCACCCAAAAATTATCTTTAGACATCCTTAGTTTTAGAGTCATTAGATACGTCGAATCTGTTTGTTCGTGCAACTCCATAAGTAGTGTGTGTGATGCAAGTACTGCCACTTTCTATGCTGGACATCTGTTGACAACTTGGCTCTACTTCTAGCTGCTCTATGTTACATCTTTCCATGATCGTGATCTTGAACGAGAGGTCATGGACGCATCAAAAAATTATCTTTAGACACCAACTAACAGTGCATGCATCATCTTTTTTGCTCCTAGCAGAGGTTCCACCGCTTTTTGAAATGATTATTTTGTTCGCCGTATAGCGGACACTTTAATTCCATCTTATCATAAGATGCTGTATTTTTTTAGAACGTGGATAATAAGGATAAACAAATTGGTTCCAAATAAATCTGCTTTATTTTATTTTTCTACTTCGTAGTTTTTTTTTTTTTGGAATGATTGTTGGAAAACCTCATTCATTTTTTATGTATTATTTTTTTTAGTTTAATAAAAATAGAAGACTAATATATATAGACATCCTCTGATAAACAACAAAAGTAGGGTACAAACAACTAAAACTTAATCGCGATCCTCCTTTTATTTTTATTTTTTTGGGATAATGACTTTTCTTGAGCATGCACAAACAACTAAAACTTAGAAAGAATAACTACAAATAAATGAAGTAAGACGGTAATTTAGGGCTGTTTTGTTTTCAAAATTCAGTTTTACTATTTATAATTTATTTCGTACTTTTAATTCATCTCAACCACTCATTAATTTATTCAACTCATCTCAACTACTTATTTTATTACTATTTATAACTCATATCATCTCATTTTTTAATCCAAACAGGACCACTAATTAAGTAAGCTTGCATGCCGTGCCGATTCTTCCATAGGACGACATAGCCAATCATTTAAAGCCCCCTAATGAAAAAGATTTTTTCAAAAAAGCTTAAAGTAGATTTTTTTTTTTAAAAAAAAAATCTAATTAAAAATATTTATTAATTTAAATACAAAACATTAAAAGTATCAAATAATATTATATATGTCATTAATAATTAAAAATATTTGTTAAAAAAGTAATATGAAGTCTTAAGTAATAATTTACTTGAAAAATAATAAAAATTATTTTTAAATAAAAACCTAATATAAAAATTAAAAAAATAATTTTATTTAAAAAAAAAGGAACTTTAATTAAAATTTTAGCGGCCCTGCATGTAGTTATAAGCTTCTCAGTCATTTCTTTGCCCAAGTTTCATGAATTGTTCATTCTCCTTTTTGTTGAATGAAGACTCATTCAACGCTTTGTACTAATTCAACAAATGTCCAGAACTCTCAAAGCAAGTTAAAAGAAAGAAACAAAAGAGAAAAGAGAGAAAAAGAAATACTAAAGAGACAAGAAAAGTCTTCGCACATGGTATATAACTATTTGTTGACTTTGCCCCTACATAATAGACGTTTTCAATGTATCATGACTCTAACGTGCTAAGTTTGGATTACGTGTTCTCGATATGTTTATATTCATGCAGTGACGGAAATACAAATTTGTTTTAAAGATTCAAATAAAATTAAAATTATAATAAAATATTTATTTATGAAAGAGATCAAAATAATTTTTTAAAGAGGGGATCACACATGATAATATTAATATCATCTTAGTAAATTATAAAAAATTAATATATACTATTTCTTACTTTCAAATTTTTATTATTCATGCATACCAATTATTATTCCACAAACATTCGAACATATTCTATAAATAAATTAGAACATGCAATACTTAGATCTTGAACATTTCATAGCTAGATGACATAAATTTTAATAATCTTGACATTTGAAAACGATGGAAGGCTTGAGATCAAGGATATATATTCTAATAGCGAATTAATAGACACAGAAAGATTCATATTAAATGACAGAAAACTGGCAGGAAAATTAGGAGGATCAGGGCGAAGAGGAGATGATCAAGAGAGTTGGTAGAGAGCTTTGGGGAGAAAGGATATGGGGGCCGGCCGAGAGGTAGGTGGGAGCTACAGATTCTCTCTAGATTTCAGGCCGAGAAAGGAAAACTCTTGGTGCATGCAGATGTTGCTGATCGTATGAGCTCAGGATATATAAAAAGCTACTAAGAACCCAAAAGCAGAGAGAGAGAGAGAGAGAGATGGAGGAGAGAAAATGGGAAGAGCTGAACAGAGACTGTTTGGTTGAAGTGTTGAGAAGATTAGGTATAGAGGCACTGTTGATGCAAGTTCCCTTGGTGTGCAGGTCCTGGTACGAAGCCAGTCTTGACCCCATATGTTGGAAGAACCTTAACTTTCATTCCCTCTCATCTTTCCGACCATCGCCGGCTCGTCTCCGATCACCGTTCCGTTCTGTTTCCTTTCATAACTTCTTCACCATACCGAATAAAGAAGATCTTGACGTCGTTGCTGCCTTCGTCCGGTTCGTGGTGGACCGCAGTCATAGGTCTGCGACTACACTAGTCGTTGCAGACTTCTTCACTGAGCAGGCATTGGAATATGCGTCGGAACAGTAAATTTTCTTTTTCCCCTCTACGTTTATATATTTTCTTGTGTAGGGAGTGATCGTGATACTTAATTAATTAATTAATTATAAGTTGGAAACATATTACAAATTCATCTTAGTTATAAAAAAATGAAATATAATTATTTATATATATTATTAATTTTTTTGAATAAATAGTATTAATTAATGCTATAGGTTTTGACATTAATAATATCGTATTTAGTATGCTAGTCAACATATAAAACATATTTTCTTTCAAACGGCCAATGGAATATATATTATGTACTTTTTTTTCCATGTTAAATATGGCAGGATATGCTAATACTCTTTGTAAAATTATTAAAGCTTAAGCTTATGGGAGAATGTCATGTGATTCTAAAAGTTAAGCTTTTAAAATAAATAAATGATAATTTTACGTAATATTAAAATAAATTAAATCGTGAATTTGATTATTGCCTTTACACTATATTATTGAATTATATATGTTACTTGTTGTGCCCATTTATTGAAGGTGAATTAGAGTGTTAAAAATATAATTAATAAACGAATAATTAAATCTACTTCTTTTTATTTGTTTAAATTTTTTGACCAAGCGAATATTAATTCACAACTTTTTTAGTCCTTTACTCGAAGGGAATTGCCAGCCCACAAGAGATGATTAGACGAATTTGAGAGCCTATAAAGTAATTAGGTCCAATCACAAGGTCTCCCTCAACGGGGTTTTGAGATATAAGTCTACTCTTATGAGAGGTTTAGATAATAAATTAAGATGAGATGAAATTAAAATTAAATAAAATATTATTAAAATATTAATTTTATTTTTAGAATTTAAAAATATTAAATTCTTTATTACAGTATATTTGAGAATTTGAAAAATTATAACGATTATATAAGATGAATTGAATTGAAATGCTTTCTAAATTAACATAAGGCCTAATTAATCTCCCCATAAGAGTATATATAGTAACGTAAAATACCTAAAAAAATTAAATTACAGACAGAAATGTGCAAGGTATTTCTATTTGACTAATGATAATTATGAGTATGATCAACAGGTGCCCACAACTGAAGTGGTTATATCTGCCTCGTGATTTTATGCTGGGCGTGGTGGAGCATATCCCCAAATTTATAGGAAGGTGGGAGAGTTTAGAGTTGTTATATGTTGAGGGCTGCTCTTATCTTGACAAGATCCTAACCCCAATCAGCACCAATTGCCACAAATTTTTTGCTCTATGTTGCAATCATGTGGAAATCAGTGATGAAGCTGCCATTTTGCTGGTGAAATTAGGATCTAAACTCAAGTACTTGAGAATAAGTGTCTCTCGAATCTCCCGAGATAATCTTGAGATGCTTTTAGAGGGCTGCAAACACCTCAAGCTCTTATGTTTTGAGTACTTCGATGGAGTTGATGATGTGATGTTTGGAGTAGGTTTTGCTCCTCATATCATGTCTTTGTTTATGAAGGACCCGATGCTTCAAGATTGTTGTTATGAAGATCTGTTTCCATCTAAAGACAAGGTTTATTTGTAGTATCTATTTATGTACTAACAAACGGCACCGTTTGTTTATATATGATATGAAATATATACCTCTCTAGCTAGTGATCTTATGGGTAAAAGCTCAAGTCCTCCTCAGTCTCTATATACATAGTACTGCATGTTATATATATATATATAATATGTACGTACCATGGGATAAGGGGTTGATGTTGCAGCTATATAGTACAGCTTAGGGATATTATGTCCTTCAATTTGAATAATATGTAATCTCACTTTAAGAAAACTATTGTTTTAGTACTAGTAATTTTCTATCAAAATAATTTTTTTTTTAAATGAGTCATATACTCGTTGTAAATAGTCTATTTATTGCAAATGACTCATTACAAATACTTTTTTTTTTTCGAGATGGAGTGCTATATATCATGTTTTTAAACGTTCTTTTGGTTTATTACCTTTTGTAATTGTAACCTCATATTATGATCCTTTTTCCAACTTTCACCTTAAACATCTATGAAGTTACTTTCAATTTACACTTCATTAAGATTAATTTGACACCGTAAAGATTGTTCGACCTGAAACGTGTGAAGACATAGTTCATGATATTTACAAATAGAAACTTTTGATAATTTAGAATATTGCAAAATTACATAAAGGTGGCAGTTTGGGATTGTAGAGTAGTAATATATAGTTCTCTCTCTCTCTCTCTCTCTCTCTCTCTCTCTCTCTCTCTCTCTCTCTCTCTTTTTGGTTCTATTTTTTTTCTTGCTTTTCATTGTGTCGTTTAGCTGTACAATAACAATGCATCCATGGTTGCTATTTCAACATGCCAGCAGCGCCCCTACTAACTCTACATGTACATGCACATATATACTCCACAGGAATTTTTTCACTTATAGGTTGTTTGGGGAATTGGCTAGCAAATGCCAAAAAAGATTTGCCCTTGGAGGGTATATATTGACCTGTTACAAACACAGGAAATGGCATGAAATCAGATCATATCCTTCATATACCCAATTACATATAACCATCAACCTATAATAAGTTATGTTCATCCGGCCTATACCAAGCATCATAAAGTAGTAAACAATGGCCAAACATCCAAATAAATGTAATTTATATTCCTTCAACCCACCTTGTCTGGAATTCCAAATGTCTCCATGCCTTGCCTATCCAAGAACCCTGTGTATGATAGTAGTAATTTTAGTTAGTCATGTATGGTTTAATTAATTTAGACAATTCACTAATGTCAATATATCAAACTATTTTTCAGTCAGTGCACACAAATTAAATGACCTAATTACACTTGTCTAGACAATATTGCATCAAAGCAAACCTACAACTGAAAGCATTAAATACTTAACACATGATCTGCATGCTTATTGGTATAAATTCGAAGCTGGCTAATTTATCTAGCTACTAGCTCATGTGTAAATTAATAGCATGCAATCGATATTATTGTCTTCGACTGTAATCTAGCTAGATTATACAACATGTTATCTAATCACATGGGTTATATTAGGAAACAATTGCAAACTTAAAACAACGTATATGCTCATGATTAAAATGAGATATATATATCATCACTGAATGAAGTATACATGATGAGCTGTCAAATCTCTTAAAAATAGTAGAACTCTATTCTTACCATGCCTACTTCATTCATCAATGAAAATACCATTGTTGATTACCCTTTTACAAACTACATTTCAAATATGTATTACTTTTGAGATGAAGTACTCACAAAACCAAGTAACCATGAAACAATTTTGGGAAAAAAATTTATAACAGTTCAAGTAGGGAACATTACCTAAATGACCTTCCTTCATCCTTTCCAACAATGATAGAATAGTAGAATCTTGGACAAAAGTAATGCTGCTATACCAATATCACGAGTATGACCATCAAAATATGTAAGCAAAAGTGTAGGACAAAAAAATAATCGGAGTTACTAGCTTAAAGTGGAAGCCTAAGGAACTGTAGCTTGAGTCTCTCTTCGGACTCTAATTTTGTCTCCACTTTTGACATTCTCGTGTTTACATGTTTCGACACCTTGCATTCGCTCTTGCATAGTTAGTAGACTAGCTTCAAGCTCTTTAAGCCAATTTTGGTAATGCTCGGCATTTACTCTATTTTGTTCATTTTCCTCGATAAGCCATTCATACTTGTTATTGGGTACTCCAGGTACTTTAGGAGATTCGGGTGCAACAGAATGGCCCAGTCCTCTAGAATACCCAGGTCAATATCCCAAAACCTCCCTAAATATGGTTGTTGTTGCTTCCTCTATGCGATCATCTGGCTCTTTTGCATTCATCTTTTCAACCATCCGATTTCATTGAAAAATCAGACCCACCATTACCATCATTTTACTAACAACTTAACTTATATTAATTACACATGTACTTATGTGCATACACTAAATAAATCAGTAAGGCATGTACTGAATAAATGTAAAAATAATACTAGTGCAAGTAGGTGCTTAAAACAAAGGCATGCTCACATAATATTTTTCAATAGTTGGTGTGATAAATCTCCTATTTTTGCTTGACCAATGCGAGTCCTTATAGAAATCAATCAAATTCTTGTCCTTCTACTTGAACATCTCAATCACATTAGTATGATATTTGAAATATTGACTAATTGAAAAATTAAACAGCATATAGGACATGGAGTTATTGCAATACCTTTTGCTCCATTTGTACAACAAATGATGTCCTTTTGCTTGTGTGATTGACCATTTGTTTACTCCTATTTTTTTTGTTTTGTTTTGGCTGGAAATTTTTTGCAAGTTAAAATTAATTTTCAAAATCTCATAAGTTGTTATGAATGGATGTCAATACAAAAAAGTTGAATTTAAGATAGTTGTCATTTTGGGAAATTATATAGTAACATTTGTTAATGGTAGAATTTAACAGATTTTATTTTTCTATCTAATATTCATATATAATAAATTAAAGTTCATGTTATGAAATCTATTTTATACCAACTCATCACTTAATTTAACTAACTACATCCACCTAAATTGAGTTTTCAAATAAGCAATACAAATGTCTTTGGTCATAAATTTTGTTAAATGTTACTAATTATGAAATATTTAAAATATAACAAATTAAGTAGTATGATAGATATATACAGATCCAAGAAGCATTTGTTGACATACAAAATTTGTTTTCTTCCACATTAGGCTTTCATTAACTAAACTAAGATTGGGCTAAAAACATGTAGTAGTGATTTTTAAACAAATATTAAACCCCCCACAGAAATTTAGCTAGATAATATACACATATTTTTCATTATTATTGGTACCATATTTTGTGTCTTATAATTAATTTATAAGAACAAAACATATCATCCACTAATGGATACATGTCTAAACTACTACAACAATAGTTAAGCCTATATCCATATAATCCTACTTAAGTACTTTAGTGTATCTTTTCAGTTAATGCTACTTCCTACTCAACAGGTTATTTTCTCAAGCCATTCACAAATATATAGTTCTTACCTTGAATGAATCACTACCCCACCGATTGCGTAACCACTCCCAAACTGGCTGCTCTACCAACCGGCCACTTCCATTAGCTAGTGTCTCCTCATGTGTTGCAAAACTTTTGTATTTAAGATGTAGCCCTGAATGAAATGCATTATATGCACGGGATAGCTGGCTTGTGACTGTTCGCTGATGATTTTTTTTTGGTCCAATCCAAGACATAATCTTCCTATCAATTATTTACAAAAACCCATCAATCCCCAATTTTTGGAGACAATAAAATACAATTGCACCAATCTATCAACTCACTTTTTTTGCAGTTATTTCTGCTAAGTATCTACCAAAAACTCCCACAACTTATATCACTGCATTTAGCTCATAGATGGCTTCATTAATTTGCTTTACACTTTCAAATATAGTATGTTTTTTTATAACAAAACTAATACATAGGAAAATTATGTGCATATTACAGATTCAAATGACATACAACATTCATATATGGTGCCTCTAAAATCATACATGTTATTGAAATGATCTAAAGTTATATTACAAAACACTACAATCATATTAAACATTCAATATTAGAGCCATACTTGAACACTTGCAATAAGCTCATCTTTCTCATTTTCCTCGGCAACACTCTAGCTAACATGCCTCATTTCTACATAATGTTTCACGATCCATGTCACTCTAGTTGTGTATACCATTTATTGTTGCATGATGGATTTGTCTTCCCATTTTTGATTTCAAGTGGCATCTTCCCATACTTTCTCATCCTCTCAAATTTAGTACCTTTGGTTACACCCCTTCCACGTTTACTAGTATTTGGTCCTATACCAGGAACACAAACATTCAACTTTCAAATATATACATTTTTAATTCCTCAACCAGCACATTTCAATACTGAACTTACCATTGCCTTCTGTATTCACCTTTGCAAGAGTAGTAAAGGGATGCAAAGCTGATGTATGCAACTCATCTGGGGCTTCAATGGAATCATCACAATTCAGGTCAGGTTCATCTCTTAAAGTCCAACCTACTGGTTCAGAGGTGGGTTTCGTCCAATGGGCTGCAATGTTCCTCTCCTTGGTCTAGAAGTTCCTTGGCCTCTCCCTCCTTTTGTCTGACTCATTGCTATTGCATTATGGTACTTAAGAAACCAACTAAAGTCAATTCTCTAATATTCCAACTAATAGTTTTGTACTTTTAAGTAAGAAGACTTAAAAGGATTGAGGCCATTACCTAAACTTTGCTTCACTTGGTACTATGGAGCAAATGAAGCAAGTTAATGCACAACACTTTGGGAAATACTTAACACAATAGTTTTAGTGAATGAAGCAAAATGAAGCAAATGAAACAAGACAATGAACATCACTTTAGGAGGCAGGATAGGGGAAAGTACATGAAATTGTTGTCACCTACGATGGAAAGCAAAATAGTTTGGATACCAAGTGCTAAAGCTGGACAGAATGGTGATGTAACTCCTCAGATTTTTGGTGCATATTTTTCTCAAAGCAAGTCTAAAGTTAGACAGAATGGTGATGTTCCTCCTCATGTATGCAAGCAGAATTATGGAGGGTCGGCATGTGTATTGGTGCCAATCATCATAATCACACGTGTCTTTTATAAAAAAAGTTTATGTGTGCATATAGAAATGTCATTTTTTATGAGAAAAGATTTATACAATCATGAATTGGGTAATCATTGCACAATTACTTTGAAAAAAGTGAAGAAAACATGAGACCCATATGAAAAAAAATTAACTTTTAAATAGTATACCCCACTCATTTTCAAAGTGGTTATGCGGCGTTTATACACCTCACGGTTGCATGTAGTATTACTCTTTTTTTATATGGAGATAAATACTATATATCTTGGAGAGTTCATATCATCACGTGTATATCATCACATCACCTCCATATCCATCTATAATATATAATATATAGATATAAGTTTCAGGTATTGAATATAATCTTTGGAAAATAATGTATTTGTTATCGATAATTTCACATATTTCAGGATTTCATACAAATTTCAAAATTTGGGAACAAGTTTAAGTTTCTAAGTTTCAACATTAATTACTTAAAAAGATAAACTCTTTCCTGAAGTTAATTAAAAATTACTTAAAAGAGATAATGAACCCTTTCACTGGCCTAATTTCATCAATGACTTAAAAAAGATGAGTAATTACTACATATAATTAACTATTACACATTTTAAGCTATAGACTATAATTAATCACTTAATTACTTAATTAACTAACGTATTGTGAGGGGATAAACCTAGGGTGTAATGCATCCAGTTTGGTCCAGTTTTAGGACTATAATTTAATCACTTAAGTACTTAGTTACTTAAGTACTTAATTAATTAACCAACCCAATTCCACTGGTTTGAACCGGTCTGATCTGATTTACTAAATTTCTAATTTTTTTCTTACACTCCTAGATAAACCAGGCCTCGGGCCCAAGGTGGAACCCGGGTCAGCCCAGCTTGAGGAATATTTAGCCCAGCAACTAGGGCTGTAAATAAATCAGTCTACTCGAGAGCTCGTTCTATACTCGCTTGGTTAAACTTGAATCGAATTCGACTTGTGAAAAAAAAAACTCCCTCATGAAATCAGATACTCGTTCAATAATTAGTCTATAAAATTTAATAATTTTATATATTAGTATGTGGGATTCATGTAAAAATACATATATGTTATCATATTATGGGTACGCCAGGAAAAATCCGCAAGGACATCATGTCAGGTAAGTACAGCACGTGCGATGCACAATCTAGGTTAGGAGCCACGTACCATGAAATACCAACCAGTACTATCGGGCGAGCAACTTATGGACTAATTCATTTACAACCCTAGATATACTCTTTCTAACTAATATATATATATAGTAATTTTAGTCTCTTATGTTATAGGTAATTCCTGCCTTTTGTATCAAAGACTATCTCATTTATACCATCTCACATATATAGTAGTTGATGCAATACCTTTTAGCTAATTAAGCATTGTACTAACAATCATTGATTTGAAAAATTATTTTCAAATCACCGTTAGCTAATTAACTTATAGTATGATCAGATGATCACTAGCCTAAATCATCTTTCCAAACATCATTACTTTTGTGGATCAATATAGCACATTCCAAACATCAGCATGAACATGATATCCATATTATCAGGACAATAGGTTCCACCATCTCACCTAAAAAGAACATAACATTAGCAACATGATGTCCATATTTAATGAAATATGTGCTTCGAATTGGAAAATCCCTCCATAATCTATATTTGCAATTACTGAACCATTGTATTCATCTCTTCAAAATCTGAGTGAGTTAAGAATCACTACAGTACTACATGATCAACACATTTTACATATGAAGCATCACATGTACACAAATGCTATATTATTGGCTCTTCTTATAAATTGCCTCTCAAGTGTAAGAGGGTCATCTTGTAGCATAAGAACGTCCAAGGTCGATCCTCAGAAATCAAATTTATTTATTATGCAACTAACATTTCTCAACTAGAACCAAAGTAACTGTGAAAACAAATGGAAGTGTGCAAAACTGGGTTTAATTTTGCAACTTGAAACAAGAGATTGAAACTTAAACAATCAGAGCGTGTCTTGTATTGTATACTCAATTCAAAAAGGAGATGAAGTTGATAAACAAAGGTTTTTAACGAGTCTAATTAGAAATAAAAGTTTCTAGGTCTCAGGTCTCTTCTCAATACAAAGAGTAGTTATGGTTTTCAAATCCTTATGCTGAAATTTCTCAAGTACCAAATTAGTCAAAATGAGTTACTTTGATGATTTAGCAATGAAGGAACAATTAAAAAGGTTTAACTAAGTATTTTCTATTCCTTAAATCAACCCTTAATTCGATTCATGATCTCAGGTTCAAGGCACACACCATCCAAGCATCCAATGTGCATATATCAACAATAGATCAAGGAAACATGCATAAACCCTATCGGAAGCTTCAAAGGCAGATTAATAAAGGAAAACAATCAAAATATCAGCACATAGCAAACGAAATGAAAACCCTTGCCACTATTACATAAAGAAGATACCTTGACCTAGATTCTTGAGGATTACTCACCTATAATAGGCAAAAACCCTAGCATCAAGTTTAGAAAGGAAATCGCACACACAAAAATCCAAAAAATACTAAAGAAAAACTAAGTAATCAGAAACCCTAACACCCCTTGAAATTTGCCAAAATCCCCCTTTATATCCTCTAAGAAAATCTCTCTCATCTTTCGTCTCTTCCTCCAGTGCATCGCACGATCCATACTCCAACAAACTTCTCTCAAGTTTCTTCTCCAGTGCATCACACGATCCCTACAGTATCTGAAAGGCAAAAGCGTTTCATCAGAATGCTTCTCGAAATTTCTAAGTGTACCTGAGGGAGTTGCTGACACTTGAGTTTCCAGTACTGCTCCTTTGGGACCCCTGTAATGCAAGCAATTTGACAATCATAAGGGTTATTTTTATCCTCATTTCAAGCTTAGAAAAATAGTTATCAGATTGAAAATTCAGAGGACAATTCTCTTGAATGATGATGTTCAGCATGTTGACTTCTTGGACCTCTTCAACCTTTTGGGGCTGCCTGCATAGATTGAAAATGTTGAATGCTAAGGTCATATTTCCAAAACTCAACTTCAGCACTCCATTCCTATAATTTATTAAAGCATTTGAAGTGGCAAAAAATGGTCTTCCTAATATGATAGGTGCTTGATATATGAAATTTGTTGATAATTGCATATCAAGCACCACAAAATCCACATGGTAGTAGAATTTATCAACCTAAATTAGAACATCTTCCACCACTCCCCTAGGCGTTCTAATCAACCTATATTCTGCTAGTTATAGGGTAACTGAAGTAGACTTCAATTCTCCTAGGCCTAGTTTTTTATAAATAGAGAAAGGAAGTAGATTTACACTTGACCCAAAATCAAGCAATGCATGTCCTTTTTTTTTTTTTTTTTTTATCACCAATCATGCATGTTATAGTGGGTGATCTGGGGTCCTTAAATTTTGGGAGAATGTTGCTTTGTATTATAGCTCTAACCTGTTTAGTTAAATATGCCTTCTTTTTAACACTCAAGTTTCTCTTAATAGTGCACAAATCTTTAAGAAATTTTGTATTAGTGGAGATTTTCTAGATGACATCTAATAATGGTATGTTAATTCTCACTTGTTTGAAAATTTCTAAAATTTCAGCACTATTTCTATCCTTATGCAAAGAAACTATTCTATATGGAAAAGGTGAAAGTGGTGAGTGTTTTACCTGTTGCTCAATTGAAATTTCAAGGTTAGAATCCTTGCCACTACTGGCTGGTTCAGAGATAGGGTCTACTAGAATTTTTCCACTCTTGAGGGTGGTTATAGCCTTCACTGGTTCCAGGGATGATTCCTCAGTCCCATATTTGAGGATTTGGTTGTGACTAGGTAGAGAATTTTCCTTTCTCCTCAATGCTTAGAGTGGTGGTCAGCTTGATAATTGCCCCTCTCAACTCATTAATGGTCTGAAAGTTCTGTGTGTTGATGGTGGCTTGCCCTTGCATAATTTGTTGGAGATTTGCTGCCATTTGGTGTACTGTGTCCTGCAAATTCCTCCTCTGTCCATAAAAGGGTGTTGTACTTTACTTGAACTGGACACTATTTGAGATGAAACTGGGGTAGGTAATGCAGGTTGACTTGATTGGTCATTTCTCCAACTGAAGTTGGGATGGTTTCTCCAATTTGAGTTGTATGTATTCAAGAAAGGACATGCAATAGGTTTAGAAATTATGTTGATAGAATTATTTTGATTCCACAGAATTTCTTTAAAAGTAGGGATGGTTGGGCAATCACTAGTTTAGTACCCTTCATCGTCACATATATTGCATTTTTCTATTGGTCTTTGAACAACCTGGACATCATTCACTTTCCTAACATTAATAATGTCCATTTTTTTTTAAAATTAAAGACAACCCAGCATGCAAGTCATCAACTTCCTTCAAGTTATATTTGCCCCCCGTCCCCCCCCCCCCCTCTCCTAGAAACTTTAAGAGAATCAAATTTTCCATAAATGTCAGATACATCCTAGGACTGAGCATTTTCAGAAAGATAGTCAAAGTATTCAAAGGCCTCCTCTAGCTCTTTATTGAAAAATTACCCACAAACCTTCATACCCATGACGAGGGCAGACACTTAACAGGTCTTTAAACCTCTCCCAACACTGATAAAATGTTTCAATGTCCTTTTGAGCAAAATTCATGATTTGCCTCTTCAGTGCATTAATTTTATGCCTAGAGAAAAGTTTTTTAGGAATTTAGTTTGCATTTCTTGCCAAGTTGCTATGGACCTAGGCCTAAGTAAGTTTAACCAGGTCTTGGCCTTGTCCTTCAACGAGAAAGGAAAAAGTTTAAGCCTAATTACCTTTTCAGTGCATGCCCTGTCCATAAAGGTAGAACATCCTCCTCAAATTCTTTAATGTGCAGGTAGGAATTTTTTGATTCCATCCCATGAAAATGGGGAATCAGTGGAATCATCCCAGGTTTGAAGTTGAAATTGTTAACATTGAGGGGTTGGATTATGCATGAGAGGGAACTAGTCCTAATAGGTTGTAAATAGTCCCTAAGAGTTCTGTTGTTATTCACCACCTCTCTCTTCATGTACTTCTTCAGCTATGGTTATAAAACTCTTGGATGATGACTTAAAGGTGATGGATTCAGGGTCTAAATATTCAAAACAGTTATGTTTTGACTAACCTAGCAGTGTGATCCCTGTCCCAAATAGACATGCAATCTCACATCCACACTCCCCAAACACCAATTAATCACTAAGTTAACAGGAATGCAAACGTACAATTAGTCTTTAAGCACCAAACAGTAGCTAATATGAACAAAATAGAATAAAAAAAAACAAAAGAAAGCTTTGAGTTAGAACTCACAACAGTGTGAAAAGGTTCACACGAAATCACCCATTGCTTAGTTGAAACAAATGCTAGTTCAACAAACCATTGGTCCTTGGTAATGGCTTTTCTTATAAATTGCCTCTCAAGTGTAAGATGGTCGTCTTGCAACATAAGAAAATCCAAGGTCCATCCTCAGGAATCAAATTTATTTATTATGCGACTAACATTTCTCAACTAGAACCAAAGTAACTGAGAAAATAAATGGAAGTGTGCAAAACTGGGTTTAACTTTGCAACTTGAAACAAGAGATTGAAACTTAAACAATTAGAGCGTGCTTGTATTGTATACTCAATTTAAAAAGGAGATGAAGTTTATAATAACGGTTTTTAACAAGTCTGATTAGAAATAAAAGTTTCTGAGTCTTGGGTCTCTTTTTAATACAAAGAGTAATTAGGGTTTCAAATCCTTATGCCGAAATTTCTTAAGTACCAAATTAGTCAAGATGAGGTACTTGGAAGATTTAGAAATGAAGGAACAATTAAAAAAAGTTTAACGTATTTTCTAGTCCTTAAATCAACCCTTCATTCGATTCATGATCTCGGGTTCAAGGCACACACCATCCAAGCATTCAATGTGAATATATCAACAATAGGTCAAGGAAACATGCATAAACCCTATCGGAAGCTTCATAAGCAGATTAATAAAGGAAAGAATCCAAATATCAGCATATAGCAAAGGAAGTGAAAACCCTAGCCACTATTACATAAAAAAGATCATTTGACCTAGATTCTTGAGGATTACTCACCCATAATATGTGAAAACCCTAGCATCAAGTTTAGAAAGGAAATCGCACACACAAAAATCCAAAAAATACCAAAGAAAAACTAAGTAATCAAAAACCCTAACACCCATTGACAGTTGCCAAAATCCCCCTTTATAGATTTAAGAAAATCTCTCTCCTTTTTCGTCTATTCCTCTAGTGCATCACATGATCCATACTCCAACAAACTTCTCTCAAGTTTCTCCTCCAGTTCATCGCACGATCCCTACGACACCTGAGAGGCAAAAGTGTTTCATTAGAATGCTTCTTGAAATTTCTAAGTGTACCTAAATGTGTCCGTGTTTAGAAAGTGTGCTTTGGACCAAAATGTCCCTCAACAGAATGCAAATACGAGCTGCATCCCTTAATGCCTTAACCGACACATGGTTTCCTTTAAAATGCTAATGTAGGACAACATACATTAAAATAATGCAATTTACATAACATTTTTCACATCTCATCAATTACTGAACAATTTGCTCCATCCGAGTAGTAGTTTACAACACAATTTGTACAATAAAGTAATCAACTAAAAAATATTTCCTCCCATACTTTGACTTGTTACAGTTGTTGTCTAAATGACTAACACAAGAGGGGGGGTGAATTGAGTTGTATTTAAAAAAAAAATAACAGTTATAAATCAAATATATAATATAAAATATAAACAAAATATGAAACACCAATAAATATAAAAAGTAAGAGTAAGAGAGAAGCAAACTCAGTATGTTAACGAGGTTCGGCTCCACTGCCTACGTCCTCGCCTCAAACTACCCCTTGAGGATCCCCGAATTCACTATTCAATCTCCTTTAGGTGGAGATAGAAACCTATTACACCTTTGAACAACACCGCTACAAAAGATCTATGTAGAACACCCTCTACACTTGCAATCACTTTACACGTGGTGATTCAACTATTCCCTGTGTAGAACACTTTCTACATGCACAAGAGTTATACACACCCTTTTACTGATACAAGAATTGATAGTGGGTAGGCTATCTGAAAACACTCCTCAATGAGTGAAATAAAAATAATACAGCACAAACTATATCTCTCAAAATGAACAAGGGTTAAGACTCAATGCTTAAAGAAGAGAGAATGAAAGTTTTGAATGAATGTTGTATGCTCTTAGTGTTGTAAATGTGAAACTCTCAAATGATCTATTTATAGGCATATGAGACTTCATATTCAAATTTAAAAAGATTCACATGTCAAAGATATTATCATTCACTTTTCAAAAATTTCAAACCTAATCTTTTTACTTTTTGCATGTGACAAAAGAAGTACATTTTACTTTTCAAAATTTTTAAATAAAGACATTTACCTTTTGCATAAGTCAAGAAAAACATCCACCAATTTTGAAAATATTCAAATAAAACATGCACATGTGAAAGATGACAATCAATCATTTTAATATTTTCAAAATTTAAACCATTAATCATGTCATGCACATGTGAAAGATGACAATCAATCATCTTTCAAAATTTTCAAATTTAATTTTCAAAATATTCATGCACATGTGGAAAATGTATTTTAATGCTTTATGATAAAATATTAATTTTGAACCTTAATCCTAATTTTGAAATTTTAAGAGATTTACAACATTATTCTATGACTTTAATGTGAACTTGTTCCTTTATTGCTCATGCTTGGTTCCTTGATGTGCTTGATTCTATTGTGTGAATAATTTGAGTTTGAGACTCCTTTATTCTTTGAATTCATTTGTTATCATCAAAATCCATGTGTAGATTTACACGAAACTTGAAATCTTGGATTTAACAATCTCCCCCTTTTTATGATGACAAATACTTGATAGAACCTTAAGCCTGTATTAATACTTAAACTCCCCCTGAGAATGTGCGTTAGTTTTTTAAGCAAAAATATAAATATAATTCCAAGCATATATAACAAGTTTAGCAATTTAAACAATGTTAAAGTTCTAGTCTAAAACTTCTCCCCCTTTTAACATCATTAAAAAGGATCGACAGCAAGTAAATAGACTGAAGAAAATGATGCGTTAATAGACACTGTAGATAGTTGAATAATTGGAACCAGCCGTGCCCAACAAAACCCGCAAAGGCTGGAGGCCTAGCACTGGCAATTCGGTACGGATTGAGATTTTGTAAAGAGTTAAATAATTGGAACCACCCGTGCCCAACAAAACCTGTAAAGGCTGGAGGCCTAACTCTGGCAATTTGGTGTAGAGATTTGATCCGCTTGATGTTGTTGAAAAATAAGATATTATCAGGATTTGTAAGCTTGTCTTATTCTTATTTCCATTTCTATAAGAGTAATCCTTAGTTTTATCTATTTCGCATGAAATTTTATTCTCATCTTTACAATTTGTTTGCATTCTCATTCTACAATTTTTCAGTGGCTCGTCGATTTCCCTTCATTACTTCTCTTGATCAAGATTTGAGGTATTCTTCACCCCAGTCTCAATCTATTTCTACATCTGTCGTGGGTGCCATGAAACAATAAGAGATTGATTTGGCTAATAAATCAGATCAAGATGCTATTTACGAGCTTGTGGGTCTCGAAACTCGATACTCATCATCCATCGTCGCGTTTTCTGCTCGGTTGCAGTCCAAAACTCGCATAATTGAGAAGCTTAGCGAGATTGTCTCTGTACTTCAACGACTTGTTTATGAGTCAAATAAAAAAATAGTAGAGTTAAAGCAACAGAATAAGGGTTTGAAATCTTTGTTTGCCTCTTCATTTTGATTGCCTAATCCTTTAGACAAGGATGACATGATGATTTATGAGGAGCAAATGCATTTGAATGATGAGGCTAAACGTCTCAAGTTTCTGTAAGTCATTTGAGATAATGAAATAAAAGTATCTAGCAGATATTCATGACATGCATCATTCCTATTTCTCTTCTAATCATGCATAGTCTATCTTCTAGTAGGGGTTTTGTTAAAATGTCTGCCAATTGATCATGTGTACTAGTGAATTCTAATATAATATCGCCCTTCTGCACATGATCTCTAAGAAAATGATATCTAATTTCAATATGTTTGGTCCGAGAATGTTGTATTGGATTCTTTGAAAGATTTATAGCACTTGTATTATCACAGTTGATTGGAATATGATTGTACATAAGTTTAAAATCCTTAAGTTGTTGCTTCATGTAAAGAACTTAAGCACAACAACTACCTGCAGCAACATATTCTGCCTCAGCAGTAGATAGTGCATCAGAATTTTGTTTTTTACTAAACCAGGAAACTAGTGCATGACCTAAGAAATGACATGCTCCACTAGTACTTTTTCGATCTATTTTACAGCCAGCATAATCTGCATCTGTGTAGCTAATTAGATCAAAAGATGTGTGTTTAGGGTACCATAACCCTAAGTTAATTGTACCACTAAGATATCTAAGAATGCGCTTAACTGCAATTAAATGTGATTCTTTTGGAGATGATTGAAAGCGTGCACATAAGCATACACTAAACATAATATCTGGTCTACTGGCTGTCAAATATAATAAGCTACCAATTATACCTCGATATACCTTCAAGTCAACTAGTTTACCAGATTCATCTTTATCAAGTTTAGTGGATGGGCTCATTGGTGTTCTAGTTTCCTTAGCACTTTCCATCCCAAACTTTTTCAGCAATTCCTTAATATATTTCGATTGATTGATGAATGTCCCACTTTTTGCTTGCTTAATTTGCAATCCGAGAAAGAATGTAAACTCTTTTGTCATGCTCATTTCAAATTCTTCCTGCATAGTCTTAGCAAAAACTTAGCGCATATTTTCATTTAGTAGCACCGAATATTATATCATCAACATAAATCTGAATCAAAAGAATATCATCATTTTTATATTTAATGAAAAGAGTTGTATCAAATTTTCCTCTTGAAAAGCCTTTTTCAATCAAGAAACCACTAAATCTCTCGTACCACGCTCTAGGAGCTTGTTTGAGTCCATATAGTACTTTTGTGAGTTTGAAAACATGATTTGGAGAAATGTGATTTTCAAAACCTGGAGGTTGCTCAACATATACCTCTTCATTTATAAAACCGTTTAAGAAAGCACTTTTAACATCCATTTGAAAAAGTTTGAAATTTTTATAACAAGCATATTTAAGTAGCATTCGAATAACTTCTAATCTCGCGACTGGTGCATATATCTCATCATAATCGATTCCTTCTTCTTGATTGAAACCTTGAGCTACAAGTCGAGCCTTATTTCTAGTAATGACTCCGGACTCATCTTTCTTGTTTCTAAAAACCCATTTTGTTCCAATAATAGTATAATTTTTGGGTCTAGGAACAAGTGTCCAAACATCATTTCTTTTAAATTGATTAAGCTCTTCTTGCATAGTTAGAATCTAAAATTCATCAAGAAGTGCTTCATCAATATTTTTAGGTTCAATCTGAGATAGAAAAGCAGTATGATTGCAAATATTTCTAAGAGATGATCGAGTGCTTACACCTCATGAAGGTTCTTCCAGAATTTGTTCCACTGGATGATCTTTCATAAATTTCCACTGTTTGGTTGCATCTTGTATTAAATTTTCATGATCTTTCCTGATGTCTCCATGTTGGACTTCCTCTATTGTGTTCTCTTTTTTGAGATTGAGACTTTCCGTATTATTTATACCTCCTGTATCTTCATCAATAGATTTCTTAGAGAGTAGAGAATTAGATTCATCAAATACTACATGCATAGATTCTTGTACAGTTAAAGTTTTTTTATTGAATACTCTATAAGTTTTACTATTAGTAGAATACCCGAAAAAGATACTTTCATCAGATTTTGCATCAAACTTGCCTAAATTATCCCTATCATTTAAAATAAAACATTTGCATCCAAATACATGAAAGTAACCAATATTGAATTTTTTCTCATTCCAAAGCTCATAGGGGGTTTTATCTAATTTGGACCTTAGCATAACTCTATTTATAACAAAACATGCAGTACTTACCACTTCGGCCCAAAAATAACTAGGCAAGTTGTTCTCATTGAGCATTGTTCTTGCCATCTCTTGAAGAGTTCTATTTTTCCTCTCTACTACTCCATTTTGTTGAGGAGTTCGAGGAGCAGAAAAATTATGCACAAAACCATTTTCATCACAAAATGTTTCAATATTTTTATTAGCAAACTCTTTTTCCCTATCACTTCGGATACTTGAAATAGTATAACCCTTTTCATTTTGAATTCTCTTGCATAACTTGGTAAATGTATTATGTGCCTCATTTTTATGACCAAGAAAGATGACCCAAGTATATTTAGAGAAATCATCAACAATAACAAATGCATAATATTTTTCTCCTAAACTTGCAACTCTATTTGGTTCAAAAAGATCCATGTGTATCAGTTGCAGTGGTCTAGTAGTGAAAATATGTTTCTTGGTTTTAAAAGAAGTTTTTGTTTATTTACCAAATTGGCATGCGTCACAAATTTTGTCTTTAAGAAAATTTGTCTTTGGTAAACCTCTCACAAGATCATTTTTTGAAAATTTGGAAATAAGTTCCATATTAGTATGACCTAGTCTTCTATGCTATAACCAATTAGTTTCATTTTGAGCTGAAAAATAAATAACATCTTGTGAGATAATTTTTTCAAAATCGATTGTATAAACATTGTTGCTTCTAAAAGTAATAAAACAAATATTACAATCATGATCATTCAAAATAATGCACTTATCCATTTTGAAAGTAACTGTAAATCCTTTATCACATAATTGACTTATGCTCAAAAGATTATGTTTTAAACCTTCAACAAGTAGAACATCTTCAATTATGAGAGAAGACTCATTACCAATTTTACCTATTCCCACGATCTTCCCTTTCGAGTTGTCTCCAAATGTCACGTGTCCTTCTTCTTTAGATCTAAGATCAAAGAACTTAGTCTTGTCTCCCATCATGTGTCTTAAACATCCACTATCTAAAAACCATTTATTTTTGTTTGTGGAGGACTTCATGCACACCTATAAAAACAATTAAAATGATTTTTCTTGGTACTCAAGTTCTTTGGGTCCTTTATTTATTAGTATTAGAAGAAACAAATTTTTTAGGTACCCATATGGCCCTAATAGTTATTATATGTTTTCTTTTAATAGGACAAGCATGATAATTATGACCATTTCTATTACAAAAATTACAAATACCATGTGACATATATGAAGAACTTGAGTGATTATAATAGTATCATTTTTTAACAAAATTATTTTTATGAAAAAAATTTTGAATATTGGACTTTGATGTAGAAGGATTATCAAAAAAGTTTTTATAAGGTTTGTATTTTTGTTTTGGCATATATCCCAAGCCTACCTTGTCAAAAACACATCTTTGACTACCGAGAAATTTTTCAAAATTTCTTTTTCCATTCGTAAAGTTTTCAATAATATTTTCTAAATCAGTTTTCTTTTTCTTCAATTCAAGATTTTCATCTTTCAAAACAATACTTTCTTTTCTTAAAATATCAATTTCGTTTGTTAAAGAAGAATTTTTCTTTTTCAAAGCAATATACTTGAGACCCAATTTTTCAAATTCCTCATATACCTCTTCTAAAACATTTTGTAATTTTTCATATGAAAGATCTTTAATATTATCAAGATTTATTACCTCAATGTCATCTTTAACCATAAGACAAAAATTTGCTGATTATTCATTGCTTGATTCACTATCTGAGCTACTTGAATCATCATCCCATATAACTTTCATTACTTTTTTGCCTTTGTTTCGATCTTTCTTTAGCAGAGGATAATCTGACTTGATATGACCAGGCTTATTGCATTTATAACAAATTAAAGTGTCATTTTTACCTGAATCTTTCTTGGAAAACTTTTTGAAGGATTTTTTTGGAGGAGTTTTATTTTTCTTTAAGAACTTCTGAATTTTTCTTGTTATCATCGCAACTTCTTCATTTTTGTCGTCATTTTCCTCATCTTCATCACTTTCACTTTCACTTTCACTTTCATGTGGAATAGCTTTAAGTGCCAAGTTCTTCTTTGGCTTTCCTTCTTCTTCTCTCCTCTTTTCAATGTGTACTCATGGGTGATAAGTGACCCGATGAGTTCATTCACTTCGAATTTCTTGAGGTCTCTAGTTTCAAGAATCGCTGTCACTTTGATTCCCAACGTTTTGGTAAAGAGTTGAGAATTTTTCTCACTATCTCCACTTTGGAATAAATTTTGTCAAGAGCTGTCAAGCTATTTATGATGTTAGTAAAACGAGTGTACATACTAGAAATAGATTCATCATCATTCATCTTAAATATTTCATATTCATGAGTAAGAATATAAATTTTTGATTCCTTAACTTGAGAAGTTCCTTCATAAATAACTTCCAAGTTATCCCAAATTTTCTTTGCTGTAGCGCAAGTCATTACTCTATTAAATTCATTACCATTGAGAGCATTATATAATAAATTTATAGCAGTTAAATTCAAAGTATAAAATCTATCATCTTCACGATCAAATTCTTCTTCTTCCTTTTTGACCTTTACTCCATCAACCACTTTTGTTGGAATGTAAGGTCCATTTACAATACATTTCCAGATTTCTCGACCTTGAGTCTGAATGAATATTCTCATTCTAACTTTCCAAAATGAGTAATTGTCTCTGCAAAAGAGTGGAGGCTGACTGCTAGATTGACCTTCACCAAATGAAGCTGCAATGTTAGCCATAAGATCTTAACTCAAAAAATAGTTAATCTTATAACAGAGCTCTAACTCTGATACCAATTGTTGTCCAGATGACTAACACAAAATGGGGGGTGAATTGAGTTGTATTTAAAAAAAAATAACAGTTATAAATCAAATATACAATATAAAATATAAACAAAATATGAAACAGCAATAAATATAAAAAGTAAGGGTAAGAGAGAAGCAAACTCAGTATGTTAACGAGGTTCGGCCCCACTGCCTACGTCCTCGCCTCAAGCTACCCCTTGAGGATCCCCGAATTCACTATTCAATCTCTTTCAGGTGGAGATAGAAACCTAATACACCTTTGAACAACACCGCTACAAAGGATCCATGTAGAACACCCTCTACACTTGCAATCACTTTACACGTGGTAATTCAACTATTCCCTGTGTAGAACACTTTCTACACGCACAAGGGTTATACACACCCTTTTACTGATACAAAAATTGATAGTGGGTAGATTATCAGAAAACACTCCTCAATTAATGAAATAAAAACAATACAGCACAAACTATATCTCTCAAAATGAACAAGGGTTAACGCTCAATGCTTAGAGAAGAGAGAATGAAAGTTTTGAATGAATGTTGTATGCTCTTAGTGTTGTAAATGTGAAACTCTCAAATGATCTATTTATAGGCATATGAGACTTCATATTCAAATTTAAAAAGATTCACATGTCAAAGATATCATCATTCACTTTTCAAAAATTTCAAACCTAATCTTTTTACTTTTTGCATGTGACAAAAGGAGCACACTTTATTTTTCAAAAATTTCAAATCTAATATTTTACTTTTTACATATGACAAAAGGAGCACACTTTACTTTTCAAAATTTTCAAATAAAGACATCTACTTTTTGTATAAGTCAAGAAAAACATCCACCAATTTTGAAAATATTCAAATAAAACATGTACATGTGAAAGATGACAATCAATCATCTTAATATTTTCAAAGTTCAAACCTTTAATCATGTCATGCACATGTGAAAAATGACAATCAATCATCTTTCAAAATTTTCAAATTTAATTTTCAAAATATTCATGCACATGTAGAAAATATATTTTAATGTTTTATGATAAAATATTAATTTTGAGCCTTAATCCTAATTTTGAATTTTTAAGAGATTTACAATATTACTCTATGACTTTAATGTGAATTTGTTCCTTTCTTACTTATACTTGGTTCCTTGATGTGCTTGATTCTATTTTGTGGACAACTTGAGATTGAGACTCTTTTATTCTTTGAATTCATTTATTATCATCAAAATCTATGTGTAGATTTACACGAAACTTGAAACCTTGGGTTCAGCAATAGTGAACTTCTTTATCTCAAGTTTCAAACCACTAAAAGTGATGCGGAGGCACTACTAACGCCCAGTCACAACAAGGGAAAGCCTTATAGAAATTACAAATTTGTGGTAATGGACCAGCTTGCTTTTTGCTTCTTTCGATAAACCAACAATATATAACACGCTTATGCCAGATTGAACTCACCTATAAAAACTGCATGATGTTAGCCACACGCAATAATGCTATTACATTCATAAACATGACAAATAGTATATATACATATGCACATTCAAGTTCTTTCTCCAAGCATCAATACAACATATATAAGTATCAAGATATATATATATATATATGGCAATGAGGAGCGAAGAGATCAAATAGCATGCAGTTGGATACATGTAGTTAGATATATAGCACACAAGCTGCCCTCAGTCACCTATAAATTGGAAAAAAAAAATGAAAAGTTATGTAAGAAAAATTTATGGCTACTATTTTAAATAATTGAATTAAATAGTAGTGAGTGAGCACTGACTTAAACTTAGCGAAATGAATGCATACCATCCTCAAATGGGGTCCCAAAATTAGATTCAAGATCTTCACTACTACTAGTGTCGTCATCATTGTTTCTCTATATATCATCATCAATGAAGTCTTCATCATCGAGAAGAGACATTAGATCTTGTAATATTGTATTAGAAGCAACATGGATTAGTTCTACGTCAGACCTATACAAGGGAGCTCAGGTGCCATTACCATTATATTCAGGGTCGACTTCTGTGTATGAGGATTAGTTTTCTTGGAAAGCAGCTAATTCCATATTCTAATCTACATCGTTGTCATCATCGTCGTCATCATCATCATCATCATCATTTACCAATGGTATGGTTGGAACATCATACATGTTCCTGTTGGTCACCCTTTGTACAAAGAACCAATTACCATGTCTATAATTGTCTTTAAGGTAAAACACTTGGCATGCTTGACAGACAAGGACAAATGGCTCATCCCTATACCATTTTTGGGAAGTGTTGACAGTAGTTATGTGATCCCCAACTACTATTCCTCTCCTTATATCACCGACATCAAACCATTCACATTTAAACAAATATACATGACACTAACCCATATAATGCAATTGCAATATATCATTTAAGACACCATAGAAATAAATGGGTATTGAATTGTGTTCCCCGATAACAACCCCGCTATTCTAGGTTCGGCGATATTCTCCGCGATGTAGTCTGTGGAATCTTGTCCCATTCATGATGCACATAGAAAATGAAGCAACCCATGGGTCTGGTCCACAAGTGAGTGTATAGATGTCATCAGATACGTCTTCAGAATTTGCTAAACGGAGTTCTTGAATTTGTCAAGTGAATGAACTAAAAGGTTAGATATATCATTAACTGAGCTAGTTCGAGATAAGAAGTAAATATACATTATTCAAAAAACTTACACGTTTGTGAAAGCAAGTTGGGAATTCGTTTTGATGTCTGCGCTTTACATTGACTAGAGGAGCATCTTTGATCTTTATATAGTGCTCACTAGGAATCCAAACAAACAAAATTTAGGTTGTTCTGACCATATTCAAGTCCAATTATATTATCAAGCAGATGTATTTGGGCAAAAAACAAAAAAAACAAAAAAATTACTTGCTTGACGTACTGACTAATCTCTACACAATTATTCAGCATGTACCACGTTGCCTTTGCCAATAGAGTCTGATCCAATCAATGAGAGGAAGGGGAGCCCAAAGGACGTACCTTTTGTGAGAAAATAGAGAAGTCATTTCCACTTTCAGCATCTTTATTTATATCACTGTTTCGTTCCTCCTAATTATATATTTTCTCAACAACATAGATATACAAAGAGCAGAATGTCAAGCATTCATTATGAACATAGGCATTAGCAATTGAGCTTTCCAGACGAGCTTTATTTCTAACATTCCGCTTCAAAATTTTCAAATATTGATCAAAATGATACATCCACCTATATTGAACTAGGCTCGCAAGAAAGGTCTTGTGGGGTAAATGGATAACAAAGTGTACCATTATATCAAAGAAGCTAGATGGAAACATCATTTCAAACTTGTAGAAGATGACTACAATGTCATATTGTAGTGGCTTCAATACTTCCAACTTCAACGTTAGTATGTACAAAGCCTTGAAGAAGAAACTTAACTCGGTCAATGCAAGTCGTATATTAGGTTGAAAAACACCAATTACAATTGGAAGTAATCTTTGCATGAAGACATGACAGTTATGAATTTTCAATTCTGAGATATTTTTATCACCAGGTGAAACACATCTAGAAATATTCGAGGCAAATCCATCCGAAACTTAACAGTTGTGAGCCATTCACTGAAATGTCTCCACTGATCAAAATCCAGGGTGTAGGAGCCAAGTACCGTGAAGTACCCACTAGATGTAGGTTGTAGATGTAATTCCCTCCTTATCCCAAGATCTTCCAAGTCCTTACGTGCATTAACAGTGTATCTATTTTTCCTTGAATATCCATCAAAGTTCCTAATACATTATCGCAAATGTATTTTTCAATGTGCATTACGTTGAGATTATGTTGTAAAGGCAATGTTGATCAGTATGGCAATTCAAAGAAAATACTTTTTTTAGCCCAATTCAGATCAGCTAGTTAGCATTTTCTTTATGAACACTTTTGCTGAATTCCACATTACCAACATGCAGTAGTTGCTTGAGGACAATAGAAGCACTAAGTTCTGGAGGAGGCATTTGTTGATCCTCTTTTCCATTGAATACAACATTTTTCCTTTTCCAAGGGTGAGTTGATGGTAAGTAGTGACGATGGCCCATGTAACAATATTTTCTACCATGTTTCAACCACGTGAAATCTGTATCCTCATTGTATAACGGGCAAGCCATCTTTCCTTTTATGCTCCACCCAGAAAGGTTGGCATATGCAGGAAAATCATTAATAGTCCACAGGAGTGCAGCATGTAAGCGAAAGTGTTCAGAAGTTGATGCATCATAGCTAACTATACCATCCTCGCATAGCTCTGTTAGTTCATTCACTAAGGGTTATAAATAAATATCGATGTCATTTCCTAGTGTTTTGGGGCCAGGAATGAGCAAGGTTAGCATTAAGTACAGTTCTTCCATGCATAACCAAGCAAGTTATATGGCACGAGTATGACTAGTCATATGTTATAAGGCTTACTCATATTATTAAATGGATTAAACTCATCATTAGCTAGCCCCAGTTGGACATTACGAGTGTCTTGGGTGAACCAAGTGTGGTGCCTATCAAATTGTGTCCACATCATAGAATCAATAGAATGCCTTAAAGTACTATGGTCCTTAACTCATTTTTCTCTATGCCATTTCATGGTCTTTTCTATATTCTTTGACATAAATAGTCATTGCAACTTTGGTTTCAGAGAAATGTATCGCAATACCTTCTGAGGAATCTTCTATTTTTTTTCTTGTTGTTGACACCCATCTTGGCTCCTTACATTTAGAACAAGCTTCTTTATCTGCATCATGTTTCCAAAATAGCATGCAGTCATTTGGGCAGGCATTTATCTTCACATAAGTAAAACCCAAACCACGTTCTAAGTGTCGGGCCTCATTGTACAAGTTAGGTATCTGAATATATGGAAAAACAATCTTTAACAATTGTAAAACTTTGTTAAATGACTTGATAGTCTACCCACCAACAATTTTGATATGAAGCAACTTGACTATAAATGAGAGTTTCAAAAACTTCTCACAACTTGGATAAAGTGGACGTCTTGCATCATCAAACAATTGTATAAAAATTTTCGATTGCCAATCACTAATGGTAGGCTCTGAAATACTAACATGTTTGTTGGATGCATGGTCAAAGAATGATGCAGCCCGAGTGCCTCTAGCATCTCATCCATATATTCAATGAAATTATGAGATTCATTAGCAATATCGTCATCACCGTCTGGCGAATGGGGACTCCAACTGTCACCCTCCCCATAGAATATCCAATGTGTATAAGTATGATCAATACTTATCGTGAATAGATGATCTTCAACTTCATTGAATGATAGGAATATGTTACTATGACATCTTCAACATGGACACCTAATGGTAGGTTGTCTAGGTGCATGAATTTTTGCCATCATAAGGAGATTATTAATCCCTTCACACCATATTCACATGAAGTAAACCTGTTTGGCACTTGCATCCAATTATTATCCATTTTTTAGCTCAATCGACTAAGGGATATGAATGAAACCTTAAGCAAATCAATAAATAATTTTTTTATGTTGGTAAAATGATAAGTTAAACAATACAAGAACAAAGAAAATAATGGTTTCAAACACATGTCATGGACACCTTTTTTTACGTCACTAATTCTAATTTGTATATGCCTCTAACATGCCAAAAACATATAAGAAGCATCGAACCTGATAAGTTCTATGTTAGGAGGATTTTAAACAATGGCCAAGTCTCTCAATTGAACATTCCAACAGAGCAATAGTTCTATGATATGTCACGTGGTAAAATCATGACCACAACTTTCTCTAACATGTTAGGCTTTGTAGGTATACTCTTCTAGAATATACCATGAGCAAAAGACATGACCAGTAAGAAAATAGTAAATTTGGGTTATATTGAAGTCTATACAAAAACTTGATGATCAACTAGCTAATAACAACCACCCCTTCCCAATATAATCAATTCATGACAAGTCATCTAGGATACATACAATTCATATGATATAAGCTTAAACTAATAGAAATAAATATATTTTATTATTTATTTAATATCTTAACATCTATCCTCACGTGGGCTAGACTTTTCCTCAATGAGTATAGCACAATAAATGCATATGAAGTATTTAAATAAATATAAAATGTAGAGTTAGGTTTCGAACTTAAAACCTTTGCTCTAATATCTTGTGAAGAATATACTTCCACCCCATATATTGCTGTCAGAAGCAATATATGGGGTGGTATTTCTTTTATAGATTTTTCTAATTGTTCTAGAGTAACTAAAAATAGATTCTTTAACCATAAAAAATTTAGTTAAGATATAGGATACCTATCTAGAAGTTTTCGCAATTGAAAGGGTAGGAAGGTTAATTAATTCACCGAACATTCCATTTTTTATTTATGTTATATTGTTCTTTGTTATTATATCTACGCTCTTCTGCATGTAGATCTACCCTTGGCCCCTTGGAGCCTAGCTAGGGTCTATAACAATATTGTTAAGATTGCATGCTGATCACTCTTCTTGGTTTTTGGCAAGAATATTCACATCATCAAGTCGAAGCTAGCTCGGTTTATTACACACACACATATTATATGTATATATATTTATATGGAGAGGTTGTGTCATGTGTGCAAAAGTTTAATATTTTTGGATCATATTTAAGACGCTTTGATGAAACTGAATAACCTTTTACCCACATAGTTTGCTGTGTTAAGGATATCGTATCTAGTCTTACATCATTATAAGCTTCGGAACAGACGCAGCAATTCTCCACGCCCATGGTACGAAGTGAGAACAAACAATAAAATACGAGGATATGCATCTCAATCCAAGAACATAGTGTCCCAACATGAACTTCAACATCCTTAAACATCAGGTTAAAATACTATCAAGTACAGTAGTTCCACAAGTTTAAGACACAGAGGTTATTGTTTAATCCCAATTACCACTACTAGACAAAAGACTTAAAACCTGTAAAAATATAACCTGCTTTTCATGCTTTTTCCATCTATATATAGCACGTTTATACTTACTGCGCCGCATATTCTTGAGACCTCCAACCTGCTGCATTGTACTGATCATACTGTTCATTTTTTAATCTGTCTTTGATTTGATCTTAGCTTTCTTCTTAATGGAGCTTAATATTTTTAAAGTGTACGAGTTGATGGATGTCGAAGGGACCACATCTATATCCTGTTTTAGAGAGACATTGTGCTCCAATATATATAAGTTGTGGTCCATCCCATCTCTTTGCAGCCATCCCGGCCATTTGTTGGCATTTAATTATACCATTAATTACTGGGAATTAGCGGAGAATCAGAGGGAATTGTGGGCATCCTTAAACTGTTGTTCCCTTTGAAATTTGTCGCTCATGAGAGTAATATTGGATTATCCTAGAGTTTCTGTTTAAACAAGCATCATGATATATATATATATATATATATATATAGATGATGATCATGTACAAACAAACGTGATCCCTAATTTGGGAGACAAGAATATTAAGGACTTGTACGAGAAGGAAGATCGTGTAAAGAGATGAGTCAGGAAAGAGGAAAAGCAATTTTACTGAACAAATTTCCAAGGTAACATGTTTCTGGCTGTCTAAACCTTAGCAAGGTGCATGACATTATAAATTAGCAGGTGTGGACCACCAGCATCCTGATGTGGCAGAACAGACATAAAAGTAAGCAACACGGTTGCTTTTCATTAAAGGTAAATATTAAGGTGCTTAGCAGCTTCTTATGTAAGGCCTGGATAGGTCAGAGGATTAATACCTATCTATTATAAGCTTGTTTCTGATATAATTTGTACAAGTCTTTAATATTCTTCAATAAAAGATTCAAACTATATAATACAATTAGAGTTTTATTGAAATCTTATAAAGAGTAAGATCAACTTCTCATTTTTTAATAATATGGAATCTCATATATTTCCTATATTATATAATATTTATTATATGAGATATGACATCTTCTTCATGCATGGAGTTGTAGCATCAGTCGCGTTTAACGTTTCTGCTGAAGGTGCAAATTCAAGTAGACGTACGAGCTGGCAATTGAACGTATTAATTTCCTTTTTATGCTAAGTACTATATCCCTTATGGCTTCTGCTCTGTCGGCCTCCTCCATTCGTTTATTACGTTAATTAGGGAAACAGCTGCCAGTTGATGGTGATTATCCTTAAAAAGAAAAAAGAAAAAAGTGCAGTAGAAAGAATCATTGTTTCAAATAATTTGGCACCCTCGTGACTATTGGCTCTTTATGTCACGCACGTAAACATATGCAGAAAATAAGTACAATTTTCCTCAGAAGTGGAACCCGTTTTTCAACCCCTAGCAACAGTGGAAACTGTGAATACCTATCCATTGTTTAAAGTTAAAAGCAATTTCAAATAAAAAATTTCATTTGCAGGCATTTTTTTTTATATTTTGTATATTAAAAAGTAATTATTTAATGAATCACATCAATAAAATATATAAAATATATATAAAAATACCTGCACTTAGTAAAACTTATTTCAAATACATATATATGGAAGTTGCCGCAAAAGTTTGAGGCTATCAAATCCAGCTTGATGATCTCGTACTGCTGGCTAGGTGGAACCACATGACCCCTCGGCCACTCCATTTACTTTGTAAAAAAGTTTCCTTTCTGAATCTTAGCTCTATACATATGATAAAACTAAAACAAATCCAAAACCCTACACTCAGTGCTCCTTAATCCCATGTATGCCCTGAGGAAAAAGAAGATAAACCCCATCACCACCGCTACCTCTAGCAACACTATCGCCAACATGCGTGAGGAGGAGCAGAGCTGCACCAACTCTTCATGTTTCTTTTGCAACATGAAAGAGCCAAACTTATCACTCAGGAGATCGGGAATATTAAACTGCTTCAAGGAAATACCTCTCACAGACGACAGAGAGCATGTTTTAGTGCTCAGCAGTTTATGGCATATTGCCATGACTCATCCCGATGACCCTGAGTTCCCTTCACTCGGAATCTTCAACTGCATGTCAAAACTAATCTATAAAGGTCTTAATGATAGGATTTGGCTTTTGAGGGAACAAAACATGTACATACCCTATTATGCGGCTCATGTTATTGGTTCTTACACTATGAACAAGGCGGAGTTCGCAGAAATGGCTGTGGAATCAGGTGTCATACCGCCATTGATGGAGCTTCTAAGAGGAAAGATCAGTTGGGTTGAGCAAAGAGTTGCGGTTCGAGCACTTGGGCACCTCGCTAGCTACGAGAAAACCTTTGAAGCAGTATCGATGTATGAAGAAGAGGTGGTTAATCTAGCCATGAAATTAGCTTCTACTTGTCTGGAAAAAGTGTATGTTGAGTTTGTTGGAGTGAAGAACATAGATAAGAGATTGAAATATCATCGTGATTTGCTAACTAGAGGGGTTGGAGATTCGGAGATGGAGGACCGAAAGGCTGAAGAATGGGCAAGCCAACTTCAGTGCTGGTCTATTTATCTCCTGAATTGCTTTGCTTGTAAAGAGAGGTCTTTGAATCTAATCTGTAGGCAGAACTTCTTAAGAGATTTGTGTGATATGTGGGGAGGATTGGTGAATCACTCATCACCTGCTTGGGCTGGACTTGTTAGAATCTTGTGTTACAGCAAAGATGGTAGAAAAAGCATCGCTAAATCAAAAGATCAGATTATAGAAAATCTCTGCAATCTCTCAAGATCCTCAGATGATTGGCAATATATGGGGATCGACTGTTTACTATTACTTCTTACAGATCAATATACAAGGTACAGAGTTCTGGAGAAAATTGCCTTGTGTCTTATTGATTTAGCTGAACTTGGAAGCCTTGGAGATAGATCAAATTTAGGTGAAGCAATCACAAAAGCCCTCCTCTTAGATTACAAAGAAAGTAAAATGAAGTTCAAAAACCAGAAAATTCAAAAAGCTCTTCAAGATATATGGAATTTGAAAGCAGAAATGAGGAAGGAGAAACTAATATCTGAAGAAAAGGGTGAAGAGAGAAGGGTTTTAGTGAATCTGGTAAAGCAAGAAGCAAACCATGTATTTTGGTTGGGAGAGATAGAAGAAGCTCTAGCTAAGTACACTGAAGCCTTGGACTTATGTCCCTTGAAGTTTAGAAAAGAGAGAATGGTGCTATATAGCAATAGAGCTCAGTGTAATTTGCTGCTTAGAAACCCTGATTCCGCCATTAGTGACTCCACTCGAGCTCTTTGCCTTTCAAACCCCGCGAATTCCCATAGTAAAAGTCTTTGGAGAAGATCACAAGCTTATGACATGAAAGGGCTGGCCAAAGAGAGCTTGATGGACTGTATAATGTTCATCAATGGTTGCATGAAGGCAGGCACGACCAAGCGCGTGAAGATCCCATACTATGCAGCTCGTATGATCAGTAAACAGATGGACGCCATGTGGCTATTTGCCACTGCCCGGTCAAAGATAACGAGCAGTCAAGTGAGAAAAGAACAAGAATCTGACGGTCACGGCCATGAGAGCAACAATGATGAGCTACTACAACATCGTGAAATGACGAGGATGATGATGGAGAACAAAGAATGTTTATCTGGTAAAAGCTGTTTAATTTTCATTATCATAAATATGGTACAATATCACTGAAATGAATTTGAATTTCAATTGGGTTTCCTCTTTTTTGCTTTTAACAAGGCGTGCCCAAGTTTGTGCAACTTTTTAATGTTAGAATGCATTCAAAGTTTTAATATTCACTTTTGCTGTAACTTTTGCAGGTCTGTCCACCATTATAGAAGAGCCTAATTTGTTCATCAAAGAAGGGAGTTGGAGAAAAGTGGAAAGGGCAAGGAGATCAAACAAAGCATTTGTAGCTCGATCAATGTAGAAGTTTGAAGCAAGATCGAGTGGCTGGCATTAGATCATTCGTCGCATGTGACAAAATTTTGACCATTACTTAGCTCTGAAAAAGCTTGTAAAATTTTGCAAATTTTCGAGTTCCGGACTCCATGGTTAAACAGGAGATCAGCTGTAGACTCGAACGTCAGACAAGCAAGTTACGGAATCATGAGTAAGCTATTTTAAAGTTGCCTGCAGAACCTAATTAAGTATCTTAATTATACAGTAGTACTTGCAAAGGGCCAATTAATTAAGGTGGAGGACCACTTCACCACTTTGAATGGAAAATGTGGCAAAGCGATGAAGAACATATCAAGATAAAACACGGAAAAGGTGTACCTTCCATAACTTGACTTTCTGGGTTCCCATGCCCCATTCCTTTCTTTTATCTTTGATGCAACTTTTTCGATCTTGAACCCCTTTCCCTAAAGGTCATCTTTATGGCGAACAGCTAAGAAGTTTGTATATATGTATAAAGAACCTTTTCTGATTTGTTTATCACAGTTCTCGGGTATTAGATCTTCCATGCACCCACAACATGAACAGAATCTACCATTCTTTCCTTTCAAAATCTAACATCTTTTGAGTTGAAAACAAAGAAGAAAAATTAATTAGGAAGTAGAAAGTGAAAAATACAGAAATGTTATAAAGTGACTTGACTAAAATATCCCATATGTAACGTCCAAATGGAGCCTCAGACCACACATGATCTGATTGATCTATACTCTTAAAAAGAATAATCAACGATATATTATATATAAAGAGGAAGAATTTTTCATCTTCACATTAGGTCAGTCCATCCTAAATGAGACCTTCAGGTTCCACATACCTAGTAAGGATAGACTTTGATATCCTTAATTGTAACAATTGCGCGCTTTTTAATCTTCTAAATTTGCGACGTCCTCATTTGCTCAATTCATCACTTAAGTTTGACATTTCTAGATCGGATAAACTTTGATAGAATTAATTTATAACGCCTCACTAGACACAAGCCACGTATGTACGTGTCTATGCTTCAAAATGATTAATCAATTATACAATTAGAACTTTTTTAAAACTATTATAAAATAGCAAGAGTTTCTCTTTGTCAAATGTGGAATATTCTCATACACTTTACATTCTTATCACTCGGTAAAAGTTATGAGGTATCACACTATATCTTCACACACACACACACATATATATATATGTATATATATATTCACCTCATTTTTATTTTTATTTTTTTCTTGTTAGTTTAATTTAACTAGTTCCCGACTAGAATTAACTAGCTGTAGATCGGGTATGGTCGTCATTATTTGCATGTGTGGTCATTGGTGATGCTATGCAAGTCATGTTGAGCTTCAATCATGTAGCTAGGTTTCTACTTTATCAATTGTTCTGAATTTTAACTAAAGTGCGCTTTAAACTAAACTTTAATATTAGGTCGATCTCATTCTTTTGCCAAAAAGAAAAGGTTGGGCAGATTTGCACCCACATATATACATGTACAGACAAAAACTCATAAAGACTTCAGGTGCTGATCACACAATATCATCAATTAAGAATGCTACAAATATTCAACCTCCTACCAGATGATTGAGACTTTACGATGGGGTAACGTATGTAACATGATGTATATTCTAAACACACTACAAAATATAAGCGGCGTCTCTGCTATAATCGAGCGGCTACAGCTCTCTCCCTGCCAATCAAGTTGTATTAAGGTTATTTGCGGCGAATTTTGGTCGCCTCAAAAAGATGAAAAATCGCCGCAAATAATCAGTTAACCATGGTTAGACTTTTGGGATAAGCCCATTCGTGGCCGCAAAGAACATTTTACAATAATAAAAAAAAAAAAAGAGGAAATACTAATTATCCAGTTTCACATGTCTATCCAGTTTTACATGTCTCAATAGTATTTTGTTAAAATAATTATTAGTGCAACAATGATAACACTCAAGTTTTCCTTATATTTAATATATGAGAAAGAATTCCTAAAGTTGGGAAGTCTGAAAATACGTTGCATTATAGACACAAGTTAATAAACTCTACAAAAAGTGCTTTAAAAACTACCCAAAAAGCATGTGGTGTGGCAACTGGAATTCTCTAGGATAAGATTTTATCATGAACCAACACAGAATTAGAGTAAAAATCTAGCCATCATTCTCATTTAGCTCTAATTTTTTGTTATGTCCACATAAACAGTGAAATGGGGGCATTCTCTGCTATGTACTAAGCCAAATATTTAATATCCTGCACGTATATTAAATTCATTCCAATGGGATTCCAACTAGAAAAACCTCAATCATTTCAATTTTTTTGAAATGGAAAAAAAAAATATAACTTTCTACCATTAAACACTCAACTTAAATTAATCTAAGATTGGTATCATAAATTTTCCTTTTCCATTGAGATTCACACTTACTATGCCATCAAGCAGAATTTAGCATGAACCAATCAAACTAAGCAGAACTTATTCTACCAAACAGATCATATGCCATCAAGCAGAACTTACTCTACCAAACAGATCATAAACCAATCAAATCATGTCGGGGAAGTTGAGCAGTAGAAGAAAAAGAAGTACCGTGCCAATTAATGCTCCAAAAAACTTACTAATCATCAGCTAATTATCCATTTCCTTATCTACATAATGGTCAATTTGATCATAAGGCATGTCCAAGCTATGAAAACTAAGACAAAACAAATTAAAAAATAATAAGGCAAACTTGATCACAATATATATGAACATATACATGTCATTACTAAATAGACAAAACAAATGCAAGCTACAAATATAGATATGGTTTTTTCTCAAAATGATTGAGGGAGAAATATAATTAAAGATACATGTATTGACAAACCTTCACTACACCATCATAATCAGTTAATTTGTCAAATAGTCCTAGCTTTCATCTACTACAAATCTACAAAATTAATAAGCTTATTTTGTTAAATATTCTCTCTATTTCATACAAAATTAAAGAATCCAGAACTAATGTCATCAGCCAAGACATGTCGAGATCAGAAATATAGGGTTAAGGTCTAGATTAAGTCGCCTCCAATATCATTGCCATACTGCAATTGCACACATGTCCAATGATTCAAATAGAAGCACTTTTTTAATTCGAGAAAGAGAAATAATGAGTAGCTTTCTAGCAGTACTTGAGAATTGATAAATACAAAAAAAAAATTTAATTTAAGAGCATTTTTACTTATCCATGATTCGAATAAAAGGTTTCTGTTTGAGCTAATCAGAAATAAAAATGATGGGAAGAAAAATGACATGAGCTGGCTGAGTTATTTTTAAATAGAAGCACAGATAAGTTACAAATGTCCATGTATATATATGTAATAAGCCAGTATCATATAACAGGATAGTATCATATAATATTCATTCACTTAAAAAATTAAAACAAGACAGTAATTAGGTAAAATTGATTAGTGGTAGTGGCAATGAGGGGCTAGTGGTCAGTGACTAATATCAAAAGAATATAGCTTTCAAAATGAATGATAATAGAACTTCTCAATATGAACTTGCAAAATTCTGGATAGTACTAGTCACTAATAGGTTGACCAAATAGCAACAACAATCACATTATTGATTGTGATGAGATTAAATAGGTACAAACCTTGATAAAGAACTAGTCAAACTGTGATGCCCCCAAATTCTCCTTAAAATAATAGAGGAATCGAGGTGTGGGGATGCTGACAACACGAGTCACGCACTCCCACCGTCAAGTGCTCAATGTGTGAACACGTGAAATGCATAAATAAAAGTAGCGAATAATTTGAAGTCAATATCTAAGTACCAAAATTTTTAGAATTATTTTACAAACCATTTTACAGGAGAATTTAATACAGTCATTTGAAATACAAATTACACAAATACATATTTATAAAAAGGAGAAACAATTTTCCAAGATAATAAATTATAATATGAATACTTCAACAACGGAGTCACCTCTTCAGGCTCAACTTCCACAAAACTCTACATCCAAAAATTACGATATCAAAAATGACATCGCAGGTAAGTATAACCCAAACAAACCACAAGATATAAAATATACTCATGCAACAATAACAACCTCACACATGAACATGACACCGTATGCATGAATCACAAAAATTATCTTTCTCAAAATAAATAAAATAACATACGCCAAAATCCCATTTTGGTCCACGATAAAATTCCAATAAAATCATCCATCATTTCCCAGAAAAAAATATCCGTAAATCCTTTAAAAACCACAACTATTTTTCCTAGAAAATAATCAACATAAAACCAATTAATACAATAGACGGGTATCGCAGGCGAGACTTTACCACCATCCCTGCTTATGTCCATATTCATGCCAGTCATACGGGCATTACGTATCGTCGTTCCCGTCATGACACAAACATTTCAATCATATTGGGCGTTACGTATCGTCATCTCCAATATGACATACATACCAATCGTAATGGGCGTTACCTATCACCATTCCCATTATGACACAAACACACTAATTATATTGGGCGTTACGTATTGCCGTCCCCAATATGACATCCACACATCACCAATCATAATTGGCGTTACGTATCGCCGTCCCCATTATACTCATACACACTTATTTCATAGTGGGCGTTACGTATTGCTATCTTCGATATGAAATGCACACACAATGACCATAACGGGCGTTACGTATCACCGTCCCTGATATGTCATTCACACCCACTGATCATAACAGGCATTACATATCGCCATTCCCGTTATGACTCAATCAAAAACCATTAAAATCCATAAATCTAATAACCACAACTCATATTAAAATCCAAATATCAAATATACACATGATCAAGCGTGAAATTACACAATGTATACCACAACACAAAATAACCAACAATTAATAAATTCCAACATCAACCAATAAATCTCAACGTCAAATAAATACAATATTTGTCGATGTAAAAATATATTTAAATCTTAAAGTTCATTTGAAAAATACTTACAGTGCTAAAATATGATTTTCAAAGAACCACGAAGGTGCAAGCGACAGAGACAAAGCAACGTAACAATGCAAAACGGGCAACGGCCGTGGGTCTCAAAACCCAACTTTTCAGTGGGAACAAACTAAGACTTAAGATGGCTAGGGAATGACTTATAGGTGTTGGTGAAGTGATTGGTGGTGGTGGTTGGCCGTGGATGGCGGCGTGGGTGGCGGTAAAAGGCCGAATAGTATAAAATAGAGGTGTAGCTCAAGGGACCTCAAGGGTGGCGGATCGGGGCTGAGGAAGGGTAGGTTAGGTAACTGGGAGGCCGGTGGTGAAGTGGCGAAGAGATGGTGGCCGGTGGTGGAGCGACAGCGGCGCTAGAGCACTTAAAGGCCACGACAGCACGGGTTGGGCTGAAATCGAAGGGGGGTAGTCGCCGGCTGGTAGGGAAGAGAATGAGAGGGATGGTGACGGCCACGACCATGTGTGACGGCCACGGCTGTGTACGGCGGCACTGGGTGTAGAGAGGAATAACGGGCGGGAGAGAAAGGATGCAGGGGAGGGTCGCGCACGGGTCTGGGGGGAAAACTAGGGAGAAAAGAAAAGAAAAGAAAAGAAAAAGAAAAGAAAAAGGAAAAGAAAAAAAAGGAAGGGAATGAAAAGAAATGAAGACTAACTAGAAATGAAGCACAATAAAATAAAATAAATAAAAGTCAAGTGAAAATGCTACATTTCAATATCAATAAAATAAAATATTTAAAGCCCAACAATAAAATAAATTAAGCCAAAATACAATTTAATTAAAATACAATAATTAATATAAATAAAACACATCAAATAAAATCACATAATAAAATAAAAGAATTTAATTCCAATCTTTAAAATAATTATCTCACATTAAAATTAATTAAAAAAACAATGTAACTCAATATTAATTAATTAATAGCTAAAACAATTACTAAACAAATAAAACATAACCGATAATATTATTAAAATAAATTAAAATCATCAATAACAAAAATAAAACGATACGTAAAAATACACGTAATCTGGGATCTCACACAAACCTAACAAAGTCCGAGTGGTCCAAAGCCACTCAAGTATTGAGACATCCTCCCAACATGGGAAGAACAATTGATAATAAAAAAAAAAATGGGAAGAAAGGAAGTGCCTAGTCTTGACTCTCTAAGTTTCTAAGATAAGTAAGAGATGACTATAAAAAACAATTCCAGATCAATAGATAAATAATTTTTTAAGACTATCAAAGAAGAAAGCTGAAATAAATAAAATCGAACAATTAAACTATAACAATATTATCACAAATAATAGTTATTTCAACTGGCAAGGACAAATAAAATAACAATGTCTATCTCAATTGCTTATGTGCTGTGGTTTGAAGTCCCAATCTACACCTAAATGGAGTTGTAAGTGGAAATTGTTCTCAATATAAAATCTATTATATGTTTAACAGCAAACTTATGTTAGTTTGGTGCATGTATCTCACTTATTCCCCTCTTCTAATCCTTTCTATAAACATTTATTGTAAAATTAACTATTTGTGCATGTATCACACAAGTAGCAAAAAACAGAATCTGAGGATTGGGTAGGTATTAACTCACCGAGTATGTAAAGAGGGTTTCTAGAATTGAATCGGTATTTTCCTCCCCTGAAGATCAAACAGAAGGGTTACTTGCAATGCTAATAAGCTAAAAACATATTCTCAATTTAAGTAAGATTGAGCTTATACCATTTTCCTAAATTGCTTTGGAAACCATCTGTAAATAGGACAGCATAAATAAATTCATTATTGCATGGAGCTCAAATTCTTTTTTGTTAGGGCTATTAAATAAATAAATAAAAATCAGACAAGAGCAATAAGTAGGAGTTCACCTTTGCAATAACAGAGCAGCATAAATAAAACGACTTCAAACCATTTTGCGACTTAAAACAAGTCAGGAGCAATGACAACATAAATAACAGGGCAACATAAAATACCTGACCAATATCATCTGAGAAGACAAAATAAAGTAATGCAACTCTGAAGCAAGCATGTTGCTAGTTAAAATACCTGACCAACATCAGTAGTAAAGCAAACAATATCACAACCATAGTTCTCCATGCAAAGGAAAATTAAAAAAAATATTAAAATTAGAATCTAGCATGCCAGTGATTATTTTGGTTAAATTAGCCAACGACCACTATGTTGTTATGATATTCGGCTGTAGTCCCACGCACGAAGACAACCAAGAAATAAAAAAAAACTAAGTGATGACCAAGAACAATACATTTTACCGAAACATGACCAAGGTTTTGGGGATCTAGCATTTCACCAAAACATGACCTATTTTACTGAAACATAGTTTAGGATCTATCATTTCACCCTTTGGAAATGAGAGAGCATGTGAGAAACACTTACCTGCCAAGCGAGACTGAGATGGAGACAGAGATGGAGACGGCAATGGCACGGTATCGATGAAGGGGTGACACAGTCACAAAGTGTATGTGTGTGAGAGAGAGAGAGAGAGAGAAAGAAAAAGAAAATTTTGGATTCGAATGTCCATCGGGGTTATTGCGAGAGCGAAAGAGAGACAGAGCGAGAGAGAGATTAGGTTTTGGGGTTCGAATATCCCCTGGGAGGGGGGGTTAGTCGTGTGGTTTAATTTTTAAAGACCATTTGCGCCGCTTCCTTTGCGCCTCAAAAGGCTATTCAATCGCCGCAAAAAAATAAATTCGCTCGGTTTGCATTGAAACATAGCTACTAAATCCCTAATGCCGCTATAAAATTGTTCAAACCGGCAAATTTAGTTGTGGCACTCTCAAAAGCGCCGTTTTAACCCCATTTTTTTGTAGTGATAGTTCAATAGTTCAATCCATTTGATCTTTTGGCTACCTTATAACGCCCTGGTCTCGGAGGGGTCAAAGAGTTACTACCTGAACACCAAAATCCTCTTTTACAAAACAAATAATTATTTCAACGACTCCATAAACATATCCTCATCTATTTTCTAATACTCCATAACCATAAATATAACAGCTCAACACTTAATACAACTCATAATCAACTACAAAATAAATAACCTTCCAATAAACTTTGTACTATTTTCCTAAACTTAACAATCTTTTACCTGCTTTCTATTCTTGATCTTTAGCTAAAACATCACAATTATTTAAAAAATATTATGGAAATAAAGGGTGAGTTGTCAACAACTCAATAAGCAATGCACATATACTAGTATGAACAACATGAGTCTTTTTATAAAATTTCAACTGCAAGAAAAAGAAACATTTTATTTTCATATGCAGATCCCATAACATATTATTAAAAAAATAGAGCGACTTTTCAATCTTTTCATATGCAAAAAATCACTCTTTATATTCAAAACGCTTTCGCACAAATAACTGAATAATCTCATCTTATCATATACTATATCATATCAAATCATATACTATATTTAACTCTCGTGATAGAGTTGCGCTACCTTCGATGACTAAATCAGGCAGTATAATATTGTGAAACTTTTTTATATTAATTTTTGGAGCCCTGAGTGTGCACATGAAAAAAAAACACATAAAAGATCACTTTGTTTCAAAAGCGGTTGCACTCCTATCATATCATATCATATCATATTGGTACCAACCATATCACGTAAATTAGTATCATCATATCAAAACCATTTTCAAAACTAGAATCAAACATATAAGAATGCCAAGAGTTTTCATGTTCATATCATATCAAAGCACGTGCCAACACATTCATATCATTTTTAGATGACCAACAATAAGTCTAAAATACTTTATATCATATAAATAAAATATCAATTTTCATATTCTCTTTTTTGTACATTTTGGAAGCATGTCAACATTACTCATGTCTACACTATTCATGTGAAAAAATATTTTCTCTTTCATATAGATTTTATGAGTGAATGCATAACATATATTGAGGTTGTTTTTTATATTCATTTTTTAAAAACAATGCCATGGTGCAGGAACTTGGCTTTGATACCAATGTTATGACTAATGTAAAATAGTAATCTGTAAAATTGAGATTTCGGCAGACTATTCGAGGTGCCTGGCCTCCTTCTTATAACTATGATTTTTGGAAAACTCGATACCTCATGCATTGATATTAGCCATATAAATAGAAGTTTACATGGACTTAGTCAAATAACAAACTTACCCACAAAATTTAATTGACCCACTAAACATACGGACTGCAAAACAGGTGCAAACAACAAATAACTGAATTAAAATGTGGCCCCTGAAAATACAAGTTGGAACCACCAAACATGATGGCCCGCGTCACATTTGCAGGGACTTAACACACGAAATTAAATTAATTGACCTGGAATTAAACTACTAATGGACTTAAATTGACCCAAAGCAAATAAGATAAGACCTATAAGTGTTGGCCCAAACTCGACCCAAGACGCCTCAGACAATCACTCAAAGAGTTAGGTCATGCTTAAGCGGCTCATAACATTGGTGGTGGTCCTTGGTGTCACCGGGGACTGAGTAGAGGAGAAAAGGTGTTGTTTGGTTTGTGGAGGAGGGACGTGCGGCTACGCTGCTCCCTTTTGGCGTGTCTCGAAAGGCTATGGTTATGTGGAGGGCTAGACGGTGATAGGGGCTATAGGGTGTGCCGTGTGGGAAGGAAACTGCTCCGTGTGGTGAAACTGTATATATGTGTGTATGCTAGTCCTACGGTTTGGGTTCGCGTATAGGATTTTGTGAAAGTATCATTTTTCCCAAAATTTAAATTGATAAAAGATGTAAATTTTATTATTTTATATATTAATACTTTATCTCACTTGTGGATCAAACTTTTTCTCAATTAATAAGTCTAATAAATAAAATATTTAATTAAATAAAATAGAGTATAGTGTTAAGATTTGAATTCGGAATATTTATTCTAATATCATATAAAATTATAACTTATTTCAAAAGTTTAATTTGAGAGGGGAAAGCTAATTTTATTATTTTATATAATAACAGTTTTGCTCTAACTTTAAAGAAAGTAAAAGTAAAAATATAAAATAAAAATATAAAAAAAATAGTTACCGAAACAAGAACAAAGTTTATATGTTTGTATGCTGTGCACGTACGTGCATGGAGGGCGGCGGTTGCCATGCAGTTGACGTGCTTGATGGGAGCTTTATGGGAATGTGACGGATGAGTGGACTTAAAGGCTAAGTCCGTTTATCTTGGTCAGGATTTATTCAGTCTGATTTTGTAATTTTATTTATTTTTTAATAATTTTAATAATTTTGTTTAAAATGTTCAAAAAATTTTAGATCTGGAATTCGAATGAACACCCTTATTAGAGATAGAGAGAGACAATCCAACAGTTGAAAAAAAAAACTAGATCACTAAGGTTTTGAAGTAGAATAAAATCTACTTACGATGCACACACTACAACAAATTTTAGTTTTAAGGACGAAATTTGTTAGAGATGAAATTTATTTCGTCCCTAAAAGTAGTTTTTGGAGACATATTTTAAAACTCGTCCCAAAAACTGGACGAGTTGCAAACTCCATTTGGAAGGAAACATGACAGCAGAATTGCAAGTTTGTCCAGACCAAAAGTATACTGTTCAAACAGATAACAAGTTGGAAATGGTTCATTTTTGTTCATCACTATTCATTTGTGTATATATATATATATATATCTATATATATATTTTTTTCTAATAATTTTATTTTATCATTTTCAAAATATAAAAAATGTGTTTATATTGCATATTATGATTTACGGAACATTTAAAATATTTATAAATGTACAAATTAATTTTATGTAATTACTTTTAAAATGTTATTTATTTTATTGTCACGAACAGTAAGTAAAATGAGAAAAATAAAAAAGAAACCTTGTTATGAATACAAAAAATAAAAGAAAATACTAATTAAATCTCAAAATACATATAATATTGTTCGATACAACACATAAAATAAAATACTAAATAAAAATACTCCTACTACTTCGATATCAAATCTATATCCTCTTGCATAGATTTGATCCATGTCTTTATACCATCTATCCTCCTCATGATGCGGTCCTCAGTCTCTACTACCATGCGGGTTGCCACTCTCTCCACCACACGCTCCACCATTGCCTCCAACTACTACAGTGTAAATCCTACAGGCTGGGTAGTAATACTGATAGTAGCATCAGTCGACCCTAAAGTCCTTACATAGGGGTGCCCCTTGCTCTTGCTGATAGATATCTTGTTGAGAGCCCCCATCTGAAGTTCTCTTTTTTCACCAATCCGCTCTGTAACTCCAGCTTGGAGTAGGAGGCCTAATATTAACAGTCCAAATGGTAGACTGCCTTCACTCCCATATCATGACTCTTGTCTGATGCAGTAGAAAATATATAGCGCTAGATCAATCGGGTCCCCCCCGCTACCCGCACCAGAAGTCGTGCCCGATCCATCCCGAAATCTGTCTTGTGCTTTTTGGGTCCATATTGTACCCGACTATTAGATTTAACAAATTAAAGAATAAAGTACAGTCGACATGTTTGATGGCCTTCCCGCCATCATATGCAGGAGCCTCGAGATGTCGTAGTAGCTCACGTACCTGATCATCTGTAAGACCATCATTAGGTATGTACTCCTCATCGCTATCATCAGCGTCTGAGCCAGCAGCCAACTCATCGGCAGTCAATGTTGAGAAGGGCGATGAGGATCCAGTCTCTGTGTCTATCCTGGCAGATCTAGACGCTGTTGCTGCGGAGGGATGAGCATATGCGTCCATCATGTGTGGGATGTCCAAATACTCTACAATCACCCGAAGAGAGAAGGTGATACTGACATCCCACACCATTAGCACGTAGTGGTGATTATATCCAGGCTGATCTCCCAATGCACGATAGAATTCGCATACCATATCAGGATATGCAATCCCCTCCTGCATGTAGATCGGAGCCCATCCTCGCTCTGTGAAAATCTGGTGGATGGTGTGTCCCTCCCACTCTAACTCTCTGAAGTCATCCAAGGTGACAAGCTGCTCTACTAGAACAGACCTACGGGTAGGAGCAGTGGGAGGGACGAGAGTGGAGGCAACTGGAGTAGCATTAACTGGTGGAGGTGTGTTGCTACTTCTAATCATCTGATCTCTCCTACGCTTTTGACCTCTGCTCACCATTCGTATACCGTTTAACAAATAAGTGATGGAAGAAGTTAGACAGGTTTGATGGAACCCAAAATACTTAAATAAAACCAAAACTTATATCAAGCTGTTCTGTTTGGCACTGTTGAACCCAAGGTTTCAAGTCTCGTATTTACGTATAAATTTTGATGATAACAAATAATATTGAAAACTCAAGCTCAAGTTGTCTATGCATGAAGGGAGCTAAACACATCAAGAAATCAAGCATGAGCAAGAAAGATATCAAGTCTACAAATGAAGCTCATAGATTATTTTTGTACATCTCTTGATAAAATTAGAAATTGGATTAAGGCTCCAAATTACTCTTTTTTCTCATAAAACATCAAATTACATTTTCCACATATGCAAGACATTTTTAAATGTCTTAGTTTTGAAAATTATGTTTTTCACATGTGCATAACACCATCAAACAAAATAATTTCGAAAATTATATTTTTTTATAAAAACTTGATTTTATAAGATGATTGATTATCATATTTGACATGTGCATATTTTGTTTGAAAGTCTTGAAGGGAGGTGGTGTGTTTTTTTGACTAATGCAAAAGGTAGATGATTTTGTTTGAGAATCTTAAAGGGTGGTTGTGTGTTTTTTTAACAAATATAAAAGATAGATGATTTGTTTGAAAATCTTAAAGGGTGATTGTGTGGTTTTTTGACATATGCAAAAAGAAGATGATTTGGTTTGAAAAATAAATCATGCTCATTTTGTCTTGTATGAAAAGCAAAAGATTAGGTTTGATTTCTTTGAAAAATGAATGGAGTTGTCTTTGACAAATGCAAAAAGGAAATGTTTTTATTTGAATTTTTTGAAAAGTGAATAGTGCTCTTATTTGACATGGGAATCTTTTCAAATTTGAAATTGAAGACTCATTTACCTATAAATAGCTCACTTGAGTTTTGCAAAAATCACAACAAGAGCTTACACATCTATTGCTAAGTTTTGCATCATTTCTTCAAAGCTCTCATTCTCTCTTTTCTAAAGTTTTGAGCCTTAATTCTTATTCTTGTTGAGAGAGATATAGGTTGCGCTGTATTGTTTCTATCTCACTCATTGAGGAGTGTACTTTGATAGTCTACCTACTATCAATTCTTGTATTTGTAAAAGGGTGTGTATAACCCTTGTGTGTGTAGAAGGTGTTCTACACGGGGAATAGTTAAATCACCAAGTGTAAGGTGATTGGAAGTGTAGAAGGTGTTCTACACGTGGAATAGTTAAATCACCAAGTGTGAGGTGATTGGAAGTGTAGAGGGTGTTCTACACGGATTCTTTGGAGCGGTGCTGCTCAAAGGTGTAATAGGTTTCTATCTCCACCTAAAAGAGATTGAATAGTGGATTTGGGGATCCTCAAGAGGTAGCTTGAGGCGAGGACGTAGGCAGTGGGGCCGAACCTCGTTAACATACTGAGTTTGCTTCTCTCTTACCCTTACTCTTTATATTTATTATTGTTTCATATTTTATTTATATTTTATATTATATATTTGATTTATAATTGTTATTTTTTAAATACAACTCAATTCACCCCCCCTCTTGTGTTAGTCATCTGGGCAACAGGCACTAACTCGTTCAGACGGAAAATAACACATCCGAACGAGTTATATGCCCGTTCGAACAAATAGGATCATCTCCTACATTTCGTTCGGACGGGGGTCATTCCCGTCTGAACGGAAATCCATACGAAGAGAAATGACCGAGTTGACTCGGCCATTACTTTTTGGCTACAAAAATCAAATCTATTTGGACCAAATCAACCTAATATCACTCTTAAAGGTCCAAAACAATGAATACTAGGAGTAAAAAATTACAAAAACTATAAAAAATGGGTCGGATTCGATTTGAAATCCAACCCCTGCAAAAATGGGTGTTCATAACCTATTTTCAACCAATAAGAGGGGTTAAAGGGACCATACCTTATATATCTCACTGTAGATGATGATTTTGGGAAGTTTTAGTATGATTCTTGTTCGAATGAGAATGACTTTTGGAATCTATTGTTTGACGCAAAAATGAGGCATTTGACGAGGGCTGGGTATATATACCCCGACACTTATTCGGATGAGCAATTTTTCGTTCGAACAAGTTTGAGTATCCGAACGGAGTTTATAAGAGTTTGAATGGTAAGGGTATATGTTCGGACGGAGGGGTATCTGTTTGAACAGAAATAAGAGAGTTTAGGGTTTAAGCAATGCCCTATCAGTTCGGCTAGTTATAATGTTATTACTATGTACCGTACGACACTAATAGTATTATAAAATATTTAGTAAAAAAAATACTAAAATTAGTCTTTATAATATGCATGTACTATACATAACACTAAGATGCTAATGTTATATATAATAAGTATATATCAAGTACTTTATATATACTAGTATATATTAGTTAGAATATAAGTATTATACTATTTACGTGTAGTACTTAGTTTATAATAATTAGGTACATGTTACTTAGATTACTTAATATATAATTTGTAGTGTTATCACTTATTCAGTACATAATTTATAATATATATTATTTAGAATAGTTTTAGTAATATTATTGTATATACATATATAATAATAATTAAACATTATCTAGTATATTAGTATTATAATACTAGTGTAACTCTAAAAGATGATATAACACTAAGATAATATATTACAATAATGATATAATATTTTTTGTATTATTTAGTATGTTAATATGAAGTACTTGTTTGAATCGTAATTTACTATTATTTGAATGTACTTTATCTCGTAGTTTATGTCAATAATTTGGAGAAAAATTTTCCTTGTACAAAATACTGGGGAGTGTTATTCGTCTTAACAGCCTCTAATTCGTTCGAATGATAAATACTCAGAATATGCTTAGAATAAAGAGTCCGGACGAGAAAATTTCTCATTCAAATGAAAAAAGTTGAAATTTTTCGCAAGAAAACAAGGCGGCAATTTGAAATTCTTGCGTTCGGACGGATAAATTCTACGTCCGAATGCAACTTCATTGATTTAAACACTGACTCTTCAGTTTATTTTTCACGTAGGATTGAGCTAGTTTTTAGAGAGGGAGACTGAGAGAGAGGTAGAAAATGATTGTATATTATAAGAGAATTCTTGAGTGTGAAAAACTTGATATTCTTGAGAGGGATTAGGTAAATCTCATTTCTTAATCCTTTTTTTTTTATGTATTTCTCAATATTAAAAGTGGTTGGAAGTTTTCTCATCTTATGATTTCTAATTGTGGACAGTGTTGTTGAATTAAATTTGAAGTTGGAAGTGCAAAAGTTGAGATTAGTTTTCTAATTATTAGGGTTTAAAGATTAGAGATTTGTTTTGATATTTTGGGGTGATTTTGTATAGAGTTTGCATACTTCTTTTGATATTTGTAGTTTTATTATATAATCCATTTCAAGCATGATTTGTTTATTTGAGCATTTGTTGCTTACTTGCTTGATGTTAAGGATTAGTTCTGGTATTTTGTTTGTACGAGTTTCGTTCAAACAAAATTCTTCACGCCCAAACGAATATTGAATTTTGTTGAGATCCGTCCGAACGTAAAAATATACGTTCGAACAATACTCGTGCAGTCATAATAAATAAATAGTGTTATGAGGATATCAATTACAGTATTATTGATGATGTTTATGAAATGATTTAGGTTTTTTCTAATAGGTGGTAAATGGGTAACGAAAATATAATGGACAAAAGTTGGATGCTATTGGGAGATCGACTTGGGCGAGACTATAAGGAGTATGTACGGAGGGTGAAATTTTTTATAGAGTTTACGAAAGATAGTGCTAACAATCGGGGTTTTATAAGATGTCTGTGCAAGAAGTATAAGAATCTGAGTTATTTAAATATGGTAGTAGTGGAGTCTCATTTGTTCGTTAATGGGATAGATCCTAAATACTTGCATTGGGTTCTACATGGCGAACCATTTCCTACAGGAGTTAGATTTGAGAGTCATTCCAATCGGATGGAAAAAACTGGTGATGAGATTGATATCGACAATACAAATGTGGTCGTTTCGGATGATAGCGATGATAATGGAGAGGATATCACTGAAATGTTATACGATATTGGCGCAGGCATGTTTGGGGTTCGAGATAGAGAAGGAACATCTTCACAATCTTTTAAGGGAAATGAGAACTTCGCAAGACTGTGGGAGGATGCACAACGACAACTTTATGAGGGGTTTACCCATCATAGTAAGTTGTCATTCACAGTGAGGTTGCTACATATCAAGTCAATATGCCGAATTTCTACAAAGGACATTGACATGCTACTTGAGTTATTTAAAGAGGTTCTACTGCAAGATAACGTGGTGCCTCGTAACTTTTATGAGGTGAAAAAATTGAAGCGAGAATTGAGATTTGATTACAATATTATCCATGCTTATAAGAATGATTGTGTACTCTTTTGGAAGCAATATGCAGAATTTGATTCATGTCCAATATGCAACGAGTCAAGATGGACCTCAGATAAACGTAATATACCAAATAAAGTATTGTGACATTTTCCCTTGATCCCTCGACTTCAACAGTTGTTTACTTCTCGAGTGACTGCAAAGGATATGACTTGGCATAATGCAGAAAGATTTCAAAATGATCAATTTCTCTCATATCCGGTAGATTCCTTATAGTGGAATAAGTTTGATGGGGAGTATCCATGGTTTTTTGAAGAGCCTCGGAACGTATGCCTCGAATTACAAACTGATGGTTTTAATCCATTTGACAATATGAGTACTTCTCATAGTACGTGGCCTGTGATATTAATGTCTTATAATTTTCCACCTTGGAAGTGTATGAATGACCCTTATTTCATGATGAAATTATTGATCCTAGGGCCGAGATCACCAGGAAACGACATAGATGTATATTTACAACCATTAATAGCAGAGTTGGAAGAGTTATGGGAACTGGGTGTGAGCACATATGATGCGGCCTTGTCGCGAGAATTTAAGATGCATGCCACAATCTTATGGACAATAAATGATTTTTCAGCATACAAAAACTTGTCTGGATGGAGCACAAAAGATAAATTGGCTTGTCCTGTTTGTAACAAAGATACACAGTCACAGTGGTTAATAAACGGAAGAAAATTATGTTTCATGGGTCATCTTCGATATTCACCTAATAATCATAGATGGTGTTCGAACAGAACAACATTTGATGGGAAGACTGAGCGAAAGTCATCACCGTCAACACTATCTAGTGATGATCTTCTTGCACAATTACTTGAGATTCAAGAAAATAGATTTGGGAAGGACGCACGAGCGCGAAAGAGGAAATGAGATGTAGTGGAATTCAATTGGACAAAAAAAAGTATTTTCTTCGAGCTGCCATACTGGTCTACATTGACACTTTGCCATAATCTAGATGTCGTGCAATCCCAAGAAAATTCAAATTTAATGCTAATTGTATTTATACTAATTACTTATAATTTTTTCAAGGATGAGTTTAATCTAGATTTTAGTCGACGAGAGCATCAAAAAATAGTTGAGGAACTAATGTCGGGTGCATTCCGGAGGTACAAAGGTCGGTGTCATGCACATTTTGAAAAATTAGCACTGCTGCAGAGGCATGTCAAAATCCATTCCAAGCAATACCACCAACCGAGTGGGAGAAGGTAATATCACATTTATATTTTTTGAATAGAAAATTATATATGTATTAGAGTTTGAAACTTATAATCTTTTTCTTTTTTTCTTTTAGCAACAGAGTGCTATAAACAAAGTAAATAAATCAAATTTAAAGATTCACCATCGTGCAGGTTTTCGATCTTTTCATCGTTTGCATAAAAAAATGGTCAGTGCTATTAATTCCGATCTCATATTAAAATATGCATTTTTCTCTTTCAAGTTCTAATATAGTTTTTCTTTTGCAGTAAGCTGAAAATTCTGGTGATTTTGATCTAATTTATTTATATGCTAAAGTATATAAAAATCGTGATGGTGTTTGGACTAGTTCTGAAACTAAGGCAAAGTATGTAAGTTTAAGTATATTAAGTCAAGTCTAATAGAATAATCCTATTATTTATACTAACTTTAATGATATTTTCTTGTAGGAAAAGATGAAATCTCTAAAGGACGCTATTGCAGATCCATCTGATGGATCAACTGTCAACAATGTTCAGATCCTATCTGAAGTTCTTGGATCACGTTCTGGATATTTGAGGAGTTTAGGGCGTTGTGTAAAGCCATCCTATAGTTCATCATCCTCTTCTAAGGCTAAATCCAATAAAGACAAAACTAAGGAGTTAGAAGCAGCACAACTTGATATAGAACGATTAAGGCCCAAAGAACAAAAGTTGTTGATTAAATTAGATAAAGTAACGGAGTTAAAATCAAGAATAGAAGAGAGACTGGAGTCGAGGACCCAAGTAATGTTTGAAGAATGGCAGAGGATGTCCCAAAACGCTATGCCACCACCACGATCTTAAAATTTATTTTTTATATTAATTGTACATTTATTATTCTGTTTAACAACAATATTTGATTAAATTTGATGTGCAAATTACATTTTTATTATAATAACAATGCATTTTTTAATTAAATGTGAATCTATATAGCGGTACCGTTTGAACAAAAAAATCACGTTCAAACAATACATTACGATTTAAAAATTCGTCCAAACTAAAAAGAGTTTGTTCGGACGCTTACCTCGTTCAAACCAGGCAATCTATTCGAATCAAATATTTATTCGTTCGAATGAAAATTTTCAGTTCGAACAGCTGAAATTTTTGTCCAAACGAGTTTCTGAGACGGATTTTTTTTGTTTCAAATAAAAAAACCCGTCCGAACGGATTTCGACGGGCAAGTGAGATTTCGTCTCTAAAAATCATTTTTTGGGACGAAATTCAATTTTCATCCCTAAAAACTTTTTGAGACAAATTTGGGACGAAATGTTTTTATCTCTAAAGATTTTTTGGGACAAAAAATAGACTTTTTGAAACAAAATGATTTGTCTCAAAAAACCTATTCTCTTGTAGTGACGAAATTGAAAATATATATATTATAATAAAATATGTCGTTTTAAGAATTTTAAAGAGAATGAGACTCCACAATACAAATTCTAAATCGTTTTAAAAAACATAAAAATAAAATAACAACCATTTTAATACAAAAATCAAATAAATAAATAAAAATTCAAATTCAGGCTTTATCTTGGACTCGGGTGTTACATACCTACTCGATAAAAAGATTTGATACTTAAGAAAATCTCTATTTTACTCTATGGTAGTGCATGCCTTGGAGCCGGACGCGGTGAGCATAGTGGATTTACAACAACCATTAAATGTTTGACATTCATGAGTTCTAAGAGTACTAGTATTGGTTCTATCAAAATTTCTTTTAAAATTTGACAGAAATTACAAGTTTGATAAAAAACAAACAACTAAAATAATCATACGTTAAACTCAAAAAAAATTCGTTATATTTGATCAAAAATGAGAAAAAGAAAATGAAGAGAATAAAATAAAAGTACTTTTGGTTTGGCTTTTGAGGAAAAAAAATGAGATTTCATATCTTTTGGAAATGATAAGCTCTTACTCTTTATAAAGTTCCAATGAGCTCCTTATTAATTAGTCATTATAGAATATAGGCCATGTGGTTTGAGATTTTCATTAGTTCATTATAAATGGTATCAGAACCTATACCAACCAAAACATAAGACTTGAGCCATACCACCTACGATGGACTAAGAGCCTGTTTGTGATTGCATTTCGAGACTTAAAATGTGATTTTAAATAGTTAAAAGCATTTTTAGAAAAAAAATGACGTGTTTGATAATTTTATCAAAAGTGTTTTAGGCGGTTAGAAAAGCTAAAAATCAATTTTTTCAAAAAGCACCTAATTGGAGCTTTTATCAAAAAGCTCATTTAGATAACTTTATATTTTAAAAAACTACCATAACTAATTTTAAAAAGCGTTTTAGATATATAGATCCTAAATAATAAATAGCTTTTTAGTAGTAGAGTTTATTATATTAAGTTTTAAGTTATAAGTTTTAAGCTAAAAGTAATACTTCATATTGCAATCCCAAACATGTACTAACTCGACGAGGATGTCGGGAATTTAAAATTGTAATACACCATATGATAAGAATAAATATAAGCGGTATATGGGGTCCTACATTGATTGGGAAGAAGTTCTTACTTTTTATAATATTTCAATGGAGCTTAAATTGAATCAATGACTATTAGTTTTGGAGAATAAGCCATATGATTTAGACCTTCTATTGGGACGTTATAACCAATAAGAGTTGTTGAGGAAAGACATAGCAAAAAAGTGTTTCCTTCTTCGAGTTCTTCACTAGAATGCGATGTATCGATTGAAGTAAATGATTTAATAATAAAGAAAACATTTTGTTGAAGAAAACCCAATTGGATCATCCTGCGTTGAGTAGTAGCAACTATCTTGAATAATAAAAACCAAACGTAGCCGATTGTTTGATTTATCCTTCGAGTTTGAGAGCTTTGCACTCTGATCTATTCTTCATGTGCTTCTTATTTGAGGGGCACTTTGAAAAGCAAACAAGAACATAAAAATAAAAATAAAAAAACAATATCATTTTTGGGATAAGGAAAGGCTCACTTTATGCCTTTTTTGCTTTGAATTGTTCTCAATTGTTTGGGATAAGGAAAGTCTCATTGGTTTGGGATAAGCAGACAAGACTTTGCCATATAGTAATTGCCTACATTTGCAGCAACTATCTTTAATAAGGAGAGAGAGAGAGAGAGAGAGAGAGAGAGAGTGGTTAAGGGTCTATTAGAGGGAAAATAATAAGCATGAAAGAAAACTAACATATCTCTTTCTAATTGAAGAGTATAAAAGCCAGTTTCTCACCTCATCTAGTTTTAAGATTTTCTCTTTACTCGATATATGTATATATATATAATATCAATTATTAAATACCAATCATAGCATAGAGGACATGATCAACATCAAAACCTAAGGTAGTCTTTGAAGAAAACTCATTAAAATTAAGGCTATGTATCGTCAAAAATGTATCGTCCTTTTGAAAAAAAATATAATATATGACCCACCATGAAAAAAATTAAATGTAGGAAGATCCAAATTATGATGAGGTCAAGTTTATAGATCTACGTTGATAGCACTAAACTATTTTTAGAAGGTAGATTAATGGAAATATGGCAGAAGTAGCGAAAATTCATCAGAACCTTGAGATTCCCACCTCGTTGATAGCGCACGTGTTAATTCAAGTTTATAGATCTACGTTGATTGCGAATGTGTCAATATTTTAACCATAATTTTGGCTAGATCTATCAAAATAATGAAAGAAAACTTGGTCCCCTCTCTCAGAGGGTCATCCCATTTCCAGCTCAGAGACAGGTGCTTTTCCTCCTCGAGAACCTCGAGATTCCCACCTCGTACCAAATGAAATATGCTCAGACTGTGGAGAGCTCCCTCAAAAGTCTACCACCAAGGGTGTAGAGGACATTGCTTATCTCGGCCAACATGACTTTTTCAACTCCCCCAGAACACATTAAAACATAGACCACGATGTGCTTGTTGCTGATAGTAGGCAAAAGGCTAGTCCTCAACTTTCTCATCCCTTCTCAAGTCAAGAAAACACCTTGGAAAACTTGGCATGTTCACCTGAAAAAAGAGAGCCAGGGGAAAATTAGAAAACTTCCCCAAAGACTTGTTGAGCTCACCTTTGAAATTGATTACCAAGAAAAGCATAAGGAAATGCATCCTAAGCCCAGAAAAGAAACCCCTCAATGGCTCGAAGAGAACCAATAATGTTGTATTGTTAGATGCTATTCAACAGCCCTACCAATTACCATAAAAACATTAGCTTGAAACTCTCGAGAGCTTGGAAACCCTTGGATAGTTCGAGAACTTCACCTTTTAGTGAAAAAAAAGTCTCCAAAAGTCATCTTTCTCTTAGAAAAAGAAAAATACAGAAGGGAAAGATTGGAAAAGATCATAAACATAATTGGATTCAATTGTAGTTTCATGGTGGACTGTATTGGAAAGGCTAGTGGTTTGGAAATTTTGTGGAAAACTGAGATCAAAGAAGACTTGATCACCTATTCAAATAGACATATTTCTTTATCAGTGATGAGGGAGGAAGGGGATTCTCATTGGCAATTAACAGGTTTCTATAGGAGTCCAAAAGTGGAAAAGGAAAAGACAACTGGGATCACTCAAGATTACTCAAGCCAGCAACTAACTATCCATGGTTGTACTTAGATGATTTCAATGAAATCTTGAGCAACAATGAGAAGACAGGAGCTGCAACCAGGTCTTTGAGACAGATGAAATGTTTTTGTGAGGCCTTGGATGACTATGAATTGCATGACTTGGGGTATATTTGCTCAAGGTACACTTGGAGTAATCACAGAGAAGATAATAGTTTCATTAAGGAGAGGTTGGATAGAAATTTTGGTAATCTTGACTGGTCTTTGCTCTTTGAAAACACCAGATTCATGATTATACCTGCTCTAAATTCAGACCACCTTCCCCTCCTTATCTATGGCACAAACCAAGTGGATCAAATCTATATAAACAACAAAGTTTTTCGTTATGAGGCAGTCTGGTCCAAGCAACAACCTTGCAAGGATATTATAAGTAGCACCTGGCACTGAATAGGGTGCAAATGGTAAGCTGAATTTGGTTATGAGCAAGCTCAGTAGATGTAAAGATAAGCTCATTGAATGGGATAGAAGCTCGAGGGTCCCTCTTAGAAAGATTATTGAAGCAAAAAGAAAGTCATTTCAGTAGTTGCAAATTATTAACTCACGAAATCTCAATGAATAGGTCAAAGTCCTACATGAAGAAATAGATTATATCTTTGAGAATGAAGATTTGAAATAAAGACGACAGGCCAAGGAGAAATGGTTAAGAGATGGGGGATAAAAAGTCAAGGTATTTTTACAAATATGCAACCAAAACAAAGCAAATTAATACCATTAAAAGGGTGACAGATGAAATAGGAAATGTAACTAGAAAACGGGATGAAATCAGCAACCATTTCCAAAGCGTCTTCTAGAATTTGTACTCAACTTCTAACCTTGAGGGTATTGAGGAAACTCTAGCAGATTTTGAGCCTAATGTCACTGAGAATATGAACTCTTTATCGACGAGACCTTTCCATTAAAAACATATAAAGAGGCAATTTTTGAAATGGAGTTGTTAAGCTCCTCGGAGCCTAATAGCTTCTCAGTAAGATTCTACTGAGATAATTGGGATATGATAGGTGATGCTATTGTTTATGCTATAAAAGAAGTGCTGAATTCCATAACAGGTTTCGAGAAGATCAATGAGACTTTATAGCTTTAATCCCAAAGAAACAGAAACCCAATTTGGTAATTGGATTCAGACCTATCTCTTTGTGCAATGTATTGTATAAAATTGTGTCAAAAGTCATAGCTAATCGTCTCAAACAGATTCTACTTGAGTTAATATCCTTCTCTCAATGTGCTTTTGTTCTAGGTTTATTAATTTTGGATAACATTATTGTGGCATATGAGACAATGCATTCAATGTAACATAGAATGAAAGGAAATAATGATAGCTACATGGTCCTCAAACTTAACATGAGAAAAACTTACAACAGGATAGAGTGGTGCTTCTTAGAGGTTGTTATCTCGAAGATGGGGTTCGAGAATGCTTGAATTGAACTTATTATGCAGTGTGTTTGCTCAATAAAGTACTCCATCTTAATAAATGGCAGACCTCAACAGGCTTTCTCTCCCTCTAGAGATCTAAGGCAAGGGGATCCTTTACCCCCTTACATTTTCCTCCTTTGCTCAAAAGTCTTGGGAAATCTGGTGGACAAGGCCGAAAAGATGATAGAGGAACATTTCGGGTGCTCAGAAGTCAAGGGTCACATTTTGGGTTTTCCTTTTGCTAAAGGAACATTGCTTGTAAACTATCTATTATTTTCAAATGATAGTTTACCTATTTTTAAGGCTAATGTGTTGGAATGTTGCAGGCTATTCAAAACCCTAAAGTAATATGCGCAAGCATCTGGCCAAAGACTGAACCATGACAAAACATCACTGATTTTTAACAAAAATGTAGGACTAGAAGTCAAAGAATCCATCCTATTATCAGTGAGATTGAGAGAGACAAAATGTTATTCAAAGTACTTGGGCTTACCTTCCTATGTGCGGAATCAGAAATTGATAGATTTTAGACCCATTCTGGATAGCATTTGAAGGAAGATGCAAAATTGGTCAGTGAAGCTCTTATTAAGCGCAGACAAAGAAGTATTTCTGAAGTCAATCGTGCAGGCTATCCCAATATAACTTATGAGCATTTTCAAGCTTCCCATAGTAATTTAAAATGCTATTAACATGTTAATGTAGTAGTTTTGATGGAGTGCAAGAGGTGATAATTGGTTATCTTGGAAGCTGCTAGGGAAATAAAAAATAGAAGGAGGACTTTGTTATTGTGACTTTGAAAATTTTAAACTAGCCCTTTTAGCAAAAAAGGATGGAGATTAGTGCAACACCCCCATTCTCTAGTAGCTCGAGTTCTTAAAGCCAAGTACCATAAGAGACATGCTTTTTGGGAGCTGAATTGGGACCTATGGAGAAGCTTTATGGAGGCAAGATCTGCTCTAACTGAAGGACCCGTGTGGAAGATTGGCAATGGAGAATTAGTCCATGTGTGGGAAGATAAATGATTGCCTAAACCCTCCTCTTTTAGGATCTAGTTTGCTAGGAAACAATTGGAGGTTGGGGACTTGGTGAGTAGTTTAATTGACAAATAGACTTGCATCTAGAAACGAGAACTAGTATGTGAGACCTTACAAAAGCAGGAGGCTGACTTTGATTTGCAGGATGCCCATTTGTATTATCAATGCACAAGACAGACTGGTGTGGAGATGATTAAAGGATGAGAATTTCATTGTCAAGAGTGCTTATGCACTGCTCAATGAATTGGATTGCAGAGTTACAGGGTTAATCCTCAGAGGTCTCCAATATGTCATCCCTATGGAGCTGTGTCTGGAAAATGAAAGTGCCTAATGCTACAAAAATGTTCCTATGGAGATAAGTTCATGACTCCCTTCCTACCAAACATAATTTGTTAAAAAGAAAAATTTTGGACTCCCCTCTATGACCCATATGCTTAACAACCCTATAAACGGTTCATCATGCTTTTTGGTTTTGTAATTCTATGCAAGATGTATAGAGTTCATGCTCCAGGATATTTTAGAAGATGCAAACTGATGTTCTATCCTTTTAGGACCTCTTAAGATCTTTATTCCTAAATCTAGATGTGAAGAGAATCCATGAATTTTGCAACTGTCACTCACCAAATATGGAAGAGAAGAAACTATTGGGTGTTTGAGGAAAAATTTTGGGCACCAACAGAGGTTACTAAGCTAGCCCTTCTAGAAATTGAAGATTTCAACGAGGCAAATCAAAGTTACATGTCCAAGGAACCTCAACAAGAGCAACTAACATCGGACTTGTGTATACCTCCAATGAATGTTTATAAGGCTAACTGGGATACAACAGTCAACAACCAAGATTGCAAGATTGGCATAGGAGTAGTGATCCGTGACTATAATGGTGCGATCCAAGCAACTCTCAAGTTTCAACGAGATTGTTTTCCTGATGCTCATCTTGTAGAGTGCATAACAGTCTTTAATACAATATTTTTTTGTCAACAACTTGGACTCCCACAAGTCATGTTCAAGGGGGATGCAAAGCAAGCGTCCAATGAGATAAATGGAGACAAATATGTTTGGAACTTTTTAGGCATGATAATCCGAAATGTCAAGCACATGACTTTTCAAAGACAGCAATGGTCTTTCCATTTTGTTCCTAGGACTTGTTATAGTGTGACATATAATCTACCTAAGGATGCTTTGAAACTTTCTGAGAAGAGCATGTACATTGGAGGTTTTTCCTCTTTGAAACCACCCATTTCAATTATTTATGAATATGAAGTGATATTTCTCTAAAAAAAAGTATCAAAATTATGTGTATGACCCTAATTTGGCAAACCATCTCCTGTGCACACGTCGTGGTCACTAGCTACACTTGGTGGTTCACATTTCAACCTTGAAATCAAGCATGTCCCCTTCAAATCATCGATTTAAGTTTTTTATTGTCTTTTATGAAAATATTTCACTTTCAATTTTCGAGATAATTTGGATTCCAATTTGAGTCAATTTTTTGGAAGATTATTAATTTATTAAGTATTTGATTTTTCTATAATAAAATTATTGGAAAATTTCATTTCAGAAAATATTCTTGTAAACTCATGTCTTCCTTGCTATTTGAGCCCATCTTGTGGATTTTATATCTTAATTTTGAATTTTATTAATAAACCTTACTAATGGAGTTTTTTATATCTATTTTGCATAGTTTCTCGATTTGAATCCCTATTTTCTAATAATTAACTAGCATAAAAAATAATTATAATTCTATCTGGCATAAAAGAAATATATTTTACATATGGATACTACTCTTTTTCAAAGGTATGCATGGGATTACCCTCCCTATACTTGCACAACTTACTTCTTGTATATTTTTACAATTTGAAAGCTTTGTGCTGGAGTGATTTGAGTCTTAAAGCATAGAGTACTAATGGAAATGGTAATCTCTTATTAGAAAATAGTAATGCTAAGGACAACCTCTATATGCACAAGTCTTGTGCAAGTTATATATATATAAAAGGACCAAAAAAAAATGAGTTTTTCACACTTATTCATGATAAGGTCCGCTTTTTTTAAAAGACTTGAGTAAGATTTGTACATTTAGAATCTAAAGATATCATTAATCAATTAAGAAAATATATACGAGATTTGTTATTATTTAAAAAAACCTAATAGGTTCCCAATCATTTAATTACGTAATCATGAACATCAAGTGCATCATTGGAACACAAATGGATAACAATAATGCTAAATACAGTCGTACAATATGTAAATAATGTGTAATCGCTTTGAAAAAAAATAGAATTCACTATTAAAAAATTAATTTTTTTTATGTGGAGTCTACATTTACTCACCTTTTTCAAAACGATTGCGCGGCGTTTGCACATTCTACGATTGCAAATATCCTTTTTTTATAGATAAACCATATGGTATTGTGATCTCTTATTTTCCATGCTTATGTTCATCTCCTTAATCAATTAATGCTCATGACTTGACAATGTAACAAACTAGTGTACATGAGAACTTGGTTCCAAAATTTAAACATGCAAGAATAAAGTACACACTTAGAAAGCTAGCTAGGATTATGCTCATAAAGCACACTACATGTTGCCTTTAACATTTGAATGAGATGGTTAATTGTTAGAAATTAGGTTAGGCCACTGGTTGTTCAGTTTGTGAAGTTTGGTTTATTCTTGTGGTGACACGATTTGATGACCGGACCCAACATTAATTTGCTAAGATTTTTTGGGTGATTTTCAAAAAGACTTCTGCCATGGAGTGTACGCCAGGGCCATAGCCCAAACTGAAGGGAACATGGTCAAGTCTCATGGAGTCCGGTATGTAACTTGAGAATTGCCAAACAAAAAGTTCATTCAACGTTCGCTTGAGTAAAACTTAGGCAAAAGATTTGCCTAACATTCACTCGATCAAATATTAGAGCTCGCTTGACAATTCGTTCTAGCGAATAACTTAGTAATTGTGAAATTAGAGCTTTCGTCATACAACCATATTTACAATATATATATATATATATATATGATGAATAGTATGGTGTATGGAATATAAGCCATGCATGTTACTCAACCTTTGTAACTTCGTGGATATAGGCATGTTATTCAACCATGTAAATTTTTGTATTATGCAATTGATTTCTTATTTTACTTGACTTTTTTGTAACTCTTTTTACACAACACTGATGACATAAGCCATGCATATGGATGGAATGCAAGCATTGCAAGTTGAGTAGTGTAAGAGGAAGCCAACTATAGCAAAGGTAAGGAATGAATATATATGGCTGGAACTAAGAAAAGATTAGGGAGATCGATTGTGAGGCGATGAACACCTGAAACAGATGAAACAAACTCGAAAAGGGATGATTAATGCATTAAATGCAAAAAGTACATAAAAAAGGAGCCTTAAAATCAATCATTAATGCACTTCATCTTACCTACTTTACAATTAAAAAAAATTAAAAATATCATATATTACATTAAACCTTCCGCATGCATACCTTTTTTATCTATAAGTTTATATATATATATATATATATTATGAGTAATGATACAGTTATTATTGATTTATTACTTGTTTATCATTTTTAGTATATTTATTTATTTATTTTTTAAATATTTTTTTTAACATCCTTAATCATTAAAAAAAATTAAAAAAATTATAATTTTACTAATAATCACTTTCTTAATTATTAAGTAAAAAGAATATTTTAAGGAAAAAAAAATGGTAGAAGAGTAGTAGATGGGTAGTAAGTGTATCATTATTCATATATTGAATATAACAAGCACAGGGTTATGAATCCAACACTACAGCATATGAACGTGTGTTGTTTGTAGATGATAATGTGCTATTTTTTAAGGCTACAATGCAAAAATAGGTTAATGTATTACAACTACTGGAGGAATATAAAAGACTCTTAGTTCAAATGGTTAATCGAGAGAACGTATCCATGATATTCATTAGGAATGTAATTGATGTATAGCAGGAGGAGCTTCTGTGGGAGTTCAAAGACCTCAACAATATGAGAAGTATTTTGGCCAGCTTAGGTGGTAGGAGAAGTAAAAAAAAAAAGCCATTTTCTAACACCAAAGATCAAATTTGGCAGAAACTACAGAATTGAAAGGACATAATGCTCTCACAAGGAGGAAATTAAATACTCATCAAGGTAGTCTCAATGTCCATACCTACCTACTCAATGAGCTTATTCAAGTTGCCAAGAACCCTTTGCATTAAATTATAAAGGCTAATGGCTAGATTCTGTTGGAGATAAAGAAAAAATGAACACAATATCTATTGGATTAGTTAGGAGAAAATGTGTGCTTCAAAATAAGGAGGAGGATTGGGTTTCAAAGATATTAAAGTCTTCAATATGGTTCTTTTAACAAAACAAAGTTGGAGGATAATGCAAGATGAATCAACACTGCTACACAAAGTTTACAAAGCCAAATACTTCCCTATTGATCATTTCCTAGAACCCAAGATGTGGCAACACCCTTCTTATGCATTGAGAGGCATTTGGGAGGGGAAAAAAAAAGGCTAAAACAAGTGTGAAAGAAATACCTACCTACTCAATGAGGAAAGAAATATTGAGTGTGGAAGAAGTCATCAGCATGCTGAAATCTAGGTAACCTGTTTTGGGTGGCTCCTACCAAAATTATCCACTATCATTTTGCTATAAGACAATAATTTGCTTCCCCATTTTAATTTTTCTAGCATACGAGAAGGCTAGATGCAAGAATATTCATCTTCCTATAAGAAACTTGAAGGCATGCCACGCTTTTTAAGAGGATGCGTGAAGGTTTCCTAGGATGGATGGTGGGAGGTTTCTCTAGCAGCATGCCAAGAGGTGTCTAGAAATGTTGACTTTAACAAAATATTGAATGTGTGTATCATGATACTTCTATTTTTTTTCTGTGAACATAATAGAAGTAAGTGAATCGATCAAGTAGTTGAACTCTAAAGAAAAGTCATTATTGATGGTTGTTTGTTAACACGGACAAAGTCAAGACAAACCTCTGAAATTATTTCAATATTGGACCTTGGACTGATAACAGTTCTGAATCGAATCTCTTTATAAAGCCAGCAATGTTTCTTGCTAATTATTATATGTAGGTTTGAACATTCAACAAGATACAAGTGAAGGAGAAGGACGAAGATCACTCTATCGACTTGAGGGGAGAGGGAGAGAGAGAGAGAGAGAGAGAGAGAGAGAGGCGAAACTCAGACCTTCAGAAGAGAAAGAAAAATGGGAAGAGATTAAGAGATTTGGTTCCCCACAATCACTTCTATATTTTTTCACTTGTTAGAAATCTTATGTGTCACAAGTACTACTCTATTGGAGGGTGTAAATTGATAACATTCAACATGCAAATCAAAGGCAATTATAGATGACAGCTAGTGGTGACAACATGCAATGTGCAAGTCAAAGGAATCCACAACTGTCAGCTAGTGATGTGGGGGTTAATGTTGCTGATATGGAAACTGAAATGGGAACCATATGTCAAGCAAGAATCTCAGAGATTGACCATCGAGATGATAGTGCAGAATTATAGCATTAATCTTAGCAATTCTAATTCATTTTATTACCTTTGTATAGATGATTACAGGTTAGGCTTTCCTTAAACAGGACATTCCTTGCATTAACATTTCAATACACCTTGTATACAATTCTTGGATATTAATACAACATCACTCCCACAACCAATGCGTGGTGAGACTTCTTAATCATTGTGTTTTACAGTTTTCATTTTAAATCACCTCTAAGTGCCACATACTGCCTCTAACCTTCCTCTTTTCTGAAAGAAAGTTGGAGAAAGGACTTACCCTCTATACATGTCACTGGCAATAATTAAGATTTTATTGAGATTGTTACTCAAGTAAAAAAAGAGGGTATAAAGGAAGAGTTTAAAGAATTTCTGATGATGGCATGATGCTTTTGCATGGTATAGAAGGAAACAAATGGTAAATGAGTGTAAGTCACTAAGACCAAACTCGGCAATCGAACGTTCTTGATCTCTATTAAAGATTCATAAGGAATTGAAACCAAGCCCAATAAACAAGGATCAATTGCTTTGTTGTAGGAAAAGGAGTACTAGTAATTAGTATTGAAGCTCAATGTAGATGGGGCCTTGTTTCAAGATCATCAACATAGAACACGAGTGGGGATCATGCTTAGAAATGATAGTGGGGAGGTTACTATGGCTGGGAGCAGGATGAAATTGAGGTAAATGATCCAACAAATATTGAGTTACTTGTAATGTTTAGAGGTTCAAGAACAATCTTACCTTTATTACAAATCTCACACTAAAAAAATTGTTTATCCGTGAGCAGTTATTTCCTTATATAATGATTATTCTTTACAAAATGAGTTTATTTTTATCGCAAATAGTCATATTTGCCACAAATAATCTGTCATGAATATTCTTTTTTCTTGTAATGTCATTTTGAAAAGTGAGTCCTTGCTTATGGTGACACAACTGCAAATGGAAGATGATTCTTAGTCCTTTCTGGGTAATATTATCAAGGGAAAAAAAAAGTGCTATTGCATAGACTTATAATGACTATGCTTTGTCAAAATGAGTTTATTTTTATCGCAAATAATCATATTTATTACAAATAATTTGTCATAAATATTCTTTTTTCTTGTAATGTCATTATGAAAAGTGAGTCCCTGCTTATGGTGACACAACTGCAAATGGAAGATGATTCTCAGTCCTTTCTGGATAATATTATCAAGGGAAAAAAAACGCTAATGCAGAGATTTAGAAGCTACAAAATCTAACATGTTGGATGCATGGTCAACGAAGTTGCTCATAGATTATGATATATCCATTTGGTGGAATCTTTCCTAAATGTAATCCAACGAGTTTTATGGATAGTAATGAAGTTTGTTTGTTATATTAAAACAAAAACTACCATGAATTGCGATGATGAAGCCGATTAAGAAAGTAATAAACCAAAAGGCATTGATTAGTTTTATCCACTAAAAATGAACGTGTCAAATTCAAATCGCTGGCCACGATCTTTAATTAAACAGTTCTTCTTGGGACAAACACCACTCACAAATGGTGTACAAACGGATGAGGACATGACTAAGGGACAACATATAAAAATAAAATGAAAGAAAGCAAAACAAAATCAAGGCGGATATTATGTAAGAAACAAAACAAAACAAAACAAACAATGAAGAAGAGAGGCGAGAAGCAGGAGAAAGTTGGCATAGCTCTGTGCCTTGCATTGCATTGAAAATACGAGGGGATCGTCGTCAACGCAAAATAATTTCTGTCCTCCCAGCTCCATTTTCTTTCAGGTCTGTGCTGCCAAAATAGAATTCAAGAATTTCCATACTCCCTCCATAACCTTTCTTTACTTTTAGAAAACCAAATACTTACCATCATTTTTCGGAAGCAAGTTCAGTCATAAAACTAACTACTGTAATCAGAAAGTAAACCGATGCAGAAAAGAAAGTAAAGAAGGCCGCATTCTGACACTATGCTTTCAACTGCTTGCCCAAAAATTATTTTATTTTGGTTCCTTTTTTCTCCAGTCGAGCTTCCCCACTTGTCTTTCTCCTTCGATTCCCTGTCGCCACTTGCAAGAACCCAAATTAACTGCACCTCATATGCCTCCATCTCTGTAGGGGGAAGCTACTGCAGTTGGTTCTCAAAGAAAGGCATGGGCATCCAAGATTCATGTGGACTGATGCCCATAGTCTCTTTATAATTCATGGTTTTATTTGCTATTTTGGTTGAGACTGATGCAAGGTATTTAGATATATGTGGTATTAAGAAGCTACTTTCTGCCAGTCTTCAGGAGACCAATAATTACTCCTCACTAATAAGCCCAAGATTTAAAAGAAGCGTGTTTTAGGGATCAACCCATTATAGTGATTAGGTTCTACTGCATAATTCTTTTTTTTTTTTCAAAATCTACTGCATTTGATTGTCTTATGGGTTCTTAATGCCAACAAGTCATTAATAACTCGAGAAGGGGTTTTCGTCTAACATGTAACTCGAAATTGACTACTTAAACTTCGTTTTGACCTATCGAGTCAAACTGGGCATGGAGTTCTGCTCTTGATGAAGGCAGACAACAATTGATATATGTTACTCTGTGTGCAAATGCAAAAAAAGAAACACAAAAAAAAAAAATGTAATTTGAACTTTGTTTTGAGTGATGGGCCGGTGGCTATCTACTTATACAGAGAGAGAGAGAGCAAAACGAAATGGAGAGAGAGAGAGAGAGAGAGAGAGAGAGAGAGAGAGAGAGAGAAGAAGTAGTCTGTTGGAGGAGAAAGGAGAAAGAAACTGAGAAAAGAAAAGGAGTGGTCCGTTGGAGAAGAAAGGAGGAAGAAAATGAGATGAAGGAAAGAAAAGTGGGGCCAAGTTGTCAAACATTTTACGTTCCGTTTGTATGAACCGTTTGTCTCTAGAATTTTTCTTAATTAAAAAGGCGATTAATAAGCTAATCACCTTCATGGATCATCGCTCTTGTTCGTACATTTTATCGATTCAATCTTGTTACTTATAGAATTGTATTGCACGTTTATCCATTGAAAAATTCATACACGCACTAATGATAAAGTGGAAAAACAGATATTAATAAAACATCTATATTTAAAATAAAAACCAAATAAAATATATTAATGTGCGCAAAATTGCTTGTAATATGTAGTATTACTCCTATTATTTTAGTGATAAAATCTCATCTGATTATTAAATTGTCAAAATTTAATATTTTAGGATATAAAGATTTAAGGGAAATATTATTTATCCCGCTCTTGGAAATCCGATTGGGATTCCGATTTGATTTTTTTTTTAATTTTGTTTTTTATATGATTTTTAAATAAGTATTTTTAAATGATATTATAATTTTTTTGTATTTTTAAAAAATATTTTAAGATGTTAAAAAAATCATGTAAATTTTTTTACATAATTTTTTAACCTCTTAAAATAGTTTTTAAAAATATTAACAAATTACAACATTATTTAAAAACATTTACTTAAATATCTATAAAAAAATAAAATTAAAAAATATAAAAACTGAAATCAGGATCCCAATTGAGATCCCAAACGACGCGACATATAGCACACTCCCAAAATTTAGGCCTTCCAAATTTTAAAATATATTTTCAATTTATTATTATATTTTTTTAATTTTTTTATATAATATAATAAAAAAATATAATTTTTAAAATTTTAAAATAAAATTAATATTAAAAAATATTTTATAATAATATTTTATTTATTTATTTATTTTTATTTTATTTTATCTCAACTCATTAATTAATGTGGCAGAATATAGATCCCCAGTGAGATGTCATCTGTTTATCCTTTTCTGACCTTTCAAATCTACCAAAGTTCAGTTGATGCTGAGCTGGGAAGAAGCCCAGCCTGCACCGCGAGATCGACCTCCCAGTCCCAAATAACACTCACACCAGCGTCACTGCCCCTTTGACGTCTAAGAATTTTGGATCCACTCTGTCCGGCCCTTCCTTAGGCGTTAGCTGCCACTGATTCACCTTATACTCATCCACCTCCATTTCCCCGTCGATCTCTCAACTCAGAAAATGAGCTGGTGGTGGGCTGGAGCTATTGGTGCTGCCAAGGTAAGAACGATCGAGCACCCTGAAAATAGCAAAATTTCTTTCTTTGTTTATCCGGCTCTCTATTTTTGTGTTTTTGCTGATTTGTTTGATGGCTTTTGCAGAAGAAATTTGAGGAAGATGAACAACCGACGAGTTACCAGAGTATTGGCCTAGTGATCGGCGTGACTGGCATCGTGGGCAATAGCCTAGCTGAAATTCTGCCATTATCAGATACCCCAGGTGGGCCATGGAAGGTCTACGGTGTGGCTCGCAGGTCGCGCCCAGCTGGAACGCCGACCACCCTGTGGAGTACATCCAGTGCGACATCTCAGACCCGGCTGATACCAACGCCAAGCTCTCGCCACTAACAGATGTAACCCACATCTTCTACGTCACCTGGACCAACCGACCCACCGAGGCTGAGAACTGCGAGGCCAACGGCGCCATGTTCCGCAACGTGCTCCGCGCGGTCATCCCGAACGCGCCGAATCTCCTCCACATCTGTCTTCAGACGGGGACCAAGCACTACGTCGGGCCCTTCGAGTCGTACGGCAAGATCCAACCCCATGAGCTTCCATTCACGGAGGATTTGCCCCGCTTGGACTCACCGAATTTCTATTACACTCTTGAAGATTTGCTGTTCGAGGAGGCCGAGAAAAAAGAGGGCTTGACTTGGTCCGTTCACAGACCCAACATCATATTCGGGTTCTCGCCGTATAGCTTGATGAACATCATCGGCACGCTATGCGTGTACGCCGCTATATGCAAGCACAAGGGGCTTCCCTTGAAATTTCCCGGCACCAAAGCTGCCTGGGACTGTTACGCGGTGGCTTCCGATGCGGATCTTATTGCAGAGCAGCAGATATGGTCGGCGGTGGACCCATATGCGAGGAACGAAGCATTTAACTGCAACAATGGGGACGTGTTCAAGTGGAAACATTTCTGGAAAGAGTTGGCTGGGCAATTCGGGATTGAGGATTATGGATTCGAAGATGGTGAGAAACTCATGAGCCTGGTGGAGATGATGAAGGACGAAGGTCCAGTGTGGGACGAGATTGTGAGGGAGAATCAACTGGAACCGACAAAGTTAGAGGATGTTGGAGTGTGGTGGTTTGCGGACGTGATCCTAGGTAAGGAGAGACTCCTGGATAGCATGAATAAGAGTAAGGAGCATGGATTCTTGGGGTTCAGGAACTCCAAGAATTCGTTCATTTCTTGGATAGACAAGATGAAAAGCTACAAAATTGTGCCTTAGAAAGTGAATGTTTTTCTTTTTGGGTTATCTGGTGCTATTCCGGATTGAATATTTTGCTTTTGTTTTGCAATAATCATGGACTGGAAGAGGGTATCATGGAGTAAATTGGTCTTGATTGTGCTCCTCGAAGAAAGGTCAGTAACTCCATGTTTAGTTTGTGGATTCTTGGTCATGGATTCTTGGGGGCCATAGAGTGGTGCTTTTCTACCATGTAGTCAAACTAATAGCAAAAGGCTTTAAATTTTTGGGTAAATCAGAAAATGACACATTACTCTGTTAGACTTACTATTTCTCTTGCAAAAAATAAAATCATAGTAATGGGTGTGGAGAAAGAGAATGAGAATGCTTTTCTAGTTGAAAACGGTTGATCTATTAGTTATGATTTTCTCTAAGTATCAACCTTTAAAGCAGTTGTTTATTAATTGATGTCCAATAATCGTTAAAATTTTGTTCTCATCCACAATTTGCAACGGGAGGACCGAATGCAGAAACACGTAAATCCCATGAGTTTCACTTTTCTAGGAGATGAAGAGTTTTCAGTCAACCTTGCCATTGGATCTTAATGACACCTTGCATTCATCAAACACTCAAGAATTGAAGCAAGATCGAGACAAAGGTGGCCGAGATGAGCAAATGCTACTCTGATCAAAGTTTTCCTTGCTGCGTGAGAAGAAATGCCTTGCTATACCACCTTGGATTTTACTCAAATTCTCTTCCTTATAAAGGGTTAAAGGTTTTAACTAAATTTAGGATTTTCCTTGGGATCGACCGATCTCTCACTAAAACTAGCCTGCCACCGCCCACCCCATCAAAACCGGCAGGCTCCGGCAATTGGATCCATTTCGGGTATAAGCCCTTATCGGAACTCGCTATTGAAGAGGTAAGCTCGCTGAATCCTCTCGGAGGCGGTAGGCTGTAGCTAAGATCGAATACCTTTAAAATTCATCTTTATTTTATTTTTTTATTATGTTTTTAATTTTTTATTGTATTTTTTATTATGTTTTCTTCATTTTATTTTATTTTTATATTATATATTTTATTTTATTTTATTTTAATATATTTATCATTAAAAAAAATCCAACTACCGTTAAGGTACTTTTGACGTTAGAGGCAATCTGGTCGGCTCCAGCGTCTCTTCTAAATTTATCTATTTTCATCATATTTACAATTTAGTAGATTTAATTATTTATAACCTTAAAACAAACGATAATTATCTTTCCTGTAATATCAGTTGTAGCATTGTAGATAAACACAAACTAGAATTCAAAAGTAATGACAAGACTCAAGAGGCAACATGCCAACTCTACTCAAAGTTCGGAAGAAAAAAAACTTTTGATTTCATCCATTTGGATATTTTTCTGCTCACGCAAAACCGCTATTGTAACATAAAACCGACTGCTGCTTTCCCCTTTTAGTTTGTACACACCAACTAATTTATCTCTTCTCGATCGTCACTTGGTCTTAAAAGATTAATTTGAATGTTAAGCTTACTTGAGATAAATTAAATTCTTTATAAATAATAATGAGTTAAAATAATAAAGTAAATTTTATAGAATCTATTTAATTAAGATAAGTTTAAATATATTTATGAAAAGTTAAAAAAATTTATAAGTCTCATGTTTAAAAAAAATTAAATTAAAATAAATTGTAAATCCAATGTATAAAAAGATCTTGAATTGAGTGATGTTTAAAGATTTAAAAATGGTGTATTTAAATGGTGGGATAAAGCTTAAATTTGAACTCAACTTGAATAAATTCAGCTGTTTTATGTTCTAATTTTAGCAAGTTGATAGGATATTTAATTCAAGGGCGAATCAAGGGTAAGGGGTAATGTTATATTCGTGGGAATTGCAACATATGACCAGATATGTTGTTTTAAGATTATATGATGTATCCTATAAAAAAAAAAAAAAAAAAAAAAGATAAGATTATATGATTGTAAGAATATATTTGAGTATGAACCATCAGAAGTAATACAGAGACCTGCTTAGCTTAATTATGCAGCATCATCGTCATGCACTATGTCAACATTTTGAAATGTCTGATAATACGAAAAAATTTACTCAATTTCTTATTAACACAGTTTTTACATACTATATTTTATTTTATTTTATTTTATTTTTAATCAAATATTTAATATATAAAAAATGAATAAAAAAGTAAATTAGTTTTAAAAAAAATAAGAATTAAAAAATTAAAAAATTAAAAAAATTAAAGAAAAAATAAAAAATAATAATACGTGGATAATGAAAGATTGTGTACAAGTTAGGCAGCTCTACCGATGCAGTTTATCACATCGATCTTATCCAACTTTATCTTTGTACAAGTCTCAAGAATCCAAAACGAGTTCATTCTCTCAGAGTCGGCTTAATAAATTAGTGAGTGTAAGGTAAAAAATTTTATTAAGATTTTTTTTATTAAAATAAAATTAATTAATTATATTTTTTACATTATATTTTTATTTAAAAATAATATCAATTATTTGTTAAATAAAATTATTAATTAAAATTTATGCTAAATTTTTAACTAAAATTAGCATAATTTTTATTAAAAAAACCGATTTATAAATTTTATTTTCAAATCTAGTTAGTTTTATAAAACTTATTCTCGAATTTTAGGAATTATTTGAAAATATAATTATTTTATGTGTTATATTTTTAAATTAATTTTTTTTATCATTCAAAATTCAATAAAACAATTTATTTTAAATTATTTCATTACCATATTAGATAAAAATAAATTCTAAAAAATATTTAAAAATAATTAAAATAATTATCATCAATAAAATTTTATAAAAAAAAATAGACACTTATCTCTTCAAAAGATTCTACAAAAAGTTTTTATGAATATTTAAAAATTAGATTTTATTATTTATAATTCTCATATTATATATTAAATTAATAATAATAAAAAAATAAATATATTTTTATAAAGAGAATACTTGAAATAATTATTATATGAAATATTTTTAAAACTAATAATGATATATAATATTTATTTAATAATTTTATTCTCTTATTAGATTAATTAATTTTTTTAATAGAATATTTTTTAAAAAAAATTTATGCTTTAAATTTTTTCAGATTAAATTTTTTATTATTAGAGGCCGTATAAAATTACCTAACTGGCCTTTGTCCAGAGCCGGCCCTGCATCCTTAGGTGGTACCTAATCAGAACTCAACTAATCTCCAACAAAATATCTCCCAGACTGTTCCATAAACCTCCCAGAAAGTCAAAATGATGTCATGGCTGAGGTCATCTTTGAGATCGGATTTTCTGCATTTTGTTCCATATATATGCAAGTTAGAGCAAAGTGCTCTTGCATTTAATATAATTAACCACTAAAAGCAGGATTCTTTCTTCCTTCAATTTTCTTTTTATGTTTTGCCTCCTTGCTCTACCATATTCTCATAATCATGATCGCCTGGCTGTGGGCTAGAGCTATTGGTGCTACAAAGGTAAAACCGTTTTTTCATTCCCCAGTGCTTATTCTCATCATAATACACCCAATCGCTGTTTCTTTGCAAATTACCTCAACTTTTATTGTTTTTTTTTGCAGAAGACAACTGAAGCTGAAGAAGCAGCACCACCAGAAAGCTACCAAAGTGTGGGCCTGGTGATCGGCGTGACCGGAATCGTGGGCAACAGCCTTGCCGAAATCCTCCCTCTCCCTGACACTCCGGGAGGTCCGTGGAAGGTCTACGGCGTGGCGCGTCGTCCTCGTCCCAACTGGAATGCGAAGCATCCAGTCCATTACATCCAGTGCGACGTCTCGAACTCAGAAGAAACCGAAGCTAAACTTTCCCAATTAACAGATGTGACCCACATCTTCTACGTCACTTGGGCTAGCCGACAAACCGAGGCCGAGAACTGCGACGTCAACGGCGCTATGTTCCGCAACGTGCTCTGTGCTCTGATTCCGAACGCTTCGAAACTCCGGCACATCTGCCTCCAGACGGGCACCAAACACTATGTCGGACCCTTCGAGGCGTTCGGCAAGATCCGACCCCACGAACCACCTTTCACGGAGGATTTGCCACGACTGAACGTGCCGAATTTCTACTACACCCAGGAAGATATTTTGTTTGAAGAGGCGAAGAAGAAGGGCTTGTCTTGGTCCATCCACCGACCCAACACTATATTTGGATTTTCCCCCTATAGCATTATGAACATAATAGGCACGCTTTGTGTATATGCCGCAATATGTAAGCACGAGGGCCTTCCTTTGAAGTTCCCGGGAAGCAAAGCGAGCTGGGAAGGGTACTCGGTGGCTTCAGACGCTGATCTGATTGCAGAGCAGCATATATGGGCAACAGTAGAGCCGAATGCAAGGAACGAAGCTTTTAACTGCAACAATGGCGATGTGTTCAAGTGGAAGCATCTTTGGAAGGTGTTGGCGGAGAGATTTGGGATTGAGAAGTATGGATTTGAGGAGGGTGAAAAACTTAGCTTGGTGGGGATGATGAAGGACAAGGGACCAGTGTGGGAGGAGATTGTGAGGAAGAATCATCTGCAACCCACGAAGTTGGAGGAGGTTGGGATTTGGTGGTTTGCTGATTTGATGCTGCGTGTGGAGGATGCGGTGGACGGTATGAATAAGAGCAAGGAGCATGGGTTCTTGGGGTTTAGGAACTCCAAGACTTCTTTCATCAGTTGGGTTGAGAAGATGAAAGTCCACAATATTGTACCTTGAAAGTTGTCACTTGTGAATGTCTTTGGACACGAAGTTTAGTGCTTTTATTTCATGTCTTTTTCTTTTTTGTGTGGGTGAGCACTTCTACGCACAAAAGATCGTTTTTGTTTAAAAATAAGCAAGAGAGTCTTGTGATTGTACGTTGGGTTTATAAATAAGAACATGCAAATTACAAGCTAGTTTGCATTGGCAATTGGCATCCGCACGATGAGTAATCTCGAGGAAAAAAAAATGTACATTGATTCGGTTTGGACGAGAGCAAGGTTAAAGTTTTTTGAACAACGGCGAATTGGAGGAGAATTCAATAAAATACATAATTTTTTTATTCTATCAAATAATTATAAAAAGGTATAAATTTTAAGACTTCGGTCAAATTTAGAAATGAGATAAATTGAGATGAGTTTAATTTATTTTTTAATATTATTATTATTTTGAGATTTAAAAAAAATGTATTAGAATTTAAAAAATGTGTATTTAGATTTGAAAAATGTGTATAGAAATTTGTGTTTTGAATAAAAAATTATAAAAATATAATAATGGAATGGAAGCGAGTTCAACTCACTTCTGAATCCAAACGGGACGTAAGTCTTGAAATTTTGAAGGGTAAATCTTAAAAAATATTAATTTTCTTTTTTTCTTTTAGTTCTTGATTTACTTTGTAAGATAAAATCAAAAATTTCAAATTATTCTCAATTTTATTATTATATTTTTTTAAATTTCTTTGTAAAATATAATAAAAAATATTATATTTTCAAATCTTAAAATTAATTTTTCAAATCTCAAAATAAAATTAATATTAAAAAAAATATTATAATAATATATTTTTTAATTTTTATCTTATTTTATTTCTAAAAACAAACCGAACCTTAATTTCTCCTCAAGCAGTTGTACTCACTTTTCCTCCTCTTACTATTGGCAACGAAAGACTTTTGGTTTGGTCTTCTAATATAAAATCCGAATATAAAATCTGAATTTTTTAACCACAAAAACATTTTTTGATTTGGCTAATTTCATTTCTCTTCGGTACTTGTTTGGTTTGATTCGGTTGATTTTAGACCTATAAACTTTTTGGGGAACGGATTGAGAATAAGAGACTCCATCAAGGTGTTTGATAGTGTGCCTCTTCTTATAAATGTTTATTCTGTTATGTACAGGGTTGCAGGACAAAACTTATGTGGAGGGGAAGTTTGGTTTGTCGTGGGATCATTGTTGATCTGGTTGAAGTTTGGATTGTTTTGTTCACTTGTGCTTAGGGGTGTAAATGGTCCGGTCCGGTCCGGTCCTGTCTGGAAAATTTGTGGACCGATTTCATTCGGTCCAAGAATTCTCTCTCCCTGGACCGGACCGAACAGGAGTTCGGTCCATACCGGTCCGGTCCAATTCGGTCCAGGGGCGGTCTGGTCCGGTCCAGGGGTGCCCCATATAATTTAATGGGCTAAATTTAATATATAATTCTACAATAATCAAATATTTTTTTGGTCCAAATTTAATTACTATAAATTATAATATGTTAATATTATAAAAGTATATATTATATATTAATATGTTAGTATATATTATATATTAAGTATGTTAGTAAATTATAACTAATAGTCTAATAGTCTAATAACACTTTCACATTAGTATATGTTACTAAACTATAACTAATAAGTAATAACATTATTACAATTTACATTAGTATATTATATATTTATATGTTAGTAAATAGTGATAAATTATTAATAATATATTAAATAATAATAATACACTTATTATTTATATATTAATATATAAGAGTATATATTATCTATTCATATATTAGTTAATATTACATATTAAGTATATTAGTAAACTATAACTAATAATCTAATAGTCTAATAATATTATTACTTTAGTATATGTTAATAAATTATAACTAATAAGTAATAACATTATTACAATTTACATTAGTATATTATATATTTATATGTTAGTAAATAGTAATAAATTAGTAATAATATATTAAATAATAATAATACACTTATTATTTATATGTTAATATTATAAGAGTATATATTATATATTAATATATATTAATATTAATATTAAAATTTATATATTATTATTTATATATACATATATTTTAAAAAAAAATTAAAAAAAAAGTAGGGATTCGGTCCGGTCCGGTCCGGTCCAGGGGAATGAACTCCCTGGACCGGGACCGGACCGGAATTTTCCGGTCCATATATTTTTTGGACCGGACCGGACCAAACTTTAACCGGTCTGGTCCGGTCCCGGTTCGGGACAACCGATCCGGTCCGGTCCGCCGGTCCAGTTCGGTCTTTTTACACCCCTACTTGTGCTTGTGAAGGTTCTATCTGAAAATGTTGTAAGACTTAGTAACACGTATACTTTGGGTCTGGAGCCATTTTTGGGTTCTTTACATTTTGTAATACAAAGAATACTTTGTACAGTTTAGTTCTGGAGCTATTTTTGGTTTGGAGTTATTCTGAACATGTTCTTTACATTTTGACTCATTTTATTTTATTGTAATACTTGAAAATCTTTTAATACTTTACAAGTAGCAGTATCAATTGGGAGCTAATTCACTTCTGCCATGAATTGTTCATCTTTCACAATCTCCCTTTTATTTGACTTTTCATAGGATGAATAAAAGTAAACAATGAAAAACAGGAAGCAAATCAAGTGAAAACTTATCAATTGAGACTAAACTACCAAGATTTGCCATGTTCTATTTAAACTATTTTACAAATTGGTCAATGTCCAAAGTGAGCTTATCGATATTGTTTAGCTTGCATATATAATAGTATTGTACGTGCAAAATCCAGCCAATAAAAGAAGACTACTGATCCTAACTTTCGATGTATATGTATCACTAATTCTCATCCTGCATGTTTCATGGTTTATAATCCACTTTTCTTGGCTCTTTGGAATTGGCTTTAGTAGTGCTCTAAACATGCGTATATGCGTGCATGCTTTATAATCCACTAGTAAGCTTGTTATAGCTTCTCAGATTTTCAACACCATTACAAAAAGCTCATCCACACGACTGAGGAATGATGGATTGCTCAAGAAGTATATCTTAACCACAACGCAATAAAATTGCAATATTCATATAAACAAAATGAGTCAAAATGTAAACACGGCCAAAATAAGGAGAAACATCCACATGGATTGTATGCCACTCTATCAACAGTCTAATAGAAAGTACTACAAAATTTCGAAAGGAGGCTTTCACCAGAACAAGTGAACATAACAATCCAAATTTTTTCACACAACAATGATCCCACGCCAATCCAAACTTCACCTCCACTAAAGTTCTGCCCCACAACCCAGTACTCAACAGAATAACATTGATTCCTTGTATTAGTACTTTTATCCGAAATAGAACCATAAATACATGCCTTTCAGAAGCAATGATAAATAACTTAATCATCATTTTTTTCCCTTTCTCACATACCATATACTAAGTAATTATGAATAAAGTTGCAGGGACTCGTCATTTACAAAACCCTGCATCCAACAAATCGCATCAAAACCCATTTTCTTATCACACGCCCCATTAGAAGCAAAAACATAATGTTGAAAGGTCCTACAAGCAAGAATAGTGATTCAAAGTGCCAATCGAAAATTAAATAAATAAACTGAAACACCAGTTCAAGCTCATTATTGAGATAATATATAGCAAATAATTTTATGATCTTTTTTTCCCCAAAAAAACTTTTTGATGGGAGCCCTGACTAATAGCCTCATCAAAGAAATTTAGAATTGATATTTTCCTTGCATCCCAAAGATAATTTCTTCAGTCCAGAAATGATATTTTCCCTTGAATATTTTCCTCATTGTCCAGTGAAAGAATCTCCTAGCTAACTTCCATCCTCCCAACTAACCATTACTAATGAGCAATGGAGAAAACAAATCCTAGAAAAATGCCCTCATGACAAAAGAAAGAAAAAGACCTAGTACTCTTTGTACAAAACTAGGTGTTTGCTGATGTAGGTGCAGTGAGATGTATTAAAATAAGTAGTTTCTACCTCTCATAGGCTTTCTACTGTTCCCCAAAATAGATCAGCTTTGGCCAAGAGCAAGTTTGAAAACTAAATTAGCCTATAGACACGAACAATCAGAATGTAATTGTCCATGTTTCAATGCCAACAATAAAAGAAGCCTCAACGGTCTAAATTGTCACCGAAAACATATGTTTTTGGACTTAATTAAATAGAAACCCTCTAGTGATAAACCATCTAGCGATTACAGCTTCATGTTAAATGTTCCTAGTGCAGTAACTGCAGGAAGCTCCTGATGTATTTGAAAAAAAATTATAATAACAACTTTATAAGTAACAACTAACAAATTCTCAAAAAACACTAGTATATCACTTGCAACCTTGAGCTTTTTTTTTTTCTTGCACAAATCTCACCATACCAGCTCCTAAAAGCCTCTTAACAATTTTCTAGCAGCTAACCAATTTGAGCAATAGTCTTAACAATGCTATGTCATTCTTTCTTCCCTTTGCCGTAGCAAGTTACTATGGGTATATGACGATGAGGATCGAAACAATTGGCCGACGACAGCGACCGAACAATCGGATGGCGGTAGTATTAGTTGTAAATATTTTATTTTTTCATTTCAGTCACATGTAATGCACGTGCACAGATTTACTTTTTTATTTCAAATGTATAAATACTGTTCATTCTAATGAATAAAGTTAAGTTGCGTTTTTTCATTTCATTATCTGGAAAGTTCGATCTCTCTCTCTCATCATGGTATCAAACGAAAACCTAACCCTAAGCCCCTTTGCTTCGCTTCGTAACCCTAGATTCAAATCGTGATTTTTCTTTGCCTTCAATCGCGATTCTCCTTCTGATTTCTTTATGGCTTCTTCTCATTCGGATAATTCCGAATCTTCTGCCCCTCGTTCAACTGTTTCTAAGGATTACTCCAATCCTCTATTTCTCCAGCACGGTGATCATCTCGGTGCTGTGCTCGTTTCTCAGCCGCTTACTGGAGATAATTACTTCACCTGGACTTGATCTATGTCCATGGTTCTCTTGTCTAAGAACAAGATGTGTTTTGTTGATGGCACTCTACCATCGCCTTCTCAATCCGATGCTAAGTACAATGCATGGCTCCGTTGTAACACAGTTGTTCTCTCATGGCTTTTAAACGCCATGTCCAAGGAAATTGCTGCATCTGTCATCTACATCGACTCCGCTGTCGAGATGTGGACTGACCTCAAGGAACAATTTGCCCTCGCACCTTTCAGATTCGTAAGAATATTGCTTCTTTAACTCAAGAAGCATCATCTGTAAGTGCCTACTTCACTCATTTGAAATGTTGTTGGGAGGAAATGATTCATCTCCATCCTTTTCCTACAAGCTTTTGTGGAGCTCTTAAGAAAATAGTTGAATATCAACAGGAAGACTACGTTCTTCAATTTTTAATGGGGCTTAATGAGTCATACGCCCCCTTACAGAGTCAAATTCTGCTTTCTGATCCATTTCCACCGATTAATAAAGTTTTTTTTCTTGTTCTTCAAGAGGAAAAACAGAGAGAGATTGTTTCTGATCATATTGTTCCTGAATCTACTGTGATGTTTTCTAACCGTGATTCTGCTTCTGATGATCTAATGGACCTACTGGATCCAGACCTGGAAAAATTAATGGCTCTCGCAAGGATCGTCCATTATGTACACACTGTGGCTTAATGGGGCATACTATTGATAAGTGTTACAAGATCCACGGTTATCCTCCTGGATACAAACAGAAGTCACAAAATCCTACTGCTTGCCAACCTGTTTGTGACTCAGTTTTAACTCAATTTCCTTTTTCACAAGAGCAATGTAATCAACTCCTTGTATTACTCCAAAATACTTCTAATTCATCCTGTGTGAATCAAGCAGGTACAATATCTGCTTTATCATCCTCCTCTGTATCCAATCCTAATTTTTCAGGTATTTCTGTTAGTCTTTCTTCTACTAATGATCACCATACCAGTCCAATAGAGTCTTGGATTTTGGATTCAGGTGCCACTAATCATATGATTGGTTCTATATCCTGTTTTCCTTCCATTAGTTCGTCTATAAATATTTTTGTCAACCTACCTAATGGTTCACATGCTAGAGTCACACATATAGGCACGGTTAAGATCTCTTATTCTCTTGTTCTAACTGATATCCTATATGTTCCCAAATTTCATTTCAATCTCATTTCAGTTAGTAATTTGATCTCTCAGTTGTCATGTTTCTTTTTGTTCTTACATGATTTTTGTTCTATTCATGACCTATCAAATTGGAGGACGATTGGAGTAGCTAAACAAATACAAGGCTTATATCACTTGCTACAAGTGCCAGGCTTTTCTTCTATTTCTCCAAAAACTATTAATTCTTTTATTTTTCCTTCATGTAATTCTGTTGGTAATACTTCTTACCTATGGCATTGCCGTCTTGGACATTTGTCAGACACTAGACTTTGTGATGTTGCTTTTGATCTTCATAGTTTCAAATATACACATAATAAACATTGTAGTGTTTGTCCTTTTGCCAAACAGAAAAGACTTTCATTTCCATTAAGCACATCTACTTCTATCTCTACCTTTGATCTTGTTCATTGTGATGTATGGAGACCTTTTTCTATACCCTCTTATAATGGCTTCAAATATTTTTTGACTCTTGTGGATGATTTTAGTAGGTGTACTTGGATATACTTGCTTAAATCAAAATATGAAACTTGGCATTATGTTAGTTCTTTCTTTGCTTTAGTTGAAACTCAATTTAATTCCAAAATTAAAATTTTTCGTTCTGATAATGCCTTAAAATTTGATATGAAACATTTTTTTGCTGCCAAAGATGTTATACATCAACATAGTTGTGTATATACACTTCAACAGAATGCTGTTGCTGAAAGGAAACATCAGCACATTTTAAATGTTGCTAGGGCACTTTGATTTCAATCTAATCTTCCTTTAATTTTTTGGAGTGATTATATTTTAACTGCTGTTTATCTTATAAACAGAATACCAACTCTAATTCTTTCAAACAAATCACCATATGGAGTTTTATTTTTAGCAAAACCTCAATATAATCATCTGAAAATTTTTGGATACCTTTGTTATGCATTCATTCTTGGTGGACACTCACACAAGTTTTCTGCCCGAGCTCAAAAATGTGTTTTTCTTGGTTATCTAGCTGGTATAAAAGGGTATAACCTCTATAATATCTATACTCACAAAATATTAGTTTCTAGAGATGTCATTTTCCATGAAACTATCTTTCCATTAAAATCTGATTCTCTCTCTTTGGATAATTTGGAGTCACCCTTCATATCTGATTTTGTTGTACCAAATTCTATACCAGATATTGTGCTCAATAATTCTTCTACCATTCCTTCATCTGTTATATCTGATCCTATAGAATCTAAATCTATAGAATTTGAATTATAGAATCTGATTCTGCATTCATTCCAACCCGAAAGTCTACTAGAAATAGGAGGAGATCTGCACACTTGTAGCACTATCATTGTTTCTTAATTTCTAACAACAAAGCTACTTCTTCTCCTCTAGTTGATGGTTCTTCCAACTCAAGTACAGTTTATCCTATCTCTTCTTTTCTATCATATTCTAAATGTTCTACTTCATTCAAGCATTTTTGCTCTTCTGTTGATTCCCTTTATGAACCACAATTTTTCCATCAAGCCATTAAACATCCTCATTGGAAGGATGCTATGGTAGCTGAAATCAATGCTTTTGAATCTAATAATGCTTGGGTTTTAACTGAGTTACCTCCTGGTAAGCAGCCTATTGGTTGCAAGTGGGTCTATAAGTGTAAGTTAAAATCTGATGGCACTCTAAAGCGTTATAAGGCTCATTTGGTTGCAAAAGGGTATGCTCAACATGAGGGAATTGACTACTTTGATACATTTTCTCCCGTTGCCAAACACACAACAGTGCGCTGTTTCCTTGTTGTGGCTGCCATACATAATTGGAATTTACATCAATTAGATGTAAATAATGCATTTCTTCATGGAGAGTTAGATGAAGAAGTGTATATGAAATTATCACCTGGTTTTTCTAAACCTAATAAGACTCGAGTATGTAAGTTGCTTAAGTCCTAATAATGTCTTAAACAAGCATCCCGCCAATGGTTCTTCAAGTTCTCTTCCACCTTGATCGCCTATGGCTTCACTCAGTCAAAAATTGATTATTCTTTGTTCACAAAGTATTCGGGTGACTCTGTTCTTACTCTATTGGTGTACGTTGATGACATTGTTATTGCTTCAAATAATTCCAAGTTTGTTGATGATCTTAAGGTTTTTCTTCATACACATTTTAAGCTGAAAGATCTTGGACAATTGAGATATTTTTTGGGTCTTGAGGTGGCAAGATCTTCCAAAGGTATTTCTATTTCTCAAAGAAAATATGCCATTGAAGTAGTGAGTGATTCTGGTTTATTGGCTGGAAAGCCCATTAATTCTCCTATGGATCAAAATCTGAAGTTGTCTAAAACTAATTTTTCTGGACTTTTGATTGCTGATCTAGCTTTTTATAAAAGATTGATTGGTAGACTTCTATATTTAACATTGACTAGACCTGATATTTCTTTTTCTGTGAACACTTTGAGTCAATTTTTGGATCAGCCACGCAAGCTTCATCATGATGCTGCTCTCTGAGTTGTTAGATATATCAAGGCCACTGCTGGTCAAGGTCTTTTCTTTTCCAGCTCTTCCTTGTTGCAATTGAAAGGTTTTTGTGATTTTGATTGGGCTCATTGTCCTGATTCTCGTCAGTCTGTTACTGGTTTTTGTTTTTATATTAGAGATTCTTTGATTTCTTGGAAGTTTAAGAAGCAAGTCACAATTTCCAGATCTTCGGCTGAAGCTGAGTACCGCTCAATGGCATCTGCATGTTGTGAACTCAAATGGCTTATTTCTTTTCTTGTTGATTTCAGGATTATTTTTTCTACTCCATCTGTTTTGTATTGTGATAGTCAAGCAGCTTTACATATTGCTGTCAATCCTATTTTTCATGAAAGAACTAAACATATTGAGATAGATTATCATTTAATTAGGGATATGATACAGGCTGGCACTATATAACATTACATGTATCTTCTGAGCATCAATTAGGAGATTTCTTTACTAAGCCAGTTGAACCAGATAGATTTAGTAGTCTTCTCGGCAAGCTGGGTGTAATTAACTTACACAGTCCAGCTTGAGGGAGCCTATTAGTTGTAAATATTTTATTTTTTCATTTCAGTCATATGTAATGCACGTGCATAGATTTACTTTATTATTTCAGACGTATAAATACTGTTTGTTCTAATGAATAAAGTTAAGTTGCGTTTTCTCATTTCATTATCTGGAAAGTTCGATCTTTCTCTTTCATCAGAACGAGGGATTTTCGCTTCTCTAATTTCGCCTCTACAGAGATTTTGATTTTCACTTCTCAAAATGCTTCCCCTCCTTCCTGCTTTTGGTTTCTGCTGGTTTTAGTTTTTTTTTTCAATATTAGTTACATCAGCTACGAAAATGCGATAAAGCAAGGAGTGATTTGGATTTAGAGATTAGATGAAATAAATTGGTATGAATTTGAAAGACTGAATAAAATATTATTAGAATATTATTTTTTAATATTATTATTATTTTAAAATTAAAAAAAATTGAATTGAGGTTTAAAAAATTGAATTATTTATTATATTTTATATAAGAATTTTAAAATAAATGGAGATAAACTGAACTCTACTTTAAATTAAAGCGGCCCTAAATATTGGAGTATCTAGCACTACTCATAATTAAAATAGCTATTGATGTGGCAAAGAGCCACCTCAGCCGTTTACATGAAGCTTGTTGGTTTCATTTGTCTGTAAAATTATTGTTATTTTATACAAATAAATGAATTTCAGTCCAAACGTAGAAAATTGAATGAAAAAATATTAGCTGGGGTCTGTGTGCTACGAGGCTGTAGTACACAGGGGCTGCACCCCCTATTAAATAAAAAATATTATTATAAGTGTTAGCTGCTATAAAATAAGTTTTATACAATCTCTTCAATTTTTATATATTATTTTTTATTTTATTTTTTTAATAATTTTATTTTAAATTTTATTTTAAATTAATTTTATTTTTTTTATTTATTATCTATATATCAAATATTTAATAAATAAAATATAATATAATATATAAAAATTATATAAATAATAAGAAGCTGTGAAGATTTTTTTGGGCGCTACAACCCCCTTAACCAACCGAAGAGAAACCCCCGTATTTAATTTTTTGAAACAAACAAAAAAACAAAAAAACCCATATTTAAGGTTGCCTAGTTTCTTTGTACAAGAAATTGGTAAAGAGCTTATTCTGCCGCATAGCAGTATGGTGCTTACAGATTTCACTGGAGCTGGTGTCGGAATTGGTAAGGGCTTCTATGCCTTTTGCAAACGATTATTCACGCTGGGACATTTCTTAGAATCCGATTCTCTGTCTTCTTCTTCTTCTTCTTCTTTCCCCTCAATGGTCTGTTACTAACTTTACAATGGTTTCTGAAATTTTTGTCTTCAGGTTTCGGCATCGGTTGTGGTTTCGGAGTTGGCTGGGGTTTCGGAGGTCTGTGTTTCGTCGCTTTCATATCCACGTGCTTGAGATAATTTGTTCAATTGAGAACTTTTATTTTATGTTTCAGTGTTTTGGATTGGTTTTTTTTTTCTTTTTCATTGTGCAAAAATAGTTTAGACTATACAGTATTTTACTATTTCTTGTTGTTCAACAAATACAGATCCGAAATTTTGTTTTTGATGGGTCAATAATCAATGATACTAAGGACTCAAACATTGTCGAGCTTGGAATTTTGTCGGTCGCAGAAAAAAAGGATCTTACAGAGCTATAGAATCTATACACATATAGGATTTCCTTGAAGGTTGATATTGTATCGACAAAACTATACGAACGTAAAGCATCTTTTTTCATGTAAGGCAAGCGAATAACCCTCAATTATCCCTCCTCGACAAAGTAAAGCTTCTTTTTTTCCTTTTTTTTATTTTTTACTTTTTTTTTGGGGGGGGGGGGGAGTGAAACTGTGTGAGCGTTGATTGCTGGACAATGCAAAGGACAGAGTGTTTCGGGGTGGAAGAGATGAGTAAACTAGTCTTGGCCAAATAACACAAACACAACAGCATTCCTAACTCATGTTTCAAACACTAGAATTGGAAGGAACTGAAACAAGTATACATCAAGATCGCATGGGTTTTACCCACGCATTAAGGATAAATAGGTAGGAAGTTACTGAAATGACGTTACACTTGCTTACCAAATTCGATTATGTAAGTTGACAACAGCTCACCTGCGGGCTGCGTGGGTTTCTTTTAATCAAGGTTGTTCTAGAATGGATTGGTGTTATAGGCTATGTGCCTCTTCGGTTTCATGAGCACCATGTAAGAAAAGAAGGGTGAAAGGAATTGTTCTGCTTTTGCAGATATCGCATTCAATGAAATTCTGTGTTAAGGTTTCTGTACAGACCACTCTGCTTTATAAGCACTCACTACTAAATAGACTACTTGCTACAGACAAATATGATGAAAAATATACAGCTTCCAGTGAGACAAAAATGTACAATTAATTACAAAAGGGAATAAAGAATGAGGCTGCATGTCCTTGCTGTAGACCACTGATGATTGCATGCTGCTAGCCTTTGTAGCATTCTTTCTCAGACCTTTCTTTATATGCATTACTAGTGGATGGCCAATGACTTGTAGTGGAACTTGGAATGGACAGTTTCTGAAGGGGACTACCTGCGGCATTGTTGTTGCAATACATGGTGGCATTCATCAGGAGTGTGTTGCCATTAACAGCCATCCCAAAATTGAGCCTATGGGCCCTTTTGAAGAACTTAAAAGTTTAACCTCTCTCATTAACACTATTGTTATACTCTATAGGGATGCACTGTTCATTGTTTTCTTCAAATGAATGGATAAACTAAACTAAGGTGGGAATATTTAATAAGATGTCATGTGACCTCATTTTCTCCATTTAATCTCCTTTATGGATCTATGATCAGAACAATTGAATATAATCTTATCTTGCTTAATGTGTCATCCATTAGCTTCCCAGCCGATGGCTTGGTAAGAGAACGAGCCAGGCTTCTCTCTGACCTTACATCGTCCATTATCAATTATCCCTTCACAATAAGCTGTCTGACAATGTTTGGCTTTTCAAATTAGAGAGTTATATCAGCCTGGCAATCATAATTAGTTCAAAACATGTGGGAATAATTTAGTCCAAAAAGGCAAATCTACTAAGAAAGTCGGCCATTTGGTTTCAGATCTAGCCTTCTCTGAGGCAACCAGCATAGATTCAGAGGTTGATCTAGTTATATTAGTGTTGCCATAGGATTTTCAATGACAGCTCTTGCTAGTGTGAAAAAACGCATCCATTAGTGGGTTCATTTCATCCTAACATTGATAATTTTTCGTTACAATATAAGCTTCAAAATACAGCAGGAGAAGTTTCATTGCTGAGGTTTTTACCCAAGTGCACTTTTAAATCAATCAAAATGATCAAATCTTTTGAAGTATTTTGTCTACGTAGTTGTGATGTGATCTAGGCAATCATGTCTAAGAATGTAATGCCAAAAAAGACATCAGCATAACCCATTTCTCTCCTGTCTTATTTAGAAGGAGAAAAGCCTTACTGTCGTGCAAAATATTCAAATTAGTTCCAAAAAATAATTTCTGATGGGATAGTCCTATAGAGATAGGATACCTGGACCGTTTGGCATTTAGTAGCAGAGGTTCAGGGATAGGTAATGCTAATGGAATCCATTTGTGCTTGGTGGCAAGTGGACAATGAATGACTGAAAAACTAATTACTGGTTTTTCACAATCAGTTAGATTTGGCAAGGTAAAATAATGTAGTTCTTCAGTTAGTACTCTTAGTGAAGCTGGTGGAAAAGCGTAAAGTTTGACATATATGAGACAAGGGGCTGCAAGTTCATTACCCATTGAAAAAAATAGTGGCAAGCTGCTTGATCATCAGCCATCTCTTTTGACCATGGATGTCATATATAGTATAGGCAATAATTAGTCAGAAATTCAATGGGCAATAATCAATAGGTTGTTCATGTTTGGCTTTGACAAATATTTGGAATCCTAGATTTTAGAATGGCTTTATTTCCACATCTCATGGTTTAGAATGATGTTATTTTTCAGGTTTCAGGTACCTATCTGTATGACAATGCTAATGGTGTTTGTCATATGTCATATTCTGTCACGTTTCCAAATCAACTTTAACTTTGTAACGAAATGATTGAACTCTTTCTGTAATTCCTTGATTACTTATGTTTCTATTACCAACCAGCTGATTTACTGATGTTTGATGATTCTATGCTACAGGCATGCCTCTGAACATCTTGGGCCTCGGTGCAGGTAAACAACTAGCACTCTCTTGATTGAAAGCAAAATATTTGGTTGATCTGTCGTAGTTATATCATCCAACTGAATGAATCATCTTTATATGAAAAGCACCCATCACCTTTGAATTTTGTTTTAAAGGTGGAGGCTGTGGGATTGGAGTAGGCCTTGGATGGGGCTTTGGCACTGCCTTTGGCAGTCAGTATCGATCGTCAAGGGTCATGTTCCAGGGTATGGAGCTCGGAAAAAAGGATCAAAGTGATGATGCCTTCAAAGATTTATCACAAATCACCCAAGAAGCTCGTTCTTCACAATAGCATTTCATTTTGACATCTCTTCAATGCAGTGGCCATGAACTCAGTGTAGAATGCCGCTCATTGCAAATCTGCCGTTAAGAGCTGTCAATTCTTGTGCAATGTAGAGCTTTTAAAACTACAAAAAAAATCATATTTACCGGCATGGCGTTTATATAAATGCTGGTAACAATAGTAATTTGCTGACATATTATTTATGCGCCGATAATTAGGGCTGTAAAATAAACAGGCTACTCGATAGGTATTTCAAATTTGATTTGATAATACTCGAATCGTATATTAAATGGGCCGATCGTGAACACAAAATTAGATTCGATAATTAAATGATACAACTCGTATAAAACTCTCGACCAACTCATTTAATATTCGTGAACAAACACGTATATAGCTTGTTCGACTAGAGTGCGACTTGACTCGATTAATGCTCGTGAACAAATTCATTTAAAGCTCGATCGACTAATATAAACGCGTGAACTCGACTCGTATATAATTTTACATATATAATATAATATATAATCCAAATTTATAAGTCAATATATAGACATAATTATGTAAATAGATATAATTTATAACATACTATATATAAATTAATAAATTATAATATTATCTTCTACTGAAATAGAAGTATAGAAGTTTTATACTTTGTGATGATTGAAAAATACATGTAAACAAATTTCAATAAATATATAATATTATATATTTACAAATTGCACTATATAACAATTTAACATTAATAATCTAATACTATTAGTCTATTAGGCTATTACTAGTTACTTCTATATAGTGGTATATATCATAGATCTGTATTTTATTAGCATAACATTAACATATATTAATATACTAATATATGAAAGAGATGGAGATCTACTAATAGTATTATAATTTAAAGAGTCATATACTAACACTATAGACTATAAAATATAAATTTATAATATAATTAAAATTTATAACACTATAATAATTTATCACTAGTTATTAATCTTGTTATTTTATATATAATTAATTAATAATAACTAAAGTCTAGCATTATTTTATTTGTAAGATTATATCAACTATAGTAAATTATTAAATTAGCAATATACATCATACATGTTTAGTGTTAATATTTACTATTATTAATAAATAAGCTCATACTAGTATACTACTACAATACTAATCCTAGTAGTACATTAGTATTAAAAAAAATAGGACTTAATATGTATATTAAGTATATCACTATATTGTATACTACTACAATACTAAACTTAGTAGTATATTAGTATTTAAATAAAAATATAAATATTTAAGAAATATTTTATGTATTAATATTATAAGTTACAAATTTATAACTTATTAGAATAAGTATTAATATTAGTAAAGTATTAGTATTACTTATTAGTATCATAACTTATATTAAAAATCTCAAAAACTTATCATATAACTTATAAGTATTAGTATTATAAATTATAATCTATATTATATTCATATAACAATTAACATATGTTGGTGTATTAATAAATATATAGACTAATATTGCTTGATACTACTTAAAAGTTAATATACTATTTACTACTACTATACTAATTTATCATATTATAAAGTATTAATTGTTATAATTTATCTCTAGTTATTAATCTTACTACTTTATATATAGTTAATCAATAATATCTAAACTCTGGTATTATTTTATTCGTGAGATTATATAAATTATAGTAAATTAGTAATATACATCATGCATGTTTAGTGTTAATATCTACTATTATTAATAAATAAGCTCATATTAGTATACTACTACAATAATAAACTTAGTAGTACATTAGTATTAAAAACTAAAATAAAAAAATAATAATTAGGACTTACTATGTATTAGTATTATAAGTTATAGTCATAAGTTTATAAATTATTAGTATAAATATTACTATTAGTAAAAGCATTAGTCTTAATATGCTTAACTTATATTAAAAATTTTTAAAACATACCATATAGGTATAACTTATAATTATTAGACTATTAATAAGGTAATCTATATTACATATGTTGGTGTGTTAAAAATATTATAGAATAATACAATATTATAAATTAATAGGTTATTAGTACTAACTTATTAAGCATTAAGTAGTATAGACTATGGTCTTAAGACTCTTAACTTATTAGTATACTATATATATAATTTAATACTATTGAAAATATACATAATTTAAATATATATATATATAGTATTATAAATTTTTAAATATATAAATAGTATTAGTATATAATATAAATAGTAATATAGTATATAATACATATAGTAACAATATAACATAGTATAAATTTTTTAAATATATAATAAGTTAAGTGTAATATATTAATTGGTAGCGGTTGGATCCTCATCGAATTAATCTCATAAGTTGATTCATAAAGTAGCATCTTCAACTTATAGCCATTGGATCATTCCCAGATTAATTTTGGCCGTTTATTATCCATACTGCAGCCTTAATTTTAAAGCCATTGGATTCGTACATAATTAATCTCAGCCGTTTATCATTCATTCGCAACCTTCATTTTATAGCCGTTAGATTCGTAGATAATTGATCTCATGCGTCTATTCAAATCCTATAAGTTGCTTTGAAAACCTAATTTCTTCTTCTCCCATCTCCCTTCACGCCGACATGCTTGAGCTCAAGCATGATGCTTCAACCTAGTTGCCTTCCACGGTTCCACGGTAGTCGCCTTCCATCCCTCCTCCCTTCGACGTCTCCATTGCACGGTCGCACCATCCAACACCTCACAAATGGTCGCATAATCGCTACCGTTATCAGCGATTCGGCGAACTCTCACCTTCCCCCTTCGACGTCTCCATCGCACCTCACATCATCGCCATCGTCATGCAGGTATATCTCTCTCTCAAGTTGTTCTCATATGTTGCCCTCTATGACTATCTCAAATGCTCTACCCTAGATCTCCATGTTTCCGCCAACAACCACTGTGCCTAGGCTCCTAACTAGCCCCTTGTGTCAAGTTGTGTCAAGTGCCACTCCCCATTGTCTCGAGCTCGAGCTCGAGCTCGAGTCTAGCCCGAGCTCGAGTCGAGCCGAAGCTCGACTCATTAAGAACCGAACTCAAGCTCGAGCTCGAGTTTGCAATTCCTCCAAACGAGCCAAGCTTGAACGTCTTCCTAGGCTCTGCTGTAAACGAGTCGAACCCAAGCTCGAATCGACTATAAACGAGCCGAGTTCGCACAAGGCAAACTCGCTCGCACTCGGCTCGTTTATAGCCCTACCGAGAATTATCGGCACATATACATATACGCCGATACATAAATATATATTTGTCGGCTTTTAAATAAACGCTGAAAAATTATAGATGATCTAACGGCATATATTTACCGATGGTGATATATATGCCGAAATCATAGTTTTTTGTCGACGTTTCATTTAAATGTCAGTAATCAAATATATATTTGCCGACATTTGCATAAATGTCGATAATGTAAAGAGACTTTAAGAGCGTTTATATTAGTGATGCTTATTTATGTATCAATAAAAATGAATTATTGTTGACACTTAATATTTACGCCGACAAGTAAATTCTATTCCCGACAATTATACTATTACATCAGTAATAAAATATAGTTTTGTTGGCGTTTATAAAAATGCCACAAATTTATTAATTATGCGCTGGCAAAAATTTCACCCATTTCTCGGCATCTATATTGTTGCACCAGTAACAATATATAGCTGTGCCGATATTTATAAAAATACTATCAATTTATCACTTCTTAGCTTTAAAATTTAGTTTAATTTTATATATTTTTATTACTTTTAGGCAAACTTCATTGTCATTTAAATTTTTTATTTTAGATTTAAAGAAATGATCCAATTATATTAATTAATTTGAATTAACTAATTAAATAGTTGTAAAAAAAATTGTATATATATTATTATCCTCAAAAATCAACTAAACTCATTCAATACAACTCTTCCAATAAGATTATAATTCTAGAACACATTAAAATTTTTAGAATCAATATCCCCTACATGAACCTAAGGTTGCCGCACCAATCGCGCCTCACATTGCCTCACGTAGGGGTGTCAAATCGTGTTAACGGGTCGTGTTCGTGTCGTGTCAAGACATGTATATTATACTATATAGGTCAACCCTAACCCGACCCGTTAAGCTTATCGTGTCAAAATCTCAAACCCTAACCCAACCCGTTAACATAACGTGTCGTATCGTGTCAACCCGTTATGACCCATTAGTAAATATTAAGAAATATATTAACACGACATAATATGATTTGTTTCAACCTATTTATGTAAATGAGTTGAATATATCCAAAATTAACCCGTTTGACTTAATTAAATTTAACATAATTTTATATAAATATTAAAATCATAATATCTATAAAACTAATAACACTAATTATAAGTTTAAATTACAATCTAAATAATAAAATATCAAAATTAAAATTCTAACAAATTTACATTAAGTATAAGAATATAATTGTAATTTTAACTTTTTTAGCGTGTCATAACGTGTCATAACGGGTTAAAACAGGTTGACCCGTTATCAACCCGTTAAGCAATCGTATCATAACGGGTCAACCCGTTTTGACCCGAAACCCGTTAAGACTAAACCCTAACCCGCTATTATCGTGTCGTGTTCGTGTTGGGTTAACGGGTCGTGTAAGAAATTGCCACCCCTAGCCTCACGTCGCCTCACAGTGTTCCCACCTCCCTTCCTCCCTCAAAACTCACGACCTACTCTACATGGTGACTATATACCACCACGTCCCCAAGCCCCTACTGCATTCACCATCAGTTTGTCGAGAGGACTACTTCGGTTGTGAAGGTAATGATGCTACTTTTCTTCAGCCTTTCTGTTTTTTTTTTTTTAGTTTACTCAAGATCATTGATTAATCCCTTGTTCTCCCTTGGTGGGTTCTGGGGCTTAAACTTCCCCTTCAATTTATGTCTCTCGTTGTGTGTCAACATGTGCGTCAAAACAAGGGAGAACGAGGGAGCTGCTCTCAGCTGAATTGGTTTGTCTCGAGTCTATCGAATACCCGCGAGGTCTTATTTTTCCCGACTAACTTGCTACATGATAATCCCTCGTTCGGCATTATTGAAGACCCCGACGCTTGGGAAATTATGTCTAATAATATATAATCATTGCTTTTACAGATACCTTCATTTACTAATATAATCATGTCTAATAATATATGCTCATCTTGATCTTATCGTGTAGCAAGTTAGATTGCCTGCATCTTATGTAATTCACACTATCGGACTCATCTACAATTTAGCATCCTCTGTTTTTCCCCCATAAAACAGAGCACCTCCATAACAAATCACCAATACTGTTGGACTCATCTACACTTTCTTTGTTTTCCTGCAATATTTGTTGGGTTTCAAATTTCATGCATTTTCTTGCATTTTTGATGGTTTGATTAACAGCAAGCCGGGCGGATTTTCTAAGAATTCAATACCGAAATACGGATTTTTTAAGAAATAGCAGGGGCGGATTTCATGTGTCTTCTTACACCCTCCAATACTGAAATATTTTGCTCCCCCTACTTGTAAAGCACCTTGAAAATGGACTACACGCATCTTTCTTTTCTGTTTTTTTGAATCACACAATTGCCCGGTCTATATGTTGAACTGTAAGTTACAAACCAACGTATAAACTTATGAGCTTATAGTCTCGCCTCTGTATAGATAATAGACTTTATAGTCAAGTCCATGATGTTTTCAGGGTGCAAACTGCAGTAGATAATAGACTTTTGGCATTACTCTCACGATTTTGGGTTTTGGTTGTCTTCGTTTTTTTTTTCTTATAACACTCGAACTGTTGTTGTTTCATTGAACTGATATTAGTTTTGCAGTTTGTGTTGAGTACTGTTTGTTATCAAATTAGTCGAATCCTAAAGAAAAAGTCAGTAGTTGCAAACCCAAGCAATTATCCCACACTATGGATGCACTTACAGTTTAAACTTGAGACATTGTATTTATCACACACTTGTTTTTCTTGTGTTTAAAAGCGTTGTATTCATACTTAACAAAACAGTGAAAGAATGATTTATTTATTTATTTTCACAAAGAACGTATAATATATATTATATATAATATATTCTATTATATTATATTATATATAATATATACTATCATATATTATATATATACTATCATATCTAAGTTTGATTTAACTTATTGGCTGGGAGTAGTATAATTTTTATTTTTCTTTAGTTTCTTTTAAATTATATATGTTCAGATTTTAATGTTTATCTTCATTTTTAGCAAAAGTTTATGTTCATTTACATTCAAAATTTAGAGTATACTTTTTAAACATGTCTAGCCAAAAGCACAATTAAGATTGAGGATGTTAGTTTGCGAATTTCAAAACTTTAGTTAATTCTCTATTAATAATTTATTCATTGTTAGACTAATTTGCAGTTTTATTCTGGTTAATTTATTAGATTAATTATTTTGATTTTGATTCATTGATTGTTTAGTTCTTCTTTATTAGATTTCTTAATATAAACTTGTGAGACGTGATACATGTGTTGTGGGTGTTTGGGTTTTGCAATTTGTACTATTTGCATTGCAGTACCCGGACACTTTCCCTGAACATGGAATTACATAGACTTCAACGTTATATCTACCAATTCCTTGTTGATTTTTTATGCGCATACTTTTGTGAGATATATCATAGGTGTATTAGCATTAATTCCCTTTGATACAAATAGTATATACTATAGGTCTTTTAGCTAGATCAGTTGTAGTTAATATTTTTTTCCATCCCAATTCATATTCTTTTTTATTAATAGGTCCATCTAAATCCTTATATAACTTTATTTCTTAGCTTCCTAAATACACTATCATTGAACTCAACAGCAATATGGATAATTGTTGGATGGCAATGCATCGAAAAATGAAAAAATATGTTGATGGTGTTAATGAGTTTTTAAGGTTTGCAAGTGATAACATGGGTATTGATGGACTAATTTGTTGTCCATGTAGAAAGTGCGGCTTATCTAAGTATTTCAAAGTCAGTTTGGTTCACGACCACTTGATTTACTACGAAATTTTTCAAGGTTACACAACTTAGCATGCTCATGGTGAGAAGATAAATTCTACACCTAATGTTGGTACTAATACCCCCGTTAATGATGAGCAAAGCCAAGAATGCTTTAGTGAGATGCATACAATGTTGCGAGATGTTTTTCCTATGTTTGGATCTGAAGTGGTTGGAGGTGGGCTTGAAATGGGTGTGGAAGCTAAAGCGGTAGATGAAGATTCTCAGGGACCCAATGAGAGTGTTCAAAAGTTTTATAACATGTTAAAAGATGCCGATGAGCCATTATATGAAGGGTGTACAAAACATAGTAGGTTTAGTGCTATTGTACATTTGTGGAATATGAAATGTTTAGGCGGATGGAGTAACAATATCTTTGCAGAACTTCTTGAATTTCTGAATGAGTTACTTCCATCGGGAGCATCGTTACCTAAGAATACATATGAGGCTAAAAAGTACATGAGTGACTTAGGGCTTGAATGCATAAAGATCCCAGTATGTCCTAACGGTTGCATGTTGTTTTGGAAGAATAATGAAAACAGAGAAACATGCTTATTTTGCCAAACTTCAAAATGGAAGCAAAATACTGATACAAATGGAAGGAATAAAAGAAGCCCAGCAAAGGTTTTGAGTTGGTTTCCTTTGAAGTCAAGATTACAAAGACTTCATCGAAAACTTCTTCGCACATGAAGTGGCATGTTGAAGGTCGAACAGATGATGGTGTATTACGACATCCAGCTGATGGGATAGCTTGGAAGACATTTGACTCACAACACAATGATTTTGCATTTGACCCACGCAATGTTAGACATTTGACTCATTTGGTAATATGAGCATTTCTCACAGTATTTGGCCAGTTATGCTCATACCTTATAATTTGCCTTCATGGATGTGCATGAAACGATTGACTTTCATGTTATCATTGATAATCCTAGGCCCATCTTCACCCTCTATGAAAATAAATGTGTACCTCGAGCCTTTAATAGAAGAACTAAAGGAATTATGGGAGGTTGGATCACCAACCTATGATGTCTGCTCTAAAAGAATGTTTACGATGCATGCAGCTTTAATGTGGACAATCAATGACTTTCCTGCATATGGTGATTTGTCTGGATGGAGTTCGAAAGGTTATTTTGCGTGTCCTTATTGTATGAATAATACATGGTCTAAGTGGTTAAAACATGAAAAAAAAATTTCATCTATGGGACATAGAAGATTTTTACCGATATATCATAGGTGGAGAAAACAAGCTAGTGCATTTGATGGTACAAAAGAAACTAATCATCCGCCTATTGTGCCAAGTGGAGATGAAATTATGAGTAGGGGTGTAACCGGTCCGGTTTTGAACAAAATTAAGAACTGAACCGGTACCAGTAAAACCGGGTATGCCCCGATTGTCTCCCAAAACCTGTAGTACCAGTTTTATCAGTTCAGTCCAATTCTGGTCCGGTTTTCAGGTTTTAATAAAATGTCAATTTATAAAAAGTAATTTTTTTTAAAAAAAACTGGTTTAAAAATACTGTTTTATTAAAAAGATTGTAATCCATTACAAAAATCTGTTTTAGTAAAAAAAAATCTATTATATAAAAAAAACTATATAAAATAAAAACTGCTATAAAATAAAAATTGCTCTATAAGAAAAAATGCTTTATAAAAAAATCTGTTTTAGCAAAATATATTGTAAAAAAAATCTGCATTGAAAAACTGCTTAAAAAATTGTTCTATAAAAAATCTACATTATCTCATATATAATTATAATTTATATTATTATATATAGGATAGAATATATTATATAATAATACTCAAAAACATAAAAAAATAAAACAAATAAATAGAACCAGCCTGGTTCGGTCCGGTCCGGTCCGATTTTAAAATGGATGGAACCGAAACCGAACCGACATTATCCGATTTTTTTAATTTATGAAATCGGTACCGGACCAGAATGATCCAAAACTGGCATTTCCAGTCCGGTCCGGTTCGGTTTGGGCCAGTTCTCTGGTTTTCTGGTTTAAATTTACACCCCTAATTATGAGATAATTAGAGAATGTTGAAAATGTTGCTAACATGCAGAAAAGAAAAAGGACCAGTGAACATGATGATCTTGACATGCAATCCAAATGGAAGAAGCGTATTATTTTCTTTGACCTACCATATTGGAAAAGAAATTTGTTATGACACAATCTTGATATAATGCACATAGAGAAGAATGTTGTTGATAATATATTTGGCACATTGTTGGACGTGGATAATAAATCAAAGGATAATTTGCAGGCATGCCTTGACTTGAAAGAGATGGGTTTGCGACCAAAACTTCACCCTATTCCCAAAGCTTCTAACAAGACATATTTACCTCTAGCTTCTTTCACAATGAGTAACGTGGAGAAAGATGATTTTTTAAAGATTATTAAAAATGTAAAGATGCCAGATGGTTATGCCTCAAACGTTTCCCGTTGTGTTAAACTTTGAAAACGTACTATAGACGGTATGAAGAGTCATGATTGTCATATACTAATGCAGCAACCACTACCAATTGCATTGCGCAAGTCCATATCCAATAAGGTTGTAGAACCATTAATAGAGTTGTCTGCATTCTTTAGGGGAATTTGTTCTAAGACATTGTGAGTAGAAGATTTAGATCGATTAGAATCTAGACACCCTACATATTGTGCTAGTTGGAGATGATCTTTCCACCCGGATTCTTCACAATTATGGTGCTTTTGATTGTGCATTTAGTTGCTTAATGCAAGCTTGGTGGGCCAGTTCATTATCGATGGATGTATCCCATAGAGAGGTATGTTATAATTAGTATACCTAATATTAATGATTTATACACAATTGTGGCGCAATATCTTTGGACATGACATAAGGTTTGTTGTCATGTTAGGTATTTACATCGACTTAAATTCCATGTGTGTAACAAATCTGCATCGAAAGGCTCTACGTCCGAAGGGTACTTATTAGAGGAATTGTTGATGTTTTGTTCTCATTATTTGAAATCCACACAAACAATATTTAATAGACCATCTAGAAACCCTGATGAGTCTAGGGGAGAGGTTGTTGATATTCATCTTGATATGAAGTCATTGACTCGAGTGCATTGATATATCCTCTTCAATGTTGAAGATTTTATTCCATTTCACAATGAGTATTCCACTATTAAATTCTTAATATTATTTTTTTAATTATGTTGGTGGAATTAAAAAAATTATTTCTAATACCATGTAAGTATATAGGATTCATATGGAAATGCTAAGGAATACATTCATCCAAAATGAATTCTCGGAATACAATTTACAAAAGAAGCATCAAGACGAATTTTGTGAATGATTTCGAGACAATGTAAGTTCTACATCACATCTACTAGTACATCACACATACATAGAAATCACATTACATTTAGCTCTTTATAGTCATTCTAATTTTTTTTTTGTAAATCATTTCTCAGGTTGTGAATATGGATAATACTCGAAGAAATGAGTCAAGTCGAAAAATTGAATTACATTCTAAAGGGCTTGTACAAACAGCAAGAGAATTTAAGCGAATTGTTGTAAATGGCATCAAGTTTCGCACAAAAAATTCTGAAAATGGGAGGACAACTCAAAATAGTGGAGTTATCGTATGCACAGAAGATGGATCTACTTGGTATGACGTGCTAAGACGCTTAATTGAGATGCAGTATTATGATGGATCTCAGTATATACTATTTAAATGTGACTGGGCAGATATTCCTGGAGGTAGAGGTTACAAAGAGGATAATTTCGGTTTTAGCCTTGTGAATTTCTCACGTTTAATACATACTAGAGAGCGAATTACTAATGATCCGTTCGTATTGTTCTCGCAAGTTTCTCAAGTATTTTTTATTGCCAATGAAAGAGAACCAAACTGGGTTGTTGTTGTCAAAACAAAACCAGGAGATACATATGACACCGGTCAGGAAGAAATGACATATGATGAAGACGAATACATACTCAATGAGCTAAATAATCCCAGAATTGATGATACTATTGATGTAGCCACTGATGATGTTGCATGGGCTAGGAATGACATAGAAGAAACAATGATTGATCATTAAAAATGGAAATTCAAACTTGTACTATTAATACTAATGCACCCACTGGTATATTTTTTCTTCACCAAGTTTGCATTTGAAGTATTGAATTGCAACATTGTAATTTTTTTTATTGTATTTCTGATGCATGATTATTATTATTCTTTTGGGTAGGTAGAATGGCGCCAAAAAAGAAGACAAAGACTGTAAAATCACTATTAAGAAATTCATCATCTGCTTTACCCTCCCCATCGTTACAACTTCTTTGCCGTCTCCGAGGAGGAGAGCGGTCATCTACACTTGCTCAACCTGCATCACAACCACCAAGATCTACACTTGAAGTAAGTGATTCCACATTTGTTGAGAGTGAGCAAACGTCGCATACCATTGATGAGGAGACCTTAGGGCCACCTGGATTTGCACAAGGACAAACTTGACAAGCTACATTCACACAGAGTGCGGCCCAGACATCAACTTTTATTGAGCACTCAACACGGCCATCTATACCCACACATGGAGGATGCCAGCCATCCACTTTCACACAGGAAGGGCCGCCACCTTCCTCATCTGTTCAAGAAGGGGGACATTCGCATACAGAGGATAGAAATGACTACTTAGACCTTGAAGATCGCCATGTCACCACCGCTGGTAAGTATAATTATGTCAATGCTATTCATAAATCAATTGTGTCAATCCTATTCATAAATTTAAAAGTATTTATAAGTATTATCTCTTAAACAAACTCATATGCAGATAATAATGGCTACAAAAAGCAAAGGATGTTAAACTCCATTAATGATATATGGCACTTGCCGAATGATGAACTAATTGAGACGGATCTCAATGATATGTCCCATCCCATAAATTTGAAATCTTCAAAAGTGAGGAGGTTTGCTGGAAAATTGGTGAGGGATCGCCAATTACCACCGATTAATTACTTAGACTGGAGGTTGGTGCCTCAACATTTTAAGGATATAATGTGGAATATTATTAAGGTATTCGATTAAGATAATAACACTCTTAATTATTATCTATGTAATGTTAAGAACTATTTTACCTGACACTAATATTGTTGAGATTTTTTATTGAATGTAGTCTAAATTTATGGTTCCTAATGACAAGCTTGAGGGGTTCCACTCGTTTATAGAAAGGGATATGGGGAAGAAATGAAAAGATTATAAGTACGAGTTGAAGAAGACATTACTTAAAGCAAATGATACCTCTCTTGCACAAGTTGTGGCAAGGGCAGATCCTAATAAAATAGACATGAGCCAAATGACAGATTTAGCAACAACTTGGTTTGAGTGGGTTTTGAAATATGTTACAAGTAATACTCACAAAAACGATGTCACAAAAATTTTCTTAATATAGGCCAAATCTTAAAAAAATAAAGATTGTCGTGGAAAGCAAAAGGTAGTTCACAGTACGGGCTCCAAAAACTATGCCCAATATGCTAGTGAGTGGGTATGTAATATTATGTCTTTAGTATTCAATGAGTTTTGTTTTCCCATGTATTTTTTTTTATCAACTTTCCTATATATATTTGAACTCTGGAAGTAATTTATAGGAAAAAAAGACCGGAGCCTTGCCAAGTCGAGTACAATTATTTGTGAATACCCACAAATGTAAGGACGTGACACATTTGAACAATGAAATAGAAAAATTAGTTGTATGTCTGATTTATGCATTTACAATTTCTTTATCATCTTATGAAGTTCCTTAATAAGGATATTCGTGCATTCTCTTTATGTTTTTCTGTAGACTAAAATGGAGTAGCACCTTGCCCGTGACCCCACCTCCAGACTAGGGGCTAATGGAGGGACCATTACTTGGTCTAGTGATGATATTTATTCAAAGGTCATGGGCCCAGACCGTCATGGGCGAGTGCATGGTTTAGGTTTTGGGCAAACCACAAAAAAGGGCCACGGCACGCATTCAATATCTACATCAATATCCAATGATGTTAGTCAAATTGGCAAGATGCAGAATGTGTTAACTGTGTTAAAAAACATGTTTTGTGGCTACATTCAGGCACATGTTACTTCCTAATAAAGTCGTTTCATATGAACTAACTTTGTTTTATTTATTATAAGTAATTCTTTACATTTATATTTGGTATCATCGTTGCATGTTGTATGCAGATTGAATGGAGAAATCCTCTGGAAGAAATATCTCCAAATGAACTTTAGAAATTACTCACACCAAATCAATCAAGTGATTTTTATGTTTCGCAATATAATTGAGAGAAAACATTGTCTGTAATTAAGTTTTTAACTTTAATATTGCTGATAATTTTGTAGGTATTATTCGTAATGAGAATGAGGAAAATTTTAATGATAATGCAGAGAATCACAATGAAGATGAAGAAGTGGAAGATGATGGTGATGATAATGAGGGAGATGACATGGATGATGAGGATGGATTTGATTGATATTTATTGGTTTTTTAATGTCATTTATTGAATTTTTGTATTCAATTTCTTTACTGATTTAAACTATGTTATTGATTAGTATGTTAATCTTCCCTGCTACTCTATCATTAAGACAGTATATTAACTATTAAGTTTTGTTTACATCTTTGTATTCACATTTTTACTTAATTAATATGATTTGATTTTGAAGTTATTTTGTACAAATAAGGTAAAGTATGTCAAGATGAACGAGTCTTTTAAAAAAGAAGCAATCACTTTTTTAAATAAATTACATGACACCATGTGGTGATCTCATGTCATTAAGAACATATGAGCAATAAGCTTCAGATGATCTAGTCCAAGAAAGATAAAGCTTAAGAGAGTAGATAATCAAAAGAAAAGACAAGATCTTTGTTGGCGTTTTATGTGGGTAACTCAAACGTGAAGATGAATAAATTAAAAAAAAAAAAAGAACACGCAGGTCGAGAAGAAGAAAAATTACTTAAGAAATGGAGCTAATGCTTATGATAAAAGAGCCACGAATTTCCCTAGACATGATCAATAAATAATCCTGTAAAAATAATTGAAGGCTGTCAAATGTGAAGGGGATAAAAAAAGAAATACAAATTTTGCTACACTCACGCACGAAAAAGATAAAAATGAACTTTAACAGAAATAAGAATAAATTAATAATCCTATAACGATAAAATGATCAATTTCTTTAAAACTTACATTTAGAGTTAAACGTGGGTGCATAATATATGGTAAAGATGATTACAAATATAATTGTGTAGAACTTTAAAATTTATTTTCTAAATCAAATTATGCCATAAAAATGGTTATGTGGTATAAAATTAGAATTTTCCTTATTGTATAATCGGGTTGTGTTTATGTCGTATCAGGACATGTACATTACGCTTAGCGGTATGTTAATACGAACACGACTCATTAAGGGTTTTATGTAAAACATTTCAACCCTAACATGACCATTTGAGATAACGGATTGACACGACACGACCTGTTCCAACCTGTAAACCCGTTAGTGACCCGTTTGAGTTTAACTAAATTGATTTGATACAAATATTAAATTTTGAATACTCGAGCCCGAGCTTGAGTTTTTATTTATTATTTGTTCGAGCTTGACTCGACAAACTAAACTCCGCGCTTGAGCTCGTCCCACAAACGAATTTGAGTCAAGTCAAGTTGAGCTTAAGCTCGAGCTCGATTTTTTTTTTAATTTTTTGAATAAAATTCAAAAATAAATAAATAAATAACTAACAAGTCGAGCTAATGAGTTGACTCGAGCATAAACGAGCGAGTGTTAACGAGCCTTAGCCAAGTCGAGTCGAGTTTTGTCGAGTGTGTGTCATAAACTCGAATCGAGCAGATAATTGCTTTTACGAGCGATTTTTTTTTTCTCCACGAGTCAAGTTTAATTTGAGTTTAACCGAGTGAGTACCGAGCGGACTGTCGAGTAGCCTGATTCATTTACAACCCTATGCGTGGCTACAAGCCTACATATATGTTAGTGATAATATGATGGTAACTTACACTTTTTATATAAATGTACATGATCAAATGTATAGAAATATATTTATCAAAAAGAATATATATTATAATTTAGTATGCTATAAAATGTATGTATCCTTAATATATATAGTTTACATTAATAAGATATGATCAAATATTCAGCTTTAAGATTAAAAACTTATATCAAATGCTATATTAAGATTTATAAGATTATTTTTATGTTATACTAAATGTTATATTAAGTTTATGTTATTAGATTATTATTATTATTATTATTATTATTATTATTATTATTATTATTCATGAATAAAAAGTCTATTCATGAATAATAAGTTTAAAAAAAGCTCATTATCCTATTTTATATAGTATTTTATAATTCGGTTTGGTTCACCGATTTATCGATTTCTTTTTTCACACTGAGACTCAATAAAAAGTTTTAAGGAAAAAAAAACTCATTATCCCATTTTATATATTTTTTTCCAATTATTTTCTTATTATTATTTTTTATTGATGTTGATCAAATATACTTTTTGTGGTCTATTAAACACAAAAAGATTATGCAAATTAAATAATTTTATAAACTAACATGATTTATGTAGTCTGTCAGATACACTTATAATTTAATAAATCATATAAAGCCACGTCAAAATCTGAAATTATTTTTGTATGATTTTTTTATAATTAGAGTATTTCTCTTTTTTATTAGAATAAAATATTATAATAATACTATAACTTTTCATATATTATAGAAAATGTTAATAATATATATATCAAAAAGGACTAAATGCGGCATATTTTGTCTGGGAAAGAAAAGGCGGCATTTATTTCAATTCACGAATCTTCTTCAAGCGCGCATATCAGAAATTCCCCCATGCTCGCCCAAAGTGCAGCCCAAATCCTAAAGAAAGCATCCTCTATTTCTCCTCCAACGCCCTCCCTCCCAACTTGACTATTTCTCTTTCTTTTCTTTGCGAAAAAACCAGGAGCCCCCACCTCTCTCAGTTCGTCTGATCGTCGAAAATCACCACGCTGCTTCTCTCATTCTGGCGTCGGTATTGGTAGGTCTCTCTTGGTCTCTCTTTCTCTCTTCTCTATGCCTTTCTTTGTGAAAGCCCCCGAAACCCAGCCTCTCTTTTTTGCACAAAGCCCCCACAGCCCCATGTGTTCTCTTATCTCCTCTTTTCCACTCTTCTCTCTTATTCTCTTATTCTCTTCTATCCCTTATATTTTCTAGGGTTTTCGCACATCCTTCCCTTCGTTTGGGTTTGGGACTAACTCCAATGTAATCGGGCTGCACGGGAGAATTGAACATGCCACACTTCAATTCATAAAAACAAGTCTCATGGATGTACCCTGGAGAAACCACCATATGGTTTCTCATAGATTTTTTGATCCACAATTTTTTTGGTTTGTGGAAAGTGTTAATGTAAATTTTATTGGTTTGGATTAGTGTTAGCGTATTTGAATTCAAATAGGATAAGATTTTATCTTATCTCTAAATCTGTAATTTTGAATTGTTGAATATGAATTTAAATAAGATAAGTTTTGATTTTTGAATGAATGTAATTTAAATTATGTGATTTATCCATATTATTTTGAATTCATTTAGGTGTCTAGGAGTTTGTTAAAGAGGCTGGAGAGTTGAATTTCGAAATCTGGAATGATAAAATCAAAAGACAAATTCGAAATTCAAATTGCAGCAGTAAATCTGGAAGTCTGTTAGCAACCTGTCAGCAGACGGATTCTGATGAAGGATGCCCTGTCAGCAGATGCGTTTCAGCAGCACTTTTGAATTGTCTATTTAAATCAAATCATATGGTAACCCTAGGAAGGGATTTTCAACCAGAGCTGATTTTAGATATATTTGAGAGCCATTTGATAGGAAAATTAGTGGATAATTTTTCTTATAATTTTTAGACACTTGCGAGTGTGATTTTGTTCAAGATTTGAGAAGATCGTTGATTGGTATACGTGATCAACCACTGGAGATTCCAGTAGGAAAGACATAGATTGAAGATCGTCAGAGGTTCTAGTTACTACTGCGGTAGGGATAAACGAGTCGTTTGTCCGGCCAATTAAGGGAGTCAATTAACAAAGGTTTTGTAATTGAATAGTTTACTTGTAAACTGATGTTCAATCAATAAAAATGACTTTCCTGTATTTGGTTACCCTGTAGGGTTTTACTTTTGAAGAGTTTTTTAAAACGTTTCCCTTCATAACCAATCGGTGTTTTATGCTTGACAATTTATTTATTGCATATTTGTGAATATTCACACGATTGATATCTAACAAATTTAATTATGAAAATTGTTAGATATATTTGGCCATACAGGAGTAAAAAGGGAATTTTAGAAAGCCTAGTTTGATGTGTAAATGTCTTAGATCGTGTAGAATTTGGGAGAATTATTTTTTTTTAATCCAGGCTATACTCAAATTGTCGTTTTTTTTTTTCTGTGATTAATGGGGTTTACAATGATGAGTTCTTCTTAGTTGTCAATATGCATGAGCTTACCTTTCGGCGTTTTAGGCTTTTTTTTTTTTTTAATTTTATTCTATTGTTGAGATTTTTTTTTTTATTGATTTAATTGCCTGTGGTATTTTGTTTGGAATTTGTGATTTTGTGATTGTTTGTATATTAGGGTTGTGTCCCCCTCTATCACATGGATAACGTACAGACAAGCCCGTGAATGCTTTTTAAATGGGTTCTTTTTTAAAGTGATGCTGATAATATAGATATGGTTGAGTTCATAATCTGGTAATATTGTTGCGAGTGAAATATAGATTTCAGGTATATGTTTTTTTCCTTGATATGTAGGAGCTTATTGATATTGATGATCTCCTTTCTGCTATGGTTGCAATTGAAGGGCAATACATCTCAATTAAAAGAGTTCGTGGAAAGGAGGATAACCTTACCTTCGTGGTTGATCCATCTATGGATTTAGCACTCCAAGTACGAATTAGTGAAGTCTCTAATCTTGTGGCAACCATAAAGCTTTGTATTATACTTCTTTCTAATAATGATCTGGTTGAATTCTTTATTCCTTTTAAACACACAAAGATAGACTTGGGCATGCTGTGCTATTGTTTTTATTATGGTTATGACATGTAGCTTGATGATGTTGATGTTGGATTAATGTAGTGTTTGTAAAACTGAATAAGTCAAAGACAGATGAGTGCCTTTGTGAATTGCCTCAATTAACAAGGGTTTATTGCATTAGTTTGAGTTAGACTTCTGTCTACTTAAAGTATCTCAATATATAATAGATAAAGGCCACTGTCATTGCGATTTAAAATTTTATTTGATGATGTTTGCTGCCTGGAAATGAATTGAATCATTTTATATAATAAAGTTTATTGGATTTCGTAAAATTGGATAAAGTGCTTGACAAAAGAAATGACCCAGCTAATGAAGTATTTAAAAGAAGACAGTGATGCCTGCCTGGTCATGGTTTCATTTCAGGCTTTATCAGGAACTAAAAGAATTGATCAGGCATATAATGCAGTTAACATATTTTGTTGTCTTATTTGAGCATTAGCCTTTAAAAATGGTTTGAGCTGACAGACATTATTGCAGGAACTGGCCAAAAGGATTTTCCCCTAGTGAGAGCTTTCTGATGATTAGCCAGTTTGTTGAGTCGAGGTCCCAGTTCAAAAATGGCCTGGTTAATCATGCCTTTGCTGCTGCACTACGGGCACTCCTTCTGGTAGCTTATTCATTTATTATTATTTTCTTAATTTTTGTACTCGTTGGCTAATAAATTATTTTGGATTTTAAATAAGATTTGCACTCATCTGAATGTTGGTTGTATTTTATTTACAAAGCAAGAAAAATTAACTGCATTTGAAATACTACTTACAGTTGATTCCAGTTACAAAAAAAAAAAACTCTTTTGGGGAAAAAAATGAATAAATAAAAGACGAAGAATAGAATGGATGTATATGACCTTCATTGAAATTGCTGGTTTCAAACCAAGGTTTGAAATGGCCGTGAGGGTGGACACCATCCTCCTTTCTAGAAAATTATGCATCAGGCTGCAGAACAGTTGGATAAATTGGTTCTGAATGGGTATCATATCAAAATACATCACTCATTCCTAATGTCTTTGTTTGGGATCTGTGCAAGAATATATACCCTACTCAATTAGTTAAGATTTATTTTAGTTCTCCACACCT